>OY776134.1:11940689-14603802 GCA_963675135.1 Galeopsis tetrahit | reverse complement strand
GAAAAGAAAGAGGACAAGTATGCTGATAGAAAGAGATACAACAAAGGTGAACCATCATCATCAAGGAGGAAGGAGTCCTCAAACAAGAAGAATGATGATGAAGATGTGTGTTACAACTGCCAGAAAAAGGGTCACTTTCAGTATGACTGTCCTGACCTCAGTGCAAAAGAAAGGAAAGAAAGGCAGACCAAAAGAGACAAAAGACTGAACAGCAGGAAGGCTATGGTGGCTGGAGATTCAGCTAGTGAAGAAAGTATCTACTCTTCTGATGATGGACTATTCTCCAACAGTGACAGTGATGATGACTGTCAAATGGCATTTGAAAATGATGAGGTATGTTCATCTTCTAGCTCTTTCAGTTCTTCAAACAACACACATGAGTCCAGTGAAATCCCCTTAAAACTCAACTTTGTAAAACTATTTGAGGATTTCACCAGACTAAGAGAAGTATGCAATATAGCACTTAGAGAAAATGAGCTACTGAATTCAAAAGCTCAAACTCCCAACCTTCCTGAACCTGAGCTTGACATTAAATCAACTGAGTTGTATCAGCAGATTGTGAAAGAACTTGAGGAAGTGTCTCTCAAAGTCTCTGAACAACAAAAGTTGATTGATGATCAAGAACTGGCATTGAGGAAAAAGGATTTTGATCTCAGAATTCTTCAAGCAAAATTTGACAATCTCTCAAGTGAATTTGATACTCTAAAATTAAGTGAGGGGAGCTTAAAAATGAAAATGTCTGCCTTGAACAAATCTGCTAAGGCAATAGAGGAGATTCAAGGGCTTCAAAGACAATTTGCTCAAAAGGGTGGATTAGGCTATAATTCATGTGAACCCTCACCTGGTCTTAGCATTGCTTCATCAAGCAATTCTAAGATGAATTTTGTAAGATCAGTGGCACAGCAAAATGAAATTGAAGTAAATCAACCACTGATCAAGGATAAGGGTAAAGGAATTTTTATACCAACTCAGGTAATCAATGCACCTAAACCCACACCTTTGGAAAAGGTTAAAGGCATTGCTTACAGGAGGAATGAGGTTCAGAAAGGTAGAACCAATGGAAGGCCAACCTATCTGAATCATCATCAGAGGAGTTGTCCAAAACCTATTCAGAAAAGGCCAACTCAAATGAGGAAACCTCAACTGAATGGATTAAGGCCAATCCCCTCTGATAGGTATAAAACATTCAGGAAGCCTGGACCTTACTTGCCAAATGGAAAAGGCCATCCAAAAACCTATCCTCAAAAGTCTTATCCAGCTGCACCTAAGCTTAGTAACTTCAGGAGAAATGTCCCAAAGAAATTTACCAACTCTCCTGAACCTTACAAAGCTAACACTTATACACAGAGATCACCCAAGGCATTTAAGGGTCAAACTGTGTATGTAGATGTAAATGGAAACCAAGTCAGTCACTTTGAATCAATCAGAGTTATCAGGCAGATTTGGGTTCCAAAAGGTACAGCTAACCCTCTAGGACCCAACACTCAAAGGGTACCTAAATTTTGACTTTGCAGGACTGCAAGGACCTCAAAAAGAAGAAAAGCATTACAAGACACCAACTGGATCATAGCCATGCAAGAAGAGCTGAACCAGTTCACCAGAAATGAAGTATGGGAGCTGGTGGATAGGCCAACCCATCAAGATGTCATTGGAACCAAATGGGTGTTCAAAAATAAGAAAAATGAAAATGACATCATTGTGAGGAACAAAGCAAGACTGGTGGCCAAGGGATATTGTCAATCTGAAGGGATTGATTATGATGAGACATTTGCTCCAGTGGCCAGACTTGAGGCAATCAGACTTTTCTTAGCATATGCAGCTCACATGAGATTCAAGGTGTATCAAATGGATGTGAAGAGTGCTTTTCTAAATGGGGTGCTCAAGGAAGAAGTGTATGTTGAACAGCCCCCAGGCTTTGAAGAAGGAGACAAGGTGTACAGATTGAAGAAAGCCCTCTATGGCTTAAAACAAGCTCCAAGAGCTTGGTATGACACCTTATCACAGTTTCTTCTAGATCATGGTTTTGTCAAAGGCACTGTTGACAGAACTCTGTTCAGAATCTGTGAAGGAGATGATATCTTGTTAGTCCAAATCTATGTGGATGACATTATATTTGGATCTCCAAATGAGAAGATGTGTGAAAAGTTCTCCAAACTCATGCAAAGCAAATTTGAGATGTCCATGATGGGATTGATGAATTTCTTCTTAGGACTTCAGGTCACTCAATCAAAGAAGGGGATATTCATCAATCAGGCCAAGTACACAAGGGACATGATCAAAAAATTCGGATGTGCAACAAGCAAGCCAGTCAGAATTCCTATGAATACTAACTGGAAGATGGATCCTGATGAAGGTGGAGAGCCAACCAACTCCACTAACTATAGAGGAATCATAGGATCATTGCTATATCTCACTGCAAGCAGGCCTGATATCACATTTGCAGTTGGAGTATGTGCAAGATTTCAAGCCAATCCAAAGAAGAGCCATCTTGATGCTGCCAAGAGGATTCTAAGATATCTCAAGGGATCTGAGAATCTTGGATTATGGTATCCAGCTGATGATAACATTGAGCTTACTGGTTATTCAGATGCAGACTATGGAGGATGTAGAATTGACAGAAAATCCACCTCAGGAACTTGTCAATTCTTGGGCAGCAAGCTTATCTCATGGTTCTCCAAGAAGCAAAATACAGTTGCAACTTCAACAACTGAAGCTGAGTATGTAGCTGCTGGAAGTTGCTGTGCTCAGATTCTATGGCTCAGGCAACAATTAAGAGATTACAAAGTCCTCACAAATGAAGTACCAATATTCTGTGACAACAATAGTGCAATTGCCATCTCACAGAATCCAGTGCTCCACACCAGATGCAAGCATGTGGACATCAAGCATCATTTCATAAGGGATCATGTGGAGAAGAAAGATATCAAGCTTGTCAAAATCCACACTGATAAGCAAAAAGCTGATATTTTGACAAAGCCTCTAGCTGAAGCAAGGTTCTTAGAGTTGTCAGCTGAATTGGGATTACTTGATCCAGGCAAGATGGAAAAATGAGGAAAGAAAGCTCATATGAAGGGGGAAGTTCATCAAAGTTGAACTTCAGCAAAGTTGACCAACCTCACTGAAGTTGTAAGCCAAAGGGAGGAACTCAGCAAGGTTGTCCCTATGATGCTCAGCAATGTTGGTCAGGGGATCTGTCCAAGTGGGACCCAGTCAGCAACCTTGGGACCCACTCAGGCAAGCTCATCAGGCAGTTTGACCTTCACAGAAACCAAAACACATCTCAGGATGTTTGTCCGAGTTAATTAGATAATCATTGCTATTTTTAGCATTGATTAGACATTTAAGAGGTTTCTTGGTCTAAGAGTAGGCCATTTTAGGATGGAGTGTGCTATAAAGATTTTTATCACCAAAAAGGCAAATCAGCATTTAATGCAGAAATCTTAATTGGGATTTCATGAATTCTTGAGCCTTCATCAAAACCATTAATTTGCATTAAACCTCCATCAAACCGCCTCAATCCCACTACCACATATTATCCAATTGATCAGACTTATTACCCACGGTTAGATTCTATTAACCAACGGTTAATAAACTCCCCACATATATAAACTCCTCAATTTTCACTACCATCTTTACGCACTCAAAATTTCAAAAACCCTTAAGTCTTTCTTCATACTCTCAAACCTGCAACTCCTCCCCAAACACCTACCAAATCTCTCATACTATCCATGGCACCTAAGATTAAGAGAGAAGAGCTTGTAGACTTCAATGATTCCTCTTTGGACATTGATTTCTCCTATCTTAGCAACCCAAACTCCTTATGGTTTGAAAAGCTGGTTGCTTTTGACAGTCCAGACAAGGAGATTGAGCCTGTACTCCATTGGCTTAGGGAAGCAGGCTTGGAAAAGTTTCTTGGGACCAAGCCTGATTCATGCCTAAATCCATTTATGGCATAATTCTTTGCCCATCTAAGATGGAAGGGCAAGAAAGGAGATGTGTGCACCAAGCTCACATATGCTGAGGAAGAGGAAGAAGCAGAAAGCCAACACTCCATCACCTTCACTGCAGAGGATATAGATGCCAGCTTTGGGCTACCTTCTGAAGGCATAAATCCAGAAGTATACAAGGAAGAGGATGATCAGGAATTCTATTTCTCTTGGATGATAGAACCAAAGAAACTAGTAAGTGCTCAAAACAAAAACACTTTAAAGCCAGTATTTAGGCATTTGTTTGATTGTGTTGTAAAAAGCCTGTTGAGCCACTCAGGGAGTGTTGAACAAATCAGTATGCCTAAATTGAGAGTGATGGCTGCTGTGATTGACTCTGCTGAGAAAAGAGTCAAGTTCAACTGGAAGAAATTCATTCTTGACAAAATGATGAATGAAAAATTCAAGTTCAAGGAGGTGAAACATCACAAGGTGGTGGTTGAAGGAAAACTCTAGTTCTGCACAAGAGCAAGCCTACTCTTGGAAAAATTTGCACATTACACCCACCTCCAAACAAAGCCAAAGCCTTTTCCAGCTCAAAAGGTGATGTTTAGGAAGCTGTCTTCTAAGACAGAGAAGAGGAAGCAGGATGCAGCTTCAAAGAAGGCCATCACAATTGTACCAGCAACCAGAGCCTCTCCAAGAAAGAGGAAAGCCCAACCACCAAAAGCTCAACCAAAACTGAAAAAGATGAAGAAGATTTTTCATGAATCTTCACCAGAAAGTCAGTCAAGAAGTGGAGGAGCCACTTCTGAGGAAATAGAGAAGGTTGCTGAGGAAGGAGTCAACCCTCCTGAAGAAGGTGAAGAAGTCAGAGAGGTTGTCCCCTTACAGCCTGAGAGTATCACTGAATTCAGAGACCTTGACCAGCCAACAAGGTATGAAAGAAAAAGAAGAACCATCACGACTTCTGAGAAGCAGAGGTTGATGGAGGAAGAAAAGCAGAAGAAAGAATTCTTCAAGGAGATTAGACAGGCAAGCAAGTCAAACTCCAAATCCAAGTCCAAACCCAACAGCCCTGAAGCCAACTCTCCTGATACTCAATCTAAAAGAATATCTCCAAGGCAAGAAGAAGAGGAGTGCAAGACTCCTGAAGATGCACCAATCATTGCCAAGAAGGTGTACTCCCCTGAAGGTGCACCTGATAGATCAGGTATTGATGTGCTGGCAGATTTGGTCAATCTTGAAGATAGACCCTTTTCCCCACTTGATCCAAGACTTCTCTCATATACCAAACTTCTTGAAACTGCTCTTCAAGAAGGTGATCAAGTTATTCTCCCACCCATTCCAGCCATTCCAATTACCTCTTCAGTCACAATGCTCTCAAAAGCACCTGAATCCCAACTTGCTTTGACCTCTCATGACCCCAACCCTTCTGAACCCAACCTACCTGAATCCCAGCCAAGCTTACTTGAATCCCATTCCAACCCTCCTGAATCCAACTCGTCTGGAGATGATAGTGGTGAAGAATATACTTATGAGGGGATGTTGAGACAGATTGCAAGAGCCAATGTGGATGAATTATATCCAGGTTTGAAGGATTATCCCAGGCTGCAACAACAGTTCTATGATCTCAGAGCTCTTGTTGAGATCAAAGATAGAACTATTGTGGAAATAGCTCAGGCTATTCAGGATAAGGGTGCCAACTGGTGGCAGGTTGAGGAAAATAGGCTGTTGCATTTTGCAAATGTGAAGAAGACCAGTGTTTTAACCACTGAGGCCCTATTTTGCACCATTGTCCATGAAAAGGTGCTTGCTGAAAGAGAGAGGATAGCCCAAGGAATCAAGCATCCTGACAGTCCATCTGATGATGATGATGATGATGATCACACCAATCCCAATCCCCCTGGTATCAACTCAGCTCAGGTACATTACTTGACTTTTCATTCTGTACAGGACTCTGATCATTCAGAGGAGTTGACCAAAGATGGTGACTCAGTCCAAGATGCATTGGCCAAGGATGGTTCCTTTGAACCTGAGGCACAGCTTGACAATGCTGAGACTTCCATAGGAGAAGCTGGTTTGACTAAAGCCTCATCAATGTCAGGCAAGTTGGACATTGACCAGCCTTTAGTCATTCAGGATGACTCAGTGGACTTGGGATGCCCAAGCACTGTGATCTCCCAACAACTGCCCTCTGTGGATCCTGTTGAGGATATAGAGGTGTCAGGTTTAGGAATTGAAGGAGTTGAAAAGGCTGTGAGTGCTGAAAAATCAGAGGGAGGTGATGATGAGGAATGTGTGATCACTGGTTCCTTGAGTGCACCACAAATAGAGGGAGAGGAAGTAGAAATATTGGGTGCAGCCCAATATGAGAGTCAGGCTATTCTTCAAGTCAAATCTGAACTTGATGAATCCCTTGGTGAAAGGAGGCCTGATTCTCCAGTGAATGTGAGTACATCTTTTGAGAATAAAGAAGAAAAGAATATAGTTGAAAATGTGAGAGAAGGTGCTGATGTATCAGACCTTATGGGAGAAAAAGAAATTGAGGGTGATGAGGGAGTTTTTACTAACACTGTTAGTTTTGCAGACTCAGTTGCGGTCACTCTTGAGCAAATTTTTGTAGATGCTTCCTTGACAGATATACCAATTGATGCTGACACTGATCTTGAGGCAGTTTCAGCAAATGTGTCCACACTTAACCAAATCTTCTTTGAGCAAGCCAACACCTCTGAGGCTCACTTTCAGATTGCTACTCAGACTGCATCCATCATTGAAGAGCAGTCAGAGAAGTTGGACACACTGGTCAGGGAAGTTGGGAAGGCCCATGCAACAACTGCTGATACCCTAGATGGCCAAGGCAAGACTCTAGCCTCTGTGGAGATGAGGCTCACAGGGTCAGAAGAAGTGATCTTGCCTACTCTTGATGCAAGGATAAGTGGAGTTGAAACTGGACTGCAAACAGTTTCAACTGAAGTGACAAAGGCCAAAGATGCTATGGGTAAATTCACAAGATCTGTGAAGAAAGAGCAGCAGGATCTCAAATCCTTGTACAAGCATAATGTGAAAGCATTGAGAAAGACAATCAAGGATGCTTTGAGGCAGAGGACAGCAGCCCAGAGAAAGAAGGCAGAAGAGTTGAAAGCTGCAATGGTGAAGGAAGCAGCTGAGAAGTTCACTGTTGAACTCATGGCCAAGGTGTCTGATCAAGTTGTGGCCAACCTCACTGCTCACCTTCAGGCCAAACTTGATCAATCACTAAAAGCCACATTGGATGCCATAGTTTCCCAAAAGATGAAGCCTGTTCACACCTTCTTGAGCATGGCAGATGATAAAATGCAAAACATTCATGATGAGAATGTTTATCTACTGCAAGAATTGAAGTCCCTCACTCAGGCCCACTCACACCTCTCAGTCTCAATGAGTGAACTGAAGCCCCAGTGTTTTGATAATGCCAAAAAGGGGGAAAGAGAGAGATCAAGGGCAAAGGGAACCTTGGTGATTGGTGAATCCAAGGGAAAGGAGAAAGTCCCTAAGATTGAGGAGGAAGCAGTAGAAGACATTGGGAAAGGCAAAGGCCCAATGAATATTGAAAATTTGACTGAGGAAGAGCAGATTCAAATAGCTGTCAAGGAGTCCATGGTGTCAGCTATGGAAAGTCAGGCAAGGAAGCTTCAAAGGCCAGGTGGTGAGTCTACAGGACTTGAACCTAAGGAGAAGGCTGCTGAAGTAAGGGGGAAGGTGACAAGGTCATCTGAAAGAAAGAGGAAGGAGCTGCAAGCCTTCAATGATTTCCCAACCAGCTTGACCTTGCCTTCAAAATTTCAATCTGATGAATCTACTCCAGCAAGGCAATCAAAGAGATTAAAGAAAACAGCCAGGATGCCTGCAATTGAAGAAGAAGAAGCTGAAGAAGAAGTCCAGGAAAGAATGCCTGAAGTTGGTGTGCCCAAGCTTGCTGATGATCCCTCTAAATTATTTGAAGAAGGTTTTGGAAAAGATCCAGAAACCCAAGAGAAGCTAGCTCTTCAGAGAGCTAAAGAGAGGATGGAGCAATTGGTTGAGGCCAACAAGGCAAGGGATGAAAGAAGGGCAAATTTCAGAGCCCCAAGAAGGAGAGCTTCATACAGAAGGCTCAAACCTCAAATGCTGCAAAGATGGGACACTCAGTACCCTCACCATGATAAGTGGGTTCCAATCTCACTGAATGATGAATGGGAGGAGGCCAAGAGAAGTTTTGTATATGACTTCTATGTCATTGGGAAGTGGCTTGGAGAGAGTGTAGATGAAGTCTTTGTTCAATTCATGTTTGAGAACCACAGGGACCTCTACCAGAAGTTGTTTGCAGCAGCTGATATGGCAAGAGTTGAGTTCAAGGCCCCTGGTCCAATTCTGTACATGCCTCCTAAGTTCAATGGGAACTTAATTGATGAAGGGAAGATTCTGGAGGAGTTCATCAACATCATGAAGATGGAGAAGATGAAGATAGGCCCTAGAGGCTCCAACAAGGAAGTTTGGGAGCTGAAGAAGAGGGTCTGGGCTCAATATGGCATTGCTCCTCAAGATGATGAAACTCTGTGAAGGATAAGTTCATTCTTTTCCCTGTTTTGCTGTTATGATTTCTGTTGTTATTTTTTTGCTATTCTTGAGTTAGTGTGTCCTTTTTGAATCTTTTGATCTGTAATGCTCCATGATATATAAAAGGACCAATGATTTTCTATCAAGAGATAACAACTCATTATCTCAACTAACCTATCCTGACATTATATTACTTGATTTATTGTGCTAACAGTTTCTTTCAGGCAAGTTGACCAGTTCACTCTCCCTGAAGATAATTTTTAGTTTAAGTCAAGGTCCCTTTGTAATAGGTTTTGGCATCATCAAAAAGGGGGAAATTGTTGGGAATAAAATGATTTTGATCTAGATACCAAAACCCCTGATTGATGATGTACAAGTTAGTTGAGATATGCTCAAGTTATTGTTCAGGCAAGTTGTCCCAGAACAGTATATGTATAGTATGCTTAAGTTAAAATCTCAGAAATGTTATGAGATATTAGTGATCAGGATAGTTGTCCAGAGCTGGAATGTTAGGCAGCTTGATAGGTCTATAGGACAAAGTGGCTGATCTATTCAAGACAAACTTACCAAATGGACAACCTGGCTGAAGAGTTGAAGTATACTGAAGCTGTGCTCATAAATGCAAAAGTTCTAGGCAGTTGAAGTACAAATGATCAAGAGAATTAAATGACAAAAGCTTACAGAAGATACATTCAATGAAGCATTTATTGCCAATCATGCCTGAACCAAGCATTAAAGACTTAGAGCATTAAAGAGTGAAGCATTGAATGAATGTTGGAACATTCTAAAACTGCAGCAGGAATGTTCAGGGAGCTTGTCCCATCTGACCGTTGGTTGTGTGTAAAGTTTGCCACAAATCAACCTAGGACAATGTGCAAAATTGGAAACTGACACAAGTCTTCTCAGCCGCCCTTGTCAGAAGTCAACACATTCATTCAAGCAACCATTGAAGACCTCTTTTACACAGTGGATAAAAGGATGTCAAGCTTCATAGCCGTTTCAATGGTGCTGCAAATAGACATATTTGAATTGCTAATCCCTCCAACGGTTAGTTGTTCAAATTGCCTATAAATACAGAAGTGATCAAAGGAATTCACTATCCAACAATAAGCTATCAAACTCATATAAAGCTTTCAAAGGAAACCAAGCTATTCTCAAGTATTCCAAGTTTCCTGAATCACTTCAAGTCAGCTAAGCCAATCTTTGTAAACATCCTAGCTTAGCATTGAGATATCCTAAGCCTTTACATCTGTTCTCATTGTAAAGGATATCTCTATTAGTTGGAACCAAACCTCAAACCTTATCTCATTTAGTGAAGAGAGTGTTTGTTGTAGAAGTGAGGAGTTAAGGACTGTTAGAGTGAAACACAGTCTTAACTTAGAGAGATTGAGCACTAGGACTCAGATTATCCTAGGGATCAAAACACTAAGAGAGTGTTGTTGATCAGTGCACCTTGGCACTATAAAACAAGCTAATTCCATTGTGAAGGAATTATCCTGTTCAATCAGGCAAAGTGGATGTAGGAGCTTGAGTCTCTGAACCACTATAAGCTTGTGTGTCTTTTACTTACTGCACTCTTTATTGCATTCATATTCAAACATATTTCAAAGAGTAAAACTTGTAAGTTTAAGAAAAAAATTGTTTTGGACAAAGTCCCTGATAACTGTAACTTTTCAGAAATTTACTTGGAGTATTTCTTTAAGTCAAAGGCCAACCACATTCCGCACTTAGCAACTCTTTTAGATATTTAGCCAACTAATCACTCTATAGTAATCAGTAGGACAAGTATCTATCAAAGTTCACTCAGGTCAGTTGTGAGACAACCTGCCTGATAAGACCAGACTTGTCAAAAAGAAAAGAATTTGCATACACAAGTGCATTCCCCCCCCCCCCATACACTTGTGTTATACTCCACCTAGGACCAACACCTTCCACTTGCTAAAATTAGCTATGACAGAATCTACAACCGGTTGTAAATGCATTTTTCTTGGACTGCCACGGAAGATCAGAACCCCCAAATAAGTGAAGGAAAGTGTGCCCTCAGCGATGCCAGTAATCCTGATTGTCCTACGACGCGGCCTCTAAGGTAAATCTCTCCCAAAGAACACCCTGGACTTCAGAGGACTATAGATCTGACCCGACAGTCGCCCATACCCTTGCAAGATGGAGTGCGAGTTCCTGACGTTAGCCTTTGTGGCCCGTAAGAATATCATGATGTCATCCGCGTATAAGAGGTAGTGGGGGACATTACGAATGGGCTGGAGTCTACATCTATCTATCTCCCAATCGATCCATCTTCTAAGAGCCTCCTCTGCGATACAGAACAATAAAGAAGATAAAGGATAACCTTGACGGACACCCCTCGTACAAGAAAAGTAAACTTTCAGCTCCCCATTAACGAGAATCGAGATCCTAGCTGAGTCCAGAACTCCCCGAACCATAGAATTGAAGTCTGCTCTGAAACTCATCCTAGCCAAAACCGCCTCCAATAACTGCCGGGAGATCGTGTCGAAGGCATTAATCATGTCCACCTTCAACGCCATATACCTATGGATCCTCGAATAGTCCAGGGTATTAATGGCATCTGAGGCCAGTGCAATACATGCATGGAATCGCTTACCCGGAATAAACCCAAACTGATAAGTAGAAAGACAACTATTGATGAAAGTACCCAATCTCGACGACAAAACCCTGGTCATAACTTTGAAGATGAAATTACCCATCACAATCGGTCTGAACTCCTCCACCCAGAAAAGATAGAGAGAGATAAAAATGAGAAAAATTAGAGAGGGATGATGAATTTTGTTATTTAAGAAAATGTGAAGTTTATGACGGGACGTACAAAATAGATAAATGAGAAGCTTATGATGTGACAAATGGGGTACTATATAGTACTCCCTCCGTCCCGGAGGAACTTGCACCCTTTGACCGGCACACATTTTAAGAAAAGGTGTAATGATTGATGTTTTGAGGGGTAGTTTTGTAAACTTTTATGAATAAAGTAAAGTAAAAAGTAGATTGAGTGTGGAAAAGTAATGGCATATGGGTAAATATTAGTATATTTCAAGGGTGAGGGTTGTGAATATATTTCCTTTTATAGAGTGTGCAAATTGGTATGGGACATCCATATATGGAAAGTGTGCAAATTCCTATGGGACGGAGGGAGTATTATATTATACTACATTTATTATTAAAAAAAATAGCAAGTCAAATATCACAACACTTAAAGGGCAAGGGCAAGGGCAAGGCCCCCTCCCCCTCACTCACCTCCCCTCCATCACCACCACATTGAAGCGAAATTTCAATATGAAATTTAGAGGTGGAACTTGAAGAAACACTTTGTCCTAGTTTTAAAAATATTCTTGAGGTTGATGTTGTCCTACGACGTTCTACTCAACAAAGTAAAAGTGATCATATTTTAACTTCAAGTTAAGCAACAACAACCCAGTCACAATCAACATTTCGATCTAATATTTTTACATGTCAATTCAAAAAGTTACCAATTCGGAAAGTGGTAAAATTATAGTTCATTGCAGTTATTGCAATACTCAATATGCAGTTAAGGTCGGAGAAGGATGTGACACATTCATTGATCGTGTAACGAAGAAGCATGCAAATATAGTTGAAATCACTACAAACCAAACACAACTACGAGGATTTACCGAGTCCTCCAGAGGTGGAGTTCAACAGACGAGATCTCATGTTACACAATGGTGTTACATCTCTTGTTACACTAGTCGAATGAGCGACACGTGTCCATGAGAGAGAATAGGAGGATGGTAAATATTAACACCGTTAAAATAATTTCATATTTTTGGAAAAACAAGGGATGCACAAATCTTTCAATATGCATATCTTGGTCAAGAAGATCAGTATGGTAATCTCAATCATGAAGATGGAAATAATATATTGCAACAAATCTCCATATTCTCTAAGCAAAAAGAGTTTCGAAGAGACCGTGAATGAAAAATTAAGAATTTTCTTAATTGTGAAGATTACATTACCGAAGCTTCGACGTAGATTGTCGGCGTCAGAAAATTATTGGTAAGAGATGAAAATTATCGACGGAGATTGCTGACGTAGAAAATTATCGTTAAAAACATCCAATAGATATGAGACTAATTCTGCAATTTATAAAGTACAAAAACACCACCAACAAAATCATAATATGAACAAAGGAAGAGGAAAAAAGTAAAAAATTGGTTGTTGAATGCAAATGAAAAAAACATCATAATGAAAACTGGAAATGACCACAAGTTCCATTTTGTATCATAGTAATTTTGCAAATTAGAAATGACCGCACCAAAATCCATAGAGTAAGTAAGCAAAGCATCCAATGAAAAAACGAGAATTATTAACTTCAATTTTGAATGCATCCATAATTTATCAAGAATACTAGTACAATATACTGCTTAATTTTGAATGGGCATTTAATTTGAGGCAACAATTAATATTTACAACATCATGCATACTAGAATTCCTTATACATTCTGTGAAATTAGATATGAATTATTTGTGATAATATAGTAATTATAACACCGTGTTACATATAATCTTCATTAGGAGACTTAAAAAAACCAGACAATCAAATAATGGTCATTCAGGCATTTTATCAAACACATTGGTGACTTTAGTTTAAATTATATAGAATCTCAATTTTCATTACATATTTGAATTTGATAATTTGTGAGAGTGGTCATATGAAAATTCGGTAATGTAATCTTCAGAATTAAGAGACTTCTTAATTTTTCATTCACGATCTCTTCGAAATTCTTCTTGCTTAGAGAATATGGAGATTTTTTGTAATATATTATTTCCATCTTCATGATTGAGATTACCATATTGATCTTCTTGACTAAGATATGCATATTGAAAGATTTGTGCATTCTCTATTTTAAAAAAAATATATATGAACATTACCTTTCTTATATTATTTTAACAGTGTTAATATTTACCATTCTCCTATTTCTCTCTCATGGACACGTGTCGCTCATCCGTCTAGTATAACAAGGTGAGGTAAGTAATTTAACTTCTCTATTTAAATATGATCAAGGCGTTTATTGAAAGTTTTTAGCTAAAATAATTTGTGTTCAACAACTTCCATTTAGTTTTTGCGATGATTTTAGTTTTAATGATGTGATTCAACTTGATCTTCAACCATGCGCAAAAAAAAAAAAAAATTACATTCTACTTGCACTCGTGACATTGTTAATATTGTTTGTGAATATAAATATGATTTATCAATACTTTTGTCGATCTCAATGTTAAAGTTTCAATTTGTGTGGATATTTGAAGTGATAATTTTTTAAAAATATTCTTATTTAGGAGTTACTTGTCACAAGTGCTTATAATGGTCCCCTTATGAGTGATCGATGTTTTAAAAAAAATACAAGATCATCAAATACTAGTTAAGAACTTGAAAATTATTTTATGACTTCTTATTAGTACACCCTTGATGAGAAAGTAGAACTCTTTGACATACTAAAGTGGTGTCGATGAGGGCAAACACGTATTCGACATTGTAAATGCTCACAAGAAAAATTCTTTCACCTTCCACCTCAATCATTGCGGTTGAACAAGCTTTTAGTTTTTGAGGTTAAACTTTGGATGCAATGAGATCAAATATAACCGTTAAAATGTAGAAAACCTATGCTTGTTTGATGATTGAGTAAGAACCACAAAAAAAAAAAAACTCAAATGGCTAGTCAAGAATATGATCAAAAGGCAAAGAATGGAAAATAAATGTTATATATTAAAGAGAAAAGAAAAAAACTAAAGCAATAAGTTCACAAGTCGAAATATAGGTTGGGGCGCCATTAAAACCTTGCTCGGAGAAATCCTCCTTAGGGACAAACCTGAGTCAAGGGAAAAAGGTACACCCTCTAAGAACTAGAAGAACGAAATAAAATATATTTCTGTAACTATATACTCCCTCCGTCCGCCTATAAGTGTTACTTTACTTTTTGGCACAAAGATTAAGAAAAGTGATTAAATAATAGATATAGTACAAGTGATGTGATTGAGAGAGGAGAGAGATAGAGAGAAAAAGTAAGATATAAAGTGAGGTGTAAGAAAAAATACTTACCAAAAAAGGTATGTGAAACTTATAGGCGGACGGACCAAAATGGTAAAATGGAAAACTTATAGACGGACGGAGGGAGTATAAAAGAGTTTATTTACTCATGGGTTCTTTTAGCACATAGTTAAAGCATTTTGATTAAAAAAAATGGAGTTACTAATAAGTTCAAAATTGTATGCAATAAACCAATAATACCCTTTAACCCTATAATTAATTAAGTTTGGGTCAAATCTTATCCATTTCTGGCGTTAATAACATTAATGGATATAGTCCACTCTTTCTTTGTTAATAACATTTAATGCTAGTCCACTTCTCACTCCCCAAATCACCTTCCCAAAAACCATCATTCTCACTCCCCAATTTTCCTCCACAAAAACAGTAACATAAAATCTTTCTTCCACTGAAACAAGTGTCAAGACGCAATTATGATAATATATAATCTTATCACAATTCTTGATAATTTTCATATTTTGCCTCTCTAAAAATGGATATTTCCTCCAAACCGACACCATTAACGCTGCTACGATATTGAGAGATTCCGACACTATTCACTCCGCCAAAAAATAATTCAATTTGAGATTCTTCACCCCAAACGACACAAACCGCTGTTATCTCGGGATTTGGTACTACGTTTTTTCAGATCCCGACGGTGTTGGTGTCGATGGAGTACTGCAACGCGCCTGAACACCGCTTCACCAACGCCTAAGACGACTGCTTTGAACCTTTACACTGACTCCTCGCAGTTTCACCTTCTTCTAAAAAAACTTAAACAAACGGCACACTTGACAGAGCTCATCTGACCGTTATTCTCACCGTCGCCGCCGCTTATTTTGGACGCGAATATGGGCAAAGTATCTTAGTCGTCAATGATGATCCGATGGCTACGAGCATATATGGTACGTGCTTCTGGGAATTTGTTAGTTGTATTCTTCTAATTTTGTTGTGAGTGACTGAGTTTGTTCTTGAAGATTTTCGTTTGTGCAATCTATTTAATTGTTATGCAATTTTATTGTTGCTGTATGCAATTATAACATTCACAATTTTGTAAATTTTTTGTTGCTCTTTACAAAAAAAAGATATATTCGTTTGTGCAAAATCGTGTAGGTCTCGTAGAGTTTAAGTATTTGAAAGTTGGTTTTTGGTGTAAACATATTTTTAACTGCTATGCAAATTTCTTGTTGATTTATGCAATTGCGTGTTTCTTTGAATTTTGTTATGAATTCTCTAGGTTTATTCAAATTTTATTGAAAATTTATGGGTTTGATTTTGAATTTGCTCGTTTGTCTAAACATATTTAAGTGTTATGCAAATTTTTTATTGATTTATGCAATTACGTGTTGTTCGATTTTATTATGAACTTTTTGGGTTTGTTCAAAATTTGTTTAATTCTGGAATTTTAATGTTTGATGTTTTAATTTTGTGATATTTTTTTGTGTTTAATTTTGGGGGTATTAATTGTTATCTTTTTTTTTTTATGGGTGGTTTACAAGATAATAAAATAAAGTTACAAATCACGGGCCTAAGATCTTGATCTTCAAACCAAACGGATATCGCCGTCCACTCCAATCGTGTGAAGAGGAAAGACGAGTTTTCATTTGCCTTTAACAGGTGTCCCAGGTCTCCAATCTTTAAACGAGTCAACCCCACACTAAGGTGTTCTCATATTAAGAATAGGAAACAAAATAATCAGACAAAGTTCCACCGAGTACCCGATCCAATAGTACCAGAGCACCAGGGCTCCGAGTCCAACTCAAGGAGCCCAACCACCAAAAAAGAGTCCACAGACGCACAAGGCGTAAACGAAACCAAACAAGCAGCATCAGAAACACTAAACTAGACAAGCACCAAATACTACCTAGAAAAACAGGAAACATGATCAACAAAGAAATACCCCAACGGTTACCGTGACTCCGTTAGGAGTAGTTTCTATGTTGATCCCAACCAACAAACGAAGAAAAACTACAAAAAAAAACAGAAAAGAAAAAACAGAGCCGAGCGATGGCGGCAGCAGCGGCGACGGTGACGGCGATGAGAGCTACCCGGATAAAACTCAGTAGATCTACAGATCAAATCTGGCAAAAAAAAAAAAAAAAAGAAAAACATGAGAGCAAATGGCGCCGTCGGCGGATCGGTGGAGACTAAAACAGTAGGACAACGACTAAAACGGAAGATCTGCAATGGGGACGGAGGATCTGCGACGGCGAACGGAGGACACCGATGGAGTGGGGGAGAAGCTACTCTCTAGAGAGAGAAGCTCTCCCCACTCTCTAAAACTACCTCCACTATTAATTATCTTTAATTTTGAGATTTAATTTGAGGTGTTTGTATTTTTGGAAGAAAGTTCAAATTCAAAATTCTATACTTTAAAATTTAACACTAAAGGGGTATAAAAGTAATTTTAGGTGTCATTTTGTACCTAATAGTAACTCTAAAAAGAGATTTAACCTAAATGCTTTAGGCATTTGTGAAAAGCACCTATGGGTAATTTCCCCTATATAAAAGACAAAATGAAATATGGGCATTGACCTCTCCAAATAGAGGCCTCCCGAGACATCGACACAACATCCGCAACTTGATTCGCCTTCATGTAGGTATGGGTGAACTGGACTTTCATCACACTAAAAAAATGTCGAACCATACTCCAGAGAGCCTGAAAGCACCAAGGAACGATCAGGAAGGCCCCCTGCCACAACCTAACTACCAACTCCGAGTCTGACTCCAACCAAAGATGAGTCAAACCCTGTGAAGGAGCAAAGAGAATAGCATGAAGACATCAAAAAGCGAAGAATGGTTCTCTACTGGTGGGAGTGAAAATTGACGAATTGAGCCAATGACAACAAGGTAAGTTATTGAGGAAACAAAACTACGTGGACTTTAATTCCAATATGGATACTTATGAAACTTAATTTTAGGTTTTGAACTTATAATTTCTAAGTTTATTTATTAAAATTAAGCTCAAGTCCAATTTCTTTTATTCTCGTTATTATTCCATTAAATTGTAATTTGTATATTGTGATTTGTGAGTTTGTAATGTACTTATGTAAGTTGTACTTGTAATATTCAAATATAATTAATCAATTTGTCGTAACTATAACTTGTAATACGTGAACTTGTATTGTTATATTTAACTTGTACATTTAATGAATGAATTATTCATTTTTTTAAATCATATGAAATTCTTAAAAATTTATACGTACAAGTTTAATACCTAATTTTCTAAAAAAATGAGTGAAAATGAGCAAGAAACAAGTTAAAAACCAAAAAATCGGTGATTTTGAACCGCATCGACTGTTCAAAAATCGTAATTAAAGCTAGTTCTAGATCGGTTCGATTTCTGATTTTAGTGAACCGAAACCGACGGTTCAAACCAATTATAGATGTCTAGTGGTGGAACCTATACATAATAAATATGGATAGATGAATGAAAAAAATTGAATGTTTAAAAAAGAATGACGAGTGTGTTAATAGACTGATGCAGCGGCGTACGACAAGATAATGAAACCTTCTATCAAATTGAATACAATATGCGATAGGTGAGAGGAATTCTCAAGAATTTTAACTATTGAATTAAAATAGTTATTGACCATTATATACTCAAGTCTAAGGGTTGTAACTCACAAGACCCATACAAACTCCACGCTAACTGAAATGTTCCGCAAATAATAAAATTGCTAAGAATGAAATAACAACTCAATATCAATAACCTAAGAAATAACTTCATTTACATTATTCTCTCTGTCTTCGAAATGATTCGTCCTCGAATCGAGCACAACTTCATCTGCATCGGGATCGTCCTCAAGAAAAGGAACCAAGTGTTTAACGTTAAATATGTCACTCGTACGAACATGAGGCGACAACTCCAAGCGATACACATTAGGATTAATCTTCTCAAGGATACTCAAAGGGCATATCTTTTGGGAAGCCAATTTGTGATATTCACGAGGGGGGAAACGATCTTTAGTTAAGACGACCCACACAAGGTCACCTGGGGCAAATTGTACATCCCGTTTGTGGACGTCGGCAACAGCTTTATACTTGTTTGTGCTAGAGCGAAGGCGGTGTTGAGTATGTGAATGTATGTGCTAGAGGTTAGAAATAATGTCGATGGCGTACCAGTCAGCGGGGTTGTGAGCTGGTAATGTCACAAGATCAATAGGAGTTCGAGGTATGCGACCGTAGACCACATAAAAGGGGCAAAATCATGTACTCCGGTTTTGAGCAACATTATGGGCGAATTCGGCATGGATGAGTTTTATATCCCATGACTTGACATATTCACCAACCAAGAAACGCAGTAGATCGATTACCGAGAGAACGATTGACCACCTCGATTTGTCCATCAGTTTGTGGATGGTATGTCGTGCTGAAATTCAATTCGGTGTTTGCCATGCACCATAATGTGCGCTAAAAATGACTAATGAAATGTGTGTCGCGATCTAAGATGATCGATATAGGGTTGCCATGTAACCTAAAAATATCACTAAAAAATAAAGAGGCCACATGAACAACATCAGTAGTTCGTTTGCAAGGAATAAAATGGACCATTTTTTTAAAAACGATCAACAACAATAAAAATATAATCATTTTTACGTTGTGTACGGGGTAACCCGAGGACAAAGTCCATGTTTAGTGTTTTGCAAGGTAATGTAGGAATAGGTAATGGGCGGTAGAGCCCAGCATTGAATGTCGAACCCTTGACCATGTGACAAATCCGACATCGAGCAACATAACAAATGATTTTTTCTTTAGCAGTGGGCCAAAAATATTTCTGGAGGACCAGCTTAATCGAACGATCTCGGTCGACGTGGTCTGTGGAGTAGGTTTCGGATATGATCTTTTGGCCAAACTACAGGTGGGAATACATAGGCGAGTGCCATTGAAGATGAAGTTGTCTACAAGCGTGTAATCAGGGTGTAAAAGAGATAGCATTGTTCGGACAATCGATCCAAAATAGGGGTTGGTGGTGTATAAATTTGAGAACATTTCAAATCTTGGAACTGAAATATGTACTTCAGCGAGCAAACAATGATGATGGTTAAGGGCGTCGACCACCTTATTAGAGGTTCCCGATTGATGACGAACAATGAATGTAAATTGTTGTAGAAAAGAAGACCTCTTGGCATGGCTAGTCGACAAGGAAATCCCTACCAATAGTGGTTTGGCAGCCATAATTTACCATTACCATAGGCATCGGTTTGTTCCAAAATGGAATGTTCTCGAGGATATTCACCCAGCTTCTTCATTAGCTTTGTCCAAAGCTATGAATTTTGATTCCACCGTGGAACGAACAATACACGTATGTTTCATGGATCTCCACCACATTGTTTTGCGCCTCCAATAATGAACACATATCCACTACTGAAAATGAGTCTTTTGTGTATGATATTCAATTGGCGTAGTTGTACCCTTCTAAGTGTCTTCCAATGCTCTTCGTTAGGATTTCTCATGAATTTACTCAACATATTCACCGTACAAGAAAGATTGGGATGTGTACCATTCGTAATGTACCTCACACTTTCTATGCTAACTAAGTCACTTGACCGCCTTAATTCGTAGTCAAATGTACATTGAGTTACATGGGCGTTTTGGCAGGTGGATTGTCAAAGGCATTGAACTTCCTTAACACTTTCTCAACGTAGTGAGATTGTGTCAAAGAAATTCCACCTGACTTTCTATCGATCTTGATTCATAAAATCACATCAGGCAATCCCATGTCTTTCATGTCAAAATTACGTTTCAACATGTTCTTCGTTCGTTTCCATGATCATAGCATGGATACTTCCCATGATCAACATGTCATCTACGTATATATACATAATGTGAATCATTAATACACTCGTTGATCTTGAAACCATTTGAAAACATGGTTTCATCAAAAAAAATTGTGTCATTGCTTTGAAGTTTGCTTAAGCACACCTCTTTATTGTTGTCCGTTACTACAAACCCTTTTGGTTGATCCATGTATATTTCTTCAACTAATTCACCATTTAGAAAAATAAGTCTTTACATCCATTTGGTGAATCTCGATATTGTGCAAAGCAACAATCGCAATTAGCACACGAATGGAGGTAATCCTCGTAACATGGGAATAGGTATCGAAGAACTCATATCCTTCTTTTTGTCTAAAACCCTTTTCTACGAAACGTGTTTTATATTTATCAATCAGACCATCTGCTTTATAATTTCTTATAAGGATCCACTTCCATCCCAATGTCTTACAACCTTTAGGGCATGTTTGTTTTGGGATTTTGAGGATTTTGAAATCCGGATTTCAAAATCTAGTGAATTTCAAAATCCTAATGCTTTTTATGTTTTATGTTTGTTTTGGGATTTTTGTAGGGTAGGATTTAACTTTATAGTATAGGATTATAGGTTTTATAGGTATTTATATAGGGTTTATAGGTATTTATAGAGTTGAATTTTATAGTGTTATATGGTGGGATTTTGAAATCCTGAATCAAAATCCCAAACTGTAACGGGGGTGGAGTTTCCATCCCAAAACAAACATGCCCTTAGGAAGATAAACTAACTTCCACGTATTATTGTGCGAAATTGAATCAATTTCGCTAATGATAGCTTCTTTCCAGAATGATGCATTTGGTCTAGATAAAGCATCTTTGAGAGACTTAGATTCATAGTCTATCACAAAAGTGATGAAATTAGGATCAAATGTCTTCACCATTTTTTCTCTCTTGATGCATCTCGACTCTTCACTCTCTTGAGTCGGTAAGCACTATTGTTGAGTGCATATCCTATAAAGATGTAATCGACAATTTTAGGAACAATTTTAACTTGTTTAGTAGAAGGCACTTCAACCTTTGTCAAACGCATCCATGATTCAGGTGGAATTTGAACGTTTTTAATGCACATGTGAAGCCCATTTTGTTGATGACTTCATTTCTTTATTGATCAATCAGGGATACTTTGGTCAAATTGAGAGAAAGTTAGTGTCTTTGTCGTTTTTGTAGAAAAAACAAAGATTTCGAGAGCAAAACATATACCATATCTCACTGAACTGAAATGTGGATTGCACCATTGGATTTGTCTCAAAAAAACGGAGTGGAATGAAGAAAAGAATCGAGTTGATCGGAGTTCAGGAGAAAGAGTTACACACAAAACAATGAGCAAGCATGACACGACCGAGTCAATCCAAGGCAAATCGACGACATGGTCGTGCCCCAGATCCGAGGAGTCGGACGTCTACACAGAAGTTGGGGCCAATAGGAGAGCACGGTCGAGCTGCTAAAACGAGGTGCATGGTCGAGCCCATGGGCACGGCCGAGCCCATGGACACTCAAAATCGTGGGCACGTTTTTAGTGTTTCCAGCTCGACCGAGCCACCCGACTCGGCCGAGTCAACCCTGTTTCAGCGATTTTTGTGTATTTTCTCCTATTTCCGAGGACTTACTTGCAAAACTCGATTTTAAACCCTACCCCAACACTATAAATACCCTCATATCAGATTTTTCACCATTAATTACCCCCTTATACAAGAAACTCACACACAATCACATATACTTGGAGGTATTCTCATCATCTCCTTCTTCCATTCTCATCAATTTGGAGAAGAATTTAAAGCCAAAAGCTTGGAATTGCTATCTCCCTTCATCCTTTAGACTAAACTTCCTCTTTCCCTTAATTTTTATTTGCTCCTGCCATTGAATTTTGTAGTAATTTGATTATGTTGGTGATTGGCTAGAACACTTTTGGTTCTAGGGCTATGCAGACACTTTTGATGATGTTTATGAATTAATTTCTTGCTTATTTGGTATTTGTGTGGTTTAATCCTATTTGAATGTTTGGTTTTCATTTTAAAGCATGTCATTAGTGTACAGAGTGATGTGTTTGATCTTAGTTAATTGAAATTGAATTGATAAATCTCTTTCGATTAATTGAATGCAAATATTCAACCTTATTTATTGTGAAATTGAGAGATTATCAATTGTTATGAGGGTGTGTGATGATCATAGGAGCTTTATTGGGTTATATGATGCAATTTAGGTAGTGATACTAAGTTGTATTATGTTTCTCTTGAGTTAATTGGATTGAAAAGACTTATAACTCATTATTTAGTGACCAACCCGATAGGAAGACACACAATACCACTTAAGTGAGCATTTAATCATAAATTGAGTCATTAGTGTTGCATATGCATTGGAACCTCTTTTCTCTTATTTGAGTTTAATTCACATTTTCTCTATTTTCATGATTTGCATGAGCATACTTGGTCGATTTTACTTATTACTCTTTTATTGTTTAATTGTGAGAATTTGGTAGGCAATTAGGGGTAATCACACACTTAACTTTCGATCACGTCTATTTAAAACTTAGTCAACAAACTCCACTTTTACACTCCCCCTCCTTGTGGGATCGACCTCGTACTTACTTCGCTACAATATACATCGTATACTTGCGGTTGTGTATTTTAGAGTTGTGAAATACATGAACAATCCACACTTTGAGGTATTTATAAAATGGTTTCCATTTTTTTCACATTTCATAAGTTGTCTAATCCATAGTTTTATGTGAAATTTTATTTAAAATGTGGTTGGCCGACATAACGACTTCGCCCCACAAGTTCTACGGTAAACCCTAGCTAATTAACATTGCGTTCATCATCTCCTTTAGTGTTCAGTTCTTTTTTTTCTACAACACCATTTGTCTGAGGTGAATATGGAGTTATAGTTTGATGTATGATGTCGGACTTAGTACATAACTCCTCAAATGGTGCTACATATTCTCCACATCTATCACTTTGAATGACTTTTATTAGAGTGCTAGGTTGGTTTTCTACTTCATTCTTGTAAAGTTTAAAAACTTCATTTTTACTTCACAAGAGATAAATGTAGCAAAATTTTATGCAATCATCAATAGATGTAATAAAATACTTTTTACAACCTCTAGTTTGGACAAACTATAAATCACACACATATGTGCGAACTAAGTCTAGAGGAGCGGTGTTCCCTTCAACCAAATTAAATGGCAATTTTATCATTTTAGCTTCAACACATATCTCACACTTTTTAGGTGTTTCAATATTTGTAATATTTAGTAAATCAAGATTTACTAAGTGCTTTATAACTTTTAGATTCACATGTCATAATCTCAAATGTCATAAAGAGGAACACTCAACAATGTAAGAGGAAGTAGAAGCATTCCTATTAATAACTTTCTTGCATTTATTGGCTTAAAACCATTACATTCATCTTGAACAATTCATCTTGAACATGTCATTCTCGAGATAACCTCGACCAATGAATTGTCCAAACTTACGAAGTACAACCTTATTAGACTCAAGAACTAGTTTAAATTGATGACTAATTAGAAGCGACCCGGAAATTAATTTATTGCAGATGTTCGGGACATGCAGCACATACTTCAATTTAAGATCTTTGTCAATCATAAGCTTTTGTACCACATTATCAACACCAGCCCATCAGTAGGAGCATAAGTCGACAAGGCATTTTTTTCAGAGCAAACATGGCAGGTGGTGACGATATCCATAAACTACTTATTTTGATTGTCGGTAAATGTAATATCCGGTAATTTTTTCTTTACTTTTTATTAATAATAATTATTTTAACTAAATTATAACTAATTGAAATAAAAAATTTAACTACAATTTAATTATACATTAAATCTTGGTAACTCCTTTTGTTAGTGGAGGTATTTCACTCATTACTTGACCCTCTATGTACCACCATACGTTATTTTTTTATTTATAAAAATTAATGTGTAGTAATAATCAGGTTCTTTCATCTCCTCTCTCATGTTTTATATATATATATATATATATATATCCTTTTTATTTCTTTTAATTATTATATTAAGAGTTTAGCTATATTCTTTCGTATTCTATGTATCCATGCGAGGCAACGACAATTACGACACGTATTACTTTCACGTTCATCTATCGAGTTGGGTTTTTAATTGTTTTATTCTCTACGGTGGTTTGTAGAGCTCTATTGCATTTGTTATTCATTATTTAATATTTTAGATAAATGTTTGAGTTAATTGTTTATTATGTGAATTCATTCTATTGGCAAAGTTATCATTCTATTAGCAAAGTTATCATTCTATTGGCAAAGTTTGTGGCAAAGTTTCCAGTGGCTCCAAATGGGGTCCGGGGCCGATGGGTCTTCGGGTGTGACCCGCCGTGCTCACTACCTGTGGGAATACCTCAGTCATTTATTTGGCTTTGGAAATGTTGGTAATAAAATGAGAAGTGTTTTGATTTAATACCAAAACCCCCTGAGACATGCCTAAGTCATAGATGATCATGTTCTAAGAATGTTAGAACATATAGCATAAGGCTAGATGAGAAGCTGAAATGTTAGGCAGCTCTTAGTTTAATAGATGCACAATTTGAGGGGGAACATATGCTTTGAAGTCTATCAAAAACAAGTCTCCTCAAGGCTCAAATTCTGGAATGATTGCCAAGTCTACTGAAAGACAAGTATGCTGATCAGAAGAGTTGTCCAGCAGAGTTGTCTCAGCAAAGTTAAACCAGAACAAGTCTTATGAAGATCTAAGATCAACTATGCTGAAGAGATCAAGACAACTATACCCTAAAGATCTACAACGAATCATGCTAAGAATACATGCAAAGGAAGCAAAGGGAAAGAGCCAAGTCATCTGAAAAGAGCAAGCCAACTATGCTGATAAGCATTTCCACTGATAGTGATAAGCAGAGTTGTCCACTGGTAAGGAATGTTGTCTTTATCATAGGACTAACCATCAGAAGCCATGTCCATGTTTAAACAAGTGGATCTTGAAGTCAGACATTGGGAAGAGTGCTGCAGAATGAAGACAAAGTCTATACAGCCATTTATTTCCCAAATGAGAACATGTCACTATCAAGAATCTGTCTTCTAAGTTGAAGAACTCAAAGAAGACATTTATGGACATTTGGAGCTACCTCTCCAACGGGCAAATCCTTCATTTGTCTGTAAATACAGAAGTGTGAAGACCATTTGAAGCACCTCAACCTTGACAAGAATATCCAACTATCCTACAAGTCAAAGTGCTTTCAAGCTTACAAAGAGACTACCTTAGTCTTCATACACTTCTTCTAAGTTGAACCTCATTGTATATCCATACAAAGCTTAGAGAGATATCCTATCCTTATACACTGATCTTCATTGTAAAGGATATCTCATTAGTTGGAACCTTACTTCAATCCTTACATCTTTCAAGTGAGAAAGTGAGAAGGTTGTAGTAGTAGAAGTGGTAGGAGCTGACTGTTGAGAGAAGAACAGTTCAGTTCTGAGTTGAGAAGAGGGTACTAGGACTCTAGACATCCTAGGGATCAATTCACCAAGGAGTGGTGTTATTGATCAAGTGCACATTGGCACTATAAAACAAGTTAATTCCAAGAGTGAAAGAATTATCCTTTTAAATCAGGGAAAGTGGATGTAGGAGCTTGAGTCTCTGAACCACTATAAACTCTTGTGTTGATTTGCTTTCAAGTACTTTCATACATTCAACACTGCACACAAAACTTATCTTTCAAAGGACATATATTCAAAGACTGTGCAAAACATATTTGCTGAAAACTGGATTGATTGACTAAGTGATTTCATAACTTAAAAGGAGTTTAAATTAAAGGGCCAACCACTAATTCCGCACTTATAACTAACTTAGATAGTCATTCAACTAAGTATTCAATAGTACTTAGTAGCTTGGTTATCTTCAAGAAGTTATACTCATCAGCAGAGTTGTCCAGGACAACCTTGCTGAACTCTGGTTTGATCAAAGTTTGAAAAAGATTTGCATACAAGTGTATCCCCCCCCCATACACTTGTTATATACTCCTTTCAGGACCAACAAGTGGTATCAGAGCGGGGGTTCAAAGACCACTGCTTCTGAAAATCCATCTTGATTTTCAAAATCACATATTTGGTGTGGTCACTGAACTGATCTATCTGAAATCCTTTATACCTATTGTCTAACTCATTTCTTGAAGAAATGGCAAGAGGAAACAACAACAACAACCAGAACCAGCAACAGAATCAAGATCAAAACATAAATGTTGTTGTTCCACCTCCTGCTGTTCAAGGATTGGACAATATGGCCACAAATCCAGTCAACCACATCTCACATCATAAATTGCCCATGTTCTCAATAGACAATTATGATTTCTGGAAAATCAGAATGAGGGCTCATCTTGCATCTCTACACACTGACATGTTGAGAGTGATCACAAGAGGTCCTTTTGTGTTCACTCAAGTCAATCCCAGGGTCACTGAAGCTCAAAGAGCAGACACAAGAGATGTGATCCCCAAAGATGAAGATGACTTCACCTCAGAAGAAAAGAGGAAAGATAATTTGAATTATCTTGCTATGAACACCCTCTACCAAACAATTCCAGATGCAATCATGGGGAGAGTCTACCACTGCACAACTGCCAAAGAAATTTGGGATACTCTTGTAAAAATGTGTGAGGGTACTGAAAAGATCAAGGAGAACAAGCTCCAAGTAGCAGTGCAGAAGTTTGAACAATTCACAATGGAGTCTGAGGAATCCATTGACAAATTTGCTGGTAGAATCACTGATGTGATGAATGAGATTAACTCATTGGGCAAGGTGTACTCCAAGAGAGAGGTTGGATTAAAGATCTTGAGAAGTCTCACTCAAAAGTGGGATGTCTATGCTGTTATGATGCAGAACACCAAGGATCTCTCCACCATGCCCATGCAACAAATCTTCTCTGAACTCAAAGCTTATGAGTTCGATCTCAACAGAAGAAAGCCTGTTAAGGAACCTTCAATTCCTACAAAGGGAGTGGCATTCAAAGCCAAAGCTGATGAACCAGAAATGCAGTCCACTCCTAGATCATCAAAGTCAGTCTCCAAGACTGAAATGAAGGAGGAACTAGCCTTGATGGCTAGAAGGTTTGAAAAGTTAAACTCAAGGTTTGGTAGATACAAGAAATTCTACCAAGACAACAAATTCAGGAGAAGGTACAACTCTCCTGAAGCTCAGACTGAGGTCAAGAAGCCTGAAGAGAAAAGATCAGAAGACAAGTACTCTGATAGGAGAAGGTCCAGTAGAGCTGAACCTTCATCATCTAGAAGAAGAGATGAATCCAAGAAGGATGATGATGAAGATCTGTGCTATAATTGCAAAAAGAAAGGGCACTTCCAGTATGAATGCCCTGAATTGAGCTCTAAAGAAAGAAGAGAAAGGCAAGCAAAAAGAGACAGAAAGTTCACCAACAGAAAAGCTATGATTGCTGGTGAAGAATCTGAAAGTGCTGAAAGCTTCAACTCTTCTGATGGACTGTTCTCAAATAGTGAAGATGATGATGATGTATGCAACATGGCCATTGAGGATGATGAGGTATCCTCTACTTCTAGCTCACCATCATTCATTTCACAAAACACTAGTGAGGTCAACTTGAAACTTTCCTTTGGGAAGTTGATGGAAGATTTCACTATGTTACAAGAATTTCATGACAATTGTGTGAGAGAAAATGAAAGATTGTCAATTGAGCTTGCTAAAAACTCTGAGTTAGTTGTTGATGTCAAGTCTACTGAGTTGTATCAACAAGTCTTGAGAGAGCTTGAGGAAGCAAATCTCAGGATAGTTGACCAACAAAAGGAGATTGATGATCAACTCCTTTCTCAGAAGAGAAAAGATTTTGAACTGAAAATTCTTCAAGCTAAGTTTGAAAACCTCTCACATGAGTATGATATTCTTAAATCAAGTGAAGAGAGCCTGAAATTAAAGATGTCTGCTCTGAGAAGATCCACTAAGGCAATAGAGGAAATTCAGAGTTACCAAAGACCTATGGCTCAAAGAAGTGGATTAGGTTTTGATCCATTTGAATCTTCACCTTGTCTTAGTGTTGCTTCTACAAGTAACACTAAGAGAATCTTTGTAAAATCAGTGGCACAACAAGCTGAAAATGAAATAATTCAGCCACTGAACAAAGGAAAGGGCAAAATGGATGAATTGCCAACTCAAGTGCTTTAGGAGACTAGGCCCAAACCTAAGGAAAAGGCTAAAGTCCCTGAACACAAGAGGAATATTGGTCAGCAGAGTAGACCCAATGGAAGGGCAACTCTTCTGAACAATGTTCAGAGGGGTTATCCAAGGTATAATCAGCCTAGGCCAACTCTACTGAGAAAGCCTCAGCTGAATAGACCTAAGGACAACCATCCTCAAAGGCAGAATAAAATGAGACAACCAAAACCCTTCATGCCAAAGGGTAATGGTCACAAAAATGCCTTTCCTCAAAGATTTCCTCAAGTAGCACAAAGAACTCATAAGTTCAGGAGGTTTGACAACTCTCCTGGAACTTACAGAGTTAACACTTTCACACATACTTTCCCAAAGGCATTCAAGGGAAAGACAGTGTATGTTGATGCTAGAGGAAAACAACTTAGCCACCTTGAATCAATCAGGGTCATTAGGCAAGTTTGGGTTCCTAAAGGTACAGCTAACCTCTCAGGACCCAAAACTCAAAGGGTACCTAAATCCATCTAATTGCAGGTACCTAAGGGCCACAAGAAGAGGAGTATGAGCAAAAAGTCAGCATGGTATCTTGACAGTGGATGTTCAAGGCACATGACTGGAAATAAAGACCTCCTCATTGACTTCATTGAAAAAGAAGGCCCAAATGTCACATTTGGAGACAGCTCACAAGCAACAACAAAAGGTTATGGTACCTTGATGATTGGTAACATCAAGGTATCAATCAATTCTGTGATAAAGATTTCAATGTTGAGTTCTCAAGTGGAAAATGCTTAATCAAAGATAAAACTCAATAAATTCTATTGACTGGACCTAGGATAGGAAATGTGTATTTTGCAGACTGGGACAAGTCTACTGATGCTGCATGCTTCATTGCTAAGAGTTCTAGTGAACAAAGCTGGTTATGGCATAAAAGACTAAACCACCTGAACTTCAAAACAATGAACAAACTTGCTAGAAATGCATTAGTTAAAGGACTACCTAATGAGGTTTTCATTAAAGAGAATGTATGTAAACCATGCCAAGAAGGAAAACAGATCAAAGCCTCATTCAAAGGGAAACCAGTCATTTCTACTGAAAGGGTACTTGAACTTCTACATATGGACTTATTTCGACCAATTACCCCTGCAAGTATAAATGGTAGAAAGTACACATTAGTAGTAGTTGATGACTTCTCCAGGTTCACATGGGTAGTATTTCTCCTTAATAAGAAGGAAACCCAAGTCAAACTCCCTGAACTTTTAAAGAGACTGTCAAATGAGAAAAGCCTTAGCATTATCAAGATAAGATCTGATAAAGGCACTGAGTTCATAAATTCATACATCAATGAGTATTGCACATCAAATGGAATAGATCATGAAACCTCAGCAGCTAGAACTCCCCAACAAAATGGAGTTGCAGAAAGAAGAAATAGAACTTTAAAAGAAGCTGCTAGAACCTTAATTGCTGATTCAAATCTACCTAAGAGGTTTTGGGCTGAAGCTATAAACACTGCATGCCATACTCAAAATAGATGCTTGATTACTAAGGGGCAAGGTAAAACCCCCTATGAACTCTGGAAAGGAAGAATGCCTAAAGTGTCATACTTTCACATATTTGGTTGTAAGTGTTTCATTCACAACAATGAGAAAGAACAGTTGAAAGCCTTTGATAGCAAAGCTGATGAGGGAGTATTCCTTGGATATTCTCATATCAGTAGAGCTTTCAGAGTCTACAACAAGAAAACCCTTATTGTGGAAGAAACACCTCATGTTGTGTTTGATGAATCTACTCATGAGTTCAGGAATGAAAACTTGGAATCAGAAGAAATCACACAAAGGACAACCAGACTAAGCCTAAAGGACAAAGACACTGAATTCTTAGATGTTGTCCAAGCCAATCTACCTGAAATCATAAGAATGGACAACAATCCTGAAGGCAACCTTCCTGAGGCAAACCCCACTGAAGGACATGGTGAACTGAATGATCCAATCCCAGTTCACATTCAGGTAACAACTACCAATGAAGAAGCAGTTCCTGCTGAGGTAGTTAATGCATCAAATGATCAAGGGGGAACCAATAATGTTGAAAATGCTAATATCCCTGATATTGAGGACAACACCCCTGATTATGATCCTGAATTAGATCCTGCATTGAACTTTCCTGAATTTTATGATCAAAATGACTCAACTTCAGTAGAGGACAACTCTACTGAAAAGATCAGAAAAAGAAGGACTTGGTTGTCTGACCATCCTACTGATCTAATACTTGGTGACCCAAGTATAAGAGTCAAAACTAGAAGGTTTCATGGTGAAAGTGCTCTATTTTGTTCTTTCTCGTCAGAACAAGAACCAAGTGACATTGAGGAAGCACTTCAAGATGCCAATTGGATCACTGCAATGCACGAAGAGCTGAACCAATTCACCAGAAATGATGTATGGGAGCTGGTGGATAGACCTTCACATCAAGATGTCATTGGAACCAAGTGGGTGTTCAAGAACAAGAAAAATGAGAATGATGTGATTGTCAGAAACAAAGCAAGACTAGTGGCAAAGGGCTATTGCCAATCTGAAGGCATTGACTATGATGAGACATTTGCACCTGTGGCAAGGCTAGAAGCAATAAGGCTCTTCCTTGCCTATGCAGCCCACAAGAGGTTCAAAGTGTACCAAATGGATGTCAAGAGTGCCTTTCTGAATGGAGTCTTGAAAGAAGAAGTCTATGTGGAGCAACCACCTGGTTTTGAGGTTGTAAACCAAGTCTACAGATTGAAGAAGGCTCTGTTTGGACTCAAGCAAGCCCCTAGGGCTTGGTATGATACACTGTCACAATTCCTCTTGGATCATGGATTCATCAAGGGAACTGTGGACAGAACACTCTTCAGAATCTCTGAAGGAGAGGACATCTTGCTTGTCCAAATTTATGTGGATGACATAATTTTTGGATCTCCCAATAAGAAGCTGTGTGAGAAGTTCTCAAAGCTCATGCAAAGCAAGTTTGAGATGTCCATGATGGGGTTGATGAACTTCTTTTTGGGTCTTCAAGTCAAGCAATCTAAACAAGGGATCTTCATCAACCAAGCCAAGTACACCAGAGAAATGATCAAAAAGTTTGGGTGTGCTACTAGCAAGCCAGTAAGGATCCCAATGAACACAAATTGGAAGATGGATCCTGATGAGAGTGGTGTCCCAACCAACTCTACTGAGTATAGAGGAATCATTGGTTCACTTCTCTATCTCACTGCCAGCAGACCTGACATCACCTTTGCAGTAGGTGTTTGTGCAAGGTTTCAAGCCAATCCTAAGAAAAGCCATCTTAAGGCTGCCAAAAGGATCTTGAGGTATCTCAAAGGCACTGAAAATCTAGGCATCTGGTACCCTGCTGATGACAACATTGAGTTAACTGGCTACTCAGATGCTGACTATGGAGGATGTAGAATTGACAGAAAGTCCACTTCAGGGACTTGTCAATTCTTAGGCAACAAACTCATATCTTGGTTCTCCAAGAAGCAGAACACAGTGGCTACTTCCACCACTGAAGCTGAATATGTTGCAGCTGGAAGTTGTTGTGCTCAAATTCTTTGGTTGAGACAACAACTAAGAGACTACAATGTCAACTCTGCTGAAGTGCCTATATTCTGTGACAACAATAGTGTCATTGCAATATCACAGAATCCAGTTTTGCACACAAGATGCAAACATGTGGACATCAAGCATCACTTCATCAGAGATCATGTGGAGAAGAAAGACATCAAGTTGGTTAAAATCCACACAGATCACCAAAAACCTGATATATTGACAAAGCCACTTGCAGAAGCAAGATTTCTAGAGCTATCAGCAAAATTGGGATTACTTGATCCAGGGAAGTTGGACAAGTAAATCAATTGGAGTTAATGGGAGAAGGGGAAACTAAAAGTGATGTTCAGCAGACTTGGTCAAGTCTACTGAAACTCAGAAGAGATGACCTCAACTGTTCAGGACACTTGTCCACTGAATCTCAGGACACTTGTCCACATCTTTTCAGGACACTTGTCCATGTGGGGTCAGATAAGTTGTCTTGGCTATCAAACCAATTCTTGGTATGATAAGCACCTATTTTGGGCAATCATTGCCTATTTTGATATCTGTCCCATTCCTTTTACAGATATCACCTTTATAGGTTTTTAATTTGTCTCCCACCCAAAAGGTCGCTTTCCATGCATTAAATGCTAAGATTTAACTCTTGTTTGCATTAAACATTTCAAGTCATGATCTATCTCAAAAACTCCCCAAGCATTAACCAATATTAAATACTTCCCACATTTGAATAGAAAACAGTTTTTCACTGTTACATTGGTTATTGACCATTGGATCAAGATTGGCTAACTCCCCTGAAGACAATCCTGGCCATTCAATCTTGTTTCCATTTTTAACAACCGTTGAAATCTCTTAAGACTCACCTACTCATTGACATACATTCCTTTTAGAATATTCACAAGTCTTAAGAACCCCACAAGCTCACTTCTTCCCCAAGTATTCGAAATTTCCTTGAAACCCTAGCTTTCATTTCTTCAAACACTCTCAAAACTCTCTCAATATTCTTTCTGTATTCTTCAATGGCTCCCAAAGCAAGACCTGAGATGGTTGTTGATTTCACAAACAAGGATCTAGACCTTGATTTTGGCTATCTTAGCCACAAAAACAACCTCACATTCGAGCCAATCCTTTCTTTTGAGAGTGAGGATCCTGAAGTTATTCCAACCTTGAGATGGTTGAGAAGGGCAGGTCTACAAAAGTTCATGCAAGAAAAGCCAGATTCTTGTCTTGAATCATACATGGCTGAGTTCTTTGCATTTCTTAAATGGAGAGGCAAGCCTGAAGATGGTGAGGTTGCCACAAAATTGTCCTATGTTGTAGATGGTGAAGAAGAGGAAAGATTTCACAGGGTGAAATTTTCTGAGGAAGATGTTGATGCTGCTTTTGGATTGCCTTCAGAGGGAAGGAATCCAGAATTCTATGGTAATGGGCTTGAGCAAGAAATTGCTCAAGAATGGCTTATTACTCCAGGGCCACTATCCTCTACTCAACATAAGAGGACCCTCAAGCCAAAGTTCCTTACCTTGTTTGAAGTGGTTGCCAAGAGCTTGCTAAGCAATACTGGCAGTTTGGAGCAGGTCAGTTATCCAAGGATAAGGATTATGGCAGCTGTGATTGATGCCAGTGATAAAGGCATCAAGTTCAACTGGAGGACCTTCATCTTGTCTGAGATGATGAAGGAGAAGGCCAAGTTTAAGGTCAAAACTCACAACAAGGTTGTGATGGAAGGAAAACTGAGATATTGCACAAGGGCAAGTCTCCTAATTGAAAAGTTTGCTCACTACTCTAAGATGCAAACCTTTGCCAAGCCTCTAACAGCCCAGAAAATCATGTTCAGGAAGTTGAGCAAGAAGACAGAACAAAGGAGAATGATTTTGGCCAAACCTGCTAAAGAGAGGGTTGAGGAGAAGCCAAAGTTGAAAAGGAGGACAAAGGCCAGAGTTGTGAAGACAAGGAAGGTGTCTCAAATTCCTTTAGAAGAGACTTCAGGAGCATCTACTGAGGTAGAAGAAGTTACCAAAGAAGGAGTGCAAGTGCCTTCTGATCATTCAGAAGAATTGAGGTAAAAGTACAATGAGACAAGGGAGAAGAAGAAGGGTGATAAGAGGCCCAGGGAAGTTGTCCCTGAGAAGGAAAATGAAGGAAGTGGAAGCAGTAGGGCAAGCAAGAGAAGGGCCAAGCCTACTGAGAAAATTTTGGAGCTTCAGGAGGATAGAACTCTCCAACTTGCTCTGAAGGAGAGTAGGGCTGAAATTAGGACTAAATCTAAGTCCAGGACCAACTCCTCTGGTTCTGGAACTCCTGAGTCCAAGGTCCCTGAAGGTCAACCAAAAGAGGCCAACCTTCCTGAAACCCAAAATCCTAAGCCCAACTCCCCTGAAACTCATGTTACCCCCACAAACTAACCCATCACCCCTCTCAATCTTACCAAGAGATATTCTCCAAAAGGGAGTGTGCAAAGAAGTGGGATTGATGTGCTAGCTGACCTTGCTGTAGATGAGACAAGACTTCAATCTCCACTTGACTCATCTATGCTCAATTATTCAAAGTTCTTAGAAGCTGCACTTCATGAGCCAACCCCCCTGAGTAAAGCCCCTTCAGATCCATTGCTCTCAAAAGAAACTGAAGAACCTTTAATTGCATCCAACCCTTCTGAAGCCAACCCCCCTGAACTTACCCTTCCTGAAGCCACATTAAGAGAAGCCAGAGCCAACTCCCCTATAACCCAAAGTCCTAATTCTAGTGGAGATGAGGAGGAGTATACTTATGAAAGTATGCTCAGAGGTGGAGCCAGGGCTACTGTGGATAATTTGTACCCACAACTTGCTGAATTTCCTAGAATTCAGAAGATGTTTCATGATTTGAGGATGCTTGTGGATGTCAAAGACAAAACAATCATGGAGATCTCTCAAGTCATCCAAGATAAGGGTGCAAATTGGTGGCAAGTGGAGGAGAGTAGGCTACTACACTTTGCTGGAGTTTTAAAGACAAGATTCCTCATTGATGAGGATGTTTTTGCAAAGTTGGTAGATGATAAGATTGTTGAAGAGAAGGAGAGAATTGCTAAGGGCATCAGACACCCTGAAAGTAGCTCAAATGATGATGATTCTCCTGATGATCCTTCAAACCCCTCAAATCCCAACCCTCCTGAATCCAAAATAAACCCTCTTGAATCTAAATTGCCTTCAACCCCTCTCTTAACCTATCATAGGAAAGGCTCTGTTTCATCAGAGGTGTTGACCAAGGCTGGTGACACAGCCAAAGATACATCTGCCAATGAAGGTTCTTCTGAACCCAAGGCACAACCTAAAGATGTTGAGGTTCCTATTTTAGAGGCTGGTTTGATTAAGGCCTATTCAGTGTTAGGAGAGTTGGACACTGATCAGCCCTTAATCATTCAGGATGACTCAGTGGCTGCTGATAAAAGCATTGTGATCTCCCAACAACTGCCATCTTTGAACCTTGTTGAAGGTGAAGATGCTGCAGGATTAGGTGAAGGAGTTGAAAAGGAAAATGTAGAGGAAAAACAAGAGGGAGTTGTGGATGATAGAGAGGTAGTGATCAATAAGATAGTGAGTGTACCACTAAATGAGGGTGGTATAAGTGAGGAAGGACAGGTTATTCTTGAAGTCAAATCTGAACTTCAAGAATCCCTTGATGAAAGGAGGCCTGATTCCTTGAGTGAGGAAATTATTGATGAAGGTAGAAAAGAAGAAGTTGAAAATGAGAAGAAGACTGCTGATGTATCAGAGTCTTATGCAAAAGAAACTGAGGGTGATGAGTGTTTATTCTCTAACCCATTTGACTTTTCTGATATTGCAGGTATCACTTTTGATCAAATATTTGCAAAATGAACTCTTGACTGATGCACCAATCCATGTAGATTCTAGCTCTGCTCAAGCCATTCTTGGAGAGCAGTCAGCTAAGTTGGATTCTATTGCTCATCAGGTCAAATCTGCTCATGCTGAAACTTCAGGAGCATTAGATGAGCAAGGTAGAACCTTAGCAGCTGTGGAGATGAGGCTTACTGGCTCTGAAGAAATTGTTTTTCCCACCATTGAGGCAAGAATCAGTGGAGTTGAGACTGGTTTGCAAACTATCTCCACTGAAGTGATGAAGGCTAAAGCCAGCATGGATTCAGTCTCAAAAGAGGTCAAGAAAGAGCAAACCTTGCTGAGGAGTAACCACAACAGGAATGTTAAGGCATTAAAGCTGGTGGTTAAGCAAGCACTTGGGAAGAAAACTGCCTTGCAGAAGAAGAGAGCAGAGGCAATGAGGCTTGCAATGGTGAAGGCAGCCTCAGAGAAGTTTTCCCAAGATGTCATGGCCAAAATTGCTGAAAGTGCAGTGGCCAACCTTACTGAGCTCCTTAAGGCACAACTTGATGCATCCCTCAAGACAACCATGGAGGAGGTTGTTGAGCAAAAGATGAAGCCTGTCTTAGCCTTCTTAAGCCTAAGCAGTGACAGAATGCAGAATATACATGATGAAAATGTATATTTGCTTGAGGAGATGAAGTCCCTGAACCAAGCCCAATCCTTGATGGCATCCACTATGAGTGAGCTCAAACCTCAATGTTTTGATGCTGCCAAAAAGGGGGAAAGGGAAAGAGCAAGGGCAAAAGGTGCCTTGATCATTGGAGGCTCAGACAAGGGCAAAGACAAGGTTGCTGAAGGAAAAGGAAAAGAGCAAGCAGTGCTGAACTTGGATGATTTGGATGAAGAAGAGCAGTTAGCCATTGCCTTGAAGAACTCTATGGCCTCAGCTCAAGAAGAGAGAGTAAGGCTACAGCAAAGACCAGGAGGAGAAGTCTCTGGTTTGGACAAGGATGTTGAAGGTGTCCAAACTAGAGGAAAGATCAAGAAGGCCAAGGGAAACAAAAGAAAGGCTGAAACATTCACTGATTTTCCCAATAGCCTTGATCTCCCCCCTGAGTTTAGAATTGAAGAAGATGAGCCTACTTCCAAGAAGGCCAAGAGTACTGAAAAGGACAAAACTGCTGAAGTGTCCAAGACTGCTGAAGATGACAAGTCTTCTGAAAGTGTCAAAGTGGTTGAAGGTCCCAAATCTACTGAAGAAATTGAAGAGCTATTTGCTGAAGGATTTGGATCTGAACCCAAGAAGAAGACAACGGTCTTAGCTCTTGATCCATCTAAGCTGTTTCACGAAGGATATGGCAAAGATCCTGAAACACAGCAGAAACTGGCAATGATGAAAGCCAAGGAGAAGATGGATCTCATTGAAGAAGCCAACAGAGCAAGAGACAAGAGAAGGGCTGATTTTCAAAAGCCAAGAAGAAGAAGAGCTACATACAGCAAGATGAAGCCACGGCTATTGATTCTCATGGACACCAAATATCCTCATTTGGATAAATGGGTGCCAATTCAGCTGAATGACTCATGGGAAGAGGCCAAAAGGGAGTTTGTCTATGACTTTTATGTCATTGATAGATGGAATGGAAAAGATGTTAACTCCACTTTTTCTGAGTTTATGATTGAGTATTATAGGGAGCTATATCAGCAACTTCTTGCAGCTGCTGATCTTGCAAGAGTTGAATTCATTGTCCCTAAGCCAATCATCTACATGCCTCCAAAGCTGAATGGATGGATTGACTAGTCAAAGATCCTGAAAGAGTTTGTAGAGATCCTCAAGCTGAACAAGATGGTTCTTGGACCTAAGGGAACCAACCAAGAGGCCATGGAACTGAAAAGAAGAGTGTGGGCACAATATGGGATGGTGCCACCCAAGGAGGATGATCTCTGAAATGGCTAAGTTTTTCTGACCTTCATGTGCTAAATTGGATGAAAACTTATCTTGGTTGCTGATCTGTCTTGAATTGGTCATCTATGCTGAAGTTACTCAAGAATGATGACATATGTTTGCTCTGATATGCTTTTGCTCTGATACTCAAAGATCTTGTTTGAAAATTCTTAAGTGATAGTTTATGCTCTGATGAATTTTGTAATGTTGTTTAGATTCATGCTCTGATATGTTAATTTCAACTATCAACATGCTTGTAATGAATTTCAAATGAATGATAGTTGAATATATTTTGAATCAAGAAACATTGTTACAACAATCTCTCTATGCCTATCCTTGAAACCTATTTGCAACATAAATAGTGAGTACATTAACACATTCTTTTTCAGGAAAATTGACTCTAGTCATGTCTTCTGAAGATAAATGTAATAGGTGTAGTCAAGTCACTTTTGCATAAAATGTATAGGTTTTGGCATCATCAAAAAGGGAGAAATTGTTGGGAATAAAATGAGAAGTGTTTTGATTTAATACCAAAACCCCCTGAGACATGCCTGAGTCAAAGATGATCATGTTCTAAGAATGTTAGAACATATAGCATAAGGCTAGATGAGAAGCTGAAATGTTAGGCAGCTCTTAGTTTAATAGATGCACAATTTGAGGGGGAACATATGCTTTGAAGTCTATCAAAAACAAGTCTCCTCAAGGCTCAAATTCTGGAATGATTGCCAAGTCTACTGAAAGACAAGTATGCAGATCAGAAGAGTTGTCTCAGCAAAGTTAAACCAGAACAAGTCTTCTGAAGATCTAAGATCAACTATGCTGAAGAGATCAAGACAATTATACCCTAAAATTCTTCAACGAATCATGCTAAGAATACATGCAAAGGAAGCAAGGGGAAAGAGCCAAGTCATCTAAAAAGAGCAAGCCAACTATGTTGATAAGCATTTCCACTGATAGTGATAAGCAGAGTTGTCCACTGGTAAGGAATGTTGTCCTTATCATAGGACTAACCATCAGAAGCCATGTCCATGTTTAAACAAGTGGATCTTGAAGTCATACATTGGGAAGAGTGCTGCAGAATGAAGATAAAGTCTATACAACCGTTTATTTCCCAAATGAGGACATGTCACTATCAAGAATCTGTCTTCTAAGTTGAAGAACTCAAAGAAGACATTTATGGACATTTGGAGCTGCCTCTCCAAAGGGAAAATCCTTCATTTGTCTATAAATACAGAAGTGTGAAGACCATTTGAAGCACCTCAACCTTGACAAGAATATCCAACTATCCTACAAGTCAAAGTGCTTTCAAGCTTACAAAGAGACTACCTTAGTCTTCATACACTTCTTCTAAGCTGAACCTCATTGTATATCCATACAAAGCTTAGAGAGATATCCTATCCTTATACACTGATCTTCATTGTAAAGGATAACTCATTAGTTGGAACCTTACTTCAATCCTTACATCTTTCAAGTGAGAAAATGAGAAGGTTGTAGTAGTAGAAGTGGTAGGAGCTGACTGTTGAGAGAAGAACAGTTCAGTTCTGAGTTGAGAAGAGGGTACTAGGACTCTAGACATCCTAGGGATCAATTCACCAAGGAGTGGTGTTATTGATCAAGTGCACCTTGGCACTATAAAACAAGTTAATTCCAAAAGTTAAGGAATTATCCTGTTAAATCAGGGAAAGTGGATGTAGGAGCTTGAGTCTCTGAACCACTATAAACTCTTGTGTTGATTTGCTTTCAAGTACTTTCATACATTCAACACTGCACACAAAACTGATCTTTCAAAGGACATATATTCAAAGACTGTGCAAAACATATTTGGACAAGTTCCCTGAAAACTGGATTGATTGACTAAGTGATTTCAGAACTTAAAAGGAGTTTAAACTAAAGGGTCAACCACTAATTCCGCACTTATAACTAACTTAGATAGTCATTCAACTAAGTATTCAATAGTACTTAGTAGCTTGGTTATCTTCAAGAAGTTATACTCATCAGCAGAGTTGTCTAGGACAACCTTGCTGAACTCTGGTTTGATCAAAGTTTGAAAAAGATTTGCATACAAGTGTATTCCCCCCCCCCCCCTCCCCATACACTTGTTATATACTCATTTCAGGACCAACAGGGAAGGTCCACAAACTCTATTGGCAAAGTACCAATGGCAAAGTACCAATGGCAAAGTATCAGTGGCAAAGTACCAATGGCAAAGTATATGTGTCAATGTGAATGTTATTTACTAAGTTGCAATTACTTGATTATTTATTTTTAGCATTAAGTATTGAATGGCTTGATCCCACTGAGTGTGCTTGCATGCTCACCCCCAACAATTTACAATTTCAGGTTGAAGAGTTGGATGGCGAGTAGTGGTGATGGGAGACGACGATTTATTTAAGATTAAAAGACTATTTTCACGAATGTTCATTAAAATGAATTATGATTTTCTTATGGATGTTTGGTTAATGAGTTAGTTGTGAACTACTTGATTTTATTATAACCGTTTCTACTGCAATATTTAACAAGATTTTAATTATATTTGTCGTTACGTCTCTTTATGTTATCGTTATAATTTTAAGATTCAATTATTTAGCACGTTTAAGATTAGTCATTTTAATTACTTTTTAAAAGGTCGTTATTTTCAGATTTGGGGCGTGACAGTACACCACATATCCGTGTCAGTGCACTCGTGTTCCGCCACATTAGCACTTGATTGCTTGCCTTTGCCTTTATTTTAATATTTATCTTTTTTAGGGGTTTTACAATCATATGTGTCATGTGATTCAGTTTGCCACAATTGTAACAATCACCATTGAACTTTGGTTTTACAGGAAAAAAATTATTCCCCTTATCATTAGGTCTTTTTTGTTTCTAAGACGGTTCACAACATCATCATCAAAATGAGAAAATAGGAAATACAAAGTCGAGTTAAGGTGATACATTTTTTTCGCAAAATAACCACATCTCGGTTAGTGTTCACGGAATGACGTGATGTCTTTAAAGGTAAAAGACTTTGTTTTTGCACGAGCAACATCGCAACGTACAAAGCTCCAACGAACTGAAAACACTTTTGAACTGAACTACACTCTAATATGAATGTAGAATGTAGAAAATTGTATGTTTTTTCTGAAAAATTTCAGGTGGAAAATGTTCTATGCAAAAGTAAATTTTCCAGAATATGCACACATATTTATAGGTAGAGCCAGGCAGGAAGTTAGTGGGTCATTTATAACAATTATTGTCATTCAAGAAAGACAATAAACCAGACTTGGTAACCTCCTTACTTAAGACGATGTATCTAAACACTACTAATGTCTAAAGTCATGCAGTTTCAAGTTCCAAATCTGAATTCAAAAGGTCAAAGAATTTAATTCTTTGAATCATTCAAACTGAGTTGGTCTTTCACACTTTGGGCCATCCACGATATTGACTAGGCTACTCTTATTTTCGTATGGGTCAAGCCCAATAATTAGAGATCCAAAAAGATAGATGGTTCTCAACCTAAAGTTCAAGGCCCACGGGCATGGCACGACCTGTGGTCCATTAGATTGTTCCATAACCACTGTATTTTGAACTCATATTATTGTTTACACTAATCAATGTGGGATAGTTATTACTCCACTTCACTAATATCATGATAACACTTTAACTCCTAAAGCGTACTACTTAACGTCTTAACTTCGTGTATTAATTTATCATTCACCAAAATTTATTTTTAAGATTTTAAATATATTTCGATTAGAGATGTTTATCCAGACCGGTTATCCGAGCCGGTCCGTTTAACCCTGAAAAATGTAGAGTTATGATTTATAAATCGTAGACCCGTTTAAATTTGAACTTTTTTTACTCGGGCCGATTAGCCCGCCAAGCTACTGGGCCAGCCCGTCAGCCTGGTCTATTTGTTTTATTTTTTTTTAATTTAATATTCTAACTATTTATAATTTATTTAGGTGAAGCAGCTGTTATGACACCCATTACCATTTATTAATATTACAAAATTAGGTTTCAAAAATTTGTTATCATCATACAGTAGGCCCATTTTCTTATGTAGTTGGTAACATTATAATTATTTTATATAATTTATTTATTTTAATTATATAAACTTTAATAAATAATTAATTTTATATTTTTTTTCATGTTTTAGAAGATGATGATATTGTGTTTGAAGATGATGCTTCGTCTTTGTCCAAGAAAGGATCGAATGATGTAGAGATTAAAAAAATTGATTTTTTTTATTAGATTATGATACTTGTTTAGCTTTATTCGATCATATTAAGGACCAATGAATTATAGAATTGTGTTTACATACTTTTATTTTCTCATTTACCGATTATTAACTGATTATATATTTTTATAATGTAATTAATGTATAGAGTTATATTAGTAAATGAATTAAGAAATATTACTCTATATGAAAATAAACTTATATAAATGAGACATTCATTAAAAGAAAATAAGTCTATTTAATTGGGATGGAGGGAGTAATTAATTAATAAATGGATTAAAAACTAATTTCTCCAACAAAACATACAATAGTAAATTACTCTGTTTTCCATTTTTTCATTTTGGTTCGTTCGTGTATAAGTTTCTTATAACGTTTTTGAAAAATATTTTTTAATTTTTTATTCTTATATTTCACATTTGGGCTAGTCTTGGGTGAGACCGTCTCACGGAATGAGATCCGTGAGACCGTCTCACGGAATGAGATCCGTGAGACGGCCCTCATATATAAAAAGTGATAATATTTGAGCAAAAAGTGATAGTGTTTAAGTAAAAAGTGACAGTCACTTTTGTTACAAATATTATCACTTTTTACTTAAACATTAACATTTTTTTTACAAACCAAAATTTGGAAAAAAATATGAATTATCCTACCCAAAATTTTGAAATATGGGTTAAAAGAGATCCGTCTCATAGAAGTTTTTGCCTTCATATTTTACCTCTATCTTTCTCTATTTTTCAATCACATCGCATCACTTCACTTCATACTATATTTATTATTTAATCATTTTTTTTAATCTCTATAATTAAAAATAACAAAAAATTTATATACATGCGGAATGAAGTATTAAAAAAGCAATTGTAAAAGAGGAATTAGATTTTTGGAAGATGAGAGATTGGTTTCCCGCGCGCGAAGGGAGACGTAGGCTTAGCTTAGCTGTCTGAGGCCGAAAGCGAAACATCGAAGGATGTGCTCTCATCCATTTGGTGCAGAATGATTGTGAGCCGTTGGATGGATTGGGCTACACGAGAATTTATGCACAAATTGCTTTATCTTTTCTTTTCCAATTATATTTTTAATTTCTCTTTTTCCCAACTAAGTTGTACGACTTCAATCATAATGTTTCTCTTTGGGTTTTGAATTCTCATATCAATATCAATATCACATCCATTTCCTTCGTTTATTCTCCACTCTAACTTTACTTCTATTCTTTTCTTTAAAAAATATACTCTCCCCATGTCCAATTTTATTACTCCCTCCGTCCGCCTATAAGCTTCCCATTTTACCATTTTAGTCCGTCCGCCTATAAGTTTCTCATACCTTTTTTGGTAAGTACTTTTTCTTACACTTCACTTTATATCTTACTTTTTCTCTCTATCTCTCTCCTCTCTCAATCACATCACTTGTACTATATCTATTATTTAATCACTTTTCTTAATCTCTGTGCCAAAAAGTAACGTAACACTTATAGGCGGACGGAGGGAGTATTTTCATTTTCTATCCAATTTTATGGACTTGATTTGTGTGCAAAATAGTTTAGGTGTAAATAAGTGTAAAACATAAAAATAAGGAAACAAATCAGCAATGAGCATTTTATACCTATTTACACCTAACACAATTGCACAAAAGTTTCTGCGTTATGACTTGGGTGTAAATCCTTAGGTGTCAAATGGTGTAAAACATACTTCAATTTAAATACACCACCTGACTTGATAGATCCACCCCGTTCCACAGCATACACCTCCTGATTCACTTAATACACCACTTGCACCCCCAAAACCACTGAATTCACTCATACACCACCTGCACCCCCAGAACCACTAAGTTCACCCATACAAATTCACTAAGTGCACCACCTGCACCCCAAAACCACTAAATTCATCCATACACCTCCACTAAATACACCATCTGCAGCCAAAAGTCACTAAATTCACCCATACACCTCTTGATTCACTAAATACACCACTTGCACCCCAAAACCACTAAATTCACTCATACACCTCCTGCTCCACTAAATACACCACCTGCACCCCCATAACCACTAAATTCACTCATACACCTCATAATCCACTAAATACACCACTTGCACCCCTAAAACCACTAAATTCACCTATACACCTCATGATCCACTAAATACACCATATGCACCCCTAAAACCACTAAATTTACCCATGCACCTCCCACCCCCAACCAACCCTTCCTCCATTTCATAATTTTTTTAATTTAAAATTCACATAATTTAATTTCAAATTATTTAAGTATCATTAATTATTTAATATCATTATCACACTCTAACAAACATTTCATCATTTTTCTCATTTAAAATTCACATAATTTAATTTTGTATTTTTTTATTTTTTTTGTTTAAAAACATTTTTTATTATTTAAAATTCACATAATTTAATTTTAAATTGCTATCATGTTATTCCTCTTTCACATTTTTTCCACTGAAAATTTCATCATTTTTTATTATTTAAAATTCACATAATTTAAGTCTAAATTATTTAATTTTTTTCACCGGGCATTTCATCATTTTACAAAACACGTATTCCAACATCAATAATTCCAAATATGTAAACAATATTACAAAATTGCACTTGACAATATTACATTATTGCACTTGCTAGTATTACAAAGTGAAAAACCAAATTTTATTATCATTCTCTTATTCTCTAACCACATTCTACTTTGTCATTATATTATTCCTCTTTCATATTTTTTTTTCCATCATGGTTGCACATTCTTTTATTAGTATCACATCTGAAAGACATACAGTATAACGACATTCCTTGACAATATTACATAATTACATTTAACGGTATTACGCAATTACACTTAACAGTTTGAACAAATAACAAACAAAATATCAAAGATATTAACACAAATTAAAATATAACAAAAAAGTAAGACAGTATCACACAAAATATCAAAACAGTAATACACATTAATGCATATCAAAAGCCCTAGTTGTAATTTTTTTACAAATTAGAAACATAAGCTCTTAAATTCTTCTCTCTACCTCTCTTAAATATATAATAGTATAACAATGCATATGAGATAGTACTACACTATTACACTTAGCAGTATTATGTTATTACACTTGACAGTATTACATTCAACATGTAATATTGTTTACCTTGTAACATGATACTGTTTAGCAAATATAGTAATGCGGTCAAACATTGAGACAGATATTTGAATCAAGAAAATCCCCAAAATGTAGAAAGTAAATATTTTAGTTCCATTGCTTTCATTTTGCATATACAGTACGAAAAAAAAAAAACAATACAAATAATTTAGAATACCAATTTCTTCCCAATTAACAGCAAAAAATTCGTACAATAGTAAAATAATTTTCTTCTAACAAAACATTGAAATGTGCGCATATCTAACACCAAAAAACAAATCAATAAAATCAATCGAAGAAATAAGAAAAACTAATTCTCATAAGTAACAATATTGATAAATTGCTTAAAAATTGGTGCAAGAACTTTACAAAGCTCATACATATTTATGAGGCAAGAGTCTCGAAGTTCGAAACTCAGAAAAAAATGTTTGAGTACTTCCCTAAATTCTGTAAGTCCTGAATTTTTCACACTCAAAAAATAAATCGAATTCGAGTTGTTTAATTTGAGAATTTAGGGTTGTGTTTCTCCCTTATTATTGATTTGATAAAAAAATTGTTGAATTAAAGAGAAACGAATCGAAATTTAACAAAGATCGATGCAAGTAGAATGATAGGGGAGAGGAGTGATGACGAATTTTCTCTAATTGTGGACTATGGCGTGTTGATGGTGTGGCGGCAGTGGAGGTAAGAATTATTATTTTGATACCTTGATAGAGGACGGGAGGAGTGATGATTGGGGGTTTGGCTTCAATTACTATTTTATAAAGAGGAATAGATAAAATGAAATCTAAATGAGTTGTGAAAAATTAAATATTAAATGGAGCAGGTACCGATTTATAAAATGGCGCGGGTACCACTAAATGGGCATTTTACACCATTTCTATGGGTGAAATTAGTGGTTCTTGAGGTGCAGGTGGTGTATTTAGTGGATCAGGAGGTGTATGCTACGGATTAGGGGTGAATCTATCAAGTGTGTGTGAATTTAGTGGATAAAAAAGTGTATGGGTGAATTTAGTGGTTTTGGTGGTGCATGTGGTGTATTTATTGGACCAAGAGTTGTATGGATGAATTCAGTGATTTTGGGGGTGCATGTGGTGTATTTTAATGGATCAGGGGGTGTATGGGTGAATTTAATGGTTTTGGGGTGCAGGTGGTGTATTTAGTGGATCAGGGGGTGTATGTTACGAAGTGAGGGTGAATCTATCAAGTCAAGTGGTGTATTTATATTGAGGTATTAGTGAATTCAGTGCATCAAAAGATGTATGGGTGAATTTAGTGATTATGGTGGTGCAGGTGGTGTATTTAGTGGGTCAGGAGGTGTATGTGTGAATTTAGTAGTTTTGGGGGTGCGGTGATGTATTTAGTGGATCAAGAGGTGTATGGGTGAATTTAGTGGTTCTAGGGTGTAGGTAGTGTATTTAGTGAATTGAAATGTGTGTGATGCGGAATGGGGGTGGATCTATCAAATCAGGTGGTGTATTTGAATTGAGGTATGTTTTATACCATTTGACACATAAAAGATTTATATATAAGTTTTTGTGGGCTTGACTTGTGTGCAAAATAGTTTAGTTGTAAATAGGTGTAAAACATAAAAATAAGGAAACAAATCAACAATATGCATTTTATACCTATTTAGACCTAACACATTTGCAAAAAAGGTTTTTGCGATTCTAACTTTCTTTTTGGGTTGTCCAATTTTATAATGCTCATTTTTTTATCTTCACCCTTCTAACATCACTTATTTACTCACTTTGTCATTTACTTTATTACTCCCTCCGTCCGTCTATAAGTTTCACGTTACTTTTTGGCACAGAGATTAAGAAAAGTGATTAAATAATAGATACTCCCTCCGTTTTTAATTAAGTGTCACTTTGTCTTTTTTAATATTTTTAAAACAAGTGTCATTCTACATTTTTTTTCTTGAATTTTGACAATTTTATCCTTATACATTATACTCCCTTCATTTTTTTTACCTTAATTTAAGCCTTTTCCCTTTTGAATACAGTCCTATAACATAAATCATGGATAAACCTTAATTATTGTATACATGAATATCACATACAATATTGACCACATTCATTACTAAACATAAATTTAATATTAAAATTAGTTATCATTAATGAAGGGTAAAATGGTCCATGATTATATATCTTAATTTGTTGAAAATGGTTAGAATGACACTTAATTAAAAGTGGAGGGAGTATATTATAAGTGATGTGATTGAGAGAGGAGAGAGATAAAGATATAAAGTGAAGTGTAAGAAAAAATACTTACCAAAAAGGTATGGGAAACTTATAGACGGACGGACCAAAATGGTAAAATGGAAAACTTATAGACGGATGGAGTGAGTAAAAAAAAAAATCACTTTATTTACAACTGGACCCCACAATACATCAGCATATCCTCAATTTATCTACTTTATTAATAAACTAATCAATATTCATTAAAACTCGTGACGGAGAAGTGAACATTTTAAAATTGGACGGAATGAGTATTATTCACACCCAACTACTCCCTCCATTTTCTACTTAAAGGACACAAAACTATTGAACACGAATTTTAATGAATGAATTTTTTATTATTATTATGAAAGATAAAGTGCGGATAGGTAATGAGTCCATAAGTAAAAAAACAATCAAAAGAATAAAATAGGTCGTTAAGTAAGGGATGGAGGGAGTACCATTTATTTAAATTATTGTTCATTTTATTAATAAATCATTATTTTATTTATAAGTGGATCATATAATACAACATTATACGTTCAATTTATATATATAAATTACTCAATATTCATTAAAATTCATTCATAGATAAATTAACGTACTGAATTTGAACAGAGATAGTACGTTAAGTCTACTTTATTTGCAATTAATCACATCGATATTTTTCTCTTGTATTCCTCGTAATGAGAAAATTACAGATTTGGTCCCATTAATCATGGGTTCATTAGTTTTTGGTCCCATTGTATTTGGATTTAGTCTCATACGAAATAAATCTTTCAAATTTGGTCTCATACGAAATAAATCTTATCAACTTTGTCCCATACGAAATAGATCTTGTAAACTTTGTCCCATAAGAAATAAATCTTGTAAACTTTGTCCCATAAAAAATAAATCTTGCAAACTTGGTCTCATACGAAATAAATTTTGCAAACTTGATTTCATACATAATTTTTATTACAAACTTGATCTCAAACGTTATGAAAAATGTAAAATTGGTCCCAAGACCATTAAATAAATTAATTAATTATTATAACATTTTCAAATAAATTTTACTGAATAAAATTTTAAATTATTTTTCATGAAATTAAATATTGTAAGGTCTATTAATTTTCAAAATGTATCTAAATATTTTAAATTAATAAAATAAAATTTATATTTATATTTAAAAAAAATTTAAAATTTTGCCTTAACTTAAATTATTTTAAATAAAAATTGTAACATCTAAATTCGTAAAATTAAAAATCTTTAAAACTTGAAAAGGCTGTTGTAATATAAATAAATGAATTAAAACCCTAAAAATGAAGGGAAAAAAAAAACTACCATGTAGTAATAAATAATTCCTCCCCCTAGGACAGGCATCCACACGGACCACACTCTGCCCTCTCACACCAACCCCACTCCAAATCCCCCAACTTCAATTATCTTCATAGATTTACATTTTATTTTATATTTATTTAATAGATTTTTAAATCATTTCTCATGATTTTTTATATTCGAATTTTTGTATTATTTTATAATTATTTTAAAAAATTATTTAAATTTAATGATTTTTTTTCAAAAAAACGTTGTTAGAAATTTATGTAAAAATTCAGGTTTGTTTAATATTTTTTAAAAAATTCAGTTTTTTTTTTTTCATTTTTAGGGTTTTAATTTATTTATTTATATTACAACAACCCCTTTTCAAGTTTTAAAGGTTTTTAATTTTACGAATTTAGTTGTTACAATTTTTATTTAAAATAATTTAAGTTAAGGTATCTCGAGATTTTAATTTTTTTTTAAATAGAAATTTTAATTTTATTTTATTACTTTAAGATATTTTGATATATAAATTCAGTTCTTTTATATATCCAAAAAAAATTAGAGTCAAAGTGAACACAAGCCGTTCAAATGATCGGAGCCCCGTTAAAAATCTTGTTATGGAAAACCCTCTTTAGGGATAAAATCTTAGGCAAGGGAAAAAGGTAGATTCCTCTACAAATTACACGAATCTATAAAATTCAGTGTTAAGATCAAGACATAGATGCACTTTTAAATGCTCCGGCGGCCTATCTAACCATTTGAAACTATCTACCTCCATTGATGCCAAATTGTCCGCAATAGCATTCCCTTCTCGGTATATGTTTGTTACTTCCATGCTCGCGCCAATTAAATCTTTCTTCACTTGTTGCCACAATGAGTGAAATCTCCATGGAATCCTTGGGGTTGCCGCTGCCAACAGATATACCACGTAGGTACGTAGAATCTGACTCAAGCCAAAGGGCTCCTCCATCCACGGCTAGCTGCTTGACGCAACGCATGCAATGCCGTCAACGACTCAGCTTCATATATACAATACAAAATGATTAAATATACATGATAAAATACAATTAATATCAAAATGATGACCTATGATGTTCAAATATTGTAGGTGAAATGACATGTCCAAACAACATTGATACTAACTAATTATATTTTAATAATTTAGGATATAGTTATGTACCTGCCATTCATATGTTTAAAAATATTACTAAATATATGAGATGAATTGAGAATATATTCTTTTGCACTATTAAAAATAAAAAGTAGGAGTATAATTTTATACATATAAAAATTTAAATTTAAATAAGGTTGCGATTTTTTCAAATTGTGTGATATCGTTTGAACATTACTATTTACACGGATTATTAAAGGTGATAAAAGTGTCTTCTTGCTCTTCCTCAAGTTTTCTTGATTAACTCTACACTTTACGCTGTTTCATCTTCTGGATTTACTTTTTGCAATTCTCCCTTTCAGAATTTCTTGATTTTGTTAACACCGCCTCACACTCTTTCTCTCTGCTCGTCTTGGTTTATGTGATATACCCAATCATTATATTTTGGGGAGGATTTGTTTTATCAGAAAGGTGTAGTCCACTCGAGTATACATTGGGTTGTTTCAATTTCATCTCTATGGTTTCTTGGAGACAAGGTATAGATGTATCACAGCGGATTGGGCGAAAAATTTCGGGGGATTTTTCTTTTTATCCCCACCGACTCTTGGATTTCTAAGTGGTTTTCCTGCCGTGGTTTTCTTTCTCACACAGATTTTTTAGAAGTGTTCCTTTATATATTGGGTTGAGGGCTTTTCCTCTTTCTCATTCTCTCAACAATGTCTCATTCAAAAAATTCACTTGTTTCTTTCACAAAACATGGCGGAGTCTCTCAACGCAATGATGGAAAATTTCAGGATTTCGAGCCAAGAAACCACTCATATCATAGCCCAAAAGGAAGAGCTTGCAATACAAAAAAACTCGGTGGCTATGAGGTTTGTGGCTAGACGGACTTTTAGCATTGCAGAGCTGAAGGAGATTTTGGGCAGAACCTGGAGGCTTCGTACGCCATTGAAGATTGTGGCCCTTGGGGAGGGTTTATTTCTCCTCACCTTTGCTGAAGCATCAGAAGTGCAAGATGTGTTTTCCCGACAGCCATGGAACCTCCGTCGATCTCTCATTGCTTTGCAGCTGTTTCATGGTGGAGAAAAACTATCTCAACTCAAGCTCTGTATGGTTCCTTTCTGGATCCAAGTGCATGGTCTTCAGCTGTTCGCTATGAGTAAGATTCTGGGAATGAAAATTGGTAATATTGTGGGTGAGGTGCTGGAGGTGGATGCTAAGGAGGGGGAGGAGGCCTAGGAGGAGTGTTTAAGGATCAGGGTGCTTATGGATGTTTCCAAACCCCTTTATCGTTTCTTCTACATTACGGTGGAAGGCGATCCAATAACGGTCGTGTTCAGGTATGAAAGACTCTCAGGATTCTGTTTGTTGTGTGGTCATTTGGACCATTTTGAGAAAGAATGCAATCTGGGTTTTGGTAAGAGTGAGGAATGGTGTAAGCAGCACAGATTCTTCCCTGCATGGCTTCAAGCGGATAAGAAAAAAAGCCCAACGGTTGCTGAACTTGAGCACTTTTTTGCTTTACTCAAGCTTGGTGCTGGTGAAAAGGCTGACATGCAAGCCCAAGCTCAAGCTCAGGAGGATGCCAGGAGGTGCTCTAAGGGCAAGGCCGTTGTTATTGAAGAGGATGAGGTGGAAACAAGATTGGCTATTGGACCTAATGGAAGACAAATTGTTTATAGCTTCGAGGAGCTTATGCCAAATAATAATGGTACTAATGATGGCCACTGTGTTTTTCCTTCCTCTACCAAGGGAAGGTTTGATCTGCGAACAGGTATGTTTTTGGCTCCTCTTTCTTTCAAAATTCCATCTGGCTATCAACACTGCTTTTTGAAGGAACCCCTTACTGGAGTGGAGAATGGTAAGGATTATAGAGTGATGCATTTTGTTGGAAAAGATCTGAGCACTCGAGAATATGAGACTTTTGTTGAGATTATCTATGAAGGGGAGAGTCCTTTTGTCCCTATATGTGAACACGGAGAGCAAAATTAACATGCAACTCAGGAAACTGAACAACTTCTCATGAATAATGATGTTGTTGAGGAAGTTGGTTCTGTTCAAAGAAATCTTCTCCCATGTAAGAAAAGAGCTTGGAAGGATGTTTCTGGAGAAATGAAGGAATTTTGGGGCGATGAAAGGGGTTGGTCTGAGGGGGAAGTGGTTAAGGAAGCGAAATGCCTGTTCAAGAAGGCTCGTAGTATGTTCGAACTCTATGGCTCGGCGATTGATTTTTCTGATAAGGCGGAGGCTGGGGTGAATCAGCCCCGCCGGCGTGAATGATTATTATCTATTGGAACGCTCGAGGGGTGCGTAGTGCTCGAGCGTTCAGTCATATTAGTAGGGTTGTTTTTAATTTTCATCCAGATGTTTTGTTTGTTTCAGAAACTAAATGTTCTTCGTTTAGGGCTGAGTTTCTGAAAGTTAAACATGGTTTTCAATTCTGCCTTTCTGTTAATGCTTCTGGTTGTTCTGGTGGTCTAATGATTTTATGGAAGAATGTACTGCTTGATGTTGTTTCCTATTCCATCGCACATATTGATTGTTCTTTATTGTCCAATAACCAAAAATGGAGGTTTACGGGATTTCATGGGAATCCGAATTTGATTGATAGAAATTTTTGTTGGGAACTTCTTAGGAGACTTAAAAATTATCATCAAGATGTTGGTCAAGCTTGGCTTGTTGGGGGGGGGGGGCTTTAATGAAACTCTTTTCCATTCTGAAAAAAGGGAAGGTGTTAGGAAACCTTTGTCCAGACTGTTGAACTTCCAAGCAGTGCTTGATTATAATGAATTAATCAATTTTAGGGTTAATGGGCCTAAATTCACGTGGAGTAATAAGAGGGGTGGTTCAGAGTTCATTCAGGAAAAACTTGATCGATTTGTTGCTAATCAAGAATGGTTGAACCTGTTCCCTTCTTATGGTATTAAAACCCTCGATTTTATGGGTTCGGATCATCGTCCTATTATGATTTCATGTGAATTGAATTCGTTGGTTGGTGAAGTTAAGAAACGCAATACTTTCCGGTTTGAGAAGTATTGGATTAAAGAACCTGATTTCAAAGGTATAGTGAGGCAAATATGGAAGACTAAAGAAAAGGGACAGAATTTACATAACTCATTGGATCAATGTAGAAAGGCACTTAAGGTTTGGGTTAAAAAAAAAGGAGGGTCATTAAAAGAACGCATTGCCAGTACCCAACATCAAATCAAAGCACAATTGGACGATGAGTGTAGTATCCCAGATTTTAACCAAGTTGAGGCATGTGAAAAAGAATTGGAAAAATTGTATTCACAAGAAGAATGGTACTGGAAACAAAGGTCAAGAATTTCATGGTTGAAAGAAGGTGACAGAAATACGAGATTTTTTCATAATAAAGCCACTCAAAGGAAAAGAAGGAATTGCATCACACGGCTTCAAAATGAACTGGGGAATTGGATGTATGATGAGCGACATATCTAGGGTTCTTTTATGGAATATTTTCGTGAATTGTTTAGCTCTTGCTCTCCGCAACATCAGAGTATCATTGAGGCAACAAAATTCATGACCAAACAGATATCAAATGATCAGTTGAACTTGTTAGACGTTCATTTTTCTCGAGAAGAGGTGAATAAAGCCATTAAAGACCTAAACCCGTGGAAAGCTCCAGGCCCTGATGGCTTCCCGGCATCTTTCTATCAAATAAATTGGCACACAATTGTGGATGAAATAGCGGAGCAAATATTGGGATATTTGAATTAGGAGAAATCTTTAGAAGTATGGAATACAACCACTATCGTCTTAATTCTAAAAGTCAAGAATCTGGTAAGTGTTCTACATTTTCGCCCGATTAGTCTATGTAATGTTTGTTATCAAATACTTTCCCGGGTTATCACGAACAGATTAAAAATGTTTATGGATGGTATGGTTGATTCTTTCCAAAGTGCTTTCATCCCAGGTAGGCTCATTTCGAATAATATTTTGATTACTTTTGAGTGCCTACATTGGATTCGGTCTTCAAAAAGTAAAGAAGGTTATATCGCTCTAAAATTGGATATGAGTAAAGAATATGACCGTGTAGAATGGTCTTTCCTGAAGGAAGCAATGAAGTGTTTTGGCTTTTCTCCCAAATGGATCTGTCTCATTTATGAATGTGTCTCTTCAGTCTCTTATAATATCTGCATCAATGGGAATTTGACTGAAAATTTTAAACCGACGCGAGGTCTCAGACAGGGTGACCCTCTCTCTCCATATCTGTTCGTCATTTGTGCACAAAGTCTTTCATCTCTTTTAGTTGCTGCTAGAGAGCGAAACCTCTTCTCAGGAGTTAAGATTGCTAGAGAAGCTCATATTATTTCCCATCTTTTTTTCGTTGATGATAGTTTGATACTCCCGAAAGCCAGTAGAAAAGAATGTTTAGCTCTGAAGGATTGTCTTTCGACTTATGAGAAGGCTTCTGGTCAGCTTATCAATTTTGATAAATCGGCAATCACTTTCAGTCCATATACGTTAACCGGAAATAGGGAGATTATCAAACAAATCCTGGGGGTCCGCTCGACAAATGGTCATGATATTTGTTTGGGCCTCCCCACGTTTTCTGCTAGAGCTAAGAGATTTCAGTTCAGTTATTTGGTGGATCGTGTTAGGCAACGAATAAATTCTTGGAGTCACAAACAGTTCTCAGAAGGGGGAAAGGAAGTGTTAATCAAATCAGTTCTTCAGGATATTCCCTCGTATGCAATGTCATGCTTCAGAATCCCGACCTCGATTTGTATGGATATGGAAAAACTGATTGCAAAATTTTGGTGGGGTACTACTGAAGAAAACAGAAAAATGCATTGGAAACAATGGAGTGAATTGTGCAAACCAAGAAATTAAGGGGGGCTTAACTTTTGAAAATTGGTTCTTTTTAACAAAGCCCTTCTTGCCAAGCAATTATGGAGGATTATGCAGCGCCCAAAAACTCTTGTGAGTAAGCTTTTCAAAGCCCGTTATTTTAAACAAACTTACATTTCTTATGCTGTTTTGGGTTCGAACCCCTTATTCATTTGGAGGTCTATGCTTTGGAGTAGAGATCTTTTGGATTTGGGGGTTAGATGGAGAATTGGAAATGGACACGTTCATATATTTAAGGACAAATGGGTTCCAGGGCTTAAGGATGGATGTATACTTTCTCGTATTGCCAGTGCTTCAATGGTGGAGCGTTTTATCTCTCCTAATTATTCTTGGAATGAGGACCTTATCCGTAATGCATTCCTTCCATTTGAAGCCGAGGCGATTCTAAAGGTTCCACTTGTGGGCCCCCAAAATAGTGATCAAATATTCTGGACGGGAACTTCGTCGGGTAATTACTCAGTGGCCTCATGGTATTCTTTGGCAATCCAAAATGCACAGCACAAAGCTGGAGTTTCCTATCCTTCTTGCTCAGGAAAGGATAGTTTGTAGGTACTTTGGGGATTTCTGTGAAAATTGCACATTCCATCAAAAATTCGGATCTTTGGATGGAAGCTCATTAATGATACATTAGCTACTGAAGGTAATTTGGTTTCTCATCATGTTCCTATTAATCCTTTTTGTTTGTGCTGTGGTGCGTCTTTTGCTGATACTATGCATGTTATTGACAAGTGCGTCTATGCTAAAAACATTTGGAAGAAACAGGGGGTTTGGAATAGTTTAAAATGCTTTACTCATAGATCGAGTAGCCAATTCCTTTTCGCTATTAAGGATCATTTTGATGAGCAATTTTTTTCATTAGTTCTTATTATTGCATGGGTTATTTGGAAAAGTAGATGTCAATGGGTTCATTTGAAACATCAGAAGGGTTCTAAAGTTTTGATTCAATTGGTTTTTGAGGTTAAATGGGCGATACATTTGTGAGAACCGAACGTATATTACATGATCAATGCTCTGATTTGTCAAAATCTGTTGGAAAGCGTTTGCAGAATAGTATGACAATATACACAGATGCTGCCTTTAATCTTGAAAAAAGCTTTTTTACAATAGGTTATGTTGACATTAGAGAAGATGATTATGTGGTATTGGCTGGAGGTCGCCGAATTGGAAATCCGGGAAATGTGTTAGCAGCTGAGCTTTATGCTGCTGCAATTGGGTTGGAAAGCTGTGTTAAGTGAAAATTAAAAATCACTAGTCTCCGAATGGATTCTATGAATGCAGTGCATGCGGTTAGAGCCTCGTTTATTGTGGACGGGAAGGAGCATACTCTTGTTCAAACAATTAGAAAGCATATGAAGAAGCTCTTGTTTTGGGATTGTGATCATGTCCAAAGAAACTACAATCAAGCAGCGCATTCCCTCTCTCAAATGGCTTGGAATATTTCAACACCTTGCGATTGGGTTGAAAACAACATTCCTAAATATATTAGGGAGATGTGTGTAATCTAGATCCTTTGAAAACTCCTGATATATGTTCAAAAAAAAAAAGATTGAATGGATAATTCAATTAAGGATGAAAATATCTCTATCGCAATAAATATCGCAACCTTAATTTTACGGATATATCGATATCGCATATCGATATCGCAAAAAAATTTAAAAAAAAATGAAAATCTTAATAAAATCTTAGGAATTTAACATGAAATTTTAGGGATAATTATAACATACTACTATTATGTATGTATTCCATCCAAAAGTCAATAAAATTATATGTTTAAAATAAACATATAGATAATAAATTATATAAATAATGACTAACGAAAACTAATGACAACATAATACAATACAAAATGATTAAATATACATGATAAAATACAATTAATATCAAAATGACATTTTTGTCCAAACAAAATTGATAAAATATACTACTGACTGACGAAAACTAATTGACAACATAATATATACAATACAAAATGATTAAATATACATGATAAAATACAATTAATATCAAAATGGTGATCTATGAGGTTCAAATATTGTAGGTGAAATGACATGTCCAAACAACATTGATACTAACTCATCACATTATAATAATTTAGGATATAGTTATGCACTTGTCATTCATTATGTTTAAAAAAATTACTAAATATATGAGATGAATTGAGAATATATTTTTTTGCACTATTAAAAATAGAAAGTACTTCCTACATCCCTTTATTACTTGAACATTTACTGTTTGCACAAATTTTAATGTAAGAATTGTTTATTGGTATTAAAGGTGATAAAGTGACTTTTTAAGAGGGATATAATTAGAGCTGGCAAATCGAGTCGCCCGGCCCAACCCAGTCTAGCCCATCGGGCCAAGTGATGTTCGTGGGTTGGGTCGGGCCGACCCATGAATTAGTCGGGCCTATAAAATTTGAGCCCAACCTAGCCCGCTGGGCTAGCGGGTCGGCCCAGCCCATGAAATATTTTTAGCAAAAATTATAATTAAAAATATATATTACTAATGTATTAATTATACATAATTCATAAACGGTCATAAAGTATAACATTACACTGTATAAATAATTCATAAGTTCAAATTTCAAAGTCAAAATAAAATAAAAAACACAATAATATTTAAAAATAATGTACTTTACTTATTTTAATTATTTATTTGTCTAAAGAAAAAAAATTAATCGGGCCAAATGGGCTGCCCATGGGCCGGCGGGCCAAATTCAACCTAGCTCATTAGTCCCGTCGGGCCCATCGGGTCGGGCCAAATAGGCCCAGTTTTATATGGGCCTCTAATTTTAGAGCCCAGTCCATACTAGGTTTCGGGTTGGTCGGGTCGACCCATCGGGTCGGGCCCAAATTGTCGGCTCTAGATATAATGGATAATTCAACTTTATTCAAGAGAGAATCTTTAGTTAGTGTGTAAAAAGTAATGACATGTGATGTAAATAAGAGATGTTTGAGGGAGTTTTTTAAAGGAGTAAAAAATTATTTTTTTCAAATAAGGAAATGTTCAATTAATAATGGGACGGACGTTTTTGGCAAATGTTCAAATAATAGTGGGATGGAGGGAGTATATTTTTATACATACTGTATACAAATTTAAATTTAAATAAGGTTGCGATTTTTTCAAATTGTTCGATATCGTTTTGAACATTTACTATTTACACGGATTATTAAAGGTGATAAAGTGACTTTTAAGAGGGATTGAATGGATAATTCAACCAAGAATGAAAATATCGCTATCGCAATAAATATCGCAACCTTAATTTTACGGATATATCGATATCGCAAAAAAATTAAAAAAGTAACGAAAATCTTATTAAAATCTTAAAAATTTAACATGAAATTTTAGGGATTATTATAACATACTACTATTATAAATGTATTCCATACAAAAGTCAATAAAATTATATGTTTAAAATAAACATATAGATAATAAATTATATAAATACTGGCTGACGAAAACTAAATTGACAACATAATACAATACAAAATAATTAAATATACATGATAAAATACAATTAATATCAAAATGATGGCCTATGGGGTTCAAATGTAGTAGGTGGAATGACATCTTTGTTCAAACAACATTGATAAAATATACTAATTAATACTGGCTGACGAAAACTAATTGACAACATAATATATACAATACAAAATGATTTTAAATATACATGATAAAATACAATTAATATCAAAATGATGACATGTTAGGTTCAAATATAGTAGGTGAAATGACATGTCCAAACAACATTGATACTAACTCATCACATTATAATAATTTAGGATATAGTTATGTACCTACCATTCATATGTTTAAAAAAATTACTAAATATATAAGGTGAATTGAGAATAAATTCTTTTGCATTATTAAAAATAAAAAGTACTCCCTCCGTCCAATTTTATTATGCCCACTTCTCCAAACACGTGTTTTAATGAATATTGATTAGTTTATTCATAAAGTAGATAAGTTGAGGGTATGATGGGGTATTGTGGGGTCCATTTATAAATAAATGATTGTTTATGAATAAAGTGAATGACAAAGTGGGTAAATAAGTGATGATAGAAGGGTGAAGATAAAGTGGTATGAATAGTATTATTTCCAAAAAGGGTATGGGCATAATAAAATTGGACAACCAAAAAAGGAAAGTGGGAATAATGAAATTGGACGGAGGGAGTATAATTTTTTACATATAAAAATAAAATTTTAAATAAGATTGCGATTTTTTCAAATTTTGCAATATTGTGCTATATATCCACGATCTTTCTTATTTCCCGTTCAATTTTAGACTACGATTGAACGATATTAATATTTAGCGATATATCCGCAATATTTTATAATATTTTAATCCTTGAATTCAACTTTATTGGAAATGTAAAAAGTAATAAAATGTGATGTAAATAAGAGATATTTGAGAGAATTTTTTTTTTAATTTCTTTTTTAAATAAGAAAATATTCCATTAAAATAGAGTGAACTTTTTTTACAAATGTTCAAATAATAATGAAATCGAGGGAGTATGAATGATACTACTTATTAACATAGTGATATTGCCTGTGATATAGTATTGAAAGAAATTGCACAATTTTTTTTTTGTTATCTTTATCAAGAAAAGAGAGACTCAAAATAAAATTGGGGTCACACAACTCACAGGGGAGAAAGTGATGGATGATGAAAATAGGATGAAACACCTAATCAATCCAATATTACTAAACAATGAAACAAGTGAGAGAAAGAGAGAGAACATAAAACTATTGTTGTTCAAATTCTTGTCCTGCACAAAATGTTAAGTTTCACCAACTGCAACACCTCACCCATCCTAACTAAAAAATGTACAACACACAAAAAAACCCATCACCAGACGAAATTCCGGTGACCAAATAATAACCGAATCAACATTCGTTCATTATATTACACGGTTCCATTAGACCTATCGCTCGGCCCCTGCTCACCATAGCCTTAAACCAAACAAACAGCAGGACCAACTCGAAAGACGGATTTACAAGCAGGCGCACTCATTTCCCAAACCACCCGATATTTAGTGATTGGGCATTTTTCGCTGGACAGCAAGCTAAGATACATACATAATTACAGTAGGCTTACCCCTAACCGCCCCATCACCCCATATCCTGCTTCAATACTAGATATACATCATCCATGTGAGTCTGAGAGTGACGTCAGGACCTCAGCATCGTCAAAATTTGATTCCAGAGCAACGAGAAACGGGGTTTTTCCTTGGTCATCAACTGCCCGCAGATCAGCTCCCCTGAAGTTAATACACAACATACAAGCATTATGACGTGAATGAAACAACAGAACTAAACAAAATAATTCAAGATTAAACATTTTTCCACCAATAAAATTGACAGAACAATAATTTTTAGTTATTTCTGAGGGTTTTATACGCTGCCATCCCAAGTATACGTGTATGAAAAATTTGTCTACTTCAGACGTAAATGCTACATTACCATTCTCATGGAAGAGTTTTGAATCAAGCGCCCCTCAGTTTTCACAGAGAACTTTAATTTATAAGCTTAAACGCTACATTTCCAATCTTAAGGGGCAACACGAAACTGAATACGACAATATGGATTAAAAGATTTTAAAAAATGGGACATTTAGACGAAAGCCTCAAAACAATAAATATAGAACCTCACAAACATGTTACTTTTTACCAAATGTTTACCTCGTCAAGAGAAGCTTTGCAAGTACAGTTTTGCCTCTAATGATACACCGATGAAGAGGGGTGCGTAATCTCGAATCAGTAGCATTTATGTTTGCACCGTACTGCAAAAGCAGCTCTATCATTCCAATATCCCCAGTTTCACAAGCAAGGTGAATCAACGAGCACCCATCAAGATCATCGATAATATTGTTATCTTCACTGGTACTAGCCGGGTTTGAAGAGCCCGAAAACGTCGTGTGCAAAACCTCAGCATCCAAGCAATCGGAGTAGGAATCATGAGCAGTTTGCTCTTGCAACAGCATTACTTTGGCAAGGGTGAGAGAAGGATTACTTGTTCCTTGATCATAAATAGCATTTACGTCTGCTTCTGAGTTAACTATGAGCCCATACACAGCCTTCTTGTCGTTGGCACGAACAGCATCCCACATCTGTTGTGCTGCAGAATGATTGTCCTTGGGTTTACGAACAAACAGCTTGGCTGCATACTGTAACAGAATGACCACATACACATTGCCAAGTCAGAAAAAATATGTTCGATTTTTAACCTAAAAAGATACGCAAATACTTCTGCACACAAGTTGCACCATAATGGCGATAAATATCTGTAAGATGAATAACCAAAGATTAATGAATAATTTCGTCCCAAACTTGGCAATAACTACAGATTAAAAAGAAATGTAAGTGAAGCAACCCAATGATGAATAAGAGAAAATGGAAAGAAAGATACCTTGGCATGAATATACTTCTCCTTAGTGGAAATGGAATCAGAAGGATTGGGCTTGCTGAAGTAAATTATTTGTTGTTGATTAGTCCGGTACGAGCTTCACAGGAAAGGAATAGATTAGTGGCATGCAGAAAATTTGAATCCAAAACAACTTAATAAACATAAATAATATATTAAAAATCCCAATAAGCTTTACCCCGTGGGACCGAGATCAACTTGAAAGACACCCTTTGACTGCAGCAATTCCTCCCAGACTGAATTTGCAAAGGTGTTCCCCAGAGATTGAAACAGACTTAGAACAGATGGCTCCCATACTCTCACATCGAGAGTCAGAGATCTTACCTGCATCACCAATCAACACAATTTAGATTATTATATACATTTAAAAAAAAAAACTTGTGTTGAATACATAACCGAACAAGATAGCAAGTAATCTACCATTCTGCCCTCAAGAGATAGTAAGGAAGTCACAGGTATCAAAATACCTCAATTCCTATTCGAAGAGCTCTATAAACTATGGGGTACAAGATCGAAAAGCACTAAGCTAAGTCATGATTGGTGTAACTATTTTCCATGTATTGTGCTCAAGAAACATTGACACATGTAATATTTATAATGGTTAACTGCAAAATAAATCACAATTTTTTCACATTTTTTCAATTACAACATATGTTTTTAAAATTTGCAATCGATACATAAGACTTCAAATTTTGCAATTTTATCATATGACCATTTCAGCAACTTAAGCTGACGCTGGCAGCCAAATTCTTTTGAAAAATTGCAAATAAATTCACGACCTTTTGTTGTTGTTTCGATTAATCAGAACTTTTTTTTTAATTCAATTTCATTTCCTGTCACGTTAACAGGACTTGCTGGAAAATATTTCAACAATTTGAAAAGTCATGAATTGAAGTGCAAATTTTAAAAACATATGTTGTAATTGAAAAAATGTGAAAAGGTCATGATTTTGCAACTAACCCTAGTTAAATAGGGCATCTCTTCATCTTGAAAAATATCTCTTGAACCATTGTTCATTTATATTTAGCAAATTCTTCCTTCAACATGTTGCATGGGCGTAGAATGCTCAAAAGACCACAAAAAGGTCAATGGTAAGACACATATACTTTCTCTGTTCCACTATAACTGTTGCTTTTGGGTGTTTCACATAGATTAAGAAAGTCATTTAATACCATTAATTATTTGTATAAAATGACTAATATACTCATTTGCAGTTTATCATTGATTCTTGTATCTCAAAAAACCACAAAACGACAGATATTTCCTCTAAAACAATAGTTATATTGGAATGAAGGGAGTAGCAGATACCTTAGATATGTGAACACCAAGATTACGATGGACCCCAGAGCATTCAATGCAAACAAGAACACCGAGATTCAAGGATGCCCAATCTGGTTCAGGGGCACCACAATCAGCACATCTCTCATTACCACACACTTTCCTTAATACATCAATTGTCTTCTCAGTTTTCAGACCACTTCTTTGCTGTTGTGAGCTCCTATGAGGACGGTCTATATTCAACGAGGTAAATCTATCTGATGTGTATTCTTCAAGTGCTCCATGATCAAAGTCAGCACTTTCAAATGAACTACTCTCACTTGTGGATCGATGATGACCACTACCCATTGGACTGGCAGTTAAACACTGAATCAATGATAACAATTTTTCAATCATCAGAATATCTGAAAGTAGGGATAACTAAACCACACTCACAGAAAACTTACTCTTTCGGGAGTCTGAGAGCTCAATAATGAGGCTATCACCCCTGTTATTTTCTCAATCCAGTCCATTTGATCCAGGGCACTCTCTGCCTGCACTGACAAGCAAAATAAAATAACTTTTACCGATAACAATACCAATTCATCAAGAGCAACTATCAAATGTTTATTTAACATAATAGGCTAATAGCACAATTGAGAAGTAAAAAACATACTAAGGGTATGTTTGATTTGGGATTTAGAGGATTTTGAAATCTGGATTTCAAAATCTTGATTAATAGTAATGGTGTGTGTTTGCTTTGAGATTTAAATAGGGCAGGATTAACTTTATGTCAAATCAATGCGTAAGAGTGTGTGATTTTGTGGGTGTTTGCAAGCACTACTATGTGCTTAAAAGCACTTTTTTTTAAATACAATCACTTATGAAGTGTTTGCAAACACAAGTAAGTGATTAATTTAATCACTTAAAAGCAGTTTTGGTGAAGCACCCTTTTCCATGCTTCTAACAGCTTCTAAGTGCTTCTAATCATTACACTAACTAATTTTACAATTTTGTCCTCACAATTTAAATACTAATATTTTATTCTTACCCATTATTTATTTAAATGTAATAAGAGTGTTTTTTGTAAAATTATAAAAAATGTGATTTATTTGACATACACTACAACATACAAAAAATTGATTAGAAGTGCTTAATTTTAAAACACTACCTACTTTCAATTTTACTATAAAAATCAATTTTAATCACTTTGAATCAATCACTATTACTTGCAAACACACCCTTTGTATTATTGTTGATTGTGATTGTAATAATGGAATGATTGTGTTATAATTAGTGTGTTTTATTGGAAGTTGCAAAAGTGAGAATAAAAGCTGTGAAAAGTGATAAATAATAATAAAAATAATAATGAGAAATTTAAAAAACCATATTTGCATTAATGAGTTATTGAAGGGCGTGCAATGAAGAAAAAAAAGGTAAATTATAGGGTTTATAGGTATTTGTAGTGGTGGATTTAAAAACCAGATTCAAAATCCCTAATTCGAACTGGATTTAGATTTCGAAACCACCATATCAAACACACCCTTAGGTGATGTTTGTTTTGAGTTTCAAAAACCAGGATTTGGATTTTGTAAATTAAAACCGGTTCTAGTTCGGGATTTTAAAAACTAGTTTTAAAAAACCACCAATACACCACCTATAAACCTACTATAACACTTTTCATACAATCAATTTTCTCCCCTTACACTTTAATATATTTAAATCATAATTCACACCATTCAATCATTTCAATCACACTAAACAATAACATAATAATACAAATTCATTCAGTCTTACACATTGATTCGACATAAGGTAATATCACCCTACTCAAAAATCCAAAACAAACACACACCTTACTATTTATCAGGATTTCATAATCCCCTAGATTTCAAAAATCGGTTTTTAAAAGCCACTTAAAACTCAAATCAAACATCACCTAAGGGTGTGTGTGGAAACACAAATAACAACTTCAAGAATCACTTATTTTTAAAAGCTGTGAGGAAGAGCTTTTGATAAAAAGTATTTCCACCCCTTTTTCATATGGTTTGCAAACACCCCTTAAATGTAAAGATAATGAGCACAAAATCAGACCTGCAATGTATAGTTCTTTGTTGGGGATATTATTCGAAAGCAGAACCGTAAATCTGACTGGTCAGCATCAACTTTAATTGTTGAAGTCAAGAGGTTGACAGTATGATGAGCAACAGATTTCTCATCATGGACCCCACCATGGTAATGAGAAGACAACCAACGACTTAGCAATCCAGAGCCCAGTTCAGAACTATTCCTTTGGTTAGAAAGTTGAGTCCCGGAGCCCTGCATATTTCATGGGGTTAGAGGACAACATCTCCACACAAAAAGGGAATAATGCATCAAAAGGTCACAAGCTATCAACATTTTTTTCGATAGGTCCTTGGAACTATTTTTGTTTTAAAAAGCCCTTTTAAGTATCAAAATTTGACCCTTTTTTTCAATTCACCTTTTTTGTTTTGTTAAATACTGTACATATCACCTTTATTTAATTTTAATTATATACCAAAGTATATTTCGCAAGTCATTTTAGATACCCATCGCCTCAAGTATTGAGGTTAAAAAGACTTGCACAAAACACATCTGGATATTAATAAATAAACATACATACGTATTATTTAACAGAAACGTTAAAGACAAATCAAAAAAATTCATCAATTTTCGTCTGGAGGGAGCTCGTGAAATAAAATTTCAATACTTGAAGTGTCTTTTCTTTAAAGGGCCTATCAAAACAAAAGTTGAAAGTTTAAGGATCTGTTGATTCATTATGCAGAGAAAAACAGGTGTGATTTTTAATTGTTAGAGTGAATAATTTCAATATCCACTCACAGAAGGTTTGCTGCTTCTTTTCCGATAATAGTAAAGCATTCCTCGGCTATCGAGAACAAAGAACCTTCTTTTCCAATCTCCCCTCAGATTCGAAGAACGTTTCGAAAGATAACCTTGCCTGATTGTTTGAACCTGAAAGATTTTCTAGGCTTCAGCAACGTATGCTAATAAGAAAATGGGGACATAATTATAATAATTAAGTGGTAATGTTAATACTCTTTGACCTTTCCTCTTGCAGCAGATTGCATGACAGCCTCTATCATCTTATGCGAACTCCTCCCAATTGCTTGTATTCCATCCCCATTAGGAGATCCATTCGAGCCATTTGAAGACCAACGACTCTCTCTATCGATCTGTCTTTTATATTCTTGCATTCTTTCATTAAGAGCTGCCTGCTCGTAGTTTGATCTCTCTTTTGATTGCTTAGCATAAGTTGAGACCTGCACCATATAAGCATCACCAATTCAATAATTCTCAACTCATTTATGGCTCATATGGGATGTTCAAAATACGGATCATCTGGCATAGTCCCTTTAATGATTAATGCTAATGAATAGTAGATAAAATCATGGGAAAATAGTTTTGTAGTCCTTTAAGTTACCCTTATTTTGATTTTAGTCATGTCGAATTTCGCGAATTGAAAATGGTCATTTATTTTTGACATTTGGATCCGGTGACCGGCTGTAAGAAGTGAAACGTCCGTCCGGTTGACCAATCAGACTTTTGTCAGGTGGACAAATCACACTCTGCAACATCAGCACCAACCGGATGTTTCGCCTTGTACAGCCAATTCCGGACCAAAATGTTCAAAATGAAAAGTTACAGGACTATTTTCAATTCATGAAAGTCAACGGACTGGAAACAAAATAGGGATAAAATATCTTGCTACAAATTCAGGGGATGGACTAACATAGCAAGAAATGAAACAGTGATGCATATTATTTTAAAAAGAGAAGAGTTGATTTAAAAAAAAAAAAAAAAAAAACCATAACCTTCGAGATATAAATGCTTCTGCAACCAAAAAAATTCGAGATATAAATGCTTCTGCAACCAAAAGAAATTAGAAGCTAACACAAACCTGGTTAATATACGGTTCCATCTGATGCAGCAGCTCATAGCCCTACATAAGCCAAAGATTTAGAGTAGTTGAAAAGGAAAGCAACAACAACATTTTATGAAAAAGAACGCAACATTAATGTTATGGAATACAATTTAGCTTTACCTGTTTGAAGTAGCGAAGGTGAGAAGCCATTGTTTCACTAACTGCTTCCAAGAACTCGAACCTTTTCTTTGCTTCAACATTGGAAAGAGCAGTCACCTAAAGGAATCAACATTCAAATTAAGAAGCATGTGTGAATACTGAATATGTGATCATAAGGAATCTCTATTTGCCTTCAGAAATAATCTTAAGATCATGAGAAAGTGGGGAAAAACACCAACCAGGTTAAATCGTGCTTGCTCAAAAGTTGACCGAGCATGATGGAGCTCCTGAATTCATCTCAGGCAGTATTAGAATACGAAGAAAAGGGTATGATGGGCATTACATAATTAAGCTTTATAGCAACAAGTTTCATATTTTACCTCCTCTAGAACAGTTGCTACATTACTTCTTGTGCCTTTTCGCAATGCCAAAAACTTTTCGCGAGCCTGTCACAAAATACTACAAATTAGAACTATAACAAAATAGAAATTCATAATAAGGAAAGAAAAAAAAAACATTTTTTCACATTCATGGAAAGACAAATTGCTACTTGAAATTTTTGAGCATCGAAATTGGAGAATCATATGTAACAAACATCACCTGGTCATAGAGAAGACTGGCTTTATCAAAGCGTTTGCGTGCCTCCTGCATACTAATACCCATTAGTGGTAATCAAAAGCCACTTTGACAAGAAGATGCAGATATTTAATGATTACAATTGTTATATTATTTGATGAAAATGTAGCATATTCGATTCAAATTTAATTATTATATATAGTAAATGTGTGATCGTTTATACATTGAGGTTGGCACCCTTCATATTATACCCTAGGTACGCCCCTGTTGAGGCATTATTACATATTTTTTCAACCAAAAATGTTAATAGAAAGGAGTTGCAGTATATCAGTATATGGCACCTTGACATCATGCAAATCCAAATTCACAAACTGCAGCAATCGATCATTTAGCAGGTGCTCAACCTGCAAATGCAAAATATAAACAGTTAAATATATGTGATACATAAACTATGCTGGGAAAGGCTATTTTAAATATAAATAGGTTGTCAGCACTAAATTTTAATTTCACACTTTAAGGTGATGTAGAACTCTTTCTTGCATGCCTTTTCTTTGTACAAATAGTATTGACTATTAAAAAAAATCATGAGTTTTTATACCTGAGATCGAAGAACTTCTTTGTATGTCCCAATTTCCCTCAATGCAATAGTAAATTTTGTCATAACAGGACCTGCAAGCATCAGACTTTAAATTAATAGCCATCATTTTTTATCTAAGTACTGCTAGATTAAAAACCAGAAGAAAAAAAATGAAATTACCATCGATAGAAAAAATAATTAATGTACATACAACAGTGTTCATCAAACACACAGCCAATTCAAAAACCACAGTTTATGGTATCACTTAATACACCTATTCTACTTTTTATCAAACACAATTTCCAATACACTATCAATAATTTATCTCCCTCTTTTTAATTATTATTATCTATCCAACTCAACACTCTCTCTCCTCCTATTTACTTTACACACTCTCTCCTCTACTTTACTACTTTACACACAATTTTTAATTCAAAATCAATCATCTATGGCCTGTGTTTTCAAAAGCCTAACTTATCAAATCCTAAAAAATCTGTACTCCCAAATATATACAAAATTCAAAAATACCTTTGTTACTATTCATCAAATCCACCTACTGGATTTGAAATCCACTCCAATCAATAAACAAACACCCCCTAAGTGTATCCTAAAAGCAGCCTTAAAAACAGATTGATTCTTTGCATGCAAGGGTTTAGCTTGTGTTGCAACTTCTGTTAATTAGTGAAGTGAAGTCAGGTGAGACTCATCCAACTCAACATATGGTTTTCAGACTGAAGTGGTTGGCACAGGGTAAAAATGAAGTCCTAATTGATATAAGCATAGAGAATCATGATGCTATATGGTTTTAGGTTAAGCTTGAAATTAAGCATCCACTAATGATCAATACGCCACAATTCAAATATTATAACAGTTGCAATCCCACTACAAAATTGATGGAATAAGCGTTAAAGGGAATCATATAACAAAGTTCGAAAGTAATACTCCCTCCTGCACAAAATGTGTTGTCTTTCTAGAGACACTTTTTGATCCAAAATGATTGCCATTTTACACTACTCTAGGAGAATTAAATGTCATATTTCAATTTCACCCTTCTACTTGTTTTTTGTAATAATATGCATTAAATGACCATGTAGGTAAATAAGAGGGTAAAAATGTCACATTACACATATATTTATTGTTTTCAGTTAGTCAGTTACTTTCTTAATTTGTGTGAAACATCATCAAACGACAAACATTTGGGGTTCGAGGGAGTATATAACTATGGTTAGAATGTTGAATTAAAAATACCTCCAAATGCAACACTGATAGGGTCATTATGGCCTCCACCGAAAGTTTCAAGTGCACTAGCAAAAGCTATGTCTCCATCATATCCTTCACCCAGTCCTTCACTGCAAGTCAAAGAACTTTCAGATACTAGTATACTACACGATCATATAAAAAATATTTGAATGCACAGGTTACTAGAAATGTGAATGATTATGCACCATATTAATAGAGTCAACCTAAAACTTAAATATGAAGATCTACTGTGTTTATTAAGAGTAGTTTCCTTTTTTGCACACGGAGAAGAGGTGTATTCTGCTGAAATCCTGCTTCCTAATGCCACAAAATTTTGTGGAAAACAATGGAGAAACTATCAGCATAAAATGATCCTCCAATTGCAGTAACTATCAGCATTTAGCATATTTTTCTATGGTATTTTTGTATAGGTAAATCAATTATATGGTTTAAATTACATCACTTTCGATTCCAACATGAATTACAGTACTTAAAATATGAAAAAATCGTGACCACAAAAAATTGAAACATAACAATATTATACTCACGTGTATTTCCGACATCCTTTGTAAAACTTCAGACATCTTTCCCCCAAGGAATCAGAACCTTCCTCCAAGGTCTGTATCTGTTGTTCACATGGAGAGAAGCCTTCTTAAAAAAATATCCAGACGCAAATCAAAGGTATACCAAGCACCAAGAAGCATACACATACATAGACAGCATTAAATTATCAAATCATAAATTTCCAACACAATGAATCCAGATTTGCTGAAGAAACTGATCAGCTGTTGAATGAAAACATAGGTTCATGGCTTGTATCGTCCTCGTATTTATTAAAAAAATGTGTAATCCACCACTGGAAACTATTTTTAAACACGGATCATTTTGGGCATCAAGAATGATAATTGTGACATAAAAGGATAACAACCCCAAGACTTTTCCTTGAAGACTAAGAGAACTAGACCAAGAAAGTACATTAGTGCCCAATTGGACAAGCTCAATAATTGAGAAGATTGAACTCATTTTACTATGTTTGGCGGTAGATAAGTGTCACATACACAAAAGCCAACATTTCTTCAATAATTTGTAGAAAGTGTTTTTACATGAGGATCAAAGATTTCAAACCTTGGATTACTGAGTCAAAACTCAAAAGGACAATTCCAAACAATCAAAATATGAATAAAGAACATGTGAATTTCATATTTGAGGCAAAAGAACAAGTAATGAAATCGCCAAAAAAACTTGAACACACAAAGTGAAGTTAGGTCATATGCAGTAAATGGGGGAAACCAACCTGTTTACGGAACATAGGAGAGTCATCAAGCTTAGCAAAATGCATGTTTTCTGCTTCTTACTTTACTAGGCAATTCATATAAATAAGCACGATCTTTAAGCTTAACCCATCACCAAAACACTTGCATTTTCTGCTCCGATCTCTGAATTCCACTGATCTTCAAATCCCAGCACCACAAAAACAGACAGAAAAAGAAATTCCTTGAAATGGGTTTTTTTATTTAATTAGTAACTTTTTCCCTTGAAAAAACAAAATGTGGGGTATTTTCCCCTTTTAATACTTTTTCATTGGAAACTAAAATGAGGTGTAAAAACTAAGTGTGTTGGTACAAAACCCTAGAACAGAGCCAAACCCTAGGGTAAAGGAAAGTGGTGAACAAGAGTGAGAGTGGAAAAAGATAGAAATGGAGATAGATAGATGTCTTGGGAATTGATGATGATGAATGTTTTGTTGAAGAATGAAGAATCAACAACAAAAAGGTGCTAATTTTATGTGCCCCTTTTTCTTAATTACTTGAGAATTAATTTCAATTTTCCCTAATTTAGTAATAATTATTTTCATGTTCTTACCATTATTATTTTCATGTGTTATTAAAAATAAGTTAGAAATGGAAGCTGAAAACTGTTGTTATTTGAAGGTAAAAAGACAATGTTGTATGTTTTAAGAAAGAAAGACATTGAGTGGGCACATACTTTGACACCTCCACAAATTTTCCATTTTTTCTTTTTCTTTTTTACTATATATATTCACATTTGTCTCCATTTATAACTGGAAAATGTTTTTTAATCCTTGAAACAACGTACTGTACTACTCCTATATGTTTTAACTGATCAATAATCTATTAATTTGATTAGAGCTGGTGTTGGCGGATTTTTTTTTTATTTAAAGAGTGTAATATTTAAATAAAAAGTGATAAATTGCTATCATTTGTCACTTTTATTAAAAACATTATCACTTTTTTTATAAACATAAAAAAATCTGAAAAAAAAAAGGATTATCAAATTCAAAAATCTGAATTATGCGTCAAAAATGGATAGTATCTCAGAAAAAGATTCGTAACACGGTTTCACATAAGTTTTTATCAATCTAACAAAAGTCATTGGGTATGTTTGTTTTGGGATTATGTAGGATGGGGGAAATCCTGATGAATAGTAATTGTGTGTGTTTGTTTTGGAATTTTGAGTAGGATGAGATGTAATTTTATGTCAAATCAAATTGTGTAAGAGTGGTTGGATGGGATGTAATAGTAGGATGTATAGGTATATTTAGGGATGAGTGTAGTTGGATGGGGAAATCCGAATGTGAAATCCCGAAGTAGAACAAGGACGTGGGACGTTACGTCCCACGTCCGGACGGGTGAGTTTCAAAACAAACATGCCCTAACTATGTGTGTATAACTTCATCATTGTTTTACGAGTTTTCACATAAATTAAAAAAGTCAGTAAATATATTTATAATGTGTTACTTTTATTAATTTACATGATAATTTAATGTATATTATTATAAACGTAAAGATATTGATAAAATTAGAATGCAAAATTTAATTCATCTAAATTAGTTCAAAATGATAATTATTTTGAAAAATACTTTCTTCCAAATAAAATGGATCAAATGGAGTATAAATTTTGGAATTTTTAGTTTAAAAAGTTTTTTTGCTTAAGATATGTTTTATATTTTTTTTTAAATAAGGAAGTTGATTACGGAGTACAGTATAATATACTCTTGTTTCACGTTCTCCGGGTAGTAACTACTAAACTACACTTGAACGTTTTATTATAATTTGAGAAATCAAATTTAAAACTGCTAATAAAATAAGAAATCATAAATATAGAGGTCACATTAATATTTAATACAGGCCGATCCTAATATGAGTCCAACGAGATTATCGATTCAGGTCCATGAATATTTTAATTTTTCAAGATCCATTTTTTAAAATATCTTTCATACTCTCTCTATATATATAATATTAGACGCATAAATATAAGTGAGAAAGATGGTCAGCGCTAAAAAAAAAAAAAATAGTAAATGAGAAGGGAAGGAAAGAAAAAACTAGAAAAAATAAGTGTTGATGATAAAAGATTGTTGAGATTTTGTATAAATCTTTAAAATTCTTTGACACATAATGGTATTTTTTATGTTGAAGGCAATGAGTTGTTTTTTTAGTTATGATTTTTGAAGTGCTCTTTATTAAAAGAAACAAACAAACTCTACAATTGATGTGGTGAATTATTTGAAGGAAATGGATATATGTTTTTCAAATGCATACATTGCTTATAAAATTTTATTGACGATACTAGTTACAGTAGCAAATGTATAAATAAGTTTCTCAAAGTTGAAACTCATTACAACTTACCTTCGATCAATCATGCCACAGTAAATATTGAATTGACTTGCAATGCTATCAATTGAGTAATGAATTATTGAACAACTTGATTATTATGACTTGATTAATACTCTTGCTACTAAAATTAGAGATGTCTATCGGGCTGACCCTAGCCCTATAGGGCCAGCCCTACAGGGTCACGGGCTAAACGGGCTAGGGCCTTAACCGGTTCATACTTAACGGTCCTACAATTGTTGGAAGGCCCTGACTATATACCCCTCCAGCCTTGTTAAATCTACTCCACCGATTTATATACTCCCCTCAATTTGTCAAATGTTAAATGTACTCCCCCTTAAATTACCAAAAATACCCTCATTCCATATTTTCCTTATTTCCTTCAATTTTCTTCCCCAATTTTTCAAAACCCTAGAAACCAACTTCCTCTTTCCCAAACACAAAATCGTCGTCGCCGCCAGCATCGCCCAGCCCCCTCCTTCCCCCACCGCCGTCGCCATACTTGCGCGCGGCCCAACCGCCATCCCCGCTGCTGCGCTTGTCCCAGCCGCCATCCCCGCTGTTGCGCTTGTCCCAGCCGCCGTCCCCAACCCACTGTGTGCAACCCCCTTTCCTTTTTTTTTTTTTTTCAATTTCTGCAACAGTTGTCGGCGGCGGCGCCCCTCCCTCGCACAGCGCTGCCGCCGCTCGCTGCCTTCCTCCCGCGCGCCGTCAACCAAGTATGTTTAGAGTTTTTTTTAAAAAATTTCTGTTTTGCAACAGCGGCGCAGTCGCCCCCTTTTTTTTTTTCCTTTTCTGCTCCAGTCAAATTTTTTTGGTTTCTTTTTTTTAAATTTTCGACAACTGTTGGTTGATAATACACACCCTCGTCGACGATAGTGTATATTATCGACCAAGAGTTATCGAAAAGTTTGATTTTTAAAGAAAAATCATTTTCGACACGGGTTTATCAACGAGAAACACTCTTGTCGATAAACCAGGGTCGACACAAGTGTTTCTCATCAATAAACCAGTGTCGAAAATATATATTTTTTTTTTTTAAAAAAATAAGTATTTTTTTCTCTGTGGGGTGCACCGGCGGCGGCGACGATCGGAGGTCGTGCGACGGTGACGACGGCTGCTCTTTAAATTAGGATTAGGTTTAGGGTTGAAAAGTAGAGGGAGTGTATTTATCAAGAACATTTTACTAAAAGGGTAGTTTAGGTATTTTACATGATTATTAAATTTATAAATAAGGAGGGGGAGTATACTTAACAATGCTGGAGGGGTATATAGTCAGGGCCTTGTTGGAACCTAACCCTAACCCTAGCGGGCCACGGGTTAAACGGGCTACGATAAAAAAAAAATTAATTTTTTTCCTTTTAAAATTAAAGTTCACAATTGTCAAGGAAATAAAATAGAAAAATATACCATTAGTTAATAATCAGTATATGAGAAAAAATAAAAGTATGATTTAAACACATTTCTATAACTCATTGGTCTTTAATATGACCGAATAAAGTTAAACAAATATCGTAATCTAATAACAAATTTAATTTTTTGAGTCTCTATATCATTCGATCCTTTCTTGGACAAAGACGAAATATCAATCTTCAAACACATCATCTTCTGAAACATGAAAAAAAAATGTAAAATTAGTTATTTATTAAAATTTATATAATTAAAATAAACCATTTATATATGAAACAAATATAATGTTACCAACGACCTAAGCAAATAAGGGTTATTGTATGATGATAACAAATTTGTGAAATCTAATTTTGTATTAATAAATGATAGCCGCTGCTTAATCTAAATAAATTATAAATAGTTGGAATTTTAAATAAAAAAAAAAAAAACTAGTCCGGGCTGGCGGGCTAGCTAGCCCATTTAACCCACGGGCTAATCGGTCCGAGTCAAAAAAGCTCGAATTTAAACGGGTCTACAATTTATGAACCCTAACCCTACAATTTTCAGGGTTAAACGGGCCGGCCCGGATAAACATCTCTAACTAAAATAATTGGACGGATCATATTTATGTAATTACTGGGAACACCGTTATCGTATTATTTTAAGTGTTGAGCAAAATTATATATTGCTAGCCCTTTAAAAATTGTTTTACGTTATGTTTCATGAGTTCGTATAGAATAAAAACTATGAAGGAATATAGTCTTATTTTAAAGTTCGATTTAGGACCAAATATTTTTAGAATCGGTCCAACATTAACATTTAGGATTAGATTGGTGTGGTGAAATAACTTATAAATAAAATCATCACATAGGTATGAGTATATATTTTTAATTCTATGATTGATATAATATATTAATTAAATCATAATTTCATAAAAAATGGTGATTTAAAAAAATAAAGAATTAACATTTCTTCCCCTACTTGGTTTTAGCTAAGATTTTTTTTTAATAAATAATAAAAATTTAAAAATAGTACTAATATTTATATTATTTAATAATAAAAATATAATTAATGATATTAATATAATAACCTCAAGAATAAAAATAGTAATATAATAAATTTTAACAATAATACTAGGGAATAATATTGATTATATTTTTATTATAACCCAAGGTAGTTCTAATTTCTATTTTAAAAGTTAAGGAGAATATGTGATAAGAGTGGTGATTTAAAAAGTACGGTAAATGAGAGGTCCACTTATTTGTATATTTATTCTATAATTATTGTTTTGGATTTTTGCAATTGTTTGGTTGTAATTATTTCTCTTGCATATTGTTAAATGTTCAAGGTTGTGGTAGGATGAGACATTAAATTTTGGATAATCCTATAGTGTAACAACATTCACATTCTCATTGTCTTTAATGATGAAGTCATTGTCTTCCATTTAATTTTTGACTCTTTCATTCCCCTCTTCAAATTATTGCATTGCGACTGCCAAAATTTATCAACACTTTGAGTTTATTCCTTTTACAGCCCCACCTACTAAAAATGTCATTCAAACAACATAATATGTGTGTCTATACTAATATGGAGACTTGTGCATAATCGGAACCGGCTGAACCGTCGATTTCGGTTCGAAAACTGAACGTAAACCTTAAAAATTAAGGTTCGGTTTCGAAAATTCAAAATCGGAATCGACGGTTAAATCGGCGATTTTGCCCTTTTTATTATTTATTTTTAATATTCTTCTATAAATACATCAATTTCAACTCATTTTTTCACACCATCCTCTCTCAACTCTTATGTAGTTTATTTTCTAAAAAAGATGAATGAAAAATAACAAAAAACAAGCAAAAATCGAGTGAAAAAAAAAAAAAAAAAAAAAAAACAAAACAAAAACTCAACCTGACCGAACCAGCAATTCAAAACCGTAATCAGTTCGATTTCTGTTCGTAATTTCTGAAAATTGAAACCGGCTATTTCTAACGGTTGAACATATATTATAATCTTCTACTTCGTTTTAAAATATGCTTCAATCAAAATTGGATGAGAATGGATTATAGCAAAAAGTTATGTTGATTGGATTTCACAACAAATATGGTTCAAGTACTGATATGGTTGGGTCAAATTAACCTAAATTGATATAATATTGTATCTTATTTATTTTGAACATGTGCATAAATGTTTTGTATAAGTGGGGATCCATTCCATTTCTTGTTAAGATGTGTGCTGTTTGTGGAGAAGATTAATAACAACATGGCAAATATTGTATTATTTCCCTTTGCAACCGTTTATAGAAAATATTAAACGGGGAAAATGATTTTATTAATGATTAGAACTAGGTATTTATACAGAAGGGATCACCTAAAACGGATCTAAAATAGATATTTTCATATCTAAAATATGTTTTATATTTCTCTTCTGTAAACATGGCAAAAACTTATATGTAATATTGCGTACATGCAATATTGACTAATTAAGGTAAATTAGGTCAAAATTCGTAGATCAATGCGGGTCAAAACGGGTCAACCTTAATTAAAATATTTATTTTAACTCTAAAATATTATCTTACTACATGACCAAAATTATGTATTATAAGAACTAAATTTTATCACTATAAGGACAAAAGTGTATTACTGCAAGTTCAAAAATATTTTAGACACTTATTTTTTTTGGGCAAAATTACTAAAATAATTTTGACTTAATCTGCTACTACATGACTAAAACAATGTTACTACAAGACCAAAATTTTATCACTACAAGGTCAAAAGTGTATTACTACATGTTCAAAAATATTCTAAAGACTTAATTTTTTGGTGAATTTGTCAGAATATTTTGACATGTAGTATTAAATTTTTTGCCTTGTAGTGGTAATATTTTGGTCATGTAGTAAACCACTTGTTTGCAACCCGCAAATTTTCTGGACAACTCGGATCCAGGCTTCTGACCCGCAATTTTTTTTAAAATTTACTTAATTTGACTTTTGAGCTTAGAGTTTTGACTTGCCTAATTAGGATGGAATGCATGTATACAATATTTCACATAAGACTAGCCCTTTAAACATTTACAAATAGTGAATTATTCATATCACCTCATTTAAGATGATCATATACTTATTCTCACATGATATCTGTCTAACTCACCGAAACCCTAATTCTTCTCTAAAGCCTCACGGTAAAATTTTTTCTCTACCCTCTCATGGGCAGCGGCGACTACTCCCCCCTCCCCCTACATTCCTCTCAACACCTTGGTTCATCTTTTGACCATTAAATTGACATCCTCAAATTACCTGCTTTGGCAAAATCGGGTTGTTCCGGTTCTATCAAGTCATGATGTTCTCTCTTATGTTCATGGTGCGATAGCCACCCCAGCCCAGTCAATCACCACATCTGGTGAATCGACTCCGAACCCTACGTACACCGCTTAGTTTGAGAATGGTCAAAATATTCTCAGTCTCCTTATCTCTTCTCTCTTCGAGGAGGTTATGGCCGAGCTCATCGGTTGTGCCACCTCGTGTTCTGTTTGGGTTGCACTTGAGTCTGCCTTAGGTCAGGCCTTAGTCTCCCTTATTAAATAGTTGTTCTCTCTTCGTCACGGTTCTAAATCCATTGATGAATACAACAAGAAGTTTTGCACCCTTTGCAATCAACTCGCCTCCATTGGCAAGCCTGTTGACGATGGTGAAAAGTGTCACTAGTCTCGGCCCCCAGTTCGCTGGCTTATTTGACACTCACATGACTATATCGCCCATGCCTGTGTTTCGTGGTCTGATTCATCAAGCACTCAACTATGAGTAGTTTACTCGCTCGATGGACACCTCTTCCTTGACGGTTTCGGCATTCGCCGCTTCTCCTCACCCTGGTAAGTCTTCTCACCCAGGCACCAAAACTGCTAGTCCTCGTCATCCCATCTGGGAGGCAGGTGTTATCTCCTCGCCAAGTGGCCTCACTTTTGCTCATGCACCTCCTACTTGCCAAATCTGCCGCCAACATGCTCATTACGTTGATCGTTGCCCCGAGCGCTATGCTCGCCAAACCCCCTTCTGCGGGCAATCTTGTAAGTAGGCCCATATGACTCCTCACTCCACTGATTTAGACACTCTTCATCTGTATTCTGGTAACGATAACGTTATTGTTGCTAATGGTTCTACTATTCCGATCACTCGTGTTGGTTCGTGTTCAGTTAATAAGGATGTTCGCTAGTTAGATGTGTTTGTGGTGCCACATCTGACCAAGAAATTATTATCCAGTAGTAAGCTTACCTACGACTATCATGTTGATGCATTGTTTACTAATAACTCATTTTTCATTACGAATCGTGCGACCAAACATCTTTTAGCGCGGGGTCGGCATAGTCGAGGTCTCTATGTCTTAGAGCGAGGTACTCCAGCTTTGGTTGCTGCCTTGTGGAGCTCCTCGCTGAAGGCTTCTTTTGAGTGTTGGCATCGTAGATTAGACCATGTTTCTATTTCTATTGTTAATTTGTTGCGTACACTGGGCATGTTATCCCTTACACTCCTCAGCAAAATGGCTAAGTTGAACGCAAACATCGACATGTCACTAAATTGGGTTCTCCTTGTTATTTCAGGCGGGCATGCCCACTCACTTCTGTGTTGATGCCTTCTCCACAACTATCTACATTATTAACCGGCTGCCTACACCTATTCTCGTGCATAGGTCGCCTTTTCAACTTCTGTTCGACACTGTTCCAAACTATGTCAACTTTAAAACCTTTGGTTGTCGAGTATTTTCGTATCTTCGTGACTATGCTCTAAACAAACTTGTTCATCGCAGTGCTCCGTGCATATTTATGGGATACAACTCATCTTATAAGGGGTTTCGGTGTTACGATCCAACCATTTCCCGCTTTTACACCACTCGTTGTTCTTAGTTTGATGAAACTATGTTCCCGTTCTCGGCCACTCATGCTCCATCCTCGTTTGATGATTCTCTCGAAATCATCTCATTTATGGAACCATCAGTTGCTCCTCGCCGACCTCCTTCTAGTTTCTACCCTGATCCACATACTCGCTCAACTGATCCGACTCTACCTCCTGCTCGGCCAGCCACTCAGTTGCCTCTTATTGCTCGCCCGACAGTTCAACCTTAAGCTGCTACTTGCCCGTCTCTTGTTCCATCTCATCTAATTGTTACTCGGGCCAAACCTGGGATATTTAAGACTCGCCATGTTGTCAATATTGCTACAACCCGATTGTTGTCTACCCTTTCTATTTCTGATGAGCCTAAGGGCTTCAAGTCGGCACTCGAACTTCCTCACTAGTTGGCTGCGATGTAATCTGAGCTTGATTCCTCGTCCTCCCTCCACAAATATCGTTGGCTCGAAATGAGTTCTTCGTACCAAGTATCTTGCGAATGTAACTATTGATCATTATAAGGCTCGTTTGGTCGCCCAAGGCTTCTCTAAGGTTCCCGACCTTGATTTTTCGCACACCTTCAGTCTGATTGTCAAGGCTGCCACTATTTGCATCATCTTGTGTCTGGTTGTTAGGAATCTGTGGTGCATATATACATAAACTCGATGTGAATAACGTCTTTCTTTATGAAACATTAACCAATACCGTTTACATGGCTCAACCCCCTGGGCTTGTTGATCCTCGCTTTCCCGACCATGTTTGTCGCCTTAAGAAGGCCCTGTATGGTCTTCGCCAGGCTCCCCTCACATATTTTGTTTGATTCAGTGGTTTTCTCAAAACCTTGGGATTTACTTGTAGTCGAGCAGATCCTTCCCTCTTCTACTATAAACGAGGCTTTGTCACTCTATATCTTTTACTTTATGTCGATGATATTATTGTGAGATGAAGCGACTGGATTTCTATTCTTCGGTTTATTCAATGAGTCAACAAGGAGGTTGCTATCAAGGATCTTGGTCGCCCCAGCTACTTCCTTGGCCTCGAGAACACCTTAGTGTGGGGTTATCTTGATTAAAGATTGAAGACCTGAACGTTTATTAAGGCAAAGAGAACATCTGTTTTTCCCCTTCTCAAGATTGAAGGGGACAACGATACCGTGGTGATCCACATTGGTTTGAAGATCAAAACTTGAAGAGTAAAGTTTATTTTATTATGTTATGATTTTGTAAACATTCCTAAAAAAACAATATATTTTTAATTCTAATCAATATCTTTGTATATATTCTAAAAAATATGATGATTTTATTTATCTTATATTTCTCTCTTATAATTATTTATAAATAGTGAATTATTAATATCATAAACTAGACGATGGTCGGGATTATTAAAAAAGGATTCAGTACTAATTTATATTTATAGAACCAATATTTTAGTGATGGCATCACGTATGATGTTTGGCTCTGTCTCTGTCTCTGTCTCTGTGGTACAAACATAGATTTTGCAGAATTCATTTTTTTATTATTTGTTTATTTGCAGGATTAAGGACTAATTAATTAATTATTAATAAGTTAGATTAGTGGACAACCAGTGACCGTAGATGCAAATCTAGCTTTACAAATATTTGGACATTTTTTCTCAGTGTAGAAAACAAAGGAAAACATCTGGAGGTAGCGTTCCATTATACTTCCTTCTCAAAATTATTTGTACGTGTAAAATAATACACAAATTAAGATAAGCGAATTTAGTGAAGTACATGTAATTAAAGTATTTTTAAATGATTTACTAAGATGGTATAGAAATGTGGATAATAATTTTTAAAATAAAATGATGTTGTGAGAATATTCATTTTGTGGGGTTATTTTTATATAGAGTGTAAATATTTTTGAGATGAACAAAAAAGAAACGTGTGCAAATAATTCTGAGATGGGAGAGTAATTAATTAAGGCCTCATTTAGATGAAGGGATTTGATCTATCGCTTTTAAATTCATCATCCAAATTCACTCCACTTGTTTGTATTATGAATTAATTTCAAATACTTAGATTTTTTCTCACACATTTTTTATTTAAAATTGAGAGAATTTTAAATTATCACTAAAAACAAACCTGTCATTTGAAATTCATCTATTTTTATCTTCTCAATCAATCCCCATTCAAACACAACCTAAGGTAATTTCTAGTATAAGATGTTACGAAGAAGCACATTTGTAAGACTGATAATAAAAATTCCAATTTATTGGAGTATATGATAAAGACATTTTTTTTTAGTAAATGATTCGGTTTTAGGTGAAAGGAATAAATTTAGGATGAAATGGAAAAATAAAAAAGTGAAAAGAATGCAACTTTAACACGGCAACTATGGCCTAGCCTTGTTTACTTTTTGACTACCTGCAATTCTTTTTTCCCTTTCTTGCAATAGAGATAGGATTTCAATAATAAATAAATTGTTACTAAAGAGGAATTGTTTAATCTCCATATTAATTTCCAACATTTATAAGAATAATACTTATAAAACGGGGCATGTCAATATAACTGAAACTTTCGAGGTAATATAACTAAATGTTTGACGAGTAAACCATGAATCTAGATGCATTTAAGACTTTATGAATATTCTAAAATATAAATTTCTTAATTTTTTTTATGAATCGTTGAAAGAACATTTTTGTGAGACGAATGAAAGTATAATGTATCAGTTATTAGTATAAATGAAACCCGTAAAGTAAATTAGAGGTTTTGTAAACGTAATACTTGATAAAATAATTCAATGTTTAAATACAATTTAATAGCTTGTGCAACGTGCTTTCGGAGTATATTTTGAGTCTTTGACGGAGCCATTTATATTGAAGATGAAAATGGACACTTACTACCCTCAAAATAAAAATAAAAATGGACACTTACTTTAAATTTAGAGAAAATACATTTTTTTTTCTTAAGTTAGTGTCAGTTTTAATTTTTGTAATTTAAAATTTTCGATTTTAAAAATAGTTTCCTATATTTATAAAATTGTGTATTTTAGTCATTTTATGAGTAGTAAATAGAGATAACTCATAAGTGTGAAAGACTCAAATTATGATATATTGATATTAGATAGTAATGATGGTTTTAATAGTGTGAAAGACTCAAATAGTGCCAATGTTCATCATAAGTGTTCAGTATATAATTCAGATAAAAAATAATCTATGTTTATCGGTAAAATGACTAAAACACTGAGTCTTGTAAACATAGATGACTAATTTCAAATTAAAAAAACTTAGATTGTGTTTGGATGAGGGGATTTAATTTGAGAAGGTATTTCAAATGAAATGATTTAAAAATAGATGGATATGGTTTTAGTTAAAATTTATAATTTTCTCAATTTTAACTAAAAAAAAGATGTTAAGTATTTAAAATCTATTCATTTACGTTTTAATCCAAAAAGTGAATTTAAATTATGAATTTAAAATTCATACCTAAATTCCTTCTTCAAACACAACACTCTTAGTGAACAAAAATTAAAATATATGCAATTAAACTAGTATTTCATTGCTTCATATATACAATTACACCAGAATCAATATACTGTATTACCTCTTATTGACAACATAACATGTATTTAGACCAGTATGCCTTTATCAGTAATTAAAATAACAATAATAAACACCCAAAGACGTTGGTCTAGTGGTATAGGCTCGGGGTTTAGGAGTGTGCTCCTCGCTAGGTCTCGAGTTCAAAACCTGTTGCCAACAAATTTTTAAATTATCAAACTACAAGCTGATTACTAGAGTAATTTTCTTTTCACACTTACCTTTTTTCTTTCCTTCATTTTTTAAGCACTAACTACATATTCGAGTATGACAAAGTGGAACTACAAGCTGATTACTAGAGTAATTTTCTTTTCACACTTACCTTTTTTCTTTCCTTCATTTTTTAAGCACTAACTACATATTCGAGTATGACAAAGTGGGCTAGCTCAAGTGGTTAGAGCACCACTGAGTTCGAGTCATGGGGAGGGGAAAAATACAAGCTGATTACTAGAGTAATTTTCTTTTCACACTTACCTTTTTTCTTTCCTTCATTTTTTAAGCACTAACTACATATTCGAGTATGACAAAGTGGGATAGTGGTTAGAGCACCACTGGGTTCGAGTCATGGGGAGGGGAAAAAAGGGATGTGTATTTAATTAATCAATTAAATTAGTGAATATATTCGTATTAGTGGATTCCATTTTTATTTTTATAAAAGGAAAGAATAAGTACGATGAGTCTATCAAGACACATATCGATGTGACTTTTTTTTATCCGACAAATGTTATTATTACTACCAAAATAAAATTGATAACAAATTCATTTGTTTTGAACAGTTTTAAAGCAATTTTCTATTCTTCTTCAAATTTTCTTAATTATATTTAATTCCTAGTTTGAATACATTAAACGTGTCTAATTCAAACAATAGTATTAAAAAGTACATTTTACTCTTTCGTTTGAAGAACATTTGTCTTCTACTGTTCGATTCGGCTCGAGTTATTCAAAAGAAGTGAATTTATTAGGAAACTAGAGACATGGATTAGTATTTATTTATTTAAGAAATCCAAGTATAAATCTTGAAAATGGAGAAGGCATTGACGTGGACAACATAATTACTATTGCTTTCATCCCCAAACATGGAAACTCCTGCTTCAATTAAAACAAAAAAAAGTAACAATAATATCATTTATCTTATAATTGTCACTTTTTTTTATCCTATCATTTTTGTAATTCTCATTTTTAAAATGATTTTTTTTTTATTCACCCATATTACTTTAATTTTATTTTATCTCTACTTATAAATTTTTAATTTTATATAAATAATTTTTTTTTTATAATTCTGATCTAACTCAAATGAGAATTATGAAAATGGACTGAAAAAATAATTATTTTACATATTTAAAGTTGATTTTTTAAAATTAATTATGATTAATGTAATTTAGTTGAAAATTGGGAGATGACAAACATACATGTGAAATGCATCATTTGCCAACCTACAAAAGAAACTACTGTAGTATTTATTATGAAAAAGAAAAGAAAGCTTCCAGAGTGCCGTGGGACAGAAAAAGTAAATATATATATATAAAAAAAAAATTAAGAGCACGAGAGAAAAAAAGAGAGATGAAATTCTGCATTAAAAAAATACTAAGAAAGAAAGATAAAGCAAAAGGGGAAAAAAACAGATGGGGACACTTCACAACTACAAGACACCAAAGCTCAGACAATGCCATGCTTTATTCATTATTACTATAATAATGCTCTCCAAATTCCGTAAATTATTTGTACATTTTTTTTTTTTTTTTTTTATAGGTGAGAACAGATAAGAATAGTTCATCATTATTACTATAACTAGTATTTCACCCGTGTGATGCACGGTCTAAGAGTTTAAAATTTTTATTAATGTACTATTAATATTATATAGATATTCAATATAGTATATGAGTAAAATTGAGATTCCACAAAAAAAATATAAAATCTTAATTAGGAAATATTTGTCTTATGGAGTATAATCTAGATAAAAAGTGCATGTATACAAAACTAAATAAAAATTACAGATTCTGAAATACTTCTTTGTATACAACATTTTTTGTTGACCTATTATTCTCACCATCTTGGTCATAAATTAAAATTTTAAGCCCTTTCCGATTGGTCACTCGTGAAATTGCAACGTATAATTGACCGTGGCTAAAGACAGGTCTTCAACAATAGGCCGACATGTGAAAGTGATTGCCCTTGACTTTTGTTTATTGTCATAGCATACGATACAATCAAGGGAAATTGTCTTCTTTGAAATTTGAATGGTAATCTCGGATCAGACGGAGTTAACGACATTCTTGGAATCAACACTTTATGACCTGCGTTGTTTCCACATAGAATCTTTACTATAATTATTTGCACACTTTTAATACTCCCTCCCCTCCGTTCCACAAAGATAGCTACATTTGACTTTACACACAAATTAAGAAAAATCAATAAATGTAGTTAAATTTAGCTAATGTGTCAATTTTGCCCTTGAAATTACATTCTCCAAAATCTGTTAAGCTTTAATTACTCTTATTAATTAGGGGTAAAATTAACAATAAAACATTTAATACTAAAATAAAAAAAGAAATAGTGGGACATTCAAAAAAGAATATGTAGCTACAGTATAAAAAATAACTACTTAACTAAATTTCATTTAAAAAAAGAAAAGAAAAGTGTGTCAGATTTTTCTCTTCTCTTGGCCATATACATGTTTTGTTCAGAAAATTTTCAAAATAACTCATCTTATCAATAGATCAAAATAAGAATTATAGAATTCCATCTCACTTTACTCCCTCTCCCATTTTAGATTCACACCTTACATTTACATGAAGTTGATAAATGAATTATTTATTACTATTAAATGATGGGTGTATTTTTTTTTTTTTTTTAAAGTAATAAAGTAGGGTAGTAAATCAAGTTTTCAGTGAAAAGGTTATTTTATAACCAAATCAAGAAATTGTGAATCTAATTTGAAACATTTATATTTTACAAATGATGAATTTAAAATGGGACGGAGGGAGCATAATTTCGATTAGCACATTATCAATGCATTTTCTTCCCTACTTACATCAACTAAATCATGTAAGTTGAACTGAGAAATAAAAACAGAATTCATCCAAGTTAACTGATAATTTTCAAGATTATTGTACAAAGAGGGAAAATAGAGCAACATAGAGTAAAGTGGAGTAACTTATAAGAGAATATTATTCCCCAGAAAAAATGGGAGCAACACAAATCATTCAAGCAGAAGAGCATCAACATTCCTTTTTCCTTCTGGCCCTTTTGTGTACCATGATTTAACATAATCCCCATACACAACGGGTCGATATTTAGGCGGCTCAAAAGCAGGGCATATTACCTTTGCCTTTGCAGGATCATGAAATGTGGCAACAGAAAGTCGTGCTTTATTGGCATTCGTAATAGCTCGATGTGGAGCACTCTTGTATTGTCCGTTTGATATGATCTGAAAGTAGACATCATTGTGAGGAAAATTCACACGACAATGGGATTCAAGCACTAAGAATATAATCCCAGTAACTTTACCCTTTTTTTGTTTGTCTAGACCGTTACCACTTTTAGAAATTGAACATGTAATTTTACATATTCGATTTTCTTACAGGATCAATTTTTTAAAAAAATGACGCTGACTGTGGGTTACCCTCAGTAGCCAGTCAATGGACGAAAAAGTCGAATATGGTAAAACATGCATGATCAATTTCAAAAAGTGAAAATGATCTGGACCAAAAAAAAAAAAAAGAGTAAAGTTACTGACCTAAAAAAATACAATCCCCTTATATTTAAGTACATTTTGAAAATGGGTAAGAGGTGTTATACACCATATGCATAAGGCAACATGATTCATAGTCACTCTTTCAAAAAAGATGTTTCGTGTACCCACTTTGATACGTTAAAAGATTGAGATACCCTTGAGTAGGTTTTATATGAAGATGGCTTATGATACGGATCACTATTCATATTATGAATTTGGATCTTAGACTGATCCAAATTGGTTAAGGAGGAATTAAACATGACCTATAAATAAATCCACTTTCACATTATGGACTACTATGAACATGCTCATATAATACTTTGTGGGTACCCTGATGGAACCTTACCAAAGATACCAAGCAAGGATTATGGACTCAAATATCAGAGAAGAAGGAAAGATGCATGATTGACTACGTAATTAGGGAAATTACTTATAATTAGTTAATTAGAATTATTAATGCTTTAACTACAACATTTATCACTAGAAGTCTGAACTATTATTTATACTAAAGTAGATACACCATTGTAGATACCTTGAGAAAGATAATAGAATTCACAGCTTATTTGCTGATTACTAGTGCATTCCGTGTCTTTTACTCGGAAATTCTAGAATACCTCGAGAGAGGTTCCATCATACCCTTAATATGAATAAAGCTTGAACTACCACATTCATTCATATACGGAGCTTCGAGATCTACTGAGCTTCAAGATGTATAGATCTCAAAGCTTTAGGGACCCATAGGCTCAAGGTTTGAGATATTTCGATCTCAATGTTCATGAGCTCTGAGTATTGAAGCTCTGACACCAACACCAATTTATAAAAGGGTGTCTTAGATTTCTAATGCGTCCAAATGGGTATAGATCGTGTCTTATAAAGGAGCGGCTATAATTATAAAGCATATTAACCTTATGAAGAAAGAGTAAAAACCAACATTACCACTTTCGAAATTTTGTGAACCACAAATACTATTTCCTGGAATAAGCTCCTTTAATTGCCAGATATTACATGATGCAGGAGATTTTCAACAGTTTTCAGCATCAAGAAAGCTATTATACGGAGTATCTAAGATAGACTAGGGATTTACATGTATTAAAAAACTAGTAATAAATTTTTGACTCACCAATGGATAAGGCAGGTATCGATGCCTTATCCCCCTTTTTCTCAGTCTGCTTCGGTTTTTAAATAATACCCTCAACCCAGTATCCACAATACCTTTTTAAAGGTATTATCAATCTCCCCTGGTATTATTTAATACCTCATGCATTCCACAACCCAACTAACTACAATATCCCTAATTTCTAATTTTTAACTTGACCGAGGGACAAATTTGTCATTGCCATCATATCATGTCATGTGTAATAATGCACAACACTAAACACCAGATAACAAAAACCTCAAGATATCACTTGTAGCTAATTTCTTGAAGCAAACAATTGAATAAGGTTATCACGTGTTAAACAATCCATTTTTACATTATCTCACCTTATCACACACAGAAGTAAATGAGCCCTTACTGTGTCGTATGGGATGATATTGCATAAAAACTATGGAACATTCGCAAAGTACACGTTGGAAGCATCTTAAAATGAAAAGAAGGAATAAGAGCTATTGACCAGTACCTCAGTTTGGTCGGCCAAAATCACAACTATAGCATCACATAATGGATTTATAAGAATCCATTTTCCATCCTTCAAGAGCTCAAGGCCCCCAACATCATCTTGGATGAGAAGCGTGATGGCACCCATGTCTGAATGTGACTGCAAACCAAGAGTGAGCTCTGGCTGAGGGCAAGGAGGATAATAACTCATAGTTATGTTCTGAAAGAATTCACCAACACAATCTTTGATACATGAGGACGGCAATCCTAAGCTTTCGGAGATCAAACTCAGTAACTTCTCAGCAAGTGCATTCATTCGATCACTATATTCTGCCACAACTTCTCTGTTATTAAGTTCTTTCAGTTAGTCATTTCACATACCAAATGGATACCACCACAACAAATGATCAAAGCCAACAATGATTGATAAATATCACTAGTAGGGAATAATTTTATATAGGATCATAACTATGGGATGCAGCAATTTTAGCACACTATGTGTACGGGCTGACACATTAGGCCATTAAATTTTAATTTGGCACATTTAGGCCATTACATTTTAGTTTTTGAAAACTTTGGCCAAATTGGGGTGTTTCGTGATGGAAAATTCAGATTATTACTTGTAAATTTTTGCAATTTTAGGCCAAACACGTGAGCAGCACGTGACCATTTAGAATTGTGGTGTTTTGGGACAATTTGGCCTAAATGTGCAAAAATTTAACTATGATGGCCTAAATGTGTCAGCCCGCAAACATAATGTCCTACAATTTCTACCCCCTAAGTTACTGGCCATAAAAAAAATATTCCCACCACTAGTATTATATAATGAGAAGAAGAAGAAGATGCACCTGTAATTGGGAGAAAAGTGGGGCCACTTGGAAGGATTGCGACGAGAAAGGGGCAACGTATGGTGATCAAAATAATCTCTCCAATCTAAAACCGTATCATTAGATGCAACTAGCATACGACTTCCATATCCCTCAGCAGCAGGGGAATTTGGATCACAGGCATAACTGAGCTTTTGATCCATACTGCAGTCCTCAAAAAACGAGTGCCCGAGTCTCCTCATTTCTCCCAACAGTTCAACTGGAACTCCATGGTTGATTACATGGAATGCTCCCCATTCTCTGCAAGCTCGTCCTAATTGTTCATGGAGTGAGTTGCTGCTATCACTAAGGTCAATAATGGGTGGACTAAGTTCATCACTATTGTCATTCTTAAGAGGTGGTCTAGTCTCGAGGGGCTGCACGTATTCAGGCGGCACTACCCCTTTTCCAACCAAGGATTGCACTCTGATTTGATTACCCACAACTTCCATTATTGATGTTCCTGAGTGAATAGAAAACCAACTGAATTCAATTAAACAGAGTTAAATCACAGCACTTTCTTTATTCAATGAAGATTAAAGCGCCTTGCTAGGCATAACCCCAAACTAATTGAAAGATACAATAGCATAAATAAGAAACACCAAATTAGCACAAAACTATGGCAACACCAGATAAAAAGAACTAGTAAAACACACACACACAAATGAAGACGCAGAAAAGCCATTGGCATCATACCCAGCAATGCATGCCCAAATCACAAGCTTTTTGAAAATTTAAGAATTATGCCTAGTGTAAAACTGTTAGGAATTAATATACAAGAATTAATTCTCACCCTCTCTACAAGTTCGGACTTTTAGATGAGACGGAATTCTTTCATGGTATCAGAGATGGAATTCTTTCAAAAACAAACACCTTAAAGACTCTATACACGAATGAATATATCTCGAAATTACTGAATGAAAATAGAGAAATCCGAACCTGATTCTCAGCCAAGTGAAAACGGAACTCAGGAGAAGGGCGTGGGCGTGGTCTAGCTGTTTTTGGAGTAAACTGATAGTAAGAATTTCTGGGTATGAAATGATATTAATTAAGAGTTCAAGTGACAAAATGGAATTGACCATCTTTTAACTGCAACAAATTTAAAGTTACTGTATGTTAAATTTACAGAAATGTTAAAAATTCATAAATAAAACTTGGGCAATTTTTTTTCAAATAATACACTTTTCAAATCTCCTACTCCGTATTACATATGAAAAAAAAAAAAGAAAAAAAGGAAGGATTTTATGAATATAGTCATAGGCGTGGGGTTTGATCCTCGCTTGTTTTAAAGGCACGATCACAATTCACACTTCTGACCCATTTTAAAATTTTCAACTAAATCTTAGAAAATAATTAAATCAATTAAGTTTTGAATATTTATAATTAATTTAATTAATTATTAAGATTTAGGTGGTTTTTTTTTTTTGTTTTTTTAGATTTTATTTATCATTATTCGAATTCTTAATTTTAATTAATTTATAAGATTTATTAAAAAAAATTAAACATTTTTACGAATTTATTAAATTAATTTTTTTTAAATGTTTGACTAATTTAATTTTTTTTATTATTTTTTTAAATAATTTAATTTTTTCAGATTTTTTTTTAAAATTAATTGATTTATTTAAATTATTTGTTTTTAAAGATTTATTTAATTTTTAAAAAATTTTATTACATTTTTTTAGATTTTTTATTTACTTTATACTCCATTTACATAAGGGATACTTAGTTATTTTATAATTATCTATTTTAATTTTTAAAATATGGGGTGTGTATAGAGTGTTTTGAAGTGTTAGTAGTTGTACCCATAAAATTTGGGCATATTTTTTTTTCAAATAATACACTTTTTAAACCTCCTATTACACATGAAAAAAACCCCGAAGGGTTTTATGAATATAGTCATAGCCTCATAGGCGTGGGTTTGACATGCGCTTGTCTTGAAAACAGATTTTTTTTTAGATAAATGAAGTATTAAGTATATATATATATATATATTAATATAGGCGTGCCTGTATCAGGTGACGGGACAACACACACAAATGTGTCGAGCGTGCTTGTGTACTACTCGAGAAAATAATTAATTTTTTTTAAATAGAGGCGCGCCTCTGTCAGAATGATTTGACAGCTCAATAAATGTGTTTGGCGTGTCTGCTTATTTCAGAAGCGCTTGTGGCAAGTGTGCCTTTTTATTCCCGAGGTGTTAACTACCACTAGAGCTGTCAAAATGGACTAGACCCGTTGGGTCGGCCCGTCCCTGCCTATAAAAAGGGTGGATTGGGTTGAGAAATTCAAGTCCGTTTAAAAAGTGGGCCCGTACGGGCCAGACCGCATTGGTTGTGGATTTTGGCGGGTTGGACCGCGGACTTTTAATTTTTTAGATTGAATGAAGAAGTAATGTTTTCTTTTTTAAGTTAAATTGTAAGTAAATATGTGATAATTAAAAAATTATGAATTCAATTCAACTTTAAATCAAGATTCAAAATCACAAAAATATTATACTACGTACTATTAAACAAAATTAAGATTTGAGAGTGATAATAAACCATTGTCGTCCATGTATTCACATGACTTCGGAAGAGACGTAATAATTAATGTAGATTTAAATCTCTTTTTTAACTTTTTCTTTATAAGAGCATAATTATCATTAGTATACATAGATGGAGAGAGTGTTTGGTGAGAGTGTTTGGTGAGATGTGTATTCGCAAATTGATATTTAGAGAGTGTTTGGTGAGATGTGTATTCGCAAATTGATATTTAGAGAGTGTTTGGTGAGATGTGTATTCGCAAATTGATATTTGCTACTGATAGTTGAATTGATTTGCCAATTAATCTTTCATTGAATATTATATATTGATTCTACCCTTTTAGCAATAAGAATTTAAACAATTTGAAGATTTAAATTTTAGTTCGATTGATTTATTAATTAAACAAAATAATATATATTTTAGGTCTACTTTCTGATTATAAGAGATTAAAATTATTGATGTCAACTCTGGGGGTTTAATCAAAGCAATGTTTTCAAAACCGGACCGGCTGGTTCGACCGGTTCAACCGGTCACGACACCGGTCCGAAAATACCCTAAAACTCGTTTTTCAGGTCCGACCGGTCAAAAACTGGTTCAATCGGTCAAAACCGGTTAAAATTCGGTCAGACCGGTTTGCTTTTTTTTTTTTTAATTAAATTAAATTCTGAATTGGGTCAATTCATAAATTTGAAAGTACTCACGCCTAAAGTCCAGACTCCAAATACCTTTCTCTCCCCAAATTTCCTACGCAGCAGCGCCGCCCGCTGCATATATTCTTAGCTCCCAATGGCCCAGTTCTCAGCACTGTGAAGTGTGAATCTACCTTACTTTTGGTTGCCGGAGACGAAGGCACAAACACGACGGCGGATGATAACAATGGCACACCGGCGACGACATCTTGCTTCTCCATAAAAAATCGAAGTTCCAAAATACGGCTGTGGCTTGCGGCTGAGGCCTCTTGAGGATTGAAATTTTTAATAAAAAATAAAAAATGACGCTTCAGTAAAGAAAACCCTACCAATTGTTATATAAACAACTCAATGGGCCAACTATTATATTAGCAACATTTGATTAATGGCCCATTTAAAAATAATAATAATAATAATAATAATAATGGCCCAACTAAATAAAAGATACTAATAATATAAAATTATAAACAATTAATTAGTAATCATTTTAACGGTTGAACCGCCGGTTGGACCGGTCCAACCGGTGGCCAGTTCGGTTCGATCACCGATTCGGTTATGAAAACACTAAATCAAAGACTATCCCAAATTATTTGTATTTTGTTTTAATTATTTTTTTAGTAATTATATATATACATAATAATAAATGTGAAAAAGTAAAAAATTAATACATAATGAAAAAGCCTGTGGGCTAGCCCGCAACCCGCCGTGGATTGAGTTGGGTTGAGTATTTTTCAACCCGTACCCGTCGTGGACTGGTCCGTCAAAACCCGCAAAATAACGGTTTGAAGTGGATTGTGGACCGGACCATTAGCCCATTTTGACAGCTCTAACTACCACATTATAGATTAATCGACCTTCTTTATAAACCGAAACAAACCCTATTCTTCATCTGCCAAACTCGAAAAGTTTACTACAAACCCTATTTTTTCCTCCTTCAAACTCAAAATTTTTTTGCACTTGTAACTCTATATTTTAGTTCTCCAAAACTTGAAAATTTGTCCAAAACCATCTCATTTTAATATATATTTTTTCTTCTTGCTTATTTACACAAACTTCTAACAATTTTTATTTGGTAATTCTCTTTAAATATTGTTATTTATATAAATATTTGTAAATAACTTTTACTTGTTTAATATACTAATGTGCTAAAAATATTTTCAGTTGTTGAACGTGATAATTGTAATTTGTGGACGTGACAATTATAGTTGGTGGACGTGACGATTTAGTTGTAAAAAATTAGAAAGAATCACCGTAAAAGTTGGTAATAAAAAAAACCCTATTTCGATACTAGTATGATTTTTTAATTTTTTTATATGATGTTTAATAGGAGTATGTTTTATGATTATATATGTTATTATTAGTTTTAAGGCATTATAGAAGTAGTATATTGAATTTTGATTTTAAAACTAATTCGGTTAAATATAATGTCGCATTTAAAACTACTGTCACGTTTAAGTTAAATATAATATCATATTTTTACTCATATGTTCAATTATAAAGTGCAACTAGTGCACAATGGACTAACATATACAATCAATAACATGGGTAACTATAACCCAAAAAATAAAAACGATCTATTGTTTTATTAATAAGGTGCCGCAAATTGTAATTAGACTCTAGATGTAGGCAAATCAAAGACAATAGATGTTTCTAGCTCAGTAGCTCCGTCCTTGACAGCCACATTTCATATTTTACAAAATAAAATAATAAAAAATTTCTCAAAAATTGGTCTAATCAATATTTTACAACAAATAATAAAATTTTGTCGAAGAGTTAGGTTGTGTAATTAATTTTTCCTACTACCTGTAATTAATACTAATATATGAAAACGCAAATTATTATAAGTAATTAGAATGGTCAATCTGATGGCATACCAGCTGTTTTGACTGTAAAAATGGTCAATCTGATTCTAGCTGCAGATGGCGTAGGCTATTCTCACGTTCTAGTTTTCTTTTTTCTTTTGACAGATTATATTCTTTTTTTTTCTATTTTTGACCCATTATTATATCACGCGTTAATTTGTAAGATCAACAAACTACTTTCCTGATATTTAACTTATATTCAAATTCAGGTTTATTCTCTCCAAGTTGACAGCCACAGCTTCTTGATTCTTTGAATCCCATAGTATCTGGGATTTGATTCTGTTCTGATCCCGTGTGTGATCTGTCTTCATGGTTTCCCGATTTTTTGCTATTCAAGTGTGCTATTTAATCTAGACATCGATCACCTTGGTGAGCAAGTGAAACATGGAGAACTTAAATATTTCTGATGAGAATGAGGAATTGGTATTTATGAACAGAGTTCAGGCGAACACTGGGGAACATTTGGGCTTGAGTTTGATCGACCGCTTTCTCACAGTTCCCAACATCTCATTCAACCTTACGAGAAACCGACTGGCCAGCCTCTAGAAACCAGTAAGGGGTGTGGCAATTAGAGACATTGGAGACGGGAGATTCATATCACAATTCAATCATAAGATGGACCTCAAAAGGGTGTTATCGGGGGGGGCATGGATGATGGAATCTAACTTGATTCTTCTTAACAAGATCCATGTAGGCGATATTCCACACAACATTTCTTTCATGAAGATCCCTTTCTGGATCCAAATATATGATGTCCCGGCAGGCTATTTTTCAGAAGAGATGGGGATTGCATTGGGCAACTACGTTGGTACTTTTCTGGAGTACGATACAACGAATAAAGGTGCCATCTGGAAGCCGTTTATGCGGATACGCGTTGAACTCAGATTGGATAACGGAGTGGTGGCCAAGGTGAATTTCAAATACGAGCGACTATCTCGTTTTTGCTTCTTTTGTGGACTCCTTGATCATACGGTAAGCTTTTGCACGACTCACTTCGATGCAAATGATGCGAACGCAAAACTGGAATGGGGAGTGCAGCTGGTGGCCCCTGATCGTCGGAAAACGTCACACCCCGGTGACAAATGGCTCAGACAGGAGGGTGGGTCATAGAAAACGCCTGAATTTAATGCTGGCATGGATTACGACACTAATAGTGTGGAGAAAGGTCAACACAATTATGGCTGCACCAAAGAAAAGGACGTTACAAGCGGAAATGAAGGAGGGTCTAATCAATATGGTACCATGATTTCAAATCCAATGTTTGACCAAAACCACAACGATGACGAATCTGCCCTCAATGACCTGCGAAAAAGGAAGAGACAAGTGGTGTCTTTGGAATAATAATAATCAGTGCTCTATTATTAATTATTCAAGGAACCATATAAATTTACTTGTTACGGAGGAGAATGGTAATTGGCGTCTTACGGGATATTATGGGTATCCGGAGAGAAATCGTAGACATTTATCGTGGGAATTACTTCGCAATATTTCCATCATGGATGATCTACCTTGGATTTGTATTGGAGATTTTAATGACTTACTTTTTCTATCAGATAAACGAGGGAGGAATCCATATCCCCAATCCGTTTTTCAAGGTTTCAGGAATGCCGTTGCTGATTGCAATCTGACTGATGTCCCACTTTCTGGACATCAATTTACATGGAGACGTGGACGGGATCCGCAGACTGCCATTGAGGAAAGATTAGATCGAGCTATAGGAAACTCGACCTGGCATGCGCGATTTCCTCGCGCGGAATTAATAAATTTGGTTGTGCCTATTTCTGACCACAATCCTTTGGTTTTGGATACACTCCCGATAGCTACGAGAATCCGACGACGAAGCTTCAGATTTGAAAATAGATGGTTGGTTGAACCAGACCTTAGAGAAGTGATATGCCGGTGTTGTTTAGGGTTTGATGATATGGGAGTCACACGACGCCTTAGTGCAACGGGGGATATTCTGGGTCAGTGGGGGAGGAAGGCAGATTTTAAATTCAGAGCTGCAAAGAGGGATCTTGAGCAACAATTGTTGGTTTACCAAGGGGATTTGAGCAGGTCCGGATGTGATAGATATCATGCTGCTAGACGGGAGATGGGTTCGATTTTGTGCCAAGAGGAAATATATTGGCAACAACGAGCTAAAGTGTTTTGGTTACGCGAAGGGGATTTAAATACAAGATTTTTTCATCAAGCAGCGACATCTCAGAAACGTCGAAATAAAATCAACCGACTACAAACGGAGGATGGGGGCTGGGTGGATACGCAAGATGGTTTATGCACTGTCGCTCGAGAGTATTTTGAATCCCTGTTCCAAGTGAATCAGAATAATCCAGATATACATGGTTTTATTGAACCTGTTTGCTCGCTTATTTCTATAGATCAGAACACTGAATTACTCAAGCCCTTTTCAAAGGATGAATTTACTAAAGCAATTCGTCAAATGCAGGGGAACAAATCTCCGGGGCCAAACGGATTTAATCCAACCTTTTTCCAAAATTATTGGGATATTCTTGGCGATGATATGTTTGCGGAAGGAACAGGTTGGCTGGAAAGAGTGGAGTTCCCACAAGGCCTCACAGATACTATTGTTGCACTTGTTCCAAAGATTGATACTCCCCAATCCATGCGTGATCTCCGACCAATTTCTCTTTGCAATGTGGCCTATAAAATCATATCGAAGGTCCTTTGCAATAGGTTAAAGGCAGTGCTCCCGGGTATAGTTGATAAAGCCCAATCGGCTTTTGTCACGGGGCGGGCAATCCAGGATAGTATCCTTATTGCATTTGAGACGATTCATGCAATGAAAAATAAAAGAACAGGCTCAAGAGGTGATGTAGCTTTGAAGATTGACATTAGCAAGACGTACGACCGGGTCGATTGGGATTTTTTAGAGGCCATTTTACGTAAGTTGGGTTTTGCTGATAGATGGGTGATATGGATGATGTTGTGCGTCCGCTCAATCCGGTATTCGATCCGTGTTAATGAGGATATGGTCGGCCCTGTTATCCCATGGAGGGGCCTAAGACAGGGAGACCCGTTATCCCCATACTTGTTTATACTTTGTTCAGAGGGATTGTCGCAGACTTTAAATAAAGCGAGTTTGGAGAACAGACTACACGGCAATAAAGTTTGTAGACGGGCACCGGCTATCACTCACTTGTTATTTGCAGACGATAGCTTACTATTCTGCAAAGCCTCTGAAGAAGAATGTGGTTATTTACGAAATATTCTGAATGAGTATGAGAACTGCTCGGGTCAGGCCATTAATTATCTGAAGTCGGGAGTGTTCTTTAGTAAAAATGTCTCAGAGGCGCGCAGAATCTCAATCAAGAATATTTTGGGGGTTCACAATCAGTTTAACACGAGTCGTTATCTTGGCCTGCCATCTCTTATTGGTCACAAGAAGAAGGAAATATTTGAGTATGTGAAGGAGAGGATGTGGGCTAAACTGCAAGGTTGGAGAAATAGGAAGATGTTGGTCCTGAAAGGAGTATATAACAAGTGTATGGGGGGGGGGGGGGAATACACTTGTATGGGATTTCTTTTCAAACTTGATCAAACCAGAGATCAGCAATGTTGTCTTGGACAACTCTGCTGAAGATGATTAACTCTTTATAGATAATCAAACTACTAAGTACTATTAAGTACTTAGTTGGATAAATATCTAAGGGAGTTATATGTGCGGAATTAGTGGTTGGCCCTTTAGTTTAGACTCCTTTAAGTTTCTTAAACCACTTAGTCAATCAATCCAGTTTTCAGGGAACTTGTCCAAATTGGTTTTGCACAGTCTTTGAATGTTTATCCTTTGAAAGATCAGTTTTGTGTGCAATGTTGAATGTATGAAAGTACTTTGAAAGTAAATCAACACAAGAGTTTATAGTGGTTCAGAGACTCAAGCTCCTACATCCACTTTCCCTGATTTAACAGGATAATTCCTTCACTCTTGGAATTAACTTGTTTTATAGTGCCAAGGTGCACTTGATCAAGAACACCACTCCTTGGTGAATTGATCCCTAGGATGTGTAGAGTCCTAGTACCCTCTTCTCAACTCAGAACTGAACTGTTCTTCTCTCAACAGTCAGCTCCTACCACTTCTACTACTACAACCTTCTCACTTTCTCACTTGAAAGGGGTAAGGGTTGAAGTAAGGTTCCAACTAATGAGATATCCTTTACAATGAAGATCAATGTATAAGGATAGGATATCTCTCTAAGCTTTGTATGGACATACAATGAGGTTCAGCTTAGATGAAGTGTTTGAAGACTAAGGTATATCTCTTTGAAAGCACTTTTGACTTGTAGGATAGTTGGATATTCTTGAGGTTCTCTTGAGGTTGAGGTGCTTTCAAATGGTCTTCACACTTCTGTATTTATAGACAAATGAAGGATTTGCCCGTTGGAGAGGCAGCCCCAAATGTCTATAAATGTCTTCTTTGAGTTCTTCAACTTAGAAGACAGATTCTTGATAGTGACATGTCCTCATTTGGGAAATAAACGGCTGTATAGACTTTGTCTTCATTCTGCAGCACTCTTCCCAATGTCTGACTTCAAGATTCACTTGATTAAGCTTGGACATGGCTTCTAAAGGTTGCTCCAATGATAGGACAACATTCCTTATCAAATGGACAACTCTGCTTATCACTATCAGCAGACTTGCTTATCAGTATAGTTGGCTTGCTCTTTTCAGATGACTTGACTCTTTCCCTTTGCTTCTTTTGGAGGTGATCTAAACATGATTCTTGAAGGCTTTTAGGGTATAGTTGTCTTCATCACTTCAGCATGGTTGATCCTTAAGCTTTAGAAGACTTGTTCTGGTTGAACTTTGCTGAGATAACTTTGCTGAACATCTTTTCAGCATACTTGTCTTTCAGTAGACTTAGCAATCTTTCCAGAATTTGAGCCTTGAGGGGACTTGATCTTGATAGACTTTAAAGCATATGTTCCCCCTCAAATTGTACATCTATTCTACTAAGAGCTGCCTAACATTTCAGCTTCTCATCTAGCCTTATGCTATATGTTCTAACATTCTTAGAACATAATCACCTTTGTTGGTCCCTGAACGAGTAGTGAATGGGATTAAAGTCTAGAGGGGAGGGGTGAATAGACTTTAAAACTTTTTCAAGAGAGTTGGGAGCCTCTTCTGATCTTTATGTCAACTGGACTACAAGTCTGCTGGTCCAGATGACTATAGTGATCTGATGAAGAGACTATATGCGGAAGTTTAGTAGGCCTTGTCTAGACTCGTTCTTTAATTTCTTTTGAAAGTACCAACTTGTTTACTTAATGAAAACCTCAGCTGATGCTGGTTTGAAGATTATAGCCTTGTTTGAAATAGAGTTGAAGACACAGTATGCACTATAAAAATATATGTAAAGACAATAAAGTAAAGTGCAGAATATAAAAGACACCAGATTTATAGTGGTTCAGATATACGTTCCTACGTCCACTCTCACGTCCTAACGTGATGTTTAATTCCTTTAATTTACCAAAAATTACAAGGGCTTGTCCTTTATAGTCCCAAGGGTAGGACTTTGAGATCTGAGCAGTCCTAACTGCTATGGTCTCCACAAGTGATTGTAAGCACTTGCACTTTGCAGGGGTTCAAAAACTTAACCTTATGGTGGGGGTTTTGGGGTTTTTGAATGTTTCCAACTAATGGTTCAAGCTTATAAATTGCTTAACCACTATGCCTAAATCAATGGATATACAATATGAATAGGATTCAGGTTCTTTGGTTGGATAGAAATCACTTAAGAGCTAGAGGTGTTCTAAGAATTTCTGGGCTCTTGGAGAACTCTCAATACAATATGGCTTTATGCTTTGCTTGCTTGTTTAGCTTGTTGAATTCTCTCGTTGTGACTTCGTGTCTTGTGATTTCTCATCCTCTTGTATTTATAGTGGTGATTGCTGCAACTAGCCGTTGGAGTTGACTAGCCGTTGGAGCAATCTTTCCATATTGGCTTGATTCCTTGATTCCAGCCGCTTGATTGCTTCAATCCTGGGATCATGTCAATCTTCTAAGTAAGGTAAGTCTTCATTTGAATTGCAAGATGACTTTGGGAATCAGCCGAGTCCTGGACGAGCACATCGTCTTCTGATCTTCACTCATAGTCTTCTGACTACTCGTCTGGCCTTATGTCTTCTGTCTTCTGATATCAGTCGAGTAATACTCTTCTGATCTGCCAATTCTCTGTGCTGTTTTAGGCCATCTTCAATCTTGGACTCCATCAGATAAGTAGGTATACAAGCACCTTACTTATCTGGAACTTCAAGGATCTTCTAGTCTTCTCCCTTCTACTCTTCTAATCTTGAGGTTGTGCATGTAAGTCAGGGCTGTGTTAATCAGCTGATATCAATACAGTTGATCACACAAGACTAGTCTAAGCTGTTCTATACAAAGTCAGCTGATCCTATTACATTTATAAACTCTAAGTGTTTTGGCCATCAAAACTATTCTAACATCAAGTGGGGCTTAGGGTGAATTTATATCCCAACAACCTTTGACTTAGGCATGTCTCAGGGGGTTTTGGTATTGAATCAAAACATATCTCATTTTATTTCCAACAATTTCCCCCTTTTTTGATGATGCCAAAACCTATACATTTTATGCAAAAGTGACTTGACTACACCTATTACATTTATCTTCAGGAGACATGACTAGGGTCAATTTTCCTGAAAAACAATGTGTTAGTGTACTCACCATTCATGTTGCAAATAGGTTTCAAGGATAGGCATAGAGAGATTTCTGTATCAGTGTTTCTTGATTCAAAATAGGTTCAACTATCATTCATTTGAAAATCATTACAAGCATGTTGATAGTTGAATTTAACATATCAGAGCATGAACCTAAAACACTATTACATAGTTCATACTAAATCAGAGCATATACTTCTCACTTAATAATATCTAGATCTTCGAGTATCAGAGCAAAAAGCATATCAGAGCAAACAAATTAGAGTAAACACATGTCAGCATTCTTGAACAAACTTCAGCATAGATGACCAATTTAAAACAAATCTTCAGCCAAGATAAGTTTTCATCCATGATAACACATAAAGGTCAGAAGACTTAGCCATTTCAGAGATCATCCTCCTTTGGTGGCACCATCCCATATTGTGCCCACACTTTTCTTTTCAGCTCCATGGCCTCTTGGTTTGTTCCATTGGGTCCAAGAACCATCTTGTTCAGCTTGAGGATCTCTAGAAACTCCTTTAGGATTTTTGACTGGTCAATCCATTCATCAAGCTTTGGAGGCATGTAAATAATTGGCTTGGGGGAGTGAGTTCAAATTTTGCAATGTCAGCAGCTGCAAGCAGTTGTTGATATAGCTCTCTGTGATACTCTATCATGAACTCAACAAAAGTGGAGTTGGCATCTCTTCCATTCCATCTGTCAATGACATAGCAGTCATAGACAAACTCACTTTTGACCTCTTCCCATGAGTCATTCAGCTGAATTGGCACCCATTTATCCAAGTGAGGATATTTGGTGTCCATGGGAATCAAAAGATGTGGCTTTAGCTTGCTGTAAGTTGCTCTTTTCCTTCTAGGCTTTTGAAAATCAGCTCTTCTTTTGTCTCTTGCTCTATTTGCCTCATCCATCAAGTCCATTTTCTCTTGGGCCCTCATCATGGCCAGTTTCTGTTGAGTTTCAGGGTCTTTGCCATACCCTTCATGAAACAACTTTGATGGATCATTCAATATCACAACTTTCTTCTTCTTTGGTCCTGGTCCAAAGCCTTCTTCATACAGCTCTTCCACATCTTCAGCAGCTTTGGCACCTTCAGTGGACTTAGTCTCAGTAGACTTGTCAGTTTTAGAAGACTTGACAATTTCAGCAGTCTTGGACACTTCAACAGCTTTGTTCTTTTTAGTACTCTTGGCCTTTTTGGAAGTAGGCTCATCATCAATTCTGAACTCAGGAGGGAGATCAAGGCTGTTGGGAAAGTCAGTGAATGTTTCAGCTTTTCTTTTGTTTCCTTTGGCCTTCTTGATCTTTCCTCTAGTTTGGACACCTTCAGCATCCTTGTCCAAACCAGACACCTCTCCTCCTGGTCTTTGTTGTAGCCTTACTCTTTCTTCCTGAGCTGAAGCCATTGAGTTTTTCAAGGCAATTGCTAACTGCTCCTCTTCATCAAGATCTTCTAAGTTCAGCACTGCTGGCTCTTTTCCTTTTGTTTCAGCAACTTTGTCTTTCCCCTTAACTGGGCTTCCAATTACCAAGGCACCTTTTGCCCTTGCTCTTTCCCTTTCCCCCTTTTTGGCAGCATCAAAACACTCAGGCTTGAGTTCACTCATAGTTGATGCCATTAAGGATTGGGCTTGGGTCAGGGATTTCATCTCTTCCAACAAATATACATTCTCATCATGTATATTTTGCATTCTGTCCCTGCTCAAGCTAAGGAAAGCTAGAACAGGCTTCATCTTTTGTTGGACAACCTCCTCCATGGTTGCTTTCAGAGATGCATCAAGTTGGGCTTTAAGAAGCTCAGTGAGGTTGGCCACTGCACCTTCAGCAATGTTGGCCAGCACCTCTTGGGAGAATTTTTCTGAGGCAGCTTTCACCATTGCTAGCCTTTGTGCCTCTGCTCTTTTCTTCTGCAATGCAGTATTCTTTCCAAGTGCTTGTTTGATGGTCAGTCTAATAGCTTGAACATTTGCATTGTGATTATCTCTTAGCAGTTTCAGATCCTTCTTGACCTCCTTTGAGATTGACTCCATACTGGTTTTAGCTTTTTGGACCTCAGTGGAAATGGTCTGAAGACCAGATTCCACTCCACCTATTATTGCTTCCAATGTGGGTAGCACCACATCTTCAGAGCCAGTTAATCTCATCTCTACAGATGCCAAAGTTCTTCCATGCTCATCCAAAGCTCCAGAAGTTTCTACATGAACTGATTGAACTTGATGAGCCAAGGAGTCCAACTTTGCTGTTTGCATCCCAAGCAAGGCTTGTGCTGATCCAGAATTCACTTGGATGGGTGCATCTGTTAAGAAATCATCTTCAAAGATTTGGTCAAGAGAAATACCTGCAAATTCAGAAAAATCAAATGGATTAGTGAAAACACACTCATCACCCTCAGTTTCTTTTGCATAAGACTCTGATACATCAGTAGTCTTCTTCTCATTTTCAACTATTTCTTTTCTTCCTTCAATAGTAATTTCCTCACATAAAGGAACAGGCCTCCTTTCACCAAGGGATTCTTGAAGTTCAGATTTGACTTCAAGAATAACCTGTCCTTCCTCACTTATACCACCCTCATTTTGTGGTACACTCACTATCCTAGTAATTACAACTTCTCTATCATCCACAACTCCCTCTTGTCTTTTCTCTAAACTCTCATTTTCAACTCCTTCTTCTAATCCTGCAGCATCTCCACCTTCAACAAGGTTCAAAGATGGCAGTTGTGGGGAGATCACAGTGCTTATTTCAACAGCCACTGAGTCATCCTGAATGATTAAGGGCTGATCAGTGTCCAACTCTTCTGACACTGAATAGGCCTTAATCAAACTAGCCTCTATAATAGGAACCTTAACATCTTTAGGCTGTGCCTTGGGTTCAGAAGAACCTTCATTGGCAGATGTATCTTTGGTTGTGTTACCACCCTTGGCCAACACCTCTGATGAAACAGAGCCTTTCCTATGATAGGTTAAGAGAGGGGTTGAAGGCAATTTGGATTCAGGAGGGTTGGGATTTGAGGGGTTTGAGGGATCATCAGGGGAATCATCATCATTTGAGCTACTTTTAGGGTGTCTGATGCCCTTAGCTTTTCTCTCCTTCTCCTCAAGGATCTTTTCATCCACTAACTTTGCAAAAACCTCCTCATCATTGAGGAATCTTGTCTTTAACACTCCAGCAAAGTGTAGTAGCCTGCTTTCCTCCACTTGCCACCAGTTTGCACCCTTATCTTGGATGACTTGTGAGATCTCCATGATTGTTTTGTCCTTTACATCCACAAGCATCCTCAAATCATGAAACATCTTCTAAATTCTTGGAAATTCTGCAAGTTGTGGGTACAGACTGTCCACAGTAGCCTTGGCTCCACCTCTGAGCATACTCTCATAAGTATACTCCTCCTTATCTCCACTTGAATGGGGACTTTGGGTTATAGGGGAGTTGGCTCTGGCTTCTCCTAATGTGGCTTCAGGAAGTTTGAATTCAGAGGGGTTGGCTTCAGAAGGGTTGGGCTCAGTTGAAAGTACTTCAGTTGCTTTTGAGAGCAATGGATCTGAAGGGGCTTTGCTCAGGGGGGTTGGCTCATGAAGTGCAGCTTCTAAGAACTTAGAATAATTGAGCATAGATGAGTCAAGGGGAGATTGTAATCTTGTCTCATCTACTACCAAGTCTGCTAGCACATCAATCCCACTTCTTTGCACACTCCCTTCTGGAGAATATCTCTTGGTAAGATTGAGAGAGGTGATGGGTTGGTTTGTTGGGGTAACATGGGTTTCAGGGGAGTTGGGCTCAGGGTTCTGAGTTTCAGGAAGGTTGACCTCTATTGGTTGACCTTCAGGGACCTTGGACTCAGAAGTTCCAGAACCAGAAGAGTTGGTCCTAGACTTAGATTTGGTCCTGCTTTCAGCCCTGCTCTCCCTTAGAGCAAGTTGGAGAGACTTTTGCTCCTGAAGCTCCAACACCTTTTCAGTAGGCTTTGCCCTTCTCTTGCTAGCCCTACTGCTCCCACTACCTTCTCCATCTTTCTCAGAGACAACTTCCCTGGGCCTCTTATCACCCTTGTGCTTTTGCCTTGTTTCATTGTACTTCAGCCTCAATTCTTCTGAATGATCAGATGGCACTTGCACACCCTCTTCAGCTACTTCTTCAATTTCAGTTGAAGCTCCTGAATTCTCTTCTGAAGGAATTTGAGACACCTTCCTTGTCTTCACCACTCTGGCCTTAGTCCTCTTCTTCAACTTTGGCTTCTCCTCAACCTTTTCTTCAGCAGGTTTGGCCATAATCATTCTTCTTTGCTCAGTTTTCTTGCTTAACTTTCTGAACAAAATTTTCTGGACTGGAAGAGGCTTGGCAAAGGTTTGCATCTCAGAGTAGTGAGCAAACTTCTCAATAAGGAGACTTGCCCTTGTGCAATATCTCAGTTTACCCTCCATCACAACCTTGTTGTAAGCTTTAACCTTGAACTTTGCCTTTTCCTTCATCATTTCAGACAAGATGAAGGTCCTCCAATTGAACTTGATGCCTTTGTCACTGGCATCAATCACAGCTGCCATAATCCTTATCCTAGGATGGCTGACCTGCTCCAAACATCCAGTGTTGCTGAGCAAACTCTTTGCAACAATCTCAAACAAAGTAAGGAACTTTGGCTTAAGGGTCCTTTTGTGTTGAGTAGAGGATAGTGGCCCTGGAGTGATAAGCCAATCTTGAGCAATTTCTTGCTCAAGTCCATTTCCATAGAATTCTGGATTCCTTCCCTCTGAAGGCAATCCAAAGGCAGCATCAACCTCCTCCTCAGAAAATTTCACCCTGTGAAATCTTTCCTCCTCTTCTCCTTCTGCAACAAAGGACAATCTTGTGGCAACTTCTCCATATTCAGGTTTGCCTCTCCATTTGAGAAAAGCAAAGAACTCTGCCATGTAAGATTCAAGGCAAGAATCTGGCTTCTCTTGCATGAATTTCTGGAGACCTGCCCTCCTCAACCATCTTAAGGTTGGAACTACTTCAGGATCCTCACTTTCAAAAGACAGGATTGGCTCAAAATGAGGTTGTTCTTGTGGCTAAGATAGCCAAAATCAAGGTCAAGATCCTTGTTGGTGAAATCAACAACCATTTCAGGTTTTGCTTTGGGAGCCATTGAAGGTTTCAGAAAGAAATTTGAGAGAGTTTGAAGAAGATGAAAGCTAGGGTTTAAAGGAAATTTCGAATACTTGGGGAAGAAGTGTTTGTGAGGGGTTCTTAAGACTTGTGAATATTCTAAAAAGAATGTTTGTCAATGAGTAGGTGAGTTTTGAGAGTTTTCAACGGTTGTAAAAAATGGAAATTAACAATGGACGACTAGGATTGATTTCAGGGGAGTGGCCTTTCTTGATCCAATGGTCAAAAACCAATGTAACAGTGAGTAATTGTTTTTATTCAAAACGTGGAGAGACTTTAATATTAGTTAATGGTTGGGGAGTTCTCAAGGTAGATCATGGCTTGAAAAGTGTAATGCAAACAAGAGTTAAATCTTGGCATTTAATGCATGGAAAGTGACCTTTTGGGTGGGAGACAAATTAAATCCTATATAGGTGATATTTGTAAATGGAATGGGACAGATATCAAAATAGGCAATGATTACCCAAATTAGGTGCTTATCAAACCAAGAAAATAATTTGATAGCCAAGACAACTTATCTGACCCCACTTGGACAAGTGTCCTGAAGAGATGTGGACAAGTGTCCTGAATAGTTGAGGTCATCTCATCTGAGTTTCAGTAGACTTGACCAAGTCTGCTGAACACCATTTTAGTTTCCCTTACTCCCATTAACTCCAATGGATCTACTTGTCCAACTTCCCTGGATCAAGTAATCCCAACTCTGCTGATAGCTCTAGAAATCTTGCCTCTACAAGTGGCTTTGTCAATATATCAGCTTTTTGGTGATCTGTGTGGATCTTCACCAATTTGATGTCTTTCTTCTCCACATGATCTCTAATGAAGTGATGCTTGATGTCCACATGTTTGCATCTAGTGTGCAAAACTGGATTCTGTGATATTGCAATGGCACTATTGTTGTCACAGAAAATTGGCACTTCAGCAGAGTTGACATTGTAGTCTCTTAGTTGTTGTCTCAACCAAAGGATTTGAGCACAGCAACTTCTAGCTGCAACATATTCAGCTTCAGTGGTGGAAGTAGCCACTGTGTTCTGTTTCTTGGAGAACCAAGATATGAGTTTGTTGCCCAAGAATTGACAAGTCCCTGAGGTGGATTTTCTGTCAATTCTACATCCTCCATAGTCAGCATCTGAGTAGCCAGTTAACTCAATGTTGTCATCAGCAGGGTACCAAAGGCCTAGGTTTTCAGTGCCTTTGAGATACCTCAAGATCCTCTTTGCAGCCTCAAGATGGCTTTTCTTAGGATTTGCTTGAAACCTTGCACAAACACCTACTACAAAGGTGATGTCAGGTCTGCTGGCAGTGAGATAGAGGAGTGAACCAATGATTCCTCTATACTCAGTAGAGTTGGTTGGGACACCACTCTCATCAGGATCCATCTTCCAATTTGTGTTCATTGGGATCCTTACTGGCTTGCTAGTTGTACACCCAAACTTTTTGATCATTTCTCTGGTGTACTTAGCTTGGTTGATGAAAATCCCTTCTTTAGATTGCTTGACTTGAAGTCCAAAAATAAGTTCATCAACCCCATCATGGACATCTCAAACTTGCTTTGCATGAGCTTTGAGAACTTCTCACATAGCATCTCATTGGGGGATCAAAAAATTATGTCATCCACATAAATTTGGACAAGCAAGATGTCCTCTCCTTCAGAGATTCTGAAGAGTGTTCTATACACAGTTCCCTTGATGAATCCATGATCCAAGAGGAATTGTGACAGTGTATCATACCAAGCCCTAGGGGCTTGCTTGATTCCATATAGAGCCTTCTTCAGTCTGTAAACTTGATTTCCAACCTCAAAACCAGGTGGTTGCTCCACATAGACTTCCTCTTTCAAGACTCCATTTAGAAAGGCACTCTTGACATCCATTTGGTACACTTTGAACCTCTTGTGGGCTGCATAAACTAGAAAAAGCCTTATTGCTTCCAGCCTTGCCACAGGTGCAAATGTCTCATCATAGTCAATGCCCTCTGATTGGCAATAGCCCTTTGCCACTAGTCTTGCTTTGTTTCTGACAATCACATCATTCTCATTCTTCTTGTTCTTGAACACCCACTTGGTTCCAATAACATCTTGATGTGAAGGTCTATCCACCAACTCCCATACATCATTTCTGGTGAATTGGTTCAGCTCTTCCTGCATGGCTGTGATCCAATTGGCATCTTGAAGTGCTTCCTCAATGTCACTTGGTTCTTGTTCTGACAAGAAACAACAAAATAGAGCACTTTCACCATGAAACCTTCTAGTTTTGACTCCTATACTTGGGTCACCAAGTATTAGATCAGTAGGATGGTCAGACAACCAAGTCCTTCTTTTTCTGATCTCTTCAGTAGAGTTGTCCTCTACTGAAGTTGAGTCATTTTGATCATAAAATTCAGGAAAGTTTAATGCAGGATCTAATTCAGGATCATAATCAGGGGTGTTGTCCTCAATATCAGGGATATTGGTATTTTCAACATTGTTGGTTCCCCCTTGATTATTTGATCCATTAACTACCTCAGCAGGGACTACTTCTTCATTGGTAGTTGTTACCTGGATGTGAACTGGGATTGGATCATTCAGTTCACCATTTCCTTCAGTGGGGTTTGCCTCAGGAAGGTTGCGTTCAGGATTGTTGTCCAATGGGAGGTTTTCAGGGAGGTTGGCTTGGACAACATCTATGAATTCGGTGTCTTTGTCTTTTAGGCTCAGTCTGGTTGTTCTTTGTGTGATTTCTTCTGTCTCTAAGTCCTTTTTCCTGAACTTATGAATAGATTCATCAAACACAACATGAGGTGTTTCTTCCACAACAAGGGTTTTCTTGTTGTAGACTCTGAAAGCTCTACTGATTTGAGAATATCCAAGGAATACTCCCTCATCAGCTTTGCTATCAAAGACTTTCAACTGTTCTTTCCCATTATTGTGAATGAAACACTTACAACCAAATATGTGAAAGTATGACACTTTAGGCAATCTTCCTTTCCAGAGTTCATAGGGGGTTTTGCCTTGGCCCTTAGTAATCAAACACCTATTTTGAGTATGGCATGCAGTGTTTATAGCTTCAGCCCAAAACCTCTTAGGTAGATTTGAATCAGCAATTAAGGTTCTAGCAGCTTCTTTTAAGGTTCTATTTCTTCTTTCTGCAACTCCATTTTGTTGAGGAGTTCTAGCTGCTGAGGTTTCATGAGCTATTCCATTTGATGTGCAATACTCATTGATGTAAGAATTTGTGAACTCAGTGCATTTATCAGATCTTATCTTGATAATGCTAAGGCTTTTCTCATTTGACAATCTCTTTAACAGTTCAGGGAGTTTGACTTGTGTTTCCTTCTTATTAAGGAGAAATACTACCCATGTGAACCTAGAGAAGTCATCTACTACCACCAATGTGTATTTTATACCATTTATACTTGCAGGGGTAATTGGTCCAAATAAGTCCATATGTAAAAGTTCAAGTACCCTTTCAGTAGAGATGACTGGTTTTCCTTTGAATGAGGCTTTGATTTGTTTTCCTTCTTGGCATGGTTTACAGACATGCTCTTTAATGAAAACCTCATTAGGTAGTCCTTTAACTAATGCATTTCTAACAAGTTTGTTCATTGTTTTGAAGTTCAGGTGGTTTAGTCTCTTATGCCATAACCAACTTTGTTCACTATAACTCTTAGCAATGAAGCATGCAGCATCAGTAGACTTGTCCCAGTCTGCAAAATACACATTTCCCTTCCTAGTTCCAGTCAATAGGATTTGTTGAGTCTTATCTTTGATTAAGCATTTTCCACTTGAGAACTCAACATTGAAATCTTTATCACAAAATTGACTGATATTTAGGAGATTATATTTGAGACCAGCCACATAAGATACATTGGATACTTTGATGTTACCAATCATCAAAGTTCCATAACCTTTTGTTGTTGCTTGTGAGCTGTCTCCAAATGTGACATTTGGGCCTTCTTTTTCAATAAAATCAGTGAGGAGTTCCTTATTTCCAGTCATGTGCCTTGAACATCCACTGTCAAGGTACCATGCTGAATTTTTACTCATGCTCCTCTTCTTGTGGCCCAATGGTACCTGCAATTAGATAGGTTTAGGTACCCTTTGAGTTTTGGGTCCTGAGAGGTTAGTTGTACCTTTAGGAACCCAAACTTGCCTAATAACCCTGATTGATTCAAGGTGGCTAAGTTGTCTTCCTCTAGCATCAACATACACTGTCTTTCCCTTAAATGCCTTTGGAAAAGTATGTGTGAAAGTGTTAACTCTGTAAGTTTCAGGAGAGTTGTCAAACCTCCTGAACTTATGAGTTCTTTGTGCTACTTGAGGTAATCTTTGAGGAAAGGCATTTTTGTGACCATTACCCTTTAGCATGTAGGGTTTTGGTTGTCTCATTTTATTCTACCTTTGAGGATGGTTGTCCTTAGGTCTATTCATCTGAGGCTTTCTCAGTAGAGTTGGCCTAGGCTGATTATACCTTGGATAACTCCTCTGAACATTGTTCAGGAGAGTTGCCCTACCATTGGGTCTACTCTGCTGACCAACATTCCTCTTGTGTTCAGGGACTTTGGCCTTTTCCTTAGGTTTGGGCCTAGTCTCCTGAAACACTTGAGTTGGCAAATCATCCATTTTGCCCTTTCCTTTGTTCAGTGGCTGAATCATTTCATTTTCAGCTTGTTGTGCCACTGATTTGACAAAGATTCTCTTAGTGTTACTTGTAGAAGCAACACTAAGACAAGGTGAAGATTTAAATGGATCAAAACCTAATCCACTTCTTTGAGCCATAGGTCTTTGGTAACTCTGAATTTCCTCTATTGCTTTAGTGGATCTTCTCAGAGCAGACATCTTTAATTTCAGGCTCTCTTCACTTGATTTTAGAATATCATACTCATGTGAGAGGTTTTCAAATTTAGCTTGAAGAATTTTTAGTTCAAAATCTTTTCTCTTCTGAGATAGGAGTTGATCATCAATCTCCTTTTGTTGGTCAACTATCCTGAGAGAAAGTTTCAAGTTGACTTCACTAGTATTTTGTGAAATGAATGATGGTGAGCTAGAAGTTGAGGATACCTCATCATCCTCAAGAGCCATGTTGCATATGTCATCATCATCATCACTGTTGGAGAACAGTCCATCAGAAGAGTTGAAGCTCTCAGCACTTTCAGATTCTTCACCAGCCATCATGGATTTTCCATTGGTGAACTTTCTGTCTCTCTTTGCTTGCCTTTCTCTTCTTTCTTTAGAGCTCAGTTCAGGGCAGTCATACTGGAAATGCCCTTTCTTTTTGCAGTTATAGCACAGGTCTTCATCATCATCCTTCTTAGGTTCATCTCTTCTTCTTGATGATGAAGGTTCAGCTCTACTGGACCTTCTCCTATCAGAGTACTTGTCCTCTGATCTTTTCTCTTCAGGCTTCTTGACCTCAGCCTGAGCTTCAGGAGAGTTGTACCTTCTCCTGAATTTGTTGTCTTGGTAGAATTTCTTGTATCTACCAAACCTTAAGTTTAACTTTTCAAACCTTCTATCCATCAAGGCTAGTTCCTCCTTCATTTCAGTCTTGGAGACTGACTTTGATGATCTAGGAGTGGACTACATTTCTGGTTCAGCAGTTTTGGCTTTGAATGCCACTCCCTTTGTAGGAATTGAAGGTTCCTCAACAGGCTTTCTTCTGTTGAGATCGAACTCATAGGCTTTGAGTTTAGAGAAGATTTATTGCATGGGCATGGTGGAGAGATCCTTGGTGTTCTGCATCATAACAGCATAGACATCCCACTTTTGAGTGAGACTTCTCAAGATCTTCAATCCAACCTCTCTCTTGGAGTACACCTTGCCCTAGGAGTTGATTTCATTCATCACATCAGTGAATCTACCTGCAAATTTGTCAATGGGCTCCTCAGACTCCATTGTGAATTGTTCAAACTTCTGCACTGCCACTTGGAGCTTATTCTCCTTGATCTTTTCAGTACCCTCACACATTTCTGCAAGAGTATCCCAAATTTCTTTGGCAGTTGTGCAGTGGTAGACACTTCCCATGATTGCATCTGGAATTATTTGATAGAGGGTATTCATAGCAAGATAATTCAGATTATCCTTCCTCTTTTCATCAGCAGTGAAGTCATCTTCATCTTTGGGAATAAATTCTCTTGTATCTGCTCTTTGAGCTTCAGTGACCCTGGGATTTACTTGAGTGAACACAAAAGGACCTCTTGTGATCACCCTCAACAAGTCAGTGTGTAGAGATGCAAGATGAGCCCTCATTCTGATTTTCCAGAAATCATAATTGTCTATTGAGAACATGGGTTATTTGTGATGTGAGATGTGGTTGACTGGATTTGTGGCCATATTGTCCAATCCTTGAACAGCAGGAGGTGGAACATCAGCATTGTTGTTGGCCATATCTCAAGAACAAACAGTTAGTCAACAATTGATAGGATTTCAGATAGATCAGTTCAGTGACCACACCAAATATGTGATTTTTGAAAATCAAAATGGATTTTCAGAAGCAGTGGTCTTTGAACCCCTGCTCTGATACCACTTGTTGGTCCTGAAAGGAGTATATAACAAGTGTATGGGAGGGGGGGGGGGGGAATACACTTGTATGGGATTTCTTTTCAAACTTGATCGAACCAGAGATCAGCAATGTTGTCTTGGACAACTCTGCTGAAGATGATTAACTCTTTATAGATAATCAAACTACTAAGTACTATTGAGTACTTAGTTGGATAACTATCTAAGGGAGTTATATGTGCGGAATTAGTGGTTGGCCCTTTAGTTTAGACTCCTTTAAGTTTCTAAAACCACTTAGTCAATCAATCCAGTTTTCAGGGAACTTGTCCAAATTGGTTTTGCACAGTCTTTGAATGTTTATCCTTTGAAAGATCAGTTTTGTGTGCAGTGTTGAATGTATGAAAGTACTTTGAAAGTAAATAAACACAAGAGTTTATAGTGGTTCAGAGACTCAAGCTCCTACATCTACTTTCCCTGATTTAACAGGATAATTCCTTCACTCTTGGAATTAACTTGTTTTATAGTGCCAAGGTGCACTTGATCAAGAACACTACTCCTTGGTGAATTGATCCCTAGGATGTGTAGAGTCCTAGTACCCTCTTCTCTTCTCAACTCAGAACTGAACTGTTCTTCTCTCAACAGTCAGCTCCTACCACTTCTACTACTACAACCTTCTCACTTTCTCACTTGAAAGGGGTAAGGGTTGAAGTAAGGTTCCAACTAATGAGATATCCTTTACAATGAAGATCAATGTATAAGGATAGGATATCTCTCTAAGCTTTGTATGGACATATAATGAGGTTCAGCTTAGATGAAGTGTTTGAAGACTAAGGTAGTCTCTTTGAAAACTTGAAAGCACTTTTGACTTGTAGGATAGTTGGATATTCTTGAGGTTCTCTTGAGGTTGAGTTGCTTTCAAATGGTCTTCACACTTCTGTATTTATAGACAAATGAAGGATTTGCCCGTTGGAGAGGCAGCCCCAAATGTCCATAAATGTCTTCTTTGAGTTCTTCAACTTAGAAGACAGATTCTTGATAGTGACATGTCCTCATTTGGGAAATAAACGGCTGTATAGACTTTGTCTTCATTCTGCAGCACTCTTCCTAATGTCTGACTTCAAGATTCACTTGATTAAGCTTGGACATGGCTTCTGAAGGTTGCTCCAATGATAGGACAACATTCCTTATCAAATGGACAACTCTGCTTATCACTATCAGCAGACTTGCTTATCAGCATAGTTGGCCTGCTCTTTTCAGATGACTTGACTCTTTCCCTTTGCTTCTTTTGAATGTGATCTAAACATGATTCTTGAAGGCTTTTAGGGTATAGTTGTCTTCATCACTTCAGCATGGTTGATCCTTAAGCTTTAGAAGACTTGTTCTGGTTGAACTTTGCTGAGACAACTTTGCTGAACATCTCTTCAGCATACTTGTCTTTCAGTAGACTTAGCAATCTTTCCATAATTTGAGCCTTGAGGGGACTTGATCTTGATAGACTTTAAAGCATATGTTCCCCCTCAAATTGTACATCTATTCTACTAAGAGCTGCCTAACATTTCAACTTCTCATCTAGCCTTATGCTATATGTTCTAACATTCTTAGAACATAATCACCTTTGACTTAGGCATGTCTCAGGGGGTTTTGGTATTGAATCAAAACATATCTCATTTTATTCCCAACAGAAGATTTCGAAAGCAGGTAAGGAAACCCTTATTAAGGCGGCTGCGCAAGCGATTCCAACTTATTGTATAACAACCTTCTTATTACCTAAAACATTGTTAGATGAGTTGCAAGTGATGATTAATAAATTCTGGTGGAGTAACTCAACGGATGCATCAAAAGGGATTAATTGGATGCGCTGCGAGAAGCTTTGTGTCTCTAAGGAAGAGGGTGGTCGAGGATTTAGAGATCTACATATGTTCAACATTGCTATGCTCTGAAAAATGGGGTGGCGTCTTCTCACTGACCCAGATGCCCTTGTATGCCGAGTTTTGAAAGCGAGGTACTTCCCCAGAACTGATTTTCTTGAAGTAAAAATAGGGCGGTCTCCTAGCTATACTTGGTCAAGCATATTTGCTAGTTAAGCACTGCTACGCGAAAGTGCGAGGTGGAAGGTGGGTTCTGGAAATTTAATAACAATATGGAACATGCCGTGGGTCAGTGAAACTGAAGGATACTTAGTCCAATCGGGATGTGTAGAGGGATTAGAGGATTTACGAGTATCTGCTTTATTTGATGCAGATAGCCGACAATGGGATGTGCCTCTTCTTAATGATTTGCTGCCGCTTGATGTTGAGAACATTGTAAACACGACATTGCCTCCGGTTGGTACGAGTGATATATTAATATGGCAGTCGGCTAGAAGAGGGAACTACACGGTCAGGTCAGCGTATGATCTGCTCACTAAACGACACTCTGATCCCGAGCTGAGATTGAATGGTGATTGGAAGTCGATTTGGCGGCTTCAGGTTCCTCCGAAGGTCCGAGATTTTTTGTGGCGACCGGGAAGAGATTGTCTCCCTACTAAGGTAAATCTCTTTTCCAAAAGAGCTGTACAAGATACTGATTGTTTGTTATGTGATGAAGGGACTGAAGGGAGTTGGCATTTATTTACTACTTGTAATTATGCCCGTCAATGTTGGCCGTCGGCTGGGTTATTGACGAAATTGGATGACTGCATTGGACATGTAAACAACTTTACTGAACTTATCTTTGAAATGATCCGTGGGCCTATTATGGAGGTGGCTTCGTGTTTCGGCATGATATTGTGGCAGATTTGGAAAGAAAGAAATAAAAAAATTGTGGGATTCTTCGTGCAGCTTACCTCATGTGGCTGTTCATGCATCTGCAAGCTATTGGGCTGAGTGGAAGATGGCTACTGCTAAGCCACCTGTTGTTTACAGTAATATTATGCCAACACATGGGAGATGCAAAGCTTGGCATGCCCCAATGCAAGGTGTCCAAAAATTGAATGTTGATGCAGCTAGGTTCATTGATTCGAGACAGATGGGGTTAGGATTGGTCATAAGGGATGCTACTGAGAGAATTGAAAGGTGCAAATCAATTGTAGTCCAGGGATGCTAGCTTTGAAGTTGAGGTGGGAGAGGCAATGGGATTCCATGAGACACTTGCTTGGCTACACTCCGCAGGTATCGACAATTGTATTATTGAAGGGATGCAAAAATCGTGGTAGACACTATTAATTCCACGGATACTATAGACTCTTGCTTTGGTGATTATATTTTGGCTTGTCGTAATTTATTGACATGTTTCGAAAATGTGACGGTGACTTTTGTGAGGCGTTGTGCTAATATTGTTGCACACACATTAGCAAGAGAGGCTCGTCGTCATAATGGTGATATTGTTTGGATAGACCCACCTGATTTTGTGGTTGGGCTATCCTCGCCTACATGCATTTGCAATAATAGAATCTAACTTCCTTTGAATTAAAAAAAAAACAATTAATACTACAATTTTAGTGAAAAAATTAATGCTATTAAATTATTATTTTTTAAATAAAACAACTAATATCATTTAAAAATAAACACAAAAATTTAGTCCATAAATTTTCTTTTGTGGCATAAAAGAAAATTATTTAATAAAAGATGGAGTTTAATAATAATAAAAAAAAATTGAGTTTAACCTAGCTATGTTCATCGGTTCATGCACCATCTAGCTTACCAACCTTTATGAATTTTGATGTAATAAGTGGAATAGTTAAAGAATCTAATTAAATAAAATCAAAATAAGATATTATTCTTTATTTAAGTTGGGGTCTTCTAAGAATAGTCCAGGTTAGGAGTGTACAAAAATAAAAATAAAATTGAACTTGAAAAAAAGACAGGACCCGGACCGGATCGGAATTGGACCGACTAGTTAGTTTCCGGTCCATTGAATTTTAAGATTTCGAGTTTCCGGTCCGATCCGGGTTAAGACCGAAATTTACCGGTCCGGACCGGATCAGACCAATTTTTTTTTTTATTTATAATTTTTTAATAATACTACCTTAATTATTATAAACTAAATAAAATTAGGATTTCTAATTTGAAAACTTTGAAAATATTTCTTTCATTAAAACTCCAAAAAAAGAATGAAAACACAATATGCTTAGAATTAAATAATTGGTGAGGATGTGAAGTAAAAGTGTTGAGATTTATTACATTTTTTCAAGTACATAATTGAACAAAAATAATCAATTTACTTTTAGTGTCAAAATACCATTAATTATATTGTAAATAAAATTCACATTGGCGGAAATTGATCTCAAATGAAGAACTAACACTAATTTTTATACATAAATTCATCATTCTTGTTCTTGCTTCCAAACACTTAAAAAAACATGAAAAAAAATATTTGAAAAAATAAAAAAATAAATAAAAAACCAGTCCGAACCCGGACCGGACCGGACCGAAATTTTCCGGTCCGGTCCGGATTTGGACCGATTCATTCCGGTCCGGTGTCCGGTCCGACCATTAAGGTAGATTCCGGTCCAGTCCAGTTCGGTTTTGGACCGGTGCACACTCCTAGTCCAGGTGTCGCCCAAACTATCTACAGTCCATTAATCTAAGCCATCATATCTGAAATCTAATGGCTTATATTTGATGACCTGCTACCTGTTGCACTTGGTGTCGCAGAATCCATCGCCTTGCATTACACTTATTATCGTTTTTTGTCAGCCATATCGCACTTTTAAATTAAATTTAATAATTTTAAATACATAATTATAAAATTACAAATTTATCCTCACATAATTAATAAAAAAATATTTGATAATATATACTCCCTCGGTCCACCAAATGTAGTCCCATTGAGGTGGGGCACAAGTTCTAAGAAAAATGTAGATAAAGTACATAAAGTAAGGGTATTATAGGGTATTGTGGGGTCCATTGTGAATAAATTGATTGTTTGTGAATAAAGTTGATGGCAAATTGAGTAATTAAGTGATGGATTGAAGGGTGATAGTTAGGGGTGAAAACGGATCGGATACGGACGGATAGTGCTTATACCGTATCCTAAACCATTTTTTTTTTTCGAATTCGGGGTCGGATACGGAAAAGCCGGATTCGGATACGAATTCGGAATATTCGGTATACGGATACAGAACGGATATCGGACGAATCCGTGCCGGATTCGAATAACTATAATCGGATAATATATTTCAAATGGAAATCAGAGATTTAATAAAATTAATATAAAATAGAGCTTTAATAAAATTACATATTATTATTTATGGTATTACTGATAATTATGTTTTGTATTACTGAATATAATTAGATTTGTGGAATTATTTGTTATTGTGTAAGATATTACTGATCAATGTTCATGGTATTACTAATTATTGCTCATGGTATTACTGATAATTGTTTTTTGTATTATTGAATATAATTATATGTGTGAAATTATTTGTTATTGTATAAAATTTTACTGTAATTAGATGTGTGTAATTATTTGTTATTGTAAAAATATTACTGATAACTGTTGTTTATGGTATTACTGGTTATTACTTATTGTATTACTGACTATAATACATATAATATTATTTTGTATTAAAATTAAAAAAAATACTAATGAAAAAAAAAACAGAAAAAGAAATGAAGAAATAAAAAGTATGGAATAAAAACTAAAAAATGAGAAGAAAAAAAATCGAGATCTGTGCCTAATTTCGATAGTTTTTTTTAATTATGTTTTTACGATTTTTTTCTAAAAATATGGGTGATTTAGTGGTGAATCGACGGTAACTCGGCAATGACTCGACTGCAAGATTGTAAATGTATAAATTAGGGTTGATTTTATTATTATATTTTGTGTAAATTAATAAAAAGATAATATAATATTTTAAATGTAATTATTTTTTATAAAATATTTGGGGGTGAACTCATAAAATGAGCGGGTGCAGATAATTGTGGTAAAAAAATAATTTGGGGGTGAACTCATAAAATGAGCGGGTGTAGATAACCGTTGTAAAAAAGAAATGATTTGAAGGTGAACTCATAAAATGAGTAGGTGTAGATAACTGTAGTATAAATATGATTTGGGTTGAACTCATAAAATGAGCGGGTGCAAATAACTGTAGTAAAAAAATGATTTGGGGGTGAACTCATAAAATGAGCGGGATAACCGTTGTAAAAAAAATGATTTTGGGGGTGAACTCATAAAATGAGCGGGTGCAGACAACTGTAGTAAAATAAAATATATTAAAAAATCCGGGTATCCGGATTTATTATCCGGATAATATCCGATAAAATATGGGAAAACTCGAATACGGTCGGATATTATGTATTCCGAATCCGAATCCGAAGTCAACTATCCGTATCCGAATCCGTATCCGCCCGGATACTAAATTTTTATACCGAATTCGTATCCGACCGGATACGGTTCCGGATCGGTCGGGAAATATCCGATCCGTTTTCACCCCTAGTGATAGTTTTCATAAAGTGTATGAGACTACATTTGGTGGACAAAGAATATGAGGCAAATGGGACTACATTTCATGGACGGAGGGAGTAATATTTATTTTAATTCTCATTTCATTAATCCGTCCTAAAAATTATATTTTTGAGTTTTAAGATATACGAGTAATAATCTAATTTTAAATTTATTATATGTATTTAATTTTACGGGAATGATATTGTGCCAACCGTTTACATGGCATTGCCACATCAATATTTTTTTAATATTTAATTTAATTTTATGTTTATCAAATATTAGAGGCACATCTCAATATAAATAGGAATAAAATATTTCTCTTTAATTTATCTCTTTAACTATAATTTTTCAAGAATACTCACCGTCATCAATGAAAAAAGATGTGATTCAGAATTTTAAAAGAATTTATTTACTTAGACAATAATATTTCTGAAACAGATAAATTAAATTAAACATATTTTTTTAATAGTGAATATATTTTATTGTTAAAGAGATATATTTTATTACTATTTATATGGAGAATATTTGATAAACATAAAATAAAATATTAAAAAAATATTGATGTGACAATGTTTCGTTAGACACTATATCCTTCCCGTTTAATTTTAATACTAATATCAGTGTTATTTTTAATTTCAATGGAGGGTAAGATAGTAAATAATAAAATAAAGTTTTAAAAAATATTTAAAAATATTAAAAATAGGCGACAAGTATCAAATTAGGGCGACACGATGCATGCAATTCGACATTCAAACTGTTGATAGTTTAGGCGATACTGAGACTATACTAAGAAAACCCTATTTAAGTTTATACAAATAGTATTATTAATAAAAGAGACTAATTCTTGTAAATTTGAGATGCATTTAAATAAATAAAAAGATTAACTAAAGGATATAAAATTTAATACTTTTTACACTTTTTTTAAGTAGATTAATTCTATAAGATTTATTAAATTTTAATATCATCATATTAATTTACTATTTGGAAGGGGTTTAGTGTATAATTAAAAATTATATAATGGTTTAATTTTCATTTTAATTTAATTTAATTTCATTTTATTAGTATTTTAGTAATTTAATTTCATTTTTTAATACTGCTCGCGTATATAAAATTCTGTCGTTTTATTTTATTTGTCATTCCCTTAATCTTTCAGACGCTAGTTAAGATAAGAAGCTCACGTATATAAAATTCTAAACGCACCGTATATAAATATAATTCTAATGACCCTGTTAAGATAAGAATGCACTTTTGACCCTGTTAAGATAAGAATGCACCGCGCATTGCGTATATAAAATTCTGAACGCACTGCTGACCCTGTTAAGATAAGAACGCACGCTGAGACAGCTCTTACTTCACTAAATACTTCACTAAATTTTTTTGTTGACGCTAGCAACGCTGAGATGTTAGCGCAACACTGAGACAGACATGTGTTGCATTACTTCACTAAATAATTAAGAGGAAATACATTTTTTTTTATCTCTTAAATTAAATTGTACTAACCACTTCAAAATTTATCCTTAATTAGTTTAATTTTTAAAAAATTTAGCTCGTGTCATTTTTATCCCAGAAGAATCAAATTGCCCGAATCCCTAATCGATGCTTCTAAAAATCTACAAAATTGCCCAACAAATAATTGGAACAGATCATACGTACAAAGAAGGTTTCAATTATTCTTCTAAATCAAGGTCTGATGAAGACTTAAAAGGGTCAAAATTGTAGAATGAATAACACACTCGAATCGAATCCACTTCAATTTCAAATACGAGAAAATAAGGGTGAATAAAGTTAAGAATCGGAAACGAAGAGAGAATATGTACGCAATCGTCTTATAAAGGAGTTTAATAGACACACTTCTATTTCTTTACTTTCAGATTAGTTCACCCTTATTGGATAGGGTAGTTAATTAGTTAGTTTAGTAGTTTGTTAGTTAGTTAGACTAATCTCAAGGTTAAATACTTGATTGAGATTCTCAAATAATTTCAATTCATCTTTTGTAACCAAAACTCATTTATTCTGCAATCTACAATTTTATGTTCTTTGTTTCTCTTCTTTATGAAGAAGATGATCCATGATTTGATCATCAACATGGTATCAGTCTCCAAATAGTTTTTCGATCTTTCGTAATCAACCGATTTGATCGTTTCCCTCTTTTCTAGGGCTTCAATTCTTTTCTCCCACCCGCTTTTCCGTTTCTTGGCGATTTCTTTCGATTCATCCATGGCGGATACCAATCCCAGCAACAATTCCACTTCTGGCACATCCACGGCGACGACAACCACCAACGCCACTTTTCTTGACCCAGCCCTAAATCCTTTTTCTCCGTTGGCGCTGTACCAGAACGCCAATCCTGCTGTAGCGATTGTTCTTGAGCCCCTTGACGAAACCAATTACGTCTCATGGAGCCACGCCATCAAAAGAGGCCTCAGCGTGAAGAAAAAAACGTCTCATTGATGGCTCCCTGCCCGTTCCTGATGAGGATAAAGATCCGGCCATTTATGCCGCCTGGGTAAGAGCTAATGACCTTGTTCTTATGTGGATGTTAAACTCGATTATCCCTGATATTAAGAGAACCTTAGAGTATTTTTCTATTGCTAAAGATGTATGGGATGAGTTGAAACTTAGGTATGCTCTGTCTGATGGCACTAGAGTCTACCATTTAGAAAAATCCTTAAGCTCCATTACTCAAGGTTCTCAATCTCTAGTCTGCTACTATAATCAGTTTAAAGCCTTATGGAATGAATATCTTAGTTTCAGGCCCCTTCTTAAATGCTCTTGTGGTGCCATGGATTCTTGTAACTGTGATTTGCCTAAACTTATGACACAAACTCAGGAACAAGATTCTGTCATGAAATTTTTAGTAGGCCTAAATGATTCCTATACAACTATTAGGAGCCAATTCCTGCTTCAATCCCCTTTTCCTCCTTTGTCAAAAGTTTATGGTCTATTGCTTCAAGAGGAATCCCAGAGAAATCTTAATCTTACTCCTGAACCCATCCACTCTGATTCTATTGCCATGAATGCAAAGAATCCTAGATTCTTTAGAGACAGAAGAAAACCTCTTAAATGTGGACATTGTGATGGATTAGGCCACACAATTGATAGATGCTTTCACATCATTGGCTTTCCCCCTGGTTGGAAAGGACCTAGAGGGTTTCCTAATAAAGATTCTAACAAAACAATCAACAACTCCCTTAGGTCTATCCCTGGGAAAGACCCCTCCAATCCCCTTATCCATCCTGACTATTATAACACCTTTGTGAGCTCCTCTAAGATGCAGCACCCTAGTGACACCAAGGATCCTACTCATTCTACAGCAGCTGCTTCAACTGTTCAAACTGATGATCTCTCCCCACCACTATATCTGGTATGATTTCTACTACCAGCTTTAATACTACTTTTTCCACATGGATCTTGGACACTGGAGCTACAGATCACATGGTTCATGATCTCTCCATGTTTTCTACACCTCCCTGTGTTGCCAACATCCATATTTCTCTCCCTAATAATGCTATCTCCATAGCTACACACATGGGAAACATCACTATAAATGAGCACCTCACATTATACAATGTTCTATATGTTCCAGATTCTGTTAGCCATATGACTAGATACTTTAACTGTACTGCTAGTTTCTTGTCCTCACATTGTATTTTACAGGACAACTTGAGCAAAAAGGTGATTGGTACTACTGAGCAAGTGAGGGGATTATATCTCTTACATACTTCTCCTTTAAAACACTGTACTTTAGAGATATCTGCTCTTTCTGGTACTTCTAATAAAGAACATTGTATGTTTGATTTGTGGCATAAAAGATTAGGCCATACCTCTAGAAAATGTATGCTGCACATTCCTGATTTGAATGTAACACCCACTAATAAACATAGTAATTGTTTGATTTGCCCATTGACTAAACAAAAGAAAAGATCATTTCCTTTAAACACCTCTACATCTTCTTATGCTTTTCAATTGATACATTGTGATGTTTGAGGGCCTTTTGCTTTATGTTCTGCCACTGGTCATAAATACTTCCTTACCATAGTGGATGACTTCAGTAGATGTACTTGGATTTACCTTTTAAAAGTCAAGAGTGATGTTAAACATTCATTAGAAAACTTCTACAATATGGTCCTTACTCAATTTCACACTAAAATTCAAACTTTAAGAAGTGATAATGGGACTGAGTTTATACTTTCTGACTTCTTTCACAAATTGGGGATCATTCATCAAACTTCTTGTGTTGAAACACCACAACAAAATCGCATTGTAGAGAGAAAACACCAACATCTCCTTCAAGTTGCTAGGGCTCTCATGTTTCAATCTTCTCCTCCCTTAAAATATTGGAGTGAGAGCATTAAAACTGCTGCTTTCATAATTAATAGGATCCCTTCTTATATCCTCAATCACAAATCCCCCTTTGAATTATTATATGGAACAAAGCCTGACAATTCTTTTCTCAGAACTTTTGCGTGCTTATGTTTTGCTAACACTTTAGTTTCCAATAGACATAAATTTGATCATAGGGCCACCAAATGTGTCTTTATTGGCTATCCCTTTGTCACACAGGGCTATAAACTTTTGGAAATTGAAACTGGTAAATTCATTGTGTCCAGAAATGTTCAGTTTTTTGAAAACATTTACCATTTCACTAACATAAGCACTCCTACTCAGCACACTACACCTTTACATAGTGATGATGATGACACTGATTTACATAATCACACAGATTTTCTCAATGAATTTACTACACATACCAATGTTCCCACCTTCTTTGATAATAACAATTTGCCTACTGAAGATATCATTCAAAACCATGAAGATCATGTCCATAATACCATTAACACTGCTAATATAGGACCTGATTCTCATACCAGGCCCCATAGAACCAAAACTCAACCTGCTTATCTACATGTCTATGAAACAAATCTCCCAACTTCTGTTGATCATGCTAAATCCCACCTTTCTCTTTCTGATAAACATCATCCCATCCAACATTTTCTATCTACTAATAGGTTGTTTAATTCTTATAAACTCTTTACAGCCTCTATTTCCCAACAACAAGAGCCCAAGAGCTATAAACAGGCTGCTCTTGACCATAATTGGGACACTGCTATGAAAAATGAAATTGATGCTCTTGAAAAGAATCATACTTGGACTCTTGTTAATTTGCCTATAGGAAAGCATTGTATTGGCTGTAGATGGATTTATAAAATTAAATACAACTCTGATGGTTCTATAGAAAGGTATAAAGCTAGACTTGTTGCTAAAGGTTATACACAACAAGAAGTCATTGACTATTTTGATACTTTTTCTCCTGTTGCCAAAATAACCACAGTTAGAATCGTACTTGCTGTTGCCACTTCTAATAATTGGCATGTTCACCAATTAGATGTCAATAATGCTTTCTTACATGGTGATTTGAATGAAGAGATATATATGTTACCTCCTCCTGGTTATTATGCACAAACTGAGAAAATGGTATGCAAGTTAAACAAAAGTCTTTATGGTTTAAAACAAGCATCCAAATAATGGTTCAATAAATTAACTGCTTGTTTATTATCCTTAGGCTTTACTCAATCAAAAGCTGATACATCTCTGTTCACTAAACAAAATGATGTTCATTTCACTGCTATACTTTGCTATGTAGATGATCTCATAATCACAGGAACCAACATTCATATCATCAATACCATTAAACTGCATTTACATGAGAAATTCACTATCATAGATCTTGGTCCTTTGAGATATATACTGGGCATTGAAATTGCTAGAAATAATAAAGGCATGACTTTGTGTCAAAGGAAATATGCTCTTGACCTACTCCAAGATTCTGGATATTTAGGTTCTAAGCCATCTTCTACACCTTTGGATCCCAAAGTATCCTTTGACACTAATTCTCCTCTCCTTAAACATTCTGCTTATTACAGGAAGATAGTTGGTAAGCTTCTATACCTCACTATTACTAGGCCTGATATTTCTTATGCTGTTCAGACTTTAAGCCAGTTCATGCAGCTCCCTACTGAAGCTCATCTGACTGCAATGCATAGGGTTTTGAGGTACATCAAAGAAGAGTTTTCTATCCCAAACTTAATACTTTTAAACTGCATGCTTTCTCTGATTCTGATTGAGCTAGATGTGTATGCATACAAGAAAGAGCATTACAGGTTTTAGTATTTACTTTGGTGACTCTCTAATCTCTTGGAAATCCAAGAAACAATCTACTGTAAGCAGGTCATCACCTGAGCTGAATATAGGGCTTTGGCTACAACAACTTGTGAGCTTCAATGGATCCACTACATTCTTGCTGACTTGAAAATTCAACATTACACTCCTTCAACTATGTACACTGACAGCAAAAGTGCATTTTCCATTGCTCACAATCCTTGTCTTCACCAAAGAACCAAGCATATCTCTTTGGACTACCACTTCACAAGGGAAAAGATTCAAGAAGGCCTCCTCAAACTTGTTCATATCCCTACTGAACAGAACCTGGCTGATATGCTCACCAAACCTTTGACCACTACTCTCTTTGGTTTACATGTTTCCAAAATGGGCTTGATAAATATCCACTCCCATTTTGAGGGGGGTATACAGGATTTTAATATATACACTTCTATTTCTTTACTTTCAGATTAGTTCACCCTTATTGGATAGGGTAGTTAATTAGTTAGACTAATCTCAAGGTTAAATACTTGATTTAGATTCTCAAATAATTTCAATTCATCTTTTGTAACCAAAACTCATTCATTCTGCAATCTACGATTTTATGTTCCTTGTTTCTCTTCTTTATGAAGAAGATGATCCATGATTTGATCATCAACACGTCTTCACAACATCCATGGCAGAATCAGAAGCAACATCACCCATGGTTGATGGCGGAGCTGTGACGGCGGTAGGGAAGTGGAGAGGCGGCGGAAGAGAAGGAAAGAAGATTTGTGAAGAAAACAGGTCGAGGAAGAAGATGAAGATGCATCGATCAATTTTGGATGAACAACTTCTTTATCATTCATGGTTTACGGATTTAGTCATTTTGATTCTTCTCGATAAAAATGCCTCAGATTCTTTTTGTTATTTAAAATTTTTAGAAATTAAAATCACATCACTAATTACTGAAAATTAAAATTAGTACAAAATTAAGGGAAAAAAAGTATTTTGACCAACACGACGCAAAATTATTTTTCTCTTATTTATTTAGCTATGTATATCAAGATAAGAACGTTATTTAACTGTGTATATCAATATAAGAACCCGCTTATAAAATTCTGCAGACGGTAGTTTTGTTAAGATAAGAACGCGCACTTCTTATAAAATTCTGCAGACGCTAGTTTTGTTAAGATAAGAATGCGCACCTCTCTCGTAAAGTACAAACTCTCCCTTACTTCACTTAAGTACAAACTCTCTCTTGCTTCACTAAATTTATGTTGACACAACGCTGAGACAACTTTTATTTCACTATTTTTTTAAATAAATGAAAAATTAAGTATATATATATATATATATATATTTTTTTTTTTTTTTTTTAATATAGGCGTGCCTGTATCAAGTGACGGGACAACACATACAAATGTGTCGGGCGTGCTTGTGTACTACCCGAGAAAATAATAAAATAAAAGTTAAATAAAGGCGTGCTTGTGTACTACCCCTACTTCTTGCTTATTTACACAAGCTTCTAACAATTTTTATTTGGTAATTCTCTTTAAATATTGTTATTTACATAAATATTTATTAATAACTTTTACTTGTTTAATATACTAATGTGCTAAAAATATTTCCAGTTGTTGGACGTGATAATTGTAGTTTGTGGACGTGACAATTATAGTTGATGGACGTGACGATTTGGTTGTAAAAGATTAAAAAAAATCATCATAAAGGTTGGTAATAAAAAAAATCCTATTTCGATACTTGCATGATTTTTTTTATTTCTATGATGTTTAATAGAAGTATGTTTTATGATTATGTTATTATTAATTTTAAGGCATTATTGAAATAGTATATTGAATTTTGATGTTAAAACTAATTCGGTTTAATATAACGTCACATTTAAAACTACTGTCATGTTTAAGTTAAATATAATATCACATTTTCACTCATGTCTTTCAATTACAAAGTGCAACTAGTGCACGATGGACTAACATATACAATCAATAACATGGATAACTATAACCAAAAAAATAAAAACGATCTATTATTTTATTGATAAGGTGCCGCAAATTGTAATTAGATATCTAGACACACAATAGATGTTTCTAGCTCAATAGCTCCGTCCTTGATAGCCACATTTCATATTTTACAAAATAAAATAATAAAAAATTTCTCAAGAATTGGTCTAATCAATATTTTACAACAAATAATAAAATTTTGTCGAAGAGTTAGGTTGTGTAATTAATTTTTCCTACTACCTGTTTTATAACTACTAATATATATTAAAACAATTAATACTACAATTTTACTGCAAAAATTAATGCTATTAATATTTTTTTTAATAAAATAATATCATTTAAAAATAAACACAAGAGTTTAGTTCATGAATTTTCTTTTGTGGCATAAAAGAAAATTATTTAATAAAAGATGGAGTTTAAAAAAAAAAAAATGGAGTTTAACCTAGATATGTCCATCGTTTCATGCGCCATCTAACTTACCAACCTTTATGAATTTTGATGTAATAAGTGTTGAGATTAGGGGGGTGTATTGGTTGTGGATTCTGTAGAATTTTTTTGGACTTTCAAAGTTTGGGTGTATTCAATTCAGATTTTTAAAAGTCTTTAAAAATTTTGAGGTATTCAATACGGATTTTAAAAAGTCTTTAAAAATCTTTAGGTATTCAACAATCTATGAATTTTAATACTCTATGGATTTTGTTGGATTCTCCACCAAAAATATAAATAAATTGCACTATCCAAAATCTCTTCTAAAAACCAGAGATTTCAACGGATTCTCTCATAGAACTCTGAAGACGAAAGATTAAAAGTAGGAATGAAAATATTGACCCGACTCGTGGGTACCCACCCCACCCGCGAGCTTTGGGTCAGGTCAAATTTGCCCCGTATTGAGTATGGGTCGGTCTGGGTCTTATGCCCGACCCGCGGGTATCCGACCAGCCCAGAATTAATATATAAAATTTATATAATATATATATATATATATATATATATATATATATCATTGGTAAAATACTTTATATATATATATTTTTTTATTGGTAAAATATTTTATATATAATATATATATACATAATATTAATTTTAAAAAAAACACTTCACATTAAAAAAAAAACTCTTCGCATCAATATCGGAGTTTATGAAAATCTATGTAAATTAATAAAAAAAATATTCCACAATCCTATCAAGTCTATGAAAATCCATATAAATCAATAAAAAAAGTCAGTCAAACTCTGCATAGACTCTATAGATTTTATAAATCCACGTATTTTTTAAAGTCTAAAAAAATCCAATAGAATCTCAATTGAACACACCCTCCTAAGTCAAGAGATATTTTATTGATGTTGACTAAAGTGTTATATACAAAGTACATCTAAATGGTATGAATAAACTTCTCGATGTGGGATACAAGAACTGATAGTATATACAAGACATTCAATACTCTAATACACCCCCTCAAGATGGTGGACGGTTAACAACACCAATCTTGTCTATAAGAAAAGATAGTCGGTTGCGAGATAGAGGCTTCGTTAGAGCGTCGGCCAGTTGGTCAGTCGAGGAGACATGAGCAACATGAAGTTGAGATGTTTTGACTAGGTCCCTAACGAAGTGGTAATCAATGGCAATGTGCTTCATATGGGAGTGAAAAACTGGGTTGGAGCACATATAGGTGACACCAATGTTGTCACTGTACAAGGAGGGTGTGTCTGATGTTAAAGGAACAGAGAGTTCGGAAAGGATGGACCGAGTCCATTGTAGCTCGGCAGAGGCAGCAGCAACGGCTCGGTACTCAGCTTCAGTAGACGATCGTGCAACAAACTTCTGTTTTCTTGAGCTCCGGGATATAGGATTGGCCCCAAGGAAGACAATGAAGGCACTAGTGGAGGTTCTATCATCACAGTCGCCAGCCCAGTCAACATCCGAGAAACAGTGGAGAGTCAGCGGAGAGTCATGACGAAGGTGGAGAGAGAAATGACGAGTCCCATTCAAGTAACGGAGAAGTCGTTTCACTACCCCCCATTGAGTGGTGGTCGGAGCATGCATAAATTGGGAGAGTTTGTTCACTGTATCAATATAAAAAACAAACACACTTACAATTGCACTGAATTTTAAAACTCAAATCGAAAATTGCTAGAACAAAAAATTATTGATCATTGATACATGTAAGGTATATGCTTATGAGTCTGCAGATCTCGGTACTTCTTTACAAATCCATAGTCAATGATGTAGACCTATTGCAAATGAGTACATATCTAAGCGATTCTAAATCATCCCTTCCGCTTTGTTCTGCAATAAGAGATAATCGAGTTGAGATAGGAAATTTGAGTATAAAACACACAATTTCAAAGAATGTCGATTCAATTTTAGCGAAACTGATTATAGATCAAGATCGCTCACAATTCAGTTTAAAGAAATTAAACAAGGAAATATGCACAAGAGTTGTCAGAAATACAATTTTGTGAATACAAATAAAGAAATTTCTAATCAATTAGACCACAAAAAGTTTGATTGTGAAATCTAAGAAATCGAGCATAAAACACATAATTAAACGAACAAACCTGAGATTTTAGTGCGACGGCAATAGAGCCTTCTTCGTGCGCGGCAGCGAGCGATTGGTTCAACGACAACAATAGTAGTGGAGACAGCTTTGTGCAGTGTCGGTGAGAAGACTTGCACATAGAGATGAAGAGAGAACGAGGGTTTTCGCGGCGACAGAGGTGGCGGTGGCGGCGGCGACTTCGTGCGGCGAGAAGAGAATGACACGAAAGAGGCAACACCTCCACACACGGCACAAATCGGCGGCCATGGAGGGGGCGGCGGGGAGGCCGTGGGTAGCGACGTCGCGTGGGAGATGGAATTGCAGACGGCGACGACAGTGGGAGCTCGTCTTCACGCAGGCGGTGGGAAAAAAGTGGGGGTGGGTGGGTGGGGAGGGGGACTAGCCGTTCGGCCGATGGAGTTGCAGACGGCGGCAGTGGTGGGAAAAGGGGGCGGCGGCAGCCGAGGGGGGATGGTGGGGAGGGGGCTAGGGTTTTTATTTTGATTTTGGGTGAATGAGTATAATGAATTAAATGAGTAGAAAGATTCTTATTTATACAAGGGTATTCTTGGTTTTTTAACTCTATTTTGATACTATTAGAATTTTTTTGAAGTGGTAGTTTCTATTTTTTTAAGGTGTCATAGGAATGACTCTAATAGGGAATAATCTCTAAAATTAATGAGTTCATAAAGAGGTAAAGTTACATTTTTAAATCGCCATTTTGTATTTGTTTTTTGTATGCCCAATAAATTTTTATTATATTATCAATGATGGTCCCTTTTTAGATGAGTTTTTCAGAGAAAATATTGAACAACTGTGAAAATGGTCAACCGATATGAGATCATCTGATAGAATCTAAGAGATGTTATAGGTGTATGCGCGCTAAGTTAAATAAGATAACTAATCAACTAATTTACTAGGGGCCTAGAACTAGCCTGTTAGCTGATGGTTATCGAACATAGTTGAGTGCGGAAATGTAATATACCCATAATTATACTCGTTCGTTGATAAAAAACCTTTGAAATATATTTTATGCATGATCAACTAACTTAGTGTTAGCTGGTACAGATGAGTGCGTGCTAGATCAGCTGATACAAGGTGTGTCTTTAAAGCATGTTATGAAGTAAGTATGAATATGACAGTTAATATAAAGTAGTAAAGAACACATAGATTTATAGTGGTTCAGATATCAGTTCTACGTCCACTCTCACATCTCAACTGTGATATTAATTCCTTTAACTTAATGAGCTTGCTACTTTAACGTCACAAGAGAAGACGTCTTGCTACTTTATAGTCCCAAAAGAAGATTTCGAGCTCGATACACTCCAAGTGCAATTGGCTCTACTTGTTATTGTAAGAACAAGTACTTTTACAATGATTCACAACAAACTTGGCTTCTAAGTTTTAGGGTAAAAGGTTGGTTTGAAATATGATGAACTAGGTGAGATTTTCCCTTACAATCAGATTAGCCTCAGGCTAGTATTAGGAAAATCTCTCAGAACTTGGGATGTGTATGATAGCTTAGATTTGATTTCACTCATTCTCGAAAGATGATGCGTGTTAAATCTCCATTGAAGTTCTTTCAAGCTTTTCTTCATGAATGTTCATTGAAGCTCCATGTTGACCTTTGCATCACCTGCTCTGTTAATAAGATATGAGAAATGAACTCATATATATATTGTAGATTTGAAATGTTACCGTTATAGAGTAACTTCAAATCTCCACTATTTTAGGAATGCAAAATCTTTGATTGATACTCTAAATATTAACATTCACATATAATATTCAGTGTATCTTTGACTTTAATGCTCTATGCTATTTTAGCTTTTGTGTCAGATTCGTACGTCCGTTGTCGCATTTTCATTGGTCCATGTTAGCTTGTTTGGTGGCTCTCTAACGAATCTATATCAGATGAGGTCCATCCTATCATATGATACCTATCAGATCAGATAACACCTATCAGACCAGTTCTCTAACAGATGAGAACTTCTCCAACAGATCATGAGGTCTTCTCCAACAGATGAGGATTACTCATTTTATCAGCAGATTTATCTCATCTTTTCTGGTCTTCTTACTCCTCTTCTCTTCTTTTCTCTTCTTGAGCATATGCGTCTAAGTCCACTACATCAGTTGGGTTTCCCCTCGGATGATGCTACCAGAAGCTAACTATTACAAGATGTTGGGAATAAAATGAGAAGTGTTTTGATTTAATACCAAAACCCCCTGAGACATGCCTAAGTCAAAGATGATCATGTTCTAAGAATGTTAGAACATATAACATAAGGCTAGATGAGAAGCTGATATGTTAGGTAGCTCTTAGATTATTAGATGCACAATTTGAGGGGGAACATATGCTTTGAAGTCTATCAAGAACAAGTCCCCTCAAGGCTCAAATTCTAGAATGATTACCAAGTCTACTGAAAGACAAGTATGCTGATCAGAAGAGTTGTCCAGCAGAGTTGTCTCAGCAAAGTTAAAACCAGAACAAGTCTTCTGAAGCCTTAAGATCAACTATGCTGAAGAGGTCAAGACAACTATACCCTAAGATCTTCAAAGTATCATGCTAAGAATACATGCAAAGGAAGCAAAAGGAAAGAGCCAAGTCATCTGAAAAGAGCAAGCCAACTATGCTGATAAGCAAGTCTGCTGATAGTGATAAGCAAAGTTGTCCATTTGATAAGGAATGTTGTCCCTATCTTTGGATCAACCATCAAAAGCCATGTCCATGTCTAAACAAGTGAATCTTAAAGTCAGACATTGGGAAGAGTGCTGCAGAATGAAGACAAAGTCTATGCAGCCGTTTATTTCCTAAATGAGGACATGTCACTATCAAGAATCTGTCTTCTATGAAGAAGAAGACATTTATGGACATTTGGGGCTGCCTCTCCAACGGGCAAATCCTTCATTTGTCTATAAATACAGAAGTGTGAAGACCATTTGAAGCACCTCAACCTTGACAAGAATATCCAACTATCCTACAAGTCAAAGTGCTTCAAGCTTTCAAAAGACTATTTTAGTCTTCATACACTTCATCTAAGCTGAACCTCATTGTATATCCATACAAAGCTTAGAGAGATATCCTATCCTTATACACTGATCTTCATTGTAAAGGATATCTCATTAGTTGGAACCTTACTTCAACCCTTACACCTTTCAAGTGAGAAAGTGAGAAGGTTGTAGTAGCAGAAGTGGTAGGAGCTGACTGTTGAGAGAAGAACAGTTCAGTTCTGAGTTGAGAAGAGGGTACTAGGACTCTAGACATCCTAGGGATCAATTCACCAAGGAGTGGTGTTATTGATCAAGTGCACCTTGGCACTATAAAACAAGTTAATTCCAAGAGTGAAGGAATTATCCTGTTAAATCAGGGAAAGTGGATGTAGGAGCTTGATTTACTTTCAAGTACTTTCATACATTCAACACTGCACACAAAACTGATATTTCAAAGGACATATATTCAAAGACTGTGCAAAACAAATTTGGACAAGTTCCCTAAAAACTGGATTATTTGACTAAGTGATTTCAGAACTTATAAGGAGTTTAAACTAAAGGGCCAACCACTAATTCCGCACTTATAACTAACTTAGATAGTCATTCAACTAAGTACTCAATAGTACTTAGTAGCTTGGTTATCTTCAAGAAGTTATTCTCATCAGTAGAGTTGTCCAGGACAACCTTGCTGAACTCTGGTTTGATCAAGTTTGAAAAGAATTTGCATACAAGTGTATCCCCTACATACACTTGTTATATACTCCTTTCAGGACCAACAAGTGGTATCAGAGCAGGGGTTCATAGACCACTGCTTCTGAAAAATCCATCTTGATTTTCAAAGTCACATATTTGGTGTGGTCACTGAACTGATCTATCTGAAATCTTATTGATTGTTAACTAACTGTTTGTTCTTGAGATATGGCCAACAACAATGCTGCTGTTCCACCTCCTGCCGTTCAAGGATTGGACAACATGGCCACAAATCCAGTCAACCACATCTCACATCATAAATTGCCCATGTTCTCAATAGACAATTATGATTTCTGGAAAATCAGAATGAGGGCTCATCTCTACACACTGACATGCTGAGAGTGATCACAAGAGGTCCTTTTGTGTTCACTCAAATCAATCCCAGACTCACTGAAGCTCAAAGAGCTGATGCAAGGGAATTGATTCCTAAGGATGAAGATGACTTCACTGCTGATGAAAAGAGGAAAGATAATTTGAATTATCTTACAATGAACACCCTCTACCAAACAATTCCAGATGCAATCATGGGAAGAGTCTACCACTGCACAACTGCCAAAGAAATTTGGGATACTCTTGCAGAAATGTGTGAGGGTACAGAAAAGATCAAGGAGAACAAGCTCCAAGTAGCTATGCAGAAGTTTCAACAATTCACAATGGAGTCTGAGGAATCCATTGACAAATTTGCTGGTAGATTCACTGATGTGATGAATGAGTTCAACTCATTGGGCAAGGTGTACTCCAAGAGAGAGGTTGGATTAAAGATCTTGAGAAGCCTCACTCAAAAGTGGGATGTCTATGCTGTTATGATGCAGAACACCAAGTATCTCTCCACCATGCCCATGCAACAAATCTTCTCTGAACTCAAAGATTATGAGTTCGATCTCAACAGAAGAAAGCCTGTTGAGGAACCTTCAATTCCTACAAAGGGAGTGACATTCAAAGCCAAAACTGCTGAACCAGAAATGCAGTCCACTCCTAGATCATCAAAGTCAGTCTCCAAGACTGAAATGAAGGAGGAACTAGCCTTGATGGCTAGAAGGTTTGAAAAGTTAAACTCAAGGTTTGGTAGATACAAGAAATTCTACCAAGACAACAAATTCAGGAGAAGGTACAACTCTCCTGAAGCTCAGGCTGAGGTCAAGAAGCCTGAAGAGAAAAGATCAGAGGACAAGTACTCTGATAGGAGAAGGTCCAGTAGAACTGAACCTTCATCATCAAGAAGAAGAGATGAACCTAAGAAGGATGATGATGAAGACCTGTGCTATAACTGCAAAAAGAAAGGGCATTTCCAGTATGACTGCCCTGAACTGAGCTCTAAAGAAAGAAGAGAAAGGCAAGCAAAGAGAGACAGAAAGTTCACCAATGGAAAAGCCATGATGGCTGGTGAAGAATCTGAAAGTGCTGAGAGCTTCAACTCTTCTGATGGACTGTTCTCCAACAGTGATGATGATGATGACATATGCAACATGGCTCTTGAGGATGATGAGGTATCCTCAACTTCTAGCTCACCATCATTCATTTCACAAAATACTAGTGAAGTCAACTTGAAACTTTCTCTTGGGAAGTTGATGGAAGATTTCACTATGTTACAAGAATTTCATGATAATTGTGTGAGAGAAAATGAAAGATTGTCAATTGAGCTTGCTAAAAACTCTGAGTTAGTTGTTGATGTCAAGTCTACTGAGTTGTATCAACAAGTCTTGAGAGAGCTTGAGGAAGCAAATCTCAGGATAATTGACCAACAAAAGGAGATCGATGATCAACTCCTTTCTCAGAAGAGAAAAGACTTTGAACTGAAAATTCTTAAAGCTAAGTTTGAAAACCTCTCACATGAGTATGATATTCTTAAAACAAGTGAAGAGAGCCTGAAATTAAAGATGCCTGCTCTGAGAAGATCCACTAAGGCAATAGAGGAGATTCAGAGTTACCAAAGACCTATGGCTCAAAGAAGTGGATTAGGTTTTGATCCATTTGAATCTTCACCTTGTCTTAGTGTTGCTTCTATAAGTAACACTAAGAGAATCTTTGTCAAATCAGTGGCACAACAAGCAGAAAATGAAACAATTCAGCCACTGAACAAAGGAAAGGGAAAAATAGATGAACTGCCAACTCAAGTGCTTCAAGAGACCTTGCCCAAACCTAAGGAAAAGGCCAAAGTCCCTGAACACAAGAGGAATGTTGGTCAGCAGAGTAGACCCAATGGAAGGGCAACTCTCCTGAACAATGTCCAGAGGGGTTATCCAAGGTATAATCAGCCTAGGCCAACTCTACTGAGAAAGCCTCAGATGAATAGACCTAAGGACAACCATCCTCAAAGGCAGAATAAAATGAGACAACCAAAACCCTTCATGCCAAAGGGTAATGGTCACAAAAATGCCTTTCCTCAAAGATTTCCCCAAGTAGCACAAAGAACTCATAAGTTCAGGAGGTTTGACAACTCTCTTGAAACTTACAGAGTTAACACCTTCACACATACTTTCCCAAAGGCATTTAAGGGTAAGACAGTGTATGTACGTTAATGCTAGAGGAAAACAACTTAGCCACCCTGAATCAATCAGGGTCATTAGGCAAGTTTGGGTTCCTAAAGGTACAACTAACCTCTCAGGACCCAAAACTCAAAGGGTACCTAAACCTATCTAATTGCAAGTACCTTTGGGCCACAAGAAGAGGAGTATGAGCAAAAAGTCAGCATGGTACCTTGACAGTGGATGTTCAAGGCACATGACTGGAAATAAAACCTCCTCATTAACTTCATTGAAAAAGAAGGCCCAAATGTCACATTTGGAGACAGCTCACAAGCAACAACAAAAGGTTATGGTACCTTGATAATTGGTAATATCAAGGTATCCAATGTGTCTTATGTGGCTGGTCTCAAATATAATCTCCTGAGTATCAGTCAATTCTGTGATAAAGATTTCAATGTTGAGTTCTCAAGTGGAAAGTGCTTAATCAAAGATAAAACTCAACAAACTCTATTGACTGGAACTAGGAAAGGAAATGTGTATTTTGCAGACTGGGACAAGTCTACTGATGCTGCATGTTTCATTGCTAAGAGTTCTAGTGAACAAAGCTGGTTATGGCATAAAAGACTAAACCACCTGAACTTTAAATCAATGAACAAGCTTGCTAGAAATGCATTAGTTAAAGGACTACCAAATGAGGTTTTCATTAAAGAGCATGTTTGTAAACCATGTCAAGAAGGAAAACAGATCAAAGCCTCATTCAAGGGAAAACCAGTCATTTCTACTGAAAGGGTACTTGAACTTCTACATATGGACTTATTTGGACCAATTACCCCTGCAAGTATAAATGATAGAAAATACACATTGGTGGTAGTAGATGACTTCTCTAGGTTCACATGGGTAGTATTTCTCCTTAATAAGAAGGAAACACAAGTCAAACTGCCTGAACTTTTAAAGAGACTGTCAAATGAGAAAAGCCTTAGCATTATCAAGATAAGATCTGATAAAGGCACTGAGTTCATAAATTCATACATCAATGAGTATTGTACATCAAATGGGATAGCTCATGAAACCTCAGCAGCTAGAACACCACAACAAAATGGTGTTGCTGAAAGAAGAAATAGAACCTTAAAAGAAGCTGCTAGAACCTTAATTGCTGATTCTAATCTACCTAAGAGGTTTTGGGCTGAAGCTATAAACACTACATGCCATACTCAAAATAGATGTTTGATTACTAAGGGGCAAGGCAAAACCCCCTATGAACTCTGGAAAGGAAGAATGCCTAAAGTGTCATACTTTCACATATTTGGTTGTAAGTGTTTCATTCACAACAATGGGAAAGAACAGTTGAAAGCCTTTGACAGCAAAGCTGATGAGGGAGTATTCCTTGGATATTCTCAAATCAGTAGAGCTTTCAGAGTCTACAACAAGAAAACCCTTATTGTGGAGGAAACACCTCATGTTGTGTTTGATGAATCTACTTATGAGTTCAGGAACAAGGACTTAGAAACAGAAGAAATCACACAAAGGACAACCAGACTGGGCCTAAAAGACAAAGGCACTGAATTCTTAGATGTTGTCCAAGCCAATCTACCTGAAATGGACAACAATCCTGAAGGCAACCTTCCTGAGGCAAACCCCACTGAAGGAAGTGGTGAACTGAATGATCCAATCCCAGTTCACATTCAGGTAACAACTACCAATGAAGAAGCAGTCCCTGATGAGGTAGTTAATGGATCAAATAATCAAGGGGGAACCAACAATGTTGAAAATGCCAATATCCCTGATATTGAGGACAACACCCCTGATTATGATCCTGAATTAGATCCTGCATTAAACTTTCCTGAATTCTATGATCATAATGACTCAACTTCAGTAGAGGACAACTCTACTGAAGAGATCAGAAAAAGAAGGACTTGGTTGTCTGACCATCCTACTGATCTAATACTTGGTGACCCAAGTATAGGAGTCAAAACTAGAAGGTTTCATGGGGAAAGTGCTCTATTTTGTTGTTTCTTGTCAGAACAAGAACCAAGTGATATTGAGGAAGCACTTCAAGATGCCAATTGGATCACAGCCATGCAGGAAGAGCTGAACCAATTCACAAGAAATGATGTATGGGAGCTGGTGGATAGACCTTCACATCAAGATGTTATTGGAACCAAGTGGGTGTTCAAGAACAAAAAGAATGAGAATGATGTGATTGTCAGAAATAAAGCAAGACTAGTGGCAAAGGGCTACTGCCAATCAGAAGGCATTGACTATGATGAGACATTTGCACCTGTGGCAAGGCTTGAAGCATTAAGGCTTTTTATAGCCTATGCAGCCCACAAGAGGTTCAAAGTGTACCAAATGGATGTCAAGAGTTCCTTTCTGAATGGAGTCCTGAAAGAAGAAGTCTATGTGGAGCAACCTCCTGGTTTTGAGGTTGGAAACCAAGTCCACAGATTGAAGAAGGCGCTATATGGACTCAAGCAAGCTCCTAGAGCTTGGTATGACACTCTGTCACAATTCCTCTTGGATCATGGATTCATCAAGGGAACTGTGGACATAACATTCTTCAGAATCTCTGAAGGAGAGGACATCTTGCTTTTCCAAATTTATGTGGATGACATAATTTTTAGATCCCCAAATGAGAAGCTGTGTGAGAAGTTCTCAAAGCTCATGTAAAGCAAGTTTGAAATGTCCATGATGGGGTTGATGAACTTCTTTTTGGGTCTTCAAGTCAAGCAATCTAAAGAAGGGATCTTCATCAATCAAGCTAAGTACACCAGAGAAATGATCAAAAAGTTTGGGTGTACAACTAGCAAGCCAGTAAGGATCCCAATGAACACAAATTGGAAGATGGATCCTGATGAGAGTGGTGTTTCAACCAACTCTACTGAGTATAGAGGAATCATTGGTTCTCTTCTCTATCTCACTGCCAGCAGACCTGACATCACCTTTGCAGTAGGTGTTTGTGCAAGGTTTCAAGCCAATCCTAAGAAAATCCATCTTGAGGCTGCAAAGAGGATCTTCAGGTATCTCAAAGGCACTGAAAACCTAGGCCAGTGGTACCTTGCTGATGACAACATTGAGTTAACTGGCTACTCAGATGCTGACTATGGAGGATGTAGAATTGACAGGAAGTCCACTTCAGGGACTTGTCAATTCTTGGGCAACAAACTCATATCTTGGTTCTCCAAGAAGCAGAACACAATGACTACTTCCACCACTGAAGCTGAATATGTTACAGCTGGAAGTTATTGTGCTCAAATCCTTTGGTTGAGACAACAACTAAGAGACTACAATGTCAACTCTGCTGAAGTGCCTATATTCTGTGACAACAATAGTGCAATTGCAATATCACAGAATCCAGTTTTGCACACAAGATGCAAACATGTGGACATCAAGCATCACTTCATCAGAGATCATGTGGAGAAGAAGGACATCAAATTGGTGAATATCCACACAGATCACCAAAAAGCTGATATATTGACAAAGCCACTTGCAGAGGCAAGATTTCTAGAGCTATCAGCAGAATTGAGATTACTTGATCCAAGGAAGTTGGACAAGTAAGTCAACTGGAGTTAATGGGAGAACCGTTGAAAACTCTTAAGACTCACCTACTCATTGACAAACATTCCTTTTGGAATACCCACAAGTCTTAAGAACCCCACAAGCTCACTTCTTCCCCAAGTATTCGAAATTTCCTTGAAACCCTAGCTTTCATTTCTTCAAACACTCTCAAACTCTCTCAATATTCCTTATGTATTCTTCAAATGGCTCCTAAAGCAAGACCTGAGATGGTTGTTGATTTCACAAACAAGGATCTAGACCTTGATTTTGGCTATCTAAGCCACAAAAACAACCTTACTTTTGAGCCAATCCTTTCTTTTGAGAGTGAGGAACCTGAAGTTATTCCAACCTTAAGATGGTTGAGAAGGGCAGGTCTCCAGAAATTTATGCAAGAGAAGCCAGATTCTTGCCTTGAATCTTACATGGCTGAGTTCTTTGCTTTTCTTAAATGGAGAGGCAAACCTGAAGATGGTGAGGTTGCCACAAGACTGTCCTATGTTGCAGATGGTGAAGAAGAGGAAAGATTTCACAGGGTGAAATTTTCTGAGGAAGATGTTGATGCTGCCTTTGGATTGCCTTCAGAGGGAAGGAATCCAGAATTTTATGGTAATGGGCTTGAGCAAGAAATTGCTCAAGAATGGCTTATTACTCCAGGGCCACTATCCTCTACTCAACATAAGAGGACTCTCAAGCCAAAGTTCCATACCTTGTTTGAAGTGGTTGCCAAGAGTTTGCTGAGCAATACTGGCAGTTTGGAGCAGGTCAGCCATCCAAGGATAAGGATCATGGCAGCTGTGATTGATGCTAGTGACAAAGGCATCAAGTTCAACTGGAGAACCTTCATCTTGTCTGAGATGATGAAGGAGAAGGCCAAGTTTAAGGTCAAAACTCACAACAAGGTTGTGTTGGAAGGAAAACTGAGATATTGCACAAGAGCAAGTCTCCTAATTGAAAAGTTTGCTCACTACTCTGAGATGCAAACCTTTGCCAAGCCTCTACCAGCCCAGAAAATCATGTTCAGGAAGTTAAGCAAGAAGACTGAACAAAGGAGAATGATTTTGGCCAAAACTGCTGAAGAGAAGGTTGAGGAGAAGCCAAAGATGAAAAAGAGGACAAAGGCCAGAGTTGTGAAGACAAGGAAAGTGTCTCAAATTCCTTCAGAAGAGACTTCAGGAGCATCTACTGAGGTAGAAGAAGTTGCCAAAGAAGGAGTGCAAGTGCCTTCTGATCACTTAGAGGAATTGAGGCAAAAATACAATGAGACAAGGGAGAAGAAGAAGGGTGATAAGAGGCCCAGGGAAGTTGTCCCTGAGAAGGAAAAGGAGGGAAGTGGAAGCAGTAGGGCAAGCAAGAGAAGGGCCAAGCCTACTGAGAAAATTTTGGAGCTTCAGGAGGATAGAACTCTCCAACTTGCTTTGAAGGAGAGTAGGGCTGAAAGTAGGACTAAATCTAAGTCCAGGACCAACTCTTCTGGTTCTGGAACTCCTGAGTCCAAAGTCCCTGAAAGTCAACCAAAAGAGGCCAACCTTCCTGAAACCCAAAATCCTGAAGCCAACTCCCCTGAAACCCATATTACCCCCACAAACCAACCCATCACCCCTCTCAATCTTACCAAGAGATATTCTCAAGAAGGGAGTGTGCAAAGAAGTGGGATTGATGTGCTAGCTGATCTTGCATTGGATGAGACAAGATTGCAATCTCCACTTGACTCATCTATGCTCAATTACTCTAAGTTCTTAGAAGTTGCACTTCATGAGCCAACCCCCCTGAGTAAAGCCCCTTCAGATCCATTGCTCTCAAAAGCAACTGAAGAACCTTTAATTGCATCCAACCCTTCTGAAGCCAACCCCCCTGAATTCAAACTCCCTGAAGCCACATTAGGAGAAGCCAGAGCCAACTCCCCTATAACCCAAAGTCCCCATTCAAGTGGAGATGAGGAGGAGTATACTTATGAAAGTATGCTCAGAGGTGGAGCCAAGGCTACTGTGGACAATTTGTACCCACAACTTGCTGAATTTCCTAGAATTCAGAAGATGTTTCATGATTTGAGGATGCTGGTGGATGTCAAAGACAAAACAATCACGAAGATCTCTCAAGTCATCCAAGATAAGGGTGCAAATTGGTGGCAAGTAGAGGAGAGTAGGCTACTACAATTTGCTGGAGTATTAAAGACAAGATTCCTCATTGATGAGGATGTTTTTGCAAAGTTGGTGGATGATAAGATCATTGAAGAAAAGGAGAGAATTGCTAAGGGCATCAGACACCCTGATAGTAGCTCTAATGATGATGATTCCCCTGATGATCCTTCAAACCCCTCAAATCCCAACCCTCCTGAAACCAATCCCAACCCTCCTGAATCCAAATTTCCTTCAACCCCTCTCTTGACCTATCATAGAAAAGGCTATGTATCTTCAGAGGTGTTGACCAAGGGTGGTGACACAACCAAAGATACATCTGCCAATGAAGGTTCTTCTGAACCCAAGGCACAGCCTAAAGATGTTGAGGTTCCTACTTTAGAGGCTGGTTTGATTAAGGCCTATTCAGTGTCAGGAGAGTTGGACACTGATCAGCCCTTAATCATTCAGGATGACTCAGTGGCTGCTGATAAAAGCACTGTGATCTCCCAACAACTGCCATCTTTGAACCTTGTTGAAGGTGAAGATGCTGCAGGTTTAGGTGAAGGAGTTGAAAAGGAGAATGAAGAGGGAAAACAAGAGGGAGTTGTGGATGATAGAGAGGTAGTGATCACTAAGATAGTGAGTGTACCACTAAATGAGGGTGGAATAAGTGAGGAAGGACATGTTATTCTTGAAGTCAAATCTGAACTTCAAGAATCCCTTGATGAAAGAAGGCCTGATTCCTTGAGTGAGGACATTTTTAATGAAGGGAGAAAAGAAAAAGTTGAAAATGAGAAGAAGACTGCTGATGTATCAGAGTCTTATGCAAAAGAAACTGAGGGTGATGAGTGTTGTAGGTCCCCAAAGTTGAGTTAATAACGAGTAAGCTAGTGAAAATGTCTAGAGGGGGGTGAATAGACTTTTCAAAATTCTATCGAAATATCAGAATACAATATGCGGAATACGAAATTAACAATGAGCCCAATTCAAGTTTATACTCAACTTCTTAATTCGAGAACTCTGTTCTATACTCAACTTGTCTTGTTCAGTTATGTGTGTAAACAATTAAGCAATTAAACAATTAAAACAGTAAAGTAAACAACACACAAAGATTTATAATGGTTCGACAACTTGTCTACATCCACTCTCACAAACCCAGTTGTGATGTTTCCACTAAACTCTTCCAATCGAGTACAAGTGTATATTCCTGTCTTTTAAGTCCCAAGAAGAAGACTTAGATCTTCAACAGACTATACCTCCAGATATGTGTATGATCTAACTAGAAATTTTACAAGTATCTAGCACCTTGATAAAACAACAAACAAAAACTAAACACTTATTCAGTAGTAGCCTTTTGAATTCTTCACTTGTCTTTCTGGCTTCTTTCTGAATCTTCAATCTCTGAGAGTAATCTTCAGTATATAGCTTTAATACGCTTCAGTATATCGAGTTTCAGTAGTCTTCAAATGATCATCATCATGAAGTATTTATAGACTTCAATCATCAAGAACTTAGGTAGTTGTAACCAACTCTTCTTGAAAACTAGCTTTAACTGAATCTTCTTATCAATCCACGCGCTTCTTGTTACGAATTAGTTATTCCATAACTAACTTCTACATCCTTATCTTTATACGCGCTTCGAACTAACTATCTTCACGTTGACTTGTCTTGAGTAGACTTGTATGTACTTGTCTTGTCTTGTAGTCCTCCTGTCTTGAGTAGTAGACTTTAACTCTTCTTGTCTGGTCTTCCTTGTTCAATCAGTAGACTATACTAAACCTATCAAGACTATTACATTACTTTAAGCTTTTATAATACAAGCTTAGTCAACTTATAAACTATACACTCAAACTAATCTATTACAATAAAACATCATGAGCTCTATACAACATTTAAATAGCTCAGTAACAAACTAAACAATTCATATGAAGTACTTATAAACTGTACTTATCTTCCATGTGAACTTATGTGAACTTATGTGAACTCTACTGGTCTTGTACAAGATGACTTAACTCAACTAGACTAGATCAGTCAACACTTAGAAAATATTCATACTACTTTTGGCTTATCAAAACTTCATCTTTTATTCATCATTTAGGACTTGTCTAGGATTCATATCCCAACAATTTCCCCCTTTTTGATGAAGCCAAAACTACTTGAATCTTTTCTCATAAGTAGACTAGTTAAGTAGTTATCTTGTCTTTAACATCAAATAGTACTTATCTTTCATTCATTCAAAATAGATCGGTAGATTACACATACTTTAAAAAAAAACTAAGTATCAGAGCACAAAAAAAACTAAACTTCAAACAAACAAAACTAATCTGAAAGAGTACCTCCTTCTGGATTTGGAACGCAGAATGCATCAAGGAGTCTCTTGTGAATTATACAGATATGGTCTTCATCTTCAATCTTCTCTTTCTCGAGTAGTTGTTCTTCAAATTTCTTGATTCTATTGATGTCAACTCTTTTACCTGAACTTGTCATGGGACATTTCCATTCAGGAAATTCAGGAACAAGAATGTTGAAGTTAGCACCAGCAGAAATCCTCAAGATTAGATGCCACAACTTCCTGTGTTGTCCTTCCATGAACCCGTCAAATAAAGAATACAGTTCATCTTGACTTTCAGCATCACCATACTTCCTAATTATCCAATGATCAAGTTCCCATTGACTCTTCACTTCAATCCATTCAGCTCTATGCTCATTATCTATGAAGTAATCAATGAACTTGTCTTCCATCTTGTCTTCATCAGCTTTCAACTTCTGCAACCTTTCAATATGCTTAACAATCTTCTTTTTGCTTGCATAGTGAATCTCATCATCAGCAATTCTTTGCTTCTTCTCAACTGTTGCAGTAGCAGTAGGCTCTTTAATATTCAGCTTTCTCTTAGCTTGTCTGGTCTGAATCTCAGCTTCAGGAGACGTAACAGCTTTGCTTTTGACCAACTTCAGCTCATCTGCTCTAACCTTCTCAAGTTCAGCAGTCTTGACCAGCTTTCCTCTCTTAGGTCTTCTGAGCTCTTGAATTGTTTCAGCAGCCTCCTTAGCTTCTGGTTCAGCCGACTTCTCAACAATACTTGACTCTTCCCCCTTTTTGGCTTCATCAGCCTTAAGAGTGAAAAGACTAGTAAAGCGAGTCATTTCTTCTTTCACAGCTTCCTTCATGGCTTCAGTAGCTAACTGAACCTGCCTCTGATGCGTCTTCTCATCAATCAACTTGTCTAGACGATCAGTAGTCAGCTCTAGCTTTCTTGAACTTGAAACTAATTCATCTTTGAAGTGAGTAGCCGTCTGTCGAAGGAGTGTGTTCTGAGCTGTTAACTCGTTTAGAATAGCTTGAGAACGCACCAACTGATCTTGTGCTTCTCTTCTCTGGTCATCAGCAATGGCAATCTTAACCCTGTAGAGTCGTTCCATCTTACTCGACTCTTCTGCCAATGAGCGTGCGAACGAAATAGACCTCTTTTCAGAAAAATCTACTTGTTTCTTCAGGAAATTTTCAACTTCAGCATACATTTCTTCTCGAAAAGACGAGTCCATCTTGTTGACTTCTCCAACGATTAACTCTCTAGAACTATCAACAAGTGTTTGGTTCTGCTGTACCAAAACATCTTTCACCTTTGATTTGAGGAACTCATCTATCGCGGAATGTACTACTTCTTTCAAGTCCGTCTTCAACTCATCGAGATATCCTTCAGGAAATGCTTGAGTAGACGACTGAGCATTATCTTTCTGAACATTATTAACAAGCTCTTCTTCAATGAACATAACCGCATCCACGAACTCATCATCTTCTTCTCCGAGTTCAAAAGACTCAATGTTTTCTGAAGTTTCAGCTTCCTCTTCATCTGAACCATCTTCAATTTCCAAAATTGGTTCTGAAGTCTGCACTGCCATCTCAGCTACTTCTGGCTTGATCTCGTCTTCCACCAGATCAATCTGGATTCCAACATCGAATGCGAAAACATCTTCATTGACACCATCTGGAATATTCAGCAGCTTTTTGACTAAATCAACCAAGGCTTTGCGAGGAAATAGTTCGGAGTGATCCTTAACTCCACTATTTTCTTTCTGTTCCATCTCCCAATCCATAAAATTGGAGATTCCGCCCATGCCTTGAATGACTTCAAAAAGATCATCCGTAGAAGACTTCTTCAATGCGAACCACGTGCAAATCCTGACTAGCTTCTCAAACTGTTCAGAAGCTGTGTCGATGTCAAGAGTCGAGAGCTGCTTCTTCAGATTTCTTGAAACTCGAGCACGAACCCTCTTCTCTCGCAGACACATCGGATAATAAACCAGGGATTCAAATCTAACATCAGACGGGTCCTGAGTAGATGGGGTCTCTAACTCAGATGTTGCAGTGGCAACTGGCGTCTTGTCTGAAGTAGATGGGTTGGAGGGTTCACCATATTCTGGTGAGGGAGAGGGAGTGAAGGCTGTGGTCTCTATGGGTTTTGATGTGGCTCGGTCAGGTCTGACAACTGTCGGAGTATCAGTTGTGTCCTTTTTAGGAGTGATTTCGGGTAGGCTTGCTCTCAGCGGATATGCTGGCAACGCCTGAGAGGTTGAGGGTGCAGGACGAGGCCTAGATCGGTGTGATCTAGCCTTGGTTCGAACAGAGGGGAGAGAGAGAGAGGGAAGTGACAAAGATTAAGACGAAGAACCAACCTGGTAACTCATCTCTTCTGGTGGAGGTGGAGTACCAATCCTCACAAGTCTGAGAACTTGAGTCTCCTTCTCTTCATCAACATCCTTTTCAGCATCAGCTTCCTTGTCCGAGTGAGTCTCTTCTGAATCATCTCCACTCGACTCAGCTTTCGCAGGAGCCTCCGTTTCTTCATCAACTGACTCATCTTCTGAGGAGCTAGATGAGTTGCCATAGGGTAAGACGTCTGAGTCTTCAATCTGAACATGTCTTGGGGCGGCTGGCCTTACAGCAGCTTGCTTCCTCACGACCTCCTTTTTCAAGTAGAATTTCAATGGATGGAAGGGCTTTCCTTTACTCCAACTCGACTTGTTGGGCAGTAGACGAGGGAATAGGATACTTAACTTGTTTCCATATCCAACAGCCGTAGACACCACCCAATTGCGAGTGTGATCATCTACTCGAACACTTTTCTCGAAATACATTATTCGATCCGCAATCAACCTGAACCAATCTCCTTCAGTTATTCCATCATAAATTGCGGCCATGACCCTTGCCTTTGCAAACGTCACCGAATCATGAGAACCAGTGGAACTCAATAAAATCTTGCTGGCAATATCCAATAATGTGCGATACTTGTCTAGAAGATCACCCTTCTTGACTGCAGCATACTTTCCATCTTGTTTCGGTTTCAGCTTCCTTCCGCAGAAAATACTCAAATATCGAACCTCTTGCCCTAGAGCGTAATTCTCAACATCAATCGTTCCAGTGGGCAGCTTCAGATATTTGAACAACACTTCTCGAGTAATTTGCACTCGATCCTCTCCAATGAAGGACTCGATAATATCACCGCGTCTGGTGGCATTGGCATAAAACTCGAGCACCTCTTCCTCCAAGACGACTTGAGGAAAGGCTTCTAAATAGGGCTTTAGACCACATCTTGTGCATTTAGTTAGAATCTCTTCATTTTCAACTGAGTGTTGGCCTTTGAAGAAAACAGATGGTTCGACATTCACCTTGTTGTCGGAGATATACCGGCCTAGGTCAAAAGTGACCTGCATGTTGGTTCTCAGATCGAAAATTGATCGAGTAGACATAGTATATTATGAGTATAAGCAGATAACTTGAGAGAAATAGCAAGAAATCAAGTTCTTCAAGGTAGAGGATTTAAGAACAAAAGTGGGGCAAGACGTGTGGGAGTGTCTGGGTTTTGTTCGAAACTGAAAATAATCCAACGGCCACGATCGAAGGCCTTAATCCAACGGTCGAGACTGTTGAAATTCGGTTACGGATTTGAGAATATTATGTGTTTCAATATTGTAAAATTTGAAATCCGGCTCTTCTTACTTAGGACAGGGGAGTGAACTCATCTGACCTAATGTAGTCGAGTTCGAACTGGGTGTATACACCTCATTAAAATGGGAGTGTATAAATCCAATTCTAGGGTTTTCAAATTTTAACATTATCTAATTACAATGATACCCTTAATTCGATTGACAAAACACTTAACATATATCAATCAAGAGAAACACTTAGCTTGTCTGTTCGAGTCTATCCAGAACAGACGAGTAGACTTAAGCTTCACAAGACGAGTAGTCTTATGAACACCAGTCGAGTTCCCCCTTCGACTGTGCTTGTCTATCCCAATCGTCGAACGTCGTCATGTACCTATCTTATGATTTTCAAAGTGGAATTGTAGGTACAGGTGGATTAATAAATAAAACGAATATCACTTTAATGCAATGGTCAAGGTTTCGATCCAGATGACTTGTAACAAACATAAGAGTCAACATAAGGATATTTAAGAAATCATAGATTCCCCCTTAAATGTTTATTCCCTTAGTATTACCCTCAGCTTTACCAGCTTCCTCATCGGGTTGTTTTGGTCATCTAGTCTAGCCTTGTATACCTGTCTGTTGGATGAGTAGTCGAGTGCTCTGGTCTAGTGATCTTGTCTCCTCTTATTGATGTACCTGTCTTGTTAGTGCATAGCTATAGGCAAGTAGGATCTAAATCAATTAGTCCTAGACTAATGCATAACTCACGAAATCGTGCCTCAGATAATGGTTTTGTAAAAATATCAGCTCTTTGAAAATCAGTATGAATCTTTTCCATGCGAATATCCTTCTTTTCTACATGATCACGTATGAAATGATGCTTCACATCAACATGCTTACATCGTGTGTGTAAAACAGGATTTTGTGTAATGGCAATTGCACTATTACTATCACAGAAAATAGGAACATTTGATTCATGTATATTGTAATCACGAAGCTGTTGCATGAGCCAGAGTAGTTGACTACAACAGCTACCAGCAGCCATGTACTCGGCTTCGGTAGTTGAAGTTGCAACACTAGTCTGCTTTTTAGAAAACCAAGATATGAGTTTTGTGCCTAGAAATTGACAAGAACCAGAAGTAGATTTCCTATCTATTCTACAGCCTCCAAAGTCTGAGTCTGAAAAGCCACTTAAGGATAGATCATCATTTGAGGGATACCATATACCACGATTGATGGTCCCTTTCAAATATTTCAAGATCCTTTTGGTGGTTTCCATGTGACTTTCTTTTGGATTGGCTTGGAATCGAGCACAAACACCAACAGAGAATGCTATGTCTGGTCTACTAGCAGTTAGATAAAGTAAGGAACCAATTAAGCCACGATAATAGGATTGGTCAGCACATTTACCGTTCTCATCTGGATCCATTCTGTAAGTTGGTTGCATTGGTACACCAGTGGACTTACATGTTTTGATCCCGTACTTGTCTAGAAGATTTCTAGTGTACTTCGCCTGATTTATGAAAATACCTTCTGGAGTTTGTTTTACTTGAAGTCCAAGAAAGTAGTTCATTTCACCCATCATAGACATCTCAAATTTACTTTGCATGAGTGTTGAAAAACTTTCACTCAACTTTTTGTTAGGTGACCCAAAAATGATGTCATCTACGTAAATTTGGACGAGTAAGATGTCCTTCCCTTCTTGTCTTCTGAACAAGGTTCGATCGACCTTGCCCTTAGTAAAACCATTTTCTAATAGAAAGAGAGATAGAGTGTCATACCATGCTCTTGGAGCTTGCTTTAGTCCATATAAGGCCTTCTTTAATCTGTACACCTGGTTGCCTTTGACTTCGAAACCTGGAGGTTGTTCAACATACACTTCTTCCGCAAGAATACCGTTAAGAAATGCACTTTTAACATCCATTTGATATACAGTAAACTTCATGTGAGCAGCATATGCAAGAAACAATCGAATGGCTTCTAGTCTAGCAACAGGAGCATAAGTTTCATCATAGTCTATGCCTTCAGCTTGTGAGTAGCCTTGGGCAACTAATCTAGCCTTATTCCTAATGACTAAATCATTCTCATCTTTCTTATTCTTGAAAATCCATCGAGTGCCAACTACATTATGATGTTCCGGCCTATCGACAAGTTCCCAGACGTCGTTTCGAACAAACTGGTTCAACTCGTCTTGCATAGCGATGATCCAATTACTATCAGCCAAAGCCTCTTTAACAGTGGTAGGCTCAATAGCAGAGAGGAAACAACACCAGCAAAACATAGTTGGACTAGACTGTTCTTGCGACTCAAAGAGTTGTCGTCTAGTCTTCACACCAATAGTAGAGTCACCAATGATATTTTCGGTATCATGCGCAGATTTCCATGTTTTCCTATTCTTAACAGGAATACTATCATTATCTATATCATGTACAGCATCATGCATGTCAACATCATTTGTATCATCAACAGATTTACCAGGAGTAGATGAGTCAACTAGAGCAGGCATGTCAACTGGTCTAGAGGACTTACCTTGAGCACTTACCTTCTCCTTATCATCAGAGTCGAGAGCTTTTAGGAATGGGTTGTAGGCTTGAACGGATTCATATATCTCTGAATCTTTGTCAGATTCGATCGATAGATCAGTTACCTTCTTATTGATCTTGTCGGCAGACGAGTCCTGTTGAGATTCATCGAAAACCACATGTGGTGTTTCTTCCACACAAAGAGTTGAGTAGTTGAATACCCTAAATGCTTTGCTAGTCGAGGAGTATCCTAAAAATATCCCCTCGTCTGCTTTAGCATCGAAAGCATTCAACTTGCTCTTTCCATTGTTGTGAATGAAACACTAACAACCAAATATATGAAAATATGAAACTCTGGGTTTTCTACCTTTCCAAACCTCATAAGGTGTCTTGCCTAGAGCTTTATTGATCGCGCTTCTGTTTTGTGAGTGGCATGCGGTGTTGATAGCTTCAGCCCAAAACTTTTGAGGCGTGTTGAACTCAGCTAACATGGTCCTACAGGCTTCTTTAAGGGTTCGATTCCTTCTTTCTGCTACACCGTTCTGTTGTGGTGTCCTAGCTGCACTAGTGAGATGCTGGATACCACGATTAGCACAAAAATCTTTGATATAGCAATTAATGAACTCAGTTCCCTTGTCACTTCGAATTTTGACAATAGACTGGTTCTTCTCAACTTGTAACTTCTTCAACAGTTCAGGCAGAAGTGTTTGTGTATCACTCTTTTTGTGTAGAAAGACTACCCAAGTGAACTTAGAATAGTCGTCTACAACAACAAGTGTGTACCTTCTACCGTTCAAGGTTGGAGGAGTTATTGGACCATGAAGATCCATATGTAGGAGTTCTAGGACTCTACTAGTTGAGAGAGTAGGAATTGACTTAAAAGAACCTTTAACCTGTTTACCCTGTTGACAAGCCGTGCATACATGTGACTTGTAGTAAACTTCATTGGGAATACCTTCTACAAGGTAATCTCTGGCTATCTTATTAAGAACCTTAAAGTTTAGATGACAGAGGCGTCTATGCCAGAGCCACCCAAGCTCTTTAGGATTCTTAGTAAGTAGACAGGTGTCCCTCGGACAACTGTTCCAGTTCACTATGTACACACTTCCTTGTCTTACGCCGACTAGTAGGACTGTGTGCGTCCTTTTGTCGATGACTTCACATTTGCGGCTCTTGAACTGTACTTTGTAACCACGATCACAAAATTGTGAAACAAAGAGTAGATTATATTTCAAACCTTCAACATATGAAACATCTTGAATTTCGACGTCTCCATTCCGGATGTAACCAAATCCTTTAGTGACAGCAGTGGAGCTATCACAATATATTACTTTTGGTCCTTCTTGCTCATGGTAGCTAGACAAGAGAGCTTTGGTACCAGTCATGTGGTGCGAACAACCACTGTCTATGTACCAGGTTTCTCCTACTGAGCCACCCTTCTTATACAAGTCAAGTCGACCCTGCAATAGATGATATTCAATAACTTAGGTACCCATTTGTTTATTGGGGTCCTTGGGGGTTAGTCATGTTCAGAGGAATCCAGATATACATTGGAGTCTTGAACAAGTTCGATCTTTTAAGCTTTCGCCCATATTTGTTGCAAAATAAGACCTTGTTGTCCTTCTCTGGCCTATCAGTCGAGTTCGGGTCTACTCTTTGGAGATAGCCTTTCGACTTAATCTCTACTTGAGCAGGCACTTGTCTATGATAGTTAGAGTAGGGTTTGAAAGCATTAGGTCCATACGGTTTATAGACGCGTTTGGGTCTTTCCTCACTTAAAATATCGTATGATAGAGGTGGAGGATATAGGACAGCTTGTGTACGATATTTTGGAGCTACCTGTCTAGGTCTAGACGAGTAGAGTTGAGACTGCCTTATAAATGGAGGTCTAGACTCTTGTCGTCTAGTCTGTACCTGTCTAGTACTCGTCTCCTCAGGATACCAGTCCTCGTATCTGACCTGGTTGGGTCGTCCACGATTAGTGGTCCTTTGAAGATTAGTTCTAGATAGAACAGGCTTGCTGTTACCATTCTTTTTACCTCCCTTGGTAATCGGAATGTTAACTCGAGCTTGTTTAGGTACAGTACCATTAGAAGGAGTTCCAATATCGTATAACATTGGTCCTTTTCCTTTATCATTTGGCAAAAGTCTTGCTTTAATAGTAGTAGGGTTCTTAATGACTCGAGTAGACGAGCTAGATGACTCAGCATCTATACCAGTCTTGTCACCTGGATCTCTATACCTATCTGACAGTTCAAGGTTAATCTTTGAAGAATTAACCAGGTCAGTAAGTTTGAGATCAAGTGTGACAACCTCGGTCTCTAAGAACTTATTACGTTCTTCAAGTCTATTGCACTTGTTCTTTAAAACATTGAATTCATTTCTCTCAGTTGCATGTATCTTAAGTAGGTCTTGATATAACCTGTCTGTCAACGCACACTTTTCTTTGAGTTTACTCAACTCTTCAGTCAAGCGTTTATTTAGGACTGTTATATTAGGATCTACTTTTGACTGAGCTTCCTTAAGATCAATGATTTCTTGTTTTAATGCAATGTTTTCATCACTGACTTCAATGAATGCTTGGTTAGCAAGTAGAAGGTCGTCTTCGACTGCACTAGTCGAGTGCTGAAGACTACTTCCTACTTCACTACTAGCAGTGTCACTTTCATCAGTTTCTGAATCATCACAAGATTGAAAAGATGTAGCAGATGATACCTCTTGGTCGATTTTAGCCATGCAGCATAGGCCATCATCTACTATGAATGCTTCGTCGTGATCTTGATCAGTTGAGTGACTAGATGCGGACGATGGCAACTCGTCTGACTCAGAATCAGAGTCATCATTGGCCATCATTGCCTTCTTGCCACGATTATATCTTCTTTCTCTTCGTGCCTTGCGTTCTTCACGATCATCAGTGCTCAGGTCTGGACATTCATATATGTAATGACCTGGCTTTTCACAATTATAGCACAAGAGATCATTAGTAGCTTTTTTAATAGGAGACTTGTCCCTACGCTTATCACGTCTATCGGAACGCTGGATCTTCCTATCGTCAGACTCTCTATCTCGTCTATTACCTTTCGAGACTTCGTCTCTCCTTTCGGAAGAGTTTCGGTCTCGTCTGGTCTCAGACGAGTTCTTAGACGTAGGTGCTCTATGATCCCTATAGAACTTCTTGTATCTTCCGAAGCGTTTATTGAGCCTATCAAACTTTCTAACCATGAGACTCATCTAATCCTTCAGACTAAGATCAGTATCTAACTCATCTTTCACAGAGGCAGACTTAGTTCTAGACTTGGACCTGTCTACCTTAGAAGTCTTAGAAGAGCTAGACTTAAAGGCAACGTTCTTAGATACAACATGTTCTCTATCGCTACTGGCTAGTGGTTCATCTTCGTCTAAATCAAACTCATGGGCTTTAAGAGTTTGAAACATGGTTTCAGCAGTCCACGTATCAATATCTTGAGTGTTCTTAACAAGCATCTTTACCATTTTCCAACGACTATCAAGACTCTTCAAAATCCTAAGATTGATCTCACGAGCAGTATAAGATTTACCAAGTACTTCCAAATCATTCATGATCTTAGTAAAACGAGTATCCAACTGGTCGATAGTTTCGCCAGCTTTCATCTGAAATGATTCAAATCTTTGGACAGCTGTGGAGAGTTTTCTCTCTTTGATTAGGGAGGTCCCTTCACAAAGGATAGCTAGTCTGTCCCACATCTCTTTGGCAGTCTTACATTTTAACACTTTTCCTAGATACTCGTTAGGAAGGGTGTGTAAAATGTAATTCTTTGCCAAACTATCCAAATTATTTTGACGCATTTCTTCTGAGGTTAGATCTGACCTGGGTTTCTTGACGAGAGTACCAATTGGTTTGCTTGGGTCAAGAACAGCAGTATTAGGAACCATAGTAACAATAGGTCCTTCTGTGATAACAGAGATCATTAGGTCGTGCGTGGAACTGAAAATGGCTTCCATTCGCAGCTTCCAGTAGTCATAGTCCTGAACCTGGAACTTGGGTAACTTGTTAGCGCTGATCTCAAGAGACATGATTTCAAGAAATAAGTGCTAAGTGGAGTTATGATCAAGGAAAACAGATAAGTCAGGAACATGGAGCACGAAACAGATATAACAGGAGTTTTTCATCAAGAACACGTAAGCAACTACAATACAATCAAGGAACAAGACTTCACCCTAAGTCTTAAGTCGGTTATCAAGAAACAGCAGTTCGTAAACTACTGCTCTGATACCACTTGTAGGTCCCCAAAGTTGAGTTAATAACGAGTAAGCTAGTGAAAATATCTAGAGGGGGGTGAATAGACTTTTCAAAATTCTATCGAAATATCAGAATACAATATGCGGAATACGAAATTAACAATGAGCCCAATTCAAGTTTATACTCAACTTCTTTATTCGAGAACTCTGTTCTATACTCAACTTGTCTTGTTCAGTTATGTGTGTAAACAATTAAGCAATTAAACAATTAAAACAGTAAAGTAAACAACACACAAAGATTTATAGTGGTTCGACAACTTGTCTACATCCACTCTCACAAACCCAGTTGTGATGTTTCCACTAAACTCTTCCAATCGAGTACAAGTGTATATTCCTGTCTTTTAAGTCCCAAGAAGAAGACTTAGATCTTCAACAGACTATACCTCCAGATATGTCTATGATCTAACTAGAAATTTTACAAGTATCTAGCACCTTGATAAAACAACAAACAAAAACTAAACACTTATTCAGTAGTAGCCTTTTGAATTCTTCACTTGTCTTTCTGGCTTCTTTCTGAATCTTCAATCTCTGAGAGTAATCTTCAGTATATAGCTTTAATACGCTTCAGTATATCGAGTTTCAGTAGTCTTCAAATGATCATCATCATGAAGTATTTATAGACTTCAATCATCAAGAACTTAGGTAGTTGTAACCAACTCTTCTTGAAAACTAGCTTTAACTGAATCTTCTTATCAATCCACGCGCTTCTTGTTACGAATTAGTTATTCCATAACTAACTTCTACATCCTTATCTTTATACGCGCTTCGAACTAACTATCTTCACGTTGACTTGTCTTGAGTATACTTGTATGTACTTGTCTTGTCTTGTAGTCCTCCTGTCTTGAGTAGTAGACTTTAACTCTTCTTGTCTGGTCTTCCTTGTTCAATCAGTAGACTATACTAAACCTATCAAGACTATTACATTACTTTAAGCTTTTATAATACAAGCTTAGTCAACTTATAAACTATACAATCAAACTAATCTATTACAATAAAACATCATGAGCTCTATACAACATTTAAATAGCTCAGTAACAAACTAAACAATTCATATGAAGTACTTATAAACTGTACTTATCTTCCATGTGAACTTATGTGAACTTATGTGAACTTATGTGAACTCTACTGGTCTTGTACAAGATGACTTAACTCAACTAGACTAGATCAGTCAACACTTAGAAAATATTCATACTACTTTTGGCTTATCAAAACTTCATCTTTTATTCATCATTTAGGACTTGTCTAGGATTCATATCCCAACAAGTGTTTATTCTCTAACCCATTTGACTTTTCTGATATTGCAGGTATTTCCTTTGATCAAATATTTGCAAATGAACTCTTGACTAATGCACCAATCCATGTGGATTCCAGCTCTGCTCAAGCCATTCTTGGAGAGCAGTCAGCTAAGTTGGATTCTATTGCTCATCAAGTCCAATCTGCTCATGCTGAAACTTCAGGAGCTTTGGATGAGCAAGGTAGAACCTTAGCCGCTGTGGAAATGAGACTAACTGGCTCTGAAGAAATTGTTCTTCCCACAATTGAGGCTAGAATCAGTGGAGTTGAGACTGGTTTGCAAACCATCTCCACTGAAGTGATGAAAGCCAAAGCCAGCAAGGATACAGTCTCAAAAGAGGTCAAGAAAGAGCAAACCTTGCTGAGGAGTAACCACAACAGGAATGTTAAGGCATTAAAGCTGGTGGTTAAGCAAGCACTTGGGAAGAAGACTGCCTTGCAGAAGAAGAGAGCAGAGGCAATGAGGCTTGCAATGGTGAAGGCAGCCTCAGAGAAGTTTTCCCAAGATGTCATGGCCAAAATTGCTGAAAGTGCAGTGGCTAACCTTACAGAGCTCCTTAAGGCACAACTTGATGCATCCCTCAAGACAACCATGGAAGAGGTTGTTGAGCAAAAGATGAAGCCTGTCTTAGCCTTCTTAAGACTAAGCAGTGACAGAATGCAGAATATACATGATGAAAATGTATATTTGCTCGAGGAGATGAAGTCCCTGAACCAAGCCCAATCCTTGATGGCATCTACCATGAGTGAGCTCAAACCTCAGTGTTTTGATGCTTCCAAAAAGGGGGAAAGGGAAAGAGCAAGGGAAAAAGGTGCCTTGATTATTGGAGGCTCTGATAAGGGCAAAGACAAGGTTGCTGAAGGAAAAGAGCAAGCAGTGCTGAACTTGGATGATTTGGATGAAGAAGAGCAGCTAGCCATTGCTTTGAAGAACTCAATGGCTTCAGCACAAGAAGAGAGAGTTAGGCTACAACAAAGACCAGGAGGAGAGATTTCTGGTTTGGACAAGGATGCTGAAGGTGTCCAAACTAGAGGAAAGATCAAGAAGGCCAAGGGAAACAAAAGAAAGGCTGAAACATTCACTGATTTTCCCAAAAGCCTTGATCTTCCCCCTGAGTTTAGAATTGAAGAAGATGAGTCTACTTCATGAAGGCCAAGAGTGCTGAAAAGGACAAAACTGCTGAAGTGTCTAAGACTGCTGAAACTAACAAGTCTTCTGAAAGTGTCAAAGTGGCTGAAGATCCCAAATCTGCTGAAGAAGTTGAAGAGCTATTTGCTGAAGGATTTGGATCTGAACCCAAGAAGAAGACAATTGTCTTAGCTCTTGATCCATCTAAGTTGTTTCAAGAAGGATATGGCAAAGATCCTGAAACACAACAGAAACTAGTAATGATGAAAGCCAAGGAGAAGATGGATCTCATTGAAGAAGCCAACAGAGCAAGAGAAGGGCTGACTTTCAAAAGCCAAGAAGAAGAAGAGCTACATACAGCAAGATGAAGCCACAGCTATTGATTCCCATGGACACCAAATATCCTCACTTGGATAAATGGGTTCCAATTCAACTGAATGACTCATGGGAAGAGGCCAAAAGGGAGTTTGTCTATGACTTCTATGTCATTGATAGATGGAATGGAAAAGATGCTAACTCCACTTTTTCTGAGTTTATGATTGAGTATTATAGGGAGCTATATCAGCAACTTCTTGCAGCTGCTGATCTTGCAAGAGTTGAATTCACTGCCCCTAAGCCAATCATTTACATGCCTCCCAAGTTGGATGGATGGATTGACCAGTCAAAGATCCTGAAAGAGTTCCTAGAGATCCTTAAGCTGAACAAAATGGTGCTTGGACCTAAGGGAACTAACCAAGAGGCCATGGAGCTGAAAAGAAGAGTGTGGGCACAATATGGGATGGTGCCACCTAAGGAGGATGATCTCTGAAATGACTAAGTTTTTTGACCCTTCTGTGCTAAAATGGATGAAAACTTATCTTGGTTGAAGATCTGTTTTGAATTGGCCATCTATGCTGAAGTTGTTCAAGAATGCTGACATGTGTTTGCTCTGATATGTTTTGCTCTATTGCTCAAAGTTCTTGTCTGAAAATCTTAAGTGATAGTTTATGATCTGATGTAATAGTGTTTAGATTCATGCTCTGATATGTTAGTTTCAACTATCAACATGCTTGTAATGAATTTCAAATGAATGATAGTTGAACATATTTTGAACCAAGAAACACTGTTACAAAAATCTCTCTATGCCTATCTTTGAAACCTATTTGCAGCATGAATGGTGAGTACACTAACACATTTTTTTTCAGGAAAATTGACTATAGTCATGTCTTCTGAAGATAAATGTAATAGGTGTAGTCAAGTCACTTTTGCATAAAATGTATATGTTTTGGCATCATCAAAAAGGGGGAAATTGTTGGGAATAAAATGAGAAGTGTTTTGATTTAATACCAAAACCCCCTGAGATATGCCTAAGTCAAAGATGATCATGTTCTAAGAATGTTAGAACATATAGCATAAGGCTAGATGAGAAGCTGATATGTTAGGCAGCTCTTAGATTATTAGATGCACAATTTGAGGGGGAACATATGCTTTGAAGTCTATCAAGAACAAGTCCCCTCAAGGCTCAAATTCTGGAATGATTACCAAGTCTACTGAAAGACAAGTATGCTGATCAGAAGAGTTGTCCAGCAGAGTTGTCTCAGCAAAGTTAAAACCAGAACAAGTCTTCTGAAGCCTTAAGATCAACTATGCTGAAGAGGTCAAGACAACTATACCCTAAGATCTTCAAAGTATCATTCTAAGAATACATGCAAAGGAAGCAAAGGGAAAGAGCCAAGTCATCTGAAAAGAGCAAGCCAACTATGCTGATAAGCAAGTCTGCTGATAGTGATAAGCAAAGTTGTTCATTTGATAAGGAATGTTGTCCCTATCTTTGGATCAACCATCAGAAGCCATGTCCATGTCTAAACAAGTGAATCTTAAAGTCAGACATTGGGAAGAGTGCTGCAGAATGAAGACAAAGTCTATGCAGCCGTTTATTTCCTAAATGAGGACATGTCACTGTCAAGAATTTGTCTTCTATGAAGAAGAAGACATTTATGGACATTTGGGGCTGCCTCTCCAACGGGCAAATCCTTCATTTGTCTATAAATACAGAAGTGTGAAGACCATTTGAAGCACCTCAACCTTGACAAGAATATCCAACTATCCTACAAGTCAAAGTGCTTTCAAGCTTTCAAAAGACTATCTTAGTCTTCATACACTTCATCTAAGCTGAAACTCATTGTTGGTCCTGAAAGGAGTATATAACAAGTGTATGGGGGGTGGGGGGAATACACTTGTAAGCAAATTCTTTTCTAACTTGTTCAAACCAGAGCTCAACAAGGTTGTCTTGGACAACTCTGCTGAAGATGATTAACTCTTCTAAGATAATCAGACTACTAAGTACTATTGAGTACTTAGTTGAATAACTATCTAGGGGAGTTATATGTGCGGAATAGTGGTTGGCCCTTTTAGTTTAGACTCCTTTAGTTTCTGAAATCACTTGGTCAATTCAATACAGTCCAGTTTCAGGGAACTTGTCCAAATCAGTTTTGCACAGTCTTTGAATGTTTATCCTTTGAAAGATCAGTTTTGTGTGCAGTGTTGAGTGTATGAAAGTACTTGAAAGTAAATCAACACAAGAGTTTATAGTGGTTCAGAGACTCAAGCTCCTACATCCACTTTCCCTGATTTAACAGGATAATTCCTTCACTCTTGGAATTAACTTGTTTTATAGTGTCAAGGTGCACTTGATCAAGAACACCACTCCTTGGTGAATTGATCCCTAGGATGTCTAGAGTCCTAGTACCCTCTTCTCAACTCAGAACTGAACTGTTCTTCTCTCAACAGTCAGCTCCTACCACTTCTACTACTACAACCTTCTCCCTTTCACTCTTGAAAGTTATGAGGATTGAAGTAAGGTTCCAACTAATGAGATATCCTTTACAATGAAGATCAGTGTATAAGGATAGGATATCTCTCTAAGCTTGTGTATGGATATACAATGTAGTTCAGCTTAGAAGAAGTGTATGAAGACTAAGATAGTCTTTGAAAGCACTCTAGCTTGTAAGAACTTGAGGTTAGATGTGCTTGGTTGAGGTTGAAGTTGGATGCTTTCAAATGGTCTTCACACTTCTGTATTTATAGACAAATGAAGGATTTACCCGTTGGAGAGGCAGCCCCAAATGTCCATAAATGTCTTCTTTCAGTTCTTCAACTTAGAAGACAGAAGAATCTTGATAGTGACATGTCCTCATTTGGGAAATAAACGGCTGTAAGAGCTTTGTCTTCATTCTGCAGCACTCTTCCCAATGTCTGACTTTCAGATTCTCTTGTTAAGACTTGGACATTGCATCTGAAGGTTGTTCCATTGATAGGACAACATACCTCATCATTTGGACAATTCTTCTTATCACTATAAGCAGTCTTGCTTATCAGCAAGGTTGGCTTGCTCTTCTTCAGATGACTTGGCTCATACCCTTGTTTCACTTCAGTGTGATCTTAGCATGTTGATTTGTAGTTCTTTAGGGAGTGGTGGTCTGTATATCTTCAGCATAGTTGACCTCAAGCTTTCAGAGCACTTGATCTTGATTACTTGTACTGAGACAACTCCTCTGGACAACTCTCCTGATCAGTATAGTTGGTCTTCAAAAAGACTTAGTGTTGAATCCAGAGTTTTAGCCTTGAGGGGACTTGATCTTGATGGGCTTCTAAGCATATTTTCCCCCTCAAATTGTGCATCTAATCATCTAAGAGCTACCTAACATATTAGCTCCTCATCTAGCCTTTATACTATATGTTCTAACATTTCTAGAACATATTCAATTTGACTTTGGCATATCTCAGGGGGTTTTGGTATTCAATCAAAACATATCTCATTTTATTCCCAACAATTTCCCCCTTTTTGATGATGCCAAAACCTATACAACTTATGCAAAAGTGACTTAGCTACACCTATTACATTAATCTTCAGAAGACATGACTTAGGTCAATTATCCTGAAAAGCAATGTGTTAGTGTATTCACCATTCATGTTGCAGATATGTTTCATAGATAGGCATAGAGAGATGAGTGTTTCTTGATTCAAAGTAAATTCAACTATCATTCATTAGAAAATCATTACAAGCATGTTGATAGTTGAAATAAACATATCAGAGCATGAATCATTTACACTAAATACATCAGAGCATTTCACTATACAAAGTTTTTAGTATCAGAGCAGAAACACTAAAACACTTAGTAGTGATTGGATCAGAGCAAATCATCAGATATCAGAAAATCATGCTTATATCAGAGCAATCCAAAGCATATCAGAGCAAACAGATTTTCACAGCACACCACATCAGCACTCTTGACCATATTCCAGCATAGTTGATCAATTAAGATAGGTCAGAAGACTTAGCCATTTCAAAGATCATCCTCAGGAGGTGGCAACATCCCATATTGTGCCCACACTCTTCTTTTCAAGGCCATGGCTTCTTGGTTTGTTCCCTTAGGACCAAGAACCATCTTGTTCAGCTTGAGGATCTCAGTGAATTCTCTCAGAATCCTTGCTTGGTCAATCCATCCTTCAAGCTTTGGAGGCATGTAAATGATTGGCTTGGGAGCAGTGAGTTCAAATCTTGCAATGTCAGCAGCTGCAAGCAATTGTTGATAGAGCTCTCTGTAGTATTCTATCATGAACTCTGCAAAAGTGGAGTTGGCATCTCTTCCATTCCATCTGTCAATGACATAGTAGTCATAGACAAACTCCTTTTTTGCTTCCTCACATGAGTCATTCAGTTGTTTTGGTACCCATTTATCCAAGTGAGGATATTTGGTATCCATTGGAATCAGTAGCTGTGGCTTCATCTTGTTGTAGGTTGCTCTCTTTCTTCTTGGCTTCTGGAAGTCTGCTCTTCTCTTGTCTCTTGCTCTTTGTGCTTCATCCATCAAGTCCATCTTTTCTTGGGCCCTCATCATGGCCAATTTCTGTTGTGTTTCAGGGTCTTTGCCATACCCTTCATGAAACAGCTTTGATGGATCATTTAGCACTACTACTTTCTTTTTCTTAGGTCCAGGTCCAAAGCCTTCTTCATACAGCTCCTCTACATCTTCAGAAGCTTTGACACTTTCAGTGGACTTGGTCTTAGTAGACTTGTCTTTTTCAGAAGACTTGTCTTCTTCAGCAGTCTTGGATATCTCAGCATTCTTGGGCTTTTCAGCAGTTTTGGCCTTCTTTGAGATAGGCTCATCATCAATAACTCTGAATTCAGGTGGAAGGTCAAGGCTGTTGGGAAAGTCAGTGAATGTTTCAGCTTGTCTTTTCTTTCTTTTTGCCCTCTTGATCTTTCCTCTAGTTTGGACACCTTCAGCATCTTTGTCCAAACCAGATACTTCACCACCTGGTCTTTGCTGTAGCCTTACTCTTTCCTCTTGAGCTGAGGCCATAGAGTTTTTCAAGGCAAGTGCTAATTGCTCCTCTTCATCTAAATCATCCAAATTCAGCACTGCTGGCTCTTTTCCCTTTCCTTCAGGGGCTTTGTCTTTACCATTTCCTCCTTTGACTGGGCTTCCAATTACTAAGGCACCTTTTGCCCTTGCTCTTTCCCTTTCCCCCTTTTTGGCAGCATCAAAACATTCTGGCTTCAGTTCACTCATAGTAGATGCCAATAAGGACTGGGCTTGGGTTAGGGACTTCATTTCCTCCAACAGATATACATTCTCATCATGTATATTTTGCATCCTATCACTGCTCAAGCTAAGGAAAGCTAGAACAGGCTTCATTTTCAGTTGGACAACCTCCTCCATGGTCGCCTTAAGAGATGCATCCAGTTGGGCTTTAAGAAGCTTAGTGAGGTTGGCCACTGCACCTTCAGCAATGTTGGCCAATACCTCTTGGGAAATTTTTTTTGAGGCTGCTTTCACCATAGCTAGCCTTTGCTCTTCAGCTCTTTGTCTTTGCAGGGCAGTCTTTCTTCCAAGAGCTTTCTTCACCACTGACCTCAAAGTCTTCACATTCCTGTTGTGATTGATTCTTAGCAAAGATTGCTCTTTCTTCACATCCTTTGAAACTGATCTCATGGTGTTTTTAGCTTTGATAACTTCAGTGAAGATGGTTTGCAGACCAGTCTCAACTCCACTGATCCTTGCCTCCAAGGTAGGTAACACCACATCCTCTGAGCCAGTTAGCCTCATTTCTACAGATGCCAAAGTTCTTCCATGCTCATCCAAGGCTCCAGAAGTTTCTGCATGAGCTGATTGGACTTGGTGAGCCAAGGAGTCCAACTTCTCTGATTGCATCCCAAGCAAGGCTTGTGCTGATCCACTATCAACTTGGATGGGTGCATCTGTTAGGAGTTCATCTGCAAAAATTTGGTCAAAGGTTATACCTGCAATATCAGACAAATCAAACGAGTCAGTAAAAACACACTTGTCTCCCTCCAATTCTTTTTCATAAGACTCTGATACATCAGCAGTCTTCTTCTCATTTTCAACTAATTCTTTTCTCCCTTCATTAATGATTTCCTCACTTAAAGGTACAAACCTCCTCTCATCAAGGGATTCCTGAAGTTCAGATTTTACTTCAAGAATAGCCTGCCCTTCCTCACTTATATCACCCTCATTTGGTGGTACACTTACTATCCTAGTGATCACCACATCTCTTTCATCTACTACTCCCTCTGGTTTTTCAGCTATCATCTCCTTTTCAACTCCTTCATCTAGACCTGCAGCATCTCCACCTTCAACAAGGTTCAAAGATGGCAGTTGTGGGGAGATCACAGTGCTTATATCAACAGCCACTGAGTCATCCTGAATGATTAAGGGCTGATCAGTGTCCAACTCATCTGACACTGAATAGGCCTTAACCAAACCAGCCTCTAAAATAGGAACCTCCACATCTTTAGGCTGTGCCTTGGGTTCAGAAGAACCTTCATTGGCAGATGTGTCTTTGGTTGTGTTACCACCCTTGGTCAACACCTCTGAAGATACAGAGCCTTTCCTATGATAGGTTTTAGGAGGGTTGGATAATCTTTCAGATACAGAAGGCTTAGGGAGATTGGCTTGAGGGGTTTCAGGAGGGTTGGGTTTTGAGGGGTTTGAGGGATCATCAGGGGAATCATCATCATTGGAGCTACTTTCAGGGTGTCTGATGCCCTTAGCTTTTCTTTCCCTCTCCTCATTAATCTTATCAGCTACCAGCTTTGCAAATACTTCCTCATCAATGAGAAATCTTGTCTTTGAAACTCCAGCAAAGTGTAGCAATCTGTTCTCCTCCACTTGCCACCAGTTTGCACCCTTATCTTGGATGAATTGTGATATCTCCATCATAGACTTGTCTTTTACATCAACAAGCATCCTTAGATCATGAAATGTCTTCTGAATTCTTTGAAATTCAGCAAGCTGTGGGTACAGACTGTCCAAGTCTGCTGAAGATCAATTCAGCTCTTTTACTCCCACTAATTTCAATGAGTTTTACTTTTCCAACTTCCCTGGATCAAGTAAACCCAGCTCTGCTGATAGCTCTAGAAACCTTGCCTCTGCAAGTGGCTTAGTTAGAATATAAGCTTTTTTATGATCTGTGTGGATCTTGACCAACTTTATATCCTTCTTCTCCACATGATCTCTAATGAAATGATGCTTGATGTCCACATGTTTGCATCTTGTATGCAAGATAGGATTTTGTGAAATAGCAATGGCACTATTGTTATCACAAAATATGGGCACTTCAGTAGAGTTGACTCTGTAATCTCTTAGTTGTTGTCTCAACCATAGGATTTGAGCACAACAACTTCCAGCTGCAACATACTCAGCTTCAGTGGTGGAAGTAGCCACTGTGTTTTGCTTCTTGGAGAACCAAGATATGAGTTTGTTGCCTAAGAATTGACAAGTCCCTGAAGTGGACTTTCTATCAATTCTGCAACCTCCATAATCAGCATCTGAGTAGCCAGTTAACTCAATGTTGTCATCAGCAGGGTACCAAAGGCCTAGATTTTCAGTGCCTTTGAGATACCTCAAAATCCTCTTAGCAGCCTCAAGATGGCTTTTCTTAGGATTTGCTTGAAATCTTGCACAAACACCAACTGCAAAGGTGATGTCAGGTCTGCTGGCAGTGAGATAGAGAAGTGAACCAATTATTCCTCTATACTCAGTAGAGTTGGTAGGCACACCACTCTCATCAGGATCCATCTTCCAATTTGTGTTCATTGGGATCCTTACTGGCTTGCTAGTAGCACACCCAAACTTCTTGATCATTTCTCTGGTGTACTTAGCTTGGTTGATGAAGATTCCTTCTTTTGATTGCTTGACTTGTAGACCCAAAAAGAAGTTCATCAACCCCATCATGGACATCTCAAACTTGCTTTGCATTAACTTGGAGAACTTCTCACACAGCTTCTCATTAGGTGATCCAAATATTATGTCATCCACATAGATTTGGACAAGCAAGATGTCCTCTCCTTCAGAGATTCTGAAGAGAGTTCTGTCCACAGTTCCCTTGGTGAATCCATGATTCAAGAGAAATTGTGACAGTGTATCATACCAAGTCCTAGGGGCTTGTTTGAGTCCATATAGAGCCTTCTTCAGTCTGTAGACTTGATTTCCAATCTCAAATCCTGGTGGTTGCTCCACATAGACTTCTTCTTTCAAGACTCCATTCAGAAAGGCACTCTTGACATCCATTTGATATACTTTGAACCTCTTGTGGGCTGCATAGGCTAGAAAGAGCCTTATTGCTTCTAGCCTTGCCACAGGTGCAAATGTCTCATCATAGTCAATGCCTTCATGTTGGCAATAGCCTTTTGCCACAAGTCTTGCTTTGTTTCTGACAATCACATCATTTTCATTCTTCTTGTTCTTGAACACCCACTTTGTTCCAATAACATCTTGATGTGAAGGCCTATCCACCAGCTCCCATACTTCATTTCTGGTGAATTGATTCAGTTCTTCCTGCATGGCTGTTATCCAATTGGCATCTTGAAGTGCTTCCTCAATATCACTTGGTTCTTGCTATGACAAGAAACAACAGAAAAGAGCACTTTCACCATGGAATCTCCTTGTTTTGACTCCAATACTTGGGTCACCAAGTATGAGATCAGTAGGATGGTCAGACAACCAAGTCCTTCTTTTTCTGATCTCTTCAGTAGAGTTGTCCTCTACTAAAGTTGAGTCATTTTGATCATAAAATTCAGGATAATTGAATGCAGGATCTAATTCAGGATCATAATCAGGGGTGTTGTCCTCAATGTCAGGGACATTGGCATTTTCAACATTTTGAGTTCCCCCTTGATTATTTAATCCATAAACTACCTCAGCAGGAACTGCTTCTTCATTGGTAGTTGTTACCTGGATGTGAACTGGGATTGGATCATTCAGTTCACCATTCCTTTCAGTGGGATTTGCCTCAGGAGGGTTGCCTTCAAGATTGTTGTCCAATGGGAGTTTTTCAGGTAGGTTGGCTTGGACAACTTCTATGAATTCAGTGTCTTTGTCTTTTAAGCTCAGTCTGGTTGTCCTCTGTGTGATTTCTTCAGATTCCAAGTTCTCATTTCTGAACTCATGAAAAGATTCATCAAACACAACATGAGGTGTTTCTTCTACAATAAGGGTTTTCTTGTTGTAGACTCTGAAAGCTCTACTGATTTGAGAGTATCCAAGGAATACTCCTTCATCAGCTTTGCTATCAAAGGCTTTCAGCTGATCTTTCCCATTATTGTGAATAAAACACTTGCAACCAAAAATGTGAAAGTATGACACTTTAGGCAATCTTCCTTTCCAGAGTTCATAGGGGGTTTTGCCTTGCCCCTTAGTTATCAAACATCTATTCTGAGTATGGCATGCAGTGTTTATAGCTTCAGCCCAAAACCTCTTATGTAAATTAGAATCAGCAATTAAAGTTCTAGCAACTTCTTTTAAAGTTCTATTCCTTCTCTCTGCAACTCCATTTTGTTGAGGGGTTCTAGCTGCTGAGGTTTCATGAGCTATTCCATTAGATGAGCAGTACTCATTGATGTATGAATTAATGAACTCAGTGCCTTTATCAGATCTTATCTTGATAATGCTAAGGCTTTTCTCATTTGACAATCTCTTTAACAGTTCAGGCAGTTTGACTTGAGTTTCCTTCTTACTAAGGAGAAATACTACCCATGTGAACCTAGAGAAGTCATCTACTACAACCAATATGTATTTTCTACCATTTATGCTTGCAGGGGTAACTGGTCCAAATAGGTCCATATGTAAAAGTTCAAGTACCCTTTCAGTAGAGATGACTGGTTTTCCCTTAAATGAGGCTTTAATCTGTTTTCCTTCTTGGCATGGTTTGCAAACATGCTCCTTAATGAAAACCTCATTAGGTAGTCCTTTAACTAATGCATTTCTAGCAATTTTGTTCATTATTTTGAAGTTCAAGTGGTTTAATCTTTTATGCCATAACCAACTTTGTTCACTAGAACTCTTAGCAATGAAGCATGCAGCATCAGTAGACTTGTCCCAGTCTGCAAAATACACATTTCATTTTCTAGTTCCAGTCAATAGAGTTTGTTGAGCCTTATCTTTGATTAAGCATTTTCCACTAGAAAACTCAACTTTGAAATCTTTATCACAGAATTGACTGATACTTAGGAGATTGTATTTGAGACCAGCCACATAAGATACATTGGATACTTTGATGTTACCAATCATCAAAGTACCATAACCTTTTGTAGTTGCTTGTGAGCTGTCTCCAAATGTGACATTTGGGCCTTCTTTTTCAATAAAATCAGTGAGGAGTTCCTTGTTTCCAGTCATGTGCCTTGAACATCCACTGTCAAGGTACCATGCTGACTTTTTGCTCATGCTCCTCTTCTTGTGGCCCATTGCTACCTGCAATTAGATTGGTTTAGGTACCCTTTGAGTTTTGGGTCCTGAGAGGTTAGCTGTACCTTTAGGAACCCAAACTTTCCTAATAACCCTGATTGATTCAAGGTGGCTAAGTTGTCTTCCTCTAGCATCTAAATACACTGTCTTTCCCTTAAATGCCTTTGGGAAAGTGTGTGTGAATGTGTTAACTCTATAAGTTTCAGGAAAGTTGTCAAGTCTCCTGAACTTTTGAGTTCTTTGTGCAACTTGAGGGAATCTTTGAGGAAAGGCTTTCTTATGACCATTACCCTTTGGCATGAAGGGTTTTGGTTGTCTCATTTTATTCTGCCTTTGAGGATAGTTGTCCTTAGGTCTATTCAGCTGAGGCTTTCTCAGAAGAGTTGGTCTAGGCTGATTATACCTTGGACACTTCCTCTGAACATTGTTCGGTAGAGTTGCCCTACCATTGGGTCTACTCTGCTGACCAGCATTCATCTTATGTTCAGGAGCTTTGGCCATTTCCTTAGGTTTAGGCCTATTCTCCTGAAGCATTTGAGTAGGCAGATCATCCATTTTGCCCTTTCCTTTGTTCATTGACTTAATTATTTCATTTTCAGTTTGTGCCACTGACTTGACAAAGATTCTCTTAGTGTTACTCACAGAAGCAACACTAAGACAAGGTGAAGATTCAAATGGATCAAAACCTAATCCACTTCTTTGAGCCATAGGTCTTTGATAACTCTGAATTTCCTCTATTGCTCTAGAGGATTTCTTCAGAGCAGACATCTTTAATTTCAGGCTCTCTTCACTTGATTTAAGAATATCATATTCATGTGAGAGGTTTTCAAACTTGGCATTGAGAATTTTAAGTTCAAAATCTTTTCTCTTCTGAGAGAGAAGTTGATCATCAATCTCCTTTTGTTGGTCAACTATCCTGAGATTTGCTTCCTCAAGCTCTCTCAAGACTTGTTGATACAACTCAGTAGACTTGACATCAACAACTGTCTCAGAGTTTTTGGCAAGTTCAATAGCCAATCTTTCATTTTCTCTCACACAATTATCATGAAATTCTTGTAACATAGTGAAATCTTCCATCAACTTTCCAAGGGAAAGCTTCAAGTTGACCTCACTATTGTTTTGTGAGATGAATGATGGTGAACTAGAAGTAGAGGATACCTCATCATCCTCAAGAGCCATGTTGCAGACATCATCATCATCATCACTGTTGGAGAACAGTCCATCTGAAGAGTTGAAGCTTTCAGCACTATCAGATTCTTCACCAGCCATCATAGCCTTTCTATTGGTGAACTTTCTGTCTCTTTTGGCTTGCCTCTCTCTTCTCTCCTTAGAGCTTAATTCAGGGCAATCATACTGAAAGTGCCCTTTTTTTTTGCAGTTATAGCACAGATCTTCATCATCTTCTTTCTTTGATTCTTCTCTTCTTTTTGATGATGAAGGTTCAGCTCTACTTGACCTTCTCCTATCAGAGTACTTGTCCTCTGATCTCTTTTCTTCAGGCTTTTTGGCTTCAGCCTGATCTTCAGGAGAGTTGTACCTTCTCCTGAATTTGTTATCCTGGTAGAATTTCTTGTATCTACCAAACCTTGAATTTAGCTTTTCAAACCTTCTAGCCATCAAGGCTAGTTCTTCCTTCATTTCAGTCTTTGAGACTGACTTTGATGATCTTGGAGTAGACTGCATTTCTGGTTCAGCAGCTTTGGCTTTGAATGCCACTCCCCTAGTAGGATTTGAAGGTTCCTCAACAGGCTTTCTTCTATTGAGGTCGAACTCATAAGCCTTGAGTTCTGAGAAGATTTGTTGCATGGGCATGGTGGAGAGATCTTTGGTATTTTGCATCATTACAGCATATACATCCCACTTTTGAGTGAGACTTCTCAAGATCTTCAACCCAACTTCTCTCTTGGTGTAGACCTTGCCCAATGAGTTGATTTCATTCATCACATCAGTGAATCTACCAGCAAACTTATCAATGGACTCCTCAGACTCCATTGCAAACTGTTCAAATCTCTGCACAGCAACTTGGAGCTTATTCTCCTTGATCTTTTCAGTACCCTCACACATTTCAGCAAGAGTATCCCAAATTTCTTTGGCAGTTGTGCAGTGGTAGACCCTTCCCATGACTGCATCTGGAATTGTTTGATAGAGAGTGTTCATTGCTAGATAATTCAGATTATCCTTCCTCTTTTCATCAGCAGTGAAGTCATCTTCATCTTTAGGAAGTACATCTCTTGTATCTGCCCTTTGAGCCTCTGTGATCCTGGGATTAACAAATGTGAACACAAAAGGACCTCTTGTGATCACTCTCAACATATCAGTATGAAGAGATGCAAGATGAGCTCTCATTCTGGTTTTCCAGAAATCATAATTATCAATTGAGAACATGGGCAATTTGTGATGAGATATGTGATTGACTGGATTATGTTTTGATCAGGATTTTGTTGTTGCTGGTTCTGGTTGTTGTTATTTCCTCTTGCCATTTCTGTAAGAGAAGGTTAGACAATAGATACAAAGGACTTCAGATAGATCAGTTCAGTGACCACACCAAATATGTGAATTTTTTGAAAACCAAGATGGCTTTTCAGAAGCAGTGGTCTTTGAACCCCTGCTCTGATACCACTTGTTGGTCCTGAAAGGAGTATATAACAAGTGTATGGGGGGGGGGGAATACACTTGTAAGCAAATTCTTTTCTAACTTGTTCAAACCAGAGCTCAACAAGGTTGTCTTGGACAACTCTGCTGAAGATGATTAACTCTTCTAAGATAATCAGACTACTAAGTACTATTGAGTACTTAGTTGAATAACTATCTAGGGGAGTTATATGTGCGGAATAGTGGTTGGCCCTTTTAGTTTAGACTCCTTTAGTTTCTGAAATCACTTGGTCAATTCAATACAGTCCAGTTTCAGGGAACTTGTCCAAATCAGTTTTGCACAGTCTTTGAATGTTTATCCTTTGAAAGATCAGTTTTGTGTGCAGTGTTGAGTGTATGAAAGTACTTGAAAGTAAATCAACACAAGAGTTTATAGTGGTTCAGAGACTCAAGCTCCTACATCCACTTTCCCTGATTTAACAGGATAATTCCTTCACTCTTGGAATTAACTTGTTTTATAGTGCCAAGGTGCACTTGATCAAGAACACCACTCCTTGGTGAATTGATCCCTAGGATGTCTAGAGTCCTAGTACCCTCTTCTCAACTCAGAACTGAACTGTTCTTCTCTCAACAGTCAGCTCCTACCACTTCTACTACTACAACCTTCTCCCTTTCACTCTTGAAAGTTATGAGGATTGAAGTAAGGTTTCAACTAATGAGATATCCTTTACAATGAAGATCAGTGTATAAGGATAGGATATCTCTCTAAGCTTGTGTATGGATATACAATGTAGTTCAGCTTAGAAGAAGTGTATGAAGACTAAGATAGTATTTGAAAGCTTTGAAAGCACTCTAGCTTGTAAGAACTTGAGGTTAGATATGCTTGGTTGAGGTTGAAGTTGGATGCTTTCAAATGGTCTTCACACTTCTGTATTTATAGACAAATGAAGGATTTGCCCGTTGGAGAGGCAGCCCCAAATGTCCATAAATGTCTTCTTTCAGTTCTTCAACTTAGAAGACAGAAGAATCTTGATAGTGACATGTCCTCATTTGGGAAATAAACGGCTGTAAGAGCTTTGTCTTCATTCTGCAGCACTCTTCCCAATGTCTGACTTTCAGATTCTCTTTTTAAGACTTGGACATTGCATCTGAAGGTTGTTCCATTGATAGGACAACATACCTCATCATTTGGACAACTCTTCTTATCACTATCAGCAGTCTTGCTTATCAGCAAGGTTGGCTTGCTCTTCTTCAGATGACTTGGCTCATACCCTTGTTTCACTTCAGTGTGATCTTAGCATGTTGATTTGTAGTTCTTTTAGGGTGTGGTTGTCTGTATATCTTCAGCACAGTTGACCTCAAGCTTTCAGAGCACTTGATCTTGATTACTTGTACTGAGACAACTCCTCTGGACAACTCTCCTGATCAGTATAGTTGGTCTTCAAAAGACTTAGTGTTGAATCCAGAGTTTGAGCTTTGAGGGGACTTGATCTTGATGGGCTTCTAAGCATATTTTCCCCCTCAAATTGTGCATCTAATCATCTAAGAGCTACCTAACATATTAGCTCCTCATCTAGCCTTTATACTATATGTTCTAACATTTCTAGAACATATTAAATTTGACTTTGGCATATCTCAGGGGGTTTTGGTATTCAATCAAAACATATCTCATTTTATTCCCAACAGATATCATATCCTTATACACTGATCTTCATTGTAAAGGATATCTCATTAGTTGGAACCTTACTTCAACCCTTACACCTTTCAAGTGAGAAAGTGAGAAGGTTGTAGTAGAAGAAGTGGTAGGAGTTGACTGTTGAGAGAAGAACAGTTCAGTTCTGAGTTGAGAAGAGGGTACTAGGACTCTAGACATCCTAGGGATCAATTCACCAAGGAGTGGTGTTATTGATCAAGTGCACCTTGGCACTATAAAACAAGTTAATTCCAAGAGTGAAGGAATTATCCTGTTAAATCAGAGAAAGTGGATGTAGGAGCTTGAGTCTCTGAACCACTATAAACTCTTGTGTTGATTTACTTTCAAGTACTTTCATACATTCAACACTGCACACAAAACTGATCTTTCAAAGGACATATATTCAAAGACTGTGCAAAACAAATTTGGACAAGTTCCCTGAAAACTGGAGTATTTGACTAAGTGATTTCAGAACTTATAAGGAGTTTAAACTAAAGGGCCAACCACTAATTCCGCACTTATAACTAACTTAGATAGTTATTCAACTAAGTACTCAATAGTACTTAGTAGCTTGCTTATCTTCGAGAAGTTATTCTCATCAGCAGAGTTGTCCAGGACAACCTTGCTGAACTCTGGTTTGATCAAGTTTGAAAAGAATTTGCATACAAGTGTATCCCCCCCCCATACACTTGTTATATACTCCTTTCAGGACCAACACAAGATGAATAATGAAGTTGACTATACAAACAACTTGTCCTATTACAAGTGGTTTGACTTATCAAAACTAAATACAAAAGATATCAGCTGCTTGAATATCCCAACAATCAACTCAATGATTGAACTAAATCTTACTAAGATTCCTCTACCTACCCAATCGAGTGTAACACTGACTTTTTCTTATTTTTGCGAATTTAATAGCACAAAAATAACTTACCCAAAAGCGTATGGGTTCGTTATAGTATAGCAAGTATATGGCCAAGTAGTTATCGTCAAAGGACTTAGGAGAGCGTGGAGCCCCAAAACTATAAGTCGAAATGGTGTTATAGAAGCAAAACGGGAGGATAAAGCAAATACCAATAAGAAAAAGAAACACTAAGTAAACAACTAAAACTAACTCTGAAAGATGAAAGTGCAAGTGAAAGAATTGTTTCGGGTGTCTTCCTTTTGTGGGATCACTAATGAATTCATGGATTAATCATAACAATTAAGCCCAATGTCTTGAATTATGCTAAAGGCTATCACATATATGTGTAGACCAATCCCTCGTGAGGCTTAGGTGAACACATGCACTAATTAACAATTATAGGATCTAATTAGTACCATAAGCTCCTAGGATAGTGAACCGTAAACACTTTCAACACGGTTACTAATGTTTAGGACTCTCCCTCTCACTAATATCCTAGACGACCTCTATTCGATTAATGTCTAATGTTGTCGATCTAAGCAATCAACCCTCTCTCAGTTAAGCTAATTACTATTTAACTTCAATTAATTAATCAAGACTCACACCCACACCCCAATCATGCAAACCCAACTCTCGTTGCAATTAACATAATCGAAAATGCTAGCTAATATGATTGATCAACCAATTTAATCATACAAATCACAACATTAGAAGCAATTTAATCAAAGACATATGCTAATCAAACAATTAATCCATAAACCCACTAATTACCCTCATAATTCCAACACCCAAAGCAATAAGAGATTACACCATATCTAAATCAACAAGTAAAATAAAATTCATGAGAGATAAACAACAAAAAATGAAATTAAAGAAAAGAAATGTATCACCTCAAGTCTTGAAATTCTTCAAATGCTTACAATAAAACAATATATACCATTGAAAACTAACTAAGAAATTAAAGAACAAACTAAAACTAACTATCTATTGAGTGAAGTGTGGGGGAGGGTAATGGAGTTGCGCCCCTGTTTTCTGCTACTCACGGCACTTATGCCCTTTTGTTCCTCCTCTATTGCGCATACCCTCTCGAATTGCCTTTAATTGAGTATTCAATCTTGGGCTCCAACAATACAATTGGTGGGCTAAATATTAATTTTTGCAATGGGCGTAGCATAAATGGGCAGCTATTGCTAAAAGGTGTGAAATGCTGCTTAGGGCATGATTGGTATGGGGTAATAGGTTTGGAATGAAATGAGTATTCATGAGTCTATTCCTAATCTTATGATTGATATATTTTTTTAACTTGGAATTACCATTCCTTAAGGAATCGGGATTCCAAAAAATAAAGAATTTCGATTCCACTCCACCCCTTGTCTTTATCCATTCCATTCTTTATGGAATTAATTTATTTTTTATTTAAAAAAAAAATTAACTCATATTTTATTTTTACGACATTATCCTCTTAACAATTAAATAAGAATTTCATTAATATTTTTAACCCTTCATCGTTGTCGCCACTGCAGCCTCCTTCTCCGCCGACTTCAATCGATACTGCTAATATCACAACCACTATCAGGATACAGAGAATTGCGATGTCGGCCTGCGATTCCCACCGGGAAGAAGCGGAAGATGGTGGCGACCCATCCAACTACAACATTAACCGTTCAACCCCATTATTTGAGCAGTACAACCAAAATCCACCATTAATGGCGACTCATCAGCAGCATAGAACCTTCTCCGCCGGCCGCCTGCGATGGTCAATTTCATCGGCGACATTTGAACGCATTTAAATCAAACGAAATTTAACCAACAATACAAGGAAATGATGCAGAAAGTGGCGGAGAAGATCAACAAAAATAGAGAAACATGGTGTAGCGGTTATCCATAGGGATGGGATTTATGAAGATGATGCACATCATATCTTTGATTATACCAAGTCCAATATTAGTTGATTGGAATTTTATGTATCTAAAATCATTAATATAAGAATAGATCGATTCACAAATGTACACCATTTTTTTTAAAATGAACTATTAATTTTGTAAAGTTTTATTATTAAAACAATAATTGACTAATTTAATATATTGCTATAAAATATATATCGAATAGTATTTTAGTCATTTAAGATAAATTCTTTACATTATCTCATTTTATTTGATTATACCAGTCATGAGAATGGAATCAATCAATGAATGGTTTTTCCATTCCTAATCCATACCCTGTAACTCTTGGGCCCAATTAATTAAGCGGGTCTCAATACTCAATAGCCCCCAACAATTAATTAACTGGGCCATCAATTAAATTGTTGGCCCAAATAATTTTCATCTTCCATGTTTTTTCGACTCCATTTTTATTTCATTCCTTCAATTGACGTCATAAAATAATTGAGGCGTGTTTTACTCTCAATGTACCTTTTTTCCTATAAAAATAGCAAACAACACCCTTTCTCCAAATCAAGTGCAATTAGTCAATTTAGTGTAAATAATGGAAAAAATCACATCAAATTAAGCAAAATAAATTCATGAATTTCAAACAATTTTCACACTAATCAAACACACTGAAAATGTTCTTCGAAATATGATGAGTTCACTCCAGAAACTGAAGTTAACGGTCTTGCCGAGCTACATGAAATTAGCGAGGTAATGACATAAACCCAAACATGTTATTATTAGTCATGTATTCTTTTCAATTTTTTAACAATAATATATATATATATATATATATATATATATATATATATGAATCATATTGTGTTTTGATTGCGACGGTTCACAAGCTAATACCCAATTACAATTGGTTCTTTTACACTTGCAAGAGGTGCAACAAGAAGGTTGAAGAGCAATATGAAAAATTCGATTGTAATAACTGTAGTTTGCAACCTATTAATGTTGAACCTAGGTATGTTGAAACGTGAAGTGCACTGCAAACTTTTGTTAACTTGTTTTTTTTTTTTATAACATTTATATGAATGTAGCTTCAAGGTGTATATTAGGATTATGGATGAGACTGGTTGTACCTCTATGGTGTTATTTGATAGGGATGTTTATTCTCTGATAGGCAAAACTGTAGTTGAATTGCTAACATATTTGAATAAGGTATTCAGAAATTAATTATTGATTTTAGGGAAATGTATAAAATAAAAATAGTTTTTGTATCATGCATACCTCACTTATTGTGATGAATTTTTAAAGTTTTTATTAGTACACCAATGTGTAATTGTGTGACATGTCATATGTCATTAACATTTTTATTATTGTTTGTATTTATTGTAGAAGAGTTTGAAGGGAACGTTCTTTGTGGAACTTGATTGATTTGTTGGAAAAAAGTTCATTTTTAGGTTTCATGTGTCGAAGTTCAATCTTTCACAAGGTTGGAATGTTTACACAGTTATGAAGGTGTCTTCCAATGAAATGTTGATCAAAACCATTGAAAATAGAAACTCTACATCGAGTATAATTTGTTCATAAACATTATTATTTACTAATACATATAAATGATTTGTTGATAAAGTTTATTAATATTAATATTGACAAGTAGTATACATTATTTGTTTATAATTTTTTTTTCATCCATCATTTTTATATTGACTATTACTACTTTCTTCAACTTTAACAATTAATGTTTGATTACACAAATCAAAATGTTAGCAGCGATTTAAAATCTCTAAAAAAACATTGAAATGGTTCAATAAAATTCATTTCTTTTATAGAGAGTATTTAAATTCATAAAAGTCCTTAAAAAAACTTTAATTATTATTATTTGCCAAAACAGAAAACAAAGAAAAAATTCAAGCGAAGCCATTTTCACAAGTAATGGAGAAAATGAAAAGAATTTCACCAATATGCACGTATCGGATATGAGCAAGGTATACATGTTTTTTCTTTCTTTTAACATACATCTAATTAAATTTCGTGGTCTACCAAGCTGCAATGAAAGTTTTTAAATAAAGTAATGTATTTAATGTGTTATAATTAATTGTTATTCTCCTGTGTTACTTATTAGGGATGTGAATTTGAAGAAGTAACCCCAGAAAATAAGAGGAAAACTTCAACTACCTTTGTTATTGATGACGAAGATGAAGAAGGAATTGAGTCAAAGTTATCCTCTATCAAAATTTTGAAGAAAGTTAAGATTGAGACTTTAATTAGAGAAATCATGACACTTCTATTTTATTTATTTTAATTTTTTAAGGATATTGGCATAATTGTGGTTTATCTATTTATCGTACATGATACATTTATGATTTGATTGATTATATTTTGATAAATTACTTGGTAGTTCACCAAGTATTATTAAACTTCATTGATTGTCTTGTGATTTAAACTTTGAGTTTTATTATGTCGAGCTATGTTCAATATTTCTTTTGAATCGTGGAAGTTATTAGATTATTTATTTTATATTTATTTCTATAAATGTTGTTTATATATTCTTAATATTTCTATATTGTCGTTTCAATACTATTAAAATTGTACTCTTCATATTATTTTGGATAATCATCATTGTTATTATTGAGCTTTTTATTTATGGATTTGTTGTCATAGTTTTTATTCTATTGTTTATTATAATGTTATATTATTGATATATAAAGAGTATGTAATACTCCCTCTATTTTTTAATATATATCATTTTATTTTTTGAACTATTTTTAAAATACATGTCATTCTGAGTTTTTTCTTTTCTTTAAATTTAACTATTTTACTCTTATTCATTTACCACATATATTTTCCATAATGAATATAGTTGTATAAATAGGCAAAAATCATGGAAAATCATAAATATTGTTTATACCAAAATTAATTTGATTTATGAATATTACCTACATTATTGACTAGATTCTTTATTAAATAAATATTCTATACCAAAATTAGTTACTCAATAGTTATGATTAGTGAAAGGTAATATAGACATGAATTTAGAACCTGAAATTGTTGTCAAAAGTCAAAAGGACATATTAAAAAATGGAGGGAGTATGTTTATTATATATTGTTAAATTTTCATAAAAATAAATAGATATATAGTATATTCTATTTGTATTTATCCTTAAATACAAAAATCTATTATTTTATAATATATTTTCGTATTACGCCAGAGATGTCATTCGAATTTTGAATATAAAAAATCAAATTAATTTTGGTGAAGGAAGTTCCTCTTCTTCAATATCATCCTCCCCATCCCCAGAATAATTGTTCTCCTCATCTTAAAAATAGATCCAGAATATTTCCTTCTTCGTCCCCAAAGCACTCTCCTCCATTTTTAGGGCTCCGTCGAATTTTTTAGATTTCAGAAGAGAATGAAACATTTTCTTTTTCATGTTATCTTGCTATGATTCAAGGATGTAGGGGCCCTTCATATTGGGCTAAGAATATTCGATCCAGATTGAATAACACTTTTTTTAAACCCTCATTTTATGGCTTTAAGCCCAAAGGGAGAGAGAGATTAAATTTTTTTTTTTTTTTTTGTGAGCATGGATCGCTGAAAGACTGATCTTTAGTACACGGTCCATTTGTGGATAAAATCTTAAAGCTATAAATAAATTAAGTCCCCTCCAATTTGGGCCTAGCCTAGTGCCGACTTCCTTGACCCATTTGCAATTATCTAGTACAAGACCAAAACTCTCTACAATTAAAATTTCAGATTTCGAGAATGTTTCTCAAGAACCTCGAGAAATTGAACCACATGCGTTGCTTTTTATGCATGTTCCTTTCTTTTCTCCTCGAAAAATTCCACATTAACTCCCCGACTCTTGAGATTCGTAATCAGCAGTACCTAAACCCCCCTTCTGATCCTCTATCATACCGTCGTCGGCCGGGTAATGGATTCAATGAAACATCAACCATTGAATTACCCACTACGATCGACATTTTATGACTGAGGAGACCATGCTCAAGACCTTTAACCTTGATGCGGGCTACTGAAAGTACGTTCTTGAAAAGCTAGAGCTCATTTTGTCATCAACCGATGATTTTGAAGCTGGTTTCTTTATTAATCCTGAAATTAAAAATATTGATCCATAGGTTTCTACATTCCATTTTCTATTGAGGATCCCATCTTTCCACCCCCACCACAATCCTGTTATGTAGAAACCATCTCCGTTTAATTTATCCATGCGAGACTTCGCCTCCTAAACATTTTTTGCCTAGACTATGGCTTTGTTACCATAAAAAGGGAAGATCCTCGTTGACTTGCGATGTAAGGATGATAAGGATTCCAAAATATCGAGGACTTATCATCTAATCCGGTAATGATAATTATTGTCCTTTCCCACTCAACATCCGCGTAGTTACCAGCCACCCTACCATCCATTACTCTATTCTTGTGAACACTTTTTCCTTTTGTAGCATGTTGTGGTTGCACCACCGCGCGAATTCATGTGGAATAATATCAAAACATCTCTTTAATCCTTCCGGTCCATGCCAATCAAAATCTCACCTTAGCCACATCCATGAAGAAATCATTATCATTCTTCATCAGTACGCATAAAAGTGTATAGTAATTATTTTCCTTGAATTTTTTATCAACCACCAAGCCCCCCTTAAGTCCATTTCCACGAGGAATCCATTCATTTTCGATCTTTCTAAGAATCTAATGGAGGGGTCATTATCCAAAATGCAAATAGTATAAATTTTATGTTCAATCTTAAAGGATCTCTCAAACTCTCGATGTCTGATATCGCTCTGGTTGAAATTAGAATTCCTTCTCTGCGTCTTATCACTCGTAGACCTCTCCTACTCACTTCTCCCACCATAGTGAAATCTCTAACCTCTCAGTTCTCACCTTTTTTTTTTTTTTTTTTTTCTCTATCTAATTTTTCCTCTCTAGTCTTTTTTCACCATTATCAAGTGTTATAAGTTATAATTTTTTTAAGTGTATATTTTTTTAATGTAACATATGAAATATTAAAAAAAAAAAAAAAAAGTAGATATTATTTTAATGGTTAAACTTTCAATTAAGTGCTCAGTCCTAAAAAGAAATGCAAAAGAATAAAGAGAAGGAAATGGGTAAGCTACGAGTGGGCTGATACAAAACATAAAAGGCTCAAATCATAGTCATGAAAAAAACCCAGCCCAAATATGTACTGAACTACAATGCCATCTGCCACATCAATTTACACAATCAAATTACACTAGTATATACTCCCATCGTCACACATTTAAATATGTCATATGTTATTTTACACGCTCCAAAAAAAGAAATATCTTCAAAATCTCAATCTCAAAATATACACATATTTATCCATACACTATTATTTCACACTCAATCTACATTTTTATTTACTTTATTTATAAAAATTTACACAATTACCCCTCAAAACATCATTCATTACATTTTTTCATTACACATTTCTTAAAATGCGTGTCATCCCAGGTTGCAAATTCCCTTGGGACGGAAAGGAGTAAAAACTATTGGCTCTTCCTTCGTATTAAATAACATGTAAAACTCACTGGAAATAGAATAATTAGAGTAACACAGTCTGTAGAGCTTCCCAGTTTTATTACAATACTACTATGAAACTGTACACCTGCTAAATCACCTGTAGGCCTAAATATATGAGCTAATGAAAAAAAGTTTATTCAAACACAAAATGAAGCAACAAATAATTCATCAAAGTCATTCGTTGAAGCATGCTAACTAAGCATTCAATTTAATCTGTATATTTGACCAAAACAATTCTGTACACCTCTTCATTGCCTACAATTTGTCTGCAATTCTTCCCAATGCATCAGCTAATTTATTCAGGACCGTTATTAAGCTGTTCACATGCCCGTTTCGTTGCTCTCTATCCAACTGAAGATGGCTGTTCTGAGCTTCAAGTTGTGACCTCAATAATTCACCGTTTTTCTCTAGAGCTTCAATTAACTGATGTTGAAGGTTCGTATTTTCATCATCTCCATCACTTGTCGCTCTCTTTCTTTTCCTTCCTTGAGTGTTTTGAGTCTCTGCTTCTGAACCAGTTTGCTTCTCATTATTTCTGCCTGCAAATCAACCACAAATCTGGTGAAGAAGAAACACCGATACTTGATAAACTAAATAGTGCTCCACTACTTTGTATATTAAACAGTATAACAAGTTCAACATAAAACTTCCACGAACCAAGTTCATACAAGTTTTTGTCAACAACAATACATGCACGGGCAAGAAACATCCAACTATTAAGTTACATAAAGTTTTCAATCGAGCGCATGCAATTATAATTTCAACGGTACACATGCAGACAAGGAAGTTTGTTCCACCTCGACATTTGATCACCAAAACCTTCACAGACTAATTTTTCTGATTAAAGGCACTTCTCAGTGTCACAAAGGGGAAAGAAAAGGAGGAGGATCACTCTGATTTAGATCCACAGCAAAAAATTCAGATAAATAGGATCCCCATTTTGGTTTGTATCAGTTCTAACATCAAATAAAATTGTGGTGGTGTTGAAAACAATTTTAAACTGTAATCACTTACCATCATTTATATTTTCCTAGCAACCTAAATTCCAAGACGCCTAAGTGGTTAGTTTCAACTTTGCCATTTATTCCAGAGAATTTATCTACTACAGGTGAATAATATCATACTAAGACGTTTGGCATGTATTTGCAACAGATTCCTTATGTTCTATAGTTTGTTCTTGTAAATCCACAAGTTACCAAACAGCCATCATGGTATTTAACTTTAACTGTAGGTATTATTTCAACATGATCTATGCAGGTAAGGAGAAAGTACCTGCATCAGGCGATTCCTGGGCAAACGATGGATACTGCTTCTCTGCAACTGCACAGAAACGAATACTATGATCAAAGAGAAACAGAAAAGGAAAGGCATAATCAGAAGAGAGTAAAATTCAAGTTCAGAGTGCATTCGGCAAGACAGTCTCACCATATCTCCAGTATCAAATTATCGAAAATGGAAATTACAACAAACGCACTGGTTTGAGCTTAGTTTTTAGTAATCTACCAATATTGTCACATATGTTCTATATGCAACCACAGAAAAGATCCCTCAGCACCAAACGTTTGATATGCAACAATGGCAATCACCCAGCAATTTCATGAAACATTCATACAAGTATTATTTCCAAGCATTCAAATACTTCTCCTAAAGCCAAGTAAAACAATTACCTTAAATTTTGTTCATACATGTTCATCTCATGATTCAATTTCAACAATTATCGATATAGAAAAACTTGTTAATGAATCAATTGAAATCACTCTGTAATTTTGCAGGCATACATGCATAGAACCATCAATTACCTGAAATTGGCGTCGGAGCGGGTATTTTGGCCGGATCCTCCTTACTCTTCTCGGAGCTCCGACCCGTTTCTTCAGGAGCCGATTGCTCGAAATCCGAGAAAAGTCCATCGTCTGCCGCCGCGCTACGGCCGCTATCAAACAAAGTCTCCGGCTCCCCATCGCCGGCATCCGCTGCCGTCTCAGCGGCTGACGCAGGCGGCAAGGCCAGAGACAGTCCGCCGCCCATTCCTTCACCGCCGCCATCTCCGCCGTCAAGGATATCATAAACCTCTCTATCAAAAAACCCAGGCAACTTCCTCTCTCTCCTCAAATCATTCCTCATAACCCAAAACGACTCCGTCTCCTCAACAATCTTCGACTCCCACTCCTTAATCTTCTTAAAATCTCCGGCCAAATTGCTCCACCTCTTCCGGCACTGAACCGGCCCCCGGTTCACCCCGTGTCTCTTGCAGTAGGAAGAAATAGTCGCCCATTTAGGCTCAATTAAACCCGACCCGAAAGCGGACCCGGATGCGCGACCCCTCCTGACCCGATTCTCAGCCACCCTTTTCCCCTGAATCAGCACGAGGATTTCCTGGCGAGTCCAACGCGGCAATCGAGCAGTTTTGCTTCCCTCATCGGCGGCGGCGGGGCCATCGCCGGACGGTTGACGACCGTCAGCTCCGCCGTCAATGGGGCCCGTAACCAAACTCAATTGCTCCAGGGCCATTTCGTGAGATCACGTGACTTCAACCTTATAAAGTTTTGTAGGTTCAAAGTCACGTGAGAAATGGGATTAGTTTAATGAAACGGCGTTTTGTTTTGACGGAAGAAATAGGGGGAGAGAGAAAGGGGTGTTATTTTATTAGTATTAAGTTTGAGTGGACTTTAATCTTTGGGGGAAAGAGAAGAGAAAAACCCTTAACCTAGAAAATAATAGAGATTAGAGGGCTTGATTTTGAATTAGTGATGGTGATTAAGAATAAGATTGGCCTTATCTTTAACTTTAATTTTTAGGAGGCTAATTTTCAATAATGACCCTACTTTCTCTTCTCAAGTTGAGGATAGTATATTATTAAGGGCACTCTTGACACATTCAATTCACACTCACTTTCCCTTTCTTACCATTCAAAAACCCCTCCCTCCTACTACGCGTTTTAGTTGGAACATTTTCTTTCTCGTCTATAATAATCCTATTTTTGTTAATATTCATTATCCTCAATTTTCAAAATACTAATTACTTTTTATATTAATTAGATAAGTTAGGATAGACTTGTGAGTTAAAAGTGGCTTTTTTAGGTTTCCATTCAAAACTTTTAAGGTGCAAATGATTTTTAATAGGTCAAATTCATATCGAGCGCAAAACTCTGACTTTAAACTGATTTTCTGCAAGTGGATTGTGGGATTGGTCCCCCAATTAGTGGGTCCTTCAATTAGATCCGGAGGCATAAAAAAAATAGATAAGTTAGGGTATGATGAAATATTACGAGCGCAAAACTCTGACTTTAAACTGATTCTCTGCAAATGGACTGTGAGATTGGTCCCCAAATTAGTCGGTCCTACAATTAGATACGGAGGCATAAAAAAAAAATAGATAAGTTAGGGTATGATGAGATATTATGAGGTCCTTAAAATAATAGTTTTCTTTCTTTTTTACAAACATCATATATTGTGTCTAAAATTCTGAATTTTACCTATAAACTTTTAAATATACTCTAATTTAATATTTAACGCTAAAATAATAATCATATCCCGAAATTATTTGCACGGTTTGACCGGCACAATTTTTAAGAAAAGAGGATTTAGTGGTTGGTGACGTAAGATAAATGAGGGGTATTTTAGGTGATTCGATGAGGTGTAAAGTAAAATATATGTAAAAAATGACTGAAAGTTTTAAAAATAAAATGATGTTGAGAGTGTATTAATTTTGTGTGGTATTTCCATATTAAAAGTGTGCAAATAATTTTGGTACGTCATAATAAGGAAAGTATGCAAATAATTTTGATATGTCGTAATAAGAAAAGTATGCAAATAATTTTGGTATGTCGTAATAAGAAAAGTGTGCAAATAATTATGAATCGAAAGAAGTATTAAATAAGAATATTTTGAACATTTTACACGTTTAAAAAAGAAATGAGACTCTAATTTTGGACAAACCAAAAATAAATAGGAGGCTATAATTTTTGGGACAAAATTGCTAGTAAATAAATTAAATGACAATTTAATTAAATAAATGGGAAATAAGAGGTAAAAATAAAGCAGTATGAACAAGTCTTTTTCTATTCATTTCTACCTAATCTAGACAATATTTGGACTAATAAATGAGGGTGAAAAGACAATGGATGTACGCAATTCAAAAGTGCGTGTAATCATCCGTTTTATTTTTCTCAATTTTATTATCCAAATATATAATTATACGTGTTCAAAATATGTAGTCAACACACTTTCTATTTAATTTGAAAATAATTATATTTAAAAACGTAATATTTATAATTTGGAAACATTTTTAAATATTATTTATTATTTAGAAATAAAATTAAAAGAAAATATATTGAACATAATATTAAAAATATGAGTATAAATAATATGAATGGGACCTTATCCGCCTATGTTCATTTAATATTTTAATTGTAAATTTACTTTATTTTCCACCTTTAAAATCTAAAAGAATCATTAGCCACGTAATCTTTTTGGTTAATGCCAATAAATGGTCCCCCACTAAATGGAGGGAAGGGCCACTTTTAGTTGTTTCAAGTCTTTGGCAAATTAGGTTGATGAGGCCACCTTTAACAATTTATTTCTCATAACCCTATACTCTATTTATTTTAGGACTCAAATACCCTTTGCCCCAATTACATTTCATACTTTCTCTTGGCTAAATTTTAATCCTTTATTCAAATTACTAAATCAAATTTTTTTTTTTTTAATATGAACTTGCACCCACTTTTGAGCACCTGAAATAAGAAAAAAGAATAATGATTGAGGTTTTTTTATGGTAATTGTGCAAACTTTATGTATAAAGTAAGTAGTTGACAATGTCTTAAACAATGATAAAGTAAGTAGTTGACTTGTGTATATGTCTGGTTTAAACGTAATGACATTTTCTGTAAAATTGTGTGGGTTCAAACGTAATGACATTTTGTGTAAAATTGTATAGGTGCAATTTATGAAGGGTTTACTATCTTAGGTATGTGCAAGTTATTTTGAAACGTCTAAAAAAGGAAAGTGCGCAAGTTAATATGTGACGTTGGAAGTACTTCATTGGCCAATTACAAAATTGTTTTGAGTGTCTCAGATATGTAAAAATACATAATAAGGAATCGATACGAATATGAAGAAAGTTTAACAAGTGATACGATTTTGTTCTTTTTATTAATAGAGTGATTTTCTTGATCGATTAAGAGTGTATTTAACATCGTTCCAAATCACAAAATTGTTTTTATAATTTTACTTTTTTTTATTTATCTAATATTTTTAAAAAATTAAAGTCTTGATATCCGACCTAAGAATCGACTAATTTGGGGGATCAATTTCAACGTTCATCAATGAAAACTCCGTTTAAAGTCAGAACTAAGTAATGAAAACTCCGTTTAAAGTCAGAACTAAGTTTTGTATGTAATAACCCAACTCTTTGTAATTTGGGGAGTATATATAAGAGAAGAATATCAAATTAAAACAAAAGTTGAATTGAAATAAAAGAAAAGAAAGGCTATTGGATTATATAATAGGAGGTTGGGAAGGAAAGGGTCTTTAATTCAAACTCACAAGTTTTGTCATTAAGGGTAAGGGGTTAGTAGAATGTCACCTTCTCCTTGTGATAAAGTGGGGACCAAATGGATTATTGTTAGGGAGGGATATTACAATTTCTACACTTTTGGCAACCCCTAAATCCTTTTCAATTTTTATGTTTTTATTATTGCACTTTCGTTTTAAATTTTATAATGAAAATTATATGTTATGATTACATACATCTATTGTTTAACACGAAAAATATATACGACTGTCTTACCAAATGTATTCCGTGCAATAAAGAAAATGATAAATCGAAATGCAGTTCTTCCTCCCTCCTTTTCGAAATACATTTCATAGTTAGGTGGACATACTTTTTTAAAAAGTGTAATAATGAATAAAGTTTTAAATGGTAATTTTATAATTTTTTATGTATAAAGTAAATAAATGAGTTGACTTATGTGTATATGTGAGATCAAAAGTAATGACATTTTATGTAAATTTGTTAATATTATAAGGGTAGAGTTTATAAAAGAGTTTTCATTTTAAGGGTGTGAAAGATATTGTAGGACATTCAAAAAAATGAAATTGTGAAAGGTAATGTGGGACGGAGGTAGTACTATCTTAAAAAGTTTTACTTTGGTTTTTTATGATAAGTTTTGTTTTATCTTATAACAAACAATCATTCAAATATTATTGAATCGTTAATTCAACATATAAATTTTCATTTATATGATTGCGCTTCACATTAGTATGTTTGTTTTATGCAACATGCAATCGCATTACATCGTCTTACTAATAAATTAATTTAATAAATAAAAAATGATGAATACATCATTTTAATTAAAAATAAATAAAAATATTCAACTATAAAATGACATATATATCTAGAATTGTTAAATAGGTCGAGCCAGGCTCGTAAGGCTGTTTGTTTCTCCTAGGCCGAACCGAGCCCATTAGGTTGCATGTTTTTCTCCGATTGAACTAGGAATAACCCAATTGCTATTAGGCTTCAAAATATGCAACCCAACTTGGTCATAGGCGGGCAGTCGACCATCAAGAAACAACTTTAATACTCCCTCCGTCCCTGAAAAGCTTGCACATTCACTCTCACTATATACACATATTTATAAAGAGATAATTGGAAGACATAATTGAAAGTGTGTGTGGGGTAGTATCTAGTGTTTAAGTAAAAAAACAGAACAATGTTACACTAAATGTTGAGACAAATAGTGTAGCATTAACTCTAACAGAATATAAAAAGTAAACACAGTACACAGCGGAAGTCTAAAACACTAAAACACAATAAGAACACAATGACATAATTTTTAACATAGATTTTATTAATAACAAAACCTATGCTAAGCCTTACGGCGAAAACAATAACTTAGTTCATAAGTTACAAAAATGTCGTGTGAAATGTCTCAAAAATTACTTCAACATTCCACAAACCGAAACTACAATCGAGGCAGGTGCCTGAATTCGCAAATAGACTTAAGTGTAAAAACACTGTCTAAAGAACTAATCTGATCTATGATTCACTCTCACTCGATACAAGACTAGAACTAAGTACACTAGAAGGTGTGGTATCCCTCGACGTACGTTAAATGATATAACTACTGACCATAACTCCTAACTAGAGTTGAACCCTCAAGAAGGTGTTACTCGAATAGTGCATGCTTTGAAATTAAAGACTCCAGCGGTATTTATAGAGCAATAACCGAATTTTAGATCCTTCCATTATAAGATCCTATTTTTTAGGACCTCAACTTCCATGATCTTTCAAGATCCTTCTTCCATCTTCCATGTCGTTCTAAACTGCTCCAGAATCTTCTATCACGTTCTCCAACATTCTGGAATCTTTCAGGTTCCAGACTCTTGTAGAAGCTTCTAGAATCGTACCTGAATGTGAGAGCATTTAGTCCAACATTTAATGTAATATTTCAGAAAGGACTTAGAATAAATCAAGGAAGGTCAAATTAAGATGTTGTTGATAATGTTAAAGCATTTAAGAGTTAACAACATCTACAATCTTCCCCAATTTGACCTTTAGACTACAACACACTTGATGCACATATATTTCTATACATACTCAGTATTATGTATTTAGGTGAGGTTAACATCAAGTCTAAATACTAGTCAAGACAATACCTGTTGTAACCGTTGAATCAAATTAAAAGAAGACCAAGAATAATTTCACTAAGATCCGTGCCATAAGATCAAAGTAATCTTATTCAAAACCAAAACAAGTATAAATAGTACACTTGTTTACAAAACATATAACTTTACAAAAATAAAAGATTAAATCAGAGCATAATGTACGAATATGTACTTGATCAACCTAAGACTTAAGTAAGACTCAAAGAAATCAGAGCAAAATAAACAGAGAAAAATAACAAACGAAACAGAGCAAAAAATAGAAAAGACTCAACATGATTAACTAAGAATTAATCCATATGCAGTAAGCAATTAAAATTTTATTCTTTAAAGCAAACAATTTTAAGCCTTTTAAAGCAGTAAGCCAAATAAGAATACATTTTAATACAAAAATTTTTAAGCATGTAGGACATAGATCAGAGTTAGAAAAAAAAATCAAATAAACAAGGCATATTCATCATGCAGTAAACACTTAATGATAAGAAAACAAATTAAGCAAGAAGCAGTAATCAAATATCATTAATGCAAACTAATTTAAGCAACAGAATTTAACTTAAATATAACAGAATAACAAAAACAAAAGTAGGACTGAAAATGACACGAATTGCTATGACAATAGCAGCAGCATCAAGGTCCTGCACATGTGCCATTTGTACTTCAGTACTCCCCCTATCTTGCAGCATCTGTTCTAGATATCACCATAGAGGATTTTCATATCCTCATCATTTTCAGCAACATCAGCAAACTTGTCTTCATCAGCCTCTGGTTCTTCAATAAAACAAGTTGAAGCAAAGAGTGCAACAACATTGTTAGCAACATCAGTTACTCCATTCTCTGTAGCATCAGGTACACCTCCAGCTTCAGGATTCAACTCTTCAATAACAACTCCAGAAGTGGAAGGTGGTACTCCCCCTGTTGTAGTGGAAAGTAGCCTGGTCCACTTATCTTTGATGAATTGGAGCTCATCAATCTGGTCCTATAAGTGTTGTAACTGCAATAATATAAAAGATCTGGGAACAGAAAATGTGGTGTCAGAATTACCACCAATGTTCTCAGCATCTGGTGTAGCATTAGGTGCAGCTGTGTTCTGTTCAGGTCTTGCTGGTGTGGGTTGAGGTTGAGCAGGAGCTGGTCTTTGAGAAGAACTTCCAGGATTGTGCAAGGGCAGATCTTTCACTCTTTCACCAATGAGCAAAGCAGGTGAAATGGTGTATAAAGATACCTTTCCTCTAAGAACTTCAATCTTCTTAGGAGTAAAACCATGCATCTTCAAGTATGAACATATAAGCACAGGGTATGGAAGGTTTCCTTTATCAGAAATGTCACCACTAAACTTCATCATGTGGTGGAAAATAGTCAATCCCAAATTAAACTTCTTCAAAACCACTATCCTATAAAGCAAGATTGCTTGATCCTTTGTCACTTTGGTTGAATTGGTAGAGGGTATCCAGTTATAAACAATCAATTTATGTAGTACAAAATAAAGAGATGTAAGGTCCTTAGCCAACATTCCATTCTTCCACTTAGTCAATAAACCACCAGTCATAGAAACAATAACAACATCCAAATTAGGTTCATCATCATCAAGTACTGGTTCTATTCCTAAGAAATCATTAATCAACTCTGGGGTAAATGGAATTGTACTCCCCCTAAACTGTACATTCCCATACCAACGGGAACTCCTCCTACCATTACTTTTCCTCAAACAAACATAGAATTCATACACCCAATCAGAAACAAATATGTCACACAAAGTCAGAGCTTTCATCAACTTTCTATCCTCTAAGAATTGAATCATGTTCTTACTCTCAAAATCAGAAACATGAATTCTCCTTTCCATTAACAGTTTTCTCCTAGACATCTTGGTAATCTTATCAACTAAACCATCAAAATCAGAATCATCAGGTTCAGAATTACCTTCCACAAAATCTCCTCCCTCAGAGCTTGATTCTTTGTCTTTCTCAGAGCTGGATTCAGCATCCTTTTCAGAGCTTTCCTCTGATCCTTCACTGCTGGAATCACCTCCATCATCAGGTTCTGGTGCTGGAGCACTTGATTCAGCATGTGTAGCAGCATTCTTCTTCAGAGCTTGCTGAATGTCTCTGAGGCAGATCTCCATTTCAGAATCAGACTCAGGTTCTGGTTCTGTAGGCATAGTTCGAACAACATTAATCTTTGCCTTCCCTTTCCCCTTTGGATCAACCTTTTGCTTGGTTGGCTTCTCAAGCACCACCTGTTCTTCATCGGATTTAGAAAATACCTGAATCGGTTCAGCAACATCACCACCTAGCTTTTTCTTCTTCCTCAAAGAGTCTAAGTAATCAATTCGAGTAAAAACTCGGTTTGATCGTCTCCTTGGAACTGGGCTCCTCTTTCTTTTCCCTTTTTCAGCATTCCTCTTGGAAGGAATCGGTTTAGAGTCCGACTTCGAGACATCAGAGTCAATTTTGTCGAATTTTTCGAGCGCTTCAGCATCCTCCATCTGAGCGTCCTCACTTTCGGATGTCTCCGCATTCGACGGCTCCTTTGACTCAGCAACAGGGGATTCTTCAATCTCCTTCTCGTTCTCCCCCATAGAGGCAGCAGTCGGGGCCTCTGTTTCAACATTAGGGCTCGCGATTTGGGGCTTTTGAGCTGTGGATGAAGAAGGTGCAGTAGTGATAACTTCTTGGGTGCGCAAGTAGTGTGAGATATCTATGGACATATCTCCAATCGTGAGGATAGGTGAGTTTGCAGACCTCATCGATTGAGAAAAATTCTCAACCGCCTGGTTCAATTCGGAGAGTGAGGCTCCAAGTGGGATATGGATTGTTGTCGGAGTAGCTGGAATGGGTGTGACGGTTTCGGCAGTTGGGGGTGAGTTCTCGTGTGAAGCGGCCATGAAAGCTAGTGTATGGAGGTTCGAGAGAGATGGAGATGACGGTTTCGTGGGAGTTTGAGTGTGGTGAGGTAGTTTCTTTATTTCCTGTCATTTAAGCACCAAGAAATCAAAAAAATAATCACAATAACCGAGACAAACAAGGTTTTAGCAAATCTTAAAATGCAATACTCAAATCACTCGAAAAAAATGCAATGCTTAGTATATCATGTTACGAGAATTATATAGGAGAGAATGCATAGTTGGAAGTAATACGTATAAAAATTAAAAAAACTAACTAAGGAAGATTCTAGACGAAATTCGATAATACTCCCTAAACTTAGCCACAAAAATAGATCATGGTTAAGTAGTCGATAAAATCATAATTAAATAATTAATTAAATTAAGAACATTCTAAAATATTTAATATATAAATGTGTATAATCTGAAATAAAATAAGGATGTGGGTTAGTATAATCAGGAATAAATAAAATAAATTTCCACAAATAATCAAATAATTACTACATATAAAAATATAATCGAATCATCTAATGTTATGCTCAAAACTGTTACATACACCTCAACACAGTTTTTACATGAATTTACTTCATTTGTGTTGCACCATATTTTTTCTTTTTGTGTTATAACATCTAATTTGTATTGATCCATTGTTCTTGTAGAGTACATCGTAGTAGCGAACTCCGTGCCCCATACTTACTTAATCGATTACAAACCTCTTGATGTTTTTACCAAATATCACCTTTTGAAAAGAAGGCATCGTAGTAGCGAACTCCATGCTCCATAGTTACTCAGTGATTTGGTACATCTTTTAGTATGCTAATAACATTCTATTTTTTATGCATTTGAGAGGTGTAAGACATGTTTATTTTTGCACAACAAATTTTAGATTCAAGAATATTTTACAAAAGAATTATTCAACGAAAATAGGAAATAAATTAAATCTATAACAACTATACAACCTTATGATGTTGTCCCAAATGTTACGACATTTGTGACACCATCCATATAAGATTATTCAGATACTACATATACCAAGAGATTTTCTCAAAGATAAGAATGACTCAAGGTCAAAACCTTAGTAAATAAATCAGCATTGTGATTTTCAGAAGGTACGTATTCCAACTTTACTATGTTCTTCTCAACTAAATATCTCATAAAATAATGCCTAATGCAAATGTGTTTAGTGAGTGAGTGTTGTACTGAATTTTTTGAAATGTTTATGCACTCATATTATCACAGAAAATTGTAAGGATATCGTTTTCAATTCCATAGTCATGAAACATCTTGCATAACTACAAGATTGTTTCTCATGTAGAAAAATCCTCCACTCTTACTCTTTATGTCGTCTATATCTCATACTCAATCTGCATCACTGTATCCAATCAATGTGTTGTTGGTGTCCTTAGTGTACCATATCTCAAGTTCACTTGTACCTGCATCATACTTGATAATTCTTTTCATTACGTTCAGGTGAGATTCCTTTGAATTAGCTTGGTACCTAGAACAAACAAAAACACTATGCATAATATCTGGTCTACTAGAGGTTAGATAAAGTAAACTTCTTATCATGGATCTATACAATGTTGGATCAACATTCTTACCAGCATTGCCTTTACAAAGTTTCAAAGTAGACCTCATAGAAATTTTCATTACTTTTTAACTTTCAAAATCAAACATTTTAACCAAGTTCTTAGCATACTTACCTTGAGAGAAGAATATACCATCATTACATTGCTTGATTTGAAGACCTAAAAAATAATTCAAATCTCCAACCGTACTCATCTCAAATGTTACAGTCATTGTTTTAACAAATTGGTTAACATTTTATCACAAGTTAAACCAAACACAATGTCATCAACATATATTTGAGCAATAAGTAAATTTTCTCTAGTGTGTTTAATGAACAAAGTTATAACAGTTTCTCCTCTAATAAAATGATCAGGGTTGTTCAACATATGCTTCTTCATTCAAAATGCAATTTAGAAATGCAGCTTATACATCCATTTGATGAAGTTTAATGTCAATAAAACATGCAATTGCTGGCAATAATCTAATAGATTCTATCCTAGCAACATGTGCAAAAGTTTCATCAAAATCAATAACCTCAACTTGGGTGTAATCTTGTGCAACTAATCTAGTCTCATTCCTAAAAAATGTTATCAAACTCATCAGTTTTATTCTTAAAATTCACTTTATTCCAATGACATTAGTATGACTAGGTCTTGGAACTAGTGTCCATACTTCATTCCGTTCAAACTGATTAAGTTGATCATGCATAGCATTTATCCAATTTTCATCAGTTAATGCTTCATTCACATTTTTAGGTTCAATTTCAAAATAGTAACACTCTGCATTCACAACATTGCAAGTAGAAGACATGCATATTGTTCTTACCACATCTACCTTATTTGATCTACCTTTTCCTCTTGTTTGCACTCCAACTGTAGCATCACCTATGATCTGGTTAGAAGGATGACTTTTGTCTATTCTTGAAGAAGGGTTCGTTTTGGGAACATACTGATTATTCTGTAAAGGTACAACTGACTGTTCTGTAGATGTTGACCCAGATGTGTTAGCATTTGGTGCAGGATTTTCAGGTTTCAGTGTATTCTCAGAATTGTTAGTAACTTGTGATACATCTTCTTCATCTTTGTCATCTGTAAGACCTTTATCATCATCAAACACAATATTAACAGATTCTTGAACAGTGTTAGTCCTAAGGTTATAAACTTTTATAAGCTTTACTATTTCTAGAATAGCCTAAAAAGAAACCTTACACTTTTAGAATCAAACTTATGAAGTTGATTCATATCATTCAGAATATAACACACACAACCAAATACATGAAAATATTTCACATTTGGTTTTCTAATGTTCAAAATCTCATGGTGTTTGAATAGAACCAGATCGAATATAAACTGTTGGGATATAAATTCATCCTAAGCCCCACTTGATGTTAGAATAGTTTTGATGGCCAAAACACTTAGAGTTTATAAATGTAATAGGATCAACTGACTTGTATAGAACAGCTTAGACTAGTCTTGTGTGATCAACTGTATTGATATCAGCTGATCAGCACAGTCCTGGCTTACATGCCTATCCTCAAGATGAGAAGAGTAGAAGACATGAAGACTAGAAGATCCTTGAAGACCAGATAAGTTAAGGTGCTTGTATACCTACCTATCTGATGGAGTCCCAGATTGAAGATGGCCTAAAAGCAGTACAAAGAATTTCCAGATCAGAAGAGTGAAGATAGAAGACCTAAGGCCCGAAGAGTAATCAGAAGACTAGAAGTACAGATCAGAAGACTATGTGCTCTTCCAGGACTCGGCTGATTCCCAAGTCATCTTGCAATTCAAACGAAGACCTACCTTATTTATAAGATTGACATGATCCCAGGATTGAAGCAATCAAGCGGCTGGAATCAAGGAATCAAGCTATTATGGAAAGATTGCTCAAACGGCTAGTCAACTCCAACGGCTAGTTGCAACCAATCTCCATTATAAATACAAGAGGATGAGAAATCACATAAAAGAAGTCACAAGAGAGAATTCAACAAGCCAAGCAAGCAATCAAAGCTAAAGCCATACAGTTCTAAGAATTCTCAAAAGAGCCAGAAACCATTAGATTATCTATAGCTCTTAAGTGATTTCTATCCAACCCTTAAGAACCTGAAACCTGTTCATATTGTATATCAATTGTTTTAGGCATAGTGGTTAAGCAAATTATAAGCTTGAACCATTAGTTGGATACACCTCAAAAACCCCAAACCCTCACCGAAAGGTTAAAGTTTTTGAAACCCCTTAAAGTGCAAGTGCTTACAATCACTTGTGGAGACCGCAGCTGTTAGGACGGCTCAGATCTCAAAGTCCTAACCTTGGGACTATAAAGGTCAAGACCCTTGTAATTTGTGGAAATTAAAAGGGATTAAACATCACGTTAGGACGTGAGAGTGGACGTAGGAACGTATATCCGAACCACTATAAATCCGGTGTTATTTACTTTCTGCACTTTACATTTCTGCCTTTACATTCATTATTATATAGTGCATACTGTGATTTCAACACTCTTCAAAACAAGGCCATAACTTTCAAACCAGCATCAGCTGAGTATTTTCATTAAGTAAAACAAGTTACAAGAACGAGTCTAAACCAGGGCCACCATAATTCCGCATATAACCTCCTCAGTCAGATCACTATAGTCATCTGGACTAGCAGACTTGCAGTCCAGTTGACATAGCAATCAGAAGAGGTTCCCAACTCTGTTTGAAAAAGTTTTAAAGTCTATTCACCCCTCCCCTCTAGACTTTAAACCCATTCACTACTCGTTCAGGGACCAACAAGTGGTATCAGAGCAGTGGTTCTAACGGACTACTGTCTCTAGATTATCAGAAGACTTGAGGGAGTCTTTCTGTAGTCCTCTTGAACAGATCTTTTTGGAAAACTTGTTTTTGAAAACTCATACAGCATGAGTGCTAACATGCGTAAGTTGCCTAAGTTTTCAGTTGAGGATTATGATTACTGGAAGATCAGGATGAGGAAGAATCTCACATCAGTCCACTACAAGATGTGTTCAGTAATCACTGAAGGCCCAATCACCATCATGACAATCAACACTGCAAATGGTGATCCAGAAGTCCCAGTTGGAGAACTGGTTCCCAAGCCCATGAGGGATCTCACACCAGAAGAGATGAAGCAATCAAACCTTGATAGCATTGCTCAAGATTACATAATGCAAACTCTTCCAAATGAGTACATTGCAAAGGTCATCCACTGTGAGTCAGCCAGAGAGATGTGGGAGGCATTGGCACTCCTCTGTGAAGGAACTGAGCTGATCAAGGAAAGCAAATTGTCGACAGCAGTCAAGAAGTTTGAACACCTCAAGATGCATCCAGGAGAAACTATTGATCAGCTGGACAATAGATGTACAAAGATCATAAATGAGATTGAATCTCTAGGCAAGAAGTATACAAATAGAGAGAAAAACTTGAAGATCTTGGACTCTTTACCCAAGAGATGGAAACTCAAGAAGACCATCATCAAAGATACTCAAGATATCAAGAAGTGGTCTACTCAAACTCTATTTCAGAACCTAAAAGCTCTTGAATATGACCTTGACAGAGAAGAAAACTCAGGAAGTGATGAGTCAACTGCAGCCCCATCTACCTCCAAGACTGTAACCTTCAAGGCAGCCAATACAAAAGCTGCAAGTACCTCATCTGGCAAGGCCTCTCTGAAAACAGAAGACTGTGAAGGATCAGACATGAGTCTGAAGGAACAAATGGCTCTTATGATCAAGAGATTCGAAAGGATGAACACTCTCAACAGCAAATATAGAAAATTCTATAGAAACTACAAAGATAGAAGAGCAAGTTCACCCTCCAGAGGTTCCAGAGAAAGAACACCAGAAAGACATCCTAGAAAGGATGTGGAGTCATCTAACAGCCGAGGATCTAGAAGAAGAGATGCCACTCCTCCAAGGAAAGGCAACTCAAATCAGAAACCTGGATCATGCTTCAACTGTCGCAAACCAGGACACTATGTCTATGAATGTCCTGAGCTGGATTTGGATGACAAAGAAGAAAGAAGGCCAAGAAGAACTTCAGACAAGAAAGCTATGGTGACTGAAGAATCTGAATATCAAAGTGATGAACTCCCTACATCACCAGACTGCCAAATCTTCTCAGATGATTCAGATGACCTAGCTATGATGGCCATAGGTGAAAATGAGGTAAACTCCTATACTACTACTTTCCATTCACCTATTTTTTCACAATCAGATGAGATAAACTCATCTGAAGGCGAATCATAAGACACCTATTATCAATCTTTAAGAAAAGTAAAAGGTGATCTGGATATTGCCACTAGAGCTTTTATAGAAGTGGAAGAGGAGAATAAGGATCTAAGGAAAGAAACTGCTAAGTTGAAAAAGGTTAAGTTTGATAACACCCCTGAGCTGGCCACAATGAATGAAAGATTGACCAGAGAAGTGGAGATTCTTAAGGAAGAAAATACCACAATAACTCAGTTGTATGAGGGGATGTTACAAACTCAAGCTTTAGAAACTAAGGAACTTCGTTCACTACAATCCAAATTCGATGACCTCTTCCAAGCACACAAGCTCTTAGAAAAGGAGAAGGAATGCCTAAATCAAAAGATATCAGAGTTCAATAAAGCCTCTACTACTATTGAAAGTATCTCTGAGTATTATAGATCAAATGGCAATAAGATGGGTTTTGGCTATGAACTCAACCCATCTACATCCTCTCCAGCTGGGGGTAGTACACCTAACAAGTGCACTACTCAGACACATGAAAAGGGTGAGTGTTCTAAACACAATGAACCTAATATGAACCAAAAGGCATCTGTACCAGCTAAGGCTAACTATCCCAAAACCAAAAATGGTAAAGGACAAGCTAACCCCAAACCTGTACAGAGGAACAGCAAACAGCCTAGACCATCTCGGCTGAGACAGTCTCAGCTGTATGCTGCTCCAGCCAAGAAGAAGAAGTCTTCTTCAAACAAATCTGTTCTCTTTGCACCCCTTATCTCTTATGATATTGTGAGAACAGAAGAGTATGGTCCATATAATCGTGTGCATCGACCAGCTAATGCACCCAGGCCGAATGTAACTAGCCAAAAGATCATGTATGTACACTCCTATAAAGGGAAACCATTTGACTATTACTTAGCTGACACTAAGGACAAATCAGATCAGTCCAAGGTGCTGACTGGTAAGATTTGGTTCTGTGATGCCCGAGGGAAACAACTCAAGTGCTCAAGGTTGTTCAAACGACCAATGTATATGTGGGTTCCCAAGGGTAGTACTAACACCCCAAGGACCCAAAACAAAATGGGTACCTAAGACTTAACTTTTCTTGCAGGAAAGGAGGGACCTATACAGAAGAGGAGGTCTAGCAGGAGAAACTTGGTACATAGATAGTGGATGCTCAACTCACATGACAGGAACCAAAGCCCTGCTGACCAACTACATAGAAAAGAAAGGTCCAAAAGTCTTCTTTGGTGATAACGCGCATGGTAACACAAAAGGATATGGCACCCTTAAAAATGGTGACATTGAGGTACATGATGTATCATATGTAGAAGGTCTTAAGTTTAATTTATTATCTGTTTCTCACTTTTGTGACACTGGTTACTCAGTCAAATTCTCTAAAGATGAGTGTCTCATAAGTGATAAGAGAACAAAACAAAACCTTCTAACAGGATCTAGAAAGGGAAGTATGTATCTTGCAAATTGGAACAGTTGTCCTAAGGATACATGTCTGCTTGTGAAGAGCCCTAAAGATGTCAGCTGGCTATGGCACAAACGTCTTAGTCATCTGAACTTTAAGACTATGAACAAGTTAGCAAGGGAATCCTTAGTTGATGGTCTGCCTAATGAACTCTACTGTAAAGATCAGGTGTGTGATGCATGTCAACAAGGAAAGCAAACAAAGGTCTCCTTCAAGACCAAGAAGACAGCATCAACCAGCAGAGTTCTTGAACTGCTTCACATGGATCTCTTTGGACCAATCACTCCAACCACTCTAACAGGGAGGAAGTACACTCTTATTGTTGTAGATGATTATTCCAAGTTTACTTGGGTTATCTTCTTATACAAGAAGAGTGAAACACAGCAGAAGCTCCCTGAAGTATTGAAGAGGATCCAAGTAGAGAAAGGAGAACCAATTGTGAAAATTAGAAGTGACAAAGGCACTGAATTCATTAACTCTTATATTATTGCCTATTGTACTTCTAATGGTATTCAGCATGAGACAAGTGCAGCAAGAACACCACAACAGAATGGTGTAGCTGAAAGAAGAGTCAGAACACTCAAAGAAGCTGCCAGAACACTCCTTGCTGAATTCTCCACTCCCAAGAAGCTATGGGCAGAAGCCATCAACACAGATTGTCACACTCAAAACAGGTCAGGTATTCATAAAATACATGAGAAAACCCCATATGAACTATGGAAAGGAAGAAAACCTAGAGTATCTTACTTTCATATATTTGGTTGTAAGTGTTTCATTCACAACAATGGGAAGAGTAAGTTGAATGCTTTTGATGCCAAAGCAGATGAGGGGATATTTTTAGGATACTCCTCAACTAGCAAAGCATTTAGAGTACTCAACAAACGAACCCTTCTTGTGGAAGAAACACCTCATGTTGTTTTTGATGAATCTTGTGAAAAGAATGCAGTAGAAACAAACTCAGCTGCAGATCAGATGAGACATCTAGTGATCAAGTCCAAACCAGATGAGTTCATTGAAGTCAATGAACCTTTCCCTGAAGAACCAGAGGAGGATAAGCCTCATAGACCTGTCACTAGATCTCAAACTCAAGCAGGACAAGCTGACCAGAATCAAGATGCACCAATCCCAAATGCCAGGGGGAATGATCTCTTTGACACTCAAGATACAGATGATGATCAACCTAATCAAGTCAACCCTCCTGATGGCACTAGATCAGATGAGAATCCAAGCTCATCCAATGCAGATACTCCCGTGAGGCATACATGGAGAAACAATCATCCATCAAACCTCATCTTAGGAGGAGCAGACTCAGGTGTCAAGACCAGAAGACAACTGAATCAGAACTCACAATCATCTATGTTCTGCTGGTGTGCCTTCCTATCCAACATTGAACCAGCTGACATAGAAGAAGCAATGACAGATAGCAATTGGATCACTGCTATGCAAGAAGAACTAAACCAATTCGAAAGAAATGAAGTCTGGGAATTGGTAGATCGTCCTGAAAACCACAATGTAGTAGGAACAAAGTGGGTATTCAAGAACAAGAAGGACGAAAATGATGTGATAACTAGAAATAAGGCTAGGCTAGTTGCAAAAGGATACTCTCAATCTGAAGGGATTGACTATGATGAAACCTTTGCTCCAGTAGCCAGATTAGAAGCCATACGACTGTTTCTAGCTTATGCATCATATATGGGCTTCAAGGTATATCAAATGGATGTCAAGAGTGCTTTTCTAAATGGTATTCTGGTAGAAGAAGTATATGTAGAGCAGCCTCCAGGTTTTGAAAAAGGTGATCAAGTATATCGACTGAAGAAGGCTCTCTATGGTCTAAAACAAGCCCCTAGAGCTTTGTATGACACATTGTCACAATTCCTACTTGACAATGGATATACAAAAGGCAAAGTGGATAGAACTCTTTTCAGAATACAAGAAGGAGAAGACATCTTAATGGTGCAAATATATGTAGATGATATTATATTTGGATCACCCAATCAAGAGATGTGCAAGAAGTTCTCTGAACTTATGCAAGGAAAGTTTGAAATGAGCATGATGGGTGAGATGAATTATTTTCTAGGACTTCAAGTCAAGCAGAGTTCAGAAGGGATCTTCATCAACCAGTCCAAGTATACCAAGAGCCTATTAGAAAGATTCAAAGCCCTACAAAGCAAGACTGCAAGGATTCCAATGATGACATCTTTCAAAATGGAACCAGATGAGTCTGGAAAGGTAGTTGATCAAGCTGAATACAGAGCACTGATTGGATCTCTACTATATCTTACAGCTAGCAGACCAGACATAACATTTGCTGTAGGAGTATGTGCTAGGTTTCAAGCAAACCCAAAGCAAAGTCATCTAGAAGCAGCAAGGAAGATTATCAAGTACCTAAAAGGAACAGTCAACCTAGGACTATGGTACCCTGCTGATGACAATCTAGAATTGAGTGGCTATTCTGACTCAGACTATGGAGGATGTAGAATTGATAGGAAATCCACATCTGGAACCTGTCAATTTCTAGGCAACAAGCTGATATCATGGTTCTCTAAGAAGCAAACCTCAGTTGCAACCTCCACCACTGAAGCAGAATACGTGGCAGCTGGTAGTTGTTGTAGTCAGCTGCTCTGGCTAGTTCAACAACTCAAGGATTACACTGTAGAGGCAAGAGAAGTCCCTATTTATTGTGATAGCAGCAGTGCCATTGCCATCACTCAAAATCCAGTCCTCCACACAAGGTGCAAGCATGTCGACATTCGACACCACTTCATAAGAGACCACCTTGAAAAAAAGGACATCAAGATGGAGAAAATTCACACAGATATCCAAAGAGCAGACATCTTGACTAAGCCCCTAGCTGAAGAAAGGTTCAAAACCCTATGTTACAGCTTAGGACTCCTGGACCCAAGCACATGAAGAAGGAAAGATCAGCTGAAAACCTCAGCTGACCCAAGTGCAGCAGACTAGGAGGATCAGATGAGGTGAATAGACACCTTCATCTTCAGGTAAGTTCTTTCCCAATGAAGACAAATAAAGCTGAGGGAAAACTTAGAGTCATCTAATCAAGGGGGAATCATGATACCTTAAGAATCCTTGATGAAATACTCTAAAATCTGCATTGCATATCATATCATATATATATACAGCAGACTTGAACAAAGTTATTTGATCTCTTTATTCCCAGCAATGTATACTATGTATAATAATAAACTATTCTTCATAAAATACTTTATTTATATACATAAATACAGTGTACTATTGAGTTATACTTGGTTGGATTAATACACCACCGACTCAACAGTATGCATGCACAGTACGGATTTCAAATAACTCTTGCTCAAAATTTATAAATTCTGCATTCCATAAGATAAAGTCTGAATATCTTTAAATGTGAACCCTTAGATCAAGAATCTCATTGTTGATCTTAAGAAGTAACTTTTCAGAAATACAGACCTATCAACTCTATAGTTTTGTCATCTTTCACTCCACTACCTCATTTCTACCCCTATAAAAGGAGGAAGTTATGAGAACACCTAAGAACACAAATCACCAACTACAATTTTTGTTTCAGGTATGGAGAAGATTGAAAGAAAAGATGGAATGGAGATCATTCTTCAACCAAGGTCTTGGGTGAAGGAGATGAAGATTTGTCCAGAAGATAAAGATGATGCAGATCAGCACACTTGGCTTACTCAACACAAGTATGCCTATGAAAACTAGAGGAAAGAGAGACGTCCTTATTGAAAACTAGAGGAAAGAGAGATGGGGAAGACAAAGTAGCAAGCAAGCAGAGCTTCTTCTCCAGGGGGAAGTTCTACATGGAGAGCTTGTTATCAAAAGCTATTGTGTCTAAACAGAACATGAAGGCTGAGTCCATGGCCCTCTCTTCGACTCCATTGAAGCCTCTTCCAATCTTCCTTCTCTTTCAAGAGTAGCGAAGAGATTCAATTAGGACACATTTGATGCTACAACCCATCTGATGATGAGGAACATCAGATGGTAAGGGCAACCTGAACCAGTGGGATACCATCCAGGCTGATATACATATTGATTTGATGGTCCTACTTGATTCAGAGATAGAGCTGGAAGATCCATCAAACCAGGTTGGATCACCACTCACAATAAAGCTGGAAGATCCATCATCCAGGTTGGATCATCACAACAACAATGAAGGATCCATCAAGCCAAGTTGGACCTTCAAAGCACAGAAGATTTACTCAGCAAATCTCAATCCTCCACTCAGCTGATCAGAAGACCAACTCAGCTGACCAGAAGACTTCCAAGAGAAATCAGCAGACCTTTTCAGGAAATCAGAAGACTTCACTCTGCTGATCAGATCACTTGATTTTTGAGTTTAATGACTATCTTTGATCATGTAATTCATTCTAGATTTATTCCTGAATGTAATTAAACAAATTGGCCTATATAAGGAATGCAATTCACTTATAAAAAACGGCCTTGATGATCAATTCTTGCCACAAAATTAGTCACAACGGCTATGTTTGGTAATGATGTCATTAATACTCAATTACCAAATTGCCAGCAAATCAACTATTGCCACTTGGCAAACTCAGCCGACAAATTTAAAGAAAGGCCCAAAATCAAAGAAGGAAAATCTTGGGCTCTACTCCACAATTAAACCCAATTCTGATTGTTAGATCAAGAATTGTTGGAGTATATATACACACCCTTAAAACTCTTCCAAACCCTTTCGCTCACAATACCCTATTGCTCTCAATACTCTCTCGTTCTGCAAATTTCTTTCAAGCTCTCAAAACCTAAACACTTAAACTCTACTATGGCAATCATTGAAATTTACGACGAGAAGACCAAGAGCACTGGCACCTTGGATGCTGCAAAGTGGTCCAAGGAAGGGAAGATGTTCACAGAGAATGCTCTGTTTTTCAAAGGCAAACACACAGCTGCAAACAAGGAAATCCTTCTCCGTTGCATCAACCTCAACCTTCGAGATTTTCTGGAAGCAGCACCCACCAATGTTTATGAACAAGATGTGTTGGCTTTCTATGCAAACGCTGTGATGAAGGGATCTTATGTCGAAAGTGTCATGGGTGGACACAGGGTCAAGGTAACAAGGGAAATCCTTCAGGAACTTTTCGGTTTATCAAGGGGGAAGATCAATATCTCCACCTACATCATGAATAAGGAGAAAGAGTACATGGAGATGTTCACTGATGGGAGAATCAAGGCTGCTGATGCCTCTGGACTCAAGAAATCCCAACTAGAACCTAAGTTCCAAACCCTGATGGATATATCAGGCAAGATGTTGCTAGGTAACACATTCAGTCATGATGCTGTTACTACTCTAAAGGTTAGAGTTATGGCTGCAATCTGGGATCAGATTGATGGAGACTGGCAAGGGCTTTTCTTGGACAGAATTGCTCTTGAAGCCAAGAAGGTGACTTTGGACCTTCAATCAAGAGAATGGAAGGTGACCTCTACTGTTAGCTTTGTCAACAAGCTGAGTATCATTCTTCCAGAAGTACTCCCAAGAAAGTACAAGATGGGACCTCACAAGACCTTCCACATCTCCAAATATTATTTAAGGAAGGACGCTCTTGCTGAGGCAGCAAGGTTGAAAGAAGAGAGGAAGAAGCTGTTAGCTGAAGCATCTTCCAAAGATGTTATTGAAAAGGCAGAAGAGTCCACTCATAACTCTGCTGCTGAAGAAGAAGAGGAGCCATCGAAAGAAGAGGCTCAAAAGAAGGTTGCTGAAGAGGATGATGATGACAATCAGACCTTAGCACAAAGAAGATATCTGATCAGATCAGGGCTCATCTCCCCATCTGATTCAGATGTCACTCCCACTGCCTCTCCTTTGAGAAAGGCAGGTACTTCTAACCCCTCTCTCACTTTCACACCTTCTAAACTATCAAAGGGTCAGAAGAGAAAGAAGAACACTTCTTCTTTCACAAAGAAAGCCAAGAAATCCAGGCTCCCTACTCCAATAAGCATAGCCCCTATTTCATCCTTCAACCCTTCTGATGATACCAACCCATCTGAACCCTCACACACTGATGCCCAAATCCCTGCTGATACTCACACAGCAGAGGAACAAGCCCAGCCTAACCCTGCTGATGTTCAAACAGCAGACAACCAACCTCAGACCACCTCCACACAACCTGCTGATGATCAAACTCAGATTATATCCACAATCCTTGCTGATATTCAAACAGCAAATGTCCAAGATCATCAAGCTCAAACACCTACTGATCTTCAAGAAGAAACTGAACCAGACCAGCAGACCCATAACCCTGCTGATGAACAAATTACTGAAGATCAATCCCAACCTCCTACCCAACAAGAAGAAATCACTTCCCAAATCCCTGCTGATACTCACACAGCAGAGGAAAATGCCCCAACTACCCAAACCCCTACCATCATTGTCCCTTCTGCTCCAGAAGACTTGGCACCAGAAGACCTGGTTCAACCTGGTCCTTTTCAACCTCAGTTCAGAATGGTGCACTACCCCATGTGCCAAACAAAAAAGATAATAAGGATGAAGATAGCCAACCTGCTCAAGACCACCATCCCTGGAGTTGATGAGACTTCAATCCAGTTTGAACAAGTGCTTAGGGTATGCACTTGGATTGAGCTCAGAAGAGATGATGTAGATGACCTTCTTGAGGTCATGGAAGGAATGGGAGGAAAGGAAAACTTCCTCGACTGGGAGATGGAGCAAAAGGAAGTTGCTCAAGTTCAATCCTTTGCTCAGCTGCTATCAGATGAGGCACTAACTGCAGTCTGCAACTGGATCCTAGGAGTCTCCACTGCTGATGTCCCTATCCCAGTAGGTTCATCGGATCAGCAGACAGCTGAACAAGCAAAGATGAAGGAATCAGCTGCACCAGCCTTGGTGGAAGACTCAGCTGCCCCTGCTGAAGACTCAGCTGCACCAGCTGACAAAGAAGAGATTGAAAGAGAAGTAGTCAGAATACCAGCTCACTTCAGACCTTCAGACGAACTGACTCACTTCATTGCCAATCAAGAGGATCCAGGCAGACGAATGATGACCCATCTGACCAAGGCCACTACCTGCTTCCTCAATGAGGAGTACCTATCAACCGAAGAAAGAGGCAAAGCAGTAATTGTTCATCCAAAGCCTCAAGGTACACCCTCTACTTCTACCCCATCTGTTGACCATACAGCAGACATCTGCTCCCAGGTCAAAGCTGCAATAGACTTGCACTTTGAGAAAGGTTTAGGCATGCAGCTAGGAAGATATGTTGAGAAAGCTGCAAGGGATCAGAAGACTCGTCTTCATGACCAAATTATTGAAATTGAAGACAAGTTTGGTGAAGCACTTCATCAGCAGATAGGAGAATACTTGAGTACCTATCAGAAGTTGTCAGCCGACACCTCCAAAAGGTTTGCTGATCTTTACACTGATGAGATGCACCGCATGGAGACCACCTACAAGACAAGAATTGAGGATGCTGAAGCAAGAGCCACTGAAGGACAAGCTCTTCTTAAAACAGCTGCAGAGGAGAATGAGAAACTGCAGACTCAGCTGAAGGAAACAACAGCCAAGTTGGAAGCACTTGCAGAAAAGCTCGAAGCTGCCTCCTCCACCAATTCTCTTTCTCATGTCATGGAACAGAGTATATCCCACATTACTGCTGTCAACAAGGTCAATGCCATGGCATTGAAACAAACTCTGAAAGTGGAAATCATGAATGCCATGAAGCCTTTTTCGGCTGCAGTTGCTGAAGCCAAAAAGGGGGAAGATATGTTGATAAGAGCTCTTGAGAAATCTACTGCACAACATGCTGTAATGGTAGTATCTCAAGATGAGCTGAATGAAACCTTGAGTAGTTTAAAGAGCAAAATCAAGAACAAGCAAGAAAAAGGCAAAGAAATTGCTCAAGAAGACACTCAAGCACCCACTCAAGCTCCTGCCAAGACTCTTCAGATCACTGCTCCTGAAGAACAAGTCCCTGAAAAGAGAATGACAAGGAAAAGAAAGGCAGATGAGCAAGCCCAGACAGCTCAGACCAGCAAGAAATCAACTCCAGCAGAGCCTACTGCAGAACAGAAAGAGGCGCTAGAGTTGAAGAAAAAGAAGTTGCTTGAAGCTCAAGAGCTTAAGCAAAAGAAGCTGAATGATGCGAAGGCAGTCAAAGCCAAATTTGAAAGAAGAATTGCCAAACTCAGGAAAATAATGAAGGACAGAGCAAAAGAAGACAGTGTCCTGGTGTTTGATAGCAATTATGTGGATTACTTAGCCCTTCAAGATGAGCTACCAAGATGGTATCCCCTAAAGAAGAAGTGGCAAATTCAACACCACATAGTAAGGAAATTTGGCCCTCTCCCAACTTATGAAGATGAATTCTTCCAGTTCAATCAGTTCATGAACATTGAAGATCCAGTGTTCTGGGAAGAAATTGTCAAGACAGCCAAAGGACTTGAAAACTGCAGAATCTTAACTCCTGAAGAACCCAAATGGGATGCACCCCTTCGAGATTCAGGAAGAGTCAACATGATAGAAATCAAGAAGATTTTGTACAAGATCTATGAAGAGGAGAATGTTACAGATGTACAACACATGGAAGAAGTTCGAGCTCGTCTGTACCTTGCCTACCGCATTTGAAGATCAGAAGACCTGATGAAGACTAGCTTAGAAGTTTAAAGAAACTATTACTTGTAATCTGTAAAAGTTCTATCTATATTCAAGTTCTAGTTCTTTTTGCCTACAAGACAAACTCTCATTGTCTTCATCAGATACTTCAAGTCTTAGCATGATATAAACTCTTATCTTAATTCATTAAGAGCACTTATCAAGTATAGTTTTGGCTTCATCAAAAAGGGGGAAATTGTTGGGATATAAATTCATCCTAAGCCCCACTTGATGTTAGAATAGTTTTGATGGCCAAAACACTTAGAGTTTATAAATGTAATAGGATCAGCTGACTTGTATAGAACAGCTTAGACTAGTCTTATGTGATCAACTGTATTGATATCAGCTGATCAGCACAGTCCTGGCTTACATGCCTATCCTCAAGATGAGAAGAGTAGAAGACATGAAGACTAGAAGATCCTTGAAGACCAGATAAGTTAAGGTGCTTGTATACCTACCTATCTGATGGAGTCCCAGATTGAAGATGGCCTAAAAGCAGTACAAAGAATTTCCAGATCAGAAGAGTGAAGACAGAAGACCTAAGGCCAGAAGAGTAGTCAGAAGACTAGAAGTACAGATCAGAAGACTATGTGCTCTTCCAGGACTCGGCTGATTCCCAAGTCATCTTGCAATTCAAACGAAGACCTACCTTATTTAGAAGATTGACATGATCCCAGGATTGAAGCAATCAAACGGCTGGAATCAAGGAATCAAGCTATTATGGAAAGATTGCTCAAACGGCTAGTCAACTCCAACGGCTAGTTGCAACCAATCTCCATTATAAATACAAGAGGATGAGAAATCACATAAAAGAAGTCACAAGAGAGAATTCAACAAGCCAAGCAAGCAATCAAAGCTAAAGCCATACAGTTCTAAGAATTCTCAAAAGAGCCAGAAACCATTAGATTATCTATAGCTCTTAAGTGATTTCTATCCAACCATTAAGAACCTGAAACCTGTTCATATTGTATATCAATTGTTTTAGGCATAGTGGTTAAGCAAATTATAAGCTTGAACCATTAGTTGGATACACCTCAAAAACCCCAAACCCTCACCGAAAGGTTAAAGTTTTTGAAACCCCTTAAAATGCAAGTGCTTACAATCACTTGTGGAGACCGCAGCTGTTAGGACGGCTCAGATCTCAAAGTCCTAACCTTGGGACTATAAAGGTCAAGACCCTTGTAATTTGTGGAAATTAAAAGGGATTAAACATCACGTTAGGACGTGAGAGTGGACGTAGGAACGTATATCCGAACCACTATAAATCCGGTGTTATTTACTTTCTGCACTTTACATTTTTGCCTTTACATTCATTATTATATAGTGCATACTGTGATTTCAACACTCTTCAAAACAAGGCCATAACTTTCAAACCAGCATCAGCTGAGTATTTTCATTAAGTAAAACAAGTTACAAGAACGAGTCTAAACCAGGGCCACCATAATTCCGCATATAACCTCCTCAGTCAGATCACTATAGTCATCTGGACCAGCAGACTTGCAGTCCAGTTGACATAGCAATCAGAAGAGGTTCCCAACTCTGTTTGAAAAAGTTTTAAAGTCTATTCACCCCTCCCCTCTAGACTTTAAACCCATTCACTACTCGTTCAGGGACCAACATCATCTCTTTTAGACTTGAGCTTTGGTAAAGTCCAGCAAGGTTCTTCAGGCAGAAGGATGTTGATGTTCTTGTCAACTGCCGTCTGAATGATAATGTTCCAAAGATCACTGTTGATGTTGATATAGGTGTTCTGTTTAATGATCCAACACTAACAACCGAGTGTTGTGTTTAATGTTCCCAACACTTATGACAACATCAAAATTTGCCCTTCCTTTTCTCACTAACTCCGATCTTACACTTGTTGTCTAATGATGTCCCCAGAGCAGTTAGAAGACGTCGGCAACACCTAAGTCATGCCACTGCGTGGGAGTGAGAAGTTATTGGACATGATATAAGAAGTCCTACATTCAAGGAGTGGTGGAGAGAAGTTTCAACCGCTTGATCTCACGGCTGTGATGATCATAGGAGTTGATGGCAGTTCGTCCATGAAGTTTATAAATACCGTAGCTGCCTCAACAGAAGATATACAAGAAGAAAAGCTGCAATTGATCACTAGTCTATATAACGCTTTATACACTTCTAGTTAGGAAAATCTTTGTTTCTTCTTGTAGTTCTTCACATTATTGTAAACCCGAATAATAGTGTGTTTGAATATAGTCTTATTTACTAGGTTATATGCATAGATCTATGAGGGAGATAGTTTCATAGGATCTAGTAAATCATTTACACTTTCATAGTGTTATTGTACATCTCTAAGAGGTTGTAATTCATTTCACGTATTTTTATATAGTGAACATCATAGATTATTTTATAATCTATGCAAATTTTGAATACTTCTATTTACAGTACGTGCAATTTAATTTCCGCTGCATAGTGCTGTCTGGAAAGTGCCAACACGACAGACAACATCTCTGATTTCGCACGCACACACACTTTCAATCACTATCATTGTCTTGCATAAATTTCTCAAAGTACTGAAAGGCAACGTCTGAATCTTTAATAGATCCATATCGTCTGGCAAGGTAGAAGATCACTTACCTTTTCTTCTTGAGATTGAACCATCTGTCTTTATATTCATGATCGATGAACAGGTCGATGAACATGTCTTCAAGGACAGACTTGGCAACTTTCTTCTTCTTATTATTTGCATTTTGCCTCTAAGTGTAAGACCTTTTGAGAGTTGCAACTTCTTTCCTCTTCCTTTGCCTTAGACGAATCTCCTGAGCTATTAAAGCTTTATTTGGGGTTAGAGTCTATTCGTCCAGAGCTTCTTCCTCATCAACTGCTTCCAGAATTGGTGGGAGAGCTAGTGTGGCTTGCTTCCCTTTGACTGTTGTTTTAGAAAGTATATATTGCTCTAACTTGGCTAATTCAGAGTAAAAAAAGATTAAATGTTGAAGCAGATGATGACCTTGTGTTGTTCTCCCTTGGCTGATGAGGGTCTTCAATTGCTCTTCTGATGCTGCCAATCTCATGGCCAGCTCAACCTGAGCCTGCTTTGATTTCTTCGCTTCCTTAGATAACTTAACTTTTACTTCCTATTATCCCTTTTTGGCATCATCAAGGTAGACAGAAAAAGTATCAACTAGTTTTGTCAATTGAGTTTCGAGGACCTTGGAGAAATCTTTCATCAATTGGGATGATTCAGCTTTGAAGGTTGAAGTTGCCACTTCCTTAGCAACACTTTCAACAACAGGAATAATTGGTTGGGAAGATAACTTATCACTCAGCTGAGTAATACGCCTTGTCATTTCATCTCCCGATTCCTTCATCTTTGAGTGTTCTTCACTCAGTTGTTGACATAAGGCTCTGGAATCCTTGAGTTATTGAGTAACTTCCATCCGTTGGACATCAGCCATGTCAAGGCATCGTCTATAGACTTTCTCAACTTTAACAATTTCATCCATTAAGTGATCCATGAACCTCTTTTCTCTTTCTTCACTTTTCTCAAGCTCTTTCTCTTTCACATCATCAATCTGGTGCATCAGCTCAGCCTTGAATGTGTTATCCATTGTGTTGAGCTCTTGGAAGATGAGAGTCTTCTGCTCTTGAATGTACGAGTCTGTAAGCCTAAGGAAGTCTTTTATAAGATCATCAGTGAAGTACCTTTTTAGGGATGCCCTGATCTGAGTCATCATGACCTCTGATTCATGTTGTTCTCTGGTATGAAGACGATTGTTGAGATTGGAGAACTGAACCGTTAAGTCATAAAAATGTGATGAGACAAATCAACAACAAGTTTGTTCAGGAGAGTGAAGCTTCAAGTTCCAGCTTCGTAAGCTTGCGTGTACATGAATAGACGATGTTCTTGTGCATGTTTGATATATTTTGTACTGAACTGAGCTTCCCTAATTGTCGGATAATATGAAAATTGTGCAAAAAGTTATCTGCCACAACCTACAAAATATGTCAAGCAAGCAGTCAAACATCATTCAAGGAACCTTAAAAACCTTCTCTAATTGCCGGATAATAGAAGAAGGTTCATATAACCGTTTTAATGGAGCTGCAATTAGCTAATTTGAAACTTGCCTCCTTCAATAGGAAAATGTTCAAATTACTATATAAATACTAAAGTATTTCAAAAGATCAAGCACGTGAAGCATATGCAATCAAGCTATCAAAGCATCATCTCATATGATCTCAAGATTTCCCTAAACTTCAGTAAAGCTAAGCATAAATTCTATACTCATATCAAATTTTAGAGAGATATCCTATCCTACAAGACACCTTTGGGCACATCTCATCACCAACTTGTGTATGGTAAGTCTTGCCATCTACCCGTGGAAGTGGAGTGCAAAGCTCGTTGGGCCATTAAAGAGTTGAATCTTGATTTCAAGGCATCCGGAGAAAGAAGGAAGATGATGCTTAATGAGTTTAGAAATGAGGCCTTTTAGAATTCTAAGATCTACAAAGAAAGGGCCAATAAGTTTCATGACAAGATGATTGAGAGTTGAGAGTTTCAAGTGGGGGAACAAGTCTTGTTGTTCAACTCAAGACTAAGACTCTTTCCGGGCAAGTTGAAGACAAAGTGGTCGGGACCCTTTGTGATTAAGAATGTGACGCCCATGGGAAATGTGGAGCTTGTTGGTAAAGATGGAGAGATCTTTGTGGTCAGCGGTCAAAGAGTGAAGTACTACTTCGGAAATGAACAACTTCGAATGGTGGAGTCACTCCACTTGGATGAAGCTTGAAAGGAGAAAAACCCGTCCGACATAGGACGTTAAAAATAGCGCTACTTGGGAGGTAACCCAAGATTTTATTGCTTTCATTCTTATTCTTGCTTTAATATTTTTTGATAGCTTAGTCACTTTTGTAGATATGGATGTGGAATACTGTGGATCCAACTCTTGGAGAATGGAGAGGAAAGCAAAGTCAACCTTGGAAAGATAGAGAGCAAGTGGTGCAATGGTGATCCTTTAGAGAAGCTTTGGATGTGCAAGGAGGGAGGGAAGTAACAAATTGTAGCCCCAAACTTAGAATTTTTACATAGTAAAATTCTAAGTTTGGGGGAGTTTTTTTTATTATTATTATTGCTTCACTAGTTTGTTATCCCTTGCACCGGTTCGTCATTCTACTTGGGTCACATTTTGCACTGGCGCACACTTATATCTCATGTGCTTATATTGGTTGATTTGGCTTTGATCATGTTGTTGGGTAGTGTATGTATGGTGAAATGTAAGCATGGGCAATCTTTGAAATCCATAGTTAATGAGTTGTGGTGGTTTCTATTCTTTGAATGTATGCATGATTGGTGATGGATTGTAGTGTTTATATTGTATTCATATTTGTTGGTCTTTGATGCTATGAGTGCATGATGTGTTGTTGTTGGGGAGATAATTGATGAATGTGTGAGTTCATTGAATAAACCGGTGAGATTTGAGCCCTAAATCAAACATTAAACCGATTTAGTTCATTTGAGAGTGGATTGAGTCATTGCTAGTGATCCTAGAACTTGCCCAAGTTCTTATTTGAAACCATGATTGTGTGAGACTTTGTGATATGATTTAGGTCATCTTTTGTTTTGAAAAGTTACTTAGTTAAAATTTCCAAAAACCGAAGTAAGCTTCCGTAGTTAGTCCATTTGAGCTTAATTCCTCATTTTCTTGGCAACCTACAATGTTTAACCACTTAACCTTTTTGAGCCTTTGATATCCATATCGAGTGGAGGATAAAAGATTAAGTGGAAAAACATGTGCTTAAATGTTTTTGGTTTAAGAAAAATTGGAATGAGTTGAGAAATAGAAAAGATGAAAAGAGATGAAAAGAAAAATCATGAAAAAGAAAAGAGGGACAAAGATCCCCAAGAGCTAAAAAAGAAAAGAAAACTTGGCTCAAAAGATGAAGTGATGAATGCTTGAAAAAGAAGGAAAATGAAAAGTGAGGATAGAGGTTATAAATTTTGAGAGTGAAAGCACAAAATGTGAAATAACAATCTTTATCCTCCACTCGACGAGTCACAATTCCAAATTCATCCCACCTTGTCCAAAGAGCCAACGTTATATCCTTGATTAAGTCCTTTTGATCATATTGTTGAACATTTGAATGGTGTAGAAAGTAGAATGTGGGCAAGCTTATGGTGATCACAAAGCATTACTTAGTTGTTGAGTACACATATGTCTTTAATTTGCTTGAATGTTTGAGAGAAACACTCTACCATGTGAGTAGAGAACTTGATCATTTGGATGTTGTTTTCCCCTTCACAATGTGTTGTGTGCTTGAGTTATCTTTGATCTATGAATGTAATTTGCAATAATGAGCCTATGACCATCATTGAGAAAAGCATCTTGAGGAAGAGAACTCATCACTTTTCACCTTGTATGTGTGATTTGCATTGAGTATTCCATTGTGATCATTTGACCCTCATGTGCTTAAGTGCTTAGTTGTTTGAGGACAAACAACATTTTAAGTTTGGGGGGTTTAATTCGGATGGAATTTACACGTTTTTTATGCACATGTGAAGGTCATTTTGATTGTGATTTCATTGATTTATTGGTTGATTATGTGTGTTTTGGTCAAAATAAGAGAAAGCTGGTGTTTTGTCGATTTTGTAGGAAAAATGAAGAATTTTGGGAGTAAAACACCTACCACATTTCACTGGACTAGAGAAAGGATTGCACCATTGGATCTATCTCGAAAAATAGAGTGGAATGGCAAAAAGAATCAAGTCAATCAGAGGCCGGAAGCTCAAGATACGGGAGGACGAAGATGGAGGACGAAAAGGCCATATACGAAGTTATGGCCCGGCCGGGCGGCATCACTCGCCCGACCGGGCACCCGAGCATATGGCCCGATTGGGTGGCATCACTCGCCCGGTCGGGTGGCCGAGCCCAGCATTGAGCCCTCCATTTACAAAGTTTCCGCCCGGTCAGGCGGCCGAGTCCAGCAAAAGAGCACCCCATTTACGAAGTTATCGCCCGACCGGGAGGCATCACTCGCCCGTCCGGGCCGCCCCTGTTTTGATCACTTTGCAAGCCCAACACATCCGCCCGGCCGGGCAACTCACATTCTCGGGGTATTTTGTGAAATTTAGCCATTTTCAAGGGACTTAAGTGCAAAACTTACCCCCAAACCCTACCCTAACACTATAAATACCTCTTTTCTTGAATTTCAAAGATATTACCCCATTTCCACAAGAATTCTCAACACACAAACACACACTTGGAGGTAATCACCACCATCTTCTTTAATTCTTCACCAAATTGAGCAAGGAGGCAACCAATAGCTTTGGAATTCCATTTCCCATCATCCATTAGTCTAAGCTTTCTTCATCTTTCACTTTTTATTTGCTTTTATCATTAGTTTTATTATAGTTTGATTATGTTGATTGTTGGCTAGAACACTTTTGGTTCTAGGGCCATGTAAATACTTTTGATGATATTTATGAATTAATGTTTTGCTTAATTGGCATTTGTGTGGCTTAATCCTATTTGAATATTTGGTTTTAATTGCAAAGCATGTCATTAGTGTACATAGTGATGTGTTTAATCTTGGTTGATTGAAATTAGATTGAGAAATCTCTTTTGATTGATTGAATGCAAATATTCGACCTAATATATTGTGAAATCGAGAGATGATCAATGATTAGGAAGGTGTGTGATGATCCTAGGAGCTTAATTGGGTTATGTAATGCAATTTAGGTAGAGATACTAGGTTGGATTATGTTTCTCTTGAGTTATTTGGATTGAAAAGGCTTCTAACTCATTATTTAGTGATCAATCTTATAGGAAAAAGCACAAAACCACTTAAGTAGATTGTTAATCATAAATGGAGTCATTAGTGTTGCATGTGCCTTGGAACCTCTCTTCTCTTATTTGAGTTTTAATCTGTATTTCCTTTATTTTAGTGAATTGCATGAGCTTACTTGATCAATTTTCTCTATTACCCGTTTATTGTTTACTTGTGACACGTTGGTAGATAATTAGGGGTAATTACAACACTTCAAACTTTCGATCATCGTCTATTTAGAACTTAATCAACAAACTTCACTTTTACACTCCCCCTTCCTGTGGGATCAACCTTGTACTTACTCCATTACGATATACACCGTATACTTGCGGTTGTGTATTTTAGAGTTGTAAAATACATGATTCTGTATTGTCTTCCATCCTCAGACCTCTCAGTCTCTTCACTATTTCATTGATGCTTATTGGGCAGGTGACACTAATGATCACACTTCCACCGGTGCTTACATTGTTTACGTTGGGGCCAATCCCATTTCTTGGTCCTGTCGTAAACAACGATCTGTGGCTCGTTCTTCCACTGAAGCTGAATATCGTGCTATTGCGTCTGCAGCTGCTGAGATTCAATGGACTTGATCACTTTTAACAAAACTTTTTGTCCCAGTCGAGTCACCTCCTGTTATCTACTGTGACAACATTGGGGCAACCTATCAGTGCTCGAATCCCGTTTTGCACTCCTGGATGAAGCACATTGCCATTGATTTCCACTATGTTCGTGAGTTGGTCAAATCCTAAAGCCTTCGTGTGTCTCATGTTTCTTCAGCTGACCAACTTGTTGATGCCCCCACAAAGCCCCTTGCTCGAGCTCGTCTGCACCTACTTATGTCCAAGATTGGAGTCATTGACAGTTCTCCATCTTGAGGGGGCATATTAAGGATAATTGTTTATATTATTAGTATTTTGTATAGACCCATAATATTTTGTATAAAGTTAAAGCCTATAATGTACATTATAAATAGTTTCTCTCATCGTCAATAAATTATTGTAGATGTTGTTAACTCCTAAATGCTTTAACATTATCAACAACATCTTAATTTGACCTTCCTTGATTTATTCTAAGTCCTTACTGAAATGTTACATTAAATGTTGGACTAAATGCTCTCACATTCAAGTACGATTCAAGAAGCTTCTACAAGAGTTTGGAAGGAAGATTGCAGAATATTGGAGAACGTGATAGAAGAGTCTGGAGCAGTTTAGAACGACCTGGAAGATGGAAGAAGGATCTAGAAAGATCATGGAAGTTGAGGTCCTAAAAAATAGGATCTCATAATGGAAGGATCTAGAATTCGGCTATTGCTCTATAAATACCGCTGGAGTTTTTCATTTCAAAGCATGCACTATTCGAGTAACACCTTCTTGAGCGTTCAACCCTAGTTAGGAGTTATGGTCTGTAGTTGTATCATTTAACGTACGCTGAGGGATACCACACCTTCTAGTGTACTTAGTTATAGTCTTGTATCGAGTGAGAGTGAATCATAGATCAGATTAGTTCTTTAGACAGTGTTCTTACACTTAAGTCTATTTACGGATTCAGGCACCTGCCTCGATTGTAGTTTCGTTTGTGGAATATTGAAGTAATTGCTGAGACATTTCACACGACATTTTCGTAACTTAGGAACTAAGTTATTGTTTTCGCCGTAAGGCTTAGCATAGGTTTTTTTATTAATAAAATCTATGTTAATAATTATTCCATTATGTTCTTATTTTGTTTTAGTGTTTTAGACTTCCGCTGTGTACTGTGTTTACTTTTTATATCCTGTTAGAGTTAATGCTACACTATTTGTCTCAACATTTAGTGTAACATTGTTCTGTTTTTTAATTAAACAATAGACACTACCCCACGCACACTTTCAGTTGGTATCAGAGCCGATACCTGACGACACTAGGTTTAGATCTTTGCTTAAAGTGTGTTTTAGTTTATGTTAGCAATGGAAACACATCACATATCCACTGCACTTAGGACACCCGTTTTAGATGATTCAAATTATGCTTATTGGAAGCCTAAGATGCGAATGTACATCAAGTCAATTGATGAACGTGCTTGGAGGACTGTTCTTACAGGTTAGGATGCACCAAAGAATCTGTTGGGATATAAATTTAACTTAAGCCCCACTTGATGTTAGAATAGTTTTGATGGCCAAAACACTTAGAGTTTATAAATGTAATAGGATCAACTGACTTTGTATAGAACAACTTAGACTAGTCTTGTGTGATCAACTGTATTGATATCAGCTGATCAGCACAGTATTGGCTTACATGCACAACCTCAAGATGAGAAGAGTAGAAGGCATGAAGACTAGAAGATCCTTGAAGACCAGATAAGTAAGGTGCTTGTATACCTACTTAGCTGATGGAGTCCAAGTTGAAGTTGGCCTAACACAGCACAAAGTATTGCCAGATCAGAAGAGTGTTACTCTTCTGATATCAGAAGACAGAAGACTTAAGGCCAGACGAGTAGCCAGAAGACTAGTAGTGAAGATCAGAAGACTAGGAGCTCGTCCAGGACTCGGCTGATTCCAAAGTCATCTTGCAATTCAAATGAAGACTTTCCATTCTTAGAAGATTGACATGATCCCAGAATTGAAGCAATCAAGCGGCTGGAATCAAGGAATCAACCAAACATGGAAATATTGCCCCAACGGCTAGTCAACTCCAACGGCTAGTTGCAGCAATCATCCCTATAAATACAAGAGGATGAGGAATCACAAACAAGAGGTCATAACGTGAGAATTCAACAAGCTAAACAAGCAAGCAAGCACAAAGCCACATTCTATTGAGAGTTCTCCAAGAGCCCAGAAATCCTTAGAACACCTTCTAGCTCTTAAGTGATTTCCCATCCAACCAAAGAACCTGAATCCTATTCATACTGTATACTCTTTGATTTAGGCATAGTGGTTAAGCAATTTATAAGCTTGAACCATTAGTTGGATATACTCAAAAACCCCAAAACCCCCACCATAAGGTTAAGTTTTTGAACCCCTGTAAAAGTGCAAGTGCTTCCAATCACTTGTGGAGACCGTAGTAGTTAGGACTGCTCAGATCTCAAAGTCCTACCCTTGGGACTATAAAGGACAAGCCCTTGTAATTTTTGGTAAATTAAAGGGATTAAACATCACGTTAGGACGTGAGAGTGGACGTAGGAACGTATATCCGAACCACTATAAATCTGGTGTCTTTTACATTTTGCACTTTACTTTATTGCTTATTCATACCTTTATATAGTGCATACTGTGTTTTCAAATATCTTCAAACAAGGCCATAACTCTCAAACCAGCATCAGCTGAGGTTTTCATTAAGTAAACAAGTTAGTATTTTTCAAAAGAACTCAAGAACGAGTCTAAACAAACAGGCCTACTCACTTCCGCATTTAATCTCTTCAACGGATCACTATAGTCATCTGGACCAGCAGACTTGTAGTTCAGCTGACATAGAAATCAGAAGAGGTTCCAAACTCATTTGAAAAAGTTTTAAAGTCTATTCACCCCTCTCCTCTAGACTTTAATCCCATTCACTACTCGTTCAGGGACCAACAAGTGGTATCAGAGCAGTGGTTCTAACGGACTACTGTCTCTAGATTATCAGAAGACTTGAGGGAGTCTTTCTGTAGTCCTCTTGAACAGATCCATCTTTTGAAATAAACTTGTTTTTGAAAACTCATACAGCATGAGTGCTAACATGCGTAAGTTGCCTAAGTTTTCAGTGGAAGATTATGATTACTGAAAGATCAGGATGAGGAAGAATCTCACATCAGTTCACTACAAGATGTGGTCAGTGATCACAGAAGGCCCAATCACAATCATGGCAGTCAATACTGCAAATGGTGATCCAGAAATTCCAGTTGGAGATCTTGCCCCCAAGCCAATGAAAGACCTCACACCAGAAGAGCTGAAGCAATCAAATCTTGACAGCGTTGCTCAAGATTATATCATGCAAACTCTTCCAAATGAGTACATTGCAAAAGTACTTCACTGTGAAACAGCTAAAGACATGTGGGATGCTTTGGCACTCCTCTGTGAAGGAACTGAGCTGATCAAGGAGAGCAAACTGTCAACAGCCGTCAAGAAGTTTGAACACTTCAAGATGCAACCAGAAGAGTCTATTGATCAGCTAGACAATAGATTTACCAAGATCATAAATGAGATAGAATCTCTAGGCAAGAAATATACAAATAGAGAGAAAATTTTGAAGATCCTAGACTCTCTAACCAAGAAATGGAGACTCAAGAAGACCATCATCAAAGATACTCAGGATATCAAGAATTGGTCTGCTCAAACTCTATTTCAGAACCTAAAAGCTCATGAATATGATCTTGAAAGAGAAGAAAACTCAGAAAGTGATGAGCCAACTGCAACCCCATCTACCTCCAAGACTGTGGCTTTCAAGGCAGCAAATACAAAGGCTGCAAGTACCTCAATCTGGCAAGACCTCTCTGAAAACAGAAGACTTTGAAGGATCAGATATGAGCCTAAAAGAGCAAATGTCCCTCATGATCCAAAGATTTGAAAGGATGAACACTCTAAACGGCAAATGTAGAAAATTCTACAGGAATTATAAAGATAGGAGAACTGGTTCTCCTCTAGAGAATCAAGAGAAAGAACACCATAAAGGTATCCTAGGAAAGATGTGGAGTCATCTGACAGTCGTAGCTCTAGAAGAAGAGATGCTACTCCTCCAAGAAGAAACAATTCAAACCAGAAACCTGGATCATGCTTCAACTGTCATAAACCAGGACATTATGTCTATGAATGTCCAGACCTAAATTTAGAAGACAAAGAAGAGAGAAAGCTAAGAAGAGACAGAAGAAATTCAGACAAACAAGCAATGGTGACTGAAGAATCTGAATATCAAAGTGATGATCTTCCTTCATCACCAGACTGTCAAATCTTCTCAAATGATTCAGATGATCTAGCTATGATGACCATGGGTGAAAATGAGGTAAATTCCTATACAACAACTTTCCATTCACCTATTTTCTCACACACAGAAGAGATAAACTCATCTGTATGCGAATCAGAAGACACCTATTATCAATCTTTGGAAGAAGTAAAAGGTGATCTCGATATTGCCACAAGAGCCTTCATAGAAGTGGAAGAAGAGAACAAGGGTTTAAGGAAAGAAATTGCTAAGTTAAAAAAGGTCAAGTTTGACAACACCCCTGAGTTGGTAACAATGAATGAGAGATTGACTAAAGAAGTAGAACTTCTTAAAGAAGAGAATACCACAATAACTTAGTTGTATGAGGGGATGTTAAAAACTCAAGCCTTAGAAACTAAGGAATTTCGTTCACTTCAATCTAAGTTCGATGATCTCTTCCAAGCACACAAGCTCTTAGAAAAGGAGAAGGAATGCCTTAATCAAAAGATATCAGAGTTCAATAAAGCATCTGCTACTATTGAAAGTATCTCTGAATATTATAGATCTAATGGCAATAAGATGGGTTTTGGTTATGAATTTAATCCATCAAAATCCTCTCCAGCTGAGGATAGTACACCTAATCAGTGCACTACTCGATCACATGAAAAAGGTGAGTGTTCTAAACACAATGAACCTAATATGAACCAAAAGGCATCTGTACAAGCTAAGGTTAACTATACCAACACCAAAAAGGGTAAGAGACAAGTTAACCCCAAGCATGTACAGAGGAACAACAAACAGCCTAGACCATCTCGTCTGAGGCAGTCTCAGCTGTATGCTGCTCCAGCCAAGAAGACGAAATCTTCTTCACACAAATATGTTCTCTTTGCACCCCCTATCTCTTATGATATTGTGATAACAGAGGAGTATGGTCCATATAATCGTGTGCATCGATCAGCTAATGCACCCAGGCCTAATGTAACTAGTCAGAAGATAATTTACACACACTCCTATAAGAGGAAACCATCTGACAGTTACCTAGCTGACACAACTAACAAATCAAACCATGCCAAGGTGTCAACTGGTAAGATTTGGTTTTGTGATGCCCATGGGAGACAACTCAAATGCTCAAGGTTATTCAAACGACCCAAGGACCCAAGACAAAATGGGTACCTAAGACTTAACCTTTCTTGCAGGAAAGGAGGGACCTATACAGAAGAGGGGTCAAGCAGGAGAAACATGGTACATAGATAGTGGATGCTCAACTCATATGACTGGAACCAAAGCCCTGCTGACCAACTATACAGAAAAGAAAGGTCCAAAAGTCTTCTTTGGTGATAACGCGCACGGTAACACAAAAGGAATGGCACCCTTAAAAATGGTGACATTGAGGTACATGATGTATCATATGTAGAAGGTTTAAAGTTTAATTTATTATCAGTTTCTCATTTTTGTGACACTGGTTACTCAGTAAAATTCTCTAAAGATGAGTGTCTCATAAGTGATAAAAGAACAAAACAAAACCTTCTAACAGGATCTAGAAAAGGAAGTATGTATCTTGCAAATTGGAACAACTGTCCTAAGGATACATGTCTGCTTGTGAAAAGTCCTAAAGATATCAACTGGCTATGGCACAAACGTCTTAGTCATCTGAACTTTAAGACTATGAACAAACTAGCAAGAGAATCCTTAGTTGATGGACTGCCTAATGAACTCTACTGTAAAGATCAGGTATGTGATGCATGTCAACAAGGAAAGCAAACAAAGGTCTCCTTCAAGACCAAGAAGACAGCATCAACCAACAGAGTTCTTGAATTACTTCACATGGATCTCTTTGGACCAATCACTCCAACCACACTTACAGGAAGGAAGTACACTCTTATTGTGGTAGATGACTACTACAAGTTTACTTGGGTTATTTTCTTATACAAGAAGAGTGAGACCCAACAGAAGCTTCCTGAACTATTGAAGAGAATCCAAGTAGAGAAAGGAGAACCTATTGTGAAAATTAGAAGTGACAAAGGCACTGAATTCATTAACTTTTATATTATTGCCTATTGTACTTCTAATGGTATTCAGCATGAGACCAGTGCAGCAAGAACACCACAACAGAATGGTGTAGCTGAAAGAAGAGTCAGAACACTCAAAGAGGCTGCAAGAACACTCCTTGCTGAATTCTCTACTCCTAAGAAGCTATGGGCAGAAGCCATCAACACAGCTTGTCACACTCAAAATAGGTCAGGTATTCATAAAATTCATGAGAAAACCCCATATGAACTGTGGAAAGGAAGGAAACCTAGAGTATCTTTCTTTCATATATTTGGTTGTAAGTGTTTCATTCACAACAATGGAAAGAGTAAGTTGAATGCTTTCGATGTCAAAGCAGATGAGGGGATATTCTTGGGATACTCCTCTACTAGCAAAGCATTTAGAGTATTCAACAAACGAACCCTTCTTGTGGAAGAAACACCTCATGTTGTTTTTTATGAATCTTGTGAAAAGAGTGCAGTTGAAACAGACTCAGCTGCAGAAAAGATGAGGAAACTAGTGATCAAGTCCAGACCAGATGAGTTTATTGAAGTCAATGAACCATTTCCTGAAGAACCAGAGGAAGATAAACCACACAGACCTGTCACTAGATCTCAAACCCAAGCTGAGCAAGCTGACCAGAATCAAGATGCAACAATCCCAAATGCAAGGGGGAATGATCTCTTTGACACACAAGATACAGATGATGATAGACCTGTGAGGCATACATGATGATGATAGAGCAGATGAGAATCCAAGCTCATCTAATGCAGATACACCTGTGAGGCATACATGGAGAAACAATCATCCATCAAACCTCATCTTAGGAGGAGCAAACTCAGGTGTCAAGACCAGAAGACAACTGAATCAGAACCCCCAGTCCTCTATGTTCTGCTGGTGTGCTTTCTTGTCCAACATTGAGCCAGCTGACATAGAAGAAGCTATGACTGATAGCAATTGGATCACTGCTATGCAAGAAGAACTAAACCAATTCGAAAGAAATGAAGTGTGGGAATTGGTAGATCGTCCTGAAAACCACAATGTAGTAGGAACAAAGTGGGTATTCAAGAATAAGAAGGACGAAAATGATGTAATAACGAGAAATAAAGCAAGGCTAGTTGCAAAAGGATATTCACAATCTGAAGGAATTGATTATGATGAGACCTTTGCTCCAGTAGCCAGACTAGAAGCCATTCGACTGTTTCTAGCTTATGCATCATATATGGGCTTCAAGGTATATCAAATGGATGTCAAGAGTGCTTTTCTAAATGGTATTCTGGTAGAAGAAGTGTATGTAGAGCAGCCTCCAGGATTTGAAAAAGGAGATCAAGTATATCGTCTGAAGAAGGCTCTCTATGGTCTAAAGCAAGCCCCTAGAGCTTGGTATGACACATTATCACAATTCCTACTTGACAATGGATACACAAAAGGCAAAGTTGATAGAACACTTTTCAGAATACAAGAAGGAGAAGACATTCTAATGGTGCAAATATATATAGATGACATTATATTTGGATCACCCAATTAAGAAATGTGCAAGAAGTTCTCTGAACTAATGCAAGGAAAATTCGAAATGAGCATGATGGGTGAGATGAACTACTTCCTAGGACTCCAAGTCAAGCAAAGTCCAGAAGGGATTTTCATCAATCAATCCAAGTATACCAAGAGCCTATTTGAAAGATTCAAAGCTCAACAAAGCAAGACTGCAAGGATTCCAATGATGACCTCATTCAAAATGGAACCAGATGAATCTGGAAAGGCAGTTGATCAAGCTGAATATAGAGCACTGATTGGATCTCTCCTATATCTTACAGCTAGCAGACCTGACATAACCTTTGATGTTGGAGTATGTGCTAGGTTTCAAGCAAACCCAAAGCAAAGTCATCTAGAAGCAGCAAGGAAAATCCTCAAGTACCTAAAAGGAACAGTCAACTTAGGATTATGGTACCCTGCTGATGACAATCTAGATTTGAGTGGATACTCTGACTCAGACTATGGTGGATGCAGAATAGATAGGAAGTCCACATCTGGAACCTGTCAATTCCTAGGCAACAAGTTAATTTCATGGTTCTCAAAGAAGCAAACTTCAGTTGCAACCTCCACCACTGAGGCAGAATATATGGCAGCTGGAAGTTGTTGTAGTCAGCTGCTCTGGCTAGTTCAACAACTAAAAGATTACAATGTAGAAGCAAGAGAAGTCCCTATCTACTGTGATAGCAGCAGTGCTATTGCCATCACTCAAAATCCAGTCCTCCACACAAGGTGCAAGCATGTCGACATTCGACACCACTTCATAAGATATCACCTTGAAAAGAAGGACATCAAGATGGAGAAAATTCACACAGATATCCAAAGAGCAAACATCTTGACTAAGCCCCTAGCTGAAGAAAGATTCAAGACCCTATGCTACAGCCTAGGACTTCTTGATCCAAGCATATGAAGAGCAAGGATCAGCTGAAAACCTCAGCTGATACAACTGCAGCAGACTAGGAAAATCAGATGAGGTGAATAGACACCCTCATCTTCAGGTAAGTACATTCCCAATGAAGACAAATAAAGCTGAGGGAATACATAGAATTATTAGATCAAGGGGGAATCTATGATACCTTAAGAATCCTTGATAAAATACTCTACAATCTGCATTGCATAATATATATATATATATTCAGAAGAGTTGAACAAAGTTCCTTGGAACCTGTACTCAAAGCAATGTATACATGTGTATAATAATAAACTATTCTTCATAAAATACTTTATCACTATACATTCATACAGTATACTATTGAGTTATACTTGGATGGATTAATACACCATCCTCACCGACTCAACAGTATGCAAGCTGTGTACGGATCTCAAATAACTCATGTTCAAAATCTATAATTTCTGCATTCCACGAGATAAAGTCTGAATCTCTTTAAATGTGAACCCTTAGATCAAGAATCTCATTGTTGATCTTAAGAAGTAACCTTTTCAGAAATTCAGACCTATCAACTCAATATTTTTGTCATCTTTCACTTCAACACCTCATCTCTACCTCTATAAAAGGAGGCAGTTATGGGAATACCTAAGAACACAAATCACTAACTATTATTCTTGTTTCAGGTATGGAGAAAATTGAAAGAAGAGATGGAATGGACATCATCCCTCAACCAAGATCTTGGGTGAAGGAGCTGAAGATATGTCCAGAAGATGAAGATGATGCAGATCAGCAGACTTGGCTCACTCAACATACATATCTTTTTGAAAAGAAAAGAAAGGAGAGACGTTCTTGTTGAAAAGAAAAGAAAGGAGAGATGCAGAGGACAGAGTAGCAAACAAGCAGAGCTTCTTCTCCAGGGGGAAGTTCTACATGGAGAGCTTGTTACCAAAGGCTACTTTGTCAAAGCCAATCAAGAAGACCAAGCTCTTATCTCTCTCTTCATACTTCAATGAAGCACCTTCCCATCTTCTCCCTCCTACAGGAGAGGCGAAGAAATTCAACAAGAACACATCAGATGCTACACCCCATTTGTTGGTGATGGACCATCCGATGGTGAAGACAACCTGAACCAGTGGAATACCATCCAGGCTGACCAGCTACATATTGATTTGATGGTCCCACATGGTTAAGGGGGAAGTGCTGAAAGATCCATCAAACCAGGTTGGATAATCAGACTCAGAAGATTTACTCAGCAACTTAAAACTTCTACTCAGCTGATCAGAAGACCAACTCAGCTGACCAGAAGACCTCCGAGAAAATCAGCTGACGTTTCAAGAAAAATCAGAATACTTCACTCTGCTAATGTTCATCCTTGATCATGTAATTCATTCTAGATTTGCTTTTGAATGTAATTAAGGAATTCGGCCTATATAAGGAATACAATTTACTTATAGAAAACGGCCTTGAATGATCAATTTTTGCTAAAATTTAGTCACAACGGCTATTTTTGGTAATGATGTCATTAGTACTCGATTACTATTTTGTCAGCGAATCAACATTCGACACATGGCATATTCAGCCGGCAAAATTAAAGGAATGGGCTGAAAACGAAGAGGGAAATCTTGGGTACTACTCCACATTAAATCAATTTTGACCGTTGGATTATTGCATAAATCGAGATTTGCTGGATTATATAAACAACCCTTAAACCATTCCTCAAACCCTTTCGCTCACAAAACTCAAACGCACTCAATCACTCTCGATTATGAACATTCTTTCAAGCTTCCTAAACCTACAAACCAACATTCAGAATGGCAATCATTGAGATTTATGATGAGAAGACCAAGATCACAGGCACTCTAGATGCAGCAAAGTGGTCTAAGAAAGGGAAGGTATTCACTGAGAACGCTCTGTTTTTCAAGGGCAAGCACACTGATGAGAACAAGGAGATTCTTCTTCGATGTCTCAATCTCAAACTCCGTGAATTCCTGGAAGCAGCACCAACCAATGTGTACGAACAAGATGTGCTCGCTTTCTACTCGAATGCAGTGTTCAAAGGTCCATATGTGGAAAGTATTATGGGTGGACACAAGGTCAAAGTCACTATGGATATTCTCAAGGACTTGTTCGACCTACCAAGGGGGAAGGTAAACATCTCTACTTACATTATGGGAAGAGAAAAGGAATATATGGAAATGTTTACTAGTGGAAGAGTCAAGGCTAGTGATGCCTCTGGAGTTAAGAAGTCTCAACTTGATCTCAAGTTTCAGACTTTGATGGACATAGCAGGCAAGATGCTGCTTGGCAACACTTTTAGTCATGATGCAGTTACCACTCTGAAGGTTAGAGTTATGGCTGCAATTTGGGATCAGATTGATGGAGATTGGCAAGGGCTCTTCTTGGACAGAATTGCTCTTGAAGCCAAGAAGGTTACTCTAGACCTGCAATCCAAGGAGTGGAAAGTGACATCCACAGTCAGTTTTGTCAACAAGCTGAGTATCATCCTTCCAGAGATACTCCCAAAGAAGTATAAGATGGGTCCTGCTAAGAAGTTTCACATCTCCAAATATTACTTGAGAAAGGAGGCCCTTGCTGAGGCAGCAAGGTTGAAGGAGGAAAAGAAGAAGAAGATGGGTGAAGCATCCTCCAAAGATGCAGCTGAAGAGGCAGAAGAGTCTGCTCATGACTCTGCTGAAGAGGACGAGGAGCCTTCCAAAGAAGAGGATCATCAGAAGGCTGTTGAGGACGATGATGATGACAATCAGACTCTTGCACAGAGAAGATATCTTATCAGATCTGGGCTCATCTCCCCATCTGATTCAGATGCCACTCCATCAGCCTCACCTTTGAAGAAGACATGTACTTCTAACCCCTCAATCACAATTACTCCTTCTAAATTATCCAAAGGTCAGAAGAGAAAGAAGAACACTTCTTCTTTCACCAAGAAGTCCAAGAAATCCAGGCTCCCTACTCCCATGAGCATAGCCCCAATTTCATCCTTTGACCCTACTAAAACTGCCAACCCATCTGAACCTTCAAACACTGACACTCAAATCCCTGCTGATACTCACACAGCAGAGGATCAAGCCAAGCTCCAAAGACCATCTGACCCAATCATATCTACCTCTCAGACTCCTGCTGATACTCAAACAGCAGATGACCAAACCCAGAAACTCTCTCAATCCCCTGTTGATATCCAACCAGCAGAGGACCAAGCTCCAGAAACTCAACCACCTACTGATCTTCAAGTAGAAGAAGAACCAGACCAGCAGACTCAAACCCCTGCTATGCACAATCCACTGAAGATCAATCACAACCTCCTACCCAACCCAAAGATATCACTCCCCAAAACCCTGTTGATACTCACACAGCAGAGGAACATACCCTATCCACTCAATCACCTATCCACAATACCTCATCTGCACAGGAAGACTTAGGACCAGCAGACCTGGCTCCAGCAGACCCTTCTCATTCTCAGTCTCAGTACAGCATGGTGCACTATCCTATGTGCACAAGGGAGAAAATAATGAGACTAAGGATAGCCAATCTACTCAAGTCTACTATGCCTGATATCGATGAGTAGTCGACTCAATTTGAGCAAGTACTGAGAGTCTGTACTTGGATTGAGCTCAGAAGAGATGATGTGGATGACCTTCTTGAAGTCATGGAAGGAATGGGAGGAAAGGCTAACTTCCTCGACTGGGAAATGGAGCAGAAAGAAGTTGCTCAAGTTCAGTCATTTACTCAGCTGCTACCAACAGAGGCCCTGACCGAGGTATGCAAAAGGATTCTAGGAATCCCCTCTTAAGGCCCCTCTGTCCCAGAAAGCTCATCAGATCACCTGGCAGCCGACAAAGTCTTGGCAGATGACTCAGCTGCACCAGCTTTGGCAGAAGACTCAACTGCACCAGCTGAAATAGAGGAAACGGAAAAGGAAGTCTTAACCGTTCCAGCTCACTTTATGCCTAAGGATGATCTTACTCACTTCATTGGCCAATCAGATCATAAAGGAAGAAGGATTGTTAGCCATCTGATTGATGCCACTTCCACCTTCCTGAATGAAGAATACCTATCAGCTGAAGAGAGAGGCAAAGCATTGATAGTAGCTCCAAATGCTCTGCATCCCAAATCACAAGGTACTGCCTCCACCTCTACCCCATCTGTTGATTATACAGCAGACATCTTCTCCCAGGTCAAAACTGCAATAGACTTGCACTTTGAGAAAGGCTTAGGCCTGCAGCTTGCAAGATATGTTGAGAAAGCTGTTAAGGAGCAGAGGACTCGTCTTCATGACCAAATTGTTGATATCGAGGACAAGTTTGGTGAGGCACTTCATCAGCAAATAGAGGAGTATTTAGACACTGAGATGAAGAAATCAACTGACATATCCAAAATGTTTGCTGATCTCTATGCTAATGAGATAACCCGCATGGAGACCACCTACAAGACCAGGATTGAAGATGCTGAAGCAAGAGCCACTGAAGGTCAAGCTCTTCTTAAGTCAGCTGCTGAGGAAAATGCGAAATTACAGATTCAGCTGAAGGAAACAACAGACAAGATAGAGACTCTCTCCACTAAGCTAGAAGTTGCCTCTTCTTCAACTTCTCATGCTCAGGTCCTAGAACACAACATCACTCATCTGACCCAAGTTGGCAAGGTCAATGCCATGGCTCTCAAGCAGACTCTGCATTTGGAAATTTTGAATGCCAGGAAGCCTTTTGCGGCTGCACTTGCTGAAGCCAAAAAGGGGGAAGAAGTGTTGATAAAAGCTCTGGAGAAGTCTACTGCACAGCAAGCTGTAATGGTAGTGTCTCAAGATGAGCTGAATGAAACCTTGGGAGGTTTGAAGAGTAAAATCAAGAACAAACAAGGCAAAGAAGTTGTTCAAGAAGAAACCCAAGCTCCTGCCAAGAATCTACAGATCACTGCCCCTGTAGAACAAGTGTCTAAAAAGAGGATGACAAGGAAAAGGAAGACAGATAAGCAAGCGAAGGCAGATGAGATAACATCAGTTCCAGTAAAGCCTACTGCAGAAGAGAAGGAGGCTCAAGAACTGAAGAAAAGGAAAATGCTTGAAGCTCAGGAGCTTAAGCAAAAGAAGCTAAATGATGCGAAGGCTGTCAAGTCCAAGTTTGATAGGAAAGTGGTCAAACTCAGGAAAGCAATTAAGGACAAAGAGAAGGAAGAAAGTGCCCTGGTAACTGACAACACATATGTGGATTTATTAGCCCTTCAAGATGAGCTACCAAGATGGTATCCCCTGAAGAAGAAGTGGCAAATCCAACACCATATAGTAAGAAAATTTGGCCCTCTTTCTACCTATGAAGATGAGTTTCTTCAGTTCAATCAGTTCATGAACATTGAAGATCAAGTGTTCTGGACAGAAGTAGTCAAGACAGCCAAGGAACTTGACTGCAGAATCCTAACTCCTGAAGAACCTAAATGGGATGCACCTACTCTGACCTCCGGAAGAACAAACATGATAGAAGTCAAGCGCATCCTGGAGAAGATCTACGAAGAAGAGAATGTTACAGACTTGCAACACATGGAAGATGTTCGAGTTCGTCAGTACCTTGCTTTCCGCATCTGAACAAATGAAGACCTGATGAAGACTACTTTAGAAGTTTAAAGAAGCTAACACTTGTAATCTGTAAAAGCTCATATATGTTATTCAAGTATTAGTTCTTTTTGCTTACAAGACAAATTCTCATTGTCTTCATCAGAAACTTCATGTCTTAAAGATTTTATAAACTCTTATCTTATTCATTAAGAGCATTTATCAAGTATAGTTTTGGCTTCATCAAAAAGGGGGAAATTGTTGGGATATAAATTCACCCTAAGCCCCACTTGATGTTAGAATAGTTTTGATGGCCAAAACACTTAGAGTTTATAAATGTAATAGGATCAGCTGACTTTGTATAGAACAGCTTAGACTAGTCTTGTGTGATCAACTGTATTGATATCAGTTGATCAGCACAGTATTGGCTTACATGCACAACCTCAAGATGAGAAGAGTAGAAGGCATGAAGACTAGAAGATCCTTGAAGACCAGATAAGTAAGGTGCTTGTATACCTACTTAGCTGATGGAGTCCAAGTTGAAGTTGGCCTAACACAGCACAAAGTATTGCCAGATCAGAAGAGTGTTACTCTTCTGGTATCAGAAGACAGAAGACTTAAGGCCAAACGAGTAGCCAGAAGACTAGTAGTGAAGATCAGAAGACTAGGAGCTCGTCCAGGACTCGGCTGATTCCAAAGTCATCTTGCAATTCAAATGAAGACTTTCCATTCTTAGAAGATTGACATGATCCCAGAATTGAAGCAATCAAGCGGCTGGAATCAAGGAATCAACCAAACATGGAAATATTGCCCCAACGGCTAGTCAACTCCAACGGCTAGTTGCAGCAATCATCCCTATAAATACAAGAGGATGAGGAATCACAAACAAGAGGTCATAACGTGAGAATTCAACAAGCTAAACAAGCAAGCAAGCACAAAGCCACATTCTATTGAGAGTTCTCCAAGAGCCCAGAAATCCTTAGAACACCTTCTAGCTCTTAAGTGATTTCCCATCCAACCAAAGAACCTGAATCCTATTCATACTGTATACTCTTTGATTTAGGCATAGTGGTTAAGCAATTTATAAGCTTGAACCATTAGTTGGATATACTCAAAAACCCCAAAACCCCCACCATAAGGTTAAGTTTTTGAACCCCTGTAAAAGTGCAAGTGCTTCCAATCACTTGTGGAGACCGTAGTAGTTAGGACTGCTCAGATCTCAAAGTCCTACCCTTGGGACTATAAAGGACAAGCCCTTGTAATTTTTGGTAAATTAAAGGGATTAAACATCACGTTAGGACGTGAGAGTGGACGTAGGAACGTATATCCGAACCACTATAAATCTGGTGTCTTTTACATTTTGCACTTTACTTTATTGCTTATTCATACCTTTATATAGTGCATACTGTGTTTTCAAATATCTTCAAACAAGGCCATAACTCTCAAACCAGCATCAGCTGAGGTTTTCATTAAGTAAACAAGTTAGTATTTTTCAAAAGAACTCAAGAACGAGTCTAAACAAACAGGCCTACTCACTTCCGCATTTAATCTCTTCAACAGATCACTATAGTCATCTGGACCAGCAGACTTGTAGTCCTGCTAACATAGAAATCAGAAGAGGTTCCAAACTCCTTTGAAAAAGTTTTAAAGTCTATTCACCCCTCCCCTCTAGACTTTAATCCCATTCACTACTCGTTCAGGGACCAACATAATCCAGCAGATGACGATGGTGAAATTCAACTTAAGAAAGAAGTTGATTGGACGGCCGATGAGATAACAACAGCAGGATACAATTCTAAAGCTTTAAATGCCATTTTTACCTCTGTTGATACCTCTATGTTTAAAATTATATCTAACTGCTCTACTTCTAAAGATGCATGGGACAGGTTACAAGAGCATTGTGAATGTTCAGATAGTGTTCGAAGGACAAAGCTTCGAATGTTGGGGACAAAGTTTGAGAATCTCCGAATGAAGGAAGGTGAAACCATTTCATCCTATAACGAAAGGTTAAGTGAGATTATCAATGAATCACATTCTCTTGGTGACCCTATTTCTAATGTTAGAGTAGTTCATAAGATATTAAGGTTTGTTCCTAAAATATTTGATGCTAAAATTTGTGCTATTGAAGAGGCAAAAGATACTGATAAGTTGAGTCAAAATGAATTAGTGAGTATTCTTAGAAACTATGAAATAAACACTAATCAAGTTGATGAAACTAAAGATGATAAGAAAGTTGTTGTTTTTAAAGGGGAAACATCAAACAAATCTGAGATTCAACCTATCATTACTGAGGTTGATTCGGATGAAGAATTGCTTGATGAATGCCTTAACAATCCTAACAGCAATGTCTTACTTACAAAACAATTTCTTAAGAAATCTATGCATAAATCTAAAGGAAACATTCAGCCTAAGATCCAAATCAACACCACAACCAGAAAGGAGGAAGAGTCAATTCACACCAAGACCATCAAAAAGTGAAGGTAAACCAAGGTATGATCCTGAATTTAGAAAATCAGTTCAATGCAATGCATGTTCTGGATATGCCCATTATGCAAATGAATGTGCCAATACCAGACTGAAGCAAAAACTGAATTTTAGTGCTACCTTGAGTGATGAATCAGATAATGATGATCTTGATGAGTTTAATGAAAATGAATGTGCTCATTTGACCAGAATTGATTATAATGATTCCTTAGATGATGAATTGGATGATACAGATTCTGATGTTGCACCCGATCTCTTCACATCTATAGTAACATCAAAACAGAGTCACCCAGATTTGAACTGTTTTAATGGTTTTGTTGATGATGCAGGAAAAAGGATTGATGATGAGACATATCAGAAATTGTTAGATGATTGGAACTCTTAAAAACTCACTCTGAATTCTTTGAATAAAGAGAATGAGGATCTGAAAGACACAATCACTAAGCTAGAAGTCTTACTTACCAATAGAGATCTTGAAGGTTGTAAACTGAAGAAGAAATTGATCACCTCTACTTTAAGTTTCAGAAAATTTTCTAAGAGTGCTTCTGATGTGAATGATGCTATAGCTGTTGGTAAATCTAATAATTATGGTTTAGGTTATGATGGTGAAACTGCTTCTATTTCTGAAAATTTTAGAAAACCTGTGAAATTTGTGAAGGTAAATGTTAACACATCTGATGTAACATCTGCACAAACAGATCCTCACAAGGTTAAAAGGAAGTATATTTATCATTATTGTCTTAAATATGGTCATATTTGTCCCTCCTGCTTGCAAATGATTAAAGATATGAAAACTGAGTTTATGCTATCCAGAATGTCTTCACATCCTAGGAAACATTCTATGAAATCTGCATGGAAACCAAAAGTTACCTGTAATGTTGTTCACACATCCTTGAAAGCATGTTTACCTAGTCTATGGTATTTTTATAGTGGTTGTTCTAGACATATGACAGGACAAATAGACTACTTATCTGATTATGTGACCTTAAATGGTGGTAATGTTACATATGGTGGTGGATCGAAAGGAAAGATAATAGGAAAAGGAACACTGAATGTTGAAGGTTTTCCTAAGCTTAAAAATGTTTTGCATGTTGATGGCTTACTTGCTAATCTGATTAGTATTAGTCAACTTTGTGATGATAATTTGCATGTAAAATTTGACAAAGAGTCTTGCTATGTTCTTAACGAAGATGATGATTGTTTAATGACTGGTATTAGGTCTGCAGATAATTGTTATCTTATTGGAACTAATGTTTGTAATTTGTCAAAACATGATGAGAATGTCTTACGGCACTAAAGATCAGGACATGTAAATTACAGGGCAATGAAGAAACTAATCATATCAGATGCAATCAAAGGATTACCAAAATTGAGTTTCCAGAATACCACTATATGTGGATCATGCCAGAAAGGTAAGCAGGTAAGAGTGCCGCATAAAATGCTGTCACATTGTTCTACACATCGATGCTTTGAATTATTGCACATAGATTTGATGGGTCCTATGGAAACTGAAAGCATTGGAGGTAAAAGATATTCCTTAGTTGTGGTAGATGATTTTTCTAGATATACTTGGATTGAGTTTTTAAGAGATATATTTGAAACATTAATTTGCTGCATTTAAATTTCTCTATAAAAGGTTCAAAAATGTGTTTAACTTGAAAGTTGGCCGTATTAGAACTGATCATGCATGGTAGGGAATTTGAAAACAACATGTTTAATGAATTTTGTGATAAAAATGGTATTTTGCAAGAATATTCATCTCCTAAAACTCCACAACGGAATGTATTTGCTAAAAGAAACAATATAACTCTACAAGAAATGATAAGAGTCATGCTTACTTCTAAAAGTCTTGCTAAGAGATTTTAGGATGTAGCATTGAATACATCATGTCATATTATTGATATAGTTTATGTTGGTCCCTGAGACGAGTTTAAGATCAGCTGACTTGATGTCTGCTGATTGTGTGGAAAATAAACTAACTCTTCAAAGTAACTAGTCCGCTGATTTCACTAGGGGCCTAGGACTAGTTAGTCGACTGATTAATTACTTATCGGAGTTAAGTGCGGAATTGTAGTGTGCCCATAAATATTATACTCGTCTATTTAATAAATACAGTGTGTAAAACAGTTTATGCACAAATATGTATGAAAAGACTTGAAATGTAAAGTGCAGAAATGTAAATAACACATTGATTTATAGTGGTTCGGATATACGTTCCTACGTCCACTCTCACGTCCACACGTGATGTTTAATCCCTTTAATTTACCCAAAATTACAAGGGCCTTGTCCTTTATAGTCCCAAGGGTAGGACTTTGAGATCTGAGACGTCCTAACAGCTACGGTCTCCACAAGTGATTGTAAGCACTTGCACTTCCCCCACAAGTGATTGTAAGCACTTGCACTTGCACTCCACAAGTGATTATAGAGCACTTGGACTCTTTACAGTGATAAACACTCAACTTGACTTCTAAGGTTTTATGGTAGAAGGTGGGTTTTGTGTATATGAACTAGGTGAGAATTTCCCTTACAATCTGTTTTAGCCTCATGCTAGGATTGGGAAATTCTCTCTAAGCTATGGATATATATGAGTGGTTAAACTGGCTTAGATGGTATGAGTTCACTCACTGGGGATGAGGTGATGCGTGTTGAATCTTCATGAATGATCTTCTTGAGCTCTTCTTATTTCTGGACTTTATGAACTTTGCTCGACCTCTGCATCTCACACCTCTTCACACGTTCCCAATGATGTATGGACTCATTTATATAGTGTTGATGTTTGAATGTTACCGTTGGATGATAGCAATTCAAATCTCCACTAATTCGGGAATTGCCAATCTCTTGATTTGATATGATTGAATATTACCATTGTCATGTAATTTCAATCATATCTTTGACTTTCCTTTCTTGTGCGTATCTTGTCAATCCTTGACTTCAACTATGATTGGCCTTCCTTTAATTGAGTAAGAAGACTTCTACTCTGCTGGTAAGAAGACTTCACTCTGCTGGTAAGAAGACTTCTACTCTGCTGTCTTTACTCAGCTGTCTTTACACAGCTGCTGTTTCTTCTCAGCTCCTGTCTTTACTCTGCTGTCTTTACTCAGCTGGCTTTACACAGCTGCTGTTTCTTCTCAGCTGCTGTCTTTACTCAGCTGGCTTTACACAGCTGCTGTTTCTTCTCAGCTGCTGTCTTTACTCTGCTGTCTTTACTCAGCTGGTTGTAAGATGACTTCTACTCAGCTGATGTAAGACGACTTCTACTCAGCTGATGTAAGATGACTTCTGGTCTTGGTCTTCTCTTCTCTTCTAGAGCATTGACAAGTCTTCTCTTCTAACCAGAGTCCTATCTATTACAAGATGTATAATAAAGTTGTCTATACAATACAACTTATCCTATTACATGTTTGATTTGGTTTATCAAAACTAAACTAAGGATATTCATATCCCAACAATTTCCCCCTTTTTGATATAACCAAATCATCAAACATTAACTAGAGCAATAAAGAACAGACAGTGCTAGAGTCCATATAATAGTGCAGAAGAGTAAAAACAAAAGGCTTTTGTATGATGACAATGAGAAGTTGTCATCAGATGAGATAACTAGATGTTATCTCCAAAAGCTAAAAAGATGAGTTTTATTAATATTGCACTTTACAAGCACGGACTCACCTAATCAGCTATTACAAAGGTCTTCTTATCTACTCTTCGGCTGATATGTTGCAAATCAGATGACTTCAATTAAGCTCTTCTTGCCTTCAGGTCTTCTAACAACTTGATCATCTTGATCTCCTCTTCTTGCTCATACGCGTGTAAATCCAGATAGGGCTAGAACTCAGCTGAGCTGATGTTCCCCCTTAGTTGTTGACCTGTTCTTAACACACAATAATCCAAATACATGCAAGTATGATTTTTATGAAAACAGAATGCATGCAAAACAGTTTTTCAAAAATGGATCTATTCAGGTGACCATTGAAAACAGTAAAACGTGTTTTTGATGGCTCAAACGATGGAATTTGGCCAAAAAGCATTACATGTCACTGCAAAGCAGTGAGTTCGATTCAAAACATAAATTCCACTTTAAAAAGTGTACTCACACGTTAAATTCTGAAAACAACAGAAAAAGTGCAGATTTTCGAAAATCAAAAATTCAAAGCAATGGTCTTTTGAACACACGGCTCTGATACCACTTGTTGGTCCCTGAGACGAGTTTAAGATCAGCTGACTTGATGTCTGCTGATTGTGTGGAAAATAAACTAACTCTTTAAAGTAACTAGTCCGCTGATTTCACTAGGGGCCTAGGACTAGTTAGTCGACTGATTAATTACTTATCGGAGTTAAGTGCGGAATTGTAGTGTGCCCATAAATATTATACTCGTCTATTTAATAAATCAATGTGTTATTTACGTTTCTACACTTTACATTTCAAGTCTTTTCATACATATTTGTGCATAAACTGTTTTACACACTGTATTTATTAAATAGACGAGTATAATATTTATGGGCACACTACAATTCCGCACTTAACTCCGATAAGTAATTAATCAGTCGACTAACTAGTCCTAGGCCCCTAGTGAAATCAGCGGACTAGTTACTTTGAAGAGTTAGTTTATTTTCCACACAATCAGCAGACATCAAGTCAGCTGATCTTAAACTCGTCTCAGGGACCAACAGATGATTACAGAGAGATAGATCTAATGATAATCAACATCGCTTTCACTGAAGGATTGAAGAATCCTGAAGATATCAAAGAGTTGAAGATAAGAATTTATGCTGCTTTCCAAACCCCTCTAGGAAGCTGATGAAGACCGTCTTAACCGATAGGTATCAACTTGTAAATTGTAATACTTCATATGATTAACAATACGAGTGGTTATCTTCTTAGCTTCAAGACAACATCTCATTGTTTTCATCAGAAACAATGTTTATTTTATTTATTGCTACTAAACTTTTTCTGATTACAAATTATCTTATTTTTTCAGATTTCTTTATGCTTAGTTGAACAGATGTATAGATAGTTTTGACATCATAAAAAGGGGCAAATTGTTGGGATATTCATCTTACCCCTAAGTTGATCTAATAGTATATTTACTTTTGATGGCCAAAACAGATCACGTAATCTGATGGTCCTTACCCGTAGGGGTATCAGACAATTGATTTAGAGTACTTGGTGTGCTCTAAGTGAAAAAAATAACAAGCTCTTCAAGATAACTAGTCGACTGATTCACTAGGGGCCTAGGACTAGCTCAGCAGCCGATTGTTATGTATCAAAGTTAAGTGCGGAAATGTTGATGTGCCCATAATTATACTCGTTTACTACAAAAAATTTACTTCATGTAAATATCATTTTGTGTGTGCTATCAGCTGACTTGGAGTCAGTTGATTCTTATGAGTGTTCGAAATATAGCAAGATTGATTATGTCGTATCAGCTGATACAATACATTTTCCTTTAAACATATGTTATGTAAGTATGCATGCTAAAGTAGTAAATAACACAGTGGTTTATAGTGGTTCGGACCCTAGTCCTACATTCACTCTCGAAGCCCTAGCTGTGATATTAATTCCTTAAAATGAGTATTTTCTACTTTAACGTGCCAAGAGAAGATGTCTTGGTACTTTATAGTCCCAAGAGAAGACTTGTGAGCTCGATATACCGCCTGAGTGCAATTGACTCTACTTGTTATGTAGAGAACAAGTACTCGTTACAGTGATGTACACAAACTTGACTTTTAAGGATTTAGGATAGAAGGTTGGTTTAGTGTATATGAACTAGGTGAGATTTTCCCTTACAATCTAATTTAACCTCAAGCTTGGATTGGAAAAATCTCTCTAAGCTTTGGATATGTATATGATAATACAGGCTTAGGATGAATTCACTCACTGGTGGAAGATGACACTTGTTAATTCTTCATTGAAGTTCCTTTGAGATTTTCTTGTCGTCGGATCTTTGAAGTTTCATGCTCAACCTTGTATCACCTTCACTCATAATGAGATATGAGTAATGAACTCATATATATATAGTGTAGATTTGAAATAGTATCGTTAGAGTGTAATTTTAGATCTCCACTATTTTAGGAAATGTAATCTGTTGATGTTGATATGAGTGTTTTGTTTAATGATCCAACACTGACAGCCGAGTGTTGTGTTTAATGTTCCCAACACTCATGTCAACATCAGAATTTTCCCTTCCTTTTTTCACTAACTCTTATCTTACGCTTGTTGTCTAATGATGTCCCCAGAGCAGTTAGAAGACGTGGGCAACACCAAGTCATGCCACTGCGTGGGAGTGAGAAGTTATTAGGCCATGGTATAACAAGTTCCTAAATTCTAGGAGTGGTGGAGAGAAGTTCTATAACCGCATGATCTCAAGGTTGAGGCGATCATGGGAGTTGATGGCAGTTCGTGAATGAAGCCTATAAATACAAAAGCTGCCCTCAACATAAGATACACAAGAAGAAAAGCTGAAATCGACTACTACTCTATTGAACGCTATATACGCTTCTAGTTAGGAAAAACTTTGTTTCTTCTTGTAGTTCTTCACATTATTATAAACCCGAATAGTAGTGTGTTAGAACATAGTCTTATTTACTAGGTTGTGTGATTAGATCTATGAGGGAGATAGTTTCATAGGATCTAGTAAATCTTTATACACTTTCGTAGTGTAATTATACACCTCAAAGAGGTTGTACTCGTTTCACATATTTTTATATAGTGAACGGCGTAGATTATTTTATAATCTACGCAAATTTTGAATACTTCTATTTTCAGTACGTGCAATTTAAATTCCGCTGCATAGTGTTGTCTAGATTGTTCCAACACAACAGACAACATCTCTGATTTCGCACGCACACACACTTTCAGTTGGTATCAGAGCCAACTACTTGATACACTAAGTAGAGATTCTGCTTAGAGTGTGTAAAATCTGAAATGGAGTATCCACTTTCACCCGCACTAAAGCCTCTGATTCTAGATGGCACGAATTATGCCTTCTGGAAACCAAAGATGAGGATGTACATCAAATCCATTGATGAACGAGCCTGGAGGAGTGTTCTTGCTGGTTAGAATCAACCAAGAACTGCTGCGGATGAAGACAATGAAGCTCGGATCAAGAGAGAGCTCGACTGGACGGCTGAAGAAATCACAACTGCAAGTTACAATTCAAAGGCGTTGAATGCAATCTTCACCTCAACTGATGCCTCAATGTTCAAAATCATATCAAACTGCATTTCTTCGAAGGATGCATGGGATAGACTGCAAGAACATTGTGAAGGATCAAATAGTGTACGAAGAACCAGACTACGTATGCTTGGAACCAAATTCGAAAACCTGAGGATGAAAGAAGATGAAACCATTTCATCTTACAACGAAAATCTGACTGAGATTTCAAATGAAGCTCATTCTCTTGGAGATCCAATATCAAATCAAAGGTTAGTACATAAAATTCTTAGATCTGTTCCTAAACGTTTTGAACCTAAGATATGTGTTATAGAAGAAGCTAAGGATACTGATGTGATAAGTCAAAATGAATTGGTTGGTATTTTGAAAACTTATGAGATGAACATTTCTGAAAAGACTGATAATGAAAAGAAAGTGTTTGTTTTCAAAGGTGATGCCTCATCATCTGTATCATCAGGTTCTGGAAAGTCTCCTTATGTTACTGAAATTGATTCTGATGAAGATGATATTGAGGAATATCTTAATAATCCTGATTATATGGCTTTCATTACTAAACAGTTTAAGACATTTATGACGAACAAGAATAATAGGCTTAAGGACAACATTCAACCTAAGGTTCAGATTAATAATACTCAGCAATTGCCTATTAGGAAGAACAATTTTAATCCTTCTAGACAATTAGAAAGAGGTAACAGGTTTAGATCTGACCAAGAGTATAGGAAGAATGTTAAATGTGATGCATGTTCTGGATATGGTCATTATGCTAATGAATGTGCTAACACCATTCTAAAAAAGAAACTTAATTTCAGTGCTACTTTAAGTGATGAGTCTGATGTTGATCATGATCCTGAAAAAGATATTGAAAAAGCTTTTTCTGTTAGAATTCTGTATGATGATACTTTTGATGATGATCTGGACGATTATTATGATGTGAGGACAAATGAGCCATCATTTGAGAAATCACTGAATAATAATGTACCAGAATTTAACTGTTTCACAAGTTCTGTTAATGAGACAGGTACATCAAATAAAGCAGGTTTATCCAGAAGAGATGCTGACATTCAAGACTTGTCTAATACTGTTTTCAAACTGGAAAGTCTTTTAACAAAGAAGGATAAGGAAATTTCTAAATTCAAAGAAAGGCTAAATGTGTCTGTTCTTAATTTTAAGAAATATTCTTATGAAAAACCTTTAACTAATGAAAAAGCTTGCAAAATATCTTCTGAATCTGAGAAACTTAATCACATCATTAAGTCTCTGAACTTTGAAAATTCTGATTTAAGAGAATCTATTACTAAGCTTGAAGGCACTCTAACAAGAAAAGATGTGGAGATGTTTAAACTTGAAGAGAGATTGAAGGAAGCCTCTCTAAGCTTCAAAAGATTTTCTGATGGAAAGAACAAACTGGAAGACTCTCTTATGACCAACAACTCAAGAAGAACAGGTATTGGCTACCAAGGTAAGAATTCAAAGAAGTCTGAATCTAAGAAACCTACTATTTTTGTAAAAGCTGAAGTGAATTACAATCCTAGTGTTTCTGCTAAGACTCGGATTATTGCAAAAGATGTTATATGCCATTACTGTTTCAAAAAGGGTCATAAAAGTCATCAATGTTTGAAGAAGAAAAATGATTTGAAACAGTCTGTATTGCCTGGAATGACTCAACATTCAAGATCACATAGTAATTTTGCATGGATTTCAAAAGAAAATACATCTTGTAATGTTGTTTATATGTCTCTAAAAGCATCTATACCTGGATTATGGTACTTTGATAGTGGCTGTTCTAAACACATGACAGGTAAAATTGATTATCTCACTGATTATACTGTTTACAACGGTGGTAATGTCACTTATGGTGGTGGATCAAAAGTAAAAATCATTGGTAAAGGGACATTGAATGTTCCTGGTTTTCGTAAGTTATCCAATGTTCTGCATGTTGATGGATTACTGGCCAATCTTATAAGTATTAGTCAATTATGTGATGATGATTTGCATGTTAAGTTTGATAAGAACTCATGTTATGTGCTAGACAAAAACTCTAAATGTATCATGATGGGAAACAGATCTGCTGATAATTGTTATCTCATTGAATCTGAACTTATCTGCAATAAGGCTAAAGTTGATGATAGTATTATGTGGCACCATAAACTTGGACATGCTAACTATAGACAGCTTGATAAACTTGTTAGATTAAAAGTTGTTACAGGTTTACCAGATCTGAAATTCTCAGATAACAAGGTATGTGGACCTTGTCAAAAAGGCAAACAGATTAAAGTGTCTCACAAAATGTTGGGACATTGCTCAACCAAACATTGCTTCGAATTACTGCACATGGATCTTATGGGTCCTATGGAAACAGAAAGTATTGGAGGTAAAAGGTATTCTTTAGTTGTGGTTGATGATTACTCTAGATTCACATGGATTGAATTCTTAAAAGATAAATCTGAAACTTTTTCCATTTTCAAAATTATGTATAAAAGATTCAAGAATGTTTTCAACTCTAAAGTATGCAGAATCAGGTCAGATCATGGAAGAGAATTTGAAAACAGTTCCTTTACTGAGTTTTGTGAATCAAAAGGTATAATCCAAGAGTTTTCTTCTCCTAAAACTCCTCAACAAAATGGCATAGCAGAAAGAAAGAATAGAACACTTCAAGAAATGGCTAGAGTCATGCTATGTTCTAAGAACTTATTTAAAAGATTTTGGGTTGAAGCTCTTAATATTGCTTGTCATATTGCTAATAGAGTTTATATTAGAACAGATTCTACTAGAACTCCATATGAAATTCTGAACAACAGAAAGCCTAATCTTAAATATTTCCATGTTTTTGGCTGTGTATGTTATATCTTGAATGACAGGGATCAGTTACATAAGTTTGACTCAAAGAGTGATAAAGGCTTCTTTCTTGGTTACTCAAGAAACAGCAAAGCCTATAGGATTTATAACTTTAGGACTGATACTGTACAAGAATCTGTAAATGTTATTTTTTATGATGATACAAGCATTGCAGGTAAAAGCATTGAAGATGAAGACATTTCAGACTTGATTAATGTACCAATCATTACTGAAAATGTTGAACCGGTTCAGAATGTTGAGAAGAATGCTGACACACCAGAGGAAACATCTGATAATACAGATCCTGAAAATCTGTATAATCTCCAGAAAACTCCTTCCATAAGGATTCAGAAGTATCATCCACAAGACCAAATTATTGGTGAGCAGTCTACAGGTGTTCAAACCAGAAGAAGAATAGGGATGAACTCAAAGGATGTGGTAAGATCTATATGTATGTCATGCATGTGTAGTAAGGTAAATCATGAATGCTATCACTCTGAGATTGAACCTAAAACTGTTAAAGAAGCATTAGATGATGAGAATTGGATAGAAGCTATGCATGAAGAACTTAACCAATTTGTTAGGAATGATGTATGGACATTAGTTCCTAGACCTGACCATATTAATGTTATAGGAACTAAATGGATTTTCAAAAACAAGACTGATGAAATGGGAAATATTATTAGAAACAAAGCTAGGTTGGTTGCTCAAGGGTATACACAGGTAGAAGGTGTAGACTTTGATGAAACATTTGTTCATGTTGCTAGAATTGAATCCATTAGGCTCTTACTTGCCATTGCATGCTATATTGATATAAAACTGCACCAAATGGATGTTAAAGCTGCCTTTCTAAATGGTATTCTAAATGAAGAAGCTTATGTTGAACAACCTAAAGGCTTTGAAAACCCTGATTTTCCTGATCATGTCTATAAATTGAAAAAGGCTTTATATGGCTTGAAACAAGCACCTAGAGCATGGTATGAAAGGTTGACAGATTTCTTAATTGAGTTTGGTTTTGTAAGAGGAGAAGCTGATAGAACACTATTCATCAAACATGATAAAAATGATATTATGATTGCTCAAATCTATATTGATGATATAGTATTTTGTTCTACTTGTGACAATATGCTTAAACACTTTGTGAATGAGATGACATCTACCTTCGAAATGTCCATGGTTGGTGATTTAAATTACTTTCTAGGACTGCAAATCAAACAGCAAAAAGATGGGATTTTTATCTCACAAAGTAAGTATGCTAAAAGTCTAGTAAAAAGGTTTGGATTAGAGAGTGCTAAACATATGAAAACACCTATGGGATCAACTCAGAAACTGAGTAAGGACAGTGTTGGCCAGAATGTTGACTCAACACTGTACAGGTCTATGATTGGCAGTCTGTTATATTTGAGTTCCAGCAGACCTGATATTATGTTCAGTATTTGCTTATGTGCTAGATACCAAGCTAACCCCAAAGAATCACATATGAATGCTGTTAAAAGAATAATTAAGTATGTTGCAGGTACATGTGATTTAGGTATTTGGTACAGCAAAGACACAAACTGCACCTTAATAGGTTACAGTGATGCAGATTGGGCAGGAGACTGTGATGATAGGAAAAGCACAAGTGGTGGCTGCTTCTATATGGGGAACAACTTAATCTCTTGGCACAGTAGAAAACAGAACTGTGTGTCTAAATCAACAGCTGAATCAGAATACATTGCAGCAGGGAGTTGTTGTACTCAATTACTTTGGTTGCAAAAAATGTTTCATGATTATGGCTTACCTAGTGATGTTTTAACTGTGTACTGTGATAATACTAGTGCTATAAATATCTCAAAAAATCCAGTGCAACGCTCATTAACAAAGCATATAAGTATTAGACATCACTTTATAAGAGATCTTGTTGAAAAGGAAGTTGTTAAGTTGGAGTACATATCTACTAAAAAACAATTAGCTGATATATTCACTAAAGCTCTTGATGATAAGAGGTTTTCTTCTCTACGAAAATCTCTTGGCTTATGCAATATCTGAAAATATGATCAAGGGTGTTGTATCAAATGCGGCAGCATTTGAGACAACACTAAGATAAGTCACTTATGTGTTTCCTTGCTTTAATTTTCGTAATTATTGAATTAATGAAATTTCTTGTGATTGATATCTGAATTCTGAATGACTTGTGAAAGAAAATACTAAAGAGCCTATACACCTCTCAAATGCTACAAAAGAAAAATCATGTATTAGATGCTTTATAAATCACTGAGTAACTATGGGACACGGAGTTCGCTACTACGATGATCTCTTTTCAAAAGGTGATATAAATTGCATCAATATATTCACAAATCCATTGAGTAACTATGGGGCACGGAGTTCGCTGCTACGATGCACTCTTTTCAAAAGATGGATCAATGTGAAGTGTGATAAAAAGAAAAAGATATTAGAGCAACACATATGATGAAAAATCATGAAAAAACTGTGTTGAGGTGTATAGAATGCCAACAATAGTCAAAACACTCGTTAATTCAGATTCTTATCCCAATTTTCATGAAATTAGTTATTTTTTATAATTATTAAATATTATTCTCTGAAATATTTAATTTGACTTAATCTTGCCTTGTTTTATTATTTCAGTTATTATATTCCGCCTTTATTTAATTTTGTTTTTCAGAATTTCTTATTCTCCCTGTTAACCACGATCAATTAGTGGGGAAGTTACTTCCACTACTTCACTTCCCTCACTCTCCAAAATCGTGTAACTTCTTCATCTCAACTCTCCATATAAGACGAGTCTCCATTACAGTGTTGGAAAATACTTGAAAAGCTTGGTTAACTCATTTAAGCCTGGTAATTACGGATATTAATTATATTTGTAGCACTCAAGTATATCCAGTTCCCTTGGACTCACACTGTTTGAATTCTAATTTACATTGTATCTGTAGAATTCGAAAGGTCTCAAAATTAATTTTTTGCTGTCTTGATTTGTGTGTACAGGTTCAAATATGTCCAACACTCCTCAGATCACTGCTGCACACTCAAACTCAAATTCAAGCGACAAAATTTCTCCAAACCCTCTCAATCTCCTTACTGAAATGGCATCATCAAACTCACCAAACTCTCCATCGTTCACCGTCGGAACCATCGTTGTTCCCTTTGCTCCTGAAGAAGAACCCACTCAAACAACCCATCTTGCAATCGTACCTTACAATCCATACGACATTCGCACTGAAATCGCGATTGCAAACGTAACTGCAGAAATTCCAACCTCCAACCCACCAGATGAGCCCTCATCTGAACCTCTCGCACCAGAAATCACTCCAGTAACCTTACACTTCCCTCTGGGCACTCCTTTCAACACTTTGAAAGAGGCCTTCGAAACCCTAAGCCTGAAAACAACTCACACTGTTTTAGTGCTTGAGGGAGAAACGCTGGATAATGCCATGTTCAAAGGGGATGAGGACATGCAAACTCAACCGGAATCCTCTGATGAAGAAGTCCTGGCCGCAAAGTTCGAGAGAATTCACCAGCACAAAGAGGGCAAAAAGAAAGCTGTTGCTGTTCCAACTGCACGAAAATGGCCTGGTGGTAAGAGAAAGTCCCAAAGGAATCTGGGCAAGATTGTTGACTACACTGGAAAGGGAAAGAAGCCCAGGACGGATGGGAATGCGTCTGAGCCGATTGCTGTGTCTGATTCTGAATCAGAACCAGAAACAGAGGCTGAACAACCTGCACCCCCAGTGGAAGAAGAGGTGGCTGTAAATGAAGAGGATGTGGACGAAGTTGATGAGGAAATGGAGGAGGAAAGTGATCCCACTCCACCAGTTCGACGATCAAAAAGGCCCCGAGAGCCCGAAAGTGTTGCCTCTCCGATGGCAACACCAGATCAATCAGATTCTGAACAGTCATCCAGTTCTTCAGAAGAGGATGAAAATGAGGTACTTTTCTCTTCTGATGATAGGAATAGTGATTCTGATGAAGATTACAATGATAAGTCGAGCATACAGTATAGAACCATAAGAACTAGGCAGATTCTAAGTGAAAGATTGATTAAAACTTCTGATTTTGAGGATATGAATCTGCTTGATTGGCTTAAAGAAAGATCTTTACTGAATGCTTTGCAATTTGCCTGTCCCTATATTGTTGATTGGATTTATGAATTTTATGCAAACATCCCTCAATTTGCTGGTGATCCCAACTCCACAAGATATGGACAGTTTTGGTTTAGAGGAAATAGGCATATGATTACCCCTAGAAGGATCAATATTTTACTTAAAACTAAAATTATGGAGGATCCAGTTGTTACTGATCATGATGTGATGATAAGCATCTTGACTGGGGGAGTAATCACAAAATGGAGAAGAAGAATTTTGGCCTCTAAACTCACAAGTCTATATTCTGTTTTGCATAAGTTGGTGTGTTTTAATTGGCTGCCTACAACAAACAACACCACTCTCACCTTAGAACAGGCTGTACTGATGCACAAGATTGGGCACTTGAAAAGGTTTAACCTAGGACAGGTTATTTTCACCAACATGATGACCTTTAAATCTGACATGACTGGGAGAGGTATCCTACCTTACCCATGCCTTGTGTACAAATACATGTTGGACAAAGCATTTGAGAGATTTGAAGATGAGGTCATAAGCACCTATGTCCCAAGTTTTGGCATCTCAAATCAGTTCCTCATCCAAGGTGAAAGGGTGGTTGATCTTTCTTTAAGAAGGAATGATGATGAAGCAGGCCCCAGTAATGTTCCAGCAAATGATCCCTTCCACAATACAACACTGCCTCCAGAAGGAGCTGCCTCCTCAATCTATTTGTCTTCACATTATATTATGAGGCAGATTGATATTTGCAGGGTTCCATTCTTAACCTGCAGCATTCTGTGGAGGATCTTCTAATCCAAAAGAAATTTTGGATGGATCTTCTTTCCACTTCAACAGGGGGAGTAGCTGACAGTTCACACAATCAGTCCACTAACATTGTTACTCCTACTGTAGATGAACCGGATTCAGTTCCTGGCCGAGCTGATGAACCTGCTGTGGACACTGAAATGACTGAGGGAGATGCACAGGATGTCCAGGATCTCTATGGTGATTTGGATAAATGATGAGCTTGAAGACAGGGGGAGAGCTTACACAATGGGGGAGTAAATGCAGATTATGGAGATGCAGCTGAAACACAATTCAGCCCAATCCTTCCCCAAGTGTTAATTCAGTTCTTTCATTGTTGTAAAAGCTTTGTACTTATGTTTTTTTTTTTCTTCTCAAACTCTGTTATTTATATTCTGTATTTATTTAGGATTTATTTTTGCTCTAGTTATTTAAATCTAAACAAGTTTTTTTTGGTTTAGATGTTGTTTACTTTAATTTGATCTTATACAGATTGTTACTTCAATTCTTTTTGGAATATCAATTGTGTAAACTTCTTAATCAATATCTCTATTGTGTGAACTTCAGGTGTGTTGATGTAGAAAGGTCAAATTGGGGGAGATTGTTGATGTTGATATGACTGTTTTGTTTAATGATCCAACACTGACAGCCGAGTGTTGTGTTTAATGTTCCCAACACTCATGACAACATCAGAATTTGCCCTTCCTTTTTTCACTAACTCTTATCTTACGCTTGTTTTCTAATGATGTCCCCAGAGCAGTTAGAAGACGTGGGCAACACCAAGTCATGCCACTGCGTGGGAGTGAGAAGTTATTAGGCCATGGTATAACAAGTTCCTAAATTCTAGGAGTGGTGGAGAGAAGTTCTATAACCGCATGATCTCAAGGTTAAGGCGATCATGGGAGTTGATGGCAGTTCGTGAATGAAGCCTATAAATACAAAAGCTGCCCTCAACACAAGATACACAAGAAGAAAAGCTGAAATCGACTACTACTCTATTGAACGCTATATACGCTTCTAGTTAGGAAAAACTTTGTTTCTTCTTGTAGTTCTTCACATTATTATAAACCCGAATAGTAGTGTGTTAGAACATAGTCTTATTTACTAGGTTGTGTGATTAGATCTATGAGGGAGATAGTTTCATAGGATCTAGTAAATCTTTATACACTTTCGTAGTGTAATTATACACCTCAAAGAGGTTGTACTCGTTTCACATATTTTTATATAGTGAACAGCGTAGATTATTTTATAATCTACGCAAATTTTGAATACTTCTATTTTCAGTACGTGCAATTTAAATTCCGCTGCATAGTGTTGTCTAGATTGTTCCAACACAACAAACAACATCTCTAATTTCGCACGCACACACACTTTCATAATCTTTTGGTTGATACTCTTAATATTACATTTCCATGTAATATTCAGTGTATCTTTGACTTTAATGCTTTGTGTTATTTCATCTTTTGTGTCAGATCCGTACGTCAGTTGTCGTGTTTACCGTGGTCCACGTCAGCTTGTTTGGTGGCTCTCTAACGGATCTATATTAGCTGATAAAACCTTAGCTGATTTTGCACAACTGATTTTCCACAGCTGATTTTCCATCTCTTCTGGTCTTCTTCTTCTCATCTCTTCTCTTCTTGAGCATTGACATGTCTCTCCACAACATCAGTTGAGTTCCCCCTCGGCTGATGTTAACAAGAATCTATCTATTACAAGATGAATAATAAAGTTGTCTATACAATACAACTTATCCTATTACAATTTGATTTGGTTTATCAAAATTAAACATAAGGATATCAGCTGGTCTGAATATCCTAACATAAACTAGTGTTAGATAATATTGTAATCTGATAGGTTGTAAGTTGTTCTTATAAAGCTTACTTGTCTAAGTCTTTGTCGTGTGGAATCAGTTGTATGTATATCAGTTGATACCACGTTTAAACAACACGCAATTGCTCAAGATGAGAAGAGTAGAAGACTGAAGATTAGAGACCTTGTAGATGAAGTCCATTAGGGAATCAGATGACTAGATCCTTGTATACATATGTCAGCTAATAACAACATAATGTAATCAACTGAGAAGAATATGCCAGCTGATATGGGCTTGAAGCCTCAATTTTGTCAAGCCTTAAAGTTTTTGAAGAACTACTCATTTGTTGGAATCAGATGATAGCATGCATTAAAGAGAAGGCAACAACATTAAACAGACAAAGAGAATGTCGGACCTCATCTGCCAGACTCGATTGATGAAAAAACTGATAGTCTAACCAACTCAATTGACATGGAAAAATAAGAACATGGCAACACAACTATTGAGTTGACCAAGACTAGGGTTTCACAGATCGTACAACTACATTTAATGCACATTCCTTCATTAGGGATGATAGTGCGAGGATTGCATGAAACATCCAATCGACAAAGATCTCAACCCATGCGTAGAAGATTTTTTTGCAATGACTAGTTCATCCAACAACTAGTTCGTGCGAGGATTGATGAAAAAACTGATAGTCTAACCAACTCAATTGACATGGAAAAATAAGAACATGGCAACACAACTATTGAGTTGACCAAGACTAGGGTTTCACAGATCGTACAACTACATTTAATGCACATTCCTTCATTAGGGATGATAGTGCGAGGATTGCATGAAACATCCAATCGACAAAGATCTCAACCCATGCGTAGAAGATTTTTTTGCAATGACTAGTTCATCCAACAACTAGTTCGTGCTCAATTCGTCTATAAATACAAGAAGTTGTCCAAGTGATAACTACGGAAAGTTTACAAGCAAGAACTCCCATATCAGACGAGCACAGTTCATATATCATCTTATTGAATCCTTTAGAGTTTTTAAGATTCAGCATTCGATCTTGAGAATCATTTAGCTCTAAGTTTCCTAACAATCTAAGTTTATTTAGTATTCTTATCCAAAGCTTAGAAAAAGTGTTGATTGAACTTGTTATTCATCACACTAGTTGTTACCAAGGTTGTAGAAATTGGTTTTAGGTGCTAGGCGGGTGCTATCCGATGCGATTTCATGATAATCGGCCATTATAATCGGTTGGGCGTTTAGACACCGCCTAGGCAAGTGTTTCCGATTTTTTTTTTAAATTTAAAATTCAAAACGACGTCGTTTTGCACTTAGTAAATAATAAAAAAAATATATACTATTTACATTTTAGTTTTTACAGAATCGGGAATTTGGCATTTGGGAAACATTCAAAAAAGTGAAAGAAAAACTAGGGTTCTCTACTTCTCTTGCGCTGCTGCTCATCAATACTCCCGATCGTCGGCCAACCTGCGTCCAGCGGCCAGCCTCCTTACGCGCGCAGCCACAGCCACTCAGCTCAGCTCCCTACGCCGGCCGGCGTCCACAAGTAAATTACTAAATTTTATATATCTGTAATTTTTTGTTCCATGACTTCCATTGTTCCATCTATTGTTTTGTTTGCTACTTGTTAGTTGTTACTATTAGACGTAGTTGTTAATTGTTAGTCTTAATAATAGTTATTAGTTAATTGTTACTATTAGTCTTAGACTCTTAGTAATGTAATGTAATTAATTAATTAATTATGTAACCTGGGATTTGGTATTTGAGTTGAGCTATTTACTTATTTGCTAACTTGATTGGTAACTTAAATTATGTTAGGAATTTAGGATGGAAGCTTCGTTAGATTCTGTGATGGGTGATGAAAGTACTCAAAGTTGTCAAAGTACACTGAAAAGGAAATCTGATGATGTAGGCTGGGAATACGCTGTGATAGTAAATTCAAGCAATATGGATAAGGTGAAATGTTTATTGTGCAATAAACACATATGTGGAGGGATTTTCAGACTAAAGCAACACATTGCGGGTGTAAAGGGAAATGTTGCTTCTTGTCAAAAATTCGAGTTAAAAGATAAGGAGAAGTGCAAGAAGGCATTAGATGAAGCTCACAATAAGAAAATGAAAAAAAAAAAATAAAGCAATGAAATGTTAAGATCGCAAGTGAACATTGTCAATAACGTTGATGGCATGAATATGAATGCAAGTGAGTTTTTGATGCAAGATTCTTTGGGTTCTAAAACCATTGGACCTATGGATAGATTTACAAATCAAATCAATCCCGAGGAAAGCCTAAATCATAGCAAGAAGATGCGTGATCAACACATAAAAGAGGTGATTTGCAAAGAAAAGTTTGACAAAGTGAAAGAGTATGTTTGCAGATTTGCATACAAAGCTGGAATTCCTTTTAATGTTTTTGAGCTAGATAGTTGCAAGATGATGTTTGAGGCTGGTCAATATGGAGTAGGGTGTAGGTCTCCTACAAGATACGAGTTGAGCGAGTTGTTCTTGAAAAAGGAGATCATAAGAACAAAAGAAGCAATAAAACCACAAGAAGAAGAGTGGAAAACACATGGGTGTTCGATTATGACCGATGCGTGGAGTGATAGAAAGAGAAGAAGCATCATGAATTTGTGTGTAAATTGCAAATTGGGAACTGCTTTTATTTCCTCCAAGGACTTCTCGGACATTTCACATACGGGCCAAGTCATCCACGATTATGTCGAAGAGTGCATTCAAGAGGTTTGTGTTTAATAACTTTAATTATTCATTTTCTATTTTATAATCATTCAATTATTCATTTTTTCTTGTTTAATTTAATAATTTATTGAAGGCAAAAACTTGTGTGAGACCGTCTCACGGATCTTTTTCTGTGAGACGGATCCTTTTAATCCATATTTCAAAAATTTGGGTAGGATAACCCATATTTTTTTTCCAGATTTTGGTTTGTTAAAAAAGTGATAATGTTTATATAAAAAGTGATAATATTTTTAACAAAAGTGACTATCACTTTTTACTTAAACACTATCACTTTTTGCTCAAACATTATCACTTTTTACATATAAGGGCCGTCTCACGGATCTCATTCTGTGAGACGGTCTCACCCAAGACTAGCCCTTTATTGAAATCTTTTTCCTTATCTCTTGATGAAAAAACAGATTGGTCTAGAAAACGTTGTTCACGTTGTGACTGACAATGCCTTGAACAATATGGCAGCTGCAAAGTTGTTGAAGCAGAGTAGGCCTCACATTTTCTAGACCTCGTGTGCTGCCCACTCGATCAATCTTATGCTTGAAAGCATTGCAAATCTTCCAAAGTTCAAGAAGTCAATTGATCAAGCAAAGACGTTGACCATCTTCATCTATGCTCATCACAAAACATTAGCATTGATGAGGTCATGCACAAAGAAGAGAGACATAGTGAGACCGGGAGTCACTAGATTTGCATCATCGTTTCTATCTTTGTAGAGCATATCCGAGAAAAGAGAACAGTTAAAGGCAATGTTTACTAGCAATGAATGAGACCATTGCAAATTTGCAAAGACCGGTAAAGGAAAAGCAGCTTACAAGACTGTGGTGAGTATGGGATTTTGGAATGGCATTTCCTCATGTTTGCAAGTTTTTGGCCCATTGGTGAACGTGCTTCGACTTGTTGATGGAGACAAAAAGCAATCAATGGGCTTTGTATATGGCGAGCTTCTCAAGGCAAAGGAGGAGATTAAAACATCCTTACACAAAGAACTACCAACTGATCATTGATATTATTGATGCAAAGATGAAAGATAGACTAGACAGTCCACTTTATTTGATGGTTTGCCTCTTAAATCCATTCTACCATTATCGTGATCCTTTACTTCATTTGGATGAGGAAGTTACAATATGAGTCATTGATTGTATTGATGTTCTATTTCGCGGGAATCTCGAAATGCAAATGAAAATTATGCAAGAGGAGCTACCACTGTACAAGAGTAATTAGCAATCTCTTTTTGCTCACGAGTGTGCGATTAGCTTGTGCATGAAGGATGAAAACTTTGAAAAGTTTGATCCAGGTAACTAATTCTTTATTTTGTATTTTTGAAATTTTGATTAATTAAGTTTGTGTAAATATTAAAAAACGAATCTTATATATATTCATTTTTTGTGTAGTGAATTGGTGGGCAAATTAAAGAAGCAACACTCCTAATTTGCGAAGGCTTGCCATGAGAATACTTTATTTAACTACTAGTTCATCAGGTTGTGAAAGGAATTGGAGTGCATTTGAAGGGGTTAGTAATCTTTATTTATATCTCTTTATCTTTTTTCTTATTTCTAATAGAGTTTTTTAATTATTGTTAATTTCTAGATACACACAAAGAAGAGAAACAGACTTCTAACCGAACGATTAAACAATCTTGTGTATGTCAATTTCAATGCAAAATTGATGAACAAACACAAGAAGTTAATGGGGACAAATGTGGAAGTTTTATTAGCAAGAGATGATCCAAGTTGTGTTCAAGATTGGATTGTTGATGGGGTTGGATCGGTTGATGATGATGTTGAGGAGGGAGGCCAACTTAGAGATCTTGACAATGATGATTTCTTATCCGATGAGGAAGAAGTGGAGGTTGACGTAGAGTATGAGTCCGAAAATGAAGAGATTGTGCACGAAACTACCATCACTCAACCAATTGCTTAACTTAATTAGTTTAGTTAATTTAATATTTTGATCATTTCATGTGAAACATGTTTTTTTTGGTGATGTGAGTTAGGATGTTAATTTGAATATTTGATCATTTGATGTGATGATGTGAAAGTGAAACATCAAACACAAACATGTGGGAGTTGGTGGTTTTATAGTTTTATCTTTATTATGAATTCTGCTTTTTTTTTTTTTTAGTGTTATGATACTGTATTTTTTACTTTTTTTTATCTTTATTAATAATTTTAGAATTCTGTATTCTTAATTTCAAAAAAAAAAAATCGGATCGCCTAGGCGGACAGAAAACGCCCAATTTTGGATTTCTACAATCTTAGTTGTTACTCATATAAACCAAACCATACTTCATAAACTCTAGTAGTTAAGCTTGTTGTTTATAACAACCACATTGTAAAAAGTATTTGTTCTTACAATAATAAGTAGAGCCAATTGCACTTTGGAAGTGTATTGAACTCAAAGTCTTCTCTTGGGACTATAAAGTAGCAACCTCCTTAAGTTAAAGAATTAATATCATAGTTGGATTGTGAGAGTGGATGTAGGACTGGGATCCGAACCACTATAAATCCTTGTGTGTTGATTTACGAGTTTATTGACATTAAGAGCTAAAATTTAACTCACTACTACAATTAAATTTTAAAAAAAAATCAGCATTTCAATTAGGGACAAATTAGTAGTTAAAAACCTATTATACCCTTTCTTTTCTTTGTAAAACTCATAATTAATTCAAAATGCTACTCACGGATGTAAACCCTATAATTCCTATTTTTCATTTTTCAAAACCCTACCTGCTCTGCCATATACCATAGCCGCCGCCGCCATAGGGGACGAAGGGAGCCCCTGCCATCGCCTCCATCTTCACCGACCGCGTGCGGCCCCTGCCATCTCTCCGACGAACCTTTTGCGTGCTCTTTGTCGTTTATTTTGTTGGTGACGACACTGAACGGAGTTAAGCTTTGCGGAGGAGATGAACGAGCGGTTTCCACGAGTCTCCTGAAACGATTGAAGCAATCGTATGGAATTCGCGAACAGAATCGTAGAAAGGGGGAGCTTGAGAGAGAAATTGGAGGGGGGAAGTTAGTTATTTCATTGAAACGGTGCAAAAATACATGATGGTTGGTTCATGGGTGAATTACGGGTTTATATACCCGACCCATGCCGAAACTAAGTCGCGCGTGCGACTTTGATTACAAATCGTGATTTACAAAAGCAAATGTGTTTTACAAAATGAAATTACAAAATTCAAACAAATGGACTAGGGATGAATACACACCCCATAACCCTATTACAATTATTCACGCCCCTAAACGATGTCGTCCCCTCCGTCTTCATCACCACTCTTCTTCCTCGTAACATTACCCCCGTCTAAACACCTTGCTTTTCCTCAAGCAAAATCAAGCAAAAAGATGTGAATAAAGGGCGGCGAAAGTGGTGTAGTCCTCCCAGGTAGCCTCTGAATCCGGGAGATGGGACCAACGAATCAACACTTCTGAAGCTGGAGAATTACCCCGACGCACTAGGCGACGAGCGAGCACCTTCAAAGGCAAAAGCAGAACCTTTCCGTCTTCATCAAACTCAGGTAAGTCTTGTGAGACTATATCTCCATTACCCACCTTCTTTTTAAGCATAGAGACATGAAACGTACGATGTATTTTAGCTGTTGCTGGCAGTGCCAGCGTATAGGCAACCAATCCCACCCTCTGCACGACCCGAAAAGGGCCTGCAAACTTGGGACTCAATTTCCACGTGTGGCTCTTCCGCAATGTGAGTTGCCTATAGGGCTTGAGTTTCAAGTAAACCCAATCACCCACCTGAAACACCCTCTCTGTTCTGTTCTGATTAGCATAGAAACGCATGCGATCTTGGGCTTGGTATATTACCTGTTTTAGCTGTTGTAAAATGTGTTGATTAGTGTGCAGTAGATCATCCACCCCTTGAATAGAGCTCTGAATCAAAGTGCGAAAAGATAAGAACTTAGGACAGTAGCCATAAAGGGCCTCAAATAGTGATCTCTTGATGGCTGAGTGAAAACTGGTGTTATACCAAAACTCAGCTAAAGGTAGCCATTGAGCCCACTGCTTGGGGTTCCTCCCACACATGCATCTTAGGTAAGATTCTAGGCATTGATTAACCCTCTCAGTCTGACCATCAGTCTGAGGGTGGTAAGTTGTGCTCAACAGATGTTGAATGCCTAGAAGCTTCATCAGTTGCTGCCAAAACTGACATGTAAACACCTTATCCCTATTAGAGACAATGGATGTTGGTAATCCATGAAGCATATAAATCTCAGAAATGAAAATCTGGGCCAAATCTGAGGCTGTAAAGGGATGTGATAGGGCTACAAAATGGCTGTACTTTGTTAGTCTATCCACAATCACCCATATTGTATCTTTGTGATTAGACCTAGGTAATTTCTCTATAAAGTTCATATAGATATCAGTCCATGCTTGATCAGGAATAGGTAATGATTGGATCAAACCTGGAGACTTAAGCAGCTCATGTTTACATAATTGGCAAATAGAGCACTCAGAAACCACCATATGGATTGTCTCCAGCATCTTAGGCCACCAAAAAACGCCCCTCAATCTCTAAAATGTGACAGTCTCTCCAAAATGCCCTCCCTGAGTTGAAGTGTGAACATGTACAACTAACTTCACCCTTAGTTCTGTAGCTGTTCCCACATAGACCTTGCCCTTGTATCTCACTATTCCACCAGTGTAAGAATAAAGAGACAAATTGTATGGAATAGTGAGGCTATAAGTTATCACCTCAGATACCAAACTATCACCATCATAGCTCTCTTGTATCTCCTCCACCCAATGAGGTTTCACCATAGACAGAGCAGCACAATTCCCTTGAGTATGATCTCTCCTTGAAAGGGCATCAACCACTATGTTTTCATGCCCTGCTTTGTACTCAATCTTGTAGTCAAACCCCAGTAGTTTAGTGAGGTACTTGTGCTGCAATGGAGTAGAAATTTTCTGCTCAATTAAGTATTTGAGACTCTGATGGTCAGTTCTGATGACAAATGGGGCATGAATCAAGTAACATCTCCATTTGTCAACTGCCATTAGGATAGCCAGAAATTCCTTCTCATAAATTGACAACCCCAGATTCTTAACACCCAAAGTCTTGCTCAAGAAAGCAATATGCATCTTCCCTTGTAGCAGAACATCACATATTCCCCCATAGCATGCATCTGTCTCTACAATGAATTCTTTCTTAAAATCTGGTAATTGTAAGATGGGAGCTGAGATCATAGCAGCTTTAAGTTGTTGAAAAGCTGTCTCTGCCTCTTCATTCCAAATAAATTGACCTTTCTTGGTTAATAAAGTCAAGGGTTTGGCAATGATGCCAAAGTGCCTTATGAACTTTCTGTAATAACCTGTCAATCCTAGGAACCCTCTCAGCTCTTTCAATGATCTTGGTGCTGGCCAATCCTGCATCACTTTAATCTTATTTGGATCAGCTTTCACACCATCATCAGTAATGATATGGCCAAGATACTCCACCTACCTTACCCCAAAAACACACTTGGAGGCTTTGGCTTTTAAGGTGTTTTCTAACAAAATCTGCAACACCTGTGCCAAGTGCATTTTATGCTCTTGCATACCCCTGGTGTAGATTAGGATATCATCAAAGAAAACCAATACAAAGTCCCTCAAATAAGGAGCAAAGAGTTTGTTCATAATGGCCTGAAATGTAGCAGGTGCATTAGTCAAGCCAAAGGGCATCACTACAAATTCATACAGCCCTGAGACAGTGGCAAAAGCTGTCTTCTGAATATCAGGGGGGTGAACCCTGATCTGATGTTACCCTGCTCTAAGATCAATCTTAGAGAATATCTTAGCTTGCCCCAACTCACCCAACAAATCTTCAATCAATGGTATTGGATAGTTGTCTTTGACTTTTATAGAATTCAGCTTTCTATAGTCAATGCAAAATCTCCAAGTGCCATCTTTCTTTTTAACCAACAACACTAGTGAAGAGTAAGGGGAATTACTAGGTTGTATGACCCCACTTTCTAGCATTTCAGAGAGTAACTTCTCAATTTCCTGCCTCTGCAAATAAGGATACATATAAGGGTGTTGTTTTATAGGCTTCTCTCCCTCTTTTATGGTGATTTTGTGATCCAACTGTCTCTTAGGGGGCAGCTCAGTGGGAGGTTCAAACACCACCTGAAATTCTTCAATGATAGTTTCCAATTCAGGTGCCACTGATCATTTATCAAATTCAGGATTGCCTTTCAAATAACAAAGGTATCCCAGTCCTTCACACTGTTTTCTCTTCACCATCTTCTTCAACTGCTTTCCTGAGATCATGGTTATTTTAATCTCCTCATCTCCTGGCCCTTGCAATGTAATGGTTTTTCCATTCTTCTGGAACTGCACTGTATGCATATTGAAATCAAATGTGACAGGGCCCAGCTGGCTCAACAAGTCCACCCCTACCACCATGTCACAGCCCCCCAACCTCAATATTCTTACTGGGGCAGTAAATTTGCAGCTCTCCATTGTCCATTCAAAGCCAGAGCACTTTGAATTACATTCAATCCTGCTACCATCAGTTATGGTCACCATTAATGAGTGTGTATACTCCACTACACACCCCAACCTTTTAGCAGTATTAGGATCAAGAAAGTTGTGTGTACTTCCAGAATCCAAGAGAACTGTAATCTCTTGATTCCCCACCTTGCCCACTACCCTTGATAGTATCTGGATGCTGGTGGCCAGCCAAGGCATTCAGAGAAACTAAAGGTTCTACACCCATTTGCATCTCATCCTCCTCAAAATTCCAACTCTTCAGGTTCATCCACCTCCTCACTCTCCTTAAGCAATATTACAAAAACTTTTTTGCACTTATGTCCAATGTGAAAGGTTTCATCACAATTGAAACATAAATGTTGTTTTCTCCTGGCATCCATTTCAGGCGGTGTTAGCCTCTTAGTGAAGTTTGGTTTACTCTTCTCACTTGCTTTCTCATGTTCCTGTGATTTGTGAGGGCCACTCCAAGGTGTTTTAAAGCATGGCTTATACACCTTCTCCCTACTATTGACCACCTGCTCTTGTATGATAGCCATTTTAACAACCTCATTGAAGTGAGTATGTTGGAAATCCTGAACTGCATGACTGATCTCCTCCTTCAAACCACCAATGAAGCTCTTCACAAAGTATCCTTCAGTTAAGAATGGATGCTCAACACTGACATATGATTTGACTTCCCCAAACTTCTTTACATACTTTCTTACATTTGAAGTTTGCATCAACTTGTGAAATCTTCCCACTACATTTTCATCTTCAGGATTAGTGAACCTCTGTGTCACTAACTCCTCAAACTCACACCAAGTCAAATCATCCTTTCCATCAACATAATCCATGTACCAATTGTCAGCTTCATCTTCCATATTTAATGCAGCAAGTGAGATCATCTCCTGGTCTGTCATAGGATTAAACAAGAAATATTTGTGGCATTTCCTAATCCATGACCTAGGCTTATCACCTCTAAACTTTGGAAAATCAACTCTAGGTTTTCTAGATGTGTTGTGATTTTCCTGAGATCTCATGGCAGCAGTAACAACATGTGGTTGGTAGTGATTATGCAACTCATTCCCCTCATCAATGTGATTTACCCTAGGGAAATTAGAATCATACCTACCTCCACGTTTTGTTGCCACTCTTGGTATAGCTTCAGCTCTGGATCTGATATTTGAACTTGTATCCAAGCCTTTCGAAGCACCAAACTCTCCATACTCCGGAATCCTGGTATGTCTTTGAGGTGTTGGTAACAATCCAGCTTCTCCTCTGACCTTAGGATTATCCTCCTCGTTCACCACTGTCTTCGAACAATCTTCTCCTTCATTCCACTCTGGAGCTTTTGCCTTGCCCACACTCAGATGTTTAAGCAATTCAGCATGTTGAAACTTCAACAATTCGGCTTCCTTTGCTTGTTGATCGAACCGTTTGAGTTACTCATTTCTTCCTTCCGTTTGTTCATTTCGCAAATTAGTGAATTGACTACTAAGAGAATTCATTTGTACTTATACAGTTCCAATCTGACTCTCCAGCAAAATGATTCGATCCGTTTTCGAAACCATTTCGAATTCAACTGTGCAAGCTACGTGCGAGAATCAACCAGCTCTGAGGCCACTGAAACGATTGAAGTAATCGTATGGAATTCGCGAACAGAATCGTAGAAAGGGAGGGAGCTTGAGAGAGAAATTGGAGGGGGGAAGTTAGTTATTTCATTGAAACTGTGCAAAAATACATGATGGCTGATTCATGGGTGAATTACGGGTTTATATACCCGACCCATGCCGAAACTAAGTCGCGCGTGCGACTTTGATTACAAATCGTGATTTACAAAAGCAAATGCGTTTTACAAAATGAAATTACAAAATTCAAACAAATGGACTAGGGATGAATACACTCCACATAACCCTATTACAATTATTCACGCCCCTAAACGACGTCGTCCCCTCCGTCTTCATTACCACTCTTCTTCCTCGTAACATCTCCGCCCCCGCTGCCGCAATTGACAATACGCCACTGCTCGGCGACTAGATCTTTCGCACTCACTCACAATTCATCGGTCGGTCGCCAAGCCTCGCGCGCCAGAAGCTGTGGCCGCTCGATGCGCGAGCCCTCCTTGCGCGTCTGGGAAGCCGCGGCGGAGCAAATCGAAGAAAGGCAGAGCGATTGGGCTTACTCGAAGCCGATAGTAATTTTGGACCTTGCATTGTATGGAACATCGCCTTCGTTATCGTATCGGCTTTTGTGCTGATCATGAGCCGCCACGAAATGTCGTTGATGTCGCTTAGGCTGTGGATTGTTGGGTATGCGCGCTGCAGTGTGTACTTCATACTGTGTGCGTTTGGGCGGAGTACAGAAAAATGTATTGTTACCAAACATTTGGAATCTGCAAATACTATGTTCTCATTCATTTGGTGGATAATTGGCATCTTGTAATTGTGCTTGAACTTATTCTTCTTAATGGTTGTTACACTGCCCTAAGTTTATATCTTATCATTCATCTCTTGTAGTTGGAGTTGGAGTTGGAGTTGGAGTTGGAGTTGTTTGTTGCTTTACTTGATTTTGTTTTTAATTTTATTGTGTATCTACAAACAGTATTTGTTAAATATATATTGTGTTGTATATATATATTTTTGTTAGCTTATTTTTTAGGTACTTGCATAGTTTTGGTATTAAAAAACATTGCCACAGTTTTTCTTCAACAATGCCCTTCCTATTATGAGAGCATTATGAGAATGCTCTGCATTGCTATCTTCAAGTTGTAGACATTGATATCAAAGATTCTGTTATCTGGAACCAATTAAGTGATCGCTTGCTCGAAGACCAGCTGGTTGGCGAACTGGTTGATTGTACCTCAAATTCAGCTGATTGCGTATCGGGGACGATTGGATATGAGGTAGATACATAGTTCTTGCATACTTTTGAATGGGAAATACGTTGTAGGCTGTCTAACCATTTTAACTTTTGATCTTTTCTTTGTTGCAGTTACCAGAAATGCAAAGCAATTAATTAGGTTATCTCCTTCATCACTGAGTTGAGGTTGTTGGTGTCACCTTTCAGACGATGGTTGTGTCTCAGACCAATAATATAGTGTTGCCTCTAATCAATCTTCTTAGGCTAAAAGGAGTCCCCATTCTACAACATGCAATTAGGTGTTGCTTTATGCAATTAGAATATGCAATTTTCATTGCATATTGCAATTTTTGTTGCATATATTTGTATGTATAATGCATATTTCAAATATTTTTTTAAATAAAATTAATATTTTAGAACATTTTATTATGGATATATTATTCTATTGCATATTATAAAGTATTTTTAAGTTATATGCAATATATTAATATATTTTTGCATGTCACTGAGAATATGAAACAATTTTTAATGTATATGCAATAGATATTTTGTATATATATTATAAATATGTGTTTTAATTTTATACATATTTTTTTATTATGCATATTTAAATTGAAGATCAGAAATTGTTAAACATAAAAATGATATATATTAATATATATTCAGTTAAATATAAAAATAATATATATTCAGTTAATAAAGATTACTGATTTTTTCTATAATTAATATTAAAATATGTTAAGAAATTTGTTTGAATTTTAGAAAGTTATAAATTAGATTAGCGTAGAAATAATTTGGTTAATTAATTTTTAAATAATAATGTTATTTGAATTTTAAATAGAGATTTTAAATGATATTTAAATTGAAGGGTATACTTGTACATCTATGTGTTATTTTGACTTTAATTGTAACTCCATAAAAAATTGTCCTTTTTAATTGTAAAATCTCTTAGTGGATTGTCTTTTAGTGTAAATACTCCATCAATTTACTTGCTTTATATTTATATTTACTTATCATTTGATTAATTGGCATAATATTTCATTGATAACATAAACTTTAAAAGAGTCAAAATTAACACAAGTATATTTTTCATAATCAGATGATATTAAATCAACTGATAGATCATCGCTTTTTTTATCAAGTCATACTTTAAAAAGGTTTTCATACAACTCACGAGTCTAAACATTTATAACCTATACAATTTCGCACTAATAACTGAATAGATAGTTGTCCAACTGATAAGCTAATAAACAGTCAGTAGATTAGTTATATATCCTTATTGTTCACTCTCGCACTCGATCAGATCATATTATATTCACCAGACGACTTAATATATATTTCACTAAGTCTGTCACCTCATCTGATCTCACACAAAAAGTTTTAAAAGTAAGAAACCCTCCCCTCCCCCCTCCCCCCACTTTCTCCCCAAATCATACTTATTTTAAGAGATCAACAAACTTATTTTATCTTACATCAACTTTGATAACTTGTCAAATGACTACTTTTTGGGTAATAATTTTCTCATTTGCTTGCTAGTGATCGAATTGTGGGAAAATCAGTAGGCTAGTAACTCACATCAATATTTTAAAAATATTTAAATACTACTACTTTCAATAAAATATAATTATAAAATCGAGACAACTAGACATTTAATTTTATACGACTGTTATTACATTTTATCAAACAAAAAATAACCAATTATAAATGTCTTATTACAACTTTTATTATATCATATCAAACAAAAAGTTAATTTATAATACAACTCATATACTCCATATTATTACCTTTTACTAAATTACATAAACCCACTTTTATATAGGTTTTCCCATCCCACTTTATACTTTAATTATTCCGACACTCGAGTTTGCTTGTAATGTTGATTGGGGTTTCCCTATTGAAGTAGAGATAATGTCTAGTCTATATGCTATTTTGTTTGCTCACAATTAGGGTTGGGGACACTTGTGAGTAGAGTATAATTCGGAGCTGGCTGTCAGGACTTGGCAGAGGCTAATTCCTCTTATTCCTTGGAGGCTTCGGGATCTTTGGAGCATCACTCGACATCTGTTGGGGATATGTCTATCTGCTTCACTCATATATTCAGGGAGGTGAACCAGGAAGCGGATTTCAATGCGAAGACCCGGGCCACCTCATCAGTTTGAAAGGGGCAATGCCCGGATTTTGTATTACCTTTTATTTTCAGTGATATGAATAGGGAGTATTTTGGTTTTGGTAAGATTTTTATTTAGAGGGTTGTACCTTTTCCCTTGACCCGGGTTTTGTCCCTAAGGAGGATTTTTCCGGGCAAGGTTTTAATGACGCTTCAACCTCTCGTTTGACTTGTGAACTTATGAATTTAGGTGTTTTTTCTTTTTTATAATAAAACATTTATTTGCCATCCCACTATATACTAATAGTGAGTTTTTTTTTTTTGTTAACGTGTCATCTTCTCCTAAATTTTGCTGATATATCATCATCTCCTTAATCTTGTATGATGTGTCATATTTTCATAAAGTGTCTATTTAAATGTTATTATGGCATATATTATCTATGTGTCATCATAATTTATGTTGAATTGATGTTAAATAATTATAATGATAGGTCAAATCTATGGTAAGTATTTACAATCTTTCACATTAATAATTTTAAAGGAAAAGGGACGTAATTGAAGAATTGCTCAATTATTAAATTATACTAATAAATTAGTAAATATGTTATTAAATTTAATTCATTAATTTTAAAAGACTGTGAAATATAAAGTGTGCATATATTATAAATTGTTAATATAAACTATAAAAATAGATCCTTTTTTATCTAAATCACAATTAATTAATCTGGAGTTGGTCTCTTTTAGACTCAAGTTCATATAAGAACTTGAGTTGACTAGATCAACTCTTTATTTTATTTTATTTTTATTTTTTATGGTGTTGCATTTTTCAGTTATAATAACTTACAATTTTAAATAATATTTTTAGTTATATGAACTTACATAATTTAGTAATGTTATATTGCACCTTTTAATTACACGATGTTGCACTTCTTAGTTGTAATGTCTTACACTTTTCATTAAAAACTGTGTTACACTTTTCAATTATAGTGACTTACACTTTTCATTAAAAATTGTGTTACACTTTTTAGTAATATTATATTGCACTCTTCAGTAATAGTGTGATGCACCTTTTAGTTATAATGACTTACACTTTTCACAAAAACTATGTTGCACATTCTAGTTATAAAGACTTACACTTTTTTATTAAAAAATGTGTTGCACTTTTTAGTAATACTGTGTTACACTTTTTAGTTATAATGACTTACAATTTTCATTAAAAACTGTGATGCACTTTTTAATTATAGTAACTTACACTTTTCTTTAAAAAATGTATTGCACTTTTCAGTAATATTGTGTTACACTTTTTAGTTATAATGATTTACACTTTTCAATCTACACTTCTTAAAAAAAAATTAAAAAAAAAATAAAAATTTGACCAAGTCAACTCGAGTACATATAGGTACTCGAGTCTATATGAGACTTGGTCATTAATCTGTTGCTGTATTTTTGCTTTTTTAGTTGAAAATTGATGAGCTAATTATGCATCACTTTTCAATATATCCCCCTATATTTATATATCATACCTGTTATTGTTAATATATCCCCCTATACTAATACAGAGCTTTGTGTGTTGAAATGTCATTTTCTGGTAAGTTTGAGTTTATACGATGGGTCAATTACAGAATTAATGTAATATGATATGTCATAATTTTAAAGAGTTGTAGTAATATTTTAAATTAAAATGACATGTAATAATTTTATTGGTTCAAGAATATGGTACATGTGACATAAATATTATGTGTTGGTTTAAATTTAGTTTAAGCATAATAGTTTACTAAAAAAAATTAAATTGTTTACTAAATTTTATCATTATTTTTTCTTTAAATTTTTTTCATATTTACTAAAGGTTGTATCAAGAAAATTATATGTCTCATATTTCTCGAATTTTTTCATTTGAATTATATTTTTTTAAATAATTTAAATATACAATATATTCTGAATATTTATTTTTATTTACATTTTGCGTAATACGTGAGTGTTCATCTAGTATTATACCCTTCTTCTTTTTCAAACACAAAGAAACTTAACTTTCATTGCTGCAACGATAAATTATTTCCGGGAGTCTCATCACAAAGTTGGAGGGTTGTCCCAACAAAAGGAATTTCCAAAGATCTAGAATTCCTAGCAAACTCGTGCGTCAAAAAATTGGCACCCTTTTTAACAAAAGAGATAACATAAGTAAAAGTTGATCGTGGAGGAAATAGCATCTGTAACGAGCTTGGCGTCTCCTTCAAATATAATATTATCCAAACCACCATTGCACATACTTGACCCTTCTAAAAAAAATTAAAAACCATAGTAGTCAGTATTTAATTTTCCATGAGGCTTTAATGAGAAAGACAATATTGATCACCAAATATGGGAATCAATTAATTTTATGTTATTTTCAAAAAAAAAATTAATTTTATGTTATGCACATCGCTTTCAAATCAAAAGAGCTTTTTTCTCATTTCCTCATTCATCATTATGAAAATATTGCCTAATTACTATTCTGTCGTTTCTCATTTCATTCAAATGCACGATTAATCTGATGATTTTTGTGGTTGTTCTTAATTTCATTAAAGTATTGGGATTATATTTTTTTTAGTCCATTAAGTTACCACAATTTTGAATTTAGTCCATCAGATTACCACTTTTTGAATTTAGTCAATTAAGTTTCGATTTATTTTGATTTTGGTCCAATTACCTGCTACAGCAGGTTTCACAGGTCATTTTTTAAAACACACCCCATAAAATGATATACACACCCCAAATGTTAAACACACCACACTAAAATTTAAAAATTATTTTTTATTACTATACACACCCCCAACTATTTCCTATTTAATAAATTACCAAAAATAATTAAATTTTAAAAAAATAAAAATTCAAATAAATATGAAAAATATAAATAAAACCTATAAAAAATAATCCAAATTTTCAAAAATTAAACAAAGCTAAAAAAAAAAATTAATTGATTTAAATAGTTTTGAAAAATTAGTTGGTTTTTTACAATTTTTAAATTGTATTTAACCTTATTTTCGACGTTTTTTATACAAGTTAGAACGTAAATAAAACATTAATAAAGAAATGGAGTTTTAAATTTTTTTTTTTTTTAATATTTCTTTTATATTACCTGAAAACCTACTAACCCCCAATGAATTTTATATACACTCCAAAAGTTAAACATAAAAATTAAAAAATCTAATATAGTTAAATAAAATCATAAACATATTTAATAAATTGTCAAAAATAATTTAATTAAAAAAGTAAGAATTTAAATTAATATGAAAAGTATAAATAAAACCTATAAAAAAATACATAAATCTTAAAAATTTTAATAAAGCTAAAAAATTAATTAATTTAATTAGTTTTAAAATTTTAGTTGATTTTTTTAAATTTAATTTAATAGTTTTTTCAAGTTGATTTTTTTTTAAATTTATTACAAATATTCAAAAATAGTAAAAAAAATTAATTAAATCTTCAAAACTAATTAAATTAATTCATGTTTTTAGATTTGTTTAATTTTCAAAGATTTTAGTGATTTTTATAGATTTTATTTATATTTTTTATATTAATTTGAATTCTTACTTTTTTTAATTTAATTATTTTTAGCAATTTATTAAATATGTTTATGATTTTATTTAACTACATTTGATTTTTAAATTTTTGTGTTTAACGTATGGAATGTATATAAATTTATGTGGTGTTAGTAGGTTCATGTAATATAAAAGAAATATTTAAAAGAATTTTTTTTTAACACTCTATTGCTTTATTAATTTTTTATTTGCTTTCTAACTTCTATAAAATGCGTCGAAAATAAGGTTAAATAAAATATAAAAATAGTAGAAAATCAACTAAATCTTCAAAACTAATTAAATTAATTATTTTAACTTTGTTTAATTTTAAAAGATTTAGGCGATTTTTTTATAGGTTTTATTTATATTTTTTTATATTAATTTGAATTCTTACTTTTTTTTAATTTAATTGTTTTTAACAATTTATTAAATATGTTTATGATTTTTTTTAACTACATTTGATTTTTGAATTTTTGTGTTTAACGTTTGGAGTGTATAAAATTTATGGGGTGTTAGTAGGTTCATGTAATATAAAAGAAATATTTTAAAGAAAAATAAAATAAATTTAAGCCTCTATTGCTTTATTAATATTTTATTTGCGTTCTAACTTTTATTAAAAAACGTAAAAAATAAGGCTAAATAAAATTTAAAATTAGTAGAAAATCAATTAAATCTTTAAAACTAATTAAATTAATTATTTTAGCTTTGTTTAATTTTTAAAGATTCATGCAATTTTTTATAGATTTTATTTATATTTTTTTATATTAATTTGTATTCTTACTTTTTTTTAATTTAATTATTTTTGTCAATTTATTAAATATGAAATAGTTGGGGGTGTGTATAGTAATAAAAAATGATTTTTAAATTTTAGTGTGGTGTGTTTAACATTTGGGGTGTGTATATCATTTTATGGGGTGTGTTTTAAAAAATGACCTGTGAAATATGCTGTAGCAGGTAACTGGACCAAAATCAAAATAAATCGAAACTTAATAGACTAAATTCAAAAAGTGGTAACCTGATGGACTAACTTCAAAATTGTGGTAACTTAATGGACTAAAAAAAATATAATCCCAAAAGTATTCTAACTCCCAAACATATGCAACAGTCAAATACACTGTACGTTTGACCATCAAATAATATTCAACTCTAGCTTTGGCCAAGTTTAGTAGGAAAGATTTGTTCAAAATACAATAAATGGGGTAATCAGGTTCAAGATAAATGTTTGATTAGATAACACATTCGATTGTGTACATATCAAATAATTAAAAGTCACGTCATTTGTGATTCAATCTGACTCAGTTGAGATATTCGAGTTTGACCATAGATATCTCAACATGCATGTCCAATTATTTACTAACAATCTCATTAATTGCTTATTCATGTACTGAAATTCATGCCTTTGGGCCTTGTTTTAGGTTTAGGTATCAATCTTCAAAAGGATAACCTCATTCATTGTTCATTATGTGAATGTGCTCACATTGATGATTTCGTATGGCCTTCCACTTCTAAAATTTAATTGTTAGCTCTTCTTTTCTTTCTTTCTTTTTTTTTTTTTTTTTTTCTTCTGTTGAGAGGGAAATTTAATTGTTAGCTGAATAGTAATATAACATGTAAATGACTAAATGATGCTCGTCTCATATATACAACTGTCACAATTATCAAATAATTTAAACCCTATATATTGTGTAATGAGTAATATATTGTGTTGAAATGATTTGTGCTAGTGGATAATGTTTGCTGAAATTAGAAATTGTGAGGGAAAAAAAAAGGTATATTATATATGTATCAAGATAATATTTGAAATTTGGAATTGGTGGACTACATACCGTTACCAACCACCACCCAATATAAATAAATGAATGTGATAATGGTAGGCTTCATATCTCTAATTTTCCATTCTTAATATCTAAACACCTCATTCACATTTATCAAATGAGTGATTAACATTACTAAATTAAAACTCCCAGATTTTTACATTCCCCCCCCCCCCCCCCCCCTCCTCCCCCCCTCTCAAAAAAAAACATAAAATTCAGAATCCCCAAAAAATGGGTCAACTAAATATAGCAAGTAGAATGGTAGAAAAGAATGCGTGAAGACGATGAATTACAAACCATCATTCACTCTTCCTAGAAAATTAATTATAAATATATAGTTTTTTTAGACTTAATTATAAATATATAGTTTAAACTTAAATTAATTGGTCAAATCCTATTCTTTCATTTGTATAATTGTATATATTCTTTCATGTCCTAAGTAGGGTTGTCAAATGGGCCCATTGGATCAGTCCGTTTTACCGTGCATAAAAGATGGGTTGAGCTAAGAAAAATTAACCCGCTTTGAAAAATTAACCCACTTTGAGGCGGGCCTAAACGGACTAGACCTTTTGGGCTACAGCCCGCCTTCTAATATTTTTAAATACATTTTTTTAATAATATTTATATTTTTTTAATAAATTTTAACAATTATAATAAAATTTTTTTGGAACATTTAGTAAATTTATGTTTATAAATGATGAATTTAATTTGTATAAGATTATGCATATCAATTATTATGGTTAATGATAACTTCAATATTTAAAAAGTTAGGTTTGTGAGATTAGTGAATGATTAACTTTATGTGGGTAGAATTTTTTTTATAGTTATAGACTAATAGACGATTTAATTTCATTTAACGGTTTAAATTTATTTAATTTTGATGAATTTAATAATTTTAACCTTAGAAAATACGGAGTATATTTTTAATTTATAAAAAAAAAAAAAAAATACTAATATATAAATAGGTGGGTTGTCCTGTTTGAGCCTGCGACCCGCCAATAAATGGGTTGGTTGTAGATTTTGCAGTCCATCAGATCGACGGGCCACTCTAAAAGGCAGACTTTTGCAGATTTAACACGTTCTTTCAGCCAGTTTTAACATCTCTAGTCGTAAGTGTTTGAAACTAGTTCTTGTAACTTTGTTTTTGAAAGCCGTTTCCTTCATTTTCTCTGGATATTTTAGAAAATATTTGTAGCAAATTTCTTTAAAAGGAAAAAAACGTAGAGAAGTAGATACCATTAAAAAAAGAAAAAAAAACAAACTAAAGAAAACAAATAATTAATCGGAATATCAAACATTGCATCAATGCTGCACTTAACAAAAGACCGGTTGATCACATGCATGGTTTTTCTCCAACGAATTTGTTGCAATTAATATATCGACTAATTAATACTTGTAACATATAAATAAATATTTGTATATCATATGATTATGAACTAATATGTGCTTTTCAAAATAAAATATAATACTTCCCCAATATTTGCTATAATAAATAAAAAAAAATGGCTATGATTTTTGCTAAATCAATGTTCACCCGACTTTTCAGTTATGTATAAGGATCATATATAGTGTGGGCCTTGTTAATGTGCACGTGACTCGTTTTGTAAATGGATCAAATTGTATCCAATTATACGTTTCAACGAATAGAAGTATAGAACAACTCTAATAATATTAATCTTAATAGTTAACCTTTTCAATATTTCCGACACGATATTCAAAACGGTTCCTCTGCCTAGAACTATTATTTGAAGTTTGAACCGAGTGGTACTTCAAAGTTGAAGCACGACTTGAGCATTTGTCGAGTCGAATATTTAACGTTTGAGCTCAACTTGAGTATTTATCGAGTTGAGCTCGAACTCGCTCGATTACAGTAACAAGTTGTAAAAAAGGTTTGATTCAATTTGCAAACGAGTCAAATGTATAGAGCTTAGTGAAATTACAAGAAAGTCCTTAAATATGAGTATAAGAAGTTGAGTCAAGGGTTTGATTCAATTTGCAAACTAAGTGAAGTGCATAGAGCTTAGTGAAATTACAAGAAAATCCTTAAATATGAGTATAAGAAGTTGAGTTTGAACTGACTAGTTAGTAAATCGAGTATTTTACAAGTTTGACTCATTTATTAATATAAACGAGCTGAGTTTTTTTTTTTTTTTTTAAATTAACCACTTAAACTATCCCATTTTATCATAAACGAGCTGAATTAGAGTTTTTTTTATTTTACAGCTCTAACTCAACTGTGAACCCTACCTATATTCAATCGGATCTGAATCCCCTATTGTACATAACCCTCGTGTACTTTGGGGATTCTCCTCCATATTTAGCCTCATTTATTTGATACATTAAAAAATGAAAATGAAACTAAAGAAAATAAAAGTAGATATATTTTATCTCCATGCCCGGAATATAAGGAAATTAAAGAAGAATTGAATTAATTTAGAGGCACGTGAAAGTAAAAGCATGGAGTTGTAAAATTATACCTATATGATGGGGTATTATTATATGCATGTATTTTTTTCTATTTATATAAAAAATATTATCTTCATTTCAATGTCTCATTTTATCACTTAAAATGGTCAGATTAAGTATTTTATTTTTATTTTTATTAACATCTCACTATATTTTTTTTTTACCTTTTACTTCTCTTTTTTATTCCTCTCTATTTATTTTTTTTATCTCCATCAATTTAATACAAATAATTTTTAAAAAGTGTATAAATATATGTATAGGATAAGAGAGAATCTTTAGCTAGGCATACGGCCGCTGAGCGAATAGCAAATACGGTACACCCTATGATTACACCCACATGCACCTATCTCCAATCATTCTCCATTATTTACTACTTTTATTTCTTTATTATATACTTATTATTATTTTAATATTACTGATCTTATATTTGTCATTTAATAATCTATCTTTTGATTTTTTATTACTCCACCATTATACTGTATTATTTAATCTTGACTGTCAGTAATAGACAGTAATGTTACTTGTCATTCAGCCAATTTTGAACCTGCCTCCTTCTCAAACAACTAGTTTACATCTGGGATTATAAGTGGATTAATTAAGGAGTAGTATTATTTTAAATTTGTTTACTTACATTACAAGATATTTTATGGAGTTTTTAATTACCATGATATTGATTACATTAAAATTGTAATTACGTTTTGAAATTCGATGGCCCCAATGCATACATTTGTTTAGTAAAATTAAAAAACACTTAATTTATTCACATAGATTGTTTTTGTTTATTTTTACCTAACTTTTAAGAAATATTGTTTATTTATATATAAAGTGAATAAAATATAGAATAAAGTAAAGATAAAATAAAGTAAATGTAGGTATATTTTTTTAATTAAAAAAAAACATGTACATTATATGGACAGAGGGAGTATTAGTTATTTACTCCCTCAATCAACAATATTTGTGCTATCAAAATATAGCCATAAATTTTAAAATTAAATAAGTAGATAAAGTAAAAATATTGTAAAATTTATTATGAATAGAGTGATTATTTATGAGTAAAGTTAAAATATAAACTTAAGTAATTAAGTTATGATTGTAGGGTAAAATGTAAAATGATGATTTCTAAAATAATGTGTAAAAATAAATTTAGTGAAAGAACAAATAAAGTAATTGAGTACAAATTTGGTGAACACTAAACAAGTATTGTTAAGTGAAATTATTAACAATATTCCATTAAACACGGGGGCCGCATAAACTCTTCACAATCCGGGAGGTAATTCAAAAAAAAAAAAAAAAAACAATATTCCATTAAAAAAAATGTAGTGCTAACTGTTGAGAATGGTTAGGAAATGGCTGGGCTGGGACTGTGAAGCGGGGGTTCATTTCTAGATAGGGGTGGGAATGGGTCAGGCTACCCGACAGGGGCCTACGGCTCGGCCTATTAAAGCTCGCCTCGACTCGACTCGTTTAATAAATAAGCTGGGCCCAAGCTTTTTTAGAAGTCTATTTAGTTAAATAGGCCGGGCTTAAGCTTTTTCGTAAGTCTTTTAAGCCCAACAGGCCGGCCTATATAACTTCACACACACACACACATATATATATATATATATATATATATATATATATATATATATATATATATATATATATATATATATATATATATACTTATATAATATGTGATTTTCAAATAAATAAATAAGTAAGAAAATTTAGTAACACTAGTTATATTTTTCTTTGTAATAGTTGAAAAAATATTTGAATTTTTTTTTTTTTGGAACATTTTATTACTTCCATTTCTTCATTTTGAGATAACCATAGTTAATTTTTATAATTTAATGATAATACTGTTGTAGATTTTTTTAAAAAAAAATACGTTAATAAGATTAAGAGGCCTTTAGAAGGCTTTCGGGCCAGGCCTATTTATTAAAAAGGTCAGGCTTGAGCCTTTAAAAAAAGCCTATGACAGGCCATGGGCCAAGCTCGGGTCTAAGAAATATATAACAGACCAGACTTTTTTTCTTAAAGCCTACCAAGGCCTGGCCCATTCCCACCCCTATTTCTAGACTATATATTTTCTTGTCTCTCGTAATTACTTGTACATTTTTTTTATTAAAATGTTTTAAAATTATTTGTACACTTTTAATATAGAAATATCCCACAAAATTAACACTTAACATTTATTTTTAAAATTATCACTTTTTTTTACCTACATTTTACTTTACACCTCACTAAATAATCTAAATACCACTCATTTATCTTATATCACCAATCATTAAATCTTTATCTTCTTAAAAAGTGTGCCGATTAAATCGTGCAAGTCATCCCGAAACATAGAAAGTATATTTTTTTTTCGAGACATATACATAATCTGATGTAGTCCTTTTTTTTTTTAGGGTAGAATTACAAGATAGGAATATTGAAATTTCATCTCTCGCTCACCTATCTATTACAGATAAACTCTACCAAAGACTCATATTCCAAACTCAATCTTGAGAGGGTGGAGAGTCACACAAGCAATCCATATGGTTACTCGATCAAGAAAGATAGCAAATCTGCTTCAAAAAAAGAAACAAATTGTCGTCCACTACGACTCGCGCTACAAACTTCCCAAATCATAGAAGATGACCCAAGAACAGCCAGTGTCAAAGAAACAGCCTTTGTCAACCAAACAAAGCTTCCAAGCAACAAGAACCCACAAAGGGGCAAGTGTAACACCCCTAAAATTTTCAAGTTAGTTATTTTAAAAAAATACATATAAATTTTCATTTTTCTTCTAAACAAGAAACTGTAGATAATTTTGAAAATAATTCATTCCTATTTAATCAAGAATTCTTTTGATAATATATATAATATATATATGCACGTACTATGATTAAATATTTGTTTAGATTTTTAATATTTAAAATAACTTTAATTATATCATTTCCATATATTTCTCGGTAGTTACATTAAATTAAATTTCCAAATCTACCTTTAGAATTTGGAAGTGTGATTCTGCCAAATTTAAATTTCGAACCACCAACCTTGATTTAAAAATTCAATCCCCTTACTTATTATTATTATAAAATTCTATTTTTTCGCTTATTTAATTGTTCTAGGCAATGAAATACAATCAACATCTGTAAAAAAAATATTTTGAATAAAATATTATCCCAAATATTTGTTATGATTTAGTTTCAAACCATGATCCAAACTTAAATATTGGTTCGACCGTTTTTTCCCCTTAATTATTATCATCACAATTATTAAAATATTATTATTAAATTAAGTTTTCTTACTTAATTATTTTTGAAATTTAATAATATATATATATATATATATATATATATATATATATATCCCACGCCATTGAAATAAAATTTGGAGAATAATCTCCTACCAATAAATCTGCTTACTTATTTAAAAATTCCATAAATTTCTCTGAAGTAGTATGTTACTCCGTAATCAAATTTTACGATTTTCATTTTAAATTCCTAATTTATCTCACAAGAAAACCTATTTTTCCCCTATAAATAGAGGCCCTACTTGTAAAATAAAAATACGCCATACAAATATTCTTACGCCAAAAATTATAGATTTATTTATTTTACTCGCAATTCATGAGGTCGACTCCAAGAGCATTAAAGTTATTTTCATTGCATCCACGACATAAAATAGAGGTGGGATTTTCTTACTTACGTATTCATTTTGTCACCTTTAAATGTTATTTGTGAATTTAATTGTTGCTTAGCTACATGAACCTATGTTTATGATTATTATGGGTTATTTCGACGGAAAGGTCGTTATAGCTAGCGGGGACGACGGTCCGGGATGGTAAGATCCTTGGGGGCAACTCCACCGTATACAGATTGGCCAATTTAATTGGTCAATATATGGAAGACTTATGTTATGGAAGACTTATATTATGGAAGACTTATTTACGCATGTTTGTGAGTTGATGGTTATTTTTGCATTGATATTTAACTGTGACAAAGGGAATTCCACTGAGCTAGTTGTTTTGCTCACCCCAATCATATTAACATTTTTCAGATTAAAGATTAAAGTTAAAGTATTTCGTTTAATAAAAAGTCACACCTTTTGATTGTATTAAAAATTATATTTACCTTTAAAGTAAATTAATTTATTTTCGAGTGATTAGTCTTAGATTTTCAAAATTGTCATTATTTTAATATTTACTTCCGCTGCAAATATTTCTTTAAATTAATAAATTTATCTATATATGCCTTTTGAGAATCAAGATAAGACAATATTTTATTTAATTGGCCTTAAAAAAGTAAAAATATGGTGTTTTCATCTATCTCTTCCACTCTTACTTTATGATACGGTAATTTTCTTAAAACAATCACAGAAGATAAATCTCTTCTCCCACAACACATTTAAATGTGATATAGTTTCCTCCTTTCTGGATCAGAAGTAGTAACGACACTCTAGTTCGAAAGAAGTAACGTATCTTTCTTATTCCTCTTGTTTATTCAATTGTCAAAATCTACGTAGTACTGGTACGTTTTCAAAATAAATCTACTGCTTAATTATAAATTGCTTTCCACGTCAATTCAAATGATTTTAATCTATATTCTGTTACACATTGGTTTAGTTAATGGATTCGGAAATTTTAATTACTCAATTCCTTTCAATGATTTCAAATACTTAGTTTCATTGCCAACGTATTTTCTTAGATAACTTGTGATGATCGAACACTGGTGATTTATATAAATATACTTATCAGTAGTTTGGTTATTAATTTAGTTACTAACTAAACAAAGCTTCTATTTATTTAGTTTTCACTTACTGTACGTACGTTATATAATTAGTAATATGTTAATGAACTACTATTAATTTTATATAAGTTTTTGCAAGTTATGTTACTAATTAATAATTTATTAGGCAATTCTATTTACTGAGTTGTTGTCTAATATTTTGTAATTACAAAGATTTAGGAGGGGTATTCAATTGAGATTTTGTTGGATTTTTTTGGATTTTAAAAAGTCAGTAGATTTAGAAAATCTATAGACTCTATGCAGAGTTTAACTGACTTTTTTATTGATTTATATGGATTTTCATAGATTTGACAGGATTTTAAAATACACATTTTTTTATTAATTTACATGAATTTTCATAAACTACGCCCCTAAAACTATGGGTGCAAACATATATCGAACACACTTGTATATAAAAAAAATTATATAAATTATTTAGAAAAAATACCAAAAATATATTAGTTAAAAAAAAAATATTATTCATCATTATTATTCTCATCTTCATTTCCACGGTTATACCTCGGCTTCAGTTCTGTGTTGTAATTGGCTTTGAGAAAGCAATTCCAAAATTTCTCTTCTCGAGATGTGGTGAATGTTGATCTTTTTCATATTCGATTGGAAATTCATAACATTCTTTCCGAAGAAAGTTATGTAATCCAGGCAATACTAACCCTGCTTGGGTTTGAAATGATTGGGTTTGAAATGAGAACAGAGGTGGGTTTTGAAAATTGTGAATGACAAATTGCATTTCTGGGGTAACGACCTTGACCACCAAAATCTTTTAGATGATATCGAACACCACGTGCTAACTTTAAGATCGTGAATAAATGTTCTTGAGATCTTAAAGTTGGCAATGGTATAAATTAGGCGATCAAGAATATATTATTGCTAACCTAAGGGTCAACTGTGCCGATATACTATAATTTTTAAGGAGAGAACATAATTTTAAAATACAGAGATGTAATCTTTTTCACGATAATAATGATGGTGAAGAATCTGTTATGCTTATTGAAGAACATAGTTACGTTTCTTGATATTATTTCGTTTGAAGAAGAGGGCTGTGCAAGAATGTCTGTGTGTGCTTTCGAAGGAGACTTTGAAATTTTGTTAGAAGAACAACAAAGTTTTTTTTTTTCTTCTCTTTCAGGGCCTTCTGAGAGAATCCGCTGAAATCTCTAGTTTTTAGAAGAGATTTTGAATAGTGAAATTTATTTATATTTTTGAAGGAGAATCCAACGAAATCCATAGAGTATTAAAATCCATAGATTGTTGAATACCTAAAAATTTCTAAAGACTTTTTAAAATCCGTATTGAATACCTCAAAATTTTGAAAGACTTTTAAAAATCCGGATTGAATACCCCCAGATTTTAAAAGTCCAAAAAAATCCAACAGAATCTCAATTGAATACACCCCCCTTAGTATAATTGTTCCGAATTAGCCTAACAAGAATAATCGGTAATTATCAATTTAATAGTAGATATTAGTTACTCCTTAATTTATTAATAGTGGTAACTCTAGTTTATATATTTTTAATGTTAGGTGTCGATAATCGTGAGGAGTAGGCTATATAGCACTATTGCATCCATTTTCATACGCGACTTATATTTCGAGGTGGGATTTTCTTACATACGTATTCACTTTGTCACCTTTAAATGTTATTTGTGAATTTAATTGTTGCTTAGCTACATGATCCTATGTTTATGATTATTATGGGTTATTTCGACGGAAAGGTCGTTATAGCTAGCTTATGCTTATTATGGGTTATTTCGACGGAAAGGTCGTTATAGCTAGCGGGGACGACGGTCCGGGATGGTAAGATCCTTGGGGGCAACTCCACCGTATACAGATTGGCCAATTTAATTGGTCAATATATGGAAGACTTATGTATGCATGTTTGTGAGTTTATGATTTTATTTGCATTGATATTTAACTGTGACAAAGAGGATCCCACTGAGCTAGTTGTTTGCTCACCCCAATTAATTTAATATTTTACAGATTGACGGAGTTGCGGTGGAGGGACGGTGGAAGTGGATGTCTAGTCATGCAATATTTTTCCTTATATTATTTTTGCTTTTAATTAGTTAATTGCATCTCGAGTTAGACTTAATTGTTCACTAATGCACTATTTGATTTCTTTGAAACCAGTTTTTGAGCCTTACTTGAAGAATTAAAGTTTTGGTAATAATTTTCTCTAAGAAATTTGAGTTTTATTTAATCTTCCGCTGCAAAATCTTTTATAAATTCATAAATTCGAATTTCATTAGCACTCAAAGTATGTTTTCATCTAGGCCCTAAAATTGGGATGTGACAGCAGGATACCCATAACAGGGGAGGAGGGCCCATAAAAGGGAGGATAAAAACAACAGTAAATAAAACAAGAAATAAAGCAATAAAGAAAACAACATCAGTTTAAAAACAAGAAACTAAAACGGGATCAACGGAAGAAACTCAACCATACGGTCACCGTAGCTCCGTCGGAGAGAATCTACACATTGATCCCAACAGGGAGACGGTTCTTCTGCGGTCCGACGGCGGTCTGGCGGTGTTTCGACGGTGGTGAGCGGCGGTCTGGTAGCGGATCTACTCAAACGATGGACGACGACGATCGATCAAGATAGCCTCTAGAGTCGAGGAGAGGGAGAGAATATTAGTGGGCGGGCTGATGAAGAAGATGAGCGGTGTTAGACGGCGGTGGAGTTTTGGGGCTTGGGGCGGTGCTTATTCTCTACGCAATTAGAGAGAAAATTGATGTAGTCTACTACTAATGATCTTTTATGTACGAATTGAGTGTTCCTTGTACTCAATTTCGTAAATGAAATTTATCTTTTACTGATAAATAAAAATATGCGTTTGAAGTAAACCTAGGGATTTGAAGTAAACCTAGGGATGGAACAATGCTTACATATATATTGTTGTCGAGTTGAAATTATTATAGGGTGATGCTAATTGTCCACCATCTAAATAATTAGAAAATGACAAAGTGGGATAGCTCAAGTGGTTAGAGCACCACTACCTAGGCCTTAGATCCTGGGTTCGAGTCATGTGGAGGGGAAAAAAGGGATGGGTATTTAATGTAATTCAAAAAAATAATAATTAGAAAATGATAAAATTGCACTTCCTTCGTGCCATAATTATTTGTACACTTTTTTTATTGAGTATTTCAAAATTGTTTGTATACTCTTAATATATAAATACTCCATAAAATTAATATCCCTCTCAACGTCATTTTATTTTCAAAATTATCACTCATCTTTTATATGCATTTTACTTTGCACCTCACCAAATTCATTTACATCTCATCAAATTACTTAAAATACCCATCTATCTTACATCACCAACCACTAAAACTTTTTTTCTTAAAAATTATGTCGATGTAAATAATTTCGAAACGAAAAAAATAATACTTTATTTTTATTTAAAATATCTCAAAATAAATGTCAAAATTCATTAATTAAAGATTAAATTTTCCATACATCTCATTGAATCTCAACAACCATCTTTTTTACTATTAGTGTTAGTAAAAACTACTATTCCTACATTATAAAACTACTCAAACACTTTTGAATTAATTTAAATCTGAATAGTACAGGAATTAGTTTAGATCACGATTTTAAATTAATACCCCATATATATTTACTTTAAATGTTGACAAAAAGCATTGTTCATAAACTTTTGTGTTTTCAACAGATAAAGCCGAGTACTTATAATCTGCCTCCAAGAAAAAAGCTGTTCAAATTTAATTTGGTTCTTGTCGTTGTTGTATTCTCTTTTTTGCCAAAAAGTCATCAATTTCTTAATTAAAAAATGTAACAATAAAAATTAAGGGAAAAAAATAAAAATATGACGCAACAAAGAATTCAGTGCGTTTAATTTTCTACACTTTATTGAAATTTAAGGGGTGTATTCCATTGAGATTCTTTTGGATTTTTTTAGATTTTTAAAATTTGGGGATATTCAATCTGGATTTTTAAAAGTCTTTCAAAATTTTAAGGTATTCAATACCGATTTTAAAAAGTCTTTAGAAATCTTTATGTATTCAACAATAATACTCTATGGATTTCGTTGGATTCTCCTTAAAAAATATAAATAAATTTCACTATTCAAAATCTCTTCTAAAATTAGAAATTTCAGCGATTCTCTCAGAAGGCCCTGAAAGAGAAGAAAAAAAAAACTTTGTTGTTCTTCTAACAAAATTTTAAAGTCTCCTTCGAAAGCACATACAACATTCTTGCTGTAATTCGAACCACAAAATCCTACACAGCCCTCTTCTTCAAACGAAATAATATTACATCTCTGTATTTTAAAATTATGTTCTCTCTTTAAAAATTATAGTATATCGATAATATATATTCTCGATCGCCTAATTTATTTATAGCATTAATGCCAACTTTAAGATCTCAAGAACATTTATTCACGATCTTAAAGTTAGCACAGATTTTGGTGGTCAAGGTCGTTACCCCAGAAATGCAATTGAGTTATTCAATCTTCGCGCATCTCGATATGGAAGAGAAAATTTGGAATTGCTTTCTCAAAGCCAATTACAACACAGAACTAAGCCGAGGTATAACCGTGGAAATGAAGATGAGAATAATAATGATGAATAATAATTTTTTTTTGAACTAATATATTTTTGGTATTTTTTCTAAATAATTTAGATAATTTTTTTTATATACAAGTGTGTTCGATATACGTTTGCATCCATAGTTTTAGGGGCGTAGTTTATGGAAATCCATGTAAATTTGTATTTTAGAATCTTGTCAAATCTATGAAAATCCATATAAATCAATAAAAAAGTCAGTCAAACTCTGCATAGAGTCTATAGATTTTCTAAATTCACTGACTTTTTAAAGTCCAAAAAAATCCAACAGAATCTCAATTGAATACACCCCCTTAAATTAATAGTATTGAATTCCTTTTACAAAATGCACAACTATGTTGGTGAATTTTGCAATTATTTCACATATTTACCTACATTAAGCTAAATTTGACAACAAAATTATTTAATGTGATAGTTTTTTTTTAAATCAAAATCGATCAGAGTAGGCTAGTGTGAGACTAAAAGATCATACACGTTTTGATCAAACTTGTATATATGCCTGGATTAGAATTTTGATTTAGAAAAATATTAGATAGTAAATAAATAATAAAAATTAAACTTCGCACTACAACATTTAAATGTAATTAATTTTTGTCAGAATACTTGAATTTGAGATAAATATTACTGGTAGGATGTGGAATAAGATGAAAATGAAACATGTGAAAAGTACATACAGTCATAATCAAACTTCTCTCACTTTTCTGGTTCAGATCCGTAATTATTTTTGTCTTGTATAATAAATAGTTCATTGATTGATTGATCGATTGATTCTAACATACACGTGTCAGATTAATTTGTAAGTGAAAAAAACAAACAAATACTTCAGTTTTTTTGTTATACAAAAATTAAAAAAAAAAAGTGATTAAATAATAATATTGCACATTTAATAAATATTGTATAAGTGACGTAATTGATAGAAGAAGAGAGATATATATATAAAATGAAGTGTAAGAATAAAAAATTAAAAATATTTATAAAAAATGATATGAAAAATTTATAGGCGAATGGACCAAAATGGTAAAATAAAAAGTTTATACGTGATCTAAACTAGTAAGTTATTCTCATCATTCGTCGCATTTACTGTTTACACGAGTTTTAAATTATGAGTTATTTACTTTAACGTGATAAAATTGTTTTAATAGTGGTTTGATTGTGGGTCAATTGAAGGGGATAAAATAAACCCAATAAATATTCTTCACTAAAAATCAACGAAATTGTTTAATTGAAATAAACACTAATAATGTTAGGCTCCATTTATACAAGAAGGATTTATAAATTCACTATCATTCCATTACGTAAAAAAAAAAAAAAAAAAAAAAAAGAATGAAATTGATTTTAAATACTTAAATTTGAACCCATAAAATTGAAATAATTTTAAATTCTAACTAAAAAAATAATCAGTTGCAACTTGTGTACACCAAAACTTGTCAATCCGTCGGGTCATTAGTTTAGTTTAAAATTTATAATTATTTCATATTTTTTGACGATTAAATCAAATATTTAAAAAGTAGTTATTTTATGTAATAAATTAAAAAAAGAAGAGGAATAAATTAGCATTATCTTGACCGAGTAAAATCCAGAAACGGATCTCCAGAGTACAAATGACACTTTCTCAATCAACGCTGTACTTTACCTTTTATTTTCGATTATTTTTTGTATACATAATTTAGGGTTACATAATTAACTTTTGAGATTGGGTAGTATGATGAAAATTCGTATGAAAAAAAATTCTGATAAATTGTAATTTTGTATATTTTTTAAAATTTTTAAATAGAATATAATTTAACTTCATGTTAAATTAATTGGATAAAAGTGAATTATTTAATAATATAATTTATGATATATTTAGAGATAAATATAATTTCAAATTAAATAAGACAAAATATAGCAAGTTCAATGAATTTCAAAACAAAGTAGAGATGCTGATGATCTAAACACGGTTCTCTTGAAATGTGAACATGTGACTCTCCTCTCTACCTAATACTAATACATATATACAAGGCAAGGCAAGGCAGTTATGTACCATGGGATACTACTTCTTTATGTCAGAAAGTTTGTTACCTCATTATTTACAACTAGTGTAAGACCCGCGTAGTACGCGGGGTTGAAATAAGTATATTTTATTAATTTTTAATAATTATAATAATTTTTAACTTAATTTAATTTAATACTCCCTCCATTTTTTATTAAGTGTCACTTTGACTTTTTAATTAATTTTAAAATAAGTGTCATTCTAGAGTTTTTTCTTTAATTTTGACTATTTTACCCTTATTCATTTACCATAAATATTTTTCATAATTAAATTCCACAAAAAATGTTTATACCAAAATTAATTTGATTTATTAATACTAGCTACATTCTTGACCACATTCTTTATCAAACAAAATTTCTATATTAAAATTAGTATAATTAATGAAGGGTAAAATAGACCATAATTTATAATCTTAATTTGTTGAAAAAAGCCAAAATGACACTTATTCAAAAATGGAGGGAGTATTATAATGCGAGATTTGTAAAGATATGAAAAATAATTTTTTTTTAAAAGTTGGAGAAGAGGGAGAAATAAGAGAAAGTCATTTAAAAAATAAAATAAAATTATATAATTAAAGGAGTATTTTTTTTAATTCAATTTTCTTTTTTCAATTTTTTTATTTAAAATTATTTAAACTATTTTATTCAGTTTATTTATATTTTATTCCAGTTAGTTACTCAAATTTTTAATTAGAACAAATCAAATCTTATTATTAGAGTAATTTTAGTAAATATGAAGATAGGAAGATAGATAAAAGTAATTTTAGGGGAAAAATCAAATCTTATTATTGGAGTAATTTTAGGGTGAAAAATCAAATCTTATTATTAGAGATCTTTTATATTATTAAATTTATTAATTTTATAGACGAAAATATTAAATTTGTTAGATTTATAAAAATTTGTATAAGATTAAATATGTAATTTTAGGGTTGACATGTTAAAAAATCGTGTATATATTTGTTAGATTTATAAAAATTTGTATAATATTAAATATGTAATTTTAGGAAAAAAAAAATCAAATGTTATTATTGAAGTAATTTAGGAAGATAGATAAGAGTAATTTTAGGGAAAACGAATCAAATCTTATTATTAGAGTAATTTTAGAAAATATGAAGATAGGAAGATAGATAAGAGTAATTTTAAAGGAAAAAAAATCAAATCTTATTATTAAATATTATTAAGATAGATTAAATAGGAAAAAAAAAAATCAAATCTTATTGTTGGAGTAATTTTAGAAATATGATTAAAATTAAATTTATTTAGATAATATTAAGATAGATTAAATTTGTTTAAGTTAGATTTATAAAAATTAAAGTCAAAATATGTTGCGTATTAAATTTTTGAATTTATAAAAAATCAAATCTTATTGTTGGAGTAATTTTAGGAATAATATTAAAATTAAATTTATTTAGATATTATTAAGAAGTAATTTAGGAAGATAGATAAGAGTAATTTTAGAGAAAACAAATCAAATCTTATTATTAGAGTAATTTTAGGAAATATGAAGATAGAAAGATAGATAAGAGTAATTTTAGGGGAAAAAAATCAAATCTTATTATTAAATATTATTAAGATAGATTAAATAGGAAAAAAAAATCAAATCTTATTGTTAGAGTAATTTTAAGAATAAGATTAAATTGGAGTAATTTTAAGAATAAGATTAAAATTAAATTTATTTAGATATTATTAAAATAGATTAAATTTATTTAAGTTAGATTTATAAAAATTAAAGTCAAAATATTATGTATATTAAATTTTTGGATTTATAAAAAATCAAATTTTATTGTTGGAGTAATTTTAGGAATAATATTAAAATTAAATTTATTTATTTAAATATTATTAAGATATATTTGGTTGGAATTATAAAATATTATTATTTGTTGGAATAATTTTTGGAATAAGATTAAAATTAAATTTATTTAAATATTATTAAGATAGATTAAATAGAAAAAAAAAATCAAATCTTATTGTTGGAGTAATTTTAGAAATATAAGATTAAATACGTTTAAATTGAATTTATAAAAATAAAAAGATATAAAGATTAAATTTATGACAATTAAGATGAATTTCTAAAAATTTTCTATCTTCAAAATTTCTTCACAATCTTCACAATCATCGAATTGATTTCTATTGATAAATAGACAATCTTCAAAATCCAAAATCTTCAATAAATTGATACATCAAGAAAGACGAATCAAGAAAGACGAATGATTGGATTTCTATTGAGAACATGAGAGACAATGATAAATTACAAAAATCTTCGAATGTAAGAAGAAATATACATAAATTAAAAAAATTTCTACACAATCTTCAAAGTCACAACCTTCAAATCTTCAAAATCTTCAATCTTCAAAATTTCTAAAAATCTTCAATCTTCAAAATTTATGAAGATTTTGAAGATTGTGAAAGACGAATGATTGGATTTCTATTGAGAACATGAGAGACAATGATAAATTACAAAAATCTTCGAATGTAAGAAGAAATATACATAAATTAAAAAAATTTCTACACAATCTTCAAAGTCACAACCTTCAAATCTTCAAAATCTTCAATCTTCAAAATTTCTAAAAATCTTCAATCTTCAAAATTTCTTCACTATTTTCAAATCTTTAAAGTTCTTCACAATCTTCAAAATCTTCATAAATTGATTATCAAAATACAAATTCAAATATTCAAATATTCAAAGTTCTTCACAATCTTCAATAAATTGATTATAATCAATGGATGACATAAAAAGTAAAATTGAGAATGAATGAGAAATTAGGGATACAAAATCTTCAATAAATTGATTATAATCAATGGATGAATCACTTCTTCACTATTTTCAAATCTTTAAAGTTCTTCACAATCTTCAAAATCTTCATAAATAGTTTTAAAATGAATGGATGAGATTAAAAGAAAAGTATAGAATGAATGAGAATTCAGGGATTTTGAAATAGAGTGATTTGAGAAGAGAGAGATTGAAATAAACCAATGAATTAGTGCCACGTGGCTGTAAAAAAATGTTTGCAAATATATATAATAAGATTAAGTTTTAAAATGAATGGATGAGATTAAAAGAAAAGTATAGAATGAATGAGAATTCAGGGATTTTGAAATAGAGTGATTTGAGAAGAGAGAGATTGAAATAAACCAATGAATTAGTGCCACGTGGCTGTAAAAAATGTTTGCAAATATATATAATAAAGATATCTCGTTTCAAAATTTGTTTCTCCAAATTATGTATTTTGAAATTGTATTATCAAACTTTTTTATTAATCGACTAAAAAATTCTAACACAAAAAATTGTGTGAAATTGTTTTACGGATTTATTTTTCATGAGACATGTGAAAATTATATTCTATCCCTATAATATATTATTCTATAATATTCTCTAATACTAACTATAATATATTACTCCTATAATATACTCCCTCTATCCCATACTTGAAGACTCATTTTACCATTTTGGGTGTCTCATACTTGAAGACACTTACCTAAAATAACAAAAACACTTTTAAACAATCTCCTTAAAACATCACAATACTGTATTACAACAAATGCCACTATTTTATTACACTAAAAAGTAACTTTACTACTATTTATAAAGTTGAAAAGTCTTTACTAACCCCACTTTATCTTACACAATACTAATAAACAATTCATTCATTAAAATCTTTGCCCAATTGATTTGGGTCTTCAAGTATGGGACGGAGGGAGTATTATTTTATTATATTCTCTAATAAGGCGGATACCTTTTTATCCATATTCCACATTTTTTGGTTGGACATACCATTTTTATCTCTAATTTTATGTTTGCAGAAAAAAAATGATAATGTTTTTAACAAAAGTAATTATCACTTTTACTTAAACATTAATAACTTTTTTATATGGGTCATGGACTCAAAGGAGACCCGTCTCACATAATGAGATCCGTGACACGGTCTCACCCAAGACCAACTCAAAATTATTGATTGATTTTTCGTTAACAAAAAAAAACTTTAGTTTAAGAATTAAATGTAAGAATAAGAGCTATTGAGAAAGCCGTCAACAATAATTGAAGGCTCGACCTAATAATGAGGGCTTGAGAAATATTAAAATGATCTAACAAAATCATAAGTCAGAATATTGACATTTCTACGAACAAGATTAATCATGTAATCACTGTGCAACTCTAATATAGTTTTACAAACTATTACAGTGCTAATTTTCACTGAAATTATTGACACTCACACTCGTTGATACGCCTCCCTTAATACACAATCAAATTATAAACTAACCTTGCAAAACAAATCAAAGAAAAATAAAACAAAGACTCTTGAGGGAATCAAATGTTCTCAACTCAGGAGAGAAATATGTTTTGAAATATACATTCTTTCGTTAATTCACTCATTCTCTATATGTTGTGTCGATCGGATGGGGAGACCTTGGATCACTTGTTAGCGGGTTGCCCTTTTACTCTTTAGATCTTCCGTCAGGTAACACACCTTTTTTGGAGTCACTATTCATATGAAATTTGGTTTTCTATGTGTTCCTCCAGGCCACCAAGATCCGCTTAGGCCCCCAGTCTACAAAACTTTGGAGGGCGGGCTTTTTCATTGCTTAGGCACTTTGGTCTTTGAGGAATAAGGTAGTGTTTGACGGGGTCACTCCTTCGGTGAGGAGGTGTATGGCCCAGATCTTAGTGGTATTTGAGAGGCGAACAACCTCTCAAAGGGTTGCACAGATGGATCGGTTCGGGATCTTTTGATTATTAGATCACTCGGGGTTTTAAGCAGGGCTCGTCCGGTTTGACCGATCACTTCGATCAGGTGGGTTCCTCCGGGCACGGGTTGGCACAAGATCAATGTTGATGGAAATGTTGCTTCTTCTCCAGGTTTGCTGTTTGTAGGGGCGGTAATCAGGAATTTTAGGGGTTTCTTTGTAGCTGTTATTGCTAGAGAGGTGGGTCGAGGTCTTCTGTTTGAGACGAAGTTGGTGGTTATGCTTTTGGCTATCGAGTATGCATATGATCAGGGTTGGTATTACATATGGGTGGAGTCAGACTCGATCCTCACAATTCACACTATGATAGGTTCCATTTCGGTCATCCCATGGCGTCTTCAGGGCTTATGGAGCATTGTTCACCCTCTCACTATGAATATGCACATTCAATACACTCATATATTTTGGGAGGCTAATCAGGCAGTGGATGCGATCGACAAAACTCACTTGATGTGCACTTGGAGAGGCTACCGCTGGACTTTTTGTTACATTTTTTGCATAATGACTTGCATTTTGAATTCTTTTGTGTTTGATTTTTAGAGTGTACCTTTATCCTTGGGTTATGTCCCTGGGAGGGTTTTTCCAAGCAAAGTTTTAATGACATTCCGACATCTGACTCAACTTGTGAGCTTATGGTTTTAGGTTTCTTTTATTCTTCTATACCACTACCTTTTGTGTCTCATTCTCAATAAGGCTCTAGTCGTCGTTGTTCCAATGAAATAGCGCCCTCTGAAATATTTGAAAGTGTGATGTGGTATAGTGTTTAAGTTTAAGTAGAATAATGTTGTACTAAATGTTGTGACAAATTGTACAACACTGACTCTAACAGAATATCAGAAATTAAGATTCACATCGGAAGACTTGAAACACTAAAAACAAACGTGACACAATGGAAATAATTTTTCACATAGATTTTATAAATAAAAATCTATGTGAGCCTTACGGCGAAATTCAATACTTATCTTCAAGTACAAATGTTGTGTGAAATGTTACATCAATAACCTTCACAACTGAAACTACAAACGAGGCAGGTGCCTTGTTCTAAAAACGAACTAAGTGTATAAAGTATACACTGTCGAAATGCCTAGTCTATCTATGATTACACTCTCAATAGATAAGAAGACACACAACCATACGGGTGGGATACTTCGTATGATCTAAAAGGTAAAACTACTGGCCACAATTCCTAACAGGGATCAACGCTCGGTCTAGGAAATTGATCGAATAGAATACACTGAATTATGAAGCCTTCAATCGGTATTTATAGAAGTGGGGTGTTGATTCTAGAGGCTTCCATATCGAGATCCTATTTTTTAGGAACTCAACTTCCATGATCTTTCTAGATCCTTCTTGCACGTTCCAGGTCATTCTAAGATGCTTCCAGCCTCTTCTAGCTCTTCTAGGACGTTCTCCAATATTCTGGAATCTTCCAGGTTCCAGATCCTTGTAGAAGCTTCTAGACTCTGCCAGAAATGTTGTAACATTTAGATCAACATTTAATGTAACATTTCAGAAAAGACTTAGAAAAAATCTCGGAAGGTCAAATTAAGATGTTGTTGATAATGTTAAGGCATTTAAGGATTAACAACATCTACAATCTCCCCCAATTTGACCTTTCGACTACAACACACCTGATGCACATATATTTCTATACATACTCAGTATTATGTACTTAGTTGAGGTCGACATCATTGCTAAGCACTAGTCAAGACAATACCTGTTGTAATCGTTGGATCAAATCGAATGAAAATCAAGGATAATTTTACAATGATCCATGCCATAAGATCAAGATAAATTTTATCCAAAATAGAACAAGTATAAACAATATACTTATTCACAACATAAGTAACTTTACTGAAATCCTAAGTTGAACTGGAAGAATTAACTTAGAATCTAAGTAAGACACTAGCAAAAACAAATAATGACAAACATCAGAGCAAAACAATAAACAACAAATGGACAAAAAACTAAAACTAAGCAACCTGCAGTAGACACATGATAACCTATAAACAAATTAAGCAAGGGCAGTAAACATATATCATCAAGTGGAACCATAATTAAGCAAGTTGTAAAAACAAAAAAACAGCCTATCATCTAGAAAAATAAATAACAAGTGTATCAGAATTTCAGACTTCAAACTTAAACATTAATTACAGAGATTGAACTGAAAAAATGGCATATATTGCTGTGGTAACAGCTGCAGCATCAACTTCCTGCACAGTAGCCATTATGAAATTCAGATCTCCCCCTGTCTAACAGCTTCCTCTATGGAGATCACCATACAAGGTCTCCATCTCAGCAGCATCATCATCTCCTTCATCAACAAAGTAGGTAGATGCAAGGTGTGCAACTACATCAGTCACTGCAGCATCTCCAGCATCAGGTCCATCACTAGCATCAGCAGCAGCTGGAACTCCATCATCATTCATTTCTTCAATCACCACATTGGAGTTTGATGGTGGTGATACAACCCCTGTTGTAGGTGAAAGCAGATTTGTCCACCTGTCCTTCAGGAACTGGAGCTCATCAATTGTTTCCTGCAAGTGTTGGAGTTGGAGTTTGATGAATTCCTGTGAAAGATACACATTACCAGAAATGTTGATACGGATGTTCTCAACATTTGGGGTTGCATTTCTCTGTCTTGATCTGGATGATTCAGGATGATCAGAAGTTGAGGGTCTGGAAGTTCTCTGTGGACTAGCAGTACCAGGAGCAACTAAGGGTAGATCAATCACTCTGTCCCCAATCAATAAGGCAGGAGCAACAGCAAGCAGTGGCACTCTCCCCCTCAAAACATCAGTCTTCTTAGCAGTGAAGCCATGGTGCTTCAAATAGTTTGAAATCAAGACTGGATAGGGCAGATTTCCTTTCCCAGTAGTTTTCCCAGTAAACTTCCTCATATGGTGAAAAATGGTGTGGCCTAGATTGAACTTCTTAAGTATGGAAATCCTATACATAAGAATGACTTGATCTCTGGTAATTTTAGTGGTGTTGGTAGTGGGGATCCAATTGTAAATAATCAGCTTATACAAAACAAAATGTAAGGAGGTTAAGTGTCTAGCCAACATTTTCCTAGCCCACTTAGTCTTTCTACCCCCTGTGATTGCAGTAATCACAACATCCATATCTGGATCATCATCTTCATCAACATTGGGAGTGTGCAAGAACTCATTAATTAGTTCAGGAGTGAATGGCACATCCCCCCCCTAAAATTAACAGTACCATAAGATCTAGAACTTCTCCTACCAGTGCTTTTCTTCATACATGCATAGAATTCATAGGACCAATTAGTCAGAAAAGCTTCACCAAATGTAACAGCATTCAACAGATTTCTATCCTCTAAAAACTTAATCATTCCCTTACTATCAAAATCAGGCACATTAATTCTTTTCTCAATCAACAGCTTCCTCTTAGAGTAAATTTCTAACCTTTTTTCAACATAGTTAGAGTGATCAGAGATACCTTCACTTTCTTCCTCAGAAGGCAGTTCCTCATCAGGATCAGAATCTCCATCATGTTCAGAGGAGCTTTTGGATGAGCTCTTTGCCTCAGAAGATGAGTCTCCACTTCCACCATCATCAGATTCTGGTGTGGACTCCTTTGCAGCAGCAAATGACTCAGCATTCTTCTTAAGAGATTCTTGCATATCTCTTAGGCAAACATTGAAATCAGTATCAGAGTCTGATTCAGCAGGTTCTTCTTCATGAATCATCTTGGCCTTTCCTTTCCCTTTAGGTTCAGCAACAATCTTCTTCTTCTTTGTTTTCTCAACAGCAGCAAAAACAGGTTCAGTTTCTTCCTCGGATTCAGTGAACACTTGGATGGGTTCAGTAGCATCATGTCCAACTTTCTTCTTTTTCCTCATGGATTCAGAGTAATCCACTCGGGTAAAGACACGGTTTGACCTCCTCGTTTGAATAGGGCTTCTCTGTCGTTTCCCTTTCTGCACCATTTTCTTAAGAGGAACAGGGGCAGACTCATCAGAGGGTGAGAGAGAGGAGTTTGTACCATCATCAGAAGCTTCGGCATCCTCCATTTCGACATCCTCAGAATCGGATGCATCAGCAGTAGCTTCTCCTTCAGCAACGGTTTCCACATTCCGTTCCGGTGCAGCAGGCTCAGTAGGGTTCGATGAATTGGGGGTTTTTGCAGCAGCAGCCATCTGGGCAGTTTGTTCGGCCAAATAGCTTGAGATATCAACAATGATATCTCCGAACGTCATCACAGGTAGTTGACCAGTGGTTCGAAGAGTATTGGATACCTCTTCAACAGCCCTAGTGAACTGTTCAACGGTCGAGTCTTGTGGGATGTGGGTAGTTGGTGGAGTAGTTTGTGGAACAGGAGTGGTTGTTGATGGGGTTGCAGAGACATTGGTGTCGGAATTTGAGGAATTTGACTGTTGTGAGGCCATTGAAGCAAGAAGATCGAGAGAGTTTTGGGCGATTTGATCGGAAGATTCAGAAGCAGAGTGTGAGTGAGAGTGTGATTGACGGTGGTTTCCAGCCATTAAGAAGGGTCGGTTGGATTTTCAAGGTAGGTTTGAGAGTGTATGCAGCAAAATTGGGAAATACACGGCCAGAAACAATTTCTGCAAATGATGTACTTAACAAAGCTCGACAAAAACAATTAGCAACATAAATCACAATTAATTGAGTTTTATAGAGAGAATGTGTGTAGTTGGAGGTTAACACGATTAATTCCAGAAATAATTTGATAGTGCTCCACATTTTTAGCCACAACCTACATCATGGTTTAATTAGTGGAAAAAATCAATTTTATTAATTAATTAAGTAATTAAGAAGTTTCTAGAATTTTTACTTAGTCCAAGCATAATCTGAAAAATAAAAACGTGGATCAGTATATAATTAAATAAATAAAATAAATCTCAGTAAATAATTAAATAATTACTACTTATAAAAATAAATTCGAATCAGGCAATGTTGTGCTCAAAACTGTTACAAACACCTCAACACGGTTTTTACATGAATTTGCTTCATTTGTGTTGCACCATATTTTTTCTTTTTGTGTTATAGCATCTAGTTTGTATTGATCCATTGTTCCTGTAGAGTACATCGTAGTAGCGAACTCCGTGCCCCATACTTACTTAATGGATTACAAATATGTTGATGTTTTTACCAAATATCACCTTTTGAAAAGAAGGCATCGTAGTAGTGAACTCCGTGCTCCATAGTTACTCAGTGATTTGGTACATCTTTTAGTATGCTAATAACATTCTCATTTTTATGCATTTGAGAGGTGTAAGACGTTTATTTTTTCACTCCAAGGTTCTTAGATTCGTAGATATTTTACAAAGGAATTATTTAACTAAGTAAGAAATAAATTCAACTTATAAAATTTATACAACCCATGATGTTGTCCCAAATGCTGACGCATTTGTGACAACATCCATCCGAATTTTTCAGATAGTGCTCATACCAAGAGATTTCCTCAAGATTGAGAATCTCTCATGGTCTAATGCCTTAGTAAAGATGTCAGCATTTTATTTTTCAGAAGTAAAATGATTTCTAAAAAAACATTAGTTCTGTGTGCAGTCCCCATAAGTTTTTAATTGACACGGAGTTCGCTACTACGATGCACTCTTTTCAAAAGATGGATCAATGTGAAATTGTGAATGTGTTAAGCAATAATGAAGAAGGTTTAGGACTAAGTAAAAGTTAGGGTAGTCTAGTGAAGAAATGGAGAGCGAGTAGAGAGAGTGGTGAGGAGAGTGGGAGAGAAGAGAGTGAGTGGGGTAGATTCTGATTGATATCTTCCATCCGAGCGACCACCAGTGAGGAAATAAAATCCCCCCAACCATAGGATAACCCATAGCCGTCATAGGTACCCTAAGGAGATCGATAGAACGGAAAACAAAACAGGATTCAAATTTCGGAAAATGTTGATTACAAACTAAAGGGAGAGACAAAACGGCCAGGAAGAAGACGAGGTCATTACCTTCTTTCTCAGGAACTATCCGGAAGGATGCAACAAGAACACCCTTGATAGGCGCTTCAGTGAAGTCGGAAACGTGTGGGATCCATTTTGTCCCAACAAGAGAGACAGAGAGGGGAAGCTGTTCGGGTTCTTCAGGTTCTTAAAAGACCAAGATGAAGAGAGGTTGTTAGGAGCCCTCAACGAGATCTGGATCGGAGGCTACAAGTTAAGGGCATATCACCCAAGCTTCCACGTGAAAAAGGGTCAAAAGAGGAGAGGCCCCGAAGCAGGCATCAGATTAGACATAGCAGCTGGAAGAGGGAAGTATCTTTTGCTGATATAATCATGAATAGGAAGATGGAAGGCCTACCTGAACCAATGAACAGACGTGATGGGATGGAAAGAACGGAGGAAACCACAATAGCCCCAGTACAGGCCCCCATCCAGTTCAACACCTTGAATCCGAGAAAACATGGCTCGAGGACTGCTATTGGGGTTACATGAAACGTGAGTTTAATTGGGAAGACCATGGAGATGAACTCCTCGAGGAAATTGGCGGAAACCTAACCCTCAGGTCAATGGGGGGTAATCTTATCCTCATCCAAAGCACATCAAACGAATCCACAAAAGAAACCATCGATGGTTTCGATGAATGGTCCTCATTCTGGTTCGATTGGATAAATCCATGGAGGTACATCGATGTTAACCAGCACAGGACGGTGTGGACGAGGTGGTACAAAGTGCCATTTCATGCATGGTCAACTAGGTTCTCCGTAGGAATCTGTGCATAAATTGGCTTATTCACGAGACTCGACCCAAAGATAAAACTGAAAGAGAAACTAGAGTTTGCCAGGGTACAGATATCGACAAACTTAACGGCCATCTGCAATACGATGCAAGTTAGGATCGATGGAGCGAATTTCACTATTCACATTACGGAGGAAACAATCTACCCATGTTCTCTAGCAGAATCAGACAAATACTCGAATTTTGAGGACGAATCAGACTCAGATTGGTCAGAGAAAGAGGCGTCGTCAATCAGTGCGGCAGAGGCTGAGATAGGGGTGGAGGAAGATGAACCCTCGATGTCGATTTGTATTCCGGAGGCAAACCACGTGGGAGACACGTACATCGAAAAGGAAAACTTACGTGCCCCAAAGGCGGCGGCCGCATTTACTGCATATTCGGTGCATGGAACAACAAATCAGAAAGAGGGGATATTTTTAGTCGGGGCCCAACTGTGCCACAGAAGTGATGATGGCTTAACCCTATTTACTCCCCAATTAGCCTCGGGGCCGGTAACAAAGGAAGCCAACTTAGAGATAGAAATTCCTGGGCCGCACACACAACACAACCCAAATTGTGATGGGGAGGATCACGCTGGGGGAGGAAATTATCCAGCCCAATGAAGGAGTAGTGGGTTGTGAACAGCGAAACCATTCTCTTGAGGGGAGTGATACGGCCCAAACTCAACGAGACACAGAAACATGCCCAATACCTAATGTGGGATCATTCTCACAATCGGCAAAAACAATTCCCCCGAGTACCCTAGATCGAAACATAAGGAAAGCACCACAACTACATCACGATCTCACACTAGCGATCTCCGGCATAGACGAGAGGGCATCACAATTCATGCCACCTTCAAAGGCAGGTGGGGCATCAAGTTTGATTCAGCAGGAAAAAAAAGCTGCACATCTAAACAAATTGGGGGAAAAAAGGGGAGGAAAACAGAAGTAAATAGAAAGGAAATCCCAAATTACAAGAGAAGGCTCGGGAGAAGGAAAAATAGTAGAACTTCGAGTCAAATATTGCTTCAGAGGAAGACATCCTCTAATTAGACAAGGAACTGCAGATTATCAAAAAACGGATCCTTAAGAAGCTGAACTCGAAAAACCTCAGGGAGGAAGCGCGCATGATCTGGGGTTTTGGCAAAGGCATACGCATTAGAAGCAATGCGCCGGAAGAGGAAATGGTTAAAAAATTAACAACAATGGCAGAGCAGGATGGGAAATCTAAGGAAGTGGTCAAGGAGAACTGAAAATGGTGAATTAATGAAGATACTATACATCAACATTAGAGGCCTAGGGAGCAGAGTTAAGAAAAGTGAGGTGAAAGAAATGATAAAAAAAATACTCAGTAGACTTTGGTTGTATTCAAGAGACAAAAATGGAAAAGCTGGATGAGGCCACCTGTAGACTGATATGGGGGGGGGGGGGGGAGGAAGCTTCGATTAGGCCGCTAAAGACGCAGAAGAGAAATCGGGAGGTATTCTCTCAAAATAAAACTCTAATTTTTTTATTTGTTATAGCAAATGGTTTATGGATGGTGGAATGGTGGTGATTTGTGTCTGGGGAACAGAACGGGTTAGATGTTGCATTGTTAATGTTTATGCATCATGTACGGAAGGAGAGGGGCGTGACCTATGGGACAGAGTAAGATTGTTTGTTGAGCAGAATAGAAGTAGCGACGTATGTGTTATAGAAGACTTCAATGCTATCAGAAGTGTGGAAGAAAGGGTCGGGCAAAACCAGCAAGAAACCAGAGGGAACTAAATCAATTTGATGATTTCATAACAGGCTCACAACTCACTTCATTGTACAGAAGTTCGGACTACTACCAGACAAGCATGATAAATTCCTTCAGTTTCAACTATTCATGGAAGCAGAAGACAAGGAATTATGGGATAATTCAATGAAGACAACATCTGATGCAGGATTTAACATCCCAGTTCCTGAAGATCCAGTATGGGAAGCACCAAGAACAAATTCTGGAAGGATTGACTACATGGAGGTCAAGAAGATTGAGACCAGAATCATAGAGGAGGAACATGTTACAGACTTGGATCACATGAAAGCTATCCATGATCGTTTGTACCTTGCTTTCCCAATATAAGAAGGCCAAGAAGGAGATGAAGACTACTTTTGTTAGTTGATTAGAAAAACTTATAATTTGTAATCATTGCTTATCATTAATACAAGTATTTTTCCTCGGCTTATAAGATAACCTCTCATTATCTTCATCTAAGTCTTCTGTGTGATTACTTGCTTTATAAACTACTTTAATTTATCTTGCTTGTTAAGTTAGATATATTAGATTAAGTGGTTTTGGCTTCATAAAAGAGGGAGAAATTATTGGGATATTCACCCACCCCAAGGGTATTGATGTAATTTATGTAATAATTTTGATGGCCAAAACACTTAATAGTTTATTTAGTACTTATGTCATCTGGTAGGATAAGCCGAGTTGTATAGAACAGCTTATAGTTCTTAGTCTAGTCATTATGATATCAGTTGTATGTATATCAGCTGAGATCACATCTTGGATTTACACGCACTCACTCAAGATTTGAAGAGTAGAAGACTAAGAAGACCTTGAAGATAGAAAGAAGATCATGTTTGAAGAATCAGATGAGAAGAACCTTGTATGCCTTATCAGCTGATATGGACTTCTTGAAGATGTCTACTGATTCTAAACCTAAGAGTTTTGAAGAGATCAAAATAAGAAGAGGAGGTTTTATCAACGATAAGATGAGTTGGACTCATTTGTATACAAACAGATCAGAAGACACATTCATGCTAGATGACTATTGTATTCAATAAGAACGGACGACTAGAGAGTCAGCCGACTAGAACCTGCATAAATATTCTAAGTATGAATCTCGGTCAAAGCACTAAATGCACTTTCCATATCCAAAGAAGACAAGTTCCAGATTTGGTGGAATCAGGATCAATCAAGTTCAAATCAAGAGATCATGTGCAATCTTAATCTTAATATCATATATTTGCAAACATTTCAACAGTCACATATGGCAAAATGATTGGTTTATCACAATCTATTTCTTCTCAAATTACTCCATTTCAAAATCTCTTTTTTCTCATTAATTTCACTTTTTATTAAACTTTTTATTAATCTTAATCATTAATCTTAACGTACATTTTTTTAATCTCATATTTTAGATGGCAGTTTTGAATATTAAAATTTAAATAAAACATAACTTTTGAATAATTACTTTCTTATTATTTTCCTTTTTTCTCTATTTTTATAAATTTCCTTAAATTTTTCTCCCTCTTTTCAATTATTTTCTTTTAAACTTTTCTTCAATTATTTTATTTTTTCAGTTTATCACAATTCGAACCCTCTCGAGATTTTTTGGCTCCGTCACTGGTGTGTCAACCACATCAGAAATAGATAGGTGATGTTTTTTTTTCTTTACAGTTAACCCAAACTAAAATGTAAAAACAATCGAAATATATAAGTACAGAGTGTATGAATAAAATTCAAGGAGATTAGAAATAAAAGGTAAACCAGATCGAAATAAATATTGTAAGTAAATAAAATCGGAACTAAAAAGGAAACAAAATCACAATAAATTTGAAAAACTTAAAAGAGGCATTTGTTTGAGTAAGACTGTCCACAAAACTTGAAAATTAAGTAAACACGATTTTAATTTTGAGCCTTTAAATATATTAAAATCTATTTTTTAAAACATCTTATCTTAATATATCATATATATTTGCAAATTAAAACATCTTATCTACATTGTTTCATTTTAAAATCTCTTTTTTCTTATTAATTTCACATTTATTAATTTTTTATTAATGTTAATCATTAATTTTAACATACATTTTTTAATCTCATATTTTAAATATTAAAATTTTAAATGAAACATAATTTTTTTTTAAAGGAAACTATTTTTTTGAATAATCACTTTTGAATATTAATTTAAATATTAAAATTTTAATATTATTTCTCATTCATTTCAACTCTTATCATTTAATCTCAATCATTCATTTTAAACTTTAATCTTAACAGTTAATTCTTATCCTATAAATAAGATTTTGACTTTTTCCAAACATAAAAAATGTGCACATTTTGTTTCATATCTTTAAATATTGTGTAATTATTTATTTCTTTATTGAGTCATTCTTAGAGCATCTCAATCACAACATCAAATATCTGACTTTTTAATTACGGGTCTTCAAAGACATTAATTATAAAATCACATGTAAAACAAAATGAATGTACACAATATTTAGATAAGTATTTACTAATAAACTATAAATTTAATTATAATGACTTAATTAGATAAATTTGATGATATTAATAATATACCATAAAAATTTAAAATTTGTTATCTTAAATAAATTAGGTAAATTGATTTTTCTAAAATTACTCTATAAAACAATTGCATTTTTTTTATTTAATAATAAAGATTCCCTTTGAGGGAAACCATATTCCCCAACCAATTTGACTTCAAATAATTAAATATTCGTTCATACTAATTTTAAAAGATATTGAGTTGATCAATATTTATTTATAAATTAAATTAATATTTGATTAATTAATTAATTAATATGAATTAGTCACGATTAAGCAATATTTTCGAACTATCAATAAAATAATTTTTTGAATTAGCAAGATCTATAAAAAAGATAACAGACTTATCAAATTTTCGAAATTTATGGGAGTAATAATATGGACATAATGTAAAAATAAAAATATTGTTTTCTTTTAAAATTCAATATTTTCTGTATAAATATTTCCTTAAATTTATCTTCTTAAATAAATTAGGTAATGTTTTTCGCTGTAATTTATTATATTAATTTCTTTTATAAATAAATTTATAATTCTCTTTTCTATTATATATATATATATATAATATATATTATATTATATATATGTATGATGTAATCTATATTAATACAACATTTAAATTTTTCATTGTTTTTAATAAAAAAAATTCCGTTTAAAAAATGTTTTAAAATTTTTAATTAATAAATTTAAATTAAACATATAATATATCTATTTCAACCCGTATTTATTTCAACCCGCGTATTACGCGAGTCTTACATAGTATCATATATTTGCAAACATTTCAACAGCCACATATCGTAAAATGATTGGTTTATCACAATCTATTTTTTTTCAAATCCCTCTATTTCAAAATCTATTTTTTCTCATTAATTTCACTTTTTATTAAAAAAAATTATTAATCTTAATCATTAATCTTAAAATCCATATTAAATTTGAATATTAAATTTAAAATGAAAAAGAATTTCCGCATAATCTTCTACGAAGTATTCTATATAAATCCCAACTTCTTTCTTTCCTTTCAACAATTTTTTTACAATTTTCGCTTTTTCTTCTCCAATAGGTAGATTTTTTCTTTTTTTTAAGTATTAAATTTTTTTTCTTACGTATTATTCTTTATTTGTACAGACTTGAAAATTTAATCAGATTCACACAAAGAGTTTGAAGTTTTTTTTTTTTTTTTTTTTTTATGAAGATCTTGAAGATATTTATCATAAATTGAATAGTTTTTTTTTTAAGATATCATGAAGATTTGAATTTTTTTAATATTTATATATTGTTTATTTTTAATATCTTTTGTAAATTTATACATTTGTAATTAAGATTGTTTTTTTTTCTTTTTCTTAAATATTTTAAATATATTTGCAAACATTTTAACAACCCATGTCGCAAAATGATTGGTTTATCACAATCTATTTTTTTTCAAATTCCTCTATTTCAAAATCTCTTTTTTCTCATTAATTTCACATTTTATTAAATTTTTTTATTAATCTTAATAATTAATCTTAAAATCCATATTAATTTTGAATATTAAATTTAAAATGAAACAAAATTTCCGCATAATCTTCTACGAAGTATTCTATATAAATCCCAACTTCATTCTTTCCTTTAATCAATCATAATTTTTTTTTTACAATTTTTCGCTTTTTCTTCTCTAATATGTAGATTTTTTTTTTTTTACATATTAAATTTCTTTTTCTTACGTATTATTCTTTCTTTGTCTAGCTTGAAAATTTAATCAGATTCACACAAAGAGTTTGAAGTTTTTTTTTTATAAAGATCTTGACGATATTTATCATAAATTGAATAGTTTTTTTTAAAGATATCATGAAGATTTGAATTTTTTTAATATTTATATATTGTTTATTTTTAATATCTTTTGTAAATTTATACATTTGTAATTAAGATTGTTTTTTTTTCTTTTTCTTAAATATTATTCTCTTTTTGTTCGCTTGAAAATTTTCTAAGATTCACACGAAGATTTTAAAGATCTCCATTAGAAATTGAAGAGAAGATATATTGTTTATTTTTAATATCTTTCTTAACTGATATTGATTTAACATTTTTGTTTTATTCTTAATTTTTGTATTGCTATTTATTGAATTTCATATAAATGAAATCATTGTCGTTTTTTTAATGTCACCATTTTTTTTCCAACAATGCGAGCTCTTAAAACGTCTTTAATTTCAAAATCTTAATCAGATATGCAAATATTTTAATTAGCTATAATTTTAAAATATTTAAATGTGATAATATTTAATTATTATTTATGAAGAATTAGAATTATAATGAAAGGAATAAATTCTCATAATTTATGCACCAAATATATACAACAAAATTAGTAGTAATATTTTATGTTAAAATATATATATACAAAAAATATATAATACTTTATGTCTAATTTTAAGTACTATATTTGTGTGTATGTATAAACATATTTATTATAAAATAAAATATTAACCTAATTTTATGCCTAAATTTAAGTACTAAATTCATATATTATTTAACATAAAAAAATATATATAATACTTTCAAAATTTTCATTTTTTTTAGTAATATAATATTAAAAAATTTTAATTTTATTATTTAATCTTTAATTTAAATTAGATATCTAAAAAAAATAAAGTTTCACCAAATATTTATTTTAATTAATATTCTCTGGAGGAAATTTTTAGAATTAAAATTTAGTTTATACGGAGTATTAGTTAACCGAATTTATTTAATGTTTACGTAAATTGAATGATAATCTATTTTTGATATATTAATTTTTATAACTATCTGAAATTTGAATTGACTTTTAAATTCAAAAAAGGATTAATCAATAAATATGTTAAACGTGTCTTAATTTCTAATTTAAATATCCCTTTATTCTCTCCTCTAATATAACTAAATTTTTTAAAATTTAAATTAAAAAAAAGGGTACGTAATATTTTTTTTTGTACAATTATAGAAAAATAATTTTATATTCAAATTGTTTAAATAACTTTATTCATTAAAATAGTAAACTATATCAAATCTTAATAATAATATTTAATTTTCCACAACCCATTTAATTTCATGGGTCAACATATATGGTCTCCTTTGTTATTTAATTTTTGCCAAAGTCTTGTATGTACTCAAGCTTTGTTATTTAATTTTGCCAAAGTCTTGTATGTACTCAAGTACACCATGTACTTGAGTAATGGTCAAACTTTGACTTTTTTTTTCTGATTTTTTTTTTTCAGTTTTTTTTTTCAAATTTTTTTTTTCGATTTATTTTTTTTAAAAAAGTGTATCTTTGTTTTTTTAATGAAAAATGTATGTTACTATATTGAAAATTGCAATATTGTTTTTAATGAAAAGTGTATGTTATTATAACTGAAAAATTGTATGATCTATTAATGAAAAGTGTAAGTTATATATTAATGAAAAGTGTATGTTATTATAACTGCAAAGTGTATGATCTATTAATGAAAGATGTATGTTATATTATAGAAAAGTGTATGTTATTATAACTGCAAAGTGTATGATCTATTTAATAAAAAGTGTATGTTATTATAACTAAAAAATGTATGTTCTATTAATGAAAAGTGTAAACTATATACATTAATGAAAAGTGTATGTTATTATAATTGAAAAATGTATGATATTATAACTGATAAGTGTATGCTAATGATACATCTTTTGGTTATTGGTATATGTTCATAATCTAGAAAAATTGGTGCTAAATTTTTTTTAAAAAATTATTATTAATTTTACACGTTTTATTATTTTTTTACTTGCACTTTTATTATTATTAATGATATTATTAGTAAGTGCAATTAATATAGTACTTGTACTTTTTTTATAATGTATAAAAGAACTAGTACTAATTTTTTTTTAAAAATTATTATTAATTTTACAAATTTTATTATTTATTACTTGCACTTTTATTACTATTAATGATATTATTGGTAAGTGCAATTAATATAGTACTTGCAATTTTTTTATAATGTATAAAAAAACGGGTGCTAATTTTATTTAAAAAATTATTATTAATTTTACAAATTTTATTATTTAGTAAATGCACTTTTATTAATATTAACGATACATCATTTAGTTATTAATTGTTGCACTTTTATTAATATAGAAAAACTGGTGCTAAAATAAAAAAAAACTGGTGCTAATTTTTTTAAAAAAATTATTATTAATTTTACAAATTTTATTATTTAGTAAATGCACTTTTATTAATGACGTTGTGGTAAGGCAATTCAAGGATAACTATTAGGCTATAATGACTTTTGTTAAATATTGTGTTATATATCCTATATATAGAAAATATTTTCTATATAGGACTCAAGTACACAACAGTCCTACCCTTTAATTTTTTTAAACAATATTAATAAATTATATTTATATTTTATTCATTCTTTGTTACTTGATTTTTAAAACTAATTTACTTCTGTATTGTATATAAATTCAATGTATTTATTTAATGTTTACGTAAATTGAATGATAATCTATTTTTGATAAATTAATTTTTATAACTATCTGAAATTTAAATTGACTTTTATATTCAAAAAAGGATTAATCAATAAATATGTTAAACGTGTTTTAATTTCTAATTTAATTAATAACTAATTTAGATTAAAATATCCCTTTATTCTCTCCTCAAATATAACTAAATTTTTTAAAATTTAAATTTAAAAAAAAGATACGTAATTTTTTTTTGGGTTGGTTTGCTATGGACTCGGTGCATGTTGTACACCATAGTCCATGTTGCATTTTTCAGTTTACTGAATTACACTTTTTGGTAAATGGTGTTGCACTTTTCAATCATTAAATTGTATAATAATATTTTTAGTCATAGTGACTTACACTTTTTAGTAATATTGTGTTGTACTTTTCAGTTTAATAACATACACTTTTCTTTAGAATAGGGTGCACAACATGCACTCGAGTGCATACTAGACTTTACCATTTTTTTTTAATTATAGAAAAATAATTTTATATTCAAATTGTTTTAATAACTTTATTCATTAAAATCTTAAACTATATCAAATCGTAATAACAATATTTAATTTTCCACAACCCATTTAATTACATACACTAGAACATGTATTGTCTCCTTTGTTATTTAATTTTTTAAACAATATTAATAAATTATAGTATTTATATTTTATTCATTTTTTGTTACTTGATTTTTAAGGGTTGGGCTGCTGTGTACTCAAGTACACGGTGTACTTGAGTCCAGCTATATAGAAAATATCCAGTATATATAGGATAAATAACAGAATATTTAACAAAAGTCATTCTAGCCTAATGGTTGCCCTTTAATTGTCTTACCAAAATCGAAATTTTATTTTATTAACTAAATGGTGTATCAATAATAGTAATAAAAGTGCAAGTGCAAGTAATAAAATTTGTAAAATTAATAATAATTTTAAAAAAAAATTAGCACTAATATTTTTATACATTATAAAATAAAAAGTGCAATAATAAATTTTGTAAAATTAATAATAATTTTAAAAAATAATTAGCACCAGTTTTTTTATACATTATAAAAAAAGTGCAAGTACTAATAATATCATTAATTGCATTTACTAATAATATCATTAATAGTAATAAAAGTGCAAGTTAAAATAATAAAACGTGTAAAATTAATAATAATTTTTTAAAAAAAGTTTAGCATCAGTTTTTCTAAATTATGAAAGTGTGCAAATAACCAAAAGGTGTATCATTTGCATACACTTTTCAATGATAATATCATACACTTTTCAATTATAATAACATACACTTTTCATTAATATATAACTTACACTTTTCATTAATAGAACATACACTTTTTAATTATAATAACATACACTTTTCATTAAATAGATCATACACTTTGTAGTTATAATAACATACACTTTTTATTAATATATCATACACTTTTCATTAAAAACAATGTTGCACTTTTCAATATAGTAATATACATTTTTCATTAAAAAAACAAAGATACACTTTTTAGTTATAATAACATACACTTTTTAAAAAAAAAAATCGAAAAAAAAAATTGAAAAAAAAAATATAAAAAAAAAAGTCAAAATTTGACCGTTGACCGGTCAACATTTGACCAATCAAAATTTACTCAACTGCATAGTGTACTTGAGTACATACAAGAAGTTTACTCAATTGCATGGTGTACCAATATTCCTTTAATTTCATATTTTTTTTATAAATAGATTTATAATTGTCTATTCTATTATTGTTTTATATATATATATATATATATATATATATATATATATATATATATATATATGGACTAATATGTATTATTACAATATTTTTTTATCTTTTAATATAATAACAAATTTATATATGTTTAAAACATAATTTTTTTATTAATAAATTAAAATATATTATAAATTTATTTCTTCCCAGCGTAATACGCGGGTTTTACACTAGTTAAGGATAATTAACAACGGCTAGCTACTCCAATGGCTAGTTGATTGAAGATTATGCCTATAAATACAAGAAAATCTTCACTTGTGAAGATTACGGAAATTATCAATAATTCTGAAGTTTTACGAAGAACACACCCAGCTGACTAAAGCACACGCACTCAAGGAGAGATTCTTCAAAAGCCTGTTTCAATCAACCCATAATTTCCTACCAACTAAGAAACCGACCCTAGATTGTTATTATACAAATCCATTGGTTTAGGCATATTGATTAAGCAAGTTTGTTGATTGAATCATTATTTGGAGATAGATCAAAACAACCCCAACACAAACACTTTAGCCAGTATAAAGTTCAAGTTGTTATCCGTTGTAAGAGTACAAGTTCTCATAAAAACTTGTGGAAACCGTAGCAATTTGGAGATTACTTAGAGCTCAAAGTCATTCTCTTAGGACTCTAAAGATCAAACCCTTTTTATTTGGTGATTTAAAGGATTAACATCACGAGAGAATCGTGAGAGTGGACGTAGGATTTGGAGATCCGAACCACTATAATTCCTGGTATTATTTACTCTTCTACACATTTCAATTATGATATCTTACTTTCTATTATTCATATTTTATATTTTGTTTACAAATGATTTTGAAAAGAGGCCAATAAGAAGCTTTAAAAACCAGCAGACATCAAGTCAGCTGAGTAGTTTTAACTGGGTATAAATAAGGTTTTCATATTAAGAACGAGTTTAAACAAAAGGGCCTACGCATTTCCGCAAACTAAACTTAGCTAAGTACCTAGTAAGTTGGATCAGCAGACTAGCCAATCCAGCAGACTAAGTATACAGCTGAGTGACTCAACTCTATTTAGAAAAAGTTTTAAAGTCTATTCACCCCTCCGCTCTAGACTTTAACCATTCACTACTCGTTCAGGGACCAAAAGAAACTCAAGCCCTGAAGTCTGAATTGAAGAAATGAAACAACTCAGTTTTTTGCCCCATGAAGAGGAAGATACAGCAACTCAAGACTGAAATACATGAAGCAGATGTCATTGATGACGTCTTCGACCTAGAGAAGACTGAGATGATTCACAGAAAGGAGGAACAATCAGAACTCATAAAACGCACCAATATGAACAACAGTATGCTAGCCCAGAAAGCAAAGGTCAAATGGTTAAAAGAGGGGGACGCCAATTCCAGATTTTTCCACGGGATCATCAAGGCAAAGAGGAAGAAATTTGAAATGACAGGCATCCGAATAGACGGGCAATGGATAGAGGAGGCAAACACGGTAAAAGCAAAAATAAGTGAGCATTTTAGGAGTCACTTCAAGAAACTACCCGAGAACAGACCTAGAGTGGGCGACTATTTTGTTACCAGAAAAATCAGTGAGGATGACAATGTCAACCTGACGGTTCCGTTTAGCGAACAAGAGATTAAAGAGTCGGTATGGAACTATGAGAGCACAAAAAGCCTAGGTCCGGACGATTTTAACTTCAAGTTTATAAAAGATTGTTAGGAGATTATCAAGGGTGACTTTTGCAAAATGTTTAACGATTTCCACAGGCACGGGAAGCTTGTTCACGGAATCAACCCATCATACATAGTGTTGATAAAAAAAGCAGATGCAATAGCCATAAACGACTTCAAGCCATTCTCTCTGATCAGCTGCATCTATAGAGTCCTCGCTAAGATATTGGCAAAAAGGCTTAACAAGGTAATGGATCTAATAATATCGGAGAACCAAAGCGCATTTGTGACTAAACGATACATCTTGGACGGGGTAGTGATCCTCAACGAGGTTGTGTAGGAAGCAAAAAAAAAAAAAACTGGAAAGATTCTTTTTCAAGGTGGACTTCGCGAATGCATATAGCTTAGTGGATTGGGATTTCCTGGATATGATGATGTAGAAGTTTAACTTCAGTGGAAGATGGAGATCATGGATAATAGAGTGTGTGTCCTCGACTTGTGCCATAGTACTAGTCAACAGAAGCCCAACGAACGAATTCAAACTTGAACGCGAACTTAGACAGGGAGACCCCTTATCTCCGTTCATATACCTAATTGTGGCGGAAGGATTAAGCTGCATGATTGAAAAAGCAATTCAAGGAGGTCAGTACGATGCAACCGAAATAGGGAGAGAGGGATTGAAGGTATCACATCTACAATACGCGGTCGATACAACTTTTATGGGAAAAACAACCAGTAGTAACGCATGGGTCTTTAGATGCATCCTAAGGAACTTCGAACTGTTGTCAGATCTTAAGGTAAATTATAGTAAATGCACCTTAAGCGGAATCAATGTTGAGAGAGGCAAACTAGATGAGATGGCCAACACATTAGGGTGCGCACGGTGCGACCTGCCTATTAAGTACTTGGGGATAAAAATTGGGGCAAACCACAAAAGGAGGACATAATGGGATGACCTGATACATCGGGTAAAGAGGAGGTTGGATTCCTGGGGAAAGAAGAAGATCTCCCTTGGGGGAAGAGTCAAATTACTGAAATTTGTGCTCACTTCAATCCCAATCTATCGTTTTCCATCAATCTCATACCAAACTTAGTAGTGAAAAACCTAACCTCTTTGCAATGCAGGTTCCTCTGGGGGCGGGGAGAGCAATAAAAAAAAATCACATTGGTTAAATGAGAATCAGTCTGCAAATCAAAGAAAGAAGGGGGCATTGGGGTAAAAAACATGAAATGGTTTAATATAGTTCTCATAGGAAAGTGGATGTGGAGGTTCCTCAAGGAACCGAGGGCTCTTTGGGCTAGGGTAATCACCTCTATTCATGGGGATTTAGAGTTAGGACATGAGGGTAGAGTTATAGGAATGGGGGAGAGAACTTGGTCTAGATGGTGGAATGATGTAGTTCAGACAGTGTCAGGGGAAAATGAGGGCTGGTTTTGGAGGAATATAGAACTTAAATTAGGGGATGGGGTAAGAACAAATTTCTGGGAGGGGTTTTGGGCTGGGGGAGAGGTTTTGAAGGAGAAATTCCCTAGATTGTATGGCCTGAGCTTAGACAAAGGGGAAAAAATAAGTGAGATGGGACAGTGGGTTGAGGGAGAATGAAGATGGGAGTGGAGGTGGCATAAAGAGTTATTGGAGCGTGAATTACCTATATTCGACCACTTTTTATCTTACATTAACAGGTACACTTAGTTTCGGGATAGAAGATGGATGGGCCTGGTAGACGAATGTGAAAGGTGCTTTCAGCATGAAGGACGCCTATAATGCCATAGCCAAAGGAAACGTGATCGAGAGCAGCAACGACGACGTGGGGAGGGTACTGCCTGTGGCCTGGAACAAGATGGTGCCTGTCAAAGTGGCAACAATGGCGTGGAAATTACTCCAAGATAGCCTACCGACTCGTGAGAACCTATGGAAAAGGAAAATCATCCGAATTGAGGAAGAGGCGACATGCCCCATATGCGTGGGATAGAAATAAATTTCAGAACACTTCTTGGTTGGATGCGAAGCTACAACGACAACTTGGTACAAGTGTTATGATTGGCTAAACGTCAAACTGTCGATCCACAATCAAGTGAGGAACCACTTTATGCTACATTCGGGAATCCTTTAGGGAAAGGTAGGGCGACGGATGGTTATAGAAACCTGGATATGTACTATTTGGGTCTTATGGAAATGGCGAAACAAACGAGTGTTCGAGAACATCTACCGGGATACTGGGAAAATAATGGACGAAATCAAGGGGAGATTATGGAGTTGGATTACATTCTACGCAGAACCGCAAAGGAAAATACAGTTTCGGGAATGGCAAGCGAATCCACTGGAGGCTCTTAAGATGAGTGTTATACTTACTACTTAGATATAATGACAAATTATGGTTGGAGCTCTTCTTTCATACTTATTAGCTACACATTTCTGCATTATTGTCACGATGAGTAAGGCACCTCTAGTGCCTCTGTACTATGTTTCTTTTCCATTTTAATGAGAAGTTATTATTTGCCTAATAAAAAAAAGTGAAATTGTGAATAAAAAAATATATACGTGCAAGACAAATGAAGCAAATTCATGTAAAAACAGTGTTGAGATGTATGTGGGCCAACATTATGAGTGACATTGAAAATGACTTGAATTTGAGTTACCTTTACTAATTATTTATTTTCTGTATATTAGATTAATTTTTCAGATTTATTAAATTAATTTATTTCCAGGTCAGCATATAATTCCAGATATTTATTGCATTTTTTGTATTTATTTTATTTAAATTGGACAGTTTTTTTATTTCCTGGTTTCTCTCCCACAAACTTCACATGATCTACTTCATGACAGAAGTTATTTTCCACTATTCCACTATTCGAATTCGAATTCGAATTCGAATTCTAAAAAATAACTTTCGATCTATCTCTTCTCTATATAAGATTTTTGTATAAAATTAAATGTCTACTCATCTTATGCATTGCATCATTGATTTATTGGCACAAAGAATCACAAAGGCATATTTGTAGTTCCAAGACTACAAAATAGAGTTGCATCATTGTTATAGCTTACATAAGATAGTGTGTTGTCTTGTAAAATTGAAAAGTGTGTATAATCAATTGATTTGATTGTTGCAGGTACTTAAGATGGAAAACAAGTCATCCACCACACCTCATTCGAGCCCTAAGGCTTCTTCTTCATCTATTTCGCAAACAAACCTGGACATTCTAGAATCCATGGCGTCTTCTCCAAATGTTTAAGGGAATACCGCAACAACTGGACCCGACTCACCTACTATCACGATTGGTTCGGTTGAAGTTCCACTTTCCACTGTTCAAAATCTCATTTCTGAAACTCAAAAAACTCTAGAAAATCCATCCACTCAAGCTCCTGGAATCTCTCCATCCATGAGTTTTGGGCCTCTTGATATTCGTACAGAAATGGCTCAAGCTTCAAAGTCCACTCCTGTACGAGAATCCTCAATTGTTCCACCGGCGGCAGAGAGTGTCTCTCAAAATGTCGGGTCCCCTAAAGATGACATTTTGCAAACTTTTTCGATGCATAGTTTCTTTCCTCTGGGCACCCCGTTCGATGTTCTCTAACTATCCTACTAAAACCTAGCAAGAAGATAATTTATCCAGTCATAGTTCTTGGAGATGAAGAACTTGACAATGCAATGTTTAAAACTCACTTTCCTACCTCTTCAAAAGGTAAACAGACAAAACCTTCCTCTTCCTCTGATGAAACTCTTGCATCTAGATTCCATCGAGTTCATCGCAAAAGGAAGAGCACCCCAATTCAAAAGTGGGGGAGTCAAAGGAAATCGCAAAAAACCCTTGGAAAAAAGGTCGACTACACTGCAAAGGCAAAGAAAGTGCACACTGATGGAGGTTCCTCAAACCCAATGATTGTGTCCAACTCAGAGTCTAATTCCCCTGTTGAGAAAGCCTCCCCTGAAGATCAATTAATTCCAGATGATGAGGATACAGTTGCAGATATAGCTGTTATTCGAGCCGAGTTGAGCCGAGTATTTGAGGTTCGAGCTCGACTCGAGCTCTTATCGAGCCGAGCTGAACTAGTCGAGCTGAACTCGACTCGATAACATTACCGAGTTAAAAATTGAGCTCGGCTCGACTCGTTAACGAGTCTAACGAGCTAAATGAGCCTATTGTGTCGAGCCGAGCCTAATGGAAATTTTTACAAAAAAATAGTTATCGAGCCTAACAAGTCGAGCTCGAACCGGCTCGTTAGTAAATCGAGTATTTAACGAGCTTAAGCTCGGCTCATTAAGCTAAATGAGTCGAGTCTTATCGAGCCTTAACGAGCCGAGTCTCGTTAAGGCACGATTCGAATAACAACACTAGTTGCGGATGATGCCCACATGGAAGAAAACACTGGAGATCAAAACATGGCTGCTGAGTCCGAAAATGTTGCCTCCCCGATCGAGGCAACATCCGAAGGTTCGTCACCAACATCATCCTCTGGCCCTTCTGACGAGGCTGGTGGCAGTGACAATGAGGTACAATCTGATCCACTATTTACCTCATATTTTGAAGAGGAACTTAGAAATTATCAAAATAGTGACATATATAAAACAATTCGAACACAGTTGATAGCAAGTGAAAGGGTAATCAAAATGTCAGACTTTGAAGAGGTTAATATGATATGTTTCTTAGAAGAACGATCCTTGTTATACTCTTTACAATTTACATGTCCATATTTTGTAGAATGAATTTATGAATTTTATGCAAATGTAAGTAAGTTTACCTCTAAAGTTGAGTCCCCTGGGTCTGGAAATTTGTGGTTCTGTGGTAACACCATCACTATTACTCCTAGACTTATAAACATTATGCTCAAGACTAGGAACATGGATGATCCCGTTGTGACCGACCACGACGAGGTCATCTCAGTCATCATCGGGGGTAGAATTAAAAAATGAAAACGCAAGCTTTTCGGGGACAGAGGTAGTATTTGTTAGTAGGCTCTGGTCTAGCCTTTTTAATAAACGAATCGGTCATGAAAGCCTATTCAACGTCTTTTTAAACTCATTTCATATTAAATTTACATTTCAAAAGTAATTATATTAAGGTTGTTTTTTTTAAAACAAAATTAGTTATTTATTATTCATAGTTGGGTTGTTTAATTTGAATATTTTGTTCAACTGAAACCGCCTTTATCAGTACATTCAAGAAAATAAATAAGCTCAGGATCTTACCCAGCTCGGACTATCGCATGTTAGAGACCTACCGACGTCTCCCGCTTGGTGGACTCATTAAGACCTCGTGCTAAAAACATACTATGTAGTCGAAAGTGCATGCATTTAATGTATTTGTATCAGTCATTAAATGTTCATGCAAGACTACAACCTCGACCATTAGCCCGTACTTCTGATATCAGTGCAGCGCTCAAGGAATGTCGATCCCAAGGGAGATGTTTTTAAATCTTCCATTTTGTCTTCACCCAAATGTAAGACCGAGAACTTAACCCTAAATTGAAAGGTTGAAATCGACCCACTACAACCATTTTGTATTCATTATAAATAGAGCACTAAACCATAAAAGAAATTATTGGTCTCCACATGTATGTCATTATCAATACACACATAACTCAATAGCATCCAAGTGGGGAATTCCTAAATTCCTCCAAGTCTTATCTTATTACATATATTCCTTCATTTATTCTTTGTTTGTTTGATTGTTGGTTAGTTGAGAAATCACTCAAGCCACACATTAAAAAAACGACCGGTAATCAACAATTATCGCTAGAATACTCGCTATACATTTATAAAAGTTTGAACTTCTTGCAAGAAGTTGAAACCATTACTTTCAAACCACCAAAAACATCCTGAAAATCTTCATCTTTGAAAAAAATGGAGAACTTCCCACCAAGATTGCTCCAAATCTATACCAGCATGTTGGGAAAATTGTACTCCCTCCGTCCCATACTTGAAGGCACAAATGAATTGGGCACGAGTTTTAATGAATGAATTGTTTATTAGTATTTTGTAAGATAAAGTGGGGGTAGTAAAGACTTTTCAACTTTATAAATAGTAATAAAGTTACTTTTTAGTGTAATAAAGTAGTGGCATTTGTTGTAATATTGTGATGTTTTAAGGAGATTGTTTAAAAGTGTTTTTGCTATTTTAGGTAATGTGCCTTCAAGTATGGGACGACCAAAATGGTAAAATGTGCCTTCAAGTATGGGACGGAGGGAGTATTAGTTTTGATGATTTGTCAAAACACCTTGTAATAGGAATAAAAGTTGAACGTGTATAGATCAACTATCTAGTCTAGTCTATAGTTAATAGGTCAAACAACCGAGGGGAACCTTCAACATGTCAGCCACATTCTAGCCTCACCTGGATAAACGCGCACTTGTGCAAGAGTAAAGACTTGGAGACTTGAAGACTGAAGTGAAGACCACTTGTTGGATTTAGGAAGCTTTGATAGCTGATTGAATCAATTGACCAACAGACAAGCAATTCTCAGTTGTCTTTGTTAACATCAACTGACTGACCAAGTTTGTAGTCAAGTGGATAAAGTCTGAAAAGACTATTCTCAAGATTCCTTAGTCAAGACAAAGTGAATGTTCAATCAGATGTCAACACACTTAATGCAACTGAAGTCAGACCGCGTGAAGATAAGTCAAATATTCAAACTTCAGAATGTCGTTTGCTTATTTGTTAGTCTCATTCAAATTTATACCAACAAGAAGAAAACACGTGGCATTAATGAAATAAAATTGCAATTGACCAACCAGGAGCAACGATTATATTTATTGCAGAGTGTTAAAGTGATATTACCTTAAAATGACTGACATATTTGAGGTACATCTCTCAAGGACAATTTGCAAAGCCGTAAATAGTAAGATTCAATGTAGCTCTCCAACAACTATATTTTGAATCTCACTATAAATACAAGGCCTTCATCAATGGTGAAGAACACGAAAATTCTACAAGTCGAAATGCTGCAATTTGATTACACGCAAATCTTCAAGATATTCCAAATTTCCAAGAGCAAGTTCTTAAATCCACATCAAAGCTCTAAGTGTACATTCAGTCTTAATTCTAAGCAAATATATTCAAACTTTAAGCTTGGAACATCGAGTTTATTCACACATATTGTTTTAATCTCATAAGTTGGAAGATACTTCAAATCTTCTTTCGATTTAACCCTAAATCAAGATTTGTTGGAAAAACACTGTTAGAGTACCCGTCCTCTCCATAAGAAGTAGGACCATATTTTTGCGAAGAATATCAAGTCCAAAGTGTTATTCTTGGCACTTAAAATACAAGTCCGTTCTTGAGAAAATAATTAATATCATAGTTGGAATGTGAGAGTGGACATATGACTGAGTTCCGAACCACTATAAATATATGTGTTATTATCAGCTTTGATATTCTGTTATTCATTCTATGCTTGTCATAATTTGTCAAAACTACATATTACACAATCAATTTTACACCAAGTCAACTGATCAAATATTGTGCATACAATTAAAGGAGTTTTTTTTTATGTGTTAAAACAAGATATTAGACAGTTGAGATTGTATTAAAGGCTTACATACTTTCCGCAAAAGCTTAGTTTAGTTTGATAGTTGTCCAACTATTCTGCTCTCGAGCAGACAATAAGTTAGTTATAATCTCATGGTTGTTCTACCACTCACACCTAATCACAACTAACATTTCTCCTGGTGAGCTACATCACTCAGCTGTCACGAATAAAAATACTTTAAACTATCACTTAACTCTTTTGTGACCACCACAACATGCCTCCTTCAAAGCTGGTCCTATCTATGGACACTCACACACAGAAGGGTAGGTATGGGGCTAACTCCCTCCACAAGCAGAAAGACAGGTACATGACGACCACAAGTCCCCCTTTACCGAGACCGTGGAGGAGTTTCAGAGGGCGAGACGCATAATCAATGGTCACAACAAGCGTCTCCAAAGTCGAGAAGTGTCGACTACTTTCAACTCCACTAATAGGCGCAGTAGTGCGAGGTGATTCCACTCAAGCTTCCACGACGGTGGTACCGAAAATTCTGAACCCATCGTTGAGCCGAATCATGTTTTAGTAGGTTATAGTCTTATAAACCTCTGATGAGTAGTGTAGATGTTGTTAACTCTTAAATGCTTTAACATTATCAACAACATCTTAATTTGACCTTCCTTGATTTATTCTAAGTTCTTTCTGAAATGTTACATTAAATGTTGTACTAAATGCTCTCACATTCAGGTACGATTCTAGAAGCTTCTACAAGAGTCTGGAACCTGGAAGATTCCAAAATGTTGGAGAACGTGCTAGAAGGCCTTGGAGCAGTTTAGAATGACCTGGAAGATGGAATAAGGATCTAGAAAGATCATGGAAGTTGAGGTCCTAAAAAATAGGATCTCATAATGGAAGGATCTAGAATTCGGCTATTGCTCTATAAATACCGCTAAAGCCTTTCATTTCAAAGCATGCACTATTCGAATAACACCTTTCTTGAGCATTCATCCCTGTTAGGAGTTAGGGTCAGTAGTTGTATCGTTTAATATACACCGAGGGATACCATACCTTCACGTATATTTAGTTCTAGTCTTGTATCGATTGAGAGTGAATCATAGATCAGATTAGTTCTTTAGACAGTGTTCTTACACCTAAGTCTATTTGCGGATTCAGGCACCTGCCTCGATTGTAGTTTCCGTTTGTGGAATGTTGAAGTAATTGCTGAAACATTTCACACGACATTTTCGTAACTTAGGAACTAAGTTATTGTTTTCGCCGTAAGGCTTAGCATAGGTTTTTTTATTAATAAAATCTATGTTAAAAATTATTCCATTGTGTTCTTATTGTGTTTTAGTGTTTTAGACTTACGGTGTGTACTGTGTTTACTTATTCACATTATGTTAGAGTTAATGCTACACTAATTGTCACAACATTCAGTGTAACATTGTTCTGTTTTTTACTTAAACACTAGAATACTACCCCACACACACTTTCAGTTGGTATCAGAGCCAACACCTAACGACACTAGGTTTAGATCCTTGCTTAAAGTGTGTTTTAGTTTATGTTAGCAATGGAAACACATCACATATCCACAACACTTAGGCCACCCATTTTAGATGGTTCAAATTATGCTTATTGGAAGCCTAAGATGTGTATGTACATCAAGTCAATTGATGAACGTGCTTGGAGGACTGTTCTTACAGGTTGGGACGCACCAAAGAATCCAGCAGATGCCGATGGTGAAATTCAACTCAAGAAAGAAGTTGATTGGACTGCCGATGAGATAACAACAGCAGGATACAATTCTAAAGCCTTAAATGCTATTTTTACCTCTGTTGATACCTCTATGTTTAAAATTATATCTAACTGTTCTACTTCTAAGGATGCATGGGACAGGTTACAAGAGCATTGTGAAGGTTCCGATAGTGTTCGAAGGACAAAGCTTCGAATGTTGGGGACAAAGTTTGAGAATCTCCGAATGAGGGAAGATGAAACAATTCCATCCTACAACGAAAGGTTAAGTGAGATTATTAATGAATCACATTCTCTTGGTGACCCTATTTCTAATGTTAGAGTAGTACATAAGATATTAAGGTCTGTTCCTAAAATATTTGATGCTAAGATTTGTGCTATTGAAGAGGCAAAAGACACTGATAAGTTAAGTCAAAATGAATTAGTGAGTATTCTTAGAACCTATGAAATAAACACTAATCAAATTGATGAAACTAAAGATGATAAGAAAGTTGTTATTTTTAAAGGAGAGACATCAAACAAATCTGAGATTCAGCCTATCATTACCGAGGTTGATTCGGATGAGGAATTGCTTGATGAATGCCTTAACAATCCTGACAGCATTGCCCTTCTTACAAAGCATTTTAATAAATTTCTTAAGAAGTCTATGCATAAACCTAAGATCCAAATCAACACATCAACACCACAACCAGAAAGGAGGAAGAGTCAATTCACACCAAGACCATCAAAGAGTGAAGGTAAACCAAGGTATGATCCTGAATTTAGAAAATCAGTTCAATGCAATGCATGTTCTGGTTATGGTCACTATGCAAATGAGTGTGCCAATACCAGACTAAAGTAAAAACTGAATTTTAGTGCTACCTTGAGTGATGAATCTGATAATGATGATCTTGATGAGTTTAATGAAAATGAACGTGCTCATTTTACCAGAATTGATTATAATGATTCCTCAGATGATGATCTGGATGATACAGATTCTGATGTTGCACCTGATGTCTTCACATCTACAGTAACATCAAAACAGAGTCACCCAAATTTGAACTGTTTTAATGGTTTTGTTGATGATGCAGGAAAAAGGATTGATGATGAGACATATCAGAAACTGTTAGATGATTGGAACTCTCAGAAACTCACTCTGAATTCTTTGAATAAAGAGAATGAGGATCTGAAAGACACAATCACTAAGCTAGAAGTCTTACTTACCAGAAGAGATCTTGAAGTTTGTAAACTGAAGGAGAAATTGATCACCTCTACTTTAAGTTTCAGAAAATTTTCTAAGAGTGCTTCTGATGTGAATGACGCTATAGCTACTGGTAAATCTAATAATTATGGTTTAGGTTATGATGGTGAAACTGCTTCTATTTCTGAAAATTTTAAAAAACCTGTGAAATTTGTGAAGGCAAATGCTAACACATCTGGTGTAACATCTGCACAAACAGATTGTCACAAGGTCAAAAGGAAGTATATTTGTCATTATTGTCTTAAATATGGTCATATTCGTCCCTTCTGCTTGCAAAAGGTTAAAGATATGAAAACTGAGTTTATGCTATCCAGAATGTCTTCACATCCTAGGAAACATTCTATGAAATCTGCATCGAAACCAAAAGTTACCTGTAATGTTGTTCACACATCCTTGAAAGCATGTTTACCTGGTCTATGGTATTTTGATAGTGGTTGTTCTAGACATATGACAGGACAAATAGACTACTTATCTGATTATGTGACCTTGAATGGTGGTAATGTTACATATGGTGGTGGATCAAAAGGAAAGATAATAGGAAAAGGAACTTTGAATGTTAAAGGTTTTCCTAAGCTTAAAAATGTTTTGCATGTTGATGGCTTACTTGCTAATATGATTAGTATTAGTCAACTTTGTGATGATAATTTGCATGTAAAATTTGACAAAGAGTCTTGCTATGTTCTTAATGAAGATGATGATTGTTTAATGACTGGTACTCGGTCTGCAGATAACTGTTATCTTATTGGAACTAATGTATGCAATTTGTCAAAACATGATGAGAATGTCTTATGGCACCAAAGATTAGGACATGCAAATTACAAGGCAATGAAGAAACTAATCAAATCAAATGGAGCTAAAGGATTACCAAGACTGAATTTCCAGAAAACTACTGCATGTGGATCATGCCAAAAAGGTAAGCAGGTAAGAATGCCACACAAAGTGCTGTCACAATGTTCTACACATCGATGTTTTGAATTGTTGCACATGGATTTGATGGGTCCTATGGAAACTGAAAGCATTGGAGGTAAAAGATATTCCTTAGTTGTGGTAGATGATTTTTCTAGATATACTTGGATTGAGTTTCTTAGAGATAAAACTGAAACATTTGCTGCTTTTAAAGTTCTCTATAAAAGGTTAAAAAATGTGTATAACTTGAAAGTTAGTCGTATTAGAACTGATCATGGTAGGGAATTTGAGAATAACATGTTTAATGATTTCTGTGATAAGAAAGGTATCTTGCAAGAATATTCATCTCCTAAAACTCCACAACATAATGGAATTGTTGAAAGAAAGAATAGAACTTTACAAGAAATGGCAAGAGTCATGCTTTTATCTAAAAGTCTTTCTAAAAGATTTTGGGCTGAAGCATTCAGTACAGCATGTCATATTATTAATAGAGTTTATATCCGATCTAGCACAAATCAAACACCTTATGCGATTCTGAATGTTAGAAAACCAAGTGTGAAATATTTTCATGTATTTGGTTGTGTGTGTTATATTCTGAATGATAGGGATCAACTTCACAAGTTTGATTCTAAAAGTGATAAAGGTTTCTTTTTAGGCTATTCTAAAAATAGTAAAGCTTATAGAGTTTATAACCTTAGGACTAACACCGTTCAAGAATCTGTTAATGTTGTGTTTGGTGATGATAAAGGTCTTATAGATGATAAAGATGAAGAAGATGTATCACAAGTCACTGACAATTCTGAGAATACACTGAAACCTGAAAATGCTGCACCAAATGCTAACACACCTAGAGCAACATCTACAGACCAGTCAGTTGTAATTCCACAGAATGATCAGTATGTTCCTAAAATGAATCCTTCTTCAAGAATAGGAAAAAGTCATCCATCTGACCAGATCATAGGCGATGCTACAGTTGGAGTGCAAACAAGAGGAAGAATAAGATCGAATAAGGTAGATGTGGTAAGAACAATATGCATGTCTTCTATTTGCAATGTTGTGAATGCAGAGTGTTACTATTCTGAAATTGAACCTAAAAATGTAAATGAAGCATTAACTGATGAAAATTGGATAAATGCTATGCATGAGGAACTTAATCAGTTTGAAAGAAATGAAGTTTGAACACTTGTTCCAAGACCTAGTCATACTAATGTCATTGGAACAAAGTGGATTTATAAGAATAAAACTGATGAGTCTGGAAACATTGTTAGGAACAAAGCTAGGTTAGTTGCACAAGGTTACACCCAAGTTGAAGGTGTTGATTTTGATGAAACTTTTGCACCCGTTGCTAGGATATAATCTATTAGGTTATTACTAGCAATTGCATGTTTTATTGATATTAAACTACATCAAATGGATGTAAAAGCTGCATTTCTAAATGGCATATTGAATGAAGAAGCATATGTAGAACAACCTAAAGGTTTTGAAGATCCACAATACCCGAATCATGTGTACAAACTAAAGAAAGCATTGTATGGTCTAAAACAAGCTCCTAGAGCATGGTATGGTACGCTTACGGACTTTATTTTAGAGTATGGATTTATTAGAGGAGAAGCCGATAGGACTTTGTTTATTAAGCACACTGGAGAAGATTTACTTATTGCTCAAATATATGTTGATGACATTGTGTTTGGTTCAACCTGTGATAAAATGCTGAACAAATTTGTTGAAGCAATGACAGCAACATTTGAGATGAGTATTGTTGGAGACTTGAATTATTTTTTAGGTCTTCAAATCAAGCAATGTAAGGATGGTATTTTCTTCCCTCAAGGTAAGTATGCTAAAAACTTGGTCAAGCGGTTTGGTCTTGAAAGCTCAAAAGTAAAGAAAACACCTATGGGTTCTACTTTGAAACTTTTCAAAGACAATGGTGGAAAGGATGTTGATCCAATATTGTATAGATCCATGATAGGTAGTTTACTTTATCTAACCTCTAGTAGACCTGACATTATGTATAGTGTGTGTGTTTGTGCCAGGTACCAAGCTAATCCAAAGGAATCTCACCTGAATGCAGTGAAAAGGATTATCAAATATGTTTCAGGTACAAGTGAACTAGGGATATGGTACACTAAGGACACCAACAACACATTGATTGGATACAGTGATGCAGATTGGGCTGGAGATATAGATGACAGGAAGAGTACAAGTGGAGGATGTTTCTACATGGGAAACAATCTTGTGTCTTGGCATAGCAAGAAACAAAATTGTGTTTCTCAATCCACTGCCAAGTCTGAATACATAGCTGCAGGAAGTTGTTGCACACATCTATTGTGGTTAAGTAAGATGTTTCATGACTATGGAATTGAAAACAATATCCTCACAATTTTCTGTGATAACACAAGTGCTATAAACATATCTAAAAATCTGGTACAACACTCACTCACTAAGCACATTAGCATTAGACATCATTTTATGAGAGATTTAGTGGAGAAGAACATAGTTAAGTTGGAATATGTGCCTACTGAAAATCAAAATGCTGATATTTTTACTAAGGCTCTTGACCATGAGAGATTCTCATTTTTGAGGAAATCTCTTGGTATGTGTAATATCTGAATAATTCTTGAGAGGATGTTGTCACAAATGCGGTAGCATTTGGGACAACAACCTAAGGTGGTATAGTTATTATAGATTTGATTTATTTCTTATTTTTGTTGAATAATTCCTTTGTAAAATATTCTTGAATATGAAATTTGTTTGTGCAAAAATAGGCATGTACTACACCTCTTAAAAGCTTGAAAAATTGAGAATGTTACAGCATACTAAAAGATGTACCAAATTCACTGAGTAACTATGGAGCACGAAGTTCGCTACTACGATGCCTTCTTTTCAAAAGGTGAATTTTGGTAAAAACATCAAGAGGTTCGTAATCCATTAAGTAAGTATGGGGCACGGAGTTCGCTACTACGATGTACTCTACAGGAACAATGGATCAATACGAATTAGATGCTGTAGCACAAAAAGAAGAGATGCAATGAAAAGAAAAATGTTGAAAAATTGGCTACATTGGATAGGTAAAACCTTTGAAAAACCAATGTTGAGGTGTATGTCAAATCCTTGAGCACAACATTACATGATTCAATTATATTTTTATAAGTTGTAATTAATTAATTAATTGTAGGAATTTATTTTATTTATTTATAATTATACTAACCACGTTCTTTTATTATTTCAGATTATACACATTTTTAATTTTAATTAATTCAAGAATATTCTTAATTTAATTAATTTATTAATTAAGATTTTACCCCACTAACTCACCCATGATTTACTTGTGGCTGAATTTGTGGAGCATTATCGATTTAGTCTAGAATTTTCTTTAAGTCAAACCTTAATCCCACGTACAGTATTCCTACTACTAAGCTCTCTCTATAAATACTCTCATTAATTGATTTTCTAAGCTTTGTAATTTAAGTGAGTAAGTTGAGTATTATTTTTGCAGATTTGTTATAAGTTATTTTGTGCTTATCTCGATTCTTGTGTAGTGCTTTTCGAATTGTTGATTTAAATGGCAGGAAATAAGAAAACCAATTCACAGAAACCAAATTCTCCAATTTCAAACTCACAACTGTCATCTCCATCTCTCTCAAACCTTCATACACTTGCTTCCATGGCTGCTTTGCACGAGAATTCACCCCCAACTGCCGCAACCGTCACACCCATTCCAGCTACTCCGACAACTATCCACATCCCAAACCAAGCTACACTCTCCGAGCTGAATTAGGCGGTTGAGAATTTTTCTCAATCGATGAGAACGTCTAATCCACCCATCCTCACGATTGGCGATATGTCAATAGACATCTCTCACTACTTGCGGACCAACGAGGTTATCACTACTGCACCTTCTTCATCCACAGCTGAAAAGCCCCAAAATCCGAGCCCTAATGTTAAAACAGAGGCCCCGATTACTGCCTCTATGGGGGAGACTGACAAGGAGATTGAAGAATCCCATGTTGCTGAGTCAAAGGAGCCGTCGAATGCGGAGACATCCGAAAGTGAGGACGCTCAGATGGAAGATGCTGAAGCGCTCGAAAAACCGGTTGAGACCGACTCTAACATCTCGAAGTCGGACTCTGAACCGATTCCCTTCAAGAGGAATGCTGAAAAAGGGAAGAGAAAGAGGAGCCCAGTTCAAAGAAGACGATCAAACCGAGTTTTCACTCGAGTTGATTATTCTGACTCTTTGAGGAAGAAGAAGAAGCTAGGTGGTGATGTTGCTGAACCGATTCAGGTATTCTCTGAATCTGAAGAAGAACAGGTGGTGATTGAGAAGCCAACCAAGAAGAAGGATGATCCAAAGGAGAAGGGAAAGGCAAAGATTGATGTTGTTCGAACTATGCCTACAGAACCAGAGCCTGATTCTGATTCTGAAATGGAGGTTTATCTCAGGGATATTCAGCAAGCCCTGAAGAAGAATGCTGCCTCACATGCTGAATCAAGTGCTCCAGCACCAGAACCTGATGATGGAGATGATTCGAGTAGTGCAGCTTCTGACAAAAGCTCTGAAAAGGAAGCTGAATCCAGTTCTGAGGAGGAGAAAGAACCAAGCTCTAAGGAAAGTACTTCTGAGGAAGGTAATTTTGAACCTGATGTAGATTCTGATATTGATGGTTTGGTTGATAAAATTACTAGGTTGTCTAGGAGAAAACTGTTGATGGAAAGGAGAATTCATATTTCTGATTTTGAGAGAAATAATTTGATTCAATTCTTAGAGGATAGAAAGTTGATGAAAGCTCTGACTTCGTGTGATACTTTTGTTTCTGATTGGGTGTATGAATTCTATGCATGTCTGAGGAGGAGTAATGGTAGGAGGAGTTCCCGTTGGTATGAGAATGTACAGTTTAGGGGGTGTATAGTTCCATTTACCCCAGAGTTGATTAATGATTCTTAGGCATAGAACCAGTACTTGATGATGATGAACCTGATTTGGATGTTGTTACTGCTTCTATGACTGGAGGATTGTTAACTAGGTGGAAAAATGGAATGCTGGCTAAGGACCTTACATCTCTTTATTCTGTGTTGCATAAATTGATTGTTTATAATTGGATACCCTCTACCAACTCAACCAAAGTCACAAAGGATCAAGCAATCTTGCTTTATAGGATAGTGATTTTGAAGAAGTTTAACTTGGGATTGACTATTTTCCACAACATGATGAAGTTTAGTGGTGACATTTCTGATAAAGGCAACCTTCCATACCATGTGCTTATATGTTCATACCTGAAGATGCATGGTTTTAGCCCTAAGAAGACTGAAGTTCTTAGAGGTAAGGTTCCTTTATACACCATTTCACCTGCTTTGCTCATTGGTGAAAGAGTGAAAGATCTGCCCTTGCACAATCCTGGAAGTTCTTCTCAAAGACCAGCTCCTGCTCAACCTCAACCTCAACCCACACCAGCACAGAGACCTGAACAGAACACAGTTGCACTTAATGCTGCACCAGATGCTGAGAACATTGGTCGTAATTTTGACACCACATTTTCTGTTCCCAGATCTTTTATATTGTTGCAGTTACAGCACCTACAGGACCAGATTGATGAGCTTCAGTTCATAAAAAACAAGTGGACCAGGCTACTTTCCACTACAACAGGGGGAGTACCACCTTCCACTTCAGCTAGAGCTTCTGGAGTTGTTATTGAAGAGCTGAATCTTGAAGCTGGAGGTGTACCTGATGCTGCTGCTACAGAGGATGGAGGAACTGCTGCTGCTAACAATGTTGTTGCACTCTTTGCTTCAACTTGTTTTATTGAGGAACCAGAGGCTGATGAAGACAAGTTTGCAGATGCTGCTGAAGATGATGAGGATATGGAAATCCTCTATGCTGATATCTAGAACAGATGCTGCAAGACAGGGGGAGTACTGAAGTACAAATGGCACATGTGCAGGACCTTGATGCTGCTGCTATTGTTATAGCAATTCATGCCATTTTCAGTCCTACTTTTGTTTTTGTTGTTCTGTTATGTTTAAGTTAAATTCTGTTTATTCTGATACAATTTTTATTATTCCTAGTTGATAGGTTGTTTATATTTATCTTGCTTAAATTAGTTTGCACTAATGATATTTGATTACTGCTTCTTGCTTAATTTTTTTTCTTATCATTAAATGTTTACTGCATGATGAATATGCCTTTGTTGGTCCTGAAAGCAGTATATAACAAGTGTATGGGGGGGGGGGGGAAATACACTTGTATGCAATTTCTTTTCAAACTTGATCAAACCAGAGATCAGCAATGTTGTCTTGGATAACTCTGCTGAAGATGATTAACTCTTTATAGATAATCAAACTACTAAGTACTATTGAGTACTTAGTTGGATAACTATCTAAGGGAGTTATATGTGCGGAATTAGTGGTTGGCCCTTTAGTTTAAACTCCTTTTAAGTTCTGAAATCACTTAGTCAATCAATCCAGTTTTCAGGGAACTTGTCCAAATGTCTTTTGCACAGTCTTTGAGTATATGTCCTTTGAAAGATCAGTTTTGTGTGCATTGTTGAATGTATGAAAGTACTTTGAAAGTAAATCAACACAAGAGTTTATAGTGGTTCAGAGACTCAAGCTCCTACATCCACTTTCCCTGATTTAATAGGATAATTCCTTCACTCTTGGAATTAACTTGTTTTATAGTGCCAAGGTGCACTTGATCAAGAACACCACTCCTTGGTGAATTGATTCCTAGGATGTCTAGAGTCCTAGTACCCTCTTCTCAACTCAGAACTGAACTGTTCTTCTCTCAACAGTCAGCTCCTACCACTTCTACTACTACAACCTTCTCACTTTCTCACTTGAAAGATGTAAGGGTTGAAGTAAGGTTCCAACTAATGAGATATCCTTTACAATGAAGATCAGTGTATAAGGATTAGGATATCTCTCTAAGCTTTGTATGGATATACAATAAGGTTCAACTTAGATGAAGTGTTTGAAGACTAAGATAGTGTTTTGAAAGCTTGAATGTTCTATGAGCTTTGAGCTTCAGAATAGTTGATGTAGTTGGATTCTTTCAAATGGTCTTCACACTTCTGTATTTATAGACAAATGAAGGATTTGCCCGTTGGAGAGGCAGCCCCAAATGTCCATAAATGTCTTCTTTGAGTTCTTCAACTTAGAAGACAGATTCTTGATAGTGACATGTCCTCATTTGGGAAATAAACGGCTGTATAGACTTTGTCTTCATTCTGCAGCACTCTTCCCATTGTCTGACTTCAAGATTCACTTGATTAAGCTTGGACATGGCTTCTGAATGTTGCTCCAATGATAGGACAACATTCCTTATCAAATGGACAACTCTGCTTATCACTATCAGCAGACTTGCTTATCAGCATAGTTGGCTTGCTCTTTTCAGATGACTTGGATCTTTTCCCTTTGCTTCTTTTGGATGTGATCTTAGTATGATTCATTGAAGATCTTTAGGGTATAGTTGTCTTGAACTCTTCAGCATAGTTGATTCTTAAACTTCAGAAGACTTGTTCTGGTTTATCTTTGCTGAGACAACTCTGCTGAACATCTCTTCAGCATACTTGTCTCTCAGTAGACTTAGTAATCTTTCCAGAATTTGAGCCTTGAGGAGACTTGATCTTGATAGACTTCAAAGCATATGTTCCCCCTCAAATTGTGCATCTATTCAATTAAGAGCTGCCTAACATTTCAGCTTCTCATCTAGCCTTATGCTATATGTTCTAACATTCTTAGATCATAATCATCTTTGACTTAGGCATGTCTCAGGGGGTTTTGGTATTGAATCAAAACATATCTCATTTTATTCCCAACAATTTCCCCCTTTTTGATGATGCCAAAACCTATACATTTTATGTAAAAGTGACTTGACTACACCTATTACATTTATCTTCAGAGGAGATGACTAGAGTCAATTTTCCTGAAAAACAATGTGTTAGTGTACTCACCATTCATGTTGCAAATAGGTTTCAAGAATAGGCATAGAGAGATTTTTATTTAAGTGTTTCTTGATTCAAAATAGGTTCAACTATCATTCATTTAAAAATCATTACAAGCATGTTGATAGTTGAATTTAACATATCAGAGCATGAACTGATCATGGTAGGGAATTTGAGAATAACATGTTTAATGATTTCTGTGATAAGAAAGGTATCTTGCAAGAATATTCATCTCCTAAAACTCCACAACATAATGGAATTGTTGAAAGAAAGAATAGAACTTTACAAGAAATGGCAAGAGTCATGCTTTTATCTAAAAGTCTTTCTAAAAGATTTTGGGCTGAAGCATTCAGTACAGCATGTCATATTATTAATAGAGTTTATATCCGATCTAGCACAAATCAAACACCTTATGCGATTCTGAATGTTAGAAAACCAAGTGTGAAATATTTTCATGTATTTGGTTGTGTGTGTTATATTCTGAATGATAGGGATCAACTTCACAAGTTTGATTCTAAAAGTGATAAAGGTTTCTTTTTAGGCTATTCTAAAAATAGTAAAGCTTATAGAGTTTATAACCTTAGGACTAACACCGTTCAAGAATCTGTTAATGTTGTGTTTGGTGATGATAAAGGTCTTATAGATGATAAAGATGAAGAAGATGTATCACAAGTCACTGACAATTCTGAGAATACACTAAAACCTGAAAATGCTGCACCAAATGCTAACACACCTAGAGCAACATCTACAGACCAGTCAGTTGTAATTCCACAGAATGATCAGTATGTTCCTAAAATGAATCCTTCTTCAAGAATAGGAAAAAGTCATCCATCTGACCAGATCATAGGCGATGCTACAGTTGGAGTGCAAACAAGAGGAAGAATAAGATCGAATAAGGTAGATGTGGTAAGAACAATATGCATGTCTTCTATTTGCAATGTTGTGAATGCAGAGTGTTACTATTCTGAAATTGAACCTAAAAATGTAAATGAAGCATTAACTGATGAAAATTGGATAAATGCTATGCATGAGGAACTTAATCAGTTTGAAAGAAATGAAGTTTGAACACTTGTTCCAAGACCTAGTCATACTAATGTCATTGGAACAAAGTGGATTTATAAGAATAAAACTGATGAGTCTGGAAACATTGTTAGGAACAAAGCTAGGTTAGTTGCACAAGGTTACACCCAAGTTGAAGGTGTTGATTTTGATGAAACTTTTGCACCCGTTGCTAGGATATAATCTATTAGGTTATTACTAGCAATTGCATGTTTTATTGATATTAAACTACATCAAATGGATGTAAAAGCTGCATTTCTAAATGGCATATTGAATGAAGAAGCATATGTAGAACAACCTAAAGGTTTTGAAGATCCACAATACCCGAATCATGTGTACAAACTAAAGAAAGCATTGTATGGTCTAAAACAAGCTCCTAGAGCATGGTATGGTACGCTTACGGACTTTATTTTAGAGTATGGATTTATTAGAGGAGAAGCCGATAGGACTTTGTTTATTAAGCACACTGGAGAAGATTTACTTATTGCTCAAATATATGTTGATGACATTGTGTTTGGTTCAACCTGTGATAAAATGCTGAACAAATTTGTTGAAGCAATGACAGCAACATTTGAGATGAGTATTGTTGGAGACTTGAATTATTTTTTAGGTCTTCAAATCAAGCAATGTAAGGATGGTATTTTCTTCCCTCAAGGTAAGTATGCTAAAAACTTGGTCAAGCGGTTTGGTCTTGAAAGCTCAAAAGTAAAGAAAACACCTATGGGTTCTACTTTGAAACTTTTCAAAGACAATGGTGGAAAGGATGTTGATCCAATATTGTATAGATCCATGATAGGTAGTTTACTTTATCTAACCTCTAGTAGACCTGACATTATGTATAGTGTGTGTGTTTGTGCCAGGTACCAAGCTAATCCAAAGGAATCTCACCTGAATGCAGTGAAAAGGATTATCAAATATGTTTCAGGTACAAGTGAACTAGGGATATGGTACACTAAGGACACCAACAACACATTGATTGGATACAGTGATGCAGATTGGGCTGGAGATATAGATGACAGGAAGAGTACAAGTGGAGGATGTTTCTACATGGGAAACAATCTTGTGTCTTGGCATAGCAAGAAACAAAATTGTGTTTCTCAATCCACTGCCAAGTCTGAATACATAGCTGCAGGAAGTTGTTGCACACATCTATTGTGGTTAAGTAAGATGTTTCATGACTATGGAATTGAAAACAATATCCTCACAATTTTCTGTGATAACACAAGTGCTATAAACATATCTAAAAATCTGGTACAACACTCACTCACTAAGCACATTAGCATTAGACATCATTTTATGAGAGATTTAGTGGAGAAGAACATAGTTAAGTTGGAATATGTGCCTACTGAAAATCAAAATGCTGATATTTTTACTAAGGCTCTTGACCATGAGAGATTCTCATTTTTGAGGAAATCTCTTGGTATGTGTAATATCTGAATAATTCTTGAGAGGATGTTGTCACAAATGCGGTAGCATTTGGGACAACAACCTAAGGTGGTATAGTTATTATAGATTTGATTTATTTCTTATTTTTGTTGAATAATTCCTTTGTAAAATATTCTTGAATATGAAATTTGTTTGTGCAAAAATAGGCATGTACTACACCTCTTAAAAGCTTGAAAAATTGAGAATGTTACAGCATACTAAAAGATGTACCAAATTCACTGAGTAACTATGGAGCACGAAGTTCGCTACTACGATGCCTTCTTTTCAAAAGGTGAATTTTGGTAAAAACATCAAGAGGTTCGTAATCCATTAAGTAAGTATGGGGCACGGAGTTCGCTACTACGATGTACTCTACAGGAACAATGGATCAATACGAATTAGATGCTGTAGCACAAAAAGAAGAGATGCAATGAAAAGAAAAATGTTGAAAAATTGGCTACATTGGATAGGTAAAACCTTTGAAAAACCAATGTTGAGGTGTATGTCAAATCCTTGAGCACAACATTACATGATTCAATTATATTTTTATAAGTTGTAATTAATTAATTAATTGTAGGAATTTATTTTATTTATTTATAATTATACTAACCACGTTCTTTTATTATTTCAGATTATACACATTTTTAATTTTAATTAATTCAAGAATATTCTTAATTTAATTAATTTATTAATTAAGATTTTACCCCACTAACTCACCCATGATTTACTTGTGGCTGAATTTGTGGAGCATTATCGATTTAGTCTAGAATTTTCTTTAAGTCAAACCTTAATCCCACGTACAGTATTCCTACTACTAAGCTCTCTCTATAAATACTCTCATTAATTGATTTTCTAAGCTTTGTAATTTAAGTGAGTAAGTTGAGTATTATTTTTGCAGATTTGTTATAAGTTATTTTGTGCTTATCTCGATTCTTGTGTAGTGCTTTTCGAATTGTTGATTTAAATGGCAGGAAATAAGAAAACCAATTCACAGAAACCAAATTCTCCAATTTCAAACTCACAACTGTCATCTCCATCTCTCTCAAACCTTCATACACTTGCTTCCATGGCTGCTTTGCACGAGAATTCACCCCCAACTGCCGCAACCGTCACACCCATTCCAGCTACTCCGACAACTATCCACATCCCAAACCAAGCTACACTCTCCGAGCTGAATTAGGCGGTTGAGAATTTTTCTCAATCGATGAGAACGTCTAATCCACCCATCCTCACGATTGGCGATATGTCAATAGACATCTCTCACTACTTGCGGACCAACGAGGTTATCACTACTGCACCTTCTTCATCCACAGCTGAAAAGCCCCAAAATCCGAGCCCTAATGTTAAAACAGAGGCCCCGATTACTGCCTCTATGGGGGAGACTGACAAGGAGATTGAAGAATCCCATGTTGCTGAGTCAAAGGAGCCGTCGAATGCGGAGACATCCGAAAGTGAGGACGCTCAGATGGAAGATGCTGAAGCGCTCGAAAAACCGGTTGAGACCGACTCTAACATCTCGAAGTCGGACTCTGAACCGATTCCCTTCAAGAGGAATGCTGAAAAAGGGAAGAGAAAGAGGAGCCCAGTTCAAAGAAGACGATCAAACCGAGTTTTCACTCGAGTTGATTATTCTGACTCTTTGAGGAAGAAGAAGAAGCTAGGTGGTGATGTTGCTGAACCGATTCAGGTATTCTCTGAATCTGAAGAAGAACAGGTGGTGATTGAGAAGCCAACCAAGAAGAAGGATGATCCAAAGGAGAAGGGAAAGGCAAAGATTGATGTTGTTCGAACTATGCCTACAGAACCAGAGCCTGATTCTGATTCTGAAATGGAGGTTTATCTCAGGGATATTCAGCAAGCCCTGAAGAAGAATGCTGCCTCACATGCTGAATCAAGTGCTCCAGCACCAGAACCTGATGATGGAGATGATTCGAGTAGTGCAGCTTCTGACAAAAGCTCTGAAAAGGAAGCTGAATCCAGTTCTGAGGAGGAGAAAGAACCAAGCTCTAAGGAAAGTACTTCTGAGGAAGGTAATTTTGAACCTGATGTAGATTCTGATATTGATGGTTTGGTTGATAAAATTACTAGGTTGTCTAGGAGAAAACTGTTGATGGAAAGGAGAATTCATATTTCTGATTTTGAGAGAAATAATTTGATTCAATTCTTAGAGGATAGAAAGTTGATGAAAGCTCTGACTTTGTGTGATACTTTTGTTTCTGATTGGGTGTATGAATTCTATGCATGTCTGAGGAGGAGTAATGGTAGGAGGAGTTCCCGTTGGTATGAGAATGTACAGTTTAGGGGGTGTATAGTTCCATTTACCCCAGAGTTGATTAATGATTCTTAGGCATAGAACCAGTACTTGATGATGATGAACCTGATTTGGATGTTGTTACTGCTTCTATGACTGGAGGATTGTTAACTAGGTGGAAAAATGGAATGCTGGCTAAGGACCTTACATCTCTTTATTCTGTGTTGCATAAATTGATTGTTTATAATTGGATACCCTCTACCAACTCAACCAAAGTCACAAAGGATCAAGCAATCTTGCTTTATAGGATAGTGATTTTGAAGAAGTTTAACTTGGGATTGACTATTTTCCACAACATGATGAAGTTTAGTGGTGACATTTCTGATAAAGGCAACCTTCCATACCATGTGCTTATATGTTCATACCTGAAGATGCATGGTTTTAGCCCTAAGAAGACTGAAGTTCTTAGAGGTAAGGTTCCTTTATACACCATTTCACCTGCTTTGCTCATTGGTGAAAGAGTGAAAGATCTGCCCTTGCACAATCCTGGAAGTTCTTCTCAAAGACCAGCTCCTGCTCAACCTCAACCTCAACCCACACCAGCACAGAGACCTGAACAGAACACAGTTGCACTTAATGCTGCACCAGATGCTGAGAACATTGGTCGTAATTTTGACACCACATTTTCTGTTCCCAGATCTTTTATATTGTTGCAGTTACAGCACCTACAGGACCAGATTGATGAGCTTCAGTTCATAAAAAACAAGTGGACCAGGCTACTTTCCACTACAACAGGGGGAGTACCACCTTCCACTTCAGCTAGAGCTTCTGGAGTTGTTATTGAAGAGCTGAATCTTGAAGCTGGAGGTGTACCTGATGCTGCTGCTACAGAGGATGGAGGAACTGCTGCTGCTAACAATGTTGTTGCACTCTTTGCTTCAACTTGTTTTATTGAGGAACCAGAGGCTGATGAAGACAAGTTTGCAGATGCTGCTGAAGATGATGAGGATATGGAAATCCTCTATGCTGATATCTAGAACAGATGCTGCAAGACAGGGGGAGTACTGAAGTACAAATGGCACATGTGCAGGACCTTGATGCTGCTGCTATTGTTATAGCAATTCATGCCATTTTCAGTCCTACTTTTGTTTTTGTTGTTCTGTTATGTTTAAGTTAAATTCTGTTTATTCTGATACAATTTTTATTATTCCTAGTTGATAGGTTGTTTATATTTATCTTGCTTAAATTAGTTTGCACTAATGATATTTGATTACTGCTTCTTGCTTAATTTGTTTTCTTATCATTAAATGTTTACTGCATGATGAATATGCCTTTGTTGGTCCTGAAAGCAGTATATAACAAGTGTATGGGGGGGGGGGGGGAAATACACTTGTATGCAATTTCTTTTCAAACTTGATCAAACCAGAGATCAGCAATGTTGTCTTGGATAACTCTGCTGAAGATGATTAACTCTTTATAGATAATCAAACTATTAAGTACTATTGAGTACTTAGTTGGATAACTATCTAAGGGAGTTATATGTGCGGAATTAGTGGTTGGCCCTTTAGTTTAAACTCCTTTTAAGTTCTGAAATCACTTAGTCAATCAATCCAGTTTTCAGGGAACTTGTCCAAATGTCTTTTGCACAGTCTTTGAGTATATGTCCTTTGAAAGATCAGTTTTGTGTGCATTGTTGAATGTATGAAAGTACTTTGAAAGTAAATCAACACAAGAGTTTATAGTGGTTCAGAGACTCAAGCTCCTACATCCACTTTCCCTGATTTAATAGGATAATTCCTTCACTCTTGGAATTAACTTGTTTTATAGTGCCAAGGTGCACTTGATCAAGAACACCACTCCTTGGTGAATTGATCCCTAGGATGTCTAGAGTCCTAGTACCCTCTTCTCAACTCAGAACTGAACTGTTCTTCTCTCAACAGTCAGCTCCTACCACTTCTACTACTACAACCTTCTCACTTTCTCACTTGAAAGATGTAAGGGTTGAAGTAAGGTTCCAACTAATGAGATATCCTTTACAATGAAGATCAGTGTATAAGGATTAGGATATCTCTCTAAGCTTTGTATGGATATACAATAAGGTTCAACTTAGATGAAGTGTTTGAAGACTAAGATAGTGTTTTGAAAGCTTGAATGTTCTATGAGCTTTGAGCTTCAGAATAGTTGATGTAGTTGGATTCTTTCAAATGGTCTTCACACTTCTGTATTTATAGACAAATGAAGGATTTGCCCGTTGGAGAGGCAGCCCCAAATGTCCATAAATGTCTTCTTTGAGTTCTTCAACTTAGAAGACAGATTCTTGATAGTGACATGTCCTCATTTGGGAAATAAACGGCTGTATAGACTTTGTCTTCATTCTGCAGCACTCTTCCCATTGTCTGACTTCAAGATTCACTTGATTAAGCTTGGACATGGCTTCTGAATGTTGCTCCAATGATAGGACAACATTCCTTATCAAATGGACAACTCTGCTTATCACTATCAGCAGACTTGCTTATCAGCATAGTTGGCTTGCTCTTTTCAGATGACTTGGATCTTTTCCCTTTGCTTCTTTTGGATGTGATCTTAGTATGATTCATTGAAGATCTTTAGGGTATAGTTGTCTTGAACTCTTCAGCATAGTTGATTCTTAAACTTCAGAAGACTTGTTCTGGTTTATCTTTGCTGAGACAACTCTGCTGAACATCTCTTCAGCATACTTGTCTCTCAGTAGACTTAGTAATCTTTCCAGAATTTGAGCCTTGAGGAGACTTGATCTTGATAGACTTCAAAGCATATGTTCCCCCTCAAATTGTGCATCTATTCAATTAAGAGCTGCCTAACATTTCAGCTTCTCATCTAGCCTTATGCTATATGTTCTAACATTCTTAGAACATAATCATCTTTGACTTAGGCATGTCTCAGGGGGTTTTGGTATTGAATCAAAACATATCTCATTTTATTCCCAACAATTTCCCCCTTTTTGATGATGCCAAAACCTATACATTTTATGTAAAAGTGACTTGACTACACCTATTACATTTATCTTCAGAGGAGATGACTAGAGTCAATTTTCCTGAAAAACAATGTGTTAGTGTACTCACCATTCATGTTGCAAATAGGTTTCAAGAATAGGCATAGAGAGATTTTTATTTAAGTGTTTCTTGATTCAAAATAGGTTCAACTATCATTCATTTAAAAATCATTACAAGCATGTTGATAGTTGAATTTAACATATCAGAGCATGAACCTAGAACACTATTACATAATTCATACTAAATCAGTGCATACACTTATTACTTAATAATATCTAGATCTTCGAGTATCAGAGCAAAAAGCATATCAGAGCAAACAGTCATCAGAGCAAAGCACATCAGCAGTCTTGATAAATTTCAGCATAGATGACTAATTTCAGAAAATCAGCATTCAAGGCAATCAGATCAGCAGAAAGGGGTCAAGAGGACTTAGCCAGTTTCAGAGATTATCTTCAGGAGGTGGCACCATCCCATATTGTGCCCACACCCTTTTCTTCAATTCCATGGCCTCTTGATTAGAGCCCTTTGGTCCAAGTTGCATCCTGTTCAACTTCAGGATTCCAACAAACTCTTGGAGAATTTTGTTCTGATCTATCCATCCATCCAGCTTTGGAGGCATGTATATGATTGGCTTGGGGGCAGTGAGTTCAAATCTTGCAATGTCAGCAGCTGCAAGCAGTTGTTGATATAACTCTCTGTGATACTCTATCATGAACTCAGCAAAAGTGGAGTTGGCATCTCTTCCATTCCATCTATCATTAACATAGTAGTAATAGACAAACTCCATTTTTGCCTCTTCCCATGAGTCATTCAGCTGAATTGGCACCCATTTATCCAAGTGAGGATATTTGGTGTCCATGGGAATCAAAAGTTGTGGCTTTAGCTTGCTGTAAGTTGCACTTTTCCTTCTAGGCTTTTGAAAATCTGCTCTTCTTTTGTCTCTTGCTCTATTTGCCTCATCCATCAAGTCCATTTTCTCTTGGGCCCTCATCATGGCCAGTTTCTGTTGAGTTTCAGGGTCTTTGCCATACCCTTCATGAAACAACTTTGATGGATCATTCAATATCACAACTTTCTTCTTCTTTGGTCCTGGTCCAAAGCCTTCTTCATATAGCTCTTCCACATCTTCAGCAGCTTTGGCACCTTCAGTGGACTTGGTCTCAGTAGACTTGTCAGTTTCAGAAGATTTGTCTTTTTCAGAAGTCTTGGACATTTCAGCAGTTTTGTCCTTTTCAGCACTCTTGGCCTTCTTGGAGGTAGGCTCATCTTCTTCAACTCTAAACTCAGGAGGTAGATCAAGGCTGTTGGGAAAGTCAGTGAATGTTTCAGCTTTTCTTTTGTTTCCCTTGGCCTTCTTGATCTTTCCTCTAGTTTAGACACCTTCAGCATCCTTGTCCAAACCAGACACCTCTCCTCCTGGTCTTTGTTGTAGCCTCACTCTTTCTTCCTGAGCTGAAGCCATTGAGTTCTTCAAGGCAATTGCTAACTGCTCCTCTTCATCAAGATCTTTTAAGTTCAGCACTGCTGACTCTTTTCCTTTTGTTTCAGCAACTTTGTCTTTCCCTTTAACTGGGCTTCCAATTACCAAGGCACCTTTTGCCCTTGCTCTTTCCCTTTCCCCCTTTTTGGCAGCATCAAAGCATTGAGGTTTGAGCTCACTCATTGTGGATGCCATTAAGGATTGGGCTTGGGTTAGAGACTTCATCTCCTCCAACAAATATACATTCTCATCATGTATATTCTGCATTATGTCACTGCTCAAGCTAAGGAAAGCTAGAACAGGCTTCATCTTTTGTTGGACAACCTCCTCCATGGTTGCTTTCAGAGATGCATCAAGTTGGGCTTTAAGAAGCTCAGTGAGGTTGACCACTGCACCTTCAACAATGTTGGCCATCACCTCTAGGGAAAACTTTTCTGATGCAGCTTTCACCATTGCTAGCCTTTGTGCCTCTGCTCTTTTCTTCTGCAAGGCTGTCTTTTTGCCAAGTGCTTGCTTGACAGTCAGTCTAAGAGCTTGAACATTTGCATTGTGATTATCTCTTAGCAGCTTTTGTTCCTTCTTGACCTCTTTTGATATTGACTCCATACTGGCTTTGGCTTTTTGGACTTCAGTGGAAATGGTTTGAAGACCAGATTCCACTCCACTTATTCTTGCCTCCAATGTGGGTAGCACCACATCCTCAGAGCCAGTTAGCCTCATCTCAACAGATGCCAAAGTTCTTCCATGCTCATCCAAAGCTCCAGAGGACCTGCATGAGCTGATTGAACTTGATGAGCCAAGGAGTCCAACTTTGCTGATTGCATCCCAAGCAAAGCTTGTGCTGATCCAGAATCAACTTGGATGGGTGCATCTGTTAAGAAGTCATCTGCAAAGATTTGATCAAAAGAAATACCTGCAAATTCAGAAAAATCAAATGGGTTAGTGATTAAACACTCATCACCCTCAGTTTCTTTTGCACAAGACTCTGATACATCAGCATTCTTCTTCTCATTTTCAACTATTTCTTTTCTCCCTTCAATATTGATTTCCTCACATAAAGGAACAGGCCTCCTCTCATCAAAGGATTCTTGAAGTTCAGATTTGACTTCAAGAATAACCTGTCCTTCCTCACTTATATCACCCTCATTTTGTGGTACACTCACTATCTTAGTGATCACAACATCTCTCTCATCTCCTTCTCCCTCTGGTTTTTCAACTAGATTCTCCTTTTCAACACCTTCACCTATACCTGCAACATCTCCACCTTCAACAAGGTTCAAAGATGGCAGTTGTGGGGAGATCACAGTGCTTATATCAGCAGCCACTGAGTCATCCTGAATGATTAAGGGCTGATCAGTGTCCAACTCTTCTGACACTGAATAGGCCTTAATCAAACCAGCCTCTATAACAGGAACCTCAACATCTTTAGGTTGTGCCTTGGGTTCAGAAGAACCTTCATTGGTAGATGTATCTTTGGTTGTGTTACCACCCTTGGTCAACACCTCTGATGACACAGAGCCTTTCCTATGATAGGTTAAGAGAGGGGTTGAAGGCAATTTGGATTCAGGAGGGGTTGAGGGATCATCAGGGGAATCATCATCATTTGAGCTACTATCAGGGTGTCTGATGCCCTTAGCTTTTCTCTCCTTCTCCTCAATGATCTTATCATCTACTAACTTTGCAAAAACATCCTCATCAATGAGGAATCTTGTCTTTGATACTCCAGCAAAGTGTAGCAATCTACTCTCCTCCACTTGCCACCAGTTTGCACCCTTATCTTGGATGACTTGTGATATCTCCATGATTGTTTTGTCTTTTACATCCACAAGCATCCTCAAATCATGAAACATCTTCTGAATTCTAGGAAATTCAACGAGTTGTGGGTACAAACTGTCCACAGTAGCCTTGGCTCCACCTCTGAGCATACTTTCATAAGTATACTCCTCCTCATCTCCACTGGAATGGGGACTTTGGGTTATAGGGGAGTTTGCTCTGGTTTCTCCTAAAGTGGCTTCAGGGAGTTTAAGTTCAGAGGGGTTGGCTTCAAAAGGGTTGGGTGCTGCAAGGTTTGCTTCAGTTGCTTTTGAGAGCAATGGATCTGAAGAGACTTTGCTCAAGGGGGTTGGCTCATGAAGTGAAGCTTCATACTTTGAGTAATTGAGCATGGATGAGTCAAGGGGAGATTGCAATCTTGTCTCATCTACTGCTAAGTCAGCTAGCACATCTATCCCACTTCTTTGCACACTCCCTTCTGGAGAATATCTCTTTGTAAGATTGAGAGGGGTGATGGGTTGGTTTGTGGGGGTTATATGGGTTTCAGGGGAGTTGGGCTCGGGATTTTGGGTTTCAGGAAGGTTGGCCTCTATTGGTTGACCTTCAGGGACCTTGGACTCAGGAGTTCCAGAACCGGAAGAGTTGGTCCTAGACTTAGATTTGGTCCTGCTTTCAGCCCTGCTCTCCCTTAGAGCTAGTTGGAGAGACTTTTGCTCTTGAAGCTCCAACACCTTTTCAGTAGGCTTTGCCCTTCTCTTGCTAGCCCTACTACTCCCACTACCTTCCTCTTCTTTCTCAGGGACAACTTCCCTGACCCTCTTTTCTCCTTTAGACTTTTGTCTAGTCTCATTGTATCTTTGTCTCAACTCTTCTAAGTGATCAGAAGGCACTTGAACTCCTTCTGCAGCAACTTCTTCAATCTCAGTTGAAGCTCCTGAAGTCTCTTCTGATTGAATTTGAGACACCTTCCTTGTCTTCACCACTCTGGCCTTTGTTCTCTTCTTCAATTTTGGCTTCTCCTCAACCTCTTCTTCAGCAGTTTTGGCCAGTTGCATTCTCCTTTGTTCAGTTTTCTTGCTCAACTTTCTGAACATGATTTTCTGGGCTGGGAGAGGCTTGGCAAAGGTTTGCATCTCAGAGTTGTGAGCAAACTTTTCAATCAAGAGACTTGCCCTTTTGCAATATCTCAGCTTTCCTTCCATCACAACCTTGTTGTGAGCCCTTACTTTAAACTTGGCTTTCTCCTTCATCATCTCACACAAGATGAAGGTCCTCCAGTTGAACTTGATGCCCTTATCACTGGCATCAATCACAGCAGCCATAATCCTTATCCTTGGGTAACTGACCTGCTCCAAACTGTCAGTGTTGCAAAGCAAACTCTTTGTAACAACTTCAAACAAGGTCAGGAATTTTGGCTTGAGGGTCTTCTTATGTTGAGTAGAGGATAGTGGCCCTGGAGTGATAAGCCATTCTTGAGCAATTTCTTGCTCAAGACCATTACCATAAAATTCAGGATTCCTTCCTTCTGAAGGCAATCCAAAGGCAACATCAACTTCCTCCACAGAAAATTTCACCCTGTGAAATCTTTCCTCCTCTTCTCCTTCTGCAACAAAAGATAATCTTGTGGCAACTTCTCCATCTTCAGGTTTGCCTCTCCATTTGAGAAAAGCAAAGAACTCTGCCATGTAAGTTTCAAGGCAAGAATCTGGCTTCTCTTGCATGAATTTCTGGAGACCTGCCCTCCTCAACCATCTTAATGTTGGAACAACTTCAGGTTCCTCACTCTCAAAAGAGAGGATTGGCTCAAAAGTGAGGTTGTTTTTGTGGCTAAGATAGCCAAAATCAAGGTCTAACTCCTTGTTGGTAAAATCAACAACCATCTCAGGTTTTGCTTTGGGAGCCATTGAAGGTTTCAGAAAGAAATGTGATAGAGTTTGAGAGTGTTTGAAGAAGATGAAAGCTAGGGTTTCAAGGAAATTTCGAATACTTGGGGAAGAAGTGTTTGTGAGGGGTTCTTAAGACTTGTGAATATTCTAAAAAGAATGTTTGTCAATGAGTTGGTGAGTCTCAAGAGTTCTCAACGATGGATAAAAGTGGAAATATCAATTGGACGACCAGGATTGATTTCAGAGGAGTTGGCCAATTTTGATCCAATGGTCAATAACCAATGAAACAGTGAAAACTGTTTTCTATTCAAATGTGGAAGTTATTAAATATTGGTTAATGTTTGGGGAGTTTTCGAGATAGATCATGGCTTGAAATGTTTAATGCAAACAAGAGTTAAATCTTGACATTTAATGCATGGAAAGCGACCTTTTGGGTGGGAGACAAATTAAAATCCCATAAAGGTGATATCTGTAAAAGGAATGGGACAGATATCAAAATAGGCAATGATTGCCCAAAATAGGTGCTTATCATACCAAGAATTGGTTTTGATAGCCAAGACAACTTATCTGACCCCACATGGACAAGTGTCCTGAAAAGATGTGGACAAGTGTCCTGATATTCAATGGACAAGAGTCCTGAATATTTGAGGTCATCTCTTCTGAGTTTCAGTAGACTTGACCAAGTCTCCTGAACATTTTCCTCATTATCTCCAATTGATTTACTTGTCCAACTTCCCTGGATCAAGTAATCCCAATTCTGCTGATAGCTCTAGAAATCTTGCCTCTGCAAGTGGCTTTGTCAATATATCAGCCTTTTGGTGATCTGTGTGGATCTTGACCAACTTTATGTCTTTCTTCTCCATATGATCTCTAATGAAGTGATGCTTGATGTCCACATGTTTGCATCTTGTGTGCTGTTGGGATATAAATTCACCCTAAGCCCCACTTGATGTTAGAATAGTTTTGATGGCCAAAACACTTAGAGTTTATAAATGTAATAGGATCAGCTGACTTGTATAGAACAGCTTAGACTAGTCTTGTGTGATCAACTGTATTGATATCAGCTGATCAGCACAGTCCTGGCTTACATGCCTATCCTCAAGATGAGAAGAGTAGAAGACATGAAGACTAGAAGATCCTTGAAGACCAGATAAGTTAAGGTGCTTGTATACCTACTTATCAGATGGAGTCCCAGATTGAAGATGGCCTAAAGCAGTACAAAGAATTACCAGATCAGAAGAGTGTTACTCTGCTGATATTAGAAGACAGAAGACCTAAGGCCAGAAGAGTAGTCAGAAAACTAGTAGTACAGATCAGAAGACTATGTGATCTTCCAGGACTCGGCTGATTCCAAAGTCATCTTGCAATTCAAACGAAGACCTACCTTATTTAGAAGATTGACATGATCCCAGGATTGAAGCAATCAAGCGGCTGGAATCATGGAATCAAGCCATTATGGAAAGATTGCTCAAACGGCTAGTCAACTCCAACGGCTAGTTGCAACCAATCTCCATTATAAATACAAGAGGATGAGAAATCACGAAGACACAAGTCACAAGAGAGAATTCAACAAGCCAAGCAAGCAATCAAAGCTAAAGCCATATTGTTCTAAGAATTCTCAAAAAGAGCCAGAAACCATTAGATTATCTATAGCTCTTAAGTGATTTCTATCCAACCCCTAAGAACCTGAAACCTGTTCATATTGTATAATCATTGTTTTAGGCATAGTGGTTAAGCAAATTATAAGCTTGAACCATTAGTTGGATACACTTCAAAAACCCCAAACCCTCACCGAAAGGTTAAAGTTTTTGAACCCCTTAAAGTGCAAGTGCTTACAATCACTTGTGGAGACCGTAGCTGTTAGGACGGCTCAGATCTCAAAGTCCTAACCTTGGGATTATAAAGGTCAAGACCCTTGTAATTTGTGGTAAATTAAAGGGATTAAACATCACGTGTGGACGTGAGAGTGGACGTAGGAACGTATATCCGAACCACTATAAATCTGGTGTCATTTACCTTCTGCACTTTACATTTCTGCCTTTACATATATTTTTATATAGTGCATACTGTATTTTCAACTGTCTTCAAAACAAGGCCATTACTTTCAAACCAGCATCAGCTGAGTACTTTCATGAAACAACAGGTTAACACTTAAAGAACGACTCTAAACAAGGCCTACCATAATTCCGCATATAACCTCTTCAATCAGATCACTATAGTCATCTGGACCAGCAGACTAGTAGTCCAGTTGACATAGCAATCAGAAGAGGTTCCCAACTCTATTGAAAAAGTTTTAAAGTCTATTCACCCCTCCCCTCTAGACTTTAATCCCATTCACTACTCGTTCAGGGACCAACAAGTGGTATCAGAGCAGTGGTTCTAACGGACTACTGTCTCTAGATTATCAGAAGACTTGAGGGAGTCTTTCTGTAGTCCTCTTGAACATATCTATTTTTTTTTTTAAAAACCTGTTTTTGAAAACTCATACAGCATGGGTGCTAATATGCGAAAGTTGCCTAAGTTTTCAGTTGAGGATTATGATTACTGGAAGATCAGGATGAGGAAGAATCTCACATCAGTCCACTACAAGATGTGGTCAGTAATCACTGAAGGCCCAATCACCATCATGGCAGTCAACACTGCAAATGGTGATCCAGAAATTCCAGTTGGAGAGCTTGCCCCCAAGCCTATGAAGGACCTCACTCCAGAAGAGATGAAGCAATCCAATCTTGACAGCATTGCTCAAGATTACATAATGCAAACTCTTCCAAATGAGTACATTGCAAAGGTAATCCACTGTGACTCAGCCAAAGAGATGTGGGATGCATTGGCCCTTCTCTGTGAAGGAACTGAGCTGATCAAGGAGAGCAAGTTGTCAACAGCAGTCAAGAAGTTTGAACACTTCAAGATGCAACCAGAAGAGTCTATTGATCAACTAGACAATAGATTTACCAAGATCATCAATGAGATAGAATCTCTGGGCAAGAAATATACAAATAGAGAGAAAAATCTAAAGATCTTAGACTCTCTAACCAAGAAATGGAGACTCAAGAAGACCATCATCAAAGATACTCAAGATATCAAGAGGTGGTCTGCACAGACTCTATTTCAGAACCTAAAAGCTCATGAATATGATCTTGAAAGAGAAGAAAACTCAGGAAGTGATGAGCCAAATGCAACACCATCTACTTCCAAGACTATACCCTTCAAAGCAGCCAATACAAAAGCTGCAAGTACCTCATCTGGCAAGACCTCACTGAAAACAGAAGACTGTGAAGGATCAGACATGAGTCTGAAAGAGCAAATGGCTCTTACGATCAAGAGATTCGAAAGGATGAACACTCTCAACAGCAAATATAGAAAATTTTATAGAAACTACAAAGATAGAGGAGCAAGTTCACCATCCAGAAGTTCTAGAGAAAGAACACCAGAAAGACATCCTAGAAAGGATGTGGAGTCATCTGACAGCCGAAGATCAAGAAGAAGAGATGCCACTCCTCCAAGGAAAGGCAACTCAAATCAGAAATCTGGATCATGCTTCAATTGTCGTAAACCAGTACACTATGTTTATGAATGTCCTGAACTGAATCTAGATGACAAAGAAGAAAGAAGGCCAAGAAGAACTTCAGACAAGAAAGCTATGGTGACTGAAGAATCTGAATATCACAGTGATGAACTCCCTACATCACCAGACTGCCAAATCTTCTCAGATGATTCAGATGACCTAGCTATGATGGCCATAGGTGAAAATGAGGTAAACTCCTATACTACTACTTTCCATTCACCTATTTTTTCACAATCAGATGAGATAAACTCATCTGAAGGCGAATCAGAAGACACCTATTATCAATCTTTAAGAAAGGTAAAAGGTGATCTGGATATTGCCACTAGAGCTTTTATAGAAGTGGAAGAGGAGAACAAGGATCTAAGAAAAGAAATTACTAAGTTGAAAAAGACTAAGTTTGATAACACCCCTGAGTTGGTCACAATGAATGAAAGATTGACCAGAGAAGTGGAACTTCTTAAGGAAGAAAATACCACAATAACTCAGTTGTATGAGGGGATGTTAGAAACTCAAGCTTTAGAAACTAAGGAATTTCGTTCACTACAATCCAAGTTTGATGATCTCTTCCAAGCACACAAGCTCTTAGAAAAGGAGAAGGAATGCCTAAATCAAAAGATATCAGAGTTCAATAAAGCTTCTACTACTATTGAAAGTATCTCTGAGTATTATAGATCAAATGGCAATAAGATGGGTTTTGGTTTTGAACTTAATCCATCTACATCCTCTCCAGCTGGGGGTAGTACACCTAACAAGTGCACTACTCAGACACATGAAAAGGGATCTGTACCAGCTAAGGCTAACTATTCCAACACCAAAAATGGTAAAAGAAAAGTTAACCCCAAGCCTGTACAGAGGAACAGCAAACAGCTTAGACCATCTCGTCTGAGACAGTGTCAACTGTATGCTGCTCCAGCCAAGAAGAAGAAGTCTTCTTCAAACAAATCTGTTCTCTTTGCACCCCCTATCTCTTATGATATTGTGAGAACAGAGGAGTATGGTCCATATAATCGTGTGCATCGACCAGCTAATGCACCCAGGCCGAATGTAACTAGTCAAAAGATCATTTATGTACTAACTGACACAAAGAACAAATCAGATCAGTCCAAGGTACTAACTGGTAAGATTTGGTTCTGTGATGCCCAAGGGAAACAACTCAAGTGCTCAAGGTTGTTCAAACGACCAATGTATATGTGGGTTCCCAAGGGTAGTACTAACACCCAAGGACCCAAAACAAAATGGGTACCTAAGACTTAACCTTTCTTGCAGGAAAGGAGGGACCTATACAGAAGAGGAGGTCTAGCAGGAGAAACATGGTACATAGATAGTGGATGCTCAACTCACATGACAGGAACCAAAGCCCTGCTGACCAACTACATAGAGAAGAAAGGTCCAAAAGTCTTCTTTGGTGATAACGCGCATGGTAACACAAAAGGATATGGCACCCTTAAAAATGGTGACATTGAGGTACATGATGTATCATATGTAGAAGGTCATAAGTTTAATTTATTATCTGTTTCTCATTTTTGTGACACTGGTTACTCAGTCAAATTCTCTAAAGATGAGTGTCTCATAAGTGATAAAAGAACAAAACAAAACCTTCTAACAGGATCTAGAAAGGGAAGTATGTATCTTGCAAATTGGAACAGTTGTCCTAAGGATACATGTCTGCTTGTGAAGAGCCCTAAAGATGTCAGCTGGCTATGGCACAAACGCCTTAGTCATCTGAACTTTAAGACTATGAACAAGCTAGCAAGGGAATCCTTAGTTGATGGTCTGCCTAATGAACTCTACTGTAAAGATCAGGTATGTGATGCATGTCAACAAGGAAAGCAAACAAAGGTCTCCTTCAAAACCAAGAAGACAGCATCAACCAGCAGAGTTCTTGAATTGCTTCACATGGATCTCTTTGGACCAATCACTCCAACCACACTAACAGGGAGGAAGTACACTCTTATTGTTGTAGATGACTATTCCAAGTTTACTTGGGTTATCTTCTTATACAAGAAGAGTGAAACACAGTAGAAGCACCCTGAACTATTGAAGAGAATCCAAGTAGAGAAAGGAGAACCAATTGTGAAAATTAGAAGTGACAAAGGCACTGAATTTATCAACTCTTATATTATTGCCTATTGTACTTCTAATGGTATTCAGCATGAAACAAGTGCAGCAAGAACACCACAGCAAAATGGTGTAGCTGAAAGAAGGGTTAGAACACTCAAAGAAGCTGCCAGAACACTCCTTGCTGAATTCTCCACTCCTAAGAAGCTATGGGCAGAAGCCATCAACACAGCTTGTCACACTCAAAATAGGTCAGGTATTCACAAAATTCATGAGAAAACCCCATATAAACTGTGGAAAGGAAGAAAACCTAGAGTATCTTACTTTCATATATTTGGTTGTAAGTGTTTCATTCACAACAATGGGAAGAGTAAGTTGAATGCTTTTGATGCCAAAGCAGATGAGGGGATATTCTTAGGATACTCCTCTACTAGCAAAGCATTTAGAGTACTCAACAAACGAACCCTTCTTGTGGAAGAAACACCTCATGTTGTTTTTTATGAGTCTTGTGAAAAGAGTGCAGTAGAAACAAACTCAGCTGCAGATCAGATGAGACATCTAGTGATCAAGTCCAAACCAGATGAGTTCATTGAAGTCAATGAACCTTTCCCTGAAGAACCAGAGAAGGATAAGCCTCATAGACCTGTCACTAGATCTCAAACTCAAGCAGGACAAGCTGACCAGAATCAAGATGCAACAATCCCAAATGCCAGGGGGAATGATCTCTTTGACACACAAGATACAGATGATGATCGACCTAATCAAGTCAACCCTCCTGATGGCACTAGATCAGATGAGAATCCAAGCTCATCCAATGCAGATACTCCTGTGAGGCATACATGGAGAAACAATCATCCATCAAACCTCATCTTAGGAGGAGCAGACTCAGGTGTCAAGACCAGAAGACAACTGAATCAGAACTCACAATCATCTATGTTCTGCTGGTGTGCCTTCCTATCCAACATTGAACCAGCTGACATAGAAGAAGCAATGACAGATAGCAATTGGATCACTGCTATGCAAGAAGAACTAAACCAATTCGAAAGAAATGAAGTCTGGGAATTGGTAGATCGTCCTGAAAACCACAATGTAGTAGGAACAAAGTGGGTATTCAAGAACAAAAAGGACGAAAATGATGTGATAACTAGAAATAAAGCAAGGCTAGTTGCAAAAGGATATTCACAATCTGAAGGGATTGACTATGATGAAACCTTTGCTCCAGTAGCCAGACTAGAAGCTATTCGACTATTTCTAGCTTATGCATCATGTAGATGTTGTTAATTCTTAAATGTCTTAACATTATCAACAACATCTGAATTTACCTTCCGAGATTTTTTCTAAGTCTTTTCTGAAATGCTACATTAAATGTTGACCTAAATGTTGTCGCATTTCTGGCAGGATCTAGAAGCTTCTACAAGGATCTGGAACCTGGAAGATTCCAGAACATTGGAGAACATGCTAGAACAGCCTAGATACATTTGGAACGACCTGGAGCAGCCTAGAAGGATCTAGAAAGATCATGGAAGTTGTGGAAGTTGAGTTTCCTAAAAAAATAGGACCTCAATGTGGAAGCCTCTAGAATTTCGTATCCCACACTATAAATACCCATTGAAGGCTTCATAATTCGGTGTGCTCTATTCGATCAATATCCTAGACCGAGCGTTCATCCCTGTTAGGAAATTGTGGCCAATAGTTCTACATTTTAGTTCATACGTTGTATACCACCCGTATGACTGTGTGTCTTCTTATCTATTGAGAGTGTAATCATTAGATAGACTAGGCATTTCGACAGGGTATAATTTATACACTTAGTTCGTTTTCTAGACTTGGCACCTGCCTCGTTTATAGTTTCGTTGTGATTGTTAATGCTGTAACATTTCACACAACATTTGTACTTGAAGATAAGTATTGTTTTTCGCCGTAAGGCTAGCATAGATTTTTATTTATAAAATCTATGTGAAAATTATTTCCATTGTGTCACGTTTGTTTTTAGTGTTTCAAGTCTTCCGCTGTGTTAATCTTAATTTCTGATATTCTGTTAGAGTCAGTGTTGTACCAATTGTCACAACATTTAGTACAACATTATTCTACTTAAACTTAAACACTTCATATACATACCACAGCACACTTTCAGTTGGTATCAGGGCATTGTGAAGGTTCAGAAAGTGTTCGAAGGACTAAGCTTCGAATGTTGGGAACAAAGTTTGAGAATCTCCGAATGAAGGAAGATGAAACCATTTCAGCCTACAATGAAAGGTTAAGTGAGATAATCAATGAATCACATTCTCTTGGTGACCCTATTTCTAATGTTAGAGTAGTTCATAAGATATTAAGATCTGTTCCTAAAAGATTTGATGCTAAAATTTGTGCTATTGAAGAGGCAAAAAATACAGATACATTAAGTCAAAATGAGTTAGTGAGTATTCTTAGAACATATGAAATAAACACTAATCAAGATGATGAAAATGATGCTGATAAGAAAGTTGTGGTTTTTAAAGGAGAAACATCAAACATTTCTGAGTCTCAACTTATTATTACTGAAGTTGATTCTGATGAAGAATTACTTGATGAATGTCTCAACAATCCTAACAACATTGCCTTGCTCACTAAGCACTTTAATAAGTTTCTTAAGAAATCTGTGAACAAATCTAGAAATATTCAGCCTAAGATTCAAATCAACACATCAACACCTCAACCAGAAAGGAGGAAAGGTCAATTCACACCAAGACTATCAAAGAGTGAAGGTAAACCAAGGTATGATCCTGAATTTCGAAAATCAGTTCAATGCAATGCTTGTTCTGGTTATGGTCATTATGCAAATGAATGTGCCAATACTAGACTTAAGCAAAAACTGAATTTTAGTGCTACCTTGAGTGATGATTCTGATGATGATCTTGATGAATTAAATCAGAATGAATATTCTAATTTTACCAGAATTGATTATAATGATTCCTCAGATGATGATCTGGATGAAACAGATTCTGATGCTGTACCTGATGTTTCAACATCTACAGCAACATCAGAACAGAGTCACCCAGATTTGAACTGTTTTAATGGTTTAGTTGATGATGCAGGAAAAAGGAATGATGACAATGAATACCAAAAGTTGTTAGATGATTGGAAAAATCAGAAACTCACCCTTGATTCTCAGAATAAAAGGAATGAGGATTTGACAGACACAATCACCAAGCTAGAAGTTATTCTTACCAAAAGAGATCTGGAAATCTGTAACTTAAAGGAGAAATTGATAAATTCTACTTTATGTTTCAAGAAATATTGCAAGAGTGCTTCTGAGGTAAATAATGCTATAGCTACTGGTAAGTCTAATAATCATGGTTTAGGTTATGATGGTACTACTGCTTCTATTTCTGATAAATTTAGAAAACCTGTGAAATTTGTTAAGGCAAATGTTGACACATCTGGGTCAACATCTGCAGAAACAGAGTCTCACAAGGTTAAGAGAAAGTATATCTGTCATTTCTGTTTCAAAATTGGTCACATTCGTCCTTACTGTATAAAGTTGTTTGAAGAACAGAAAAACTTGAAAATGCTGCATAAGAAACTGTCACATCCTGGTAAACAGTTTTTGAAATCTGCATGGAAACCAAAAGCTACCTGTAATGTTGTTCATACCTCCTTAAAAGCATGTTTACCTGAATTGTGGTACTTTGATAGTGGTTGTTCAAGACATATGACAGGTCGTATTGATTTCTTATCTGATTATGTGACCTTGAATAGTGGTAGTGTTACATATGGTAGAGGTTCTAAAGGAAAGATTGTTGGTAAAGGAACTTTGAATGTTGAAGGTTTTCCTAAGCTTAAAAATGTATTACATGTTGATGGCTTACTTGCAAATCTGATTAGCATTAGTCAACTTTGTGATGATAATTTGCATGTGAAGTTTGATAAAGATTCATGTTATGTTCTTAATAAAGATGAAGTTTGTGTCATGACTGGTACTAGGTCAGCTGATAATTGCTATCTTATTGGAACAAATATGTGTAACTTGTCAAAACATGATGAAAATGTTCTATGGCATCAAAGATTGGGTCATGCAAATTACAGAGCAATGAAAAAGCTAATCAAAGCAGATGCAGTAAAAGGAATTCCAGAACTTAGGTTTCACAACACCACTGTATGTGGACCATGCCAAAAATGTAAGCAGGTAAGAATGTCACACAAAATGCTGTCACATTGTACTACACATCGATGCTTTGAATTACTGCACATGGATTTGATGGGTCCTATGGAAACTGAAAGCATTGGAGGAAAGAGGTATTCCTTAGTTGTGGTAGATGATTTTTCTAGATATACCTGGGTAGAGTCTTTGAGAGACAAATCTGAAGCATTTGCTGCATTTAAAATTCTTTATAAGAGGTTCAAAAATGTGTTTAACTTGAAAGTTGGCCGTATTAGAACTGATCATGGTAGGGAATTTGAAAACAGCATGTTTAATGATTTTTGTGATAAAAAGGGTATCTTGCAAGAATATTCATCTCCTAAAACTCCACAACAAAATGGAATTGTTGAAAGAAAGAATAGAACTTTACAAGAAATGGCTAGAGTTATGCTTACATCCAAATGTCTTGCTAAGAAATTTTGGGGAGAAGCATTGAATACTGCATGTCATATTATTAATAGGGCTTTTATTCGTTCTGGAACTAATCAAACACCATATGAGATTTTGAACAACAGAAAACCTAATGTGAAATATTTTCATGTATTTGGTTGTGTGTGTTATATTTTGAATGATAGGGATCAACTTCATAAGTTTGATTCTAAAAGTGATAAAGGTTTCTTTTTAGGCTATTCTAGAAATAGTAAAGCTTATAGAGTTTATAACCTTAGAACTAACACTGTTCAAGAATCTGTTAATGTTGTGTTTGATGATGATAAAGGTCTTACAGATGACAAAGATGAAGAAGATGTATCACAGGTTACTGACACTTCTGAGAATACACTGAAGTCTGAGAATGTTGCACCAAATGTTAACACATCTGGGTCAACATCGACAGAACAGACAGTTGTAACTTCACAGAATGACCAGTACATTCCCAAAACGAATCCTTCTTCAAGAATAGGTAAAAGTCATCCTTCTGACCAGATCGTAGGCGATGCTACAGTTGGAGTGCAAACAAGAGGAAGAGTAAGATCAAACAAGGTAGATGTGGTAAGAACAATATGCATTTCTTCTATGTGTAATGTTGTAAATGCTGAATGCTATTTATCTGAAATTGAACCTAAGAGTGCTAAAGAAGCCTTAACTGATGAAAACTGGATTAATGCTATGCATGAAGAACTTGGTCAGTTTGAAAGAAATGAAGTATGGACACTTGTTCCAAGACCTAGTCATACTAATGTCATTGGAACAAAGTGGATATTCAAGAATAAAACTGATGAATCTGGTAATATTGTTAGGAACAAGGCTAGGTTAGTAGCACAAGGTTACACCCAAGTTGAAGGAGTCGATTTTGATGAAACTTTTGCACCTGTTGCTAGGATAGAATCTATTAGATTACTGCTAGCTATTGCATGTTTTATTGATATTAAGCTTCATCAAATGGATGTAAAGTCTGCATTTCTAAATGGCATTTTAAATGAAGAAGCATATGTTGAACAACCTATAGGATTTGAAGATCCACAGTATCCTGATCATGTATATAAACTTAAGAAAGCATTATATGGCCTTAAACAAGCTCCTAGAGCATGGTATGGTAGGCTTACTGACTTTCTTTTGGAATATGGATTTATTAGAGGAGAGGCAGATAGAACTTTGTTCATTAAGCACACTGAAAATAATATACTAATTGCTCAAATATATGTTGATGACATTGTGTTTGGTTCTACTTGTGATAAAATGTTGAGTAAATTTGTTGAGGCAATGACTGCAACATTTGAAATGAGTATGGTTGGAGACTTGAACTATTTTCTAGGTCTTCAAATCAAACAATGCAGTGATGGTATTTTCTTTTCTCAGAGTAAGTATGCTAAGAACTTGGTTAAAAGATTTGGTCTTGAGAATTCAAAACCAATGAAAACTCCTATGGGATCTTCTTTGAAACTTTGCAAAGACAGTGCTGGAACAGATGTTGATCCAACACTTTACAGATCCATGATAGGTAGTTTACTGTATTTAACCTCTAGTAGACCAGATATTATGTACAGTGTGTGTGTTTGTGCTAGGTACCAAGCTAATCCAAAGGAATCTCACCTGAATGCTGTGAAGAGGATCATCAAGTATGTTTCAGGAACAAGTGACCTTGGAATCTGGTATACTAAGGACACCAACAACATTTTGATTGGCTATAGTGATGCTGATTGGGCTGGAGACATAGATGATAGAAAGAGTACGAGTGGAGGATGTTTCTACATGGGAAACAATCTTGTTTCATGGCACAGCAAGAAGCAGAATTGTGTTTCACAATCTACTGCAGAATCTGAGTATATAGCTGCTGGAAGCTGCAGTACACAACTCTTGTGGCTGAGCAAGATGTTCCATGACTATGGTATTGAGAATGGTATACTTACAATCTTTTGTGATAATACTAGTGCTATTAACATTTCTAAGAATCCTGTACAACACTCACTCACAAAGCACATTAGCATAAGACATCACTTTATGAGAGATTTAGTAGAGAAGAACATTGTGAAGTTGGAGTATATACCTACTGAAAAATAAAATGCTGACATTTTTACTAAGGCATTAGACCATGAGAGATTCTCAATCTTGAGGAAATCTCTTGGGATGAGCACTATCTGAAAAATTCGGATGGATGTTGTCACAAATGCGGTAGCATTTGGGACAACATCATGGGTTGTATAAATTTTATAAGTTGAATTTATTTCTTACTTAGTTAAATAATTCCTTTGTAAAATATCTACGAATCTAAGAACCTTGGAGTGCAAAAATAAACATGTCTTACACCTCTCAAATGCATAAAAATGAGAATGTTATTAGCATACTAAAAGATGTACCAAATCACTGAGTAACTATGGAGCACGGAGTTCGCTACTACGATGCCTTCTTTTCAAAAGGTGATATTTGGTAAAAACATCAACATATTTGTAATCCATTAAGTAAGTATGGGGCACGGAGTTCGCTACTACGATGTACTCTACAGGAACAATGGATCAATACAAATTAGATGCTATAACACAAAAGGAAAAAATATGGTGCAACACAAATGAAGCAAATTCATGTAAAAACCGTGTTGAGGTGTTTGTAACAGTTTTGAGCACAACATTGCCTGATTCGAATTTATTTTTATCTGTTGTAATTATTTAATTATTTATTGAGATTTATTTTATTTATTTAACTATATACTAATCCACGTTTTTTTATTTTTCAGATTATGTTTGGACTAAGTAAAAATTCTAGAAACTTCTTAATTACTCAATTAATTAATAAAATTGATTTTTCCCACAAATTAAACCATGATCTAGGTTGTGGTTAAAAATGTGGAGCACTATCAAATTATTTCTGGAATTAATCGTGTTAAGCTCCAACTACACTCATTCTCTCTATAAAACTCAATTAATTGTGATTTATTTTGCTAATTGTCTTTTTCGAGTTTTTGTTAAGTACTGTATTTGCAGAAACTGTTCTTTGGCCGTGTATTTCCCAAATTTACTACATACACTCTCAAAAACCTACCTTGGAATCCAACCGATTCTTCTTAATGGCTGGAAACCACCCTCGATCACATTCTCACTCACACTCTTCTCCTGAATCTTCCGATCAAAACGCCCAAAATTCTCTCAATCTTCTTGCTTCAATGGCCTCACAACAGTCAAATTCCTCAAATGCCGACACCAATGTCTCTGCAACTCCATCAACAACCACTCCTGTTCCACAAACTACTCCACCAACTACCCACATCCCACAAGACTCAACTGTTGAAGAATTCACTAGGGCTGTTGAAGAGGTATCCAACACTCTTCGGACTACTGGTCATCTACCTGTGATGACGTTTGGAGATATCACTGTGGATATCTCGAGCTATTTGGCCGAACAAACTGCCCAAATGGCTGCTGCTGCCAAAACCCCCAATTCTTCAAACCCTACTGAGCCAGCTGCACCGGAACGGAATGTGAAAACCGTTGCTGAGGGAGAAGCTAGTGCTGATGCATCCAATTCTGAGGATGTCGAAATGGAAGATGCTGAAGCTTCTGATGATGGTACAAATTCTTCACTCTCTGTCTCTGATGAGTCTGCTCCCATTCCTCTCAAGAAGAATGCACAGAAAGGAAAAAGACAGAGAAGCCCTGTTCAAAGGAGGAGGTCAAACCGTGTGTTTACCCGAATAGATTACTCTGAATCTATGAGGAAGAAGAAGAAAGTCGGAGCTGATGCTAGTGAACCGATTCAAGTGTTCACTGAATCTAATGAAGAAACCGAAGTTGCCACTGTTGCTGCAAAGAAACCAAAGACTGTTGCTGAGAAACCAAAGAAAGCTGCTGTTGAACGAAGGAAGAAAGTTGCTGCTGATCCTAAAGAAAAAGGGAAATCCAAGATGATCCCTGAAGAAGAACCTGCTGAATCAGACTCTGATTCTGATTTCAATGTTTGCCTAAGAGACATGCAAGAATCTCTTAAGAAGAATGCTGAGTCATTTGCTGCTGCAAAAGAGCCCACACCAGAACCTGATGATGATGGAAGTGGAGACAGCTCATCTTCTGAGGCAAAGAGCTCATCTGCTGAAGCAAAGAGCTCATCCAAAAGCTCCTCTGCACATGATGGAGACACTGATCCTGATGAGGAACTGCCTTCTGAGGCAGAAAATGAAGGTATCTCTGATCACTCCACTTATGTTGAGAAAAGGTTAGAAATTTATTCTAAGAGGAAGCTGTTGATTGAGAAAAGAATTAATGTGCCTAATTTTGATAGTAAGGGTATGATTAAGTTCTTAGAGGATAGAAATCTGTTGAATGCTGTTACATTTGGTGAAGCTTTTCTTACAAACTGGTCTTATGAATTCTATGCCTGTATGAAGAAAAGTTATGGAAAAAGGAGTTCTAGGTCTTATGGTACTGTTAATTTTAGGGGGAGGGATGTGCCATTCACTCCAGAACTTATTAATGAGTTCTTGCACACTCCTAATGTTGATGAGGATGATGATCCAGATATGGATGTTGTGATTACTGCAATCACAGGGGGTAGAAAGACTAAGTGGACTAGGAAGATGCTAGCTAGACACTTAACCTCCTTACATTCTGTTTTGTATAAGCTGATCATATACAATTGGATTCCCACTACCAACACCACTAAGATCACAAGAGACCAAGCCATTCTTATGTATAGGATTTCTATACTTAAGAAGTTCAATCTGGGACATACCATCTTTCACCATATGAGGAAATTTACTGGGAAAACTACTGGGAAAGGAAATCTGCCCTATCCAGTCTTGATTTCAAACTATCTGAAGCACCATGGCTTCACTGCTAAGAAGACTGATGTCTTGAGGGGGAGAGTGTCACTGCTTGCTATTGCTCCTGCCTTATTGATTGGGGACAGAATCATTGATTTGCCCATAGTTGCTCCTGGTACTGATAGTCCACAGAGATCTTCCAGACCCTCTACTTCTGATCAACCAGGCCCTTCCAGAACACATCAGAGAAATGCACCCCCAAATGTTGAGAACATTCGTGTCAACATTTCTGGTAATGTGTATCTTTCACAGGAATTCATCAAACTCCAACTCCAACACTTGCAGGAAACAATAGATGAACTTCAGTTCCTGAAGGACAGGTGGACCAACCTACTTTCACCCACAACAGGGGGAGTACCACCACCATCCAACTCCAATGTGGTCATTGAGGAGATAAATGAAGATGGAGTTCCAGCTGCTGCTGATGCTGGTGCTGTACCTGATGCTGGAGGAGATGCTGCTGTTACTGATGTAGTTGCACATCTTGCATCTATTTACTTTGTGGATGAAGTTGATGAACAGGAACATTGATCTTCCTGGAGAAAGCTGTTAGACAGGATGCTGGTGCTGTACCTGATGCTGGAGGAGATGCTGCTGTTACTGATGTAGTTGCACATCTTGCATCTATTTACTTTGTGGATGAAGTTGATGAACAGGAACATTGATCTTCCTGGAGAAAGCTGTTAGACAGGGGGAGATCTGAATTCCAAAAATGGCTATGGTGCAGGAAGATGATGCTGCAGCTGTTACCACAGCAATATAAGCCATTTATTCAGCTCTACCTTTGTAATTAATGTTTAAGTATTCTGAATTTTTGATACACTTGTTGTTTATTTTTCCTAGATGATAGGATGTTTATTACTGCAACTTGCTTAATGGTTCCACTTGATGTTTGTTTACTGCCTTGCTTAATTTGTTTGCAGATTATCATGTGTCTACTATTGCAGGTTGTGTATAGTTTTTGTTTATATTCTGTTTACATTATGTTTGTTGCTCTGATTTTTTTTGTTTTTTTTTGTTTTGTTAGTGTCATACTTAGATTCTAAGTGAATTTCTTCCAGTTTAACTTATTATCTTAGTATAGTTACTTATGTTGTGAGTAAGTGTATAGTTTATACTTATTCTATTTTGGATAAAATAGTCTTGATCTTTTGGCACGGATCATTATGAAATTATCCTTGATCTTCAGTCGATTTGATCCAACGATTACAACAGGTATTGTCTTGACTAGTGCTTAGCAATGATGTCAACCTCAACTAAGTACATAAAACTGAGTATGTATAGAAATATATGTGCATCAGGTGTGTTGTAGTCGAAAGGTCAAATTGGGGGAGATTGTAGATGTTGTTAATTCTTAAATGTCTTAACATTATCAACAACATCTGAATTTGACCTTCCGAGATTTTTTCTAAGTCTTTTCTGAAATGCTACATTAAATGTTGACCTAAATGTTGTCGCATTTCTGGCAGGATCTAGAAGCTTCTACAAGGATCTGGAACCTGGAAGATTCCAGAACATTGGAGAACATGCTAGAACAGCCTAGATACATTTGGAACGACCTGGAGCAGCCTAGAAGGATCTAGAAAGATCATGGAAGTTGTGGAAGTTGAGTTTCCTAAAAAATAGGACCTCAATGTGGAAGCCTCTAGAATTTCGTATCCCACACTATAAATACCCATTGAAGGCTTCATAATTCGGTGTGCTCTATTCGATCAATATCCTAGACCGAGCGTTCATCCCTGTTAGGAAATTGTGGCCAATAGTTCTACATTTTAGTTCATACGTTGTATACCACCCGTATGACTGTGTGTCTTCTTATCTATTGAGAGTGTAATCATTAGATATACTAGGCATTTCGACAGGGTATAATTTATACACTTAGTTCGTTTTCTAGACTTGGCACCTGCCTCGTTTATAGTTTCGTTGTGATTGTTAATGCTGTAACATTTCACACAACATTTGTACTTGAAGATAAGTATTGTTTTTCGCCGTAAGGCTAGCATAGATTTTTATTTATAAAATCTATGTGAAAATTATTTCCATTGTGTCACGTTTGTTTTTAGTGTTTCAAGTCTTCCGCTGTGTTAATCTTAATTTCTGATATTCTGTTAGAGTCAGTGTTGTACCAATTGTCACAACATTTAGTACAACATTATTCTACTTAAACTTAAACACTTCATATACATACCACAGCACACTTTCACATCATATATGGGCTTCAAAGTATACCAAATGGATGTTAAGAGTGCCTTTCTAAATGGTATTCTGGTAGAAGGCTCCAGGATTTGAAAAAAGGTGATCAAGTATATCGATTGAAGAAGGCTCTCTATGGTCTAAAGCAAGCCCCTAGAGCTTGGTATGACACATTGTCACAATTCCTACTTGACAATGGATATACAAAAGGCAAAGTGGATAGAACTCTTTTCAGAATACAAGAAGGAGAAGACATTCTAATGGTGCAAATATATGTAGATGATATTATATTTGGATCACCCAATCAAGAGATGTGCAAAAAGTTCTCTGAACTCATGCAAGGAAAATTTGAAATGAGCATGATGGGTGAGATGAATTACTTCCTAGGACTTCAAGTCAAGCAGAGTCCAGAAGGGATCTTCGTCAACCAGTCCAAGTATACCAAAAGCCTATTAGAAAGATTCAAAGCTCTACAAAGCAAGACTGCAAGGATTCCAATGATGACATCTTTCAAAATGGAACCAGATGAGTCTGGAAAGGCAGTTGATCAAGATGAATATAGAGCACTGATTGGATCTCTACTATACCTTACAGCTAGCAGACCAGACATAACATTTGTTGTAGGAGTATGTGCTAGGTTTCAGGCAAACCCAAAGCAAAGTCATCTAGAAGCAGCAAGGAAGATTCTCAAGTACCTAAAAGGAACAGTCAACCTAGGACTATGGTACCCTCCTGATGACAATCTAGAATTGAGTGGCTATTCTGACTCAGACTATGGAGGATGTAGAATTGATAGGAAATCCACATCTGGAACCTGTCAATTTCTAGGCAACAAGCTGATATCATGGTTCTCTAAGAAGCAAACCTAAGTTGCAACCTCCACCACTGAAGCAGAATACATGGCAGCTGGTAGTTGTTGTAGTCAGCTGCTCTGGCTAGTTCAACAACTCAAGGATTACAATGTAGAGGCAAGAGAAGTCCCTATCTATTGTGATAGCAGCAGTGCCATTGCCATCACTCAAAATCCAGTCCTCCACACAAGGTGCAAGCATGTCGATATTCGACACCACTTCATAAGAGACCACCTTGAAAAGAAGGACATCAAGATGGAGAAAATTCACACAGATATCCAAAGAGCAGACATCTTGACTAAGCCCCTAGCTGAAGAAAGATTCAAGACCCTATGCTACAGCTTAGGACTCCTGGATCCAAGCACATGAAGAGCAAAGATCAGCTGAAAACCTCAGCTGATACAATTGCAGAAGACTAGGAGGATCAGATGAGGTGAATAGACACCCTCATCTTCAGGTAAGTTCTTTCTCGATGAAGACAAATAAAGCTGAGGGAAAACTTAGAGTCATCTAATCAAGGGGGAATCAATGATACCTTAAGAATCCTTGATGAAATACTCTACAATCTGCATTGCATATTCATACATATATATATATTCAGCAGAATTGAACAAAGTTATTTGACGTCTTTACTCTAAGCAATGTATAACTATATATATTAATAAACTATTCTTCATAAAATATTTTATTCATATACATATATACAGTATACTATTGAGTTAAACTTGGTTGGATTAATACACCATCCTCACCGACTCAACAGTATGCATGCACTGTACGGATTCCAAATAACTCTTGCTCAAAATTTATAATTTCTGCATTCCATAAGATAAAGTCTGAATATCTTTAAATGTGAACCCTTGGATCAAGAATCTCATTGTTGATCTTAAGAAGTAACTTTTCAGAAATTCAGACCTATCAACTCTATAATTTTGTCATCTTTCACTCCACTACCTCATTTCTACCCCTATAAAAGGAGGAAGTTATGGGAACACCTAAGAACACCTAAGAAGAGATGGAATGGAGATCATCCTTTAACCAAGGTCATGGGTGAAGGAGATGAAGATTTGTCCAGAAGATGAAGATGATGCAGATCAGCACATTTGGCTTACTCAACATGAGTATGCCTATGAAAACTAGAGGAAGGAGAGAAGTTCTTGTTGAAAACTAGAGGAATGAGAGATGCAGAGGACAAAGTAGCAAGCAAGTCCATGGCTCTCTCTTCACACTCCATTGAAGCCTCTTCCAATCTTCCTTCACTTTCAAGAGAAGCGAAGAGATTCAACAAGAACACTTTAGATGCTACAACCCATCTGATGATGAGGAACATCAGATGGTAAGGGCAATCTGAACCAGTGGGATATCATCCAGGCTGATCAACATATTGATTTGATGGTCCTACATGGTTCAGAGATAGAGCTGGAAGATCCATCAAACCAGGTTGGATCACCACTCACAATAAAGCTGAAAGATCCATCATCCAGGTTAGATCATCACAGCAGCACTGAAGGATCCATCAAACCAGGTTGGACCTTCAAAGCACAGAAGATTTACTCAGCAAATCTCAATCCTCAACTTAGCTGATCAGAAGACCAACTCAGCTGACCAGAAGACTTTCAAGGAAAATCAGCAGACTTTTTGAAGAAATCAGAAGACCTCACTCTGCTGATCAGATCACTTGATTTTAGAGTTTAATGACTATCTTTGATCATTTAATTCATTCTAGATTCATTCCTGAATGTAATTAAGGAAATTGGCCTATATAAGGAATGAAATTCACTTATAGAAAACGGCCTTGATGATCAATTCTTGCCACAAAATTAGTCACAACGGCTATTTTTGGTAATGATGTCATTAATACTCAATTACCATATTGCCAGCAAATCAACAATTGCCACATGGCAAATTCAGCCGACAAATTTAAAGAAAGGCCCGAAATCAAAGAAGGAAATCTTGGGCTCTACTCCACAGTTAAACCCAAATCTGACCGTTAGATCAAGAATTGTTGGAGTATATATACACACCCTTAAACCTCTTCCAAACCCTTTCGCTCACATTACTCAATTGCTCTCAATACTCTCTCGTTCTGCAAATTTCTTTCAAGCTCTCAAAACCTAACACTCAAACTCTACTATGGCAATCATTGAAATTTACGACGAGAAGACCAAGAGCACTGGCACCTTGGATGCTGCAAAGTGGTCCAAGGAAGGGAAGATGTTCACAGAGAATGCTCTGTTTTTCAAGGGCAAACACAAAGCAGAAAACAAGGAGATCCTTCTTCGCTGCATCAACCTCAACCTGCGAGATTTTCTGGAAGCAGCACCCACCAATGTTTATGAACAAGATGTGCTGGCTTTCTATGCAAACGCTGTGATGAAGGGATCTTATGTCGAAAGTGTCATGGGTGGACACAAGGTCAAGGTAACAAGGGAAATTCTTCAGGAATTGTTTGGCTTGTCAAAGGAGAACATAAATATCTCCAACTACATCATGGGTAGAGAAAAGGAGTATATGGAGATGTTTACTGATGGAAGAATAAAGGCTATTGATGCCACTGGGCTCAAGAAATCCCAACTTGAACCTAAGTTTCAAACCCTGATGGATATAGCAGGCAAGATGCTGCTAGGTAACACATTCAGTCATGATGTTGTTACTACTCTAAAGGTTAGAGTTATGGCTGCAATCTGGGATCAGATTGATGGAGACTGGCAAGGGTTGTTCTTGGATAGAATCGCCCTTGAAGCCAAGAAGGTAAATTTGGACTTACAATCAAGAGAATGGAAGGTAACAGCTACAGTCAGCTTTGTCAACAAGCTGAGTATCATCCTTCCAGATATTCTCCCAAAGAAGTACAAGATGGGACCTCATAAGACCTTCCACATCTCCAAATATTACTTAAGGAAGGAAGCTCTTGCTGAGGCAGCAAGGTTGAAAGAAGAGAGGAGGAAGCTGTTAGCTGAAGCATCTTCCAAAGATATTGTTGAAGAGGCAGAAGAGTCTGCTCATGACTCTGCTGCTGAAGAAGAAGAGGAGCCATCCAAAGAAGAGGCTCAAAAGAAGATTGCTGAGGATGATGATGACAATCAGACCCTAGCACAAAGAAGATATCTGATCAGATCAGGGCTCATCTCCCCATCTGATTCAGATGCCACTCCCACTGCCTCTTCTTTGAAAAAGGCAGGTACTTCTAATCCCTCTCTCACTTTCACACCTTCTAAACTATCAAAGGGTCAGAAGAGAAAGAAGAACACTTCTTCTTTCACAAAGAAAGCCAAGAAATCCAGGCTCCCTACTCCAATGAGCATAGCCCCTATTTCATCCTTCAACCCTTCTGATGAGTCCAACCCATCTGAACCTCTAAACACTGATACCCAAATCCCTGCTGATACTCACACAACAGAGGAACAAACTCAGCCTCAACTAACCCTTGAACCACAATTGCCTACCCCTGCTGATGTTCAAATAGCAGACAACCAAAAACAGACCACCTTCACACCCCCTACTGATGATCAAACTCAGATTATATTCACAACCCCTGCTGACATTCAAACAGCAGATGTTCAAGATCATCAAGCTCAACCATCTACTGATCTTCAAGTAGAAACTGAACCAGACCAGCAGACCCAAAACCCTGCTGATGAACAAATCACTGAAGATCAATCTCAACCTCCTACCCAACAAGAGGATATCACTTCCCAAATCCCTTCTGATACTCACACAGCAAAGGAAAATACCCCAGCTACCCAATCCCCATCCTCTCTGACCCATCTGCTAAAGAAGACATGGCACCAGCAGACCTGGATCAAGCTGGCCCTTCTCAACCTCAGTTCAGAATGGTGCACTACCCTATGTGCACAAAAGAGAAGATAATGAGGATGAAGATAGCCAATCTGCTCAAATCTACTACACCTGGAGTTGATGAGGGTTCAATCCAGTTTGAACAAGTGCTTAGGATATGCACTTGGATTGAGCTCAGAAGAGATGATGTAGATGACCTTCTTGAGGTCATGGAAGGAATGGGAGGAAAGGAAAACTTCCTCGACTGGGAAATGGAGCAAAAGGAAGTTGCTCAAGTTCGATCTTTTGCTCAGCTGCTATCAGATGAGGCACTAACTGCAGTCTGCAACCGGATTCTAGGAATCCCCACTGCTGATGTCTCTATCCTAGAAGGCTCATCGGATCAGCAGACAGCTGAACAAGCAAAGATGAAGGAATCAGCTGCACCAACCTTGGTGGAAGACTTAGCTGCCCCTGCAGAAGACTCAGCTGCACCTGCAGAAGACTCAGCTGCATCAGCTGACAAAGAAGAGATTGAAAGAGAAGTAGTCAGAGTACCAGCTCACTTCAAACCTTCAGACAATCTGACTCACTTCATTGACAATCAAGAGGATGCAGGCAGACAAATCATGACCCATCTGACTAAGGCCACTACATGCTACCTCAATGAGGAGTACCTATCAGCTGAAGAGAGAGGCAAAGCAATAATTGTTCATCCAAAGCCTCAAGGTACACCCTCTACTTCTACCCCATCTGTTGACCTTACAGCAGACATCTGCTCCCAGGTCAAAGCTGCAATAGACTTGCACTTTGAGAAAGGTTTAGGCCTGCAGCTAGGAAGATATGTTGAGAAAGGTTTAGGCCTGCAGCTAGAAAGGTTTAGGCCTGCAGCTAGGAAGATATGTTGAGAAAGCTGCAAGGGAACAAAAGACTCGTCTTCATGACCAGATTCTTGACATTGAAGACAAGTTTGGTGAAGCACTTCATCAGCAGATAGGAGAATACTTGAGTACCTATCAGAAATTGTCAGGTGACACCTCCAAAATGTTTGCTGATCTTTACACTGATGAGATGCACCGCATGGAGACCACCTACAAGACAAGAATTGAAGAAGCTGAAGCAAGAGCCTATGAAGGTCAAGCCCTTCTTAAGGCAGCTGCAGAGGAGAATGAGAAACTGCAGACTTAGCTGAAGGAGACAGCAGCCAAGTTGGAAGCACTTACAGAAAAGCTCGAAGCTGCCTCCTCCACCAATTCTCTTGCTCATGTCATGGAACACAGTATATCCCACATTACTGCTGTCAACAAGGTCAATGCCATGGCACTGAAACAAACTCTGAAAGTGGAAATCATGAATTCCATGAAGCCTTTTGCGGCTGCACTTGCTGAAGCTAAAAAGGGGGAATATATGTTGATAAGAGCTCTTGAGAAATCAGCTGCACAACAAGCTGTAATGGTAGTATCTCAAGATGAGCTGAATGAAACCTTGGGTGGTTCAAAGAGCAAAATCAAGAACAGGCAAGAAAAAGGCGAAGGCAAAGAAATTGCTCAAGAAGGCGCCCAAGCACCCACTCAAGCTCCTGCCAAGACTCTTCAGATCACTGCCCCTGAAGAACAAGTTCCTGAAAAGAGAATGACAAGGAAAGGGAAGGCAGATGAGCAAGCTCAGTCAGCTCAAACCAGCAAGAAATCAGCTCCAGCAGAGCCTACTGCAGAAGAGAAAGAGGCTCTAGAGTTGAAGAAAAAGAAGTTGCTTGAAGCTCAAGAGCTTAAGCAAAAGAAGCTGAATGATGCGAAGGCAGTCAAAGCCAAATTTGAAAGGAGAATTGCCAAACTCAGGAAAGCAATCAAGGACAAAGCAAAAGAAAACAGTGTCCTGGTGTTTGATAGCAATTATGTGGATTATTTAGCCCTTCAAGACGAGCTACCAAGATGGTATCCCCTGAAGAAGAAGTGGCAAATTCAACACCACATAGTAAGGAAATTTGGCCCTCTCCCAACTTATGAAGATGAATTCTTCCAGTTCAATCAGTTCATGAACATTGAAGATCCAGTGTTCTGGGAAGAAATTGTCAAGACAGCCAAAGGACTTGACAACTGCAGAATTCTAACTCCTGAAGAACCCAAATGGGATGCACCCCTTCTGGATTCAGGAAGAGCCAACATGATTGAAATCAAAAAGATTCTGTACAAGATCTATGAAGAGGAGAATGTTACAGATGTGCAGCACATGGAAGAAGTTCGAGCTCGTCTGTACCTTGCCTACCGCATTTGAAGATCAGAAGACCTGATGAAGACCATTTTAGAAGTACAAAGAAACTATTGCTTGTAATCTGTAAAAGCTTTATATATATTCAAGTTCTAGCTCTTTTTGCTTACAAGACAAATTCTCATTGTCTTCATCAGATACTTCAGTCTTAGCATGTTATAAACTCTTATCTTATTTCATTAAGAGCATTTATCAAGTATAGTTTTGGCTTCATCAAAAAGGGGGGAATTGTTGGGATATAAATTCACCCTAAGCCCCACTTGATGTTAGAATAGTTTTGATGGCCAAAACACTTACAGTTTATAAATGTAATAGGATCAGCTGACTTGTATAGAACAACTTAGACTAGTCTTGTGTGATCAACTGTATTGATATCAGCTGATCAGCACAGTCCTGGCTTACATGCCTATCCTCAAGATGAGAAGAGTAGAAGACATGAAGACTAGAAGATCCTTGAAGACCAGATAAGTTAAGGTGCTTGTATACCTACTTATCAGATGGAGTCCCAGATTGAAGATGGCCTAAAGCAGTACAAAGAATTACCAGATCAGAAGAGTGTTACTCTGCTGATATCAGAAGACAGAAGACCTAAGGCCAGAAGAGTAGTCAGAAGACTAGTAGTACAGATCAGAAGACTATGTGATCTTCCAGGACTCGGCTGATTCCAAAGTCATCTTGCAATTCAAACGAAGACCTACCTTATTTAGAAGATTGACATGATCCCAGGATTGAAGCAATCAAGCGGCTGGAATCATGGAATCAAGCCATTATGGAAAGATTGCTCAAACGGCTAGTCAACTCCAACGGTTAGTTGCAACCAATCTCCATTATAAATACAAGAGGATGAGAAATCACGAAGACACAAGTCACAAGAGAGAATTCAACAAGCCAAGCAAGCAATCAAAGCTAAAGCCATACTGTTCTAAGAATTCTCAAAAAGAGCCAGAAACCATTAGATTATCTATAGCTCTTAAGTGATTTCTATCCAACCCCTAAGAACCTGAAACCTGTTCATATTGTATAATCATTGTTTTAGGCATAGTGGTTAAGCAAATTATAAGCTTGAACCATTAGTTGGATACACTTCAAAAACCCCAAACCCTCACCGAAAGGTTAAAGTTTTTGAACCCCTTAAAGTGCAAGTGCTTACAATCACTTGTGGAGACCGTAGCTGTTAGGACGGCTCAGATCTCAAAGTCCTAACCTTGGGATTATAAAGGTCAAGACCCTTGTAATTTGTGGTAAATTAAAGGGATTAAACATCACGTGTGGACGTGAGAGTGGACGTAGGAACGTATATCCGAACCACTATAAATCTGGTGTCATTTACCTTCTGCACTTTACATTTCTGCCTTTACATATATTTTTATATAGTGCATACTGTATTTTCAACTGTCTTCAAAACAAGGCCATTACTTTCAAACCAGCATCAGCTGAGTACTTTCATGAAACAACAGGTTAACACTTAAAGAACGACTCTAAACAAGGCCTACCATAATTCCGCATATAACCTCTTCAATCAGATCACTATAGTCATCTGGACCAGCAGACTAGTAGTCCAGTTGACATAGCAATCAGAAGAGGTTCCCAACTCTATTGAAAAAGTTTTAAAGTCTATTCACCCCTCCCCTCTAGACTTTAATCCCATTCACTACTCGTTCAGGGACCAACATGTGCAATACAAAATTCTGTGATATTGCAATTGCACTATTGTTGTCACAGAATATAGGCACTTCAGTAGAGTTGACATTGTAGTCTCTTAGTTGTTGTCTCAACCAAAGGATTTGAGCACAACAACTCCCAGCTGCAACATATTCAGCTTCAGTGGTGGAAGTAGCCACTGTATTCTGCTTCTTGGAGAACCATGATATGAGTTTGTTGCCCAAGAATTGACAAGTCCCTGAAGTGGACTTCCTGTCAATTCTACATCCTCCATAGTCAGCATCTGAGTAGCCAGTTAACTCAATGTTGTCATCAGCAGGGTACCAAAGGCCTAGATTCTCAGTGCCTTTGAGATACCTCAAGATCCTCTTTGCAGCCTCAAGATGGCTTTTCTTAGGATTTGCTTGAAACCTTGCACAAACACCTACTGCAAAGGTGATGTCAGGTCTGCTGGCAGTGAGATAGAGGAGTGAACCAATGATTCCTCTATACTCAGTAGAGTTGGTTGGGACACCACTCTCATCAGGATCCATCTTCCAATTAGTGTTCATTGGGATCCTTACTGGCTTGCTAGTTGTACACCCAAACTTTTTGATCATATCTCTGGTGTACTTAGCTTGGTTGATGAAAATCCCTTCTTTAGATTGCTTGACTTGAAGTCCCAAAAAAAAGTTCATCAACCCCATCATGGACATTTCAAACTTGCTTTGCATGAGCTTTGAGAACTTCTCACACAGCTTCTCATTGGGGGATCCAAAAATTATGTCATCCACATAAATTTGGACAAGCAAGATGTCCTCCCCTTCAGAGATTCTGAAGAGTGTTCTGTCCACTGTTCCCTTGATGAATCCATGATCCAAGAGGAATTGTGACAGAGTATCATACCAAGCCCTGGGGGCTTGCTTGAGTCCATATAGAGCCTTCTTCAATCTGTAGACTTGATTTCCAACCTCAAAACCAGGTGGTTGCTCCACATAGACTTCTTCTTACAAGACTCCATTCAGAAAGGCACTTTTGACATCCATTTGGTACACTTTGAACCTCTTGTGGGCTGCATAGGCTAGAAAGAGCCTTATTGCTTCTAGCCTTGCCACAGGTGCAAATGTCTCATCATAGTCAATGCCTTCATGTTGGCAGTAGCCCTTTGCCACTAGTCTTACTTTGTTTCTGACAATCACATCATTCTCATTCTTCTTGTTCTTGAACACCCACTTTGTTCCAATAACATCTTGATGTGAAGGTCTATCCACCAGCTCCCATACATCATTTCTTGTGAATTGGTTCAACTCTTCCTGCATGGCTGTGATCCAATTGGCATCTTGAAGTGCTTCCTCAATATCACTTGGTTCTTGTTCTGACAAGAAACAACAAAATAGAGCACTTTCACCATGAAACCTTCTAGTTTTGACTCATATACTTGGGTCACCAAGTATTAGATCAGTAGGATGGTCAGACAACCAAGTCCTTCTTTTTCTGATCTCTTCAGTACAGTTGTCCTCTACTGAAGTTGAGTCATTTTGATCATAAAATTCAGGAAATTTTAATGCAGTATCTAATTCAGTATCATAATCAGGGGTGTTGTCCTCAATATCAGGGATATTGGCATTTTCAACATTGTTGGTTCCCCCTTGATTATTTGACCCATTAACTACCTCAGAAGGGACTGCTTCTTCATTGGTAGTTGTTACCTGGATGTGAACTGGGATTGGATCATTCAGTTCACCATTTCCTTCAGTAGGGTTTGCCTCAGGAAGGTTGCCTTCAGGATTGTTGTCCAATGGGAGGTTTTCAGGGAGGTTGGCTTGGACAACATCTATGAATTCAGTGTCTTTGTCTTTTAGGCTCAGTCTGGTTGTCCTTTGTGTGATTTCTTCTGTCTCTAAGTCCTTGTTCCTGAACACATGAGTAGATTCATCAAACACAACATGAGGTGTTTCCTCCACCACAAGGGTTTTTTTGTTGTAGACCCTGAAAGCTCTACTGATTTGAGAATATCCAAGGAATACTCCTTCATCAGCTTTGCTATCAAAGGCCTTCAACTGTTCTTTCCCATTGTTGTGAATGAAACATTTACAACCAAATATGTGAAAATATGACACTTTAGGCATTCTTCCTTTCCAGAGTTCATAGGGGGTTTTGCCTTGCCCCTTAGTAATCAAACATCTATTTTGAGTATGGCATGCAGTGTTTATAGCTTCAGCCCAAAACCTCTTAGGTAGATTTGAGTCAGCAATTAAAGTTCTAGCAGCTTCTTTTAAAGTTCTATTCCTTCTTTCTGCAACTCCATTTTGTTGAGGAGTTCTAACTGCTGAGGTTTTTCATGAGCTATTCCATTTGATGTGCAATACTCATTGATGTAAGAATTTATGAACTCAGTGCCTTTATCAGATCTTATTTTGATAATGCTAAGGCTTTTCTCATTTGACAATCTCTTTAATAGTTCAGGGAGTTTGACTTGTGTTTCCTTCTTATTAAGGAGAAATACTACCCATGTGAACCTAGAGAAGTCATCTACTACCACCAATGTATATTTTCTACCATTTATACTTGCAGGGGTAATTGGTCCAAATAAGTCCATATGTAAAAGTTCAAGTACCCTTTCAGTAGAAATGACTGGTTTTCCTTTGAATGAGACTTTGATTTGTTTTCCTTCTTGGCATGGTTTACAGACATGCTCTTTAATGTAAACCTCATTAGGTAGTCCTTTAACTAATGCATTTCTAGCAAGTTTGTTCATTGTTTTGAAGTTCAGGTGGTTTAGTCTCTTATGCCATAACCAACTTTGTTCACTAGAACTCTTAGCAATGAAGCATGCAGCATCAGTAGACTTGTCCCAGTCTGCAAAATACACATTTCCTTTCCTAGTTCCAGTCAATAGAATTTTTTGAGTCTTATCTTTGATTAAGCATTTTCCACTTGAGAACTCAACATTGAAATCTTTATCACATAATTGACTGATACTTAGGAGATTATACTTGAGACCAGCCACATAAGACACATTGGATACTTTGATGTTACCAATCATCAATGTACCATAACCTTTTGTTGTTGCTTGTGAGCTGTCTCCAAATGTGACATTTGGGCCTTTCTTTTTCAATAAAATCACTGTCAAGGTACCATGCTGACTTTTTACTCATGCTCTTCTTCTTGTGGCCCATTGGTACCTGCAATTAGATAGGTTTAGGTACCCTTTGAGTTTTGGGTCCTGAGAGGTTAGCTGTACCTTTAGGAACCCAAACTTGCCTAATGACCCTGATTGATTTAAGGTGGCTAAGTTGTTTTCCTCTAGCATCAACATACACTGTCTTTCCCTTAAATGCCTTTGGGAAAGTATGTGTGAAAGTGTTAACTCTGTAAGTTTCAGGAGAGTTGTCAAACCTCCTGAACTTATGAGTTCTTTGTGCTACTTGAGGGAATCTTTGAGGAAAGGCATTTTTATGACCATTACCCTTTGGCATGTAAGGTTTTGGTTGTCTCATTTTATTTTGCCTTTGAGGATTGTTGTCCCTAGGTCTATTCAGCTGAGGCTTTCTCAGTAGAGTTGGCCTAGGCTGATTATACCTTGGATAGCTCCTCTAAACATTGTTCAGGAGAGTTGCCCTACCATTGGGTCTACTCTGCTGACCAACATTCTTTTTGTGTTCAGGGACTTTGGCCTTTTCCTTAGGTTTGGGCCTAGTCTCCTGAAGCACTTGAATTGGCAAGTCATCCATTTTGCCCTTTCCTTTGTTCAGTGGCTGAATCATTTCATTTTCAGCTTGTTGTGCCACTGATTTTACAAAGATTCTCTTAGTGTTACTTGTAGAAGCAACACTAAGACAAGGTGAAGATTCAAATGGATCAAAACCTAATCCACTTCTTTGAGCCATAAGTCTTTGGTAACTCTGAATTTCCTCTATTGCTTTAGTGGATCTTCTCAGAGCAGACATCTTTAATTTCAGGCTCTCTTCACTTGTTTTAAGAATGTCATACTCATGTGAGAGGTTTTCAAATTTAGTTTGAAGAATCTTTAATTCAAAGTCTTTTCTCTTCTGAGATAGGAGTTGATCATCAATCTCCTTTTGTTGGTCAACTATCCTGAGATTTGCTTCCTCAAGCTCTCTCAAGACTTGTTGATACAGCTCAGTAGATTTGACATCAACAACTAACTCAGAGTTTTTGGCAAGCTCAATTGACAATCTTTCATTTTCTCTCACACAATTGTCATGAAATTCTTGTAACATAGTGAAATCTTCCATCAACTTTCCAAGAGAAAGTTTCAGGTTGACTTCACTAGTGTTTTGTGAAATGAATGATGGTGAGCTAGAAGTAGAGGATACCTCATCATCCTCAAAAGCCATGTTGCATATGTAGTTGTTGGGAATAAAATGATTTTAATTTAGATACCAAAACCCCTAATTGATGATGTTCAGATTAGTTGAGATACACTCAAGTGAGATCAGTTTAGTTGTCTCAGGACACTTGAGTAAGTAGAAATGCTTAAGTCTATAATCTCAGAAATGTTGTGAGATTTGTAGTTCAGGATAGTTGTCCAAAGCTGGAATGTTAGGCAGCTTAGTTAGTGTTAGTCTTTAGGACAAGGTTGTTGAGTTTTCCGAACAAGCTGACTAAGTGGACAACATGGCTGAAAAGATCAAGAGTGATAAGGCAATGCTCATTGAATGCAAATGATCAGATCAATTGAAGTGCAAATGATCAAGAGCATTGAATGCTAGATTCATAGAAGACACATTTATTGAAGCATTTATTACCATCAAGCCTGAACTAAGCATTGAAGACTCAGAAGCATTAAAGATTGAAGCATTGAATGAATGTTGGAACATTCTAGTTTGCAGCAGGAATGTTCAGGGGAGTTGTCCCATCTGACCGTTGGTTGGGTGTAGAGCCTGCCACAAATCAACCTTGGGAAATGTGCATATTTGGAATCTGACACAAGTCATCTCAGCCGCATTTTTCAGAAGTCAACACATTCATTCAAGCAACCATTGAAGAAGCTTTTACACAATGGATAAAAGGATGTCTAGCTTCACAACCGTTTCAATGGTGCTGCAAATAGACAAGTTTGAATTGCTATCTCTCCAACGGTTAGTTGTTCAAATTTGCCTATAAATTCAGAAGTGATCAAAGGATTCAAGTATCCAACTACTTGCTATCAAACTATCATCAAGCAATCAAAGGAAACCAAAGTTGTTCTTAAGAATCCCAAGTTTCCTGATCACTTCATATAGCTAAGCCAATCTTTGTAAACATCTCAAGCTTAGCATTGAGATATCCTAAGCCTTTACACTGTTCTTATTGTAAAGGATATCTCTACTAGTTGGAACCAAACCTCAAACCTTTATCTCATTTAGTGAAGAAAGAGTTTGTTGTAGAAGTGAGGAGTTAAGGACTGTTATTGTGAAACACAGTCTTAACTTAGAGAGATTGAGCACTAGAACTCAGAATATCCTAGGGATCAAAGCACTAAGAGAGTGTTGTTGATCAGTGCACCTTGGCACTATAAAACAAGCTAATTCCATTGTTAAGGAATTATCCTGTTCAATCAGGGAAAGTGGATGTAGGAGCTTGAGTCTCTGAACCACTATAAATTGTGTGCCATTTACTTATTGCATTCATTCTTGTTCTTACAATCAATCATTTTTCAAAAGTGTATTTCAGTAAGTTAAGAAAATTTGTTTTGGACAAAGTCCCTGATCATCTGTTTTTCAGAAATTAACTTGGAGTATTTATTTAAGAAAAAGGCCAACCACATTCTGCACTTAGCAACTCTCTTAGATATTTATCCAACTGATCACTCAATAGTAATCAGTAGGACAAGTATCTATTGAAGTTCACACTCAGGCTTGTTGTGAGACAACCTTCCTGATAAGACCAAATTGTTTGAAAAGAAAAGAATTTGCATACACAAGTGCATTCCCCCCCCCCCCATACACTTGTGTCATACTCCACAAAGGACCAACAAGTGGTATCAGAGCAGGGGTTCAAAGACCACTGCTTCTGAAAATCCAACTGATTTTCAAAATCACATTATTTCTGTGGTCACTGAACTGATCCAAATTTCTGAAAAACTTATTTGTGTTTATCTTATTCCATTTCTATAGAAATAGCTAACAATGCAGTTCCAGGAGATGCTGTCAACACCATCAACAACATGGGTCCAAACCAAGTCAATCATATCTCTCATCACAAATTGCCAATGTTCTCAATTGAGAACTATGATTTCTGGAAGATCAGGATAAGAGCACATCTTGCTTGCCAGCATGATGAAATGCTCAAAGTCATCACCAGGGGGCCCTTCACATTCACCAAAGCAAATCCCAAACTCATTGATGCTCAGAAAGCAGATCCAAGGGAGTTGCTACCTAAGGATGAGGATGAGTTTACAGCTGAAGAGAGAAAAAGGCACAACCTGAACTACATTGCTATGAATACCTTGTACCAGACCATTCCAGATGCAGTGATGGGAAGAGTGTACCACTGCACAACAGCAAAGGAGATTTGGGACACCTTAGCACTCATGTGTGAAGGTACCCAAAAGATAAAAGAAAACAAGCTTCAAGTGGCTATCCAAAAATATGAACAATTTACTATGGAGCCCAATGAAACTATTGACCATCTTGATGGCAGATTCACTGACATCATGAATGAGATAAACTCTCTTGGCAAGTTCTATGCCAAAAGAGAAGTTGCTTTGAAAATTCTGAGAAGTCTCACATCTAAGTGGGACATATACTCTGTCATGATGCAAAACACCAGCAATCTTGACAACATGCCAATGCAACAAGTGTTCTCTGAACTCAAAGCATATGAGTTTGATTTAAACAGGAAGAAAGTGCATGATGAGCCATCCTCCTCAAGCAAAGGTGTTGCTTTCAAAGCTGCTGAAACAGAAAAGAAGAATACTCAAAGATCCTCTCAAACTGTTTCAAAATCTGAAATGAAGGAGGAGCTGACACTCATGGCAAGGAGATTTGAGAAGCTCAACTCCATATTTGGTAGATACAAAAAATTCTACCAAGACAACAGAACCAAAAGGAGATTCAGTTCTCCTGACAACAAATCAGAGGACAAAGTCTCTGATGAGAAGAAAGAAGACAGATATGCTGATAGAAAGAAATACAACAAAGCTGAACCATCATCATCAAGGAGGAAGGAGTCCTCAAGCAATAAGAATGATGATGAAGATGTGTGTTACAACTGCCAGAAAAAGGGTCACTTTCAGTATGATTGTCCTGACCTGAGCTCAAAAGAAAGAAAAGAAAGGCAGAACAAAAGAGACAAGAGGCTGAACAACATGAAGGCCATGGTAGCTGGGGAATCAGCAAGTGAAGAGAGTGTCTTCTCTTCTGATGATGGACTATTCTCCAATAGTGACAGTGATGATGACTGTCAAATGGCCTTTGAAAATGAAGAGGTATGTTCATCTTCCAATTCTTCTAATAACACACATGAGTCCAGTGAAATCCACTTGAAACTCAACTTTGGGAAGTTACTTGAGGATTTCACCAGGCTACAAGAAGTATGCAATATGGCACTGAGAGAAAATGAGCAATTGAATTCTAAAGTTCAAACTCCCAACCTTCCTGAACCAGAGTTTGACTTTAAATCAATTGAGTTGTATCAACAGACTGTGAGAGAACATGATGAAATGTCTCTCAAAGTCACTGAACAACAAAAGTTGATTGATGAACAAGAACTGGCCTTGAGGAAAAAGGATTTTGATCTTAGAATTCTTCAAGCTAAATTTGATAATCTCTCAAGTGAATTTGATACTCTTAAATTGAGTGAGGGGAGCTTAAAAATGAAGATGTCTGCCTTGAACAAATCTGCTAAAGCAATAGAAGAAATTCAAGGGTTTCAAAGACCATTTGCTCAAAAAGGTGGATTAGGCTATAATCCATTTGAACCCTCACCTGGTCTTAGTATTGCCTCAACAAGCAACTCTAAGATGACTTTTGTAAGATCAGTGGCTCAACAAAATGAAATAGAAGTAAACCAACCACTGATCAAGGAAAATGGTAAAGGAATTTTTATACCTACTCAAGTAAACAATGTCTCTAAACCCATACCTAAGGAAAAGGTTAAGAACATTGTATACAAGAGAAATGAGGTTCAGAAGGGAAGAACCAATGGAAGGTCAAACCACCTGAACACTCATCAGTGGAGTTGTCCAAAATCTACACAGAAAAGGCCAACTCAAATGAGGCAACCTCAACTGAATAGATTAAGGCCCAACCCCTCTGATAGGTATAAAAGCTTCAGGAAGCCTGGACCTTACATGCCAAAAGGAAAAGGCCATCCAAACCCCTATCCTCAAAGGTCTTACCAAGCTGCACCTAAGTCTAGTAACTTCAGGAGATATGCCCCAAAGAAATTCACCAACTCTCCTGAACCCTACAAGACTAACACTTATGCACAGAAACCACCCAAGGCATATAAGGGTAAGACTGTGTATGTAGATGTAAATGGAAACCAAGTCAGTCACTTTGAGTCAATCAGAGTAATTAGGCAGATTTGGGTTCCAAAAGGTACAGCTAACCCTCTAGGACCAAACATTCAAAGGGTACCTAAAATTTGACTTTGCAGGACTGCAAGGACCACAAGAAGAGGAGAAGCATCAACAAGAGAACAGCATGGTACTTGGACAGTGGATGTTCAAGACACATGACTGGGAACAAGGAGCTTCTCTCAGAATTCATTGAAAAAGATGGTCCTTAAGTAACCTTTGGAGACAGCTCTCAAGGAATCACAAGAGGTTATGGTACATTAAACATTGGTAGTGTCAAAATTACTGATGTCTCATATGTCCTAGGCCTAAAATACAATTTGCTGTCCATAAGTCAAATCTGTGATAAAGGATACAGTGTTGAATTTGCACCAAATGAATGCGTTATTAAAGATAATTCAACACAACAGGTGCTACTAACAGGGGTGAGAAAGGGAAATGTCTATTTTGCAGATTGGAGCAAAACCCCTAAAGCAGTTTGTCTTGTTGCCAAAAGCACAAGTGAGCAAAGCTAGCTATGGCACAAGAGACTAAATCATCTGAATTTCAAAACCATCAACAAGATTGCAAGAAACTCTCTAGTTAAAGGGCTGCCTAATCAAGTGTTCACCAAAGAACATATATGCCAGCCATGTCAGGAAGGAAAGCAGATCAAAGCTTCATTCAAAGGAAAGCCTGTCATCTCAACTGAGAGAGTTCTTCAACTACTGCATATGGATTTATTTGGTCCAATTATCCCAGTAAGTATAAATGGAAGAAAATATGCTTTAGTTGTTGTTGATGATTTCTCCAGGTACACTTGGGTAGTATTCTTGCTGAACAAAAAGGAGACCCAAGTCAAGCTACCTGAATTGATGATGAGATTGAGCAATGAAAAGGGCCTAAGTATTGTCAAGATCAGATCAGACAAAGGCACTGAATTCATAAACTCATACATCAATGAGTATTGCGGCAAGAATGGCATCACTCATGAGACTTCAGCAGCAAGAACACCTCAACAAAATGGGGTTGCTGAAAGAAGGAACAGAACCTTGAAAGAGGCAGCAAGAACATTGATTGCTGAATCCAAACTGCCTAAAAGGTTCTGGGCTGAAGCCATTAGCACTGCATGTCACACTCAAAACAGGTCCTTAATCACCAAAGGACAAGGTGAAACCCCATATCAAATATGGAAAGGTAGATTGCCCAATGTTGCTTATTTTCACATATTTGGTTGCAAGTGTTTCATTCATAATAATGGGAAAGAACAATTGAAAGCTTTTGACAGCAAAGCTGATGAAGGAATATTTGTTGGATATTCACAAATCAGCAAGGCTTACAGAGTCTACAATTGTAAAACCCTTATTATGGAAGAAACACCTCATGTTGTGTTTGATGAATCTATTTATGAGTTCAGGGATAGAAACCTGAATATTGATGAAATAACACAAAGAAAAACCAGATTAAGGCTTCAAAGCAAGGAAACATTGTTTGTAGATGTTGCCCAGCCTGAACTTGATGACAATAAAAAACTGGACAACTTACCTGATGGCAATCAACCAGAAGCCAACCAACCTGAAGGTGAAATAGAACTGACTGACCCCATCCCAGTTCAAAACCAGGTAACAACTACCAATGAAGAAGCAGGCAATGCTGAGGTTGTAAATGGATCCAATATTCAACGGGGAACCAATGAAAATGTCAACTTATCTGACAATGAGGACAATACCCCTGAATATGATCCTGAACTTGATCCTTCAATTAACTTTCCTGAATTTAATGAGTCTAGTGATCCAACTTCAGATGAGGACAATCCTCCTGAAGGGATCAGGTCTAGAAGGACTTGGTTGCATGACCATCCAACTAGCCTGATACTTGGTAACCCAAGTGAAGGGATCAAAACTAGAAGGTTTCATGGAGAAAGTGCTCTGTTTTGTTGTTTCCTTTCAGAACAGGAACCAAAAGATATTGAGGAAGCACTTCAAGACACCAACTGGATCATAGCCATGCAAGAAGAGCTAAACCAGTTTACCAGAAATGAAGTATGGGAGCTGGTGGATAGGCCAACTCATCAAGATGTCATTGGAACCAAATGGGTGTTCAAAAATAAGAAAAATGAAAATGACATCATTGTGAGGAACAAAGCAAGACTGTGGGCCAAGGGATATTGTCAATCTGAAGGGATTGATTATGATGAGACCTTTGCTCCAGTGGCCAGACTTGAGGCAATCAGACTCTTCTTAGCATATGCAGCTCACATGAGATTCAAGGTGTATCAAATGGATGTGAAGAGTGCATTTCTCAATGGGGTACTCAAGGAAGAAGTATATGTTGAACAGCCCCCAGGCTTTGAAGAAGGAGACAAGGTGTACAGATTAAAGAAAGCCATCTATGGCTTAAAGCAAGCTCCAAGAGCTTGGTATGACACCTTATCACAGTTTCTACTAGATCATGGTTTTGTCAAAGACACTGTTGACAGAACCTTGTTCAGAATCTGTGAAGGAGATGATATTCTGTTAGTCCAAATCTATGTGGATGACATTATATTTGGATCTCCAAATGAGAAGCTGTGTGAAAATTCTCCAAGCTCATGTAGAGCAAATTTGAGATGTCCATGATGGGATTGATGAATTTCTTCTTAGGACTTCAAGTCACTCAATCAAAGAAAGGAATATTCATCAATCAGGCCAAGTATACAAGGGACATGATCAAGAAATTTGGATGTGCTACAAGCAAACCAGTCAGAATTCCTATGAATACAAACTGGAAGATGGATCCTGATGAAAGTGGAGAATCAACAAACTCCACTAACTACAGAGGAATCATAGGATCCTTGCTATATCTCACTGCAAGTAGGCCTGATATCACATTTGCAGTTGGAGTTTGTGCAAGATTTCAAGCAAATCCAAAGAAGAGCCACCTTGATGCTGCCAAGAGAATTCTAAGATATCTCAAGGGATCTGAGAATCTTGGATTATGGTATCCAGCTGATGACAACATTGAGCTCACTGGATATTCAGATGCAGATTATGGAGGATGTAGAATTGACAAAAAATCCACCTCTGGAACATGTCAATTCTTGGGCAGCAAGCTTATCTCATGGTTCTCCAAGAAGCAAAATACAGTTGCCACATCAACAACTGAAGCAGAATATGTAGCAGCTGGAAGTTGCTGTGCTCAGATACTTTGGCTCAGGCAGCAACTTAGAGATTACAAAGTCATCACCAATGAAGTTCCAATATTCTGTGACAACAATAGTGCAATTGCTATCTCACAGAATCCAGTGCTACACACCAGATGCAAGCATGTTGATATCAAGCATCACTTCATAAGGGATCATGTGGAGAAGAAAGATATCAAGCTTGTCAAAATCCACACTGATAAGCAAAAAACTGATATCTTAACTAAGCCATTAGCTGAAGCAAGGTTCTTGGAACTTTCAGCTGAATTGGGCTTACTTGATCCAGGGAAGATGGAGAAATGAAGGAAGGGAGCTAATATGAAGGGGGAAGTTCATTAAGTTGAAATTCAGCAAGGTTGACCAACCTCACTGAAGCTTTCTGCCAAAAAGGGAAACTCAGTAAAGTTGTCCTTGGAGTGTTCAGCAATGTTGGTCAGGAGATTTGTCCTAGTGGGACCCAGTCAGCAACATTGGGACTCACTCAGGCATATTGGTCAGTCATTTTGACCAAAACTGAAGTCAAAACACATCTCAGGATGTTTGTCCAAGTTTATAGGGTGATAATTGCTATTTTTAGCATTGATTGGACATTTAAAAGATTTCTTGGTCTAAGAGTAGACCATTTTAGGATGGCGTGTGCTATTAAAGGTTTTGCCCCCAATATGGCAAATCAGCATTTAATGCAAAAATCTCTTTTAAGATTGCATAAATTACTGTGCCATCATCAAAGCCATTGATTAGTAATTAACCTTCATCAAACCGTCCCAAGCCCACTACCCCACAATATCCATTTGGTTTTTAATTTTACCCACCATCAAACACTATTAACCAACGGTTAATAAATTCTCTACATATAAAAACCCTTTGTTTTTACCCACCTTCCTCAAGCACTCATATTTTCGAACCCTTTAACTTTTTGAAAACCTCTCAAAACCTGCAAATTTCTTCAAACTTATCTTTCACAAATTCACCTATGGCTCCCAAAATCAAAAGAGAAGAACTAGTAGATTTCAATGATTCATCCTTGGATATTGACTTCTCTTATCTCAGTAATCCAAACTCTCTGTGGTTTGAGAAGTTGGTGGCCTTTGAAAGCCCAGACAAAGAAGTTCTTCCAGTCCTCCAATGGTTGAGGGAGGCAGGGCTTGAAAAGTTCTTAGGCACCAAGCCAGATTCTTGCCTAAACCCTTTTATGGCAGAATTCTTTGCCCATCTCAGATGGAAGGGCAAGAAGGGTGATGTGTGCACCAAGTTGACTTATGCTGAAGAAGATGAAGAAGAAGAGAGTCAACACACCATCATCTTCACTGCTGGGGATCTTGATGCTAGCTTTGGGCTACCATCTGAAGGCCAAAATCCAGAGTTCTACAGAGAAGGAGAGGAGCAGGAGTTCTCCAATCCATGGATGAAGATACCCAAAAAACTGGTAAGTGCTCAGAACAAGAAAACATTAAAACAAGTTTATGAGAACTAATTTGATTGTGTTGTGAAAAGCTTATTGAGCCACTCTGGAAGTGTTGAACAAATTAGCATGCCAAAGTTGAGAGTAATGGCTGCTGTAATTGACTCTGCTGAAAAGAGAGTCAAGTTTAATTGGAAAAAGTTCATTTTAGAGAAAATGATGAATGAGAAGTTTAAGTTCAAGGAGGTGAAGCACCACAAGGTGGTGGTGGATGGAAGGCTTCAATTTTGCACAAGAGCAAGCCTGCTCTTGGAAAGATTTGCTCATTACACACACCTCCAAGCCAAGCCAAAGCCATTTCCAGCCCAGAAAATGATGTTTAGGAAGCTGTCTTCAAAGTCTGAAAAGAGAAAGCAAGAGGCAGCATCCAAGAAGGCCTTAAGTGTTGTACCAGCTACCAGATCCTCCCCAAGAAAAAGGAAAGCACAACCAGCAAAAAGTCAGCCAAAGATGAAAAGGATGAATAAGATCCTCAGTGAATCTTCTCCAGAGAGCCAGTCTAGAAGTGGAGGTGCAACTTCTGAGGAAATTGACAAAGTGGTAGAAGAAGGAGTCAACCCCCCTGAAGAAAGTGAAGAAGTCAGGGAGATTGTCCCTCTGCAACCTGAATCTGTGACTGAGTTCAGGGACCTTGATAAGCCAACAAGGTCAGAGAGAAGGAGAAGGATCATTAAGACTTCTGAGAAGCAGAAGTTGATGGAGGAAGAGAAGAAGAAGAAGGAATTCTTCAAGGAGATTAGACAAGCAAGTAGGTCTAACTCCAAGTCAAAGTCAAAACCCAACAGCCCTGAAGCCAACTCTCCTGATATTCAATCTCAAAGAATATCACCAATGCATGAATAAGAGGAGTGCAAGACTCCTGAAGATGCCCCAATTGTGGCCAAGAAAGTTTACTCTCCTGAAGGTGCTCCTGATAGGACAGGTATTGATGTCCTGGTTGATTTGGTTGATATTGAAGATAGGCCATTCTCCCCACTTGATCCCAGACTTCTTTCCTACACCAAACTCCTTGAAACTGTTCTTCAAGAAGCTGATCAAGTTATTCATCCACCCATTCCAGCCATTCCAATAACCTCCTCAGGAACACTGCTCTCTAAAGCACCTGAGTCCCAAATTGTTTTAAGTTCATCTGAACCCAATCCTTCTGAACCCAAACTATCTGAGCCCCAGCCCAACTTACGTGAATCTCAATCCAACCCCCCTGAATCCCAAGCCAACTCTTCTGATGGAGATGGAAGTGATGAAGAGTACACATATGAGGGGATGCTGAGGCAGATTGCCAAAGCTAATGTGGATGAATTGTACCCAGGATTGAAGGCTTATCCTAGGCTACAACAACAGTTCTATGATCTCAGGGCACTTGTTGAGATCAAGGATAGAACAATGGTGGAGATAGCTCAAGCTGTCAAGGATAAGGGAGCTAGCTGGTGGCAGGTTGAAGAAAACAGACTCTTACATTTTGCAAATGTGAAGAAGTCCAGTGTGTTGACCACTGAGGCCTTGTTTTGTGCCATTGTACATGAGAAGGTGATTGATGAAAGAGAAAGGATTGCACAAGGCCTTAAGCATCCTGATAGCACTTCTGATGATAATGATGATGATGATGACAACACCAATCCCAATCCTCCTGGCCTCAATTCTGCTCAGGTACATTACTTGACCTATCATTCAATTAAGGACTCTGATCAATCAGAGGGGTTGACCAAGGGTGGTGACTCAGTCCAAGATGCATTGGCCAAGGATGGTTCTTCTGAGCCTGAGGCACAGCTTGACAATGTTGAGACTTCCCTAGGAGAAGCTGGTTTGACTAAAGCCTCATCAATGTCAGGACTGTTGGACATTGACCAACCTTTAGTCATTCAGGATGACTCAGTGGACTTGGGATGCCCAAGCACTGTGATTTCCCAACAACTGCCCTTTGTGGATCCTGTTGAGGATATGAAGGTGTCAGGATTAGGATTAGAAGGAGTTGAAAAGGATGTTAGCATGGAAAAATCAGAGGGAGATGGTGAGGATTGTGTGATTACTGGCAGTTTGAGTGCACCAAAATTAGAGGGAGATGAAGTAGAAATATTGGGTGCAGCCCAATATGAGAGTCAGGCTATTCTTCAAGTCAAATCTGAACTTGATGAATCCCTTGGTGAAAGGAGGCCTGATTCTCCAGTGAATGTGAGTCCATCTGATATGAATGAAGAAAAGAACTTAGTTGAAAATGAGAGTGTAGGTGCTGATGTATCAGACCTAATGGGAGAAGAAAAGAATGAGGGTGTTGAGGGTGTTTTAACTAACCCTTTGAGTTTTACAGATTCAGTGGTTGTTACAATTGAACAAATTTTTGCAGATGCTTCCCTCACTGACATTCCAGTTGATGATGATACTGATCTTGAGGCAATTTCAGCAAATGTGTCCACTTTGAACAAAATATACTTTGAGCAAGCTAATGCAACTGAGGCTGGTTTGCAAATTGCAACAAAGACTGCTACCTCCATTGAGCAACAGTCAGAAAAGTTGGACAATCTGGTCAGGGAAGTTGGGAAGGCACATGCTGAAACAGTGGATACCCTTGATGGCCAAGGCAAAACTCTAGCCTCTGTGGAAATGAGGCTTACAGGGTTCAGAAGATGTGATCTTGCCAACCTTGGATGCAAGAATTGGTGGTGTTGAAACTGGACTGCAAACAGTTTCAACAGAAGTTACAAAGGCCAAGGATGCAATGGCAAAATTCACCAAGACTGTGAAAAAGGAGCAGCAAGGCCTCAAAGATCTTTACAAGCACAATGTGAGGGCTTTAAGAAGGACAATAAAGGATGCATTGAGGCAGAGGACAACAACTCAAAGAAGGAAAGCTGAGGAGCTCAAGGCTGCTATGGTGAAAGAGGCTGTTGAAAAGTTCACAGTGGAACTTATGGCCAAGGTGTCTGATCAAGTTGTGGCCAACCTCACTGATCAACTGCAAGCCAAACTTGATCAATCATTGAAAGCCACTCTTGATGCTATTGTTGCTCAGAAAATGAAGCCTGTCCACACCTTTCTGAGTATGGCTGATGACAAAATGCAGAACATTCGTGATGAGAATGTGTATTTGCTGCAAGAATTGAAGTCCCTCACTCATGCTCACTCACACCTCTCTGTCACAATGAGTGAATTGAAGCCCCAATGCTTTGATAATGCCAAAAAAGGGGAAAGGGAGAGAGCTAGGGCAAAGGGAACCTTGAGGATTGGTGAATCCAAGGGAAAGGAAAAGGTCCCTGAAGTTGAGGAGGAGGAAGAAGAAGACATTGGGAAAGGCAAAGGCCCAATGAATGTTGAAAATCTGACTGAAGAATAGCAGATCCAGATTGCAGTCAAGGAGTCTATGATTTCAGTGATGGAAAGTCAGGCAAGAAGGCAACAGAGACCTGGTGGTGAATCTGCAGGCCTTGACCCCAAGGAGAAGGTTGTTGAAGTAAGGGGGAAGGTGACCAGAGCCTCTGAGAGAAAGAGAAAGGAGCAAGCCTTCAATGAATTCCCAACCAGCCTGACCCTTCCATCTGAATTTCAATCTGAAGAGTCAACTCCACTGAGGCAGTCAAAGAGGTTGAAGAAAGCAGCCAAGTTGCCTGAAATCCAAGAAGAAGAAGCTGAAGAAGAACAGGACAAAGAGCCTGAAGTCAAAATGCCCAAGCTTGCTGATGATCCTTCAAAGTTATTTGAAGAAGGATTTGGAAAGGATCCTGAAACACAGGAGAAGCTAGCTCTTCAGAGAGCTAAGGAAAAGATGGATCAGTTGGTTGAGGCCAACAAGGCAAGAGATGAGAGAAGGGCAAACTTCAGAGCACCAAGGAGAAGGGCATCTTACAAGAGACTCAAGCCTCAGATGCTGCAAAGATGGGACACTCAGTACCCTCACCATGATAAGTGGGTGACAATCTCACTGAATGATGCATGGGAGGAGGCCAAGAGAAGCTTTGTGTATGACTTTTATGTCATAGGAAAATGGCTTGAAGAGAGTGTTGATGAGGTATTTGTACAGTTCATGTTTGAAAATCACAGGGATCTATACCAGAAGCTGTTTGCAGCAGCTGAGATGGCAAGAGTGGAGTTCAAGGCCCCTGGTCCTATTCTGTACATGCCTCCCAAGTTCAATGGGAACTTGATTGATGAAGGGAAGATTCTGGAAGAGTTCATCTCAATCATGAGGATGGAGAAGATGAAGCCTGACCCTAAAGGAACCAATAAGGATATCTGGGAGTTGAAGAAGAGGGTCTGGGCTCAATATGGGATTGCTCCTCAGGATGATGGAACTCTCTGAAGCATAAGTTCATTCCTTCCCTATCTTTTTATGATTTTATTGCTTGTTGTTATCCTGCTTTCATTTGTATCAGTTTAGTGAGTCCTTGATTAATTTTCTGCACTGTAATGTTCTATGTTATATATGAAAGGATCACTATATTTCTATCAAGAGATAACAACTCATTATCTCAACTAACCTAACATGACCTATTTACTTGATTTATTATTGTACTAACAGTTTCTTTCAGGAAAGATGACCAGGTCACTCATCCTGAAGGTAAAGTCTAGTATAAGTCAAGTTCCCTTTGTAATAGGTTTTGGCATCATCAAAAAGGGGGAAATTGTTGGGAATAAAATGATTTTGATTTAGATACCAAAACCCCTAATTGATGATGTTCAGATTAGTTGAGATACTCTCAAGTGAGATCAGTTTAGTTGTCTCAGGACACTTGAGTAAGTAGAAATGCTTAAGTCTATAATCTCAGAAATGTTGTGAGATTTGTAGTTCAGGATAGTTGTCCAAAGCTGGAATGTTAGGCAGCTTATTTAGTGTTAGTCTTTAGGACAAGGTTGCTGAGTTTTTAGAACAAGTTGACTAAGTGGACAACATGGTTGAAAAGATCAAGAGTGATAAGGCAATGCTCAATGAATGCAAATGATCAGATCAATTGAAGTGCAAATGATCAAGAGCATTGAATGCTAGATTCATAGAAGACACATTTATTGAAGCATTTATTATCATCAAGCCTGAACTAAGCATTGAAGACTCAGAAGCATTAAAGATTGAAGCATTGAATGAATGTTGGAACATTCTAGTTTGCAGCAGGAATGTTCAGGGGAGTTGTCCCATCTGACCGTTGGTTGAGTGTAGAGTCTGCCACAAATCAACCTTGGGAAATGTGCATATTTGGAATCTGACTCAAGTCATCTCAGCCGCATTTTTCAGAAGTCAACACATTCATTCAAGCAACCATTGAAGAAGCTTTTACACACTCGATAAAAGGATGTCTAGCTTCACAACCGTTTCAATGGTGTTGCAAATAGACAAGTTTGAATTGTTATCTCTCCAACGGTTAGTTGTTCAAATTTGCATATAAATTCAGAAGTGATCAAAGGATTCAAGTATCCAACTACTTGCTATCAAACTATCATCAAGCAATCAAAGGAAACCAAAGCTGTTCTTAAGAATCCCAAGTTTCCTAATCACTTCATATAGCTAAGCCAATCTTTGTAAACATCTCAAGCTTAGCATTGAGATATCCTAAGCCTTTACACTGTTCTTATTGTAAAGGATATCTCTACTAGTTGGAACCAAACCTCAAACCCTTATCTCATTTAGTGAAGAAAGAGTTTGTTGTAGAAGTGAGGAGTTAAGGACTGTTATTGTGAAACACAGTCTTAACTCAGAGAGATTGAGCACTAGGACTCAGATTATCCTAGGGATCAAAGCACTAAGAGAGTGTTGTTGATCAGTGCACCTTGGCACTATAAAACAAGCTAATTCCATTGTTAAGGAATTATCCTGTTCAATCAGGGAAAGTGGATGTAGGAGCTTGAGTCTCTGAACCACTATAAATTGTGTGCCATTTACTTATTGCATTCATTCTTGTTCTTACAATCAATCATTTTTCAAAAGTGTATTTCAGTAAGTTAAGAAAATCTGTTTTGGACAAAGTCCCTGATCATCTGTTTTTCAGAAATTAACTTGGAGTATTTATTTAAGAAAAAGGCCAACCACATTTCGCAGTTAGCAACTCTCTTGGATATTTATCCAACTGATCACTCAATAGTAATCAGTAGGACAGGTATCTATTGAAGTTCACACTCAGGCTTGTTGTGAGACAACCTTCCTAATAAGACCAAATTGTTTGAAAAGAAAAGAATTTGCATACACAAGTGCATTCCCCCCCCCCCATACACTTGTGTCATACTCCACCAAGGACCAACAGTCATCATCATCATCACTGTTGGAGAATAGTCCATCAGAAGAGTTGAAGCTTTCAGCACTTTCAGATTCTTCACCAGCCATCATGGCTTTTCTATTGGTGAACTTTCTGTCTCTTTTTGCTTGCCTTTCTCTTCTTTCCTTAGAGCTCAATTCAGGGCAGCCATACTGGAAATGCCCTTTCTTTTTGCAGTTGTAGCACAGGTCTTCATCATCATCCTTCTTGGGTTCATCTCTTCTTCTTGATGATGAAGGTTCAACTCTACTGGACCTTCTCCTATCATAGTACTTGTCCTCTGATCTTTTCTCTTCAGGCTTCTTGACCTCAGCCTGAGCTTCAGGAGAGTTGTACCTTCTCCTGAATTTGTTGTCTTGGTAGAATTTCTTGTATCTACCAAACCTTGAATTTAACTTTTCAAACCTTCTAGACATCAAGGCTAGTTCCTCCTTCATTTCAGTCTTGGAGACTGACTTTGATGATCTAGGAGTGGACTGCATTTTTGGTTCAGCAGTTTTGGCTTTGAATGCCACTCCCTTTGTAGGATTTGAAGGTTCCTCAACAGGCTTTCTTCTGTTGAGATCGAACTCATAAGCTTTGAGTTCAGAGAAGATTTGTTGCATGGGCATGGTGGAGAGATCCTTGGTGTTCTGCATCATAACAGCATAGACATCCCACTTTTGAGTGAGACTTCTCAAGATCTTTAATCCAACCTCTCTCTTGGAGTACACCTTGCCCAATGAATTGATCTCATTCATCACATCAGTAAATCTACCAGCAAATTTGTCAATGGACTCCTCAGACTCCATTGTGAATTGTTCAAACTTCTACACTGCCACTTGGAGCTTATTCTCCTTGATCTTTTCAGTACCCTCACACATTTCTGCAAGAGTATCCCAAATTTCTTTGGCAGTTGTGCAGTGGTAGACTCTTCCCATGATTGCATCTGGAATTGTTTGGTAGAGAGTGTTCATGGCAAGATAATTCAAATTATCTTTTCTCTTTTCTTCAGAGGTGAAGTCATCTTCATCCTTGGGGAGCACATCTCTTGTATCTGCTCTTTGATCTTCAGTGACCCTGGGATTGGCTTGAGTGAACACAAAAGGACCTCTTGTGATCACTCTCAACATATCAGTGTGTAGAGATGCAAGATGAGCCCTCATTCTGATTTTCCAGAAATCATAGTTGTCTATTGAGAACATGGGCAATTTATGATGTGAGATGTGGTTGACTGGATTTGTGGCCATGTTGTCCAATCCTTGAACAGCAAGAGGTGGAACAGCAGCATTGTTGTTGGCCATATCTCAAGAATAAACAGTTAGTCAACAATTGATAGGATTTCAGATAGATCAGTTCAGTGACCACACCAAATATGTGTTTTTGAAAATCAAGATGGATTTTCAGAAGCAGTGGTCTTTGAACCCCTGCTCTGATACCACTTGTTGGTCCTGAAAGGAGTATATAAAAAGTGTATGGGGAGGGAATACACTTGTATGCAATTTCTTTTAAAACTTGATCAAACCAGAGATGAGCAATGTTGTCTTGGACAACTCTGCTGAAGATGATTAACTCTTTATAGATAATCAAACTACTAAGTACTATTGAGTACTTAGTTGGATAACTATCTAAGGGAGTTATATGTGCGGAATTAGTGGTTGGCCATTTAGTTTAAACTCCTTTTAAGTTCTGAAATCACTTAGTCAATCAATCCAGTTTTCAGGGAACTTGTCCAAATGTCTTTTGCACAGTCTTTGAGTATATGTCCTTTGAAAGATCAGTTTTGTGTGCAGTGTTGAATGTATGAAAGTACTTTGAAATTAAATCAACACAAGAGTTTATAGTGGTTTAGAGACTCAAGCTCCTACATCCACTTTCCCTGATTTAACAGGATAATTCCTTCACTCTTGGAATTAACTTGTTTTATAGTGCCAAGGTGCACTTGATCAATAACACCACTCCTTGGTGAATTGATCCCTAGGATGTCTAGAGTCCTAGTACCCTCTTCTCAACTCAGAACTGAACTGTTCTTCTCTCAACAGTCAGCTCCTACCACTTCTACTACTACAACCTTCTCACTTTCTCACTTGAAAGATGTAAGGGTTGAAGTAAGGTTCCAACTAATGAGATATCCTTTACAATGAAGATCAGTGTATAAGGATTAGGATATCTCTCTAAGCTTTGTATGGATATACAATAAGGTTCAACTTAGATGAAATGTTTGAAGACTAAGATAGTCTTTTGAAAGCTTGAATGTTCTATGAGCTTTGAGCTTCAGAATAGTTGATGTAGTTGGATTCTTTCAAATGGTCTTCACACTTCTGTATTTATAGACAAATGAAGGATTTGCCCGTTGGAGAGGCAACCCCAAATGTCCATAAATGTCTTCTTTGAGTTCTTCAACTTAGAAGACAGATTCTTGATAGTGACATGTCCTCATTTGGGAAATAAACGGTTGTATAGACTTTGTCTTCATTCTGCAGCACTCTTCCCAATGTCTGACTTCAAGATTCACTTGATTAAGCTTGGACATGGCTTCTGAATGTTGCTCCAATGATAGGACAACATTCCTTATCAAATGGATAACTCTTGTTGGGATATAAATTCACCACTAAGCCCCACTTGATGTTAGAATAGTTTTGATGGCCAAAACACTTAGAGTTTATAAATGTAATAGGATCAGCTGACTTGTATAGAACAGCTTAGACTAGTCTTGTGTGATCAACTGTATTGATATCAGCTGATCAGCACAGTCCTGGCTTACATGCCTATCCTCAAGATGAGAAGAGTAGAAGACATGAAGACTAGAAGATCCTTGAAGACCAGATAAGTTAAGGTGCTTGTATACCTACTTATCTGATGGAGTCCAGTTTTAAGATGGCCTAAAAGAAGCACAAAAGATTACCAGATCAGAAGAGTGTTACTCGTCTGATATCAGAAGTCAGAAGACCTAAGGCCAGAAGAGTAGTCAGAAGACTAGTAGTACAGATCAGAAGACTATGTACTCTTCCAGGACTCGGCTGATTCCTAAGTCATCTTGCAATTCAAACGAAGACCTACCTTATTTAGAAGATTGACATGATCCCAGGATTGAAGCAATCAAGCGGCTGGAATCAAGGAATCAAGCTATTATGGAAAGATTGCTCAAACGGCTAGTCAACTCCAACGGCTAGCTGCAACCAATCTCCATTATAAATACAAGAGGATGAGGAATCACTAGATACAAGAAGCACACAGAAGTCACAAGAGAGAATTCACAAGCTAAGCAAGCAATCTAGCAAAAAGCCATATTGTTCTAAGAGTTCTCCAAGAGCCAGAAATCCATTAGATTATCCATAGCTCTTAAGTGCTTCCTATCCAACCCTTAAGAACCTGAAACCTGTTCATGTTGTATATCAATTGTTTTAGGCACAGTGGTTAAGCAAATTATAAGCTTGAACCATTAGTTGGATACATCTCAAAAACCCCAAACCCTCACCGAAAGGTTAAAGTTTTTGAAACCCCTCAAAGTGCAAGTGCTTACAATCACTTGTGGAGATCGCAGCTGTTAGGACGGCTCAGATCTCAAAGTCCTAACCTTGGGACTATAAAGGACAAGACCCTTGTAATTTGTGGAAATTAAAGGGATTAAACATCACGTTAGGACGTGAGAGTGGACGTAGGATCGTATATCTGAACCACTATAAATCCGGTGTTATTTACTTTCTGCACTTTACATTTCTGCTTTTACATTCATCATTATATAGTGCATACTGTTATTTCAACACTCTTTAAAACAGGTCATAACTTTCAAACCAGCATCAGCTGAGTATTTTCATTAAATAAAACAAGTTACAAGAACGAGTTTAAACAAGGGCCACCATAATTCCGCATACAACCTTAACAATCAGATCACTATAGTCATCTGGACCAGCAGACTTGCAGTCCAGTTGACATAGCAATCAGAAGAGGTTCCCAACTCTGTTTAGAAAAGTTTTAAAGTCTATTCACCCCTCCCCTCTAGACTTTAATCCCATTCACTACTCGTTCAGGGACTAACAAGTGGTATCAGAGCAGTGGTTCTAACGGACTACTGTCTCTAGATTATCAGAAGACTTGAGGGAGTCTCTCTGTAGTCCTCTTGAACAGATCTTTTTGAAAAACTTGTTTTTGAAAACTCATACAGCATGAGTGCTAACATGCGAAAGTTGCCTAAGTTTTCAGTTGAGGATTATGATTACTAGAAGATCAGGATGAGGAAGAATCTCACATCAGTCCACTACAAGATGTGGTCAGTAATCACAGAAGGCCCAATCACCATCATGACAGTCAACACTGCACATGGTGATCCAGAAGTCCCAGTTGGAGAACTGGTTCCCAAGCCCATGAAGGATCTCACACCAGAAGAGATGAAGCAATCAAACCTTGACAGCATTGCTCAAGATTACATAATGCAAACTCTTCCAAATGAGTACATTGCAAAGGTAATCCACTTTGAGTCAGCCAGAGAGATGTGGGAGGCATTGGCACTTCTCTGTGAAGGAACTGAGCTGATCAAGGAATCCAAGCTGTCTACAGCAGTCAAGAAATTCGAACATTTCAAGATGCAACCAGAAGAGTCTATTGATCAATTAGACAATAGATTTACCAAGATCATCAATGAGATAGAATCTCTGGGCAAGAAATATACAAATAGAGAGAAAAATCTAAAGATCTTAGACTCTCTAACCAAGAAATGGAGACTCAAGAAGACCATCATCAAGGATACTCAAGATATCAAGAAGTGGTCTGCTCAAACTCTATTTCAGAACCTAAAAGCCCATGAATATGATCTGGAAAGAGAAGAGAACTCAGGAAGTGATGAGCCAACTGCAACCCCATCTACCTCCAAGACTGTAGCCTTCAAGGCAGCCAATACAAAAGCTGCAAGTACCTCATCTGGCAAGACCTCTCTGAAAACAGAAGACTGTGAAGGATCAGACATGAGTCTGAAGGAACAAATGGCTCTTATGATCAAAAGATTTGAAAGGATGAACACCCTCAACAGCAAATATAGAAAATTCTATAGAAACTACAAAGATAGAAGAGCAAGTTCACCCTCCAGAGGTTCCAGAGAAAGAACACCAGAAAGACATCCTAGAAAGGATGTGGAGTCATCTGACAGCCGAGGATCTAGAAGAAGAGATGCCACTCCTCCAAGGAGAGGCAACTCAAATCAGAAACCTGGATCTTGCTTCAACTGTGGCAAACCAGGTCACTATGTCTATGAATGTCCTGAGCTGGATTTGGATGACAAGAAAGAAAGAAGGCCAAGAAGAACCTCAGACAAGAAAGCAATGGTGACTGAAGAATATGAATATCAAAGTGATGAACTCCCTACATCACTAGACGATCAACTCTTTTCAGATGATTCAGACGACCTAGCTATGATGGCCATAGGTGAAAATGAGGTAAACTCCTATACTACTACTTTCCATTCACCTATTTTTTCACAATCAGATGAGATAAACTCATCTGAAGGCGAATCAGAAGACACCTATTATCAATCTTTAAGAAAGGTAAAAGGTGATCTTGATATTGCCACTAGAGCTTTCATAGAAGTGGAAGAGGAGAATAAGGATCTAAGGAAAGAAATTCCTAAGTTGAAAAAGACTAAGTTTGATAACACCCCTGAGTTGGTCACAATAAATGAAAGATTGACCAGAGAAGTGGAGCTTCTTAAGGAAGAAAATACCACAATAACTCAGTTGTATGAGGGGATGTTACAAACCCAAGCTTTAGAAACTAAAGAACTTCGTTCACTACAATCCAAATTCAATGACCTCTTCCAAGCACACAAGCTCTTAGAAAAGGAGAAGGAATGCCTAAATCAAAAGATTTCAGAGTTCAATAAAGCTTCTACTACTATTGAAAGTATCTCTGAATATTATAGATCAAATGGCAATAAGATGGGTTTTGGCTATGAACTCAACCCATCTACATCCTCTCCAGCTGGGGGTAGTACACCTAACAAGTGCACTACTCAGACACATGAAAAGGGTGAGTGTTCTAAACACAATGAACCTAATATGAACCAGAAGGCATCTGTACCAGCTAAGGCTAACTATCCCAAAACCAAAAATGGTAAAGGACAAGCTAACCCCAAGCCTGTACAGAGAAACAGCAGACAGCCTAGACCATCTCGCCTGAGACAGTCTCAGCTGTATGCTGCTCCAGCCAAGAAGAAGAAGTCTTCTTCAAACAAATCTGTTCTCTTTGCACCCCCTATTTCTTATGATATTGTGAGAACAGAAGAGTATGGTCCATATAATCGTGTGCATCGACCAGCTAATGCACCCAGGCCGAATGTAACTAGTCAAAAGATCATGTATGTACACTCCTATAAAGGAAAACCATTTGACTATTACTTAGCTGACACAAAGAACAAATCAGATCAGTCGAAGGTGCGTTCTGGTAAGATTTGGTTCTGTGATGCCCGAGGGAAACAACTCAAATGTTCAAGGTTGTTTAAACGACCAATGTATATGTGGGTTCCCAAGGGTAGTACTAACACCCAAGGACCCAAAACAAAATGGGTACATAAGACTTAACTTTTCTTGCAGGAAAGAAGGGACCTATACAGAAGAGGAGGTCTAGCAGGAGAAACTTGGTACATAGATAGTGGATGCTCAACTCACATGACAGGAACCAAAGCCCTGCTGACCAACTACATAGAGAAGAAAGGTCCAAAAGTTTTCTTTGGTGATAACGCGCACGGTAACACAAAAGGATATGGCACCCTTAAAAATGGTGACATTGAGGTACATGATGTATCATATGTAGAAGGTCTTAAGTTTAATTTATTATCTGTTTCTCATTTTTGTGACACTGGTTACTCAGTCAAATTCTCTAAAGATGAGTGTCTCATAAGTGATAAAAGAACAAAACAAAACCTTCTAACAGGATCTAGAAAGGGAAGTATGTATCTTGCAAATTGGAACAGCTGTCCTAAGGATACATGTCTGCTTGTGCAGAGCCCTAAAGATGTCAGCTGGCTGTGGCACAAACGTCTTAGTCATCTGAACTTTAAGACTATGAACAAGTTAGCAAGGGAATCCTTAGTTGATGGTCTGCCTAATGAACTCTACTGTAAAGATCAGGTATGTGATGCATGTCAACAAGGAAAGCAAACAAAGGTCTCCTTCAAGACCAAGAAGACAGCATCAACCAGCAGAGTTCTTGAATTGCTTCACATGGATCTCTTTGGACCAATCACTCCAACCACTCTAACAAGAAGAAAATACACTCTTATTGTTGTAGATGACTACTCCAAGTTTACTTGGGTTATCTTCTTATACAAGAAGAGTGAAACAAAGCAGAAACTTCCTGAACTATTGAAGAGGATCCAAGTAGAGAAAGGAGAACCAATTGTGAAAATTAGAAGTGACAAAGGCACTGAATTCATTAACTCTTATATCATTGCCTACTGTACTTCTAATGGTATTCAGCATGAGACAAGTGCAGCAAGAACACCTCAACAGAATGGTGTAGCTGAAAGAAGAGTCAGAACACTCAAAGAAGCTGCCAGAACACTCCTTGCTGAATTCTCCACTCCCAAGAAGCTATGGGCAGAAGCCATCAACACAGCTTGTCACACTCAAAACAGGTCAGGTATTCATAAAATACATGAGAAAACCCCATATGAACTGTGGAAAGGGAGAAAACCTAGAGTATCTTACTTTCATATATTTGGTTGTAAGTGTTTCATTCACAACAATGGGAAGAGTAAGTTGAATGCCTTTGATGCCAAAGCAGATGAGGGGATATTCTTAGGATATTCCTCTACTAGCAAAGCATTCAGGGTACTCAACAAACGAACCCTTCTTGTGGAAGAAACACCTCATGTTGTTTTTGATGAATCTTGTGATAAGAATGCAGTAGAAACAAACTCAGCTGCAGAACAGATGAGACATCTAGTGATCAAGTCCAGACCAGATGAGTTCATTGAAGTCAATGAACCTTTCCCTGAAGAACCAGAGGAGGATAAGCCTCATAGACCTGTCACTAGATCTCAAACTCAAGCAGGACAAGCTGACCAGAATCAAGATGCACCAATCCCAAATGCCAGGGGGAATGATCTCTTTGACACACAAGATACAGATGATGATCGACCTAATCAAGTCAACCCTTCTGATGGCACTAGATCAGATGAGGATCCAAGCTCATCCAATGCAGATACTCCTGTGAGGCATACATGGAGAAACAATCATCCATCAAACCTCATCTTAGGAGGAGCAGAATCAGGTGTCAAGACCAGAAGACAACTGAATCAGAACTCACAATCATCTATGTTCTGCTGGTGTGCCTTCTTATCCAACATTGAACCAGCTGATATAGAAGAAGCAATGACAGATAGCAATTGGATCACTGCTATGCAAGAAGAACTAAACCAATTCGAAAGAAATGAAGTCTGGGAATTGGTAGATCGTCCTGAAAACCACAATGTAGTAGGAACAAAGTGGGTATTCAAGAACAAGAAGGACGAAAATGATGTAATAACTAGAAATAAGGCTAGGCTAGTTGCAAAGGGATACTCTCAATCTGAAGGGATCGACTATGATGAAACCTTTGCTCCAGTAGCCAGATTAGAAGCCATACGACTGTTTCTAGCCTATGCATCATATATGGGCTTCGAGGTTGTTGGTCCTGAAAGGAGTAGATAACAAGTGTATGGGGGGGAATACACTTGTATGCAAATTCTTTTCAAACTTTGATCAAACCAGAGCTCAGCAAGGTTGTCTTGGACAACTCTGCTGAAGAAGATTAACTCTTCTAAGATAATCAATCTACTAAGTACTATTGAGTACTTAGTTGAATAACTATCTAGGGGAGTTATATGTGCGGAATAGTGGTTGGCCCTTTTAGTTTAAACTCCTTTTATTTCTGAAATCACTTAGTCAATGTAACACAGTCCAGTTTTCAGGGAACTTGTCCAAATAGGTTTTTACACAGTCTTTGAATGTTTTTCCTTGAAAGATCAGTTTTGTGTGCAGTGTTGATGTATTGAAAGTACTTGAAATGTAAATCAACACAAGAGTTTATAGTGGTTCAGAGACTCAAGCTCCTACATCCACTTTCCCTGATTTAACAGGATAATTCCTTCACTCTTGGAATTAACTTGTTTTATAGTGCCAAGGTGCACTTGATCAAGAACACCACTCTTGGTGAATTGATCCCTAGGATGTCTAGAGTCCTAGTACCCTCTTCTCAACTCAGAACTGAACTGTTCTTCTCTCAACAGTCAGCTCCTACCACTTCTACTACTACAACCTTCTCACTTTCACTCTTGAAAGATATGAGGATTGAAGTAAGGTTCCAACTAATGAGATATCCTTTACAATGAAGATCAGTGTATAAGGATAGGATATCTCTCTAAGCTTGTGTATGGATATACAATGTAGTTCAGCTTAGAAGACTAAGATAGTCTTTTGAAAGCTTGAAAGCACTCTTGCTTGTAGGATAGTTGTCAAGTTGAGATTCAGTTGGATACTTTCAAATGGTCTTCACACTTCTGTATTTATAGACAAATGAAGGATTTGCCCGTTGGAGAGGCAGCCTCCAATGTCCATAAATGTCTTCTTTTAGTTCTTCAACTTTGAAGACAGGATCTTGATAGTGACATGTCCTCATTTGGGAAATAAACGGCTGTAAGAGCTTTGTCTTCATTCTGTAGCACTCTTCCCAACATCTGACATTCAGATTCTCTTGTAAGAATGTGGACATGTCTTCTGAAGGTTGTTCCAATGATAGGACAACATTCCTCATCATTTGGACAACACTCCTTATCACTATCAGCAGTCTTGCTTATCAGCAAGATTGTCTTGCTCTTTCCCTTTTATTTTCTTGAGGATGGCTCTTTCCCTTCAGATGGCTCTTTCCCTTTTATTTCTCTTGAAGATGATCTTAGCTTGTTTCTTTGAAGATCTTTAGGGTGTGGTTGTCTCTTTCTCTTCAGTATAGTTGACCTCAGGCTTTCAGAGCACTTGATCTTGATTAATTGAGCTGAGACAACTCCTCTGGACAACTCTCCTGATCAGCATATTTATCTTTCAGCAGACTTGATCATGATTCCAGAGTTTGAGCCTTGAGGGGACTTGTTCTTGATGTACTTCAAAGCATGTGTTCCCCCTCAATTTGTGCATCTAATCATTTAAGAGCTGCCTAACATATTAGCTCCTCATCTAGCCTATAATCTATATGTTCTAACATTTCTAGAACATACTTATCTTGACTTAGGCATGTCTCAGGGGGTTTTGGTATTAGATCAAAACATATCTCATTTTATTCCCAACAATGGTATATCAAATGGACGTCAAGAGTGCTTTTCTAAATGGTATTCTGGTAGAAGAAGTATATGTAGAGCAGCCTCCAGGATTTGAAAAAGGTGATCAAGTATATCGACTGAAGAAGGCTCTCTATGGTCTAAAACAAGCCCCTAGAGCTTGGTATGACACATTGTCACAATTCCTACTTGACAATGGATATACAAAAGGCAAAGTGGATAGAACTCTTTTCAGAATACAAGAAGGAGAAGACATTCTAATGGTACAAATATATGTAGATGACATTATATTTGGATCACCCAATCAAGAGATGTGCAAGAAGTTCTCTGAACTTATGCAAGGAAAGTTTGAAATGAGCATGATGGGTGAGATGAATTACTTCCTAGGACTTCAAGTCAAGCAGAGTTCAGAAGGGATCTTCATCAACCAGTCCAAGTATACCAAGAGTCTATTAGAAAGATTCAAAGCTCTACAAAGCAAGACTGCAAGGATTCCAATGATGACATCTTTCAAAATGGAACCAGATGAGTCTGGAAAGGCAGTTGACCAAGCTGAATATAGAGCACTGATTGGATCTCTACTATACCTTACACCTAGCAGACCAGACATAACATTTGCTGTAGGAGTATGTGCTAGGTTTCAAGCAAACCCAAAGCAAAGTCATCTAGAAGCAGCAAGGAAGATTCTCAAGTACCTAAAAGGAACAGTCAACCTAGGACTATGGTACCCTGCTGATGACAATCTAGAATTGAGTGGCTATTCTGACTCAGACTATGGAGGATGTAGAATTGATAGGAAATCCACATCTGGAACCTGTCAATTTCTAGGCAACAAGTTAATTTCATGGTTCTCTAAGAAGCAAACCTCAGTTGCAACCTCCACCACTGAAGTAGAGTATATGGCAGCTGGAAGTTGTTGCAGTCAGCTGCTCTGGCTAGTTCAACAACTCAAAGATTACAATGTAGAGGCAAGAGAAGTCCCTATCTATTGTGATAGCAGCAGTGCCATTTCCATCACTCAAAATTCAGTCCTCCACACAAGGTGCAAGCATGTCGACATTCGACACCACTTCATTAGAGACCACCTTGAAAAGAAGGACATCAAGATGGAGAAAATTCACACAGATATCCAAAGAGCAGACATCTTGACTAAGCCCCTAGCTGAAGAACGATTCAAGACCCTATGCTACAGCTTAGGACTCCTGGATCCAAGCACATGAAGAGCAGAGATCAGCTGAAGAACTCAGCTGATGCAGGTGCAGCAGACTAGGAGGATCAGATGAGGTGAATAGACACCCTCATCTTCAGGTAAGTTCATTCCCGATGAAGACAAATAAAGCTGAGGGAAAACTTAGAGTCATCTAATCAAGGGGGAATCAATGATACCTTAAGAATCCTTGATGAAATACTCTAAAATCTGCATTGCATATCATATATATATATATAGACAGCAGACTTGAACAAAGTTATTTGATTTCTTTACAAGCAATGTATAACTATGTATTTTAATAAACTATTCTTCATAAAATACTTTATTTTGTATACATACATACAGTATACTATTGAGTTATACTTGGTTGGATTAATACACCATCCTCACCGACTCAACAGTATGCATGCACTGTACGGACTTCAAATGACTCTTGCTCAAAATTTATAATTTCTGCATTCCATAAGATAAAGTCTGAATATCTTTAAATGTGAACCCTTAGATCAAGAATCTCATTGTTGATCTTAAGAAGTAACTTTTCAGAAATTCAGACCTATCAACTCTATAGTTTTGTCTTATTTCACTCCACTACCTCATTTCTACCCCTATAAAAGGAGGAAGTTATGAGATCACCTAAGAACACAAATCACTAAACATTATTTTTGTTTCAGGTATGGAGACAATCGAAAGAAAAGATGGAATGGAGATCATTCTTCAACCAAAGTCATGGGTGAAGGAGATGAAGATTTGTCCAGAAGATGAAGATGATGCAGATCAACATATTTGGCCTACTCAACATGAGTATGCCTGTGAAAGCTAAAGGAAGAAGAGACGTTCTTGTTGAAAGCTAAAGGAGGAAGAGATGCAGAGGACAAGGCTACTGTGTCTAAACAGAACATGAAGGCTGAGTCCATGGCCCCCCCCTCTTCGACTCCATTGAAGCCTCTTCCAATCTTCCTTCTCCTACCAGAGAAGCGAAGAGATTCAACAAGGACACATTAGATGCTACATCCCATTCGATGATGAGGAACATCAGATGGAGTAGGCAACCTGAACCAGTGGGATATCATCCAGGCTGATCATCATATTGATTTGATGGTCCTACATGGTTCAGAGATAGAAGATAGAACTGGAAGATCCATCAAACCAGGTTGGATCAGCATAGAGCTGGAAGATTCATCATACAGGTTGGATCATCACAGCAAGGATCCATCAAACCAGGTTGGATCACCACTCACAATAAAGCTGGAAGGTACATCATACAGGTTGTATCATCGCAACAATGAAGGATGCAACAAGCCAGGTTGGACATTCAAAGCACAGAAGATTTACTCAGCAAATCTCAAACCTCCACTCAGCTGATCAGAAGACCTACTCAGCTGACCAGAAGACTTCCAAGAAGAATCAGGAGACCTTTTCAGGAAATCAGAAGACTTCACTCTGCTGATCAGATCACTTGATTTTTGAGTTTAATGACTATCTTTGTTGGTCCTGAAAGGAGTATATAACAAGTGTATGGGGGGGGGGGAATACACTTGTATGCAAATTCTTTTAACTTTAGATCAAACCAGAGCTCAGCCAGGTTGTCTTGGACAACTCTGCTGAAGAAGATTAACTCTTCTAAGATAATCAATCTACTAAGTACTATTGAGTACTTAGTTGAATAACTATCTAGGGGAGTTATATGTGCGGAATAGTGGTTGGCCCTTTTAGTTTAGACTCCTTTAATTTCTGAAATCACTTAGTCAATGCAGCACAGTCCAGTTTTCAGGGAACTTGTCCAAATAGGTTTTTGCACAGTCTTTGAATGTTTATCCTTGAAAGATCAGTTTTGTGTGCAGTGTTGATGTGATGTAAGTACTTGAAATGTAAATCAACACAAGAGTTTATAGTGGTTCAGAGACTCAAGCTCCTACATCCACTTTCCCTGATTTAACAGGATAATTCCTTCACTCTTGGAATTAACTTGTTTTATAGTGCCAAGGTGCACTTGATCAAGAACACCACTCTTGGTGAATTGATCCCTAGGATGTCTAGAGTCCTAGTACCCTCTTCTCAACTCAGAACTGAACTGTTCTTCTCTCAACAGTCAGCTCCTACCACTTCTACTACTACTACAACCTTCCCACTTTCACTCTTGAAAGATGTAAGGGTTGAAGTAAGGTTCCAACTAATGAGATATCCTTTACAATGAAGATCAGTGTATAAGGATAGGATATCTCTCTAAGCTTGTGTATGGATATACAATGAAGTTCAGCTTAGATGAAGTGTTTGAAGACTAAGATAGTCTTTGAAAGCTTTGAAAGCACTCTAGCTTGTAAGAACTTTGAGCTTAGTTGGATTGTGTTGAGGTGCTTTCAAATGGTCTTCACACTTCTGTATTTATAGACAAATGAAGGATTTGCCCGTTGGAGAGGCAGCCTCCAATGTCCATAATTGTCTTCTTTCAGTTCTTCAATTTTGAAGACAGTTTCTTGATAGTGACATGTCCTCATTTTGGAAATAAACGGTTGTAAGAGCTTTGTCTTCATTCTGCAGCACTCTTCCCAATATCTGACTTTCAGATTCTCTTGTTAGGACTTGGACATCACTTCTGAAGGTTGTTCCAATGATGGGACAACATTCCTCATCATTTGGACAACACTCCTTATCACTATCAGCAGTCTTGCTTATCAGCAGGGTTGGCTTGCTCTTCTTCAGATGACTTGGCTCATTCCCTTTATCTCTCTTGAAGATGATCTTAGCTTGTTTCTTTGGTGATCTTTAGGGTATGGTTGTCTCTTTCTCTTCAGCATAGTTGACCTCAGGCTTTCAGAGCACTTGATCTTGATTAATTTAGCTGAGACAACTCCTCTGGACAACTCTCCTGATCAGCATACTTGTCTTTCAGCAGACTTGATCATGATTCCAGAGTTTGAGCCTTGAGGGGACTTGTTCTTGATGTACTTCAAAGCATGTGTTCCCCCTCAATTGTGAATCTAATCATCTAAGAGCTGCCTAACATATTAGCTCCTCATCTAGCCTATAATCTATATGTTCTAACATCTCTAGAACATACTCAATCATAACTTAGGCATGTCTCAGGGGGTTTTGGTATTCAATCAAAACATAACTCATTTTATTCCCAACAATTTCCCCCTTTTTGATGATGCCAAAACCTATACAGTTTGTGCAAAAGTGACTTAGCTACACCTATTACATCAATCTTCAGAAGACATGACTAAGGTCAGTTATCCTGAAAAGCAATGAGTTAGTGTATTCACCATTCATGTTGCACATAGGTTTCATAGATAGGCATAGAGAGATGAGTGTTTCTTGATTCAAAATAAGTTCAACTATCATTCATTCAAAAATCATTACAAGCATGTTGATAGTTGAATTTAACATATCAGAGCATGAATCATCAACACTAAATACATCAGAGCATTATATTCTAACAATACTAAGCATATACAAGATTTTTCAACATCAGAGCATAAACTTGTATCAGAGCACCAATCTTGTATTAGAACAAATACTATCACTTCAAGACATATACAAGATCAGAGCAATCCATATCAAGTCAGAGCAAACAGTTTAGCACACCACATCAGCAAACTTGACCATTTTTCAGCATAGTTGATCAATTAAGATAGGTCAGAAGACTTAGCCATTTCAGAGATCATCCTCTCGAGGTGGCACCATCCCATACTGTGCCCACACTCTCCTCTTCAAGGCCATGGCTTCTTGGTTGGTTCCCTTAGGACCAAGAACCATCTTGTTCAGCTTGAGGATCTCAGTGAATTCTCTCAGAATCCTTGATTGATCAATCCATCCATCAAGCTTTGGAGGTAAGTATATGATTGGCTTGGGAGCTGTGAGTTCAATTCTTGCAATGTCAGCAGCTGCAAGCAATTGTTGATAGAGTTCTCTGTAGTACTCAATCATGAACTCAGCAAAATTGGAGTTGACATCTCTTCCATTCCATCTGTCAATGACATACTGATCATAGACAAACTCCCTTTTTGCTTCCTCCCATGAGTCATTCAGCTGAATTGGCACCCATTTATCCAAGTGTGGATATTTGGTGTCCATTGGGATCAATAGCTGTGGCTTCATCTTGTTGTAGGTTGCTCTCTTCCTTCTTGGCTTCTGGAAATCTGCTCTTCTCTTGTCTCTTGCTCTGTTGGCCTCTTCCATCAAGTCCATTTTCTCTTGGGCTCTCATCATAGCCAATTTCTGTTGTGTTTCAGGGTCTTTGCCATACCCTTCATGAAACAACTTTGATGGATCATTGAGTACCACAATCTTTGTCTTCTTTGGTCCAGGTCCAAAGCCTTCTTCATATAACTCTTCAACATCTTCAGAAGCTTTGGTACTTTCAGTGGACTTAGTCTCAGTAGACTTGTCTTTTTCAGCATTCTTGGGCTCTTCAGCAGTTTTGGCCTTCTTTGAGATAGGCTCATCATCAACAACTCTGAATTCAGGTGGAAGATCAAGGCTATTGGGAAAGTCAGTGAATTTCTCAACTTGTCTCTTCTTTCCTTGGGCCTTCTTGATCTTTCCTCTAGTTTGGACACCTTCAGCATCCTTGTCCAAACCAGATACTTCACCACCTGGTCTTTGTTGTAGCCTCACTCTTTCCTCTTGAGCTGAGGCCATAGAGTTCTTTAATGCCAGTGCTAACTGCTCCTCTTCATCCAATTCTTCCAAGTTCAGCACTGCTGGCTCTTTTCCCTTTCCTTCAGGGGCTTTGTCCTTCCCTTTAACTGAACTTCCAATCACTAAGGCACCTTTTGCCCTTGCTCTTTCCCTTTCCCCCTTTTTGGCAGCATCAAAGCACTCAGGCTTCAGTTCACTCATAGTGGATGCCAATAAGGACTGGGATTGGGTTAGAGACTTCATTTCTTCCAACAAATATACATTCTCATCATGTATATTTTGCATCTTGTCACTGCTCAAGCTGAGAAAGGCAAGAACAGGCTTCATTTTCTGTTGGACAACCTCCTCCATGGTTGCCTTAAGAGATGCATCCAATTGGGCTTTCAGGAGCTCAGTGAGGTTGGCCACTGCACCTTCAGCAATGTTGGCCAACACTTCTTGGAAAAACTTTTCTGAGGCTGCTTTGACCATAGCTAGCCTTTGCTCTTCAGCTCTTCTCTTCTGCAAGGCTGTCTTCTTGCCAAGAGCTTGCTTGATTGTCAATCTGATAGCTTGAACATTTGCATTATGATTGTCTCTCAGCCTTTTTTGATCCTTCTTGACCTCCTTTGAGATGTTTTCCATACTGACTTTGGCTTTGTGAACTTCAGTAGAGATGGTTTGAAGACCAGATTCTACTCCTTCAATTCTTGCTTCCAATGTGGGTAGCACCACATCTTCAGAGCCAGTTAGTCTCATTTCAACAGAAGCTAGGGTTCTTCCATGCTCACCTAATGCTCCAGAGGTTTCTTCATGAGCTGTTTGAACTTGTTGAGCCAAGGAATCCAACTTCTCTGATTGCATCCCAAGCAAGGCTTGTGCTGATCCAGTGTCAACTTGGATGGGAGCATCTGTCAAGAGATCTTCTACAAATATTTGATCAAAGCTTATCCCTGCAATATCAGACAAATCAAAAGCATCAGTGAAAACACACTTATCTCCCTCATTTTCTTTTTCATAAGACTCTGATACATCAGCAGTCTTCTCCTCATTTTCAACTATTTCTTTTCTTCCTTCAATAAAAGTTTCCTCACTTAAAGGAACAGGCCTCCTCTCATCAAGGGATTCTTGAAGTTCAGATTTGACTTCAAGAATAACCTGTCCTTCCTTACTTATACCACCCTCATATGTTGGTACACTCACAATCTTAGTGATAACTACCTCTCTTTCATCCACAACTCCCTCTGATTTTTCAAAACTACTTTCCTTTTCAACTTCTTCTCCTAAACCTGCAGCATCTCCACCTTCAGCAAGGTTCAAAGATGGCAGTTGTGGGGAGATCACAGTGCTTATATCAACAGCCACTGAGTCATCCTGAATGATTAAGGGCTGATCAGTGTCCAACTCTTCTGACACTGAATAGGCCTTAATCAAACTAGCCTCTAGAGAGGGAACCTCCACATCTTTAGGTTGTGCCTTGGGTTCAGAAGAACCTTCATTGGCAGATGTGTCCTTGGTTGTGTTACCATCCTTGGTCAACACCTCTGAAATGACAGAGCCTTTCCTATGATAGGTTCTAGGGGGGTTGGAAAGTCTTTCAGAGACAGAAGGTTTAGGGAGATTGGCTTGAGGGGTTTCAGGAGGGTTGGGTTTAGAGGGGTTTGAGGGATCATCCGGGGAGTCATCATCATTGGAGCTGCTTTCAGGGTGTTTGATACCCTTAGCTTTCCTTTCCCTCTCCTCATTAATCTTGTTATCCACCAACTTTGCAAATACTTCCTCATCAGTGAGGAATCTTGTCTTTGAAACTCCAGCAAAGTGTAACAATCTGTTCTCCTCCACTTGCCACCAGTTTGCACCCTTATCTTGGATGACTTGTGATATCTCCATCAAGGATTTGTCTTTCACATCAACAAGCATCCTTAAATCATGAAAGGCCTTCTGAATTCTTGGAAATTCAGCAAGTTGTGGATACAAACTGTCCACAGTAGCCTTGGATCCTCCTCTGAGCATACTTTCATAAGTATACTCCTCCTCATATCCACTTGAATGGGGACTTTGGGTTATAGGGGAGTTGGCTCTGGGTTCTCCTAATGTGGCTTCAGGCAGATTAAGTTCAGGAATGTTGGCTTCAGATGGGTTGGGTGCAGTAGAAGGATCTTCAGTTGCTTTTGAGAGCAATGGATCTGAAGGGGCCTTGCTCAGGGGGGTTGGCTCAAAGAGTGCAGCTTCTAAAAGCTTTGAGTAATTGAGCATAGATGAGTCAAGGGGAGATTGTAATCTTGTCTCATCTACAGCTATGTCAGCTAGCACATCTATCATACTTCTCTGCACACTTCCCTCAGGAGAGTATCTCTTTGTGAGGTTAATGGGGGTGATGGGTTGATTGGTTGGGGTTATGTGGGTTTCAGGGGAGTTGGGCTCAGGATTCTGAATTTCAGGGATGTTGGCCTCCATTGGTTGACCTTCAGGGACCCTGGATTCTGGAGTTCCAGAACCAGATGAGTTGGTCCTTGACTTTGATTTGGTCCTGCTTTCAGCTCTGCTCTCTCTTAGAGCAAGTTGTAGAGACCTTTCTTCCTGAAGCTCCAACACCTTGTCAGTAGGCTTGACCCTTCTCTTGCTAGCCCTACTGCTTCCACTTCCTTCCTCATCCTTCTCAGGGACAACCTCCCTGATCCTCTTATCACCCTTAGACTTTTGTCTAGTCTCATTGTACTTTTGCCTTAATTCTTCTGAATGATCAGAGGGCACTTGTACACCTTCTCTAGCAACTTCTTCAATCTCAGTTGAAGCATCTGAATCTTCTTCTGAGATAATCTGAGACATTTTCCTTGTCTTCACCACCCTTGCCTTTGTCCTCTTTTTCAACTTGGGCTTCTCCTCCACCTTTGCTTCAGCAGGCTTGGCCATTAACATCCTCCTTTTCTCAGTTTTCTTGCTGAGCTTTCTGAATAGAATCTTTTGGGCTGGGAGGGGCTTTGCAAAGGTTTGCATCTGGGAGTAATGGGAAAATCTCTCAATCAACAAGCTTGCCCTAGTGCAATACTTGAGTTTCCCTTCTAGCACCACCTTGTTGTGAGATTTTACTTTGAATTTATCCTTTTCCTTCATCATTTCAGACATAATGAAGGTCCTCCAATCAAACTTGATGCCTTTGTCACTGGCATCAATGACTGCAGCCATGATTCTGATTCTTGGATGGCTGACCTGCTCTAAGCTTCCAGTATTACTCAAGAGACTTTTAGCTACTACCTCAAAGAGGTTGAGAAATTCTGGCTTGAGAGTCTTTTTGTTTTGAGTTGAGGAGAGAGGGCCTGGTGTCAATAGCCATTCTTGAGCTATTTCTTCTTCATGACCAGTGCCATAGATTTCTGGATTCCTTCCCTCAGAAGGCAATCCAAAGGCTCCTTCAAGATCTTCTGAAGAGAATTTCACTCTATGAAATCTCTCTTCCTCTTCTCCTTCAGCAACATAGGATAATCTGGTGGAAACTTCACCATCTTCAGGCTTGCCTCTCCATTTCAGAAAGGCAAAGAATTCAGCCATATAGCTTTCCAAGCAGGAACTTGGTCTTTCTTCCAAGAACTTTTGAAGACCAGCCCTTCTCAATCACCTCAGGGTTGGAGTAATCTCAGGATCTTCACTTTCAAAGGAGATTATGGGTTCAAAATGAAGATTGTTTTTGTTGCTTAGATATCCAAAATCAAGGTCTAGAGCCTTGTTGGAAAAGTCTATAATCATCTCTGGTCTAACTTTGGGAGCCATTGAAATTTACAGAGATGAATGAGTGTTGAGAGAGTTTGAAGAAAAGTAAGCTAGGGTTTGAATACTTGGGGAAGAAGTGTTTGTGGGGGATCTTAAGACTTGGGGATATTCTAAAAAGAATGTTTGTCAATGAGTTGGTGAGGTTTGTGTATTTTCAACGGGTATCAAAAATGGAAACATACACTTGGACGGTCAGGATGAGTTTCAGGGGAGTTGGCCAGTTTTGATCCAATGGTCAAAAACCAATGTAACAGTGAGTTATTGGTTTTATTCAAAACGTGGAAGTTGTTTAATATTAGTTAATGGTTGGGGAGTTTTCGAGATAGATCATGGCTTGAAAAGTGTAATGCAAACAAGAGTTAAATCTTGGCATTTAATGCATGGAAAGTGACCTTTTGGGTGGGGGACAAATTAAATCCTACAGTGATGATATCTGTAGTTGGGACATGTATCAAGGTAGGCAATGATTACCCAAAATAGGTGCTTATCAAACTAAGGGAATAGTTTGATAGCCAAGACAACTTATCTGACCCCACTTGGACAAGTGTCCTGAAGAGATGTGGACAAAGGTCCTGAATTCCAATGGACAAGTGTCCTGAATGATTTTAGCCATCTCTTCTGATATTCAGTAGACTTGACCAAGTCTGTTGAGAACCTTTTCAGTTTCCATATATCTCATTCACTTTTCATGACTTTTACTTGTCCAACTTCCCTGGATCAAGTAATCCCAACTCTGCTGATAGCTCCAGAAATCTTGCCTCTGCAAGTGGCTTAGTTAGAATATCAGCTTTTTGATGATCAGTGTGGATCTTGACCAACTTGATGTCCTTCTTCTCCACATGGTCTCTAATGAAGTGGTGTTTGATATCCACATGCTTGCATCTTGTGTGCAAGACAGGATTTTGTGATATAGCAATGGCACTATTGTTATCACAAAATATTGGCACTTCAGTAGAGTTGACTTTGTAGTCTCTCAGTTGTTGTCTCAACCAAAGGATTTGAGCGCAACAACTTCCAGCTGCAACATATTCAGCTTCAGTGGTGGAGGTAGCCACTGTGTTCTGCTTCTTGGAGAACCATGATATAAGCTTGTTGCCCAAGAATTGACAAGTCCCTGAAGTGGACTTTCTGTCAATTCTACAACCTCCATAGTCAGCATCTGAGTAGCCAGTTAACTCAATGTTGTCATCAGCAGGGTACCAAAGGCCTAGATTTTCAGTGCCTTTGAGATACCTCAAAATCCTCTTTGCAGCCTCAAGATGGCTTTTCTTAGGATTTGCTTGGAACCTTGCACAAACACCTACTGCAAAGGTGATGTCAGGTCTGCTGGCAGTGAGATAGAGGAGTGAACCAATTATTCCTCTATACTCAGTAGAGTTGGTTGGAATACCACTCTCATCAGGATCCATCTTCCAATTTGTGTTCATTGGGATCCTTACTGGCTTGCTGGTTGTACACCCAAACTTCTTGATCATTTCTCTGGTGTACTTAGCTTGGTTGATGAAGATTCCTTCTTTTGATTGCTTAACTTGAAGACCCAAAAAGAAGTTCATCAACCCCATCATGGACATCTCAAACTTGCTTTGCATTAGCTTGGGGAACTTCTCACACAGCTTCTCATTGGGGGATCCAAATATTATGTCATCTACATAAATTTGGACAAGCAAGATGTCCTCTCCTTCAGATATTCTGAAAAGAGTTCTGTCCACAGTTCCCTTGGTGAATCCATGATCCAAGAGGAATTGTGACAGTGTATCATACCAAGCCCTAGGGGCTTGCTTGAGTCCATATAGAGCTTTCTTGAGTCTGTAAACTTGGTTTCCAACTTCAAAACCTGGTGGTTGCTCCACATAGACTTCTTCCTTCAAGACTCCATTCAGAAAGGCACTCTTGACATCCATTTGGTACACTTTGAACCTCTTGTGGGCTGCATAGGCTAGAAAGAGCCTTATTGTTTCTAGCCTTGCCACAGGTGCAAATGTCTCATCATAGTCAATGCTTTCATGTTGGCAATAGCCTTTTGCCACAAGTCTTGCTTTGTTTCTGACAATCACATCATTTTCATTTTTCTTGTTCTTGAACACCCACTTTGTTCCAATAACATCTTGATGTGAAGGCCTATCCACCAGCTCCCATACTTCATTTCTGGTGAATTGGTTCAGTTCTTCCTGCATGGCTGTGATCCAATTGGCATCTTGAAGTGCTTCCTCAATATCACTTGGTTCTTGCTCTGACAAGAAACAACAGAAAAGAGCACTTTCACCATGGAATCTCCTTGTTTTGACTCCAATACTTGGGTCACCAAGTATTAGATCAGTAGGATGGTCAGACAACCAGGTCCTTCTTTTTCTGATCTCTTCAGTAGAGTTGTCCTCTACTGAAGTTGAGTCAATTTGATCATAGAATTCAGGATAATTGAATGCAGGATCTAATTCAGGATCATAATTAGGGGTGTTGTCCTCAATGTCAGGGACATTGGTATTTTCAACATTTTGAGTTCCCCCTTGATTATTTGACCCATTAACTACCTCAGCAGGAACTGCTTCTTCATTGGTAGTTGTTACCTGGATGTGAACTGGGATTGGATCATTCAGTTCACCATTCCTTTCAGTGGGATTTGCCTCAGGAAGGTTGCCTTCAGGATTGTTGTCCAATGTAGGATTTTCAGGTAGATTGGCTTGGACAACATCTATGAATTCAGTGTCTTTGTCTTTTAGGCTTAATCTGGTTGTCCTTTGTGTGATTTCTTCTGATTCCAGGTTCTCATTTCTGAACTCATGAATAGATTCATCAAACACAACATGAGGAGTTTCCTCCACAATAAGAGTTTTCTTGTTGTAGACTCTGAAAGCTTTACTGATTTGGGAGTATCCAAGGAACACTCCTTCATCAGCTTTGCTATCAAATGCTTTCAACTGTTCTTTCCCATTATTGTGAATGAAACACTTGCAACCAAAAATGTGAAAGTAAGACACTTTAGGCATTCTTCCTTTCCAAAGTTCATAGGGGGTTTTGCCTTGCCCCTTAGTAATCAAACATCTATTTTTAGTATGGCATGCAGTGTTTATAGCTTCAGCCCAAAACCTCTTAGGTAATTTTGAATCAGCAATTAGGGTTCTAGCAGATTCTTTTAAAGTTCTATTCCTTCTTTCTGCAACTCCATTCTGTTGGGGAGTTCTAGCTGCTGAGGTTTCATGAGCTATTCCATTAGATGTGCAATACTCATTGATGTAAGAATTAATGAACTCAGTGCCTTTATCAGATCTTATCTTGATAATGCTAAGGCTTTTCTCATTTGACAGTCTCTTTAGAAGTTCAGGCAGTTTGACTTGAGTTTCCTTCTTATTAAGGAGAAATACTACCCATGTGAACCTAGAGAAGTCATCTACTACAACCAATGTGTATTTTCTACCATTTATGTTTGCAGGGGTAATTGGTCCAAATAGGTCCATATGTAACAGTTCAAGTACCCTTTCAGTAGAGATGACTGGTTTTCCCTTAAATGAGGCTTTGATCTGTTTTCCTTCTTGGCATGGTTTGCAAACATGCTCTTTAATGAAAACCTCATTAGGTAGTCCTTTGACTAATGCATTTCTAGCAATTTTGTTCATTGTTTTAAAGTTCAAGTGGTTTAATCTTTTATGCCATAACCAACTTTGTTCACTAGAACTCTTAGCAATGAAGCATGCAGCATCAGTAGACTTGTCCCAGTCTGCAAAATACACATTTCCTTTCCTAGTTCCAGTCAATAGAATTTGTTGAGTTTTATCTTTGATTAAGCATTTTCCACTTGAGAACTCAACATTGAAGTTTTTATCACAGAATTGACTGATACTTAGGAGATTATATTTAAGACCAGCCACATAAGATACATTGGATACTTTGATGTTACCAATCATCAAAGTACCATAACCTTTTGTAGTTGCTTGTGAGCTGTCTCCAAAGGTGACATTTGGGCCTTCTTTTTCAATAAAATCAGTGAGGAGTTCCTTGTTTCCAGTCATGTGCCTTGAACATCCACTGTCAAGATACCATGCTGACTTTTTGCTCATGCTCCTCATCTTGTGGCCTAGTGGTACCTGCAATTAGTTAGGTTTAGGTACCCTTTGAGTTTTGGGTCCTGAGAGGTTAGCTGTACCTTTAGGAACCCAAACTTGCCTAATAACCCTGATTGATTCAAGGTGGCTAAGTTGTCTTCCTCTAGCATCTACATACACTGTCTTTCCCTTAAATGCCTTTGGGAAAGTGTGTGTGAATGTGTTAACTCTATAAGTTTCAGGGGAGTTGTCAAGTCTCCTGAACTTTTGAGTTCTTTGTGCTACTTGAGGGAATCTTTGAGGAAAGGCTTTCTTTTGACCATTACCCTTTGGCATGAAGGGTTTTGGTTGTCTCATTTTATTCTGCCTTTGAGGAAAGTTATCCTTAGGTCTATTCAGCTGAGGCTTTCTCAGAAGAGTTGGCCTAGGCTGATTATACCTTGGATAATTCCTCTGACCTTTGTTCAGAAGAGTTGCCCTTCCTTTGGGTCTACTCTGCTGACCAACATTCCTCTTATGTTCAGGAGCTTTGGCCATTTCCTTAGGTTTTGGCCTATTCTCCTGAAACACTTGAGTAGGCAGATCATCTATTTTGCCCTTTCCTTTGTTCAGTGGCTGAATCACTTCATTTTCAGTTTGTGCCACTGACTTAACAAAGATTCTCTTAGTGTTACTTACAGAAGCAACACTAAGACAAGGTGAAGATTCAAATGGATCAAAACTTAATCCACTTCTTTGAGCCATAGGTCTTTGATAACTCTGAATTTCCTCTATTGCTCTAGAGGATTTCTTCAGAGCAGACATCTTTAATTTCAGGCTCTCTTCACTTGATTTAAGAATATCATATTCATGTGAGAGGTTTTCAAACTTGGCATTGAGAATTTTAAGTTCAAAATCTTTTCTCTTCTGAGAGAGAAGTTGATCATCAATCTCCTTTTGTTGGTCAACTATCCTGAGATTTGCTTCCTCAAGCTCTCTCAAGACTTGTTGATACAACTCAGTAGATTTGACATCATCAACTGCCTCAGAGTTTTTGGCAAGTTCAATAGCCAATCTTTCATTTTCTCTCACACAGTTATTATGAAATTCTTGTAACAAAGTGAAATCTTCCATCAACTTTCCAAGGGAAAGCTTCAAGTTGACCTCACTATTGTTTTGTGAGATGAATGATGGTGAGCTAGAAGTAGAGGATACCTCATCATCCTCAAGAGCCATGTTGCAGACATCATCATCACTGTTGGAGAACAGTCCATCAGAGGAGTTGAGGCTTTCAGCACTATCAGATTCTTCACCAGCCATCATGGCCTTTCTGTTGGTGAATTTCCTGTCTCTTTTGGCCTGCCTCTCTCTTCTCTCCTTAGAGCTTAATTCAGGGCAATCATATTGGAAGTGCCCTTTCTTTTTACAGTTATAGCACAGATCTTCATCATCTTCTTTCTTTGATTCTTCTCTTCTTTTTGATGATGAAGGTTCAGCTCTACTGGACCTTCTCCTATCGGAGTACTTGTCCTCTGATTTTTTCTCTTCAGGCTTTTTGACTTCAGCCTGTGCTTCAGGAGAGTTGTATCTCCTGAATTTGTTGTCCTGGTAGAATTTCTTGTATCTACCAAACCTTGAGTTCAACTTTTCAAACCTTCTAGCCATCAAGGCTAGTTCTTCCTTCATTTCAGTCTTTGAGACTGACTTTGATGATCTTGGAGTGGGCTGCATCTCTGGTTCAGCTGTTTTGGCTTTGAATGCCACTCCCTTAGTAGGATTTGAAGGTTCCTCAATAGGCTTTCTTCTATTGAGGTCGAACTCATAAGCTTTGAGTTCAGAGAAGATCTGTTGCATGGGCATGGTGGAAAGATCTTTGGTGTTTTGCATCATTACAGCATAGACATCCCACTTTTGAGTGAGACTTCTCAAGATCTTCAACCCCACTTCTCTCTTGGTGTAGACCTTGCCTAGTGAGTTGATTTCATTCATCACATCAGTGAATCTACCAGCAAACTTATCAATAGACTCCTCAGACTCCATTGCAAACTGTTCAAATTTCTGCACAGCAACTTGGAGCTTATTCTCCTTGATCTTTTCAGTACCCTCACACATTTCAGCAAGAGTATCCCAAATTTCTTTGGCTGTTGTGCAGTGGTAGACTCTTCCCATGACTGCATCTGGAATTGTTTGATAGAGGGTGTTCATTGCTAGATAATTCAGATTATCCTTCCTCTTTTCATCAGTAGTGAAGTCATCTTCATCCTTGGGTAGTACATCTCTTGTATCTGCCCTTTGAGCCTCTGTGACTCTGGGATTGACAAAGGTGAACACAAAAGGACCTCTTGTGATCACTCTCAACATATCAGTATGAGGAGATGCAAGATGAGCCCTCATTCTGATTTTCCAGAAATCATAATTGTCAATTGAGAACATGGGCAATTTGTGATGAGATATGTGATTGACTGGATTTGTTGTCATGTTGTCCAATCCTTGGTTAGCAGGAGGTGGAACTGCAGCATTGATGTTCTGATCAGGATTCTGCTGCTGCTGGTTCTGATTGTTGTTATTTCCTCTTGACATTTCTTCAAGAAGAGATTAGACAATACATATAAAGGATTTCAGATAGATCAGTTCAGTGACCACAGCAAATATGTGATTTTGAAAGTCAAGATGGCTTTTCAGAAGCAGTGGTCTTTGAACCCCTGCTCTGATACCACTTGTTGGTCCTGAAAGGAGTATATAACAAGTGTATGGGGGGGGAATACACTTGTATGCAAATTCTTTTAACTTTAGATCAAACCAGAGCTCAGCCAGGTTGTCTTGGACAACTCTGCTGAAGAAGATTAACTCTTCTAAGATAATCAATCTACTAAGTACTATTGAGTACTTAGTTGAATAACTATCTAGGGGAGTTATATGTGCGGAATAGTGGTTGGCCCTTTTAGTTTAGACTCCTTTAATTTCTGAAATCACTTAGTCAATGCAGCACAGTCCAGTTTTCAGGGAACTTGTCCAAATAGGTTTTTGCACAGTCTTTGAATGTTTATCCTTGAAAGATCAGTTGTGTGTGCAGTGTTGATGTGATGTAAGTACTTGAAATGTAAATCAACACAAGAGTTTATAGTGGTTTAGAGACTCAAGCTCCTACATCCACTTTCCCTGATTTAACAGGATAATTCCTTCACTCTTGGAATTAACTTGTTTTATAGTGCCAAGGTGCACTTGATCAAGAACACCACTCTTGGTGAATTGATCCCTAGGATGTCTAGAGTCCTAGTACCCTCTTCTCAACTCAGAACTGAACTGTTCTTCTCTCAACAGTCAGCTCCTACCACTTCTACTACTACTACAACCTTCTCACTTTCACTCTTGAAAGATGTAAGGGTTGAAGTAAGGTTCCAACTAATGAGATATCCTTTACAATGAAGATCAGTGTATAAGGATAGGATATCTCTCTAAGCTTGTGTATGGATATACAATGAAGTTCAGCTTAGATGAAGTGTTTGAAGACTAAGATAGTCTTTGAAAGCTTTGAAAGCACTCTAGCTTGTAAGAACTTTGAGCTTAGTTGGATTGTGTTGAGGTGCTTTCAAATGGTCTTCACACTTCTGTATTTATAGACAAATGAAGGATTTGCCCGTTAGAGAGGCAGCCTCCAATGTCCATAATTGTCTTCTTTCAGTTCTTCAATTTTGAAGACAGTTTCTTGATAGTGACATGTCCTCATTTTGGAAATAAACGGCTGTAAGAGATTTGTCTTCATTCTGCAGCACTCTTCCCAATATCTGACTTTCAGATTCTCTTGTTAGGACTTGGACATCACTTCTGAAGGTTGTTCCAATGATGGGACAACATTCCTCATCATTTGGACAACACTCCTTATCACTATCAGCAGTCTTGCTTATCAGCAGGGTTGGCTTGCTCTTCTTCAGATGACTTGGCTCATTCCCTTTATCTCTCTTGAAGATGATCTTAGCTTGTTTCTTTGGTGATCTTTAGGGTATGGTTGTCTCTTTCTCTTCAGCATAGTTGACCTCAGACTTTCAGAGCACTTGATCTTGATTAATTTAGCTGAGACAACTCCTCTGGACAACTCTCCTGATCAGCATACTTGTCTTTCAGCAGACTTGATCATGATTCCAGAGTTTGAGCCTTGAGGGGACTTGTTCTTGATGTACTTCAAAGCATGTGTTCCCCCTCAATTGTGAATCTAATCATCTAAGAGTTGCCTAACATATTAGCTCCTCATCTAGCCTATAATCTATATGTTCTAACATCTCTAGAACATACTCAATCATAACTTAGGCATGTCTCAGGGGGTTTTGGTATTCAATCAAAACATAACTCATTTTATTCCCAACAATCTTTGATCATGTAATTCATTCTAGATTTATTCCTGAATGTAATTAAACAAATTGGCTTATATAAGGAATGCAATTCTCTTATAAAAAACGGCCTTGATGATCAATTCTTGCCACAAAATTAGTCACAACGGCTGTTTTTTGTAATGATGTCATTAATACTCAATTACCAAATTGCCAGCAAATCAACAGTTGCCACATGGCAAATTCAGCCGGCAAATTTAAAGAAGGCCCAAAATCAAAGAAGGAAAATCTTGGGCTCTACTCCACAATTAAATCCAAATCTGACCGTTAGATCAAGAATTGTTGGAGTATATATACACATCCTTAAACCTCTCCCAAACCCTTTCGCTCACAATACACTTTTACTCTCAATACTCTCTCGTCCTGCAAATCTCTTTCAAGCTCTCAAAACCTAACACTCAAGCACTACTATGGCAATCATTGAGATTTACGACGAGAAGACCAAGAGCACTGGAACTCTAGATGCAACAAAGTGGTCTAGGGAAATGAAAGTTTTCACAGAAAATGCTCTGTTTTTCAAGGGCAAACACACAGCTGCAAACAAGGAAATCCTTCTTCGCTGCATCAACCTCAACCTTCGAGAGTTTCTGGAAGCAGCACCCACGAATGTGTATGAACAAGATGTGCTAACTTTCTACTCCAATGCTGTGATGAAGGGTTCTCACGTGGAAAGTGTCATGGATGAACACAAGGTCAAGGTAACAAGGGAAATCCTCCAAGAACTGTTCGGTTTGTCAAGGGGGAAGATCAATATCTCCAACTACATTATTGGTAAGGAGAAAGAATACATGGAGATGTTCACTAATGGGAGAATCAAAGCTGAAGATGCCTCTGGACTCAAGAAATCCCAACTAGAACCTAAGTTTCAAACCCTATTGGATATAGCAGGCAAGATGCTGCTTGGTAACACTTTCAGCCATGATGCTGTTACCACTTTGAAAGTTAGAGTTATGGCAGCAATCTGGGATCAGATTGATGGAGACTGGCAAGGGCTCTTCTTGGACAGAATTGTTCTTGAAGCCAAGAAAGTGACCTTGGACCTTCAATCTAGAGAATGGAAGGTGACCTCTACTGTCAGCTTTGTCAACAAGCTGAGTATCATTCTTCCAGAAATACTCCCTAGAAAATACAAGATGGGACCTCACAAGACCTTCCACATCTCCAAGTATTACTTAAGGAAGGAAGCTCTTGCTGAGGCAGCAAGGTTGAAAGAGGAGAAGAGGAAGTTGTTGGCTGAAGCACCTTCCAAAGATGCAGTTGAAGAGGCAGAAGAGTCTACTCATGACTCTGCTGCAGAAGAAGAAGAGGAGCCATCCAAAGAAGAGGCTCAAAAGAAGGCTGCTGAGGATGATGATGACAATCAGACCTTAGCACAAAGAAGATATCTGATCAGATCAGGGCTCATCTCCCCATCTGATTCAGATGCCACTCCCACTGCCTCTCCTTTGAAAAAGGCGGGTACATCTAATCCCTCTCTCACTTTCACTCCTTCCAAGTTGTCAAAGGGTCAGAAGAGAAAGAAGAACACTTCTTCTTTCACAAAGAAATCCAAGAAATCCAGGCTCCCTACTCCCATGAGCATAGCCCCTATTTCATCCTTCAACCCTTCTGATGATTCCAACCCATCTGAACCCTCAAACACTGAAAACCAAATCCCTGCTGATACTCACACAGCAGAGGAACAAGCCCAGTCTAACCCTGCTGATGTTCAAACAGCAGACAACCAACCACAGACCACCCCCACACAACCTGCTGATGATCAAACTCAGATTATATCCACAATCCTTGCTGACATTCAAACAGCAAATGTCCAAGATCATCAAGATCAAACATCTACTGATTTTCAAGAAGAAACTGAACCAGACCAGCAGACTCAAAACCCTGCTGATGAACAAACCACTGAAGAACATATCACTTCCCAAATCCCTGCTGATACTCACACAGCAGAGGAAAATACCCCAGCTACCCAATCTCCTATCCTCTCTGCCCCATCTGCTCCAGAAGACTTAGCACCAGCAGCCCTAGATGAAGCTGGCCCTTCTCAACCTCAATTCAGAATGGTGCACTACCCCATGTGTACAACAGAGAAGATAATGAGGATGAAGATAGCCAACCTGCTCAAGTCCACTATCCCTGGAGTTGATGAGAATTCAATCCAGTTTGAACAAGTGCTTAGGATATGAACTTGGATTGAGCTCAGAAGAGATGATGTGGATGACCTTCTTGATGTCATTGAAGGAATGGGAGGAAAGGAAAACTTCCTCGACTGGGAAATGGAGCAGAAGGAAGTTGCTCAAGTTCGTTCTTATGCTGAACTGCTATCAGACGAGGCACTTACTGCAGTCTGCAACCGGATTCTAGGAATCCCCACTGCTGATGTCCCTATCCCAGTAGACTCATCAGATCAGCAGCCAGCTGAACAAGCAAAGATGATGGACTCAGCTGCACCAGCCTTGGTAGAAGACTCAGCTGCCCCAACAGAAGACTCTACTGCACCAGCTGACAGAGAAGTAGTCAAAGTACCAGCTCACTTCAAGCCTTCAGAAGACCTGACTCACTTCATTGAACAATCAGATGACGCAGACAGAATCATGACCCATCTGAAAATGGCCACTACCTGCTTTCTCAATGAAGATTACCTATCAGCTGAAGAGAGAGGCAAAGCACTAATGATTCATCCAAAGCCTCAAGGTACTACTCCCACTCCTACCCCATCTGTTGATTATACAGCAGACATCTGCTCCCAGGTCAAAGCTGCAATAGACTTGCACTTTGAGAAAGGTTTAGGCCTGCAGCTAGGAAGATATGTTGAGAAAGCTGCAAGGGAACAGAAGACTCGTCTCCATGATGCGATCACTGACATTGAAGACAAATTTGGTGAGGCACTCCATCAGCAGATAAAGGAGTATTTGGATAACTGTCAGAAACAGATATATCGCATTGAGACCACCTACAAGCAAAGAATTGAGGATGCTGAAGCAAGAGCCACTGAAGGTCAAGCTCTTCTTAAATCAGCTGCAGAGGAAAATGAAAAATTGCAGACTCAGCTGAAGGAGACAGCAGCCAAGTTGGAAGCACTTACAGCTAGATTTGAAGCTGCCTCATCGTCCAATTCTCATGCTGATGTTCTTGAGCACAGCATAACTCATCTGACCCACATTGGCAGAGTCAATGCCATGGCTCTAAAGCAGACTCTGAAAGTGGAAATTCTGAATGCCATGAAGCCTTTTGCGGCTGCACTTGCTGAAGCCAAAAAGGAGGAAGATGTGTTGATAAAGGCTCTAGAGAAGTCTACTGCCCAGCAAGCTGAACTAGTAGTAGCACAAGATGACTTGACTGAAACCTTGGATAGTTTAAAGAGCAAAATCAAGAACAGGCAAGGCAAAGGCAAAGAAATTGCTCAAGGAGATACCCAAGCACCCACTCAAGTTCCTGCCAAGACTCTTCAGATCACTGCTTCTGAAGAACAAGCTCCTGAAAAGAGAATGACCAGGAAAAGAAAGGCAGATGAGCAAGCTCAGTCAGCTCAGACCAGCAAGAAGTCAGCTCCAGCAGAGCCTACTGCAGAAGAGAAGGAGGCTCTAGAGCTGAAGAAAAAGAAGTTGCTTGAAGCTCAAGAGCTTAAGCAAAAGAAGCTGAATGATGCGAAGGCAGTCAAAGCCAAATTTGAAAGGAAAATTGCCAAACTCAGGAAAGCTCTCAAGGACAAGGCAACAGAAGACAATGTCCTGGTGTTTGATAGCAATTATGTGGACTATTTAGCCCTTCAAGATGAGCTACCAAGATGGTATCCTCTGAAGAAGAAGTGGCAAATTCAACACCACATTGTAAGGAGATTTGGCCCTCTCCCTTCCTATGAAGAAGAATTTCTCCAATTCTCCCAGTTCATGAACTTTGAAGATCCAGAGTTCTGGGAAGAAATTGTCAAGACAGCTGAAGGACTTGACAACTGCAGAATCCTAACCCCTGAAGAACCCAAATGGGATGCACCCCTTCTGGATTCAGGAAGAGTCAACATGATTGAAATCAAGAAGATTCTGTACAAGATCTATGAAGAGGAGAATGTTACAGACGCACAACACATGGAAGATGTTCGAGCTCGTCTGTACCTGGCCTACCGCATTTAAAGATCAGAAGACCTGATGAAGACTACATTAGAAGTTTAAAGAAACTATTACTTGTAATCTGTAAAAGTTCTATCTATATTCAAGTTCTAGTTCTTTTTGCTTACAAGACAAACTCTCATTGTCTTCATCAGATACTTCAGTTTTAGCATGTTATAAACTCTTATCTTATTTCATTAAGAGCATTTATCAAGCATAGTTTTGGCTTCATCAAAAAGGGGGAAATTGTTGGGATATAAATTCACCACTAAGCCCCACTTGATGTTAGAATAGTTTTGATGGCCAAAACACTTAGAGTTTATAAATGTAATAGGATCAGCTGACTTGTATAGAACAGCTTAGACTAGTCTTGTGTGATCAACTGTATTGATATCAGCTGATCAGCACAGTCCTGGCTTACATGCCTATCCTCAAGATGAGAAGAGTAGAAGACATGAAGACTAGAAGATCCTTGAAGACCAGATAAGTTAAGGTGCTTGTATACCTACTTATCTGATGGAGTCCAGTTTTAAGATGGCCTAAAAGAAGCACAAAAGATTACCAGATCAGAAGAGTGTTACTCGTCTGATATCAGAAGTCAGAAGACCTAAGGCCAGAAGAGTAGTCAGAAGATTAGTAGTACAGATCAGAAGACTATGTACTCTTCCAGGACTCGGCTGATTCCTAAGTCATCTTGCAATTCAAACGAAGACCTACCTTATTTAGAAGATTGACATGATCCCAGGATTGAAGCAATCAAGCGGCTGGAATCAAGGAATCAAGCTATTATGGAAAGATTGCTCAAACGGCTAGTCAACTCCAACGGCTAGCTGCAACCAATCTCCATTATAAATACAAGAGGATGAGGAATCACTAGATACAAGAAGCACACAGAAGTCACAAGAGAGAATTCACAAGCTAAGCAAGCAATCTAGCAAAAAGCCATATTGTTCTAAGAGTTCTCCAAGAGCCAGAAATCCATTAGATTATCCATAGCTCTTAAGTGCTTCCTATCCAACCCTTAAGAACCTGAAACCTGTTCATATTGTATATCAATTGTTTTAGGCACAGTGGTTAAGCAAATTATAAGCTTGAACCATTAGTTGGATACATCTCAAAAACCCCAAACCCTCACCGAAAGGTTAAAGTTTTTGAAACCCCTCAAAGTGCAAGTGCTTACAATCACTTGTGGAGACCGCAGATGTTAGGACGGCTCAGATCTCAAAGTCCTAACCTTGGGACTATAAAGGACAAGACCCTTGTAATTTGTGGAAATTAAAGGGATTAAACATCACGTTAGGACGTGAGAGTGGACGTAGGATCGTATATCCGAACCACTATAAATCCGGTGTTATTTACTTTCTGCACTTTACATTTCTGCTTTTACATTCATCATTATATAGTGCATACTGTTATTTCAACACTCTTTAAAACAGGCCATAACTTTCAAACCAGCATCAGCTGAGTATTTTCATTAAATAAAATAAGTTACAAGAACGAGTTTAAACAAGGGCCACCATAATTCCGCATACAACCTTAACAATCAGATCACTATAGTCATCTGGACCAGCAGACTTGCAGTCCAGTTGACATAGCAATCAGAAGAGGTTCCCAACTCTGTTTAGAAAAGTTTTAAAGTCTATTCACCCCTCCCCTCTAGACTTTAATCCCATTCACTACTCGTTCAGGGACCAACAACTCTGCTTATCACTATCAGCAGACTTGCTTATCAGCATAGTTGGCTTGCTCTTTTAAGATGACTTGGCTCTTTTCCCTTTGCTTCTTTTGGATGTGATCTTAGTATGATTCATTGAAGATCTTTAGGGTATAGTTGTCTTGAACTCTTCAGCATAGTTGATTCTTAAACTTCAGAAGACTTGTTCTGGTTTATCTTTGCTGAGACAACTCTGCTGAACATCTCTTCAGCATACTTGTCTCTTAGTAGACTTAGTAATCTTTCCAGAATTTGAGCCTTGAGGAGACTTGATCTTAATAGACTTCAAAGCATATGTTCCCCCTCAAATTGTGCATCTATTCAACTAAGAGCTGCCTAACATTTCAGCTTCTCATCTAACCTTATGCTATATGTTCTAACATTCTTAGAACATAATCATCTTTGACTTAGGCATGTCTCAGGGGGTTTTGGTATTGAATCAAAACATATCTCATTTTATTCCCAACAGCCTTGTTTTATTTGTTTCTTGTTTAACTCTGATCTATGTCTTACATGCTTAAAACTGTTTGCATTAAAATGTATTCTTAGTTTGCTTACTACTTTAAAAGGCTTAAACTGTTTGCTCAAAAGAATAAATTTTTAATTGCCTACTGCATGAGGATTAGTCATGTTAAGTTTTTATTTTAGTTTTTCATTTTTGCTCTGATTATTCTGTTTAGTCCTTATTTGTTTGTTTTTTAGTCTTACATAAGTCTTTGAACTAATCTGGTATATACTCTTATGCTCTGATTTAATCTTTGATTTTTGTAAAGGTATATGTTTTGGTTTTGAATAAGATCACTTTGATCTTATGGCACGGATCTTAGTGAAATTGTTCTTGATCTTCTTTTGATTTGATCCAACGGTTACAACAGGTATTGTCTTGACTAGTATTTAGACTTGATGTCAACCTCACCTAAATACATAATACTGAGTATGTATAGAAATATATGTGCATCAAGTGTGTTGTAGTAGAAAGGTCAAATTGGGGGAGATTGTAGATGTTGTTAATTCTTAAATGCTTTAACATTATCAACAACATCTTAATTTGACCTTCCTTGATTTATTCTAAGTTCTTTCTGAAATGTTACATTAAATGTTGTACTAAATGCTCTCACATTCAGGTACGATTCTAGAAGCTTCTACAAGAGTCTGGAACCTGGAAGATTCCGGAATGTTGGAGAACGTGCTAGAAGGCCTTGGAGCAGTTTAGAACGACCTGGAAGATGGAAGAAGGATCTAGAAAGATCATTGAAGTTGAGGTCCTAAAAAATAGGATCTCATAATGGAAGGATCTAGAATTCGGCTATTGCTCTATAAATACCGCTGAAGCCTTTCATTTCAAAGCATGCACCATTCGAATAACACCTTTCTTGAGCGTTCATCCCTGTTAGGAGTTAGGGTCAGTAGTTGTATCGTTTAATATACACCGAGGGATACCATACCTTCCCGTGTATTTAGTTCTAGTCTTGTATCGATTGAGAGTGAATCATAGATCAGATTAGTTCTTTAGACAGTGTTCTTACACTTAAGTCTATTTGCGGATTCTGACACCTGCCTCGATTGTAGTTTCCGTTTGTGGAATGTTGAAGTAATTGCTGAGACATTTCACACGACATTTTTGTAACTTAGGAACTAAGTTATTATTTTTGCCGTAAGGCTTAGCATAGGTTTTGTTATTAATAAAATCTATGTTAAAAATTATTCCATTGTGTTCTTATTGTGTTTTAGTGTTTTAGACTTTCGTTGTATACTGTGTTTACTTATTCACATTCTGTTAGAGTTAATGCTACACTAATTGTCACAACATTCAGTAGAATACTACCCCACGCACACTTTCAAGTAGTCTGACTTGTCGATGTATTTTAAATCTTTAGTAGAAATTTGTTTTTTTTTTTAAATAGTTTGACATATTTGGACGTACTTTAATGTGGGTGGGTGATTTTGTTTTATCAAATAACAAAAATATCATTTGTAACATATTACCTGTTTGTCATAAAATAAAAAAATTATTCACAAATTAAATTATGATATTTATCTCCTATTTCATTTCTTATCGATGATAGCTTGATTTTCAAATATTGATACTTTTAATTCGCACCTCGTTGTCTATTATTCTAAACCTTCGAAATTGTACTCCGAAAATCCGGTTCTTCAAGCCAATGATTCTCAAATCGAAAACTTTTTGGGATAAAACTATGGGTTCGACATGGGGGCACAACACATTTTAAATAAATGGGGCCATGATCTGAGCCCATAAAATTAAGAGTTTGTGCTTCGAAATTAGAAAACAAGGAAAATCAATGCTCATTTGCTACAAATCGGTCCAATCTTTCTTTAATTAAATTAACAACTTTTCTCTTGTTATACCAAGTAAATTTAGGGCCCCCATTTTAAGAGTAAAATGTCATTATCATTAAGCGCCTTGGAATTTTGACAATCGTTCCCAAGGTTTTTGGTCACCCCTCCCCCCCCCCCTTTTTCGTGATGAAAGAGTGTTTCATTAAAATCTCCCCTACTGACCAAGCATGGGGAGAATTATAAGAATGAAATTTTAATCTATTTAATAGAATCCAAGATGAACCTCTATTGACAAGAGAGGGACTACCATAAAAATCGGTGAAATGTCATTGAGCAGCAATAGAATCAACCATGCAATCAATATGTCCCACGGAGTATAACAAAATATTAATATTTCATTCGTTCCAAAATAAGATTAGTCCACCAGAAAGACCACGAGCCTCAATGGTAAAGCAAGAAAGAAAACCTAGCTTAAACTTAATAGAAACGACTTGAGACGATGAACACTTAGACTCTATGATAAATAAAAACGATGGGCGGTATTGAGTAATTAACATATTCGAGCGATTAAATGAACGAGCACCATGCAAACCTCGTGCGTTCCAACATATAACACTCATTCCTCTTGGCGGGGCTGAGTAACCTAAGTCTCCGCCATTCCTGGTATAGCCTCATCTTCACCAAAGAATTCCATCATACTTCTTGCTCTTTTGCAGCGTCCAACCTCATCTGCTTCCCAGCTTCTTGTCAGACCCCAGTGTTCTTCTCACTCCCAATAGTGGCATAAAAGATCTTTTTTTGCAAGGAAGTCTGTTGCTCTGAATCGAGACCAAATAAATGGTATTCTCTTTTTCTTTGCCAAGTCTAGCATCCCCTTTAGCTGGCAATCTGTTCTGCCCAGTTCCTTCCATCTCCGGTACATATGGAGCCTCTCCCTCGTGGATAACTTCAACAAAGGAATTAATAAAGGTGCACCGACATAAAGGTTTAGGGATATCAACAAGCACCCTGATCCTAAGGCATTCACCCCATGCCTCATCTCCTTCTTAAGAATCCACTTCAAGCACCTCTCCCACAACCTCCCCAACTCTGAAGTCGATAGATTTAGTCATTGCATGTATTTGTAGGTCGTGCACATGTACCCAAAAAAGTACCAAGTGAAGCGGAATGTTTTAGGGCTTTTCACTACCATGCAATTTCTCCAGAACCATCAGCAATCGTATAAGATTCCAAGGTTGTCGATGCATCACAGTCTTCATCTCCATCTCCTAAAAAAAATCAAGCAGAAACAATCCTTCACCCACAAGAGAGACCTTCAAAATAGAGGTAATGTTCCATATTTTCCTAAGAATCTCCTTGAGTTCTTGCACACTAAAGAACCTTCGAGCCACAAACCTCATTACAAGAGCATTCTTCGGGATAACAAGTTCGTCCCTTTTGATAACAAGATTAGAGGTCTCTTTTTCTGACAATATTTTGGGGGAGAGAAGATAGAAAAATTATATGTCCATTTGATAACACACGAGACATTATAAAGCCCTAAATTGAAGAGTAAAAATCGTAGGGTTGCATAACACAACATCTGATGAACATTGCAGATAGATTTGTTGCACTCACGAAAGGAAAAAGAAAATTAAATTGAAAACCAGGGGCCAATCAGCATCGAAAAAACGATGAGTGCGATTCAAAACACTAAGAAACTAAGGGAAAAGCTAATGATTGAGAAATTTTTGCTAAACCAAGAAAAGATAATATGAAAGAAGCTTCCAGAAAAGGGCTTTTTTCGGTGGGCTTACTATGCTTCTGTAGAGAGAGAGAGAGAGAGAGAGAGAGAAAACACAGAAGAGGACAATGAAAATTCTCTATATAGTTTACGATAAATTACCAACTCAATATTTAGTAGTATGAATTATAGGTTGAAATCTGAATGCCCTATTAATATTAAATTAGTCTCAAATAGACTCGAGTCTTTATAAGGACTAGAGTTGACCAATTGACTTTTGTTTTTGTTTTTTTATGGTAAATTTCATTTTTTTTACATTTTTATTTTGTGAAATGTGTATGTTGAAAAGTGTAAGTCATTATAACTAAAAAGTGCAACACAATATTACAGAAAAGTGCAACACAATTTTTTTATTAAAAAATGTAAGTCACTATAACTGAAAAGTGTAACACAGTATTTTAATGAAAAATATAAGTCATTATAACAAAAAAGTGCAACACAATATTATTGTGTTGTGCCAAAAAATGACACGATGTGATTTGTAATCCAATGTATCGGATTGTAATCCTCCCAATGGTTTGTGCACGAATCCGTCTCTCCCGAGCTCTCGAACACCTGCAAAAGCACGCCGGAGGGATCTCCGGCGCGGAGACTCTGATGTTCAAGTCAAAGAGAGATCACAAAGAAACAGGGCGGAGCTATCCAAATCAGTGGAAAAGCTCCTCAAAATAGTGTGGTTTTATGTGTTTCAAGGCTCAGTTCGAGGGATATATAGGTCGTCGGAGAATACCTCGGAGTGTATTTTCCGGCTAAGTAAGATCTTTTGCTTTGGTGTATATGTGTATTCGTAATTAAGTGACCAGGTCTACGTGTTTTAGATAATAAGACTTAAAATCGTACCTTGGGAGAAAATGTTATCTTTTCCCCTTTTCTCTCAACCACTTAGCCCTGGACTTGGTCCAAGTCCCTTCCTTTCTCTCAACTTCGTCTCATCTTCTATTTTCCAAGCGTCGACTCCCTTTCTCACGGCTTCTCTTCCCTGAAATCTCGGGGCTTATCTCCCCTCCAATTGACCAGGCCCGAGTCCATTTAACCCTGGACTGATAATATAGGCCCAGGGCTGGGCACACCCTTCCCATGTGAGGATAGGCCCATCGGTTACTCTCATATTCATCCTTAAGGGGACTCGGCCTAGATATTCCACCATTGTTATGTTGGGCTGGCTTATGGGCCAAACGTTATCACAATTGGGCCCCCGAGAGGCCCATTAGGCCATTGATAAAATATATAATCGTGGGTGTATACATCATTTCATGAAATAAGTACTAAATAATTAGTGAGGATAACTCATCGTCCATCCACGTGTCGTCACCTTATAGGATGACATATTTTGGCTGCATCAACCACTCCCCCTACTCTCGTAAAGTGTATCCAACTAATGAGAGTAGGAAGGAACATATGAGTTAGCCCTGAAACTCCTACAAAGACAATCGCAAATCACACTGTCTTGTGCTTTTCATAGCCCACAAGATATCATCTAATGATAACAGACCCTAAAAAGGGCGTCATACCACTCTGGAGGGCTCAGAACCCTCCCAGCTCTCAAAGTATTATCCATGTTTAAAGGCATCTCAAAAACCCTTAGGTATCCCAACATCTTCAAAATTAAAATTGTTCCCGCCCTCCACTCTTCGAATCATGACTCTCAGTTCTCATCATGCCTTCTGTAGTTCGGTTTTCTCTATTTAGAGTTATTTGAGCAGACATTCTAGTCAATCCAATAATGCGACGACCTCCAGAGTCTAATGGATCAGGAGCGTTTAAAAAAATATTTGATGGAGTCTAAGCTTCAAGAGGTTGTGCTAGAGAAAGGGAGGGCCCAAGGTCAAGCTCGAGTGGGGGTGAGAGACTCTCTAGCTTCCCTCGGCCTCGTGACATCTAAGTGTTTCTCACTTTCAATTCAAGGGGTTGATCATGTCAAGACCCTTTTTTAAATGTAGTAATCCACTCGGATCTCGAGTAAGGTGAGGGACTCTCTAACTTCCCTCGGCGTCGTGACATCTAAGTGTTTCTCACTTTCAATTCAAGGTGTTGATCCAGGGTCGTTTGTCAATTCTGACCTCAGGATTTATCATTTTAGTTATTCAGGGATATTGACCATGGCTATTTAGGGGTATTGACATGGGGATGTCTCAGCTTTCTCAAGCAATAATCATACAATGGTCATATTTCTTTAATTTCATGCAGTATTAAGAAACAATAAATTTCTAAAAATAAAGCTTCACTGAATAATAATGTGTATCAACATAGGCAATTGATTACCTACGCTGGTCTCAATAAAAACCTCCTTATAGTAAAACCCAGTGGGAAACCCATAAGGAGGAAAAAAGAGCTCTGGTGAAGCAAACGAATAATGAACATCTATACTAAAACAAATAAAACAATTCCTTATAAGCAAAGAATATTCTCAAACATAAAACCTCTTTAAGTGGCAAACATTCCATGGACGGGCTATCTCATTCCCTTCCATATCTCGCAGCTTGTAAACTCCTCCTTTTAATACCTGAGTAACTCGGTAGGGTCCCTCCCAGTTGGGCTCCAACTTCCCAGTGTGCTTCAAAGCGTTAGCCCTTCGAAGGACTAAATCTCCATCTCTAAAAGACCTCGGGGTCACCCTTCGATCATAGGCGGCCTTAAATATGTTCTTGTACCTCTCTGCCTTCAACATCGCCATCTCTCTTTTTTCTTCGATTAAGTCCAAAGCATCCCTCATTAATTCGTCATTCCGTCTTTCATTGAATTGGGTGATTCTGTGTGAACTCAGCCTGGCCTCTGGAGGGATCACTACCGTAGCTCCATACACTAACTGGAAGGGTGATTCCCCTGTGGTTGACTTCGGACTAGTCCTTTAGGACAATAGGACATTATCTAGATCCTCTATCCAACCTCCACCTATTTTCTATAGGCGGGTTCGAATTCCATCCACTATGATTCGATTAGTGACCTCCACCTGACCATTTGCTTGTGGATGGGCCACTGAAGTAAATATTTGGGTGATGTTCCATCTCAAGCACCATCTTCTAACCTTTTCTCCATTGAATTGTGTGCCATTATCGGAGACTAGGATCCTTGGCACTCCAAATCTGCAACAAATATGTCTTCCAAGAAAACGAATCACATTAATCTTCTTCTATTTTAGCTAGAGGAGCAGCTGCAACCCATTTGCTAAAGTAGTCTACGACCACAATAAAAAAAAATCTCCCACCTAGTGCCGGTGGAAAGGTCCTACCAAGTCTACCCCCCACTTTGCAAAGGGACAAGGTGAGTACACATCTCCCATTTCCTCCGCTGGAACTCGTATCAATGGACCATTTTTCTGACACTTCACACATTTTCTCACGAAGTCCTTAGCATCTCTCATCGTAGGTCAATAGAAACCATCCCTCAAAGCCTTCTTCACCGTGGTTTTGTAACCCTCATGACTAGCTGCGCAGCCCTCATGGATCTCTTTAATGACGAATGTTGCTTCCAACTTCGTAAGACATTTCAAGTAGGTTTGAGTAAATGATCTATTGTACAACTGACTTCCAATGATATAGCATCTCAATCTCAAGGCTCTTGCCTCTCGTGATACTGGAACGTCCTGGTCTTTATTCAGCTCTTCCCATATCTCTTTCCTCCAATCATCTCCATCTTGTATTACTCCAATAAAAGATTTCGTGGCATCTCGCTCTGCCATTACTAGGGTTATCTTCCCTTGCCCGTCGAAGTCAATAGAGCTGGCGAGCTTGGATAACTCGTCTGCCTTCGTGTTTTCCTCTCTAGGTATCTGCAACACTTCAAAAGTATGAAATTTACTTTTCAAATTTTTTACTCGTTCTAAATAAGCAATCATCCTCTCATCCTTAGCAATATATTCTCGCATAACTTGCTGCACCACCAACTAGGAATCGGAGAACAGGGTGATCTTCTGAGCTCCCAGCTCGGCAGCCATGTCAACTCCTCTTATCAAAGCTTCATACTCAGCTCCATTGTTGGAGGTTGAAAACCGGAACTTGACAACAAATTGTATTTCCTGACCCTGAGGTTCAATTAGCACGATTCCAGCTCCACGCCCGCTTGAGGATACGGAACCATCCACATACGCCTTCCAGCCCTCCATCTCCTCCAACCTTGTAGATTCTTGGATGAAATCTGGTAAGGCTTGGGCCTTAATGGCCCTCTGAGGTTCATAATCAATGTTGTACTTATGTAACTCCACGACCCACTTGACCATTCTTCCTGACAAGTCAGCCCTACCAATTACCTGCTTCAAGGGGTAATTAGTTCGAACAACAATTTTATAAGATAAGAAATAAGGGTGTAGTCTCCTAGCCGTTACCACCACTGCTAGGGCTGCCTTTTCAATCTCGGAATATCGATCCTCAGCCCCCTAGATGATCTTACTAACATAGTAAATGGGCTGCTGAGCTGAACCTTCCTCTTTCATTAATGTGGTGCTCAATGAGTGTTCCCCCACAGAGAGATATAGGAAGAGCTTAAGCTCCTCGAAGGCTTTCTAGCAATCTTCATCCCATTCGAACCTCGATCCTTTCCTCAACGTTCTGAAGAAGTGATGGCTCTTCTCAGCGGACTTGGCTTTGAATCTGCTCAATGTTGCTATCCTTCCGTTCAGGGTTTACATCTCCTTCAGGTTCCGAGAGGGCTGCATGTCTAGTACAGTTTTCACCTTCGCAGGGTTAACCTCTATCCCTCTCTGGTTTACCATGTACCCCAAGAACTTCCCAAATCTTACTCCAAACGAGCACTTGGTTGGATTTAGTTTAATACCGTTGTCTCTAACGACCTGGAATATCTCTTCCAAATCCTCCACGTGCCCCTCAGCTTTGGCACTCTTTGCCAACATGTCATCCACATATACTTCCATATTTCTACCAATCTGGTTATGGAATACAACATCTACCATTCTTTGATATGTGGCTCCTGCGTCATTTAGTCCGAAAGTCATTCGAATATAACCAAATGTACCATAAGTAGCAATAAAACACACCTTGGGAATATCGAGAGGGTTTAATTGGATCTAATGATATCCGTGATATGCATCCATCATACTAAGTAGTTCAAATTCGGATGTTACATCGACCAACTGATCAATTCGAGGTAGGGGGTAGTGATATTTGGGGCAAGCTTTATTCAGGTCCCTGAAGTCGATTCACATCCTCTATTTGCCAGCCCCCTTAAATACCAATACGGCGTTAGAGAGCCATTCGGGGAACTAGACTCTTTTTACATGCCCAACACTCAATAACTTGTCGATTTCTTCATTTACAATGGCATTTTTTTCAGTACCAAAGTTTCTCAACTTCTGTTTGATTGGTTTGGCTTTGGGATCTACGTTAAGATAATGCATGGCTACCTCCGGAGGGATACTTGTCATGTCCGCTGGAGAGAAAGCAAAAATATCCATGTTCTTCCTTAGGGTAGCTATCACTTTCTCCTTTACCTCAGGCTCCATCTGAGTGTCGATCCTAGTGGTGAATTCGACTTTCTCTGGATAGAGTTCGATGTTCATTAACTCTTCATCTGCCTTGATCTTAGGTTGTTCCCCTGCTAGTTCGTTTACCTTCTGCCTTTTTAGCTCACGGTCATCACCCTTGAATCTTTCTAGCCCTCGAACCATAGCTTTATTTGTCATTTTTACCGATTCAACATAGCATTTTCGGGCTTGGTACTGATCACCTCGTACTTCTCCTACCCCTCCAGAGGCTAGGAACTTCATCTTCACGTGGAAGGTAGATATCACTGCCTGGAATATATTCAAACTTGGTCTCCCCATCACCACATTCACCACATTGTAGGAGGAAGGGATGTCCACTATCAGGAACTCTATCAGTTGGACTCGCCTATTTGGGGCACTTCTCAGCCCTACTTGCAACATTAATGACCCGAGGGGTTGGATGGCTCCCCCTGAAAATCCATAGAGTGTAGTGTCTACCAGTCTGAGTTTCAAATTTAACTCCATCTTCTTGAAACATTCCAAGAACATAATATCAACTGAGCTCCCATTGTCTACAAAGATGTGGGCCACGTCGTACCCAGCAATGTCAGTGGTGATGACTAGTGCATCATTATGGAGCTCTTTAGCCTCTCCGGCGTCCTTCGAGCTAAATTCGATATTGGGGGTGACTATCACATGCCCCACTTCTTTATACTCCATATTTTGTCCTATCTTCAAGGATCTTACACTTTGCTTTCTTTGTCTGAAGGAGTCCCTGTTTGTGGGCCCTCCTATGATCATGTGGATCACTCCCATCTTCTGGGGCTGTGGGGGATGACCCTCGAGATCATCTCTTGGTTCCTTTCTATCTTCTTTTGGTTTCCTTTCATATTCTTTCCTTTTCTTCCCTCGAGGGCCATACCTATCTCGGAATATAAACTCTCTGAGGTGTCCAGCTTGAATCATCCTCTCTATTTCATCTTTCATATGATAACATTGATTAACGTCATGTCCATATTCGTTATGGAAGCGGAAGAACCTATTGGACTTGGGTTTTTGTGGACCTTTACCCCTGGAATATGGGAACTTCATGTCGGGGTGGTCTCCTACTACTTCTAAGACCTCCGCTGGCTCCAGCCTTAAGAGAGTATATTTCTCGATCCTCCCTCGAGGGACCGAGCATGATCCTCCAGCACCATTCGAGTTTACAGCGCTTCCAGAGTTCTTAGGGGTTTCTGGGCTGGACTTCCTCGAAGTAGTATCTCTCCTCCTCTCTCTACCGACTGGCTTCATTTCTAACTTCTTTGCTTTCCTTACCTCCTCTAGAGTGAGGTATTTTTTGGCTCTATGTAGTAGTTCATCAAAGGTATGTACTGGCTTCTTGGCTAATGAGGAGAAAAGATCTCCATCTCTCAGCCCGTTGGTAAGGGTGTTAATTTTGACCTCAGGGGAGGCAGTGGGCACCTCCAATGCAGCTTGATTGAACCAATTTAAGAAGGCTCTCATTTTTCCCCTGTCTCATGTTGAATAGGGTCAATGTGGCTCGGGTCTGCCTTCTCGCGTTAGCAAATTGATGTAAGAACAACTCGCTGAACTCCGCCCACGATCGAATAGTGTTTGGTTCCAGCTGTGTGAACCATTGCTGGGCGGCTTTGGCTAAGGTGGTTAGGAACACTCTGCACTTCACGCCCTCTCCGTAACGATGCAGTAAAGCAGCGTTCTCAAACCTCATCAAATGTTCATATGGATCAGCGGTACCATCATATTCAAAATTAAGAGGTTTAAAGTTAAACGGCAATTCATCTTGCAAAATAGTAGAGGAGAATTGACAACCAGTAACATATGGAGATTTACTTACGCGGTTAGTCATTTGTCTCCTCATATCTCTCATCTCCTTCTAGAGGGCTTGTAGTTGATCGATAACCGCTCCCTGGTTACTTTCTCAGACGGTTGGACATTTATGCTTGGAGGTTTCTCATGTCTATAAATATCGGGAGTGTGTTACATTTTGGGGTAATCTACATCTATCAAACACGAGTGAATGATAGAGAATAAATTCACACTATTGTTACATAATTGTTGGGTGATTAAACACGAGAGTTGTGACGATTTACAAATTGAGTGTATTATGGCTTAATGTTGTAGTATCTTGGTTGTAATCTCATTTGTTGATTGGTTGAATAATAAGGAGCTCGTCATTATAGTGGATATATATTATTTGATCGGACAACTATATATTTGTGTGTTGTTATATCGTAATTTCTTATTTCTTTGGTAGATTATATGTTCTAAGTGATATTGTTTGATCGAATTCACAACATTGGCGTCATTTATGGGAAGAACCAAAGATCAAGGATGTCTACAACCTGGTTTAATATAAAAAAGTTCACAGTGAAGTCGAATTTCAGACTTTAGAAAGTGAATATGAGAGCCTTCCTGGTTCATCAAGATTTTCATAAAGCTTTGGAGACTCAATCTGCTATACTTGAGGACTCTAGCTCTGCTCAAGCTTAAAAGGACAAGATCATGCAAAAAAAAAATACATAGTGTTATCATCTTGTGTTTTGGAGATAAGACACTCAAGGAGGTTGCCAAGGAGACAACTGCGAAGGTAGTCTGGGATAAACTGGATAGTTTATACATAGTGAAGACCTTAGCCAATCGGTTGTATATGAAGAAGAAGTTTTATGCTTACAGGATGACAGAAAGCAATTCGATATTAGAGCAATTGGATGAGTTCTATAAGATCTTAGATGATCTGGAAAATATTGAAGTCAAATTGGCATATGAGGATAAAGTCTTAATCTTGTGGAGCACACTACCAAAATACTTTGAGCATTTCAAGGATACCTTATTTTTTGGTAGTAGGGATTCCATCAGCATGGAGGAAGTACAACTAGCATTCAAATCAAAGGAGTTGCAAAAATCAGTTGACACATCTCAGACAATTGTTGAGGAAGGTTTGATTGTTCGGAAGGGCCAACCAAGAAATCAAGGGGTTAAAAAAGATTGAATGGTAATCAGAAATCAGATAAGATAGGTGGCGATACCTCGTCTAATTCTGAAATCAGGAAATGTTGTCATTGTCATGAACCTGGCCACTTTAAAAAGAATTATCTTAAGTGGAGGGCCTTAAAATAAAAAGGCAAAATCAATGGCACTAAAAATCAAAAGAGTTAGGCTAATCATGCGACATATGAGTTGGATAGCTCTAGATATAAATCAGTTGAAGCCTGACTATCTCATCAATTGAGATAACTTCAGAATAGGTGTTGGTTATGCGCGTTCCTTCCATATGAGTCCAATTAGGGAATGGTTCAATGATTTTAAGCATCAGAATGATTGTTCGATAGTATTGGTGAATGACCAGTCATGTAAGGTGGGGGATTCTGGATCTATTAATCTGAGGATTTTTTATGGTGTAGTTAGAACATTGTTGAATGTAAGGCATGTGTTTGATTTAAGAAGATGTCTTATTTTTCTTGGTATGCTTGATTCAATGGGTTACAAGTTTCAATCTAAGAATGGAGAGGTTGTGGTATCAAGAGGAGATTTTGTGATTTTTTAAAGGTGTGAGAAGAATCGGTTGGATTCCTCTCTTCCACTTTTCGTGTTCCACTAGTGTTCCACCCTACTAGATCTTTAACACGTGTCGCCCCCAATATTATAGGACATTGATTATTTTTTAATATGACACGTGTCAATCATCCATATAGTGGAACATGAAAAGTGGAACATGTGATTTCAATCCGAGAAGAAATGATCTCTACTTTCTCAAAGGCAGCACAATTACAGACCAGTCTCATCTGGTAAAGAGATCGAAAAATATTGTATTGTGGCACAAAAGGCTAGCTCATGTTAGTGAAAGAGGTTTTCAAAAGTTATCTAAGCAAAACTTGATTGATGGTAATGATTGGGAAAATTATTTTTTCAGGACCGCAACTTAGGGGGTTTTGCAAAAAGAGGACCGTAATTTTACGGGCTGGCAAAATTAGGCCCGTAACTTCTTTTTTTCTCAATTTCAGGACAAATTAGCTCAATCAACCAAATTTCGGGCTAATTGAAGCCCATTTTTCGGGCCACGCTTATTTATGGCAAAAAGAGGACTGTACCTTTTTTAATGCAATTTTAAGAAACATGACAAAATAAATAAAAAATACTCCTAAACTTTTAAAAATTAAATTTGAAAGTTGTAGATGTAATAATATGTTATGAATTAGACAACATTATTTATGTTTAAAGAAACAAATATATACTACATATATAAATTATAGTGAATTGAAAAGAACAAAATATTATATTTTGGGATGATAAATTTTTAATTGTTAATTAAAAAGATTGTCACAATTTTTAAATATAAATAAATTTTTAAATGTTTAATTAGTACATTTTAGATTGTATTTACATAAATAATGCTTATAAATTTTATTGAAGGAAAAAAAATCATATTTATTATTGAGAGGATTACATTAAACATTAATTACAAAATTTCGATCAAACATTTTTCAATATTTTTATTTAAACTATTCGATACGAAATTTTATGGAAAAAATTTGTATAATATTTTAAAATAATATAAAACATGAGAATGGATCTAATTGATGAAGGGAATATAAACTAGAGTATATTTTAAAAATTATATATTTACTAGTGGAAGACCCGCGTAACACGCGGGATTGAAGATAATTTATTATATTAATATTTTGACAAAAAAATTATAAGACGGACTCATACATATTTTTAACACTTATAAATTTTATAAAGTATTATAACCTTATTTAAATCGTATTTTAAAATAAAGACTATATATAAAGTAAAATACAAACTCTAGAGTAAAGTTCAATCCCATTCATGAAAGTCAATTTCACACAAGATATTCATTGTTTTAAAGTAACATTAAAAATTAAGATTTTAAAATTTATTTTATTATAAAAGTTATATTTGATTTTACTTTAAAAAAAATTCCTCGTGAGACCCAGTTTAGCTCCAAAAGAATGAAAAAGAGTTTTATTTTTTATTTTTTTAAGATTATAAAAAATCCATTAAAATACAAACACAATTTTTAGAATTTAAATTGTTAAAAATTGAGGAAGATGAGTGGTAGAAGAAGTGGTTAATTAGAGACAATTTTAAACCTCTTAAAAAAATTGTTTTAAAAGGAAAAAAAAAAGTAAAATTATGAGAAAATTATAAAATATAAATATTGAATTTGTGTTGAGCCACATAGAAAAAAAAAATTCCAAATTATTATAAAAGGGATATTAATTGATCTTAAAATTGCATTAAAAAAAGTTGCGGTCCTCTTTTTGTCATAAATAAGTTTGGCCCGAACAATGGGCCTAAATCAGCCCAAAATTGGGTTGATTGGGCTAATTTGGCCTGAAATTGCGAAAAAAAGAAGTTACGGGCCTAATTTTGTCAGCCCGCAAAGTTACGGTCCTCTTTTTGCAAACACCCCTAAGTTGCGGTCCTAAAAAAATAATTTTCCCGGTAATGATTGATGGTAACAAGATCTCAAAGTTGTATATATGTAAGCATTGCATATATGGAAAGACTAAAAGGTTGAAGTTTGGGTCAAGTGTGCATACTACCAAGATGGTACTTTTAATATGTTCATTCATATATATGGAGACCAACTAAGAACCTTACCAGAAGTGGAGACTTCATTCCAGAATTTCCAATCATCAGTTGAGTTGGGTCAGTAGAGATGGTCAAGTGAGATGTCTCAGGTGACTTAGTTAGTGAAGTTGCCAGCTGAGGAAAACAACCGATGTTTAGTCAGTTGTGGTTAAGTCAACTGGATGTCAGTTGGAAAGTTAAGAAATTATGTTTCGGTTACAATCGTATTACAGTAACTTTCTCAGATGATTGGGCGATTATGCTTGGAGAATTCTAATGTTTATAAATACCATAAGTATGTTACAATTTGGGGTAATCAACATCTATCAAACACGAGTGATTGATAGAGAGTTAACTCGCGCAATTGTTACATAATTATTGGGTGATTAAACATGAGAGTTGTGAGGATTTACACATTGAGTGTATCTTAGTTGTAATCTCGTTTGTTAATTGGTTGACCTTAATGTGGGGTGTTGTCTCGTACTAATTAAAAATGGAGACCTGGTTTGCATGTGTAGGCAAAGGGACACTTGACTCTCTTATTCCCTCACAATTGGAATTGGGTAGCACTCCTGATTGGATTCGATGTGGGTTGAAGATTGTGCGAATTTTTATTTATTGATTTAATTTCTGATCTTGTAACCTTAAAAAAAAAAAAAAAAAGAGGCTCATTGTACACATAAATAATAATGATTTTTTTTTATAATATTAGTATAATTCAAAAAAATGGTGGCCGGTCTTACCTGATACCACCTCACGAATCCTATTTTATGAAAAAAAATATTATATTTGACTTTTTGTTTATTTCTAGTTTCACAAGTGAGTTATAGAATTTCAAATCCAAGTCCATGTTTGTTTATTCAAATTTTGGTACATAATTTGAAATCATCTTAAATTCTACTAGCTATATGATACCCTTATAATATATCCAACCCTTTATTTCAAATACAATTTTCAATACACTAGTATATATCACAACTTTTACTCTCTTTCTTTCTATCATCTACTTTTACAATTTAATAATCTAAGTACACTTTTTACTTTACTTGAAATCCTACAAAATTCATCCTCACAAGCATATACTCTCTTCGTCCGCCTATAAGTTTCACGTTACTTTTTGACACAAAAATTAAGAAAATTGATTAAATAATAGATATAGAAAAGAGAGATAGAGAGAAAAAGTAAGATATAAAGTAAAGTGTAAAAAAAAGTACTTACCAAAAAAAGGTATGAGAAGCTTATAGACGGACGGACCAAAATGATAAAATGGAAAGCTTGTATACGGATGGATGGAGGGAGTACATAATAATAATAAAAAAATTACATCTTTTATTTTATTCAAATTTACCTTACATGATTTCAAATCGCCTCAAAACCATAAACAAACAAATTAAACCCTTAAGTATTTGTTTTCTATAAAAATAAAATAAGGGTCAGTTTAATCAACGATTTAACCCGATTTTTTTACAACTTCACACTAGTTTAAGACATTGGATCAAATCATATACATAAAAATAAAGTATTCACAAGCATAATGTGAAAAACAACATAGAAAAAATAAAAATTACACAAGTATTATTTGAAAATCAAATATCACAAGATAATGCAATAATTTAAATTCAATAATTAGAAAATTAAGGGGGTGTAATGGTTGTGGATTATGTAGGATTTTTTTGGACTTTCAAAGTCTGAGAGTATTCAACTCGAATTTTCAAAAGTCTTTAAAAATTAGAGAATATTCCCTAATAGAGTCATTTCTATAGAGTTTTAAGCAAGTAAAACCTACAACTTTTAAAATTATCTAATAGGGTCAAATTAATGTCAAAAAACCTTAAATGCCCTTAATATTCATATAACTCCTTAATTAATATATTTTACCCATTAATTCGAATTTTAAATTCAAATCTTAATTGCAGCACATCAATTCCCCAATTATAGCGCATATTCAAAAAAAATCTTGACCTTCTTAAAATCGAATCCTGACATTTCATTCCAGAAAACGCGATTACGATTTAATTCATCTCCATCATCGGTTTTTGGGCTGAGGCCGGCATTCTCAGCGTACTCATACACGAGGTAGGTGGTGCCTTGGCGGAGGCAAAAGCCAGAAAGCCTGATTATGTGGGAATGATTGATCTTCCGAAGCGCATTCACTTTCGGTGTTTAGAGATTCATTAACATCAATGAAATCAAGGCATAATTCTGGAATTTCTGGACATTTAGGCGTTGGATTTTGGGATTGGATCTCATTCTGTTTGGCCTGTTCGCGATTAATTTCTAGGGTTCTTATTCAATTTTATATCTTAGGGCTGATTCAAGAATCAAATCTGCAGTTATTCAATCGATTTGCGAGAATCTTGGGCTCTGTAATGGGCAAATCAAGACGCATCAAAGAGAATAAGGAGGGAGAAACTTCTGCAACCCCTACAGCCATGGCGAGATCTGCATCGCTCGCCTTCTCCTTCAATTTCACAATCTCACCACCGGCTCACAGTAGCCACTACGCGAAACCGTCGACCTCGCTTTCTCCTATTCTGTCGTCGCCGCAGCCCACGTTGCCCTGGTCCGACACGGCCACTTCCCGCCGCCACAGCCTGGCGACCCTATCGCAATTCTGAGATTGGGGCTGTAACTTCTTTATCGCAGTTGTATTTTATGAAGAAGAATTATGTAATCATGAAGACACGATTCCTCCATGAATGACGCTGACTCGAACGATGCCGCCGATTCCTACATGCCTGGAATTACCGGTTAGTATTTTTCTGAGCAAGAATCGTCCTAATTATTACGTTCTTGAGGGTGCAACTTAGTACTCGGGGATTAGGCGAAAAAAGGAGAAGTTTCATGGATACAGCAGCTTGACATGGAGGTGAATATTAGATATGCACATTACCGTATGCATATATACATGCATATCGTATAGTGCATTTCACATATGCACATATGTAAAATGCATGTACCCCCGTTTTCCGTGCATATTAAACTTCATAATCTATCTCCATATATGTATGCATATTCAAACAATGGATTTTCTTTCCTTTTTTCACAGTGTTGATTTTCTTGAATGAACTTTTTGCCGGAAACAATGAGTTTTCTTTCCTTGAAATCTCTCCGACGATGTCTGCAGAATATTTGGTAAAGAAATCCTTTCAGCTAATTAATTAGAGGTTGCTTCAATTTAGGAACAAATTGGAAGGTGATAGAACAGCGCGTATAACGAGGAACTGCATTAATTCAAAAGATTTGATGTAAATCTAATTAATATTTATTAATTTCAAATTATTTAAATTGGTAAAGGGCAACTATGTCTTATTAGGTGTCATTTTGACTCTAATAGATTTAAATTAATAACCTATTCTCAATTAGATAAAACTCTTAGTGAAATGACCTTAACAATAATTTTCCCTAAAAATTATGAGGTATTCAATACGGATTTTAAAAAGTCTTTAAAAAATTTTAGGTATTCAACCGTCTATGAATTTTAATACTCTATGGATTTTGTTGGATTCTCCTTCAAAAATATAAATAAATTTCACTATCCAAATTTTCTTCTAAAAACAGAGATTTCAACGGATTCTCTCAGATAACTCTGAAGACGAAAGATCAGAAGTAGGGATGACAATATTGAGCCGACCCACGGGTACCCACCCCACCCTGCGAGCTTTGGGTTAGGTCGGATCTGCCCCGTATTGAGTATGAGTTGGATCGGGGTCTCATGTCTACCCGCAGGTATCCGACCCGCCCCGAATTAATATATAAACTTTATATAGTATATATATATATGCCCCTGATTTCAAATTAAGCTATGAGCACCCTAAGACTTTAAGTTTCAAGACAAATTTTTTTAGTAAAACAATTAAGGACAAAATGAAATAGTTTTAGTCGAATATGCCCCTGATTTCAAATTAAGTATAATTTTCGAATTCAATTAATTAAGTTAAGCAAAATTAGGAAAGTCAACCATTTTAAATTTAAATTAAGCTATGAGATATTTTGCCTAGAATCTCGCGCTGCTTTAATTCAAAGGAACATTCCTAAAATATTTCTCAAAACTTCATTTTGTGCATATTCGATTACTGTGCTCATCTCCATATAAGTTTTTGAAGATTTCAAGCGTTGCACAATCGAAATCGTTCTCGGTAATTTGAATTAGCTCTATGAATTTTGTAACCATCACTTCACTAAAATTTTTATTTTTTAATCAATGCTAAGATTTTTTCTTTCTTTTTAAACTTAAACGTGCAATTAATTACACTTAATTTTTTTAAGTAGTTTTCCTTATTCGATGTTCCAAAACTCGAAATTGAAATAATTATACTTAATTTCAGATTTGAATCATTTAATTTGATTAATGTAAAATATGAAAAGTCAAGTGAATTAAATTTAAAAAAGGTATGAGATTATCCCTATATTATAGCTGAAGGAAAATGATTGAAGGTATGTTTGTTTCGTCTTTTCATCTACTCGTTTGATTGTACAAAGGAGTTTTCGCATGTAAGAAATCGTTGGTTTTTTAAGTTGTGTATTTGTGCATTGCATATTTGTATGATATTTTTGATAGTTGATGCATATACATAATATGTGCATTGCATATTTATAGGGGATGCATATATTAAATATGTGCATTGCATAATAATAATATAAGACTGTATCATAAATTTTATATGCATATTTTATTATATGCAACCGATAAGTGCGTATAATTTCAAATATACATGCATTTTTTTATATATGCAACCGATAATTGCATATACTTCTCAAATTACTTGTATCTACAATTGACCATACTCTAGTAAATTAGGTGCACTTGTTTCCAAGCTCCCTAAATTTAAAAAATTCATGTTTTTGGTGTCTTACTCCCCTGTATAAGATATTTCAAGAAATAGATTTTAAAGCTCGAAGGCCTCATATAAATCAGACGAAAAGACGTTTTACAATTATCATGACTCCAAACATTTCAATATACAAAATCAATTTCTACAAAGCAACTAATCAAATGAATCTAAGATTATTGCAATTTCTGCTTAATTAACTACTACTGTATATGATATGTTCATCTAAGGAGCAAACTTCAATTTTGCAGATACTCACCACTCCATTTTCTGACTTGACATGCTTCATTATATCCAAATCCAAAGTAGGGGCAAACACTGTAACCTCCATTTTTTTCCTCAGCTGCATAGATTCAATAACACTGCATTAGAAAACACGGGATATTTACCCGATCCATTATCAATAATTCATTCAAAATCTCACTCCATATTAACAATTCAGAAGGTTAATTCATTCACCTACCCTTTGTCATTTCTTCTTGTATTACTCATTTCATTCGGGGTAATTCTCATGCCCCTATTAGTGAATAAAATTTTACTTACAAAAAAAAATGCAGAAGTTATTTCCCTCGAATCACTTATCTAGATCTAATTAATCAAATATCCAACATTCTCCCCTCAATAAAATCATCAAAATTGAAACCAAAATCTCCATATAACATGTCAAAGTTCACGAATTCATACCCTGCTTTTGTAGTTATATCAAAGTTCACGAATTCACACCTGCTTTTGTCATTCCGACTCCACTGCAAACCAAAATATATACTCCCAAATCAATTTATCAACTAAAGCAATCCAAAATCATGAGAATCCAACTATAAATCAAATTTACCAAACCTGTAAACTCGGTAGTCTCTTCGTCTACGACCTTCCCCCAATTCTCAACAAAGATATCCTCGACAACTGTCGCGAATTAGACCCGTGGAAATCCCAATACAACGCCGTTTCCAACGCCGGATTCGGTCCCCTCGCCACCGGCCTCGACGACATCATTCTGAAACCTCTCCCCTGCGTGGTAGGGTGCCGCCGACGGAGAGCCTTCGTCTTTTGTCGTCGTTCTTCAAGGACGGAGGAGTGGTATGGTGCCGCCGTTCTTTAGATCGAAGAAATTCCATTCGCCAATAAATTTTTAAAATAATTTTGGTATGTTTGACTGCAGGCGAGAAGACAATATGCGATTGAAATTGAATTGAATTCAAATTAGATTGAATTCAAATATGGAATGTAAACCGAAATTGGGGGATATTCTTGAAGAATGCAGACATTTCAAATTATATCAAAATAAGGGCAAAAGGGGAATTTTGTAGGCTATTTTGATCTTAATTGTTTTACTAGAAATTTTTGTCCTACTTTGTTTAAATCACTTATGGATTGTCCTACTTTGTTAATAAACTCTTTTTTTTTATTGGCAAAATATTATATATATATATATAATATTAATTAAAAAAACACTTCACATTAAAAAAACTCTTCCTATCAATATCAAGTTTATGAAAATTGATGTGAATCCATAAAAAAAAAAATATATTCCACAATTCTGTCAATTCTATGAAAATTAATATAAATCAACAAAAAAAGTCAATCATAAATCCATCTACTTTTTAAAGTACAAAAAAATCCAATAGAATCTCAATTGAATACACCTTCCTCCTCCGTAAGTTTATCTTTTCAATTTTTTTTAAAAATATAAATATATAATAACATAACAAATAAAAATACAAAAGTATAAGGGTGTGTTTGCAAACTCTATAAACAGTTTAAAAGCACTTCTCAAAAGTAAAAGCTGTGAGAGGGCAGCTTTAAAAAAAGTGATTCTAAAAGCAGTTTGAAGAGTTTGAAAACACCCACTAACACTGGCTCAATGTGCTAATTTATCACCAAAATTTCTATTAAAAAAATGATGAAAAGAAATGAATATGATTCCAACTAAAAGTAACCAAGATTAATGATAGGTAATTATGAGGTAAGAATCTCCTTAGACACCTGCTACTGTGCGCACTGCCAAAAGCGTCAATTGGATAATTATGAAACCCACTCGCATCTCGACACGTGTCAGTTAGACCCTAATAAATTATTCGCCCCTCAAACCACGAATTCGAAATCTGGTCCATCAATCAAACATCACAAATTCACAATGTTGTCATTTTCATTTCACATTCTTTTTTTACAATTAATTAAAAAAAAAAAAATAGTTAATTTTTTTTGTTAAAGTATTAAGAGCATTTCAACTTTATTAAAATAAGGGTAAATCTGTTGAGAATTTTAAGATTGAGAGTTCTAAGAAACTTCACTTTTTTGGAGAAAAAAATTAATGTGAGATCGAAAAAAAAAATGTAAGTGTGAAAGTTATTTGGAACATATGGAGTAATATTAAAATAATAATTAGTTGTTGAAAAAATGATAAGAAAAATAAAGGTTGAAAAATATAGTGAAATGTTGATCTTACTATAAGAAAGAGTTATATACGTTTAAAATGAATTGCACGTATGCATTTAATTGCATACAATAATTTGCCTATAAAAAATTAACAACTTCGGTTGGGACACTTGTTTTGACAAAATGAGTAACTTATTGAAGAATGGAAAAAGTAAAACTTATGACACGAAAACTTGTATGAAATATATTTTATACACGAAATATAGATAATTAAGATAAATTTAAGACAAAAATTATTGGGTCAAACCCGGGTCAAAACGAGTTAAAACTTAATTAAAATATATTTTTTCACTTTCAAATATTGTTTTACGACATGACCAAAATATTGTCACAACAAGGTCAAAAGTGTATTACTACAAGTTCAAAAATATTCTTGCCACTTAATTTATTTTTTTTTGAGCGAATTCTTCAGAATATTCTTTGACATGTAGTAGTACGCGTGCTTCTCATTCGAATCTAGATTTTTTACCTACAATTTTTTTTAAATATTTTAATTAGATATATTTTATATATAATATTTCACTATTGCTCAATTTATGAATGGCTGAATTTTGAAATTTATTTATTTATAAAAGAAAAAATGATTAATGAAGTAATTTACGTGCAACATCAATAGTACAGATAATGCAATAAAATTTGGCCCCAGCTCTTCATTGAAGTCATAAGTTGAAAATATAAAACTTGGATAACCTATGGTCCACATATATACACCACTTTTATAGTTTTCAATTTTTTAATCTCCACTTTAGTAATTACTAATTGATTTATCACAAAAATGGTAAATTGGGACAAAATATGTGCAAATGAGTAAAAAAGAAATTGGGCACGTATTATCAGAATATCATAGTGCTAATTCATGTTAATAAGTAACGTGATAGTGAAATGTTTATAGACATTAATATAGAAGATAACAAAAATTCAGGCACATTCTTTAGTGACAATATAAGTCCTTTTTAGGAGTTGCATTTTGCCCCTTTCTATTTTGTATTTATACATAGATTTTATCTTACTTATTAAAACAATACGGAGTACTATTTTCTACCCGTTTATATCGGAATTATTTGCACGTGTATAATGACACATAAATTAAGAAAAATAAATTTAATGAGGTGTAGAGTCATAGTGAGGTATGGGGTAAAATATGGACCCAAAATGAATGTTAATTTTAAAAATAAAATGATAATGTGAGTGTATTGATTTTTGTATTATTTTCATAGTATGAGTATGCAATATGCAATAACCTTGGAACAAATTGAAAAGAAAAGTGTACAAATAATTGCGGGATATAGAAATTATTATTATATTCGTAATCGTAACCAATGTTGTAGAAGTCGAAAATCGGTAGTTAGATGGATTTGCACCACCTATATATTTTATATATATATATAAATACAGTTTTCACCCTTTAATCGAGAGAATTTAGCAAAAAAAAAAAAAAAAATCACACATCATGAGTATTGCTTATAACCTCATTTTTCTTTGAAAAAGTGTGCACAATTGTCCAAATCGGACTCCTAGAAAAGTAGAAATAAAAAAGGGCGTCTAGATCGATTTTTCACAAAAAACACCCAGAGTGGCAAAATAGACGTCACCTAGACCGATTTTTGCAACAGAGATCGTACTATTACTTCATACAACCTAGTCTTATTATTTCGTAAAACTTCACCCATTTTTTAATATTAGTAATAAAAAAGATATAAATTATTTGTAAAATCAAAATTTAAATTCATTATGATAACCGTGTTGCTAACTATTCTAAAGAATAAACTAAATTTAAATTCTTATAACATAATATATTCTTGACATTTTATTCTTGTTCATTGACATATCCCAATCGAGTATACTTGCCCTTCACATCCGGTTTTCAGTACCTCTCATTTGTAGACCCAATTGGTGTTTGCAGAACTGCTTCTGCCTCGTACGGTAAGAAAATTGTTTTTATTAATTACTTCTGCCATCTTCCATGTGGTCTAATGAATCTTGATAAGGGTGAATAACTTGCAATAAAAGCGACATTAATCCCTCCTCAAGTAGATCGCGAATCCAAATCAACGATCTCCAAATATGTCTTTATGCTTAAAATATCTCACTTTGAATAACCTTGCGATCAGTGACATCGAATTTGTAATCATTCTATAAAGTTGTTTTGCTAGAAGAGCTTTGTTGAATTGAGTCATCTTTCTAAAACCAAGACCACCCTCATTTTTCGACATACATAGTATCTCCCACTTACACCGGTACCATGTCATTGTATTACCTGTCGAGTTTTTCCCCACCAAAATTTGGAACATAGTCTCTCAATGTCTCACATATCGAGTTAGGTATCCAGAAGCAGGTTATAACATACGTTGGTATAACCTGGATAACCGTTTTTATCAAAGTTTCCCTGCCCCCTTTAGAGAAGTCCTTGAATTTACATACTTCTAGTAGACATGCGCAACGGTTAGAAACCGCCGGTTACGGTTTTCGAAAATCGATAACCGTAATCGAACCGGCGGTTTGCCGGTTACGGTTACGGTTTTTAACCGCCGGTTTGCCGGTTTGCTTTTTTTTTTTTTTTTTTTAATTTTTTAAATATTATCTCCGTTTTCGCTCATTTTCACTCTGTTTTTGTTCATTTTTTATTCATTTTAACTCATTTTTTAGAAAATACATTACTAGAATTGAATAAAAATTATATAAATTAAATTTATACATTAAAAATAGAAGAATTGTGTATTAATTTTTTTTTTCTTTTTTTTTTTAAAAACCGGCAAACCGGCGGTTAACCGTCAAAACCGGCCAAACCGGCGGTTTGCGGTTTGTCAAAATGTCAAACCGTAACTGAACCGCCATTTTACGGTTACGGTTCGGTTTTTAAACCGTAACCGGCGGTTTTGCCGGTTGGCCGGTTTCCCGGTTACGGTTTGAACATGTCTAACTTCTAGCTTTTGCGCAATTCGATCCCTTAAGTAGGCAAACTATATTTTCTTTGATTTATGAGAAAAGGTAGGTAATCCCAAGTAAATTTCATGTCCTAGCCTTATTTGTATTTCCAGGATATCTCTAATTGCTACTTTCCGACTCCGACTTCTCGTGGTGTTCGGCCTAAAAGTGACCGTTGACTTCTCGTAGTTTACCAATTGTCCAGACACTCGTTCATACATTGCAAGTCAATCTTTAAGATGACAACAGTGGCCAGTGTTCACTTAGAAGAATAAAAGGCCGTCGTCAACAAACAATTGTTGTGTGACAGTTGGGGCTCCTCATGTAACTGTAACCCCTAAAATTAACTTCTTGCGTGCTAAATCCTTGATGATTGTGGACAACCCTTGTGCGCACATCACAAACAAAAATTGGGATAAAGGGTCCCTTATCTAAGCTCCCTAAAAGACTTAATATTTTTAACTATGTTCCCATTGATTTTGAAAGTATAAGATATAGTGGTTACACATTTCATAATAAAGTGGATCCATTTCAAAGAGAACCCATTCGTCTCAACAATGATTCTACATATAGCCATTCAATCCTACTCCCTCCGTCCCACAATAACTTTCACACCCTTAAAATGGAAAATCTTTTATAAACTCCACCCTTAAAATATCCTCAATTTTACACAAATGTCATTACTTTTTCTACACACATACACAAAAGTCAACCCATTCTTTACTTTATACATAAAGTTTTACAAAATTAACCCTCAAAACTCCACTCATTATTACACTTTCTTAATTTACGTATTCACATACCTATGAAAGTTAATACGGGACCGGGGGAGTATTAAATTACCTAACACTTATTTAACCCTATCATGCATCCCAAGCCCTCCATCGTCTTTTCACGCTTGCAGATTAGATAAACTAGAAACAAGAACAAGCCAACTAACAATACACTGCGTCGTTAGAATTTTAACCAACAACATTTGCCCTTGTTTTGTCTATTCACATACACAAAACTTGTAATTTATTTATTGATTTAATTTTTTTTCTTAATGGATGTAAAATGTTTTAGATAAAAAAACATATAAGTTACATCATCTATATATGGTAAAAATCAAATTAAAAAAATATAAAATTTTAAGTTGTAATAACTTTTTCAAATAAAATTGATTGTGATTTGAAGTCTCATTTCGGCGAATTTAAATTTGTATCTTTAAATATGTCTCGCATTACGAAATTTTATATGAAATAATGTGAATATACTAATCATGCATCATATAAAAGATATTCTAGAACGTCTTAGCTGCAAATTGAGACTTATTTAGGGATAACAAAAAATAATCTCCCTCAATCTATTTCTAAATCATTCTCTATCCAACATATTCCAACTTTTTTTTTTCTGTTTAGCTTTTGTCATTTTATAAGAATATTACATTTTTTAATCTTTATTTTCTCTCATTCTTTTTCATATAATTCTAATTTTTTTCTTCTTTTTCTCTTTTCCTTTTATCTTTCTATCAATTATCATTTTCCACCATAAATTTAATATATACACACATTTTTAAAAATAAAAAATTTCTTTTTAATAAAAAAAATATTTTTAAATATATACTCGTATTACTTTAAAATTAATAATATGCAAAATTTTCTTGTACTAATATTTACTGGTTTTATAGTATATTTATAAAATTTGAACTTATTAATTGCGTGTTTAGAAAGGGCACGCTAAGCTTTTTCCGACCAATTAATTTGTGATTAGTTAAGTAAATTAAATGTATTATACTTGAGTGCTCCTAATCCAATCTGAGTACCTAAATCATAATATAATATTGGTACTATATTTTGTAACTGCAAAATCTTATGCTCATGATTTTACATTTAACTCCCCGAGAACAAGATATTATTCTTAGCCATAATAGTTACTATTATCATCAACCAATAAGATTTTTTAACCACTCCACTAATTGACATTTTAATTTTTTTAATGAAAACATTGCCCTTAATAAATAAATTAAATTCTCTAAGCACATCCCATCATTTCAGCTAAATTAGAAATTAAAAGTATTTTTAAAGTTAAAAAAGTGTAAAAAATTTATTTAATTGTGTAAAAGAATAGAATGTTAATTTAAAAAATTTATCATTTAGATCACAATTAACATAAAGCCAAAATTTCCTTTGTTGATTGCAAAAATCTACTTTTGTTTAATACTAGCAAAATCTACTTAATTACACTAGATTGTGATTTAATTACACAATCTGATAGTTACTAAACATTTCCTTATTTTGATAATAGCTTCTTCTGTTGATTCAAGGGGTAGGTAGGGTCAGGGTGGAAAATAAAATAAATTCCCCTAATTTAAAAATATTATTATGCAAAAAATCATCCTCTCGAAACTTCAATATATATATTATTTTCTGAAAAAATTTTAGTTGATAAAGTAGAGAAATAAAAAAAAAGAATTATTTTGGGATATATAGGAAAAGGGAAATTGTAAAAAGTCCTTGTTCTCCGGTTTGTGTAATTAAATTCCGTAATTTTCTTGTTGAATTCTTTCATTTTTCTTCTCTCTTCAAATCTCCATAAAAACCGATCTTCTCTTTCTATCTCTCGCTCTCTCTCTGAATATTTTTTCTTGTTTTCTCTTGTGATACAAGTTGTATCTTCTTCGAGTTTGTGTCATAATCATAATTCCAGATTGCGAAAGCGACCGGTGGAGATCAGGATCTCCGCCGTGCGTGGCCGGAAGCTGACCGGTTGGAAGCGCGGCAGTTTGGAGAGAAAGCCGATTGCTTCTGACACAAACAGAAGGGAGAGGTAGAGGAGAATTATTTTATGCAGAAAAATGATTCAAAATGGCTGATACATGTGGTTAACGTGCAATGTAGGGAAAACAGCAAGGAAAAAATGAAGAGAGAGAAAGGCATCGAAGAAGCTTTGGAGGAGGTTATTTGCACGGCACAGATACCTAGATCTCTTCTTCAATCTCCCTTGCCCTTGCCTTTTGCCGCAATTTATTCCAGTTTCTTGTCATTCTTAAATTCTGAGATGATTCTCCCTTTGTTTTCTCTACCTCAATTCCAGTAAAATCCTCTTCTCCTCCCTTCTGTTCCTTTCCAACTATTTAATTGCTGCTTTGCTTTCTCTCCTTGCTTCTGTATTCCGGGACATGTGTGCTGTAATCTCCAAGGTCAGTTTTCTATTTTACTTTTTGCCTTGAATTACTTGGATACTGTTTGATCTCGTGAGGATTTTGGTGTTTTGAGTCCAAATTTTGAAACTTTTGGTTGTCTGAGCCTATTTTCCGTGTGATCCCATGTTTAATTTTGGTTTACTCACCTGAATTTTGAGGGGGGAAGACTGTTTTTCTGTCATTTTGAGCTGATCTTTCCCTTTTGTTCGATCTGCTCGAAATCAGTTTTGGGGGGTCCTTATGAATTTCTCTTATGGCCATAAATGTTTCCTGAAAAATTAATAACCCTTTCAGCTCTGAGATCTTAAATGCAGTTATTATCATGTGAATTCTGTTCAATTAGTACCAGTTATTTGGCAATCTATTAATCAAACTCAAAATCTCAATTGAATCTGCTCTACTTGTAACTGAAATTTGAATAGATACATGCTATAGTTTCTTTAGGGCTATAATTGCAAACTAATATGTCTTCTTTTTTCTCAGTTGGCTTCAGTAATTCAGGTGTTCAATCTTCCCTTTATTTTATCCCTCAATGATCATCTTTTGAACTTTCTGTGCAGGTTATATCTGAGTCGGAGTATTCTTGAAATTTCCATTTTTGAAATTTCTTAGAATTGTCTTGTTTGATTTGGTGGAAGCCAAGGTGTATTTAATTTTTTGAAAAGATTAACCAGGATTTCTGAAATGATGAACCCTAGGGGCTTTACTCCTTCATCCTTCTTTTCTGAGGAGGTGTGTTTGTCCGATGAGGTATTGATAACCAGTATAATGTTGACTATTCTTCTAATAGAAATCCACAAGAATTTCTGAAATTTGGTATTTAAGGAAATTTAAAAAAATTATGACACTTTGGTTGTGTGAGTGATTATTCATGATTTCTTGTTTCTGTACTTTGCAGAGACAGGTTGGTGCAAGGAAGATGGACCAAATGACCGGTTACTCTGGTGAGTTGTCATGATATTTTTAGATTAAATTGATATAATTTTTTATGAATGTTTCTGTTTGTGCAAGAATAGCATACTTCAATTATTCATTCTCTTACCTTGTACCCTTTCTAAGAGGAAATACCATGGATGTCGAATGGGGATGAGGATGCCTTTTATGCTTTCTGAGATAATGTTCAACATGATTTGTATAGGTTTCAAATATACATCTCACTTTTCTCCTGCGTATGATATCCAATCTGTCTCATATTATTGTTTGATGCACATTTGTTTTGATAGCATATCAGCCATATCTGCTGTAGGAGATGAGGCCACCTTCTGTGAATATTTACTATGCACTGACGTAATTCGTTTGTATCATCATTACTGTTGGACTGAATTTACAGCTTATTCACACTATAATTGATTTTAAATTCTGTTTGACCGATGTCTCACTTTGGCCAACAATGGTTTCCTTGTCTTCTGTTGTTATCATTCTCTGACAATGTACATTATTTAGTAGTGCAATTATTTCTATCTTATTTTTGTGGTGTTTGGCATAAATTCAATTAAGAAATAAAAATAATTGAAATCAAGATATGCATGAACTCAAGGCAGTACTTCACAGAACTTAGAAGTTGGAATGACATTTTCCATTTCTTCAGAATGTGCTGATCCGCATAGTGAGGCTGTGATGTTTTTGTTTTTAATTGAAATCAAGATATGTGTTTTCTGTTCTCTACATGTATGCACTCAGTTTCTGTTCTCTACATGTATGCATGTCTTCTGTGGTCATCTGATTACATATGATGCATTTTCCCAACTTCATTAGACCCATCTGGATTATACTCAACTAATATATTTCTGGACAAGTAGTCTTGACTCTTGAGCTGCCAGTATTAATCTGGAAGAAAGATGGCTAAAACTCATAAAGTTGAATTGAATGAATTAAGACTGTCTCAGGATCTAGTTGAACTTTTGACATATTAGTGTTGGGGTGGGAAACAATGTAGTATAAGCATAATTGCATTTGAAATATAATCTACGAAACCTTTTTAGATTCAAGAACTTCTAACATAATAGTGTTGGAGTGGGAAACAATGTTTAAAGCATAATTGCACTCGTAAGAATCTAAGATGAGAGAGCCTTTTACATAATAGTGTTGGAGTGAGAAAATAATTTATTTTAAGCATCAATGCATTAAGAAGATAATCTTTCATACCTTTAAGATGTGAGCTTTCTCACACTCATGGAGTTAATCGAAGTTGTTTGTGGATTAGTATTGATGGAAATCATTGCTTTTATCTTGTTGGATTTGGTTCCAGACATAAAATGCAGTGAAATTGTTAAAAAGCTGATGGTGTAGGGATTTTTTTACTCGCGTTCTTCCTATTATAGTATTATCAATATTTCTTAACTACAGTACATGAACTACATTTGCACTTGGGAAGGAAAACTCAAATGTGTATTATAAGTTTGATGTAAAATTTTGTAAAGGGTTAGTTATATTGTAATGCTTGTCGTGATGTTTTGCAGGTTTAAAATTAGATGGGAATTTAAGAACTGAAGGCATGGGTAATTCACCTCTTGAAAATAGAATTCCATTGGATTCACAGATGGGAAAAGGTTTTGCGCTTCCTGACTATTATCTGAGTCGTGGTCGAAATGTTAACAGTCCGTTGGGAAAGCATATTATTGGATCAGAAAGAGAAGCAAGTCGTTCCTTGCCTAGTGCTGTTGACCACGATTTGGGTTCTAAAACTAATTCGAATATGGAGTCTGTGCCCTACTTTTTCGATGGATCTAAAATGAATCTCATGGGTTCTCAGTATGAAAACGGTCTCTTTTCAAGTTCAATGTCAGATTTATTCAGCAGAAATTGTATGCCCTCTCTTGTCCCTAGTAGGCTAATTCTTTTAAGTTTTTCAATATGTCAAAAAATTATGACTTACCTATCTGTCTTTATTTTCTTGCAGTAAAATTATCATCAAATAATGCTCAGTATGGTCACTCCTTTGCTGCTGCTGCTGGCTCCCAGTATGAGGAAGAGGAGGCTTTTGAATCGTTGGAAGAACTCGAGGCTCATACTATTGGTAATCTTCTACCTGATGATGATGACCTGCTTTCTGGTGTGACTGATGGATTTAACAGCACTATACAGCCTACTAATGGGGAGGATATGGAAGATCTAGACTTGTTTAGTAGTGTTGGAGGATTGGAACTTGGGGAAGATGGCTTTTCGCAAATAAATCCTGAACTTTCTGATGTAAATTCTAACAATAAGCTTGGAATATCTGTGGGTTCCAATGGTGGTGAACATCCTTTTGGGGAGCACCCTTCTAGAACACTCTTTGTCAGGAATATAAATAGCAATGTTGAAGATTCCGAATTGAGAACACTTTTTGAGGTAAGTTCATCTTTTACCTTTTCAATTTTTTTAATTTAAGAATGTTCTGCCAACTGTCTTACTGGTGTACTTATTCTTATTTCCTGTAATTGTAGCAATATGGAGACATACGCACCCTGTATACAGCATGCAAGCATAGAGGGTTTGTTATGATATCATATTATGATATAAGAGCAGCAGGTGATGCAATGAAAGCTCTCCAAAACAAGCCATTGAGACGTAGGAAGCTCGATATACATTTCTCAATTCCTAAGGTGATTTTCCGCAAATATGGCCGTTCTTGTTTGCTTTTCCATGAGTAAACTTCAATCTATATTCTCTGAACTGTTTTCATGAATACGTTTTTCAGGACAATCCATCAGATAAGGATATTAATCAGGGTACTCTTGTGGTTTTCAACCTCGATTCTTCTTTTTCAAATGATGAGCTCCGTGAAATATTTGGTGTCTATGGTGAAATCAGGGAGGTAAGCTTAGCTACCAGCTTTAATTGTTAACTTCTACTTCACACTCATACATCCACTAACTATTTGTTTTGTGTTGCAGGTTCGTGATACTCCACATATGTCTCATCACAAATTTATCGAGTTTTATGACATAAGAGCTGCAGAGTCTGCACTTCGTGCAGTTAACAGAAGTGAGATTGGTGGAAAGCAGATCAAGATTGCACTAGGACAATCTGTTGACTCCAATAGGTGGATCAATTTTTTCTTTATTTATATGTTTCATCATTTCATATCTATCATCTCCATGTTCTTTCTTGATGAGCTTCTGTTATGAAAGTGATTTCTGCCATCTCTAACTGCTTAACATGCCCCATGCAGATTCATGCAGACTTTTTCTTCAGAGCTGGAGCACGAAGAATCTATGTTTCTGTTGCAACACAGCCCTTCGAATTTGGCATCTGGATTTTCTGGTAATCTTATTTCTAAATGTAATGCAGCTGTGATGGGCTTTGAAAAAATCTATAATTTCATAACATGTTTTTATTATTATTCCAGGATCAGTTTCCCTTGGGGGGACACTATCTAGCACTGATAATGGAACAATTCTAAGCCCACTTTCAACAAATGGCGGCCCAATTAGCCCGCTCCTGGACAGTGTGCTTCACCATGGGGTATCATCTAGTGTACCTAACAGCTTATCATCTCTAGTAAGGGTTGAATCTGGGAATCAATCAAGTATTACTGAATCTAATCACCTACGGAACCACCTGAAATTTGAGCTACAAGGAATGCCAAATCTCCATCCTCATTCTCTTCCTGAGTATCATGACAGTTTATCAAATGGGCATCCCTTTGGTTCTCCGAGTAATATGGCTGCAAATATTAATTCTCGACCTCAAGATATGATCGATGGCCAGCAGTTTCGTAGAGTTAGCCCTAACGGACAGTCAATTAATGGCTCTATCGAGTTAAATGAAGGTAATGATTGCCAAAATCCACTTTCTTATATTATGCATCTTTTTCTGAATTTCCATCTTGTTAGCTTCTGTCTGCTCACTGGGTTCCAAATAAATATTTTAGGCCTCATATTAGTTTAAACCTCATATTAGTTTAAACAAGACATAGAACTATAAATGGAAATTGGTTTTTGATATTCCAGTTTTTAGCCTGTGTTCTTTGATACTGTGGTGAACATCTCCGTTCCTAATTATCTGTCTGATTTTATCCATTCATACTAACCAATTTTTCATTAATTAGGATTAGGTTCAAAAGACTATTATACCCTAATTCATTACTACTTGGTGATAATATTATAGACCACAATTAGTTACAAGAAGATGGTTTAGTATTTATTAGGGGTATTGGTGGAAAAAAAGGTAAATCTTTGTTGATGACAAATAATTAGGAACACCACATTTTGGGTAAAATCAGACAGATAATCAGGATTCAGGAGCAGAGGGAGTATGATGATTACCCTGGCTTTCAAGATTATTAATCTATAACACTTTCTCATGTGTACTTGTTGTTCTCTTCAGTTTTCGGGTCCTCTGAAAATGGGAGCTGTCCCCCTCCTGGGCGTCACTACATGTGGAGCAATTCACACCATCCACGACCTCAGGCTGTTTTATGGCCCAACTCGCCATCATTCGTTAACGGGATAGGGGCTGCTCACCCCCCACAGATGCATGCAGTACCTAGAGCACCATCTCATATGCTTAATGCAGTCCTTCCTTTGAATAACCATCACGTGGGGTCTGCACCTTCTGTCAATAATTCCATTTGGGACAGACGACATACTTATGCAGGGGAATCACCCGATGCTTCTGTATTTCACCCTGGTTCACTTGGAAACATGAGAATGTCTGGAACTTCACCACATCCTTTGGAATACATCCCTCATAACATGTTTCCTCGCCCTAGTATGGATGTCCCGATCCCTTCGAAAAATATCGGTTTGCATCCCCATCATCAGAGGTGCATGATTTTTCCTGCAAGAGGCCAAATGCTTCCTATGATGGGGAGTTCATTTGATTCTCCTAATGAACGGACTAGAAACCGCAGGAATGAAGGTAATTCGAGTCAACCTGACAACAAGAAACAGTTTGAGCTTGATCTGGAACGAATTCTACGCGGAGATGATAAGCGTACAACACTTATGATTAAGAACATTCCTAACAAGTACGTGCTGTGCTAACTCGTCATCTTTACTATGGGATTTGTGTGTCCAATTTCTAGTAAAGTTAATGTGTTTTTCGTAACACCTGTGATTACATATTCAATCTTTATTGTAAATATCAGGTACACCTCGAAGATGCTTTTGGCTGCAATAGATGAACGTCATAGAGGAACTTATGATTTCATTTACTTACCTATTGATTTTAAGGCAAGCTTGTTTTAATTCGGAACATCTTTTCTTTTTCCCCCTTCTTCCTCCTAGTTGGGGGTGTGCTTCGAGATGACATTATAATTTGATTATTTGATATATTTTGCAGAACAAATGCAATGTAGGATATGCTTTTATCAACATGACTGAACCTTCCCTCATAGTTCCTTTCTATCAGGTATATTTTGCAGAACAAATGCAATGTACTTGTTATTGCATTGAAAGCACAAGCATAGTGAATTTTTATTGGTTTTGCAGACATTCAATGGCAAGAAATGGGAGAAGTTTAATAGTGAAAAGGTAGCATCTCTGGCATATGCTCGTATACAAGGTAAGGCTGCCCTCATTGCACACTTCCAGAATTCAAGCTTGATGAACGAGGACAAGAGATGCCGCCCTATACTTTTCCATACAGATGGTCCAAATGCAGGTGATCAGGTACGAATCACGTGTACTCACTCGTAAGAGCTAATTAACCCTCTCTTTTGCAATAGGAATCATAGCATGTGCCTCAAAACAAGATATCTAATACTCCCTCCATCCCTTCTATAGTTATCCATTTTGCCATTTTGGGCGTTCCACCGAAAGTTACCTATTTCCTTTTTTGGCAACCCCACTATCTCTCTCTACCTTTTCTCATTCCTATTCTCGCTACCTTGTCTCTTTCCTATCTCTCTCTACCTTAACAACCCACTACACATATAATACTATATTCCTTAATCAATGTGCAAAAAACAAATGAACAACTTTCGGAGGGAGTAGGACCTTACTTTCGTGACAAAAACTTATTAGAGGCGATCTCGTAGTGAGACAAATCCCATGTGTTTATGGGGGCCCAACCCAGTTATGATTTAAAGGAAAATATGATCCAAATACTTAAGTAGAGCTCAGTCTCACCCAAGATGCTACTTTTATAAACATGCATAATAAATATTGCGTTCTTGAAGGTGTGCTTTTGCAATGAAACAATGACAAAAGATGAAAATGAATATTTGTGCAGGTTCCATTTCCAATGGGTCCCAACATTCGATCAAGACCAGGCAAAACCCGAACCAGCACCTCTGAGGAAAACCAAGAAATGGCACCGAATTCGTTAATGGGAGAAGATTATTCCAACGGAGATTCATCTTCTGGTTCAGGCAAAGATTCAGATTGAGTGGGGTTGCTTGCCTACGTTTTTGTGAAGACTAACCTTTCTAGATAATGAAACACGGCCTAGTAATATATTACCTGAAATTTTGTTATTGTACATTATTATTATTATTATTATTAATGCATGAACAGCAGAGGGGGTGGTAGGGGTTAAAGAGAAGAAGAAGACTTGTGGTGAATTGATTCGAATAACCTCTAGAATTGACAATTGCCCGACTCTGAAGCAGCATCCAACTGTTCGTTTGCGGCACGGTTGTTATAACTCAACCGAAGGTGACAAGGAGCGACGTGTGGAGCTTCAAAATTTTGAGGAGTTTCATTCTCTGTATGTATAGAGTTTGTAAGCGAGAGAAGAGCTAAATATGTTGTATGGAGCTGAGCTGCCATTTTCGTTTTTCAAATCTCTTGGCACCTTTTGTTTTGTACCTCCAATTTTTGTGCCCTGTTTTTACCTTCTCTTGTTTTTTTGGGCATTTTGCTGAGAGAAGTAATTTTGTTTGCTCATTAACTCCTGTATCATTTTCTTGTTTATTTGAAAAACACATGCATGAATTTAAAATCTTCACTAGAATCACTCCAAATATATCTAAAATTTCTGTGTTTAAAATCCATTATCCAATATTTTTTGGGTTTCAATTTCATCAATCAAATCTTTCCATTAAAACAACAACCTTATCATGTACAAATACCCTAGGTTTTACTATAAGCTTTTCATTTTTCTTATAGGAATGTTTCAAAATAAAATTTTCATTCCATTTATGGTGTTATTTTCTCTAGTCACATCATTTATATTTTATCTACTATTATTTTATCATATTTTATCTCATACTCATTTATTATTTTCTCCCATCACATCACTAAATTTATAGTAGTGCGAGAAGTATTTTTTTAAACTCTTTCAACTTGTGATTATACATTTTCTATAACATTCCCCTTGATGTGCATTAAAGATGACAAAACACAAGATGGAAACACCTAGTAAATTGAGAACCGCTGCATTTTTTTTTTTGAGTAAGCGTTGTACATCACGAATTGAGTCATTCTGAGAAAATAGCAGCAATCGAACTCATTGTCTTAAAAAGTCATCGTAATCAAAACATAGTCGAGCCAACCCACACACGAAACACCATTAAAACTAACCGGCTTACTTGGTACCTGTATAAACTGGTTACTTTGGATACAGAATGTCATAATGACCAGGTCGGTAAAGCAAGGTAATGAACGGTTTAACTGCCACACTACCACCGGTGAGGTCACCCACAGTTGGAGTAAAATCGTGATGGTTTACAGCGACGCTGCCTTTATCATCATGGCTTCGATCAAGATAGGCTATGCGGATTGGTACACCTAACGCATCTGACAAAGCAGTAATGTGAATGTGATCGCTCTCCTCACCCATGGGGTCCACCGATGACTTGCAAAACTGCACCCGATGAACAACATTTTAATGCACTAAACAAGATTTCTCATGATTGATGGGTTTACATAAGCTCTATTCTGCATCTAATCAGATAAAGGGGGCGCTTGGTTCAAATTCTTCAACGGGAATGAAATTAAGAATCATTAATAGTGGATTACAATGAAAATGATTCTTACATAGCTAATGTTTTGCTCTAATTTTGTACAAGGGGAGGTTAGTGGGTTGAGGAATAATGGAACGATTGAGGAAAAATGATTATACGAGGGGAGGTTAGTTAATCAAAACGATTAGCTTATGTTGAGTCCCATTACCTCATATGAAGCATCACAATTATACTATACTCATCATTCTCATTCCCATTGAAGAATTTTGAACCAAACGCCCCCTAGATGTACAATATGATGAAAGTTGCATAAATCTACCTGCTCCACCGAAGAATTGGTTAATCCTTGAACAAATGGTTCAAAGAACTCTGAACGCTTTTTGATTTCGCCAGAGGTGATAAATCTGAAGAACATCACGACTAGCAAAGAAATAGAGTTAGTTGGAATGGAAAGTATGAACACCCAAAATTCAAATACGTATGTTAGTTTTGGTATCCTGGAAATGTTACTGCACTACTCACCATAGTCAGATACTGACTGATCTCTACTTCTCTGCAAAAGTTCACCGTGGCTGTGAACGTGATAATGAATATTAGGTATTAAAGAGGAGTAGTAAATTCATAACAAGGAAAAGATCACAAATAAGCAACAACAAGTTTTTCTAAACCTTATGGAATCTTCAGTCCCTGAAAGAACATTATCAAGTTGCTCAAGGAACAGCTGGAAAAAGAAGATACACTCACAAAGTTAAGGCTTCATGATGATGCATCAATCAGGTAAATGGAAACTTTTCTGAACAAATAAAGCGATTTCTATTAACATTCCCAAAATTTCATCAAATGTGATTATTGTGTGCCTGAGAGCAATCCATTGAAACCAATATGTTATGCATCAGAGATCGGTATAGAAAACTTTTTAAGAAATGATTGCTTGGCATGTGAGAAAAATGTGCTTTTGTCCTATTAATTTTAAGCATTAAAACGTGTGAATTTTCAATTTTGTCCATAGTGGCAAAATAAGCACAACTATAAAGTTGTAAACTTCCGAAATGGCATATAAAGCAAGCATACAGACAACTAATTACCGCAAAAAAATCTTCAAAAGTGAATTCTATAGTGCCTAAGCTAAGAAGTGTCTTTCTGCATTGCTCAACACTTGCTTTGACACGATCAACTTCTGCACGATCTTGAGTTTCCAGAATATGCTCCTAAATTTTGGATCAGGAAGTGTTTAGTTGCTAGAGTATAAATGTCAAAACCCCTAAATATCCAAATGCATAGGGATAGAACTCTATTGATGATTGTAAGAAAGTAAATTATGAGACATACAAGGTAAGCAAACATGAAGCAACGAAAGAAGCAGTTTCCATCTCCCCGTGTTCGCCTCATGGCAGCATATTGTTCAGACAGAACCTGCAGATGTTGGGACAACTAATTAGCAGTGAGAAACTGCAACAAAAGAAGTGTTCAACCATTATACAGACCTTGATTTTCTCCAACAAAATTGGGTTTCCTGATTTGTATTCAGCTGTCAAAGATGAGAGTGGCTCCTGCACAACACTCCAATTTAATCAATAAAATCAACTAAAAGTGAATGCACATAACAGCTAAAGCATGCAAGTTTAATATTTTTAAAGAAATTATGATTGTCTCATACGGAATCAATACCTGGCAAAGTTCACACAGGACACAAGCCAAGAAATCAACATTAAAGTGACAAATACAAATGGCCATGACTTAAAGATCCCTAACAACCTCAGTGATTACATATACCAAGTAAATGATACATAAAAGGTTCTAAAATCGGACAAACTAAACCAAAGAACTTGCCTTCCGGAAAATCCACAACTTCATCTAGCCCAAACATAATCAAAACTTGTTTTCTGTAATCCCTAAAGACATTCAAATTTCAAAGTAATCTTAACATAAAATTCAAAATATAACAATCTTCATAACAAAGAAACGTCCAAACAATTATGCAACAGTAAAAAAATTGATGGATATAATGTTGCTTTCAAAATCTTAATGCATGTTTGTTTGTAGGATTATGCAAGCTAGATTTCAAAATCCAGAAAAAATCCTAACCTATAATACCTACACTCTCACTCTCTCTCTCTCTCTCTCTCATTTTCCCAATAACACACATTTATTTTTTACAATTTAATAATTCTACTATCACTTACTTTTTCTCAATCCTAACCTACTACATCTTATCATACAAACTTACACAATAGTCAAATTCACCTTTTCAATATTCCCGATTTTATCATAACTACCATACATATCCGACCTAAAAACAACTAAATTAATGCAACTACAAGAATATGATTGAATAGTACCTGCAAATCTAGTAAAGCTATTTCATCATTACCTTGTCACCAACAAATGGGATTTTCACAGCTTCTGCAGCGTGGATGGCAGAATGCTGCTGCATAATATCATCATCCCTGAAATTCACCCAGTCATCTAATTCAGAAGGATGTACTGATGTTATGGTCTCCGGTTCAGACTCCAACGGATGCCCATCCTGATTCTCCATCTTTAGTGCAGTGATTGTTGATTGATGAGAATTCAACGTCCTTCAGCAACTTTTTGGTAAAAGGTATAGTTGCAGGTTAGTCCTGTAGCTTTATGTGTAGAATGGCATGTATCTCCCTAAAGCAAGACAGTTCAAATATTTGCAAAGTATCAAGAGCCCGGCCAAATGCAAATGACATAAATGGAGAAAAAACTACATTGCACATTTACACAATTTTCTCTACTTCTAACAAGATATTATATACTACTTGATAATCAATAGCAAGATGCTCATGACATGTATAAGAGATACAATGAACTGCAGACTTAGATACCGTAAATGACAAAAGGATGCAGGAACTGTATAATATCAGTAACCAGGTTAGGCCATATGCTTAAAATAGATGAAAAGGAGAACTAACTTTGATCAAACGATTAAAGGACAAAAGTAATCCTACGCCCTAGGACCATTAATAATTCACTCCACCAGCAAATTTCTTCAACAGATAAGCGGAAACTTCATGCAATTTCGTATTCGAGTATTGAGAAACATATGCCGATTATTTTGATTTATTCGTACGAACTCGTAGTAATCGCCACACTAAAGGTCAACATTAAGTAGTTCCATCAACACTCCCAACCGCCATTCATTTCAATGTAAAACTGTAAATCTCAACAATAAAACCTCGAAAACGAAGTTCTAGAAAATCCAAATGAAAACATACGAAAAAACTGAAAATTCTCACGGCGAGGATGGATTTTACACTAAAGAATCTAAAACAATAAAAATCGGCAAATTGCTGTATATGCATTAACAAGTAGAGAGAGAGAGAAATAGAGAGAGTACCGAACAGAAATGAGTAGTGAGAAGAAAGAGATTTGTTGAGGTCTTGAACAACTGACTCTTGATCTGCTTCTCTCTCTCTCTCGTCACTTCTCAACATTTACATCAGCGATAGCAGTTTTATTTGCAATTACAATTAAAAACTATGGATAATTGCAAACATGCCCTTCATATTTTGTGTAATTGTATAGTCCTCTACTAACTACGATTTAAATTTTAAGCTATTTAAAAATATTCTCAATTGTTTAATTGAATTTACATCAATCAAATTAGAACAAAGTTAAAATTGAGGTGCAATTAAAAAAATTAATGATACATTGTTAAATATATATATATATAGGGACGGTTTTACTACTATATCTATAATAATAGTCAATATATACGAGTAATAAATTATACTTATATTTATTGGATTGGGCTTCTATTCAACTAATGTGTATATGATATATTATTGATTAGGCCTTCGAGAACTGAGTTCAAATTGCATAAATAAAAAATACATCATTTTATTTTTTTTATTAATTGTTATACATTAATTCTTCTATTTTTTAATTTCAGCTTGATAGATAGAGTTTGAGTAATTTTGAGCATAATTATGTAGATTTTTGGTTCTACATATAATTTATTTTTTCATTTTTTTACGTTATATTGTGAATTTTTTTATCATTGTATATTGTTTTGTTTTTTGAATTTATTAGATCTCACGTAACCTACATTTAAAAAATGGCAAAATTCTCACACACCCATATGCATAACATGCAAGTGAGACGTTCTAAGTTTCAATATATTAATGTCATATTTATGTATTTTAAAATATTTAATTATAAATATTGATATAATTGATGTAAATATAAAAAATATGTTAGTGTTAAATTGTATTTTTTGGCCCCCTCACTCCCGAATTCTGGTTCCGTCCCTATATATATATATATATATACACGGATGTTGCAAGAGCTAGAGTGTCTTGCCGTGCTAGCTTTTTAATGAATCATATTACTTTTTTAATTTAAATTCATTATGTTAATTTTTTTAAACACTAATTTTAATGAATATTGATTAATTTATGTATAAATTAGATAGATTGAGTATATGATGAAATATTGTGAATGTACATTAAAAGAAGAGAAGTACTCCACGTGTGCTCATTTCTTTTTTTTGGTCCACAAAAGCGTGCTTATTCTATTTAAATAATTAATTTTTGAATATTTTTTCTACTTTACTCACAAGATTGAGTATCTACCAAATATATTTTTTACTCATTATATTAAATATATTCTTTATAATTAAAATATAATTTTTTTAAAAGCATATATAAAAAAATGTGAGCACATTTTTGATGGACAGAGAGAGTATATTGTAATTTTCAAGTCACAAGAATTGTTTGCACTTCAAAAATAACAATTTTGCTCACAAATTTCACTAAACAATATTCACAATTTAAAAATGTTATTGAAGTGTGAAAGTGTGATGATGTATGAAGTGTTTAAGTAAAGTAGAATAATGCTGTATTAAATGTTGTGACAAATTATACAACACTGACTCTAACAGAATATCAGAAATTAAGATACACAGCGGAAGACTTGAAACACTAAAAACAAACGAGACACAATGAAAATAATTTTTCACATAGATTTTATAAATAAAAATCTATGCGAGCCTTACGGCGAAATTCAATACTTATCTTCAAGTACAAATGTTGTGTGAAATGTTACAGCAATAACTTTCACATCTGAAACTACAAACGAGGCAGGTGCCTTGTTCTAAAAACGAACTAAGTGTATAAGAGATTACACACTGTCGAAATGCCTAGTCTATCTATGATTACACTCTCAATAGATAAGAAGACACACAACCATACGGGTGGGATACTTCGTATGATCTAAAAGGTATAACTACTGGCCACAATTCCTAACAGGGATAACAAGGATCAACGCTTGGTCTAGGAAATTGATCGAGTAGCACACACTGAATTATGGAGCCTTCCTTCTGTATTTATAGAGTGGAAAACGAAATTCTAGAGGCTTCCATATAAGATCCTATTTTTTAGGATGTAAGATTCTATTTTCTAGGACTTCAACTTCCATGATCTTTCTAGATCCTTCCACAATGTTCCAGGTCGTTCTAAGCTGCTTCCAACCTCTTCTAGAGAAGAGTTCTCATAGGTTTTGGAATCTTTCAGGTTCTAGATCCTTGTAGAAGCTTCTAGATCCTGCCAGAAATGCGACAACATTTAGATCAACATTTAATGTAGCATTTCAGAAAAGACTTAGAAAAAATTTCGAAAGGTCAAATTAAGATGTTGTTGAGAATGTTGATACATTTAAGAGTTAACATCTACAAAGTGGACCTCTTCACTAAACGTTTTTTATTTTATGTATAAAATAAATTCTATTTTTCGTAATTTGTGAGGATGGATATTACAAGTTTTAAAATCTTATATTTTACTATACTAGAATCGAATTGGACATAGTAATTCTGATTTATCTTGGGATGTTTAAAGGGTTCAAAGATTCTTAATATTCGGTGGTATCTTCTTGCTACTCACTACTAATCTCGTCACTTTTTTTTTTTTTTTTTTAATTCAAGTCACTAGAAAATAATTTATTATGATTCATAATCTTTCCCGTATCACTCATATTTTTCTCTGTGAGCATACCCACAAATTCATCTTATATAGAAAGAAACAAAGCAAGTAACTAACTCAAATCAAAAGTCAAATCCATGAATGACCAGTAGAGAAATTACTGATTTTTTTTTAATATAATTTCAATCTCTCCACTCAAATAGAGAAAAAGAAAAGAATTTTGGAGAATTAGATAATTTAATTTATTCACATTTTAGGTTTAGTGCTTTATGTTGTTTACACTCTGTAAATGTTTTAGTAGTGTGAATTGGTTCTATATGCACCTCAGATTCTGTGTAAGAAAGAGACTTTACATTGTTTGGTATAAGTGAGTTTGTAGCATGATTCATAACCATTGTTCATGTTTAATTCTTTAAATTTCTGAAAACGGATGTTTTAATTTGATTGCTAGCCAGATATGATGAGAATCTTGTGTTAACATTTTCATAGTACAAGATCACAGATTTTAAGATGAAGCTTATGGATATTAACAGTGAGCATCTTGATAGTGACATGGTATATGAGGTATATTGTACCCTCAAATTTATTTATTTTTAATCCTAGGTAAAAAAATATATTATAATGTGGTCCAATTTGTTTTCTCTCCATCACCATTCCATTTCTGAGCCCAAATTTAAGCCCAACAACTATTTTTTTTTTTTTTTTCATAAAAGGGTCTGACTATATGCACCTCCATTTCGGTTTGATGCACTCCCCCGATAGATGCACCCCCTCTAAAATCGTTCCAAGAAAGACGCACCCCCCGAAATGTCATAAATAACCCTCTCTCATAAAAACTTCTATTACTACCCACACCCCCCTCAAACCCTAATTTCATTTTCATCTTCTTCTTCTCTCCCCCACCCAAACCACTCCACCACCAGCCCCGCCGCCTCCGCCGGCGGCGGCACCAGCCCTCGCCCCCACCCTCGCAGCCCCCGCCACCGTGGCCGCCCTCGTCCCCACCCTCGTTTTCTGTAAAAAAAAAAAAAATCGCCACTGCTAGCGGTCGCGCGGCCGCCCCCTTCCCTCGAGTTCACCGGCCATCTGCCCCCGTCCCCCAGCCTCTGCTATGGCGGCCCCGCCTCGTCCATCTGTAAAAAAAAAAAAATAATTGCAGCGGTCGCGCGTCCGCCCCTTCCATCGGCCGCCCCCAGCGGCCTCCGCCCCCTCCCTCCCTCTTCTGTCCGTTGTTAAAAAAAAAACTGTCTTTCAGCGGCCGCGCGACCGCCCCCTTACCTCTCTCTTCTCTCCCTCTCTTCACCGGCGTTGGCCCATGCCACTCCGTCCACGGCGTTAGCCCACCCCGATTCGCGCGACATTAGCCCCAGGTTTTTTTTTTATTTCGACACTGTAATGTCGACTATATTCACTCTGGTCGACACCCTGTTGTCGACGAGAGTGTATATGGTCGACATTACAGTGTCGATCGACCTTTGTTGGTCGACCATATATCCTCTCGTCGATAAAATGTTGTCGACGGGAGGATATATGGTCGACACTGTTTTGACGATTTTTTTTTTTTTTTTAAATTGTTGAATATGGTTGATTTGTTAATGGGTTTGATAATGGTGTTTTATGGATGAATATGGTTGATTTGTGAAATTTTTGAATTTTTTTGATTTCTTGCTACCGTAAAAAATGGTGACGGTGGCCGGAAGTTTGGTTTAGGAATAGGGTGAAAGAAAAGATGCAAATGTTTTCTCCATCGGCGCTCACTCTTGTTTTTATTTGTAAAATTCTCAACAAAGGGGTGATATCGAAACTGCAAATGTTTAATACAGGTAAAATATCACTGTTGACATGGTTCATAAATCATAATGCCAATTATCATTACCTTAGCATCTTTAAATTAACTTTTTGTTAAGTCTGTTGTGAAGGCTTCTTCGGAATAATTTGAGAAGATTGCCTATCAAGTAGTTATTTATGATCGATCGATTCTAAGTGGTTTATATAAGGAAAGATCATCTTTGTTTATAATCACGTTATTAAGAATTAAAGCTCTTATAACCTTCATTAGTGTTATTTATATCAAAGTAGTTATGTGTTACTATTGAGTTATTCAGTGAGAGTTTGCTAAGGTGTTCCCAACCTTAAAGAGAAAGATACTTTGCACAACGAATTCAAGAAATGGGTTTTGCCATGTTACCCGTCAGACTAGTCTTGTATGAAATATTGCATACATGCATTCCATCCCAATTAGACAAGTCTTCCCTAAGCTCAAAAGTCAAATTAAGTTAATTTTAAAAAATTCGCGAGTCATAAGCCTGAATTCGGGTTGTCCAGAAAATTCGTTGATTGCAAACAGGTGATTTACTACATGACCAAAATATTGTTACTACAATGTCAAAATATTACCACTACAAGGCAAAAAATTTAGTACTACATGTCAAAACATTCTGACAAATTCACCAAAAAATTAAGTCTTCAGAATATTTTTGAACATGTAGTAATAAATTTTGGTCTTGTAGTAACATTGTTTTAGTCATGTAGTAGTCGAATAAGTCAAAATTATTTTAATAATTTTGCTCAAAAAAAATAAGTGTCCAGAATATTTTTGGAATTGCAGTAATACACTTTTTAGTGACAAAATTTAGGTCTTGTAGTAAAACGAATATTTCCTTAAAAATCGCGAAAAAGTCGCGCGTAAGAGGCTAACAGGATAACGAGTTTCAGGTCTGTGTTACTATAAAGATAATTATATGTTACTGCAAGACCAAATGTGTGTTACTGTAAGTACAAATAACACATAAATTGACTTTTCACAGAAAATATTAATACAAATTAATTTAAGGAAGGATAAAATAGAAAAAATTTGTTCTTAATCCTTGTTACTATAAATACAATTATATGTTACTGTAAGGACAACTAGACAAGTAACACACAATTGGTTTTTTTTTTTTTTTGGTTACAAGTTAAATACCCATCCCTTTTCCCCACCCCATGACTCGAACCCAGGATCTAAGGCCTAGGTAGTGGTGCTCTAACCACTTGAGCTATCCCACTTTGTCACACAATTGGCTTTTGAGTACCACATATTTGACCTTAAAGTAACACAGAAAAATGTGTTGCTATATAAACACAAGTGTATTACTGTATTAAGAAAGATGTGTTACTGTATAAATAAAACGTCATTATTAAGAGTGAATGAGATACCCACATTAAAAAAGACGAAGAATAATAATTGAAAACATGAAAAACACAACCATGTTGAATAATTTATCGATCCTTACAAATAAAAATACATAATTATCAACAATTAATTGGAATAAATTTGTGTGTGATATTATTCTTGATTTTTTCTCATTCACGAATTTATTCAAAAAATAAATAATGATTTTTCTCTTTCGTGATTAGAAGATCAGGTCTGAAAGTTTTTTTTTTAATGAAAGTTGCACTTCATATTTTGCACAGAAGAGAAGAAAGGCAGCGGGAGGAAGAAAGCGCAGAAGAGAAGGAAGAAGAAAACGCAGAAGAGAAAGGAGGAAGAAGGAGTGATCGGGAAAGGAGGAAGAATGAGCAACTGGTTACCGGATAAAAATAGAGTTTATTAACAATATAAAACAATCCATAAGACCTATAAACAAAATGAGCTAAAATTTTTTAGTAAAACAATTAAGACCAAAATCATTACAAAATTTCTAATATGACATTTCTTTATTAAATTAACAATTAAATATAATAATATACTCTTATATAATTTCTCATTTCAAAACTCACCCATTCATATTCAGAATCCTAAAATGGAGGCGGCGTTAGGGTTTTTTGAGGTTGCAGCCGCCACCAACTACACTGCTCGGAGAATCGAGACACTGGCCTCCGTGTGAGTGGCGGAGATGGATGAGGATGGTGGCGCCGACGATTTGACCGTTTCTTTTTGCGATTTGTGATGATGAATTTGATCCGTTTCTTTTTGCGATTTTTACCTCGTCGGCGATTGATTCGCGATGGATCCAGATTTAGTTTCGATTCGCTGTCGTTTTATTTGATTCTCGCCGTCGATGAAACTTGATTTTGATTCTCTTCGACGACAGGCTTTCAAATCGACATTTATAATTGATTTTTATGATCTGACATTTGTCTTAGCATCCTCATCAATTTTAGCATATTATTGAATAAGTTTCAAGTTGATGAGCTATTTGACCGGAAAGTTGGAGCAGCCACCTCCTTCTAGGCGGCGGCTAGGTTTGGAAATTGATTTTCGGCGCTTTTGTGGCCGGTGAATTGTTTTGGAAATTATCAGCATCAGGTGAAGAATTGTGAAATATTTTTCTTCTGTGAATTGGATTTATGAGTGCTGAATTTTTAAAATTATTAGTAGTTCTTAAGTATAAAATTCAGTTTGAGTTTGACGATTCTTCGTACATGTTGAAGGAAGCAATTCTTTTATGTTTAATCTGAATTGGGATACAGGAATTGAATTTGTTGTTATTATTATTTATTCAGATTTCTGATTGCCTATGTTCTTGTTTATTTATGGGTTACAAATAATTGAGGTTTGCATCGATCCATCTTAATTCCGGCAAGATTGAAGCATCATACTCTTCTGTAGGCACTGGATAATCTTGGAAACACGAGATGAAGAGTGAATAAAAGAGTACTCCACATCATTGACAGAATATGGGCCAGTGGAGGTTGTCTTGGAGACGTAGTTGCATATATAAACCCAATTTATTGCATCTATTTGTATGTATAATGCATATTCAACGTATTTTTCGTATAATGTAATTTTTAGATTCAATAGTTTATTTACTTCACGAACTAAGAAAATCATAATTATTGTAAAATTTATGATAAAGTCTTATATTATTATTATGCAATTCACATATTATATATATGCATGTACTGAGAATATGCAACAATTTTTTATATGCAAAGATATTTCCCAATATATTTATGACTATATTTGACAATTTCCGTAGATAAAATAACACATGCACATATTAAAGTATATGCAATTATCGATTGCATATATAAAAAAACGAATGCATATTTGAAAGTATATGCACTTATCGGTTGCATTTAATAAAATAGGCGTATATGCATCATGCAAACATATTATGGGTGTTATTCAACAAGTATTTGGTTAATACAAGTTGTTCATCAAATTATTTAAACATTTTTAGAGGTATATCGAGTAAAATAATTTTTTTGAATGTATTAATTTTATTAAGTATTTTATAATACTCCGTATAATTTATATTTTAATAAAGATATGCTATGCAAAATAATAACCATATGAATATTTAATTAATTAAAGTATATTTCCGATTAATAAGAAAATTATTCAATATATAAAAATATGAGTGTGGACAGACAGAAAGTATGATCTCGAATTTTAGGATTTTTTTTAATTGCAATTAACGCTATAATCGATGGATAATTAAACCATTTGAAAATTCGAAATTAAATGTAAGAAAACTAGCGCTGGAATCGAGGGAAATAATCGTTGAGCTAATCCAAAATTAAGACAGTTTGACTTTACATATTTAGATTAATATATTTAATTAAGTTTTGAATTTCATAATTAATTATAACATAAGGGCAGAAGTGTACATTTAGGTTGGATTTTGTCTTTATTTGTATCATTAAATAAAATTAGCTTGAATCATAAAGTTTTAGGGTGGTTTGTCCCATATTTTTTTCCCCAAAAAAATATAAGAATTAGTCAAATTGCACCGTAAGACTATAATGAAATATTGTATATAAGTTTTTGTCAATAGAAAAATATGGGTCATTTGATTTGGAAAAGAAAAAGTCCAAAGAGTTTAATATTGTGGGGGTTAATCCCTTTTAAGAGGAGCCACATTTTTGTAATTCTGGACAATTGAAGCAGCAGCTTGTGCGCATGCACGATGGAGGCCAAAGAAGACCATTGTTTTGGGTTTTGATTCTCTCTCTTTTCTTTTTCCAAATTAGTATTGTAGAGATGATGAATCTTTTAATTATTTGTGTTATTTTATTAGTCACGTTTAGTGATTAATTTTATTTTTTAACCTGAGGATGTCAACCCTTGAATGAATTATGTCTTTTTAATTAATTGATTAACATTTTTTCTCAATCTTTGTTTCAATTCCATTATTATTTGATTTAATGCTAAGCATGTTTTGATTAATAGATTTATTAGGATTGACCACCCGAATTTATTTATTTATCAATTCTAGCTAATTCACGATGTATAATCCGTAATTGTTATAATATCGTAGGTACCTTAGAAACTAAGATAGAACACCTTAGGAAATAATAACGTCTAGGTTGTATGAAACGAGCGTCTCATATTCATAATCTAGTTTATCCTATTATTTTAGTTCATTAATGCGTTCCTCGAGTTGAACCTTGAATACATGTTTTAGGGTTATTCGTAGGGATAAATTAATTAGGGGTCGTACCTTCTAGTTAATTAAACATAAGAAACAATTCAAGCTAGTTTGGTCGTACCATTGGTTTAGGGATAAAATTCGAGATTAGATTGAGACTATCGGTTTCACTAATTAAATTTGTTAAATTATTCAAGGGGAAGCTATCCGAGGGCTCGATCGTTCATAATATTTTATTCATATTTATTTTTCATTGCTTTATGTTATCTTTCTTATTTTATTAGTAGTTTAATAATCATACTAAGTAACTAACCCCCCCCCCCCCCCCCCATTTTATTGCTTTCGTAACAAAAAAACATTCAATGGGATCGACTCTTACTTACCCTACTACATTAGTGGGTCGGTTAAGGAATTTATTTTTGGGTGTCGGCGACAACCTTTCAACATTTTTTTTCACATTAAAAATATTATGACTTTAATTGATAAATCCGAAAGGCCTCAATTATATATACAGTAAAACCTCTATAAATTAATAACTTTGGGACCATGGAATTTTATTAATTTATCGATAAATTAATATTTATTAATTAAAAGAGAGACTTTTTAAATTCAGCAAATTTAGTGCATATGTATTGAAAATAAATGAATTAATGTATGTTTCATTATTATATTCATGCATCAACCAATTCTTTCTTTGTAACTAATTAAATATATTCATTGTATACATGTTTACATTAATTCGTTGCACTTAAATATATTCATGCATGGTGAATGAAACATATACTCCACTATATAAATCTCAATATGGAAATAAAATAATTCATAACACACAACCATGTCTTCTCATCTAAAAGAAATCGCAAAATCATTCATGAATGATCAAATGCATAAAGCATTATGTGAGTATACGAGAGACCATCCCACATGCACTCAAAAAGATTTACAAGAGTGGATTGATGAAAAATATCATTTGAAAGTTAGTCAAGGTACAATAGATTCATATTTTAGTAATTACCATAATATTTATAATTGTAATATTTATGAATTATTAATTTAGAGTTTAATTGGGACCTAATATTTATAAAGAGATTTTCCGAAAAATTATTATCTTATTATCTTATCGAATTTGATGATTTTTTACAAAGGCCCAAGTCGGGACCGGAAGATTTTATTATTTTAGAGAGTTTATTAATTTATAGAGGTTTTACTCTATATGTTCATAATCATCTTATAAATTGTTAAAAAATAATTCACTTAAAAATATCCAATAAAAATGAAAAATAAAGTTGACGAGGATCTCAAATATGCTCAATTATAGATATCACCTTAAAAATGGGTCAAGATTTGTTCTGATTTGTCTTCTACGAAAATGAGAGACACATAACTTTATGAGAAATAAGAAGTCTGTGAGTGTTAATTTCCTACTGTTAGAAGAAAATGTATTGTTTCTCTAGAAACATATTAATCAAAATAATTATTACATACTTCGAATAATCAACCTATAATTGATGGATTAGTGGTCACCGCGAATAATCGAGAGTTGGGAGAGACCTTGGGGCCACTCGAAGGCTGCGATTTACAGATCAGATTCGTTGTCGGTGGTGGAGATTCGATTGTGCTTCAAAAAGGTATGTTTGGGTTTCTTCAATTCTATCGCGATCTTTACAACACAAAAATGAGTCTCCACTGGATGATCGTTGCAACATGGGATTCTCCGGCGAGCGGCGGTGGTGGGACTGTCGCCTTTACCGAAATAAACTTATGAGTTATTGTACTCTCTTGCGGCATAAATTCTCGCTTGGGTACGAGATTTCTCAATCATTTCGAAAATCCTCATGCCACAACTCGGGTTTCCCACAGTCGGCGACATTTGATGTGACCAATTTCTACTCACGGTTGAGAGACAGACCTCGGACTTGATGATCTTCGACATGGATGACCTGCACAAAAATTGGGCCGGAGAGGGGAGAGGGTTTCGGCGACGGTCCTTCGACGCTCAAGTCTGTTGGATTGTTATGAAAGAAGAAATGATGAATATGAAGAGTAGGGAGTAAGAAATAAAAAAATGTCTCGAGTAAATGTGAATTACCTCCTTATAATGAACAGGGAGGATTTTATACCTTTATTTCTGAAGGGTATGAATTACTTTTCTCCTCTAGGGTTTGTGGCTGAATATGTCACTACATGGTACGATATTAAAACATACGAATTATGCTCCATACAATTCTCATGTTTTGTAAATTATATTTGTTGGGAATAAAATGATACATGTTTTGATTAAATACCAAAACCCCCTGAGACATGCCTAAGTCAAATTGATAGTGTTCTAAAAATGTTAGAACACATAGCATAAGGCTAGATGAGAAGCTGAAATGTTAGGCAGCTCTTAAACAATTAGATGCACAATTTGAGGGGGAACCTATGCTTTAAAGATGACCAAGATCAAGTCCCCTCAAGGCTCAAAATCTGGAATTATCACTTATGATCAAGGACACTCTATGAAACATCAAATGCTCTGATCAGGAGAGTTGTTCAGAGAAGATATCCTTATGCAAAAACAAGATTGTAAAGCTCAAAAGGACAAGTCCAATAAGATGCTCTGATCAGGAGAGTTGTCCAGAGAAGATGTCCATATGCAAGACTGGTAAAATCAAAAGACAAGCTTAATGACTCTGATCAGGAGAGTTGTCCAAAGAAGCTAGCCATATGCAAGAACAAGTTTACCTAGCTCAAAAGGACAAAGACTACTCAAAGGTTTTGATCAGGAGAGAAGCCAAATCTATGTGATAAGTGCTCTGATGCTAAAAGACCAAATATGCTAATCAGAAGAGTTGTCCAGAAAAGTTATCTCAGCATGAGTGAATCAGAACAAATGCTCTAAAGGTTGAAGATCAACTATGCTGAAGATTTAGAGACAACCATACCCTAAAGAAATGCAATGCAACATGCTAAGATCACTGTGAAATGAAATAAAGGGAAAGAGCCAAGTCATCTGAAGAAGAGCAAGCCAACCTTGCTGATAAGCAAGACTGCTGATAGTGATAAGAAGAGTTGTCCACTTGATAAGGAATGTTGTCCTATCATTAGATCAACCTTCAGAAGCCATGTCCAAGTCCTAACAAGAAGCCAAACATTGGGAAAAGTGCTGGAGAATGAAGACAAAGTCTTACAAGCCGTTTATTACCCAAATGAGGACATGTCACTATCAAGAATCTGTCTTCCAGTTTGAAGAACTAAAAGAAGACATTTATGGACATTGGAGGCTGCCTCTCCAACGGGCAAATCCTTCATTTGTCTATAAATACAGAAGTGTGAAGACCATTTGAAAGCATCCAACTAGAACCTCAACAAAGCACATCCAACCTTAAGTTCTTACAAGCTAGAGTGCTTTCAAAGCTTTCAAAGACTATCTTAGTCTTCAAACACTTCATCTAAGCTGTACTACATTGTATATCCATACACAAGCTTAGAGAGATATCCTATCCTTATACACTGATCTTCATTGTAAAGGATATCTCATTAGTTGGAACCTTACTTCAATCCTTACCCCTTTCAAGTGAGAAAGTGAGAAGGTTGTTGTAGTAGAAGTGGTAGGAGCTGACTGTTGAGAGAAGAACAGTTCAGTTCTGAGTTGAGAAGAGGGTACTAGGACTCTAGACATCCTAGGGATCAATTCACCAAGGAGTGGTGATCTTGATCAAGTGCACCTTGGCACTATAAAACAAGTTAATTCCAAGAGAGAAGGAATTATCCTGTTAAATCAGGGAAAGTGGATGTAGGAGCTTGAGTCTCTGAACCACTATAAATCTCCTGTGTTGATTTACCTTACAAGTACTTACATTCATTCAACACTGCACACAAAACTGATCTTTCAAAGATATCTATTCAAAGACTGTGCAAAACTGATTTGGACAAGTTCCCTGAAGCTTAACTGGACTGTTTTGGATTGACAAAGTGATTTCAGAATCTTAAGGAGTCTAAACTTAAAGGGCCAACCACTATTCCGCACATATAACTCCTTTAGATAGTTATTCAACTAAGTACTCAATAGTACTTAGTAGATTGATTATCTTAGAAGAGTTGATTATCTTCAGCAGAGTTGTCCAAGACAACCTTGCTGAGCTCTGGTTTGATCAAAGTTGAGAAGAATTGCATACAAGTGTATTCCCCCCCCCCATACACTTGTTATATACTCCTTTCAGGACCAACAAGTGGTATCAGAGCAGGGGTTCAAAGACCACTGCTTCTGAAAATCCATCTTGATTTTCAGAACTCACATATTTGGTGTGGTCACTGAACTGATCTCTATCTGAAATCCATCACTTATTGACTGACTGATTATTATTGAAATATGGCCAACAACAATGCTGTTCCTCCACCTGCTGTTCAAGGATTGGACAATATGGCCACAAATCCAGTCAACCACATTTCTCATCACAAACTGCCCATGTTTTCCATAGACAATTATGATTTCTGGAAAATTAGAATGAGGGCTCATCTTGCATCTCTTCACACTGATATGCTTAGAGTAATCACAAGAGGACCTTTTGTGTTTACTCAAACTAACCCCAGACTGACAGATGAGCAAAGAGCAGATATAAGGGAATTGATTCCCAAAGATGAGGATGACTTCACTGCTGATGAAAAGAGGAAAGATAATTTGAATTATCTTGCCATGAACACCCTCTATCAAACAATTCCAGATGCAGTTATGGGTAGAGTCTACCACTGCACCACAGCCAAAGAAATTTGGGATACCCTTGCTGAAATGTGTGAGGGCACTGAAAAGATCAAGGAGAACAAGCTCCAAGTTGCTGTGCAGAAGTTTGAACAATTTTCAATGGAGTCTGATGAGACCATTGACAAATTTGCTGGTAGATTCACTGATGTGATGAATGAGATTAACTCATTGGGCAAGGTCTACACCAAGAGAGAGGTTGGATTGAAAATCCTGAGAAGTCTCACTCAAAAGTGGGATGTCTATGCTGTAATGATGCAGAATACCAAAGATCTCTCCACCATGCCCATGCAACAAATATTCTCAGAACTCAAAGCCTATGAGTTTGACCTCAATAGAAGAAAACCTGTTGAGGAACCTTCAAATTCTACTAAGGGAGTGGCATTCAAAGCCAAAATTGCTGAACCTGAAATGCAACCCACTCCCAGATCATCAAAGACAGTCTCTAAGACTGAAATGAAGGAAGAACTAGCTTTGATGGCTAGAAGGTTTGACAAGCTCAACACAAGGTTTGGTAGATACAAGAAATTCTACCAAGACAACAAATTCAGGAGAAGATACAACTCTCCTGAAGATCAGGCTGAGGACAAAAAGCCTGAAGAGAAAAGATCAGAGGACAAGTCCTCTGATAGGAGAAGATCCAGTAGAGCTGATCCTTCTTCATCTAAGAGAAGAGAAGAATCCAAGAAGGATGATGATGAAGACCTGTGCTATAATTGCAAAAAGAAAGGGCACTTTCAGTATGACTGCCCTGAATTGAGCTCTAAAGAAAGAAGAGAAAGGCAAGCTAAAAGAGACAGAAAGTTCACCAATAGAAAGGCCATGATGGCTGGTGAAGAATCTGATAGTGCTGAGAGCTTCAACTCTTCTGATGGACTATTCTCCAACAGTGAAGATGATGATGATGTTTGCAACATGGCTCTTGAGGATGATGAGGTATCCTCTACTTCTAGTTCACCATCATTCATCTCACAGAACAATAGTGAGGTCAACTTGAAGCTTTCCCTTGGAAAGTTGATGGAAGACTTCACTTTGTTACAAGAATTTCATGATAACTGTGTGAGAGAAAATGAAAGATTGGCCATTGAACTTGCCAAAAACTCTGAGGTAGTTGTTGATGTCGAGTCTACTGAGTTGTATCAACAAGTCTTGAGAGAGCTTGAGGAAGCAAATCTCAGGATAGTTTACCAACAAAAGGAGATTGATGATCAACTTCTCTCTCAGAAGAGAAAAGATTTTGAACTTAAAATTCTCAATGCCAAATTTGAAAACCTCTCACATGAATATGATATTCTTAAATCAAGTGAAGAGAGCCTAAAATTAAAGATGTCTGCTCTGAAGAAATCCTCTAGAGCAATAGAGGAAATTCAGAGTTATCAAAGACCTATGGCTCAAAGAAGTGGATTAGGTTTTGATCCATTTGAATCTTCACCTTGTCTTAGTGTTGCTTCTACAAGTAACACTAAGAAAATCTTTGTTAAATCAGTGGCACAACAAGCTGAAAATGAAATAATTCAGCCACTGAACAAAGGAAAGGGGAAATTAAATGAAATGCCTACTCAAGTGTTTCAGAAGACTAGACCCAAACCCTTGGAAAAGGTCAAGGCTCCTGAACACAAGAGGAATGTTGATCAGCAGAGTAGACCCAATGGAAGGGCAACTCTCCTGAACAATGTTCAGAGGAATTATCCAAGGTATAATCAGCCTAGGCCAACTCATCTGAGAAAGCCTCAGCTGAATAGACCTAAGGACAACTATCCTCAAAGGCAGAATAAAATGAGACAACCAAAACCCTCCATGCCAAAGGGTAATGGTCATAAAAAGGCCTTTCCTCAAAGATTTCATCAAGTTGCACAAAGAACTCATAAGTTCAGGAGAATTGACAACTCCCCTGAAACTTACAGAGTTAACACATTCACACATACTTTCCCAAAGGCATTTAAGGGAAAGACAGTGTATGTTGATGCACAAGGAAATCAACTTAGCCACCTTGAATCAATCAGGGTTATTAGGCAAGTTTGGGTTCCCAAAGGTACAGCTAACCTCTCAGGACCCAAAACTCAAAGGGTACCTAAACCTATCTAAATGCAGGTACCATTGGGCCACAAGAAGAGGAACATGAACAAAAAGACAGCATGGTACCTTGACAGTGGATGCTCAAGGCACATGACTGGAAATAAGGAACTCCTCACTGACTTCATTGAAAAAGAAGGCCCAAATGTCACCTTTGGAGACAGCTCACAAGCAACAACAAAAGGTTATGGTACTTTGATGATTGGTAACATCAAAGTAACCAATGTATCTTATGTAGCTGGTCTCAAATATAATCTCCTAAGTATCAGTCAATTCTGTGATAAAGATTTTAATGTTGAGTTCTCAAGTGGAAAATGTCTAATCAAAGATAAGACTCAACAAATTCTATTGACTGGAACTAGGAAAGGAAATGTGTATTTTGCAGACTGGGACAAGTCTACTGATGCTGCATGTTTTATTGCTAAAAGTTCTAGTGAACAAAGTTGGTTATGGCACAAGAGGCTAAACCACCTGAACTTCAAATCTATGAATAAACTTGCTAGAAATGCATTAGTTAAAGGACTGCCTAATGAGGTTTTCATTAAAGAACATGTGTGTAAGCCATGTCAAGAAGGAAAACAGATTAAAGCCTCATTCAAAGGTAAACCAGTCATCTCCACTGAAAGGGTACTTGAACTTCTACATATGGATTTGTTTGGACCAATTACCCCTTCAAGCATAAATGGTAGAAAATACACATTGGTTGTAGTAGATGACTTCTCTAGGTTCACATGGGTAGTATTTCTCCTTAATAAGAAGGAAACTCAAGTCAAACTGCCTGAACTTCTTAAGAGATTGTCAAATGAGAAAAGCCTTAACATTATCAAGATAAGATCTGATAAAGGCACAGAGTTCATTAACTCATACATCAATGAGTATTGTACATCTAATGGAATAGCTCATGAAACCTCAGCAGCTAGAACTCCCCAACAAAATGGAGTTGCAGAAAGAAGAAATAGAACTTTAAAAGAAGCTGCTAGAACTCTAATTGCTGATTCAAAATTACCTAAGAGGTTTTGGGCTGAAGCTATAAACACTGCATGCCATACTCAAAATAGATGTTTGATTATTAAGGGGCAAGGCAAAACCCCCTATGAACTCTGGAAAGGAAGAATGCCTAAAGTGTCATATTTTCATATATTTGGTTGTAAATGTTTCATTCACAATAATGGGAAAGAACAATTGAAAGCTTTTGACAGCAAAGCTGATGAGGGAGTATTCCTTGGATACTCTCAAATCAGTAGAGCTTTCAGAGTCTACAACAAGAAAACCCTTATTGTGGAAGAAACCCCTCATGTTGTGTTTGATGAATCTATATTTGAGATCAGGAATGATCACTTGGAACCTGAAGAAATCACACAGAGGACAACCAGATTAAGCCTAAAAGACAAAGACACTGAATTCATAGATGTTGTTCAAGCAAATTTACCTGAAAAGCTCACATTGGACAACAACACTGAAGGCAACATTCCTGAGACAAACCTCACTGATGGAAATGGTGAACTGAATGATCCAATCCCAGTTCACATCCAGGTAACAACTACCAATGAAGAAGCAGTTCCTGCTGAGGTAGTTAATGGGTCAAATAATCAAGGGGGAACTCAAAATGTTGAAAATGCCAATGTCCCTGACATTGAGGACAACACCCCTGATTATGATCCTGAATTAGATCCTGCATTAAATTATCCTGAATTCTATGATCAAAATGACTCACCTTCAGTAGAGGACAACTCTACTGAAGAGATCAGAAAAAGAAGGACTTGGTTATCTGACCATCCTGCTGATCTAATACTTGGTGATCCAAGTATTGGAGTCAAAACTAGAAGATTTCATGGTGAAAGTGCTCTATTCTGTTGTTTCTTATCAGAACAAGAACCAAGTGACATTGAGGAAGCCCTTCAAGATGCAAATTGGATCACAGCCATGCAGGAAGAACTCAACCAATTCACCAGAAATGAAGTATGGGAGCTGGTTGATAGACCTTCACATCAAGATGTTATTGGAACCAAGTGGGTATTCAAGAACAAAAAGAATGAGAATGATGTGATTGTCAGAAACAAAGCAAGACTAGTGGCAAAAGGCTACTGCCAACATGAAGGCATTGACTATGATGAGACATTTGTACCTGTGGCAAGGCTGGAAGCAATAAGACTCTTCCTAGCCTATGCAGCCCACAAGAGGTTCAAAGTGTACCAAATGGATGTCAAGAGTGCCTTTCTAAATGGAGTTTTGAAAGAAGAAGTTTATGTGGAGCAACCACCAGGTTTTGAAGTTGGAAACCAAGTTTACAGACTGAAGAAAGCTCTATATGGACTCAAGCAAACCCCTAGGGCTTGGTATGACACACTGTCACAATTCCTCTTGGATCATGGATTCACCAAGGGAACTGTGGACAGAACTCTCTTCAGAATCTCTGAAGGAGAGGACATCTTGCTTGTCCAAATTTATGTAGATGACATAATTTTTGGATCCCCTAATGAGAAGCTGTGTGAGAAATTCTCCAAGCTCATGCAAAGCAAGTTTGAGATGTCCATGATGGGGTTGATGAACTTCTTTTTAGGTCTGCAAGTCAAGCAAACAAAAGAAGGAATCTTCATCAACCAAGCTAAGTACACCAGAGAAATGATCAAGAAATATGGGTGTACATCAAGCAAGCCAATAAGGATTCCCATGAATGCTAATTGGAAGATGGATCCTGATGAAAGTGGTGTTCCAACTAACTCCACTGAGTATAGAGGAATCATTGGATCACTCCTCTATCTCACTGCCAGCAGACCTGACATCACCTTTGCAGTAGGTGTTTGTGCAAGGTTTCAAGCAAATCCTAAGAAAAGCCACCTTGAGGCTGCAAAGAGGATCTTGAGGTATCTTAAAGGCACTGAGAATCTAGGCCTTTGGTACCCTGCTGATGACAACATTGAGCTAACTGGCTACTCAGATGCTGATTATGGAGGATGTAGGATTGACAGAAAGTCCACCTCAGGGACTTGTCAATTCTTGGGCAACAAACTCATATCTTGGTTCTCCAAGAAACAGAATACAGTGGCCACCTCCACCACTGAAGCTGAATATGTTGCTGCTGGAAGTTGTTGTGCTCAAATTCTTTGGCTAAGACAACAACTCAGAGACTACAAAGTCAACTCTACTGAAGTGCCAATTTTCTGTGATAACAATAGTGCCATTGCTATATCACAAAATCCTGTCTTGCACACAAGATGCAAACATGTGGACATCAAGCATCACTTCATTAGAGATCATGTGGAGAAGAAGGATATCAAGTTGGTGAAAATTCACACAGACCATCAAAAAGCTGATATACTAACTAAACCACTTGCAGAGGCAAGGTTCCTGGAATTATCAGCAGAGTTGGGTCTTCTTGATCCAGGAAAGTTGGACAAATGAGTCCAAAGAAGTTCATTGACTAAGGGGAAAATAAACTCAAACTTCAGCAGACTTGGTCAAGTCTACTGAAACTCAGAAAAGATGACATTACCTCTTCAGGACACTTGTCCATTGAAATTCAGGACACTTGTCCACAGCCTTTCAGGACACTTGTCCATGTAGGGTCAGATAAGTTGTCCTAACTATCAAACCAAATTTTGGTATGATAAGCACCTATTTTTGGTGATCAATGCCTATTTCGAAATCTGTCCCATTGAAATACAGTTTTCACCTTTCTGGGATTTAATTTGTCTCCCACTCAAAAGGTCACTTTCCATGCATTAAATGCTAAGATTTAACTCTTGTTTGCATTAAACTTTTTGAGACATGATCTATCTCGAAAAACCCCCAGCCTTAAACAACATTAAAAAACCACCCACGTTTTGAATAAAACAGTTCTTTCACTGTTACATTGGTTTTTGACCATTGGATCAAAAATGGACAACTCCCCTGAAATCAATCCTAGCCGTCCATTTTGGATTTCCATTTTTGCTCACCTTTGAATTGCATCAAGACCTTACCAACTCATTGACAAACATTCTTTTTAGAATATTCACAAGTCTTAAGATCCCCACAAACACTTCCTCCCCAAGTATTCGAAACCCTAGCTCAAATTTTCTTCAAACTCTTTCAAAGCTTTCTCTGCAAATTTCAATGGCCCCCAAAGTTAAACCAGAGATGCTTGTTGATTTCTCCAACAAGGCTCTAGACCTTGACTTTGGCTACCTAAGCAACAGAAACAACCTTCATTTTGAGCCCATAGTATCCTTTGAGAGTGAGGATCCTGAGATTAAACCAACTCTAAGATGGCTGAGAAGAGCTGGTTTGCAAAAGTTCATGGAGGAAAGACCAAGTTCATGCTTGGAAGGTTACATGGCTGAATTCTTTGCCTTCCTTAAATGGAGAGGTCAACCGGCAGATGGTGAAGTGTCCACAAGGTTATCATATACTGCAGAAGGAGAGGAAGAAGAGAGATTCCACAGAGTAAAATTCTCCTCAGAAGATCTGGATGGAGCCTTTGGATTGCCTAATGAGGGAAGGAATCCAGAAGTTTATGGCACTGGCCATGAAGATGAAATAGCTCAAGAATGGCTATTAGTTCCAGGCCCCATCTCTTCAACACAGAACAAGAAGACTCTCAAGCCAGAGTTTCTCAATCTCTTTGAGGTGGTTGCTAAGAGCCTCTTAAGCAACACTGGAAGCTTAGAGCAGGTCAGCCATCCAAGAATCAGAATCATGGCTGCCATTATTGATGCCAGTGACAAGGGCATCAAGTTTGATTGGAGGACCTTCATCATGTCTGAGATGATGAAGGAAAAGGCAAAATTCAAGGTGAAAACCCACAACAAGGTTGTGCTAGAAGGGAAAATCAAGTATTGCACCAGGGCAAGCTTGTTGATTGAGAGGTTTTCCCACTATTCTCAAATGCAGACCTTTGCAAAACCCCTCCCAGCTCAAAAGATCTTGTTCAGAAAGCTTAGCAAGAAAACTGAACAAAGAAGGATGCTCATGGCCAAACCTGCTGAAGAACAGGAGGAAGAGAAGCCTAAGATGAAAAAGAGAACAAAGGCCAGGGCTATCAAAACAAGGAAAATGTCTAAATTGTCCTCAAGAGAAGCCTCAGGAGCATCAGCTGAAGTTGATGCAGTGGCAGAAGAGGGAGTGAGTGTGCCTTCTGACCACTCAGAAGAGTTGAGGAGGAAGTACAATGAGACTAGGCAAAAGAAGAAGGGTGATAAGAGAATCAGGGTAGATGTCCCTGAAAAGGAAGGAAGTGGAAGCAGTAGGGCCAGCAAGAGAAGGGCCACACCTACTGAGAAGGTGTTGGAGCTGCAAGAAGAAAAGTCTCTTCAATTGGCTCTAAGGGAGAGCAGAGCTGAAAGCAGGACCAAATCCATGTCAAGGACTAATTCATCTGGCTCTGGAACTCCAGAATCCAAAGTCCCTGAAGTTCAACCTATAGAGGCCAACATCCCTGAAGCTCAGTACCTTGAGCCCAACTCCCCTGAAACCCATGTTACCCCCTCCAACCAACCCATTACCCCTGTAAATCTCACTAAGAGATATTCTCCTGAAGGGAATGTGCAAAGAAGTGGCATAGATGTGCTTGCAGACTTAGCTGTAGATGAGACAAGACTCCTGTCTCCCCTTGACTCATCCATGCTCAATTATTCAAAGCTCTTAGAACATGCACTCAATGAGCCAACCCCCCTAAGTAAAGCCCCTTCAGATTCATTGCTCTCTAAAGCAACTGAAGTACCTTCATTTGAGCCTAACCCTTCTGAAGCCAACATCCCTGAACTTAACCTGCCTGAAGCCACTCTAGGAGAACCCAGAGCCAACTCCCCTATAACCCAAAGTCCCCATTCAAGTGGAGATGAGGAGGAGTATACTTATGAAAGTATGCTCAGAGGAGGAGCAAAGGCTACTGTGGACAGTTTGTATCCACAACTTGCTGAATTTCCAAGAATTCAGAAAACCTTTCATGATCTAAGGATGCTTGTTGATGTAAAAGACAAGTCTATGATGGAGATATCACAAGTCATCCAAGATAAGGGTGCAAACTGGTGGCAAATAGAGGAGAACAGATTGCTACACTTTGCTGGAGTTTCAAAGACAAGATTTCTCATTGATGAGGAGATTTTTGCAAAGCTAGTAGCTGATAAGATTGAGGAGGAGAAAGAAAGAAAAGCCAAGGGAATCAAACACCCTGATAGTAGCTCCAATGATGATGATTCCCCTGATGATCCATCAGATCCTTCAAACCCCAACCCTCCTGAAACCCCTCAAGCCAACCTCCCTGAACCCTCTCAACCTAAGTCTTTTGTAGCAGATAGACTTTCCAACCCCCCTAGAACCTACCATAGGAAAGGCTCTGTGTCATCAGAGGTGTTGACCAAGGGTGGTAACACAACCAAAGACACATCTGCCAATGAAGGTTCTTCTGAACCCAAGGCACAGCCAAAAGATGTTGAGGTTCCTATATTAGAGGCTAGTTTGATTAAGGCCTATTCAGTGTCAGAGGAGTTGGACACTGATCAGCCCTTAATCATTCAGGATGACTCAGTGGCTGCTGAGATAAGCACTGTGATCTCCTCACAACTGCCATCTTTGAACCTTGTTGAAGGTGAAGATGTTGCAGGTTTAAGAGAAGGAGTTGAAAAGGAGAGGATAGTTGAAAAATCAGAGGGTGTTGTGGATGAAAGAGAGGTAGTCATCACTAAGATTGTGAGTGTACCACCATATGAGGGTGGAATAAGTGAGGAAGGACAGGTTATTCTTGAAGTCAAATCTGAACTTCAAGAATCCCTTGATGAAAGGAGGCCTGATTCCTTGAGTGAGAACATTATTAAAGAAGGGAGAAAAGAACAAGTTGAAAATGAGAAGAAGACTGCTGATGTATCAGAGTCTTATACAAAAGAAACTGAGGGAGATGAGTGCTTATTTCCTAACTTGTTTGATCTGTCTAATATTGCAGGTATCTCTCTTGACCAAATTTTTGCAGATGAGTTCTTAACAGATGCACCTATCCAAGTAGACACAGGCTCAGCTCAAGCCTTACTTGGGATGCAATCAGAGAAGTTGGACTCCTTGGCTCATCAAGTTCAATCTGCTCATGCTGAAACTTCAGGAGCATTGAATGAGCAAGGCAGGACTCTAGCATCTGTGGAGATGAGGCTCACTGGCTCTGAAGATGTTGTGCTACCAACCCTTGAAGCAAGGATCAGTGGTGTGGAATCTGGTCTCCAAACCATTTCCACTGAAGTTCAAAATGCCAAATCAACCATGGAAGCCATCTCAGAGGAGGTCAAGAAAGAGCAAAAGCTGCTGAGAGACAATCACAATGCCAATGTCAAAGCTCTCAGGCTCACTGTCAAGCAAGCTCTTGGAAAGAAGACAACACTACAAAAGAAAAGAGCTGAAGAGCAAAGGGTAGCTATGGTAAAAACAGCCTCTGAAAAGTTTTCTCAAGAGGTATTGGCCAACATTGCTGAAGGTGCAGTGGCCAACCTCACTGAGTTTCTTAAAGCCCAACTAGATGCATCTCTGAAAGCAACCTTGGAGGAGGTTGTCCAACAAAAGATGAAGCCTGTTCTAGCTTTTCTTAGCTTGAGCAGTGATAGAATGCAAAATATACATGATGAAAATGTATATTTGTTGGAAGAGATGAAGTCCCTAAACCAGGCCCAATCCCTGATGGCCTCAACAATGAGTGACCTCAAGCCCCAGTGTTTTGATGCTACCAAAAAGGGGGAAAGGGAAAGAGCTAGAGCAAAAGGTGCCTTGGTGATTGGAAGCCCAGTCAAAGGAAAAGACAAAGCTGCTGAAGGAAAAGGAAAAGAGCCTGAAGTGCTAAACTTGGAAGAATTGGATGAAGAAGAGCAATTAGCACTTGCATTAAAGAACTCTATGGCCTCAGCTCAAGAAGAAAGGATGAGGTTACAGCAGAGACCAGGTGGTGAAGTGTCTGGTATGGACAAAGGTGATGAAGGTGTCCAAACTAGAGGAAAGATCAAGAGGGCAAAAGGAAAGAAAAGACAAGTTGAAACATTCACTGACTTTCCTAGCAGCCTTGATCTCCCACCTGAATTCAGAATTGATGAGGATGAGCCTATATCCAAGAAAGCCAAAACTGCTGAAGAGCCCAAAGCTGCTGAAAAGGACAAGTCTTCTGAATCTGACAAAAGTGCTGAAGGTCCCAAGTCCACTGAAGACATTGAAGAGTTATTTGCTGAAGGATTTGGACCTAAACCCAAAAAGAAGACAACTGTCCTAGCCCATGATCCATCAAAGCTGTTTCATGAAGGGTATGGCAAAGACCCTGAAACACAACAGAAACTGGCCATGATGAGGGCCCAAGAGAAAATGGACTTGATGGAAGAAGCTAACAGAGCAAGAGATGAGAGAAGAGCAAACTTTCAGAAACCAAGAAGGAGGAGAGCAACTTACAGCAAGATGAAGCCTCAGCTTCTAATCCCAATGGACACCAAATATCCACACTTGGATAGATGGGTGCCAATTCAACTGAATGATACATGGGAAGAGGCAAAAAGGGAGTTTGTCTATGACTATTATGTCATTGACAGATGGAATGGAGGAGATGCAAACTCTGCCTTCACTGAGTTCATGCTAGAATACTACAGAGAATTGTATCAACAACTACTTGCAGCTGCTGACATTGCAAGAATTGAACTCAATGCTCCCAAGCCTATCATCTATATGCCTCCAAAGCTTGAAGGATGGATTGACCAAGCAAGGATCCTAAGGGAGTTCACAGAAATTCTGAAGCTGAACAAGATGACCCTTAGACCTAAAGGAACCAACCAGGAAGCCATGGCACTCAAGAGGAGAGTGTGGGCACAATATGGGATGCTGCCACCTCCTGAGGATGATCTTTGAATGGCTAAGTCTTCTGATTTTTTTTTTTCTGGGTGAAAAATTATCTTATCTGAAGATATTTTTGCTATGTGGTCAAATCTGCTGAAATTGGACAAGCCTGCTGATATGTGCATTGACATGCTGTTTGCTCTGATATGGTTTAGAATGATCTGATACAAGAATTGATGCATTCTACTTTAATATCTGGAATATCTTGTATTAGTTAGCTCTAGGTGTTAAAGCTCTGATACCTGAAATAGTCTATTTTGCTCTGATCTTATGTTCAGTATGTATATCTTGATTTGTAATGATTCCATGCTCTGATAAGTTATCTACAACTATCAACATGCTTGTAATGATTTTATTTATGAATGATAATTGAACCACTTTTGAATCAAGATACATTCTTAACAAGAAATCTCTCTATGCCTATCTGTGAAACCTACTTGCAACAAAAAAAAAAAAAACAGTGAATACACTAACACATTATCTTTTCAGGAATATTGACCTTAGTCATATCTACTGAAGACATATGTAATAGGTGTAGACAAGTCACTTTTGCATAGAATATGTAGGTTTTGGCATCATCAAAAAGGGGGAAATTGTTGGGAATAAAATGATACATGTTTTGATTAAATACCAAAACCCCCTGAGACATGCCTAAGTCAAATTGATAGTGTTCTAAAAATGTTAGAACACATAGCATAAGGCTAGATGAGAAGCTGAAATGTTAGGCAGCTCTTAAACAATTAGATGCACAATTTGAGGGGGAACCTATGCTTTAAAGATGACCAAGATCAAGTCCCCTCAAGGCTCAAAATCTGGAATTATCACTTATGATCAAGGACACTCTATGAAACATCAAATGCTCTGATCAGGAGAGTTGTTCAGAGAAGATATCCTTATGCAAAAACAAGATTGTAAAGCTCAAAAGGACAAGTCCAATAAGATGCTCTGATCAGGAGAGTTGTCCAGAGAAGATGTCCATATGCAAGACTGGTAAAATCAAAAGACAAGCTTAATGACTCTGATCAGGAGAGTTGTCCAAAGAAGCTAGCCATATGCAAGAACAAGTTTACCTAGCTCAAAAGGACAAAGACTACTCAAAGGTTTTGATCAGGAGAGAAGCCAAATCTATGTGATAAGTGCTCTGATGCTAAAAGACCAAATATGCTGATCAGAAGAGTTGTCCAGAAAAGTTATCTCAGCATGAGTGAATCAGAACAAATGCTCTAAAGGTTGAAGATCAACTATGCTGAAGATTTAGAGACAACCATACCCTAAAGAAATGCAATGCAACATGCTAAGATCACTGTGAAATGAAATAAAGGGAAAGAGCCAAGTCATCTGAAGAAGAGCAAGCCAACCTTGCTGATAAGCAAAACTGCTGATAGTGATAAGAAGAGTTGTCCACTTGATAAGGAATGTTGTCCTATCATTAGATCAACCTTCAGAAGCCATGTCCAAGTCCTAACAAGAAGCCAAACATTGGGAAAAGTGCTGGAGAATGAAGACAAAGTCTTACAAGCCGTTTATTACCCAAATGAGGACATGTCACTATCAAGAATCTGTCTTCCAGTTTGAAGAACTAAAAGAAGACATTTATGGACATTGGAGGCTGCCTCTCCAACGGGCAAATCCTTCATTTGTCTATAAATACAGAAGTGTGAAGACCATTTGAAAGCATCCAACTAGAACCTCAACAAAGCACATCCAACCTTAAGTTCTTACAAGCTAGAGTGCTTTCAAAGCTTTCAAAGACTATCTTAGTCTTCAAACACTTCATCTAAGCTGTACTACATTGTATATCCATACACAAGCTTAGAGAGATATCCTATCCTTATACACTGATCTTCATTGTAAAGGATATCTCATTAGTTGGAACCTTACTTCAATCCTTACCCCTTTCAAGTGAGAAAGTGAGAAGGTTGTTGTAGTAGAAGTGGTAGGAGCTGACTGTTGAGAGAAGAACAGTTCAGTTCTGAGTTGAGAAGAGGGTACTAGGACTCTAGACATCCTAGGGATCAATTCACCAAGGAGTGGTGATCTTGATCAAGTGCACCTTGACACTATAAAACAAGTTAATTCCAAGAGAGAAGGAATTATCCTGTTAAATCAGGGAAAGTGATGTAGGAGCTTGAGTCTCTGAACCACTATAAATCTCCTGTGTTGATTTACCTTACAAGTACTTACATTCATTCAACACTGCACACAAAACTGATCTTTCAAAGATATCTATTCAAAGACTGTGCACAACTGATTTGGACAAGTTCCCTGAAGCTTAACTGGACTGTTTTGAATTGACAAAGTGATTTCAGAATCTTAAGGAGTCTAAACTTAAAGGGCCAACCACTATTCCGCACATATAACTCCTTTAGATAGTTATTCAACTAAGTACTCAATAGTACTTAGTAGATTGATTATCTTAGAAGAGTTGATTATCTTCAGGAGAGTTGTCCAAAACAACCTTGCTGAGCTCTGGTTTGATCAAAGTTGAGAAGAATTGCATACAAGTGTATTCCCCCCCCATACACTTGTTATATACTCCTTTCAGGACCAACAATATTCATGTCACTTTGTGATTGTGTGGTCCCTTCTAGCTAATCAGAAGATATAATGCTCTCGAGTGAATAGTGAATATGTGAGTGACTTTTTTGTATTTTTGCACAATTTAATCACAAAAATAACTTACCAAATAACGTATGGGTTCGTTATAGTATTGAAAGTATATGACCAAGTAGTATCGATTTAGGACCTAGGAGAGCGTGGAGCCCCAAAAGTATACGTTGTCATGACATTATAGAGGCTAAACAGTGGATTAAACAAATACCAATAAGAAAAATAAATACTAAGTAAACAACTAAAACTAACTCTCGAGATGAAAGTGCAATTGGAAGAATTGCTTCGGGTGTCTTCCTTATGTGGGTTCACCAATGAATTGACAAATTAACTACAAGATTATACCTAATGACTTGATGTGTGTTAAGAACTATCACTTAAATGTGTAGACCAATCCCCTTTGAGACTTAGGTGAATACGTGTACTAATTAGTCCATCTAATTAATATCATAAGCTCCTAAGATAGTGAACTCGTAAACACTTTCAACACGGTTACTAATGTTTATAATTTGCCCCCTCACCAATATCCTAGACGACCTCTATTTGATTAGTGTTTAATGTTATCGATCAAATAATTAACCCTCGCTCGATTAAGATAATTACTATATTAAACTTAAACTAATTAATTAAGTTTTTCACACACATCACAATCATGCAAATCCAACCCTCGTTGCAATTTACAAAACTGTAAATGCTAGTTAATAAAAATGACCAATTAATTCAATCACACAATTCACAACAATAGAAACAATTAAACCATGACATAGTCTAATCAAACAATTAATCCATAAATTCACTAATTACCCACATAATTTCAACACCCAAAGCAATATAACCTTCACTCATAACCAAAACAACAAATGGAAGAAAATCAATATAAAATAAACTACAAAATATGAATGGAAATGAAATCATCAAACAATATTGAAATAAAAGAAACATATATCACCTTTAGGTCTTCAAATCCTTCAAAGCTAACAATAAAATGAAACACTAAATTAAAATCTATCTATGAAATGAAAGAACAATTAAACTAACACTACAGGAAACTAGATATTTCGTGACGACACAAAAATTGTCACAATTTTTTACTTAAAGGCGACAAAATTTATTTTTCATCATTAAAATACTAGAATTTGTGACAAAAATTAATTTCGCCACTATTTATAATTTTTTTGGTCACAATTTTTCAACTTTCATGACGATGTTAATAAATATGTCACAATAATAATATGCGACGATTTCAATAATAATTGGTGACGAAATTTGACGTCCTGAAAGATATATTTTCTTGACGATGCTAGACTTTCGTCATTAATTATTAGAAATAATTTGTGATAAAATTATTTCGTCGCAGTAATATTTAGTGACGATTTTAATAATAATTGGTGATGATATTTAATGTCATAAAAATATATTTTCACAATGATACTATTTTTTGTCATTAATTATTTGAGATATTTAGTGACAATATGTTTTCGTCACAATAATAATTGATGACGATTTTAATAATTATTGGTGAATATTCAACGTCATAAAAAATATATTGTCATGACGAAAATATTTTTTGTCATTATTTATTTGAGATATTTAGTGACAAAATATTTTCGTCATAATATTAATTGGTGACGACTGACGATTTTAATAATTATTGGTTACAATATTTGACATCATAAATAATATATTTTTCATGACGATACTATTGTTCGTCATTAATTATTCAAAATAATTAGCGACAATTTATTTTATCACAACAATAATTAATGACAACTTTAATAATAATTGATGACTATATTTATCATCATAAAAATATTTTTACGACGATGCTATTTATTGTCGTTAATTATTTAAAATATTAGCGACAATTATTTCGGCACGATAACAATCACTAACAATTTTAATAATAACGGGTGATAATATTTAATGTCATAAGTATATTTTTGTGTCGATATATTTTTTGTTATTAATTATCTAAAATATTTAGTGACAAATTATTTTGTCACAATAATAAATGGTGACAATGTTAAATTAAGACATTATAAAAAATATATTTTTACAAATATTCAAACTAGTTACAAATCAAAAAAATTCACAACAATGACAATTTTAATAATAATGAATGACAATATTCGACATTGTAAGAAATATATTTTCATGGCATTGATAATTTTTTTTTTTTGGACTAGATAATTTATTTTTTAATTATTCAAGTATTGGTGATAATTTTTATTTTTTTAAAGTTTAATGGATAAGTAACATAATTTTTCAAAATGGCTAAATTGAGTAAAAATGATCACTGATTCATACATTTTAATTTGAATGCAAATTATAAATTTATTGTTTATGTAATGGTAATCACCAAATCATTTGGAACCATGAGTTAAAACCAGCAACCGCCTTTTAAAGCCTCTACCTTGACAAAATTCATTTTTTTGTAACATCAAGTAGAATTGCCATTCTCTTATGTTATGTAGCTCCAAAACTGGAAAACAATAGAACCAAACTTACCACAACTTGTGTAGCAGGCCAGAGCTTTGTGATACTATGTATCCAGTTACACCAAATACGTAGATAATGAGCAAGAGACATTAGCAATGTCATCATGTGACTCATATCAAGGAAATATTTCAAATTATGTATGAGGATGTCTTCCCATTACTCTAGTGAACCAAATATGGCAAATATTAGGAGTAAATATCAAAGTATAATTGAAATTTCAACACGGATTCAATTCAAAGTGTCTGAAATAAAAGACAATGCATAATTGCAATAAAAAAATGCTACTAGATCAAGGTGAGAAAAACATTTAATATGAACAACCCTTCAAAAGAACACAAATTTTCAACAAAATAAAGTTCAAGAGGAAGACAACTTGACTGGAGGAGTAATAAATCTACCGAAAAAAAAGAAGCAAATTTACACAACCGAATTATATAAGAATAGAAACGACAAAAAAAAAAAAAAAACACTTCAATTCGACTTGATCACCATTAACCTCAAATAAGTCTTTTACGTATCCACGGTCCACCTCAGGAAATAACACTTGAACAAGATCCTAATAGATCCAGATTACAAGATGGCCAGTAACCATATCCGTGGTCTCTGATTTCTATAACCAATTCTTAAAAAATGACTTGTGAGTATACAAAAATCCACGACTACGCAGAAAACAAGAAATACTGGCATTATGGACTCCACTGTGCAGAAACCCAGAAAACTAAATTCATCATATTAGTCAACTTTAAAAGATTTTTGCATATTATCCTAAAAACTCTAAAGTAATCCAATGGATTATGGACTCCATTACTCATTGGGTACTAATAACAAAAGATTTAAATAATAGGCATATCCCCCCTCCACGATGTTAATCATACAAAGCGCAAAAAGATTTATGGGTTATTATGCATCCCAGCATAGTAGTATTGACTACTTTACTTGCAGACAATTGCTAAACCAACATGTTACAATAAATCCATTCAACAACTGAAAAATATTAAGCAAACAGCCACAACAAGTTTACCGTTGAACTAGTCTTCTTTCAAATATCGTTTTCACAGCAAGGAAGATACATAAACAAAAATTAAGTACAATAAAGCGACCTACTACAAGAGTGTTGCTCACAGAAAATAAATCATTTGTATAGTGAATCAAACTACAAATTCATATAGAACTTAACTCTTCATCGTAATCAGGGGCGGACCCAGGATGAAATGTTAGGGGGGGGGGGGGGGCAATGGTAAAGGTAATTAAATTTAAATTATACACTAACAACTAATTCAATTTGTGACATCATACAATTTTTTTTTTATATATCATTGATTCCAACCCTAAATATTTTTGCAAGATGACTTTCACTATTATTTGATTGAGATGCTCGAGTATTTCATTCTTTTTTTAATGAAAAAATCTATTGTCGGTATCTTTTTTATTTATAAAAGAATCAAATGCAAATTAATTAATTAAAAAATTACATTAAATGTCAAATTCTAACTCTTAACCAACAATTAGTTATATGATTCTTATTCATCTTTGACTAACCAAAAAAAATCTAAAAATACATCAACTAATAATTGAAGGATTAATTTTAGCGTTAATAATGGATTAAATATTTGGGAAATAATTAAAATAATAAAATAAAACAGATAATTTATAAATATAAATTGATATAGAAATAAAAATAGCAACCTTATGAATGTGAGTTTGAAGTAAATTTGCTGCCGCCACATCATGTTTGTGAAATTGGAAAGAAAATATTAATTGATTAAGAGAATTAGACAATTTATAAAGAGTTTGGTGGTTGAGTCAAAAGTTAGATTTAATAAATTTGAGCCTAAAATCTATGCAATATTTTATTTGAGAGGGGCCCAACTAAAAAATAAAATAAAAAAGTTCAAACACTACACATATACACTTACATGTTGTCTGATATTGGGGGGGGGGAGGGGGGCATGACCCTCCTTAGCAATAAGGTGCGTCCGCGCACAAGAGTAGATGAATGAATGTGATATAAAGATATGGCATAACCTCAGAAAGTAACTTCACGTGTATTAATAGGATTATAGGACATAAGAATCACAATGAAAACATACCATATTAAAAAAGAAGCAGAGACAAAAAAATAGTCGAGAAATATATTATACAAATATTTAGGTATATATATTAGAGATTTATATTTAGTGAAGTAGTAATGATTTTTATGTTTCTTCCCTATTGAAGAGCATACTACAGAAGTGTTTTTCAATATCTTTCTGTTATACTTTTAGCCTTCGTAATTGTTTATGTGTATAAATAACTCACATTAATGATTATCCCCCAAAGGCAAAGTGAACAATAACTTCACCAGGAAGGTTTTTCACAGACTGCCCACCAGCATATCTCCAATCTGCAACACTGCAGATGGAAAATTGTAAGCACAACAATATATCACAAGTTCAGGAGACTAAGTTAAAGTTGCATTACATCCCTATTTCAAACTGTAGGTATATGGGAGAGTGCATCATTCCTAACCAACACGTGTATTAAACAAAGATTCAGAGAGGCACAAAAGATTAAGAACCAACACCATTAATATCTTCAAGAATTCAACAATTATGTATATAAAGTAGCATTCTCAAAACAAACATACAATCAAGTACAACATTCAAAGGCATTGCTAGAAATTTCTTTAAGTTGATGGCCAACTCCAATCACCTCCGTATGAGATCCAATACGGTTGGTCCAGGAACTAGAGGCATGAATTATTAATAAAACATGTAATTAAGTTCTTATTTATTTATGTTTAGAATATACCTTTCACTACTCCTTCTAACTAGTTGTGGTGTATTAACTCGAGATCGAAATAAACATATTGACTAGCAACAGAGAGTACCATATTTTGATGTTTCTTAATATCTTGCTTGGTTTACTCATTACTAATCTTTCAAACCACAATTATTTACTCATGTATAATTATAGTGTCAATATCTCTTTAGCCACACCATTTACCACACTGACACTAGATCCAATATTTAGGTGATGTAATTTATAACATATGTCATAACTAATTATGTAAATTACCTTTTAAGAGCTAGAAACTGACAGTTGATTCTTAATTATGGCTGACAACATTAGCCTAAGCTAGAATTGATAAATATGATTGAAAATTCAATTGTGCAAGTAAGCTAAATATGTAAAAGTGTTTGTCAAGGAAATATAAAAAATCTAGACACTTCTAAATAAGTACATCAAAAAAGTTGCATATGTCATTTGAAATATAAAAGAAGTATCTCTATGGAGACTCAAACAGAAGGCTAGTAGATCATCAAATCAACTCAAAACAAATATTAGAACTGCATATTTAAAACCTTAAAGATTAATGCTCACTAAAACTCATCAAATATGTTTGGTAAAAAAAGAATTGTATTCACAAAATTCGATGGCATTTGGAACACGATATCTCTCATACCCTGTTTTTCATGAATACAATTAATTTTTCACTGATTAAAACAAAGTACCAAAACCATTTCAACATTTATATGTTAGCTTTCCATTCTCGATAATTTTATTGTTTCCATTTTTCCATTGAAATTTTACTGATCTCATTAAGCCTTCTATCAATGCTAGATAGATAGAGTCCAAAAATTTGTTAGAATTGGTAAATTATTTTATAAACCTACGTACTACTACTAAATAACAACCAACAATCGATTCATATTTGGTACTTGTATTAGGGAATTGGATTTTCAAAACCATTTATGCATATAAGACATTATCTCTATAACAAAACAATAAAAGTATTTGACATCCACATTAATAAAAATCTCTTTCAAGGTTAGAATAGTTTTAGTAAATCAAGATTAGGTGACTAACAAGAGAGCTTTAGAATATTTACATCATCAATCTGAAAAATAAAAACATAAGAGCACGATCAAGAACCTATCGGTTCACTTCAATAGAATCAATGAGAGACTCTACACAAAGAAGCATCTCTGTGGAGACTCAATCACAAGGCCAATAGATCATCAAAGTAACTCATAAAAAATACTTGGACAACATATAAGAAATTTATAATTAATCAGAAAAAAATCAATGGTAATTTATTAAAGAAGAAACTGAAAGCACACCTTGCCTTGTTCTCCTTCAAGCCCCAACGACGAAGTTTAATTATTTTATAATCAATCAGGCCTCATCATTATTTTATATTCATTATTTACATTTCCTTTTTAATAATTCTTTCATTTTCTTCTTTAGTAACATAAATAAAATTTCATACATCTACATTTTATAATAAAAAAATTATATTAATTTTGTTCATATTTTCCATAATATATTTTTTACAATCCCGTAAATATTAATGTTAAAGAGAAATTTTGGTTAGTGAATAAAAAAAATTGTGGCGGTCCTTTCAAATTTTAGGTTGTGTTTGGATGGAGTCATTTGAAATTCAAAGGATTTGAAAATGAATGGATTTAAGAATCCTTAAATTTCAAATCCATGAACTTCAAATCCTTTGTTTGGAAATAGATTTATGAAGGGATTTATCAAATACATAGATTTAAATTCATTGTTTGGCAAAATTTAATAAACAATAACATATAAAAAGTGTAAACTCAAACAGGAAATATAGCCTACTAAAGAGAAACAATTTTAAATCCCTAAATCAATCAAACATCCAAAATTTTTAATCCAATTCGATCATTACTAAAATTCATCGAATCTCAATTTATCTTCCCAATTTATCTACTTCGCCCCACCCCTACCCTCCTTTCCCCAATTTCATACCTGTGAATTTGAATGGGAGAGCGCACTGTGTTTCAATCTTCAAATCAGATTACACGATGCTAACATGTATCAAAGGTGTAATCCTTGCTGTTAACAATGTCAACTACATATTTCCAGTGCTTCTGCTTGAGATTTCCCCGACTCAACTCCAAATACCTTTCACCCCTGGCGTCAATTAGGATGGCGGTGGCGCCTTCGCTCCAGCAATCCTCCTTGCCGCCGCTGGAGTCAGGAGTTTTTTGTTGCTAGATTGGTAGAGCTAGGGTGAGGGAGTTGGAAGGAGGGGCGGCGACGGTGACAGCGATTCCTTCGGTGAGAGTGGAGGACTGGATTAAGTGATTAACAATAGGAGAAATAAGATTTCAGAGACGGAGTCGAGAGAGAGAAACAATAAATTTCAAATGACACACTTTGGGAATGGATTTAAAATCTCACCTTTTTAACTAAAATTGTATTGATGTCAAATACTCAGATTTGAAATCTACTCATTTTAAATTTTGGATTTATAAATCCATCCATTTATTATTTTATCCAAACATATAAAATGGATTTGGGCTGTGGATTTAAAATCCATAGACCCAAATCCACCCAACCAAATGCAGCCTTAGCGTTTTTTGCAAGAGGGAATTTTCAATTTTAGAATTTTGAATTTAGTAGTACAAAACATGGAGTACATATATTTTCATTTTCCCAAAGATAAGCGCTGCATACATCAAAATCGCACCCTATATTCTAAAACTCTGGCAACCAATACTCCCCTCAAAATTGAGCGGCGAGATGATGATGAGGGTTCGACCGTTGACGAGGTTAAGACGAGAGAGTGATGAGACGCGCCTACGAGGGTTCGCGAAGCTGCGAGATTAAGGCCCGCAGGGATATAAAAGCGGCTAGAGGCGACTACGAAGAGGTAGCTATTGAAATCACTGTTTTCAGAACCGGACTGAACCGGCCGGTTCAACCGGGAACCAGTCCGATACAACACTAAAAACCGTTTTCATGGTTGAACCGGTCAAAACCGGCCATAACCAGACAAAACCGATTAGAAGCAATTTTCCTTTTCTTTTTTATTTTTTAATTATTTTTTGTTCTTCTACAATTCTATACTCTGATTTGAGTTGTTTCGAGTCTTTTAAATTTTGTGTTGTTAATTTATGACTTTATTATGTTTATTTTAATATGAATCTTAGAAGTGCATGTATATTTTTAATGCAACATAAATTTATTGTATAAAAAAATATAAAAATAATTTTAACGGTTGGACCGTCGGTCCAACCGGTTGAACCGTGAACCGGTGGCCAGTCCGATTTGGTCACCGATTCAGTTATGAAAACACTGATTGAAATCTTCAATTTACAATGTGTTTGAAATCTTCAATGGCCACAATGCTATTGAAATTTGTTTCTGGAATTCTAATTTTTGGGTTCATGTTCAATTTCTCGTATTTTTTTTTTAAAATTTGTTTCTGGTATTCTAATCTTTGGGTTCATGTTCAATTTCTTGCATTTTGTTTTTCTCTTGATGATTTTCTTGCGTATTGTTAATATTTTCTAGAAATAGTTTTCCGATTGAAACGATGCTACTATTATCAGTAGAGAGAAAGAGTTTATGGGCCCTAGCCCTGTAAGTAGGAGGGAAGGTGCTTGGCTCAGACATCGATTGCCATAGTGATGATAGTGACAAAGAACCGTATTCTCGAGTTTCTACCTCTTCACAACAGAATCGGGTATCACTACTTTACTGTTATGTGATTCTGTAAATTTTCATCTTGCTGTACATTTGTTTGATGACATATGACTGTATTTTCTTGCATGCTCTAGATGGCAATGAGAAATATTGACTTCTTCTTAGTTGTCTTTAATGGATTATTATAGATGCTACTTGTTTTACTGAGTTTTTATGTAAGACAAAGGCAAACTTAGTATGAATGGACACCTAAATTTGCAAATCAATGCTATTGAAATTATTTTCATACAAATTCAAAATCCTGGGGAGTAAAGATTGATATTATATTTCTTATTTTTTTCGTCTGTGTAGATCACCAACAAATGCTTATCACAAATCCTAGAGTTGCAACTTACAACACCTTTGATGTTTTACCAAAAATGACAACAACATTACATCTCTCAAGCAAGGATGCAAATAATCGAATGTATAAATTTCAGGAATATTTTTCTATATTTGTTTTGATTCAACTTTTCTATTTTCTCCAATTGTAAAAAATAAAAATAAAAACATACCACATTATCATTCTAGACACATTTTTTGTATAAGTTTTTACAAGACATGCATTAAAATTAATCTTCTTGCTATCCATATGAAACTCTTAGTGCTCTTGCATAAATAAATTAAATATGGCAACTGATTTGTGAATTGTAAATAATTCTTACAACTGTTTCTTATTTTCTAACTACATTTTATAATTTCTATGTACTCAGCTGAAGAACATGAAATTGTTGGGTTGTACTTGTATATGGTGAGTTGTAGATTCTGTTATTATAAACTAAGAAAAATGTGATGTTGATTTTGAAGAGTTGCTTGATATGTCATTGTTGCTGCAAGTCAAAGGCAAATCATCCTATTATATGGTTTTCTTGTGAGTCCTTAACATCTTATCCTTGAACTATTCCAAACTTTTAAATTTCAACTTTCTTTCTACTGATTTTTCAGGTGGATCTTGCTCTTGCTGTTCTGGGCACAAAACCATCAGAAAATGCTGCGTAATCCTAAAGGAACCGAGTTTAAGCAAGCTCATTGGAGTGAAATAATGACTTTCCTCCCTCGTTACTAAACACAACGACTTGAGAACACTAGACGTCACCTGTTGTCACAAAATAACTCATGCACTGTTAGCCACTTCACAAATTTATGTACCCCCTTCACTTCTCTCAAGATGCACCTTTCGTTTTAGACTTTTAACTGGAGCTTTTATTTCGATAGGTCAAGAATACCCAATTTTGGAGGAGCTTTACTTTATACATAATGGACTTGTTGATGAAGGTAACTAATTGTTTTAGTTTGATGAGGTTTTTGTGGAATATTGTATAAGCTTGGAAGATTTTCACTAACAATGATTTATTGTATGCTATCAGGTCTGAAATCCATCTCAAGGTGCTCTCAACTAAACATCTTGAAGTTGGGAATCTGCTTGAACATATCTTATGAGTGGCTTATCCATATTGGCACTGAGTTGTTCAAAGCTCAAAGATCTTATACATGTTAGATTATATACTTCCATTACAGTAGAAGAAACTTGTTGGATGGCCTGTATGAAAAATGATTAACATGGCGTATTGTAAATCCATCACTTAATTTTTCTTAATGTATGACAAAATTAATAGCGATTAACTTTAGATTCAAATATAAGTTTAGATTGATGTGTATTCGAAAGCCAACTTTCTTAATGCACTCTTTCACATAGTCATTGAAACCTATCTTCTTGTGTCATGATTTGTGTAGGTCCCTAGTTGAGTGTAAGATTGAGTAAGCTAGTAAAAGTCTAGATGGGAGGGGTGAATAGACTTTTAAAAATCTTTCAAAATATAATAGTAAACAATGCGGAATATTAGAATTTATATGAGCCCTTTTAAGATTTATACTCAACTATTCTTAGAACACTTTACTTGTCTAGTCTATATGCAGATTAATCAATTAAGCAATTCAATCAATCAAACACAAACAAAACAGTAAGTAAATCAACACGAGATTTATAGTGGTTCGACAACTTGTCTACATCCACTCTCACAACTCCAGTCGTGAATTTTTTTATTAAACTATTCTCTTCGAGTGTTCTTGTGGCTTTAAGTCCCAAGATATAAGACTTCGATCTTTTCGAATATACTACCAAGTATATCTTCGATCTAACAACTAACTATGTAACAAGTAACTAGCAACTTGATTTACAAACAAAAACTATAAAGAAAAACTTCTCTGAATATGAACTTGTCTTCTCTGGCTTCAAACTTTGAACTTCAACTCTGTGAGTTTCCTTGCTTTCGAATTCTTCAATGTACGCTTAAATCTCTTAGTAACAATAGTCTTCAATGTTGAAAGTCTTCGGGTATTTATAGACTTCATTTGATCAAGATTAGTTTGTTATCCAATAACCTTTTCTTGATAACTAACTTCATAACTGTTTCTTCTTATCTCTTCACGCGTTTCTTCAGTTAATTAGTTATTCCATAACTAACTCTTCATATCTTCACTTCTAGATACGATCTTATCTTTATCTTCACTTCACGCGGCCTTGACTTGTCTTGCTTCGACACTTAGAATATTTCTCAGCTTACTTGTCTTGCTTTGCACAAGTCTTTTCTCCAGTCTTCATTGTAGAACTAATCTAGTCCTATCAACTAATCTATCAGGACCATTACATTACTTTAAGCTTTATAAAACAACTTAGTCAACTTAAAACTATACATCAATATGAACTATACTATAAGCTTCTATACAATGATTACAAGCTTATCATAAATCCTATATGAACTGTTCTTTCCAACACTTAGTTTATTTTTCAGTATATTTATACTTGTCTGATCTTGTCACAACACGACTTCCATAACTAGATCAGTCAACACTTAGAAATATATTCAAGTTCTCTTTTTGGCTTATCAAAACTACTTCATTCATCAATTAGGACTTGTTTCAGGATTCATATCCCAACAATTTCCCCCTTTTTGATGAAGCCAAAACTACTTGAATTATTTTAAGTAAATACACAAGTTAAGTAGTTGTCTTATCAAAATATAACATCTTTTTCATTCATTGTAAATCGGATCAGATCGATTACAATTACTTAGCAAAAATTTAACAAAAATAAGTAAAACACTTACAGTCTTCACTCCATGCTTCCTCCACTTGGAGTATCAGCTTCTCGATTAGGTGTTTGAAATGCTTCCAAAATTCTTCTATGAATATCAGAAATATGATCTTCATTGTCGATCTTCTCTTCTTCCAGCAAATCTTCTTTGAACTTCTTGATAACATTGTAGTCAACTCTTTTACCGGAACCAAGCATGGGTGTTTCCCATTTTGGAAATTCTGGACTGATAATGTTATATCCAATAGCTGTAGCAATCCTTATGGTCAAGTTCCACAAGAACTTGTCTTCAGCTTCCATAAACTTCTCAAAGTTTACGAACAACTCATCTTGACTTGAAGGATCTCCATATTTCCTAATAATCCAGTGAGCAATTTCCCACTTTTTCTTGACAATCTTCCAAACATCTCTGTGTTCAGCATCGATAAATCTGTCAATGAGAGAATCCTCAATAACATCTGGATTCTCCTTCATCTCTTGACGTCTCTTGATATGTTTGCCTATCACTTTCTTGTTAGCATACTTATCATCTTCAATTTTCTGCTTCTTCATAACTCCAGTCTCATCAATATCAGCAATGATTTGACCTATTGACTCTTTCACTTTGGGTTCTCTGATTTCTAGCTTGCGCTTGACAACTCTTCTTGTCTGAACCTCTTTAGTTATCTTTCCTTTTACTTTTGCTTCAGCACTGATCTGTTCTTTCTCTGCTTTCTTCACTAGTCTTCCTCTTCTAGGTCGACTTGTCTCTTGAACATGAACATCAGTCTGAATCTCAAATTCTTTCTCTTTTACTTCTTCAATCTCTTCCCCCTTTTTGGCTTCATCACTTGCCTTCAAGGTGAAAAGTGAAGTAAATCGAGTCATCTCTTCTTGAACAACTTGCTTCATCAGATTCGCTGCTCTTTCAATCTGTTTTTGATGACTTGCATCTTGACTCAGCGTTTCAAGACGATCAGCAATGTACTCGAGCTTCTTTGAAGTAAGATTGAACTCGTTTTTGAAGTGAGTGGCAGTCATCTTCAAAAGTCCGTTCTATTCTGTCATAGAAGTTAACAAGGCTCTGGCTTGAACCAACTGTTCATGAGCTTCTCTTCTTTGCTCATCAGCAATTTCAATCTTGACTCTGTACACTCTTTCCATCTTCTTTGATTCACGAGCAAGAACTCTCGCAAAGTCAACTGAACTTTTCTCCGAGTATTCAACTTGATTTTGAAGAAAAGTCTCCAATTGATTAAACATCTCTTGTCTGAAGGTTGCATCGAGCTGATTAACTTCATTCATGATCATCTCCTTAGAATCAGTTACTAGAGAACTGTTCTGGTCTATAAGCACCTTCTTGACATCAGATTTTAAGAACTCATCTATTGTTGCTTTCACGACTTGTCTCAAATCGTTTTTCAAATCTTCAATACGTGCAGTTGGAATAGCTTGAGTTGTGTGAAAAACTTCTTCAGAAACAACTTCTTCCATCAACTCATCTTCTTCAGCAACAGTTACCTCGACCAACTTATCTTCCAGCTTAGTAGCTAAGACCTCGTCTTCTACTACTGATACAACACTTCCAGCTATTGCACTTAAATTTAAATGAGTTGAGTAAGGAATGATGACTAACCTTTCTTCTTTAGCTCTTCGCTCAGCTTCATCACATTCCTTTTTCACCATCTCAACCAATCTGGCAGTGTAAGCACAAGTTTCCGAAGGAAAGTATTTTTCTATCTGTCTAGTGATCTGACCAACATTGCACCTCGGACCGTGTGCATGCTCAACTTGGAATTCGAAGACAATTCCCCTAAGTTGATTAGATACGTTCTCCAGATCGATAACAGGATCAGATGACTCCAACTCTTCTATATGTTCAGTTTCCAGCATCAACTCATCTTCTGAAACTTGAACACCAATACTTGGCTTATCAATAGACAACACATCATCTGGAATATTCAACATCTTCTTAACCAGACTAGTTAAGGCTTCAGCAGATCTTAACTCTGAGTGATTCTTCACTCCACTGATCTCTTTCTGTTCAAGTTCCCAGTCTTGAAAATTAGAAATTCCGCCCATGCCTGTGATCACTTCAAACATGTCTTCACATGGTCCTTCTCTCAAAGCAACCCATGTGCAGATGCGAATCAGCTTCTCATAGGCTTCTAAACTTGTGTCGATCTCAACAGATGGCAGAATCTTCTTCAAATTCTTGGTCATTTGTGCACGTAGTCTCTTCTCCCTTGGGCACATTGGATAATCGACCAGGTTGGGAAATCTATTTTTGGGAGGGGTCTGAGTGAGTGGGGTCCTCTGCTCAGTTGCTGAAGTGTCAGCTAGTGGGGTCCCCAAAATAGACGGGTTAGGATCAACATTTTCTGTTGAGGGTAAGGATATGTTTTGGGTGGTGGTTTCTTGGGGTTTGGGTGGGGATTGAACAAGAATGTCAGTTGAGGAAGTATCAGCATGAACAAATACGGGAGCATCTTGAGTTAATAAGGAACTCAAGTGCTGAACAAATTTGGGAGTGGTTTGGGGAGCAGGTCTGGCACGAGAACTGAGTGTTCTTGCCTTGGTTTTGATTGGGACAGAAGGATGAGATAGCATAGGAATGGAAGTAGACGTATTAACCATTTTAGCCTTCTTGGCTGGTGATGAGGAAGTTTCGGCCACAAAACGAGTAGGAGGAGGAGGACCAGACAAGTCGCCTCTGGGAATTTGACTTATCCTTAATCTGTACTCTTCTTCCGTCTCCCTCTCTTCTTCCGAAGACTCGTCTGATTCTGTTGCTTCAGAATCATCAACAAGCTCAATTTGTGCCTCGTCCGAAACATATTCCACTAGTGCATCACTAGTTCCACCTTCTTCTTCTTGTGCCTCTTCTTCTTCCTCGCTAGACGACTCGGCCTCTATCATGGCGTCTCTTGGATTAATCTGGATCTGCTTCTTCTCCGCAATCCGACCTTGAGTCTGTCTATCGATAGCATCCTTCCTCAAATAAAATTTAAGGACGTGAAAAGGCTTACACTTACTCCAATTTTTCTTTGTCGGCAACAAGATGGGTAGAAGAACACTAAACTTGTTACCAAAGCTTACGGTAGCAGACACCGTCCATTCACCAGTAGCACTATCAACCTTAACATACTTCGAAAAGTACATTAATCTATCCATGAACAATTTCTGCCAGTTGCCCTCTGTGATTCCGTCATAAATTGCAGCCATTACTCTTGCCTTCTGAAGAGTAACCGAATCAAAACTTCCAGTAACACCCAATAGCATCTTGCTTGCGATGTCTAGAAGAGTCTTGTATTTGGGCAACAACTGCTTCTTCTTGATAGCAGGGGGCCTTCCATCACTTGAAAGACTCAGCTTCCTTCCACAGAAGATACTAAGGTATCTTAGCTCTTGACCAGTAGCATAAGTTTCCACATCAATGGAACCTGGATTCAAATGCAGCTTCTCATCCAATATCTCTCTGGTCACCTTCACCCTTCTTCCACTGATAAACGATTCAATATACTCGCCTCTATGAGTAGCAGACGCATAAAACTCCAAAACTTCTTCCTCCAGCACTGTTTCTGGGTACAACTCCAAGAACGGCTTCAATTCACAGTTGTAACATTTCATCAGAATCTCTCTGTTGTCGTCTGAGTGCCTTCCTTTGAAGAAAATAGAACTCTCCACATGAACCTTGCCTTCAGAGGCATACTTCCCGAGATTAAACCTAGCTTGCATGTTAGTTTCAGAGTAAAAAATCGAAACAATATGCATTTTCGATTGTGATGAGTATGAAACACAACAAATCACAGAAGAATAGTAGGATACAGAGAAATCAAGGGCTTGAAAGTAGTAAGGCTGAGTAAACGTGGGGTTTTTGAATCGTGTGGTTAGGATTGAGTAGATCGATCCAACGGTAGGAATTAAACTCTTGGTATTCAGTTGTGGAATCGAGAATATTATGTGAATTAGTATTGTAAAATTTGGAATCCGACTTTGGTATTGGTTAGGAAAGAGGAGTGTACTCATCTAACCTAATGCAGTAGGTTTAGGTGGGAACTGGGTGCATACACCTCATTAAATGGAGTGTATAAATCCAGTTTTAGGTTTTTCCAAACATTTCGCAATTCAAATTACCATAATACCTTTAATTCCGTTCCAAATACTTAGTGAATTACAAACACATAAGAACTTATCTGGTCTGTTTGAGTTCATCAGAACAGATTAGTAGACTTCAGTTGCACTAGATGAGTTCCCCCTTCGACTGTGCTTTGTCTGTCTGACTGTCGAACTTCTTCCTGTACTTATCTCGTCTTGCGCGACATGTGAGAGTAGATACGAGTAGTATGGTAGAATAATTAAAATGAATATCATTCAAAAGCAGTAATCAAGGTGTCGATCAAGATGACTTTTAACAAACTTAAGAGTCAACATAAGGATATTTAAGAAATCATAGATTCCCTCTTAATTGTATATTCTCCTAGTATTACCCTCAGCTTTTCCAGCTTCCTCATCGGGTTTTTTGGTCATCTTGTCTGACCTTGTTTACCTGGATCGAGTCGAGTCTGAAAGTAGTATGACTTGTCTATGCTGAACTCATCTTTTCTGTAAATTACTTGCTTTTGTGTACCTGTCTTGTAAGTACAGTACTATGCAGTAGTAGGGTCTAGATCAATCAATCCTAGGCTAATGCATAATTCACGAAATCGTGCTCCAGCTAGTGGTTTTGTAAGAATGTCAGCTCTCTGAATGTCAGTATGAATATTTTCCATGCATATATTCTTCTTCTCAACATGATCACGTATGAAATGATATCTTACATCTACATGCTTACAACGTGTATGTAAAACAGGATTTTGAGTGATATCAATAGCACTATTACTGTCACAGAATATAGGTACATTTGATTCTACAATATTGTAGTCTTTGAGTTGTTGCATTAGCCATAATAGCTAACTACAACAACTACCTGCAGCCATGTACTCTGCTTCAGTAGTAGAGGTTTCTACACTTGTCTGTTTCTTTGAAAACCATGAAATGAGTTTAGAACCTAAGAATTGACATGAACCGGATGTTGCTACACTAAGTCTGAATATCCACTTAAGAATAGATCATCATTTGTAGGGTACCATAAACCTCGATTAATGGTTCCTTTCAGATATTTCAATATTCTTTTAGCAGATTCCAGGTGACTTTCCTTGTGGTTAGCTTGAAATCGTGCACACACACCAACAACAAAAGTTATATCTGGTCTACTGGCAGTTAAGTAGAGTAATGAACCAATTAAACCACGATAGTATGATTGATCAACGCACTTACCTCTTTCATCAGGATCCATGCGGTAGACGGGTAGCATTGGTACACCAACAGTTTTACAGGTTTTGATGCCATACTTATCAAGTAGATTACGAGTATACTTGGCTTGATTTATGAATATGCCTTCATCAGATTGTTTTACTTGAAGACCAAGAAAGTAATTCATTTCTCCCATCATAGACATTTCAAATTTACTTTGCATGAGCTTCGAAAAGCTCTCACTCATGCTTTTGTTGGGTGAACCAAAAATGATATCATCCACGTAAATTTGAACAAGTAGGATATCCTTCCCTTCTTGTCTTCTGAACAAGGTTCTATCGACCTTGCCCTTAGTAAAACCGTTTTCAAGTAGAAAGAGAGAGAGAGTGTCATACCAGGCTCTTGGAGCTTGCTTTAATCCATACAAAGCTTTGTTTAACCTGTACACTTGATTGCCTTTAACCTCGAAGCTTGGAGGTTGTTCTACATATACTTCTTCAGCAAGAATACCGTTAAGAAATGCACTTTTAACATCCATTTGAAATACAATAAACTTCATATAAGCAACATATGCAAGAAACAATCGAATAACTTCTAGTCTAGCAACAAGTGCGAAGGTTTCATCATAGTCTATGCCTTCGGCTTGTGAATAACCTTGGGCTACTAGTCTAGCCTTATTTATTACGACTAATCATTCTCATCTTTCTTATTTTTGAAAATCCACCTAGTGCCAACTACATTATGATGTTCTGGCCTATCGATAAGTTCTCAAACGTCGTTTCAAACAAATTGGTTCAACTCGTCTTGCATGGCGATGATCCAATTACTATCAGCCAATGCCTCTTTAACGATTTTAGGCTCGATAGATGAAAGGAAACAACACCAGCAAAACTGAGATGGAATCGGTTGTTCTTGCGACTCAAAGAGTTGTCGTCTAGTCTTTACACCTTTAGTAGAGTCACCTATGATATTATTAACAGTATGAGCAGATTTCCATGTTTTTCTAGATTTAACAGGCACGCTTTCATCATCTAAGTCAACTACATCATTATGCATATCTACATCATTTCTATCAACAGATTTTTCAGGAGTAGACGAGTCAACTAGAGCAGGCATGTCAACTGGTCTAGTAGACTTACCTTTGTCACTTACCTTCACCTCGTCATCTGACTCGAGGGCTTTCAAGAATGGATTGTAGGCTTGAACCGATTCGTACACTTCTGATTCTTTTTCAGATTGAATCTTTAAGTCGTTCACTTTCTTACTGATCTGGTCGTTAGACGAGTCCTGTCGAGATTCATCGAAAACAACATGTGGTGTTTCTTCCACACAAAGAGTAGAGTAGTTAAACACTCTGAAAGCTTTGCTCGTAGAGGAATATCCTAAGAATATCCCCTCGTCTGCCTTAGCATCAAAGGCATTTAACTTACTTTTACCATTGTTATGGATGAAACACTTGCATCCGAATATATGGAAATATGAAATTCTGGGCTTTCTACCTTTCCATACCTCGTAGAGCGTCTTACCTAGTGCCTTGTTGATTGCACTCCTGTTCTGGGTGTGGCAAGCAGTGTTGATCGCCTCTGCCCAAAACTTTTGAGGAGTGTTATACTCGGCTATCATGGTTCTACAAGCTTCTTTGAGTGTTCTATTCCGTCTTTCAGCTACACCGTTTTGTTGTGGAGTCCTAGCTGCACTAGTAAGATGCTGGATACCACTTTTAGAGCAAAATTCTTTGATATAGCTATTAATGAATTCAGTCCCCTTATCACTACGAATCTTGATAATGGGCTGACTCTTCTCAACTTGTATCCTCTTCAACAGATCAGGTAGGAGAGTTTGTGTATCACTCTTCTTGTGTAGGAAGACTACCCAAGTAAACTTAGAATAGTCGTCTACCACAACAAGCGTGTACCTTCTACCATTCAAAGTTGGAGGAGTGATAGGACCATGAAGATCCATGTGTAGAAGTTCTAAGACTCTACTTGTCGAGAGAGTAGAAATGGACTTAAAAGAACCTTTTACGTGTTTACGTACCTTTCTGGCATGCGTCACACACATGTGACTTGAAATAGATTTCGTTGGGTATACCCTCAACGAGGTAATCTCTTGCGATCTTATTAATCACCTTAAAGTTCATATGGCATAGGCGTCTGTGCCATAACCAACTGATCTCTTTATAGGGTTCTTACTAAGAAGACAAGTGTCCCTTGGACAACTATTCCAGTTCACAATGTATACGCTGCCTTGTTTGATGCCAACGAGTAGAACAGTATGAGTCCTCTTATCGATGATCTCACATTTGCGACTCTTGAATTGTACCTTATAACCCCGATCACAAAATTGAGAAACAGAAAGTAAATTGTACTTCAAACCTTCAACGTAGGATACATCTTGTATTTCTACATCTCCATTTATGATGTAACCGAAACCTTTTGTAACAGCCATTGAGCAATCACCAAAGATCACCTTGGGTCTTTCTTGTTCACAGTAGCTCGATAGAAGAGCCTTAGTACCCGTCATGTGGTGCGAACAACCACTATCGATGTACCAAGTTTCTCCTACAAAACCACCTTTCTTGTACAAGTCGAGTCGACCCTGCAATGATGATATTTAATAATTTAGGTACCCTCCTTGTCTATTGTGGTCCTGGGGGGTTAGTAGAGTTCAGAGGAATCCAAATGTACATAGGAGTTTTCAACAAATTACACCTCTTAAGCTTTCCACCATGCTTATTACAAAATAGTACCTTGTTGTCCTTATCTGGTCTATCTTCAGACCTTGGGTCTACTCGTTTGAGATAGCCTTTCGACTTAACCTCTACTTGAGTAGGCATAGGCCTTTGATAGTCAGAATAGGGCTTATATGCGTTTGGGCCATACGGTTTATAGACACGTTTAGGTCTTTCCTCTCTTATGATATCATATGATAAAGGTGGAGGATATAAGACAGGTTGAGTATGATATTTTGAAGCAAACTTCTGAGGCCTTGTTGAGTAGAGCTGAGACTGCCTTATGAAAGGAGGTCTAGGCTGATTCCAACGAGTCTGTACTTGTTTAGAGCTTGTCTCCTGAGGATACCAATCTTCGTATCTGACCTGGTTTGGTCGTCCACGACTAGTGGTCCTCTTTTGACTTGTTCTAAACAGAACAGGTCTGTTGTTAACATTCTTTCTACCACCTTTCATAGTCGGAGTGTTAACTCTAGACTGTTTGTGTACAACACCTTTGGATGATGCTTTAATATCGTACTCCATTGGTCTTTTCCCTTTATCTTTTGTCAAAGAACTTGAAGTAGCAACAGTAGGGTTCTTAATGACATGAGTAGATGAGCTAGGTGTCTCTGCACCCAACCCTGTCTTATCATCTAGAGCCCTATACATATCTGACAGTTGTTGATTAATCATTGAAGAATTAACCAAGTCAGTAAGTTTAAGGTCTAGATTTACGACTTCAGTCTCTAAGAACTTATTGCGCTCTTCAAGCTTTTTGCACTTGTTCTTTAAGACATTGAATTCATTAGTCTCGGTAGCATGTGTCTTTAATAGGTCTTGATACAACTTGTCTGTTAACGCATTGTTGGTCCTGAAAGGATTATATAACAAGTGTATGGGGGGGGGAATACACTTGTATGCAAATCTTTTCAAACTTGAGTAAAACAGGCTCCAGCAAGGTTGTCCTGGACAACTCTTCTGATATGATTAACTCTAAGAAGATAATCAATCTACTAAGTACTATTTAGTTATATGTGCGGAATAGTGGTTGGCCCTTTAGTTTAAACTCCTTTTTAATTCTGAAATTCTCTTAACACTTAATCTGTTTTTCAGGGAACTTGTCCCAAAATAGTTTTGCACAGTATCGAGTATATGTCTTTAAAGATCAGTTTGTGTGCTTGTGTATGAATGTGTTGTTTGAATTAAAGTACTTGAAAGTAAATCAACACAAAAGTTATAGTGGTTCAGAGACTCAAGCTCCTACATCCACTTTCCCTGATTTAACAGGATAATTCCTTCACTCTTGGAATTACTTGTTTTATAGTGCCAAGGTGCACTTGATCAACCACACCACTCCTTGGTGACTTGATCCCTAGGATATCAGAGTCCTAGTACCCTCCTCTCAACTCAGAATTGAACTGTTCTTCTCTCAACAGTCAATTCCTTACACTTCTACTACAACAACCTTCTATCTCTCTTTTGGAAAGGTATAAGGGTTGATGTTGGTTCCAACTAGGTTGAGATATCCTTTACAATGAGCTCAGTATAAAAGGATAGGATATCTCTCTAAGCTTTGTATGGATATACAATGTATTTCAGCTTAGATGAAGTGTTTCTGGAAACTAAGATGTTCTATAAAAGCTTGAAGGCTTTGTGTTTCCTTGTATCTCAGAATTGTTGTCTTGGTTGGATACTTGTTGGATGCCTTCAATGGTTTCCACACTTCACGTATTTATAGAACAATTTGAGGATTTGTCCGTTGGAGAGACAGCCTCAAAATGCCTATATTTGTCTTCCTTGATCTTTGCAACTGGAAGACAGTTTCTTGAAAGTGACATGTCCTTAATTTGGGAAGTAAATGGTTGTTAGCACTTTGTCTTGACTTTGAAGCACTCTTCCCAATGACTGAATTGAAGATTCTCTTGATCAAACATGGACATCACTTCTGATCATTGGTCTTATGATAAGGACAACATTCCTTATCAACTGGACAGTTCTGCTTATCAATATCAGCAGACTTTGCCTATCAACAATGTTGGCTTTGCTCTTCAGATGACTTGGCTCTTTCTCTTTCAATTCATGCCTCTTGATGGTTCTTAAGCATTCATGACTTCATATCAATAGCTTTGACCTTATCAGCTCAGTTGGCCTTTACTTGGTACTGTTCTGGTTCAAGTGTGCTGAGACATTTCTGCTGTTCAACTCTTCTGAGCTTTGACATATACATTAGTAGGCTTGGTCTTGATGATGCATTCCATTCAATTGATCTTTAGATAGGTTTACATTACTGAGCTGACTTAATCATCACAATTTTCCATTAGGTACTTCAGCAGACTTAAGGTCAAATTGATTCTGAGCCTTGAGGGGACTTGATTCTTGTGATCTTCTAAGCATGTGTTCCCCCTCAACTTGTGCATCTAAATGTACTAAGAGCTGCCTAACATTCCAGCTTCTCAACTAGCCTTTAACTACATGTTCCAACATTCCTGAAACATGTTCATTCATATTTGACTTATCTATTTGGCATGTCTTAAGGGGTTTTGGTATCTTAATCAAAATTCTCATTTTATTCACAACAATTTCCCCCTTTTTTATGATGTCAAAACCTATACAATCTATGAAAAGGTGACTTGACTACACTTATTACATATAACTTCAGTAGATGTGACTAAGGTCAAATTTCCTGAAAGAAACATGTTAGTGTAATCACAGTTTAAGTGCATATAGGTTTAAGTCAGGCAAGTTGAGACAATGAGATGTTATCTCTTGATTTCACAAAATATTCAACTATCATTCGTATAATCATTGAGCATTACAAGCATGATGATAGTCAAATCAACTTATCAGAGCATGAAATCAGAGCAATTACATAAGAAACATCATTTGATCAGAGCAAATATATAAGGAAACATGTGATCAGAGCAATTATATAAGGAAACATGTGTTCAGAGCAAGACATAGATCAGCAGACTTGAACAGATTTCAGCAGAGATAACCATTTCAGCAATATCAGCAACAAATATTCATCCAATTCAGCATTCAAGGCAAGTAAGGGACAGGAGGACTTAACAAGTTCAGAGATTATCTTCAGGAGGTGGCACCATTCCATATTGTGCCCAAACCCTCTTCTTCAACTCCATTGCCTCTTGATTGGTTCCCTCAGGCCCTAGCTTCAGTTTTTCCATTTTCAGAATTTGGAAAAATTCTTGAAATATCTGAGACTGATCAATGAAACCATCTTTCTTTGGGGGCATGTATATGATTTGTCCAGGAGCCTTGAACTCAATCCTTGCCATTTCTGCAGCAGCAAGAAGTTTCTGATACAGCTCCCTGTGATTGTCAAACATAAACTGAGTGAATATGGAGTTGGGATCTTCTTCCATCCATTTGCCTATGACATAGAAGTCATAGACAAGCTCCTTCTTTGCTTCTTCCCCCTCATCATTCAGCTGAATGGGGACCCATTTATCCATGTGAGGATATTTGGTATCCATCTGGATCAGCAGCTGCGGCTTCAGTTTGTTGTAAGTAGCCCTCTTCCTTCTTGGCTTCTGGAAGTTTACTCTCCTCTTGTCTCTAGCTCTATTTGCTTCCATCAACTGCTCCATTTTCTCTTGGGCTCTCATCATGCTCAACTTATTCTGGGTTTCAGCATCTTTTCCAAAACCTTCTACAAAGAGCTTGGATTGATCATCAGCTAACACTGAAGCTCTTTTCTTTGGTTCAACTCCAAAGCCTTCTTCAAAAATCTCCTCAATATCTTTTTCAGTCTCAGCAACTTGGGGGCTTTCAGCAGTTTCAGTTTCAGTAGACTTGATAATCTCAGCAGACTTGTCTTCTTCAGCAGTTTTGGCCTTCTCAGCAGCTTTGGCCTTCTTAGCAGCTTTGGCCTTCTTAGAGGTAGGCTCTTCTTCTACTCTGAATTCAACAGGTAGATCTAAGCTGTTAGGGAAATCATTGAATTTTTCAGCTTTCCTCTTGTTGTCTTTTGTCTTCTTGATTTTCCCTCTAGTTTGGACACCTTCAGCAGTCTTGTCCAAACCTGCTGATTCTCCTCCGGGCCTTTGTTGCAATCTAGCTCCTTCTTCTTGAGCTGAGGCCATTGTGTTTTTCAGAGCTATAGCCAGATGCTCTTCTTCATCCAACTCTTCTAAGTTCAGAACTGCTTTCTCTTTTCCTTTGGACTCATGCACCTTTTCTTTTCCCTTGCTTCCTTCTCCAATTTTCAAGGCACCTTTTGCCCTTGCTCTTTCTCTTCCCCCCTTTTTGGCTTCATCAAAGCATTGGGGTTTGAGCTCACTCATATTAGAGGCCATTAGGGACTGTGCCAGGTTTAGTGACTTCATCTCCTCAAGCAAATATACATTCTCATCATGTATATTTTGCATCCTCTCACTGCTCATGCTTAGAAAAGCAAGAACAAGCTTCATCTTTAGCTCTACAACTTGCTCCATAGTTGTCTTGAGGGATGTATCAAAGTTTGCTTTTAAGAGATCAGTGAGGTTGGCCACAGCAGATTCAGCAATCTTGGCCATAAATTCCTCAGAAAACTTTGCAGCAACTTCTTTTACTATAGCAAGCCTCATCTCTTCTACTTTATTTTCTGGAGAGCACTATTCTTGCCTATGGCTTGCTTGACAACTAGACTTATAGCCTTGACATTTTTGTTGTGGTTGTCTAGAAGCTGTTTCTGATCCTTTTTTACTTCCTTTGTGAATTTGTCCATGCTCTTCTTGGCTTTCTGAACTTTAGTGAAAACAGTTTGCAATCCTGATTCCACTCCACTGATTCTTGCCTCAATAGTAGGTAGCACTACTTCTTCAGAGCCAGTGAGCCTCATCTCTACTGCTGCAAGAGTTCTACCTTGCTCACCCAAGGCTTCTGAAGTTTCAGCATGGGCAGATTCCACTTGATGGACCAAAGTGCCCAACTTTGCTGATTGTTCTCCAAGAATGGTTTGAGCCAGACTTGTGTCAACTTGAATAGGAGCATCTGTAAACAAATCATCAACAAAAATTTGATCAAGTGTGACACCTGCAACATCAGAAAAGTCAAACTTGTTAGCAAAAATACTCTCATCACCCTCAAATTCCTTTGCATAAGACTCATATACATCAGCAGTCTTCTTCTCATTTTCAACTTGTTATTTTCTCCCTTCTTCATTAATAATCTCACACTAAGGGTCAGGCCTCCTCTCATCAAGGGATTCTTGAAGTTCAGATTTGACTTCAAGAATAGCCTGCCCCTCCTCACTTATATCACCCTCATTTTGTGGTACACTCACTATCTTAGTGATGATCACATCTCTCTCTTTCTCAACTCCCTCTGATTTTTTGACTAATTCATCCTTATCAACTCCACCACCTAAACCTGCAGCTTCTTCACCCTCAATAGGGTTCAAAGAAGACAGTTGTTGGGAGATCACAGTGCTTGGTTCTAAAGCCACTGAGTCATCCTGAATGGTTAAGAGCTGGTCAGTGTCCAACTCTGCTGACACTGATGAGGTCTTAACCAAACCAGCTTCTAGTGGGGAGGCCTCAACATCATTAAGCTTTGCCTTGGGTTTAGAAGAACCTTCAATGGCTGATGCATCTTTGGCTGTGTTACCATCTTTGGTCAACACCTCTGAAGATATAGAGCCCTTCCTATGATAGGTTAAATAATGGATTGTGGGCTGTTTGGGACCAGGGGGTTGGGATCTGTGGGATCATCCTTGCTATCATCATCATTAGAACTGCTATCAGGGTGTTTGATCCCTCTAGCAATTCTATCCTTTTCTTCAACAATCTTCTCTGCTACAAGCTTTGCAAAAACTTCCTCATCAGTCAGGAATCTTGTCTTTTGCACTTCAGCAAAGTGTAGCAACCTACTCTCCTTAATATGCCACCATTTTGCACCCTTATCTTGAATAACTTGGGCTATTTCCATGATGGTTTTGTCTTTTACTTCAACTAGAGCCCTCAAATCATGGAAATCCCTTTGCAGACTTGGGAATTCAGCAAGAGTGGGATACAAACTATCCACAGTAGCCTTGGCTCCACCTCTGAGCATACCTTCATAGGTATACTCCTCACCATCTCCACTTGATTGGGGACTTTGGGTTATAGGGGAGTTCGCTCTGGGTTCAGTAGGGTTGGCTCCAGGAATGGTTTCAGGGATGTTGGGTTCAGCAAAGGTTTGTTCAGGTGTTGTTGAGAGCAATGGTCCTGAATGGGTTTTGCCTAAAGGGGTAGGTTCTAACAAGGCAGCTTCAAGGAATTGAGAGTAGTTCAACATAGATGAGTCAAGGGGTGATAACAGTCTTGACTCATCAACTGCAATGTCAGCAAGCACATCAATTGGCCCTCTTTGTGCAGCTCCTTCAGGAGAGTATCTCCTTGTTAGGTTCAAGGGGGTGATGGGTTGGTTTTCAGGGGTTTTGTGGGTATCAGGAGAGTTGGGCTCTAAGTGTTGCTTATCCTGAAATCTGGATTCAGGAGTTCCAGCATCAGGAGAGTTAGACTTGGACTTAGTCTTTGACTTGGATCTGCTCTCAGCTGTACTTTCCCTTAGAGCTAGTTGCAAAGTCTGCTCCTCCTGAAGCTCTTGCATTTTCTCAGAAGGCTTGGCCCTTCTCTTGCTTGCTCTTGAGCTTCCACTTCCTTCCTCTGCTTGGACAACTTCCCTCACCCTCTTCTCACCCTTCTTCTTTTTCACCACCATTGGAAACTTCTCCCTTATCTCTCCAGAGTCTGAAGGCACACTTACACCCTCTTCAGAAACTTTGTCCACTTCTTCTGAAGTTGCTGAATCATCTTCTGAGAGGATTTTGGACATTTTCTTGGTTTTCACCACCCTTGCCTTTGTCCTAGGCTTCATCTTGGGCTTCTTCTCAACCTCCTCTTCAGCAGGTTTGGCCATTTGCCTCTTTCTTTGTTCAGATTTCTTGCTGAGCTTTCTAAACATGATTTTCTGGGCTGGAAGGGGCTTTGCAAAGGTCTGCATTTCTGTGTAGTGGGAGAACCTCTCTATCAGTAGATTTGCCCTGGTGTAATATTTTAACTTGCCCTCCAACACCACCTTCATGTGTGATTTCACCTTGAACTTGGCTTTTTCTTTCATCATCTCTCCTATGATGAAATCTCTCCAATTGAACTTGATGTTTTTGTCACTAGCATCAATTACTGCAGCCATTATCCTTATTCTTGGTGCACTTACTTGTTCCAAGGTCCCAGTGTTGCTTAGAATACTCTTGGTCACCACCTCAAAAAGTATTAAAAACTCAGGCTTGAGTGAGTTCTTGTGTTGAGTGGATGAGATAGGGCTAGGAGCGATTAGCCAATCTTGAGCCACTTCTTGCTCATGCCCTACTCCATAAGATTCTGGACTCCTACCTTCTGAGGGCAGTCCATAAGCACCTTCAAGGTCCTCTTCAGTGAACTTGACCCTGTGAGATTTCTCCTCTTCATCACCTTCAGCAACATATGTCAATCTTGTTGACACTTCTCCTCCAGTTGCCTTGCCTTTCCACTTGAGAAAAGTAAAGAACTCTTCCATGTATTGCTCTAGACAAGAACTGGGCTTGTTCTGCATAAATTTCTGAAGGCCAGCCCTTCTTAGCCATCCTAAGGTGGGAGTGATTTCTGGGGCTTCACTCTCAAAAGAGATTATGGGTTCAAAGATGAGGTTGCTTTTGTGGCTAAGATATGTGAAATCAAGGTCTAGTTCCTTGTTGGTGAAATCAACAATCATCTCTTGTCTAACTTTAGGTGCTATTGATGAAACAGTGAAAAGCTTGAGAGAGTTTAGAGAAAATTAGGGTTTCAAAGATGAAAGAATGCGTGGGGAAGAAATGAAGGTTTGTGGGCTTAAAGTATATTCCAAAAGGAATGTTTGTCATTGAGTAGGTAAGTTTTAAGGCAATTCAAAGGTTGGCAAATGAGGAAATCAAATTTGAATGGCCAGGATTAATTCAGGGGAGTTGGCCAAAATTTGATCCAACAGCTGAATTTAATCTTACAGTTTTCGAAAACTGTTTTATCAAAACGTGGGATGGAGTTAAGGTTTGTTAAAGGCTGGGGGGTTATCAAGGTAGACTGTGGCTTGAAATGTTTATTGCAAACAAAAGTTAAATCTTTGCATTAAATGTATTGAAAGTGACTTTTTGGGTAAGGGAAAAATTAAATCTTTGTAAATGCGATGGCTTTAAGAGGAATGGGACAGCCATCAAAATAGGTAATGATTACCCAAAATAGGTGCTTATCAGACCAAGATTTGGTTTGATAGCCTAGACAACTTATCTGACCCCACATGAACAAGTGTCTTGAACCCTCATGGACAAGTGTCCTGAACCCTTATGGACAAGTGTCCTGAACCCTCATGGACAAGTGTCCTAAAGTGAGCTCTGCTCAACTTCTCTGATGAGATTTGGGTCATGTCTTCTGAATTTCAGTGGACTTTGCCCAAGTCTGCTGAAGATCACTTTCAGTTTCCCCTTGCTTGTTGAACTCCATTGGACTTACTTGTCTAACTTTCCTGGATCAAGAAGTCTCAACTCTATTGAAAGTTCCATGAACCTTGCTTCAGCAAGAGGTTTATTCAAAATGTCAGCCTTTTGGTGATGTGTGGGAATTTTCACCAATTTGATGTCCTTCTTCTCCACATGGTCTCTGATGAAGTGATGCTTGATGTCCACATGTTTGCATCTTGTGTGTAACACTGGATTTTGTGATATTGCAATAGCACTGTTGTTATCACAGAAAATTGGCACTTCAGTAGAGTTGACATTGTAGTCTCTAAGTTGTTGTCTCAACCATAGAATTTGAGCACAACAACTTCCAGCTGCAACATATTCAGCTTCAGTAGTGGAAGTGGCCACAGTGTTTTGCTTCTTTGAGAACCAAGAAATGAGCTTGTTTCCCAAAAATTGACATGTTCCTGAAGTGGACTTCCTATCAATTCTGCATCCTCCATAATCAGCATCTGAGTAGCCAGTTAACTCAATGTTGTCATCAGCAGGGTACCAAAGGCCTATATTCTCAGTGCCTTTGAGATACCTCAAGATCCTCTCAGCAGCCTCCAGATGGCTCTTCTTAGGATTGGCTTGAAACCTTGCACATACACTTACTGCAAAGGTGATGTCAGGCCTGCTTGCACTGAGATAGAGGAGAGATCCAATGATTCCTCTATACTCAGTAGAGTTGGTTGTAACACCACTCTCATCAGAATCCATTTTCCAATTAATGTTCATTGGGATCCTCACTGGCTTGCTAGTAGCACACCCAAACTTTTTGATCATTTCTCTGGTGCACTTAGCTTGATTGATGAAGATTCCTTCTTTAGATTTCTTAACTTGAATCTCAAACTTGCTTTGCATGAGTTTTGAGAACTTTTCACACAACTTCTCATTGGGGGATCCAAATATGATGTCATCAACATATATTTGGACAAGCAAGATGTCATCTCCTTCACAGATTCTGAACAGGGTTTTGTCTACTGTCCCTTTGACAAAACCATGATCCAACAAAAACTGTGACAATGTATCATACCAAGATTTTGGAGCTTGCTTAAGTCCATAAAGAGCTTTCTTCAGTCTGTAAACTTGGTTCCCTATTTCAAAACCAGGGGGTTGCTCAACATAGACTTCTTCCTTCAGCACTCCATTCAAGAAAGCACTTTTGACATCCATTTGATAAACTTTGAACCTTTTGTAGGAAGCATAGGCTAAGAAAAACCTTATTGCTTCAAGCTTTGCTACTGGTGCAAAAGTCTCATCATAGTCAATGCCTTCTGATTGACAGTAACCCTTGGCCACCAATCTGGCCTTGTTTCTGACTATCACATCATTCTAATTCTTTTTGTTCTTGAACACCCATTTGGTTCCAATAACATCTTGATGTGAAGGTCTATCAACCAGTTCCCAAACATCATTTCTAGTGAACTGGTTCAGCTCCTCTTGCATAGCTGTAATCCAGTTTGCATCTTGTAGAGCTTCATCAATATCTTAAGGTTCCTGTTCTGATAAGAAACAACAGAACAATGCACTTTCACCATGAAATCTTCTAGTTTTGACCTGATCACCAAGTATCAGGTCAGTAGGATGATCAGATAACCAAGTCCTTCTTTTCCTGATCCCTTCAGTAGAGTTGTCCTCTACTAAGGTTGAGTCAATAGGATCATAAAATTAAGGAAAGTTTAATGCAGGGTCTAATTCAGGATCATATTCAGGGGTGTTGTCCTCAATGTCAGGGACATTGGCATTTACAACATTGTTGTTTCCCCCTTGAATATTTAATCCATTAACTACCTCAGTAGAGCCTGCTTCTTCATTGGTAGTTGTTACCTGATTATGAACTGGGATTGGATCATTCAGTTCATCATTTCCTACAGGGAGATTGCCTTCAGGAGTGTTGTCCATTGTGATGTTTTCAGGAGGATTAGCCTGAAATTCTCTCAACACTTAATCTATTTTTCAGGGAACTTGTCCCAAAATAGTTTTGCACAGTATTGAGTATATGTCTTTAAAGATCAGTTTGTGTGCTTGTGTATGAATGTGTTGTTTGAATGAAAGTACTTGAAAGTAAATCAACACAAGAGTTATAGTGGTTCAGAGACTCAAGCTCCTACATCCACTTTCACTGATTTAACAGGATAATTCCTTCACTCTTGGAATTACTTGTTTTATAGTTCCAAGGTGCACTTGATCAACCACACCACTCCTTGGTGCCTTGATCCCTAGGATATCAGAGTCCTAGTACCCTCTTCTCAACTCAGAATTGAATTGTTCTTCTCTCAAGAGTCAATTCCTTACACTTCTACTCCAACAACCTTATATCTCTCTTTTGGAAAGGTATAAGGGTTGATGTTGGTTCCATCTAGGTTGAGATATCCTTTACAATGAGCTCAGTGTAAAATGATATGATATCTCTTTAAGCTTTGTATGGATACACAACGGATTTCAGCTTAGATGAAGTGTTTCTGGAAACTAAGATGTTCTATAAAAGCTTGAAGGCTTTGTGTTTCCTTGTATCTCAGAATTGTTGTCTTGGTTGGATACTTGTTGGATGCCTTCAAATTTAGAGGGTTTTGCAAGTTCAATGGATAATCTTTCATTTTCTCTCACACAGTTGTCATGAAATTCTTGCAACTTAGTGAAATCTTCCATCAACTTTCCAAAAGAAAGTTTCAGCTTGACATCACTAGTATTTTGTGATAGAAATGATGGTGAGCTAGAAGTAGAAGATACCTCATCATCTTCTATGGCCGTGTTGCACACATCATCATCATCACTGTTTAAGAACAGTCCATCATCAGAAGAGTTGAAGCTTTTAGCACTTTCAGACTCATCACCAGCCATCATGGCTTTTCTGTTGGTGAACTTCTTGTCTCTTTTAGCTTGCCTCTCCTTTCTTTCTTTTGAGCTGAGTTCAGGGCAATCATATTGGAAATGCCCTTTCTTTTTGCAGTTGTAGCACAGGTCTTCATCATCATCTTTCTTTGATTTATCTCTTCTTCTAGATGATGAAGGTTCAGCTCTGCTAGACTTTCTCCTATCAGAGTACTTGTCCTCTGATCTTCTTTCTTCAGGCCTTTTGTCCTCAGCCTTGGCTTCAGGAGAGTTGTACCTTCTCCTGACCTTGTTATCTTGGTAGAATTTCTTGTATCTACCAAACCTTAAGTTGAGCTTGTCAAACCTTCTAGCCATGAGGGCTAACTCTTCCTTCATTTCAGCCTTAGAGACTGACTTTGACGATCTAGGAGTGGGCTGCATCCCTGGTTCAGCAGCTTTGGCTTTGAATGCCACTCCTTTAGTTGGTAAGGAAGATTCCTTAGGGGGCTTTCTTCTGTTAAGATCAAACTCATAGACTTTGAGTTCTGAGAAGATTTGTTGCATGGGCATGCCGGAGATATCTTTGGTGTTCTGCATCATCACAGAGTATACATCCCACTTTTGAGTGAGACTTCTTATGATCTTCAGTGCAGTTTCTCCCTTGGAGTACACCTTGTCCAGTGAGTTGATTCCATTCATTATGTCAGCGAATCTACCAACAAATTTATCAATGGACTCATCAGGCTCCATTGTGAATTGTTCAAACTTCTACACAACAACTTGGAGCTTATTCTCCTTGATCTTTTCAGTGCCCTCACACATTTCAGCAAGGGTGTCCCAAATTTCTTTGGTTGTTGTGCAGTGGTAGACTCTTCCCATTATTGCATCTGGAATTGTTTGGTAGAGAGTGTTCATAGCTAGATAATTGAGATTATCTCTCCTTTTCTCTTCAGTGGTGAGATCATCTTCATCCTTAGGAATCTCATCCCTTGTATATGCTCTTTGAGCATCAGTGATCCTGGGGTTTACTTGTGTGAATATGAATGGACCCCTTGTGATGACTCTCAGCATTTCATTGTGTAGGCATGCAAGATGAGCTCTCATCCTGATTTTCCAGAAATCATAGTTCTCAATTGAGAACATGGTCAGCTTGTGATGAGATATGTGATTAATTGGATCTGGGGCCATGTGGTTGATGGTCTGCACAGCATCATGAGGAACAACATTGTTGTTCTGATTCAGATTCAGATTCAGATTTTGGTTCTGGTTCTGATTCTGATGCTGGTTCTAATTGTTGTGGTTGCCCCTTGCCATATCTCACAAAGAGGAGTTAGATGACACAAGTATAAGAGTTTCAGAAAGATCAGTTCAGTCACCACACTAAAATGTGTTTTTGAAAATCAAAAATGGTTTTTCAGAAGCAGTGGTCTTTGAACCCCTGCTCTGATACCACTTGTTGGTCCTGAAAGGAGTATATAACAAGTGTATGGGGGGGGGGGAATACACTTGTATGCAAATCTTTTCAAACTTGAGTAAAACAGGCTTCAGCAAGGTTGTCCTGGACAATTCTTCTGATATGAGTAACTCTTAGAAGATAATCAATCTACTAAGTACTATTGAGTACTTAGTTGAATAACTATCTAAATGAGTTATATGTGCGGAATAGTGGTTGGCCCTTTAGTTTAAACTCCTTTTTAATTCTGAAATTCTCTCAACACTTAATCTGTATTTCAGGGAACTTGTCCCAAAATAGTTTTGCACAGTATTGAGTATATGTCTTTAAAGATCAGTTTGTGTGCTTGTGTATGAATGTGTTGTTTGAATGAAAGTACTTGAAAGTAAATCAGCACAAGAGTTGTAGTGGTTCAGAGACTCAAGCTCCTACATCCACTTTCCCTGATTTAACAGGATAATTCCTTCACTCTTGGAATTACTTGTTTTATAGTGCCAAGGTGCACTTGATCAACCACACCACTCCTTGGTGCCTTGATCCCTAGGATATCAGAGTCCTAGTACCCTCTTCTCAACTCAGAATTGAATTGTTCTTCTCTCAACAGTCAATTCCTTACACTTCTACTACAACAACCATCTATCTCTCTTTTGGAAAGGTATAAGGGTTGATGTTGGTTCCATCTAGGTTGAGATATCCTTTACAATGAGCTCAGTGTAAAATGATATGATATCTCTTTAAGCTTTGTATGGATACACAACGGATTTCAGATTAGATGAAGTGTTTCTGGAAACTAAGATGTTCTATAAAAGCTTGAAGGCTTTGTGTTTCCTTGTATCTCAGAATTGTTGTCTTGGTTGGATACTTGTTGGATGCCTTCAATGGTTACCACACTTCATGTATTTATAGAACAATTTGAGGATTTGTCCGTTGGAGAGACATCCTCAAAATGCCTATATTTTCCTTCCTTGATCTTTGCAACTGGAAGACAGTTTCTTGAAAGTGACATGTCCTTAATTTGGGAAGTAAACGGCCGTTTGCACTTTGTCTTGACTTTGAAGCACTCTTCCCAATGTATGACTTGAAGATTCTCTTGATCAAATATGGACATCACTTCTGATCATTGGTCCTATGATAAGGACAACATTCCTTATCAACTGGACAGTTCTGCTTATCAATATCAGCAGACTTTGCCTATCAGCAATGTTGGCTTTGCTCTTCAGATGACTTGGCTCTTTCTCTTTCAATTCATGTCTCTTAATGGTTCTTAAGCATTCATGACTTCATATCAGTAGCTTTGACCTTATCAGCTCAATTTGCCTTTACTTGGTACTGTTCTGGTTCAAGTGTGCTGAGACATTTCTGCTGTTCAACTCTTCTGAGCTTTGACATATACATCAGTAGACTTGGTCTTGATGATGCATTCCATTCAATTGATTTTTAGATAGGTTGCTACATTACTGAGCTGACTTAATCAACACAGTTGTCCATTAGGTACTTCAACAGACTTAAGGTCAAATTGATTCTGAGCCTTGAGGGGACTTGATTCTTGTGATCTTCTAAGCATGTGTTCCCCCTCAACTTGTGCATTTAAATGTACTAAGAGCTGCCTAACATTCCAGCTTCTCAACTAGCCTTTAACTACATGTTCCAACATTCCTGAAACATGTTCATTCATATTTGACTTATCTATTTGGCATGTCTTAAGGGGTTTTGGTATCTTAATCAAAATTCTCATTTTATTCCCAACACGCATGCTTGTCTTTGAGTTGATTCAACTCTCCTGTCAAGCGTTTGTTTAGGACAGTTATATTAGAATCTACCTTAGACTGAGCTTCTCTAAGATCAATGATTTCTTGTTTTAAAGAGATGTTCTCATCACTGACTTCCATGAATGCCTTGTTAGCAAGTAGGAGGTCTTCTTCAGTCACTCCAGTGGAATGATGAAGACTACTCCCTACTCCACTGTCCGCAATATCACTTTCATCAGAATCTGAGTCATCACATGAACGAAAAGAAGTTGCAGATGATACCTCTTGTTCGATTTTCGCCATTAGGATTAGGCCATCGTCTGCTATGAAGGCTTCTTCTTCGTTGTTAGAAGGGTAACTAGATGAAGACGAAGGCAACTCGTCTGAATCCGTTTCAGAGTCATTGTTTGCCAACATGGCCTTCTTACCCCTGTTGTATCTTCGTTCGTGTCTGACTTTCCTCTCTTCTCGATCATCTGAGCTCAGGTCCGGACATTCGTAAATGTAATGACCTGGTTTCTCACAGTTATAGCATAGAGGGTCTTTAGTAGACTTTTTCACAGGTGAGTTACCCATTTTCTTGTCTCGCCTATCAGAAGAACATATAACCTTCCTATCCTCAGAGTTTCTATCTCGTCTGGTCTCTTTCGAGATGTCATCTCTCCTTTTAGAAGAGTTTCGATCTCGTCTGGTCTCAGACGATTCCTTGTTCGTAGAACCTCTAAAGTCTTTGTAAAAGCGCTTATATTTACCGTATCTTTTGTTCAGCTTGTCAAACCTCTTAATCATTAGACTCATCTGATCTTTCAGACTTAGATCAGACCTATCTAGTTCGTCCTTAATACTAGAAGACTTAGCCTTAGACTTAGACTTGTCTACTCTAGAGCTCCTAGACGAAGAGGCCTTAAAAGCAACATTTTTAGACACAGTTTTCTCCCTATCGCTACTAGCTGTAGGATCATCCTCATCCAAGTCAAACTCGTGTGCCTTAAGCGTTTGAAACATTGTTTCGGCAGACCATGCATCAATATCCTGAGTATTCTTGATGATCATCTTGACCATCTTCCATCTATTGTCTAGAGACTTAAGAATCCTCAAGTTGATTTCTCTATTAGTATAAGTCTTGCCTAGCACTTCCAAATCATTCATAATACGTGTAAAACGAGTATCTAATTGGTATATATTTTCACCAGCCTTCATCTTAAATGATTCAAATCTCTGTAGAGCAGTGGATAACTTACTTTTCTTGATCATGGTGGTCCCTTCACAAAGGACTGCAAGTCGATCCCACATCTCTTTAGCAAACTTACATTTTAATACTTTGCCCATATACTCATTGGGTAGAGTATGTAAAATATAGTTCTTAGCTAAGTTGTCCAGATTATTTTGCCTCATTTCTTCTGAAGTGAGTTCTGACATTGGCTTGGGGACGAGCACGCCAACGGCTTTGGATGGTTCCAATGCAGTAGTATTTGGCACCATAGTAACAATCAGACCTTCTTTTACGACGGACACCATCAGGTCGTGAGTCGAGCTGAAGATAGCTTCCATCCTGAGTTTCCAGTAATCATAGTCCTGTACTGAAAACTTGGGCAATTTGTTAGCGTTGATTACCATAGCCATAATGCAAGAAAATCAGTAGAAATATCACAGACAAATCAAAGATACAGAAAATCAAGTAAGATGATATGATCAAATACAAACGGACACCAAGACTTCTCTCAAAGTCTTTCTGGGTGATCAAGAAACAGCAGTCCAAAGAACTACTGCTCTGATACCACTTGTAGGTCCCTTGTTGAGTGTAAGATTGAGTAAGCTAGTAAAAGTCTAGAGGGGAGGGGTGAATAGACTTTAAAAAATCTTTCAAAATATCAGAGTAAACAATGCAGAATATCATAATTTATATGAGCCCTTTTAAGATTTATATTCAACTATTCTTAGAACACTTTACTTGTCTAGTATATATGCAGATTAATAAATTAAGCAATTCAATCAATCAAACAAAAACAAAACAATAAGTAAATCAATACGAGATTTATAGTGGTTCGACAACTTGTCTACATCCTCTCTCACAACTCCAGTCGTGAAATTTTATTAAACTCTTCTCTTCGAGTGTTCTTGTGGCTTTAAGTCCCAAGATATAAGACTTCGATCTTTTCGAATATACTACCAAGTATATCTTCGATCTAACAACTAGCTATGTAACAAGTAACTAGCAACTTGATTTACAAACAAAAACTATAAAGAAAAATTTCTCTAAATGCAGTATCCTTCTGAATATGAACTTGTCTTCTCTGGCTTCAAACTTTGAACTTCAACTCTGTGAGTTTCCTTGCTTTCGAATTCTTCAATGTACGCTTAAATCTCTTAGTAACAGTAGTCTTCAATGTTGAAAGTCTTCGGGTATTTATAGACTTCATTTGATCAAGATTAGTTTGTTATCCAACAACCTTTTCTTGATAACTAACTTCATAATTGTTTCTTCTTATCTCTTCACGCGTTTCTTCAGTTAATTAGTTATTCCATAACTAACTTTTCATATCTTCACTTCACGCGGTCTTGACTTGTCTTGCTTCGACACTTAGAATATTTCTCAGCTTCTCAACACTTGTCTTGCTTTGCACAGGTCTTTTCTTCAGTCTTCATTGTAGAACTAATCTAGTCCTATCAACTAATCTATCAAGACTATTACATTACTTTAAGCTTTATAAAACAACTTAGTCAACTTAAAACTATACATCAATATGAAATATACTATAAGCTTCTATACAATGATTACAAGCTTATCATAAATCCTATATGAACTGTTCTTTCCAACACTTAGTTTATTTTCCAGTATATTTATACTTGTCTGATCTTGTCACAAGACGACTTCCATAACTAGATCAGTCAACACTTAGAAATATATTCAAGTTCTCTTTTTGGCTTATCAAAACTACTTCATTCATCAATTAGGACTTGTTTCAGGATTCATATCCCAACAGTTTGAGTTTGATTCACATATTGTTTTGATTTAATTTGATTCTCATTCTATAGATACTACATGCACATTCACATTTTTAAAGAAAATTATATGCTACATTTTTTTCTGGTGTTTGTTTTTCAATGTATATTACCTCAAATTATTACTTGTTCACTGTTATTTGTCAGTTACATGTCAATTGACCTCTCACCATCTTTTGTGTGTTTTTTATTTTATTTTCACTTCACTTATCAATCAATTATGTGTACATTTCACCAGTTGAATAATTAGCTTTATGTGGCTTCAGGAACATCTAATACCTTTAAATTATATCAGTGAGCCACATGCTTTCTTTCTTATTATATACTCCGTATTAATTTACAGGACCTAGAGACCTATTATAAAGGAAGCAAGTTCGTATTATGATCAAGATTTCGGTTACCATAGAAGCACATTGTCAGTCATAGACAGCGCAGAGCCTGAAAATAAGACATAAGAGTGTTGTTTTTTCTGTTTTTCTTTTTATTTCTTACTCGAATTGCTTTCTGACTTTCGGTACAATTTTAGTTCATTGTATTTATTGTCTTATTATTCAAATTAAATTTATGATCTTCAATTTAGTGTCCGAAGTAAATATTTATTTATTGTAATTTAGTAATTAAATTAGTTTATAATGATAGTTTTTTTTTAGTGAGTTATAAAAATATTTAATTGATATAGGTATGTGCAATTCTATTAAAAATTAAATAAAAACAATCTTTTCATGACTATTTATACATGCAAAAAAATTCAATTAATGACAAAATATTGTCACTGTATAGTAATTAATAATATTATCATTTTTGTCACTTAATAGTCTTTTTTCATGACAAAAATATTTCCTCACTATGTTTATATCATTAAGTGACAATAATATTTTTGTCATTGTTCATACACATGATGACGATAAAAAATCATCACAATAGTGTAATTTCTTGTGACGAAATATAAAAAAGAAGACGGAATATAAGTTGTCATTGTATCAAACCATTTAGTAACAATTATCATATTCGTCATTAAATAATGTTTGATTATGACAAAAATAACTCGTCACCGTTTCTACATTATTTAGTGACAACAAATTTTTGCACTAAATCTTACTCTTTCGTGACACATTGTGTCGTTATTATAGAAATACATATAACACCGATCAATACTTCGTCACTAAAGTGTATCTCTTTGGTGACGAACTATATAAATTAGGACGAAATAGTTAACCTAATTGTGACGAAAATTTCGTCATTAAAATTTGATAAAGTTGATAAGAAATGGTTAACAATAAATCAAATTGTCACGTAAAATTGAACTTCTAGTGACGAAATACCATATTTAGTGACAAAATTCAATACCAAACGTGACAATTTATTCGTCACGATATATGAAATGATATAGCGACGGCTAACATCAGTGTCACCAAAAGATGACTTTTGATGAAGAAATTAAATAACGTCACATATACCTAATGCGACGCACATACGTCGACATTCTTTGCGACACAAAAATTTCGTCGCCAAACACATTTTGTGACGAAAAATAATGTTTTTATGACGAATTGTTGTCGTCGCGATTTCTCAAATTTCTTGTAGTGTAAATTAGTTTATTGAGTGAATGTGGGAGAGGAGGGGCTCCTCCAAAAGCTAACTATTTCTATCTAAAACCTCTCTCCGGCCCTCCTATCAAAATTATCGTTCCCCCTGTTTTTCTGCATTCCTCTCTGTTGATATCACTGATTGGTTGCTTCCTAAAAAGTAAAGTCGCAAGTCGTAGTTGCATTGTTGTTAGCAACTTTTAGCAACATTAATTAAACCCATCATTAACATTAAATAAGGTTTTAGGCATAGGGTCCAATGCAATCTTACTCTTTGATTACGTATGAGATTATTCTAATGTAACTACTGGAGATACATTAAATTGTCTATTGTGGTACTGTGATGTTCTTGTCATTTGTTTGTCCCTATGTATAATCTTATCTAACTTTTGTATCAACAAACAAACCAATGTTAATGGATACCATCAAATTCATTTTTTTAAGCTTTCGAATATTCGCTTATTAGGATTCTCTTACATATACAATTGCCTTTACAAAGGATTTGAATTATATAGTTGTCACTGAAGTGCACGTAATATAGTAATACAATAACATATTACTGAATTATATATTTGTATATTTTAGCAGTAGGATTTGATAATTCATAGAAGTAAATTGTTTTTTTCTCAGTTTTGTTATGTATTAATGATTTATAAATAAATTTTTTTTGAACATTGTGTTTTATAAGTGCAAGTATCATACATCATCTTATCATCGAAAACGGAAATAATACGCCTTATTATCATCTGTTTCGAATGAGATTACGATTTTAGCCTCATTTATTACCTCAAATGTTAAGTATTAATTTTATTGGGTTAATGTTTGTTAATTTCAGACTACTGCTATAAATGTCAACTACGTAAGAAAAAATGTTTGTTTCTTCCAACAAAGCACCAAATAGGTACGCCTTTTAAGTTATTTGGTTATATAGTTACATTGTGTACTGTGTTTAATATATTTGAGAGTTTCATAAATATTTTGGTGTTAGATTTATCTTTATATTTCCATATTATCATATACTCCCTCCGTCTCCAAAAGTTTTCATACTTACCTTTTTTGTTTGTCCCCCAAAAGTTTGCATACCAAAAAATAGAAATAATCATCACAATCCCCACCTTCACAATATACACATACAAGATGACACATCATCAATTTAAACTCCCTATTAGTATATAAGGGGATTCTATATTATAGAAGTAGTGTATTATGTATATATAACAAATTTGTTAATCTTGCAAAATAATACAATTATTTATATAATAAATATGTATAAAATTATATAATAAGTTTTACATATATATTTTCGAGCTTTATTTTTTAAATACATTAAACTTATAAATTTAAAATAATTACAGGAAAAGTTTAATTTAGATATAAGATAAAAGTAATTATAAAATAAAATCCAATACACACCAATAAAAATACATTTTAAATTGTATTTTACTTAAAAGTACATTAAATCATTTAAAAATAAACAAAGCAAGAATAAAATGAATACTACAATAAAATAAAGTTAAGTAAATAAAATAAAATAAAAATTAATTTAATTAGTCAATATTAATATAATAAAAATTTCAACATTTCATATCTACCACATCACCTTAAATAAATAAATAATTAATTAGGATATTAATTCAATAGTTAATATGAATATAATATTTTGAAATAGTTTATGGATCATATCTTACTCAACCAATAACTTAATTACAAATCATACTTTTTAAAATTAACAACCTCCTTAAATTATGACACATAAGTCAAATTAACCACAAAATGACACATAAGCCAAATTAACCACAAGATGACACATCATCAATTTAAACTCCCTATTAGTATATAAGGGGATTTACCCTTCATGTCATTACTTTTGGGGTCCACCATACACTCAATCAATCTACTTTATTTACTTTATATATAAAAGTTTACAAAATTACCCTTAACTCTCATCATTACATTTTTTTCTTTAAACCATGTGCCCAAGATTCTCTGCAAACTTTTCGAGGACAGAGAGAGTATTTTGCATTGGTGCAAAGATCTTAAAAAGTTCCTACTTTTATATTTAACACTGCAAATGTTGTTATAAATTTTGCATAGTAGTATCACTTACTCTACAATCAACTTACCAATTAGTTTCTCAAAAGATAAACTAATACTAGCAAAGGTTATCATAACTAAAATGTCAAAATCTTATAAAAGAAAATATGCTTCATTAGAAGACCAGAGAGAGGCAAAAAAACCAGCGACAAAGAAAGTCAGTAACTGTAGGTATGACTGATACACCGAATATTCACATTGATCCACTCTACTATATAGTACATATTTCTGACTTATTGCCTACTGTACCAAACTATGAGTTTTGCAATGTGAAACATGTTTACTCAGAACCACCAACATTTTATCGTTCACTAGGGGAAATTAGTCTACTACAAACTGAAATGCCTTTAGAGTTACTTCAATTGTATGTTGGGACTAACGAAAATGCTAAAGAATTTTGTAATTATGTTCGTAGTTATAATAACATGTTCGCATTTACATCAATGGGTGTGCATTGTGACAAATCTTTAGCTAAAAGAAACCATGTAATTTACACATTTTGAGTGCAAGGTCAACTCTATCATTGATCGACTGAAGTTGCTCATTTTGAAATCACTTTCAAAATTCTGAAAGTATTGTATATATGACATATTATTTTGTAACTAAACTCATGCTATTGAAAGAGAGCACAGATTAATGTTATATATTGATGATATTTCCAACTAACATTACGTTAACAATAACTCTTACAAGAAAATTAATGTAAATTAAATTATAAAACTTTAATAATGCTAAAAAAAATTATGATACATATATGACCTGCATGTTCATCTTTTTTTTTTTTTCAAATTTAGTAATACTAAATATTTTATGATAAATATATGATATGCACACACCATCTATTTTTTTGTCATCTTGTATATTATAATACATTTGTATCCATAAAATTGTCTATTATCATGTCATTTATTTTCAATTTCAGCAATTGTACATTATCTTATTTTCTTTATTTTATATAGATACAAAAAAAAAAAAAAAAATTACTTCACACATTGCACAACTCACAAGTACACGTGGAACAATGACATAATGATATGCATGTTATGTTACTTGACATGTGGAAAAAATCAGCCACGTAATTCCTCCCAAGATATTCTCCTTTGTATGTATATATACCTCTGCCACAACTTAATATAAATCATAAGTTCTTCACAGACACTTTTACAAATAACATGGATATTAATAGGTATTGTTAGAGGCTTACTCTGTTGATTGATTACGCATCATGATATTCTAAACTTTTGTTACTCATCATTCTAATAATGTACTAAATCAAAACTTCTTTATTTATTTTTAAGGTAAAAACTTGTGTGAGACCGTCTCACGGATCTTTTTATCATATTTCAAAATTTTGGGTAGGATAATCCGTATTTTTTTTCCAGATTTTGGTTTGTAAAAAAAGTGATAATGTTTAAGTAAAAAGTGATAATATTTTTAATAAAAGTGACTATCACTTTTTACTTAAACACTATCACTTTTTACTCAAATATTATCATTTTTTATATATAAAAGCCGTCTCACGGATCTCATTCTGTGAGACGGTCTCACCCAAGACTAGTCCTATTTCTAATACAATTAAATATAAAAAAAATATACTAAAATTCAAACAAACAAATCCGGGCTAAGCCCTCAACTTTTGAGGTGAACCCTACCTAACTTATTTCATGGCCCACTTGATTGGGCTTTTAACTAAGATTTGTTCCAAGGGCACGTTTATACGCACACACAGACTTATTGATGACATCCATCAGACATTTTTTTCATTCTAAATGATATGTGAAATGTCTCATATACCCCTTGTGTAAAATTAAAAAAAAAAAAGCGAAGATAAGTACACACATTACATTTTACAGAAGATTCATTCACACCATCAACATCAAAACAACCCCAACACTAAAAACAATAAATAACCAAAACATTTCTCATGAAAAATCAAAATGAAATATAACAAACTCTTGCACAAAAATTCCTAAAAATAAAAAACTCTTAACAAGCAAAAAATTTCTCATAAATATGTAAGATTCGGATAAAAAAACAAAATATTGGACACTATTTTAATAAACTAATGTCCATTTTTTTTTTTTTTGAAAATAGATTAAATGTTCGAAAAAAAAATTGAAAACAAATTATATGTTCGGAAAAAAAAATCGGACACAATATTTCGGGGAAAAATTTCTGACAAATTAACTAGATTCGGCAAAATATTTTCGGACAAACACAAAAAAATTGAATATTTTTTTTGGATCCGTAAAAATTCTAAACCCTAAACAATATTTTTTTTCCAAATCTCCAATCTTATTTTCCCTAAACCCTAACTAAACTTACCGTAAGCGGAGGCGTTTGCGAACGACGGAGGCCGAACTGGCGGAGGAGGGGGGTGCAAACTGTCGCACTGTTGAACGACTGGCGACGAGGGAGGAGGTCGCAACGGCGGCCGCGTCGCTTGGCCTTCTCTTCAGTAGCAGCGACGACTTTCTTCCACAATGGGGCGACAACGACTTCAAACAGCGGTTGGAATTGACGGGGTCGACGTCGGTCACTTGGATGGATGGGGAGGTGGGCGGCGACCGCTTGGAGTGGGAGGAAGAAGTGGGGTGGGTGTAACGTGTGTGAATGTGAAAGAAGAGGGAGAGGGAATTTAATTATGGTTTAAAATGGTAGAGGTATTTTAGATCTTTCACGTGGGTGTGTGTTTAGCCAGTGGGTGTCCTCAATAAACCTGTGTGTATAACCGTGCCCTTGTTCCAATTGTTGCTTAGGCTCAATCAATTTAACTAAGGGCGTGATTATACACACATATGTACCTATTGAGGACACCTACTGGACGAGTACACACACAATGAGATGAGGACACCCACGTGGAAATGCCTACATTACCCTTATTCTTTCTCTTAAAACCTAATTTAAGGTACACCCACACTCACTCTTCTCTCCATCCCAAAATTTCTTCAGCCTTAGAAATCGCCTCCCCATCGCCACCTCCTCTACATCCAGCCGCCTCCGCATCCAGTCGCCGCTGCCTCTACATTCAACCTCCTCCCTCAAAAGACTGTTGTCGTCGTGCGCACCCCTCCCCATTGTGTGCGTCCGCCCCCACCTTCCTCAACACTCGACGCAGCCGTGCGCACCCCTTTCTGCCGTCGCCCGCGTTCGCTTCTCTCCCACCCACGTCGCCCGCGTCCGCCCCTCCCCCTCCCTCGCCGCCCGCGTCCGCCACTTCCCTCCCCTTCGCCGCGACCATTCCTGCCCCTCCGCCGTGGCCGTTCGCACCCACTCCTCCCTACCAGCCGCCGCCGCCTCCCACCTCCTCTCCATGAAAGTCGTCGCCCACCCCTCCAATGCCGTCGTTTGAAGGTAAGAATTTTACAGATCTGATTTTAGAATTAGGGTTTTGAAATTTGTAAAAATAAATTTGATTTTTTTGTATTTGGGTTTTTAGTTTTTATAGATGTATAAGGGTTTTTTAATCTTTTTTGAATTTTTTACATTTGTTCGAATTTTTTTACAAATTCCATTCCTTTTTTTGGAAATTTTTCTGAGTTCGATTTTTTTTTTCCGGACATTTATTATGTGTTCATTTATTTTTTTCGAACATTTATTCTGTGTTCATTTATTTTTTTCGAATATTTTTTTTCGAACGTTTATTAGTTGTTCATTTATTTTTTTCGAACATTAGTTATCAAAATTATGTCGAATATTTTTATTTTGAGAAAATGATGTGGTCATTTAGTGTTTGTTATGTTGGTGATTGTTTTGATGTTGAAGGTTGGTATGATTTCGAGTGTGAGAAAATGTGAAAAAGAAATAGTGGGTGTTTTCATCTTTGTTTTTTTTTTTAATTTCATACAAGGGTTATATGAGACATTTCATATGCACTTGAGGATTAAAAATATGTCTAGTGGGTGTACTCAATAAGTTGGTGTTTGCGTATAACCGTGCCCTTTAACTAAGTAATGGACCCGAGTAATATGCTGATTCATCGCTTCTTTACACTTGGACTGTTCTACTTATGTACTCTCAAAATACTCTAATGACATTGAATTAAATATATCAAAGTAGTTTTTTTTACAACAAATATCAAAGTAGTTGAAGAAAAAAAAAATTAATTCTCATAAAATATTCAATCGAAATACATAAAATCATGTAATAATCTCAATTCATGTTTAACTTGACATTTTAAATAAACATGTAAGGTCTACAGTCCTTTTAAAAGTCTATTAATATATGTCAAATACAAAAATATAGTTAAATATTTAAAATTGTAAATTGCAACGATAAATTTAAATGAAACATAATACCAGCTTCTTATGTACTAAAATAAATTCAATCAAGAACAAACAAAAACATAATTATCTCCTCTCAAAAAAAAAAAAATTCTTTTCAAAAGTAATTTAAATTAATTAGATTACAATATGTTTTCGATACACAATAACTCAGTAATGAAATTTTAATTTTGTTTTAATATACTATTAATGTTAGTGTTAGATTTTAAGAAGTATTTTATCATAAAATATATTATGGAGTATAAAATATATACACAAAAACTTATATACAATATTGCATACATGCAATATTGATCAATTAAGTCAATTGGGCTGAAAATATTGACTTATTAAGTCGGGGAAAAAACAGAATAGGACAATCCACTCTAAGACTTTAAGATTAAAGACAAAAATTTTTGGTAAAACAATTAAGGACAAAACAGCCTTCAAATTCCCCATTCTAACCTTAATTTCATATAATTCGAAAAGTCAATAGTTGTTTAAGATATTCCCAGAATTTGGCTAAGTTTCCATATTTGAATTCAATCAATTTGAATTCAAATGAATTCAAATCGAATTGTCTCCTCTCTCATGCAGTCAAAGAGTTTCCAAAAAATTGATCAACTTCCTTGGATGAATTTCTAAAATTCCAAAATTACAACCACCTGCAGTCAAAGATTTTCAAAAAATTTAATCAATTTTCATTGATGAATTTCTAAAATTCCAAAATTACAACCAAAATTTTTTTGCAAATGAAATTTCACGAATCTATTTGAGTTACTGCATTTTTAGTTTCAATTGAATTTGGGAATTTTCTTGGAACTGTGTTAGGAACTGCATTTTGAGAGTCTGCAGTCATAATTTTCGTAAAACAATATTCATCAGTTTCGAATTTTAGTCTGCATATGGTATTCCGATTTTTTGTTCGTTTGATATATTAAGTTCTGAAAGAAAATGATTGAAGGTATGTTTGTTTCGTCTTTTATCTACTCCATGTTATTGTTTGATTCGTTTGATTGTACAAAGGAGTTTTCGCATGTAAGAAATCATTCGTTTTTTAAACTGAGCATTTGTGCATTGCATATTTATAATATGTGCATTGCATATTTATAATATGTGCATTGCATATTAATAGGGGATGCATATATCTAATATGTGCATTGCATAATAATAATATAAGACTTCATCATAAATTCTATAATAATCATGATTTTCCTAGTTCGTGAAGTAAATACACTATTGAATCTAAAAATTACATTATACGAAAAATACACTGAATATGCATTATACATACAAATATATGCAATACATTGAGTTATATATGCAACAAAAATTGCAGACTGCGTTATAAGCAAAACCCAACTTCAACCGCAAAAATCACCTTCCACTGTTTATCTTCCTAGAATCTGCTTCTCATAACATCAACTTCCTGCAACAAAAAATATAATTTAAATTACTTGGAAGAGATGAGAAGTTACAGATTGTGGTAGCTTATGGTTTAAAAGTTGTCCACATCAAATAGATGTCAGCTTCATTACCTCATACTAATAATAGGTATCAAATTTTTAACTAAAATTATGTAGAACAATGGAGTTCTTGCAAAGTTGCATTACTAGGTGAAAATGAATCAAATAACAAAATAGAAATTCAGTTCTTTCAACTTGAATTGCTATCATCACTCGATCAAACGGTACTCACATGTGTAGAAACGAATTGGTAAGTTAATTCCAAACCAACCCAGAAACGCACATTCCTTTATCCGTGAAAGTGGCAAATTCGAAAGCACGTAACAAAATCAAACTCAATTAACCACACACCCACAGAAATAAAGTCCCACAACACATTTTTCCAGCTTCGCTCAATAGAAATCTTAAAAAATTATAATTTAATTATATAAAAAAATAGCTTATTTATTTCTCCAAACAAAGCAAAACCAACCGATTCAACCAACAAATACGAACGAAAAGCGGATATATTAAACTCACACAATTCAGAGATAAAAGTGTATGCTAACAATTCGACATCGTAACGAGCATCTGATGCAACGATGTTTTAAGGCAAGTGAGGAAACACTACAAATAAGAGGAATCTTATGCTAATATATAAATTTCCCACGACGAAACAGTAAAAATAAATCCACCTTCAATACTGAATAAGAGAAAAATGGCAAACATAAAATCATTTTCTGAAGAAAAAATCGAAAAAAACCCCCAAAGGGTGCTCTTAAAAATACAATTTCTTTTGGAAGTACAAAATAATAACCGATAAAATAACCACTTACATTTGAAAGAAATCCGAATAACTCTTGGAAATCATTCACTGGAGGAAGCCGAGATTTCAAGAGTGTATGATCGAAGTTGTTCTGTTTTAATTTCTTTCCTTTTTGTTCTCTTTTTCCACGTTTTCTTCAGGCGGCGTACCAGATTCAAGAAAATAGAGTGGTGGGTGGAGGAGTGAGGGGAAGAGGTGATAAAGAGGGTGGTAGGCGAGACGGCGGCGCGGAATGATCGGAGATGAAGGAAAGTGGCCGGAAACTCTTCTTCCGCCGCCGTTCCTGCGTCGACTCACCCAGATCCAAAATAAGGGAGGCGGCCATTAGGGTTTTGTGAGAAATGAGAAATGACGTGAAATGAATTAAATTGAATTGAATGTCAAATTAGATTTCAGAATTTTAAATTGGTTGACTTTCCTAATTTTGCTTAACTTAATTAATTGAATTCGAAAATACTACTTAATTTGAAATCAGGGGCATAGTGGTCTCAAGCTAATTAATTTTGTCCTTGATTGTTTTAGTATAAATTTTTGTCTTTCTTTGTTTAAGACACTAAGTTATTGTCTTATATTGTATATAATCTCTATTAAGTCAATGGGCTGAAAATATATATTATTGGACCATCATTAATTCATTTGAGTTAATTCTTAATTTATTTGTCAACTAGCCCGCTTGTGTTCTAATTTTGACCAAAAATTTTAACCCGTTTATTTTATCAGTTTTTGTGATTTTTTTATCTTATTTTATTGCCGAACGCGGGATATTAAATGTAGTAATTCAAATTGTAATATGTAGTAACACACATTATTTTATGTAGTAATAACACAAACTATTTTAAATAATAATACAAATTCTTTTATTTAGTAACACGTTTTTTTCTAGTATTTTTGTTAATGTAGTAACTCACATTATAATACGTAGTAACATATATTATCGCATGTAGTAAACACAATAACCATGTTGTAATGCAAATCATTTGATAAAGTTACATATAGTAACAAACGCATATTCAATGTAGTAATTCAAACTGTAGTATGTAGTAACATATAATTTTTTATATAGTAATACGATTCTTTTATGTAGTATTTTTTTCTAGAATTTTTATTGATTAAGTAACTCACATTATAACATATAGTAACATATATTATTGCATGTAGTAATATAAAATAATTAAAGAATATTTAAAGAAATAGAAAATATTTAATAATTATTAAAAAATATTTAAAGAAATAGAAAATATTTAAAGATTAAGGCCGTCGTAAATTGCAGCGTCGACCGCGGCCTGGGGTGGCCGAAAACTGCTCGGAGAAGACGACTAAGTAAAATTTCTGCTAGTGGGTGTATTTATAAAAAATATGGGTGTAAATTGAATTGTTAGTGGGTGTATTTATAAAAAATGTGGATTAAACTGTGAGTAAGTGTATTTATAAAAAATGTGAGTGTGAATGGTTGAAATGCATATATATATATATATATATAATATTTCACAAAAGACTAGACTAAATATATAAAAATATTTATCTAAAATTATACATAAAAATATATAATTTTAAATAGTTCCTCAACTCGTAATGTTAGACTTATAAATCTTTTATAATCCGACTTACGTAAGTTTTTAAAAGCTTTAGTCTAACTCAAGTTATAAATAGACCAGACTCTTAATATGTTAGGATGTAGCACTTGTGGGGTGGCTTCATAAATTTCCACCCCAATTCGCCAGGTAACATAATAAAGTCGAAGATAGAGTTCCTAGCTAGTATGGAGTATATACTAGGAATTCATATAGTAATCACGATTTTTTTTAAAAAATTATACTCCCTCCGTCCAATTTTATTATGCCCACTTCTCCGGGCACGGATTTTAATGAATATTGATTAGTTTATTCATAAAGTAGATAAGTTGGGGGTATGATGGGGTATTGTGGGGTCCATTTATAAATAAATGATTGTTTATGAAAAAAGTGAATGGCAAAGTGGGTAAATAAGTGATGGTAGGAAAGTGGAGATAAAGTAGTGTGAATAATATTGTTTCCAAAAAGGGTATGGACATAATAAAATTGGACAACCAAAAAAGAAAAGTGGGAATAACGAAATTGGACGGAGGGAGTAATAAAAAGATCATACTTTTAATGTTGTTGCAATTCAATACATTTTTTTTCTTCGATGAGCCATGTACTTACTTTTCGATCGAAATAAAAATAGATACTGAACCTAATTGTCGTGAATTTTTACAAAGTTAACCCTATAAATATTAATGTGTGTTTGGTGAATAGGTTGTGGTAAATGCCTAGCGATTTCCTATTTCCAACGGGCACACAAGTCAGCGACAAACTCTCAGCAAATTTGGCTTCTGTACTTTGTTCTCTTGAAACCGCTGCATTTAAATAGTAAACAATTATACAAACATATATTCATATACACTTCATCCCCAATCAGTGATGGAGCCAGACTTTGGGTGTCGGGGCCCGATTAACACTACTATAAAAATATACTCCCTCCGTCTCAAAATTTTATGCACACTTTGACCGGCACGGAGATTAAGAAAATAGAATAAAGTGATGTGTAAGGTAAAATAAATAAGGGGTATTATTGGTAATTCATTGTCTAAAGTGGGAGAGATTTGACTAAAGAGAAAGGAGATTTGACTAAAGGTAAAATAAAGGAGAGATATTATTAGTATTATTGTTTCCTTTTTTGGAGTGTGCAAAAAATGTTGGAACGTCCATTAAGGAAAGTGTGCATAAAATTCTGGGACGGAGGGAGTAATAGATAAAATAAATGTAACTTGATGTAACAATATATCTCATTTATCCACATAATCAACTTTATTAATAAACAAATAATATTTTTTTAAAATATGTGTAAAAAAGAAAACACACTTTCATTATGTTTCAAAGGAAGATTTGATTGTTTCAGTTTGGAAGTGATGAAATAGTTTCAAAATTGTTAATAGTAGCGATATGAAAAACTAAGAAATAATTAATATTTTTTTTTTTTTTGTTTTGCAAGGAGTTATTCTATTTTTATAAAAATTAAAAAGGTAAAAATAGAAACAATATAAGAGCATCCACAATGGGAGGTATAAGTCTAATGTGGATTCCTACTTCTAACTCAAATTAAATAGTAATTCATAATCTTATATACTTTCTTCGTCCATAAAAAATATGTATACTTTCTTTATTTGTTCATTAAAAGTATGTTCATTTTCTTTTATGAAAACAATCACTTTAATTTTAAGGTTTGAGTATACTTTCAGTGGACAAGGTGAGTATTTTAAAGAAAATAAAAATTATAAAATTAGATTGAGAGAGTATAATATTATTATTTATATATATATATATATATATTTGTTTAAAATTATTAAAATACCCTAAAAAGAAAATTACAAAATTAGTGGGGGAGCCAGTAGCCCCCTTGCCCTAATGTGCATCCGTCCCTGTCCCCAATATTGTATTCAAATCCTTTACATATGTATTTTATCTGTTTTACCATTTCTTTCACATAAGTAACGACACATAAAATAAAAAAATTCAGTTTAGTGAATAATGAAACTTGCTAAATAAGGCATTGAGATCAAAAGGTGGAGATCAACTTTATACTTAAAGTTAACAATTCTCACTAATTTGTTCCATCTAAAATCGGAGGTCTATATATATGGGTGAATACGTGGATATTTCATTGCAACAAAATACACTTAAAAATATACTCCCTCCGTCCCGCAATTACTTTCACACTTTCCTTTTCGGGACGTCCCACAATAACTTTCACACCCTTAAAATAGAAAACTCTTTATAAACTCCACCCTCACAATATTCTCAATTTTACACAAATGCCATTACTTTTTCTTCACACTTACACAAAAGTCAACTCATTTTTTTACTTTATACATAAAGGTTTACAAAATTACCCCTCAAAATTCCCACTAAATTCATTTTTCTTATTTTGTGTGCCACTTCACATGTGAAAGTAAACACGGGACGGAGAGAGTATAAACTAAAACTCAGTGTATCAAGTTTTTGACTAAAAGTCCGTATAAGTAAAAATGCAGAATGTTGATAACAATCAATACAACATTAAGCAGTGCAACGAATATAGTAGTATTCTACTCCCTCCACTTTTAATTAATTGTCATTCTAACAATTTTCAACAAATTAAGATATATAATTATGAACAATTTTAACCTTCATTAATGATAACTAATTTTAATATTAAATTTATATTTAGCAATGAATGTGGCCAATATTGCAGGTGATATTCATGTATACAATAATTAAAGTTTATTCATGATTTATGCTGTAATACTATATTCAAAAGGGAAAAAACTTAAATCAAGGTAAAGAAAATGGAGGAAGTATAATGTATAAGGGTAAAATTGTCAAAATTAAAGAAAAAAAAATGTAGAATGACACTTATTTTGAAAATATTAAAAAAGGCAAAGTGATACTTAATTAAAAACGGAGGAAGTATTATATAAGCCCATTAATCATGATGAATTAATGTAGTCGCATTAAACATTAAACATTAAACATCAAATAGTAAACATATAGTACTCCTTTAGTTCTAAATCAGTGTTTTCACTTCTTTTTTTTTTTTTTTTTTTTTATCCAACATTAATTTTTACACATAAAGATGAAATTTCTTACAACTTTATCTTAAAATTCTCATTTATTTATTTTATATACCATCTCTTTTTTTATACAATATCTTTACTAATCACTTTAATTAAGTTGAAAGGATTTTAATATACTCAATTTATCTATTTTTCTTAGTTTTTGTATTTAGGGTGTGTTTGCAAACAATAGTAGTTGATTCAAAGTGATTAAAATTGATTTTTGTAGTAAAATTGAAAGTAGATAGTGTTTTAAAAATAAGCACTTCTAATCAATTTTTTAAATGTTGTGATATATGTCATACAAATCACTTTTTTTATAATTTTACAAAAAACACCCTTATTACATTTGAATAAAAATAAAATATTGTTTAAATTGTGAGGGCAAAATTGTAAAATTAGTGAGTGTAATGATTAGAAGCACTTAGAAGTTGTTAGAAGCATGGGGAGGGGTGCTTGACCAAAAATGCTTTTAAGTAATTAATTTAATCACTTACTTGTGTTTACAAACACTTCAAAAGTGATTCTATTTAAAAAAGAAGTGCTTTTAAGCACATAGTTTTGTTTGCAAACACCCACTTAGATTAGTGTGAAAAATTAATTTGAAATAGATGAAGCATAAAATAAAAACATTGTTGTAGTGGAAGAAGCTAGTACTCTTGGTCAAAGATATAGTTGATTCGATCATGTGCAAAATAATAGGTAGGAAAGAACCCCTCCCTCCAGGCCCTCAATGAATTGAGTGACACCGTTTTACCATTTAAATTAAATTTTAATGAATTGAGTTAAATATTTAATCAAATATTAAATAGATCAGTAAATTGAAAATTAAAATTTAAATGTATTTATATATTTAATTGCATAAAATAATTTGCTTATTTTCTTTGCCCACGTAAAATGTGTCTATTTTTTTTTTTTACTACAGTATTTTATAAATACCTAAATAAATAAGATTATTTAAAATATGTGCATAAAGAAACAAATACACTTTACCTACGTAAACGGAGGTGTATTACTCCCTCCGTCCGCTTATAAATTTCACATTTTAGTCTGTTCACCTATAAATTTTTCATATTCTTTTTTATAAATATATTTTAAATTTTTATTCTTACATTTCATTTTTTATCTTATTTTTTTAATTACATCATTTATACTATATGTATTATTAAATTATTTTTCTTAATTTCTGTTTAAAATATGACGAAAAATTTATATGCGGACGGAAGAAGTATTATTATTAATGTTAGGAGAGTCACATGTGCACCTGACCAAGTAAGACTTTTGTATACACAGATCCAATCAACTTGTCTAATTATTTGCCTTTTGTCAGAGTTTCACCATTAAATATATTAACTCTATAACTATATTGAATATATTTAGTTATATGTATACGCATAATTATATTCTGTATTAATTTGATCAAATACGTACATTTATATCTTGTATTTAGGTGTCATGTGTTTACGTTTAAATTTTGTTTTAATATTTTAGCAAGAAATAATTATTGTCCTTTAAATTTAATAAAATGAAATTTATAAAAACAGTAAGGGGACATATATTTTGGGATGAGAAATTTGAATTTGAGATTTTAAAATCTCACTCATATTCTAGTTTGAGATTTAGATTAACGATTTCAAAATCCTACCCTACAAATACTTATTAACTTACAAAATCTAACTCTATAAATACCTACAAAACTTATATATATACCTATAAATTCTATATAAACACCTATATTTCTAAAACATAAAGTTAAATTATACCATACTTAAATTCTAATATAAACACAAAGCATATAACTCATTAAAATTTTAAAATCCACCCGATTTCAAAATTCCAAAAACAAACATCCCCAAGGAACTGAGAAGATGAAAGGAACATGGTCTTAAGTTATGGCCGGGTAGGGTACGTCTCATGTGCCAAGGAGCTTATTGCATTGTGTTTGATTATGACACAATCACATGTATGTATCATGCTTCTTTAGATTCTCTTACAATTTATTTAATTTTAATTCTCATCATACTCAAACTCAAAACTGACCCCTCCGCAAATATAAATAATCACTTTCTACGCAATTTGATATGCTTAAATTGAATGAAAGTGGCAAAATAATAAAATAGAAATAATCATTCCTATAATTGATATGGGCAAGGAATAGAAAAGACGAAACGTAGAGAGAGATAGAAAGTAAAAAAATGAGAGAAATAGTGTGTTGAGAAAAATAGAAATACGTAAAGATCTAAAATCATAAGTTCACAAGTTGAACTAGAGGTGGGGGTGCCATTAAAATCTCTTGTCCGAGAAAATCCATCTTAGGGACAAAACTCAGGGCAAGGGAAAAAAGTACACCCCTCTAAACCAACCAACACTATAAAAACCCGTAGAAACCAGTCATACTCAAAATGACCAAAACAGGAAAAATGACTCATGGATCAAAAACATCGCCCCAACGTCCCACATACAAGGTGACAAAAGGGCAACTCATTGTAGTGGGCCGTGCCCCTATTGTAGTGGGCCGTCATGTGTCCAACACTTGCACAATGGTTGCAATACTCCAAAAGCCGTTCGTAATGCACTTCCACAATCACAGACTGATCACAGTGTTCCAGCACCAGACGCTCTAGAAGCGACTGGTTCATATCCACTTCAATCAAGATTCTAGCATAATATGCCATTTTTTTTGGTCGAGGCGTGGTCATCGATCTTAACAAATGAGACAACTATTGAGGTTGCTGCCGAGATAACTATGGGTTGCCAACTATCTTAACAAACGAACCCATATCTGAACCTTCAAAGTTTGAAAATGGTTCAGATTGAAACCAGGGGTCTAATTTTGCAATCAAATGGAGCCCGGGGCCAACTGCCAGATTCGTTTCTTGAAAATCCTATCACGCTCCACCAAAGAATGAAATTTGAGAACTACAAATCCCTTTCCAAGTTTGACATGCGTCCTTGGAGGGACCATACATCAATGAGCATCATTGATAGATCAAAATAGGGAATCAGGGATGTTTCACGGGGAGTGAACAAACGACCTATTAATGCATCCTTAAATTCACGCACCCCAGCCTGGTATGTTTCCTCATCAATAGATAAAGTGAAAAATCCACCATTTTTACATGGATGCATATGATCCGGGAAAACAACAGAAGTCATGAGAGTGCAATCAGTAGGTAGAGAATCCGGCTTGGCATCATATGGCGGAACCACCGAATCCGGAGTCACCCGCCCAACCAATTTATAGATGGTTGGTGTAGGGTACGACATATCCGATAAAGTACCAACTAGGGGCACAAGAAAGGCAAGGAGCCCCGAAAAATGTGCTTCTAAATCTGGTAGATGGTCACAAATGGGGATGTCCGGGTTTAGAGTATCTGGATAGGCAAGAAGGCCCAAATACTAGGTTCTTATACGTTGTGTTATATGGTTAGAAGTGCACGGCTGTTCGGTAGGAGGTATGGGAATGCCAACCATATATGGGAAATGGGAGCGAAAAATGAATATTGCATACATATCATTCTATAATCTACAAATTCATGAATATTGTATATGTAACGTAGATCTACAATATTAACACAATATATACTTGACAAATAAAGGTTCTATATTAAAAGAAGAAAAACACCTAAGGCCAAGATAAGTTCACATGTCGAACTAGAAGTCGGGGTGCCATTAAAACCTTGCCCGGAAAAACCCTTCTTAGGGACAAAACCTAGGTCAAGGAAAAATGTACACTCCTCTAAAGAACAACTTTACCAAAACGAAAATATTCCCTATTCATATCACTAAAAATGAAAGGTAACACAAAGTTTAGGCATTTCCCCCTCTAGACGGAGGTGACCCTGGTCTTCGCAACGAAATCAATTGCCTTGTTCACCTCCCTAGAGGTATGAGTGAAGTGGACATACATATCTCCCAACAGATGTAGGACAGTGCTCTAGAGATCCCGAAGCCTCAAAGAATAAACAGAATGACCCCCTGCCAAGTCTTGACAACCAGTGTTGAATCAAACTCCACCCACAAGTTGTGCGAACCCTGACTATGAGCAAACAATATAGCATAAATGCTAGCCGCTATCACTACCTCCATATGGAAACCCTAGCCAACATAACATGCACTTGGTACCTGCGATAAATTCAAATATTTTTTTATTGATGAATTGATCTTTTCTATTTGGAGAATTGCACATGAGACGAACGAAAACGTGGAAATCACAAATTTGTCTGTATGTCGTGTTAATATTACAAATCTGCAATGAAACGAAAAAAATATTAGAAATGTTTGCAACGAAAAAGATCTACGTGTATGTTGTGTGAAGATCTGCAACGAAAAAGAAATGTGAATGTCTGCAACGAAATAGAAATGCATAATCGAAAATGAGCATAGATTACATAAATGCAGACCTGAAACAAACGAAAATGTGGACATCACGCAAATCTGCTTGTATGTTGTTTTAATATTGAAGATCTACAACGAAACGAAATTTTTTAGAAATGTTTGTCGCGAAAAGATATGCATATATGTTGTTTGAAGATCTGCAACGAAAAAAAAAATGTGAATGTTTGCAACGAAATAAAAATGCAAAATTGAAAATGAGCAGAAATTACAAAGAAATTACAAAAATGCCGATATAAAATGAATGGTTGAAATGAATGAAAGAAAATAATATTATATACGAAATTAGATTAAGATCGAACAACTAAGATTAAATGAACGGCGAAAATTAAAACAAAAAAGATGAAATGAATTTGAAAAGAGAGATTCTGAAATGGAGTGATTTCAAAAGGGGGATGTTGAGATAGGCGAATCATTTTGCGACACGTGATAGTTGAAGGTTTGCAAATATATGCTATAAATATATTCTAATCTAATTCATTTTTTGCAGGTTTACGTTTGACCGATGAGCAACTACGAAACTATAAACTCCTTGAGATTGATCAATTACTTTAAAAATAATGGGAGCAATTTAAATATATTTCCATCAATGCGTGTTCCTGACCCAGATGATATATCTTTATAACACAATTCACTCATTCTTGAAGAGTTGAGCTATGATCACACAGAGTTGTTAGAGGACTATAATAGGTTGACTTCAACCCCGACTGCCGAACAAAGTGGTATTCTACAAGAAATACTTAAGTTGTTCGTTCCAATGATGGTGAAGTATTCTTTTTGTATGAATACGATGGTACTGGAAAAACATTTATATGGAGAACTCTTTTTGCATCCATTTAATCTCACAAAGTTGTTATTAACGTTGCTTCGAGTGATATAACTTCTCTTTTGTTTCCTGGAAGACTTACAATACATTCTAGATTTTGTATTCCGATAATCATTTCTGAATCATCCACATGTAACATAATACTTGGTACTCATTTGTCAGAACTTATAATAAAGTAAAAGTTGATATTTTGGGACGAGGCACTGATGATTAACATATTTTATTTTTAGGCACTTGATCGAAGCCTAAGAGATATAGTTAGATATCTTAATGGATCGATGTCTAATTTATCTTTTGGAGGAAAGACATTGGTAATTGAAGGTAGGAATGGAAATAGACCAGAACAAACTAAACCTTATATGAAAAAGCATAAGCCTATTTACAAAAAAAAATAGTCTAAATCTGACCTATTATTTATGATAGACTTTTTTTATGGGTCTGACTCGGCCTTGTAAGTAAACAGGTCAAACCTACATGTTTTTTAGAAGCCTATTTAATATTTATTCAATACAGAAATTTAAAAACGCAATTCAATATTTAAAAATGTAAATAAATTTATGATCACAATAAGTGCATTACAATGATAAATACAAAAAATGACTTCTCAAGTACAAACATAAATTTAATTTGCTTTAATATACAATTAGTGTTAGTATTATATTTTAAGAATTATTTTATTTTGTTACAAAATATTTATCTACAAATATATATATATATATATATAAATAGGTTGGCCTATAAGGCCTTCCAAGCCCGACCTACTTAAGTAAATAGATTTTTTTAAAAAATTTAACCCGGCTAATGTTATAAATAGGCTAGGCCAAGCCAGGCCATAGGCCCATGTCGGGTGGCCCAACCTATTTCCACCCCTGCTTGGAGTTGGATGAGACTTCATACGTATACTTCCTTTAATTTCTAAAGGTTCTAAAGAACATATAATTCACACTGCTATAAATTATTTATATCTGTGGGAACATTGCAAAATACTGGGGTTAACGAGGAATATTAGGTTGTAGACTGAAAAATTCTAACAATATTAATGCATCCAATGAGATAACTAAATTATAAGATTGAATTTTGAATGTTGACAATGAAGATCTTGGATATAGTGATGAGAGTTTTGCCAATATTGATATTCTTGAACAAAATTTGATCTTAAATGCATGTGATCCTATTGCTGCTATAATTGACAACATTTACCCATTTGTCTCTAATTACTTTGGTACAGATAAGTATTTTGAGGATAAAGTTATACTTGCTTCAACACATAAAGAAGTTGAAAGCATTAACGAGACAATGTTGGCGATATTACTTGGTGATACAAGAGAATATTTAAGTTCAAACAATGTTTGCCCATTTGAGTTTAGACTTGGTGGTATGAGACATGTATTTTCAATTGACTTTCACAATTCTCTTAAGTGTTATGGTCTACCAAATTATCAATTGGTTCTTAAAATAGGTGTTCATATAATGTTGTTTATGACCATTGATCTGAAGTCCGGATTGTGTAATGGAGCCAGACTGATTGTTACAAAACATGGAAATCATATAATTGAAGCACAAGTTTTTATCCCGAGAATCATATTGAGTATTTCGGATGACACTTCTCCTGTAAAGTTCCGAAGAAGTAATTTCATATTCTGGAGTATTGTTTGCAATGACGATAAATAAAAGTAAATGTCAGTCCCTTTCCATGGTAGGTGTTTACATTTTGAAACTTGTGTTCACACACAGACAATTGTATATTGCAACCTCTAGAGTCAAGAGTAAGAATGGATTGATTTTTTTTTGCCTAGATTCAAATGGAAAAATATGAAAACGTACAACGAATGTTGCTTACAAGAATGTTTTTCGCAATTTGTAATTTTTTATATTAATTTTTTTTAAATACATTTAAAATTCTCTCTTTTTTGTTATTATTTTTCATATAAATAAAGTAATCTATATTGCTACACCATTTTATTTATATATCTTTTAACATAATAAAGATTTAAAAGTCTATGTATGTTTCAAAAATTATTTTTTTACTTAATAATTTAAAATTAAAATATATTATATATTTATTACAACCTCTTGTAATACGCGGGTCTTACACTAACGACGTATTTTGGGTACCCAAATTCAATTCGAAATTAGAACATCGATTATGGAATGCTCAATTCACACAAATTTCTAAAAATATTTGATTCAATCAAGTAATACCTAATTGGTTGAAATCGGAAACCCAAATTTAAATGTCCACCTCTACTCGCATTAGTACATCACCATAATAATACACTTTTCCTCTACCAATTGATATGTATTAATGTATTACATAATAATGCCACCCGCAAATTTTGGATTTCATGATTTTTTAAATAAAGTAGCTAAAACGGAAAATATTTAAAACATAATAATGCCTCGTAGTGGTTCCTCCCGCCCTACCCCGTTCATAGAATGAGCCGAATCTGGGTATCTAAGAACACGTTCGACCTGTCATTCCTCAAATTAATACATATTTAATTAACAGTATCATATATATATATATAATTCTTATTTTTATCTTTAGGGGCCCATTTCACATAAATAAAAGAATTGGCAGCGAAGACTCGTACAATTGAAATGGTCATGGCATGGTGTTCGGGTGCACATTAACATCGTTCTTACTGATGGATTCACTTGAGGTACTTGAATATCAATAGAGACGTAGGTAGTACTAAATGCCACAAACTAGTTTGGCTTGAGTCTTAGATTGAACTATATGTTAGATATGTTACTTTTTTATATTGTTTGATCTTTATGATCATCTAGAGCCACTTTCGGGCTCTCTTTTCATCATCTGGATTACTTTTGGGTTCATAGCTTGTTGTTCGCTAAGATAACTTTTGAATCTTTTTTGTCTATCTCCTTTTTATTTTGCATTTTATAATATTACTTAAATCGTCTAGGTGGCAGAGCAGCCCAACGACACATATCTTTTTCACACACATCGAACCATAAAGTTGCCTCCACCCAACCCTCTTATCCACTTCCGCCACATCATTTGTTCCATCGTGCATGCCATCATTTTCTTGTCGTATGCTCCAACCCTAAAGTATCCCTGGTACCTCCACATCCCGCAACCCCCGACTTTTCATCCTCTCACAAACCATGCACTTTGTCACCTCACATTGAGGTATACTATGTGAAAGCTCTTATAAAAAGGTCTTGTAACTTTATACTGCTGTCACTGTGTATATGACTCTGTACCGTCACTCTCCATTTGCGTTGATTCTGTACTACACATTTTCTACAAATTTCGATTCTCCGACCGATTCTATTTTTATTTTATTTTTTTGCAAAGGCGGGGTTTTGTTTTTTTTGCAAGCCTCCAAAGACCTGATTCTTGCAAATCTTTTATAATGTTTGATTAGATCAAATTTGAGTTAAATATTTTTTAAATATTTGATTAGGCAAATACTTTTTTAATAATCGTTTATTTTAGTTTTCTAGGGTTAATTTTGAGTTTTCTTGTGTTACCAGTACCATAAGAAATCCACCATTTGGTTATATATTCTACCTACTTTTTTTTAACAGAAGTTACATTTGTGTGTATTCAATTGCATAATGAAATTGGTACAATTGAACCACAATTTTAATTTAGTTATATTAATGTTAAAGATTAAAATTCAATCTCTACTGTTGATACCACTCCTGCACGGGCCACTGAGCCATCATTCACCATAGGGAACTCCTTCGAGGTCCTTTTTGAGGAACATGTGAATATAGACCCTCAGCTGGAGGGTGATGCTTCAGGTGACGATCCATTTTTAGACAACAGAACTGAGACTGATACTCGTGAGGTAAACATGAATATAAGACGGTTTGCCCGTGATGTGGCTCAGTTTAGTCATTTCAGTGGGGAGCCCATTCTAGATGACCTAAGAACCATGACCAGGGAGCCTTTGTGGTAGAAGAGGAGGATCATGGTCCAGTAGAGATCTCTACTGTAGTTCGATAGACTGGCCTCTGGTCTGACGAAGATATCGACCAACCGTCGATGCACGACTCGCCACAGAGGGACAGATGATTGTTTTGTCTTGGAACATTTGCGGGATAGGGAATGAGCAGTCGAGGACTGCTCTGTATGAGATCTGCCGCACTCATGACCCCGTCTAGGTTGCCATCTCCGAGCCGAAGGTTATGTTCTCTAGCCTTCCGCCTCATTATTTATGTTCCTTGAATTTAGTTAGGTTTGCTGTTAACTCTAGAGATACCTTGATACCTAATATTTGGGTTCTTTGTAAGTTTGTGCATGTCCTTACTTCTAGAGTATGTCATATGTTGGAGCAGGTCATCTTGAATGATACTAGGGATTCCACACGTGTTTGGTCTTTTAGTTTTACGCATGCTAGTAATTCATATATTACTCGTCGTTTGCTTTTGGCTGATGTATTAGCATCTCCTGCCACGTGTCTATGTGTTTTAGATGATTTTAATGTTGTTCACAGGAACACATGAGCAGAGTAAGGGTTCAAAGGCCACCCCTAGAGCTTATCTGGACTTCAGGGAATTCTTGGATGAGTCGAATTTAGTTGATTTGGATACGACTGGGGCCCAGTTCACCTAGGTGACTCGGAGTGGTCCTCGCGATTACACGGCTGCTCGGTTGGATAGAGTTCTAGCCAATCAGGGATTTTTGGATCTTTGGGATGGTGTTGAGGTTATAGCTCTTCCTCGTCTCAAGTCAGATCATCACCCATTACTTCTTAGAGTCAGATCAGATTGGGTTCAGGTCAGACGTCCCTTCAGATTTCTCAGTATGTGGTGCCAGCACGATTCCTTTAGAACTGTTGTGGTTACTTCTTGGGCTTAGACGTTGGATCATCCGAATCCCTTGGTACGAATTATGTGGAAGTTGAAGAGACTCAAGTCTGCTCTGCGGGTTTGGAACAAGACGGTCTTTAGGAATGTGTTCACTCAGATTGAGACGGCCACTCGACATCTTGCGGATATTCAACATCGTATTAAGTTGGAAGGGGACTAAGAGGCCAACTTTATAGAGAAGATCAGGCTCAGGTCGATCTGAATAAACTGCTCTCTACCAGACAAGTATTCTACACTCAGAGGAACAGATTGCAGTGGATGACTGATGGGGATAGGAACACTCGCTTCTTCCATATCTCCCAACGTATTAAGAATTCCAGGGGTAGTATTTCTTCGATGGTTGTTGATGGAGACCTCACCACGGACTTGGACACCATTAGTGCCCACATGGTTACCTACTACTCTCAGTTGTTCACTGATGATCCATCTACGTCCTTTGATGCTTCCATTCTGGATAGTTTTATGAACATTGTGGTGACCGCTGACCAGAACGAATTATTGTTGAGTGATCCCTCGACTGAAGAGATTCATCGTGCAGTCTTTGGAATGGATGCTTCGAGCGCTCCAGGACTAGATAGTTTTGGGGGACACTTCTTTCAAATGTTGGGACATTGTGGATCATGATGTGATAGCTGCTGTCAGACACTATTTCACAAACATGATTTTGCCACCTGGGCTAAATTCGTGCTTCATGACATTGATTCCTAAGACAGTGGGAGCCACTAGGGTGGATTAGTTCAGACCGGTTGTGATGAGTAATTTCATGTTCAAAGTTATGACCAGGGTTTTGTCGTCGAGACTGGGTACTTTCATTACCGGATAAGCGAATCCACACGTGTATTGCACTGGCATCAGATGCCATTAATACCCTGGACTATTCGAGGATCCGTGGGTATATGGCGCTGAAGGTGGACATGATTAAGACATTCTACACGATCTCCTGAAAGTTTTTGGAGGCGGTTTTGGCTAGGATGGGATTCAGAGCATACTTCATTTATATGGTCCGGGGAGTTTTGGACTCAGCTAGGATCTCGATTCTCATTAATGAGGAGCCAAAAGGTTACTTTTCTTGTACGAGGGGTGTCCGTCAGGCTGATCCTTTGTCTCCTTTATTGTTTTGTGTCGCGGAGGAGACTCTTAGAAGATGGATTGATTGGGAGACAGACAGAGGTAGACTCCAGCCCATTCGTAAGGTCCCCCGCTACCTTTTCTACGCGGATGACATCATGATATTCTTACGGTATGGGCTAACGTCAGGAACCTGCACTCCATCTTGCAAGGGTATGGGCAATGTTCGGGTCAGATCTACTGTCCTCCGAAGTCCAGGGTGTTCTTTGGGAGAGCTGTACCTCGGAGGCTGCGTCGTAGGACATTCAATATTACTGGTATTGCTGAGGGCTCACTCCCCTTCACATACATAGGGGTTCCAATCTTTCTCGACAGTCCAAGGAAAGTGCGTTTACAGCCAGTTGCAGATTTTGTCATAGCTAACTTTAGTAGGTGGAAGGGTAGCACTTTGTCCCTTGTCGGCCGTCGTTGCCTGATTAACTCAGACATTACAGCCTCTTTGGTACATTCGATGATGGTCTACAAACGACCTAGTTCTTTGCTACGACAAGTGGAGTCGGCTATGAGGAACTTTCTTGGAAGGGGGATGTGAACCGCAAGAATGGGGCTTGTTCGATTTCTTGGCAGCGGGTCTGTGCCCCTTTGGGGGAAGGGGGCTTGGGGTTTGTTCTATTCGACTGGCGAATGCCTCATTTCTCTGTAAGCTGAGCTGGGATATTCTTAAAAAAAAATCGCCAGATACGAAGCTCCTGCATCGAAGGCACTTTAATTCAGAGCACAGGCTGCGACCTTATGGTAGAGTCTCTTCTATTGGACAGAGCCTTCGTCCACATGTTACAAAGCTTAGAGATGGCTCGAGGTGCCTGATTGGCAGAGAATCCCGTGTCAGTTTTTAATACGACAATTGGCTAGGTTATACTATCTTTGAGAGGATGAGTCTGCCTGACTGGTTCACTTCTACCCTCACTTCCACAGTTGGGGATATCGTATATGATGATTGCAAGCACTTCCCGAGGTGCTTTATCATGAGGTTTACAGAGATTTTCAGGCATATCCTGCAGATCACGGTGCTTAGGGGGACCTCACAAACGTATTTGGGAGGGATCACTTTTAGGGGAACTCTCCTCTAGCATGGAATATGATTTGCTCAGATCACCCCTGCCTAGGTTTGGTTGGGCATCATGGATTTGGGGCGCCTTCATGCCCATGTGTCGCTTCACTGCGATTTGGAGAGCGGTTTGGGGTAAGCTGCCCACGGCGGATTGACTCTCGTCTTTTGGGATTCAGGGTCCGTCGATTTTTGTGTTGTGCCGCGGGGATTTTGAGTCGCTGGACCATCTGCTTGCCCATTGTCCGTTCACATTGGAGATTCTGCGCAGCTTGACTCACACGTTTGGAGTCATGATTCACACATGGGTCAGCTTCCTAGACATCTTCCTTCAGGCCACTAGAGTTCGGTTGGGTCCGCAGTCTTTAGAGTTGTGAGGGCGGGCTTCGTCACTGCTATTTGGGCCGTTTGGACTTTGCGGAACAGGGTGATATTCAATGGGGTTTCGCCCTCTGCTAGGAGATGTATAACTCAGATCATTTCATGCATTAGGGAGGCCAACAACATAGCTAGGGGATATTTGGATGGCACGGTTCGGGATCTACTGATTGCTAGGGCTCTTGGTGTTTCGAGCAGACACATGCCAACGAGACATAGTTCATCTATGATTTGGTTCCCGCCTGATCCGGGTTGGTACAAGGTTAACACAGACGGTAGTGCCTCTTCTTCCGCGTGTAGTCTACATGCGGGGGCAGTCTTCTGGACCTTCAAGGGATTCTTCGTGGCTGCGGTCGCCACTAAGGCGGGTTGGGGCCTCCCTCTTGAGGCTGAGAGCGGTACTTATGGCCATCAAGTATGCACATGATCAGGGATGACACTTCTTTGAATTGAGTCGGACTCGACACTCACGATTGACACTTTTATGACCACCAATCCCTCAATTCCTTGGCGTCTGCAAGGCCTTTGGAGCCAGATCCACCCTCTTACACAAGACATGCACATCAGATACTCACACGTCTTCAGAGAGGCCAACCAGGCTGCGGATGATGTGGCCAAAACTAGCCTTGATTATGTCTAGAGAGGCTATCCCCAGACTTTTTACTCTCATTTCTGCATAATGATTTATATACTGCTTTCTATAGACATTAACTTTTAAAGGAATGTATCTTTTTCCTTGAACTGGAGTTTATCCCTAAGAAGGGTTTTTCCAGGCAAGATTTTAATGGCACTCCGGCCTCTAACTCGACCTGTGAGTTTATGATCTTAGATTTATTTTCTTTTATATGATTTACTCAACTGAACAATTCAGAATATATTAAGAAGTAGTTGCTAGTGGGTCAAAATTCTGATTGTAACTAGCTAGCAAAATTTTAAAATGTCATTCTGACTTAACGTATACTACATAGTACTCCATTAAAGAAGAATTTTGAACATGACCACGAAAGGATTATGATACATTGTCCCCACAAATAAAGATAAACCTTTGACTTCAAACTATATCATTCTATTTTTATTTTTTTGAAAGTAATTAACTGTACGTATATACGTATGTTGTGTGGAAGCTGTTCAAGTTGGCTTTTTATTTCTTGATTTTTTTTCTTTTGCAATTTAATTAAGGCCTTTTTTTTTTGGTAAATTCTTTTACTTTCAATTTCAAACATAAAAAAAATATTGAGAAAATTGTATGAAGCGATTTCATGTATGAGATAAAAAATTAATTTTGCATTTATACATCATTTTATTTCAGAGATTTAATAGGGTCATAAACTTATAACGAGTCATGATACAATATATATACACAATAAACACTTGTTTCAAACAAATATTTGTCAAATATATTTATTACATTCACCAATACAACATTCCAAATTAAATTAAACTTTAATTTAAAGTATATCATGAGATCCCTTATACAGTTTTATATCAAATAATATAATTAAACTGGACTTATATTAATGACGTAACATTTAGCCAGACTTCAACGATTTATATTGATTAAGAGTAGCACTACGAAAAAATGGGTTTTATGTCATAGTTTCTCTAATATATTCATTCAGATACAAACCAGTTCCGAGTTTGAAAATACCACACGACTTTTTTATATGGTGGCTTGAAAAATATAATACTAACAAATAAGACATTGTTTTATTAAGAAATTTTATCGTAATTTCAATTTATTAAAGAATTAAATTAATACCCTCTACAAGTTTGGACTTTTATATGAGACATAAATTTTTTATGGTATCAGAGCTACAAGGCTCACGTTCACACGTCCTAAGTTCAATTAAAATAACTTCACTACCCATTTAAATTATCCATTCGATCAGCCTCCTCTCAAAAGATAAATGTGACAATTCGGCCTACAAGAGTGAGGGGAAGTATTAATAATTAATTAATGTAGTACTGTTTCAATGTAGTCAAACACTACTGATGTGCAATTAATCTAAAATTGAGTTTGACCAAGAAAATGGTGACAAAGAACGAGTCTAGTGACTTTTGTATTTGCATAAACAAAGGGCTAACTATATAGTATAGTATTATTAGCTTGGAATTGAATTTTAGGGTTTGAATATATATTTTGAATCTGAATGACAAAGACAGCAGCCACATGAGTAATGATAGCGATACGAATTGAAGGGAATTAGATTTTGGCACTCTATGGGCATGTTTGATAGCATAGACTGATTATCTAAGATTAGGATGATAACTAAACTTTTTAAATTTTAAAGCATAATTTACCCTTAATCTAAGTTATCAAACAACCAATAAAAATGATATATAATTAATCTAGGTTTAATCTAAGCTATCAAACATGCCCTATATGTTGATGGAAAAAACTTATATACAAGATTTTACAATAGTTTTATTGTGAAATATGTTCAGATAGCTATTTGGATCTAACTCACTATATTCAATCTATCTGCATCCCTTTATTTTATTAGTTCATGAGTTCACCCCCTAAATTTTTATTTATTTTTTTAAAAAAATAGATCTGGATCAACTTTTTATATTGGATGACCACAGTTATCCCCCACCACTATTTTATGAGTCTCAAAAACCGTCTTTCTAATGCTTAAACTAACATTTGACATATGTTTAACGTTTTTTTTTAATTTACTAAAACATACAAAAACATAAAACTAAGAATGGAATAAGATAAAATCATATGTGGATTTGTTTTTATTAACTGTTGATTGTTATGTATTTTGTAATTTTAGGGATGAACTATTCAAGATGCGTGGATTGTTGGAATATTCATCCTACCCTTAGTCCGAATAGTTAGATTTTTAAGTTTTGATGGCCAAAACAAGATCATGTAATCTAGTGTTAGAAATAATTTGTAATCTAGTGAATAAGTTATAACCTAAGATGTTCTTATAAAGTGTTGGGATATAAATCCTACCCACCTTAAGAGATCAAGTATAAATCAAGTTTTAATGGCCAAAACAACTTAAGTGGATTACAAGTTTAATGGAAGTTATCTAATTAGGTATATAAGTTGACATGTTGTATAAAAGCTTATGTTGTATAGTCTAGTCGTAGTGTACTAAGTTGTATGTAATTCAGCTGGTATTACTAAATAGATAGTCTAGCTTAGGTTCAGAACAGAAGACGAGAAGAGAGCAAACTTGAATGAAAATCCAGACAAGATGATTCACCAAGTCAGCTGATATGTGCAGAGCAGATGGCATATAGTAAACCAACTGAGTTAAGGTGAAGATCGAAGAAAAGCTTAAGTTCGGAATATAACTAAAAAGCGAAAAATAAGGGAATAACTATAAAACAGTTATAAGTCAGAAAGAAAACAAGAAAAGGAGGAATTTAAGTAACTAACCAAGATTCAAGAAAGAATTGGTTAATAGAAGTTACTAAAGTGGTTATCTAACTAACTAGCATTCCAACAACTAGTTTAGGAGGAAAATCATCTATAAATACAAGACATTGGTCATTGTATTTGTTAACTGAAAGAACGAAAACTCTACTAAATCAAACTCAAGCAATCGAAGCATTCAGAAGCAATCAAAGAATTAAGAGCTTGAAGAAGGAGATTTGAAGATCATATTCAAGAAGCTTGAAGAAGGATGCCGAGTACTGAAGATATTATCATAGGCTAAAAGATACTCAAGAAAATCATTGATTGATTTACTTGTTTGTTGGAAGGAAGAATTGTAAAAGTGCTAGTTCTTTCTAACTAGTTGATCGATACATCAGGAGGTGTACAAGATCGAAGTCTTAATCTTGAGACTCTAAATCACAAGTAACCCGATAAGAAGGAAGTGAATTTTATGATTGGATCGTGAGAGTGGATGTAGGCTTATTGGTTGAACCACTATAAATCTTGTCTTATTTACTTACTGCATTTATATTTCTAGATATTATTCATATTGCATAAAATTTAAAAAACCGCCTAATTGATAAATCAAGCCGAGTAGATAAAGTTTTCAAGATAACAAGGTTTTTCTAGAAGGAACGCATATAAATAACTTTGGGCCATACCATTCCATATACATTTCGCATATACATTCGTATACATATACATTTGATAGGATATAACTAAGTTTTGTAGTTAGTAATGAATAAGTTGTAATTAGTGGAAATATCAGCCGAGTAAACTTTACATAGACAAATTTAGAAAAAAGTTTAAAAAGTTTATTCACCTATCCCCTCTAGACTTTTTACTCAATATCTAACTCGTTCTTGGGACCAACAAGTGGTATCAGAGCAGTAGTTCTAAAGGACTGTTGTTTCTTGATAACCATCACTTTGAGGGAAGTCTTGGTTCTCCTTGCTGAACTAGTCTTTGAAAAACCATTCTGAAAAATTCATATTATGGTTACTAACATGCGAAATTTGCCTAAGTTTTATGTGGACCAGTATGATTACTGGAAAGTGCGCATAGAGGCAATTTTCAGCTCAACACATGACCTGATGTGGTCAGTAATCAAAGATGGACCAATCACTATCATGATGCCTAACACTGTTGCAGGCAACCCAGCTAGAAGAGTTGGTGAGATGGTCCCTAAACCCAGAACTGAACTTACTACTGATGAAATTAAACAAAATAACCTCGATAGCATTGCTAAAAATCTTATCATGAATACTTTACCAAGTGAATATTTGGGTACTCAAGTGTAAAAATGCTAAAGATATGTGGGATACTCTTGTTGTTCTTTGTGAAGGTACTAATCTGATTAAAGAGAACAAGCTCACTGCTGTTGTTCATAAATTTGAAACCTTTAAAATGCAGCCTGGTGAAACTATAGATCAGCTAGATACTAGATTCACTAAGATCATGAATGATATAGAGGCACTGGGCAAATCCTATACTAATAAGGTAAATCTGAGGGTTCTGAAAGCATTGACTTCTCAATGAAAATTAAAGAAACTAGTCATTAAATATACTCAAGATATTGATGAATGGAATGTTCAAACTCTTTTCCAGTACTTAAAAGCAGTGACGGAGCCAAAAATTATACATTGGGGGGCCCGATTACATTACTATAAACAGAAAATAATATTATGCCTAATTATTATAAAATTTTCAATAATGAAGTTATGTTTCGAAGAAAATTAATTTTGATTGTTCCGACTTATAATATGTGAAACAGTGTTAAAATTTAATGTGCAATCCCGCTGAGATTCAGCAATCAATATTAAACAAATGTAGAACTTAAAATATACTCCATCCGTCCCGTGATGACTTACACACTTTGACAAGCTCGCTTTTTAAAAAATGTAAATTTAGTGAGGTGTGAGATTAAATAATTGAGGAGTGTTATGGTTGATTTAGTGAGGTTTAAAAGAAATTTAGTGAGGTGTAGGGTCAAATAAATGATAATGAGGAGTATTTTGGGTAATTTAGTAAGATTTTAAGAGGATTTTGTGAGGTGTAAAATATAATTTAGTGAGGTGTTGAGAAGAATATGGATCCAAAATATTTGAATTTTTTTTTAAAAAAATAATGTAGTGAGAATATTAATTTTGTGAATTATTTACCTATTAGGAGTAGAGATGTTTATCCGGGCCGGGCTAACCGGGCTGGCCCGTTTAACCCTGAAAAATATAGGGTTAGGGTTTATGAATTATAGGCCCGTTTAAAACCGGGCTTTTTTGACCCGGACCGGTTAGCCCGTGGGCTAAACCGGGCCAGCCCGCAGGGCTACAGGGCCAGCCCGCTAGCCCGAGTTGTTACCTTTTTTTCTTTTTTTTTAATAAATAATCTAAGAACAAATTTTGGGTCATTTGACCAATAAGTATAACTATAAGCATTACCATCCACTAGTCATTATTACTATTTTTTATTAGATTATGATATTTGTTTACCTTTATTTGATCATATTAAAGACAACATAATTCTAGAATTGTATTTAAATTATACTTTTATTTTCTTATTTACTGATCATTAACTAATTATGTATTTTTCTATTTTATTTGCTTGTTGGACGTGCCAATTGAAACCTTCAATTTTAAAAGAAAAAAATTTATTGTAGCCCGTTAGTGGCCCGTTTAGCCTGTGGCCCGCTAGGGTTAGGGTTAGGGTTAGGTCCCAACAATTGTAGGCCCGTTAAATATGAACCGGTTAAGGCCCTAACCCGTTTAGCCTGTAGCCCTGTAGGGCTGGCCCTATAGGGTTAGGGCCAGCCCGATAGACATCTCTAATTAGGAGTATGTAAATAATCTTGGAACGTCTCAATAAAGAGGTGTAGACGAGTAAAATTCAATTACGAATTAAAATGCGACCCGTGGAAATTACGGGTTAAATATTAATTAAGTTTATTATTTATTTGTTGGAATTTAAATAAATTTAATTCCTAAAGTAAATATGTAATTAATTATTATTTAATTATTCCCTCCAATCAATTTGGACCTTTAAAGATCAATAAGTTAAAATGAATCTCCAAAGCTCAATAAGGCAAGTTAAAATTCGAGTCGGGTCTCTAAAGTCCGATAAATGAAGACGAGCCTCTAAAGTCTCATAAATGAAGATGGGCCTCTAAAGTCCAACAAATTCAGATGGGCCTCTAAAGTCCAACAAACCAAATTGAGCCCAGATATGGTATTCTTAGCCCATCAAGTAATTCAAAATTTGAATTAAGCCCTAACCACTTAGCACAAATATCTCCAACTTTGGCCCATAAAAACCCTAGGTTCTACACCTATAAATAGAGGCCTCATTTCATTCATTTCACCATCAAGAAATCAGAAGCATTCAAGACTCTAAAATTCTCTGCAAAGATTTTAGAGTGTTCTTCAGCAGTCAGAGGAGCTTCAAAGGCGTTCTTCGTGCAAAGCGGCGAGAAGCAGTGTTCGAGTGGAGATCAAGGTGCTAAGCCCCTTCGATTCGGCGTTTCTTCAAGGTTCTTCGTGGATCTTCAACGAAAAAGTCCCGATAAGTCCCGTAAATCGACGTTTAATCCAAAATACGGCGTCAAGCCCTTGGATTAACGTTACAAAGTCCCAAGTTCAAGAACGATCTTTAACTTTAACGACGTTCATCCCTAAAGTCCCTAAATTCAACGTTTAATCCAAAAAATATGGCGCCAAGCCCTTGGATTAATGTTATAAAGTCCCAAATTCAAGATCGAAGAGGATTCGACTGCGGATCCAACTCCAAAAGCTCAAGAAGTTCAAGTAAAGTTCAAGAAGAGAGAATCAGAGGAGCAAATTAGAGATTGTAACCCACAATATTTATCGTTTTAATCCGAAATTAAATACATTGTTTCGCATTTTCGCGTTTTTATATTTAATTCACGAAATTTTTGTTTACAAGCGGTTGTACAAATAATCACGGAACATAAAATAAATACATAAAAGAGTGAGAGGCCCATTGCTCCGCGGGGCCCTATGTGGCTCCTTCTATGCTTAAAAACTTGTGAATTTTTGTGTTAGATGAAGAAGTTCCCTTAGATAGTGATGATAAAAAACAGATCAAGACCTCTACTAAGAATGTTGCCTTCAAGGTGTCATCTTCTACTAAGGAATCTAGACATTCATCTAGTAAATCTAGCAATATCAAGGAAGAGCTAGAAGGATCAAGTCTAAACCTTAAGGAACAGATGAATCTCATGATCAAGAGGTTTGATAAGTTGAACAGTAGATATGGCAGATACAAAAAATTCTATAAAGACTATAGAGGCTCTAGAAACAGGGACTCTTCTGAGTCCAGAAGAGATAGAAACTCTTCTGAAAACAGAAGGGATGAAGTCTCTCATGAACCTAGAAGAGATAGGAATTCATCTGATAGAAGAAATAAAGGCTCGTCTGATAGAAGAAGAAATGACTTACCTGATCCTAGAAAAGATAAAAGGAAAGATGAGATGACCAATAAGAAAACTCCCAATGAAGGTGTATGCTATAACTGTGATAAACCTGGTCATTACATATATGAGTGTCCTGATCTTAGTACAAATGAAAGAAAAGAAAGGAAGGCTAAAAGAGAGAGAAGGTATTCACATACAGAAGAGCTACGGTGGCTGATGATGAATCTTATCTAGATTTAGATGAGTTTCCATCATCCTCATCTGGTTTCCTCTCGAGTGATGATCAAGATGAAGTCGCATTCATGGCCAAAGTAGAAATTGAGGTATCATCTGCTAACTCTTTTCTTTCATGCACATCTCAAACTGATGAAAATGACCCAACTGATACTGAAGTTGAGAGTGATCTTCAATTTACTTGTGAGCAATTAAAAGATGACCTCTCACTTGCTACCAAAGCCTTCATTGAACTAGAAGATGAGAACATAGCTCTAAAACAAGAATTATATGTCTAAAAGAAGCTAAGTTTGAAGCAGATCCTAATATAGCTATCATGAATGCATGCTTGACTGAAGAGCTGAATTAGTTTAAAGACAAGTATGCACTCACAAATAACTTGTATCGAGGTATGCTCAAGACCTAATCTCTTGAGACCATAGAATTTCGTGCCTTAGAAGCTAAATATAATGAACTCTTGGAAAAACATAAGCTCTTAGAATCAGAGAAGTACAGCCTGGATCTCAAAATAGCAGACATGAACAAGACAACTAAGATTGTCAATGAGTTGTCTGAATATTATAGATCACCAGCTGACAAGATGGGAATAGGTTCAAAATTACCTAGCTCATTTATTACTTCCAAAACTAAGGGTACTGATTATGCAAGTACAAGTTCATTAGCAATTGATAAAGGGAAAGGACCCCTAGAACCTATAAAATCCGTGAAACAAAAGGCTACAACACCTATAAAAACCTAAACTTAACCTTCTTGTTGCCAGAAATGGTGACAAACCAACTAAGGCTAGGCCTGTACAACCAAGGCAATATCAACAGAGTTATACTCAGCTGCATAAGCCAAGGCAGGTTCAGTAGAGTTGGACACAACCTAGACCATCTTATGTAAGACAGTCTCAGATGTATGCAACTCAGCCAAGGGAAAATGTAAAATCTCAAAATGGTAAATCTATTCTCTTAGTACCTCCCTTATCTTATAATATAGTGAGAAAATAAATCATACCCACAGAGCAGACCATATAAAGCTAAAGTCTATAAACCATATTCAAACTATCATAAACCATTCATTAAATCTTACATTGAGACTAAGCTATTTGGCAGTTATCTCACTAGAATGAATATTAACCCAACTAACAGTAACTCAAAGGTTGAGAAATTTGGTATTGTGATGCCTATGGGAGAAAACTCAAAAGATCTCAACTATTCAAAAGAACAATGTTTATTTGGGTTCCCAAAGGTAAAAATAACACCACAGGACCAAAGATAATGGGTACCTAAGTATTAAACTACTTGCAGGATCGAGTAGATCTTTATAGAAGAGGAGGCTCACTTGGTGAGACCTGGTACATTGATAGTGTGTGCTCACAACACATGACTGGATCAAAAGATCTCCTCTCAAACTACAAATATCAAGAAGGCCCTCGAGTTGTCTTTGGAGATAGTGCACTTGGTAGAACCAAATGTTTTGGTACATTAAGAAATGGTGATATAGAAGTGTAAGATGTTTCCTATGTTGAAGGTTTAAAGTATAATTTACTTTTAGTCTCTCAATTTTGTGACAGGGGATATAGAGTTGTGTTCTCAAGCACTGGATGCAATATAATTGAGAAAAGAACTCAAACTATATTACTCACTAGCTCAAGGCAAAGAAGTATTTACCTTGCTAATTGGCAAAGTTATCCTAGAGATACATGTTTGGTTGTTAAAAGTCCTAAGGAACTCAGCTGGTTATGGCACAAAAGGTTTTTCCATCAACCAGTAGAGTTCTAGAACTGCTGCACATGGACTTATTTGGACCTATAACTCCTCAAACATTTAATGGTAGAAAGTACACTCTTGTAGTAGTAGATGACTATTCCAGATACACATGGGTAGTATTCTTATATAAGAAGAGTAAAACTCAACAATTACTACCAGAACTACTTAAGAAGATACAAATTAAAAAGGGTCAACGAATTATTATAATTAGAAGTGATAAAGGCACAAAGTTTATTAATTCTTTTATCATTGACTATTGCTCTAATAATGGTATTCAGCACCTAATGGAGTAGCTGAGAGAAAGATCAAAATACTTAAAGAAGAAGCTAGGGCCATGATAGCTGAATAGATATGGTCTTCATAACGTACATGGAAAAACTCCCTATGAATTATGGAAAGGAAGGAAACCAGGAGTTTCATACTTCCATATTTTTTGTTGTAAGTGTTTTATTCACAACAATGAGAAAAGTAAGTTAAATGTTTTTTATGCCAAAGCTGATGTTGGGATATTCTTAGGATACTCATCATCAAGTAATGCATTCAGAGTATTTAATCAAACAACCCTTGTAGTGGAAGAAACACCCCATGTTGTGTTTGATGAAACTACTTTTAACCACTCTACTGATTTTGATCAGTTGACTAAGAGAGTAAGTGACTTAAATCTGAAACCTAAAGACAAACCAGAAGTGTTTGAATATGTTAAGGTCTATAATCCAATCTTCAATGACTTAGATGAAGAAGAGTCTAATAAAGCTAAGAACAGACCTCAAACTCCTAATAATATGCCTAATTTAGTTGAATCACCTGCTGATAGGGATAATCTAGAGGATTCCCCCATGGATTCAGCTAACTCTGAAATGAATGACACTACTGATAATGAAATAAACCCATCTGGTAATCAAGATAAAACAAGAAGAACTTGGAAATCAGCTCATACAACTGATCTTATCCTAGGAGATTCTAGCACAGGGAAGACTTAAAGACAACCTTTTAACTCTAAGGATGAAACTCTTCCATCTCTACTTTGCTGGTGTATTTTTCTATCTACTATTGAACCCAAAAAATTTAAAGAAGCCTTAGGTGATAGCAACTGGATCACTGTCATGACTAAAAAACCATAATGTTGTTGGAACCAAATGGATCTTTAAAAATAAGAAAGATGAGAATGACAAAGTAGTTAGAAATAAGGCCAGACTAGTAGCACAAGGTTACTCACAAGCGGAAGGCATTGATTATGATGAAACCTTTGCTCCTATAGCCAGAATAGAAGCCATTAGGTTGTTTCTTGCCTATGCAGCTTATATGAAATTTACTATGTTCCAAATGGATGTAAAAAGTGCATTTCTCAATGGTATACTTGTTGAGAAAGTTTATGTTGAACAACCACCTAGCGTTGAGAAAGGTAATCAAGTTTACAGGTTGAAGAAAGCATTGTATGGTCTGAAGCAAGACCCAAGAGCCTGAAATTTGCTAGAGAAATTTGGCATTTAAACTTGTAAGAGAGATAGTATTACTATGCAAACATAATTTAAAATGGAACCAGATGAGTTAGGAAAGGCAGTAGACCAATCTAACTATAGAGCACTAATAGGATCACTTATTTACCTTACAACCAGCAGACCTGATATAACATTTGATGTAGGTGTATGTGTTAGGTTCAAAGTTAATCTTAAACAAAGTCATTTTGATGTTGCAAAGAAAATACTTAAGTATCGTAAGGGTACAATGAACTTAGGTTTATGGTACCTAGTTGATGATAATATAGAGTTAAGTGCTTACTCTGATTCAGATTGTGGTGGATGCAGAATTGATAGAAAATCCACATCTGATTCTTGTTAGTTGTTAGGTAATAAATTGATCTCCTGGTTCTCTAAGAAACAAACTTTTGTAGCCACATCTACAACTCAAGCATAATACATGGCGGTTGGTAGTTGTTATAGTTAACTACTCTGGCTAATGCAACAACTAAGAGATTATAACATAATTGAACATAATGTGTCTATTTTCTGTGACAGTAATAGTGTCATAACCATTACACAAAATCTAGTATTGCACATAAGGTGTAAGCATGTAGATGTTAGGCACCACTTCATAAGAGATCATGTAGAAAAGAAGAACGTTAGGATGGAAAATATCCATCTTCTTAGAGCTGACATCTTTACCAAACCAATAGTTGAATCAATATTTAGAGACCTTTGCATAAGTCCAGGATTGCTAGATGTTGATCCAAATAGTATATAGAAATATATGAACTGAACAGGTACACAACTGATAGATGTTGACCCACTCATCTACAGGTATGTACCCCCGATGAGGAAGCTAGTAAAGCAGAGGGGAATGTGAGAATATACATTTAAGTGGAAATTTTAATTACTTAAAAATCCTTAATGTTAACTCATCTAGTAGATAGAAAGTCTTTAAATTAAAAAAACAGGTTAAAAGTAGCTCAAGCGCAGCTGCAGGGGGAACTCAGCTGCTACACCAAGAACACTCAACTGCTAAAATACAACTGACACTGATAAGAATTTCAATTCGTATATATGGTTAAGTAAATGATGGAATAAGAGCAGTGCTTTAAAATATTTAATAGAATTTGTGCATTAGGGCTAAAGATCATATTAATACACCTCTTAGAAGTGGAATAATTTACCTTCCCGCCCATTTTCTGGAAGATTAATACACCACCCTAATTAGCCAATAAGAAAAACGAATGCCAAACTCGATTAAAATTACATGTTAGTATTGATTCGTGCAAAGTAAGAATACAAACTGTTTTCTATCTTACCACACGATCAAAAAGTGCTTTTAATACAGGCCTTTAATTCGAATTCACCTTGTATTAAAACCATTATCTTCCTCATTTCATCATTTACACTCACAATTTCCAGAAATTCTAACTCTCAAGAAGTTTCAGAAATCCCTTACCCAACTACTCAAATGTTGATCACCAAATTTATGACGATTCCACTAGATCAATGGAGTGTTCGACCCAGCCAAGTGGGTTGAAGAAGGCAAGGTAGTTGTTGAAGGTGCAATTTTCTTCAAAGGAAAGCATTCATATACAAATAAAGATGTCCTGTTGAGGTGTGTCAACATTGGATTGAGGAAATTCTTGGAGTCTGCTCCGATTAATGTTTTTGAAGAAGAGGTAGCCGAGTTCTACACTCAGGAAAATCACAGAGGTGCATATGTGGAGGCATTCATTGGTGGAAAAAGAATCAAGGTAACCAGACCGTTGCTAGAGAAGACGTTTGAGCTTCCACATGAACCTGTCAATGTATCGACCTACATGCAAGATCAAGAAGGAGAATACATTGAACTGTTCTTAGAAGGAAGAGTAAGAAGAACAGTTAAAGCATCAAAGGTAAATAAATCTGCATTTTCGGAGAAATTCAGGTTAGTAATGGATATTGCAAGTAAGTTACTGCTTGGAATCACCCACATCCATGAGTTAGTAACCTATTTGAAGATTTGGGTTATGGCAGCTATATGGGACCAAGTAGAGAGGGACTGACAAGGGTTATTTTTGGAGAGAATAGCTTTTGATGCCAAGAATGTTAAATTAGATGTAAAATCTAAGGAATGGATTTTCAAGGCTGATGTTAGTTTTGGAAACAAGTTGATTGTGTTGTTGCCTGATCTGCTACTCAACAGAAAGAACTGGGGACCATCCAAAGCATTTCACTTCTTTAAATGGATGTTGAAGAAGGATGTTACTGAAAGAGCATCTAAGTTAAAAGCTGAGGCAAGGCAAGCAGTTGAGGCAGCATCAATTGATGAAGAAGATGATGTTGAAGAAGAAGCCTCACATCAAGGGGGAATTGGAGAATCTGAGGATAAAGATGCTATCATGGGATCTGATGAGGAGGATTCAGAGGAAGTTGAGGAAGATGCACCAGCTGATAAAGAAGAAAATCTTGAAGCAAGGATCTAGATGATCAAGGCTAGGTTAATTCCTGCTCAAGATGACTCAGACTCAACCTCAACTGCCTCTCCAGTTAAAAAGACAAGTACCTTTACCCCTATCTCTCCTACTCCTATCCCCCTATGTCTAATCCTTCATCATCCAGACATACAAGATCAAAAACCAAGCCCAGATCTAAATCATCTCGCAAACCCAAACCACCATCACCTATAAGTGCAGCTCCCATTGTAGTTGTACCACAAGCCCAATACCTATCCATATATTATATGATACTCACACAACTGTTACAACTACCCAACCTTCACCATCACAATACCCCATAGAAACTGTTGGGTTTTTTAGGTACGAACACCATGTCCGTAGCAGCGGAAGTTTAATTTTTTTTTTACCAACACAGAGTTGATATGACTGTAACATAAATTGGCGGATAATTAAAACATTAATAATCCTTACAGTAATTCGTATGCGAGATGTTGATCTTCTACTATGGTATCCACGTAATCCTCGTCTATGAACTTGTGATCCATATTGGAATTCTCCAAAAGAACTTGCTAGGAGAATTCTATAAAGAGAACCGGAGAAATATTATGAGTGATAAATTTGTTACCCAAAACCTCTAACCCTAGAGGTATTTATAATTTATATGGTAAAACAGAAACCCTATCTGTGCACATGGGCTTGAGCCCAAGTATATATTTTATTTTATTGACAAATCCAATATATAATAAAATATATTTTACCATATTTATGAAATATGTAATATATTATCTTATTAATTAAATCTAATCTAATTAAATAAATTATAATTCTATCCAATAGAATTATTCTATATTTCTCCATAAATTAAATATCTTGATCAAATTAAATAATTAATTCATCCAACTATAATTCGTAACTTAAGACTACTTGTTGTGTGACCTATAGGCCCTCACATATCAAGCAATTAGTCAAACTAACGGTCTTAGCAGAACCCTAGACAATGAACCAGACAATCTCAATATGTGAGGTACGTTGCGAGGAAATAGCAACAACCTGTAATGTGAAGCTCACAATGATATGATCCTTTCATTCAAGAATACTTCGATTAAATCTAGAACATGATGATGTGTACGTCTATTCCAATAATTTAATCATGTTATCTCATTCTACTAATTGATCACATTGTCGAATTTGAACACCATTCTAAATGTGACGTGCATTGGCCAATGAGTAACGATCCAATTAGTTATGAGAAGACAAGTATCATTTTCAAATATATTTGAGGAATGAATCATATTCTTGTCTCAACTACAACACACATGTACTTTATGGTGTGCCCAACACATGCCGAATGTACCTCGTTAAGAGTGCAAGCGTCGGTCATGGTCAAAGTCCATCACTCCGCACATGTCGCTGTATTGAACTCAAGTCGAAGGACATTACATTGCTCCACAAATCGATATTCCCGTAGACACGTAAATAGAATACACCAAACGGTTTCTCGATTGGGCAAGCTAATACTCTCAAAGTATTTGTGCATCCATCATGAGATAACTAGTATCTCATAGTTGTGAGAACCACTACATCCTCTAAGGATATGATGCGGGGGGGGGGGGAGGGGGGGGGGAATGCACTTGTGTATGCAAATTTTCTTTTTAAAACAGTTTGACCTATCAGGAGAGTTATCTAACAACTTCTCTAAGTGTGTAAACTTTAATAGATAATCAACCTACTGAAAACTATGAAGTAATCAGTTGGACAACTATCAAAATAAGTTATTAAATGCGGAATGTGGTTGGCCCTTTTACTTAAGAAAACTCCTTAATCAGTTTTTGAAAAGGAAGAGTTTATCTAGGACTTTTTCCAAAATAGTTTTTCTAAACTTTTATGAAGTGAGTCTTTTAATAATGCTTTGAGTGCAATGTGTGAATATGATCAAGTAAGAGCAATGCAGTATGTAAAGAACACAACAATTATAGTGGTTCAGAGACTCAAACTCCTACATCTACTTTTCCTGATTTAATAGGATAATTCCTTAACACCAGGAATTAACTTGTTTTATAGTGCCAAGGTGCACTATTCAACAACACTATCCTTAGTGTTTTGATCCCTAGGAATTTAGAGTCCTAGTACTCAACTCTTCTGAGTTAAAGCTGTGTTTTTCTCTTAACAGCCTTTAACTCCTCACTTCTTACAACAAACTCTACTTCTTCTAAGAGGTAAGGGTTTGAGGTTTGGTTCCAACTAAGTGAGATATCCTTTACAATAAGAACAATGTAAAAGGATAGGATATCTCTTTGCTAAGCTTGGGATTTTACAAAGTGGGCTTAGCTAGAAGTGATCAGGAAACTTGGGATTCTGCTTAGAAAGATTGAAAGCTTGAGTTTCCTTGTGATTGCTTGATCGTAGTTTGATAGCAGATTGTTGGATATCGTTTCCTTGAATCACTTTTGTATTTATAGAGCAATTTGAACATTTATCCGTTGGAGAGATAAGCATTCAAATTATCTATTTGCAGCTCCATTGAAACGACTACTTTAGCTCTCTTATATTGTCCATTGTGTATAGAAGGTTCTTCAATGGTTGCTTGAATGCTTGGTGTTGACTTCTGAAAATTGCGGTTGTACAAACTTGTGACAGTCACTAAGCTTGCACATTTTTCAAGATTGATTGTGTCAGAAATTGTACTTTTCCCAACGGTCAGATGGGAAAAATTCTCTAAACATTCTTGTTGTAGATAGAATGTTCCTCAGTGCAATCAAGTCTTTTCTTCAGTCTTTAATGCTTTTAAGTCTTCAATGCTTGTTCAGGCTTGATGGTTTTAATGCTTCATAACATTTCATAAATGTTGTCTCTTTGAAGTAGTTGCATTCAATGCTCTTGATCTTTAGCTTTTCTACAAAATCATTTGATCTGAACCAGCACTTATCACTTTTGTCTTTAAAAGATCAGATTTCTTGTTCAGTTCTTGAGCAATCAGCCATGTTGTCCACTTCAGGCAATTTGTCTTCAAGTGATCAGCTACTTTGAGCTTCCAAGACTAAACTTCTTAAGTTGCCTAACATTCCAGCTTGGACAACTAACCTGAAACTATGATCTCAACATTCCTGAGATTTTTTACTTAGACAAATTTCTTAACTGTCTCAACTATCCTGAGACAAATAGACTGAATTACAATCTCAACTAAACTGACCATCATCAATCAGGGGTATCTTAATCAAAATTAATTCATTTCCCAACACCAATCTCAATCGCATCATCGATATCCCAATCTCGATGATCCTTGATTGGGGCTACTTTGAGAACCATGATATAGTCAATCGAGATCTCGCATCTCAATGACATCATTGGTTCATGGGAACACATATAAGAATAAATGCAAACAATCAAACATAACATTATATAAGTGTATCACCGAATATTATTACTAAAGTCAATAATACTTAAATAACTGAATATGATCAAGTATAATGTCCTTATAATAATTGTCTCTAAGACATCTATACTAACAGAAACTTCCACCCAAATTGCCCAAACATACACAACCTTATCCCCACCCAACTCCCCGATCCAAACAAAATCCATCCCAGTCGAGTCTGCTCAGCCAAAACATGTTGATACAGCTCAAACCCAATTTTCCATGGTACAATATCCTATGCGCAAAAGAGAGAAAATCATGAGGAAGAAGCTGGCAAGAAACCTCACCAATCTGTTTAAAGATGTTGATGAGAGCTCAGTGTTATTTGAATAAGTACTAAGGATATGTACTTGGGCTGCCCTTCGAAGGAGGAAGTGGATGATTTATTCGAAGTCATTCAAGGTATGGGAGGAATTGCCAATTTCTTAGATTGGGAGAGGGAACAGAAAGAGGCTGCTGGCGTAAAGAGTTTTGCAAGACTATTGCCAACTGAAGCTCTTACAACCCTCTTGAACAGAATGTTTGGAGTAGTCTCTACTTCACAACAAGATGATGCAGTCATGGAAAAGACTGTACATGCTGAAGAAGTGTTAGTTGTTCCTGAAGTGGAAGTAGCTGAGGCATCTATGCCTAATTCTGGAATCAAGGAAGATCCAGCGATCAGTCTGGAAGATCCTACTTGTATTTTCTTGGGAGAAAGATTTAGAAGAAACCTGGTCAAGGCGTTCAGACCTCAATCTGGCTTCTCATTCATGACTAAGTCTGCTGTTTCTAGAGGAGTTCGACCAAAAGAGGGTTACATTGCTGATGTTGTTAGAAACGTGCTTCAGAATATTCAGCTACCTACAGAACCAGCTGAGGAACTTGCTCTTGTTCTGTTTGTTTAGAAAACTCCACCAGCAGCTGAAAGAAGATATCAAGGAAGTAATGAAGGATTTTCTTGATTCATATCTTAAATCTAACATGCGTCTTCAACTGTTGAGATAGAATGAAGATCTCATGAATGATCAGAGGAAGATTTTGAGACAGAGGTAAAGGATATGGATGAGTCGTTTTGGAAAGAGATGTTGAACAGGGTAGAAGAGCAGATGAAAGAGCATGTAGATGATGCTGAGAAGAGAGCTTGTAGCTTTGCAGAACTATTTGCACAAGAATCATTCAAGATGGAGAGAGTCTATAGAGTGAAAATTGAGATAACTGATGAGCAGATGAGAGAAGCTTATAGTCAGCTACAAGAGGCCAGAACTCAACTGCATGAAGCTAGAGATCAAAATGTATCGCTTCAGAGGTTAGCTGCTCACTACCAAGAGAAATTTGAGAGTACTTCAAGGAAGCTGGAATTGATAGTGAATAGATTGGAGAAGCTATCATATGAGCAGACTTATGAAAAATTCATCTCAAAAGCAGCAGAGGAAATGCAGTCGAGGTTGCAAGCTGAAATGAATAAATTCACTAACACTTTCACCTCTAGACTTGATGAAGCCAAAAAGGGGGAAGATTTAAAGAGAAAAGAACAAGTTGAAGTGCAAGAAGAGACAACAACTCAAGCTGAAGTTACCAGAAGATATACCAGAGCTGGTAAAAGGAAGATAGTTGTTGAAAAATCTGATGAAGATATTATAAGAAAGCAAGAAGCTAAATTGAAGAAAGCTAAACTAGCAGATGCAGAAGGTGCTAGAAATCAGTACATCAAGAAACACATTAAGAAGTTAAAGGAACAGAAGCAGAGTCAAGAAATTGAAGATGAACTTATAGATGACTTGAGAGATGAAGAAAGTGTAGAACAATGAAAAATCATTAAGAGAAGATGGAGAGCTAACTACTAAAGAAGAGGTGTTTATCCAGTTTGAAAGATTCATGGAAGCTGAAGACAAGAGCTTATGGAATCATGTGATCAGAACTGCAACTTCAGTAGGATATAACATCTTATCACCTGAAGAGCCAAGATGGATTACACCAACACTGTCATTTGGAAGGATTGATTCCACGATGGCACAAACGGACAAATTCACGAAGAAGTGAAGAAAATCAAACCCCATAAAATCATTGCACATCACTAGATTAAGATCTTAAAAATAAATTGAATGGAAACAATGGCCTATTATACCCTCCTTGCCCTTGCAAACCTCCGTGAAACTAGGGAAACTATATATGTTTGTAGAGGAGGCTTTTTACTTTCATCTCATCTACCAATAACCATACCATTTTGAACAATTTGATTTTCCCTAATAATCCATTGTAGCACTCTAGAGTATGTTGAAAACGTCTTTTATCCTCTACCCACCGGGAAAAAAAAAACGATAGTGGCATCGTTCCGTCATCATTGAGTTTCTTCAGCACTTTAAGAACTAGATTTGGGTACAAAGAATTACTTAAATTAGTTAAATTAAAAACACTATATCAAGATTTCTGGAATTCCCAGTGTAGGATAACAATTTGCAAATGTTTTCAGCTTCTTGGGAGGTCTTAGCATCTAGGATATGTTCGTTGAAGAAGTTTATATAACCAGTCATTGCTCCATAGTGGTATTCAATTATAAAAAAACTGAGATTTAACCACAAAGAAGAAGAGGATGAACAGTAGCGCCGAAAAATTGAGGTTGAATGTTGCGAAATCGGGCTTCTTTTTGCTTCTGCGTCAAATTCAAGTTATAATTAGAAAATATTTTATTTTCATTTTTATGGAAGCTTGATTACTATGATCCTTGCATGTGGCCATGGATTTATTGTGTGGATGGTTGTGTGGTTATGTTGTGTGAATCTGATTATGTGCTTTATATCTTCAATATATTGATCGTCATTTTGTTTTTCTTAATTCATAAACATAACTTATGTGTTATAGTAATCTCAGTGGACTTGAATTGGAAGGATCATTAGCACCGGTCTTGAAAATCTGACTCATTTAAGATATATGTGAGTTATACTCTTTTTTCCGTATCAAAATCTTTTTCCTGCATTTTTTAATATGCTAATACCTTTAATATACCTTATATTTCCTTGGAATCACATTAAATGAAGATACGTAAGCATTACAGGGATTTCATAATTATCTTAGCTTCAATATCTTGAAGTCTGACTGCTTCGTGATCAATACGGAAACGACTGCAACTTGCATTAGTTGTGATTGCAGTGTTCAAAGGAGACATCAAAGGTCATTTACTACACTACTCATATTTTTTTTCCTAGTACATCTGTTATTATCTTGACTAAAGTTCATTTATCTTATATAATGAACAACCCATTTGTTTTTCTCTTTGCTGATTTTTTGTTGTATTGCATGCTAATGTTAAGTTAGATTATCAAAGAGGCCTCTATTACAATTTCTCCCCTTGAAACAACAAAGAAGCTTGAGCAGTTTGTGTTATTAAAATATGAGTGTAACATAATAAACTTCTAGATATGCAATGCACATTGTGTGTACTTTCTCCCTAAAGTTATTGGTCTATTTATGTTCATTCATATTTGTTGGTCTTGTATGGAGTATGACACAAGTGTATGGGGGGGGGGGAATGCACTTGTGTATGCAAATTTCTTTCCTTTTTCAAAACTGTTTGGTCTATCAGAGAGGTTGTCTGACAACAATCCTAAGAGTGAACTTTAATAGATATTTGGCCTACTGAAAACTATGAAGTGATCAGTTGGATAACTATCTAAAAGAGTTGCTAGGTGCGGAATGTGATTGGCCCTTTCTTTAGAAAGAATATTCCAAATTAATTTTTGAAAAAACAGTTGATCAGGGACTTTGTCCAAAAGCTGTTTTACTCAACTTTGCTGGAACTAACTCTTTAATAATGATTATTGCAAGTAATGTAAGTTAGAAAAGGATGCAGTAAGTAAATGACACATCAATTTATAGTGGTTCAGAGGCTCAAGCTCCTACATCCACTTTCCCTGATTGAACAGGATAATTCCTTAACACCTGGAATTAACTTGTTTTATAGTGCCAAGGTGCACTGATCAACAACACTATCTTAGTGCTTTGATCCCTAGGATAATCTGAGTACTAGTGCTCAATCTCTCTGAGTTAAGACTGTATTTTCACTAAACAGTCCTTAACTCCTCATTTCTACAACAAACTCTACTTCACTCAATGAGGTAAGGGTTTGAGGTTTTGGTTCCAACTAATTGAGATACCCTTTACAATAAGTACAGTGTAAAGGCTTAGGATATCTCAGTGATAAGCTTGGGATATTACAAGAAAGGCTTAGCTTTTGAAGTGATCAGGAAACTTGGGATTGTGAAGAACAACTTTGGTTTCCTTTGATTGCTTGATAGTAGTTTGATAGTAGATAGTTGGATGCTTGAATCCTTGGATCACTTCTGAATTTATAGAGCAATTTGATCAACTATCCGTTGGAGAGATAGCATTTCAAATTGTCTATTTGCAGCTCCATTGAAACGGCTATGAAGCTCATCCTTCTATTATCCACTGTGTAAAAGGTTCTTCAATGGTTGCTTGAATGAATGTGTTGACTTCTGAAAAATGCGGCTGAGATGACTTGTGTCAGCTTCCAAATTTGCACATTTCCCAAGTTTGATTGTGGCAGACTTTGTACTCCACCAACGGTCAGATGGGACAAGTGCCCTGAACATTCCTGCTGCAAATGGAATGTTCCTCCATTCACTCAATTCGTCAGTCTTTAATGCTACTAAGTCTTCAATGCTTTGTTCAGGCTTGATGGCAATAAATCATGCATTAAATTTGTCTTGCCTCATTCAATTGCTCTTGATCTTCAAGTCATTAAGTTGATCTGATATAGCTCCTATCATTACCTTGCAGCTTGACTTCTTATCTTTGATCATTCAGCCATGTTGTCTTCTTCAGTATACTTGTTTACTTGAAATTCAGCAGACTTGTCCTAAGATACTGAGCATATAAAGCTGCCTAACATTTTCAGCTTTGGACAACTATCCTGAACTATAAATCTCACAACATTTCTGAGATTTAGACTTAGGCATTTCTACTGTCTCAACTGTCCTGAGAAAACTAGATTGATGCTTTTTCATTTGTATCTCAACTAATCTGATCATCATCAATCAGGGGTTTTGGTATCTTAATCAAAATCAATTTATTTCCCAACAATATTTTCTCTCAATTTACGTTTTCCAAATTTTATTTCTGCAGTACTTTGGATTCAAGTAATATGCTACGATGCATGTTTTTGCTAAAGATGGACAAAACGCATGGATATAAAAAGGTGAAGATCGATCGGGTTGTTGATCTTCGAAGAAGCTTTTTACTAAAGATTGGAGGATGAGAGAACATGTTCTACTTTCTAGGAATAAACTCAATAGAAATTGTGTTATGTATTTGTATATATTGAAGAAAAAGTTAGAATAATATGTTTTGGTTATTTTGTTTGAAATTTTTTGGAAGACAATATTGTTTAATTTACTATTGTTAATGGGAATACATTTTTTCAATATTATTTGAATATTTATTATTAATATTTTTGTAAAATGTATGATTATTATTATTATTATTATTATTATTAATCTAATAAGACATTTTAGTGTCATTTTAACTATCGAAATTAATTATTATAAAATACCTATCACCACAGTTTATATTGTATTATTGACAATTAGTTGATAAATTAATTATTAATTGAAAATTGGTAATTAATTAAGTGTAGTGGAAACTACGTTATCAACACATTTAATAATGTGGTAATAAGTTATTACCTATTGTTACATTAGATTACATGACATTATAAGAAAATGTCATTTTAAATTAAGTGTATTATCAAGTCACATGTAACTACAATTATAAATGTCTAGAAAGGTTGTTTTTCTAGTAGTGTAAACGAGTATCAATGATGAGAAAGTCTAGAGGGGAGGGGGTGAATAGACTTTCAATATTTTCAAACTTTTTGTCGTGCTGATCAGATGAGACGCTCAGAAGAGTTATATGCTCTATCGTCTAATGCAAATAAGATGATCTGATCTTGAGTGCTAGTGTGAGTAGCATATCAAGGTAACAAACCTAGTGATTGCTATATCACACTACAAGAAAATGCACTTTTCGTAACGAAAAATTTGGTTACAAAAAGTCATTTTTTGGTTACAAAAAACTTTTGTAACGAAACATTTCGTTACAAAAGTTGGTCTTGTAAAACTCGTTGCAAAAAGTTTTTGTAACGAAAAAAAATCGCTTTCGTTACCAATACAATGGTAACGACACCTCTTTTGGTTACTAAAACCTTGGTAACGGTAACAAAAGACTCGCTACAAAATGTTTTATTCAAAATATCAATCTCGTTACAAATAAATTGTTACATAAAATCATATATTTAATATTAATATAATGATTTGTTACTAATATTTTATAATATTTTACAATTCATTTAATTTCAAGAATAAATAATGAATAGAACTAAGTCATATGGTTTATTTACAAATTACACTATACGGACATTTGGGAAATTTAAAAAACAGAGGATCATAATACAATAATTTTATTTCAAAAAAATAATAAAATCTCCAATGGAATTCAGAAACAAAATATGTCTAAAAATGTTTTAAACAAGTATTCAAAAATGTATTTGAACACTATGTACCTAATCATTTACATAAAAAAAAACTATATACTTGAAATCTTTACTGGTCTTCTTGTCTACGTACCATTTCCATTAGATTGTCATGGTGTACCAGTCCAGTTTTGTTGACAATGAAGAAATTGCCAAAGCATGTGGTTGCCCTCTACTTCCACTAACAAGCCACATAAAAGGAACAACTCCAGTTTCAGTACTTTAACATCAAGAGCTTAGCTGATACACTTTTCATTTACTTGACATATCCTATAAAAATATTGCACTACAGAGGCTAGAAGGCTGCAGAATGTTGGCTGAAGGAACCAGAACAATTATAAAACTGGGATTGGAGAAAGTCTCTGTTTCACGAGAGCCGGGATTTCCATTTTCAGGACTATTTTCTGTACCACAATTTCAACAAGAAACAGAGCTTTTAAGAAATTATTTAAAGCAGATATGGGTAGAAACTAGCTGACAACTATTGAGTATGGCTAATCGTTCTACACTAAAGGAAGTTCACGAAACAACATTACCTGGGCAAGGACCATTAGTAATAGCAACAACCTTGTAGGCCATGTCAACTTTGCCAACATCATCATGTCCAATTTTTACGTAGTAATGATGGGTTTTAGTTGCATAGAAAGATCAGACTAAGGAACATGATAAAGCAACAATATGAAAATCACAACTAATTGAGTTCAACAAAAAATATGATTCTTTTCAGAATAATTTAATTTTTTTCCTAATTATGTAAGATATATTTTACATTATTTAACATTTAGGGCTCATCATAGTCTCTGTTTCTACAACAATTCTCAAGGCAGAGAGAAGTTTGATTTACCATGATTCCCAACAAATTGAATTATTAATTTGTATAAGTGAAATAATGAACAAGAATTAAAAAAACAACATGAGAACATTACAACACTAAGGATTAGAAAACTGAGAGCATGCACACTCGCTTCAGATTCACGGTGATAAATATGAAGAAATGAGCAAAATAAATATACGCCAACAAGACAATTTACTTTCATGAATGTTCCATTTATAAAACTAGTAACCTCCCTACTTAAATCCACAACTTCTTTTACTAAGGATACGCCAAATCGCACCATATCAGAATTTGTATCTCTAAATTATGTCCTGGCATCCAAATATTTTATCTACTCAACTATGATTCTATTACGACCTGTAATGACTCTGGAAGAACTATAGATTACAAAAAATACAGAGAAGGAAGACAAAACAGTAATTGACCATGAGAGAATATACTCTTCAGCAATTCCTCTGCATAACATGTTTGTGCAGATAATTCAATAGAAAGATAAGAAAAATGACGATCATGATCAGGTAGGTTGTAACCCTTTTAATTCTCTAATAATATATATATGTATATATATATATACATGGATATAAGCCTCGTTTGTATTCATTTAAAAATAAATAAATAAATAAATCTCATCGAACTATGTTTCCTGGACCTCACTTTCTACTTAATTGCAAGTCTCTATGAAAAGAGAGAAAAAGAGATGAGTTGCCTACAGAGCCAACAAGAATATGGTCACAAGAATTATTAAATATTAAAAGAGTAGGGTAACAGGTTGTGAATTGTGATGGCAACAAGTTTTTTTAACCAAAAATAGAAAAAGTGAAAACACTCCAGTGAACACTCAAGAATCATGAGGCAACTCACAGAAGATCTTTCCTGAAATGGCTTTGATATACAATCCATGCCACTAATGAAGCATTTGTTCCATGTTCCTAAACACACATTCCCCTGCCCTTCTCTCTCTCTCATGTCCACGAGTTTTCAAGTTATGCAAGTCCACACTTTAGTAGCTTATCAACTATTGTCTTCATCAACTATTCATCTTTATTATTTAGTGAGCTTAATCAGGGGGTAAACCAACACAACATCTAATTTTCTTGAGCATTAATGTGTAGAAAATATAAATTTGAAATGAAACATTCATATATCAACAGACAAAAGATAATGAAAGTTGAAATTCAACTACTAGAACAAATACATACTTGAGAAACCAATACGTGCTTGGGTAAGTGAACCTTTCTGTCTTCACCAAGCTGCACGTAGTAACTATTCACTTGATGGATATGGACGTTCCTAGCACTACTGCAATACTTGCTAAATCTAGTCCAATTACCTCATAGAAGGCATTTCCATTCAGTTGTTCCAGCGGACACATTATTGAGTTCAACCTCCATATCAGTAGTAAAACTATAATCTGTCACCTCAGAAAAATAATTAGAGAAAAAATGATACCATAAGACCACGACATTCTGGGAATTTTTATTATTACGTATTTTCTTATCTTTTAGCAGCTTAATAGTATAGTGTTCATCAGTTCTATATTTTGCCTAATTTTTCCTATGTTAGATGGCATTTATCCTATGTCATATTGAAAATTAGTTCTCAATTTAATTGGTTTTCAGGAGATTTTCATTAAGTGATTAAATGCAGGTGAGGCCTGAAGTCAGACCAGAAAATTATAGCATATACAAATTGAGAGAAGAGTTCTTGTTTTCATATATACGAACAAGTCAATCTAACCATGGAGCTGAAGCTTCACACTATATATACCCTCAAAAGTAGCATCAGTATTTTCCCTCTCAATTTACACTTGATAGACTATTTATCAATTATCCTTTTGTGAAAATAAGATTCCTTTTTTTACTCCCTGAAATAGGAAAAGTGTAAAAAGGAAAAGGATGGCAAAAGATTGAAATCAATAAGTAAGCAGGAGGCGGCATCAACTGAACAAGAAAGTGGTTATTGGTGAATTCTAAATCCTTATACATGTCTAACTACATTACTCTATGAAATCAATATTTTTTAATGTTGAGTTCTTAACCAATTTTGGCTTAAACAAAATCGGAAGAGGTACATTTGGTCAAACAGTATATTTGCAACTTCATTTGAATTAAACGGAATCGCGATAAGAAATTCAGATATAGCACACAGATTAATTAACCTAAAAAATTGATAGGGGGAATAGACTTATCGGTCGTGATGAAGAGGCGATTTTCTATTCCGCACACTTGTGACCGCGGCCAAGGGGCTTCTTCTTCTTATTCGGCTTCGCTACCTTCGGCGATTATCTTCTAACATTTCCAGCACGAGCCAATCGCGTCAGAATAGAGGGCATGGTGGCGAAAGAGGGGGGGGGGGTGAGGCGCGATGGAGGAAAGATCGGCAAGAGCATCGCGGGAGAAGGGGGCGAAGGCGCGAGGTGGAGGGGAATTAGGGATTCAGAATTCTCTCTCCAATAGAAAATGAGGAAACGTGACAATGAAAATCCATTTACATTATTATTGGTCTAATAATAAATTGTGTATACTATTTGTAACAACATTATATTATTTGTAACAACAAATACTTCTTGTAATTTAAAATGTTACTTTTTATAACAAATCTAAATTTTTTGTTACAATAGATCAATTTTTCGTAACCATTTAAATATTGGTTACAAATATATTGGTTACAAGAAATGCATTTTGTTGTAGTGTCAGTTGGTCAGTTGGAAAGCTATCTCAAAAGCTACTAGTGAGGAAATGTGTAGGCCCTAAATATTTAGACTCGTGGGTTGAATGAAAACCTTTGAATAAAGAATGATTTTATCAAACAATGTATGCTACCAGTTGATAGTGATATCTGCTGATGGTAAAATATATACTTAGTGATTTTGACTCTTTTGAAACACTTATGTTTTATGCAAACTATGAATAAACAATATAACAACAATAAAATAATAAAACAATAAACAACACAATATTTATAGTGGTTCGAACAACTTGTTCTACGTCCACTCTCACGACTCAATTCGTGAAATTATGTTCCTTGCTAACTTTATAGTCCCAAGAGAAGACTTTTGATCAATATACACACGCCTTGGTGTATACGGATCTACTTGTTGTATAGAGAACAAGTACTCTTTACAAAGGGTTTGGTTTCTAACTTGTAAAATAAAATGTGTTAATAATCAACTTCAGTGTGAAAGAAACACACTGATTTTTAAGCTCTAAAGATAGAAATCTATAAACGGGCTTAGGATCGGAAACTTAGAGCTAAGGATATGAAATCTTTTCTGGCTCTATAAAACTCGATTGAAGGCTTTCGGAATGTGCTAAGTGTTCTTGAGTACAGCTGGTGAGTTCTTTCGCGTGGAGTTTCCGTATTTTGTTCCAAAAAACAAGTCTTGTATTTATAAATGAAATGTGCTTGGAACTAGTGGTTGGTGAGAACTGACCGTTGCATCATATCTTCTATATTTGGGTAGAAATCTTCATGATTAGATGTATTCCTTGAATTCTGGTACGACATTACCTTAAAAGGAAATGTGCATTAAATGTCCATTTAATGCATTGTACTTCTCTGCAAAGATCTCTGAAAATCTAGTCCAAGTCAACTTCATAACTGTGTTGTCATCTTCTCATTGGTCCACATCAGTCGAGTTGTTAGACTTGCAGACTTGTCTTCTGTTTGAGTCAATTAGATGTTATTCGACATTCTCTTCGTCTTCTATTATCATTTGCCTTTAATGCATCTTCAATGAATGCCTCTTCTTCCAGGAGTTATCATCTTAAATGCTAATTGTTATCTGATCAATCAGATGAACAACCCTTTAATGCTCTTTAAGGCTTCTAAGACAAGATCTGACGAAGCTCATATCTGCTAGTCATTTTCTATTTTGTTGCAGATTGTCATATAGCTTCTATCAGCTGATAAGGTATACAAGGACCTTTTAGTCTGATTTCACTAATGGGCTTCGAGGTCTTCTAGTTTTTAGTCTTCTACTCTTCAAGTCTTGAGAATACGCATGCTAACCAGATGTGGTATTAGCTGATATACATACAACTAATCCCATAGACTAAGACTTAGACCTATATTCATTACTTTTAAGCTAACCTATACTAGATTACAAATTATTACACTAACACTTGGTGTACTGATCTGGTTTTGGCCATCAAAACTAAACTTATACAATTCAATCAGATTAGGGGTGGATGAATATTCCAACAAATTTATGAATTAATTTTTATATTTATGGAGGCTTTAATTCTCTTGCAAAATTAGGAGGGAAATTTGTTGTTTGTATTTTTTATCAATCAATATTAAGACTAATTTGACACTTATACTTTTGCAGAATTTGTAAATGTCTAAAAAGTTGGAGGAAAGTTATATATGAAAAAAATTAATTAGAAGAAAAATATGGAATATGTAAATAGTGCATCAGATTCTTTTTAAAATGTTATCTTTAGCATTTAAGATATGGAATGTGGAATATATAAATAGTGCACCAGATAAGTGTGAAGACCGATTTGGGACAGAGTGAGTAGTATTTTGTTTATTTTTTGTTGGAACATTTTCTTGTTGCATTTGAATATATTCCTTGAATTTGAATATTTGTAATTTTGTAATTGTCAAGAAACTCAAGCTTTGAACACTCAAACTCTCAAGGATTTCCCAAGATAATCAAGATATCAATGAACACTCAAACAACGGATAAAATAATACCAAAAAGAAATCAACACACAAAGATTTAAGTGGTTTGATCTTAACTGATCTACATCCACGGCCACACCTAGGAAATCACTTTATTACAAACTGAATGTGTCTACAAGATACACTTGCACCTTAGAATTGAATTGACCTTCAATCTAATACAAACACATAAGAGAATGCACAAGATATCCCCACTTTACTCTTGGTAGATCGTAAATGTATTATGTCAAACTTTCAACCTATTTATCAAAGTTTTCCCCTCCATAATAGTACCAATTATTTGCATTAGCAGTTAACTTACCACGTCAAGTTCTCGTAGTACCAAACTATGTGTAAATTGACCCAACAGTTTGAAAGTTATGCTCACTTAAAGTTTGCAACCATAAATAATTAGGAAACCTTAAATCGATTAAGTTTAACCGACTAACTTAACCACCTTGTCATATCCTCATATCTAACTTCCATTCAAACGACTAACACATCAGCTGAAAGATACTTCAGTACAGAAAACCCTTCTAAAATCAAAGAACAACTTTGTTGAGTATTGAACAACTCCACTGAACATTACCACTAACCATCAGTTGTTCAAGTCAGCTAACCAATTCCAACCTAACTCTCTGAATTGAACTAACTTCTCAACTCAACAGAATGGACTAAGATCATCTCAGTTGATCTCAACTCGGCTGATTCACCTTAACTGAATCATGAAAACTTTGTCATCTGAATATTTCAACTGATTTATCTTAATTGGGTTCTCCTTATTTGATTTACCTTTGCCGATTTTAAGATATATGTTATATATCTCACAGTAAAAAATTGACTATGTGTGACGAGTTTAAGCTATATTATAGATATGAAAAAAATATTCTAAAATATGAATCCTTGTTTAAAAAAAAAAAAAGAGTATTTTATTTGTCTTATTATCAATGCATCATTAATTCTCTAATAATTATGATATTGTATATTTATAAATATCTTTATATACTCCCTTCCTTTCATATTATTTGTCACTTTTGAACTTAAATGTTGTTTCAAAACGTTTGACGTTATAGCTCTGTTTCATATTTCTTTCAAAATTACCTGTATATGTCTTTATTGTATCCATGAAATTTCTCATTTTATACACTTTTTTCATAATTGAGGCAAGTTATTCCTATTTATTTTATTTTTACTCATTTCATTTTCTTTTTCCACATTTTTTCTCTCTATTTCATAAAAATGAAATGTAAATTTGTAAAAAAATATATATATATGTTCCTTAATTTAATACTCTATCCGTCCCTTAATTTAATATATTCCTTAATGTTTTACATTTCCTTAATAGGCAAGTAGGGACCTTACATTTATTAACAATTATTCATACTTTTACAAAAAATTACATGAATTGCCACTCATTTTTCATTTCTCTCTTCACATTTTTACTTTTCTTACACTTTCCACCAAGGATGAAAATATCGCAAAATATTGCGGATATATCACAAATTTGGATATTGCGGTATGAATATTGTGGTCTAATGTATTTTTTTTCGAGTATCGCAGATATATCACAAAATATTGATATCGATATCGTTCAACCTAAGTATAAAATTGAACGAAAGTCAGGAAATATCGCAAATCCATTGTACAATATCAAAAAATTCTGAAAAGTTACAATTTTTTTTTTAAATCTTATTTTTATAAGTATAGCCTTATACTTTTTTTTTATTTTTAGTGATTGTTTGTTATTCTCAAACCACCTAATATATTTAGTGATTGTTTGTTATAATTATATACTTCCTCCGTCCCATCTTTACTTTCACATGTGAAATGACACGTGGAATAAGAAAAGTGAATTTAGTGGAGATTTTGGGGAGTAATTTTGTAAACCTTTATGTATAAAGTAAAGAAGTGAGTGTATTTTGTGTATGTGTGGAGAAAAAGTAATGACATTTGTGTAAATTTGAGGATATTGTAAGGGTGAAGTATATAAAGGGTTTTCTATTTTAAGGGTGTGAAAGTAATTGTGGAACGTCTTAAAAAGAAAATTGTGAAAGTAATTACGGGACGGAGGGAGTACAAAATTATCTAATGTGATGAGTTGATATCAGTATTGTTTGGATAAATATGACATTTCACCTGGTATATTATATTTATTAATTGTATTTTATTATTTATATTTGGTCATTATTTTGTGTCATCAAGTAGGGAAAGTGAGTATATTATAATAATCTCTATTTCAAGTTAAATTTTTTAGATTTTAATAAAATTTTCCTCATGTTTTCAGTTTTTTTTTTTTTTTAAAGATATATCCGTAAAATCAAGGTTACGATCATGATATTTATTATGATAACGATATTTTAATCCTCGCTTTCCACCAACAATTTTACATAAAATGTGAGTATATTCTTTAAAATTCGTGTCATTCTCCAAATGTAAATTATGTTTTAAAGTAGAAATGAAAAAATAACAAAAAGGAAGGTATATATAACACAAAAACATGTTATAATACTCAAATTAATGCAGTGTCATGAGATGAGAGTAGTAGAATGATAGAATATAGGGTAGTAGTGAGTAACATGGACCCTGGCCATTAAACATATATATATACTCCAATTAATTAAGTAAGAAATTAAATTGTAAATTTGCAGCGCTAGAGTAGTAACAAGATTTGATTTGGTGTAGAACAGATGTGAAGCATGCATATGAAGATGAAGACAAATGGCCTATCTGATTCTTTACCTTAATTCCTTAAAACTTTATCTCATCACATTCTTATCACTTCCGATCCACATCTTCTCTTATACCTCACTCACTTTTGTCTTCAAACCCATATTAATTCTTTTCTCATAAAGTCACAACAATACTAATTCTTTTTTTCTTTTTTTTTAATAAAATAGGAGAAGAGAGAGAGAGAGAGAGAGAAAGAGGAGAGAGAGAAGGGCAGATGATGCCAATAAAAACCCTATTTTGTTCGCTTCATTTTGCATCAACCACACCCCTATTCTATTTTATAGAAAGAGACACTACCCCTCCCTTCTTCCATGTCGCCATCACAATTAATCTTAAGTCTACCAAGTTGATCTGAAAACAACATCATACATATTTTTACATACAACCAAATTAAATACACAAAACAAAACCTCGATCTCTATATATATAGATCATTATATTTTATGAAAAAACATATACTAGGAGTAGCTAGCTAGATCGATATATATATATTTTTAAGTATACAAAACACTCACTCATTCAAAGTGGATCGACGGCATGGAAAGAGGCCACTTCCTATGGAAGCAGCCGGAGAAGAAAACGACACCATTTCCGGACTTACGAGAAGAGTCTTGGGCGCCTCCGCCGCCGCCCATCCGCCGGAACAAGGTAACAAATTTGAACTTATACTTATCACATATATGTGTACATGTGGGTGTGGGTGTGTTTTTTTCCTCTAATTAATTTGTTTTCTTATATGGTTGTTATGATTGAAAAAAAAAAAGAAAAAAAAAAGAGAATATGGAAAAAGGGAAAGATTTTGTGGTTTGGGCAAGTTCATTGTATGTAATTACTTTCCGTAAAGTAGTATCCTACTTCATCTCTTTGGACAGCTATACATGATATATCTCTCTCTAGCTCTTTCAACGTAAAGACTTTGACAAATTAAGGGTTTCTCACTACATTATATATATATATATATATATATAATTTGTTAGTCAATCTCACACGTCTCCAAATTATTACTTTGAATTAATTATTTGATATTTTTAATTCAATTGTTTGGTCGGATGTTAATTAAAACCCTGTACCTACCGACATTTAACACGAATTTTATCGCATACTATATGCTAGTCATTTTAATTTCTGTAAATAATTAATTCATTGTAATTACATATATTGTTATATGGAAATGAATTAATATTATAGGGAGTGTGAAGAAGCACTACAGAGGAGTTCGACAAAGGCCGTGGGGAAAATGGGCAGCGGAGATACGAGACCCGAAAAAGGCAGCTCGAGTTTGGTTAGGCACGTTTGACACAGCGGAGGATGCAGCTATTGCATACGATGACGCTGCCCTCCGATTCAAAGGCGCCAAAGCCAAGCTCAATTTCCCCGAACGAGTCCAGGGAAAAACCTATCTAGCTGCAGGAGGAGGAGATTCTAGTAATTTCGAAATGGCTGCACCTCAGCAGCAGGTCCCCACCTCGGATCCGTTGCAGCACAATACATTCCCAGGGCTTCAGCAATATGCACAACTCCTTTCAAGCAATGATGCTGAATTCCCTTATTACTCCTCAGCTCTACTTTACAATGACCAATTAGGGTATGGTACTACTGGTAATTATAATTATAATTCCAACTCTCTTCCCCCTGCCGCCGCAGGTTACTCAATGGCGCCGCCACATCAGCAGCAGGAGGAGGATTTTCCGGTGAATGATCAGTATGGAGGGTATTCGGGTTCGGATTATGGCAACTACTTTGACCCGTATAACCCCAATGTTTGAATTATACTATTATATATATGTAGTAGTATGTTTTAAGTGTATGAATTGAATAAGAGTGTACTATTGGCCTCATGAATTGTAATGATCGATTGCTTAATTTGATCATTTCAATATTATATGTTACTAGTACTTCATTTCTACTCATGGGAAGAAGATTATTAACATTGATGCCGCAATGAATTAAGCTTAATTATATTTATTTATAGTATCTTACTTATCGCGAGTTTAATTTTTAGAATTAATTGAAAACCTAATTAAATTAATTAAAGACTGTACTATCTAGTAAAATATGCATATCATCAACAATAAAAGATATGGTGTATAAAAGAAAAAGAGAACTTGGAACCATATAAGCTCACAAATCGAGTCAGAGGTCGGAGTGTCGTTAAAACCTTACCTGTTGAAACCCTACTTAGGAACAAAACTCGAGGTCAAGGAAAAAGGTACACTCCTCTAAACACTAAACATCAATGTTTTAAAATAAATGATGAAAAATAAAGCAAGTTAAAAATGTTCCATGATAACACATCATTCGTGTCATCCAACATATCATCATTTGTAAAGGACCACACTCATGCTCTCTGAAAGAGCTAGAGTCGGCTGAAACAGGCTTTCTCTAAGTGATCCATAATCCGATTTACACCTCCCCCTGATGGGAGATCGACGGGGAGCATAATGCTCAACGATGTGATCCGATGTGTCCTCAGGCAATGCCCCAAAAGTGTTCCCCAAAGGAACGTATATAATAGTAACTAGCGTTGGCTTGGGGTCATCAATAACGTCAGTAATTTCCCTCAAGTCAAAGTCTTGCATTCCTACAGAGGCAAGGTTGTGATCATCAATATCGTCAGTTATATCCCCCAAGCCAGAATTCGGCATTCCAACAAAGTCAAGGAGGGGTGAAGAAGGGGCCACAAAGATGGCCGATTTTTGGTTGTCCACGTTATCATGTGGCCTATTTCCTCTCCTAGATTTGCTCCATTCTCGACGTACGGAAGCCCTTCGTTCACGGTGCTTAGTAGATTTCCGATAAGTAGTAGATGTATGATCCACTATCTTGCAGGATATACAAAACTCTGGGAGAGATGAAAAAGTGAACATGAGCAAATGATTTGTGACCATCTAATTGAAATGCAATGCGGTTTAGTGGAATGGTATGCATATCCACTTCTAAAAGAAGTCTAGCATAGTGGCCCATAGTGCCCTGTAAGGTACGCTCATCAATCATCACCAGTGTACCAGTGCAGACATCATTGCTTTCCAAGATCAAGGGATCCCAATACACCATTGAGAGATCCGAGAAACGAACCCAGTCTAAGCCAGAGATGACATGAAAGTGTTCGGATTGAAGTCGTTGGACCATTTTATGAGGTGGATGACTCCGGACTACAACTACCATGATCAAGTCCTGAAAATCCTGTTTCTATCCTCCACGGTGAAATATGCATATCAGTTATACCCAATTTTGTGGGGTAGATTAGCTCAACATAGGAGATTAATCAAATTCAATATAGATGTCTATCTGGGACTAATATATAAAATTTATACTCAATACGCAAAAACACACTCGATATTGTGTGTACCAAATGACCAAAAAATACATAATTACGATTCAATGTGGGTCAATTGTGATATTCGGATCTAGCCATAGATAATTCAATATATCTACCAAATGAAACCTTATATATATGCAGATTCTTGTATGTAATTGGATTTTAAGTAATATAAGATATATTCTCAATTGTCCAATTAAATTTTTTGATTCATCAAATTAGAATCAAATCAAAATTATTGCTAAATTGCACCATATAATTGAGTACACACAAGTGTAAATCTATTATATAAGTTATGTATGCCGGGTGGAATTAGGAGGAAGCTCTAGCTATTAAATTCTGAGGTAGCCTTAAATCCATCTATATGCATGTCATTAGGAAGCTCTAGCTATTCCTTACCTAACTAACGTGATTAACATAATCAAGAATTAATTAGTTATTCATATTCTACTCGATCCTCTTCATTTAAGTTCATAAAAAGGTGTGCATCAGCCACATATAGTAATTAATAAAAATACATAGAATGTCAAACATTCTGCATAAAATAAAGAGGGGTGGCAAGGGGGTATATATATATATATATATATTCAAGTAGAAGCAATATGCAGTTGATTTTAAAGGTTAGATTCACACCATATATACTTAATATTTCTTTTCTTGGTAATTCGACGGCCAAGGTTGTGCCAAGTACTACACTACTACAGATATAGTAGCATGCATAAAGCCTAACATGTTTTATTTATTTTAAAAAATAAGAAGCCAAGCTTGATATTGAAAGCTAGTGTGAAAACTAAAAAGGGCCTACAAGGATACTATTATTGAACCATGCGTGAGTTTATTAATTTACAAAAAGATTTTCATCATCAAAACATTCCAACTTGCATGGAATCATTCTCTTGTTTATTAGTGGAGTTCAATCATAAACTCAAACATGACTAGGAATTCATGTGTTAATCTAGTATTATTATTTTTATCTCTCATGTATGTCAATTTGGTAGTGTAATAAATAATCAGATCCAAATGTCTAATCGAATTTAAATATTTAAAAAAACAAATGTGTGAGATCGTCTCACCGTAAGATCAGGTGGGATATTATCACTTTTCAATATAAATTTATCACTTTTTAATGTAAAGTGTAACATTTTTCAACCTTTTATCTTAAAATAATACATTTTACAATTTTTTTTAATTTAAAGAGTACTATTTTTCTAAAAATTGATAACAATCAATTATAAAGTGATACCGGTCTCACACAAGACTTGTTCAATAAAATTTATACTCAATATGTAAAAACACGAACACACTCGAATGTGTGCATTCTAAATAACTGAAAAACAATTTGCTCTTCAATTTGGTCAATTGAGATATTCAGGTCATACAATAGATATAATACTAAATGACTGAAAGTCGTGCACTTTGCGATTCAATTTGAGTCGGTTAAGATCGGAAAATATTATCTATGCCATGATTTATAGACAAAATGTGCTTCTTTAATTTCTTTTGATGTATGTTATGTCAAATCCAATTTCTAAAGTTAATAAGGTAGAGGACCACTATGATCAAAAGTAGTATTCTCTTCCACTTTTCAACTTATAGACAAAGGGGGAATAACCTGTACATGTATATATGTTAATGAATAAATATTAAAGTGACGCGCGCGCGCTTTGAAAGTTCTAATTGAAAATATTGTTACAATGTCTAAGAAATTAAAGCAAGTCTAATATGTACTAATTACAATTCAAGCGTGCTAAGTTTAGGCCACGACTGGAAAATTAAAGTATCAAAAGGAAACTTTTTAAGAAAAATAAAATCTCAAAGCGTGGAAACTTGGATACTATGTAGGCAAGTTGTAATGTTAGTGACAAAAACTTTTACGAAACAAACTCATGTTAAGTGTTATGCTTTAATTTTGTATCACCACAAAACAATCAATCGTACAATACATCAAGGGGTCACACTTGCGTCACCCCTAGTACACCGTATCCCCTAGTTTTAATTTTAATTTTTTATTTACATTTTATGTGCACCCATTAATTTAATGAGTTCACCCCTAAATTATATTTTTACTACAGTTATCTGCACCCACTCATTTTATGAGTTCACCCCAAAATCATTTCTTTTTTACAACAATTATTTACACCCGCTCATTTTATGAGTTCGCCCCCAAATTATTTTTTTACCACAGTTATCTGCACCCCCCAAATCATATTTATACTACAGTTATCTGCACCCGCTCATTTTATGAGTTCACCCCAAATCATTTCTTTTTTACAACGGTTCTCTACACCCGCTAATTTTATAAGTTCACCCCTAATTTTTTTTACCACAATTCTCTGCACCCACTCATTTTATGAGTTCACCCCCAATTTTTTTTAAAATAATTACATTTAAAATACTATATTATCTTTTTATTAATTTACACAAAATATAATAATAAAATCAACCATAATTTATACATTTACAATATGTAGTCGAGTCATTGTCGAGTTACCATCGATTCACCACTAAATCACCCATATTTTAGAAAAAGAAAATCGTAAAAACATAATTTAAAAAATCTATCAAAATAAGGCACAAATCTCAAAAAAAAATTATTTTTAATTTTTCTTCCCATTTTCAGTTTTTATTCAAAAAAAATTATTTCTTCATTGTTTTCATTAGTATTTTTTAAAATTTTAATACAAAATAATATTATATGTATGATTTTATTATACTCAATAATACAATAAGTAATAATCAGTAATACACTAATACCATTAAAAATAATTAGTACTCCAATATCTTATACAATAACAAATAATTACACATATCTAATTATATTAAATAATACTAAAATCAATTATTAGTAATACCACGAACAGTAATCGGTAATACCATTAATATTAATCAATAAAATTTTATACAATAACAAATAATTCCACACATCCAATTATATTCAATAATACTAAAAACAATTATCAGTAATACAATGAACAGTAATTAGTAATATCATGAACATTGATCAGTAATATCTTATACAATAATAAATAATTCCACAAATCTAATTATATTAAGTAATACCATAATCAATAATATGTAATACCATAAAAAATAATAATAATAATCAGTAATGTCTTAAACAATAATAAATAATTTCACACAATCAATAATACCACAAACAATAACCAGTAATACCACAATTAATAATTAATAATACTGTAATCAGTAATCATTAATTTTAATTCATTTGTATATTAATAGTAATACTACAATCAATAAATAGTAATACCAGTACCTGTCACGCCCCATTTTTCATAAAAGTAGATTTTACGAAAATACTTGACAATTTTAAAAATAAAAGGGCATGAACTACAATTTTAACCTAAGAAGTCATTTTACGAATTTATTTAACAATAAAATTATTTAAATTGCAGCGGAAGACTCAATGAATAAATAGTAACTTAAAATAAATCTAGAATATTAATTGAATCAAGCCTCAAAATCTCACAAAAAGTTTAATACATGAAATGAAATAACTTAATTACTTTACTAAATATTAATAGATTTGTCATCCACCGCTCCTCTTCACTATCAGCTCCTTAACCTATAATGTTAAAATGAAGGGGTGAGTATGCAAACACACTCAGTGGGGCCCAGCTGTTCAAAGTTAAATATTAAACAGATAGTTAAACACATCAATGCAAACATGAGAATATTGTCACATTCTGAACTGACTGATAAACTGACTGAGCACTGCGAGCCTTGCCAAAGCCATTTTAATGACCCTGGTGATTCTCGAGGACAACTTATATGGTCCCGGACCCGTGAACTAGTCCCTGGCTATCTGATTTCATAACATGGATAACATGGAACATAACACGTAGCAGACATATCCAACATATCACGTAAAACATTTAACAATGAACAACTTGCTCTACTAACCACTGTAGAGATAATTAATGAATAAGAAACCCCACCTGAGATGAATATCGTGGATGCAATGAATGTAATGAAATAACTTTAAGTCCTCGTCACCCAAAATAATTAAGTAATATGTCTTAAAATTATAATACGTATGTAATCGAACCAATCGCTTTGCTAGTTCCAAAATAACCAAAGTATTATACCCATATATACATATATAATGGAGTATATGAATGAATATGCCTACTGGACTTATTAACGTAACTAATTTTATAAGCTAAATTAATTTAGCTATGACCAAGTAGTCATTTAAAAGCCAAAACAAGCATTCTGGAGTTGGCTTAATAAATCAGCGCATATGTTTGAAAATCAATTAATTAAAATCTGGGGTTTTGACTCGTAAATCAACCATTGAAAATGACTCGTAAAGTAACATTGTTTTCGCTGCTGTAATTTTCGAAAATTCAAGAAGAGAATAACTTGGCCATAATATAAATTAACACAGATATTCGAGTTTGGAAAAACAATTAACTTACAGAATCTGAGGCATCGAGACCTGCTTCGTAGAGAAATCGGATTTACGGCTGTTAAAAATATATGTTCTATGATCTAGGGTTAAAATCTATTATATATGTATAAATAAATCGGCTTGGCCTTGAGATGAAAATTATGATTTAAAATCTTAAAAGCCTAAATTTAAATGGGCTTTGAATATTTATATTAAATTAATAATTAAATATATACTTGTATATTTATATAAAAAAATTACGGATATTACAGTACCAATAACTAATAGTACCATAAAAAAAAAAAAGTGGAGGAAGTGCAAATCGGGGTGTACTGAAGAAAATAGGGGGTGCACATTACCAAACCCAATTGAAGGGAACCCTAGCCCAATGGGAGGGCACCCTAGGTCAGCAGTCGTCGTTTGAGATTTCATCAGCAAGGTCACCGGCTTTGAGTGTCGGTCGGTTAGAGATCCATCGGCAACATACTCACATTCCTCCGTCGGGCTGCCGTCAGCCGGAGGAAGAGGATGCACAGTAGCATGATGAAGAAGACGGACAAAGCAATATAGCTTCAATTTAGGCAGAGATGAACGACGAGAGAGAGGCGGCGTCGATCCGAGTGTTGCAGGCGAGAGCCATTGATGCCGAAGAAGCTCCTGGATCGCGAACACAAGGTAGATTGATCGAAGCAGTCGCGTCGGTGGTCGAAATGAGAAGAGAATTCCGGCCGACATGGATCATTGCCGAGATGGAAGATGATGTCGATTGTCATGGAAGTGAAGAATCGCGATTGCGATTCGAATATGGGTCTTGGGCTTCAGCGGCCGGGACGGAAGCGCCGCCGTCGCCGTCAAGGGGGTGGTCGGGCATGGTGGTGGTTGGGTCACCCGCCGATCGGCATGAATTTTCGGCAGGTCCTTTACTCATCAAATTAAAATTGAAATTCAAGTGCACTGCCGATCGACTATAATAAAATCATGCCTATAATATTATATTTTATTAAAATTAAAAAAATACACATGCAAAAAATGTAAAAGAAATGTAGGAAAAATTAAAATAAAAAAGGAAAAGGAAAAAAAAATGAAGAAATAAAAAATTTGGAAAAAAAAAATTAAAAATGGAAAAAGAGTAGGGGAAAGGAAAATTAAAAAGTAAAAAATCGAGATTTATGGCTAATTTCGATTTTTTTTTTATTAATTATATTTTTACGATTTTTTTTAAAAATATGGGTGACTTGGTGGTGAATCGATTTTTTAGAGTTTATTTTATTATATTTTGTGTACATTAATAAAAGGATAATATATTCTTTTAAATGTGATTATTTTTCTAAAAATATTTTGGGGTGAACTCATAAAATGTGCGAGTGCAGATAATCGTGGTAAAACAATAATATGTGGGTGAACTCATAAAATGAGCGGGTATAGATAACTGTGGTAAAAAATAATTTGGGGGTGAACTCATAAAATGAGCGGATGTAGATAACTGTTGTAAAAATATGATTAGGAGGTGAACTCATTAAATTAGTGGGTGCAGATAAAATATAAATAAAAAATCGAAATTGAAATTAGGGGGTGCAAATCATTATTGGGTGAACTAAAAAAATTTGTGGGTGTGAGTTTATTGAGGGTGAACTGAGTAAACAGATGGGTGTGTGACTGGAATCTGAGGCCCAGTCCCAAGGAAGGCCCAATAGCTGGAAACTCATAGGTAGGGAGCATGGTGCATCCAAGTGTATACAAGTATTTGTCGACATCAAGATATATATCACACAAGTAGGGGAGTGCGGATTCAGGATTCGAGTTTTGGAAAAAAAATTGTGATAAAAAATACTAGATAATATATATATATATATATATATATATATATATATATATATAATTATACTTACACATACAAATACACAAACATATATTTGAAATTATGATACTAAGTTCGCACCCCAAGAAAACTTGTTTTTAGTAATAAAATGGGAAAATATCATTTTTAGTCACCGAAGTTTAACTCTTTTCAGATTTGGTCATCCACATTTAATCACTATCAAAATTGGTCACCCACATTTACTCACTATCAAAATTGGTCACTCACTTATTCTTTTTTTATCAAAATTGGTGTTGATGTTAGTCAATCTTTTATTGACTAATGGAGAAAGAGTTCTGAGCGCCAATTTTCTTTTTAACATCATTTCCCTTTTTTAATTCTTAAACTCTAAATCTCAATTTTTTTTCAATTTCTAATTATAAAAATTCATAAACCCTGAACCTCCATTTTCAAATTTTTTTCACATAAAATTAATTGAAAATAAATTCAACACAATATTAATAGAACATAAAATTAATATATACACGGGGTTTTTTCACATAAAATTATTTTACTAATTTTTACTAGTGTTGAAAAAAATATACAGGTTTACTGTGTTGAAAAATAAATAAGGGAAAATATCAATTTTGGTCACCCAGTTTTACCTATTTTCATATTTGGTCACCCACATTTAGTCACTGTCAAAATTGGTCACCCAGTTATTATTTTTTATCAAAATTGATCACTCTGTTGGGGTCAATCTGTCATTGACTAACGGAGAAAGAGTTATGAGCCGTGAAATTTCTCAAAACCTAGATTAAAAAATTCTCATGCATCTTCCAGAAGCACGAATGAAACATGTGCAAAAATATTTATAATAGGTGAGAAGAAATTGTGATGCATCTTTTATCTTTTAGTGGTTTATTATAGATAATTAGGAAATGAGAAACTCAGGAGTTAGAAATTTATTTCAATTAATTTTAAATGTCCAATTGTTTGACTAATATTTCAAGAAATCTGCAATAATGATCTTAATAAAAAAATATTTAGAACGAAATCTTGAATGAATAATTTTAGAAAACTGTTAACAATTAATATTCACCACAAATTATGCTCCAATAATTATAAATTGGGAAATGAATTGAAATAAATTTATATCTCCAATTATTATACAAATTCAATATGAAATCAAGAATTGAAAAACAGAGTACAATTGTTCAAAAAAAAAAACCAGAGTACAAACAAAGTTTCATTCTATCTCTTGAGTTTCTCATTTCCTGTAAAATAAAAAGTAAACCAACAACAAATGAATTCATAATTGAGTTAAATAATTATTAAAAATTTACTATTTTTTTACTATCAGAATTACGTACAAGTTGATTGAATCACGTTATGCTGAGAATTCTTTCTGATCAGGACTTCTGATCTATAAGATAAATATAATAAAATAATTTTGTCATAAAAAATTTAAAACTTAAATTAAAATAAGAAATAATGTATAATTTTTGTGATTGACTAAGATTCTTCAATGGGTATTTTTTCACGCCCCGGTAGGTTCCACATGTTTCATTCTTGCTACTGCGTTTGTTTCATTAGTTTCTAGAAGATGCATCAGAGTTTTTAATGTTTTGAAAATTTTGAGCTGAAAACTCTTTCTCCGTTAGTCAATGACAGATTGACTAACGGAATGATCAATTTTGATAGAATATAATAAGTGAGTGACCAATTTTGATAGTGACTAAATGTGAGTGACCAAATATGAAAAGAGGTAAAACTGAATGACCAAAATTGATATTTTCCCAATAAATAAATATAATAATTCAAAAAAATTAGATATATCAATAAAAAAAATTAATTAAAAAACTTTGTATATATTAATTTTATGTTATATCTATTAATATTACTGGTGTTGAATTTATTTTCAATTAATTTTATGTGAAAAAAATTGGGTTTAGGGTTTATGAATTTTTATTAGTAGAAATTGATTTTTTTTTTTTATTTTTTTTTTTTGGGGATTTATGGTTTAGGAATTAAAAGAGGGGAATAATGTTAAAAAAAGTTAGCGTTCAGAATCCTTTCTCCGTTAGTCAATAACAAATTGACTAACAGCAGTACCAATTTTAATAGAAAAGAATAAGTGAGTGACCAATTTTGATAATGAGTAAATGTGGGTGACCAAATTTGAAAAGAGGTAAACTTCGGTGACTAAAAGTGATATTTTCCCTAATAAAATCCTCTCATTATTATTGTTCAGCTAAAAGTCTTTAGTGACAGAAAATTGAGAATTAATGACAGAATTTATCACTAAAAGTCAATTCATGTCATTCAAAGTTTTTAGTTAGAAAAGCTATAATGGCATGATTTATGTCAATAAGTCAATTTTCTTATAGTGTTGTTCTATTATATAATCTAGTATTGATAATTGAAAAATAAAATGAACATTCAAAATTATTGAACAATAAAGACTAACGTTAATTATATTAAATTACTAAATCTTATTTTCTTCAATAATTCTATTTTATTTTTTAAGAGGCTAAGTTTTTGTATTCATATAATACTGCTATATGAGTTAATTGCAAACATGTGGTCTTCTCAAACATAAAAAATATTATTCTTTTGTAATTAAAATACATACATACAATTATTTATATTTATAAGTATCAAAAGTGCAATAATAATCTATCATTAATTTTATTATTGATTTTACTTAATTAAAAAAAATACTAAAAAATTAAAATTGAATATATGTATAAATATATAGGGGGTAGGGTGGGGGAGTTAGGACCTCGTTCTATAAGATATTTAGTTTCGCTCCTGCACACAAGGACAATTAAATGAAATGAAAATACAAACAATCATAAACTTACGTGGTTTGATCATAAGATCTACGCTCACGGAAGATATAAGTACTCTTTACTAAGAATTTATGCAAGTTTACATATTATAATCTTCCAATCACTCAGGGACTGACAAGCCAAGAATAAGAAATCATAATTTATGTATTCTAATTTGAACTTTATATATGATTGATTGATTCAATCCTTCCATCATACAAATGACTTGTATTTATACATGTATAATGCACAACGAACTGTTAACAATTAACTTTTAATTGACATGTAATGAAAAACGGCTCCCAACAACCTTCGAGATAGTTTCTGAAAACTGCCATATAATCAGATAACTTTAGCTTCTTTCAGCTAATTTGACTATCAGTTGACTTGGCCTCAGATGTTATGATTTTAACTTAACTGAGATAAGTTCAGATGACTTATTCAGACTCAAATGGATTGTCTTCATACGATCGAGTGAGATGACTCAATACCAGATGAAATAGCTTATCAATTGAGATGACTAAATCACTTAGCCGTGTTGACAACTTTCATACGACTTATTTACTACAGTAGAGTTGTCCAACTAACATGATTCTTATCCACACACACCTGCAATAGAATCAGATTTGTTTTTATTTATATTTCTAGAGTCTCCCATATTTTGTTTTACTCTGTTGGTGTTCTTTCTATTTTTTTGTTGGTTTGTTCATTGTAGATTCTATGAGATAAAAATAGGCTCAAATTTTACGTTAGCTACTTTTAAAACTTATATAAGTAATTTATAATTTACATCCTTTCATTAAAAATACTTTTTAGTAGCTAATAATATCTTGCGTCACATAGTAGTTTTTAATGACATTTTTTGTAAAAGCAAAAAATAATATATAAGTTACAAATTGCTAAAAATATGATTTAACTTCGAAAAAATTACTACTCCCTCCGTCCGTTAATGACTTTTGTATATGTAATTGAGGATATTGTGATCATGGTGGAGTTTATAAAAAGTTTTTCATTTTAAGGGGATAAAATTATTGTAGGAGGTCGCAAAAATGAAGGTGTGAAAGTTATTGTGTAATGGAGAGAATACTATTTACCTCTGTTTTCACTAAAAATAAAAAATAAAAATGTGTGAAACAGTTTCTCCTTTTTAATTCAGATTTCGATTTGTTTTAAAACGATTTGTTTTAAAACATGATTCAAATAGAGTCATAAGTTTAGATATAAGACCGTATCATATAAATTAAAATTAAATGTATTTATATTCACCCAACTCATTTATAGTCGTGTGGAGGATTGGCTTAAATCATTGGAGATAGACCCGATTTCAATCAATCATTTTTATTCTTTTATATCATAATTTAGATAAGAAGAAATATGATAAATGAATTGATGGTTTTAAATTAAAGGAGTCAATTTTTTCAAGTGTGGATAAACACGAAGGACAAATTAGGAAAGCAAGATTACGCATGCAAAGAAGATGTTTGGTGGGCCTTACCTTACTAACAAAATACTACTATATAATTAGAAAGGCCCAGAAAAGTAGACTTGGGCCACTTATACTGATAGTTACAATGCACACCCATTCCCAACATTGATTCGTATCCTTGAGATTTGTTACATTTTCACTCAAAATAATTTACCTCTTAAGTGTAATTGTGTATTTTTTTGAATTTTTAAGCGTAAAAAATAACTTACCGAAAATCGTATGAATTTTATTATAGTATTGCAAGTATACAATCAATTAATATCGACATAAAACTTAACAGAGAATGAATCCCAAAACTATACGTCGACATGGTGTTATAGAAGCTAAACAGAAAATTAAACAAATAATAAGCAGAACAAACAACTAAGTACACAATTAATTAAACTAACTCCCGATATAAAAGTGCAAATGGAATAATTGCTTCGGGTGTTTTTCTTATGTGAGGTCACTAATGAATTAACAAATTAACTACATGATTAAACTGAATGACTTGATTTGTGCTAAAAGTTATCACATAAATGTGTAGACCAATTAATCACTTTTGAGACGTAGGTAGCTCATCTAATTAATATCATAAGCTTTTATGACAGTGAACTTGTAAATAGGAGTGCACAAAAAAAGACCGGAACCGGACCGACAGGTTAGTTTCCGCTCCGGTCTCCGGTCCTTCAAATTTTGAATTCCGGTTTTCCGGTCCAGTCCGATCTAAGACCGGAATTTTCTGTTCTGAACCGGTTTGGACCGGAATTTTTTTTTTACTTTTTTTTTAATATGTTTTTTTACTAATGCACTCTCATTTATTTTTCAAAACCAAGTAATTAGTGAGGATGTGAGGTAAAATTGTTAAGATCTATTACGTTTTTTCAAATATATAATTTAACAAACATATTTAATTTACTTTTAGGGTCAAAAGATCATTAATAATAATGTAAATAAAATTCACATTGGTGTAGGTTGATTTAAAATGAAGAGCAACACTTTAATTTTCATACACAAGTTCATCAATCTTGTTATTACTTCCATAAACTTGAAAAAAATTCTTTAAAAAAAAAATATCTGATCTAAACCCGGACCGGAATTTACCGATCCGGTCTCCGGTCCATCCATTGGGACAGATTCCGGTTTCGGACCGGTGCACACCCCTACTTGTAAACACTTTCAACACGGTTATTAATGCCTACGATTCGCTCATCACCAATCTCCTAGATGACTTTTATTCGATTAATGTCTAATGTTGTCGATCTAGTAATTAACCGTCTCTCGGTTAAGTTAATAACTATTAAAGTCAAATTAGTTATTCAAGTATTTCACATACATCTATCATGCAAACTCAACTCTCTTGCAATTCACAAAATCGTAAATACTAAATAATAAAAATAATCAATTAATTCAATCACACAGTTCACAACAATATAAGCAATTAAACAAAGACATAGACTAATGACACAATTAATTCATAAATTAACCACATAATTTTAACATACAAAGCAATCAAAGCTTACCTACAGTGCTACAATGAATGCCCATGACTAAATCAACAATTAAAAGGAAACCCATGAAAAATAAGTAACAATGGATGATCTTTTGTGAATACACTCACTCACAGCTCAATTCACACCCATATTTTTTTTAAATACACCCATTGACAGAAATTGTATATGATCGTCTTCTCCGAGTAGTTTTCGGCCACCCCAGACCGCAGTCGAACGCTGCAATATACAACGGCCTTAATCTTTAAATATTCTTTAATAATTGTTATGGGTCAAGAGCAATAATATATGTTACTAAATAGTATAATGTGAATTACTTAATCAATAAAAATACTAGAAAAAAAATCTTTTACAACATAAAAAAATCAGTATTACTATATAAAATTGTGTTATTACTACATGTAATAATGTGTTTAACTACATAAAAAATTATATGTTACTACATTCTACGGTTTGAATTATTACATTGAATATGCGTATGTTACTATATGTAACTTTATCAAATGATCTAATATTTTTTGCATCATTCTGCAATAAAACAATTTGTATTACAACATGGTTATTTTGTTTACTATATGCGATAATATATGTTACTACATATTATAGTGTGAGTTACTACATCAACAAAAACACTAGAAAAAAACGTGTTACTAAATAAAAGAATTTGTATTATTATATAAAATAGTTTGTGTTATTACTACATAAAATAATGTGTGTTACTACATATTCCAATTTGAAATACTACATTTAATATTTCGCGTTCGGTAATAAAATAAAAGATAAAAAAAAAAATAACAGAAACGGGTAAAATAAACGGGTTTAAAATTTCGGTCAAAATTAAAACACAAGTGGGCCAATTGACAAATAAATTAAAAATTATCACAAATGAATTAATGGTGACCCAATAATATATATTTTCGGCCCATTAATTTAATAAGTTAATATTTTCAGCTCAATTGACTTAATTGGTCAATATTGCATGTATGCAATATTGCATATAATTTTTTGTAAAATAACAAAGCATGAATAGAAACGAGATTAACATACAAAATATTAAAATTAAAGAAAGATATCACCTAAGGTTGTGTTTGGATGATTTGATTTGATTTGAAGAGGTATTTCAAATGAAAGAATTTAAAAATAGATGAATTTCAAATGACATAGTTTTAGTGAGGATTTTAAATCTCTCTCAATTTTAACTAAAAGTGTGTGGACATAAATTTAAGTATTTGAAATTCATTCATAATCCAAACATGTATAATGAATTTGGACTGTGAATTTGAAATTCATAAACCAAAATCCACCCAACCAAACGTAGCCTAAGGGCATGTTTGTTTTGGGATTTTGAGGATTTTGAAATCCGAATTTCAAAATCTAGTGGATTTTAAAATCCTAATGCTTTTTGTGTTTTGTGTTTGTTTTGGGATTTATGTAGGGTAGGATTTAACTTTATAGTATAGGATTATAGGTTTTATAGGTGGTTTGTAGGTATTTATAGGGTGAAATTTTGAAATTCAGAATCAAAATTCCAAAGTGTAACGGGGATGGAGTTTCGAAATCCCAAATTCGAATTTTCCATCCCAAAACAAACATGCCCTGAGAGTTTCAAATTCTTCAATGCTTACAACAAAATAAAATACCCAATTAATATTTGAAAAAACAAATGATACGGTTGTGACGCCAAAATGAGGAAGACATTGGGCTTTGGACTGCCTGAGTTGGGCCTTTAGCTAAAATCAATAAGGATACGGTTATCTACACCTCCATATTTGTTAAACGCACTCCCCTATTTTATTTATTAATTTAAAAATAATGTAAAAAAACCTAAATATTTTTTAAGTAAAAGTATAATTAGTAGATGCACCCTCACTACTACATACGCTCCCCCTTAAAAATATTCAAACCTTAATTCTAATTGTAGTCGTCGTCGACACCACTTCTGGCAGCCGTCGGCGCCACCCATCACCTCCGCACCACCAACTCCACATAAACAGTGTTAAAGTCTCATAAAAATCTTAGAAGTTTTAGAAAATTACACTAATTTGTCGAAAAAAATTAAAAAAAATCGACAATAAATTATCGAAATTATACATTATTGTCAGCAATAGTGTATATTTTCGACACTGGTATATCGAAAATAATAAGAAAAAAAAAACTTACCTTAAATGTTGTTGTAGAAGAACAAAAATGAGGTTGGGGGCGGGGTGATGTGTTTCTATGGGGAAGTGGGGGTTGTTGAGGTTTGGAGTTGGGGGAGGAGGATGGTTTTTTTTTTTTTTAAGTAATTGTGGAGGTGGAGGTGGAGGTTGCGGGACGGTGGGTGGGGACATGGCCGGTGGAGGAAATGCTTTTTTTTAGAAGAAAAGAAATGAGAGAAATTATGATTTTTTTAGGTGGAGTGTATTTACTAAAGGCGTATTTTTAGAGCGAAGAAGGTCGAAGACGCCGCTACTGTTTCAAGAATAAGGTCGACGCCGCCGCCGCTGTTTCAAGAATAAGGTCGACGACGCCCCTAGATTTGTCAAAATCAGTCCAGCCCACCCGACTTTCAGGCCAGGTTAGGTTGTATTTATGGTGGCCCGGCCCAGATGGCCCACTAGATCGATCGGGGTCAGACCGGGCTTGGCCCGATTCCCAGTTTAAAAAATATATTAATAATAATTAATTCTTAAATTTCATACAGAAAGGTAGAGGAATTGAAACATATTACGTGTTTTATATCCCATTCCCAAATTAAAAACCCAAGCTATACCACCACACACAACTGCCCACCTTCTCCTTGAATACGTCGGCGGCGGAATCCCATCTCTAGGAACGAGCAGTAGCTAGCAGTGTAGCACCTCCTGTTCAAGGGTAGCAGACCTCCGGGCAGTGGCAACAGCAGCTAACGAGACCTCACGCACAATAGCACAAGGTTGGTCCTCCACGGCTCACGCCCACCTTTGGTACTCCACGCAGCCCACCTCCAACCTCTAGGTATTTATACAAGTGATTTGAGAGGGATATAAAAAAAAAAAAAAAAAAGAGGAAGACAAAGATTTGATTGAGAGGGATTATTACAAAGAAATAGAAGGATTCATTTTTTTAGGAGAGAGAGAGGGATTGTTGTAATATGTAGGGTTTCGGTGCCACCGGCCGCCACTCGACTCGGGTCACACGAACGGACTTAGACACGTGTCGGATTCTATCGGAACGTAGTGGACACAACCAAAGAACTAGATGGGTAGCACTTCACCTCATTGTTCTCTCACTTTTCAATCTCACGTTTTCATCACGCGTCTTTCATTGTTAATGCAGAGAGTGACTCAGTATAAATGGGAAGGTTGCCAAAAATTAGGGCAACAACAAGTCCCTTGTGTGAAGGCTCAATGGTCAAAACAACACATGGCTAAATCAACATTCTCCACCTTTTTTTCCATCCCCAACTACAATCCAAAATCTGTAAATAGTTAGTCATCGTCGCCCAACCCACTCCCACGTACTTGCAAAAGACAACACACAAAGAAAAAATAAAGAAACATACCAAATTTGTCTTCGTACGTAAAAGTTAGTCCACAAAGAAAAACACACAGAGACAAGTGCTCCACCTCACTTGAAGCAATCACAAAGGCAAGCTCCACCTAGGGGTGAGCAGAACTCGGAAAAAACCAAAGAAATCGACGGAACCGAAATTAAAATTTCGGTTCGATTATAGTTTTCATTTTTTTCAAATTCGGGTTTCGATTCGGTTCGGTTTCGATTTTTTTACGGAAAAAACCCAATATACACATATATAATATATTAATATATATTTTATATATATAATATAAATTTTTTATATAACCTAATAAGTAATAACCCCACTCCCCACCACGTCTTCTAAGTCAGAAACAAAAAACCCTAGTTACTTTCACTCAAAATCCTCCCAAAATCCTCCCCATCGTCTGCCCCAAGCGGCCAGCCTCCCAGTTCAGGCTTTAGCAACAGCGGCTGAGCGGCCAGCGAAGATACACGCAGCCCACCGCGACGCGACGCCGGCACCGACACATACTACCCAGTACCCATGAACGGCGACAGTGATACCGACAGCAGAGGTAAATTTTTTGTTCTAATTTAATGTTTTGTTCTGTTTATGGTATGCTTAGGAGTTAGAACTTAGAATTATATTTTTTGTTATAATTTAATGTTAATTTGTTTATAGTATGCTTAGGATTATATGTTCTATGCTAAATTCTAATTTAATGATTCTTGTAGATGTCAACCACACTTGAAGAATCTGGAGGCATAGGAAGCAATCTATCACCGTCGATGCCACTTACTCAGGGGACTCATACTACTCAACCTTCAAATGCTACACTACCACCAAGGCCAGTGAAACGAAAACCTAGTACGAGGTTAAGATCCAAAGTGTGGGATCACAAGTGAAGACGATGAATAATTGCTCAAAAAAACCCTCACAATCAAGAAACACGTCAAACCTTGTTAAATTAGCAACACACTGTTAATGAGGGAGTGGGTACTCTTGGTACATGGAAGTTTGATCAAGCTGAAATTAGGCAAACGCTTGTAGAAATGGTTGTTGAAGATGAGTTGCCATTCAAATTTGTGGAGGGTGAGGGGTTTAAGAAATACATGTCTAGATGTTGTCCTAGGTTTGTAATTCCTTCTAGATGGGCGGTGTCAAGAGAATGTTTTGATTAGTATGAAAAAGAAAGGTCCATGTTAAAGTCTTTCATGAAAATACATTGTGAAAGAATTTGCATTACTACTGATACTTGGACCTCGTTGTAAAGAACTTATTATATGTGTGTTACTGGTCATTTCATTGATGAAAATTGGTGTTTGCATAAGAAAATATGAATTTTGTGCCCGTGTCTAGTCATAAGGGGGATTACATTGGTGTTCAGTGTAACCGTAGATAATGCGAGTTCAGTGTAACTTGTCTTATAGATTGGGGGTTGAAAAAGGTGTTCAGTGTAACCGTAGATAATGCGAGTTCAAATGATACGGCTGTAACATTCTTGTCAAAGAGGTTGTTGAATTGGAGAATTGCTATATCTAGTTGCAAGTACATTCATATGCGATGTATTGCACATGTGATTAGTTTAGTTGTTAATGATGGCTTGAAAGACATTATCCCTTCAGTGAAGCGTGTGAGAAATATGATTAGATACATTTGTAATTCACCTACAAGATTGAAATTTTTAAGATTATGTAGAGTGGGAAGGGATAGAAAGCAAGAGTTATTTGTGTTGTGATGTGTCTACTAGGTGGAACTCAACATATTTAATGCTTAGAACTGCCGAAAAGTTTCAAAGTGCATTTGAGAGGTATGATGAACAAGATACAAGCTTTAAGTCTAATTTGTGAAAGGATGGGGTTGATGGGGTTCCAACTGTAGAAGATTTATGTGTTGTTCATAGGTATGCTGATTTATTGAAGCATTTTTACAAGTCTACTTTGCGCATTTCTGGGTCTTTATATGTCACTTAAAGCTCATTTTTTTAGTGAAATTAATGATTTATTTGCAATTTTGAATTAGTGGTGTGGAAGTACAAATCTCAAGATCATGAAAATGGGGTTGATAATGAAGAAAAATTTTGATAAATATTGGGGGGATCCAGAAAAGATGAATAAAATCATTTTCTTTGTTGTTGTATTTGAACCACATAATAAGTTTGAGTACATGCAATACACTTTGTGTGGGATGTATGGGGATGAAATAGGTAACAGTATTTTTAATTGTGTGAAGAGTGAATCATATGAGTTGTTTGATGAATATTTGAAACTTTATAATCCGGAGGGTGATGTAAGTGATTGTGGTGGTGGTGGTAGCAACTCTAGTTCTAGAGAAGTGACTGGGTGTGGAAGGATTGGTAAAAGGCCAGCATCGATTTTTAAATCAAGGCTTAAGAGGCAAAGAATTGAGAGTGGTTTGTCCGGAAGCAAGAAAAATGAACTAGATACTTACTTGAGTAAAACTGTCATAGAGGATGAAGAAAATTTTGATGTGTTGAGGTGGTGGTCAAACTCTTCAAGATTCTCAACTCTTTTACGAATGGCCTGTGATATCTTGGTCGTTCCAATTTCAACGGTCGCATCAGAGTCGGCATTTAGTACCGATGGTAGAGTACTAGATGCATTTATGAGTTCTTTAACTCCTATGATTGTTGAAGCTTTTATATGTGGACAAGATTGGATATGAGGTTCACGACAACCCATATGTATTGAAGAACAATTGGAGGAGCTTGAAAAATTCGAAGGTAACGAATTCATTATTAATTTAATTTTTCATAGTTTTCATATTTATTCACATAATTTTTGTATTTATTTTTAGGTTTGCCAAATGTTGGACTTGGAGGATTATCGTGCACCAACAATTAGAAGAATTTGATGGAGGAATATTTGGATGTCTATGATTTGTCTTTTTTTTGTTGAACTATGGACTATTATGAATTGTGATTTTCATTTTCTATGGATTGTATTCATATTATGATTTGTTATGGACTGTGGAGTATGGACTGTAATGACTTATGATTTGCTATGGACTGTAATGAACTATGATTTGCCTATGATTTGTTATGGACTGTAATGACCTATTGTTTGCTATTGATAATTATGAATTATGATTCTGTAATTTTTTATGTTACGGGCTAATGGGCTACTAGTTTTAATGTATTTTTTATGTTATTTATTTAGGTGCAATAGATATTTAATTGTTGTATTGTAAAAGGCCCACAAAAAAAGCCCAAAAAGAAACCCAATAACAGATCGGTTTTTCGGTTAATAACCGAAACCGAACCAAATTTTTTGGTTCAGTTATAGTCCGATTTTGCATATTTTCAGTTCGGTCACCGAATTCGAATAGTTCGATTTTGTCGGTTTTGGAAATTCGGTTTGATTCGGTAACCGAACCGACCGATGCTCACCTCTAGCTCCACCTCATTGGGAGCAACCACAAAGACTCGCACAAAGTCACAAAGGCATGATATCACAAAGCATAATCATGAAATCACAAAGACGAAATCACTCCATCACACTAGGAATAATCTCAAAACACAAAGAAGCAAGCATTCATGCATAACAACACAAAGAGAATGCACTGAAAAAGCACACAAAAAATACCACAAAGATCAAGACACAAAGCTCAATAAACATGTAACTAGATGAATATGGGGTAGGGAAAAACATGAAACCGCAATGTATGAAGTCATGCATAACACACATACCCGTAATTCCATGGAACCCACAAGTATAATCATGCAAACCATTCCGCTAACAGGGATGCGCCATCTTCGTGAACATGTCGTCGTCGTTCGGAGCTTTGTCCCGTTCGCCGCCGTCGAAGCTCCTCCGCCTGCAGCCTCCGCCGTCGCCGCTCGCAGTCTATAGCAGCGCCACCGTGTCGCTACGCCCCTGTGCGCTTGGAGCCTAGCTGTGTCGCCTCCTCCGTGTCCGGCGTCGCCTCTGCTCTCGACCAGGAGCAGCTGTTGCCGTCGCCTGAAGAATCCGCCTCCGGTAAGAATTGGTTTGGTAGAGAAAGTTAAAGTTTCCTTTTCTCACTCATAGTGTATGTTGCTAAAGGTAATAAAAAGGTAAATTTTCTTCCTTTTTTATTTATGATGCATGAGTTGTTGTTGGGAAGTAGAGGGTGAATTATTTTTTATTCTGTTTCTACAGTAGGGCTATTAGGCTTGCTTTTAATTTTTAATTGAATTAAATGGACTATGCTCGGTTTTTATATTATGTAGTGGGTTATGGATTTATGGGTATGCTAGTGAATTAGTTTATGCATATTAATTTAAGTTAATTGAGTTATTTGGTTTAAATTATTTTACCCCTCGGTAATCGTATTTATCTAGCCATTTTTGTTCTGTTAAAATTTGTGGCTAAGTTATTTGTTCTAGATTAGTTTTGGTTCTTAGTCTTAATGGAAAAGGACAAAAGTAAAATTAATTTATGTGGCGCTCATGGATGGTGTGGTGATTTGAGATCCTTACCTAGGGTCTCGCTCTGGTATAACAACTAAACTCATTTTTTTTACTGGTTTTGTAGCGTAGCTCTTGGTCGGGGATTATATGATTGGGATTTGTGTGCTGTAGATTTTAGGATATCTTTGTGAGTCCTATTTTTTTGTGATTAATTTATTTACCCCTTTGTGTATCGTAAATGTTATTGCTTCCGCTTGTTCTCTGTGATATTTCTTTGTGTTGATGGTTCTTTGTGATATTTTTCTTTGCTCTTGGTATCTTTAGAATATTTCCTTTGTGGTTAATTGTTTGGTGCATGTTGTTTACTTTCTGCAATTTTGTGTTGCTCTATGATTTTATTTGTGATGCATGAGTAGATGATGGGCCAGTGGGAAGGTGGAGGAATAGTTTGCATGATTATACTTGTGGGTTCTATGGAAATTACGGGTATGTATTTATATGTATGTGTGTTATGCATGACTTTATACATTGTGGTTTCATTTTTTTTTCCCTACCCCATATTCATCTACTTGCATGTTTATTGAGCTTTGTGTCTTAATCTTTGTGATATTCTTTCTGAGACCTTTGGTTATCTCCAAATGTTGGGATTTAGCCCATGTGTTGTTTTGGTCATTGGGCCTTCACACAAAGGCCCAACTTGTTGTTGCCCTAGTTCTTGGGAGTCTTCCCATTTATACTGAGTCACCCTCTCCATTAACAATGAAAGACGCGTGATGAAAACGTGAGATTAGAGAGTGAGAGAACAGTGAGGTGAAGTGCTACCAATCTAGTTCCTTGTTTGTCTTCACTACGTCCCGATAGAATCCGACACGTGTTTGAGCCTGTTCGTGTGACCCGAGTCAAGTGGCGCCGAAACCCAACATAATATATTTTGCAATACCTTAATCTTTTTATTTGAAATCTTAAATTTTCGAGTTCCTTCTTCAGATTTGTTAGCAGATATGTTTTTGGTGATGTAGGGGTAATAATGATTACGCATGGGTTGTGGGATACCGTTGAGCCCTTAAATTTTGTATTATTCAAATATTGAGAATTTTTATTTTTAATTAAAATAAAAAATAATAATAATAAAACACGGGCTATTTTGGCCCGGTGGCCCGACAGCCCAACCAGGGCCAGACTGGGCCTCATATTTCCAGGCCCGGTAGCAATCGGGCTGGGCCAGGCCAGCCCGTCCCGACAAAAAACGTGTGGCCTGACAGGTTGGAACCGGGCTAGCCCGACCCAGGCCATTTGACAACCCTAGACGCCCCTCCTCCCTCGCGATGTCGCTGCTACTGTTTCAAGAAGAAGAAGGTCGACGACACAGCTGCTTCCTTTCAGTTCGCAACGCGTGTCGTCGTCACCCGTTAACACTCCTGATTCGGGTGGAATTTGCATGATTTTAGTGTACATTTGAAGCTTATATTGCTTATAATTTCATTGTTTTATTGATCAATTATGGATGCTTTGGTATAATTTGGAGAAAGGTAGTGTTATTGTCAATATTGTAGAAAAAATGAATATTTTAAAAGCAAAAACACCTACCTAATTTTTAATGGAGCCAATGAAGGAAGAAATTGAGATTGAAAACAAAATGAGCAAAAAGTTGAATGATAAAAAATTGTTTGAGCCAACAATTAAATTGGTTAGCCCATTGGACGGTCGCATGTTGGAGGCCCGTTTTTTTTTTCATTTTTGGCCCATTACTTTGAAGCAGCATACGCATGCATATGTAATATGAGGAAAGAGAAAGGTTTGGTTGGCAAGTTGACATGTTGTAATAGAGGTCGGTCAAATCAATTTTTTTTTGAACAGTCAAAATGGTCATATATATATATTAAAATTTAAATCACACAATAGAGGCATAAGTCGTGCACTCTCAATCAGAATTACAAGTTTCAGAATACTTCACAATCTCAGTCTACCAAATAAAGAAACAATCATCTAATCACTCCACACCACTAACCAATTATTTACTCATATTACAAAGTTTTAGGAATACACATAAGAGGTGTGAATTCTCACTCAAAGATGGAACAAGAGAACTCCGAATGGAATCTAGATCTAAGCCACTTCCAAGAAGTGAATATGATTCCTTCAAAAATTCTATAAAACTCAATTTAAATTCGACAGAGAAATATTGGCTTGCTGGCTTAATGTCCAATCAGCTACAAGGTACAGTCTCGAGCTGCGCGCATCAAAGGAACATGCTTCCTGTTAACTTTTCAATTGGAATTCAAATCAAACTCACTCGGTTGATCGATTGGCCCCACACTGGCAGGCGAGTCACAGACTCACGGCTGATTCCAGAAAACCTTTAATAAGTTCATCTCACTCGGTTGACCGAGTCAACCCCATTTTCTGTGCGGAAATTATCATAAATCTCCCTTTTTTTAGGGACTAACTTGCAAATTCGAATAACATTTTAAAAAGAGACTTTTATCATATTTTGAAGGGGATTCTCACACAAGCCACCAAACTTAAATGTGTTCTTCCTCTATTTTTCTTCATTTTTTCACACTTTGGAGCATTAGCTTTGGAGTTTCATTCTCCACCATCCACTTAGACTAAGTTTTTCTTTCCCTTTCCCTTTCCTTTATTTAGTTTTTGATATTTATTTTGTAATAGTTTAGATAATGTTGGTATTTGGCTAGAACCACTTTTTATTTTAGGGCTATGTTAACACTTTGGATGATGTTTATGAATTAATTTATTGTTTATTTTGTGATTGTGTTGTCTATTTCTATTTGAATGCATAATTTTCATTGCAAGACATGTTGTCAATGGTCATGATGATATGTTTTATTTATTATTAATTGAAATTGGATTGGGAAATCTTTTTCATTAATCGTACTTAAGCATTCCACCAAATTTATTGTGAGCTCGAGAGAGGATCAACTATTGGGAGGGTATTAGATGATCTTAGGAGTTTTTTTTTTTTTTGGATTTATTATGCATGCTAGGTAGAGATATTAGTTTGGAAAATATTTCTCTTGGATTAGATGGATTGAAAGAACTTTCAATTCATTATTTAGTGATCAACCTTATATGAATAAACACAACACCAGTAAAATAGGCTTTTAATCATAAATTGACTCCTTAATGTGACATATGCCTTGGAACATATCTTCTCTTAATTGAGTTTCATCTGTATTGTCTTATATTTTTGTGAGTTGCATGAGTTGTTTGATCGATTTTACTTATTGCTCTTTTTCATAATTCATATGGCGTCTTACCATGTTTCTTCGTGATAACACATTTCTTCAGAGTGTGACAGGAATTGTTCACAACTTCAGCCAAAAATCTTTTACGCACGTCGAACTCAACTAACATAGTTCGAGCGATCATTAGAACTAATGTTCTGATACCACTTGTTGATATTGTATTTATAGTGTAATTCGAAATATAGTCATTAGAAAACTATAGTGAATCATACTATTTGCGACTTTGCAAATCGTCCTTAAGAGATGTACCTCAGATATGTTAGTCCTTTTAAGGTAAGGTCTCTCTAACATTCTGTAACTTTATAGTCGTTATTTTTTCTTAACTGCAGACTTTTGTCAAGTCAATGTCACGTGTTCCCTTCTCGTTGGTCTAGCTAGGTTGTGTTAAGATTAAAGGATAAATAGTGAAAATTTGAAGTTTGAATGTTGATTTATCTTCATGCGGTCTAACTTCCATTGGCATTATTTGAGTTTATATCTGGTTGAACATTTCTTTTGTCTTAACTAAGGAATTTAAGCATAGTTTTTTTAGACTTTATCCACTTGACTTCGAACTTAGTCATTAGTTGTTGTCAAAGAAGACAATTGAGGACTTTGTCATCTATCACCTAATTCAGTCAATTATTAAAGCTCGTGAATCCAACAAGTGGTGACAAAGTGGGATAGCTCAAGTGGTTAGAGCACCACTACCTAGGCCTTAGATCCTGGGTTCGAGTCATGGGGAGGGGAAAAGGGATGGGTATTTAATGTAATTCAAAAAAAAAAAAACAAGTGGTATTCATTTCAGTCTTCTGTTTTCCAGACTTCAAGCCTTCGGTCTTCAACATTTGAGGTAGATCATCTTGATCATCAATCTTGCACAAGTGCGCGTTAATTCAGGTGAGGCTAGAACTCAGCCGACACTAAAGTTTCCTATCGGTTGTTGGCCTATCGATTAAGACTAAATCATATATTAATCTATACATGTTCAACTTTCAATTCTATTATAAAGTGTTTTGACAAATCATCAAAACTAATATAATTTTTCCAACACCCAACAAATCAAGACAATATCTTCTAAAGCCTAGCAATAAAAATAGGTTCAATACAGATCTTTGGAATCCATCAAGTAATCTGGTCTAATAAATTAAATAATAGAAGCTCGACAAATCTTGTCAGATAACTACAAATCTTGCAAAATCAATAGATCATGGAAGCCTGATAAATTTTTTTGGATAACTACAAATATTTCTAGACCATCAAAGGAACACATCAAATACAGAATCTCACATCTACAAGTTGCAAATAAGTCAATTTTGTATAGTACAAATTGTATATGGATAAATAAAATTCTAAAAATTGCAAATTGACAAAATAATCATACTAACAAATGTTACATTCCCTTAGATTAGAGTTGGCACGTGATAATGTGTTTATTGTGTTCTTTTTAAAACAATTTTTTTTAGAGGCTTACAAGATCAAAGTCAAATGTCAATACAATTTCAGGCTCAAAACTAATGATCTTCAAATCAAGACGGATCGTCACAGTCGCTGCCACATCCAATCGTGAGGAAGAGGAAAACGAGTGTACCCTTTGCTCCACATGAACGTCCAGGTCTCCATTATCAATACCAGACAACCCCACACTAAAGTATTCTCATATCAAAAAAAAAAAAAAAAGGAACAAAGCTCCACCAATGACATGATCCTAACAAACCATCAAACCACTCAAAAAAAAATCTCAAAATCCCACATAGGGGAAGAGAAAGTCCGACATAAGGGAAGTAAAAACAGACATAAAAACAAGAACTAAACATCGAAACTAAGGCAGCTAAGTGCAAGAAAAAACTAGAAAAATTAAATGCAATAAGAAAATTGAAACTATCTAAAAAAATATTAAGAGGGATCAAGGATATATTCCTTGAACGGTCACCGTGTCTCCGTTAGGTTAATCTATCTTTTGATCTCAACAAAAAATGCTAGGAAAAATCTACATAAAACGAAGAAACAAATGAAAGAGCATTCAAGGCAAACTCGATAAGGCGAAGTGGAAAACGTGGTTATCTTTGTGGGACGTCCAAAAAAGAAAAGTAGAAAGTTATAGTAGGACGAAAGGAGTGCAATATTTCGCCAAAAAATGATCGAAAACTTCAATATATTTCAGCAAAATTAGGTAAAAAATCCACTATTTGTTGGAATATAGAGAAGTTGTTATTTTCTATTTCACATTTTTACTAGTTTAGCAGCACTTTCTATTTCCTAAGCTAGCTTCTGTGTATAAATACTGAACCCATGTAATTTTAGCACATATATTGAATACAATACACAATCATATGTTCTCTAATCTTTTCTAATTGATGGAGAGCGGTTACCAGTTTTCGTTTCAACATGGTATCAGAGCGGGTTAATCTACCCAGCTCTGTTCCGCAAAATTAGATACTTCGATTTAGCGAATTGATATGATTTGAGCTGAGTATTTGAGAAACTTACTGTTTCGCTGAAGAAATTGTGAACAAATTAGAGAAATATGATGAATCGAAGAAACGAGGCATGGCCGGCAACTGAAGGATACACATCGCGATACAGAAGAACTAAAGAAGAAAAGAGGAAGTTGATTTGTGAAAATTGCAAAGGTCTAGGGCATGATAAGGGTACTTGTTTCAAATTACATGGGGTACTAGACTGGTACAAAGAGTTGAAAGAAAATAGTGGCAAAAATTATGCTAATTCTGGATATGGTGAAATATCTTCTTACGGGGAAGGGGATAAAGGAGGTACTGGAAATCCAGAGTTTATGGCTATCTTGAAGCACCTGAAAGAGATGACTAGGTTCATAAAAAACAGAGAAATGTCAGATTTGAGTTTGGATCGTGCTCAATTTGCTGATTTCGCAGGTAATAGCATTCATGATTGTACTTATGCTTTATCTATGTTCACAAATTCTCATGGTAATGAATGGATAATTGATACTGGAGCTAGTAGACATATGTGCAATAATATCAACATGTTGCATAATCTCAAGTTCTTAGATGGAAAGGTCACAGTTTATCTACCTGATGGGAGTACAGTAAAGGTTTCAAAGTCAGGACAGGTTAAACTTTCAGCAGATATTGTCCTAGATGATGTCTTGTACATACCTGAGTTCAAGTATAATTTGTTATCAGTCACACAACTTTGTGCTAGATCTAAGGTCAAGTGTATTTTTTTGGCTGATGCTTGTGCTATGCATGACATTCAAAGTAACAGATTACTGGGAGAAGGGCAACTACATGGGAATCTCTACATTTTCAAGAATAAGGATGCACACTCTTTATTGAGTAAAGTCTACAATAAAACTTTGAATAATTGGCATACATGTTTAGGACATGCCTCTTATCATGCTCTGAAACATTTAGATTTTTTACATGATCTTTGCACTTCGGATGTTGAAACTGATTTTCAAACTTGTGAAGTTTGTCATAAAGCAAAGCAGCACAGATTGCCTTTTGGTAATAGTCATATTCAAACAGTTGATTGTTTTCAATTATTACATGTTGATGTGTGGGGACCTTATCGAGAGGAGTCTTTTACAAATACTCCTTATTTTCTTACAATGGTGGATGATTACAGCAGAAGTGTTGGGATTTTTCTCATGTCTCACAAAAGTGAGGTGTGAAAGCTTCTTCAAAATTTCATTCTCATGGTGGAAAGGCAGTTTGATAAGAAGATTCGAATTATCAGGAGTGATAATGGGACAGAATTCTTGGGAACAGAGGTACAATCTTTCTTGAGAAGTCAAGGTATTAAACACGAAACATCTTGCTCTTACACACCCCCAACAAAATGGGGTGGTTGAGAGGAAACACAAACATATTCTAGAGGTGGCACGATCTGTATTATTCCAGGCTCAATTACCTTTGAAGTTTTGGACGCATGCTGTTTTGATAGCAACATTTATCATAAATAGGTTGCCCACTGCACTATTAGAGTGGAAATCTCCTTTTGAAGTTCTGAACAGAACTATTCCAGATTACCAGAGGCTTCAACCTTTTGGTTGTTTAGCCTATGCTACAAGTATTCAAGCTTCTAGATCAAAATTTGATCCAAGGGCCCATAAATGCATATTTTTGGGTTATGTTCTTGGGAAGAAAGGCTACAAGTTATATGATGTGGAGACTGGTGACATTTTCGTTTCCAGGGATGTTCAATTTTTTCCGGATGTATTTCCTTTTCACGACCTTAAAGAGACACGTGCTTCTCATCCTTTTGTTCATAGTGATGAGAATTTATACCAACTAGAGGATTCCACGAATGGGAGAGCTCTTACTGATCAACCTGATTTGAGACGGAGTAATAGAGCAAGTAGTAAGCCTACATGGCACAAGGACTATGATTGTGGTTTGCATTCACATATAGCAGGGCCATCAATTAAATATCCTTTATCTTTGTTGCCCCAGCTTGAACCTGATTCTTTTGATCAGTCTTATATTGTTTTTTTGGCAAACATATCTGTTGAGAAGGAACCTGTTTTCTATGGGCAAGCCAGTCAGAGTAAAGAGTGGGTGGAGGCTATGAATCTTGAATTGAAAGCTTTGGAAGACAACAATACTTGGGATTTGGTGGTTCTTCCTCCGGGCAAGAAGGTGATAGGTAGTAAATGGGTTTATAAGATTAAAAGGCATGCAGATGGCACTGTTGATAGGTATAAAGCCAGACTAGTGGCAAAAGGATACAACCAAACTGCTGGAGTAGACTATTTTGAATCTTTCTCACCAGTAGCAAAATTGGTTACTGTGAGATTGTTTTTTGCTATTGCTTCCATGAAGTGTTGGAGTTTACATCAATTGGATGTAAATAATGCTTTTTTGCATGGTTTTTTAAATGATGAGGTTTATATGGCTCCTCCCCTTGGTTATTCCAAAGCTGCCAAGGGTGAGGTTTGTAGATTGAAGAGAAGTTTGTATGGTTTGAAGCAGGCTTCAAGGGAGTGGAATAACGAGCTGTGTTTGACCTTGTCTCAATTCGGTATGATTCAATCCAAATTTGATCATTGCTTATTCACTATGCATGATGATGGTCATTTTATTGCAATGTTAATCTATGTTGATGATATCTTGGTGACTGGTTCTAGTGATGCTTTGATTGATAAACTCAAGCAATTTCTTGATCAAAAATTTACTATTAAGGATTTGAAGTTGGCTAAATATTTTCTGGGGATAGAAATTGCTCAGACTACTTCTGGAATTTCTTTGTGTCAAAGGAAATATTTGTTGGATATTTTGTCGGATGTTGGTCTCCAAGGTTGTAAACCTGTGTCCACTCCTTTACCACATGGTTTACATCTTACAGATTCTGATGGTGTGCTACTATCTCATCCTGAGCAGTATAGGAGGCTTGTTGGTAGGCTTTTATATTTGAATATGACAAGACCAGATGTCACATATGCTGTCCAGCAACTAAGTCAGTTTGTGAATGCACCACGTACTTCTCATTGGGATGCTGCCCTACATGTTTTGAAGTATCTAAAGGGATCTCCTTCTTTGGGATTATTTTTCCCATCCTCTGGTTCTATCACTCTTGATAGTTATTGTGATGCAGATTGGGCTGCATGTAAGGATACACGTCGTTCTATCACAGGTTTCTGTATTTTTTTTGGAGGTGCTTTGATATCTTGGCGTAGTAAAAAGCAAACCACGGTTTCCAAGTCTTCTGCTGAGGCGGAATACCGTTCCATGGCGTCTACTGTTTGTGAGCTTCAGTGGATCAGTTACGTGTTGAGGGATTTTGGAGTTTCTATCTCTTCTCCTATTCCACTGCGTTGTGATAATCAAGCGGCTTTACATATAACGGCTAATCCTGTATTCCATGAACGCACTAAGCACCTGGATATTGATTGTCACATTGTTCGGGATCAGTACAAATTGGGCTTCATTGCTCCTATTTTTGTTCCTTCTAAATTGCAGGTGGCTGATTTCTTCACAAAGATTATCTTTGGTCCTCATTTTCACTCATTTTTCTCCAAGCTGGGATTGTTAGCAGCCTACCCATCTCCAACTTGAGGAGGGGGTGTTGGAATATAGAGAAGTTGTTATTTTCTATTTCACGTTTTTACTAGTTTAGCAGCACTTTCTATTTCCTAAGCTAGCTTCTGTGTATAAATACTGAACCCATGTGATTTTAGCACATATATTGAATACAATACACAATCATATGTTCTCTAATCTTTTCTAATTGATGGAGAGCGGTTACCAGTTTTCGTTTCAACACTACTTTTTCGACATTGGTTGATCGAAAATAAAAATGGACGTTGTCGCCAATAGGGTAGGGAAGGGCGACGTACATTACTAGATCTGCAATAAAACTCAAAATAATCATCAAACAGTGAGGACGACGAAGATGTCAAAAGGTGGGGTTGGGTACAAAGAGTGTATCTACTAAAAAAGATTAATGAGATAGAGGGTAAGGGCATTTTACACACTTCATAACTATTTAGAAATAAAAAAACACGAGGAGAGTGTATCTATCAAAGATGATGGAGATATTTCCTTAATTGGGTTCAAATTTTCAAATACAAATGGGCTTCTCAAACTCGCTAAGCCCATTTGTTCAATGCTCATATTCCAATCTGAATAGAAAATAGGCCACGGCTAAATACCACCCTCCTTTATATGACTTCACCCCCACACCCAAAAAATATTATATACGAGTATATAAAAACTGTATTACCTTCTTATCAATTAATTAAAATATAAATAGTTAAAACCCTAATTGTACACCCCCACCACCTTGCGCCCAAGTTGTCGTCGAGTTGCCATCGGAGTAGATCATATTTTTAGGAAAAAATGGAAAAAACTATCTAAATCAATCACCAAACTAAGAAAAATATTCGAAAACTTGAATTCGGAAAAACAATCCGAAAAAATATCGAAAAATCGAAAATAATTTCCAAGAACAGATAAAAAAATCGAAAAAATTATTCCAAATCCAATATAAAAAAGGGGGAATTTCAGTTTCAATGTTGGAAAATGATAATGGGTTATCTCAATTGTAGAGGAGGTGAACTCACTAATGGGTGAAGACAACAAATAAGGGGGGTAAATATCCGTGGCCTAGAAAATATCTCTGGTGCTTAAAATCATTATCACAAAAAAAAAAAAGGAATTCCGTTTTCGTAACGACTAATCCAAAATTAGCGGTAGAATTGGTTCATGTCCGTTACCTAAATTCCCCCAAAACCATGTCCATGCCTACAACCCTCCTCCTCCTTCTCCCTCTCTCTCCAAAACCCTTGCCTAAATCTCTGTTCTTCCGAACTATCTCACCTCCGATTAACCGCCGCTTCGTGAAATGCCAAGCCGTTGGAGAACCGCCGGAGGCCACTGCCGTCTACCGAGGCGCCTACGGTCCATGGAAGGTTGAATCGTCCGACGTCTCCGAAGTGGTTCTTTACCGATCGGGGCTAGTCACCGCCGCCTCCTCCTTCGTGATTGCCTCTTCCGCGGCGTTCCTGAGCAGTAGTGATTCGGAATTGTTTGATTTGATTAGAAGAAACTTGGATTTGTTTTATGGAGTTGGAGCTTGTGGATTGGGGTTGTCGCTGTATTTGATTCACATTTATGTTTCGGAGATTAAGCGCACGCTTCAGGCGCTATGGGCGATTGGTGCTGTTGGATCGTTGGGAGCTTATGCGGCGCTTGCTCAACCGGCGGGGAAGAGTTTAGTGGAATATGTTGTTGACAATCCCACGGCTGTTTGGTTTGTTGGTCCCCTGTTTGCTGCTTTAACTGGCCTCGTCTTTAAGGAAGGTAGTGAGGTTTCTTCTTTCTCGATTGCAAATCAATTGACCTTTGAGTAAATGGATTAATGTACTCCCTCCGTCCCACAAAATAGGCACGTTCTTCCTTTTTGAAAAATAGGCATATTATATTAGTTAAATTTGACAACATTTATTTATTGATTTTTATTAAGTTATTTTTGTGGGAGTAACATTTAATTTAATATCTTTGACATCAAACAGCATTGGCATTAACTCAACATGAATTATGTGCAAAAGGAGTGGTTTGGGCCATGTAAGATGATAATGGTATTGGTAAAGGGGAATCAAATCAAGCGAATAATAAACTTCTCCTTCTTAGTTTATAGTTGTATGTTTTAAAATATGGGCCTCCCTTGATTTCTTAGAATCAATTCTTAGCTGAATGGGTTTAAGCCGAACTCAATACAAGTCTAGTTAAAGTAGTTTCATATTTTTGCTCATGTTGATGTACTAGCTTGAAAGTAGCAAGTAAAAAGTTTCTGTTAAACTTCAATTTGTTTACCAAACTGGTAATTGCTACAGGACTTTGCTATGGCAAGTTGGAAGCTGGCATATTATCATTCATCATTCCATCTGTTCTGCTCGGGCATCTGGTATGGTTTACACCCGATCATCACTATCCCATTCAACACCACGGATCCCTTATTCCATTTTGATGTTTCCTCACTACTTTTAAATACATGACACGTGTAATAAATGAAATACAAGATGAAACATTAAAGTTGAATAGGTGGTCTTGATTGCCCATTCAAGGGTTATGTTCCTATTTAGTGTAGCGTATTGAATTGAACGATTGATAATTGGTTGGTTGCAGAAGAAAAATTATCTCAAGTTTCTTTGGATGTTGGATAATTGTTTTTAGACTAATGGACGTTTTGGGTGGACAGACTGGATTGATGGGTGAAGGTACAAAACTCGCGTTGTTGGGTGTATGGATGGCGCTCTTTGTTGTGTTTGCTGGAAGAAAGTTCAGCCAGCCTATTAAGGTAGTATGATTCTATCACCTTGTCATTTATTACATGAATCATCAATTTGTGCTGTAATGGCTATGTATGAATGCAACATGATTGTGTTTGTTGTGCAGGACGATATAGGAGACAAGTCGGTTTTCATTTTCAATGCCTTGCCCGATGAGGAGAAAGCAGCGTTGATACAAATGCTCAAGGAGCAGAAGTATCCTGTGGATCTCGATTAGGTTAAGGTAGGCTAATACTGCACTATGTTAGCTAGAAATTTTGAAGAATGTGTATCATGAGTAAGAGTAATGGATGATAGTACATTTTTTGATGAAGTGGCTTGAAAATAATTCCAGAATACTCCAATATATATTCTAATCCATTGTACAGTATATAACTAGAATTGGTTTACTATGAAATACTACTACGTCTTAAAAAATTCTACAATAAAGAACCTTAGTATTTGTCATGCATCTCAATGATTTAGTAGGCGACCAAAATTTGTAAATGAATGGCTTGGTTTAGGTAGGGAAAGGCTTAACAAAGCTTGGAGAGAAGGCACATGGTTTAAGATGAAATACAAAATGGGAGTACCTCGAAATAGTACAACACAAAAAGGTTTCTCAGACCAGCAGTTATACAAAGTATGTAAAGATAGAAATAGAAGAAGATACAACAAGCAAATCAGTGTTTGGTAATTAGCATCATTCATATCTTGTTACCAGCCTCAGAAGCTAGTTCGGCCCAGCCTTCTTCCTCTTGTAATTTCTCTTAGGTTTCTCAGCTTTTGCAGTCTCTTCTGTATTACTACCACCGCCACCACCAGCTTTCTTTCGCTTGGAAACACGCCTACCTTTCGCATCCTCACCATCTACTTTCACAATTTCATCACTCACATTACAGTCTGCTGCTGCTGCTTTCACAGTTTCATCACTCATATCACCATTTGCTGCTTTCACAATTTCATCACCCAGATCACCATTTGCAGCTTTCACAATATCATCACTCAGATCACAATTTGCTGCTTTCACAATTTCATCACAATTTGCTGCTTTATCTTGAATTTCAGCATTGACATCACAATTCTCTTTATCTTCATCAACATCACAATTATCTTTATCTTCACCCAAGCTAGTAGAGTCCACAGTGTCAGACTCTTCATTAGCAGCTTCACCTTCCCTATCCACATCAGCCTCAATTTCTTTAGCTTCCTCGTCCTCCTTCATCTGGTTCTGTAGTGATTCAATGACATTCATCAACTCCCTGTTCACCTGCACACAAACTCTCACTCATGTTATTATGAATCTATATAGCATCTGAGAATTTATTTTCTTCAATTGTTGGTACCTGGGTATTTTGGAGGAATTCAGATAAATCGTTCGTGCAAGATGGACATTTCATAACATTCTTCTGCGTTCGGAGTGTCCTTCCTCCACGTGACCTCTCTTTTGTTAAAGACTGACCAGCAAAGACCCCCTCTAAGCATCCCTTGCAGAAATTATGAGCACAGGGAGTAGTGAGTGGTTCAACCATCACTTTTCGGCAGATGAGGCAACCAAATTCTGCATTACAATCACTCAAATATAAGAACTTTAAAACAACTTTGTCAATCAAATACCGTATGAAAACTTCAATAATTATCAGGGAAGGGCCAGTAAATGAATAAGCAGTATTGATATAACAATGTTACCTTTCAAAAGCTTCTCTTTAACAGATCCTCGCTTCTGATACCTCCCTTTCCTTTTACCATCAGCATCGCATTCACCTGATTGTTTGCGACTAGGTGGTGGAGGTCTCGTCCATTTCCAGGTACCCTGTTGCTCCTGCCCAAAAGTTATATACAGCCGAGACCTTAGCATACTTGTTCTATACATTGAATTGGGATAGAGCACACACCCTATACAAAATACAGACACGAGAATTTAATTAACCAAGTCAGACTATCATTTCTCACATCATAATCCCAGGCAGGACTCTTTTTTCGTTCTGTAATATTAGCAGCATTCTTCAACTCCGGAATATCAGGAGGTGAAGATCTTGGGCGGTCACCATGGTCATCACTACAGCGAAAAAAGAATATAGTTTCATATACAGTTTAAGGATATGTGTAAGGAATTAGATATAGTGGAAGCAGGTGATAATGTGATAATGAAGCAACTCACGTTGTCCATGGTGCAGGTTCATTATCACAACGAACAAAAAGGTAACGGCAGAGCAGAAATCCCTGTAATAATAAAAAAAAAAAAGTAATTAGAGGATTTAAATAACAAGGGAAGGAAAGTTTTTTCAAGATAAATTTCCTACTTCTTTTCCAGCCTTGCGCCAACATTTTTCAATCCGGTAAACCCCATCATAACGGACTCCAGTCTGTGGGGCATAAGAGGACCGCTTTTCTTTATGGGACCTGCCAATGAAAAGAAAATAGTGTAAAGTAAAAAAGCTGCATTAGGAGCAAAAAAGCACAAGGAAGAAAACTTTCTAAAAACTGGATGAAACCCTTGGTGGCAGTGAATTGTGATTTACTCATTTAAACAAATAATTAGCAAAATATTTTCAATAATGGAAACATTGACCATTCATAACTGCTCATAGTTTCCAAATAACTGCCAATGTTTGAGAAGCCACCAGAAAAATGGGTACATGCCAGTTAACTACCAGGGACATTTTATCATTTAGAAAATAAAGTTTCATAATCTAATTTTGTTCGAAACATTGAAAAATGATAGTTTGTCTTTCCCACTCTAACATAATTCAGCTTCAAATAATTCAACTAGGAAAATAAATACTGAGAAACAATGGTAGATTTATGATCATGCCCAGGGTTATATCAGCAAGGCCAACATTTGTAAATCTTTAATAGTGCTAAAGCTTTTGCTAGAGCCTAGAGCAAACCATCCAGCAAAGGAAAAAAAATCCCGTCAAAAAGGACTCGTAGACTCATGAGACTTAATCAAAACTCATAGTAACCGTCGCAACTTATTTCTATCTTTTTTTCTCAACAGTTACAAATTTGTTAGACTCGTGATAGGAAGCCCAAGAAAAAAATATTGCAGCTGTTTTAGGTAATATACATGATACACATTGTTTTCACATTTCGTCACTATAAATACAAGCTTACCTCACAACACGTACAGGATAACCCTGTTGGCAACTGACACGTAAGGCTTCATTAGAATGTGTAAACTTCTGGTCAAATGAATGTGTCTTATTCGTCCTTTTATTCCCGCTAAGATCGCGTCCACCACTGCAACCAGCAATAAAGTAAAGAATTTAAGAGTCATTCTTAGTAATGCAACACCTCATTACTGCACACGAGTGACGCATAAATAATAAAAGTTGTTGAGATATAAAAAATCCAACTTGTAAATAATTAACAAACAAAAAGTAAATTAATTTAACATCAAGGTATTTTCCAAGACAGCAAACAAAACTAGGGGCCTATCAAGCAAGTTCATATGTAAGGGTCCCATACATGATCCATATTGCCTCCTTGTAAGAAGACTGTTCTCTCATAACATTAAAATTCCAAGTTATCAATTTCATAATTCTAAAGTATTATGGCACACCATGTATTCATACAAGGATTGTTTCCAGACCAATTAAAGTTAATAAAGCAGGTTATCTCTGGATATAGTCAATAGTTATTAAGCACGTGGCTAAGGCATGAGGAGCAAGAGGCGCGTGACCAGCAGCTCTACACGCAGAAGGCGGGAATATTAAAGGTGTGGGCCTCACTGAACTAAATTTATAAGACAAAAAAAAAATTAGTTTTTTGTTTTTAAATCGCCACAAGCACTAGGGAGCCCACTGCTCCCAGTGTGTCTTGCACACCTCTGACAACGGTGATCAAAGTGTTACGAATAATGGTGTATTCAGCTAACAGAAAAGAAATATTATGATTGACCGACAACTGATTACATGAGCTAGTTGAATGACGCACAAATTACAAATGACGATTGACCACAAACAAACACATTTTCACAGAAATAGAAAAACAATTAAAAAATATGCATGCATTATCAAGCATTAATTAGCACATACAGTGAACCTCGTTGTAAAGTTATGCCGTGGCTTTATATGCAAACCTTAGTTTCGCATTAACTTTAGACAATTATGGAGGAACACGTGTAAGATTCTAAAGCGTAAGAAAGACTAAGATGGTATAACAGCAATCAATACCTTCCTGTGTAGAGGAACCAATCTCCGTGATCCTCATCATCCTCGTAACCCCCAGACAGTGCAACAGACTGAGCCCCAAAATCTGACTGACCATGAATACCAGCAACATGCGTAAAATGAGCCCCCCACTGTCTGCATTCCATCCTATCTTCCCATGTTTCTCCAACCAAAACACCTTGGTTTCGGGTTGGATCATGCTCTGCTGTAATTGGACCCAAAAAATCCAAAGGAACTGTGACAAAAATCTTCCCACTGCATGCATTGGCCTTTCCAGTTTTTTTCGCTCGCTCAGTGGTAAATGCTTTGTCGGGACGATCTTGATTGTGAATAAAATGGTATGCTTTTGGAGGGCCTCCTGAAGAATTAGGCTGGTCAGATTTGGCCATTCTGATTGCCATGACAATTGCAGAGTTAATTCGAGGCTCCATTGCCATCTTCAATGGAATTGCCTTGCGACACATAGCACAAGTCTTATTCTGCTGCTGCCCAATCCATTTTTGAAAGCACTTCAAGCAAAAGTTGTGGCCACACGGAGTCTGGATAAAGAAAGATTAAATTATCAGAAATATTAAATGATCACATGTGCTATTCAGCTTCCATAATAACAAGTAACATTTGGAATCATATATATGAAACCATTGCCTCTATCCCATTGCTAGATCAGTCATGTAACTAATCAAGAAACCATTTAGGGTCTAAATGTTATACTACAACAATATAAAAGCCACAGCCATTAGCACAGATGAACACATTGATGTGCTAAAGCATAGATATTCACACTATCACTTCAAAACACAAATAAGGCCCTCTCAACAGCGTGATTTTCAGTTATTGTAGAACATCACATTTTGAGGAACAAATATTAGAATAGAACTCCTGCAAAATATTTATTTGTGCAAATATTTTGTGCAAGAAACATGTCAATAAGTTTGTTTAATTCCAATGGAAATGACAGGATTCAGTAGTCAATTTTTTCAAACCAGTGTCCACTCGGTTTCAGGATACATGTTACCGTCCTGCCACCACACAGATTTTTTAAACAAAATTAATTATTTACAGCACAAAATGAAAGGGGAATTTCGTCAAAATAACTACAAACATATAAAACAGCAGGTTTGATCGTGCTTAAAGAAGAAAACAAAAAAGGGGAAAGAATCTAAATCATCGGAATATCCAATATCTTTCAAAAGCCCAAGAAATAATCACTCCCACCAAACGACGCCGTTTTGCGAAAACACAAGAGACGCCAGTCAAAACATTCATCATTTTCGCCGCTACAAAAGTCAAATCACTGGAGATTTCCAAATCAAACACAGATACACAAATTCCAAACACAGAGAATACATTTTCGCTTGTAAATAGAGAAAAAAAAAAGAGTAGCAAACCGTACAGAGACGGGCCGATCGAGAAGCTGCATGCAAATGGAGCAGTTGAACTTATCCCCTAAAATCCCCAAAACACCCCCAGCACCACCACCATTCTTCTCTTTCTCCTCATCCTTGGCTTTCCCGTTTCCGGCGCCGCCCAAGACCTCCTGCCGGCGCTTGGCCTTCTCCTGATCAGTGAGAGAAGCATCCGACTCGATCGCACGAATCTTATCCACCAGGCCTCCACCGCTGACGACCGGTTGAGAGACGGCTCCGGTGAGATCTGAACAGTCCGGGCAGTCCCAGTGAGCAGCATCGGCTAGGGTTTTGGGAGGGGTGGTGAGACAGGCGGCGTGCCAGGGCGTGACGCAGGTCTTGCAGGAAATGATTTCGCCGTCGGGGGCCTTGAGCTTGCAGACCATGCAGATACCATCGCCGTCGCATGGGAGGTTGCTAGCTTGCGCCATTGGAGTAAAGAAATGGAATAAAAAAGGAAGTGAAGTGGAGTACGGTATGGTATGGTATGGTGGTTGTGGGAGTATGCGCTTAAATACAGGAAGGAAATTGGGGGCTGTTTGCGCGGACTTCAAAATTAGAATTAAAAGATTTTAGGGGAAACTTTTTGAATATTTTCATTTCTCCCTCATTTCCCTCTTAAGTCTTACCCACCTGTTTTTGGGTCATTGCCAACGTTACTTTTCACATACATTTCAAATTAAATTAAATATTTCACCTTCTTTTTTTTTATGGGATTTTTTTTTTTTTATTGAAAACAAAATATTTATAACAAGATTTCACCAATACAAAATATGAAACAGCGTTGTTACAGCCTACAGGTCAAACGTTTTACTCGGTGCACTATAGGATTGATTGAGCCTTAATGAGTTAGTTGCTCTGTGAGTATGTCACTATGTCTATTTATTTTTAAAATTATCACGCATTTTGATGAAGTTGAACGTGGCATCAAAATAAGACTAGTTTCTTTACACTAAGTTTCGGTTCCGTCCACGTAAAGTGTATCCATGTTTCATCTTTTAAAAATACTATTTCATCATTTTTACTTTATTTACTTTACTATCTACTTTACATTTACTTTATATATTCTCTCCATTACATGATTATCTTCACATGTGAAGTGGCATGCGAAAAAAAAAAATAAGTGAATTTAGTGGGAATTTTGAGGGATAATTTTGTAAACCTTTTATGATATAAAGTAAAGAATTGAGTTGACTTTTGGGTATGCGTAGAGAAAAAGTAATGACATTTGTGAAAATTTGAGAATATTGTAAAGGTGTAGTATATATATAAAGGGTTTTCCTAAGGATGTGAAAGTAATTATCGAAGGGAGGGAGTATTATATTTTCTATTTTTATGTATTTTATACTCCATAAACAAACAATATTTTTTAAACTTGTGTAAAAATAAACAAGTACATTATACGTGAGGGATCGAGTAGTATGCAACGCAGTGAACATAACACGGCAATATGTATAGCACGACGGATATAATAAATATTCATAATACGATTAGATTAATTTTCTCTAACAATAAGTTTAGATTAGTATACTTCTTTAGCCGTCTATAAACTTCGCATTCTGCTATTTTGATATGTCCGCCTATAAGTTTCACATACTATTTTTAGTAATAATATATTTAAATCCTTTATTCTTGCATTTCACTTTATATCTTATTTTTTTTCGCTTTCTTTTAATCACATTTATATATATTATTTAATTATTTTTCTTAATTCATACATGTGCTCAAAAGTACTAATGAGAAACTTATAAGTATGAAGGAGGTATTATATATATAAGGCGTCATCAAGGATGAAAATATCGGTATCGGTGGAAATATCGAGACCTTAAATTTATGGAAATATCGATGGATATATCGATATTCGTTCGATATTGATAAATTTTAAAAATTGTAAAAATTTAATAACAAGTCTTTAGTACATAAAATCAACAAAATAATTTGAATACATTTTATATCAGTGATAAATTTATATAAAATATAATATACAATGTTATTTCGTATGACATTTATCGATATTTATCGACATTTTCTCGATATTTTTTGATATTTTCTCGATATTTTACCGATATTAGGCTCGATATTGTTATTGTCTACCGATATTTATCGATATTTTCATTTTTTTTAGAAATATCGTGGAAATATCGGTTCTTCCCAATATCAATATCGGTGACCCCGAAAAATGGATATATCGATGATATATCGAAAATATTTCCGGATATTTTCATCCTTGGGCGTCATTAACGTAGCATGGCAATATCTATAATTATAGCACGCGACATGATGTATGTTTTGTTTTAAAGAAACATAACATAAAATAAAAGAATAACGGGAAATTCCAATGATTCATAGACATTCCACTCATGAATATTGCATAGTTTATTAATTGAAGAAAAATTATTATAATTTGAAATTAATTAATGATTTATTTTTACAGAGTTTAGGGTGTCAGTCAGAGGGTATAACTTTTGTGTTAGAGGTTTTTTTGCAATGGAGACCTCTACAAATGTCATAGGAAATCTAACTGTATATAAATATACAGTTGATTAGTCTATTAGATTATTAAGTAAATGAAGTAAATGAAGAACAACTAGCTAATATGATGTTAGCTGATTTATTTAGACACATGTCATCATACGTATGTTTCGAAAATATTAGTAATTCAAAAAAAAAATTATAACTAAAATTTATTAAAATACGGAAAAAATGATGAAATTGGAGAAATCTTACGAATGGATACGTAAAACGGTTGCAATGAGTATTGTTTTGCGAAAAATGAGAGTTGGTCGAGCCATTGCGCTAAATTCTGTTTTACGAAGAATGAGAGTTAGTTGTATCCATACATATTTGGGATATTTGAAAATATATATACACGTTTTAATAAAATAACATATAAACTTACCATTGATGGATGAGGCGTGAAGACACAAGAGCTTTCGATTGCTTGGATAGGATGAAGAAGCGATAGGTGATTGAAATAAATGGTGTATTTTGGGATTTTTTTTTTATCAAAACATATAGGGCATCCGCCGTAGGAGAATTATGTGGACAATTTTTATGAATGAATGAAAGTCGACGGAAATGGTGCGCTGAATTATGTTTTGCAAGAGATGAGAGACAATTGTATCCAAAGATATCTGAAACTCAAGGAGTGAGAGACGATTGAACTAAATTGTATAATTTGGGATTGATTTTTTTATTTCAAAAACTAGGGCATCTGTCGTAGAAGAATTATCTGAAAAAATCTTACAAAGGAATGAAAGTCGATTGAAGCGTTGCGCTCAATTCTGTTTTGCGAGAGATGAGAGACTGTTGCATACAGAGATATTTGAGATATAAGGAACGAGATATGATTGAAATATATTGTATAATTTGAGATTGATTTTTTTTTCAGGGCCTAGGGCATCAGTCGTAAAAGAATTGTCCAGACAAATCTTATAAATAAATAGATTTCGGTCGAAGTGTTGTGTTGAATTATGTTTTGCGAAAGATGGGGTTAGTTGCATCTAAGATATTTTGGACATTTCTACCTGCGTAGTAATACTATAAAACAAAATGAAGGACAATTATGTAATTTAATTTTGCTCCATAAGTAAGGTGAGCAGTGTTCGGTTTATAACGAAATAACCAATTAACCCGATTTTTTTCTCACAATCTCCGTCCCCTAATGTTGTTTCATAGTTCAAACTAAAGGGACCCTAACAAATTTGATAGTCTCATTCACGGTCGTAGTTGCTCACCTTCATCCTTCCAACGTTGGCAAGGTTTACCTCCATCCATCCGGCGCCGCTCTTCACCCTGCTCGTTTGCGATTGCACGCTAAAACAGTTTCTATTATATTTATAATTAAAATTAATTTTAAATTAAAACATATATACGCAACCTATAACTTCACAACTCAAGGGGAAAAGAAAACAAGTACCAAAGAAAATTAATGAAACCTTTTCTATTAAGGTTGTGTTTGCAAATGAGGTAATAAACTAATAATCATTTTTTTAAAAATAACAAAAAGCCGAATTTTTCCGCTTTTAAAAAGTAAAAGCTATTGTTACTTTATAGAAACAATATTGTGCCGACATATATCCTTATCGTGTCGTGTTCGTGTTTTATCTTATCATATTGTGTCGACACGAAACACAATACGATAACACAATTTGCCAAAACTATTTAAAAGCTCGCTCTTTTGGATCTTTTCATTATGGTGTGGATTATGTATTAATGAATTCTACAAACTATGACCTGTACGTCAATTAATTTTGACATGGAAAAGAAGACCATGAATTTATAATCTCAAAATTTGAGAGGGAAAAGAAAATTAATGACACTTTTCTATTGGGAGTAATAAATAATTATATCTCATCTAAAAATTTGAATTTGTAAATTATATCTTATCAAAAAATTCAAACTTTTAGAGAGATGTATAATATTAATTCCTAATAAAGTAAAAAACTCGCATCATTTGAATTTTTAATTGGATACTATAATGTGAAATATGCAAGTTTTGAATATATTTACCCATTTACTATTTCAACCAAGTTAATAGGAGAATTATTTATTAATATTAATTGATACAGTATAAAATAGAGGGTGTGTAAGTTTTTTTAGTAAGTAAAATAGTAAATAAAATTTAAAGTAAAAAAATTATTTATTATTAAATTAGAAAATATGAATCTAATTTAAAACGTTGTATTTATTAATGATAAATTTAAAATGGAACATGGAAATACTACAAATGTCAATATGCAATAGTGATTCTGCAGATATTTACCCATTTAATCATATTTCAAATTATAATGAATTTTAACTTTACTGCGAAATGTTCACATCGTTTGAATTTTGTAGATCTGATAACATGCAGTAACAATGAAAAGTCAATTTTGATATGCCAATTAAATAATATTGCTAATTATAATAAATTTCACATTAAGCATACACAATGTATTACCTCAAAAACTTGGCCGGGAAATAAAAGATTTTGCAAATTTCATTTAGAAACTTTTTAATTGTGATGGGGTAATGAGAGAATTGGATTAGAAATACATGTGTTTGACAAGTTTGACATTTCAATTAAAAAAAAAAAAACTTGGGCAAAATTTCAAATTTAAAAAATAAATTTAAGTGGAAAAATTAAATATCATTTCACTTGAATAGTTAATTGGTGGAAAAAAATTATATCATCAATGTTCTTTTTTAGTTATCTGATATCCATTAATTCTTTCGCATATAAGTAAATTGTTCAGTCATTTCGCTTTATACCAAATAATTTACTCAGCATAAAAAATAGTCTCATTTGTCTTATATTCTTTGTTCATCAAATGTAATTACATACACTGGAAACTATCACCCTTCAACCATCACTTAATTACTCAATTTACCATCAATTTTATTCACAAACAATTACTTTATTCACAATGGACCCCACAATACCCTATAATACTCTTACTTTATGTACTTTATCTACATTTTTCTTAAAACTTGTGCCCCTCCTCCATGGGACTACATTTGATGGATGGAGGGAGTATTAGATTATACTATATTTAGTGGGTGTTTTGAAACACTAGAAGTTGCTTAAAAACACTTTTTTTTTTCAAATAAAATCATTTTTAGAGTGTTTGGAAACACAGTCAAGTGATTAAGTTAATTTATTAAAAGTGATTTTGGTGAAACACCCCTCCACCCACTTCTAATAGCTTCTATGTGCTTCTCATCATTATAATAATCAATTTTACAATTTTGCCCTCGCAATTTAAATAATATTTCATCTTTACACATTATCTATCTAAATGTAATAAGAGTGTTTTTTGTAAAATTATAAAAAAAAGTGGTTTGTTTTGTACACACCACAACATATACACAATTGATTTAAAGTGCTTAATTTTAAAACACTATCAACTTTCTATTTTATTACAAAAATCAATTTTAATCACTCTGAAGCAATTACTATAATTTGCAAACACACCCTTAATTATTTGTTGTATACTTGTATTGACTTAACCAATATTAGTGCAAGCCTCAAAAAGGATTTATGCCAATTAAACCATAACCGCTAACCCGCAACTAGGAGCATTATATTTTTTTCAAGGTTGTAGAAGTTGAAAATCGATAGTCAGACAAATTGGCACCGCATAACGTTTAGACCGTCTAGGCAGGACCTAATCGATCACCTTTAAAAATATTTTATCTGTAAAATTCTTAAGCAATATATACAAAATTATAATTTAATAAAAATGGAACATTGTAAAAAGGTCCTTGAAAAAATTAGAACTTACAAAAATAATGCTGAAAACTATAAAAATGTAGTTTCTCTCCATTTTCATCACTTAAAACTATATAATTTTATAAAAAAGTGCTAGATTTAAATATTGAACTGTGCTAATAGTAATTTTGAACAATGCTAGCTAATATAACTTAAATTTTACATTTTTTAGTTATTAATATCAACATTTTTTAGTTTATTATATTATCACTATTCAAATAAAAAAAATGTATTGAACAATGGCACTTTTTAGTTGGTAATTGTAGCACTATATTGTTTGTTATATTAACATTTTTCAATAGAAAAAAATAGTATGTACATTTTTAGTTATCAATACAAATATAAAAAAAAATAGTATATACATTTTTAGTTATTAATATAGGGGAGTGAGTCCCAAAACAAACACCCCCTTACAGTTTTATACATGGGGTAGGTCTCATTATTAAATTACTTCATTTATGAACTTATAACTCTACCCGAATTATATTTTAGAGTATACATAAAGTGTAAATTATAAAGTATAGCTCCGCTGAGGCATAAGATCATCTTACACAAGACTTCCTACTTTAAAAATTGCACTTTTATTATTTCAAAATAAATATACATTTTCTTATTTGTATACTTTCAAATTTGGTATTAGTTTTATTTATCGAGTTTATTGAATTTTCTGTATGTTGCCAATGGAAAAATATAAAAAATTGTATTTATTATTTACGTTGGCATGATTTATTTATATAAATGTAATGAAATCATACTAAAAATAATAAATTAAAACGGTTTTGATTTATCCGATTATTTTAAGCACAGTCGTACTGTAAATAGAAAAATTCTAATTTTAAAAGTTGAAATGAATTTTTAAAAAGTTTACTGAATGTAATTATTCAAAATTCATCGGTTTAATTCATTTTTAAACATTTTTTTTAAAAAATATGATATTATTATCCTTCGAAAAAAAAAATGATATTATAATAATAATATAATATAGATTTTGGTGGACTTCATTTCATTTCTACCTATATTCTAAATTTAGTATAAAGCCACAATTGATGAAACTGCATTTGTATTATTTGATTAATGCAGAAAAAAGGTCAAATGAAGTCGCAATACATGATGAAACTGCATTTGTCTGTATGTCTGCAAAGATGATTTCATTACATAAATTTTCAGTCGGTTGGCACAAAGAAAAAACAAATTACACCAACAACCTATGTGAGTGTGAACATCAATTCTAAAAACAAAAAATTACACATTTTTTCACGAAATGTGTTCGCTTATTCAATTTACGATACGTGTAAGAGATTCAGACACTTGGCAAGAGTCGACCGTGTCGCTGCTCTAGTCCTCACACGTAATATTTTTATTTGATAGCGGCGCTTTTTATTTATATATATATATATATATATATATATATATATATATATATATATATATATATATATATACTATTTAATTATTTTTTATCTCAATAAAATCTATTTACCCATATCTTAAAATTCTATATTTGTGAGATTATAACGTGACATTTGACAAAATTTCACCAGTCTTCTACAATCTCTTTCCTCAAATTATTTAATTAAAAAAAATTGTTCGTGAGTTCGTTTTGAGCTAGAGTATTAATTGTTTTATGCTTCTACAGTGCATTTGTTATTTTTTTATTAAATGTTTTAAATAAATTAAATTGTTATATAAATTAAATGTGAAAGTTGATAAAGTTGAATAAGAACGCAAGTATTTTGAAAATTAAGATTACGAGTGTCTCATTAAAATTTTACAAATATAGAATATTAAATTAAGATGATCTAATAATATTTAATAGAGATAAATCAGATTAAATAAAAAAAAGATTTTATGAATGAATAAATTTTATTGGAATTAAAAATAATTAAATTAAATATATATTCCTTCTCTTATCTCTTTCAGACTTGGGTCCACTCTGGAGAAAGGCCATTGTCCACTATGCTCTTCTTTCAAGACTAATATTAAATTAAATTGATTTTTGATTGCTTATAAAATTAAATTTGATTGTGTTTATTGTGATGGGTTTCGAGTTTACTATAAATATCTGATGAGTTTCTGGAAGTATCAGCTGATATGGTATCAGCTGATAGAGTTAAGTGTAGAAAATAAAAATTAATTCTTCTAACAGGTGATTTGATCAGTTGATTCGTTAGGAGTCTATATAACTAACTACTCTACTGATTAGATCAACTGATAGAGAGGTGTGCGAAATTGTAGTGTGGCCCATTTAAAAGATTATACTCATCTATATACTCATGTAATTTAAAACTTTATTCCATGCATAAACATGTTTTATGGTGTCAGCTGATCATGAATGTTCGAATAACAAAGCTGATTAATGCGTATCAGCTGATTTGATATCAACTGATACAAGACATTTTCTTTTAAACATATGCTATGTAAATATGCATGCTAAAACAGTAAATAACACATAGATTTATAGTGGTTCAGACCAACTTGTCCTACATCCACTCTCACGACTCATTTCGTGACATTATATTCATTGCTAACTTTAACGTCCCAAGAGAAGGCGTTCTGCTATTTTATAGTCCCAAGAGAAGACTTTTGATCAAGATACACTCGCCTTAGTGTATACAGATCTACTTGTTATCAGGATAACAAGTACTCTTACAGTGATGACTTTGATGTACCTAGTATGAGAAACTCGACCTATCTTTTAAGGGTTTAGTATAGAAGGAGGATTCGAGAATACACTAACTATGAGAATTTCCCTTACAGTCTAATTTAGCCTTGAGCTATGATTGAAAAAATTTCTTCTAAGCTTAGGATATATATGAAGCTATGTTGACTTAGATATCATGAGTTCACTCACTGAGGGTAAGGGTATGGATGCTTGCTGGATTCTTCTATGAAAGTATTCTTGAGCTCTTCTGATTTCCTAGACTTAAACATTTTGCTCGACCTTTTGCATCACTCTCACTCGTACATGATATATGAATTGAACTCATATTTATAGATGTGATTATGAATGTTACCATTGGAGGATAACATTCAAATCCTACTATTTCGGAAATCACAATCTCTAGATAGATGCTATTGATTATTACCGTTGACTAGTAATAATCAATGCATCATATACTTTCTTGAGCTTTGTGCCTTGTCAGAATTTAGGTGTCTGTTGTCGTCTCTCAATTGGTCCACGTTAGCTCTCATTTGACTATACAATGCTTGATTCAAATGACCTTTTACTCAGCTGATCTTAGGATCATTTCTTCTGATCTTGACTTTGGCATCTGATTGTTTCCCCAGCTGTGTAGACTTCGTCTGGTTAGTCAGGCAGACTTAGTCTCAACTCTGTTTGACTTACTCAGCTGATAGTGCTTACTCAGCTGATAAGTCCTCAGCTGATCACCCCTTCTGATTTTGGTCTTCTTCTCTTCTGATCTTGAGTTTGTGCGCGTTTCTCAACTACATTAATTGATTTCCATTTCAGTTGATGCTGATCAAAACCTATTTATTACATGATGAATAATGAAGTTCTCTATACAATACAACTTATTCTATTACAAGTAGATTTGGTTTATCAAAATATAAGGGATTAGATATCCCAACATTTTGTAGAGGTGCAAAATTTAATTACTAGATTAAATAGGGCACGTGCAAGTTACAATATATTAATTAAATTTATTATTTGTTTGTAAAAATTTAAATAAATTTAATTTTTAAAGTAAATATATAAATAATTTACTGTATTATTTAATTGGACATTGAACGACACCCTTCTTTCAAACACTAATATTAAATTAAATAATTTTGTAAATATTAATATTTTATTGAAAAAGTCCAACATCTCATGCAAGATTTAATTTATAATATTTTAAATGATTTTTGACTTCTTATAAAATTGAATTTGATAATGTTTATTGTAGACGAACAAACAAAATTAAATAGCGGCACGGAGAAGTTGCAAGATATTAATTAAATTTATTATTTATTTGTAAAAATTTAAATAAATTTAATTTTTAAAGTAAATATATAAACAATTTATTATTTAATTTATCCCTCAAATTAATTAGGCCCAAATCAATTTAGACAAGATCTAATAAATCAAGTTAAATTCAATTTGGACCTCTAAAGACCAACAAATCAAGTCGGGCGAGTGCATAGTCAGAGAGATACTTTCTCTCACGCACGAATTTGTAGTGTGCAAATTCAGGCACTTTCCTAGATCGAAACTTACGGAGGCACATTCTTTAGCTCGTCAAGGAGCTGACTCTACTGCTTTTCGAGATTGAAATGGAGAAGTCGATGGATGGAACAGGATTGAGGCTTTAATCATTCTCGCACGAGAAATACATGTTACCGTTTTACCCCCCTCCCAAAAAAAAGTCGGGCCTCCAAAGTCAAACAAATCAACATGGACTTCTAAAGTCTAGTAAATTAAGACGAACCTCTAAAGTTGGTAAATCAAGACGGACCTCTAAATAAAGTCCGGTAAGAATAGTGAAATAGAATCAACCATCGATTTTTTAAGGAATTCGATTAGTGAGTTGTCATGCTAAGTCATCATCCATACAAGCAATTCAAATTTAAAATAAAAAATAATAATATTTTATTAAAATATTTTAAAAATAAATACAATTTTTTTTAATTTAAATATATTTTCCTAATTTCTTATCATCCTCCCACCGTCGCTTTGATTGATTATTTTTTTTCCATTTAAATACAACTCACTAATGTGATTTCATAAAAAAATCAGATGGTTGGTTCTATATCACTACTCAGTCTGATAAATCAAGACGTGCCTTTAAAGTCAAATAAATCAAGACGGGCCTCTAAAGTCCAGTAAATCAAATCAGGTCCAAATTTGACATTCAGAGCCCATTAAATAATTATGATTGTCCCTGCCTTGGGGGTATCAGACGAGTGATTTAGAATACTTGGTGTGCTCTATGTGTAAGAAAATAACTAACTCTTAACTCTTCATAGTCTGCTGATTTACTAGGGGCATAGGACTAGCTTGTCAGCTGATTTATCGTCTATCAGAGTTAAGTGTGGAATTGTAGTGTGCCCATAATTATACTCGCCTGTTAGTGAAAAACCTTTATAAATTATTTCATGCACGACAAGCTGACTTGGTGTCAGCTGATACAGATGACTTGTTAAAACGGATCGAACTCTCGACTCTAGTGTTAGATAATATGTTTTCGGACTCTAAACGACTCAACTGATACAAAAAATTCTTTAAAACTTGTTATGCAATATGAAAGATTATGAGAGTTAATAAAAAAGTATGTAAACAACACACCACGTTTATAGTGGTTCAGACCTCCTTGTCCTACATCCACTCTCACAGTCTAGCTGTGATATTAATCCCTTCAAAGGGCTTGTAATATTTAACGTGTCAAGAGTAACACGTCTTCCTACTTTATAGTCCCAAGAGAAGACTTTGGATCATTTGACAACCTCCTTGTTGTACTCGATCCCACTAGTCATTGTGAGGAACTAGGACTCTTACAGTGATTGACACTTAACTTTTCTTCTAAGGGTTTAGGACAGAAGGTGGGTTTCGTGTATGTGGACTAGGAGATAATTTTTCTTACAATCTAATTCAGTCTTAAGCTAGGATTGAGAAATTCTCTATAATCTTAGGATATATATAATTATATAATAGCTTAGATATGATGAACTCACTCTCACTGTTTAGAAGATGATGCTTGTTGGATCTTCATTGAAGTTCTTCTTGACCCGTTCTTGATGATGAACACTTAAACACTTTGCTCGACCTTTTCATCCCTTCACTCTTGTGTGAGATATGATAATAAACTCATATATATAGTGGATGATCTTAAATGTTATCGTTGGATGATAGCAATCAATCTCCACCATTTTGTGAATCACAATCTCCTTGGCAACAATAATATTCAATGTATAATTGACTTTCCATTCTTAAAAAAAGCCTTGTGTCATGTCAGCTTTTAGGTGTCTGCTGCCGTCTTCCTATTGGTCCACGTCAGCTCTGATTAGACTCTTCAATACATAAGAACAAATGACCTATGCCTCAACTGACTGTCTCAGCTGATCTTAGATCCTACTCTTCTAATCTTGACACTTAGGCTTCTGATTGTTTCCCCAGCTACATGGACCTCGTCTGTCTAGTTACCAGCTTGGTCATCAGTTGTGTTTGGTTCCTCAGCTGATAATGATACTCAGCTAATGAGACCTCATCTAATCATACTCAGCTGGATCAGTCGAGTTCCCCCTCGACTGATTCTCCTCTTCTGATCTTAGTCTTCTCTTCTTGAGCATACGCGCCTCTCCACTAAATCAGTTGGGTTCCCCCTCGGCTGATGCTGACCAGAACCTATCTATTACAAGATGAATAATGAAGTTGTCTATACAATACAACTTATCCTATTACAAGTTGATTTGGTTTATCAAAACAAAACATAACACAAGGGATATCAATATCCCAACAAATTCGGCCAAGTAGATCAAGTTGTGGATAAGAACAAATCTTTCTGGTTAAGAAAAATATTTCTAGCCCATCAAATCTTGTCCATAAAACCCTAGGTTCTATGCCTATAAAAAATGTCTCATTCCACTCCTTTGAGGATACGAAAAAACATAAAGCATTTAAGGCTCTAATATTATCTGTAGAGACTTAAATTGTTCTTCAACATTTAAAGGAGCTTCAAAGACGTTCCTTGTACAAATCGGTCAAAAGCAATGTTTGATCCGAGATTAAGGTGCTAATTAAGCCCCTCAGATCGATGAAGTCTATCAAGAACGGCCCTCGATCCAATATTAAAGTAATCCCCCGGTTTTTCAAAAGTGCAATTTCAACACTTCTGAAAAAACTGACCGTTACTTAATGACTAAAATTTACGAACCAAAATTTTTGAAGGTTGGAATGAGGTAATCATCCCTCATAGCACATTGATTAGTGTGAAAATTGCTTGAAATTTATGTGTTTATTTTGCATAATTTTGAGGTTTTTATTGCATTATTCACACTAAATTGACTCATTGCACTTGATTTGGAGAAAAGTGGTTTTTTTTTATGGAAGTTAAATACCCATCCCTTTTTTCCCCTCCCCATGACTCGAACCCAGGACCTAAGGCCTAGGTAGTGGTGCTCTAACCACTTGAGCTATCCCACTTTGTCATTTGGAGAAAAGTGGTGTTTTGCTAATTTTGCATGTAAATTGAACTTATTTGGAAGCAAAATACGTGTCTGGGAATTTATGAAGTCAAGAAGATATATGCACCACTGGACGCGTCTCGAAAAAATGAATGGAATGAAAAAAAAAGAATCAAGTCAATAGGAGGTCGGGAGCTCAAGATATGATCGAAACGAGAAAATGCAAAATTGCGGCAGAATCCACTCGGGCAGCCGAGTCAACCTTGCTTCTAGAACATTTTCTAGACTGCCATCTAGGGCTGTCAAAATGGGCCCGGCCCGATGGGCTGGCTCGGCCCACCCGGCCTACAGACTGGACTGTAATATCAGTGGCCCGAAAATAACCGGGCCAAATTGGCCCGACCCACTTGAACAACCGGGTCGACCGGGCTCAGGCCGGGCTAAGCCTAAAAAATCGGACTGGCCCGTTTCCTTTTTATTTATTTATTATTATATATAATTTAATTAATTAAATTCTAATTTATAAAATTAATACAGAAAGTAAAATAGCAGCGTGAGTGATTCTTCCATTTCTTCCCCAAATTGAAACCCTATACCACCTCTCACTTGAAGTGTCAGACGGGCGACACACCTCCTCCACCTCGCGTTCACGGCTCACCTCGCTCTTACGGCGCACATCCGCCCCCATCCTCTGCGCGTCCGCCGCCCTCACGCCCCATCCTCTGTGCGTAACAAACTTGCATTACTGACGAAAATATCGATTGAAGAAGATAAAATCTGCTCATTTAGGTTTGTACAGAATGTAAGTATCTTATCTAGGTCAATTTAGGTTAATTCTAATGGGGGATGTTTGGGCCCAGTAAGTGGGCTTTGTATTAATTTACTTAATTTAATAAAAAATAAATATTAATTTTTTTTAATTATTAAAAAAGCAAGCCATTTTGGCCCGATGGCCCGGCAACCCTACCAGGGCCAGACTGGGTCAAAGATTTATGGGCCCGGTAGCATCCAGGCTGGGCTAGCCCGGCCCGACATAATGCATTAGCCCGACCCATTTGACAGCCCTACTGCCATCTCACTCGATTGACGAATCAAACCACCCTGGCGGCTGAGTCAACCTGTTGCTGCGTGAAAATTCGAGAATTTTAAAGGATTTCAAGGGCTTAAGTGCAAATTTCATCTCAAACACTCCCCCAAGCTATTAAAAGTACCACCAATCAGATTTCAAGGACTTGCAACTCATTTTTCACACACACAACATGTGATAAAGAGATGAGTAGATAGCTTAGGCTTTGAGGAGCTTATCTCCTCAAATACCATTAGATAGTTTATGCTTTCTTAACTTAGAATCATTTGAGCATTTCATTTTTATGTAAGAATGGAAGAATTTCAAGACTCTCAATGTGCTATTTTTCTTTTATTTAAGCTTTGTTTGGTAAATTTCATTTTTATGCCTTATTTTGTTGTTTTAGCCATGGGTGTTTCCTCAAACACCATGGGCTAAGCTTTTTATGCTTTGGGTGTTTGAAACCATGTGAATATTTAGTGTTTGAATTGTTTAGGCTTTGATTATTGTGGATATTTGGATTGTTGCTTCTCTTATTAGGTTTTGTTGGTGTTTGGTGTATTAGCTTCTATTAATCGATATTTTGAGGCATGTTTAGCGTAGACAAGAGTTACATGAACATGTTTAAATTTATGGTATGAGTTGTTAGTATACAAATGCGTTTATTAAACTTTTAATTTTTCGAGAGAGAGTTAATCGTATTAGAACCCCATTATGAGACATTAATGGTTATTTGAGTAGTTGGTGAGGATTAAGAAGAGGTCTTATTACCGGGTTTGGGAACACCTTAGACGTAAGGATAGTACCCGAAGGGAAACAATTTTCATCCTAACATCTTGATGCTCTTAGCAAATCCAAATTAAAGCATAAACACGGTATAAGTAATCCCACTCGATTTCACTAGGTAGAGAACACCCGAAGCATTCCACACCCTTGCACTTCTTCGAAACTAGTTTGTAGTTGTTATTTGCTCTTACTTGTTATTTCCTTGTTTTGTTGATTTAGTAATTGAATTACTTGTTAGCTTTTTGATTGTTTTTTGTTAATTTATTGTCTTTCGACTGTCTCTTAGTTTTAGTTCAAATTGCTCCCGAAACTGTAGTTACATTATTTATGACAACACATAACTCTAGGGATCAATTGCACTAGCCCACTCCCCGTGGTTTGATACTACTTAGTCAAAATACTTACGTGCATACTACTACGATCCCTTATGCTTGAGGGGAAGTAGTTATTCAAAATATATTGCCTAAAAATCGTTCAAGTCACACATCGGGAATCTTAAGCTATTAACATTTAAATTTGAGCGTAACGTGCGACCCTTTTGAAATATGCATAAAAACAGGCATCAAGATCCTTATGTTAAAAGTTTGACAAAACTTTTCATGCATGATACACATCCTCAAATAGCCTTGAGATTTTTTTTGCTACTTGGCATAAAATTTAGACAGTTTAATCATAAATGTAAGCGCTAAAGTATTCAGGTTTATCAATAACATAAAACAATAACCAATTGTATTCATCATGCATCGTAATGTTAAGTAACAACAATTATTGGCAAAGTAGACATGTAAATAGGAAAATTCGTATTACTCCTCCCGCTAATCGAACTCCTTGCCATATGTACCTGAAATATTTAATTTAAGGGGGTGAGATTTGTATTCTCAGTGTGGGTGACCTGCACGCTATTACCCAATATGGCAATACGTTATAGTAGTGATATCCGATGTTATGATTATATTGTGCCCTTATTTCATGACATCTTAATATTGTATTGTGCCATGTTTCAAACATTTAATACACATAATTGTACCGTTTCATCTTTCAATCAACTGATACTCATTCATAATAATTGTATTGTGCCATCTTTCAGACAACTGATACTCATTCATAATAATTGTATCATGCCATCTTTAAGACATCTGACACTCATTCATAATAATTGCACCGTGCCACCTTTCAGACATATGATACACATTCATAAACATATACATATCGTGTCCATCCTTCATGACATCTTAATAGCTTGTGTTGTGCCATCTTTCAGACATCTGACAACTTATATAAGCATATATCGTGTCCTTATTTCATGTCATCTTAAATATTTTGGGGGCTCGTATGTCCCTCCATGCCTCATATGTTTAGATTCATACGATAGAATATACCAATTGACAAGTAATATTCAAGACAACGTAGTAAAATGTCACCCACCCAGTTTGCTTAAGAAGTTTGAGTTCAAAAAGTTGCGCTTAACCAAGGTCCGATCCAAAGTTTTCAAACAGGTCCCGCACTTCGCCTAACACAATTCTTTTAATCTTTAGTGATCTTACATATCTATTTAAATCTTGAATCTTTTAAGTCTTAATAATGCATATATGTTCATGTAAGGTGTTTAAGAGATTTCCCGATTAAGGGATATTTATCATTAAATCTTTCAATCATAAAAATATGTTTGTCTAGCATGCTCTCTAGTCCTACTCAAATGCCAACACACATTCCTAAATTTAATGCCAAATAAATCACCAACATGTTTAGCAAGATTTAATTGATAGTATCAAACATAAGTCACAATCATATATAACATTTAATCATATTTTATAAACATATCAACAATATACTTGACTAAAATAATACACCTACTAATGAAAATGTCAAATAATAGAACATATACTCATCTAGTTATGCTTCTTGAACAATTACTAAGTATTAATACTAAGAAAATAACCATACTTGCATTTTTACTCAATCATTAATCATTTCATCTACACATAAATACACATGTTAACACATTACCAGGTAAAATAATACTTATCACTAAAAATACATTTTATATAACCTATATACTGAATTCATTACAAATATAAACATATGAAAATACACAAGTCCAAGATTCATGAAAAAACTCATATGTGCAGTTTGTACGATGGTTTGTGCTTCAACTTCTAGCATTTATTTAAAATAACTAAACTCTTTTTATAATTATGGAATTTAAACCGTGAGTGCTACTTGAATTTTAGAATGTGTATAAAATTTGTGCCAAGAGTTTCGGTGGTCGGAAATATGAGTTTTAGGCTTATTTTTAAAACCGATGTAAAATCATAGTGCAACTTATAAAAACGAGTCACAGAGTCAAGTTTGAACATTTTTATAAAATACTAAATCATGTTAGAAAATTATAAATCTTATATAGTTGGTGCATATTAAAGTTTAGAACACATACATACATAAGTTTTTAAAAGTGTCAAAATCACTAAATGTTATTTTCATAATCAGAAGACATTAAGTATACTAATTGCTCATCAGATTACATACAGTCATTATTTATTAAAAGATTTTCATTCAACCCACGAGTCTAGATATTTAGGGCCTACACAATTTCGCACTAACAGTTGAGTAGATAGTTGTCCAACTGATCAGCTAACAAGCAATCAATAGGTTAGTTATCTTTCCTTGTTGTTCTACACTCATACTCTTAAGATCAAATCATACTTATTTGCATCAGACGACTAGAGTATATAACTCTTCTGTTACCTCACCTGATCAGCACGTAAAAAGTTTATAAAATACAAAGTCTATTCACCCCACTCTAAACTTTGTCCATCATTGATACTCGTTTAGGGACCAACATATCTCTCTAAGCTTTGATATGAATTCTTTTTAGGCTTAAGAACTGAAGTGATAGGAAACTTTAATAAATGCTTAAGTAAGATTGATATCTTGAATGTTTGAATGCTTGTAGTTTCTATAGTCTCTTCAGTTTGAAAGTCTTCAGTATTTAGAGAGTAATTTGAAAATTTGTCCGTTGGAGAGACAATGTTCAAATCATTCTATTTTCAACACTTCTGGAATAAGACAATGATCTTCCTCATATTTGATAGTGACATGTCTTCACTTGAGGAAGAACGACTGTTAGATTTGTTTTGTCTCCATGTTGCAGTCTTGCACTTATCCCAAGATACTAGACCTATGTATCTAACAAATAGAATAGGGACAAGCCTTCTCAAAGTTGTTTCTTGTCTTTAGGAACATTCCTTGTGCTAACTGCTCTGATCCTCATTTCTCTTTTGTTGATTCCTTGTCAGTTGATTTGACTTCAATAAGGTTGAGTTCTTATTTCAGTAGACTTGAACTTCCATCTTCTCTAAACATAACTTAGAAGTTATTAGTTGAGTGTACACATTTCATCAGTGGACTTGTCTTAATCAGCATGGTTGACACTTGCATATCTTGTCTTGACTTACTCTTGGATATCTTTAGTAAGGTTGGCCATTTGCAGTCTTGTTCTATCTTTGCTGATCTTCATCAGGGAACTTGGCATAAGTAACTCAAGATTGAGTTCCCCCTCAACTACTTAGTCTATATAGACTGCATAAAATTCCAGTCATTCAACTAACTTAGTCTATATGTTCTAACATTCCTAAAACATATTAGATTATAAGCTGACATTTTCTAAGGCACTTCATTATGGGTTTTGGTATCTTAATCAAAATCTTTATTATTTCCCACCAAAATCCAATCAAGTGGTTTTCGAAAATAATATGTTTTGTTATATTTTAAATGTAAAGTAAAAGTTTCATATTATACAGAGTCATATTTATATTTAATATTGAATTATTATCAATGTTGCCTATATTTTAAAAAATACATAATTTTCAATTATTGAATTCGAAAATCTTATTTATAGAGCTCCAAATAATAGGACTTTTTAATATGTTATACTCTGGTACATTATTTATGGTGTGTAACATTTTAAAAGTGTTTCAATTTAAGTACTATATAATTAAGTGTTTATTTTTGTAATGCAACTAACCATTGATACTATATGAATTAAAGACAATACTGTGCACCGAAAAGGGTAGATGAAAGTTCTTCACCACCCAACGCTGGGGAACTTGTATTCGATGAACATCCACACATAGTTCAATCGATTGGGGCAAGAATACAAAAATCCTCGATATTGCTCAATTTGAAATTACCCAAAATATGTATAAAAGTTATAACATACCTTATGGATGACGAACACGTAGCAACTTCTAAAACTAGATCACTTTTAATAATAAAAAAAAATCTAAAACAAACAAAAAATAATAATTTATTAAAAAATTACACTCGTATATAAATGAATTTAATAACTAACTTCTCTATGATACACATGAATTGTTGAATCCATAGCGATGATGAAGTTGAAGAGAGAGAAAAAAATGAATAAGGGATGAAGAGAGGGATTAAGAGAATGATGGATGAGAAGAATGATCAGTGAAGGAATAAAAGTATGATTTTTTTTTTTTTTTTTTTGTGATGGTAATTTTTTTTCACACAAGAGGTAAATTATATATGATGAATAATGCGTGTGGTGTTGCATGTTGGGAGGTAGTGAAAACTTTCATGTGAAATAAAGGACAAAAAATATTCACGTGATGAATGTGAAGTTGTGTAAGAAAAGTAAAGTGAGTAAGAAAAAAAGTGAATTTGAGTACAAGTGATTTGTTTCATAGTGGCAATACAAATAAGCATACTTCTCTTTTGTACTCCAACCAAATAACATGGCATAGCCAAGGAAATCACTAATTGTAGATTGTACAACAACATACATCTGAAACGTCTAGCGCCTTGAAACATCATAGGTCTCTAACCCAAAATTCCATAAATCTTTTAGCTCTTCTATTAAAGGTTGAAGGTAAACATCAATGTTATTCCTCGGTGAGACAGGGCCTGGGATAATAAGAGACAACATAAGGTATTTTTTGGCTTCATAAACAACCACGGTGGCGGGTTATAATTAATTAAAACTACCGACCATGTACTATGTGAGGTGATCATAGTTCGAAATGGATCCATCACTTGCAATACCAAAATGCACATTACGACAATCTTGAGCAAAATGTGGATATAAGGAATCAAAATGTTTCCAATACTTTCTATCTATCAGATGTCTTAATTTCCCGTCTTTATGCCTTTTCTCATCATGCCACCTCATGAAATCAGTTGTTTTAGAATAAATATACTACTCTGAAACCTAGGTTTTAAGGAAAAATGCCAAACTACTTTAGCTGGAATCTAGCTGCTTTTCAACCTGTTTTCACCTTGAAGCGTGACAAACAGTGCAAGATGTGGCACTTTCACTGTCCTTCCAGAAAAGCATACAATCATTACGATATGCAATAATTTTCTAATAATGAAGACCCAAGTCACTCACCAACTTCCTAGCTTCATTAACAGACATGGGCAATTTTATTTCTGGAATCAACACTCGGATAATCTCAAGAAGAGAAGAGAATGTTGTATTGGTCAATCCATGTACACACTTGAAAATATACAATCTAATGATGAATGATTGTTTGGAAAAAGATTTACACCCTGGATAAACTTATTGTTTGCCATCTTCAACCAACTTAAAGAACTTCTTGGATTTTGCATTGGAATCCTCTTCAATATTTTCATAGAATATTAATTGATGGTCATAAAAAAACTTGTCAACTTTATTTTTGTGAGTATAATATAACAAGCTTTCAATATCATCATACATGTTCAACTGATAATCATGAGAATTCGTCGCTTTATTTGACACATAATATTTACCTTCATCATTAAAATGCCATTGTGTAATCTTTGAACCAATGTCATTGATAATCAAATGATCACACACTTTATCTCTATCATGCCAAAAGTGACGATAACACTTCTTACATTGACAAGTAATTTGATCTCCCTCTGCTTGAGTAGAATATGCATGATCAAGGTAATCCTCCACTGCTCTTGCATACTCATTACTCGATTGTAGGAGATTACTAGATTGCAAGAGATTGGCCCAACTACTTACTCCAAAATCCATTATCCAACCTTAAAAACAATAAAATCATAATTACTACATTACATGAATAACAAAATAATATATCAATTTCTACTTTTTTAAATGTTAAACACATGTGCGGACTTCTTCAATAACTTCATTTATAAAGAGATATAGACCATTAACAATAAATATCATATAATCTATTGCCAACATGTCATTAAATTAAAAAATAGACTTTTCATAGCACCAAACTATTTAACTAAGAAATGTATGGTATGAACTGATTGTTCCCACGCAAGAAGAATTATGTTTGCTTGTCTATAGAATTTTTTAGTGCAAAACTAATTACGAACTACAAGAAATAGAAACATAAAACAATCATAAGAGGATGTATAAAACGTATTGAATTATGTTTATTGTCTATATATTCGTTTTTTAGTAGAACACTTAATAAAAGTTGGAGACACAACTGTTTCAGAGTAAACTTTAGTCATCCTCGAGTGTAGGAGCTAAGAAATTGCAGTTCCTTACTACATTGTCTCTAAACTACTATTCAGGTAAAATGACAATCATGTGGTGATACAAAATTCACAAGAACCACAAAAATTGATAGAATCATAACAAATATATTGAAGAGAAACAATAAAAATAGGAATATACCCACTTAAAATCAACCACAACTAATATAGAACACCCGAAAAATATCAGCCAATTGAGGAATCTTTGTTGGGATTGACATCAGAAAACGATTCTTAAAGCAAATATACGACAACAAAAAACTGTTGGTTTTAACGACAAAAAACTATTTTTTACAACAGTGTTATGATAGTAGAAATCCTATTTTTTACTACAGAAAATCTGTATTTTTACAGTAGGAAACTGATTTGTTTTACATCCTTTCTCAAGCCTATTTGAAACTTAGAATCATATGAAAATGACATTTAGTAAAGGGGAAGGTGTAGGACATTACTAATCTTCATTTCTGCACTCAGGTTGTCAAGGGTCTGCTACGTGCTTTGAATTTGGAAGCCAGATTGTAAATTTATGTTATATTTTCATTTTTACACTTTTTCTTAACACACTTTTGTTAGACTAATTCAACACACCCAGCATACATAGATGAATAATGCCCAATCTGATTGATACAAACATTATGGTAGTGATTCCTATTTCAAATAATAATAAAAATATTGTCAGTCAAAATTTAATCGACTTCAAAAGTGTGCATTTTGAAAATAAACAGGTAGAGAATAATTCATCACGTTAAAAAAAAATATGCATCTCTAGTATTTCATGTTCTTATATATATCATTTAACTTAATTAGGTAAACGTTATATAAACTTTAAAAATCATTCAACTCCACATATCAGATTGTAGCTACACACACTCTCATACACCTTGTCACAATGAAACATTTCCACAAACACTAATTATGTGCACCCTTTCTCATAGCCAACATTTTAGTGATAACTATCTCTTGTGTATCATAATATATTTTAAATACATATATGGTCTATAAATATTTCTTGTGTATCAAAATATATTTTAAATACATATATGGCCTATAAATATTTCTTGTGTATCAAAATACATTTTGTGAGTGTATTAAATAAAATCTACTATGTTATACAAATATGCGTGAATTTTGGTTTCATTTACATATAAATGATGTTTTCAATCAATTTCTACAATATTCCCTAACAGTATCGAGACAAGTAAAGTAAAGACATGAATAGCAGACAATAGTCGGTCCAAGAAGAAAGGCATGCCTGATGTTTAATATTGCTGGAGATAGTTAAATTAATCGTATATTTCTTTAGATGACAAAATGGTGCAGGGGAGAAAAAAGTAAATGCGACCGGCACCGTTACCCGTATTTTTCATTGGTGATGTCTCCTTGCTGTTACTCATGCTGAAAAATGCCGAAAACGTCTATGACAAACAAAATAGGGTTGGGATTTTAGATTACAATAATTGGAAATAATAATGAAAGTGTAGATTATTTTAAAAAAAGTTACTTTTTATAGTTGTTTTTCCTTTTCTTAGTTATTGATTATGTTTTCACGCTTTTCTTAAAAAAATTTATACCACGCTTTTCTTAGTTAAAACCTCAAACGTTAAACATCTTACAAGTGTTATGTGTTTTTAACTTTTTGGCTGATTTTTTATTATATGATTTTTAAATGTATGGGCTGCCTATATTAATTTGTGCTTTTATATATATGTATATATTGATTCAAATCTAAAAATATTACTTTAGTCCCTATTTAAGTCCTATAATTATACATACCTACGAAAAAAAAAATAAAAAAAAATTATGATGCTACAAGGGTATTCTAAATTTTTAATTTTTTTATTCCTTTGGCCATCTAATTTTTATGTTACATATTAATTAAATAAAATGTTATCTAAAAATCTTATTTAATAAAAGTTTTACCAATTTGTGTTACAAAACTTAATACAAAAAAAAGTTACTTAATTAAAGGTGTTGCATTTAAGTGATGCATGCATATTTTTACTAAACTGATACAATTTTTTTACATAAACAATAAAATTACAAAAGTGATACAAAAATGTATTATAAAAAGTAACATTCATAAAAGTGTTATATTAGGCCATTTTATGTTGTAGTGATAAGATGAATAATACTGTGTGGTGTTTCATGATGAGAGGTAGTAAAAACTTTCATGTGAAATAAATGACAAAAAATATTCACATGATGAATGATGAATATGAAGTTGTGTAAGAAAAGTAAAGTGGGTAAGAAAAAAAGTTGATTTGAGTTTTAACTTATATAAACTAAACAATGCTTATACAAATTAAATTTTATGTATATTAAAATTTTGATATTTCAAATATGTATATTAATATTAATTTCTATTAATTTTTTTTTTTATTAGCTCTCAAGTTATTTGAAAGATAATAAAAAAAATTGGATAACTTTTATTTTACCCATCTTATTTTTTAATTATAATATATGTATATGTAATGTATATATTTATTGTCATTATTTCTTAATATTATATATGGATATGCATGAGTAAGGAATCAATTGTAGTGTGTGTCAGTAGGTGGCGTGTAGTGTAGTGTAATAATATTATATATGAATGATTGATGTAAGGAATATATAAAAATACGAAATTATAGCTCAAAGACACAATGACGACAATGAGAATTAAAGTTATTTTCATTGAATTCATGATATGTAATGGATGTAATGAAATTATTTCAATTTAATTTCGTGGATTAATGGATGCAATGAAAATAATTTTAATACTTATTGTCATCATCATGTCCTTGAGATATACAAATTTCAATAGTGGACGTTTCACAGAATATAACGAGTTTTTTTTTAACTAAACGTAATATACTCGATATTATATCACATATACAAAATTTTGAACTTTTTAAAATCTACAAATCCACATTTTTTATTTTAAAAAAATCAAAATCGACGAATTTGTAAAATTTGTGTGTTTGTATTAAAAATCAAATATCTTTCAAAAGAAGATTTGAAATATTTTTAATTTTTTACACAGCTTAACATATTAAACATTCAGATAATTTGGAGTTGTATAATTATATTTTTTAAATTTTATAATTAGAAGCAGTGTTTTAAAACAAGGGCAACAATGATAATAATTCAATACTAAATATAAAAATGACTCTGTTTGATATGAAACGTTTACTGTAAGTTTTAAAATATAATAAAACATATATATATTCGAAAAAAATCACTTGATTTTAGAATTTAGAAATATATTAATTAAATAAAATGTCATCTAAGAATCTTATTTAATAAAAATGTTACCAATTTGTGTTACAAAATTTAATACAAAGAAAATGTTACTTATTTAAAAGTGTTGCATTTAAGTGATGCATATTACTAAAGTGATACAAATATATTACATAAACAATAAAATTACAAAAGTGATACAAAAAAGTGTTACATAAAGTAACATTTATAAAGGTGTTATATTAGGCCCTTTTTATATTGTAGCAATACGATGAATAATATGTGTGGTGTAAAACTTTCATGTGAAATAAAAGACAAAATATTCACATAATGAGGTCTCATTTAGTACCATAGATTGTTTATCTAGGTTAAGTGTAAGATTGCAAATCTTAGTTAGATAGTGCACTAGATAATAAGTAATTTTGTGTTTGATATTGTTAGATTAATGTAAAAGACAAGGGTGTGCTTTAACTTGAATTTTATGAGTAATTGACACTATTGTCCTCGGTTAATGATTGCAATTCCCTTTTTACCCTCCTCCAACCCAGAATCAAATAGTGAAACATTTGCAACTCTTTCCTCCTTGAAAACTTTTCATTTGTGAACATTACAGTAGTACAAATTAGTTACAATAAAAATATTTATTACAAATGACACCATCATTCACACGTCGGATACCTCCAAGAAAAAGAAAAATACGTAAGTTGTGAAACAAAAATATATTAATATTACTCCCTAACCTTAGAATCAAATTGTTAAACAAAAAATTACTGAAACAGAAACATGAGAGAAGACCTACACCTTTGATGAAAACAAACTATAGAAATAGAGTATAATACCTACACACACAATTCAGACCTCGAATTGTTGTTGCTGTCAGACCTCGAATCGTCGTCGCTATCACACGCACAAACCTGGAAAACACAAAGCATCGCCACACACCGGTTGAAGTTTGAACCAGAAACAGATCTAAAATTATCATCGTCGTGCCAATTCGTCTATTGAATCGTCAAATCGCCTATAAACCATAATCGTCGACAAGAATGAAAAAAATGATCAGTTAAAAATACGTAAAAACGTGAGAAAACAATTTTTTGCACAGTTGTTTGCTAGATCGTGAGTGAGAGAGAGAGAGAGAGAAAGAGGGAGAGAACGAGAGAAAGAGGGAGAGAGAGGGAGAGAGCGAGAGAAAGAGGGAGGGAGAGAACGAGAGAAAGAGGGAGGGAGAGGGAGAGAGAGGGTAACAGGGTTTACCGGGGAGGACGAAACCCTAGATTCTTACAAGGCTGTCGTCGTTTCGAGAGAGACCAAATCTCCCAATGCCCCAATGCTGAAGAGAAGTGACGAGAAAATGTGAAATCAGGTTTTATATACCCAAGGGGTATTTTTGTCCATAGGGGAAAGAGGCCCTCCACTTTTTTGGCCCAACTCACAATTTGGGGTGTTGTGGGGCGACTTCTAATCGTGAAAAATGAGAAATTAGACGCAGGCCTCGTGACTTAAAGAGGGATTGAAGTGAATCCAATGAAAGTGAAGGATGTACTTGATATGCAGCCACCCAGAAATTTGAAAGAATTGCAGACATTGAACAGTCGAATTGCTGCCTTGAGCAGGTTCATTGCCCGGTCTGCCGAGAAAAGCCACCACTTTTTTAGGACCTTACGAAAAGGATCCAAGTTTGAGTGGGACGAACAATGCTAGAAAGCATTTGAGGAGTTGAAACTCAACCTTGCCCAACTGACGAAGCCCTCCCCAAGTGATACACTCTACTTGTATCTATCTGTCGGAGAGCATTCTTTGAGTATTACATTGATGAAAGAAGAAAGAGCTACCTAGGAGCCGACCTATTATGTGAGTAAGATTATCCAGGGTGTTGAGATTCGATACTCGGAAGTTGAGAAGGCTGTCTTGACTGTGGTGATTACAGCTCGAAGGTTACGTTCTTATTTTTTGTCATATAAAATTATTGTTCGCACTAATTACCCTTTGTTGCGGGTAATTGGTAGAGCAGATTTATCCGGACGGATGGTGGAATGGGTCGTAGAACTACAAAAGTACAATGTTGAGTTCGAGCCTCAGAAGGCTATCAAAGCTCAAGCCCTGTCGAATTTCATTCAAGAAACCAACAAGATTGATGAGATTGACGAATAGAAAATATTCGTGGATGGCTTTGTGTCCCTGACTGGATGTGGAGTTGGAATTGTGTTGATCGACACCAGGGGTTGGAGATCCAGTTTGCTGTGAGATTTAAGTTCCAGACTTCTAACAACGCAGCTGAGTAGGAGTGTTCAAAAAATAACTGGACCGAAAAAATGACTGAAACCGGACCGACAGGTTAGTTTTCGGTCCGGTCTAAAATCGGAATTTACCGGTCTAGGACCGAAAACCCGAAATTAATTTTTTTTTTCTTATTAAAAGAAAACATTGTTGATAATTACCTTTACCCTAATTTTTAGTTCTCACTTCTCACTTTCTCAGACTTTTCTTTGAACGGCGCCTGAACGTTATCTTTCTCCACCCCCATTCTTTGTCGACGTCCAGCCAAGATACAACCCCACCACTCCGGCCACCTTGTGAGTTTGTGACTGTGTGTGAGTGTGAGTCGTGACTCGTGTGAGAAGGCAATAGAGCCAGCGCAACAGAGTACTCCACTCAATCATCTTGCAATGTTAGTTTTCTTGAATCTTGACAAACGTTTTCTAATTTCAACTATTTCACTTCATTATATTCTTCATACTAATAATTGTGTTAGTTATTTATAATTTATTGTTTCAATTTTAAATAGATAACTCTCAGTCCCAATCTTAATTAAAAAGAGTACCGGTTGTTTCTGATCAATCATCGGATCCGCTTACTAATAAAGAACTGGAAGAGTTGCGCAGGTCCTTACCTCCGAGTAAGACACTAACAGAGGGACGAATGTACGTTAATAGAAAGAGCAAAAGGAGAGCTGCATAATGGTAAAATTTTATAGTGTATTTGGATGAAAAAAAGGTTCTTAGGGCTGAATGTAAATTTTGTGAATCAACCTTTGCTGCTAATTCTAATATGAATTGAACAAAAAATATCAAACTACATTCTGATAGATGTATCTGTAATCCAAAAAATAAAGGTAAATGGAAATAATCTGAATTGGTTTTTAAATCTAAGGATGGAGAAGAGACAGAGGGGAAATTAAAATTTGAAAGATGTGAGGGATGCACTTACTTATCACATTGTTGTTGATGAATTACCTTTTAGGTATGTTGAGAAACTTGGATTTAAGCGGTTGATGGAAATTTGTGTGCCTAGATTTCGTGTTCCCTCGCGCACCACTGTTGCACGGGATATTCTTCTTGTCAAGAAAATTTCACTCGATTAGACGTCTTCAATCCAAGTAGAATAATCGACCACAAATACAATCCAACAAACGAGAACAGAAAACAGAGCACACACCGATTTAAGTAGTTCGATCAACTTGATCTACATCCACTGGACTCACGACTTCAATTTTGATTAATATAAGAGATGTTTACACACTCATCACTCGGAAAGAGAATTTATCCTCACTTCACTCGTGAACTCTCAACTCTCAAGAACGAATGCTCGTAGGCGTCAAACTTTACAATTACAAGATATGGGTTATTTATAGAAGTCAAGGATGATTGCTGCATGCGCTGAATGCGTGATCATTGGCATGTGGTATCTGTTACAACCACCTAACAACCTCACGCTTTCTGCATTGCCCAATCTGAATTGACCGCAATGCCCTTCACTTGTTCTCGCAAACAGATGACACCATCAGAAGACCTCCCTCTTTTGATTACTCTTCTGATATCCTCAACACTTAGCCAAAAGACTAACTCTGCAAACAAAACTCTACTGATCTGATCTGACCTCTTCTGATCTTCTCATCTCAGCTGATTTTGAGCAACACCTTCTCATCTGATTGTATTCAACACTCATCTGATCAGGCCTGAGTTAGCTTGTCTAACTCCACCAGCTGATACGCCGAACAACTGAGTCTTCCAGAAGACTTCTATCAGCTAACTAAACCATCTGATACTCCCAACAACTGAATACTTCAGCAGACTAAAACACTCTTCTGAATTCAACACCAGACGAGTAGAACTTATCTGAATCTCAGAGATTATGAAATAATCCTCACAATTCTGCACCTTTAGCTCAAAATCTCCACCTTGAAGTAAACAACCCTACTATCCTTCTCATAGGGCAGCCTCCACTACTGATCTTCAGCCACAAGATCAGCAGCCTTCTCCGCAGAGGTCACTAATGCAAACCAACCAACGTAAGACATAATCCGAACTTCTCTTTTGGTAATGCCTTAGTAAATGCATCAGCAGGGTTCTCCTCAGTAGCTATTTTAACCACCTGGACGAATCCCTTCTCCACAATATCTCTCACAAAGTACAGTTTCACATCTATATGTTTGGTTCGTTCATGATACCCCTGATGCTTTGTGAGATGTATTGCACTTTGATTATCACAGAAGACAGTCACACTGTTCTGAGATAAACCAAACTCCTTAAGAATCCCTTTCAGCCACATGCTTTCCTTAACTGCTTCAGTCAAGGACACGTACTCCGCTTCAGTAGTAGATAATGCAACTACAGATTGATGAATAAACCTCCAAGACACAACCGTACCAAATAGAGTAAACACATATCTTGTTAAGGACTTTCGAGTGTCAACATTGGCTGCGTAATCTGCATCCACGTATCCCACAAGTGCATTCCCCTCACTTGGCATCTTCTGAAACTTCAGACCTTTGTCTGCTGATCCCAGAACATATCTCATAACCCACTTAACAGTCTCCCAATGACTTAAGCCTGGGTCACTCATATATATGTTGATCACACTCATACCATGAGTCAAGTCTAGTCTACAACACACCATAGCATACATCAAACTCCCTACATCACTAGCATAAGGCATCTTGCTCATCTGAGTTCTCTCTTGGTTGTTCCTGGGACTCATCTGATTGGACAATCGATGATGTTGGCCAATAGGAGTAGAGACAGTCTTTGCTTTATGCATTCTGGACCTCTCTAACACCTTCTGAAGATAAGTAGATTGACTCAGCTGGATAAACCCATCTACTCTGCTAATCTCCATCCCAATAAATCACTTTGGCTTCACCAAGATCTTTCATCTCAAACTCTGGTTTGAGGATCTCCTTAACTTGATTAACACTGTCAATAGACTCTCCAGATATTAACATGTCATCAACATACAACAGAAGATAGGTAACAGCAGTCCCAACCCGTCTGAAATAAACACATCTGTCATTCAAGCTCCCTGTAAAACCAGTTGAGCAAACGTATTAATCAAATCTCAAGTACCATTGTCTAGGGCTTTGTTTCAGGCCATGGAGGGACTTCTTCAGCAGACACACCTTGTCTTCCCCTTCTTCTATGTCCAACCCTTCTGGTAACTTCATATAGATCCTCTCATCTAGAGATCCATGTAAGAAAACTGTGGTCACATCCATCTGATGTAGCTCCAATTCATATTGAGCAACCATAGCTAACAAGATTCTGATGTTACAATGTTTCACAACAAGTGAGAAGATTTCATTGAAATCAATACCTTCTTTCTGTGTAAACCCCTTAGCTACAAGCCTTGCCTTGTATCTAAGCTTGCCACCCCTCTTAGCCTCCACCTTATTTTTATAGAAAACTGTGGTCACATCCATCTGATGTAGCTCCAATTCATATTGAGCAACCATAGCTAACAAGATTCTGATGTTACAATGTTTCACAACAAGTGAGAAGATTTCATTGAAATCAATACCTTCTTTCTGTGTAAACCCCTTAGCTACAAGCCTTGCCTTGTATCTAAGCTTGCCACCCCTCTTAGCCTCCACCTTATTTTTATAGATCCACTTGCACCCAACCAACTTCTTGTTCTTGGGCCTCTGAACAATCTCCCAGGTCTGGTTCTTGTTCATAGAAAGAAACTCCTCTTCCATAGCAACTATCCACTTCTCCTTGTCCTGGCAACTGATGACTTCTGAATAAGACTTTGGCTTCAGAGACTCCACCTCCAGAGCTGCACATAATGCAAATGAGACAATATCAGCTTGTCCATACCTCTGAGGAGGGTGGACTTCTCTTCTGGTTCTGTCCCGTGTCAGCTGATATTGTTACTGATCATTCTCACTGTGAGGATCGTCCTCCTCATCTAGATCAATATCATCTCCAACAGGTCCTCTAGTGTCAACATGCTCCACCTCGACTTGTGTCTCGTCTGGTTGGTTATCAGCTGCACTAGCACTCACGCCCCAAATTCAAAATTAAAAACCTTTAAAAAAGTAGTTAAAACAACTAATTTTAACGTACCAAAAATTGAAATTTTAACTTTACAACGTTAAAATAAAGGGACGCAATGGCTAATATAATTAAAATTACTTTAAGTATTGCAGCGAAAATGGTTGTAATAAAATTAAGAAGTTCACAACTAACTCATCAAGCAATTATCCATAAGAATGACCATAATTCAATTTAACAAACATGCGTGAAAATAGTCCTTTAATCTTAAATAAATCGTCGTCTCCCATCACCACTCCTCGCCATCCAACTCTTCAACCTGAAATTGTAAATTGTTGGGGGTGAGCATGCAAGCACACTCAGTGGGATTAAGTCATTCAATACTTAATATTAAAAATAAATAATCAAGTAATTGCAACTTAGCAAATAACATTCACATTGCCACATATACTTTGCCAACTTTGCCATTAATACTTTGTCATTGTAACTTTGCCAATAGAGTTTTGTGAACCATCGCATGTTTGTGGACCTTCCCAAAGTCAAATTAATGACTAAGGTATTCCCACACGTAGACATCGCATGTTTGTGGTCCTTTCCAAAGCCAAATTAATGACTAAGGTATTCCCACACGTAGTGAGCACGGCGGATCGCGCCCGAAGATCCGTCGGTCCCGGACCCCATTTGGAGCCCCTGGCTATTAGATAACTTTGCCATAAATTTTTCCAATAGAATATTTAATTTTGCCAATAGAATAATAAATTTTGCCACATAACAATGAAAATGAATTTACATAGTAAACAATTAACTCAAACCATTTATCTAAAACATTAAAAAAAGAATAACAATGCAATAGAGATCTACCAACCACTGTAGAGAATAAAGCAATTAAAAACCCACCTCGATAGACAAACATGGAAACGATACGTAAAAGCCTCGTAATTATCGTCGCCTAGCCGTGCGATACATAGAATAACATAGGATTGTATTTTCTTGTAAAATATACTCAATCTAAATAATATTTGAATAAATATTTGAAACAAATTAAAATGGCAAAGGCTGGATTGTTGTATTCAACACCGTCCACTATGCATTATATATTGGAGTGAGGGAAGATGGATTTTAAAGAAAATAAATGGGAGCCATAAATTGCAATTGTTACACTTTGAAACATTGGTGTAGCATTTTGGAAATAGACCTTTCATTGCCCCACTAAAGACCAAAGGAGGAAGTTACAAAAACATAATTAACAAGAGGAATTTAAAAATAATTTATTTAAAATAATTAATACTAATAAAAGGTTAAAAAAATGATGGGTATTACACACTCGTACTAGCCTCTTCTGATAGAGGAATCCTAATCTCATCAAAAGTAACATCTCTGTTGATAATACACTTCTGCATTCCAGCTTCAAGGCACCATAACCTGTATCCTTTCACACCTGAAGGATACCCAACAAACACGCATCGCAATGCTCGAGGCTCAAACTTATCCTGCTTGACATGGGCATATGCTGCACAACCAAATACCTTAAAATAATTGTAATCACCTGCATGGCCAGACCATAACTCCTTTGGGGTTTTGTATTGCACAGTTGAGGAAGGACTTCTGTTTATCAAATAGGCTGTTGTTGACACAGCCTCTCCCCAAAACACCTTTGGCAGACATGAGTTGTTCAACATACACCTGACTCTATCAAGAAGTGTCTAATTCATCCTCTCAGCTACTCCATTCTGTTAAGGGGTCCCTGGCAGAGTTTTATGCCTCACTATTCCTTTCGATCTGCAGAACGCATTGAACTCTTCTGATTGGTACTCTAGACCATTATTAGTTCTTAAATGTTTGAGAGTCTTGTCTGTGACATTTTCACATTCAATGAGCCATTCCTTGAATTTTTCAAATGCTTTTGCCTTCAACTTCAGAATATAAACCCACACCTTCCTTGAGTAGTCATCTATGATAGACAAGAAGTATCTACCACCAGATCTCGTCTGATTCTTAGCTGGCCCCAATAGATCTGAATGGACATAGTCCATGATCCCATTGGTAGAGTGAACACCCTTACCAAACTTTAATCTCTTGGATTTACCAAGGATGCAAGACTCACACAAATCCAGCTTTGTGATCTTGTCCTTGCCAAGCAAACCTTGCTTAGACAGCTCAATTAGGCCTTTCTCACCTACATGAGCTAGTCTTCTGTGCCAAAACATAGAGTTTTCTTGCACCTCTGCTACATCCGATCTACCAGATACTGTATTTCCCTTCTGAAAGTAGAGATCATTCCTTCTCACACATTTCAAGAAAGCCAGCTCCCCTTTTGACACACTGAGCTCTCCATCAACAGACTGGAATGAATAGCCCATAGAATCCAGCATCCCAAGTGATATCAAATTCCTCTTGAGCTCAGCTACATACCTGACACTCTTGAGTATTCTTACTACCCCATTAAACATATTCAGGTAAACACTACTTTCTCCCACAACTTTACAAGTGTGATCATACCCAAGCATTACAGAACCGCCCTTCTGAATCTTGAAATCATGAAACCAATCTCTTCTTGGAGTCATATGGAAAGAACACACTGAATCTAGGATCCATGTTTGCTGTTCTGCAGAGGATGTGATGGTTAGTGCTTGAGCAGACTCATAGCCTTCTTCCTCCTTCTCAACTTGGGTCTGATTAGCTTGATTCTTGTCATTAGAGGTCTTGGCACCAGATATATATCCTCAAGAACTGGTTGTATTTATGACAAGCATTCTTGTAGTGCCCAGGTTTGTTGCAATGGTAGCACACTGCATCACCTTAATTGGACACAACTGATTTTCCATTATCAGCTCCTTTGGGTTGACTAGGCCCCTTCTTGGATCCAGACTTCTTCTAGCCTCCTCTGATTGCCAATCCTTCACCACTGCTACTCTTATCTGCTTGAGATGTCTTGTTGTGCAACAGTTTGGACTTAACAACCAGCATTACATCCTCCAATGTAATACTTTCTTTCCTACTCAATAGAATCAGAGCTTTATCCTCTTCATCTAGATTTCATCTAAATTCTCTAGATCATCAAGAATTCTATTGAACTCATCAAGCTGATCCGGAATGGGTTTTTCATCACCCATTCTGAAGGTATACAACTTTTGTTTCGAATAGAGAGGGTTAACTAAGGTTTTAACCATGTAGAGTTTACTTAGATTGTCCCAGACCTCTTTCGTGGATTTCTCTTTAGCCACCTCTCTCAAAACCTTATCACCAAGGCATAGTAGAATAGTGCTTCGAGCTTTCCGTAACATCTTGTTCCTTTCGGTAGCAATTGTTGCCGATTCACCAGTTGGGGTTGTAGACTCTTCGAGCACGTCGAACAAGCCTTGTTGTTCTAGGAGAGCCCGCATCTTGACTCTCCACAGCCCAAAGTCACCGGTGCCTAAGAACTTCTCAATATTATACTTGGTCGAATTCTCCATATCCGATCTGGCAATTGATTTATGGCTGACTCTCGATTACCACAGACGGCGCCAATTGTTAAGAAAATTCCACTCGATTAGACGTCTCTAATCCAAGTAGAACAATCGACCATAAATACAATCCAACAAAGATAGCAATTCACAAATATAAACGAGAGCAGAAAATAGAGCACACACAGATTTAAGAGAGGGTTAACTAAGGTTTTAACCATGTAGAGTTTACTTAGATTGTCCCAGACCTCTTTCGTGGATTTCTCTTTAGCCACCTCTCTCAAAACCTTATCACCAAGGCATAGTAGAATAGTGCTTCGAGCTTTCCGTAACATCTTGTTCCTTTCGGTAGCAATTGTTGCCGATTCACCAGTTGGGGTTGTAGACTCTTCGAGCACGTCGAACAAGCCTTGTTGTTCTAGGAGAGCCCGCATCTTGACTCTCCACAGCCCAAAGTCACCGGTGCCTAAGAACTTCTCAATATTATACTTGGTCGAATTCTCCATATCCGATCTGGCAATTGATTTATGGCTGACTCTCGATTACCACAGACGGCGCCAATTGTTAAGAAAATTCCACTCGATTAGACGTCTCTAATCCAAGTAGAACAATCGACCATAAATACAATCCAACAAAGATAGCAATTCACAAATATAAACGAGAGCAGAAAATAGAGCACACACAGATTTAAGTGGTTCAATGAACTTGATCTACATCCACTGGACTCATGACTTCATTCTTGATTAATATAAGAGATGTTTACACACTCATCAATCGGAAAGGGAATATATCCTCACTTCACTCGTGAACTCTCAACTCTCAAGAACGAATGCTCGTAGGCGTCAAACTTTACAATTACAAGGTATGGGGTATTTATAGAAGTCAAGGATGATTGCTGCGTGCGCTGAATGTGTGATCATTGCCACATGGTATCTGTTACAACCCCCTAACAACCTCACGCTTTCTACATTGCCCATTCTGAATTGACCGCAATGCCCTTCACTTGTTCTCGCAAACAGATGACACCATTAGAAGACTTATCAGAAGACCTCCCTCTTCTGATTACTCTTCTGATATCCTCAACACTTAGCCAAAAGACTAACTCTACAAACAGAACTCTACTGATCTGATCTGACCTCTTCTGATCTTCTCATCTCAGCTGACTCTGAGTAACACCTTCTCATCTGATTGTATCCAACACTCATCTGATCAGGCATGAGTTAGCTTGCCTGACTCCACCAGCTGATACGCCGAACAACTGAGTCTTCCAGAAGACTTCTATCAGCTAAGTAAACCAGTTGATACTCCCAACAACTGAATACTTCAGCAGACTAGAATACTATTCTGAATTCAACATCAAACGAGTATAACTCATCTGAATCTCTGAGATTATGAGATAATCCTCACACTTCTACTATACAAAAATGAAAGAGTAGTATTGAAAGAATTTTTTAGGAGTTCATGTCAAAGGGTTTGTGTGAGAACCGATACTTGGACATCGATACAAAGAATAAATTACACGTGTCTACAACTCACTTTATTGACAGTGAATAGAAATTGCAAAAAAGAATAATAATTTTTTGTTCAATCTCTAGTCATAAAAGGTTAAGATATAGGGAAAGTAGTTGAGTCTTGTTTAGAATCTCAGGGTTTGAAGATAAGCTTTTTACTATCACTATTGACAATGCTAGTTCGAACGGTGTTTCATGTTGTGGCTATTTGAGAAAGATGGTTCAACGCACGGGATGTATTAGTGATGGGAAATTTCTTCACGTTAGGTGCATGGCTCACATCATTAACCTTATTGTTTGGGATGACATTAAAGAGCATTGTGTATCCATTTATAGAGTTAGAACCTTATTGTTTGGGATGACATTAAAGAGCATTGTGTATCCATTAATAGAGTTAGAACTGCTGTGAAATATATTAGGAATTCTCCTGCAAGATTGCATAGATTCAAAGAACTTGTTGAGAAAGCTAATTTACATTCCAAATCTCTTTTATCCTTTGGTTGTCCTACTTGCTGGAATTCCACTTATGTTATGTTAGAGACTGCTTGTAAATTTCAGCGTATTTTTAGTGGTGTGAATTTGCCTGATGGAAGAGATGTTTCACATGATGAAAAGCCTCCTGATGTTGATGATTGGTGTAATGTGAGTAGGTTAGTTGTGTTTTTTAAAGGATTCTACTCGCTAACTCGGCGTATTTCTGGTGCTTCTTATGTGATTAGTAACAAGGGTTTTTTTGGAATTGCTGCTACTCTTGATCAGTTGAATAAGTGGAAAAACTTTGAGGTAGAATTTCAAAACATGGCAGCTTATATGAGAATGAAGTATGATAAGTATTAGGGTGATGTTGATAAAATGAACATAATGATTTATCTTCCTGTTGTTCTTGATCCACAATCAAAACTTGGATGTTGTAGAATTGACTCTCACATACATGTATGGAAAGGAATAGGGTGTGGGATTGATGACTAGAGTGAGATCATGCTTATTCTTTATTTAATGAATATAGACATCTGTACACTCATTTAGCTCCACAAAGTGGCCAAAATATTGAATTGACTTCTATTGATAATGTATTTGGACGTGGAGATGGTATGGGAGATGATATAAACTATGTGAGAAATGTTCAAGACAGAGCTAAAGAGGTTGAAATGATCAAATGAACATGTGATAAGTGAGTTTGAAAGGTATTTGAATGAAATATTAGGGGATGATGAAAATAACCTAGATGCATTGTCTTGGTGGGCTATTAATGAGCATCGATATCCGATTGTTTCACGGACGTTTAATACGGGAGGTCGTCATCTTGATTCATTTAGAAGTTCTTTGAGTCCATTGGTAATATATACAACTTAATTTCTTTTTACTTTGTTATTAAAAAAATGTTTTATTTTACTTTTTATCTAATTTATTTATTTTTTTATGTGAAAATAATAGACAGTTCAAGCACTTATTTGCACACAAGATTGGCTTCAAGCGAAGGGAGCACCAAGGATTTGCGTGACATAGAAGATAATTTGCGTGATTTGCGTGAATTAGAAGAAATTGAGAATAGTAATGATTTATATTTATTAAATAAATTGTCAACCTACTTCTTCATTAATGGTATACTGTTAACATTTGTATTTGTCATTACAAATTTGCTCAAGACTACTTTGAATGATGAAGACAATGTTATATTATGGTTTACATATTTGCTCAAGACTACTTGTAATGTTTTTTTTTTTTTTTGGACTTTGTATTAATTTCTAGGTGTTGGTTTTGACTTTTGAATACTTTCTATTAATTTTCTATAAATTAAGTTTGTAAGTGATTGTTGCTAATATATATATAAGTAGTATCTTGACCATTTTAAAATTTTGCAGAATTGTGATCAACTTGATCCAATGGATATAATTTATTCTTTAGGAGTTAGGGCATAGTAAAATAATTTATTACAGTAAAAGTTGCAAAAAAAATATATATTAAAAAAAATGGAACCGGTCTAAACCCAGACCAGATAGATTTAGGTCCGGTCTCCGGTCCGACCATCTGGTAAGATTCCGGTCCAAACAGGTCCTGGTCCGGTTTTGGACCGGTGCACACCCCTAGAGCTGAGTATGAAGCGTTGATTAGAGGAGCTGAAATGGCCGTGGAGCTCGGAGCTCAGAGAGTGATGATTTTCTCTGATTCTCAGCTCGTGGTCTAGTAGATTAGAGGAGAATATGAAGCCAAAGATGAAAAGATGGTAGCCTACCTAGAATGTGTCATGAGCCTAAATAGCAGGTTTCATGGGTTTGAGGTTTACCATAAACCAATAGAAGAGAATATGAAAGCTGACAACTTATCCAAACTCGTCAGCTCTACTGATTTGGAGGGGTAAGGGAAGATAACGCTAGTGATGGCTGAAAATGAAGTGACGAGTCCTATCGTGGGGGCACTTGAAGAAAGAGAGGATTAGAGGAGAGAAATCCTCGAAGCATTGAGAGCCGAGCCAGCTCCTGGAGATTCCAAAAAGGTAAAACTGATGAGATTGAGATATGTTCTTATAGGTGGGCGATTATACAAGAAGTCATTCATCCACCCATACCTGAGATGCCTCTCAAAGAGCGAGGGGGATCATGTGATTCGAGAAATACTTGAGGGTTCGGGAGGTAGCCATTAAGGTACCAAAGCAACCTTGAGAAAATCATTGAGGGCCAGATATTATTGGCCCACCATGGCACGAGATGTCAAAGTGTTCGTGAAAAGATGTGAACCGTGCCAGAAGAATGGCCCGCTTATACATTTGCCCGCTGAGGAAATGGGTGATAAGTACTCACCTTGCCCTTTTACCAAATAGGGAGTGGACCTCGTGGGACCTTTTCCACCTACGGCAGGGTAAAAGAAATTCTTGATCGTTGTTGTTGATTATTTTAGGAAGTGGGTAGAAGCAAACCCACTAGCTAAAATTGAAGAAGAAAATGTGATGCACTTCATAGGAAAACACATTAACTGTCGGTTTGGAATCCCCCGAATCCTAGTGTCGGATAATGGCACTCAGTTCAACGGGAGGCTGATTCAGACTAGGTGTCGAGAGCAGAAGATAACCCAGAGGTTTACTTCAGTTGCACATCCCCAAACCAACGGTTAGGTTGAAGTGACCAACCAGACCATTGTGGATGGAATACGTACTCGCCTAGAGAGGGTGGGAGTGTTGGGAATAATCCCAATACCCAAGAGACTCTCGAAAATCTTTTGAGACTCCTTTAAAATTACCAGGGATCTATTTGAGACGTAATTTAAATATGAATTATCATAAACCTAATTTCATAATTTAAACAAATTAAATCAACTAATTCATGTAATGAATGTACGGTAAAATAATTAAATCCCTAAACATGCGGAACTAAGGGATTACGTGTTTACCTTTGAATCAGAGAGATACCGTTGAGAAGAGTAACAACTTCAACCTAATTGCCTTCTCAAGTATTCCATAAGTCCTAGTCCGTTGATCCGGTGGGTGATCTCACGAACTATTAACTCGCAAGAAAGAATTAATTTTATCTTGTCTGTTGCACACACTGTAACTTCAAAAATTACAAATCTCTATTTTCTGTATTGTTGCTGAGTACCAGATTTTTTCAACTCTTTTTATATAAGAGAGAATCCTTTTTTTTTTCTTCTCTTACAAGAAAGAAATATTGACCGGTCAATTTATCTTGGAATAATATAGAAATAATATTTTATTTCCATATATCTTTTTTTCCATAAATATCTCTCTCTAATTTCTTGCAACAAAATTAATCCTTATCTTTTAGTTAACTTAATTAATAGAGTTTTATTGGGCTACTTGAGGGGCCTTTAGGAGAATTAGGATTGGACCTCCCAATGGGCCCATAAATCAATATTGAGCCACAATATTTTTCCAGCCCATTAACATTAATTCATTCCACTATAGAATTAATATTGCACTATCCATCCTAACTCATATTACGAAATATGGCTCCCGATTATTATTTTCCGTGTTTAAGATTCAATGTCCATCAATTAATTTAAGTTATTGAATGCTTTAATTAATTAATATTTTTTATTCCTCGGAGTAAGGACAACTCAAAATTATTATCATACCGGAAATAAATTTCACTGATCAGATTTGATATGATAAACCTTCTAAGCCCACCAAGGGGACATAATCAACTTGACACTCCAAGACACGATTCTCTGTATTAATTTTGGCAATTTGTCCTATAATTAATAATATTGCCCAAAATACAAAGCATTGAATCACATTGATTCTTTACCCATAATAAATCAAAGAAATACTTCTTAACTATAGTCAATCCCATTTAAGTGACAAAGATTAAAAAATCAACAACCACTGAGGTCTAATTCTTCATTCCTTAAGTCAGTCTAGAAGAATTACCTCTCTGTAGGTCCTATTCAGCACATCATAATGCACTGGTGTAATCTCTTGGTCAAGATAAACCAATTCGAGCCTTACACCTCAACTTCTACCAATGGATTGTTCAATTCCACCTAAGTTGTGAATCAATTGTACTTATATACAAGGAACTGACAATGTGATCTTCTACACACCACATTGTCTACAATGTAAAGTACATCTGAACGTTTATGCAATAAATAATTAACATTCATTATATTTAAAGTAACCAGTGATAAAAAAAATTATTCTTCTTGATAAGTGCAAGAATCAGTTTATATACGCATAAGTAGCACTAAAAGCATACTTGCCAGTATAACCCTAACAGGGAGGAACCTAGATCGAGGATCTTGATTCAGTCTTATGGGCTTACAGAACAAGCCCCATAACAGCCACTGGATTGTCACCCTTGCAGATGGTGTACGGTACCTTAACTGTGGTTCCGATAGAGGTGGGAGTCGAATCCCACAAAATTGCCAGATTTGATGAAGAGCAAAATGAGGTGCTGATGAGAGAAGCACTTGATTTGATTGAAGAGGAAAGAGAAATGGCTCGTCTTCGAGCTGAGTAGTATAAGAGCAGAATCAAAGCTGCTTATGATAAGAGAGTGACCTTGAGGTCATTCGACGTTGGAGATTTAGTCCTTCGAAGGGTTGATGCTTTGAAACATACTGGAAAGCTAGATCCCAACTGGGAAGGACCATATAAAATTTTCCAGGTTCTGAATGGAGGAGCTTATAAGTTGAAGGATATGGCCGGGAACGAGATAACCCATCCTTGGAACGTTTGCCACTTGAAGAAGTTCTTTGTTTGAGGAAGTAGGATTTGCTTCGTCTTGTGTTCGTGTTGAAGGAAGCACGATTTGCTTCGTCTTGTGTTCATGATTGAGGAAGCAGGATTTGCTTCGTCTTTTGTTTTTTGTTTAGTGCAAGTTGATTTTAATTTGCACATTGTATTTCGCTTCATCGGAACCTCTTTTTCCCTACTTACGGGTTTCTCATTGGGTTTTACCGTAAGGAGGTTTTTAGTGAGACTAGCATAGGTCACCAATTATGTATGTTGATAAACCTTATATATTCAATGATGCATTCTTTTTTAGAAGTTTGTTCTTTTGTTGGATACTGAATATTTTTTAGCATTTTGATTAAATGTTTGAGGTTGTGATAACCATGATTGAATTGAAATGAATTGAAAAAGACAGGTCGAGCTTGAAAGAACAGAGTTCGAACCCATGACCAAGCCAGGACCTCTCCACCTCCTTGATTAGGTCGATGGATGTTCGTAAAGTTGAATTTAAGTGACAGTTTTTAAGCCCGTGATCTGCCAAGAACCTCTCCACCTCCTGGATTAGGACGTTGGATGTTCGCAAGCCTAAAATTGAAAAGGACAGGTTGAACTCGAGAGGACAGAGTTCAAACCCGTTAGATTTTGTAAGCTTAGATTCGGGCCAAAAACGTCCACTAGCTTCCCTAACAATTTTGGCCGCCTCCAAAGCATACTTGTCCATAAAGTATCTTGGCCAATTTATTTCAGTCGCATCACAAATTGCCATTATGACTCAGACTTTGGGTAGAGTAATACCATCAAAGCTGGATGTAGGACCCATTAACACTTTACTCGCGATATCATAGAGATATCGATATTTCTCCTTAAGCATGAGCTTCTTCAAGCTTCCAACCGTTAATCCTACTAATTTCTCCTCTAGAAATTTCGTCAAACCTTCACCTTCTCTTCCATTTTTGTATTCTTCTGGGTTCGGGAGCCCAATCTCCTTCAGCCCGAATAAAGTAACGAAGGTTTCAGCGGAAATCTTGATGCGATGCCTTCCAATGAAGGAAGTGGGTCCTCCATCAGATCTTTCAGCTAGATATAGATAGATAGATATTAGCAACATCCTCCTCCAATAGTATCGATGGTGTTGCTTCTAGGTATTTTCTCAGGTCGTTTCTGGTTAGAGCGTGCACAGTCCAAATTTGTGCTTGATCTTGTGGATCTTTGAAGTAGACACAACCTTCAAAAGTGATTTGATCCTCTTTGATCCATTAGATAGGATTGAAATATTTAGGAGTAAAAACTACCCTTTCTTTTGTGGATGATGGTCTCGCCATTGATGAAATTTTAAAAGCATTAATAAACTAAGACGAGGGTTTAGAAAATATGAGTTTTAAAAGTTATGAGTGCGTAAAACTTATGAATTTTTCTAAGTGCATTTTTTATATGATGAAATGATTTTAAATGAATAGTTTAGATTAGTTTTTAAAACATGATGAACGGATCTGATGAAGTCATATCGTTTTAATCGAACGGTTCTCAGAAAGGAGACTATTCGACTACCGTGGATCTCAAAATTTAAGTAAAATGCACTTTATTTACCGACATAAAATATTTTTGGGTCCGCATTAAATGCGATTAGCACACGATTAGTTTGTTTTAAAAATGTATGTATGTCGTGCGCGGGAAACAAGGAAATTCTACTTATTACCAAAATAAGAAGTGTTTTATGCAAGTCTTATGCAAATGAATTCGAAAGAGTGAATTTAATGAAAACAAATTTTAAATGTAAATCGAAATAAATGATAACAGAAAATAAATGAGTTAGGTGAGAAGTGTCATCTGGTATCAGCTATGTAATGTGAATAGTTGATGGTCATATCATCTGGTTGATTTTTGATTCACTTGTTTAACTTCTGGTATAACTTTTGTATCATCATCTTTATCTTCTCATGAGCTGATGGGGGTATCAGCTGATTTTCCTTGAAACAATTTCAACGAAAACATTAGTAGATTTTTGGAGGGGGTTGAACAATATATCATAGAATTTGACAACCTCTCATGATTTTGTTAAGAGTTTCACAAAAATAAATGAATAGAAATGGGGGGAGTGAATATATATATATATATATAATTATCATATAATAATATTAACATAATATGGACGGTATATACATATTCACAAAAGCAATCGAGTATTTTTATCAAGGATCTTTAAGGAATTTATGAAATTCCCCTAGAATAAATAACTTTTTAAAAAGTTTCCCTCAGTTTTAATCAACTTCTTCATCGGAAAACACTATGTACCGTAAGATGAGTGGGTCAATTAAACTAATCAGGACATACGACTTCTGGTCTGGTTCTAAGCTGATCATATACTGATCTGATTATCAGCTGATGTCTTCTAATCTGTCTTTGTTGGTCCCAAAATGAGTATGGTGAAAGTCTAGAAGGGAGAGGGGTGAATAGACTTTCAGATGCTTAAAACTTTTTCGTGATTCAGATCAGATGTGATGATCAGATGAGTTAGATACTCAGTCGTCTAAATACAAATAAGATGTTCTGATATATAGAGTGCGGAAGTGTAATATAGCAGATTAAGATAACAACCTTACTGACTATTGAATTTAGTTGATCAGTTTGAGAGCTATCTGAAAAGTTATAGGTGTGGAAATGTGTATGCCCTAAATGTTTAGACTCATGGGTTGATATGAAAACCTTCTTTTAAAGAATGACTTTAAAACAATGTATGTTATCAGTAGAAATGATATCTGTTGATTTGTAAAACTTATACTTAGTGGATTTTGACTCTTTTGAAAATAATGCTTTTATCAAAGTATGAACAATATGTATGAATACAGAATAGTAAATAAAGCAATAAGAACACAAATATTTATAATGGTTCGCATCTCAATATCATACGTCCACTCTCTCTAATCAGATAGAGAAATTCACTATCTTGCTGCTTTATAGTCCCAAGAGAAGACTTGTGATCAAGAAGCTCAACTTCTATCTGAGGCTACTGATCTACTTGTTGGTTAGGTAACAAGTAACCTGTTGGGAATAAAATGAGAAGTTTTGATTAAGATACCAAAACCCCTTAAGACATGCCAAGTAATTAAGTCAAGGATTGAATGATCATGTTCTAAGAATGTTAGAACATGTAGCTTAAGGCTAGTTGAGAAGCTGGTATGTTAGGCAGCTCTTTAGAATGTTAGATGCACAAGTTGAGGGAGAACATTTTCATAGAAGATCACAAGAATCAAGATCAAATTGACCTCAAGACTGCTAAATGCACTAAATGGACAACTGTGCTGCTGATCAATACAAAAACAAGGTTTATATAATTTTTGCTAATTTTTTTTAAAAAAAAATCATAGGGTGGGCTAGGCTGGGCTCAAATTTTATAGGCCCGACTCAGCCCACGAACATCGCTTGAACCGATGGGATGGGTTGGGTCGGGCGACCCGATTTTCCAATTCTACATGTATGAGGTCTCTTGTTCAATAACAAGAATAACACTTTTTCGATTACCACTTTTCAGTATTAAAGATTACCATTTTTCCCTAATAATAGTTATCACTTTTCAGTATTAAAGATTACCACATTTCTCTAATAATAGTTACCATTTTTCAGTGTTGATAGTTACTTACTACTTTTCAGTATTAAAGATTACCACTTTTCCCTAATAATAGTTACCACTTTTCGGTTACCACTTTTTCCTAATAATAGTTACCACTTTTCAGTGTTGATAGTTACCACTTTTTAGTATTAAAAATTACCACTTTTCCCTAATAATAGTTACTACTTTTCGGTTACCACTTTTCAGTATTAAAGATTACCATTTTCCCCTAATAATGGTGTTGGGAATAAAATGAGAAGATTTAATTAAGATACCAAAACCCCTTAAGACATGCCAAGTAATTAAGTCAAGGACTGAATGATCATGTTCTAAGAATGTTAGAACATGTAGCTTAAGGCTAGTTGAGAAGCTGGTATGTTAGGCAGCTCTTTTTTATGTTAAATGCACAAGTTGAGAGGGAACATTTTCATAGTAGATCACACGAATCAAGACCCCTCAAAGGCTCAAGATCAAATTGACCTCAAGTCTGTTGAATGCACTAAATGGACAACTGTGCTAATCAAGTCAGCTCAGTTGTATAGCAACCCATCTGAAGATCACATGAAGCAAATGCATCATCAAGACTAAGTCCACTGATGCAAAACTCAAGGATCAGAAGTTGTGAGCAGTAGAGTTGTCTCAGCACACTTGAACTAGAAATGGTGCAAGTTATTCCAACTGTGTTGATAAGGTCAATGCTACTGAATCAAAGTCATGTATGCCTAAATATCATCAAAGACTCATGCATGAAGAGTTCAAGAAAAGGGAAAGAGCCAAGTCATTTGAAGAGCAAGACAATAGTGCTGATAAGCAAACACTGCTAATTCTGATAAGCAGAATTGTCCAAGTGATAAGGAATGTTTTCCTTATCATAGGATCAATCATTAGAAGTGATGTCCTCGTTTGATCAAGTGAATCTTGAAGTCAGACATTGGGAAGAGTGCTGCAAAGTTAAGACAAAATGCTCACAGCCGTTTACTTCCAAAATTAAGGACATGTCACTATCAAGAAACTGTCTTCCAGTTGCAGAGTTCAAGGAAGACATTTATAGACAATTGAGGCTGTCTTTCCAACGGGCAAATCCTCAATTTTGTCTATAAATACAGAAGTGTGGAGACCATTTGAAGGCATCCAACTGAACTAACATTCCTGAGATCTTAAGGAAACTCAAAGCCTTCAAGCTTTCATAGAACATACTAGTTTCTAGAAACACTTCTTCTAAGCTATACTTCATTGTATATCCATACAAGCTTAGAGAGATATCCTATCCTTTTACTCTGAGCTCATTGTAAAGGATATCTCAAACTATTTGGAACCAACATCAACCCTTATACCTTTCCAAAAGAGAGATAGAAGGTTGTTGTAGCAGAAGTGGTAGGAATTGACTGTTGAGAGAAGAACAGTCTAATTTTGAGTTGAGAAGAGAGTACTAGGACTCTGAAATCCTAGGGATCAAGGCACCAAGGAGTGGTGTGGTTTATCAAGTGCACCTTGGCACTATAAAACAAGTAATTCCAAGAGTGAAAGAATTATCCTGTTAAATCAGGGAAAGTGGATGTAGGAGCTTGAGTCTCTGAACCACTATAACCTCTTGTGTTGATTTACTTTCAAGTACTTACATTCATACAACACAACACACAAACTGACCTTTCAAAGATACATACTTAAGACTGTGCAAAACAAGATTTGGACAAGTTCCCTGATAAACTGTTAAACTGTTAAGAAGATTTCAGAACTTAAAAGGAGTTTAAACTAAAGGGCCAACCACTAATTCCGCACATATAACTCCCTTAGATAGTTATTCAACTAAGTACTCAAATAGTACTTAGTAGTTTGATTATCTATAAAGAGTTAATCACATCAGTAGAGTTGTCCAAGACAATCTTGCTGAAGTCTGTTTTGGTTAAAGTTTGAAAAGATTTGCATACAAGTGTATTCCCTCCCCCCCTCCCCCCGTACACTTGTTATATACTCCTTTCAGGACCAACAATTGGTATCAGAGCAGGGGTTCAAAGACCACTGCTTCTGAAAATCCATTTTTGATTTTCAAAGAACAAACTTTGGTCACTGAACTGATCCTTCTGAAATCTGGAATATCTATTGTCTAACCCTATATTTGAAGATATGGCAAGAGGAAACCACAACAACAACCAGAACCAGCAGCAGAATCTGAATCTGAACCAGAATCAAAACAATGTTGTTGTTCCTCCTGATGCTGTTCAAGGCCTAAACAACATGGCTCCTGATCCAGTCAACCATATCTCACATCACAAATTGCCAATGTTCTCAATTGAGAACTATGACTTCTGGAAGATAAAGGATGAGAGCTCATCTTGCATGCCTCCATACTGAAATGCTAAGAGTCATCACCAGGGGTCCATTTATATTTACTCAAATCAACCCCAGAATTACTGATGCTCAAAGGGCAGATACAAGGGATGAGATTCCCAAGGATGAAGATGATCTCACAACTGAAGAGAAAAGGAGAGATAATCTTAATTATCTAGCTATGAACACTCTCTACCAAACAATTCCAGATGCAATCATGGGAAGAGTCTACCACTGCACAACTGCCAAAGAAATTTGGGATACTCTTGCAGAAATGTGTGAGGGTACTGAAAAGATCAAGGAGAATAAGCTCCAAGTGGCTGTGCAGAAGTTTGAACAATTCACAATGGAGTCAGATGAGTGCATTGATAAATTTGCTGGTAGATTCACAGATGTGATGAATGAAATCAACTCCTTGGGCAAAGTGTACTCCAAGAGAGAAGCTGGTCTAAAAATCCTGAGAAGTCTCACTCAAAAGTGGGATGTATATTCTGTAATGATGCAGAATACCAAGGATCTTTCTACCATGCCTATGCAACAAATCTTCTCAGAACTCAAGGCTTATGAGTTTGATCTCAACAGAAGAAAGCCTGTTGAGGAACCTTCAGTACCAACCAAAGGAGTGGCATTCAAAACCAAAGCTATTGAGCTTGAAATGCAGTCCACTCCTAGATCATCAAAGTCAGTCTCCAAAGCTGAAATGAAGGAAGAACTAGCCCTCATGGCTAGAAGGTTTTACAAGCTTGACTCAAGGTTTGGTAGATACAAGAAATTCTACCAAGATAACAAGGTCGGGAGAAGATACAACTTTCCTGAAGGGAAAGCTGAGGATAAAAGGCCTGAAGAAAGAAGATCAAAGGACAAGTGATTCGGGTGAAATTTACACGATTTAGATGCATATTTGAAGCTCATTTGATGTTGATTTCATTGAATTATACATTGAATATGATTGTTTAAGCCGAAATGAGAGAAAGGTTGTGTTTTGTCGATTTTGTAGGAAATACGATGGAATTTGGAGCAAAAAACATACCACAAGTGATCGGACCCGAAAGAGGAGTGCACGGTTGGTTTCGTCTCGAGAAACGTAGTGAATTAGCCAAAGGAATCGAGTCGATCCGACATCCGAGGCGAAAGTTATGCATGAAATGAGAAGGGGAGGAGAGAACTCGGCCGAGTGAGTTAACTCGGCCGAATCTGTAACTTTGGATATCACTGCGCACTCGGCCGAGTGACTCAACTCGGCCGAATCTGCAACTTTTGAAATTACTGCGCACTCGGCCGAGTGAGCCAACTCGGCCGAGTAAGATGGAATGCCGTAGCCTCTGAAATTGAAGACCACTCGGCCGAGTGACACTAACTCGGCCGAGTCTCGGCTGGAAAAAGCGCAACACACTTTTCTAAGTATTCCACTCGGCCGAGTGACCCCAACTCGGCCGAGTCATCCCATTTTCGGTGCCAAACTTGTATTTTCTCCATTTTTGAGGGATCAACTTACAATTATGCCATTCAAACCCTTCCCAAACACTATATAAACTCCCTTTCTTGAAATCCAAGCCATTCACCCCATTCTCCTCACACACAAACACAAAGTTAGTAGTGTTCTTCATGTTTAGTTTAATTTCAACATTAGATTAGATAGATTAGTGATTTTTACTTCAAATCAAGCTACTATTATCATCGAGCATCATCTATTACATCAGTTTGTAGTTACATTTTCATGATCAAGGTGATATTACTCTATTTTGCAATTCAATTTGGTATTTTCTTAATTTCTCATTTCTCTTGCTATTTTACTATGAGTTTTATGTTATTTTGTGTTGTAGCCATGTGATTCTCTTCTAGAACCATGGGCTAATCCCCAATTGCCTTGGGTGTGGATGTTTAGATGGGAATTTAGTGTAATTGTGAAGTAATTGCATGATTCACTTAGGATTTGGGTGTGAATGTTTCTAGAGTTGTATTTTGTTTGATTCATTTGATTGATCAACCCTATTAGCTAGCATTTTCGATTGTGTTGATTGCAACGAGAGTTGGGTTTGCATGATTGGGGTGTGAGTGTGAGCTTTGGTCAATTGAATAGAAGTTAATTAGTAATTAGCTAACCGAGAGGGGGTTAATGGCTAGACCGACAACTTTAGACACTAAACGAATAGAGGTCGTCTAGGAGTTTGGTGAGAGGGCGTTTCATAAGCATTAGTAACCGTGTTGAAAGTGCTTATGAAACACTATCCTAGGAGTTTATGGTATTTAGTTAGATCCTATAATTGCTAATCAATGCACGATGTTCGCCTATGCCTTTCGAGGGGGTGTGCACACTTATGTGATAGCCTTTAGCTTAATCCGAATTCATATCTAGCTCATGTAATTGCTTCACTAGTTCATTTATTCTTAACAAAACGGAAACACCCGAGGCAATACACTTCTCTTGCACTTTCCAAAAGAAAGTTAGTTAGTTCACTATTTGTAGTCACTATTACTTGTTACGTTAATTAATTTAGTTTAATATCTTTGTTCTTATTCCAGAAAATCCAAACAAACAAGCTTAGTTACTACAATAGCATGATAACTTGCAACTTTAGGGATTTATTGACACTCAATTAAGTCCTTGGACGATAATTACTTGGTATACTTATTATACTACTCACGAACCCATACGCTTGTGGGGATCGTATAGTTGTAAAAAGTGTGCAAAAATACGAACAAGTCAACAAGTACTCTGATAGGAGAAAGTCCAGCAGAGCTGAACCTTCATCATCTAGAAGGAGAGATGAGCCAAGGAAGGATGATGATGAAGACTTGTGCTACAACTATAAAAAGAAAGGACATTTCCAGTATGACTGCCCTGAACTTAGCTCTAAAGAAAGAAAGGAGAGGCAAGCTAAGAGAGACAGGAAATTCACCAATAGAAAGGCCATGATGGCTGGTGATGAGTCTGATAGTGCTAAAAGCTTCAACTCTTCTGATGATGGACTGTTCTCAAACAGTGATGATGATGATGTGTGCAACATGGCCATAGAGGATGATGAGGTATCCTCTACTTCTAGCTCACCATCATTTCTATCACAAAACACTAGTGAAGTCAACCTGAAACTTTCTTTTGAAAAGTTGATGGAAGATTTCACTATGTTACAAGAATTTCATGACAACTGTGTGAGAGAAAATGAAAGATTGGCAATAGAACTTGCAAAACCTTCTGAAACAATAGTTGATGTCAAGTCTACTGAGTTGTATCAACAAGTCTTGAGAGAACTTGATGAAGCTTCTCTCAGGATAGTTGACCAACAAAAGCAGCTTGATGAACAACTGCTTATTCAGAAGAGAAAATACTTTGAACTTAAAATCCTTCAATCAAAATTTGAAAACCTCTCACATGAGTATGACATTCTTAAAACAAGTGAAGAGAGCCTGAAATTAAAGATGTCTGCTTTGAAGAAATCCTCTAGAGCAATAGAGGAAATTCAAAGTTTCCAAAGACCTATGGCTCAAAGAAGTGGATTGGGATTTGATCCATTTGAATCTTCACCTTGTCTTAGTGTTGCTTCTACAAGTAACACTAAGAGAATCTTTGTTAAATCAGTGGCTCAACAAGCTGAAAATGAAATAATTCAGCCACTGAAAAAAGGAAAGGACAAAATGCATGAAATGCCCACTCAGGTGCTTCAGGGAACTAGGCCCATACCTAAGGAAAAGGCCAAAATCCCTGAACACAAGAGGAATATTGGTCAGCAGAGTAGACCCAATGGAAGGGCAACTCATCTGAACAATGTTCAGAGGAGTTATCCAAGGTTTGATCAGCCCAGGCCAACTCTACTGAGGAAACCTCAGCTGAACAGACCTATGGTCAACTATCCTCGAGGGCACAATAAAATGAGACAACCAAAACCCTTCATGCCAAAGGGTAATGGTCATCTATATGCCCATCCCCAAAGATACCCTCAAGTAGCACAAAGAACTCATAAGTTCAGGAGAAATGACAACTCTCCTGATACTTACAAAGTCAACACTTTCACACACTATTTCCCAAAGGCATTTAAGGGAAAGACAGTGTATGTAGATGCTAGAGGAAAACAACTTAGCCACCTTGAATCAAACAGGGTAATTAGGCAAGTTTGGGTTCCTAAAGGTACAGCTAACCTCTCAGGACCCAAAATTCAAAGGGTACCTAAAGCTTTTTAATTGCAGGTACCAATGGGCCGCAAGAAGTTGAGGAGCATGAACAAAAGAACAGCATGGTACTTGGACACTGGATGTTCAAGGCACATGACTGGAAACAAGGACCTCCTCACTGAATTCACTGAAAAAGAAGGCCCAAATGTCACATTTGGAGACAGCTCACAAGCAATTACAAAAGGTTATGGTACCTTGATAATTGGTAATATCAAGGTATCCAATGTGTCTTATGTGGCTGGTCTCAAATATAATCTTCTAAGCATAAGTCAGTTTTGTGACAAAGGATATAGTGTTGAATTTTAACTAATTTACAATTAACGATATAAACTAATCGTAATCATAATACATTATAATAGTATTCAGATCTAACCCAACATACTCAATCTGCACTCCTCTTATTTTATGAGTTTATCCCTCCAATATTTTTAAATATATATATATAACGGATCGACTTTCTAAATTGAATGGCCACGGTTATTTGACCCCCTATTTCATGAGTTCAACCCCATATTTTATGAGTTTACCCCCCCCCCCCCCCTATTTTATGAGTTAGAATAACCATCTTTAGAGCCGGAACATCTTTCTTCTAATGTTTAAACTAGCATTTAACATATGTTTAACATTTTTTATTTAACTAAAAAAAATACAAAAACATAAAACTAAGAACTGAATAAGATAAAACTATATGTGGATCTGTTTTAATTAACCGTTGATTGTTATGTATTATGTAATTTTAGGAATTAACTATTCAAGATACGTATATCTAAATATATATTTTTTGTTTAGGGGATGAACTGAGTATTTTATTCGCACAGTAATAACATTTTATTCATATAGTAACAAATCTTTCTCTATAAAGTAATGCACTTGTATTTATATAGTAACACAATTTTTAATACCTTACATGTGTTACTTTATGGACAAATATGTGTTACTTAAAAGCAAATTATGTGTTACTTGTCCTTACAGTAACACATATTGCCTCGTACAGTAACATATACTCCGTAAATGTTTTTATAGTAACACTGGATAAGAACAAGTTTTTTTGTTTGTCTTTTGGGTAAAATTTTTTTTAAAAGATCTGTTTAATTTGGTATGATTTGCAAAAAAATTTGCGAGTTTTTTATCCTTTCTTAAATTAATTATACTAATATTTTGTGTGAAAAGTCAATTTATGTGTTATTTATACTTACAGTAACATATAATTACCTTCATAGTAAAAAAAAAATTGTTAGCTTTCTGTGTAATTTTTGCGCGATTTTTTAAAAAAGATCCGTTTGACCTTATTAGACCCGCAAAAGATTCATAAATATTTTACTATTTCTTAAATATACTAATATTTCACATAAAATATTTCAAATAAGTGTCCCTCTCACTTGGGCATTCTTAGTTTACCTAATGAAATTGATTCTTAGTTTATTATGGTCACACAATAATTAAGAAAATTTAATATACTCTGTCGACATATAGTGTACGTGTATATTTTTTTATCTTATGCATTTTTTTTTTAAAAATACACCATCACACATATTTTATATTTTAACTATTTTATATATAAACAAATACTTCTCCACCATAATAACTTTCACAATTTTCTTTTTAAAACGTCTTACAATAACTTTTACATCCTTTAAAATGGAAAATTCTTTATAAACCTCACTCTCAAAATATCTTCAATTTTACACAAAAAAATACTTTTTTTCCACACGTACACAAAAGTCAACTCATTTATTTATTTTATACATAAAGTTTTACAAAACTACTTCTCAAAATTTCACTCATTATTACATTTTATTTATATACGTGTTCATCTATCTATGCAAATTATTATGGAACTGGGGAGTAATATACATTAAAACTAATATTAAAAAATGATTATAATTGAATTAATTAAATAAAATAAAAATATTTAATATAAAATTAATAATAAAATATTAGAAAACCACCAAACCAAAGAGTTGAACGTTGGCGGTGAGGTGGACAGGCCATCAAACTGGCAACATAAATGAAGCTATCAAACGCCATTGATTCACGCAACAACGATTCAATGAATATTCATAAACATTGATACAAATACTTTGAATATTTGAAAACCCACCTGAAATTTGTATTTAAAAATTTGATCTCCTACCTAGTTTGTGCTGCCTTGAATGGTAAGATAGTTTAGAAGGCAACTCTTCACCAGCATCCTAATATGACTTCCCAGCTGCTTAAAATCCTTCCCATTTTCTTCAACACAATATATTATTCTCTTCTTTCCCGGAGTTTCTGAGTAGACCAAATATGGGCTTTTTCATCTGGCCTCTTCTTCTTCTTCTTCTTCTTCTTCTGGAGAATGTTGGCGTCCAGGGGATTGATCGCGCCTCTGTACGCACTGAGAGGATTTCAGGTAACTAAATTCTATTCTGTGCGTTTTTTCGCTGTTTACCAACTGTTTGTGAAAATGCCTCAGAGAGTGATGAGAGAGTACTGACATGGGCTGAAATTTGTTCTTTGTATTTTGTTTTTGTCATTGAGATGAGCTGAAGGTGTGGCCTACTTTTGCTCGCAATATTCTGAAACAGCTGTTCTTGACATGCTTAGGTTGCAGTAATTGTGACAAATACCTGTTGTATCTCCTAAAAATTAACTTCTTACAATGAACAGTAACTCATATCCTTTAAAGAGAAAAAATGAAGTTGGTTATTGGGGGAGGTAGTTAATCAGTCTTACCATTTGCCACAAGAACTAAAAAGATCCTTTATTCTGCTCATGTTCTTTTATTTTCATTAACCACCACATTACCCTCTATATATATTCCATTTCCATTCCCATTGAAGAAAAACGAACCAAATGCACCCTAAATAATCATTGCACTCTTTGGTCACCAACTTCTGTAAGTAAGAACATGAGCAGAATAAAGGATCTTTTTAGTTCTTGTGGCAAATGGTAAGACTGATTGTTTTATTGGGGGATGTTTGTTCTGGGTTTTAAGTGGTTTTAAAAAATTTGATTATAATTGAAATCTTGATAAATTGTAAAGTGCGTGTTTGTTTTGAGATTTTAAGTAGGCTGAGATTTAACTCTATGTGAAATCAATTTGTAAGAGTAGATGATATATGATTGATTAATGATGTGAGTTATGATTTAAAGTTGTAAGGAGAGATAATTTATTGTATTGAAAGTGTGATATTAACTTTATATGTGATGTAATTGTGGTTTTTTAAAACTGGAAATAGAACTGCAAATCCTAAATCCCAAAACAAATACTATAAATATCCAATTATTTCACAGGCACGTCTCATAATTCTGTGACTGTAAATGCGTGCAGGAAGTGCTGGTGATGTCCTTGAGGACAATCCAGTGGGAAAATTGAAAGTTTATGTATACGAACTTCCAAGCAAATACAACAGAAAGATTCTGCAGAAAGATCCACGTTGTCTAACTCACATGTTTGCTGCTGAGATATTCATGCATCAGTTTCTGTTATCCAGCCCCGTTCGAACTCTCAATCCTGAAGAAGCAGATTGGTTTTATACACCCGTTTACTCAACGTGTGATCTTGCACCTAATGGATTGCCTCTGCCTTTCAAATCTCCAAGAATGATGAGAAGTGCTATACAGCTCATCTCAGCAAGATGGCCTTACTGGAATCGAACTGAAGGAGGTGATCATTTCTTTCTCGTTCCCCATGATTTTGGAGCCTGCTTTCATTATCAAGTAAGCTCTTCGTTTCTACTTCATTTGGGATCTATTTTCCCTACTTTTTATATGTTTGTGAGCTATTACATGACCGACTGATTTTCCTTTCTTTTCTCTTCACATTTTTTATGTAACTAAAGTTAGGAGTTAGTAGACTCCCAAATTGAAATGCCTTGAAAAACTTAAAAAATGCGAATAAAATAAGTGATGTATAAAGATATTAGTTTGCGGCAAGATGCAACTGTGGACTCAATATTGACCGAAATTTGACTCGTTCACTAAGAAAAACTGAAATATATAAAGAGAAGTATTAGTTCATATAGTTTGTTGATTGAATAGTATTAATACTTTTCATCATACGAATATTTTTTGACCCTTTTATTCCATGATCTGCGAAAAAGAAGAAAAAAACAATTGTTTGAAAAAATTTGGTCAAAATAGTTTGATGATTTCAGTAGATCTAAGGCTTAGTTTGCACTATTGAGAACCAACTGAAAAATCATTTGCATCAGCAATGCACACGAATAGCCACATGAATTTTCCTGGACAAAGAGAGCAGCTTAATTATTCTCTTAAAATTTTGACTGCATTTTTACCCACCCAAGTCATTATATGATAGATATTATTTACAATGTTTGAAGCTTATCAAATATTTGGTAACTGATGATATTCCAATGCTTTGTCCTGCTGTAGGAGGAGAAAGCTATAAAAAGAGGCATTCTTCATTTACTTCAACGTTCTACCTTGGTTCAGACTTTTGGACAACGACACCATGTTTGTTTGAACGACGGTTCAATAACGATACCGCCATATGCACCTCCGGAGAAGATGCAGTCCCGCTTGATTCCTCCCGACACTCCAAGAGCCATCTTCGTTTATTTCCGTGGTTTGTTTTATGATGTAGACAACGACCCTGAAGGTGGTTACTATGCAAGGTGCGTTTTTCACATTGTATAATTAACAAATCAGAAGAAAATATGGGGGTTAATTGCAAAATAAATCAAGATCTTTTGTCGTTTTTTCAGTTACAAGTTATGTTTTTAAAATTTGTAATCGACCTTATAATTTATTGCAATTCTATCACATGACAATTTTTCAACAAGTCCTGCTGATGTGTTTAGTGTATGAAATTGCAGAAATATTTATAAGGTTGTGACAAAATTCTCTAGCTTTGCAATAATATTGTTGTAATATTTTTATTTACAGAGGCGCAAGGGCGTCCATTTGGGAAAACTTCAAGAACAACCCACTCTTCGACATCTCAACAGACCACCCAACCACATACTACGAAGACATGCAACGAGCCATTTTCTGTTTATGCCCTCTCGGTTGGGCTCCGTGGAGTCCTCGACTTGTGGAGGCCGTAATTTTTGGTTGCATTCCTGTTATTATAGCAGACGACATAGTGTTGCCGTTCGCTGATGCTATTCCATGGGAGGAAATCGGTGTGTTCGTAGCAGAGAAGGACGTCCCGTATTTGGACACCATTCTTACGTCCATCCCAGTTGATGTAATTCTAAGGAAGCAGAGGCTACTTGCAAATCCGTCAATGAAACAGGCGATGTTGTTCCCTCAACCAGCCCAATCGGGAGATGCTTTCCACCAAATCTTGAACGGGTTAGCGCGTAAGCTACCGCATGATAGGAGTATATACTTGAAACCAGGTGAAAAGGTTTTGAATTGGACTGCTGGACCAGTTAGGGACCTCAAGCCTTGGTAACGACAAGTTTTTTGGTGTAAAAAAAGGCAGTTAACAAGGAATATGATCAGTTCCTTTTTTTGCTTTTGTTATCTTCCACGATCTGTGGGTTTGCTGCTGCAGAAATAGGTGATTTGTATGAGAGAAACGATAGTGATTAAATACACAAGTTTGCATTGCGTATTTTCAGCCATTTTAACTAATTGCAGTAAAGATGAAATTTAACCTGCTGCTCTTCAGGGTTTAGGGAAAATGTAGGTTATTATATGCTTTGTTTCAAAGTTTGATCGGTAATGGTGGGTGGGAGGGGTATATTTGTTGATTAGAAATTGGATTTTTAACTTGATGGTGATATGCTCATAAGTCCATCTTCAGCCATAAACTTTAAAATAAAGATCTCTAAACTTTAAAATACATTTTTTTTATACTTCATTTTAAAAACTTTTTTCAATCATGAAACTCTATACAGTAAAAACTTCTATAAATTAATAAACTCTTTAAAATAATAAAATCTTCTGGTTTCGATTTGGGCCTTTGTAAAAATCATCAAATTCGATAAGATAATAAGATAATAATTTTTCGGAAAATCCCTTTATAAATATTAGGTCCCATTAAAACTCTAAATTAATAATTCATAAATATTACAATTATAAATATTATAGTAATTTGCTAAAACATGAATCGTACCTTGACTAACTTTCAAATGATATTTTTCATCAATCCACTCTTGTAAATCTTTTTGAGTGCATGTGGGATGGTCTCTCTTATACTCACATAGTGCTTTACGCATTTGATCATTCATGGATGATTTTGCGATGCCTTTTAGATGAGAAGACATGACGGGGTGTTATGAATTATTTTATTTTCATATTGAGATTTATATAGTGGAGTATATGTTTCATTCAATGAATATATTTAAGTGCAACAAATTAATGTAAAAATGTATAGCATGAATATATTTATAATTAGTTACAAAGAATTGGTTGATGCATGAATATAATCAATGAAACATATATGAATTCATTTATCTTCAATACATGTATCTTACTCTATTTATTGTGTTATTCATTTTTAATATATTACAATCATTAAATAATATATTTATCTTCATATTTAAATTAATTTATACAATTAAATATTATTAATTTTATCAAAATCATAAAATGTAAATAAATTTGTAGTTTTCAAATATTACTTTTATTTAAATATAAAATTACGAAATAAATAATGACGTTTTGAATACACAATTAAAATTATACTCCGTATTATATTATAAATTAGTGTAACAATAGAATTGTAATTATAATTAACAAATTATTAACATTGAATTGTAATACAGAATTGAAAATATTAATAAAATAATAGATATAAAATATAGAGTTTTGAATAGTGAACTTTATATACGAAGTTCACTATTCAAAACTTTATTTTAAATCTTCAAAATAGATTACGATTGAAAGAAACAAAACTCTATTTTTGAAGTTAAACTCTAATTATAGAATACGGTTAAAGATGGTCTAAGGGTTTTTGTGCGAAATTGCATTACTTGTGTATAGGGGGGGGGGGGGGGGGGGGGGGGGGTTTGGTAGTGAAATAATTTAGTTATCTATGAAGATCAGAATGAATATATGTACTTTAGAAAATGTTTTTATTTTAGGGTTTACAAAATTAATTCAAATACATAAATATATTTTTAAGCATGATATCTTCAAATTGAGACGGATCAATCTGGTGTTGCTATCCGCTCCAATCATTAAAAATGGGGACACGAGTATACACTTTGTCCACAAACTACGCACGATTCTTCAATCTAACAATTAGACAAACCACACACTAAGGGAATGTTTGTTTTAGAATGAAACATAAAAAGCATTCAAACACCAAAACAGGAACAAAACAAGCTTCACGAACAGAAGAGACCAAAGCCCGCATAATGCACAAAGAGTCAAAGGGCAACACATAACAACTAAAAAAAATCACCTAAAAAAACTACTAAAAAAGGGGATCAACCGATAAACTCACTCTAATCGGTCACCGAGGCATCGCCATGCTTTAAAAAAATATTTTATGGTTGTTGATTTTAGTATTTTACTATAGGGGGACTAATCTTATATATAACACGTAACTTAAATTAATGTAAAATTGACACATCACCCAAAACAAATTCTCTATTAGTATAATAGAGGGATAGAGGATGTAAATAAATTGACTTTTCATAATTATATATTTGTACACAATTAAATGATGTTTTAGTCTTTCATTTCTCTCAATTCTACCTTTATTTTAACTTTAAAAAATAATTATAATTTCTAACTTATCTTTGCCCTCTCTCTTTCTTCTTACTTTATAATTTTCTTCTAAGATCATTGGATAAAAAACTAAAAAACCATTTAGTTATGATCGGTGGGAGTATTAGAACATACAATATTAATAAGGTTGAAAATATTAATAAGTTACTCCAACCTTTCGATAAATGCTTGAGAGGAAGGATTCGTTTGTGTTTGTTTACTTTATTAAATTAGGACAACATGATTAAATTCTACTAATTTGCACCCTTGTAAATCATAATTTTATGGGCTTCTCTGAAAAGAAAAGAAATCAACCTGAAGTGTTTTTTTTTTTTTTTTTTTTTAAGATTTGGTAATGATTTTGCTTTGGTTGTGTTTTCCATTTTTTTTTTTTATAAGCGGATCATAGTAATACTTTTTTATTTATCGGAATCACTTGTTTATATAATAATACAAAAAGGAAATTGTGAAATAAAAGAAAATTAACATTAAAAAAAGCAGTGAAATTGATTTTTTTTTTAATGCGGTAATACATATTGTGACTATCAATATCACACTTTTGTTTACGAATATAAAAAACTTGTCAGAAAAAAAATGTAGCAATTGACTTTTGCTTATGTGGCAGCATATGTTGTCATGTATTAAAAAAAAATAAAAAAAAATAACAAATTCAACTTTTTATTCATACACATTATGTGATCTAGAGATTTGAACTGCGACCAACAATTTTAACAGAAGACCTAAACCATTAGCTCACAACATTAAATTAGTTAAATAACCTCTTACAAATATATAAGGATTTTATGGTAGACTCGTCATTTCGATATTTCGTTTTGTTGAAATGATTCGTCGAATTTTATGATTGAACTATCACTCCATCTTGTGTTTGCAATAATATAATCTAATTTTATTTAATGAGTGATCAGCTTGATCCATCGATTTTATCCATTTTCTACCCAAATAAATATATTATACATCCTTTCATTTTCATAATAACTTTCACACTTTTATTTAGAAATGTTTCATAATAACTTTCATACCTTTAAAATGAAAAACTCTTTATAAATTTCACCCTCACAATATCCACAATTTTACACAAAATGTCATATTTTGGGGTTTAAACATACACACAAGTCAACTTATTTTTCTTACTTTATACATAGAGGTTTATAAAATTATCCCACAAAATTCTATTTATTATTACATTTTTTAAATATTTGTGTCCACCTATATATAAAAATTATTGTGAGACGGATGAAGTAATATTACTAAATGTACGTTAATAATGAATATGAAGTGACATCGGATTCGTTTAAATTTGTCTTTTATTTTCCAATCCTGTTATATAAATGGCATTGTAAATATTCACTAGAAGTCACTACAAAAAAGAGGTGTTTTACCGACGGATATACCGACGGATTTCATCCGTCGTCGATGAATTGGTCGGTATTGGTTACCGACGAAAAATATGCGTCCGTCGGTATATACCGACGGATTCCCGACGGATTCAAACCAACCCGTTTTCAAACCGGGTCGCCCGTACCGACGGATTCAATTCCATCGGCAGTCAAGCCAACCCGTTTTCAAACCGGGTCAAGTTTCCGTCGGTATATTTTGGACATAAATTTTATTATTTTAATTTACCGACGGAATTTTCCGTCGGTAAGTACCAACATTTTTAAAAAAAAATGATATTCCGTCGGCTCGCCCGTCGGTATTACCGACGCTAAACCGACGGAATATTCCGTCGGTAAGTACCAAAAATTTAAAAAAAAAAATTATTTGTGATCGGGATCCGACCCGATCAAAATTGCTTAAATAATTCAATACACAAATCTACATTAGATCCAACAGAATAAACAAAATCGAACTCAGTTGGGTGACATAAATCTACATTAGATCCAACAGAATAAACAAAATCGTCGTCCTTTGTCTAAGCAAACAACAACTTGTTGGTTGATTTTTGAAACATTACTTTCAATATCATCCTTTTTGCTTTAGGCGTTGCTTGCTCCACAACCTATTTTTCACATAAGGAAATTAATTAATATATAAAATTACAAGAGGATTATAAGATAAATCGTTTAAAAAAGAATTACAAGAGGGTAAGAATCTTATTTTCCATTTATTCACAGAGTAAGAATTAGATCAGTTTAATTACCAGGAAAGAGAAGAACTTGCAGGAAAGAGAAGAACTTGATTAAACTGTCCTTCGCCGACTCCATCCCTGCCATTTCAAAATCAATTCCAAAGAATCAAGATTCAATTGTCATTTTATATATTTAAACATAAATTAAATTATCATAAAAATTGAACATACCTCAACAATACTACGAGATCAAGTAACTTCATTAGGCTCGCATAGTTTCGGTCGGTCTCAGCAAACTTCATTACTACAACATCAAATATATGATTTATCAATTCATAAATAGATCCAACACCTAAATGTTGAAACAGTACTTGAAGGTAAAGACAAAACTAGTCAACAACATTATGTTGAAATTTTATTCATAAAACAATACTAATTTTTGTATACTAGTCTTTTTCTCGAAATCTAGAAATAAAAAAGAGAAACATGAAAGGGGGCGCTCTATCACTTTAAAATTTAAATGGTAAAAAAACCATTATTTATTAATTTAGAAACACAAACTGAGTAAATAGATGGGTGGAAGAGTTTAATAAAATTAAATCTTACATGACAAAACTTGTAAAAATTGTAAATCTTGACCATATACATTAATAAAATACTAGTGTACAGTTTTGAAAATTTGCAAATCACCGTATTCAAATTATAACTAATGGACTTTAATTTCTTGGTACACCAAAATAATAATTACTCCGTTTCAGAAAATTTACTGCATTTGAATTTAAATTTTATTAAAAAAATTGTCATTTTTATCTCACTTCCACCATCAAAAGATTCAAAACAACTCCCATAACATCAAAACAACCATCATCTTCAAAACTCTTAAGAAACACAAAAAAAAAAAAAAAAAACTCTATTGTTCGAAAAAAAAATGAAAACAGATTATATGTTCGAAAAAAAAACATTGAACATAGATTAAACGTACGAAAAAAAACATGAAAAACAGATTAAATGTTAGAAAAGAAATTGGACACAATAAAATTTTTGAACAAATACAAAAAAAATCCAAAACCCTAATATTTTTTAGATATGTAAAAACGTACCTTTCAAACGAAAACGGCGACGGCAGAGGAGGCGGTGGGCGACGGCTTTCTTGGAGAGAGGATGGGCGACGACTGCAGGTAGGGAGGATGGGCGGCGGCCACGGCCACGGCAAGGAGGGGATGGGCGGACTCTAGTGGTATGGAGGAGGGTGTGCGAACGGTCGCAGCGAGAAGGAGCACGAACGGCCGGAGAAGGGGGTGGCGCCGCTGCGAACGTGGGCAAGGGGCAGCATGTGGCGAAGCCTAAAGGAGGAGACGGTCGGAAGGGGATGCGTGGAGTGGGGGAGAGGGAGAGACATAGAGAGAGGGAGGGAAAATACGCGTGAAATGAGAGAAAGTTACATTTATATTCGGAAATGGCGACGGAAATGGCAACGGATATTTCGGTCGGCTTTGGCTCGTTACCGTTAGCGACAGATATTTCGGTCGGCTTTGGCTCGTTGCCGTTAGCGACGGAAATGGCGACGGATATTTCGGTCGGCTTTGGCTCGTTGCCTTTAGCGACGGAAATGGCGACGGATATGTTCGGTCGCCATTGAATTTTTATAACCAAATGATAAATAATTAAATTATACGGAGTAAGTTATAACATAACCAAATGATAAACAATTAAATTATAAGTTATAACCAAATGATAAATAATGAAATCTTATAAATTGTACAAAATAAAATAGCTAGGTTACATTAATTTAATATTCATCTTCATCTTCGTCTTCATTTTCATTATTTGCCACATCTTCCTCTTCCTCCTCATCTTCTTCATCCTCCCTCTCGTCATGTTCATCCTCCTCCTCATGTCCACTATCGTTTTCAATAACAATCAATTGTGGATTTGCAGCCGTCAAGTCTACCGAAAGATTAAAATCTCCTGCAAACACTTCAGTTTGATTCTCTATTTGTTCCATTTGAAACGGAGGTTCATCTTCATCGTTGTTTTCCTTTTGGGGGACCTCCACCATTGACCTTGCCTTCACTTTGCAAACAGCGTGCCATTCTCTATTACGTTTTCCAGCTCCTGGATACGTGCAGTAGTAGACTTGAGATACCTGAGAGGCAAATACAAACGGACCATCCCCGCTATACTTCCTTTTCGAATTAACATCCACAAGCTTGTACTCCGGATGAATTTTGGTTCCTAAAGGGGATGTGTCAAACCAATGGCACTTGAACAACATTACGGTTTTCACTGGATATCCCGGATATTCAATTTCAACGACTTCGTGCAACACCCCAAAGTAATCACTTGCATCTGCATTGTAATTCGCACCCCTAAGACAAACACCACTGTTGTTAGTCGTTCTTGTTGATGCATACTCTGATGTATGAAACCTGTAGCCTTTCACAATATAGTCGTTGTAAGTCCTCACACGCCGTAGTGGTCCTTTGCTGAGATCCTGTAAGAACCGGCTCTGAAAATCGTGCGATTGTCCCTATACGTACAGTTAAAATTAACATTAATCAAAATAATTATTTGTTCACGTAAAATTCAATTAATGATACTCACATAACGTTGGAACCATCGGGCAAATTGACGTTGAAGACTAGTATCTATGTCTCTATCTGAGATGTTTTGATCTGCATGTCGTAGTTCTTGTGTATACATCCTAATAATTCACAACACAATTAGATGATAAATGACGTATGTTTAGTGCTATTTAATTAGATGATAAATATATGAAATACTTACTCAATGTAAGGCTGAACTTCATCACAATTCAATAACACGTACGTTTGTGCTATTTCAGCCTCTGTGTTTGTTGACCAATGCCGTTCAGTGGCTTTTCCTATAGGTCGCCCCTTAGACTTGAATACAGAGAGCATGCCATCGACTTCTTATTGCGTACCTCTACCATCGAAGTTACGTGGTTCATTCCTGATCCTCGTGTTGACATGGTCTTCAAAATAATATGAACAAAACATGCCAACCTCTTCATTCAAATATGCATTAACAATCGATGCTTCGACGTTTGCCTTTTGTTTAGCATTGCGCTTCAAGTTGTGGAGATACCTAAAATTATAATAGTTAACAAATTAAAATAAGGCTTCTTATACTAAAAACTAATTAAATGAGAGAAATAGAATTGTTCACCTCTCAAATGGGTACATCCACCTGTACTGCACTGGACCACCAATCCTAGCTTCATACGCTAAGTGAACAGGTAAGTGTTCCATCGAGTCAAAGAAGCTAGGTGGGAAAAAACGTTCCAACTTACACAAAATAACTGGAATGTCTCGTTCCAAACGATTCATATCATCAACCTTGATTGTTGTAGACGTTAAATCTCTAAAAAAGAGACTTAATTCAGTGACAGCCCTCCACACATTCAGAGGAAGAAATTCTCGAAATGCAATAGGTATCAAGCGCTGCATAAAAACATGACAATCATGACTCTTCATCCCTGCAACTTTGCCTTTTGTTGTGTCTACGCATCGACTCATGTTTGACACGTAGCCGTCTGGAAATCTTAACTCTTTAATCCACCTACACAATTCCTGTTTTTGTGCCTTATCTAGTGTGTAGCAAGCCTTTGGATATTTACCTGTACGGGTATCCTGTTCCAACTCATCACGCCGACAGATAGTGTTCAACTCTTCCCTGGACTTTGGAGTATCTTTCGTCTTGCCTTCTGTGTTCATGATTGTGTGAAACACATTGTCAAACACATTCTTCTCAATGTGCATGACATCCAAATTGTGTCGGATCAATAGTGAACTCCAATATGGCAAGTCCCAAAAAATACTCTTTTTCTTCCAGTTACCTGGGATTCCTTTGTTGTGTTCTTCTGCATTTTCCTCCGTAGTTTTTTTCAAACCCGTCCACTCAATCTCATGTAACAGCCTTTGTCCTGTACGATTAATAAATGTTAGAATAAATGTAACCCAAAAAAACATGTTAAAATAAATGTATAAAATACCATTTCGAAGGGGCGGTCGATTGTTTGTGACTGTTCTATTCTTCGTGAAGTCCACCTTATTCCTTCGAAATGGATGATCTCGAGGTAAAAACCTTCGGTGATTATCGAACCATGAAACTTTTCTACTCTTCTGGAGACTGAAAGCTTCAGAATATTCCATACAATACGGATAAGCTTGCTTTCCGGCTGTACTCCACCCAGACAACATAGCATATGCAGGAAAGTCGCTAATGGTCCACAATAAAGCAGCACGCATCGTGAAGTTCTGTTTCCTAAAAACATCATACGTTTGGACTCCGTTATCCCATAGGAAGATCAAGTCTTTAATAAGAGGCTGGAGATAAACATCAAGTTTATGCTTTGGATTCGACGGACCAGGCACCAATACAGTCAGAAACATTGTTTGAGGTTTCATGCACATCCATGGAGGTAGATTATACGGAGTCAGTATCACCGGCCACAAAGAATACTTCTTTCCATAACTCCCAAACGGTGCAAAACCATCAGTACTCAAGCCTAATCTCACATTCCTCGGTTCACAAGCAAATCCTGGAAACACGTTATCAAGGTGTTTCCAGGCTTCAGAGTCGGACGGATGTCTCATATCCCCAGCCTCAGTATCTTCAGAATTTCTTGCATGCCACATCATGTGTTGAGCTGTAGCACTAGATTGAAGCAATCTCATTAAACGAGGAATGATAGAAAGATAATACATCCTCTTATGTGACACTTTCTTTTTTGTCTTGCTCGATTGACCACCTGGTCCCTTCCGTCGTGGCTCTTTGTACCGGGGACGGCCACACATTCTACACATAAGAAGATCGCTATCGTCATCACCCCAGTATAACATGCAACCATTCACACAACAATCAATCTTCTCAACCGACAAACCCATATTCTTCATCAGTTGTTTGCTCTGATGAAACGTCGTAGGTACTTTATTATCGACAGGACAAATCTCACTGCATAATTGTGTCATTTGCTCTGTTAGATAGCTTGTTCTCCGTCTTGATAGCCATAAGTCGAGCATTAAATGACAACTGAGAATGAGAATCACACCCTGGATACAAATCTTGATCGACTAATTTGAGCATCTCATAAAACTGAAATGCTTCATCCGTTGGTTCCTCCTCTATATTTGACGACATATCGGCTTCCATCACCATTGTTTGATACATATCGGGTTCTTCCACTCCAAACTCTTGATCGTTACTGGTGCCGACATGCTCAACGTGTATTGGTTGTTCATAAATTGCAGTAGTGTAATAGTACAAGACTTGATCAAAATTATAAGGCCACCGTTGTTCGCCATGACTTGTCCAATTATAGTAATTATCAACGAACCCATTCATAACAACATGGCATAAGACTTCATCAATGCTTTTAAATGATCTATTCTGACATTTCTTAGCATTACACGGACACCTAATACAATCCTCAGACATGTAATGTGGGTGTAGCTTTGCAAATTCAACAAATGACACGAGTTTATCATAAAATTCAACATTCACATTTCCTAAAATGAGCCTAGGAGTACAATACATCCACCGACGATCCGGCAATTCCATCTGTTAAACAATTTGACCAAATTAAAATTACACACTAAAAATTAAACACTAAAAATTATAAAACTATATACATTTCATAAAAATTAAACACTAAAAGTTATAAAACTATATACATTTCATAAAAATTAATTGCAGTAAAACTATGTACACTTAATAGAAAAACATACCTTAAATTTTCGCTCCACTCCAAATTTTTACCTTAATTTTTTGCTCCACTCCAAAATTTTCGCGTGTTTTGAGGTTCTCGAACAATTTTCAACACTAGATGCCGACGGAAATGTCATTCTGTCGGTATATCACGCGCCTAAATTCCGTCGGTATTGTCAATATCGACGGATAAATTCAGTCGGTAACACCGATTTCAAAAATCAGTCAAATCAGTCAGATTCCGTTGACCAAATTTCAGTCGGTATTTACATCGGCATTGAACATGTGTCTATACCGACGGAATCACTTTCCGTCGGTAAAAGACGCGTATACAAAAAATAAAAATTACAGAAAACTATATACACACTCAAAACAACCTACTTCTTAACAAACATCAAAAAACAAAAAAATACAGAAACTCATGTCTTCATCTTCCACATCCATGAAAATTGTGGTATGCCATTGTGGAAAAGAAGCTCGTGTGTGCATTTCGAAGCAAGAAAAAAGCAGAGGTAGACTATTTTATACTTGCCCAGATTCACTAAGTGGTCTTGGATGCTCCTTTTTTGTTTGGGCCGATAAACACGAAATCCACGGACAAGGAACGTGTTCACACGGAATGTTTCCGGGCATGGTGAGGAGAATTGACTCACTTTTGCTTGAAAATCAAGAGCTCAACAACAAGCTAGATAATGCAAAAGTAGTTGGTGAAATCTATAAGGATTCATCTGACCACCTAACATCAGAAGTAGAATTTCAAACTGGACAAGTTCAAGAGCTAAAGAAGCAGAGGAACTTTCTTATCATGGCCATAATATTATGTGTTCTACCCTATATGTTCAAATTTATAGGCTGGATGTAATCCTAAGTTTATGTCTCTAATATGTATTTCTAAATTTATGCCTCTAATATGTATTGCTAAGTTTATGTAATGCTAAGTGTATGCATGTAATGTAACCACAACAACAACCTTTCTTCAAGGCCATTTTCAATGAAAATGTTGTTTATCTATCACATAGAGTCTCCCATCACATTCACATTCACATAAACACAAACATGAAAAAACAGAGTACATTCAAACATAAATGAAGATCCAATACAGATAACATCCAAAATCACACATAAAACATAACTAAAATTAATATACACATTCTTAACACATAAAACACACATAACTAAAATTAAACAACTAATACTTAAACATAAAAGTAAATAGTTCAACAATAATGCAGATAAAAATAAATAGTTCTACGAGACATAAAAGTAAATAGTTTTACGAGACATAAAAATAAAATTGTTCAACACATAAAAAAAAAATTGTTCAAAGTCACTCATGGACCAAAGATATACATATCAAGGCTATCATGGTCGCCAACGAACTGCTGAACCATGATGTCATCATCCTGCTGCATGGTCGGGAAATAGACTGAGGGGGCTGAGGGGTCTGAGGGGGCTGGGGGAACAGACACGTTCACGTTGGCCGTCGGTGGAGGAGCTTGCATGGTTCTCTGATAAACCTCCTCGATCCTCTCGTCCGACCACCCCATCTCTCGACCCATATTCACATGCATCACATGCATGTAATGGTTGAATTGTGCCATCGTCATATCAGGAGTTGGGGTGGAAGATACGGAACCCTGCGATGCCGTCTGGGACGGACCAGCGTCGGACCTGACATCAGCGCTCATACGACCAAGGCCCAGAACTCGTCCGCGGGTGGTGGGGGCAACTTCCAAATAAGCCCGGTCCACCTCCTCGACTGTAGGGGCACTGCTGGTTCCGGCTTGAGTAGGGTCGACTTGAGTTCCGATCTCGGCCATCCTCCGGTTCATCTCCAACTACATAATTAATAATTTTAAATTAATAGAATAAATTATAAAAAATGTATTTAATTAAACAATTTTATTACTTACGTGGAGGTTAGTTGTGCGCCCGTATGTGGATTGCTGTGTATCAGCATTAAACGGATGAGCAATGCTCATCCGGTCCAAGTGAGTGGGTACACGCCCCGTATCCCGTTCCTAATAATTAAATTTATGTATTATATATATTAAATATATAATTAAATTTATTGAAATTAATTAAAAAATTAATAAACACTTACAATGACCATCGACTGCTCAAGGATGGACCGGGCTCCAGTCCGATGCCTGGACATCCCACCCCCAACGTCGGATCTCCGGTTGGCCTTAGCAATCTCACACTTCCTGATGTACTCAGGATCCAGCCACTCCCTCGTCAATGAATCCCACAACACATCATTATCATCCTTACCCAAGCTCTGCGTCGTCCCATCGCTCCGCCATGCCATTCTCCATTCGTACATTAAATCCTTATACCGCTCTTAGGCCGATTTACTGAAATACCTGAACATAGCCTGGTTTGAGTACATATTCCGATCCCAAGTGGCTTGTTTCTGCACATATAATAAATTGTTTATTATTGAACAAATTAACAAACATTAATTAAATAATTAAGTAATTAATTACTACCTGAAATTCCTCGAAGTACGCCAACTTTTTTTGTTTTGGGACCTTCGACCAGGTAATTGCACCCGCAGAGATCGGTAAAGAGCCAAAAGCAATCGTGCATGCCCTGGAGACCTCGTTACCAGGTAACAATCTGTGACATTAATTAACAAACAAAACACATTATAAATTAAAACGAATGCGAAATTAATTATTAATTATTAAACAATAAAAGTATTTAATTACTTATACTCCTCCACTGGTAACCCAAACGCGCTCCCGGCCATCCCGAGCAGGAACAACAGGATGGTCCCGGACAGACGAATAAGACGACGGCTGAGGCGACGGGTGTGGAATGGGTGGCGGAGGCGACGATAATGGTGTTCGTGGCAGTATAGGCGGCGCCTCGGGTCTAAGTTTGGATCGGCTCTTCCTTGATCGGCTACGTGACCCGGAGGCCCCGTGAGATCCCGAGCCACCAGAGGCACCAACACCATCTCCAGTCATCTATTTAATTTAAACATTTAAATTAATAAATTATATATATAATACTAATTAATTAATAATAAATTTCTTAATTTAATAAAAAACAATAATCTAATAAATTAAAATTTAATCCCTAAATAATAACCTATTTTAAAATTATAATAACCTATTTTAATAAATAATTTTTTATTCAATCAACAATACCTAATTTAATCAATAATAACCTATTTTAATAAATAATTTCCTATTTTATTCAACAATAACTAATTTATTCAATAATTTCCAATTTTAATTAACAATTTTCTATTTTAATTAACAATATATAACCTAATAAATTTAGTAACATTTTTTTCTAACTTTAAAATAACAATTTCCTAATATAATTAACAAAGCCCCTAATTTAATCAATAATTTCATAATTAGTAAATCAACAATATTAATCTAGCTAATTATAACGTACAATATCATAATTTAATTATGTAATTAACTCCACTCCAACGTATATGCAAATTAAACAATAATATCCACTATATATATAACATCAATTATGCAAAACATGCAATATCGATCTTAACAAATCACATCAATTTATTATAAATAACTATATATATCAACTATATATAGGCAATTATCCACTTACAATATCAACTAATTAATTAGATATATCAACTACATACATTCAAACTAATTAACTATATACATCAACTACAAACAATTTCATATTAATCTATATAACAAATTAAATTAACACATGCAATTTAATTCATAATTATAGGCAATACAATATAACTTAAAAATTAATTACTAACAAATTAAGAAAGCGTACCGTATAGATTTTCTAATCGAGTCGAGAGATCACCTCGGCAGAGCCTCTTCGCGCGATGAAGACGAACGAACACGAAACAGGGAGGAGGGAGATAGAAACAGGGAGGAGGGGGGGAGGTTTTCTTTCTCTCGAAAGAGAAAGATGTAATCTGTTCTTCAGTTTATATACAAAAAAAAATTGCCTTTACCGACGGAAATTTCCGTCGGTAATGACCACATTTAATTTTGGGAGTCGGTCAAGAGGCGGTTTGTTAATGCGGGTCGGTTACCGACGGAAAGTTCCGTCGGTAAGGGCGAATTTAAATATATCCGCGCCCGTTTAAAATTATCACGCGAGGGGCCAATAATATGGCGCGGTTACCGACGGAAAATATCCGTCGGTAACCCTAATTTACAATACCGACTGAAAAATCCGTCGGCCGGTGACCCAAAAACGACACCGTGTAGAGAGTTCTGAGTGTCCGTCGGCATTTCCGTCGGCATTCCGTCGGGAAAGCCGACGAAAATTGAATTCCGTCGGCAGAGTCTTCTGACTTTCAATTTCGTCGGTAATCCGTCGGTACAACCGTCGAAAAGGTAATCCGTCGGTATACGTCCGTCGGCATAAACGAGCGTTTTTGTAGTGAGTGTGTTCAAATGCTATGTGGTGTTTGCAAATTCAAAAAAAGGGGTAGAATATTTTCTTTCAACGAAGGTAATTTTGAAAACGATGGTAGAATTTGCACTCTCAAAATAATAGGTCAAATCGTTTGCGAGTACATAAACTGCTTGAATAGAAGTTATGGACCCTTCTTTGATAGAAGTAATTAAAATGGTCCAATGAATTCGAAAGAATTGAACGAGAAGTCGTATGAGGTGAAAATCTCATGTACGGTTCTGTAGAGTGGTAGTAAGGGTGACTTATCTGTCAACTTTTCCATCATCACCCCTAAAAAGCCAAACTCTGCCTTACGTAAAGTTGTCAGAGTACGATTAACCTCTGGATTTGAAATCACTGCTTATATACCCGCCACTGATTCTTCAACATCAATCGGTTCAGACCTCCACTTAGTTTCACCCAAACTTCATTCTGGTCATGGATAGATCACCCAGGTTCGGGTCCATAAGCAGTGACCATTGCCCTATGAAGACTCGCTTTTGCTGTGGCTCATGTGGGTTCCCTTAACCAAGCCACTGCTATGAGTCGCCAGCTCATTCTTCAATAGGCACGCGGTCAGAGCCCTACATATATATATATATATATGTATGTTTTAGGTAAAAGTGAAATTTTATAATGAATACTGAAATGACTAGAAGACGTTGTATAAGTATTTCAAGGTAAAAGTGAAACTTCATAATGAATACTGAAATGAACAAAGGTCATGTATAAGTATTTTAAGGTAAAAGTGAAATTTTATTAATAAATACTGAAATGAATAGAGGACATTGTATAAGTATTTTAAGGTAAAAAATGAAACTTTATAATGAATAGACCACCGTATTTATCCTAAAAATGATTTTATCTATAGATGCTATATTTTGTAAATTATATAACTAAATTGTTTTAGAGTAGGTATTTTATGAATCTGAATTCACGATTTTTTTTCAGTGTCATTGTTATGCATACGAAGTGTCACTGTTTAAAGTATATGAATACTCATATATACAATGATGACACTTTCTATGCACAATAAGTACACTTATAAAAAGAGTTTACGTGAACTCGACATAAATATTTACCATTATTTTCTATTGAGGATGATGATATTTGAGATCAAAAGTCCAAATGTCATATGTTCAAGAGGAAAGTGATGTTTATTACTACTAACTTAGAAGAGTTCACATATTTACCATTATTTTCTATTGAGGATGATGATATTTGAGATCAAAAGTCCAAATGTCATATGTTCAAGAGGAAAGTGATGTTTATTACTACTAACTTAGAAGAGTTCACCGCGGTAAATTATGGAGTAATCAAGTTCAATTTATTGTTTTTTTTTATTTTATTTTTTTTTATTATTTTTATGGAAGTTAAATACCCATCCCTTTTTTCCCCTCCCCATGACTCGAAGGCCTAGGTAGTGGTGCTCTAACCACTTGAGCTATCCCACTTTGTCAAGTTCAAGTTCAATTTATTGTGATTCAAAAGAATGTGTAATCCATTGTACTAATATTTATAATAAATAAATAAATAAATAAATAAATAAGAAAACATACTGTCGCATTAAAAATGGGATGGGGTGGTGTTTACTCAATGGTTTTGTTTGGTGTGCCCACACCACACTTCTCTCACCTTCAAACTGCTATCCTTCACAATCACTCACATGATGTACGAATAACACCAAATTCATGCTGTTGGAAACATGTTAATACTAGATTATTTGGCCCAGGTTGAATAACATAATTTGTTTAAATATTTATATGCTCTTTTTATTATTATTATTATCATTTCAACTTTTTATTTAGGTAGTAGCGTAAATGAGTTTTGACTCCCTATCTCATTATTGAATTGAATAATGATAAATTCTCGTATATGCCATATAATTGGATTAAATAAATTAAATACATTCTAATTATCAACTCAATTGCATTATTAATACATTAAATTAATATGGATCTATTTCCTATTCGGGACAAAAGAAGAGGAGTATGTTTGCCAGCTGTTGTTCATGTCACGTGAAACTATTTATTTCAAAGCAATACTGCGGAATATCAATGATGAAGTCATAAAACTATAGGCGCCACTTCTGATTTCTTGATATATCACCACTTATTGCTTGTTATATTTTCCCTTCAATTTTATTTTAAAATGATTGTTTTTTTTTTTTTTTAATTACGTTTATTCCTAGCTTACTCTTATACAAATTTCTTTTCTTTTTTTATTAAAACTATATTTTGCACTTATATATATAAAGAGTAAATTAGTTAAAAAAAAATGTTCCTTACTTTTATAAAGTAAGAAAGTATCTAATTAATTAGAGAAAATATCACTTTTGATCACTAAACTTTACCACTTTTTAAATTTGGTCACCCACATTTAATCACTATCAAAATTGGTCACTCAATTTTGATGTTGCGGTTAGTAAATCTGTCATTGACTAACAAGAAAAAAAAAGGTTTTGAGTCGCTAATTCTTTTTTACACCATCTCCCTTTGAAAATATCTAGAATATAAAAGAAAGAAGAACACAATTTGACAAATTTGGTTTGTCACCCTTATCACTCTCACTTCGTTGCTTGATTCTTTTGATGAAGGACTACCACCACTTTTTTCCATGTAAGTAGTTGACATGTAATTCACTCCTCCATCTCACTCACATACTTATTTTCCATCTTATCACCAGAATTCCAACACGATTAAACTCAGCATCATGATCAACATACTTTTAGCATAATCTATCATCCTCATCCACATCATATTCACTATCAACAAGAACATCACTATCTTCAAAATTTTCAGAATTAGAGGCCCCGGGCTCATTTAAAACTGAGTGACCAATTTTTGATAGTGATGAAATGTGGGTGACCAAATCTGAAATGAGTTAAACTTCGATGACCAAAAGTGGAGGAAATTTTATTTTTAGTCCTATAAGTTTGAGACATTCCAAAATAAATCCTTTAAGTTTCAACTTTACAAAACACGTCCTTTACATTTCAATTTTAATCTTTTTTTACATCAATTTTAATCCTTTTATGTTTTAATCCATTACAAAGTATTTTGGGGTGTTATTGGTTTTTTTGTGGCATGATATGTGACATTTTGTAATGGATTAAAACATAAAAAATTAAAATTGGTGTAAAAATAGATTAAAATTGAAGGGTAAAAGACGTATTTTGTAAAGTTGAAACTTAAATGATTTATTTTGAAATATCTCAAATTTATAGGACTAAAAATAAAATTTTCAAGTGATATTTTCTCAATTAATTAATAAAAAAAACTTATATGAACCAGTTTTACTATAAAATTGATCTGCATTATATATATATATATACACGTTTTTTTATTCTTTTATTGACATTAATTATTTTAGTTTGATAGTATTAATTATTTAATTTTATTACTACAAGTGTTTGCACTACAAAATGGGCACTCTTTAGGTGGAGTAGTACGTAAACATAAATTAGACTATTACTAGTAGTAAAAGAAAGCCCATAAAATGAGAGAAAGGAAGCGCCTCCCCCTATATCGTCGGAACCCTGGTCTCCTCCCAAAAACCACGAGTGCTTCAGGGAGCAAACCCCCCAACAACAAGGATGGAAGCAGATTTGGGAGCCCATATAGAGCAGGAGACAGACCAACAGGAGCCAAGGGAGCCTACCCCCAACATCCAGTAACGGACAACAAGAACAAGGAAGCCGCGGAAGACAAAGGAGATAAAGGGGAAATCACAACTTTCTACATCACAAACTTCCTAGGGCAGTGGACATCCAAGGACCTAATGGATATCCTCACTAGGTACGGCAAGACGATTGACACAATGATCCCAAATAAGAGAAACAGGAACGGCTGGCGGTTCGCATACGCCAGATTCATCGCAGAGGGCCTGGAGGCGAAACAGCTAGAAAGAATTTTGGACAGCATTTGGATCGGTAACTACAATCTGAGAGTCAACATAGCAAAATATGCGGCACAAGTCGGCAAGGAACTAGCAAAGGTCCCAAGGGTAACAAAGATCCTACAGCCGGCGTGGGTGAGGGAGAAACGGAGTTATGCCGACGCGACCTACGGCGACAGTGGGATATCGGATACTACACCTCTGGGTCGGAAGACCAACAACCAAGAACTAAGGTCAGAGGCACCACAACTTATACCAAAAGAGATTACTATAGTTCGGAAAAGAATCTCGGAACCAAAGTCAAGCTTCAAAAGATAACAACTCATTATCTCAACTAACTTGATATTACATATACTTGATTTATTGTGCTAACAGTGTCTTTCAGGAAAGTTGACCAGTTCATTGATCCTGAAGGTAAAGTATAGTATAAGTCAAGGTCCCTTTGTAATAGGTTTTGGCATCATCAAAAAGGGGGAAATTGTTGGGAATAAAATGATTTTGATCTAGATACCAAAACCCCTGAATGATGATGTACAAATTAGTTGAGATATGCTCAAGTTATTGTTCAGGCAAGTTGTCCCAGAACACTTGAGTATGTAGAATGCTTAAGTTAAAAATCTCAGAAATGTTGTGAGATTTTAGAGTTCAGGATAGTTGTCCAAAGCTACATGTTAGAAAGCTTGATAGGTATTAAGTCTTAAGGCCAAAGTTGCTGAAGCATCAGGACAACTGAACAAGTGGACAACCAGGCTGAAGAGATCAAGAACACTGAAGCTGTGCTCTTAAATGCAAAAGATCTAGACAGTTGAAGTGCAAATGATCAAGAGAATTAACTGTCAAAAGCTTACAGAAGACACATTCAATGAAGCATTTATTGCCAATCATGCCTGAACCAAGCATTGAAGACTTAGAGCATTAAAGAGTGAAGCATTGAATGAATGTTGGAACATTCTAAAACTGCAGCAAGAATGTTCAGGGAGCTTGTCCCATCTGACCGTTGGTTGAGTGTAGATTCTGCCACAAATCAACCTTGGAAAGTGTGCTTATTTGGAAACTGTCACAAGTCATCTCAGCCGCATTTTTCAGAAGTCAACACATTCATTCAAGCAACCATTGAAGAGCCCTTTTACACAGTGGATAAAAGGAAGTCAAGCTACTTAGCCGTTTCAATGGAGCTGCAAATAGACATGTTTGAAATGCTATCTCTCCAACGGATAGTTGTTCAAACATGACTATATAAACAGAAGTGATCAAAGGGATTTAGTATCCAACAACAAGCTATCAAACTCATATAAAGCTTTCAAAGGAAACCAAGCTATTCTCAAGTATTCCAAGTTTCCTGAATCACTTCAAGTCAGCTAAGCCAATCTTTGTAAACATCCTAGCTTAGCATTGAGATATCCTAAGCCTTTACATCTGTTCTCATTGTAAAGGATATCTCTATTAGTTGGAACCAAACCTCAAACCTTATCTCATTTAGTGAAGAGAGTGTTTGTTGTAGAAGTGAGGAGTTAAGGACTGTTAGAGTGAAACACAGTCTTAACTTAGAGAGATTGAGCACTAGGACTCAGATTATCCTAGGGATCAAAACACTAAGAGAGTGTTGTTGATCAGTGCACCTTGGCACTATAAAACAAGCTAATTCCATTGTGAAGGAATTATCCTGTTCAATCAGGCAAAGTGGATGTAGGAGCTTGAGTCTCTGAACAACTATAAGTTTGTGTGTCTTTTACTTACTGCACTCTTTATTGCATTCATATTCAAACATATTTCAAAGAGTAAAACTTGTAAGTTTAAGGAAAAATTGTTTTGGACAAAGTCCATGATAACTGTATTTTTTTCAGAAATTTACTTGGAGTATTTCTTTAAGTCAAAGGCCAACCACATTCCGCACTTAGCAACTCTTTTAGATATTTAGCCAACTGATCACTCTATAGTAATCAGTAGGACAAGTATCTATCAAAGTTCACTCAGGCCAGTTGTGAGACAACCTGCCTGATAAGACCAGATTTGTCAAAAAGAAAAGAATTTGCATACACAAGTGCATTCCCCCCCCCCCATACACTTGTGTTATACTCCACCTAGGACCAACAGGAAGAGAAGAGCAAGAACCAACACAAGGTTATCCAATGAAGATCCTCTCGTATAACATAAGGGGTCTAGGAGGAAGAGTGAAGAAACAGGAAGTACGCGAGTTAATAGGAAAATTCGACCCGGCCATTGTATGCTTGCAAGAGTCCAAATACACTGATCACTGCAAGCTCCAAATTAACTCGATATGGGGTGGAACAGATGTAGGTTGGGCTGCAAAAAATGCAGAAGGAACCTGGGCGATTGATGGTGCAGTTGGCATAGAAGGAACTTGGATCGAGGACAGGAAGCCGCAGGTGATTGTCAATATTTATAGTCCATGCGATGCTAGGGGAAAACGAACACTGTGGGAGGCTATCCGCATCAAGATTTTGAGCAGCACCATCCCCAGCTGGTGTGTTATTGGAGATTTTAACAAAATAAGAAATCAGAACGAGAGGAAAGGCAGGACAGTATACCATCCTACAACCAATACCAGACTATTCGAAGAATTTATTGTAAAGGCAGGGTTGTGGGACGTGGATCTAATCGACAGGAAATTCACATGGTCTCGTCTTGACGGTAAGTGCTGCAGCAGAATCGACATAACATTGGTATCAGACGACTGGATCCTAGATTGGGGCAAGATCAGATTGAAAGGATTGCAAAAACTAAGCTCGGATCACTGCCCAGTTTTTCTTCATACTTTCACTCAAAATTGGGGGCCGAAACCATTTCGCTTTTTCAACTCTTGGCTGGAACATCCAGACCTGACTAAATTTGTCCAAGAGAAGTGGCCATATTACGAGGTGGAGGGGATAGATGGCTACAGATTGAAAGAAAAATTAAAATGTCTCAAGAATGATATAAAAGAGTGGAGTAGCAGATACATAAAAACATTAGAGAAGCAAATTGAGGAGAATAACAAACGGATGCAGGAGCTGGATAAAGTTCAGGAAGTCAGGGACCTCACAACGGAAGAGTGCTTAGCACTGAAGACGGCTAAGAGCGAAATTTGGAATCTTAAAAAAGTGAAGGACATAAACGAATTCCAGAAGTCTAGAATTCAATGGATACGGGAAGGAGACATCAATTCGTCTTACTTCCACAGGTGCATTAACTACCGACGGAAGGTGAACAAAATAGATGGAATAATGGTGGATAATATATGGACGGAGGATGTTATAAAAGTTAAGGGAGAAATTCACAACCACTTCAAAGCCCAATACCAAAAGCCGCAGAATGCTAGATTTAACATAAAACAGCTGGTGCAAAATAAATTAGATAGAGAGGAGAACGGGATGCTCACTGCAATTTTCACGGAAGCAGAAATCAGAAAAGCAGTGTGGAATTGTGGTGGAAGCAAGAGTCCTGGCCCAGACGGATTTACTTTCAAATTCATCAAGAAAATGTGGCCCCTTCTCAAATCTGATATTTTAAAGGCTATGGAAGAATTTCACCAAACAGGGAAAATCGTCAAGGGAGGAAACCCATGCTTCGTCACGCTAATTCCTAAGAAGAAAGGCTCTACACTCATCAAAGACTATCGCCCTATTTCCCTAATCGGTTGCATCTACAAAATTCTTACTAAAATATTAACAAACAGACTATCCAAAGTTATTGAAAAGGTAATATCAGATAACCAAAGTGCGTTTGTGGGTAACAAGCAAATAGTTGATAGCATCTTGGTTCTCAATGAATCTATTGATTTCCTCAAAAGGGAGAAACAGGAAGGATTAATATTCAAAGTCGATTTCGAGAAGGCTTACGATTCGGTATTATGGGAATTCATCGACGAAATGATGGACAGTATGAATTTTCATTGGAAATGGAGACAATGGATCCGGGGATGCTTATCCTCAACAACGATGGCTATTCTGGTGAACGGCAGTCCGACAGGTGAATTTAATTTACAGAGAGGGTTACGTCAGGGCGATCCGCTTTCACCTTTCCTATTTATTATCGCGGCCGAAGGCTTAAGCTGTTTGATGAACAAAGCTGTCGCTATTCACAGATTCACGGGCTTCAAAATAGGCATTCAGGAAGTGGAAATTAGTCATTTGCAATTTGCAGATGACACAGTGATCCTGGGACAGGCTACGGAATGCAACGCCAGATCGATGAAAGGTATTATGAGATTATTCGAAATAACATCAGGCCTGAGAATTAATTTCTCTAAAAGCTCTATACACGGCATCAACGTGGAAGGCTCTCAACTCCAACACTTTGCCGAAGTCATCAGATGCAAAGTGGGTAATGTTCCGTTCTCTTATCTCGGACTTCTTATCGGCGCTAACCCAAAGAGGCACGACATGTGGAATCCCCTTATACAGAGATTTAAGAGCAAACTTTCAGGGTGGAAATGCAGGAACCTATCTATGGGAGGAAGAATCACCCTACTCAATTCTGTCCTTTCAACGCTCCCTATTTATTATCTATCTTTCTTCAAGGCCCCGATGAAGGTACTATCCACTATCAAACATATCCAAAGGTGTTTTTTATGGGGAGGAGGGCTTGGAAATGGGAGGGAAATTGCCTGGATTAATTGGGAGAGGGTATGCAGGGACAAAGCAACGGGAGGCTTGGGGGTGAGAGACCTAGAATTATTTAATTAAGCACTTCTACTAAAATGGGTTTGGAGGTGGGTTAACGAAAGGGACGCGTTGTGGATCCGTATCCTTAAGTCTAGATACGGGACATTATATGAAAGGGAACCCAGTGATGGTAGGGTGACGAACCAATTATTATGGTGGATAGATATTAGAAAGTTGATTGAAGGCCATGAAGGAAGTTTGTTCTACATCAATTTGCAGGTGGTTGTGGGAAGAGGAGATCAAATAAAATTCTGGATCGATCTGTGGCTCGACAACAAGATATGTCTTAAAGATAGTTTCAGATCATTATTCAATTTATCCTCCAACAAAACAGGGACAATCAGGGAGTTCTTCAATTATGATGGAAAATCTTGGCTTTTCTTATGGAACAGATTTTTTAACTCTTATGAATTGGTAGATTTTATTAAACTTTGGTCTTGTATTCACATGTTGGAACTTGATTGCAGCTAAGGGAGATTATCTGAGATGGAAGGATTCGAAAGATGGGAACTACAACACTAGAAGCATGTACCATTTACTAGCCAATCATAAAGCCGAGTCGACCGACATCTCTTTTCCTTGGGAGAAAATATGGTGGAAATGCATCCCAACTAAGGTGTCGGCATTAACGTGGAGAGTCGTCTCAGGAAGAATAGCGACGGCAGATAATTTACGAAGAAGAGGAATAGCTCCGGAGGCCATGAACGACGCCTGTCCAAGATGCAATAGTGCAGCTGAAACGGTCCAGCACTGCTTATTCACATGTCATGTAGCCGTGCTGGTGTGGCGCGACTTGTACAGTTGGTTGGAAATATCGTCCCCCCTTGCGTTCACGGCCTGCGACCACTTTCCAGATTTTTGTAGCTCGGGGAAGAATAATTTAAACAAGAAAATATTAGGACTGATATGGCAGTGCACGGTGTGGAGGTTGTGGAGAAACCGAAACGACCTGATATTCAACGAGGGCTCTCTTTCATCGAAGGAACTATCAGATTCAATTAAATTTAGTACGTGGAAGTGGCTTAAATCACACAAATCTGGCATCTCAGGATGCTCTTATCATGACTGGGAACAAGCCCCTTGGGGATGTATAGCTAACTAAACATGTATACTGATCTTATGGGTGTTGAGTACCCCAAGTACTCGAAATAATACAAGTCTCATCTTTACCTTTCAAAAAAAATGGGCACTCTTTAAGAAAAAAGTGTAATGAGTGTTGAGGGGTAATTTTGTAAAGTTGATAAACTAAAAAGGTGATTGGAAATAGAGTAAAAGTAATGACATTTTGTGTAAATATGTGAATATTGTGAGAGTGAAGTTTATGAGAGAGTTTTCTTTTATGGGTGTGCAAATAATTGTGCGATGGACAACAAACAATTGTAAGACGGACAAATAAGGTAAGTGTGTTGTGGGACAGAGGGAGTAGTTACTTTCTCTTATTTATAATAGATGACATTTGACTTTTTATGTTATGTAAATTTATTGTAATTCCTCCAAATTTATCTTTTAAGTAAATACTTAGATAAACGTTTTCTTAAATATAAGCATTAATTAAGGATAGAAGAAGATTTTTTTAAAATATATATGTGAATTTATTTAAAATGACTTATATTTTGAATAAAAATAAATAAAATAAAATGGGCCCATGATAAAAATAATTCATTAATACTTTTAATTAATTATACACGTAGATAGTCAATCATAATTAATATCAAAACAGTGATAAATTCTTGGGTGAGATGATTTAATATTAAGAATAATTAAATTTATTGCTAAAATTAACTCAAACGGTATTCCTTCTTCTTATTAAGTGTCGTTTTAATTTTTAATTTTTTTTTATAAATTAATTATTGTCTTACACTTTTAAATGTACACTTTTTTCATTTTTTTCTAATTTATCTTTAAAATTCTCTAAAAACTCATACAATTGTGTTGCACTTTGTGTTTTGCTCATGTCTTTTTAAAATTTTAAATGTTCCCTTTAAAATTTTATGTTATTTTACTAGTTATGATTCCACATTTATTAACAATTGTCCATACATTATACAAAATTACATCAATTTTCACTTATTTTTCCATTCTCTTTCCACACTTTTTACTTTTCTTACATCTCCATTTTTTAACTTTTCTTACACTTTTCAATTTTTATCATCAATTTTATATAAAATATTATATCCCTTAAAATTCATGTCATTTTCCAAACGTAAAGCTTAAAGGAGGATTTGTGGTTTTTTTTTTTTTTTTATAATAATGGCTACTTCATCTGTTCATGTATAGTATGATTGTTTCTTTTTACACAGGTTTTAAAAAATATTACTCCCTTCGTTCAAATTCATATGTCCTATAGGTACGGGTTTGAATGAATAGTGATTAGTTTATGTATAAAGTAGATAAATTGAGGGTATAATGAGATATTGTAGAGTCCACTTATAAATAAAGTAATTATTTTTTAATAAAGTTAGGCGGTGTTTGTTTTGGGATTGGCCAATCCGGATTTTGATTGGCCAAATCTCAATCCAATCTCTTTCAATACATCTCAATCTATATACAAATTCAAATACCAATTCACACCTATAATACACCTATACACCTATTATAACATCACTTTTATGTGACATAAAGTTACATCTACCACTACTTCTCAATTCTTAATCAAGCATAACTTACACACACAATTATTATTCATGGATTACCTCAATCCACCCTTTTTCAATCTCAATCTAATCCACCACAATCTCAAATCAAACACCACCTTAATGACATTTTGAGTAAATAAGTGATGATTGGAGTGTGTAGATAAAGTAATGTAAATAATATTATTTTAAAAAAAAGTGAAAATAATAAAATGGGACGGAAGGAGCATTTATTTATGGATAAAATTAATAACAAAATAGATAAAATATAGATGAGATAAAATATATTCTTAGAAAGAGATAAACATGCACACTTTATAGAAAAATCTGAAAAAGAAAATAAATATGCTTTATGTTGTTTATGTGGATAGGGGAATTGTTATTTTATAAAATATCAGAAGTTTTTCAAATTGGAATGGAATTTCATTTTGGTATGCATCAATTAAAAACTTTTTTTTTTCTTTTAATATTATAGTCAGTAACTTTTTTTTTTAAATAGACCAAAATGGCATTATGTAATAAATTATTAGTTTTTACTTTTAATGAATATTTAATTTTTATGACATTTTTTCTGAAAAAGATGAGATTTTTTTAAAAAAATTCAACCATATTCAATGTTAGTTGATTGTTTTACTTTTCGTAATCAGTCATACAAATATAGTAAAACCTCTATAAATTAATAGACCATGAAAATTTATTAATTTATCGATAAATTAATATTTATTAATTAAAAGAGAGACCTTTGAAATTTAGCAAATTTAGTGCATATGTATTAAAAATAAATGAATTCATATATGTTTCATTGATTATATTCATGCACCAATCAATTCTTTGTAACTAATTAAATATATTCATTGTATACTCGTTTACATTAATTTGTTGCACTTAAATATATCCATGCATGGTGAATGAAACATATGCAAAATCATCCATGAATGATCAAATGCATAAAACATTATGTGAGTATAAGAGAGGCTATCTCACATGCACTCAAAAAGATTTACAAGAGTGAATTGATGAAAAATATTATTTGAAAGTTAGTCAAGGTACAATAGATTCATATTTTAGCAAATTATTTTCCGAAAAATTATTATTTTATTATCTTATCGAATTTGATGATTTTTTACAAAGGTCCAAGCCGGGACCGGAAGAGTATGTAATCTTTCTTTAATCGAGTACTCTCTATTCCATTATTATTTAAATATTTGTAAAAAGTATTCATCTAATTTTTATTTTGGAAAAAATGTCTCATTATTCTCTAAAAAAAATCTTCCTCGAACATCTCTTATTTACATCTCATCTCATGTACTTCCTCATTCCGTCCACCAAAAGTGTGTTTATTTATATTTTTGGGTTCATAAAAAATATACTTATTATATTTAAATAATTCATTTTTGAATATTTTTTCTACTTTACTAACCAGATTGAGTATCTACTAAATATATTATTTACTCATTATCCTAAATATATAGTACTTTATAATTAAAATATGATTTTAAAAAAAATATGTATAAACTCCTCCTTTCATAGTACTCCCTGTCCAATTTCATTATTCCCATTTTCCTTTTTTAATTGTCCAATTTTATTATACACATATTATTTTTAGAAATAATATTATTCATACTACTTTATCTTAACTATCCAATCATCACTTATTTACTCAAATTGTCACTAATTTTATTCATAAACAATTATTTTACCTATAAATGGACCCTACAACATTCCACATTCTCCCGACTTATCCAATTTATACCTAAACTAATCAATACTCCTATTTATTAAAATTCATGTCCAGAAAAACAGGTATAATAAAATTGGTTGGAGGAAGTAATAAGTAAAAATCATTGAATTTTATAAGTTTTTATATATAAAATAAAAAAATTAATTAATTTAAATAAAATTAAAAATATTGTGAAGATAAGATAGAAAAATTAAAATTTAGACGATGTAATAAAAAAAAATAAAAATCCACCTACCACCTGAGCTCACTCACCAAACAATATGCCCAAAATTTACAGATGTGCCCTTTACCGGCTTTTTCACATCACATACAGCCAAGTCAAAGAAAGCAGCCCTTCGCCTCGCCTCTTGTTTAATTACTTATTTGGATCTCTCCTACCATTATAACCCTAACCCCTGCAATAATCACTTTCATTTGTATCGCTCCAACAATCCTCTCCTGCAATTCAATCGGCCATGGCTTCCATTTCCAACCTCTCCGCCTCTAATTTAGCTCATTCATCCTCTACCTTAAGGTCAACCACCAGATCTTCAGAGCAGCCCATATGTTGTGTTGATCTCCGCAACAAAATCGCCGCCTTTGGAATCCCGCTTTCATCAAAGTTGACTGTGCGCAATGCTCACCCCATCACGGCTTCTTTGGTGTAAGCAATTGATTTCTTCTACACCTTATTTATTGTTTAGACGAATTGTTTTGGTGTTTATAAGGATTCAGTCTCAATGCTTGATTAACGGAGAGGAGTGATATTATATGTTTTCCTATGTATCTAGGAACTAATTAGCTTATATAGTTTTAGGATTTCTGCTCCTTGAACTGGTAACTTGATTATTTTGCTATTGTCTAATTAAGAAGCTATTGATATCAGTGTCAGATGCTCAAAAGCTGATGGAAATGGAACTAGTGTGAAGAAAACCACTTTGCATGATCTTTATGAGAAGGAAGGGCAAAGCCCGTGGTACGATAATCTGTGCCGTCCCGTTACCGATCTTATTCCGTTGATCGAAAGTGGAGTCAGGGGTGTAACCAGCAACCCAGCGGTAAATTTCCCTCTCCCTTCATAATTGCCAGGACTTATTTTGCTCAATACTTTTAATATAGATTCTAACTCTCTCATGGTTGAAAATTGTAATCTATTTTTGGCCTATGCAGATTTTCCAGAAAGCAATATCAACTTCAAGTGCATACAATGATCAGTTCAGGTGAGATTTGTTTTCAAATAGTGATCTTATGTCTTTGTCAGAATTGCTTCAAATTTTTTTTTTTTTTTTGTCCTTGTAGTAGCTGATTTGTTGAAAAATTTGTTGGAAATAACAGAGGGAATCTTTTCTTATGTCTTTATCAGATACTTCTATTCTAATTTCCAAAGCATAATAGCTTTCAATTTAGCCTGCTAGACGCATGACGTGAAGTTGGAGTATTAGGTTTGTTTAATGACTAACTTGTTGGCTGTTGCAGTCTCTTACTTATGGCAGTTCCGCTGTCGTTCTTTATAGGCCGCTTCACCAAATCCTATAATTTGTTTAGAACAACAAATAGACTAAACCTCTAACCCATTATGTAGGGACAGCTCCTATATTTATGTATACTGCGTCTTTCTAAGTCTCTTTTAGGTCTTATCTCCCCCCTTTTGTAATTGAGTTAGTGATTCTCTATTTTCTGCATGCCGTATTTGGGTAATTTGTAACATTTCAATTTAAAAATCTTTAGCAATCACTAGTGGAACTCCAGTCCTTTTGCTTGAGTTTCCTCACAATGAAATTGCCATCAATTTTAGGTGATTTTAAGAATGGGACCTTAATGAAATCTCCACCTTAATTCAGTTGCTAATCCAATATAAATGCAGGGAACTTGTACAATCTGGAAAAGACATTGAAAGTGCATATTGGGAACTTGTGGTGAAAGATATCCAAGATGCATGCAAACTTTTTGAGCCAATCTATGATCAAACAGATGGTGCTGATGGATATGTCTCTGTTGAAGTTTCACCAGCACTTGCTGATGATACTAAAAATACAATTGAGGCTGCAAAATGGCTCCATAAATGGGTTGATCGTCGTAATGTCTACATAAAGATCCCTGCTACAGCTGCATGCATCCCTTCTATTAAGGAAGTTATTGCACTAGGAATAAGTGTTAATGTTACGGTGAGTTAGTTCTAACATCCTTTCATGGGACTGAATTGGGTCTAATGTTTTGGCAACAATAAACAATATGTACTTTATTTACTTTAAAGGGTTAATTGCATAAAAATCACGACATTTTCAAAAAAATTCAATAACATATGTTTTTAAATTTGCAATTCCATACACAGATTTGTAAAATTGTGCAATTATATCATATGACTATTTTCTAGAAATTTATGCTTACGTGGTAGCCGGAAAATATTTGAAAAAATTGCAAATAAACTCATGACCCTCTTGCTATTGTTTCAATTTTATCACAATCTTTTAACTTTTTGCAATATCATACACTGCCACTTACGCAGGACTTGCCGTAAAATAATCATGTGATAAAATTGCAACTTGAAAGGTTGTGTATTGAATTGCAAATTTTAAAAACATATGTTATAATTGAAAAATGTGAAGATGTCATGATTAATTTTGCAATTAACCCTACTGTAAAATGCATAAACTCCATTAGTAAGGGCAAGCAATTCCATTATTATGAAGTTTTATCATAGTATCTAGTTAGAGGGTCTTAGGTACTATTGGCTGTGTGTGAAGTTTGGTGTTCTTTAACATGAACACATAACTCATATATTCTCTCTTAAGCACTGGGGATTTCCTGAAAATCACATATGCAGGCACTTACATATATACGGTTTTGTTCTTCTAAGTTCTATCTGGGTTGCAATTATAAGTCTAGCAGTTATAACCTCAGATACAGATTATGACTTGTGTTTTATTGAAAATAACAGACACTGACTTGTGGTTCTATGCAGCTCATTTTCTCAATTGCTAGATATGAAGCAGTCATTGATGCTTACCTAGATGGTCTCGAAGCATCTGGGCTCAGCGATCTCTCCCGGGTCACGAGTGTTGCTTCTTTCTTTGTTAGTCGAGTTGATACCCTTGTTGACAAGATGCTTGAGAAAATTGGGTCACCAGAAGCGCTTGACCTCCGGGGAAAGGTAATTCAGATGAATTATAATATTATACAAAATAAATAAAAAAATCAGCCTCAACTCCTCAGATAGTGACTTATTTTCTTTCTCAGGCTGCTAATGCTCAGGCAGCTCTAGCTTACCAGCTCTACCAGAAGAAATTCTCGGGCCCAAGATGGGAGGCTTTGGCCAAGAAAGGAGCCAAGAAGCAAAGACTTCTCTGGGCCTCAACTAGTGTCAAGAATCCAGCTTATCCAGACACACTCTATGTGGCTCCTCTTATTGGACCTGATACAGTAAGCCATCTTATCCTCTATTTTGTCACATTTAGAACATGTGGTCCCAGGATATGCAGTACCCTTTCAGTTACTTTATGCTAATCCAACACTTTAATTTCATGACAAAAACTTCATTACACTTGATTCACATTAGTTTTATGGTGTACTAGTGTTTAGTGATTTTGAGAAGAATGACGCACAAAACCAATCAATTTTAAAACGTTATACTTCGTATGCTAAACAGTATTACTTCGTAGACTAAACAATTTTACTTTGAAAAGGAGAGTTCACATGAGACCTTCTCTAATTTCATATCTAGCATGTGACATCTATTTGTGCTTGACTGTTTATAGGTTTCCACCATGCCCGATCAAGCACTCCAAGCGTTCCTTGATCATGGGTCAGTTGGAAGGACTATCGATTCTAATGTCTCAGAAGCTGAAGGCATTTACAATGCTCTGGCGAAGTTGGGTATTGACTGGAGTTACGTTGGGACACAGCTTGAGCTGGAGGGAGTTGATTCGTTCAAGAAGAGTTTCGATAGCTTGCTCGATAGCCTGCAAGAGAAGGCAAATTCTCTTAAGCTCGTTAGCTTGTAAACCGTATGACTCGTTTGGTTGGTAGAATGGTGAGTTAATAAACCGACTGGGTTTCTAGTCCTTGTGGTGTGAGTGTTTTGTAAGGAAACTGTTGTGTACTGTAACATGTATCAAATGTGTTCCGAAATGTTGGAGGTTTTTATCTGTGGTCTCATCTCCTTTGCATGAAAAATATGTGACATGTCTTTTATCTCCGACCTTCGTTTCATATCATTATTAAATTTTAATGTTTTGATTTTTTTTTTAATTAGAATAAATCAACGATAAAGTAATTTAATAAGTTCAATGATCAATATAGTACTGGGTTTATTAAACTAAAAATGGATTCAACAATAAAGTCATTTTGTGTGTATTTTAATTGTGAAATTGGTCCCACAATATTTATATTTTACACTTTTGAGGTCATTATTGAAAAAATAATAGGATCACTTTTGCAATTGTCTATACTTTTGAATTCACTTTTGACAATATAAAAATAATATGAATAAAAAACTTATCCGATAATAAAAAAGGGAAATGGTGAGGAAAATATGATATATATATATATATATATATATATATTTATTTATTTATTCCATTCTGTAATCACTATTGCATCACATTCAATAAAATAAATAAATAAATAATGGTTCTATTTTTCGATAATTTGAGTTTTCACTTTTTAATATATTAAAAATTTAATATACTAGATGACACCAATAACAATATATTCTTCCTTACAATTCAACGCTAATTTTGAAGCTCAATTCTAATGTTCATATATATATGATTAATTATTTGTCTAACCATTATTATTAATGTATTATAATATAAATATAATATATATACTCTCGTCTCTCATTCGATTACTCCTTTGATTTTGACACGAGATTTAATATGAATTAAAAAGAATAAGATAGAAAAATGATATTTAGTGTAATTTTAAAATATGTAAAAGAAATAATTAGAAAGTTTTTTTTTTTTTTTGTCATTTTAAAAAGAGATCAAAATAGAAAATGAGCAATTTAATTGGGACGGTGAGAGTACTTAAATATGTTCACTATTTTGTTAGTACAATAGTTTTTTTTTTTTCCAGACCCCTCCCCCCACCTTATCTAAGTCCTGAGTCTGTCTTGATTCATATAATAAAATATTTTTCAGTATTCTATAAAATATTTATATAATTATAACACATGTTTATTCACATAGTAACATATATTTATCTTTATAATAATATAAATTTACTGTTATAGTAACACAAATTTGAATCCAAAATTTCTATTTTCGTTCGTACACGATTTTTTTTAGAGAGATTTATTTGAGTCGATCTGCTTGAAATCCGTTTGATTTTAAAATCATATGACTGGGATGCTTCATTGTAAAAGTGTTTCGGTATTCGAAGGGTAGATTTGGCATTTGAGTAAAAAATCGGCCAAGGGAAAAGCTGAGGCCGTTATCTTCCCGCGAAACATCGCCCAACTCCAGAAACTTCTCTCTGAAAACGATGGCTTCAATTTCAGCCATCGGATCTCTTCCCAAGCTTTTTCCGGCTACCTCCGCCGCCGTCTCTCCAACGCCGCTTTCAAGCCTGCACATTATCTGCTGGAGTTCTCCCAACTCATCAACCTCTTTAGGTCAGTTCACCAATTCCTTTTCCCTTCTTTTTCCTCCTTAATTCTCCTTTTTATGTTGTTTGTGTATCTGTTTTCCTCGTTTACTTTGCTTCTAATTTCTGTGAAAATTGTTGTTTCTCGGAATTGAAGAGAAAAGTGAAAGCCATAAGCCTCTTATTGATCGGAGACAGATGATTATTTCTTCGATTGGATTATTGGCTGCGGAAATTTTCAATTCTCAGAGGAATGAAGTTTCCATCGCATCTGAATATGCCGATAGTAAATCCCGTTACTTTCTCTTTGTTAACTTTATTGTGTACTTTTTTGTATAGAAGTTTTTTTCTAACCATTCATCTGTATGCCTAAATTTGTGTGAACAAACTTCATAAAATTTATCTCAAACATGAATCCGGGAATACACAAGTAAAATGTTCATTAAGAATTACTAGGGATGTTAAAGTCCATTTAGAAATCTGAGAGAAAATATGGGGGATTTGATGGACAAGGTTAGTTTTTAAGCTTCCCACTGGGGAGTCATTATAATTTAGTAGATTATCAATAATATAGAAAACAGACTCTAGCTATTGTCGATACTAAGAATCATGTGTTTTGTCAACAGAAGTGGATATATATATCTGGAAAGTTGAATTGTTTTCTTCTTTAATAAAGAGACATATAAGATGAATTAGATTCAATTGTAGAAAATTAAATAACTTATTCGTTGATCATAATTTGTGATAATTAGTAGCTAGAATAATGATTCTATCGAAGTCTTGAAGAAACTGAACTTGCCTCTTTTTTATAATATTTACACATAAGGTTTAAATTGAAATATGACTTTCAGACGGGGTGAAGTAAATGTAGAGGACAAGCAAGGTTTAACTACCGGGTGATCATATTCCAATCACTAATTTGATTTGTATACTACTTATTGTAATGGAGAGCACTAGCAGAGTGGCTTTTTTTGGTTTTTTGAATAATTATATAACGACTACGTGCAGCCTACTAGCTTTGGAGACTAATTGTAGGCTCACTGTTTGGGCATACAGTGCCAGCTTTGCGGGGAAAGGATTATGGCAAGACAAAGATGCGGTATCCTGATTACACAGAAACAAATTCAGGCCTCCAGTATAAGGTCACCTTTTGGAAACATATTCTTGGTAATACTTTGTGTATCTTCCTGCACTTCACATTTCTAGTTCTAATTGTGAACATGCAACTTTTGCAGGACTTGCGAGTAGGTAGTGGTCCCACTCCAAAGATAGGAGAAACTGTAGTGGTAAAACTTATCAGTTATATGCGTAATCAATTATTCTTTCAGAGACCATTCATGATGATTTCACTAAATTTTCTAAATGAGAACTTGAGAAGCATTTCTAGAGAATTGTAGCATAGCTAAAATGCAGAAGAGATAAAGAGGGCATTTACATTCATTTTAATTTATGGAACAAAGAAATGAGAACTTAAACATAACAATTAATGCACATCAGGTTGATTGGGATGGTTACACCATCGGATATTATGGCCGGATATTTGAAGCTCGCAACAAGACAAAGGGTGGCTCATTTGAGGTATTACCGTTGTTTTAAAGGTTCCTGTGTTTTTTCTCTCGTTTTCTTCTTCGTGCTTTTGATTTTGTGTCATTATGCAGGGTGAGGACAAGATTTTCTACAAATTCAGATTGGGATTGCAAGAGGTAGTGGATTCTTGATGACTAACTCTCCATGATGCCCTGCTTCAGTAAATCATATTCATAAAATCGTGTTTACATTTAAAACTAGGCCAACAGTTTGCTGAAAAATATTCATAAAGCATAAACAGTATTATAGCTGCCATATAGGTCATGTTCTTACAAAATATCTGGCTTGTGGATATCTTCAGGTCATTCCGGCATTTGAGGAAGCTGTATCAGGCATGGCTCCTGGTGGTATCCGAAGGTGCTATATCTTTCTCCATTCCCTCAACTTCATAGTATTAGTAATTGAATAGTACATGATTTAGGTGATTTTCCCTAGGTAACTATCATCAATTCACAGAAACATGCATATCCATCCATCCACATGTATACGTTATATGTATGTGCAAATGAAGGTAGATAGTGACGTTCTTTCAGGATTATCGTACCCCCTGAACTAGGGTATCCGGAGAATGACTACAACAAGAAAGGTCCAAGGCCAACAACATTTTCGGTACAAAATTATAGTCGTCGAGTTCTTTTAATTTTATTATGAAAGTGAAATCACTCAAGTCTATTATGTTATGACAGGGTCAAAGAGCATTGGATTTTGTTTTGGGGAACCAGGGTTTGATTGATAAAACTCTCCTGTTTGATATTGAACTCATAAAAATCGTTCCAAATGGAAGTGGCTGACCTACTTTTGTCCCAAGCTCGGCGATAATGAGGAGACATCCACACTTTATTCTTCCTCGTAAAATTAATTCTCAACTTGGAAGTCATCTGTTTTGAGAATGCAGCTGCTACTGTGCAATGTCTATGACATGAGAAAATTAATATTCATTTTCCACATCACTGCATCTGCATGTGCATTGGGGAACAGAAACAGTTGGTTCAAAATAAACAAGTAGCTAGCCCATAGTAATATTGCCTAGGCTTCGTGTCCACTATTCTTAAATTATTACCCTAAAAGGTTAATTTACATTATAAAATAAAATTATACCTACAAAAAAAAAAATCTTTAGAATCGAACCCAGGACGTGTGGGCGCGAGCCTTAAGGCTCTGATACCATGAATTTTTTTTGTCTCATCTAAAAGTCCGAACTTGTTGAGAGGTGGAGAATTAATTCTTATATATTAATTCCTAATAATTAGTATTATGGAAGATAAACTCATAAAAGGTATTATGGAAGATAAACTCATAAAAGTGAGGGGAGTAAAGACTTTTAAACTTTATTATTAGTAATTTTTTTTTAGTGTGAATAAATAGATGACATTTGATGTAATACGAAGATGTTTTGAGGGATAGTTAAAATGCTCTTTTACTATTTTAAGTATCGGTCATTAAGTAAGAAACACAAAAAATGACAAAATGAGTATGTAGGGAGTAGCACTTAGTGAGGTGTAGAGAAAAATGTGGTTTCAGAGTGACACTTTTAAAAATGTTTCAAAAACGTACTATCTCTCTCTACCCCCCCCCCCCTTTCCATCTCTCTACCCTTAACAATCCGCTACTTATATAATACTAGTATATTTCTTATTACTTATGTTGGGATATCGATATCCCTTATGTTTTGTTTTGATAAACCAAATCTGCTTGTAATAGGATAAATTGCATTATATAGATAACTTCATTATTCATCTTGTAATAGATTAGGTTTTGGTTAGCATCAGCTGAAATGGAACTCAAGTGATGTAGTTGAGGAACTCGCACAAGCTCAAGATCAGAAGAGAAGAAGACCAAAATCAGAAGAGGTGATCAACTGAGGACTTATCAGCTGAGTAGCCAAACATAGCTGAGACTAAGTCTGTCTGACTAACCAGACGAAGTCTACACAGTTGGGGAAACAATCAGAAGACAAAAGCCAAGATCAGAAGAACAAGACTCAAGATCAATAGAGTCAATCAGCTGAGACAGAGTCTTCTGTTCTATGAATAGAGAAGACAAATTTAGAGCTGACGTGGACCAATTGAGAGACGACAACTGACACCTAGATTCTGACAAGGCACAATGCTCAAGAAAGAAAAGTCAGTGAAGCATTAATTGTTACTAGGCAACAGTAACAGTTAATAGCTTTCTAGTCTAGAAATTGTGATTCCTAAAAATAGTGGGATTTGAATGTCATTTATCCAACGGTAACATTCAAATTCACACTATAAATATGAGTTCAATTCATATCTCAAATACGCGTGAGGGTGATGCCAAGGCCGAGCAAAATGTTTTAAATCTAGAAAATCAGAAGAGCTCAAGAACATCTTCATAGAAGAAATCTAGCAAGCATCCACACCCTTACCCCCAGTGAGTGAGCTCATCTAAGCCAGTATTGTCTTATACACATCCCAAGATTAGAAGAGAATTTACCAATCCTAACTCAAAACTAAAATAGATTGTAAGGGAAATTCTCATACTTAGTCTTTCTCGAATCCTCCTTCTATCTTAAACCCTTAGAAGACAAGTCGAGTTATGCACATTTAGGTACACAAAAAGCCCCCACTGTAAAGGGTACTTGTTCCCTCCCCAACAAGTAGATCCGTATACACCAAGACGAGTGTATCTTGATCAAAGTCTTCTCTTGCGACTATAAAGTGAGCAAGACATGTTAATCTTGACATGTAAAATTACAAGACCCTATGTAAGAGATTAACTTCACAGCGGAGGCTGTGAGAGTGGATGTAGGACAAGGAGGTCCGAACCACTGTAAATAATTGTGTTATTTATTGCTTTAGCATGCATGATTTCATATTGCATAACATAAGTTTTTAAAGAACGTTTTTGTATCAATTGGTACCAAATCATCTGATACACTCTTATTTACTCACTATTCATGGCAAAACAATGACTCTTGACGGCCTCTTCGTTCTGATTTCAGAAAGGTATTATGGAGAAAAATCTGAGGTCGGAGTCAAGAGTTCGGTTTGTTTTAAGAAAGTCATCTATATCAGCTGACATCAAGTCAGCTGGTCATGCATAAAATTATTTATAAAATTTTCTCATTAGTAGACGAGTATAAACATTTAAATTGGCACACTACAATTCTGCACGGTTCTCTATCAGTTGGTCTAATCAGCAGACTAGTTAATTCTAGACTTCTAACGAATCAGCTGACCAAGTCATCTGTTAGAAGAGTTAATTTTTATTTTCTACACTTAACTCTATCAACTGATATCAAGTCAGTTGATCCTTTAAGAAACTCGTCTGATATTATAGCAAAAACGGGACCCATCAACTTATGCCAATAACAAATTGACAACTTTTGAAGGAATGGATGAAGTATATGTTAACTCTAGTTGGTTCCTGAGTTTTTTCTTTAATTTCGCTAAGATGTATTTTTCGACAATGGTTCGCTGAAAATTCTAAAAAACTTCGACAGAAATTGTCAATTTTTTTTTAAAAAAATTGAAGTTTTTTCCACCAGTATAGAAAATTTTCGATACAAATCTTGAAAATTTTCGGAAGTTTTTTTCGAGAATTCTAAAAAAATTCAATAATTTTCGCCAAGTCTTTTACAAATACTTGAAATTTTGTTTTTTTTTAAGAATTTTTAAAAAATTCGACACATCAGCATCGAGTTCATATCCGTCCCAAATTTTACGATTTTTTTGTCCAATTCGTGCAAACCTAGTTTCTTGGTCTCAAAATCATGTCATTTTATTATTTTAAACAACAAAAACACATTGAAATTAAATTTTGAACACTTAAACTAACCTTAAATTGAAAATACCAATTTAAAAAAAAAACATTTATACATTACATCATAAATTATGATGACGAAAGTGACGGCGCGGCGTTTTGGGAAGGCGAAAACAAAGTCGAATATGGTGTGTAAAAATGTTTGAATGAATGGAGGAGGTAGGGAGGGTGTGTAAAATGGATAATGTGAAAAAGTGAAAGAAGGATAGTAATGGTATTATTTTAAGGGGTGAACTCAACCTGAAATTTGTCGGATGGCCAAATCGTGGCCACATGCGTATAACCTATAAGCTTTCAAAGCCAAATGAAATGGGCTTCTGAATTGTTAGTATAGAAGACCTAGAAGATTCTTAATATCTTAGATAATCTTTGTATTGATTGTAATCATTGATGTTCATACTTAATGATATTGTACTCGGTTTATATATGTGAATACAATACACAAATCCCTTAATTGAGGATCATATCTTTTGTCTACATGGTATCAGCTACCAAAAGTTGAGAAAACCCCTACGTATATCCAAAAATTCACCGTTGTCCCTCTTCTTCTTTCACCATGGCCGACGCTTCCAATCTCTCCCCTTTTGATTCTTCTCCTACCCTGCAGGCCATGACTCACATGGTGACTATTAAGCTCTCTCACACTAATTATTTGATATTGCACGAACAAGTTTTTTCTCTGCTTGTTACGCATAAATTTATCTCCTTCGTTGATGACTCTCAAACTGCCCCTCCGCGCACCGTCACCACCGCGAGTACCGAATGCCCCAATCTCGCCTATACCAAGTGATATTCCAATGACCAGATTGTGAAGGTATTTCTTGTCTCCACCTTGACTGAATCAATGATGACTCTAGTCGTTGGTTGCGCCACATCGCACGATGTATGGTCCACTCTCTCCACCGCCTTCAACCGGTCGTCTAAGGTGAGGGAACTTTGGTTGAAGGATGAATTGCAGTTTCTTTCCAAGGGAAACAAATTTGTTACTGAGTTTGGACCGCAATTCTAAAGTCTCTATGATCAATTGCAGTCCATGGGTCGTTCAATTGATGAACTGACAAGTCCCACTGGTTTCTCTGTGGGCTTGGGCAAGACTTTCAGGTATTCTCTACGACATAGATCAACCTTGATCCCCTGCCTTCCTTCGACATTCTTCTTGCGCAGGTTGAATCGCACGATGTGTTCGACAAATCGATCACCTCCAATAATTCTGGTGGTTCCTCTTCGGTCGTGGCTCCTCCAATAAAAACCACAGTCGATCTCCGTCGACCAACCATGGTAGACGTCCACTTTTCTCTATTAATGGTGGTCGTTCTCCTTCGTTCTCACATATGGACCGTTTATCTTCCGGGGGTAGGCGTCGATATACTCCTCAATGTTAGATTTGTCGTCAAGAACATTATGCAGATCAATGCCCTCAACACAACTCTCTTGCACCTGCTCATGCTTCTCACTCTCAACATGTTAATCTAGTGCATGCTTTTTAGAATGCATGCTCTGTTAATCCTTCACCTCAACCCGATTGGTTTGTAGATACCGGTGCATCTGCCCACATGACAAATGATGCTTCGACCCTTAATTCCTCCACTCCTTACTCTAGATCAGGACCAGGTTGTGGTCGGTAATGGTAATGAACTTTTGATTCCTCACACTGGCTCTATTTCTTCATCTCGTGATATCTCTTTATTGGATGTTCTTGTGGTGCCTCACCTCACTAAAAAATGATTTCTATTAGCAAGCTCACAAGTGACCTCCCTGTCAAGGTTATCTTTACTAATGATTGTTTTGGAATTCAGAACCGGGTTACAGGGGTTCCTCGAGCTCGGGGACACCGTGAGCATGATTTATACATTCTTGAATGTGGACAGGCAGCGCTGGTTGCTGCTTTACGGTTGTGAAAATTAAAGGGATCATATGAGCTTTGGCACAAGCGTCTAGGGCATGCTGGTTTTGATATTAATAAATTACTGAATAAGTTAGGCTATTTTTCTGTAACGTTATATTGCCTAAACCTTCACTTTGTTCCTCTTGCCAATTGGCCAAGAGTAAACATTTGTCGTTTGTCGTTAATAATAAACATGCTTCTTCTGTTTTGGATGTTGTGCATTGTGATTTATAGGGACCTGCCTCGGTTCGTTCGGTTGATGGTTTTTTGCTTATTATGCTATGTTTATTGACGATTACTCTCGCTTTACTTGGCTGTATCTGATGCGCTTTAAATTAGATTTTTATGACATCTTTATGCAATTCCAAGCCTTTGTTGAGAATCAATTTTCGAGCAAAATCAAAACTTTTCAATCAGACGGGGGAATAAAATTTATCAATAATCGTTTGGAGGAGCTTTTTCGTGCAAATGGTATACATCATTCTATGTTTTGTCCATATACTCCGACTCAGAATGGTCGTCCTTAAAGGAAACACTGTCAATATCACGGAGATAGGTTTAACTATGCTATTTCATGCTTCTGTTCCTTTAACATTCTGGGTTGAGGCATCCAGTTCTGCTGGTTATATAATTAATCATCTGCCAAGTATTGTGTTGGGCAACAAGTCTCCCTTTGAGACGTTATTTTCCATCTCTCCTACTTATGGTAATTTTCACATATTTGGTTGTCGTATGTTGCCTTATCTCATAGATTATGCTGCCAATAAGTTTTCCCCTCGCAGTAGTCCTTGTGTTTTTCTTAGGTACAATGCTCGACAAGGGTTTTCGTTGTTTTAAGCCCACTACATCTCGGGTCTATTTCAGTCGTCATGCTCAATTTGATGAAGATTGTTTTCCATTTGCTGATGCATTGTCATCTACGCCACTCACTGTCACGTCCACATGTAATAATGTAAACATAATATGAATTTAAACTAATATAGCATGTAAACCTACTGTGTATTTTTCTTTAACAATAATATAACATTATATCACACGCAGCAACCACCTATTTGCATTCATTTATTCTCAAATACCAACACATAAAACCTTTAAATTGATAAACTAGTACGTCCTAAATTATACAATATAATATATATTCAAAAGTAACACCATATATATCAACAGAAATAAAACAAGTCACAGTCATGTCGAACATGTCGTCATATATGTACACAAATACTCAAAGCCTTGCAGGATTTGCATTCATTTATTCTCAAATACCAACACATAAAACCTTTAAATTGATAAACTAGTACGTCCTAAATTATACAATATAATATATATTCAAAAGTAACACCATATATACCAACATAAATAAAACAAGTCACAGTCATGTTGAACATGTCGTCATATATGTACACAAATACTCAAAGCCTTGCAGGAGTTCCACAACTTGTCTAGTAGATTCACGCAGTCACATCTTATCAAAGTTACCTACAATGCATAAAATACGTGAGATAAATCTTAGTAAGCAGAAATTATGCATGTTAATATGATCCTGTAAAAATCCTTCTCATATACTCTCTTTCGAAACCACCTAGTTAAATTTCTAACACTCGTCTAGTACAATTTCTAATCAATTGCTGGGAACCCCAGTCTTATCGATATACATTGACATAAGCTTAGTATACAAATCATCACATGGCCAATATAAATATAACCCGAACTTACAACTTCATTCCTTTGCGGCTAAAACACATACATTGGCATAAACTCAGTATATAGACCATCACATGACCAATATAAATATAACCCGAACTTACAACTTCATTCCTTTGCGGCTAAAACACATCATTCACGTACTTTCATGGTATGCTCAATGCAATGCAACATATAATGTCTCACAAAATCACATACCGTTGAACTCATAGTTTCAATACACAATAACCATTGAATTCTCATATTCGACTCAAAATTACTCGTGCTCTTTTGGATTTCTCTCCATGCTAACTCATAACTGTTTTATGTTAACAAGTGTTAGTGTTTCTTTTTCAGATATGGACTGGCTGTCTCAAGTCACTCGTGACCCTGCTCCCGCAAGTTCGACTCAAACATGCCCTGTTTTCAAAAGTTCTTCAAAGGCCATAGCACCAGAAGCATCTGTGCCTCCAGTTCCTAGCTCGATTTCTAAGAGGACTCGATCCTCCTCTGGAAAAATAGCAAGTACGCGATATCTAGATCCCCCTGACTCCGGTACCTCCAGGAAAAAGACTAAGGGAAAGCAAGTCACGTCTTCGCCAGCACCCATAGACCTCGATCCCAAGATCGATGCCGGCTCCGATGTTGTCTCCCAGTTCGTATACCGGTACCTTCCTTAGAATACCATCCGTTCTCTAGTGAGCCTCCCTACTCAGGACAGGAAGAATCAGGCGGCCCATTCCTTCTCTCAGGTAGGTTCATGCCTTAGTTATTTACAAAGTTTCTGCACTTTGTCATTTCTTAACTTTCTTTCAATATTTTTAGTTCGGCCTCCTCTTCTCTGGCCTTTTCGAGCACACCCTTAGCTCCGTTCAACAGAACGGGGTGTTTCAGGCTCGGATAACTCAGGAATGCTCCCGTACTGAGGATCTCAAGGCCCAAATCATAACTATGAGGCAGGAGAGGGGTAAGATAAAGGATCAGGTTCGTGCCCTTACCCAAGAAGTTCACCTTCTCCGCTCAAAAACTCAGAAGCAAGAGCAAGAACTCCCTTCCTCAGGGGTAAAAATCTGCATCGATTCTCTCTTTTTATCTCCTGCAGGGCAGCAGTTCCTGAAGACTCCTCATACGGGCTGGCTGGAAGCATATCTCCGAAGTTCCAGCTTTTTGGGCGCCATGGGATGTTACATCCCTCATTTCGTGGATCACGGCTTTGACAAAGCCATTGCTCAGCACCAGGCGGAGGGTTTCGATGGAGTGTATAAAAGGGACACCCTCTTGGATGGCCTCACTCCTCCTCCAACGTTCCCGGGCGATCCTAAGGCGCTGATTACCACTCCCTGGTAGCTGCCTATTATGAGAAAGGCTGTTCAGGACCTGCAGAACTTGAATGTGAAACTTGAGGACCTGAAAGCCATGGAGTTTCCAGACTATCCGCTGGTGGTGCCTTCTTCCAGCCCCTTGTCCGTAACTGCCCCGAGTCATGAGGAGAACAGGGAGGAAGGAGGTGGATCGAGCAATCAAGCTGAGGTTGCTGTTGAACACTCCCCCAGGTCTTGAAGACTTTTCCTTATCATGCATTTTATTTCCTGTAATATCACAAACAATTTCTTTTTTTGCTTATAACATTAAACAATTTCCAAGGTTTTTCATAACCTTGTGGTGGTTTTCGGGGCTATTTGTGCTCCCGTTTTGATGAGGCCTTCGTGCCTTTTTGGATGGTGGGGGATTTTCACATCCCCCGTTTTGACTATGGATGTTTGAGGTTTTCGAGCTTCGTAATCTCATATCTGCTTGTCTGCTTTATATGCATTCTCTGCTCATATACATGCCTGCAATTACAGTTGCATATACATATCTTGCTTGCCAAATAGTTGTTAATGAACTCACAAAGATCCTTTTAGAATTCGCGTAATATCCACATATCATCATTTAACACTCAAATTTCATAGTTAACGAATATTTACATATCACCAATCAACACAATTAATTCAAAATATACTATATTTATGCATTGTAGTTGCAAATGAATTTCTACTTACCTCAAGTTGCACAAGTGGTACCAAATTGTTCACTTCACCATCTCCTTACACCAAATCTAATAAAATAAAGTGCAACGTATTATTCTTAAGTTACCATCTAAGGTCAATAATAAACTATTTCAATATTATATTTTATGACGTATAATGAAGATTGAAGCAGTGTCTTCAAGAATTTCAATTTATCTTATATATATATGCTTTACAATTATTTTAAACATAATATAAGGATTAATCTAGTGTAAAAAGTAAATCATACATAAAATGGTTAAACAATTGCAGAAGTCCTGTTTTTTAATTGTAATCAATCACTAGTTGGACATATATACAATCATGCTACTAAAACTCAAATATTTAAATACTCGAGCATATCGATCACTAAACATGATTTAAATATTGGGGTCCATTAGTTTCAATAACAAAATCCGTTTCATTTTCCTCCATAACTAATTACCTTAGAATTTTTATTTACAATAGGTACAAGTGTTAATCTGAAACCCTTGTTCTTCTTTCTTATTTTAATCGCGATAAAAGACATGAATTAGCTATAAAACATCAACTAAAATAAGTGAAAGGAGTACATATTTATGAACTCATCTCATATTTGTTCACTTTTCACACATGAATATAAAAGTTAAATGTTACCAAACATGGGAGGAGGTATGTTTACACATCAAATCCAACCCTCAACCCATCAAACAAACAAGGCCTAAGTGTGTGTATCTGTTTAGAATAGAATGATTGAAATATTTATCCGTCTAACCCACCATATGAAGCTTTTCCCTTTCTCCCTCTCGCTTCTCTTATCTTCTCTCCTTTACTTTGCCTTTACTTTCAACTACTAATTGCACTAAATTTGCGTGTATATATATATATATATATATATATATATATATATCACATACTTATAGATTCATACTCATGATTAATTGTATGATACACTTAAATTCTAGCAAACCACTAATTACATAAAAGCATAATTTTCAATATTTAAAAGCAATTTAAAAACAAAATAAGATAGTGCAAGATCACAATTAACACATAAGACAATTAAATGTATATAATACTCAAAGTATATTGGTAAATGAGTATTGAGAAGTTCGGGTAATGATTGTCGGTAGGGGTGGGCATTCGGTCGGTTCGGTTCGGTTCTGACCTTTTTTCAACCGAATCGAAATTATCGAAGTTTTTAAAAAATGAACCGAACCGAACTGAAATTATATAAAAACCGAACCAAATTAAAATTCGGTTGGTTCGGTTCCGTTCGGTTCAAACCGAATTTTTCCTGCCTAAAATTAAAAAAAATTATTTAAATAAATAAACATTTTAAAAAATTCAATTCTACATAACAGAAGTTCAGCCACAGAATCTGCAATATCAGAAGAATTCTACGTAACAAATTCTACATAATAAAAGTTCATCCCCAGAATTCTACATAACAAATTCTAAGAATTCTACATAACAAATTCTACATAATAAATTTCATCCACATAATTGTACTATTCTACATAATAAATTCATATCACACACATAATATAATCTCATTACAAATCCCACCTAAATTCAAGTTCATAATCAAACAAATCCCACATAATAGAACCTCATCACAAATCCCACACAATAAAATCTCATTACAAATCCTTAAATATTACATAAATAGTTTTAAAAAACAGTACAAATCTTCATGCATTGGTTGAATCCTCAAAAGTCATTTCTCAAAAACCTACAACAGAAAACACAACGATCAAAATCTAAAAGATTATAACATATGAATTGAAATTATAAACAAACAAAATATAAATATATTACTCCCTTCGTCCCATGATTACTTGCACATTTTCCTTATTTGGACGTCCAAAAATTATTTGCACACTCTTAATATGAAAATACCCCACAAAATTAATACCCTCCCAACATCATTTTATTTTCAAAATTGCCACCACCTTTTTACATACATTTTACTTTACACCTCATCAAATCACCTAAAATACCACCCTTTATTTTACATCACCAACCACTAAATTCACTTTTCTTAAACAACGTGCCAGTCAAACCGTGTAAGTAATCCTGGGACGGAGGGAGTACTTTTTTCATTTTTTTCAATATCCTCAATACTTTCTTCAACCTCAACCGGAAAAGACCTTATTTTTTGCGAAGCCAATCTTGAGCACAAATGAGACATTGCACTATTTTAGGACTTAATGAACTCCTAAATGCATCAAACACTCGTCCTCCCGTGCTAAAGGAAAGCTATTTTCGTGCTACCGTGCTAAAGGAAAGCTATTTCAGAGAGAATATGAAATCTATGAGAATTCAAAATATGCTAAATAACTTACAGTAAAATAAATTAAATAATATGTTACAACAAATGTGGAAATATAATTAATATGTTGTAGTAGATCTCCAATTTATATTCAATAAAATAAAATATTTAAAAACATAATCTAAAAATCCCAAAATAAAACTAGCATATATAACTTAAATAAAAAGGCATTCAAGCAAAGCAGAACATACTGCGGTGGTGGTGGAAGAGTCAAAGACGACGAAGAGAGGCAGCCGTCGAAGACGGCGCTGGTGAGCCTAACGGCGGTGGTGGAAGTAGGGAGAATCGGCAGAAATGGAAATGAATGTTTAATTGTTTAGGGTTTTATTTATATATATATATATATATATTTATTTATTAATTAATTATATTTATTTTTGTTTATAGTTCGGTCGGTTCGGTTTATTCGGTTTTTAGAAAATATAAACTGAACCGAAAAAACCGAAATTTTAAAAATTTTCAACCGAACCGAACAACCGAATAAACCGAAAATCGTCGGTTCGGTTTTTCGGTTTTATGCCCACCCCTAATTGTCGGCGCATGGAGAAACTGGCTGACATGGTTCATTAAGAACGATAGATAAGGGCGAGTAATGGTGAGGTACTGCAGCGCGCCGACCAGGGAACGATAAAGAGTAGGATCCGAGAAGGGTTGACCGGTGCTGACAAGTGTCTCGCCCGCAGCCAATAGAGTGGCAATGGGTTTACAGTCCTGAAGATCTGCTCGCTGAAGCATTTCCAGAGCATATTTAGATTGCCCAAAAAATAAGCCCGAAGGAGTGTAAGATATTTCCAGCCCGAGAAAGTAGTTAAGCCGACCAAGATCTTTGAGGGCGAACTCCTTATGTGCTCGATGAATGAAGCGAGCAAGAGTGGATGGGTCATTCCCCGTAACAATGATGTCATCCACGTACAGAAGGAGATATATCACAGAAGATCCCTAAAAGAGGTAGAACAACGAGGAATCAGACTTACACTCGTGAAAACCAAGCCGAGCAAAAAGGAGTTGAACCGTTGGAACCAAGCTAAGAGGGCCTAGCGAAGACCATACAAGGCCTTCTTTAATTTGCAGACATGATCTGGGAGTCGAGGATCGACAAATCCAAGGGGTTGATCCATAAAGACCGATTTCTGAAGATAGCCATTGGGAAAAGCATTCTTGACATCAAGATGGTGGAGTGGCCAGTTGTGGCGAACAGAAAGGGCCAGGATGACACGGACGGTGGCCGCCTTGACAACCAGATTGAAAGTGTGAGAGAAATCCGTGCCAGGAATCTAGGTGAACCCCTGAGCGACGAGGTGGGCTTTATGTCTCTCAATTGAACCATCAGATTTGAACTTGGTTCGAAAAACCTATTTAGAACCAACGATGTTCGCGTCCTTAGGACGAGGAACAAGGTCCCAAGTATTGTTGATGCGCAACGCATCAATCTCCTCCTCCATATCTTCCAACCACTCGGGTGATTTAGCAGCGGACTTAAAACCACGAGGCTCTGAGGAGGCGGCGAGAGCACAGAGTAAAGCTGTGGAAGCCAAGTTGATCGGATACTTGGGCTTAAAAATCCTAAATTTTCCTCGCGTGACCATCAGATGGGAGGGAGGTGGTTGTGGCACTGGAGGATCAGGGTTTGCATAGGTTGCTCGACCGGACTAGGAGGGGCAGGCTGTCTCTCGATTTGAACAAGAGGAGAAGGAAGGTCCTCGCTAGGGGCAGATGTATAGGCCGAAGAAGGGGTGGTCGGCTCGGGCCGATCATGGCCGGATATGTCCGAGGGGCTAGACGAGGAGTCTAACTCAGCATCCAAAAAGGATGTGACCACAAATGTGGTCAGCATAGGCCGACCAGAACCTGAAAAAGGAAATCACCCTTCATCAAATATATCATGGCGAGTATTAAAGAGTCTGGATGAGGCAGGATCAAAGCACCGAAAACCCTTGTGTTGACTGGTGTAACCCAAAAAGATGCACGGGCGACTACGAGGAGACAGCTTGTTCGAGGCATAGTCCCAAAGATATGGAAACACACGACACCTAAACGGTTTAAAATTTCCATAGAGAGACACAGTGCCGAACAGAACTTGAAAGAGCGATAAACCACCTAAAACCGTGGAGGGAAGACGATTAACAAGGTGGACTGCAGTAGCAAAGGCATCGAACCAATATTCGGACGGGGCGCGAGCATGAAAAAGTATGGAGAGGTCGGTTTCAGTGATGTGACGATGCTTGCGCTCAGCCCGACCATTTTACTGCGGTGTGTACGGGCACGAGACACGATGTGAGATGCCATGCTGGGTCATGAAGGAGCGAACAACCTTGTTAATGAACTCCTTACCATCATTACTTTGAAAGACTTTTAGAGTCGTGGAGAACTGGTTGCACACAAACTTTTGAAAAGTGACCAAGATGTAAAAAAATTCAGATTTGGCACGGAGAGGATACAACCAAGAGAAACGAGAGTAATCATCGACGAACACAACATAATATCTAAATCCAGATAAAGCAGTAACGGGAGTGGGGCTCCAAAGATCACAGTGTACCAAATCAAGAATAACAGAAGCACGTTTTTCATTGGTAACAATAGACAATCGTTTACTCTTGGCCAACTGGTAATAGGTGTAAACAGTAGGGTTCAACAAAATAGAATTAATAGATAGATGGCCTAGTCTATTCAAGTCTTTAATAACATCAAAAGGGACATGCCCCAAACGAGAATGCCATAAATCAAAGGAAGCTTTAGCAACACTAGGTTTCAAAGCAGCGATCAAGACTGGGAGTGCCCTCTCCAACACGTATAGTCCCTGTTCACATCGACCCTAAGCCACCACCTTTTTGGTAGCCCGATTCTGAACGACAAGCGACTTATCAGAAAAGCAAACATCAACTGGATAATCAGACGTCAGTTTGCTAATGGATAATAGATTCTTAGTAATATGGGGAACAACAAGAACATCCAAGAGGTCAATATCTTTAGAAAGGTTTTGTGACCCAACATGAGAGATACGCAAAGAGTTACCATTACCGACAATCACTTGACCATTACCAATAGAGGAGTAAAGATTAGATTCAGCCGAGGTCATGTGGGTCGATGCCCTGGAGTCCACATACCAGTCCAAGGTGGTCAACGAGGAGACAGTACAGGCCGAGAGAAAAGCTTGGGCAAGGCTGGCAGAGGAGTCCTCGGATGGTCGAGCAGAGGGGCGACCATATGGAGAGTCGACATGGCGAGAATCAGTAGGGCGAACAAAATGTTGGGGGCACTTGTTGGCATAGTTCTCGCCACGACAAATCTGACAGCGAGGGACGTAGGGATTTCGCCCCCGCGACCACCAGAAAAATCACCACGACCACCACAATGAGAATCAGAAAGGCGACCACCGTCATGGTCGCGAGATTGCGAGTGAGCAGGAGGATGACCGCAAGAAGAAAAGGCAACCAGTGAAGGATCATCTGGATCGACAGGCTTGTTCATGATCTCAAAAGCGACAGCCTGATGTAACAAGTCCCGAAAGGCAGGAATGGGCAAGAAGGCCATCCTAGTGTTGGCAAAACCACTGAATTTTGGGCCGAGTCCACGCAGGAACCAGTGAGACATGTCAGAACTATCTACAGGTTTTTCGATCGCGGCAAGTTGATCACATAAAACTTTGAAGCGACGGTTATATTCAACAATAAAAAGGGAGTCACGTTTGAGCAGAAGGAGTTCCTCACGAAGCTGAGTGGTACGGGACTGAGAGGAGTGACTGAACGCATCCTCAAGGGCAAGCCAAGTGGTACGGGCCGTGTCACAATCAATGACTTCAGCCAACGATTCTTCGGTGAGAGAGGAGAGGAGAAGGGCAAAGACCTTCTGATCCTTGGATTTCCAGGCGACGAATGTGAGAGAGGTGGCAACAAGAGCGGTGGATGAGCCATCCACGAGGCCAAAGAGATCGACACATATGAGCATTGGAACAACCTGCTTCTTCCATAGGAGATAGTTGGAAGAAGAGAGTTTCACGGTAACCATATGAATTAGGACATTCATGGGAATAGATGAATCTGCCATTGCAAGAAGTTGTCGAAGGGGACGAGCTCGACGGAGAGGAAGGAAGAGGCGGTAGAGAGAGAGAGAGAGAGAGAGAGAGAGAGAGAGAGAGAGAATTAGGGTTAAGGTATTTAGGCTGATACCATGTAAACAATGAATTTGATCATCATTGAATTGGTGAGTGGGGTATATCTTGTATATATAATGATAATTACAAGTAAAAAATTTACACAATAAAAGGAAAATATATTTACAATCAAATGTGAATCCTAAATATAAGGAATGTTTGACTCATTCCTTAATAATGATAATACTCTGATTCACGTGGATGCCCCTCCGGATCCTCTTCCGGTGCCTCCCGATTCTCCTCCTCCGGATCAAGGGAACCGTGGTGTTGCTCTTATTCCCACTCATCCAATGCGAACATGTGCTCAAAATGGAATCTTCAAAATTCGGCATCCACTGAATATGGCTCATATCGTGAATAGTGCTCTTTTCTCATCCTTGCATGTCGCCTCATAGCCTAAGGGATTTAAGTCAACAACTAAATCTCCCAAATGGTGTGCGTGGATGAGGAACTTAAGGCTTTACAGAATAATGACAACTGGTCTTTGGTACCTCGGCCCCCATGAAAGAATATTGTGGGCTCCAAATGAGTTTTTTCGCACAAAGTACAAGGCATATGGTTCTATTGAGCGTCACAAAGCTCGTCTTTTGGCTCAGGGTTCTACTCAACTTCCTGAGTTTGACATCACTCATACCTTCAGTCTAGTGGTTAAAGTCTCCCCTATTCGGATTGTCTTATCTCTTGCTGTTATGAACGGTTGGTCTCTTCATCAGCTAGACGTCAACGATGCATTTTTCCATGGGCGCCTCGACACCCCCTGTTTATATGGAACGACCTCTGGGGTACATTGATACAGTTTTGCCCTCACATGGCTGTCCTTTGAACAAATCTATATATGGCCTCAAATAGGCGCTCTTTGCCTGGTTTAGTCATTTCAGTGATTTCCTAGTGAGTCTTCGTTTTACAAATTGCAAGGCAAACACTTCACTTTTTGTGTACTCTTTTGGTTCCTCGTTATTATATTTGTTGGTTTATGTGGATAATATAATTGTCACGGGGAATAACTCGGGATTGATTACGAGTCTCATAGATCGTATTCATCGTGAATTTGCCATTAAGGACCTTGGGCGCCTCAACTACTTTTTGGGTCTTGAGGTTACTTATTCTGATCTAGGCTTATTTATTTCTCAATCCAAGTATGCTCGAGATATTCTGCTACGAGCCGACCTTCTACAAGCAAAGCCCATTGTTGTTGGTCCCTACTCAAGGGTATCTATCACACGAGTGTTTTAGAGTGTAAGAAAATCGGCTAACTCTATCAAATGACTTGGTCACCTGATTCACTAGGAGTCTAGAACTAGTTAGTCAGCTAATTATATCAGCTGATAGAGAAGCGTGCTGAAAATGTAGTGTGCCCATTTTAAAGATTATACTCGTCTACTACTTATTAAAAACCTTTGTAAAATATTTGATGCATGATCAACTGACTTGATGTCAGCTGATACAAATGACTTCTTAAAACGGATCGAACTCTTGACTCCGGTGTCAGATTTTTCTCCATAATATATTTTTGGACTCTTATTTACTCGCTAGTCATGGCGAAGCAATAACTCCTGACGGGCTCGTCTACTCCTTTGTCTCCTGGGGAGACATTGTGTCTGTCTGGTACAACTTTTTCGGATCCTACATTATACAGATCTCTGGTTAGTGCATTGCAGTACCTTACTATCACTCGGCCTGATCTTGCCTACGCGGTTAATACTGTCAACCAATTTCAATCCGCTCCTACGACTGATCATTTTCAAGTTTTCAAGCGCATTCTTCGCTACGTTAAAGGTACTATTGCTTTCAGCCTTGACTTTACTCGAGGGAAGTCCACTCTCTTAGGTTATTCATATGTTAATTGGTCTCGTTGTTTGGATACCAATCGTTCCACGTACGATTACTCCATCTTTTTAGGCTCGAACCTTATCTCTTGGAGTGCTAAGAAGCAACCCACAGTCGCTTGATCTAGTTGTGAGTCTGAGTATCGGGCAATGACCAATGTTGTTGTAGAGATTATTTGGGTCACTCACTTCCTTCGAGAACTTTGGGCTCTTCCCTCTACCCCACCAATTTTGTTATGTGATAACAACAGTGCCATCTTTTTTAGTCAGAATCTGGTGGCTCACAAGCGTGCTAAGTATATTGATATTGACTTCCACTTTGTTTGTGAGCTCTTTGTTGGACGCTTATTGACTAAATTTGTTCCATCGAATCTGCAACTGGCGGATATTTTCACTAAAAGTCTCTCTCGTTCCAAGCTTTGCATTGGTCCCCATCCGCTTCGCTTGAGGGGGATGTTAGTATGAAGACCTAGAAGATTCTTAATATCTTAGAATAATCTTTGTATTTATTATAATTATTTATTTCCATACTTAGTGATATTGTACTCGGTTTATACATGTGAATACAATACACAAATCCCTACCATGTATTTTGTCTACATGAATTATGAACGTGCACCCTCATAACACTAATGAGCCAGGGTATAATCTGCAAACCCTGGGTGGCATCCCTATGAATATTTTGTCTACATGAATTATTTTGCCAAGGCCACAGTTATTTGCATTTCCGGAACACTTGACTGAGTTCACCACCTTCATATTTATTCCATCCCCTAAATTACCGAAACTACCCTCACATTTAACCGTTCCTTTTTTTTTTTATATATAATTTGTTGCAGCTCGATTTTTGTATTTTTTGCCCACCTCTTGTTTGATGTGGTTAATCTCACACATAATTTTTAAAAGTTTGATTTTTTTGTATATTTTTTTTACTCTTCATTTGCTTATTCAATATACTCTTCATCATATTCCGGTAGTCATTTGCTTATTCAATATACTCTTCATCATATTCCGGTAGTCATTTGCTTATTCAATATACTCTTCATCATTGTACTCTAAATCATATTCGGTAGTCCTTCTCAGTTCTCACCATCAATCAACATCTATTAAATAAATAAAAAAAATACTATTTGATTTTTTATTTTATTTTTATAAATGAAAAAATTCCAGAAATTTCGAGTTCATGTGATAAGATTAAGAACTTATGAATTAAAAAAAAAACTAAAAAATTGGTGCGGAGAATTTTTAAAATTCCAGCTTACCAAGGTCGAAATTTTCAAACTTCTCGAAAAAGATAAATAAATTCCGGAGCAACTTTAATTAACCTATATTCATTCATATATCATCTTAACTACACAAACCAACAACAATGTGTATTAATAAACAACATGAACAAATACACACACAAGCATTATCCAAATGTGTTAAAATATTAACTTAGAATTTATTTAAAAAAAAATAACTTACATATACATATCGAGTAATCCCAAGGAGTTGGTCTAGTGGTATAGGCTTGAGACTTAGGAGTATGCTCCTCTCTAGATCTTAGGTTCGAACCCTCTAAGGTGCAAACAATTTCTATGGGACCATGTCTGCTCTGACTTTAAATGGGACCCCCGGAATTGGTCCCCCGAAATTAGTCGGTCTTAGAATCGGATACTCGAGACTTCAAAAAAAAACATATACATATCGGGTACTATGAATTTCCATTGTAATTCAAAAGGAGTCGTTTCTTCAAGTTTTGAGAGTTGTAGTGTTGGACTGTTGGCCAATTTTTTTTTTTAAGAATAAGGTTTCTTCAAGGTATTTGATCGACTCTTCAGCTTTGAAAGGAGAGGGTGAACTCAGTAAGTAGTGAGGACTAAAAAGGGTGCAATCATCCTTTCACAGTTTCACACGTTATTTCAAATACTACTCCCTCCGTCCCGTATTAACTTTCATAGGTAGATGGACACGTAAATTAAGAAAGTGTAATAATGAGTGGAGTTTTGAGGGTTAATTTTGTAAAACTTTATGTATAAAGTAAAGAATGAGTTGACTTTTGTGTATGTGTAGAGAAAAAGTAATGACATTTGTGTAAAATTGAGGATATTTTAAGGGTGGAATTTATAAAGGGTTTTCCATTTTAAGGGTGTGAAAGTTATTGTGGGACGTTCCGAAAATGAAAGTGTGAAAGTTATTGTGGGACGGAGGGAGTAACAAAAAAGGCGGAGTGGTGAACTCATAAATTCTAGGGGTTAAAATAACCGTGGCCTAAAAGATATCAAAATCCAGTTGTTAAGGAATATATATATATGTACCCTAGCCATATGAAATGGGCTTCTGAATTATGAGGACCATCACACACTAATCTTTTTTTTTTTTTTAATCCAAGATTTGAAATAAATTGATATCAAATTCACTGAAATTGCTTAAAAACAATTTTTTTTTAGAAGAGCGGTAAATTTCAAATCTTTTATAGAATGAATAATACAAAAAGGCACCAATATCTTTATCCAGTGGCAGTAGTTATAGACAGAATTTAAAACCATCTTCAAATGATACCATATAATACAAAGCAACGGAATTCAGACAAAATTAGAAAATATATGTATCCTATTGTATTAATATCCACTGAATTGAACACACATGTAGCAACAAAAGAAGTGACGAATATAATGATGCCATTTTCGTTAGAGATTCAAATGAATAAAGAAGAACCCAAGGAATTGGCCTGAAAATTAGGAGTGGTGCAAACAATTCTTATGGAGCCAGCTCATGCAGAGCGACCTCCTGTTAGTCGATGATGGAATTGGCTCCCCGAATTAGTCGGTCCTTGAACTGAATACGAAAATTTTCAAAAAATGAAAAATGAGGAAGGGGATTATTGAGGTTTTGACTTGAAATCGAAAAGTGAGATGATCAACCACCTTCTGCCCAGCTGCTACAATTAATGCCTTTCTTTCTTTCTTCATCCATTTATTATGATGTTTCTACACATGTTGGTTGGTTCACTATTTATTGCATCTCTCTATCTATATACCTATCACACATTTATTGCACTGATTAGTGTTATCACACATTTAATGAATAAATTATACTCCTATTAAACCCCCCCTTTGCTTCCTTTACTAGTACGTTTTACTTGTTACTATTTCATTCTCACACTCACTCAAGATTGATAATATCACACGAAATTTACCTTCCAAGTCATTGAAAAGTAGAAGAATCATCATCTCTTCTTCTCTTGGTGCTGATTTGCTGACCCTTGATTCCTGCAAAAAAAAATCTGTAATCATTAGTAGTCATTACAGAAATCACACTTTTGTGGTTGGTTAGTTGGTGTAAGAAGAGACTCTGTTTATGTTAAAATCCCAAATCCATTTTCCCAACCATTATTGCAGCTGTATTAATGAGATGTGGTCTTCACTTTACCTTACCTTAAAGCTTGTGGTGTTCTTCAATAATTTCCAACAGTCTTCACATTAACTAATGAAGAAATATGGTGTGAAAATACCCAATTTAGTGAACCACATTTATGTATATATGTATGCATAAAATGGTTTAATATCTCATCAAGTCGGTCAGCCATGGAGGCAACAGAAATCAAGTCACCGGAGTTTCCCCCTGCTACTCACCGGAGAAAAAGGCTGGGATTATATTTTCTTGAATCCGACGATAGACGGACGGCTCTGGGGGGCGGCTACTCTGGTGGAGCAACACCAGTTAACATCCGTGGAAAGCCCATTTCTGAACTTAACATACCAAAAACCGGTGGCTGGATTGCTGCTTTCTTCATTTTTGGTACTCTCTAAACTCTAAATTCAGTATCTAGTTTCATATTCAAGATAGAAGCAACGAATCAATTCAAATTTGTTTTCAGGAAATGAAATGGCGGAGAGAATGGCTTACTTTGGGCTCTCTGTCAACATGGTGGCATTCATGTTCTACATCATGCATCAGCCTTTCGAAAGCTCTGCAAATTCAGTAAACAATTTCTTAGGAATATCGCAGGCCTCATCCGTGCTGGGCGGCTTCCTCGCCGATGCTTATCTTGGTAGATACTGGACTATAGCCATCTTCACAACCATCTATCTTGCGGTAATCCATAATTTCAAGAAATACTGCAAAACATATCTCATCATTTCAGGGCAAAAAGCATAAAACCCCCCATTGTGTTGGATAAATATGCACAAAATCCACCTGTGTTTCATTAATGCATAAAACTCCCTTATGCTTGATAAGAGCACGAAGTCTTCTATATTTCATTAAATGCATAAAACCTCTCATATATGATAAAAGTATGCACAAAACCCCTCTGTGTTTGATAAAAATATGCGCAAAATCTCCACCGTCAACTTCTTGACACCTTTGGTTTGTACATGCTGTGTGTATATGTTTCCGTTTGAGTGTTGTGTGCGTGTTTTTAGTTTATACAGAGGACAATTATGTAAGCTCATGCTTCAATTTAACATGCATACTTTTATCAAACACAAAGGGGTTTTAATGCTTTTTACACCTTCATTTAATTGGTAATTAAACTAGCAGTTTTATTTCTTGAAGGGTCTAACTGGAATAACCCTGGCGGCAACCATAACTATTCTAATGCCAAATCAAGACAACTGTGATCAAATTGCTCTTCTTTTGGGCAATTGTGAGCCTGCAAAACAATGGCAGATGCTTTACCTTTACACAGTCCTCTACATCACAGCATTTGGAGCAGCAGGAATTAGGCCCTGCGTCTCTTCCTTTGGTGCTGATCAATTTGACGAAAGAAGTCCGGGCTATAAGGACCATCTTGACCGTTTTTTCAACTTCTTCTACCTCTCAGTTACAGTTGGTGCAATCATAGCATTCACAGCAGTAGTCTACATTCAAATAAAACACGGGTGGGGTTCCGCCTTTGCTTCATTGGCAGTTGCTATGGGCATGTCGAACCTCGTTTTCTTTCTCGGGACTCCTCTTTATAGGCATAGGTTGCCCGGTGGAAGCCCCCTCACCCGAATAGCACAAGTCCTAGTTGCTGCATTTCGCAAGAGAAATGCTTCTTTCCAGAATAGTGAGCTCGTGGGCTTGTATGAGCTTCCAGGCAAAAGGTCTGCTGTAAAGGGTAGCAGCAAGATTGCCCACACTGATGATTTCAGGTCTGATTTCCTACCATTTATTTTGTACAATGTTCGAGTTAATATCAATTTACGTCCTGCAACTTAGGGTGGATCCAATATAAATCGTTTTTCTTTGGGGAAAGGTATTTTTTCATCATTTAACTTTAACCAATTGAAAAAAGTTCCTTAAGATTACCAAATTTAACATTTTCGTCCTTTTACCCGCTAAAACAAGTTAACAAAATTCACCATTTTCCTTCTTTTAACTGGCTAAAAGGACAAAGAAGTTGGTGGACTAAAAGCAAAATTGGTGCAAGTTAACAGACAAAAGAATACATTTACCCTTTTTCTTTCTACTTTATCAATTTTAGTGCTAGGTTGTCCAATTTTAGGCCTTGGGTGTACAATTTTATTCCTAGACGTAAGTGATTTTCAGTCAATTTTGGATTTTCTTGCGAAAAGGATTAAAACTGGACAAAAAAAGTCTGAAATTGGACACCCTAGGACTCACATTAATAAATTAGAAAGAAAGATGCACCTCTAACTTACCGGACGTAAAATGATATTAACACTACGATGTCCAATTTCCATTTCCTGAATTTGAAAATTTTGAACCTGTAGATGTTTGGACAAAGCGGCTCTGAAACTGAAAGAAGATGGGATCGATTCAAGCCCTTGGAGACTCTGCACTGTGACGCAAGTTGAAGAAATGAAAATTCTTCTGAAACTTGTTCCAGTTCCAGCTTGTACCATTATGCTCAATCTCATCTTAACTGAGTTTCTGACTCTATCAGTGCAGCAAGCATACACATTGAACACTCACATGGGTCGTCTGAAGCTCCCTGTTACGTGCATGCCTGTCTTTCCCGGACTCAGCATATTCCTGTTGCTCTCACTATATTACTCGGTTTTCGTCCCATTATCCAGGAGAATTACAGGCCATCCCCATGGTGCCTCTCAGCTGCAAAGGGTAGGCATCGGTTTAGCTGTTTCAATCGTGTCTGTTGCATGGGCTGGAGTCTTTGAGAGATACAGAAGACATTATGCTATAGAACATGGGTATGAGGCTAGTTTTCTGACTCCCATGGAAGAACTGAGTGCATATTGGCTGCTTATACAGTATTGCTTGATCGGCATTGCTGAAGTGTTCTGCATTGTGGGATTGCTTGAGTTTTTATACGAAGAGGCACCTGATGCGATGAGAAGTATAGGGTCTGCTTATGCAGCTGTTGCTGGAGGTTTAGGTTGCTTTGGAGCCACAATACTTAACAACATTATCAAATCTGTGACAGGAAATGCAGAGAAACGAGAACCCTCTTGGCTGTCCCAGAATATAAACACGGGCCGGTTTGATTATCTCTACTGGCTTCTCACAGTCATGAGTGTGATTAACTTCTGCGTATTCTTGTATGCTGCACATAGGTATCAGTACAGGGCAAAACAGGTGACTGAGATAAGAGAACAAGCAAATGTCAGCAAGGAGCATATTGGACCCTAATGTATTTAATTTTCATCTTGCAAACAAAGTTGTACTTACCTGGTGTCCTGAATTGAGCATCGGAACATAATCATTATTTTAATAGCTTATTTGCATGTCAAATGCACCATTAGAGAAACCTATCAGCAATTTCAATTGCTTAACTGTGTCTGTTTATGAAAATTTAGTTTAAACAAATTTGCTCTACTCATAACATGGCTTCAGTATATCTAAGTAAATGCTCGAAACATTGTAATACAAACACTGTCAAATAGCCACAGGCAAGCTACTGTAGAATTTACAATGTTCCAGTATTTGGAAGAAATAAACACTACCATTTGATAACTTCAGGACAATAAAATTAGAACATACAAGTAAATATTACTCCAAAAAAAGGGTAACTTCTTCAACCTCATTACATGATATTCTATAGTTGAAAGAGTTTACATTATTCCTTTTAGCTGATGTATATGACTAAGCGCTGCAGTTTTTTTTATTAAAGATACTGTTCTTGGTAGCCCATCGTGTAGTCCTGTTTTTTTTTACCGATTATTTGAATTCATTCAGAATATGACACAACATGACATGGTAGAGAAAGCACTAGATGATGGTCACAAAATCTTACTACAACAATATTTTGTACAGTAGGAACACTGAGGAAACAAAGAAGCAGTAAAATAAAAATTCCTGAAGAATTATGAGCAACATTACATCTAGAGCAGCATTGACTCTCTCAGGATGCCTTGTCGTTCAGGTTCCAACTCTAAGTAACCAACATCTGATTTGTACTTTATGGGGCCAATTTCAGCATCTTTCTTCTCAAAACAATATACAGGGGCCTGCCACTTTGCATCTTCAAGCACAGCTCCCACTTCAAACGTCATGACTTGGATTGATCTTCCTGCAAATGCAGATATAAATATAGCAAAACAAATGCAAATTGCATCAGAAAGACTTCCAGTAAGAACCCCATTCCAGAAGTATCACACAACACATATCAAAACAATTTTTTCATATTCGCAGCATTCCACTTTTAAAAGTTATTTTAACGAGCCACATTCATCTTGCAATAACTCAAACAATTAATTAAATCACTGAATAATCAATTCAAATTGGGAATCCCCACCAACAATAGGGCCTATAATAATACCAATAATAAACAAAAAAAATCAGAATAATATATTACCGGTGTAGAAAACCCAATGAACAGGTCGCTTGGTGACAGTATCCTCATAATACCAAATGAAGTCAACCTTTTGCCAGACGTTGCAGAGGAAACCGTCGACGTTTTCCTGGCCGAGATAAACGGCGCCGTCGAGCCAATCGGGACGGAGAATTCCGACTTCCAGCTGAACCGAGCGGCACTGTTTTTTGGAATCTAGTGTGTATAAAAACGATGTGCCGTTGTTCCACTCGAGATCGTAAAAGAGGTTGTCGAGCTGGTCCTGTATAATGTTGAAGTTGCGGCCATTGGGCCAATCGTACCAGAGGTCAATGAGGCTGAGTGATCCACTGTAGTTTACGAAGAGAATTGAGTGAAATTGGAGAGGCCATGGCGTTGGCTTAGGGAATTCCGCCGCTGCAGTGAGAGAGGCGGCGAGGAAGAGGAGAAGAGCGTAGGTTGTGGAGGAAGCCATGGATTGAAATTTCAGTTCCTAGTAGTTTACTTAGTACCACTACCTCCGTCTAAGTTCAAGATAAGGAAGTAAAAGAATAATTTTTTTTTTTTTTTTTTAAGGGTTTACAAGATGTTCTTATATTCAAACCAATTAGATGGATCAATTTGGTGTCCCTATTCACTCCAATAGTGAGAAGTTGGGGTACGAGTGTATACTTTACCCAAAAACAGCGCACAGATCTTCATTCCTACAACGAGACAAATCCCACACTAAAGTAGCCTATTGTTAAGAAAAATAAGAAGACAAAGGTCACCAAGCACCAACATCCAAAACATTCAGACATCCACAACCTCCAAGAACCACACCAGAATAAAAAGCTCCACTAAAAAATACAAAAACTCCATAAAGGAACAGAAGCTCCACGAAAGGGACGAAAGGCTCCACAAAAGGGACATAAGGCTCCATCAAGCGCATAACCAAAAGAAAACATAAAAACAAGAGCATAAAAACGTACAAAGCTAAAATAAACGATAAAATATACGGGATCAACGGGGCTCTTACCAAATCGGCCACCGTAGCGCCAACAGGGAGGACTGACTCATTGATCCCACTAAGATAAAAAACAAAGACTTCTAGATTTGATCGTCTTGATTGTCAAATCTACGAATTTTTGCACCGATTAACAGAATCCGCCGACGCCGACAAACAAACAATGGACGGTGGCGATCAATCAAGATAGCTTCTAGAGTCGAGGTGAGTGGATTTAAGAATAATTCATATAGATTAATGTATAAAGCAGAAATGTAGATTAAAGAATATTGCAATCATAACTTCGTTAAAAACTCTCTCAAAAAAAAAAAAAAAAACTTTGTTAATAACCGTATGGAAAATACTTAAAAAGTTAACTAATGAAATATGAAATAGACACATGTTTCAAAAAAAAAAAAGATAAAATAAAATAATGGTATGGTAGAATATTGTGTAATTTATGGTAATGAAATATGAAATAGACACGTGTTTTAAAAAAAAAAGATAAAATAATGGTATGGTAGAATATTGTGTAATTTATGGTAAATAAAGTGATTGTTTGTAAGTTAAGTTAAATGACAATTTAAGTGACAGTTGGAGTGTGAAAATAAAATTATGATTTTAATAAAAAAGTATGAAACTGAATTTTGTGAACGGACAAATAAAAAAAATGGAACTAGATTTTATAATTGAGGAGGAAGTAGTAATTAAAAGAGTTGATTTCTAGTGTATAATGTGCACCGTGCACACTATGCTGACTAGTCAACCCTTATGAATAAGAAAATGTGAAATTCTAGAACAAATTAACAATTGGTGCATTGGTTACAACAACATACCTCATGTATGTAGAGTCGGCAATTTGGGCCCGATCCATCGCCAACCTGAAACCTAGTATGAGTTGGGCTCTAAAATTAGAGGTTCATATAAAACTGGGTCTATTTGACCCGACCCGATGGGCCCGATGGGTCTAATGGGCTAGATTGAATTCCCGTCGGCCCACAGGCAGCCCATTTGACTCCATCAATTTTTTTTCTTTAGAAAAATAATTAATTAAAATAAGTGAAATACATTATTTTTAAATATTATTGTGTTTTTTATTTTATTTTGACTTTAAAATTTGAACTCATGAATTATTTATACATAGTGTAATGTTGGAGTACTAGTTATGAATTATGTATTTTTAATTATAATTATTTGTATAAATAAAAATTATATATGAGTATATGACCAATACAAAACAAGGTTTATATAATTTTTGCTAATTTTTTTTTTAAAAAAAATCATAGGGTGGGCTAGGCTGGGCTCAAATTTTATAGGCCCTGATGCGTCGAAAAAGAACGCTTACGGATATAGATCGTTCTCTTACGAGCACTATTAATCACGAGTCCAATCTCTCGGTGAATCCTTGGCAATCTTCGAGTAAATCTCCTCGGGAATCCGAAAATAACCTGCAAAAGTACGCCGGAGGGGGGCTCCGGCGTAGAAGCTCCGACGCTCAAGTCAGATTCGATCGTAGGCGAAATCAAAGAGGAATTCCCCTGTATATCTAGGGAAATTCCGGCGAATAGTATAAGGTTTCTTCGTAGTTCAGTGTATATTTCAGGTGATAGTATGTATATTCTGTAAAACGTAAATAAGAATATGGAATTAACATGTTTAAATACCTGGCCTCCCTATCCGGAAAGGGAAAGACTCGTTCTCCCTATATTCTTGGTCCATTCCTGAGAATCCGGCTCCCAAGCCCCTGAAGAATCGGGCTTTCCCCTGAAGACTTGGTTTTTGAGCATATCATCCCCTATTTTCGTGGGTTTGACCTACTCATTTGACTTGGCTAAGAAAGATGGACTATTCGTTCCATATTTGGGTCGAGTCCTTTCAGGGCCAAGGGTTATCAACCTTTCTAAATATGGGCCAAAGGCCCAATCACCCTGATTTCTCTCATTTCCCTACTCAAGCCCAGGGGTGTATTAATCCTGTTTCTTCGGCATATTGATCTAATCACGACTATCATAATTTATCCCGTTTTCACGTGTCGACTTCTCGGAGAGCGACATATTTATCTACATCAACCACTCCCCCCTACTCTCATAAAAGGAATAATTTTTAGGAGAGTAGGAAAATAATAACACTGAGATAAATACCAAAGAAATATTTCATTCCTAAAATTTAAAATACCCTTCGAAGTATTTTATTGATTTGACTCCCTTCGCAATAATTAACTCTGGAAGGCCTCAAGTCTTTTGCACTTCCACACGCAACCTTGCCCTTGAAAACCGTAGCCACGCGTTCATTCTCAACCCAACATCAGGCCGCCCTTTTCCGTTCACGCGCTTTTCGATTGGGGTGATATTAATTCTCCTCGATCTTCTCCCTTCTCTCTCCTCCGCTTAATCATTTCAAAACCCCTTTTTTCCACCAAAAACCCTTCTTTCTTTCATTTCAAACTTATCTAATTTCCATCTTCATTTTCACCTCTGCGATTCTAACTTCTCTGTGCACGTCCAGCGGCCGTTCCGTCATCACTCTTAAAACCGACTTTGCTCCAGGTATCTATTCCTTCCTTTCTTCTCTCATTTACAATATCCTCATGTCATCCTCTTCAGACTCCATTTCCATGGAAAGTTCAACTTCCCATCCCCTTTCTATCTTTCCCATAACCGACCCCGCTTTGAAAAATACCATCTCTGGTTCTTCCATACTTCCTCCTGAGCGCGTTGCCGCCTTTCTCCGGTCGGGAATTTTTCCCACCGATTATATCGTTAGGACAGCCCATAGGAAGGAACACCCAAATTTTCCAGGTCCTAACACCTTGGCCTTCTGGGAGGCTCAACTAAAAGCGGGCCTCCGCTTTCCGATCCATCCTTATTTTTCCGAGATTTCTACTTACCTTCGCATACCCCTCAACCAATTCACCCCCAATGCTATTCGAGCAATGCTAGGTTTTTACATTTTGATGAAGGGGAATGGTGGCGAACCCTCAGCCCAGCTTTTTCTGACTCAATACATGTGTAAGTACGTAGATGGGTTCTTCTATACCTCTGGCCGTCCTTCCAGGGCTGGAAAATTCATGGAAAAGCTCCATGAAGGAGTCCAAGACTGGAAGGACTATTATTTCTTTGTTACAAACCCCGTTCCTTGGGATTTTCCTCATGAAGGGTGGATTTATGAGAATCCTGGGGTACCCCGTCCTCCTCTTTCTGTTTGTTCTTCTCTGAATTTGGATGTGATGAACCATCTAAATGGCAATGTTTCTGCCCATGGCTTTTTTGATGTAATGGGTATCTGTAAAAATCCTAGAGCTCTCTCTCATTTTGGTTTTGGTCGCTCAGATTACCCTTTAGGTCCCGATGATGGTAATACCATTTCCTTTTCTGAGTAATGTCTTCCAAATTGGAGCTGCCTTGTTTATTTAATGTCGTTTCATATTTCTTTGTGCAGCCATGAGTTGGTTAACTCAGATTTCGCGTGATGCTGCCCCTCTCTCAATGGTTAATAAGTCTCCGGCCCCTGAAAGTTCTTCGAAGGCTCCGATTCCTCCTTCCCCTGTGAAACCTGCCGCTGGGTCCGTTGCTAAGCGTACCCGTTCCTCTACCGAGAAAGCCTTGATTTCCACGTTGCCTCCTGTCTCTGATGCATCCAAGAAGAAGAAGAAGTCCAAGACCAAATCCTCTCTGCCTAATGTCGCTTCCGATGCTCCAGATGAGATTAATGTTGACCATTTCCTGGCTTTTATAGAGCGTTACACTCCGACCCCTGCCACTGAGGCTCTTAATGCTCTATCCTTCGGAGAGCGAGTTGTGCATGCTGCCCACAGCTTTACCCAGGTAATCTCTTCGTGTAGATACATTTAATAAGAAAAAATATATTTGTCTTACTTCTTTAGATAATTCATTGTGTAGTTTGGTCTCCTGTTCTCCAATGTGTCTGAACGAGCCCTTCAGTCCCTTCAGCTGGTGGATGACCTCCACAGCCAGGTAGAGTTGGAGAAGGTGAAGAAGGATATTCTCGAAGCAGAGTTACATGACGCTAATCAGAGGTGTAAAGTACTCCAAACAACACTTTCGGGGGAGATTTCTTCGCTGAAGAAAGAGTTTGGTAAACGGGTGGAACAGCTGGAGGTTACTCTTCCTCAGGCTGGTATGAAATTGTGTATAGATTCCCTGTTTACCTCTGCCGCAGGTCAAAAATTTCTAGGTACCTTGCATCAGGAGTGGCTGGAGGCCTTTCTTCAGAGTAGCAGCTTTTTGGGGGCGATGGGTGCATATATCCCTCATTTCATTGATCATGGATTTTCCAACGCTGTGGCTGAACATTCTGCTCCTGGATTTAATGGTCAGTATACTCGTGCTCTCCGGTTAGAAGAATTGGACACTCCCCCCAAGTTCCCTGGAGATGCTAAAGAAGACATCAATACTCCTTGGTGGTTACCTGGGATGAGGAAGGCGATCTTGGAGTTGAAGGATGCTGCCCTGAAATTGGATGATCTTGTACCGGCAAAAGATATGGCTTTCCCTATCCATGTGGACAACCCAACTCCAGTGGCTACTGTGGCAGCGGATGCTCTAATGGAGAAGGCAGAGGGAGGCGATTCCAGTGGGCGAGCGGATGAGGCAGGAGAAGGTTCCGAGGGGAAGAATGATGTTCCCCTCTTTTCATAACTTTAATTCCTTGATAACACTTTGGTACTTTTAAAACACTTTTTGTTTTGTTAAGGCCTCTAAGGCCCTTTTTGGTATTTTCCGGAGACTCCACACTCCGGGGTTTTTCTGTGGAGGGCTTAGGCATGGTGTCTTAAGTCTTGAATATTTCTGCTTTTCTTCCGCTTAATATCGTACCTGCACATTTATCACTTGGCATGCATATATATATATATATATATAGCTCTGACTCTGTTATTAGATGTGTAACGTAATATCCGTCCTGCTTATGAATCTAGCATGTTTTCAGCATTTTCTTGACACGTAAAGGCTCTAAAGCTCCTAGAAGAACCTTAATGAGGAGATAGGGTTTATATCCCTGTACTTACTTGGTGATTTGATAATGCTTCTAGTCTCTCTCTTAATACTAGAGTTTTTAGGGATTATATTCTCCTGAGGTTAGAATCTTAGGGATCATATTCTCCCTTAGGTTGTTTATACTCGTAAGAGTTGGTTTATACTCGTAAGAGTTAGTTTATACTCGTAAGAGTTGTTTATACTCGTAAGAGTTGTTTATACTCGTAAGAGTTAGTTTATACTCGTAAGAGTTAGTTTATACTCGTAAGAGTTGTTTATACTCGTAAGAGTTGTTTATACTCGTAAGAGTTCCTAGGGGTTATACTTTCCCTGAAGTTGGAATGTTTAGGGATTATACTCTCCCAAAAGTTAGAATGTTTAGGGATTATACTCTCCCAAAAGTTGTTTATACTCGTAAGAGTTAGTTTATACTCGTAAGAGTTGTTTATACTCGTAAGAGTTATTTATACTCGTAAGAGTTAGTTTATACTCGTAAGAGTTAGTTTATACTCGTAAGAGTTTGTTTATACTCGTAAGAGTTGTTTATACTCGTAAGAGTTCCTAGGGGTTATACTTTCCCTGAAGTTGGAATGTTTAGGGATTATACTCTCCCAAAAGTTAGAATGTTTAAGGATTATACTCTCCCAAAAGTTGTTTATACTCGTAAGAGTTAGTTTATACTCGTAAGAGTTGTTTATACTCGTAAGAGTTATTTATACTCGTAAGAGTTAGTTTATACTCGTAAGAGTTTGTTTATACTCGTAAGAGTTGTTTATACTCGTAAGAGTTGTTTATACTCGTAAGAGTTCCTAGGGGTTATACTTTCCCTGAAGTTGGAATGTTTAGGGATTATACTCTCCCAAAAGTTAGAATGTTTAGGGATTATACTCTCCCAAAAGTTGCTTATACTCGTAAGAGTTAGTTTATACTCGTAAGAGTTGTTTATACTCGTAAGAGTTAGTTTATACTCGTAAGAGTTAGTTTATACTCGTAAGAGTTTGTTTATACTCGTAAGAGTTGTTTATACTCGTAAGAGTTTGTTTATACTCGTAAGAGTTAGTTTATACTCGTAAGAGTTCGTTTATACTCGTAAGAGTTCGTTTATACTCGTAAGAGTCGTTTATACTCGTAAGAGTTTTGAGAGTCGCTAGGGATAGGGTTTATCGACGAGTTAATCATGTCTTCCGCTACTGTACCCCCTACTCCCCCTAGCTTTAGAGGCTGTCGTGAATAGAAACTTTAGGAATTTTTCCTAGGTATTCTCTATTCGGGCATTTATGAGTTGGTGTAAATTTCTCTATCTTGCAATGTCTCTATCATGTTATGTTTCAGTTTCCAAAACATATTCGTTATTTCAGCACTCATTATGCAGGCCCTTAACAGTTATCTTAACACGGTATTAACATATGAGAAACATTTCATCATAAAATTAGCACATAAGAGTCATCTCATCACAATATTAACATGCATTTAGGGAAATTGCTGAAATTTTATCAAAACCGATGCTCCATTGATAAAAAATGTTTATCAACATAGGCAAATAAGGGGAACCTATGTCGGCCTCATTAAAAACCTCTCCGTGGTAAAACCCCAAAGGGAAACCCACGTAGAGGGAAAAAGAGTGCCGGTGAAGCAATTATTCGAATAAGAAGTAAACATTCAAAATTGTTCATAAAGAAAAAGGAAGTAGGGGAATAACACCTTCCTCAAACATAAAACCTCTTCAAGTGGCACACGTTCCATGGCCTTAGTATCTCTTTCCCTGTCATGTCTTGGAGCTTGTATGCTCCGCCTTTTAGTACCTGTATTACCCTGTACGGACCTTCCCAATTGGGCTCCATCTTCCCAGTGTTCTTCAAGGCATCTGCTCTCCGAAGGACTAAATCTCCAACTTTAAAGGAACGAGGGATTACCCTGCGATCATATGCTGCCTTGATCCGACTTTTGTACCTTTCTGCTTTTAATCTTGCCATCTCCCTCTCTTCATCTACCAGGTCCAACGCTTCCCTCATCAATTCTTCATTTCTTTTTTCTTCAAAATAGGTGATCCGGTGCGATTTGAGTCTGGCCTCAGGAGATATCACTGCCGCTGCCCCATATACCAAGTAGAAGGGAGATTCTCCCGTAGCTGTTTTAGGGTTGGTCCTGTAGGCCAGAGGACGTTGTCTAACTCCTTCACCCATTTCCCTCCTACCTCTTCCAATCGCGTTCGAATACCATCCACTAAGATTCTGTTTGTAACTTCCACCTGCCCATTAGCTTGTGGATGGGCTACTGAAGTAAACCTCTGTGTAATGTTCCATCTCTCGCACCATCTCCTTACTTTCTCTCCATTGAATTGCGTTCCGTTGTCGGAGACCAAGATTCTGGGTACTCCAAACCTGCAACAAATATGTCTAGCAAGAAAAAGAATTACATTATCTTCTTCGATCTTGGCTAAGGGCACAGCCTCTACCCATTTACTGAAATAATCCACGGCTACTATCAAAAATTTTCTCCCTCCTGGTGCCAAGGGGAAGGGTCCCACAAGATCTATTCCCCATTTGGCGAAGGGACAGGGCGAATACATAGCCCCCATTTCCTCTGCTGGTACTCGTATTAGAGGTCCATTCTTCTGACACTTCTCACACTTCTTCACATATTCTCTAGCATCTCTGATTATGTTAGGCCAATAGAAACCTGCCCTAAACACTTTCTTCACCATGGTCTGGTAACCCTCATGGCTGGATGCGCAACCTTCATGGATGTCCTTGATCACTAGCTCTGCTTCTCTTCTTGAAAGACATTTCAAATAAGGTTGAGTGAAGGACCTCTTGTACAATTGGCCTCCTAGGATGCAATACTTCCTTCTCCACGCTTTGGCCTCTCTGGACATTGGGGTTGCTGGACCCCTGTTCAATTCTTCCCATATTTCTTTCCTCCAATCATCCCCTGCGGTTATCTCTCCAATCAGGGTTTCCGTAGCTACTTGATCAGCTACCAACAGGGTTACCTTTCCGTCTCCCTCGAATTCAGTGGAACTAGCTAGTTTGGACAGTCCATCTGCTTTCACATTCTCTTCTCTGGGTACCTGTACTACTTCAAAAGTATGGAATTTATTTTTTAATTTCTTTACCTCCTCTAGATAAGCGATCATTCTCTCATCTTTGGCGAGGTACTCCCCCATGACCTGTTGTACTACCAGCTGCGAATTGGAGTACAGGGTGACTTTCTGCGCCCCTAACTCTGCTGCCATGCTAGCCCCTCTAATCAAGGCCTCATATTCTGCACCATTGTTTGAGGTTGAGAACCGGAATTTAACAGCAACCTGTACTTCTTGGCCATCAGGGTCAATCAGCACTATCCCTGCTCCGCATCCCACGGCGGATGCTGAGCCATCCACGTATACCTTCCATCCCTGTTCTTCTTCCACTCTGGTAGACTCTTGAATAAAGTCTTCTAAAGCTTGAGCTTTGATGGCTCTCCTTGGTTCATAGTCAATATCATACTCCTGCAACTCCACTGCCCACCTGACCATTCTACCTGATAAATCTGCTCTTCCCAGTGTCTGCTTCAATGGGAAGTTAGTCCGCACCATCACTTTATAAGATAGGAAGTAAGGGCGTAGTCTCCTAGCCGTTACCACCACTGCCAGGGCTGCCTTCTCCACCTCTGAATACCTTGTTTCCGCTCCTTGAATAACCTTGCTCACATAATATATGGGCTGTTGTGTGGAGCCCTCTTCTTTCATCAGGGCTGTACTTAGAGAATGTTCCCCTACTGAGAGGTATAGGAGTAGAACATCTCCCTGAGTGGGCTTGGTTAACTTCGGGAGTTGTTCTAGATGTAGCTTCAGTTCTTCAAAATCCTTTTGACACTGTTCGTCCCATTCGAATCTTGGCCCCTTCCTTAGTGTTCTGAAGAAGTGATGACTCTTCTCCGCTGATTTTGCTATAAATCTGCTAAGGGCTGCGATTCTGCCATTCAAGGTCTGCAATTCCTTCAAGTTTCGAGGGGGTTGCATGTCAAGAACCGCTTTCACCTTGGCAGGGTTAACCTCTATTCCTCTTTGCGTCACCATATATCCAAGGAATTTCCCTGACCCTACTCCAAAAGAACATTTGGCTGGGTTAAGTTTAATACCGTTCTCTCTAATTACCTGAAATATCTCCTTCAGGTCGTCGACGTGTTCCTCTGCTTTGATGCTTTTAGCTAGCATGTCGTCTACATAAACCTCCATATTTCGCCCTATTTGTCCTCGGAAAACCGAGTCTACCATCCTTTGATATGTGGCTCCTGCATTTATCAGTCCAAACGGCATACGTACATAACCAAAAGTACCACACGTTGCAATAAAGCATACCTTTGGTATATCGAGGGGGTTCAGCTGGATTTGATGGTACCCCTGATATGCATCCATCATGCTGAGTAATTCAAACCCGGACGTGGCATCCACCAGTTGATCAATCCTGGGTAAGGGGTAGTGATCTTTAGGGCAGGCTTTGTTCAAGTCCCTAAAGTCAATGCACATCCTCCATTTGCCGGCTCCCTTGGACACCAGCACTGCGTTCGAGAGCCACTCAGGGAACTGCACTCTCTTCACGTGCCCTGCACTCAACAATTTATCGATCTCCTCCTTTACAATGAGGTTCTTCTCTTTGACAAAGTTCCTCAACTTCTGTTTCACGGGCCTAGCTTTGGGGTCCACATTCAGATGGTGCACTGCTATTTCTGGAGGGATACCCGTCATATCCGTCGCCGTGAATGCAAAGATGTCTGCATTCTCCTGGAGGGTGAGAATCACCTTTTCCTGGAGCTCAGGGTTCATATTCGTACCTATCCTGGTTGTAAATCCCTCCCTTCCTGGGTAGAGCTCGATGCTCATTAACTCTTCGTCTGCTTTAGCTTTGGGTTGCTCTTGCATTAGCTCACCCACTTTCTGTCTCTTCAGCTCAGGGTCTTCGCCCTTAAATCTCTCCATTCCTCTGAACACGTCCCTGTCCGCTATCTTGACCGATTCCACGTAACACTTCCTTGCCTGATATTGATCGCCACATATCTCTCCCATACCCCCCGAGGCAGGGAACTTCATCTTCATGTGGAAGGTGGAGATCACTGCCTGAAAAATATTCAAGCTTGGCCTTCCCATTACTACGTTATAGGAAGATGGGACATCTACAATCAGGAATTCTATGACTTGTACTCGGCGGTTAGGGGCAACTCCTAACCCTACTTGCAGTAACGCTGAACCGAGGGGTTGAATGGCTCCCCCTGAGAATTCATAAAGAGCGGTTTCCACCGGTCTAAGCTTTATATTCAGGTTCATCTTTTTAAAGCACTCCAAAAACATGATGTCGGCGGAGCTTCCAGTATCCACAAAAATCCTTGCTACATCGTATCCCGCTATATCCGTAGTAATGACTAATGCGTCATTATGAATTTCTCTGGGTTCCCCTGCGTCTTCTGGCCCGAAATGAATGTCCGGACCTTCTGTCATCTTTCCCACCTCATGGTGCTCTACATTCCTCTCGTTCTTCAGCGACCGAACGCTCTGCTTTCTCTGCCTGAAGGAATCCCCATCAGCGGGGCCTCCCATAATCATGTGGATAATTCCCCTCTTCTGGGGAGGGGGTGGTGGCTCCTCATTGCCCTTCCTCTGATCTCTTCTATCATCTTCCTGCTTCTCCTCAGGGTCCTTTCTCTTTTGACCCCTAGGGCCTTGTCGGTCTCTGAAAATAAACTCTTTCAGGTGACCTGCCTGAATCATCCTCTCTATCTCATCCTTCAAATGCCAACATTGGTTGGTATCGTGACCATAGTCGTTATGGAACCTGCAGAATTTGTTTGACTTAGGATTTTGGGGACCTCTGCTTCTTGAATAGGGGAATTTCATATCCGGATGATCCCCTGCCACCTCTAGGACTTCGGCTGGCTCTATCCTCAAAGGGGTATATCTCTTTGCCCCTCTCCTGGGGTTTCAGGGTGCAGCTTCCTCTCTTCTTACACTTTCCAACCTTCTGGAGCTCCGATGTCTCTCTGGACTTGGCCTCCTAAGAGGAATTTCTTTCCTCCTTTCTCCGTTACCCACTATCGTCCGGGTCTCCGAGCGCTTGGCTTTTCTTACCTCTTCCAGGGTGAGGTATTTTTCTGCCCTCCTTAACAATTCATCAAAAGTCCGAACTGGCTTCTTGGCTAGAGATGTAAACAGATCTCCATCTCTTAACCCGTTGGTAAGGGCGTAAATTTTAACCTCTGAGGAGGCTGTAGGTACCTCCAAAGCTGCTTGGTTAAATCTTTTTAAGAAAGCCCTCAGGCTCTCATTCTCTCCCTGGCGCATGTTAAATAAGGTAAGGGTAGCTCTAGGTTGTCTCCTAGCGCTGGCGAATTGATGCAGGAACAATTCGTTGAATTCGGACCACGAGTGAACAGTGTCTGGTCCCAGTTGTGTGAACCATTGATGTGCAGCCTTAGACAGAGTGGTCAGGAACACTCTGCACTTAACGCCCTCTCCATATCGATGTAATAGAGCAGCATTCTCAAACCTCATCAGGTGCTCGTACGGGTCCGTGGTGCCATCATATTCAAAGTTCAAAGATTTGAAATTAGAGGGCAACTCATCTTGCAAAATACTAGATGAAAATTGATATCCAGTGGTATAAGAGGGTTTACTTACATTGTCAGTAATATGTCTCTGCATATCCCTCATCTCCTTCCGCAAGGCCTGTATCTGATCACTGACGGCTCCTTGATACGTGTCGTCCGTGCTTTCTCCCATCCCTGTCTCTAGGGTGGTGTCCCCAAGGATTCTTTCCGTATCCCTCCGAGGGGGTCTCTCCAAGATGCTCCTTTCAGCCTGGGAAGGTACCTTTTCTTCTGGGTTTCGAGGGGGATCCTCGTTCCTGGAAGGGACTGGAACCGAGTCAATGACCTGCTCTGGTGGATTTGGGCGTGTGCCCTTATGAGTAGGTTCGGGAGGGCGAAGTCCTCGAGTAGCAATTATTCTTTCCACTGATTGTGCGATCATTTCATCCAACTGATCTCGAGAGACAGTCAGGAGTTCCGGTTGAGCGTTAGGGTTATCCCTATTGATTCCACTCCTCCTCCTCTTCCTCCGCCTCCTCCAGGGTTTCCCTTAAATCGAAATTTAGGGAAACGACCCGTGGATCATACACCAGAAGATATTCCCACAGACGGCGCCAGCTGATGCGTCGAAAAAGAACGCTTACGGATATAGATCGTTCTCTTACGAGCACTATTAATCACGAGTCCAATCTCTCGGTGAATCCTTGGCAATCTTCGAGTAAATCTCCTCGGGAATCCGAAAATAACCTGCAAAAGTACGCCGGAGGGGGGCTCCGGCGTAGAAGCTCTGACGCTCAAGTCAGATTCGATCGTAGACGAAATCAAAGAGGAATTCCCCTGTATATCTAGGGAAATTCCGGCGAATAGTATAAGGTTTCTTCGTAGTTCAGTGTATATTTCAGGTGATAGTATGTATATTCTGTAAAACGTAAATAAGAATAAGGAATTAACCTGTTTAAATACCTGGCCTCCCTATCCGGAAAGGGAAAGACTCGTTCTCCCTATATTCTTGGTCCATTCCTGAGAATCCGGCTCCCAAGCCCCTGAAGAATCGGGCTTTCCCCTGAAGACTTGGTTTTTGAGCATATCATCCCCTATTTTCGTGGGTTTGACCTACTCATTTGACTTGGCTAAGAAAGATGGACTATTCGTTCCATATTCGGGTCGAGTCCTTTCAGGGCCAAGGGTTATCAACCTTTCTAAATATGGGCCAAAGGCCCAATCACCCTGATTTCTCTCATTTCCCTACTCAAGCCCAGGGGTGTATTAATCCTGTTTCTTCGGCATATTGATCTAATCGCGACTATCATAATTTATCCCGTTTCCACGTGTCGACTTCTCGGAGAGCGACATATTTATCTACATCAGACCCGACTCAGCCCACGAACATCGCTTGACCCGATGGGATGGGCTGGGTCGGGCGACCCGATTTGCCAACTCTACATGTATGAGGTCTCTTGTTCAATAACAAGAATAACACCTTTTCAATTACCACTTTTCACTATTAAAGATTACCATTTTTCCCTAATAATAGTTATCACTTTTCAGTATTAAAGATTACCACTTTTCTCTAATAATAATTACCATTTTTCAGTGTTGATAGTTAGTTACTACTACTTTTCAGTATTAAAGATTACCACTTTTCCCTAATAATAGTTACCACTTTTCCCTAATAATAGTTACCACTTTTCGATTACCACTTTTCAGTATTAAAGATTACCATTTTCCCCTAATAATGGTTACCATTTTTCGGTTACCACTTTTAAGTATTAAAGATTACCAATTTTCCCTAATAATAGTTACCACTTTTCGGTTACCACTTTTCAGTTTTAAAAATTATCACTTTTCCCTAATAATAGTTACCACTTTCCAGTGTTGATAGTTACCACTTTCCAATATCAAGAGTCAATTCATCTCTCTTGAAATATATGGAAAATGTTTAGTATGCGACTTGGACTGAACTCTTTAAGATTCACATCAGATCTCATCGTGTTCTTACATCACATTATCCCTTTTGATCACATGCTCCGGCGCAGTAGTTTAATAAAAAATATTTATAAAGTAATTTTAATAAGGCCCATTTTAAAATATATAAATAAAAGATATTTATAAAGTGATTTTTATAAATAAAGTGATAATGTAAGATGTGATCAGTTTTTTTTTTAGCAGTTTCGTGTTGTCACTCTAATTTCTCGTAATACAACATTATTATATAAGTTGTGTCATTTTTATGAAATCTGTAAAAAAGATCCAGCAATAGCGATACTATATCTCTTCTTTATAGTATTTCTGGTGTTGTATTTTAATACTTTGAGTTGGTCTCCTGTGCATAGTGTGCACGTGCACACTAATGCACATGTCAACACTTATGAACTCAGAAAAAAAAATATTAACGATAGGGTAACTGCTGGTCCAGTGGTTACAACAATCCAAGACAGGTACGAGGTCACATGTTGTTCAAAACCCTTGTGATATAAATATAATTTTTTTTAATTAAAATAATTTTAACACTACAATTATTACCAAAATTAAAAAAATTCAGTTAAAATATATATCACTTTTCAATAATAAAAATTACACTTTTCAGTAAAATATCTACCACTTTTCAATAATAAAAATTACACTTTTCAGTAACAAATATCTACCACTTTTTAATAATAAAAATTACACTTTCAGTTAACCCTTGTGATATAAATATAATTTTTTTTAAATTAAAATATTTTTAACACTACAATTATTACCAAAATTAAAAAATTTCAGTTAAAATATATACCACTTTTCAATAATAAAAATTAGAGATTATTCCCTAATAAGTCCACTATTAGAACCCACTAAGCTAATAGAAACACCAAGTTGAATAATTTTCTAATAGAGTCAAATTAAAGCAAAAAATACCATTATACCCTTAATCTAATTATTTAATCTATTTATGCCAATAAAAAATTAACTGCATATTTTAAATTCCAAAAAAATTGCAGAGTCAAAATCCTAAAATTTAGGTTATGTTTCCCGTAATTTACTGACTTTTCAAATTCGATTTTCGAAAATTATTCCCTCAAATTCTTGTTATGCACCGAAGAAAATTCCCAAATTCGTTTTTCAATTTCAATTTCTCAGATTTCAATTTCAATCCTAGAATTAATGCTTTGTTATTCAGATTATTCCTATATTTACAAAAAAAATCTTATATTTTCATAATTGTTAAGATTCCAGTTTTAATGCATTTTATATTATAGTGATCAAACTTATAAATTTTATTTGTTTTATATCAGTGTACAATATTGCACATATCTATTTATGATATTTGAACTGCATAATGCATATCTATTTATGATATGTGAACTGCACAATGCATGTCTATATATGCATTTGGGAACTGCACAATGCATATCTGTTCACGATACACAATGCATATTTATTCATGCTTTTTAATGAATATGCATTCCTTATTTCATATGTCTATGCACTTTCCGATGCACATGCAAGTTGTATTTTGATTTTCGAAATTAAAAATTAAGTCAGTTATTTAATTTCCATAATCTCCCCAAATCATGGAATTCCTGAATATTAGGGTTTGGAATCGAAAAGTCTCGACTTTCCAAATTTCGTATTTCCAAATTTTGATTTCCAAAATTTCCTGTAGATTTGATCAACACTGAAGGAAAAATTGCATATAAAAAATAACGGAACAGTCCCACCAAATTCTGTTAATTTTTCATACTTCATATTAAATATCATTGATAGTTTAAAATATGAAGTTAATTTTTGCTATCAACAAAACTATTTAATAAAACATGTAATTTCTGGGGTTTACATCTTTCGTAAGTTAATCTTATGCCCTGTTTAACTCAAACTCTTTAAAATATCAAATCTAAGAAACAACAATCAATTTTACACAACACATGCAGTTTAGAAAATATACAGTCCCCCTTTTTCTGTATCGTCTACATCATATAGTTTAAATGGGCGGTCGATTTTCAATACCTCAGACGCATTATTGACGGAAATAACATTACAATGAAACATGCAGATGATCGCACTACCTGATGCGGTGAATCGTCCTCGTCGTCGCCGAAAAATGCAGATTAACTCTTTACAATCTCTGAAATTAAATGCAGACTCCCAAAATTTCAAAGTTGAACCAAATGAACAAAATTAATGGGAATAGCTACTTTTTAGTAAATTTTTTAAATTTTGGAATATCCTTAAATCTCGATGTTTTCGAGATTCTATATTAATAGATGATTAGAAGATTTATTTGACTTATTTACTTAAAATAATTATTTCGCATTTATTCAAAGCAATCAAAGGGTATAAGTGTCTTAGAAATATAATTTTGAATCAATTAGACAAAAAATAATGGACTAGGTTCTATTAGGGAAAACTAGGAGTGAATGACTCTATTAGAAATTTACCCTAAAAATTACATTTTTCAGTTAAAATATCTACCACTTTTCAATAATAAAAATTACTCTTTTCAGTAACAAATATCTGCCACTTTTTAATAATAAAAATTACACTTTCAGTTAAAATATCTACCACTTTTCAATAATAAAAATTACACTTTTCAGTAACAAATATCTACCACTTTTCAATAATAAAAATTACACTTTTTAGTTAAAATATCTACCACTTTTCAATAATAAAAATTACACTTTTCAATAACAAATATCTACCATTTTTCAATAATAAAAATTAATGAACCAACGCCTAGAGATACCAAAGGATGTCGATCCACTGTGGGTTCATATCATAGAGAGCTGCTGGCATAGGTACGTTTTGCTCGTAGCTTGCTGTCAATGTGATATCCGTGCTACTTCTTACTCTATCTAAAGGGTGAAAACTTGAGCCTTATTGCATCACTTGATAAGTTGACTCTGCCTATGTTTGATTATTTGCATTGCATTGTTCTGTTAAGTATTAGTATAGTACAATTTGAGCTAGTGAAGTGTAAGTATATAAATTTATGTTGACTAATGAAAAATGTACATTTACGCCCAATAATTTCAAATTCCTTCTCTTTAGTTAGATGACCTCCCTGTACTTCTATTTCAAGACATTGGGTCCTTGTACAGTCTATAGTAAAAATTGAATCCTTGTGCATCAAAATGTGGTCCTTATATGCTACTAAATGCATGGACTAATTCAAACAAAATTATGAGTACAGGGACTCTGTGAAATCAAAATTAGAAGTACAAATACTTGAGTTTTACAATGAAAATCACAGGCCTCTATTCAAACAAAAGTGACATGCTTACAAATGAAAGTACTAAGTTCCAGTTCAAAAAGAATATATATATTTAATTATTATACACATGTGTGTGTCTGAGAGAGAGAGAGAGTTCAGACTAAAATAGTTTACCCCTTTGATAAATATCAAAACTAAGGTAGAAGTTGCAAGTTATTTTTGGATCAATAAGGGTAGTAAAAGTTTTAGACTTTTTTTTGCTAATAATAGAAACTCAGGTTTTGATGTCATGTTGTGTTGAACAGCGAACCACAATGCCGTCCTTCATTCTATGAATTAATGGAAAAACTGAAAGAGCTGCAGAAACAAAGTCAATTCTATGAATTAATGGAAAAATTGAAAGAGCTGTAGAAACAAAGTCAAGGTGGGCATGCAGTTAGGGGAGATTCCCCCGAAAAAGAAGTGTAGATGCAACTGAAGTACATTCGTGATTGTACAGTATATAGGCAGCAGCACACGACGTCCAGCCCAAGTTTGTTGCCATCGCTTGTGGTTTTGGATTGAAACAAGTGAAGGGCAGATAGCGCTGAAAAGATTGTTCCATTTGAGGTGGTAGATGTAACTCCCTTCTTTGAGGGTGATGACACTTGTTAATGCCTTCAAATTGGCAATGAAATATATATATAACTGATGAATAGTGATTGTGTATGTTTGTTTTGGGATGTTGAGTAGGATGAGATGTAACTTTATGTAAAATCAATTGTGTAAAAGTGTGTGATGTTGTATTATATATTACAACTTTATGTCAAATCAATTAGTAAGAGTGAGTGATGTTGTATTATTATAATAGTAGAATATATAGATATTTTTAGGGGTGGATGTAATTGGATGTTAAAATCCGGATGTGAAATTTCGAACTAGAACAAGACGGGGGACATTACGTTCCACGTCCGGACGTGTGAGTCCCAAAACAAACATGCCCTTAGGGTGTTAACACTAATGAAAATATCCCAAAACAAAACATTTGCAATGGTTGGCTATCAGTATCCAAGTTTCATGTTACAAAAATAATCAACTTGTTTCATGTTTCATTAACACGGCCCTTGAGTACTAACAACACCACCACTTCCACTACCACCCCTTCCAATAACTTCTACTCCATTTGCTAGCTTTCCAACCAATATATAGAAAAATAGTCTTCCATGTACAAAAATAAAAAAATATATAAGGAACGACACAATTCTTGACAATTTTTTTTTTTTCGATTTTTAGGGTTAGGTTCTATCTTTTATGATTTTGATATTTAGGGTTATAATAGAAGAACTTGATTGATTGAGTTTGAGAAGTGAGAAAGACGGGTAAGAACTCTATTGAGTTTGATTTTTTTTTTTTTTTTTGGGATTTTAAGTTTTAGGTTCTATTCCTTATGATTTTGATTTTTAGAGTTAGAAGAGAAAGAACTTTGATTGATTGAGTTTGAGAAGTGAGAAAGATTCAGAAGAATTCTATTGAGTTTGAGAAGACGCAGAAGAAGCGGGAGTTTTATTTTTATTATTATTAAAAAAAAAGAATTATGGTAATCTAACGTGGCAAGCTCCGGCAATGCCACATCATCAATTGTTGGCCGGAGAAAAAATGTGTATTTAATTGCAACACGAGGAAAGGTTGGAGTTTTTTACAATAATCGTAAAGGTCGTGATTAAATTGATACTGAGACTAAAGGTGGTGTATTTATTTAGAATTAACCAAAGAAAAAACAAAGAATTATTTATATTTCTCAATAGACTCGGATTTACATTGACATAATTTAAAAGAGCAATCTGAAAGAAACAAACAACTTCAGAAGTTGGCTTATGTAACAAAAAGTTGCACAAACAAAAGGTAGATAATGAAATTTACCTATTCAATTTAGCAAATTTGGCAAACAGAATCGAAGGAGAGACAATGATGCTACTTCTGACGAACTTATCAACCAGAGAAATGGCCCTTACAACAGTTTTAGATTTTCTCGTGTTCACATATTATAAGGGTTGATAAATACACTCCTTTTATACACCCTTTGTATTTATAGATACACTCTGGTTTTGTATCTAATTTAACTTAATTAGTTAGACAGTTGATTAGTTAGTTAGATTAACAATTATTGAGGAGATTAGTATTAGAAGGGTTTCTACCTTCTTCCTCATTCATTCGTTCAGATTTCAATATTGTAATTTTTCCTAGATTTGTTCAAGAATGAAGTTGATTCTTTAATTCAATATGGTATCAGTTTCGTGATGAAATTAACACACCATTCGATCATTTCGCTTCTGCTTTGCCTCATTCGATTCTCATCTCGATTTCTATTTCGTTTTCCCATTTTCATTTGAATGGTGCTCGTTGTTTTTCGGATCGGTTTCGAGATTCTTCACCTCCGATCTCTTTCGTCTTTGGAGTCTGTTCTGTTCGTTGCTCCTCTTGCAGCCATAACACCCACCGTCACTGACCCCGATTCCCTTGACCCGGCCAAAAATCCCTTTTCTCCATTAGCCCTCCACCAGAATGATAATCCGGCGGTTTCTATTGTCCTCGAACCTCTCGACGGCACAAACTACGTTTTTTGGAGACATGCCATTAAGAGGAGTCTCAGCGTGAAGAATAAGGCACGCTTCATTGACGGATCTTTGACGATTCCATCGGAAGAGGAGGATTCTGTCATCCATGCCGCCTGGGTAAGGGCAAATGATTTGGTCTTGGTATGGATTCTAAACTCTATTTCTCCTGATATCAAAAGAACCTTAGAGTACTTTTCTCTTGCTAAAGATGTATGGGATGAATTGGTCATTCGTTATGCACTCTCTGATGGAACTAGGGTATATCATTTAGAAAAATCCCTAAGTACGATTTCTCAAGGCTCTCAATCCCTAGTTAGCTACTACAACCAATTCAAGTCCCTATGGGATGAATGATTGGGTGTGAGATTGCTCGTATTTGTTCTCATTATTGCTATATTATTGTAGCATTTTGATGTGATTTTGGTCGTAATTGATAGAAATTGTGCTACTAACCTTGTTGTCAAGAAATGTGTTCAAAGTGTAGGAAACAAGGTGAAATAGTCCATTTTAGAGGAAAATCGAGCATTGGCACATGGGAAGTGAAGTTCGGTTGAAGGACGAGCAAGGAAAGTCAAGAGAAATAGAAAAAAAGTCCAAGGAGCAGAAACCACACTGGCGGCCGAGTGAGCCCACACTGACTGCCGAGTGGAGTCGAGTTACTGATTCAGGTGGAATTTACGCGTTTTAGGGGCACATGTGAAGTGTATTTTGATGTGGATTTCATTGAATTATGCATGGAATATGATTGTTTAAGCCGAAATGAGAGAAAGGTTGTGTTTTGTTGATTTTGTAGGTAAAACGATGGAATTTGGAGCAAAACACATACCACGAGTGATCGCACCGGAAAGAGGAGTGCACGGTTAGATTCGTCTCGAAAAACGGAGTGGATTAGCCAAAGGAATCGAGTCAATCCGACACCCGAGGCGAAAGTTATGCATGAAACGAGAAGAGGAGGCAACTCAGCCGAGTGAGGTTACTCGGCCGAATCTGCAACTTTGGCCTCTACTGCGCACTCGGCCGAGTGAGCTTACTCGGCCGAGTAAGGTGGAATGCGTAGCCCCTGAATTGGACATCACTCGGCCGAGTAACCTCACTCGGCCGAATCTGCGAGTTCCACATTTTCTGCGCACTCGGCCGAGTGATCCCAACTCGGCCGAGTCTCGGCTGGAAGAAGTCGCAACATGCTTTTTAAGTACTCCACTCGGCCGAGTGACCCCAACTCGGCCGAGTAACCCCATTTTCGGTGCCAAACTTGTATTTTCTCCATTTTTGAGGGATCAACTTGCAAATATGCCATCCAAACCCTTTCCCAACACTATATAAGTCCCCTTTCTTGAAATCCAAGACATCCTTCCCCCAATCCACACATAGTTACACATATTTGGAGGTGTTTTGGCCATAACTTCTTCATCTCTTCATCAAATCAAGGAAGAAAGGATGCAATAGCTCCCAAATTCCATTCCTTACCACATTCTAGACTAAGCTTTCTCTTTCTTTTCCTTTTTATTTAGTTATTTCATTTGGATTTTGTAATTTGATTATGTTAGTAGTTAGCTAAACACTTTTGTGGTTCTAAGGCATTGTATAGATTTGGATTGATGTTTATGAGTAATTTCTTGCTTTAATTGGTGTTTATTTCTTATTTGCATATTCAATTATTCATTGCAAAGCATGTTGTTAGTGGCCATAATGATTTGCTTGATCTATTGTTAATTGGGGTAGTATCGAGAGATTTATTCCATTTAATCGTATGCGAATATGCAACCCGGTATTATTATGATCTCGAGAGAGGATTAATTATCGAAGAGGGAATCGAATGGTCTTAGGAGCTATTTTAGATGGTGTAATGTTTGTGATGTAGACATACGAGCTTATATTACATTGCGTCTTTGGATTAATTTGTATCGAGAGATCGATTAGTTCTTCTTTTGCGACCACCTTATATGAGATAACCTTAATGGCCCTTTAAACGAGATAACTCTCATAAACGGACATCTAAATACTACAATTGCCTTGGAACCCACCTTCTTTCTTTGAGTTACATCCGTTTTACTTTCGTTTTCTTACTTTGCATGTTAGTTGATCGATTTTGTATTTACTCTTCGTTACTTATTAGTGACACATTGTTAGGTAATCTTAGAGTAATTCACACCACTCAATTTATCGATTACGTCTATTTAGAACTCTATTAGCAAACTACCCTTTTACGCTTAACCTCCCTGTGGGATCGACCTCGTGCTTATCACGCTACGATAGACACCGTACACTTGCGGTTGTTTATTTAGTGTTGCATATCACGTGTATCAAGTTTATGGCGCCGCTTCCGGGGAGGTTTTCATAAGCTCTAGAGTGTAGGCTAGGAGAGTTTTAGTTTAGACAATTTATTTGCTTTCTTTATTTGCAAAAATCCAAAAATATTTGTGTTTGTTATCTTGATCTTAATTGCAATTCTCACTCTCGTTTATTCCTTTGATAGACATGGTTTATGATCACACGATCTAGGAGGAACCACCAAGAAGTGCTACCTTTAGATCCGGAGATTGAGGCCAATTGTCGAAGAAGGAACGCCGAAAGGAGAAGACTAGAGTTGGAAAGAATGAACCGAAGGGAGAATCCGGTTGTAGAAGAAGTTGAAGAGGAATTTGAGAATCAAGGAGTGGAAGGAGTTGAGGAACCAAACGGAAATGGAGGTAACCGACCTCAAGGAGTGTTAAGGGACAACTTTCGTCAAAGAGTTGAAGAGAACATTGGTATGGAAAGAGATGGTAGACGAAGGGAGGATGAGGAGCCACAAAGAGTCTTGAGAGACCACTTCCGTCCTATTCCAAGGCCCTATGGAGGAGCGGGTAGGGAACCCGTTGATGCTCATAACTTTGAGCTCAAACCGGCACTAATCATGATGGTTCAAAACAACCAATTCGGAGGGTTATCGAAGGAGGACCCTAACCTCCATTTATCTCAATTCTCAGAGATAAGTGGAACGGTTAAGATCAACCGTGTTCCCCAAGACTACATCCGCTTGCAACTCTTCCCCTTTTCACTCCGTGATCGTGCAAAGCAATGGTACATGTCCCTTGATCTAAGGACAATCGAAAATTGGGCCGACCTTGTAGATGCTTTCCTCATGAAGTACTTTCCTCCAAGCAAGACCATCAAGATAAGAGGAGAGATTTCTTCATTTATGCAAGATGACGATGAGTCATTAGCCGAGGCTTGGGAGCGCTTTAAGGATCTTGTACGGAGTTGTCCTCAACATGGGTTCTCAAGAGACCAATTGATTTGCTATTTCTACAACGGGATGGACCATCGAACGAGAGGGATGGTAGATGCCTCGGCCGGTGGAGGTTCTTTGCTAGGAAAAACGACGGATGAGGGTTATCTGCTCCTAGAGGAGATGGCAAAGAACGGAAACCAATGGCCATCCGAGAGAAGGCAAGCCCGAAAAGTTGCTTCAACCCAAGACTTGGATGAGAATGCTAAACTCTCCAACAAGGTGGATAAATTGATATCCCTTATGACGGCTAAAGCTTTAGTGGGGCCACGTGACGAGCAATATGAAGAAGCCCACTACATGAACAATCAAAGGGATAGGCAATTTAGAGAGAGAGGTTGGAACGATAGGCAAGCCTATGAAAGTCCCTCCAATCCCAACCAATATCATCCGAATTTGAGGCACCATGAGAACTTTTCTTATGCCAACACAAGGAATGCCATCATCCCACCTCCAAATTTCAATGTGAGAGATGGAACTATTGTGGAGTCTTCATCAAAGCCATCAATGGAGGATATGTTCGGTGCTTTTATGGGGGAAACCACGAAATTCATGAGAGAAACTAGGGAGAATGCAAACAAGACTTGGCAAAGAATTGATGAGCATGGTGAGATGATCAAAAATGTGGCAAATAATGTGAAAGCCATAGAGAAGCAAGTGAGCCAACTCGCTAATGCCATTGGAAAGCAACACGTTCCGGGGCAATTCCCCTCTAACACGGAGCTAAATCCTAAGGAGCAATGCAAAGCTATAAGGCTAAGAAGTGGGACAAGCTACGAAGGGCCCAAAATGCCGTTAGAGGAGGAAATGGTAATGGCACCCGAGGGTGTTGACAAAGATGATGGCTTAGTGAAAGAGAAAGAAGGGGAGAAGAAGAGTGGGGAGGCAATCCCTCCTTTGTTTAGTAAAAATGTAATGCCCATCCCATATCCTCAAAGGATGAAGAAGAAGAACTTGGATGGCAAGTTTGTCAAGTTTGCGGAGATGTTCAAGAAACTCCATATCAACATCCCTTTCGCCGAAGCTCTTGAACAAATACCACATTACTTCAAATTCTTGAAGGAGATAATGTCACACAAGAGGGAAATGGAAGCATATGAGACGGTGCACTTAGCCGAACATTGTAGCTCCATAATTCAAGCTAAGCTACCTCCAAAGCTTAGGGATCCCGGATCCCTCACTTTATCATGCACTATTGGAGATGGAGGTACATTAAGAGCCCTATGTGATTCGGGAGCAAGCATCAACCTCATGCCATTGTCACTCTTCAAGTCACTTGGTTTAGGAGAGCTCACACCAACCACAATGAGCCTCCAATTGGCGGATAGGTCTATGACATACCCTTTGGGTATAGCGGAGGATGTATTGGTCAAAATCGACAAATTTCTCTTTCCGGTAGACTTTGTGGTTTTGGACATGGAGGAAGACAAAAACATTCCATTGATATTGGGAAGGCCATTTTTGGCAACCGGAGGGGTTATTCTTGATATGAGGAATGGAGAGTTGGAGCTTCGAATGAACCAAGAGATAGTTACAATTGACATGTTCAGAGCTATCAAACTCCGAAACGATGAGACTGGAGAGTATGGGTTTCCCAAGGGAGAGTATCCCCCAATACCCATGAGAAAGGAGGTGGAAGAAGAGCCCAAGATAAATATTGTGGAGGAGAACCCCAAGGAGAAGGATAAGGAATTAGAGATGGGCAAGAAGGCCAAGTTTGGGAGAGTTTTTTCCAAAAACTCCCCCAAATCAAGAAAAGCTACTTGTGCAAGCTTGGGAATAGATGAGTCATCAACCTCCTATGGCATGATTGAAGAGCCGGATGGAGTGGCTAGTGGATGTTTTGATGTACTTAAGAAAGTTGTATGGGCAAAGAAAGTCAAGAACAAGGGTGAAAAGGGGGTGACTTGATATTCCCCTCAAGGAGAACCGTCCGGCATAGGACGTTAAAAATAGCGCTTCTTGGGAGGCAACCCAAGGCTTTATTGCTTTCTTGTTTTTATTGCTTTGATAGTGTTGATAGCTTGGTTTATTTTGTAGGTATGGATGAAGGATACTATGGACATCATATCTTGAAGAATGGAGAAGGAAGCAAAACCAACTTTGGAGAGGGAAAGCAAGTGTTGCAATGGTGATCTTTGAAGAAGCATTGGATGTGCAAGGAGGGAGGTAACAACTTGTAGCCCCAAACTTAGAATTTATACATAGTAAAATTCTAAGTTTGGGGGAGTTATTTTTCTTTTATTTTTCTACTATTTGTTACCCTTGCACCGGTTCGTCATTCTACTTGTGTCACATTTTGCACCGGCGCACACTTGACTTGCACATGATTATATTGATTAAGTTGGTTTTGATCATATGTTGGGTAGTGAATTTTTGGTGAAATGTGAGCATGAATAGTCATTGGGATCCATTGTTGAGTAGTTTTGGTGATGTCTATTTGCTTTGAATGTAAGCATGATTGATGTTGGATATAGTATCATGATTGTGTTCATATTTGTGATCTTTGATAGCATGGATGCATGATGTGTTGTTGCTTGGGAACATTTGATGAATGTGAGAGTTCTATTGAATAAACCGGTGAGAATTGAGCCTTGAATCGAGCATGTAGTACGGTTTAATTCATTTGAGAGTGGACTATGTTATTGCTAGTAATTCTAGAACTTGCCTAAGTTCTTGTTTGAAAGCATGATTGTGTGAAACTTTGTGATGTGATATAGGCCATCTTGTTCTAAAAGAGTCACTTAGCCAAAATTTCCCAAAACCGAAGTAATTTTCCGTAGTTAGCCCCTTGAGCTTAATTCCTCATTTTCTTGGCAAACTACAATGTTAACCACTTAGCCTTTTTGAGCCTTTTGATTCCCATATCTAGTGGAGGATGAAAGACAAAGTGGAGAAACATGTGCTTAAATGAATATCTTTGGTGAAAAGGAGAAATTGGAGAAGTTGAAAGAAAAAAAGAGAAAGATGAAAAGAAAATCAAGGAAAAGAAAAGAGGGACAAAGAGCCCCAAAAGCTTGAAAAGAAAAAAAAAAAATGGTTCAAAAGATGAGGTGATGAATGTTTGAAAAAGAAAGGAAAAAGAAAAGTGAGGATGAAGTTTGTAAGCTTTGAAAGTGAAAGCACACATTGTAAAACACCAAGCTTTGTCCTCCACTAGAAGAGTCACAAAATCCTAAATTCATCCTACCTTGTCCAAAGAGCCAATGTTACATCCTTGATTAAGTCCTATTGATCACATTGTTGAGCATTTGAGTGTATGTAGAAATGTTGGGATATGAATCCTAGACAAGTCCTACATGATGATTAAAAGATGAAGTTTTGATAAGCCAAAAGTAGTTTGAATATTTTCTAAGTGTTGACTGATCTAGTCTAGTTGAGTTGAAGTCATCTTGAGCAAGACCAGTAGAGTTCACATAAGTTCACATGAAAAGATAAGGGTTGTTAAAAGACAAGTACTTATATGTTCGTATATACTTCATATGTGTTTATATTAACTGTTAGATTGTTATTGAGCTATAATAGATGTATAGAGCTCATGATATTTGAATGTAATAGATAGATTCATTGTATAGTGTTTTATAAGTTGACTAGGCTATAAAAGCTTAAAGTAATGTAATAGTCTTGATAGATTAGTATAGTCTACTACTAAAGATTGCACGAGAAGATCAGACAAGAAGAGTTGGAGTCTACTACTCAAGACAAGGAGGACTACAAGACGAAGACAAGTGCATCTACTAGACTACACAAGACAGGTCAACTCGAAGTTAGTTACAAATACGCGTGTAAAGATAAAGATGAAGAAGTTAGTTATGAAATAACTAATTCGTAACAAGAAACGCGTGGATGGATAAGAAGATTCAGTTAAAGTTAGTTTTCAAGAAAAGTTGGTTACAACTGCCTAAGTTCTTGAAGATCGAAGTCTATCAATACTTCAAGGTGTTGATCATTTGAAGACTACTGATTGACTACTGGAACTCGATATACTGAAGCGAATTAAAGACATATTCAAGCGAATTACTCTCAGAGTTTATTGAAGATTCAGAAAGAAGCCAGAAGACAAGTGAAGAATCAAGAAGGCTACTACTGAAGAACAGAGAAGTTTTTAGTTTTTGTTTGTTGTTTTTATCAAGTTGCTAGTTGCTTGTTAAATAGCTAGTTAGATCATAGATATATCTGGTGGTATATTCTTTGAAGATCTAAGTCTTCTTCTTGGGACTTAAAACACAGGAACATACACTTTGTACTCGATTGGAAGAGTTTAGTGGAAACATCACAACTGGGTTTGTGAGAGTGGACGTAGACAAGTTGTCGAACCACTATAAAATCGTTGTGTGTTGTTTACTTTACTGTTTGTTTGTGTTTATTGTTTAATTGCTTAATTGTTTACTCACATAACTGAACTAGACAAGTTGAGTATAGAACAGAGTTCTCGAATTAAGAAGTTGAGTATAAACTTAAATTGGGCTCATTGTTAATTTCGTATTTCCGCATATTGTATTCTGATATTTCGATAGATTTTTGAAAAGTCTATTCACCCCCCTATAGACATTTTCACTAGCTTACTCGTTATTAACTCAACTTTGGGGACCTACAAGTGGTATCAGAGCAGTAGTTTACGAACTGCTGTTTCTTGATAACCGACTTAAAGACTTAGGGTGAAGTCTTGGTCCTTGACTGTACTTACTTACGTGTTCTTGATCAAATACTCTTGTTATATCTGTTTCGTGCTCCCTGCTCTTGACCTATCTGTTTCTTGATCATATAACTGATTAGCACTAATCTACTTGTGTAAATATGTCTCTTGAAATAAGTGCTAACAAGCTACCCAAGTTCCAGATTCAGGACTATGACTACTGGAAGCTGCGAATGGAAGCCATTTTCAGTTCCACGCACGACCTAATGATCTCTGTTGTCACAGAAGGACCTATTGTTACAATGGTTCCAAATACTGCTGTTCTTGACCCAAGCAAACCAATTGGTACTCTCGTCAAGAAACCCAGGTCAGATCTAACCTCAGAAGAAATGCGTCAAAATAATTTGGATAGTTTGACAAAGAATTACATATTACACACTCTTCCTAATGAGTATCTAGGAAAAGTGTTAAAATGTAAAACTGCCAAAGACATGTGGGACAGACTAGCTATCATTTGTGAAGGGACTTCCCTGATCAAATAGAGCAAACTCTCCACAGCTGTCCAAAGATTTGAATCATTTCGGATGAAAGCTGGCGAAACTATCGACCAGCTGGATACTCGTTTTACCAAAATTATGAATGATCTGGAAGTACTTGGTAAATCTTATACTGCTCGTGAGATCAATCTTAGGATTTTGAAGAGTCTTGATAGTCGTTGGAAAATGGTAAAGATGCTTGTTAAGAACACTCAAGATATAGATACGTGGACTGCTGAAACCATGTTTCAAACTCTTAAAGCCCATGAGTTTGATCTAGATGAAGATGAACCACTAGCCAGTAGTGATAGAGAACATGTTGTATCTAAGAACGTTGCCTTTAAGTCTAGCTCTTCTAAGTCCTCTAAGGTAGACAGGTCCAAGTCCAGAACTAAGTCTGCCTCTGTGAAAGATGAGTTAGATACTGATCTTAGTTTGAAGGATCAGATGAGTCTCATGGTTAGAAAGTTTGATAGGCTCAATAAACGCTTCGGAAGATACAAGAAGTTCTATAGGGATCATAGAGCATCTACTTCTAAGAACTCGTCTGAGACCAGACGAGACCGAAACTCGTCCGAAAGGAGAGACGAAGTCTCGAAAAGTAACAGACGAGATAGAGAGTCTGACGATAGGAAGATTCAGCGTTCTGATAGACGTGATAAACGTAAGGATAAATCTCCTACTAAAAAGGCTACTAATGATCTCTTGTGCTATAATTGTGAAAAGCCAGGTCATTACATATATGAATGTCCGGACCTGAGCACTGATGATCGTGAAGAACGCAAAGCACGAAGAGAAAGAAGATATAACTGTGGCAAGAAGGCAATGATGGCCAATGATGACTCTGATTCGGACTCAGACGAGTTGCCATCGTCCTTATCTAGTCACTCGACTGATCCAGATCACGATGAAGCATTCATAGTAGATGATGGCCTATGCTGCATGGCTAAAATCGATCAAGAGGTATCATCTGCTACATCTTTTCAATCTTGTGATGATTCAGAAACTGATGAAAGTGACACTGCTAGTAGTAAAGTAGGAAGTAGTCTTCAGCACTCAACTAGTGCTATTGAAGACGACCTTCTACTTGCTAACAAAGCTTTCATTGAAGTCAGTGATGAAAACATCGCCTTAAAACAAGAAATCATTGATCTTAAGGGAGCTCAGTCTAAAGTAGATCCTAATGTAACAGTCCTAAATGAACGCTTGACTGAAGAGTTGAGACAACTCAAAGAAAAGTATGCATTGACAGACAGGTTATATCAAGACCTACTTAAGACACATGCAACTGAGAGAAATGAGTTCAATGTTTTAAAGAACAAATGCAAAAAGCTTGAAGAACGTAATAAGTTCTTAGAGACCGAAGTTGTCACACTTGATCTCAAACTTACTGACCTGGTTAATTCTTCAAAGATTAACCTTGAACTGTCAAATAGGTATAGAGATCCAGCTGATAAGACAGGTATAGGTGCTGAGTCATCTAGCTCGTCTACTCGAGTCAATAAGAACCCTACTACTACTATCTCAAGACTTCGGCCTAATGATAAAGGAAAAGGACCAATGATATACGATCTTGGAACTCCATCCAAAGGTACTGCACCTAAACAAGCTCGAGTTAACACTCCAATTACCAAGGGAGGTAAAAAGACTGCTAACAACAAGCATGTTTCATCTAGAACTAATCTTCAAAGGACTACTAATCGTGGACGACCCAATCAGGTCAGATACGAGGACTGGTATCCTGAGGAGACGAGTACTAAACGGGTACAGACTAGACGACAAGAGCCTAGACCTCCTTTCATAAGGCAGTCTCAGCTCTACTCGTCTAGACCTAGACAAGTAGCTCCAAAATATCGCACACAAGCTGTCCTATATCCTCCACCTTTATCATATGATATTATGAGTGAGGAAAGACCCAAACGCGTCTATAAACCGTATGGACCTAACGCTTACAAGCCCTACTCTGACTATCATAGACAAGTGCCTGCTCAAGTAGAGATTAAGTCGAAAGGCTATCTCCAAAGAGTAGACCCGAACTCAACTGATAGGCCAGAGAAGGACAAAAAGGTCTTATTTTGTAACAAATATGGACGAAAGCTTAAGAGATCGAACTTGTTCAAGACTCCAATGTATATTTGGATTCCTTTGAACTCGACTAATCCCCCAGGACCCCAATAAACAAACAGGGTACCTAAATTATTGAATATCATCTATTGCAGGGTCGACTTGACTTGTATAAGAATGGTGGCTCAGTAGGAGAAACCTGGTACATAGACAGTGGTTGTTCGCACCACATGACTGGTACCAAGGCTCTCTTATCAAGCTACCATGAGCAAGAAGGACCAAAAGTGATATTTGGTGATAGCTCCACTGCTGTCACTAAAGATTTGGTTACATCCGGAATGGAGACGTCGAAATTCAAGATGTCTCATATGTTGAAGGTTTGAAATACAATTTACTCTCTGTTTCACAATTTTGTGATCGTGGTTATAAGGTGCAGTTCAAGAGCCGCAAATGCGAAATCATTGACAAAAGGACACACACAGTCCTACTAGTCGGCGTAAGACAAGGAAGTGTGTACATAGTGAATTGGAACAGTTGTCCGAGGGACACCTGTCTACTTACTAAGAATCCTAAAGAACTTGGCTGGCTCTGGCATAGACGCCTCTGTCATCTAAACTTTAAGGTTCTTAATAAGATAGCCAGAGATTACCTTGTAGAAGGTATTCCCAATGAAGTTTACTACAAGTCACATGTATGCACGGCCTGTCAACAGGGTAAACAGGTTAAAAGTTCATTTAAGTCAATTCCTACTCTCTCAACCAGTAGAGTCCTAGAACTTCTACATATGGATCTTCATGGTCCAATAACTCCTCCAACCTTGAATGGTAGAAGGTACACACTTGTTGTTGTAGACGACTATTCTAAGTTTACTTGGGTAGTCTTTCTACACAAGAAGAGTGATACACAAACACTTCTGCCTGAACTGTTGAAGAAGTTACAAGTTGAGAAGAACCAGTCCATTGTCAAGATTCGTAGTGACAAAGGAACTGAGTTCATTAATTGCTATATCAAAGAATTTTGTGCTAACCGTGGTATCCAGCATCTCACTAGTGCAGCTAGGACACCACAACAAAATGGTGTAGCAGAAAGAAGGAATCGAACTCTCAAAGAAGCCTGTAGAACCATGATAGCCGAGTTCAACACACCTCAAAAGTTTTGGGCTGAAGCTATCAACACTGCATGCCATTCACAGAACAGAAGCGCGATCAACAAAGCTCTAGGCAAGACACCTTATGAGGTTTGGAAAGGTAGAAAACCCAGAGTTTCATATTTCCATATATTTGGTTGTAAGTGTTTCATTCACAACAATGAAAAGAGCAAGTTGAATGCTTTCGATGCTAAAGCAGACGAGGGCATATTCTTAGGATACTCCTCGACTAGCAAAGCATTTAGGGTATTCAACTACTCAACTCTTTGTGTGGAAGAAACACCACATGTGGTTTTCGATGAATCTCGACAGGACTCGTCTGCCGACAAGATCAGTAAGAAGGTAACTGATCTAACGATCGAATCTGACAAATATTCAGAGATATATGAATCCGTTCAAGCATACAACCCATTCCTAAAAGCTCTCGACTCTGATGACAAGGAGAAGGTAAGTGCTCAAGGTAAGTCCTCTAGACCAGTTGACATGCCTGCTCTAGTTGACTCTACTACTCCTGGTAAATCTGTTGATGATACAAATGATGTTGATATGCATGATGCTGTACATGAATTAGATGATGATAGTATTCCTGTTAAGAATAGAAAAACATGGAAATCTGCGCATGATACTGAAAATATCATTGGTGACTCTACTATTGGTGTGAAGACTAGACGACAACTCTTTGAGTCACAAGAACAGCCGAGTCCAACTATGTTTTGCTGGTGTTGTTTCCTCTCTGCTATTGAGCCTACCACTGTTAAAGAAGCATTGGCTGATAGTAATTGGATCATCGCTATGCAAGACGAGTTGAACCAGTTTGTTCGAAACGACGTCTGGGAACTTGTCGATAGGCCGAAACATCATAATGTAGTTGGCACTAGATGGATTTTCAAAAACAAGAAAGATGAGAATGATTTAGTCGTTAGGAATAAGGCTAGACTAGTCGCCCAAGGCTACTCACAAGCTGAAGGCATAGACTATGATGAAACTTATGCTCTTGTTGCTAGACTAGAAGCCATTCGTTTGTTCCTTGCATATGCTGCTCACATGAAGTTTACTGTATATCAAATGGATGTTAAAAGTGCATTTCTTAACGGTATTCTTGCGGAAGAAGTGTATGTTGAACAACCTCCAGGTTTCGAAGTCAAAGGCAACCAGGTGTACAGATTGAAGAAAGCCTTGTACGGACTAAAGCAAGCTCCAAGAGCATGGTATGACACTCTATCTCTCTTTCTTTTAGAGAATGGTTTTACTAAGGGCAAGGTCGATCGAACCTTGTTCAGAAGACAAGAAGGGAAGGACATCTTACTCGTCCAAATTTACGTAGATGACATCATTTTTGGGTCACCTAACAAAAAGCTGAGTGAAAGTTTTTCAACACTCATGCAAAGTAAGTTTGAAATGTCAATGATGGGTGAGATGAACTACTTTCTTGGACTTCAAGTAAAACAAACTCCAGAAGGTATTTTCATAAATCAGGCGAAGTACACAAGAAACCTTCTAGACAAGTACGGGATCAAAACGTGTAAGTCCACTGGCGTACCAATGCAACCAACTTACAGAATGGACCCAGATGAGAACGGTAAATGTGCTGACCAATCCTATTACCGTGGTTTAATTGGTTCCTTACTGTATCTAACTGCTAGTAGGCCAGACATTGCATTCTCTGTTGGTGTTTGTGCTCGATTCCAAGCCAATCCAAAAGAAAGTCACATGGAAACCACCAAAAGGATTCTGAAATATTTGAAAGGGACCATCAACCGTGGTATATGGTATCCCTCAAATGATGATTTATCCTTAAGTGGGTATTCAGACTCAGACTTTGGAGGCTGTAGAATAGATAGGAAATCTACTTCTGGTTCTTGTCAATTTTTAGGCACAAAACTCATCTCATGGTTTTCGAAAAAGCAGACTAGTGTTGCAACTTCAACTACCGAAGCCGAGTACATGGCTGCTGGTAGCTGTTGTAGTCAACTACTCTGGCTCATACAACAGCTTAGGGATTACAACATACATGAATCAAATGTTCCTATTTTCTGTGATAGTAATAGTGCAATTGCCATTACACAAAATCCTGTTTTGCACACACGTTGTAAGCATGTTGATGTGAAGCATCACTTCATACGAGATCATGTAGAAAAGAAGGACATTCGCATGGAAAAGATTCATACTGATTTTCAAAGAGCTGATATTTTTACAAAACCATTAGCTGAGGCACGATTTCGTGAGTTATGCATTAGTCTAGGACTAATTGATTTAGACCCTACTTGCCTATAGCTATGTACTAACCAGACAGGAACATCAAAGAAAAGGAGACAAGATCACTAGAACAGAGCACTCATCTACTCACGCAACAGACAGGTATACAAGGCTAGACTAGATGACCAAACAACCCGATGAGGAAGCTGGTAAAGCTGAGGGTAATACTAAGGGAATAAACATTTAAGGGGGAATCTTTGATTTCTTAAATATCCTTATGGTGACTCTTATGTTTGTTAAAAGGTCATCTTGTTCGAAACCTTGATCATTGCTTTCGATTGATATTCATCTTATTTATCTTACTCTACATGTACCAATGATTACACTTTGCAAATCATAAGACAGGTACATAAAGTCGTTCGACACTCTGAATCGACATGCACAGGCGAAGGGGGAACCCGTCTTGTGAAGCTTAAGTCTACTCGTCTGTTCTGGATAGACTCGAACAGACAAGCTAAGTGCTCTTTTGATTCTACATGCTAAGTGTTTTAATCAAAACGGATTAAGGATATTATAATAATTAGATATTGATAAAATTTGAAAACCTCTGAATGAGATTTATACACTCCCATTTAATGAGGTGTATACATCCAGTTAACACTCGTCTACACCAGGTTAGATGAGTTCACTCCTCTATCCTAACTAAGAAGAGGCGGATTTCAAAGATTACAATATCAAATTACATAATATTCTCGATTCCGTAACCGAATACCAAAAGCCTTAAACAGTTGTTGATCAAAACCCCCAGTCTCACACGTCTCACTCTACAATTCCCTAACTTTCTTACTCTCAAGAAGTTATTTTTTTTTCTCTCTATCCTCAAGAAATTTGATTATTCATATATCATCACTATGTCTACTCGATCAATTTTCGATCTAAGAACCAACATGCAGGTCACGTTCGACCTAGGCCGGTACATCTCCGACAATAAAGTAAATGTTGAACCGTCTGTGTTTTTCAAAGGAAAGCACTCAGATGAAAATGCCGAGATCCTAACCAAATGCACCAGATGTGGGCTAAAGCCGTATTTGGAAGCATTTCCTCAAGTCGTCTTGGAGGAAGAGGTGCTAGAGTTTTATGCGAATGTCACCAGACGAGGTGATATTATCGAGTCTTTCATTGGTGAAGATCGTGTGCAAATTACTCGAGAAGCGATGTTCAAACATCTAAAGCTACCCACCGGAACAATTAATGTTGAGAATTACGCTCTAGGGCAAGAGGTTCGTTATTTGAGCATTTTCTGTGGCAAGAAGCTGAAACCGAAACCAGATGGCAAATATGCTGCAGTAAAGAAGGCAGATCTTCTAGACAAGTATCGCACATTATTGGACATTGCCAGCAAAATTTGGCTAAGCTCTACTGGTTCTCATGACTCTGTGACTTTTGGAAAGACAAGGGTTATGGCTGCGATATACGACGGTATTACTGAAGGCGACTGGTTCAAGCTAATTGCAGATCGAATCATGTACTTCGAAAGAAGTGTTCGAGTAGATGACCACACTCACAATTGGGTGGTGTCTACGGCTGTTGGATACGGGAATAAGCTAAGTATCCTATTTCCTCTTTTAATGCCAAACAAATCAAGATGGAGTAAAGGAAAGCCATTCCATCCTTTCAAGTTTTACCTAAAGAAGGAGGCAGTGAGAAAGCAAGTTGCTGGTAGGACAGCTGCACCTAGGCAAGCTCGGATTGATCCCATGGAAGCCTTGTCGTATGCTGGTGCGTCTGGTTCTTCAGAAGATGAGTCTGCTGGAGAAGAGTCAAAGGAAGCTGCACAAGACTCGTCTAGTGCAGATGATTCTGAGAAGACTCAGTCGGAAGAGGAGTTAGATCCAAGTTCTCAAGTTCCAGAGTTATACAAACTAGTGCGAATCGGAACACCTCCTCCACCAGACGAGTTGAGTCACCAGGTTGGTTCCTCTTCTCATGATTTATCGATTCCTCTCTCTCTCCCTTCTGTTCAAACCAAGGCAAAATCTCATCGATCTAGGCCAAGACCTATTACCTCAACCTCACAAGTACTGCCAGCACATCCGCTGAGAGTCAGTCTACCCGAAAACACTCCCAAACTTGACACAACTGATACTCCTACAGTTGTCACACCAAACCAAGACACATCAAAGCCCCAAGAAACCACAGACCAAATTCTATCCTTACCCTCAACAGAATATGTTGATCCTAATATCCCATCTACTTCAGATAAGACAACAGTTGCCACTGCAACAACTGAGATAGAGACCCCATCTACTCAGACCCCGTCTGAAGTTAGATTCGAATCCCTGGTCTACTATCCTATGTGTCTACGAGAGAAGCGAATACGTTCGAAGATGAGCAAGAATTTGAGGAAACAGCTCTCATCTGTCGAAATCGACTACTCTTCAGAACAGTTTGAGAAACTGGTTAGAATATGCACTTGGGTGGCCTTGAAGAAATCTAGTACAGATGATCTCTTCGAAGTCATCTTAGGCAAAGGTGGTATTTCTAACTTCATGGATTGGGAGATGGAGCAGAAGGAAAATAGTGGTGTTCGTGATCACTCGGAGCTTTTCCCAAATCATGCTATCACTGCTCTTGCTAAGAGGTTACTAGGTATTTCTGATGACCTGATGTGTTCAGAATTTAAGTTTGATGTAGGCGTTCAGGTTTCAGAATCTGACTTTGAGCAAGATACTGTGATGATTGAAGCTGAACAAGCTGAGTTGAGTTCGTCTGATGATCCAGTTTTAAGTCTTGACAATGTCTCAGACCAGTTGAGAGGAATTGTGTTCAAATTTCAAGTAGAACATGCTCATGGTCCACGATGCAACGTTGGACAGATCTCAAGACATCTTGAGAAGTACTTTCCATCAGAAACATGTGCTTACACTGCCAAGTTAGTTGAGTTGGTGAAAAGAGAGTCTGATATTGCAGAAAAGAAGGCTCATGAAGCAAGGTTAGCTATCATTCCTTACTCTCCTCAACTAAATCTAAAAGCGATTGCTGGAAGTGTGTTTATTGCTGAAGTAGTAGAAGACGAGTTCTTAGCTACGGCTCCAGAAGGTCAGTTGGTTGAAGTTGTTTCTCTTGTTGAAGATGAGGTTCTGGTTGATGCTACTCATATTGAGGTTGGACAGTCGTCTCAAGCTATCCCAGCCGCCTCAATAGATGAGTTGAAAGAAGACTTGAAGATTGTCATCAAGTCGTCTATTGATGAGTTTCTCAAGACCGAGCTTAAGAAGACTCTTGTTGAACAGAATAGTGTCCTTGTGACAAGGTCAAAGGAGATGATCATGAATGAAGTCAACCAGTTGGACAACGATTTCAGACAAGAGATGTTCAATCAAATTGAAGGATTTCTCCAGAACCAAGTTGAATACTCGGAGAAGAGTTCAGTCGATTTTGCTCGTGTTCTAGCTACTGAGTCCAGGAAGATGGAAAGAGTATATAGAGCCAAAATCGAAGTAGCTGATGTTCAGAGAAAGGAAGCCTTTGATCAGTTAGCACAAGCTAGAGAGATTATCAGTGCTATGACTGAGGAGAACCGGAAGCTACGTCTGACTGCAACCCATTTTAAGAATGAGTTGAACTTGTCTACTCAGAAGTTGGAGTTGGTGGCAACCAAACTGGACAAGCTGAGTCAGGATGGTTCTCATGAAAGGCAGATTGAAAAAGCTACAAACCTAATGAAGCAAGCTATGTTGGAAGAAATGACTCGGTTCACATGTCTATTCTCTCTCCAGGCAACTGATGAAGCGAAAAAGGGGGAAGAGACGAGTCAAGTTGAAGTTATTGCTGAAGGTGAGAAAGCTAAGTCTAGTGCTGAACGAGAAGCCAAAGAAGCTGCTACTACAATGCAAGAGCTAAGAAGGCCCAAAAGGAAGTTGGTAAAAACTGCAGAGCTCGAGCAAGCTAGAGCAGTTGAGTTGATAAAGAAGGAGAAGGGCAAAGCTGTTGCATCTTCTGAAGCTGAGGTTCAGACAAGGCAAGCATCAAAAAGGAAATCTATTCATATAGAAGAGCCGAAAGAAGTGGTGAGAACAACTAAAATGAAGAAGCAGAAGGTTGTTGATCCAAATGATGAGACTCATTATGCTAGTAAAAAGAAGATTGGAAAGCATATTGAGAGGCTGCAGGAACTAAAGGCTGATGAAGAACAAATGGAAGACAAGTTCATTGATCACTTCATAGACAAAGAGCATCGAGCTGAATGGATGAAAATGAAGAATCAATGGGAACTTGATCACTGGATTATTCGGAAATATGGTGATGCTGAAGGATCAGATGAGTTATACTCTTTGTTTGACAGGTTCATGGAAGGTCAACACAAGATGTTATGGCATTTGATCTTAAGGATATCAGCTGGAGCAAATTTCAACATTCTAGTTCCTGAATTTCCAGAATGGAAGTGTCCCATGACAAGTTCAGGTAAAAGGGTTGATTGTTGGGAATAAAATGATACATGTTTTGATTAAATACCAAAACCCCCTGAGACATGCCTAAGTCAAATTGATAGTGTTCTAAAAATGTTAGAACACATAACATAAGGCTAGATGAGAAGCTGGAATGTTAGGCAGCTCTTAAACAATTAGATGCACAATTTGAGGGGGAACCTATGCTTTGAAGATGACCAAGATCAAGTCCCCTGAAGGCTCAAATTCTGGAACTATCACTTATGATCAAGGACACTCTATGAAACATCAAATGCTCTGATCAGGAGAGTTGTCCAGAGAAGATGTCCTTATGCAAAAACAAGATTGTAAAGCTCAAAAGGACAAGTCCAATAAGATGCTCTGATCAGGAGAGTTGTCCAGAGAAGCTGTCCATATGCAAGACTGGTAAAATCAAAAGACAAGCTTAATGACTCTGATCAGGAGAGTTGTCCAAAGAAGCTAGCCATATGCAAGAACAAGTTTACCTAGCTCAAAAGGACAAGACTACTCAAAGGTTTTGATCAGGAGAGCTGTCCAGAGAAGCCAAATCTATGTGATAAGTGCTCTGATGCTAAAAGACCAAATATGCTGATCAGAAGAGTTGTCCAGAAAAGTTATCTCAGCATGAGTGAATCAGAACAGATGCTCTAAAGGTTGAAGGTCAACTATGCTGAAGATTTAGAGACAACCATATCCTAAAGAAATGCAATACAACATGCTAAGATCACTGTGAAGTGAAATAAAGGGAAAGAGCCAAGTCATCTGAAGAAGAGCAAGCCAACCTTGCTGATAAGCAAGACTGCTGATAGTGATAAGAAGAGTTGTCCACTTGATAAGGAATGTTGTCCTATCATTGGATCAACCTTCAGAAGCCATGTCCAAGTCCTAACAAGAAGTCAAACATTGGGAAAAGTGCTGGAGAATGAAGACAAAGTCTTACAAGCCGTTTATTACCTAAATGAGGACATGTCACTATCAAGAATCTGTCTTCCAGTTTGAAGAACTAAAAGAAGACATTTATGGACATTGGAGGCTGCCTCTCCAACGGGCAAATCCTTCATTTGTTTATAAATACAGAAGTGTGAAGACCATTTGAAAGCATCCAACTAACCTCAACAGAATCCAACTACTCAAGTATTCTGAAGCTCATAGAACCTTTTAAAAGCTTTCAAAGACTATCTTAGTCTTCATACACTTCTTCTAAGTTGTACATCACTGTATATCCATACAAAGCTTAGAGAGATATCCTATCCTTATACCTTGATCTTCATTGTAAAGGATATCTCATTAGTTGGAACCTTACTTCAATCCTTACCCCTTTCAAGTGAGAAAGTGAGAAGGTTGTTGTAGTAGAAGTGGTAGGAGCTGACTGTTGAGAGAAGAACAGTTCAGTTCTGAGTTGAGAAGAGGGTACTAGGACTCTAGACATCCTAGGGATCAATTCACCAAGGAGTGGTGTTCTTGATCAAGTGCACCTTGGCACTATAAAACAAGTTAATTCCAAGAGAGAAGGAATTATCCTGTTAAATCAGGGAAAGTGGATGTAGGAGCTTGAGTCTCTGAACCACTATAAATCTCCTGTGTTGATTTACCTTACAAGTACTTACATTCATTCAACACTGCACACAAAACTGATCTTTCAAAGATATCTATTCAAAGACTGTGCAAAACTGATTTGGACAAGTTCCCTGAAGCTTAACTGGACTGTTTTGGATTGACAAAGTGATTTCAGAATCTTAAGGAGTCTAAACTTAAAGGGCCAACCACTATTCCGCACATATAACTCCTTTAGATAGTTATTCAACTAAGTACTCAATAGTACTTAGTAGATTGATTATCTTAGAAGAGTTAATTATCTTCAGCAGAGTTGTCCAAGACAACCTTGCTGAGCTCTGGTTTGATCAAAGTTGAAAAGAATTGCATACAAGTGTATTCCCCCCCCATACACTTGTTATATACTCCTTTCAGGACCAACAAGTGGTATCAGAGCAGGGGTTCAAAGACCACTACTTCTGAAAATCCATCTTGATTTTCAAAACTCACATATTTGGTGTGGTCACTGAACTGATCTCTATCTGAAATCCATCACTTATTGACTGACTGATTATTATTGAAATATGGCCAACAACAATGCTGTTCCTCCACCTGCTGTTCAAGGATTGGACAATATGGCCACAAATCCAGTCAACCACATTTCTCATCACAAACTGCCCATGTTTTCCATAGACAATTATAATTTCTGGAAAATTAGAATGAGGGCTCATCTTGCATCTCTTCACACTGATATGCTTAGAGTAATCACAAGAGGACCTTTTGTGTTTACTCAAACTAACCCCAGACTGACAGATGAGCAAAGAGCAGATATAAGGGAATTGATTCCCAAAGATGAGGATGACTTCACTGCTGATGAAAAGAGGAAAGATAATTTGAATTATCTTGCCATGAACACCCTCTATCAAACAATTCCAGATGCAGTTATGGGTAGAGTCTACCACTGCACCACAACCAAAGAAATTTGGGATACCCTTGCTGAAATGTGTGAGGGCACTGAAAAGATCAAGGAGAACAAGCTCCAAGTTGCTGTGCAGAAGTTTGAACAATTTTCAATGGAGACTGATGAGACCATTGACAAATTTGCTGGTAGATTCACTGATGTGATGAATGAGATTAACTCATTGGGCAAGGTCTACACCAAGAGAGAGGTTGGATTGAAAATCCTGAGAAGTCTCACTCAAAAGTGGGATGTCTATGCTGTAATGATGCAGAATACCATAGATCTCTCCACCATGCCCATGCAACAAATATTCTCAGAACTCAAAGCCTATGAGTTTGACCTCAATAGAAGAAAACCTGTTGAGGAATCTTCAAATCCTACTAAGGGAGTGGCATTCAAAGCCAAAGTTGCTGAACCTGAAATGCAACCCACTCCCAGATCATCAAAGACAGTCTCTAAGACTGAAATGAAGGAAGAACTAGCCTTGATGGCTAGAAGGTTTGACAAGCTCAACACAAGGTTTGGTAGATACAAGAAATTCTACCAAGACAACAAATTCAGGAGAAGATACAACTCCCCTGAAGATCAGGATGAGGACAAAAAGCCTGAAGAGAAAAGATCAGAGGACAAGTCCTCTGATAGGAGAAGATCCAGTAGAGCTGATCCTTCTTCATCTAAGAGAAGAGAAGAATCCAAGAAGGATGATGATGAAGACCTGTGCTATAATTGCAAAAAGAAAGGGCACTTTCAGTATGACTGCCCTGAATTGAGCTCTAAAGAAAGAAGAGAAAGGCAAGCTAAAAGAGACAGAAAGTTCACCAATAGAAAGGCCATGATGGCTGGTGAAGAATCTGATAGTGCTGAGAGCTTCAACTCTTCTGATGGACTATTCTCCAACAGTGAAGATGATGATGATGTTTGCAACATGGCTCTTGAGGATGATGAGGTATCCTCTACTTCTAGTTCACCATCATTCATCTCACAGAACAATAGTGAGGTCAACTTGAAGCTTTCCCTTGGAAAGTTGATGGAAGACTTCACTTTGTTACAAGAATTTCATGATAACTGTGTGAGAGAAAATTAAAGATTGGCCATTGAACTTGCCAAAAACTCTGAGGAAGTTGTTGATGTCAAGTCTACTGAGTTGTATCAACAAGTCTTGAGAGAGCTTGAGGAAGCAAATCTCAGGATAGTTGACCAACAAAAGGAGATTGATGATCAACTTCTCTCTCAGAAAAGAAAAGATTTTGAACTTAAAATTCTCAATGCCAAATTTGAAAACCTCTCACATGAATATGATATTCTTAAATCAAGTGAAGAGAGCCTAAAATTAAAGATGTCTGCTCTGAAGAAATCCTCTAGAGCAATAGAGGAAATTCAGAGTTATCAAAGACCTATGGCTCAAAGGAGTGGATTAGGTTTTGATCCATTTGAATCTTCACCTTGTCTTAGTGTTGCTTCTACAAGTAACACTAAGAAAATCTTTGTTAAATCAGTGGCACAACAAGCTGAAAATGAAATAATTCAGCCACTGAACAAAGGAAAGGGCAAATTGAATGAAATGCCTACTCAAGTGTTTCAGAAGACTAGACCCAAACCTTTGGAAAAGGTCAAGGCTCCTGAACACAAGAGGAATGTTGGTCAGCAGAGTAGACCCAATGGAAGGGCAACTCTCCTGAACAATGTTCAGAGGAGTTATCCAAGGTATAATCAGCCTAGGCCAACTCATCTGAGAAAGCCTCAGCTGAATAGACCTAAGGACAACTATCCTCAAAGGCAGAATAAAATGAGACAACCAAAACCCTTCATGCCAAAGGGTAATGGTCATAAAAAGGCCTTTCCTCAAAGATTTCATCAAGTTGCACAAAGAACTCATAAGTTCAGGAGAATTGACAACTCCCCTGAAACTTACAGAGTTAACACATTCACACATACTTTCCCAAAGGCATTTAAGGGAAAGACAGTGTATGTTGATGCACAAGGAAATCAACTTAGCCACCTTGAATCAATCAGGGTTATTAGGCAAGTTTGGGTTCCCAAAGGTACAGCTAACCTCTCAGGACCCAAAACTCAAAGGGTACCTAAACCTATCTAAATGCAGGTACCATTGGGCCACAAGAAGAGGAACATGAACAAAAAGACAGCATGGTACCTTGACTGTGGATGCTCAAGGCACATGACTGGAAATAAGGAACTCCTCACTGACTTCATTAAAAAAGAAGGCCCAAATGTCACCTTTGGAGACAGCTCACAAGCAACAACAAAAGGTTATGGTACTTTGATGATTGGTAACATCAAAGTAACCAATGTATCTTATGTAGCTGGTCTCAAATATAATCTCCTAAGTATCAGTCAATTCTGTGATAAAGATTTTAATGTTGAGTTCTCAAGTGGAAAATGTCTAATCAAAGATAAGACTCAACAAATTCTATTGACTGGAACTAGGAAAGGAAATGTGTATTTTGCAGACTGGGACAAGTCTACTGATGCTGCATGTTTTATTGCTAAAAGTTCTAGTGAACAAAGTTGGTTATGGCAAAAGAGGCTAAACCACCTGAACTTCAAATCTATGAATAAACTTGCTAGAAATGCATTAGTTAAAGGACTGCCTAATGAGGTTTTCATTAAAGAACATGTGTGTAAGCCATGTCAAGAAGGAAAACAGATTAAAGCCTCATTCAAAGGTAAACCAGTCATCTCCACTGAAAGGGTACTTGAACTTCTACATATGGATTTGTTTGGACCAATTACCCCTTCAAGCATAAATGGTAAAAAATACACATTGGTTGTAGTAGATGACTTCTCTAGGTTCACATGGGTAGTATTTCTCCTTAATAAGAAGGAAACTCAAGTCAAACTGCCTGAACTTCTTAAGAGATTGTCAAATGAGAAAAGCCTTAACATTATCAAGATAAGATCTGATAAAGGCACAGAGTTCATTAACTCATACATCAATGAGTATTGTACATCTAATGGAATAGCTCATGAAACCTCAGCAGCTAGAACTCCCCAACAGAATGGAATTGCAGAAAGAAGAAATAGAACTTTAAAAGAAGCTGCTAGAACTCTAATTGCTGATTCAAAATTACCTAAGAGGTTTTGGGCTGAAGCTATAAACACTGCATGCCATACTCAAAAAGATGTTTGATTATTAAGGGGCAAGGCAAAACCCCCTATGAACTCTGGAAAGGAAGAATGCCTAAAGTGTCATATTTCCATATATTTGGTTGTAAATGTTTCATTCACAATAATGGGAAAGAACAATTGAAAGCTTTTGACAGCAAAGCTGATGAGGGAGTATTCCTTGGATACTCTCAAATCAGTAGAGCCTTCAGAGTCTACAACAAGAAAACCCTTATTGTGGAAGAAACCCCTCATGTTGTGTTTGATGAATCTATATTTGAGATCAGGAATGATCACTTGGAACCTGAAGAAATCACACAGAGGACAACCAGATTAAGCCTAAAAGACAAAGACACTGAATTCATAGATGTTGTTCAAACAAACTTACCTGAAAAGCTCACATTGGACAACAACCCTGAAGGCAACCTTCCTGAGACAAACCTCACTGATGGAAATGGTGAACTGAATGATCCAATCCCAGTTCACATCCAGGTAACAACTACCAATGAAGAAGCAGTTCCTGCTGAGGTAGTTAATGGGTCAAATAATCAAGGGGGAACTCAAAATGTTGAAAATGCCAATGTCCCTGACATTGAGGACAACACCCCTGATTATGATCCTGAATTAGATCCTGCATTAAATTATCCTGAATTCTATGATCAAAATGACTCACCTTCAGTAGAGGACAACTCTACTGAAGAGATCAGAAAAAGAAGGACTTGGTTATCTGACCATCCTGCTGATCTAATACTTGGTGATCCAAGTATTGGAGTCAAAACTAGAAGATTTCATGGTGAAAGTGCTCTATTCTGTTGTTTCTTATCAGAACAAGAACCAAGTGACATTGAGGAAGCTCTTCAAGATGCAAATTGGATCACAGCCATGCAGGAAGAACTCAACCAATTCACCAGAAATGAAGTATGGGAGCTGGTTAATAGACCTTCACATCAAGATGTTATTGGAACCAAGTGGGTATTCAAGAACAAAAAGAATGAGAATGATGTGATTGTCAGAAACAAAGCAAGACTAGTGGCAAAAGGCTACTGCCAACATGAAGGCATTGACTATGATGAGACATTTGCACCTGTGGCAAGGCTGGAAGCAATAAGACTCTTCCTAGCCTATGCAGCCCACAAGAGGTTCAAAGTGTACCAAATGGATGTCAAGAGTGCCTTTCTAAATGGAGTTTTGAAAGAAGAAGTTTATGTGGAGCAACCACCAGGTTTTGAAGTTGGAAACCAAGTTTACAGACTGAAGAAAGCTCTATATGGACTCAAGCAAGCCCCTAGGGCTTGGTATGACACACTGTCACAATTCCTCTTGGATCATGGATTCACCAAGGGAACTGTGGACAGAACTCTCTTCAGAATCTCTGAAGGAGAGGACATCTTGCTTGTCCAAATTTATGTAGATGACATAATTTTTGGATCCCCTAATGAGAAGCTGTGTGAGAAATTCTCCAAGCTCATGCAAAGCAAGTTTGAGATGTCCATGATGGGGTTGATGAACTTCTTTTTAGGTCTACAAGTCAAGCAAACAAAAGAAGGAATCTTCATCAACCAAGCTAAGTACACCAGAGAAATGATCAAGAAATTTGGGTGTACATCAAGCAAGCCAGTAAGGATTCCAATGAATGCTAATTGGAAGATGGATCTTGATGAAAGTGGTGTTCCAACCAACTCCACTGAGTATAGAGGAATCATTGGATCACTCCTCTATCTCACTGCCAGCAGACCTGACATCACCTTTGCAGTAGGTGTTTGTGCAAGATTTCAAGCAAATCCTAAGAAAAGCCACCTTGAGGCTGCAAAGAGGATCTTGAGGTATCTTAAAGGCACTGAGAATCTAGGCCTTTGGTACCCTGCTGATGACAACATTGAGCTAACTGGCTACTCAGATGCTGATTATGGAGGATGTAGGATTGACAGAAAGTCCACCTCAGGGACTTGTCAATTCTTGGGCAACAAACTCATATCTTGGTTCTCCAAGAAACAGAATACAGTGGCCACCTCCACCACTGAAGCTGAATATGTTGCTGCTGGAAGTTGTTGTGCTCAAATTCTTTGGCTAAGACAACAACTCAGAGACTACAAAGTCAACTCTACTGAAGTGCCAATTTTCTGTGACAACAATAGTGCCATTGCTATATCACAAAATCCTGTCTTGCACACAAGATGCAAACATGTGGACATCAAGCATCACTTCATTAGAGATCATGTGGAGAAGAAGGATATCAAGTTGGTGAAAATTCACACAGACCATCAAAAAGCTGATATACTAACTAAACCACTTGCAGAGGCAAGGTTCCTGGATTTATCAGCAGAGTTGGGTCTTCTTGATCCAGGGAAGTTGGACAAATGAGTCCAAAGAAGTTCATTGACTAAGGGGGAAATAAACTCAAACTTCAGCAGACTTGGTCAAGTCTACTGAAACTCAGAAAAGATGACATTACCTCTTCAGGACACTTGTCTCTTGAAATTCAGGACACTTGTCCACAGCCTTTCAGGAAACTTGTCCATGTAGGATCAGATAAGTTGTCCTAACTATCAAACCAAATTTTGGTATGATAAGCACCTATTTTTGGTGATCAATGCCTATTTCGAAATCTGTCCCATTGAAATACAGTTTTCACCTTTCTAGGATTTAATTTGTCTCCCACTCAAAAGGTCACTTTCCATGCATTAAATGCTAAGATTTAACTCTTGTTTGCATTAAACTTTTTGAGACATGATCTATCTCGAAAAACCCCCAGCCTTAAACAACATTAAAAAACCACCCACGTTTTGAATAAAACAGTTCTTTCACTGTTACATTGGTTTTTGACCATTGGATCAAAAATGGACAACTCCCTTGAAATCAATCCTAGCCGTCCATTTTGGATTTCCATTTTTGCTCACCTTTGAATTGCATCAAGACCTTACCAACTCATTGACAAACATTCTTTTTAGAATATTCACAAGTCTTAAGATCCCCACAAACACTTCTTCCCCAAGTATTCGAAACCCTAGCTCAAATTTTCTTCAAACTCTTTCAAAGCTTTCTCTGCAAATTTCAATGGCCCCCAAAGTTAAACCAGAGATGCTTGTTGATTTCTCCAACAAGGCTCTAGACCTTGACTTTGGCTACCTAAGCAACAGAAACAACCTTCATTTTGAGCCCATAGTATCCTTTGAGAGTGAGGATCCTGAGATTAAACCAACTCTAAGATGGCTGAGAAGAGCTGGTTTGCAAAAGTTCATGGAGGAAAGACCAAGTTCATGCTTGGAAGGTTACATGGCTGAATTCTTTGCCTTCCTTAAATGGAGAGGTCAACCGGCAGATGGTGAAGTGTCCACAAGGTTGTCATATACTGCAGAAGGAGAGGAAGAAGAGAGATTCCACAGAGTAAAATTCTCCTCAGAAGATCTGGATGGAGCCTTTGGATTGCCTAATGAGGGAAGGAATCCAGAAGTTTATGGCACTGGCCATGAAGATGAAATAACTCAAGAATGGCTTTTAGTTCCAGGCCCCATCTCTTCAACACAGAACAAGAAGACTCTCAAGCCAGAGTTTCTCAATCTCTTTGAGGTGGTTGCTAAGAGCCTCTTAAGCAACACTGGAAGCTTAGAGCAGGTCAGCCATCCAAGAATCAGAATCATGGCTGCCATTATTGATGCCAGTGACAAGGGCATCAAGTTTGATTGGAGGACCTTCATCATGTCTGAGATGATGAAGGAAAAGGCAAAATTCAAGGTGAAAACCCACAACAAGGTTGTGCTAGAAGGGAAAATCAAGTATTGCACCAGGGCAAGCTTGTTGATTGAGAGGTTTTCCCACTATTCTCAAATGCAGACCTTTGCAAAACCCCTCCCAGCTCAAAAGATCTTGTTCAGAAAGCTTAGCAAGAAAACTGAACAAAGAAGGATGCTCATGGCCAAACCTGCTGAAGAACAGGAGGAAGAGAAGCCTAAGATGAAAAAGAGAACAAAGGCCAGGGCTATCAAAACAAGGAAAATGTCTAAATTGTCCTCAAGAGAAGCCTCAGGAGCATCAGGTGAAGTTGATGACGTGGCAGAAGAGGGAGTGAGTGTGCCTTCTGACCACTCAGAAGAGTTGAGGAGGAAGTACAATGAGACTAGGCAAAAGAAGAAGGGTGATAAGAGAATCAGGGTAGATGTCCCTGAAAAGGAAGGAAGTGGAAGCAGTAGGGCCAGCAAGAGAAGGGCCAAACCTACTGAGAAGGTGTTGGAGCTGCAAGAAGAAAAGTCTCTTCAATTGGCTCTAAGGGAGAGCAGAGCTGAAAGCAGGACCAAATCCATGTCAAGGACTAATTCATCTGGTTCTGGAACTCCAGAATCCAAAGTCCCTGAAGTTCAACCTATAGAGGCCAACATCCCTGAAACTCAGTACCTTGAGCCCAACTCCCCTGAAACCCATGTTACCCCTTCCAACCAACCCATTACCCCTGTAAATCTCACTAAGAGATATTCTCCTGAAGGGAATGTGCAAAGAAGTGGCATAGATGTGCTTGCAGACTTAGCTGTAGATGAGACAAGACTCCTGTCTCCCCTTGACTCATCCATGCTCAATTATTCAAAGCTCTTAGAACATGCACTCAATGAGCCAACCCCCCTAAGTAAAGCCCCTTCAGATTCATTGCTCTCTAAAGCAACTGAAGTACCTTCATTTGAGCCTAACCCTTCTGAAGCCAACATCCCTGAACTTAACCTGCCTGAAGCCACTCTAGGAGAACCCAGAGCCAACTCCCCTATAACCCAAAGTCCCCATTCAAGTGGAGATGAGGAGGAGTATACTTATGAAAGTATGCTCAGAGGAGGAGCAAAGGCTACTGTGGACAGTTTGTATCCACAACTTGCTGAATTTCCAAGAATTCAGAAAACCTTTCATGATCTAAGGATGCTTGTTGATGTAAAAGACAAGTCTATGATGGAGATATCACAAGTCATCCAAGATAAGGGTGCAAACTGGTGGCAAATAGAGGAGAACAGATTGCTACACTTTGCTGGAGTTTCAAAGACAAGATTTCTCATTGATGAGGAGATTTTTGCAAAGCTAGTAGCTGATAAGATTGAGGAGGAGAAAGAAAGAAAAGCCAAGGGAATCAAACACCCTGACAGTAGCTCCAATGATGATGATTCCCCTGATGATCCATCAGATCCTTCAAACCCCAACCCTCCTGAAACCCCTCAAGCCAACCTCCCTGAACCCTCTCAACCTAAGTCTTTTGTAGCAGATAGACTTTCCAACCCCCCTAGAACCTACCATTGGAAAGGCACTGTGTCATCAGAGGTGTTAACCAAGGGTGGTAACACAACCAAAGACACATCTGCCAATGAAGGTTCTTCTGAACCCAAGGCACAGCCGAAAGATGTTGAGGTTCCTATATTAGAGGCTAGTTTGATTAAGGCCTATTCAGTGTCAGAGGAGTTGGACACTGATCAGCCCTTAATCATTCAGGATGACTCAGTGGCTGCTGAGATAAGCACTGTGATCTCCTCACAACTGCCATCTTTGAACCTTGTTGAAGGTGAAGATGTTGCAGGTTTAAGAGAAGGAGTTGAAAAGGAGAGGATAGTTGAAAAATCAGAGGGTGTTGTGGATGAAAGAGAGGTAGTCATCACTAAGATTGTGAGTGTACCACCATATGAGGGTGGAATAAGTGAGGAAGGACAGGTTATTCTTGAAGTCAAATCTGAACTTCAAGAATCCCTTGATGAAAGGAGGCCTGATTCCTTGAGTGAGAACATTATTAAAGAAGGGAGAAAAGAACAAGTTGAAAATGAGAAGAAGACTGCTGATGTATCAGAGTCTTATACAAAAGAAACTGAGGGAGATGAGTGCTTATTTCCTAACTTGTTTGATCAGTCTAATATTGCAGGTATCTCTCTTGACCAAATTTTTGCAGATGAGTTCTTAACAAATGCACCTATCCAAGTAGACACAGGCTCAGCTCAAGCCTTACTTGGGATGCAATCAGAGAAGTTGGACTCCTTGGCTCATCAAGTTCAATCTGCTCATACTGAAACTTCAGGAGCATTGAATGAGCAAGGCAGGACTCTAGCATCTGTGGAGATGAGGCTCACTGGCTCTGAAGATGTTGTGCTACCAACCCTTGAAGCAAGGATCAGTGGTGTGGAATCTGGTCTCCAAACCATTTCCACTGAAGTTCAAAATGCCAAATCAACCATGGAAGCCATCTCAGAGGAGGTCAAGAAAGAGCAAAAGCTGCTGAGAGACAATCACAATGCCAATGTCAAAGCTCTCAGGCTCACTGTCAAGCAAGCTCTTGGAAAGAAGACAGCACTACAAAAGAAAAGTGCTGAAGAGCAAAGGGTAGCTATGGTAAAAGCAGATTCTGAAAAGTTTTCTCAAGAGGTATTGGCCAACATTGCTGAAGGTGCAGTGGCCAACCTCACTGAGCTTCTTAAAGCCCAACTGGATGCATCTCTGAAAGCAACCTTGGAGGAGGTTGTCCAACAAAAGATGAAGCCTGTTCTAGCTTTTCTTAGCTTGAGCAGTGATAGAATGCAAAATATACATGATGAAAATGTATATTTGTTGGAAGAGATGAAGTCCCTAAACCAGGCCCAATCCCTGATGGCCTCAACAATGAGTGACCTCAAGCCCCAGTGTTTTGATGTTGCCAAAAAGGGGGAAAGGGAAAGAGCTAGAGCAAAAGGTGCCTTGGTGATTGGAAGCCCAGTCAAAGGAAAAGACAAAGCTGCTGAAGGAAAAGGAAAAGAGCCTGAAGTGCTAAACTTGGAAGAATTGGATGAAGAAGAGCAATTAGCACTTGCATTAAAGAACTCTATGGCCTCAGCTCAAGAAGAAAGGATGAGGTTACAGCAGAGACCAGGTGGTGAAGTGTCTGGTATGGACAAAGGTGATGAAGGTGTCCAAACTAGAGGAAAGATCAAGAGGGCAAAAGGAAAGAAAAGACAAGTTGAAACATTCACTGACTTTCCTAGCAGCCTTGATCTCCCACCTGAATTCAGAATTGATGAGGATGAGCCTACATCCAAGAAAGCCAAAACTACTGAAGAGCCCAAAGCTGCTGAAAAGGACAAGTCTTCTGAATCTGACAAAAGTGCTGAAGGTCCCAAGTCCACTGAAGACATTGAAGAGTTATTTGCTGAAGGATTTGGACCTAAACCCAAAAAGAAGACAACTGTCCTAGCCCATGATCCATCAAAGCTGTTTCATGAAGGGTATGGCAAAGACCCTGAAACACAACATAAACTGGCCATGATGAGGGCCCAAGAGAAAATGGACTTGATGGAAGAAGCTAACAGAGCAAGAGATGAGAGAAGAGCAAACTTTCAGAAACCAAGAAGGAGGAGAGCAACTTACAGCAAGATGAAGCCTCAGCTTCTAATCCCAATGGACACCAAATATCCACACTTGCATAAATGGGTGCCAATTCAACTGAATGATACATGGGAAGAGGCTAAAAGGGAGTTTGTCTATGACTATTATGTCATTGACAGGTGGAATGGAGGAGATGCAAACTCTGCCTTCACTGAGTTCATGCTAGAATACTACAGAGAATTGTATCAACAACTACTTGCAGCTGCTGACATTGCAAGAATTGAACTCAATGCTCCCAAGCCTATCATCTATATGCCTCCAAAGCTTGAAGGATGGATTGACCAAGCAAGGATCCTAAGGGAGTTCACAGAAATTCTGAAGCTGAACAAGATGACCCTTGGACCTAAAGGAACCAACCAGGAAGCCATGGCACTCAAGAGGAGAGTGTGGGCACAATATGGGATGCTGCCACCTCCTGAGGATGATCTTTGAATGGCTAAGTCTTCTGATTTTTTTTTCTGGGTGAAAAATTATCTTATCTGAAGATATTTTTGCTATGTTGTCAAATCTGCTGAAATTGGACAAGCCTGCTGATATGTGCATTGACATGCTGTTTGCTCTGATATGGTTTAGAATGATCTGATACAAGAATTGATGCATTCTACTTTAATATCTGGAATATCTTGTATTAGTTAGCTCTAGGTGTTAAAACTCTGATACCTGAAATAGTCTATTTTGCTCTGATCTTATGTTTAGTATGTATATCTTGATTTGTAATGATTCCATGCTCTGATAAGTTATCTTCAACTATCAACATACTTGTAATGATTTTATTTATGAATGATAGTTGAACCACTTTTGAATCAAGATACATTTTTAACAAGAAATCTCTCTATGCCTATCTGTGAAACCTACTTGCAAAAAAAAAAAAAAAAAAACAGTGAATACACTAACACATTATCTTTTCAGGAATATTGACCTTAGTCATATCTACTGAAGACATATGTAATAGGTGTAGACAAGTCACTTTTGCATAGAATATGTAGGTTTTGGCATCATCAAAAAGGGGGAAATTGTTGGGAATAAAATGATACATGTTTTGATTAAATACCAAAACCCCCTGAGACATGCCTAAGTCAAATTGATAGTGTTCTAAAAATGTTAGAACACATAACATAAGGCTAGATGAGAAGCTGGAATGTTAGGCAGCTCTTAAACAATTAGATGCACAATTTGAGGGGGAACCTATGCTTTGAAGATGACCAAGATCAAGTCCCCTCAAGGCTCAAATTCTGGAACTATCACTTATGATCAAGGACACTCTATGAAACATCAAATGCTCTGATCAGGAGAGTTGTCCAGAGAAGATGTCCTTATGCAAAAACAAGATTGTAAAGCTCAAAAGGACAAGTCCAATAAGATGCTCTGATCAGGAGAGTTGTCCAGAGAAGCTGTCCATATGCAAGACTGGTAAAATCAAAAGACAAGCTTAATGACTCTGATCAGGAGAGTTGTCCAAAGAAGCTAGCCATATGCAAGAACAAGTTTACCTAGCTCAAAAGGACAAGACTACTCAAAGGTTTTGATCAGGAGAGCTGTCCAGAGAAGCCAAATCTATGTGATAAGTGCTCTGATGCTAAAAGACCAAATATGCTGATCAGAAGAGTTGTCCAGAAAAGTTATCTCAGCATGAGTGAATCAGAACAGATGCTCTAAAGGTTGAAGGTCAACTATGCTGAAGATTTAGAGACAACCATATCCTAAAGAAATGCAATACAACATGCTAAGATCACTGTGAAGTGAAATAAAGGGAAAGAGCCAAGTCATCTGAAGAAGAGCAAGCCAACCTTGCTGATAAGCAAGACTGCTGATAGTGATAAGAAGAGTTGTCCACTTGATAAGGAATGTTGTCCTATCATTGGATCAACCTTCAGAAGCCATGTCCAAGTCCTAACAAGAAGTCAAACATTGGGAAAAGTGCTGGAGAATGAAGACAAAGTCTTACAAGCCGTTTATTACCTAAATGAGGACATGTCACTATCAAGAATCTGTCTTCCAGTTTGAAGAACTAAAAGAAGACATTTATGGACATTGGAGGCTGCCTCTCCAACGGGCAAATCCTTCATTTGTCTATAAATACAGAAGTGTGAAGACCATTTGAAAGCATCCAACTAACCTCAACAGAATCCAACTACTCAAGTATTCTGAAGCTCATAGAACCTTTTAAAAGCTTTCAAAGACTATCTTAGTCTTCATACACTTCTTCTAAGCTGTACATCACTGTATATCCATACAAAGTTTAGAGAGATATCCTATCCTTATACCTTGATCTTCATTGTAAAGGATATCTCATTAGTTGGAACCTTACTTCAATCCTTACCCCTTTCAAGTGAGAAAGTGAGAAGGTTGTTGTAGTAGAAGTGGTAGGAGCTGACTGTTGAGAGAAAAACAGTTCAGTTCTGAGTTGAGAAGAGGGTACTAGGACTCTAGACATCCTAGGGATCAATTCACCAAGGAGTGGTGTTCTTGATCAAGTGCACCTTGGCACTATAAAACAAGTTAATTCCAAGAGAGAAGGAATTATCCTGTTAAATCAGGGAAAGTGGATGTAGGAGCTTGAGTCTCTGAACCACTATAAATCTCCTGTGTTGATTTACCTTACAAGTACTTACATTCATTCAACACTGCACACAAAACTGATCTTTCAAAGATATCTATTCAAAGACTGTGCAAAACTGATTTGGACAAGTTCCCTGAAGCTTAACTGGACTGTTTTGGATTGACAAAGTGATTTCAGAATCTTAAGGAGTCTAAACTTAAAGGGCCAACCACTATTCCGCACATATAACTCCTTTAGATAGTTATTCAACTAAGTACTCAATAGTACTTAGTAGATTGATTATCTTAGAAGAGTTAATTATCTTCAGCAGAGTTGTCCAAGACAACCTTGCTGAGCTCTGGTTTGATCAAAGTTGAAAAGAAATGCATACAAGTGTATTCCCCCCCCCCCCCATACACTTGTTATATACTCCTTTCAGGACCAACATTGATTTTAATGTTCTCAAGAAGTTCGAAGAAGAACTACTAGAGAAAGAGCAGATTGATGATGAAGACCATATCGCTGTAATTCATAAGAGACTCCTAGATGCGTTCTGTGTTCCAAACCCAGAAGGAGGTACTCTTTCAGATTAGTTTTTTTTAGTTTTTTTGCTCTGATACTTATTTGTTTTTGATATTTGAAGTATGTGTAATATCTACTGGTGTTAGTTTTGAATGAATGAAAAGATAACAACTTTTGATGTTAAGACAAGATAACTACTTAACTAGTCTACTATTGAGAAAGGGTCACACTTGCGTACCCCCTAGTGCACCATACCCCCTAGTTTTAATTTTGATTTTTTATTTATATTTTATGTGCACCCATTAATTTAATGAGTTCACCCCTAAATTATATTTTTACTACAGTTATCTGCACCCACTCATTTTATGAGTTCACCCCCAAATAATTTCTTTTTTACAACAATTATCTACACCCGCTCATTTTATGAGTTCGCCCCCAAATTATTTTTTTACCACAGTTATCTGCACCCCGCTCATTTTATGAGTTCACCCCAAATATTTTTTTACTACAGTTATATGCACCTGCTCATTTTATGAGTTCACCCCCAAATCATATTTATACTACAGTTATCTGCACCCGCTCATTTTATGAGTTCACCCCAAATCATTTCTTTTTTACAACGGTTCTCTACACTCGCTAATTTTATAAGTTCAACCCTAATTTTTTTACCACAATTCTCTGCACCCACTCATTTTATGAGTTCACCCCCAATTTTTTTTTTAAATAATTACATTTAAAATACTATATTATCTTTTTATTAATTTACACAAAATATAATAATAAAATCAACCATAATTTATACATTTACAATATGTAGTCGAGTCATTGTCGAGTTACCGTCGATTCACCACTAAATCACCCATATTTTAGAAAAAGAAAATCGTAAAAACATAATTTAAAAAATCTATCAAAATAAGGCACAAATCTCAATTTTTTTTCTTTTTAATTTTTCTTCCCATTTTCAGTTTTTATTCAAAAATTTTTATTTCTTCATTTTTTTCATTAGTATTTTTTAAAATTTTAATACAAAATAATATTATATGTATGATTTTATTATACTCAATAATACAATAAGTAATAATCAGTAATACACTAATACCATTAAAAATAATTAGTACTCCAATATCTTATACAATAACAAATAATTACACATAACTAATTATATTAAATAATACTAAAATCAATTATTAGTAATACCACGAACAGTAATCGGTAATACCATTAATATTAATCAATAAAATTTTATACAATAACAAATAATTCCACACATCCAATTATATTCAATAATACCAAAAACAATTATCAGTAATACAATGAACAGTAATTAGTAATATCATGAACATTGATCAGTAATATCTTATACAATAATAAATAATTCCACAAATCTAATTATATTAAGTAATACCATAATCAATAATATGTAATACCATAAAAAATAATAATAATAATCAGTAATGTCTTAAACAATAATAAATAATTTCACACAATCAGTAATACCACAAACAATAACCAGTAATACCACAATTAATAATTAATAATACCGTAATCAGTAATCATTAATTTTAATTCATTTGTATATTAATAGTAATACTACAATCAATAAATAGTAATATCAGTACAAATAACTAATAGTACCATAAAAAAAAAAGTGGAGGGAGTGCAAATCGGGGTGTACTAAAGAAAATAGGGGGTGCACATTACCAAACCCAATTGAAGGGAACCCTAGCCCAATGGGAGGGCACCCTAGGTCAGCAGTCGTCGTTTGAGATTTCATCAGCAAGGTCACCGGCTTTGAGTGTCGGCCGGTTAGAGATCCATCGGCAACATACTCACATTCCTCCGTCGGGCTGCCGTCAGCCGGAGGAAGAGGATGCACAGTAGCATGATGAAGAAGACGGACAAAGCAATATAGCTTCGATTTAGGCAGAGATGAACGACGAGAGAGAGGCGGCGTCGATCCGAGTGTTGCAGGCGAGAGCCATTGATGCCGAAGAAGCTCCTGGATCGCGAACACAAGGGAGATTGATCGAAGCAGTCGCGTCGGTGGTCGAAATGAGAAGAGAATTTTGGCCGCCATGGATCGTTGCCGAAATGGAAGATGATGTCGATTGTTATGGAAGTGAAGAATCGCGATTGCGATTCGAATATGGGTCTTGGGCTTCAGCGGCCGGGACGGAAGCGCCGCCGTCGTCGTCAAGGGGGTGGTCGGGCATGGTGGTGGTTGGGTCACCCGCCGATCGGCATGAATTTTCGGCAGGCCCTTTACTCATCAAATTAAAATTGAAATTCAAGTGCACTACCGATCGACTATAACAAAATCATGCCTATAATATTATATTGTATTAAAATTTAAAAAATACACATGCAAAAAATGTAAAAGAAATGTAGGAAAATTTAAAATAAAAAAGGAAAAGGAAAAAAAAAAATTTAAATGGAAAAAGAGTAGGGAAAAGGAAAATTAAAAAGTAAAAAATCGAGATTTATGGCTAATTTCGATTTTTTTTTATTAATTATATTTTTATGATTTTTTTAAAAAATATGGGTGACTTGGTGGTGAATCGATTTTTTAGAGTTTATTTTATTATATTTTGTGTACATTAATAAAAGGATAATATATTCTTTTAAATGTGATTATTTTTCTAAAAATATTTTGGGGTGAACTCATAAAATGTGCGAGTGCAGATAATCGTGGTAAAACAATAATATGTGGGTGAACTCATAAAATGAGCGGGTATAGATAACTGTGGTAAAAAATAATTTGGGGGTGAACTCATAAAATGAGCGGGTGTAGATAACTGTTGTAAAAATATGAGTAGGAGGTGAACTCATTAAATTAGTGGGTGCAGATAAAATATAAATAAAAAATCGAAATTGAAATTGGGGGGTGCAAATCATTATTGGGTGAACTAAAAAAATTTGTGGGTGCGAGTTTATTGAGGGTGAACTGAGTAAACAGATGGGTGTGTGAATGGAATCTGAGGCCCAGTCCCAAGGAAGGCCCAATAGCTGGAAAATCATAGGTAGGGGGCATGGTGCATCCAAGTGTATACAAGTATTTGCCATTGAGAAATATTCAAGTAGTTTTGGCTTCATCAAAAAGGGGGAAATTGTTGGGATATGAATCCTAGACAAGTCCTACATGATGATTAAAAGATGAAGTTTTGATAAGCCAAAAGTAGTTTGAATATTTTCTAAGTGTTGACTGATCTAGTCTAGTTGAGTTGAAGTCATCTTGAGCAAGACCAGTAGAGTTCACATAAGTTCACATGAAAAGATAAGGGTTGTTAAAAGACAAGTACTTATATGTTCGTATATACTTCATATGTATTTATATTAACTGTTAGATTGTTATTGAGCTATAATAGATGTATAGAGCTCATGATATTTGAATGTAATAGATAGATTCATTGTATAGTGTTTTATAAGTTGACTAAGCTATAAAAGCTTAAAGTAATGTAATAGTCTTGATAGATTAGTATAGTCTACTACTAAAGATTGCACGAGAAGATCAGACAAGAAGAGTTGGAGTCTACTACTCAAGACAAGGAGGACTACAAGACGAAGACAAGTGCATCTACTAGACTACACAAGACAGGTCAACTCGAAGTTAGTTACAAATACGCGTGTAAAGATAAAGATGAAGAAGTTAGTTATGAAATAACTAATTCGTAACAAGAAACGCGTGGATGGATAAGAAGATTCAGTTAAAGTTAGTTTTCAAGAAAAGTTGGTTACAACTGCCTAAGTTCTTGAAGATCGAAGTCTATAAATACTTCAAGGTGTTGATCATTTGAAGACTACTGATTGACTACTGGAACTCGATATACTGAAGCGAATTAAAGACATATTCAAGCGAATTACTCTCAGAGTTTATTGAAGATTCAGAAAGAAGCCAGAAGACAAGTGAAGAATCAAGAAGGCTACTATTGAAGAACAGAGAAGTTTTTAGTTTTTGTTTGTTGTTTTTATCAAGTTGCTAGTTGCTTGTTAAATAGCTAGTTAGATCATAGATATATCTGGTGGTATATTCTTTGAAGATCTAAGTCTTCTTCTTGGGACTTAAAACACAGGAACATACACTTTGTACCCGATTGGAAGAGTTTAGTGGAAACATCACAAGAGAGTGGACGTAGACAAGTTGTCGAACCACTATAAAATCGTTGTGTGTTGTTTACTTTACTGTTTGTTTGTGTTTATTGTTTAATTGCTTAATTGTTTACTCACATAACTGAACTAGACAAGTTGAGTATAGAACAGAGTTCTCGAATTAAGAAGTTGAGTATAAACTTAAATTGGGCTCATTGTTAATTTCGTATTTCCGCATATTGTATTCTGATATTTCGATAGATTTTTGAAAAGTCTATTCACCCCCCCTATAGACATTTTCACTAGCTTACTCGTTATTAACTCAACTTTGGGGACCTACAAGAAAGTAGAAGTTGGGCAAGCATATGGTGATTGCATAGCATGACTTGGTTGATGAGTGCATTAATATCCTTAATTTGTTTGTGTGTTTGAGAGAAACACTCCATCATGTGAGTAGAGGATTTGAACATTTGGATTATGTTTCCCATTCACAATGTGTTGTGTGTTTATGCATTCTTTGATCCATGAGTGTGAATTGCAATAATGAGTCTATGACCTTCATTGAGAAATGCACTTTGAGAAAGAGATATCATTACATCTTACTTTACATGTGTGAATTACATTGAATATTCCATTGTGATCATTCCACCCTCATTGCTTTAAGTGTTTAGTTGTTTGAGGACAAACAACATTTTAAGTTTGGGGGAGTTTGATTCGGGTGGAATTTACGCTTTTTAGGGGCACATGTGAAGTGTATTTTGATGTGGATTTCATTGAATTATGCATGGAATATGATTGTTTAAGCCGAAATGAGAGAAAGGTTGTGTTTTGTTGATTTTGTAGGTAAAACGATGGAATTTGGAGCAAAACACATACCACGAGTGATCGCACCGGAAAGAGGAGTGCACGGTTGGATTCGTCTCAAAAAACGGAGTGGATTATCCAAAGGAATCGAGTCAATCCGACACCCGAGGCGAAAGTTATGCATGAAACGAGAAGAGGAGGCAACTCGGCCGAGTGAGGTTACTCGGCCGAATCTGCAACTTTGGCCTCTACTGCGCACTCGGCCGAGTGAGCTTACTCGGCCGAGTAAGGTGGAATGCGTAGCCCCTGAATTGGACATCACTCGGCCGAGTAACCTCACTCGGCCGAATCTGCGAGTTCCACATTTTCTGCGCACTCAGCCGAGTGATCCCAACTCGGCCGAGTCTCGGCTGGAAGAAGTCGCAACACGCTTTTTAAGTACTCCACTCGGCCGAGTGACCCCAACTCGGCCGAGTAACCCCATTTTCGGTGCCAAACTTGTATTTTCTCCATTTTTGAGGGATCAACTTGCAAATATGCCATCCAAACCCTTTCCCAACACTATATAAGTCCCCTTTCTTGAAATCCAAGACATCCTTCCCCCAATCCACACATAGTTACACATATTTGGAGGTTTTTTGGCCATAACTTCTTCATCTCTTCATCAAATCAAGGAAGAAAGGATGCAATAGCTCCCAAATTCCATTCCTTACCACATTCTAGACTAAGCTTTCTCTTTATTTTCCTTTTTATTTAGTTATTTCATTTGGATTTTGTAATTTGATTATGTTAGTAGTTAGCTAAACACTTTTGTGGTTCTAAGGCATTGTAGAGATTTGGATTGATGTTTATGAGTAATTTCTTGCTTTAATTGGTGTTTATTTCTTATTTGCATATTCAATTATTCATTGCAAAGCATGTTGTTAGTGGCCATAATGATTTGCTTGATCTATTGTTAATTGGGGTAGTATCGAGAGATTTATTCCATTTAATCGTATGTGAATATGCAACCCGGTATTATTATGATCTCGAGAGAGGATTAATTATCGGAGAGGGAATCGAACGGTCTTAGGAGTTATTTTAGATGGTGTAATGTTTGTGATGTAGACATACGAGCTTATATTACATTGCGTCTTTGGATTAATTTGTATCGAGAGATCGATTAGTTCTTCTTTTGCGACCACCTTATATGAGATAACCTTAATGGCCCTTTAAACGAGATAACTCTCATAAACGGACATCTAAATACTACAATTGCCTTGGAACCCACCTTCTTTCTTTGAGTTACATCCGTTTTACTTTTGTTTTCTTACTTTGCATGTTAGTTGATCGATTTTGTATTTACTCTTCGTTACTTATTAGTGACACATTGTTAGGTAATCTTAGAGTAATTCACACCACTCAATTTATCGATCACGTCTATTTAGAACTCGATTAGCAAACTACCCTTTTACGCTTAACCTCCCTGTGGGATCGACCTCGTGCTTATCACGCTACGATAGACACCGTACACTTGCGGTTGTTTATTTAGTGTTGCATATCACGTGTATCAGTTACAAAAGGTTTCGAGTGAATTGATTTCACACTGGCGGTCGAGTGAGCCCACACTGGCGGTCGAGTGAATTGATTTCACACTGGCAGTCGAGTGAGCCCACACTGGCACCCGTTTGGGATCTAGAACCCAGTTTCGTTCTGATTTCCAATTTCACTCGACCGGCCGTTTGGAGTCACTCGGTTGACTGAGTCAACTTACAATTTCGGGGATTTTTGCAATTTTGAAGAACTTCAAGGACCTACTTGTCAATTTCATCTCACACACTTATGGAAGCTTTAAATACATCCCAAATCAGATTGTTGAGAGGGTTTTTGCCTCACTTCTACACACTCAAGCCCTAGTTCATTTTCCTCCAACATGTGAGAAATAGAGGAGCAATTACCTTAGGTTTGAGGAGCTTATCTCCTTAAACACACTCTTCATTTTTATGCTTTCTTAGTTTAAAATCATTTGGGTATTTTATTTTCATGTAAGAATGGAGAAATTACAAGACTCTCAAGGTGATATTTTTCTTTTATTTAAGCTTTGTTTGATAAATTTCTTGTTTATTTCTATTTATTTTGGTGTTTTAGCCATGGGTGTTTCCTCAAACACCATGGACTAAGCTTTTTATATTTTGGGTGTTTGAAACCATGTGAATATTGAATGTGTGAATTGTTTAAGCTTTGATTATTGTTGATATTTGGATTATTGCTTCTCTTATTGAGTTTTACAATGAAAATCACAGGTCTCTATTCAAACAAAAGTGACATTCAGGCTTACAAATGAAAGTACTAAGTTCCAGTTCAAAAAGAATATATATATTTAATTATTATACACATGTGTGTGTCTGAAAGAGAGAGAGTTCAGGGACTAAAATAGTTTACCCCTTTGATAAATATGAAAACTAAGGTAGAAGTTGCAAGTTATTTTTGGATCAATAAGGGTAGTAAAAGTTCTAGACTTTTTTTGCTAATAATAGAAACTCAGGTTTTGATGTCATGTTGTGTTGAACAGCGAACCACAATGTCGTCCTTCATTCTATGAATTAATGGAAAAACTGAAAGAGCTGTAGAAACAAAGTCAAGGTGGGCATGCAGTTAGGGGAGATTCCCCCGAAAAAGAAGTGTAGATGCAACTGAAGTACATTCGTGATTGTACAGTATATAGGCAGCAGCACACGACGTCCAGCCCAAGCTTGTTGCCATCGCTTGTGGTTTTGGATTGAAACAAGTGAAGGGCAGATAGCGCTGAAAAGATTGTTCCATTTGAGGTGGTAGATGTAACTCCCTTCTTTGAGGGTGATGACACTTGTTAATGCCTTCAAATTGGCAATGAAATATATATATAACTGATGAATAGTGATTGTGTATGTTTGTTTTGGGATGTTGAGTAGGATGAGATGTAACTTTATGTAAAATCAATTGTGTAAAAGTGTGTGATGTTGTATTATATATTACAACTTTATGTCAAATCAATTAGTAAGAGTGAGTGATGTTGTATTATTATAATAGTAGAATATATAGATATTTTTAGGGGTGGATGTAATTGGATGTTAAAATCCGGATGTGAAATTTCGAACTAGAACAAGACGGGGGACATTACGTTCCACGTCCGGACGTGTGAGTCCCAAAACGTGATTGTACAGTATATAGGCAGCAGCACACGACGTCCAGCCCAAGCTTGTTGCCATCGCTTGTGGTGTTGGATTGAAACAAGTGAAGGGCGGATAGCGCTGAAAAGATTGTTCCATTTGAGGTGGTAGATGTAGCTCCCTTTGAGGGTGATGACACTTGTTAATGCCTTCAAATTGGCAATGAAATATATATATGAAAAAAATGATACCCTTGAGGGTGTCAACTGTCAACACTCGAGACTCGTGTAGATGCCTTCTGCAATATAATGATTTAAAATTTTAATCATCAATTAAGAAAGAAAAAACAAAGAATTATTTATGTTTCTCAATAGACTCGGATTTACATTGACAGGATTTAAAAGAGCAATGTGAAAGAAACAAACAACTTCAGGGGTTGGCTTATGTGACACAAAGTTACACAAACAAAAGGTAGAAAATGAAATTTACCTATTCAATTTGGCAAAATTGGCAAACAGAATTGGAGAGACAATGATGCTACTTCTGACAAACTTATCAACCAGAGAAATGGCCTTTACAACAGTTTTAGATTTTCTCGGTGTATTCACATAAAAAATGTATAAATTATAGTTGCATATATATATATAGAAGCTGACATTATAGAAGTTAAATAATTGGAGGATTGCAATCTCAATTCTGAAGGGCTAGCAACTAACTATTCCAAGTTCGAACGAATAATTACATAATTGGTTCCCTTAAAAAAAAACCTAATAAGTGAAAAGGTGGGGCTATCAACACCCCCATATGTGTTATTCACACCCCAAATTTATTTGAACAAAAATAGATATAATTAAATTTACTAAAATATCCTTTTAAATCTTTTAAAAAATTATAAACACACCACTAATAATTATAAACACACCTCATTCTTCAACTCTCATTTAACCCTCATTCAATTATTTTTACTTTTAACATAAAAAAAAAAAACTTTATCCTTAAAACCATTCCTTCATGCATAAACCCTCCACATGATAAAATAATCACAACAAACATGATTATGTAAGAAGAAAATGTGATGGGAAATATTAATATAAGTATATTTAATGTTTTTTACACTTTTTTCATATTTTTTTTACACTTTATTCACTTTTTTTGATATACCAGTCGCCGATGTGTTCGACCGAAATCGTGACCGAACACATCACTGTGTGTAAGGCCGGAATGGCCGAACACATCACTGTTTGTATGGCTGGAATGGCCGAACGTATCATTGTATGTACGACCATTACCGGCCGAACACAACATTTACTAAAATTCTTGAACATTATTTTCAGAAGCACTTGTGGTTTCTAATATAATAACTACTGCCTACTGGTTGCTCATATATATATATATATATATATATATATGCTAGATTAGATTAATGATAACAATAGATTTAGTGGGAGATAATATGTTAATGACAACAATGTATGGTACATCCAGCGTTCGGCCATATATGGCCGTGCAACTATGGAGTGTTTGTCCATTTTCGGCTGTGCACTTCCTTGGTTGTGCGGCCGTTTCAGCCGTGCACAAAAAGGAATGCACGACCACGAATTTGACCGAACACCTCCTTTACAATAGAACGAACAACAACAAAATGACGCAAAAACAAGACTAAAAACACTATTTTAGCATATCAAACTCAATTTTTTAATACAATTATTCCACAATGCATTCAACAACTAGAAAAATAGTGTTCGATCGTCTCTTCCTTTTCCAAATTTTTACCGCAATTTTTTTTTTTTGTTGGTAAGTGTTGGTAAAGAGGAAAGGGTTAATGGGGTGTGTGTTTAGTAAGAGTGGAGTTTTGAATGAAGAATGAGATTTTGAATAAAAAAGGGTATAGTAAGGAGAAAATGGGGTGAGTTTAGTATTTTAAATTGATTTTTAAATTTTAGTGGGGTGTGAATAACACTATTTGGGGTGTTGATTGCCCCTCCCTAAGTGAAATAATTGTAGAGAAGAATATTCCTAATAATAATTACTACCTATCTTTGCTTTAGCTAAAGATGCATGCATGTTGATAACTTCTTTGAGTCTTTCGGTAGATCTTCTTGTACTGCGCCACAATGTTGTTATTTTTCAATATCTGATAAAATAAAAAAATTGTCCAATTACACACATCATGAGAGACCCATCTAAACAAATTAAGCCTTGTAAAAAGAATGATAAATCACCTCATCCGAAAATTTCAAATTTCATAGGAAAATACTTTTACAAGAAAAGTAAGGCAAGAATAATTGTTAGAAATTTAACTGGATGATAAATGACATCATACGGAAATTGTGCACCAATTGTTACCAAAAATTTTGCGGATCAAAAGCTCATTGTGAATTCTTTCCAGTGTGACTAATTTATGGAATGGCAAATTTAAATACAAGCAGGAGATAGATTTTGTTACGAAGTAAGAATATGTGCAAAGAAGATGACTGGAACGAAGCTGTTTGAGAGTAATTGTAATAAAATGTAAAATAGTTAGGGCATACGATGTCGTTTTATGTGTATTTATTTGTAATTGTTTTTGTAAAGGTGATTAGGGAGTTAGTGTAAGTCGCGAGTGCGACTTTATACTTTGTAACTGTTTTTCGGCAGGGTCGGGTTATATGATTCTACCCTGAACCACATATCGTGTATCTTTGAATTTCATCTATGAAATAACTGCATTTTGTCCCTCCAATTCTCTCAAATTTTCCCTCATTCCTATTCTCGATCTCGTGAAGTGAAATCTTCAACGCTTGGTATAAGCGTTTAAGTGGCCTCAAAGCCAAGTTACCACGTTAATATTCAATAATGATATCAAATATAGATCGAATCAGCAAGCTTGAGTCAGAAATCGTACCAGTGGAAGCTCAAGCTGCTTCAATTGAAGGACGATTATCCGAACTATGCAACGAACAATTGAATAGTAAAAACGAGCAGTTTAAACGTTTTGATCGGCAAAGTAAGGATCGGGCTAAGGAATCGGAGTTGTTGAGGCAAAAACTAGCTGAAATGTTTAAGAAATTGAGTTCAGGTAAGAGTAAAGTTTGTGTAGTGGATAAGGAAATTGAAATCGAAGGAGAATGGTGAGGATGATCCTACAGTGCCAAATGTCAATTCATTTAACAGAATTGGTACTGGATTGTTACCCACGCCACTATCACCACAAACTAGATTACCTAATTCAGGAGGTTTTGGTGCTCCTAAAGGCTCATATGTACCCTCAATTAACAATCTAGAGTTGGAGCTATATAGTAACTAACTCAGCCAAAAGGTATGTCAAGCACCAAATTTTATTAAAATAAATTTTACTTTTTTTTTTTTTTTTGACAGATTAAAGTAAATTTTACCAGATAAAGGACAATTTAAAAATAAAAGGGTATGAACCTAATTTTTCAATTAAGAATTAAGCCTCACAAATTTATTTTACAATAAAAATAATTAACAATCAGTGGAAAGGTTAAAGAATAAATAGTACTCAACAAAATTTCATCTACCACTCCTTCTCGCCATTAGCTCCTCAATCTGAAAATTTAAAATAGAGGGGTGAGCAAACCACAACTCAGTGGGGACATATTTGTCAAAACTAAATACAATAAGCAATTAAATCATCAATTCACGTTAACATGTATAATCCCATAACAATTCAATAACATCACCCCGTTTATAAATGTCAAATTATATATACTCGTTTATAAAGGTTAGAAGACCTATTCTCGTTTATGGTTTATAAAGGTCAGAAGACCTATCCTCGTTTATAAAGGTCAGAAGACCGATCCTTGTTTATAAAGGTCAAATGACCTATCCTCCTTTATAAAGGTCAAATGACATATCCTCGTATATCTTTCACGTGAACGTCAAAATAATCACATATGACATTTAATAGTGACAAACATAATAAGTTAGAAATCATATTTCGCACGAATATCAAAATAATCACATATCGCATTTAATAATGACAAACAAGATAATAGAAATCCTCACCTAAAAGTTTAGTGAAATGATGGAAGTGTAGCTTTAATCCTCCTCCTTGTCGTCACCGTAATTTCTTGTTGAGGAGAAAATGTAATTTAGAATGAGATTTGTGTATTGAGAGATCGTATCAATGAAATTGTGGTCCGATGAATATTAAAGTGTCTATGGCAAGATCTCATATTTATATGTAAATAAAACTTATGGTTATTCGATTTTTTTGGGCGAAAATTTAATCCCCTGGAGCGCGAAGAAATTAAACAATCCACTGTTGCTCGCTCGAGCTGTGAATCCGAGTGTAGGGCACTCGCAAAAACAACCCAAGAAATGATTTGGGTCACTCAACTTCTTCGGGAGCTTGATCAACTCCCTTCTTCGGCCTCCACACTACTTTGCGACAACAAGAGTTCCTTGCTTTGGAGTCAAAACCCAGTTGCTCATAAATGAGCAAAACACATCGACATTGACTGCCACTTTGTTCGCGAATTGGTCTCCTCTGGTCGTCTCATCACCAAGTTCGTCCCATCCACTCTTCAGCTCGCCGACGTCTTCACCAAGAGTCTTCCTCGCCCCAACTTTGAATTGTTACGTTCCAAGCTCTGTGTTCGATTGCATCCACAACATCGCTTGACGGGGGTAATAGGGAATAATAATATAAGAATAATATCTTTTTATTTTAGTTCAAATCTTTGTATATATCTTTAATATGATTGTTGTATTTACCTAATTATCTCTTTATAAACACTCTTATAAATAGTGAATCATTCCTATCACATCATTAACATTGATCACATACTTATATTACTACATTTGGAATGCAATGTCTCAAAATACCACACCAAAAACACTAACAAAGAAGAGATATAATATCGATATTACTGTTCCGATCTTTTTGACATATTTCATAGAAAGAAGATAACTTATATAATAATGTTGTATTATGAGAAATTAGAGTGACAACACGCTGCTGCTACAAAAATTCATCATATCTTACATTATCACTTTATTTATAAAACAACATTTTACAAATATCTTTTAAAATGGACCTTATAAAAATTACTTTATAAATATCTTTTATTAAACTACTAGAGCATGGAATCAAAATGGATAATGTGATGTAGAACACAATGAGATCTCTCGCGGATCTTAAAGAGTTTAGTCCAAGTCGCATACTGAACATTTTTTCAATTCAAGAGTGATGGAGATACGATTCTTGATATTGGAAACAACAAGAGCTGGGTTAAAATTAGACTTGGGCGCGAGTGTGTGACCATCACTGAGGTGAAGGGAAGAAGAACATAGAATAAATGGAAAAACAGATAGGGCAAAATTCCTTGACTCGTGATACCATGTAAGATTGTAATTTCTCATCTTTCTCATTCCACAAAGGTAGCATATATACGACAAATTTATTTAAATAATACATTTTTGGGAGCCCCTCTTGGAAATGTAACAAAAATGGTTTCGTTTATGAAAAGGGGAAAAACAGAATAGGACAATTCACTCTAAGACTTTAAGATTCAAGCCAATTTTATTTGGTAAAACAATTAAGGACAAAATGAAACCTATATAGTCGATTATGCCCCTGTTTTTGAATTAATTAAGATTTTCAAATTCAATTAATTATGTTAATATAAAATTAGGAAAGTCAACATTTGAATTTTAAGTTAAACTGGAAGATATTTCTTCTAGAATCTCGCGCTGGTTTTAATTCAAAAGAAATCTTACTAAAATTTCACCCAGCTCATTTCAGTGCATATTCAGTCGGTGGGATCATCTTCAGAGAGGATTTCGAAGCTTTGGTTTGAAACGTGAAATCGTTATCGTTATAATATTATTTCCAGGTTTTGTTTACTGCATGTTTCTTATTTGATCATCAATGTTCTCAAAAAATGAAATGGGTTAAAATATATATTATGCTAATTGTTTTAAAATATGCGTCTGATATACTTTTTCGATTAACCATTGTTTCTATGGTGATTAGAGTTTTGTATAGATAAACGTCTTTCAAGAAAATATTTTTTAGTTTAAAATGCTCTGTTTTGTTAAGAGTCATACTCAAGTTTATGTTTAGGGCTTTGCATATTCATAAAAAAAACATAATCTGCATCGCATATTGGGGAAATTGAGTGAGATGCGCAAATGTTTTGTGTTGATTATTGTATTGTAGTATTTTAAAATTAGGTAAATCAATATATTGAAGTGTTCAGTCGCATATACACTTTATATTGTTAGAATAAAATAGTTATTGTTTGCATATTTAATAAGTGGTCTATAGCAGATGAAATTTGTGATTTTTTTGTATTATTTTTTTCAAAATTGATGGGTTATAGCAGAATAAAATTTCTTAATTTTAAAACCATATTACATTGTATATGCCATTAATGTAAGAATCAGGTATGGTTATCTGTGTTTTCTAGAGATATGAAAAAGGGGAATATGTCACTTGTTATATTATATGTATCTGTAACAAGTGTTTGCATGTGCTTTTTTTTTTGTGTGTGTACATATATGCAGATGGCAAGGGGGGAAAAAGGTGTGATACAAGTTAAGGAAGGTGGAAGAAATAGCAAAAAGAAAAGATCTAACAAAGTTGTTAGAGGATCTACAAGTAAGTGCTCATTATTAGATTATATTTAGATATGGTTGTTATGCAGGCGTAGTTTAAAGTAAGATTAAGTAGAGGTGACTGAGATATTTAAAACTGGCATTATATTATATGGAATATGTTTCTAATTCTTTATTTGCTTTATATTTTTTTAAGGAAAAAAGAATAAAAATGTCACCGTTAAGGTCATAAATGACCAGGGAAAAGGTTTGATATTATCACTTTCTTAAACAATACTTATGCAGTTTACTATATTATAGTTTGTATGTAATATATATAACTCACTTAACCTTGTTATTCAATATCAAGAAAAAAGCAAAAGGCTATGTGTTGCATGTTATTATCGGATGATTCAGGTTATGTTCATATATTGTAATGTTATTTGTGTTATGTAGCCTTGATAAATACGTGATATTGTATTACATCTATTAATATTAATACATATAGGCCTAGTTTGGTTTGCTTGATTAGGTTGGATTAGGCTTGATTGACTTTTTATTCCCAACGAATCAAATGTTTGGTTTGATTGATTGTGGCTCGGGATTAATGCGAGGCCCGCTAATTTTGTACTATTTATCATGCATTTGTAGGACTAATAGTCCTAGGGGAGGGGTGAGTTCATTTGTCCCATGTTTTCCCATCAATCAATCCAAACTAGCCCATATTGTTAGATTTTGAGAGTGATGTGGAGATGGAGGTAGACAGAGATGAAGACACCATCTCTGTTTCTGAAGGTAAAATTCATTCTATTTTTAATCAGGGTGGTTGTTTTTATTTTTATGTTAATATAGTTCCATATCTTAATTATTAGTTAATATTATATGAATTGACATAAGCAATTCATATTTCAGACTCTGATATCGGAGAATGCAATAGAAACAAACGTAGACATTTGAAGTTGAATATAAGAAAAGCGAAGAAAAATATTGGCAAGTGATGTATATTACAATTTTTATTTTTTTTTGGTAATTATGCATAACAATATTAACTCAAATTTGATACTTAACAGGTGTTGTGGGTGATAGAGGTGGAGAGTACTATTTTCGTTCGAATATGCGTACATGCTTCAAAGAAATGTTGTGTTTGAGATTTGCAGATATGCACTATGAGGAAATGAAACTAACACCTTTCTGGTTCTTGTTGGAAGCAATTTTAAAAAATGGAAGTGAGGAGATGATCACTAACTATACTAAATATGAGGAAGATGTGAGACAAATTGTTACAAAATATGACAAGGTCTCTGGTTGTTTCTTAATTGGAGCAGAGGAGTTGGATTTGAATATAAATGATGTAGAGCTAATATTGGGATTAACATCAGGTAACGAGAAGTTACCATTTAGAGTTGATAATTATAGGCACCCTGAATGGATTAGAAGATGCTTCGACGAGAGGTTCTTGAACAAAAAGCCTATGCCATCTTTATACCGTCCATTGATAAAGAACAAGATTCAAGAAATATAGCGTCGCACGGATAAAGAATCATTACAGGATGTTGCGAGGCTATTGAGTTGTTATGTTATGTGTGGTATTCTATGTCCGGTTAAGAGTGGTGCTTTACCATGGTATTTGACATTGTATTTGGAGGATTTTTATGATATGTGCAAGTATGATTGGAGTACATTTGTAATGGAATATCTGAAATATCATGTTAAGAAAAGCAAGGATACGAAGTCTGGTGGTTGTGCTGTGTTATTACCGGTAAGCATTTTCTTATATAATATACACAGACAATTTGTATATAACATTAATATATACTTACAGAGCCAAATTTAATTTTGTATGCAGTTTTGGCTTTGTGAACACTCTTCTTTAATAGATCCATTGAACGAGAAAGCTTTCCCAAGATTTTTGAAGTGAGATTTAAACGCTCTTAACGCTATTCTAGACAGGGGAATGCTGAACAAACATTCTAAGGTAATATAAATGTTAAATATTTTAATAGCAAAAATATTATTGAAATAGTTAATATTAAGATATTGTTGAATTTGTTATATACAGTTTTCACTGTCAACCACTTGTTTGAAAATAAATCCTTGGGAGGAAGAACAATACAATTCACTGCATGCATTCAGGGATAATGAAAGGTCAAATAGGATAACAAGTGTTGACAATAATCCTGGGAATTTTACAAATGCTCATGGGCAATCATGCGCAACTGCGAATGTAAATGCAAACGCTGAGTCGGTAGACAGGGAATGAGTTTTGCCAGGTAAAGAGCCAGTTGTAAATTTGGATATTGGATCGAGTTCAAAATTGAAAGGTGTAAGCATGGAGGACGGTCCTTCGTTTGATATAGGATTTGAGAATAATAATGAAATGGATGATATGGATGTTGATGAAACTGTAATGAGGGTGTGCAGTGATTTGAAAAAATCATTTCTTGAAGATCAGAATGAGATTGGTGTGATTAAAGAAAGGGTAAGTATTCCAGTTGAGAAGGTTGTAGAAGATAAGATTGAAACTGGTATGGATGATATGGTTCAGCTGAGAATGTGCAATGAGAAGTTGGAACTTGAAATAAAAAAGCTCAAGGAAGAATTAGTGAAGGAAAGAGCTACATATGCATTGGACAACAAGGCGAAAAACGCAATGATAACAGGACTGGAGCTTGAAATAGAACTGCTAAAGAGAGAAGTGGATATGCTTAACAGACCTTTGGAAAAATACACAGAAGATGAATTGATGTTAGAAGAACTTGATAGAGTGGAAAAAGAAGAGTTTGTCAAAAATTCAGGTAGTAAGGTTGTGGAGGAAGAAGTTTTGCCAACAGCTTCTGCTAGTAATGTTGAGGTGGGTTTAAAATGTGAAAAGGGTATTAAGTATGAGAGTCCACAAAGACCAACTGTTAAAGTTGGAAAAAAGAATAAGATTATTCGGTCTCCTAGTTCTATGGTTTTTCGAATCAAGGGGAGAACTTTTGCAAATGACAGAAAGCCTATTCTGATATCTCCTCAAGTTCTGACCAAAGAATTAAATTTGGTGCATGAGTTAAGCGATACTGAAGATTTGGAAAAAGAGGGCGAAAAAAAAGGTGATAAAGGACAAAGGAGGATCAAGACTCCATTCAACAGTTCTCTTCAAACGGTTAAGAATGCTCCTTCAGGGTTGAAGCATCTATTGTTTAACGAGGTTTATGATTACGGAAAGAGGTAATTTGAAACTTAAATTATATACAATATGGATTATTTAGGATGGGTCTTTTCTCCACAAGGTGTGTTTATTAAAATGTTTTTGTTTTATTTGTTTATATTTTTTCAGCCATTCAGTGTACGTGGGGAATGGTCCATTAACTGATGTCACTGTTCAAATGCTGATAAACTTACTAAACGAGATGACTGTTGACAATAAGGTTAATAAGCATTATATCATTCAGTGAAGAGCTTGTTGGGTCTGATAAAAAATTGATGCATGGTCTAACAACATACGTCGGTATTTCTTGTTCTTTTTGTTCGTTCTAAAATAAACAGGTTATAGATGCATGGGCTGATTGCATACGTTCAAGTGCATTGGAAGAGTATCCTGCTTCACACGGTGTCACGATACTGACTTCATCATGTTGGGTAATAAACTACTTAAATCTTACTATTATTTACTTATTGCATGATGAAACTAGTAAGATTTATATTTATACTTCTTATTTTAGATGAAGGCGTGATGACTCCCAGCAACTAATCTTTGGAAGTATGATTGAAAGAGTTCTTGAACAGAGTTTTGATAAAAGTACACTTCTATTCCCTATTATCATAACCGATGTTGGCAGAAGAACGAGAACAAATGTTACAGGGCACTGGACACTATTGAAATTGGAAGTGAGGAGTAGAGAATGGGCGTTCTATAACTCACTTCGTCCAAGGAAGGTTACATTTGTTGATCCATACTTGATAGAGGCTATTCATGTGGTAAATTGTTATTTTGTTATAATTAATTTTTAAATTTATTGAATATGTTAAATAAAACATGTGATTAATATACATTTATCATTCATTTGTGAAAATTACTAGGTTAAGTATGTTGAGGCGAAGTTGACGACGATGTTCAAAAAATCTTCACCTAATCATTAATTTTTAAAGATTAAATCCTCAGATCCTATTCAATCTGAGATTATGCAGCAGGTAAATGGTTCACTAGATTATGGCATTATAGTTTGCAGATTAATTAAATGCTTTTTCAAAGGTGAAGAACCTCAGAAAGGTGATTACGATGCTGATGCTGCTAGTGATATGCGTGTCCGGATGGTCGGGACATTTCTCAATCCGTTTATTTACAAATAGTTATGGGTGTTTCTTTTAAACAATGTTTGAAGTTATTGTAATAATCTTCTACGGATACAACTCTCTGACAGTCAGATATTTTGGGTTTTTGGATGTTTACAACTTTTTGAGTTCATAACTTATGAATTGAATGGCATTTTAATTTTCATCTACAAATGGATTTGATATTATTCTTAATAAAATATATGTAGAATTTAATATATATATATTCAGTGATATGTAATACACCGAGTATATTCATTAGATATAGATATATTCTCTATATTCATTAGATATATTCTATATTTATTATATGCAGTCTGTTGACAAACTAATTTCGGGATAGAAACTTATGTTATTTTATTTTCCAATTTTAATTTGGGTATATATGACATTATGCAAAATTAATATATTTTTTATTATTGCGTTACCAAAGTTAATAGTATAATTATGGTTAATCACCATTACTCAACAATTTCTCCTATTTATTGGAGACCTACGCATTACAGAGCACAACGGCAAACAATAAACATTACTTTCATTGCTTTTTCATTCCAATACCTATAATATTTAAGAGATATGAATCGTGAGGATAATTGGGATGTGAAAGGAGTGCATCGTGTAAGGTGCTATTGTGGAATCGATGCTAATATCGTAACATCTTGGAAGAATCAGAATGTGGGAAGGAGATTTTATGGTTGTGAATCGTACCCGTTGAGTTGTTCGGTTTAATATAGTTATTCTATGCAGTTTTATTAATTAATATCAATATTCACTTAGTATAACCCTACGCATATATGTCAATATTAACTTTGATTGCAAATTAATTTTATAGAACTCTGGATTCTGCAAGTTTTTTAGATGGATTGATGATCCATTGTGTGATAGAGGACAATGTATAATACATGGACTGATTAAAAAATTAAATGAGGAGAGAAATCAAGCAAAAGACTTGCAGATGAATTTCAAGAAGCTAGAAGATGAGATTGCTTGTTTGAAGTTTGAGAATGCGCAGATGGTGTCGTCTTTGATGGTTAGGGGCAATATTGTTGACAAGAAGACTGAAAAAGGAACCCTAAATTTATCATTGAGATATGTTAAATACATGTTACTTTTGTTTTTATGTTGGGTATTTTCGTATGTATGGATGAAAACAATCTGTAAAGTGCCAGGTGATGATATGCTTATGATAGATTAAACCTTCTCCGATATTGAATTATTGCAATAAAATCTTTCAATTTTAATTAAGTTATTTAGTGTATTATTGTTGTCCAAATGAAAATATAAAGATGTATTTTTTTTTTCTGCATATCTAAATTGCATTAGGTTACATACTAAGAATAAAAACATCAAATTGTTCATAAACTCGATTTTGATTTATAATTGAAATAGTATATATAATAAACAACAATTACATGACATATTTCACAAAAATAGAAGTTAAATAAATAAATTTTGTATTACATATTACTATATATTTTTTAGAAATGGAGAAACAAGACTAGGCAAAACACTGTATGTACGGTCGACCCCAGGTGCTGCATCTAACCCTAAAAATCCCAAATATATATATATTAAGAGTTGTGTCGTTCCTTATATATATATTTTTTATTTTTGTAGATGGAAGACTATTTTTCTATATATTGGTTGTAAAGTTAGCAAATGGAGCAGAAGTTAGTGGAGTGGGTCTATGATGACCAACACCTTTACGCAAAAGAAAGAGCAAACGCAAGAAAAATGAAACAAGTTGGGGCATCCGTTATTTTTGTAACATGAAACTTGGATACTTATAGCCTACAATTGCAAATATTTTGTACACGATCTAACTATGACTTTTAGTATGCTACATACTGTATATTTTTTCAAAATATTTTCTAGGATATTTTTGTTGCAGCGTTAAACACATTAGTTCCTAGAATATTTTTTAAGAATAATTTTCTCTCCCCACAAAGCATATAAATTGATAAAATTATTTAATAATTGAAGAATTCCTGAAGAAATAAACCACCAGCAAGGTTATCTTTAGCATACACCCAAATACAATAATTAATTGAGGTCCACTGGGGAGGTTAGAAGAGAAAACTTGATTGAGTTTTTTTTTTTTTTTATGATATTTAGAGGATTTTGATTTTTAGGATTAGAAAAGAAGAACTTGATTGAGTTTGAAAAGTGAGGAAGACGCAGAGAAGAACTCTATTGAGTTTGAGAGAATTTGATTGAGTTTCAGAGGCGGAGAAGATGTAGGGAGTTTTATTTTTAATTTTATAAAGTTTTATTTTTATTTCTATAAAGTTTAATATGATGTGGAAAATAAAAAAAATAAAAAAGAATATGTGTAATCTACAAGCTCCGACAAGCCACATAATCAATTGTTGGCCGGAGAAAAAAAATGTGTATCTAATTGCAACACGATGAAAGGTTGTGATTTTTTACAATAATCATAAAGGTCGTGATTAAATTGATACTGAGATTGATTAAAGGTAGTGTATTTATTTAGAATTAACCCTAAAATTAAGGGCAAAAGTGGGATTTTGTACTCTATTTTGGTCTTAATTGTTTTACTCAAATTTTTTGTCTTACTTTGTTTAAATGACTTATGATTGTCTTACTTTGTTAATAAACTCTTATGAAAATAGTCGCGTGATCACCACCCACGCCTGTGGCGTGATCACCATCCACGCTTCTATTTTTTATTTTGTATTAAATTAATAAAAAAAATAAAAAAAATAAGAAAGGCGCCAGAAACGCCTCTGACACCCCACATATAGTGTCCGGAGTAAAAGCAAAAAAACAAAAAAACAAAAAAAATTTAATAGAGACTCAACCGACAGGTGAGCCTCTGATTGTGACAAGACCCAACAACCAATAATTTTTTATTTGGGAATAAGGTATACCCAAATAAATGTTTACAGAAGAGAAAAGGCACAAAACTTAAAGTAGAAAATTAAAAGGATTCGTCCATGTATGAAAGGATTCGTTGCTGCTACTGGGGTATTTAGGTGATCTTCCTTTTTTCCCTCTATGAAAGGATTCGTTGCTGCTCCATAAGCACACGACGAACAGCCCAAGCTTGTTGCCATCGCTTGTGGTGTTGGATTGAAACAAGTGAACGGCGGATAGCGCTGAAAAGATTGTTCCACTTGAGGTGGTAGATGTAGCTCCCTTTGAGGGTGATGACACTTATTAATGCCTTCAAATTGGCAATGAAATATATATATGAAAAAAATGATACCCTTGAGGGTGTCAACTGTCAACACTCGAGACTCGTGTAGATGCCTTCTGCAATATAATGATTTAAAATTTTAATCATCAATTAAGAAAGAAAAAACAAAGAATTATTTATGTTTCTCAATAGACTCGGATTTACATTGACAGGATTTAAAAGAGCAATGTGAAAGAAACAAACAACTTCAGGGGTTGGCTTATGTGACACAAAGTTACACAAACAAAAGGTAGAAAATGAAATTTACCTATTCAATTTGGCAAAATTGGCAAACAGAATTGGAGAGGCAATGATGCTACTTCTAACAAACTTATCAACCAGAGAAATGGCCTTTACAACAGTTTTAGATTTTCTCGGTGTATTCACATAAAAAATGTATAAATTATAGTTGCATATATATATATAGAAGCTGACATTATAGAAGTTAAATAATTGGAGGATTGCAATCTCAATTCTGAAGGGCTAGCAACTAACTATTCCAAGTTCGAACGAATAATTACATAATTGGTTCCCTTAAAAAAAAACCTAATAAGTGAAAAGGAGGAGCTATCAACACCCCCATATGTGTTATTCACACCCCAAATTTATTTGAACAAAAATAGATATAATTAAATTTACTAAAATATCCTTTTAAATCTTTTAAAAAATGTATAAATTATAGTTGCACATATATATATATATATATATATATATATATATATATAGAGTTGCACTCTTGTGTACCAGTTACATGTATGTAACTACTATATCCAATCTAATATATGTAACTACTATATTCAATCCAATAACTCATTACAAATAACACATGACCTATTTACTATATCCAATCCAATAACACATGACCCATTTACTATATCAAATCTAATACAAACATTTTTTCATGGGCCTTTATTTTACTTGAATTAATTTTTTTTTAATTTTATCATTAAAAAATAATACTCTATTAATTTTTTAAAATTTTATTCAATTGATATTTATATTTATCTTTTTAATATTATTTTTTAAATTTATTTTTCTTCCTTTTTATTTTGTGTTTCAAATGATAATTTTTTTAACCTACTTTCTTTTTATGTCATAAATAATTATTCTAAAATTTTAAAGTGTAATAAGAAAATTTTAAAAATAATATTAATTGTTTTTTTTAAGTATTAAATAGTATAATAATAATTTGTTTTAAAAAATAAAACTCTCACCTCTCTTAGGCAAGTGTTCAATTTTATTAGTACTATTTTACTTTAATTAATTGTGTATAATTTTCACCTTGTCCTTTTAAAATTTTACTTCATTCCTTACAAATTTCACTTCGTTTTACATTGTTTAATTATTTTTTTCATTTGAACTTTCATTTTTTAATCACTTTATTTTAATTTTTTATGAATATAATTTTTAGGTTTATAAGTGTTATGATAACCGTTGATAAGTATTATGATATATTATTAGTTAATTTGCAGTATTGTACATATTAGTTCATATACAATATAATATTAATTTATATTGGTACATGTTTTAATTTTTTCGAGTTCACATACTTTATGGTAATAGTTCAAATATAGTATAGTATTAGTTCAGATATTGTATAGTACTAGTTCACATACTCTATGGTACTAGTTCAAATATAGTATAGTATAAATTCAAATATTGTATAGTATTAGTTCATATATTAAATACTCCATAATATTTTTATACCCACATTAATCTCTAGTACTATACAATATATTAACTAGTACTATACCATAGGCGTACTAATACTATATCGTATTTAAACTAATATTTATATTTAACAAAAAATACATAACTTAACACATTTATAATTTCAGGCATACCATGCAAATTAATACATCAATATTAAAAAAAATGATATTAACTAACTAGTAAGAAGAACAAAAGTGAGAATGAATCACACTGAACACACAATTCAATTAATAGATACGATCACACTCAATAAACATATGAATGCATCAACATGGCGATGACCCCTAAGAAAATAATAAAGCTGATGCAATATTATGCTGATTTCTTCCCCAATTCTCAACTCATTTAACTTTCTAAATATAAATTTTATTTTTCAATTAGATTATATTATTAATTAGTTTTAAAAGATAATATACAACCTTAAAAAACTTGTAACACCAGATATCATTTTAGAAATAATGAAGATATAACAAAATAATCTTAGTTATTATAAATCAGATTAAAGCTAGAAAGTGAGCATGTCATATTCATATATTTATACCCAAATTAGAAAAAAATTGAATTTTTTTAGTTTAGTTTTTTTTTCCTAAATTTTGGTCATTTTTTGAAAAAAAAAAAACTGGAAATTTTATTTCATAATTTTATTTTTGAGTTTCATATTTTTTTTAATATTCGTTATGTTTTTATATTTATTTTTTAAAAGTTAAAAAAAATAGAATAATATTTGACTTCGCGGTGATTCATTGGTGAATCGATAGTCGGTGTATAATTATAATTTTAATGAGTTGTATTTTAATTTAATTGATAAAATGGTAATATAGTACTCCCTCCGTCCCGCTATAAACTTCTCCTTTCCTTTGGGTGTTTTGATTAAAAAATATGATAAAATAATAGATAAAGTATAAATGATGTGATGGTGAGAGATAAAATAATAGATGAGTATTAGATGAAGTATGATAAAATAATAGATAAAGTAGAAGTGATGTGACTGGGAGAGAGAAAATAATATGCCAAAAATGGAATGAGAAACTTATAGTGGGACATTCATAAAAGGAAAGTGGGAAACTTATAGTGGGACGGAGGGAGTATTTTACATGTATTTTTCTTTTAAAAAATTTGGGGGTGAAATTAATAAAAAAGAAGGTAAATAACTAATAATCTATGTAAAAAAATGGATTTAGTTACATGTATGTAACTTGTACACATAAGTGCCTAAAAGAAGGGAGTGTGGATTTATTAAAAAAGGAGGGTAAATAGCCAGTTACATACATGTAACTGGTACACATAAACAATTGCCATATATATATATAGAAGCTGACATTATAGAAGTTAAATAATTGGAAGATTGCAATCTCAATTCTGAAGGGCTAGCGACTTACTATTCCAAGTTCGATAGATATAATTAAATTTACTAAAATATCCTTTTAAATCTTTTAAAAAATTATAAACACACCACTAATAATTATAAACACACCTCATTCTTCAACTCTCATTTAACCCTCATTCAATTATTTTTACTTTTAACATCAAAAAATAACTCTATCCTTAAAACCATTCCTTCATGCATAAACCCTCCACATGATAAAATAATCACAACAAACATGGTTATGTAAGAAGAAAATGTGATGGGGAATATTAATATAAGTATATTTAATGTTTTTTACACTTTTCTCATATTTTTTTTACACTTTATTCACTTTTTTTGATATACCAGTCGCCGATGTGTTCGACCGAAATCGTGACCGAACACATCACTGTGTGTAAGGCCGGAATGGCCGAACACATCACTGTTTGTATGGCTGGAATGGCCGAACGTATCATTGTATATACGACCATTACCGGCCGAACACAACTTTTACTAAAATTCTTGAACATTATTTTCAGAAGCACTTGTGGTTTCTAATATAATAACTACTGCCTATTGGTTGCTTATATATATATATATATATATGCTAGATTAGGTTAATGATAACAATGGATTTAGCGGGAGATAATATGTTAATGACAACATTGTATGGTACATCCAGCGTTCGGCCATATATGGCCGTGCAACTATGGAGTGTTTGTCCATTTTCGGCTGTGCACTTCCTTGGTTGTGCGGCCGTTTCAGCCGTGCACAAAAAGGAATGCACGACCACGAATTTGACCGAACACCTCCTTTACAATAGAACGAACAACAACAAAATGACGCAAAAACAAGACTAAAAACACTATTTTGGCATATCAAACTCAATTTTTTTATACAATTATTCCACAATGCATTCAACAACTAGAAAAATAGTGTTCGATCGTCTCTTCCTTTTCCAAATTTTTACCGCATTTTTTTTTTGTTGGTAAGTGGTTGTAAAGAGGAAAGGGTTAATGGGGGTGTGTGTTTAGTAAAAGTGGAGTTTTGAATGAAGAATGAGATTTTGAATAAAAAAGGGTATAATAGGGAGAAAATGGGGTGGGTTTAGTATTTTAAATTGATTTTTAAATTTTAGTGGGGTGTGAATAACACTATTTGGGGTGTTGATTGCCCCTCCCTAAGTGAAATAATTACTACCTATCTTTGCTTTAGCTAAAGATGCATGCATGTTGATAACTTCTTTGAGTCTTTCGGTAGATCTTCTTGTACTGCGCCACAATGTTGATATTTTTCAATATCTGATAAAATAAAAAAAATGTCCAATTACACACATCATGAGAGACCCATCTAAACAAATTAAGCCTTGTAAATAGAATGATAAATCACCTCATCCGAAAATTTCAAATTTCAAATTTCACAGGAAAATACTTTTCCAAGAAAAGTAAAGCAAGAATATTTGCTAGAAATTTAACTGGATGATAAATGACCTTGTAAACACAAATTCGTGAATTAAATATAAAACGCAAAAATGCGAACAATTTTATTTAATTTCGAATTAAAACCGAGTATTTGCGGGTTACAATCTCTAATTTCTCCTCTGATTCTCTCTTCTTGAACTTTACTTGGACTTCTTGAGCTTTTGGAGCTGGATCCGCAGCTCAATCCTTTTCGATCTTGTATTTGGGGCTTTTATAACGTTAATCCAAAGGCTTAGCACCGTATTTTTGGATTAAACGTTGAATTTAGGGACTTTTGTGATGAACGTCGTTGAAGATCGTTCTTGAATTTGGGACTTTGTAACGTTAATCCAAGGGCTTGACGCCGTATTTTGGATTAAACGTTGATTTTCGGGACTTTTCGGGACTTTTTCGGGACTTTTCCGTTGAAGATCCACGAAGAACTTTGAAGAAACGCCGAATCGAAGAGGCTTAGCACCTTGATCTCCACTCGAACACTGCTTCTTGCTGCTTTTCACGAAGAACGCCTTGAAGAAACGCCGAATCGAAGAGGCTTAGCACCTTGATCTCCACTCGAACACTGCTTCTTGCTGGTTTTCACGAAGAACGCCTTTGAATCTCCTCCAATTGCTGAAGAACACTCTAAAATCTCTGCAGAGAATTTTAGAGCCTTGAATGCTTCTGATTTTTTGATGATGAAAATGAATGAAATGAGGCCTCTATTTAAAGGTGTAGGCCTGGAGATTTTTGTGCAAGTAGTTAGAGCTTAATTCAAAATTTTGAATTGTTTGATGGGCTAAGAATGCCCTTTGGGCTTAAATTATCAAACTTGGACCCAATTTAATTTGTTGGACTTTAGAGGCCTGTTTGGATTTTCTGGATTTTAGAGATCCGTTTCTACTTATCGAGCTTTAGAGACCCGTATTAATTACCGGACTTTAGAGGCCCGTCTTGATTTATTAGGCTTTGGAGGCCCAAATTAATGGGAGGGAATAATAATTAATTATATATTTATTTTTTTAGGAATTAATTTTATTCCAACAAATAAATAATAAATTTAATTAATATTTAACCCGTAATTTCCACGCGTCGCGATCTAATTCGTAATTGAATTTTACTCGTCTACAAATTTCCCCCTCGCATTTCATCCACAAGTACATTTGTCTTTGAAGTGGATGAATTGCGAATTTATTTCAATGTTTTCCCACATGCGGGCCCATGAGTGACTATTCTTTAACTTTGATGGTTGTCGTACACAGTTTATACTCGTGCGGACCAGGAGTAATAAGCAGTTTAGACTCGTGCATTATGGAGCAACAAGCAGTTTAGGCTCATGCGTTCTTGGAGCATACTTGTTTTCTTTACGCGTAATTCGCCGTTGTTTCAGTTTCTTCTAGCAAGATCTTCCCTTCTTTGGCTAGCCGCATAATTTTCTCTTTAAGTATAAAACAATCTTGGGTTTGATGTCCTACCAATCGATGGTACTTGCAATATTTGGGGTCGTCCGTTCGCCCAGCCTCATCGGGTCGTTTCATTTGTGGTAGTTCAATGAGATCATTCTTGATCAAGTCATCGAAAATTCCGGGGATGTCTAAGTCTAGAAATGGATATTGCTTTCGTTGCAACTCCTTCAAACTCGTTTTCCTTTGCCCCCACTCTTGAGATAGTGGCCCTTCAAATCCACTTGTAGACATGCTCAACTCCATGTCATGAGCCTTAGTAGCCAAATCCTCGAATGATCTTGGTCGAATTGCTTGAAGGATATATCGAAGACCACACTGCATTCCTTGGATGCACATCTCGATGGCTGAAGCTTCAATCAATCTATCCTTGCAACTTAGACTTAGATTTCTCCATCGATTTATGTAATCGATCACCAGCTCTTCCTTTGATTGGCGAGTGTTCGTCAATTCAAGCATGCTAACCGTTCTACGAGTGCTGTAAAATCGATTGAGAAATTCCTGCTCCATTTGCTCCCAACTGTCAATCGAGCTAGCTTCCAAATCGGTATACCAATCGAATGCATTGCCCTTTAAAGAGCGTACAAATTGCTTCACCAAATGATCTCCATACGTGTCGGCATTGTTGCATGTCTCCACGAAGTGAGCAATATGTTGTTTTGGATTACCCTTGCCATCGAACTGCTGCAACTTTGGAGGTTGATAACCAGCTGGCATCTTCAAACCGTCAATCCTCTCCGTGTAAGGCTTGATGTAGGTGAATTAAGACTTAGGACTTTCCTCGAACTTATCTTTGATCGCCCCGAGTATGATTTCTTTTAGCCGGTCAACAGACACCAAACCATCGGGAGAAACTTGTAACTCCTTAAGAGTTGGGTCAATTTCCATCTGTTGACGTTCACCAGACATCTCCACGTCATGCCCCTCGACTAGCTTTTCTTTTGCTCGACTTGACTCCCTTTTGTCTGCATTGCTCATCAACTTAGCAATCTGAGCATCCTGTTCTTGGACATGTTTCGTGAGTCCTTCTATAGCTCTTGTTAAGCTTGCTAATTGCTCCTCAACAGTCGTAGTGTCTGTCGCCATTGCTGAGGCTGTGCTTGAATATGATGAGCTCGCTGTAGAACGAGTAGGGGAACATGCTGGATTGTTCTCCTCATTCGCAGTGTTGGGTGGTGGACCCTCTGCAGTAGCCTTCTCTGAAGAAGACGATGACTTGGAGCTTCTTGACATACTCCTCGTGACTACGTTCACGTCTTCATGGTCAAGACCAGCGGACCCGGATGTAACGCCTCTCTTGATCTTAATCTTGATTGGCGCCATTGTTTGTCTTGATTTATTTGAAGAGCAGAGATGAGAGGTAGAGATTGTCCCACCGGGCGTGCCAATTTGTAAACACAAATTCGTGAATTAAATATAAAAACGCGAAAATGCGAACAAATTTATTTAATTTTGGATTAAACCGATGAATATTGCGGGTTACAATCTCTAATTTCTCCTCTGATTCTCTCTTCTTGAACTTCTTGAGCTTTTGGAGCTGGATTCGCAGCCGAATCCTTTTCGATCTTGTATTTGGGGCTTTTATAACGTTAATCCAAAGGCTTAGCACCGTATTTTTGGATTAAACGTTGAATTTAGGGACTTTTGTGATGAACGTCGTTGAAGATCGTTCTTGAATTTGGGAATTTGTAACGTTAATCCAAGGGCTTGACGCCGTATTTTGGATTAAACGTTGATTTTCGGGACTTTTCGGGACTTTTTCGGGACTTTTCTGTTGAAGATCCACGAAGAACTTTGAAGAAACGCCGAATCGAAGAGGCTTAGCACCTTGATCTCCACTGGCTTAGCACCTTGATCTCCACTCGAACACTGCTTCTTGCTGCTTTTCACGAAGAACGCCTTGAAGAAACGCCGAATCGAAGAGGCTTAGCACCTTGATCTCCACTCGAACACTGCTTCTTGCTGGTTTTCACGAAGAACGCCTTTGAATCTCCTCCAATTGCTGAAGAACACTCTAAAATCTCTGCAGAGAAATTTAGAGCCTTGAATGCTTCTGATTTTTTGATGATGAAAATGAATAAAATGAGGCCTCTATTTATAGGTGTAGGCCTGGAGATTTTTGTGCAAGTAGTTAGAGCTTAATTCAAAAATTTGAATTGTTTGATGGGCTAAGAATGCCCTTTGGGCTTAAATTATCAAACTTGGACCCAATTTAATTTGTTGGACTTTAGAGGCCTGTTTGGATTTTCTGGATTTTAGAGATCCGTTTTTACTTATCGAGCTTTAGAGACCCGTATTAATTACCGGACTTTAGAGGCCCGTCTTGATTTATTAGGCTTTGGAGGCCCAAATTAATGGGAGGGAATAATAATTAATTATATATTTATTTATTTAGGAATTAATTTTATTCCAACAAATAAATAATAAATTTAATTAATATTTAACCCGTAATTTCCACGCGTCGCGATCTAATTCGTAATTGAATTTTACTCGTCTACAGACCTCATACGGAAACTGCGCACCAATTGTTACCAAAAATTTTGTGGATCAAAAGCTCACTGTGAATTGTTTCCAGCGTGACTAATTTATGGAATGTCAAATTTAAATACAAGCAGGAGATAGATTTTGTTACGAAGTAAGAATATGTGCGAAGAAGATGACTGGAACGAAGCTGTTTGAGAGTAATCGTAATAAAATGTAAAATAGTTAGGGCATACGATGCCGTTTTATGTGTATTTATTTGTAATTGTTTTTGTAAAGGTGCTTAGGGAGTTAGTGTAAGTCGCGAGTGCGACTTTATACTTTGTAACTGTTTTTCGGCAGGGTCGGGTTATATGATTCTACCCTGAACCACATATCGTGTATCTTTGAATTTCATCTATGAAATAACTGCATTTTATCCCTCCAATTCTCTCAAATTTTCCCTCATTCCTATTCTCGATCTCGTGAAGTGAAATCTTCAACGCTTGGCATAAGCGTTTCAGTGGCCTCAAAGCCAAGTTACCACGTTAATATTCAATAATGATATCAAATATAGATCGAATCAGCAAGCTTGAGTCAGAAATCGTACCAGTGGAAGCTCAAGTTGCTTCAATTGAAGGACGATTATCCGAACTATGCAACGAACAATTGAATAGTAAAAATGAGCAGCTTAAACGTTTTGATCGACAAAGTAAGGATCGGGCTAAGGAATCGAAGTTGTTGAGGCAACAACTAGCTGAAATGTTTAAGAAATTGAGTTCAGGTAAGAGTAAATTTTGTGTAGTGGTTAAGGAAATTGAAATCGAAGGAGAATGGTGAGGATGATCCTACAGTGCCAAATGTCAATTCATTTAACAGAATTGGTATTGGATTGTTACCCACACCACTATCACCACAAACTAGATTACCTAATTCAGGAGGTTTTGGTGCTCCTAAAGGCTCATATGTACCCTCAATTGACAATCTAGAGTTGGAGCTATATAGTAACTAACTCAGCCAAAAGGTATGTCAAGCACCAAAATCAGATTAAAGTAAATTTTACCAGATAAAGGACAATTTAAAAATAAATGGGTATGAACCTAATTTTTCACTTAAGAATTAAGCCTCACAAATTTATTTTACAATAAAAATAATTAACAATCAGTGGAAAGGTTAAAGAATAAATAGTAACTCAACAGAATTTCATCTATCACTCCTTCTCGCCATCAGCTCCTCAATCTGAAAATTTAAAATAGAGGGGTGAGCAAACCACAACTCAGTGGGGACATATTTGTCAAAACTAAATACAATAAGTAATTAAATTATCAATTCACGTTAACATGTATACTCCCATAACAATTCAATAACATCACCGCGCCCGTTTATAAATGTCAAATTATATATACTCGTTTATAAAGGTCAGAAGACCTATTCTCGTTTATGGTTTATAAAGGTCAGAAAACCTATACTCGTTTATGGTTTATAAAGGTCAGAAGACCTATCCTCGTTTATAAAGGTCAGAAGACCGATCCTCATTTATAAAAGTCAAATGACCTATCCTCGTTTATAAAGGTCAAATGACATATCCTCGTATATCTTTCACGTGAACGTCAAAATAATCACATATGACATTTAATAGTGACAAACATAATAAGTTAGAAATCATATTTCGCACGAATATCAAAATAATCACATATCGCATTTAATAATGACAAACAAGATAATAGAAATCCTCACCTAAAAGTTTAGTGAAATGATGGAAGTGTAGCTTTAATCCTCCTCCTTGTCGTCACCGTAATTTCTTGTTGAGGAGTAAATGTAATTTAGAATGAGATTTGTGTATTGAGAGATCGTATCAATGAAATTGTGATCCGGTGAATATTAAAGTGTCTATGGCAAGATCTCATATTTATATGTAAATAAAACTTATGGTTATTCGATTTTTTTGGGCGGAAATTTAATCTCCTGGAGCGCGAAGAAACAATCCATTGTTGCTCGCTCGAGCTGTGAATCCGAGTGTAGGGCACTCGCAAAAACAACCCAAGAAATGATTTGGGTCACTCAACTTCTTCGGGAGCTTGGTCAGCTCCCTTCTTCGGCCTCCACACTACTTTGCGACAACAAGAGTTCCTTCCTTTGGAGTCAAAACCCAGTTGCTCATAAATGAGCAAAACACATCGACATTGACTGCCACTTTGTTCGCGAATTGGTCTCCTCTGGTCGTCTCATCACCAAGTTCGTCCCATCCACTCTTCAGCTCGCCGACGTCTTCACCAAGAGTCTTCCTCACCCCAGCTTCGAATTGTTACGTTCCAAGCTCTGTGTTCGATTGCATCCACAACATCGCTTGACGGGGGTAATAGGGAATAATAATATAAGAATAATATCTTTTTATTTTAGTCCAAATCTTTGTATATATCTTTAATATGATTGTTGTATTTATCTAATTATCTCTTTATAAACACTCTTATAAATAGTGAATCATTCCTATCACATCATTAACGTTGATCACATACCTATATTACTACATTTGGAATGCAATGTCTCAAAATACCACACCAAAAACACTAACAAAGAAGAGATATAATATCGATATTACTGTTCCGATCTTTTTGACATATTTCATAGAAAGAAGATAACTTATATAATAATGTTGTATTATGAGAAATTAGAGTGACAACACGCTGCTGCTACAAAAATTCATCATATCTTACATTATCACTTTATTTATAAAACAACATTTTACAAATATCTTTTAAAATGGACCTTATAAAAATTACTTTATAAATATCTTTTATTAAACTACTACGCCTGAGCATGGAATCAAAATGGATAATGTGATGTAGAACACAATGAGATCTCTCGTGGATCTTAAAGAGTTTAGTCCAAGTCGCATACTGAACAATTTTTCAATTCAAGAGTGATGGAGATACGATTCTTGATATTGGAAACAACAAGAGCTGGGTGGAAATTAGACTTGGGCGTGATTGCGTGACCATCACTGAGGTGAAGGGAAGAAGAACATAGAATAAATGGAAAAACAGATAGGGCAAAATTCCTTGACTCGTGATATCATGTAAGAATGTAATTTCTCATCTTTCTCATTCCACAAAGGTAGCATATATACGGCAAATTTATTTAAATAATACATTTTTGGGAGCCCCTCTTGAAAATGTAACAAAAATGGATTCGTTTATGAAAAGGGGAAAAAACAGAATAGGACAATTCACTCTAAGACTTTAAGATTCAAGCCAATTTTATTTGGTAAAACAATTAAGGACAAAATGAAACCTATATAGTCGATTATGCCACTGTTTTCGAATAAATTAAGATTTTTAAATTCAATTAATTATGTTAATCTAAAATTAGGAAAGTCAACATTTGAATTTTAAGTTAAACTGGAAGATATTTCTTCTAGAATCTCGCACTGATTTTAATTCAAAAGAAATCTTACTAAAATTTCACCCAACTCATTTCAGTGCATATTCAGTCGGTGAGATCATCTTCAGAGAGGATTTCGAAGCTTTTGTTTGAAACGTGAAATCGTTATCGTTATAATATTATTTCCAGGTTTTGTTTACTGCATGTTTCTTATTTGATCATCAATGTTCTCAAAAAATGAAATGGGTTAAAATATATATTATGCTAATTGTTTTAAAATATGCGTTTGATATACTTTTTCTATTAACCATTGTTTCTATGGTTATTAGAGTTTTGTATAGATAAAGGTCTTTCAAGAAAATAATTTTTAGTTTAAAATGCTCTGTTTTGTTAAGAGTCATACTCAAGTTTATGTTTAGGGCTTTGCATATTCATAAAAAAAACATAATCTACATCGCATATTGGGGAAATTGAGTGAGATGCGCAAATGTTTTGTGTTGATTATTGTATTGTAGTATTTTAAAATTAGGTAAATCAATATATTGAAGTGCTCTGTCCCATATACACTTTATATTGTTAGAATAAGATAGTTATTGTTTGCATATTTAATAAGTGGTCTATAGCAGATGAAATTTGTGATTTTTTTGTATTATTTTTTTCAAAATTGATGGGTTATAGCAGAATAAAATTTCTTAATTTTAAAACCATATTACATTGTATATGCCCTTAATGTAAGAATCAGGTATGGTTATCTGTGTTTTCTGGAGATATGAAAAAGGGGAATATGTCACTTGTTATATTATATGTATCTGTAACAAGTGTTTGCATGTGTTTTTTTTTTTTTTTTGTGTGTACATATATGCAGATGGAAAGGGGGAAAAAAGGTGTGATACAAGTTAAGGAAGGTGGAAGAAATATCAAAAAGAAAAGATCTAACAAAGCTGTTAGAGGATGTGCAAGTAAGTGCTCATTATTAGATTATATTTAGATATGGTTGTTATGCAGGCGTAGTTTAAAGTAAGATTAAGTAGAGGTGACTGAGATATTTAAAACTGGCATTATATTATATGGAATATGTTTCTAATTCTTTATTTGCTTTCTATTTTTTTAAGGAAAAAGGAATAAAAATGTCACCGTTAAGGTCATAAATGACCAGGGAAAAGGTTTGATATTATCACTTTCTTAAACAATACTTATGCAGTTTAGTATATTATAGTTTGTATGTAATATATATAACTCACTTAACCTTGTTATTCAATATCAGGAAAAAAAGCAAAAAGTTATGCGTTGCATGCTATTATCGGATGATTCAGGTTATGTTCATATATTGTAATGTTATTTGTGTTATGTAGCCTATATATATACATGATATTGTATTACATCTATTAATATTAATACATATATTGTTAGAATTTGAGAGTGATGCGGAGATGGAGGGAGACAGAGATGAAGACACCATCTTTGTTTCTGAAGGTAAAATTCATTCTATTTTTAATCAAGGTGGATGTTTTTATTTTTAAGTTAATATAGTTCCATATCTTAATTATTAGTTAATATTATATGAATTGGCATGAGCAATTCATATTTCAGACTCTGATATCGGAGAATGCAGTAGAAACAAACGTATACAGTTGAAGTTGAATATAAGAAAAGCGAAGAAAAATATTGGCAAGTGATGTATATTACAATTTTAATTTTTTTTTTTGGTAATTATGCATAACAATATTAACTCAAATTTGATACTTAACAGGTGTTGTGGGTGATAGAGGTGGAGAGTACTATTTTCGTTCGAATATGCGTACATGCTTTAAAGAAATGTTGTGTTTGAGGTTTGCAGATATGCACTATGAGAAAATGAAACTAACACCTTTCTGGTTCTTGTTGGAAGCAATTTTAAAAAATGGAAGTGAGGAGATGATCACTAACTGTACTAAATATGAGGAAGATGTGAGACAAATTGTTACAAAATATGACAAGGTCTCTGGTTGTTTCTTAATTGGAGCAGAGGAGTTGGATTTGAATATAAATGATGCAGAGTTAATATTCGGATTAACATCAGGTAACGAGAAGTTACCATTTAGAGTTGATAATTATAGGCACCCTGCATGGATTAGAAGATGCTTCGACGAGAGGTTCTTGAACAGAAAGCCTATGCCATCTTTATACCGTCCATTGATAAAGAACAAGATTCAAGAAATACAGCATCGCACGGATAAAGAATCGTTACAGATTTTGTTGCGAGGCTACTGAGTTGTTATGTTATGTGTGGTATTCTATGTCCGGTTAAGAGTGGTGTTTTACCATGGTATTTGACATTGTATTTTGAGGATTTTTATGATATGTGCAAGTACGATTGGAGTACATTTGTAGTGGAATATCTGAAAAATCATGTTAAGAAAAGCAAGGATACGAAGTCTGGTGGTTGTGCTGTGTTATTACCGGTAAGAATTTTCTTATATAATATACACAGTCAATTTGTATATAACATTAATATATACTTACAGAGCCAAATTTAATTTTGTATGCAGTTTTGGCTTTGTGAACACTCTTCTTTAATAGATCCATTGAACGAGAGAGCTTTCGCAAGATTTTTGAAGTGGGATTTAAACGCTCTTAACGTTGTTCTAGACAGGGGAATGCTGAACAATCAAACTCAATGAATCAAGTTCTTCTCTTGTAACCCTAAAAATCAAAATCAACCTAACCCTAAAAATCCCAAATATATATATATTAAGAGCTGTGTCGTTCCTTATATATTATTTTTTTATTTTTGTAGATGGAAGACTATTTTTCTATATATGGGTTGTAAAGTTAGCAAATGGAGCAGAAGTTAGTGGAGTGGGTCTATGATGACCAACACCTTTACGCAAAAGAAAGAGCAAACGCAAGAAAAATGAAACAAGTTGGGGCATCCGTTATTTTTGTAACATGAAACTTGGATACTTATAGCCTACAATTGCAAATATTTTGTACACGATCTAACTATGACTTTTAGTATGCTAAATACTGTATATTTTTTTAGAATATTTTCTAGGATATTTTTGTTGCAGCGTTAAACACATTAGTTCCTAGAATATTTTTTAAGAATAATTTTCTCTCCCCACAAAGCATATAAATTGATAAAATTATTTAATAATTGAAGAATTCCTGAAGAAATAAACCACCAGCAAGGTTATCTTTAGCATACACCCAAATACAATAATTAATTGAGGTCCACTGGGGAGGTTAGAAGAGAAATTTGATTGAGGTCCACTGAGAGAATTTGATTGAGTTTCAGAGGCGGAGAAGACGCAGGGAGTTTTATTTTTAATTTTATAAAGTTTTATTTTTATTTCTATAAAGTGTAATATGATGTGGAAAATAAAAAAAATAAAAAAGAATATGTGTAATCTGAAGTGACAAGCTCCGACAAGCCACATAATCAATTGTTGGCCGGAGAAAAAAAATGTGTATCTAATTGCAACACGATGAAAGGTTGTGATTTTTTACAATAATCATAAAGGTCGTGATTAAATTGATAATGAGATTGATTAAAGGTAGTGTATTTATTTAGATTTAACCCTAAAATTAAGGGCAAAAGTGGGATTTTGTACTCTATTTTGGTCTTAATTGTTTTACTCAAAATTTTTGTCTTACTTTGTTTAAATGACTTATGATTGTCTTACTTTGTTAATAAACTCTTATGAAAATAGTCGCGTGATCACCACCCACGCCTGTGGCGTGATCACCATCCACGCTTCTATTTTTTATTTTGTATTAAAAAAATTAAAAAAAAATAAAAAAAATAAGAAAGGCGCCAGAAACGCCTCTGACACCCCACATATAGTGTCCGGAGTAAAAGCAAAAAAACAATAATATTTTAATCAAGACTCAACCGACAGGTGAGCCTCTGATTGTGACAAGACCCAACAAACAATAATTTTTTATTTGGGAATAAGGTATACCCAAATAAATGTTTACAAAAGAGAAAAGGTACAAAACTTTAGAAAATTAAAAGGATTCGTCCATGTATGAAAGGATTCGTTGCTGCTACTGGGGTATTTAATTGATCTTCCTTTTTTCCCTCTATGAAAGGATTCGTTGCTGCTCCATAAGCATGTAGTAGTCGATCTTCCTTTTTTCCCTCTAAGAATATACCGGAAGGCCTCCAACTAACGTTAAATAAAGAACAATGTCTTAACTATTACACATATTACGTTAAAATTCAATATACTACTTCTATAATGCATCAAAATTAATAATAATATAACCATAAAATATATTAAACATTATAGAAATAAAAAAATCATGCAAGTATCGAAATAGAGTTGTTTAAGTACTAACCTTTATGATGATTCTTTCTAATCTCTTACAACTAAATCGTCACGTCTACCAACTGAAATTATCACGTCCAACAACTGAAAATATTTTTAGCACATTAGTATATTGTAAACAAGTGAAAGTTATTAACAAATATTTATGTAAATAATTTTTTTAAAGAGAATTACCAAATAAAACTGTTAGAAGAATAAGAGCAAGAAGAAGAAATATATATTAGAATAGTAAGGCTTGTAATGGGCAAATTTTTAAGTTTTGGAGAACAAAAATTTTCGAGTATTGCAGTGGGCAAATTTTACAAGTGCATAAAATTTTCGAGTTTGAAGGAGAAAATGATAGGATTTGTTTCAATTTATAGAGGGACAGATTAATGTATACTGTTGTAGTCAACCCTCGGGAATAACGGTCAAAGAGGCTCGCCTGCCAGGTGAGCCTCTATTAAAATATACTCCCTCTGTCCCGAAATTACTTGCATAGTTTGACCGACACGTTGTTTAAGAAAAGTGGATTTAGTGATTGGTGATGTAAGATAAAGGAGGGGTATTTTAGGTAATTTGATGATGTGTAAAGTGGATTTGATGGAAAAAAAGAGTGGCAAATTTGAAAATAAAATGATGTTGTGAGGTTATTAATTTTGTGGGGTATTTCCATATTAAGAGTGTGCAAGTATTTTTGGGACGTCCCAATAAGGAAAGTGTGCAAATAATCACGGGACGGAGGGAGTATTTTTTTCGGTCAAAGAGGCTCGCCTGCCAGGTAAGCCTCTATTAAAATATTTTTTGTTTTGTTTTTATATACTTGCTATCCGTCATGCAGCCCAGAGTTGGTCATGTCACAATCAGAGGCTCAATTGCCAGTTAGCCTCTATTACCATTTTTTTTTTTTTTGAAAAATATTAATTTTGGTCACTGAACTTTACCAAGATTTGGTCACCCACATTTAATAAATCAGTCACTGACTGACTAACGGAGAAACGGTTTTAAGCGCTAATTCTTTTTTTACACCATTTTCCTATTTTAATTCATAAACTCCAACCCCAAATTTTTATCTTCAATTAATATGTATGTCTAAGAAATATAAAATTCACAAATATAGTGATGTTATGTTAGTATGTACAAAGAATCGATAACAGGAAAATATCTAGAATATAAAAGAAAGAAGAAAAATAAGTTTCTAAAATATTTTTAATATGAATTGATAATTTTAGAAAGTTCTTTACCATTAATTTTCACAACAAATGTTAGTAGATGATCAATTGATCATACCCGAATAATTATAAATGGGAAAATTAATTCTAATAATTTTCTATCAATTTTAGAGAGTTATTATTTTCTATCAATTTTGATGTCTCCGTCACGGAGAGAAAAGGTTTTGAGCCACAAACTTATTTTTAACATCATTTTTTCTTTTTTAATTCCTGAACTCTAAACCCCAAACCCCAATTTCTAGTTCTGTTTTATAAAATTATCTCTCTACAATTTAATTATTACATTTTTTTTTAAAATTTCTGTGTACAAAAAGCATTCCAAGTTTTTTATGTATGGATGAAGTATTATTTATTCCTTTCCTATTTAATAAAAAAAAAATTGAAAATTTTACTCAAAGGATTTGAAAAGTGAAATTGAAGCTCTACATCTTTAAACAATACAGATTCAAACGGTGTCACCTTGTGAGGAAGTAAACATCGAGCCAAAACTTTGTTCACAAAAATAGTAGATCTCCATTTCTCGAATCGAGACACCCCACACTAACTAAATATTAACAAATAAAAAAAACTAAAGATATAAAAAATAAAGATAAAGAATCACCCAACTACATATTCTTCTAACATAATTAATTAAGTCCAAAAACATTCAAGGTCCGTCCTAAAAAAGAGGGAAATCAGGACCAAGTCCCAAAACATACAATTTTATTAATAAAGATGCGGAAATGAAAACTGAGTTGCCGCGTTAAAAGTAATTGTGGCTTTCATTTCAACGCAAATAGTCTCTTATATTTAATAAAAAAAGGATTGAATATAAGGCGCGTATTAGCACGCTTTATGACTGAGAGTCGTAGTTTCGTTTAGCGGTCGATTAGAATACAAAAAATGAGTCCAGAACCGCCTAGAGAAGGCAGACATTGTGTTGAAACAAATCTACAAAATAAAATGGAGGAGAATGTCTACATTCAATTGATTTAATTACATTGTTCATTAAGAAATATAAAAATAAATTTATTACAAGGGGAAATATTTAGAGAAGAGAAATAGTGAAGTAATTCTGCTTCTGTTTGTGAGAGAATTTTCCTACGAGCACGAGTTTTTTCGGAAGAAATTCGAGGGGTCATGCTCAGATGTCTGAGTTCTTAACAGGTACTCAGATTACAACTGTTGATAGTCATCAAAAGCAGAGGCCTCACTCAACTTCCTCCTCGCAAAGAGCTCTGAGGCCTAGAGATGGCGGTGCTGGAGGAGGTGTGGAGCCTCCGGAGATTAGGTTTAAGGATAAGCAATATATTAATATATTGCAGTCAATGGGGCAAGCCGTGCATGCACTTGATGTGAATAATCGGATAATTTACTGGTTAGTTCATTCATATTGATGATGTTTTCCTTCTTCTAATGATGAAATTAATTAATTTATTGGCATGTGGATTTCTTACTAATTCATTTATATTTCAGAGTAAAAAAGTTGTATTGTCTATAAAATATTTTCCAAATTAAGATATGCTTACTTGGATCAGGAATAAAATGGCGGAAAATCTCTTGGGATATTCACCTGCGGAGGCTCTGGGGATGAATGTGATTGAGCTACTTGTCGATCCTCGAGACAAAGCTATGGGTGAGGAAATCCTCATCCATCGCGTGGTGATGGGCGCGAGTTGGACCGGAATCTTTCCGGTGAAGAACAGAAGAGGAGATATGTTTTCAGTTATTGCAACAAATACCCCTCCTTTCTATGATGATGGTGGGGCTTTAGTTGGAATTATAACCACATCGACTCATTCAAAGCATTTTCAACAAGGCAAGTCTATGTTATCCGGACGAATGGACTTCGAAAATGGTCCACGTTTAAGCAGGGCCAGAAGCATTACTTCATCCAAACCTGGACTTGATCCTCAGCAGCCCTTACAATTAGACATAGCCTCCAAGATTTCAGATTTGGTTAGTATTGTATAATTATGATGTGTGTAACTGTCATTTAGAATTAGTATATGGTGTGAGAGTATTCTCTTGAAATTTGTTATTATCCATTTACTACTGTTAAACAACATCTACATCTGCATACCGATGGAAATTTATGAGCATATGCAGCTCAAACAATCATTATTTCCTGGTTTTGACTTTGAGCTATTACTTCTGCCTCTTTTTCCCTAGATTCAAGCCATAGATTCCCTAGAAAATCATGAACTAGAAACCAACTATTCAGTCACATCACATCACCTAACCTAACCCCTTTTTTTCTGGACATTACTTCTTGATTTTTACCTTTAAAAGTTTCACTGTTGAGTTCAAATTCTCAGTCACCCTTTTACAATAATTACGAATCATGCCGTGCAGGATGTTGCAGTTAAGCATTTCTCCAAGGAAGAATATTCTGATGATCTGATCTTATCCTTCAGGCAGGAGGTCAGTATACTTTGATTCTCTTCTTAATAATACTATCTTGATGCAAAACTAGGCTTGTGTCAGTGTGTGATATACTTTTTAATTATATCTTGCCTTGTAATATCTGCAAACTATGACGCGCAGTGTACTTGTTCGTTGTTAAGCTGGATTTTACAAATCATGCTACAAATGATGAATAAGAAATTGATGTCAATTTTAATTTAAATCATGGACTCACACTACTCAAGATGCTGAAGAGGAACTTCTGTTTCAAACTCATTTTCTGTTGTGGCAAATAAGAAAATGAAACGCTAAAGAAGAAAAGATAACCTGAATACCTCGATAACCTGTATTTATGAGGTTGATATGTGATATGCATACACTTGATGATTTTAACTTTGGTTTTGAAGGTCTCACTCATGAAAAGACTTCGGCATCCGAATATTCTCCTATTCATGGGTGCAGTTACTTCTCCTCAACGTCTTTGCATTGTGACAGAGTTTCTTCCACGGTATTTAATTGTGCTTTGTTCCTCCATGATCTCTTTGTTTTCTTAATTTATAGTTTGTCACCAAAGGCATTAATCTTGTATTAGAATTATGTGTGTCCATTTTTTTGCCAATATTAAATTCCATGGCATTAAATGACTGATGCATATACAATTTTACTTATTATATTTGGACGCAGTGGAAGTCTGTTTCGGCTATTGCAGAGGAATTCATCAAAAATAGAATGGACACGGCGCATTCACATGGCGATGGATATAGTAAGTTCCCCATCAAAGTTCCATTAACCTTTAACCATAAGTATTTTGGTTAGTAGGATGGGATTTGCTATATCTTCTATTGCCATTTTTCGTAAATTATCTATATCTTTACAGGCACGAGGTATGAATTATCTTCACCACTGTAGTCCTCCTATTGTCCACCGTGATCTGAAGTCTCATAATCTCCTCGTTGACAGGAACTGGACTGTCAAGGTTGGCTTGTTGCTAACTGTATCAATTCCACGTTCCTTATTTTGTGGTATTCTGACTGACTTGAAAGCAATTACAACAGGTTGGTGACTTTGGTCTCTCGCGCCTTAAACACGAGACTTATTTGACAACAAAGACAGGAAAAGGAACGGTGAGTAAACTGGCAGCCTTTTTTCTTTCTTCTTATTTGGATACATTAATTGTTTTCCTATTGTGTTGGTGCTTAATGATGAATAATACCATATAATAGCTAACTTGCTTATTCTGTATGCAGCCTCAATGGATGGCTCCTGAAGTTCTTCGTAGTGAACCTGCAAATGACAAGTACGGCTAAGTGAATAGTGCCCTTAAATTCTGGTTTAGAGGCAGAGAAAAATGGGCCCATCAATCCTAATATTCTGCTTCTTGTTTGAGGTGATCAGGGCCGATGTATTTAGCTATGGTGTCATACTATGGGAACTTGTGACCCTAAAGATTCCTTGGGAAAACCTCAATTCAATGCAGGTGTTGGATCTTTCAATAAATGATGTGTTTTTTTTTTTTAATGTTTGGAACTACTTAAAAGTAAAATGATTGTACAATATGTTGTTTTACTATAAGAAATAAAGAAGCATCTTAAAATTGTAGGTCATTGGAGCTGTGGGCTTCATGAACCAACGCCTAGAGATACCAAAGGATGTCGATCCACTGTGGGTTCATATCATAGAGAGCTGCTGGCATAGGTACGTTTTGCTCGTAGCTTGCTGTCAATGTGATATCCGTGCTACTTCTTACTCTATCTAAAGGGTGAAAACTTGAGCCTTATTGCATCACTTGATAAGTTGACTCTGCCTATGTTTGATTATTTGCATTGCATTGTTCTGTTAAGTATTAGTATAGTACAATTTGAGCTAGTGAAGTGTAAGTATATAAATTTATGTTGACTAATGAAAAATGTACATTTACGCCCAATAATTTCAAATTCCTTCTCTTTAGTTAGATGACCTCCCTGTACTTCTATTTCAAGACATTGGGTCCTTGTACAGTCTATAGTAAAAATTGAATCCTTGTGCATCAAAATGTGGTCCTTATATGCTACTAAATGCATGGACTAATTCAAACAAAATTATGAGTACAGGGACTCTGTGAAATCAAAATTAGAAGTACAAATACTTGAGTTTTACAATGAAAATCACAGGCCTCTATTCAAACAAAAGTGACATTCAGGCTTACAAATGAAAGTACTAAGTTCCAGTTCAAAAAGAATATATATATTTAATTATTATACACATGTGTGTGTCTGAGAGAGAGAGAGAGTTCAGACTAAAATAGTTTACCCCTTTGATAAATATCAAAACTAAGGTAGAAGTTGCAAGTTATTTTTGGATCAATAAGGGTAGTAAAAGTTTTAGACTTTTTTTTGCTAATAATAGAAACTCAGGTTTTGATGTCATGTTGTGTTGAACAGCGAACCACAATGCCGTCCTTCATTCTATGAATTAATGGAAAAACTGAAAGAGCTGCAGAAACAAAGTCAATTCTATGAATTAATGGAAAAATTGAAAGAGCTGTAGAAACAAAGTCAAGGTGGGCATGCAGTTAGGGGAGATTCCCCCGAAAAAGAAGTGTAGATGCAACTGAAGTACATTCGTGATTGTACAGTATATAGGCAGCAGCACACGACGTCCAGCCCAAGTTTGTTGCCATCGCTTGTGGTTTTGGATTGAAACAAGTGAAGGGCAGATAGCGCTGAAAAGATTGTTCCATTTGAGGTGGTAGATGTAACTCCCTTCTTTGAGGGTGATGACACTTGTTAATGCCTTCAAATTGGCAATGAAATTCTGATGAATAGTGATTGTGTATGTTTGTTTTGGGATGTTGAGTAGGATGAGATGTAACTTTATGTCAAATCAATTGTGTAAAAGTGTGTGACGTTGTATTATATATTACAACTTTATGTCAAATCAATTAGTAAGAGTGAGTGATGTTGTATTATTATAATAGTAGAATATATAGATATTTTTAGGGGTGAATGTAATTGGACATTACGTCCCACGTCCGGACGTGTGAGTCCTAAAATAAACATGCCCTTAAGGTGTTAACACTAATGAAAATATCCCAAAACAAAACATTTGCAATGGTTGACTATAAGTATCCAAGTTTCATGTTACAAAAATAATCAACTTGTTTCATGTTTCATTAACACGGCCCTCTTGAGTACTAACAACACCATCACTTCCACTACCACCCCTTCCAATAACTTCTACTCCATTTGCTAGCTTTCCAACCAATATATAGAAAAATAGTCTTCCATCTACAAAAATAAAAAAATATATAAGGAACTACACAACTCTTGACAATTTTTATTTTTTTTTTATTTTTAGGGTTAGGTTCTATCTTTTATGATTTTGATATTTAGGATTATAATACAAGAACTTGATTGATTGAGTTTGAGGAGTGAGAAAGACGGGTGAGAACTTTATATGAGTTTGATTTATTTTTCTTTTTTTTGAGTTTTTTAGTTTTAGGTTCTATTCCTTATGATTTTGATTTTTAGAGTTAGAAGAGAAAGAACTATGATTGATTGAGTTTGAGAAGACGCAGAAGAAGCTGGAGTTTTATTTTTATTTTTATTAAAAAAAAAAAAGAATTATGGTAATCTAACGTGACAAGCTCCGGCAATGCCACATCATCAATTGTTGGTCGGAGAAAAAATGTGTATTTAAACACGAGGAAAGGTTGGAGTTTTTTACAATAATCGTAAAGGTCGTGATTAAATTGATACTGAGACTAAAGGTGGTGTATTTATTTAGAATTAACCAAAGAAAAAACAAAGAATTATTTATATTTCTCAATAGACTCGGATTTACATTGACAGGATTTAAAAGAGCAATCTGAAAGAAACAAACAACTTCAGAAGTTGGCTTATGTAAAAAAAAGTTGCACAAACAAAAGGTAGATAATGAAATTTACCTATTCAATTTAGCAAAATTGGCAAACAGAATCGAAGGAGAAACAATGATGCTACTTCTGACAAACTTAATCTATTTACCAGAGAAATGGCCTTTACAACAGTTTTAGATTTTCTCGTGTTCACATATTATAAGGGTTGATAAATACACTCTTTTTATACACCCTTTGTATTTATAGATACACTCTGGTTTTGTATCTAATTTAACTTAATTAGTTAGACAGTTGATTAGTTAGTTAGATTAACAATTATTGAGGAGATTAGTATTAGAAGGGTTTCTACCTTCTTCCTCATTCACTCGTTCAGTTTTCAATATTGTAATTTTTCCTAGATTTGTTCAAGAATGAAGTTGATTCTTTAATTCAATATGGTATCAGTTTCGTGATGAAATTAACACACCATACGATCATTTCGCTTCTGCTTTGCCTCATTCGATTTTCATCTCGATTTCTATTTCGTTTTCCCATTTTCATTTGAAGGGTGCTCGTTGTTTTTCGGATCGGTTTCGAGATTCTTCACCTTCGGTCTCTTTCGTCTTTGGAGTCTGTTCTGTTCGTTGCTCCTTCTTGCAGCCATGGCACCCACCGTCACTGACCCCGATTCCCTTGACCCGGCCAAAAACCCCTTTTCTCCATTAGCCCTCCACTAGAATGATAATCTGGCGGTTTCTATTGTCCTCGAACCTCTCGACGGCACAAACTACGTTTTTTGGAGCCATGTCATTAAGAGGAGTCTTAGCGTGAAGAATAAGGCACGCTTCATTGACGGATCTTTGACGATTCCATCGAAAGAGGAGGAATCTGTCATCCATGCCGCCTGGGTAAGGGCAAATGATTTGGTTTTGGTATGGATTCTAAACTCTATTTCTCCTGATATCAAAAGAACCTTGGAGTACTTTTCTCTTGCTAAGGATGTATGAGATGAATTGGTCATTCGTTATGCACTCTCTGATGGAACTAGGGTATATCATTTAGAAAAATCCCTAAGTACGATTTCTCAAGGCTCTCAATCCCTAGTTAGCTACTACAACCAATTCAAGTCCCTATGGGATGAATGATTGGGTGTGAGATTGCTCGTATTTGTGCTCATTATTGCTATATTATTGTAGCATTTTGATGTGATTTTGGTCGTAATTGATAGAAATTGTGCTACTAACCTTGTTGTCAAGAAATGTGTTCAAAGTGTAGGAAACAAGGTGAAATAGTCCCTTTTAGAGGAAGATCGAAGATTGGCACATGGGAAGTGAAGTTCGGTTGAAGGATGAGCAAGGAAAGACAAGATAAATAGAAGAAAAATTCCAAGGAGCAGAAACCACACTGGCGGCCGAGTGAGCCCACACTGGCGGCCGAGTGGAGTCGAGTTACAAAAGGTTTCGAGTGAATTTATTTCACACTAGCGGTCGAGTGAGTCCACACTAGCAGTCGAGTGAATTGATTTCACACTGGCGGTCGAGTGAGCCCACACTGGCGGTCGAGTGAATCGATTTCACACTGGCGGTCGAGTGAATCGATTTCACACTGGCGGTCGAGTGAGCCCACACTGGCACCCGTTTGGGATCTGGAACCCAGTTTGGTTCTGATTTCCAATTTCACTCGACCGACCGTTTGGAGTCACTCGGTTGACCGAGTCAACTTACAATCTCGGGGATTTTTGTCAATTTTGAAGAACTTCAAGGACCTACTTGTCAATTTCATCTCACACACTTTTGGAAGCTTTAAATACATCCCAAATCAGATTGTTGAGAGGGTTTTTGCCTCACTTCTACACACTCAAACCCTAGTTCATTTTCCTCCAACATGTGAGAAATAGATGAGTAATTACCTTAGGTTTGAGGAGCTTATCTCCTTAAACACACTCTTCATTTTTATGCTTTCTTAGTTTAAAATCATTTGGGTATTTTATTTTCATGTAAGAATGGAGAAATTACAAGACTCTCAAGGTGATATTTTTCTTTTATTTAAGCTTTGTTTGATAAATTTCTTGTTTATTTCTATTTATTTTGGTGTTTTAGCCATGGGTGTTTCCTCAAACACCATGGACTAATCTTTTTATATTTTGGGTGTTTGAAACTATGTGAATATTGAATGTGTGAATTGTTTAAGCTTTGATTATTGTTGATATTTGGATTATTGATTCCCTTATTGAGGTTTTATTGGTGCTTTGTGTATTAACTTCTATTAATCCGTATTTTGAGGTATGTTTAGCGTAGACGAGAGTTACATGAACATGTTTAAATTTATGGTGTGAGTTGTTGGTATACAAATGCGTTTATTATATTTTTAATTTGTCGAGAGAGAGTTAATTGTATTAGAACCCCAATTAGGAGACATTAATTACTTGAATGGTTATTTGGGTAGTTGATGAGGGTTAGGAAGATGTCTTATTATCGGGTTTGGGAACACCATAGACGTAAGGCTATAGTATCCGAAGGGAAACGATTTTCATCCTAGCATCTTGATGCTCTTAGCAAATCCAAATTGAAGTATAAAAATGGTATAAGTAATCCCACTCGATTTCACTAGGTAGAGAACACCCGAAGCATTCCCACACTTGCACTTCTTCGAATTTCATTCGTAGTTGTTATTTGCTTTTAATTGTCATTTCCTTGTTTTCTTGGTTAGTAGTTAATTTACTTATTAGGATTGTGTTTAGTTTAATTAAATTCATTTGATTTGTCTTAGCTTTAGTTCAAATTGCTCCCGAAACCGTAACTACATTAGTTATGCCAACATACAACGCTAGGGATCCATTTCACTAGCCCACCTCACGTGGTTCGATACTACTTGGTCGAAATACTTATGTGTATACTACTACGATCCCTTATGCTTGAGGGGAAGTAGTTAGTCAAAAGTTATTGCCTAAATTTCGTTCAAGTCAATGAATACCTTAGTTTTAGACATGTTCTTAAGTGTTCTTGTGGGGCTATGGATGGGTGCACTTGTGATCTCCCTAAACTAATGACCAAAACTCAAGAGCAAGATGCTATAATGAAATTTTTTGTACGACTTCATAATTCTTATAACACCATTAGGAGCCAATTCTTACTTCAATCCCCTTTCCCTGCTTTGTCCAAAGTCTATGGCTTATTACTTCAAGAAGAGTCCCAAAGAGCTCTAAACACTGTCCTTGATTCTATTCAACCTGATTCTATTGCCATGTTAGCCAAGAATTCTAAGTTTTATAAGGACAAGAGAAAACCCCTTAAGTGCAGCCACTGTGATGGCATTGTCCATACCATTGATAGATGCTTTCAAATCATTGGTTTTTCCCCTGGCTGGAGAGGCCCTAGAGGTCCTCCAAGTAAGTAGTCCAACAAGGCTGCCAACATTTCTATTAGATCCCCTCCTAAGAGGGATCATCTTATGGATTCTAACCCTATATGCACTCAGGATCTTTTTGACAAGTTTTTGAGTTTCTCTAAAATGCAGAACTTAAGTGATGGGAGGGACATGCCTCACTCTGTGGCAGGAGCCTCCACTACTCATATTGAAGAAGCTCTAAGCACCAAAGATGCAGGTATGTTTACTAATTTTTCATCAAGTTCATATTTTAATACTATTAAAGTTTCTACTTGGATCCTAGATACTGGTGCAACAGATCATATGGTATTTGACATGTCATTGTTTACCACTCCTCCCTCTGTAGCTAATATTAAAATATCCTTACTTAATAATGTTATCTCTACAGCTACGCATATGAGAAATATTATCATAAATGAGCACCTCACTTTGTATAATGTGTTGTATGTTCCTGATTTCACATTTAATATGTTGTCTATTAGCCATTTAACTCGATATTCCAACTGCACTGTCAGCTTCTTGTCATCTCATTGTGTCTTACAGGACAATTCAACCAAGATGGTGATTGGTTCTGCTGAACAAGTTAGGGGCTTATATTTGTTACAAACTGCTCACCCCTCTACCAATTCTGTTCTTAAACATTTTGTTTCTTCTAGTACTGTTAATAATGATTCATGTAATTTTGATTTGTGGCATAAGAGGTTAGGACATATCTCTAACAAGTGTTTGTTACAAATTCACAATCTGAATGTAAAAGCTACTAGCATACACAACAATTGCTTGATCTGTCCTTTAGCTGAACAAAAGAGAAAGCCTTTTCCTTTAAGTACTTTTGTCTCTCCGGGTATCTTTCATTTAATACATTGTGATGTTTGGGGTCCTTTTTTTTAACACTCTATCACTGGACATAGATTTTTTCTCACTATTGTTAATGATTATAGTAGATGTACATGGATTTATCTTTTAAAGGCAAAACGTGATGTTAAAATCTCTTTGCAAAACTTTTACAACATGGTTCTCACTCAATTTGCTGTTAAAATAAAAATCCTAAGAAGTGATAATGGAACTGAGTTCATTTTATTAGATTTTTACCATGCTTTAGGCATCATACATCAAACTTCTTGTGTTGAAACACCCCAACAAAATGCTATTGTTGAAAGAAAACACCAACATTTACTTCAAGTTGCTAGGGCTTTACTTTTTCAATCTTCTTTACCTTTAAAATTTTGGAGTGAATGTATAAAGACTGCTGCCTTTATCATAAATAGGATTCCTTCATCTGTTCTTAAACAGAAACCCCCCTTTGAAATGTTATATGGCAAACTCCCTAATTATTCTTCCTTCAAAACCTTTGGTTGCCTATGTTTTGCAAATACTTTGATGTCCCACAGACATAAGTTTGATATCAAGGCCACTAAATGTGTCTTCATTGGTTATCCCTTTGGTACCAAGGGATACAAACTCTTTGATCTTTCCTCTGGCAGAATTATTGTGTCTAGAAATGTACAATTTTTTGAACATATGTTTCCCTTTAAAAATATGATTGAACCTGATACACACACATATCCTGTACCAATTTCTATTGATGATGACATTGATGATGACTTTCCCATTGTTCATTGTGATAATCTTCCTCTTGATGACACTCTTGTTAATCCAGAGGTTTTTAATGACACCTCTACCACTCAAGCTGATCATCCCAATGACATACACTCTGATTCTGATAATAATAATAACCTGGAGGTGGAGGCTTACACTAGACCTTCTAGATTTAAATCCCAACCTGCATACTTGCAAGTTTATGAAACTGATTTACCTGCTTCTATTGATCATGCTAAATTGAATTTTTCTTCCTTTGGAAAACAGTATTCCATACATGATTATATGTCTGTTAATAGGTTATCTACACTTCACAAACAATTTACTGCTTCCATTTCCCAAATTCAGGAACCTAAAACATATAAACAAGATATCCTTAATGAAAATTGGATTATTGCTATGAAAAGGGAAATTGATGCTTTAGAAAAGATCAATACTTGGACTCTTGTAGATTTACCTATAGGAAAAAATTGTATAGGTTGTAGATGGGTTTATAAAGTAAAATACAATTCAGATGGCTCTATAGAAAGATATAAAGCTAGACTGGTTGCTAAAGGCTGCACCCAACAAGAAGGTATAGATTACTTTGACACTTTTTCCCCTGTTGCTAAAATCACCATTATTAAAATTCTATTGGCTATTGTTGTTGTCAAAGATTGGCATATACACCAATTAGATGTGAATAATGCTTTTTTGCATGGTGATTTGGAACAAGAAATATACATGTTTCCCCCTCCTGGTTATTGCTCTAACAGTGATAAAAGAGTATGTAAATTGAATAAAAGTTTGTATGGTTTAAAACAGGCTTCCAAGCAATGGTTTACTAAATTGACTACCTTTTTGACTTTCTTGGGATTTACTCAATCAAGGGCTGATACTTCTTTGTTCACTAGGCATGATGGTGTTGATTTTACTGTTGTTCTTTGCTATGTTGATGATTTGATAGTGTCTGGTTCTAACATTGACATCATTAACAATGTCAAAAGTTATTTGAATGATAAGTTCACTATTAAAGATCTTGATATTCTAAAATATATTTTGGGGATAGATGTTGCTAGAAATAGTAAAGGTCTTACTCTTTGTCAAAGAAAATATGCTTTGGATTTATTGCATGAATCTGGTTATTTGAGCAGCAAGCCTTGTTCCACACCTATGGATTCTAAGTTGAGTTTTGATGACCATTCTCCCGTTCTTACTAATCCTAGCCATTATAGGAAACGTGTGGGAAAACTACTTTACTTAAATGTCATAAGGCGTGATATTTCTTATGCTATTCAAACTCTTAGCCAATACATGCAATCTCGTACTGTGGCTCATTTGACTGTTGTTCATAGAGTTTTAAGATATCTTAAAAGCAACCCTGGTAATGGTGTTTTCTATCCTAAAGATATTACATTCAAATTACATGCCTTTTCTGATTCTGATTGGACTAGATGCACAGAAACAAGAAGAAGTATCACTGGTTTTAACATTTTTCTTGGTTCTTCTCTAATATCTTGAAAATCCAAGAAGCAGTCTACTGTAAGCAGGTCTTCTGCAGAGGCTGTGTATAGGGTTTTAGCCTCCACTACTTGTGAGATTCAATGGATTCACTACATCCTAGCTGATTTGGGAGTTCAACATTCACAGCCTTCCACCATGTACACTGATAGAAAGAGTGTTTTCTCCATTGCTCACAATCCCTGCCTCCATCAAAGAACAAAAGACATTTCCTTGAATTATCACTTCACAAGGGAGAAGATTCAAGCTGGGCTATTCACTCTTATCCACATCCTAACCACAGAAAACTTGGCTGACATACTTACCGAGCCTCTCCCACCAGCTGACTTTGACAAACATAAATCCAAAATGGGCTTGTTAGACTTGACAAACATAAATCCAAAATGGACTTGTTAGATATCCATTCCCATATTAGGAGGGGGTAAGGGTTGATAAATACACTCCTTTTATACACCCTTTGTATTTATAGATACACTTTGGTTTTGTATCTAATTTAACTTAATTAGTTAGATAGTTTATTAGTTAGTTAGATTAGCAGTTATTGAGTAGATTAGTATTATAAGAGTTTCTACCTTCTTCCTCATTCATTCGTTCAGTTTTCAATATTGTAAATTTTCCCAGATTTGTTCAAGAATGAAGTTGATTCTTTAATTCAATACATATAAACCTGAAGTCAATCAGAAAACAGTTCAAACAAACCCTTCTGCACACATGCAAGCATGGATGAAAATATTCGGAAATATCCCCATATTTCCATTTTTCGCGGTCATCGATATCGATATTAGAAAGAATCGATATTTTCACGATATTTGTAAAAAAATTTATAAATATCGGTAGACAATAACAATATCGAGCCTAATATCGAGAAAATATCGATAAATTTCGAAAAAAATCGATAAATATCATATGAAATAACATTGTATATTATATTTTATATAAATTTATCACTGATATAAAATGTATTCAAATTGTTTTGTTAATTTTATATATGTATTAAATATTTGTTATTAAATTTTTTTAATTTTCAAAATTTACCGATATAAATATTCAATATCGATATATCCATCGATATTTTCACAAATTTAAGGTCTCGATATTTTCGATATTTTCATCCTTGCATGCAAGTAATTGATAATATATATACATATATGCAAACTGTCACGCCCCAATTTTCATTAAAATATATTTTACGAAATAATTGACAATTTAAAAGTAAAAGGGCATAAACCAAAATTTATACTTAAGAAATAAGGCTTACAATTTATTTTACAATAAAAATAAATAACAATTAGCGGAAGCTTAAAGAATAGCGCTGCTAGCTTGTTGCCATCGCTTGTGGTGTTGGATTGAAACAAGTGAAGGGCGGATAGCGCTGAAAAGATTGTTCCATTTGAGGTGGTAGATGTAGCTCCCTTTGAGGGTGATGACACTTGTTAATGCCTTCAAATTGGCAATGAAATATATATATGAAAAAAATGATACCCTTGAGGGTGTCAACTGTCAACACTCGAGACTCGTGTAGATGCCTTCTGCAATATAATGATTTAAAATTTTAATCATCAATTAAGAAAGAAAAAACAAAGAATTATTTATGTTTCTCAATAGACTCGGATTTACATTGACAGGATTTAAAAGAGCAATGTGAAAGAAACAAACAACTTCAGGGGTTGGCTTATGTGACACAAAGTTACACAAACAAAAGGTAGAAAATGAAATTTACCTATTCAATTTGGCAAAATTGGCAAACAGAATTGGAGAGACAATGATGCTACTTCTGACAAACTTATCAACCAGAGAAATGGCCTTTACAACAGTTTTAGATTTTTTCGTGTATTCACATAAAAAATTTATAAATTATAGTTGCATATATATATATATATATATATATAGAAGCTGACATTATAGAAGTTAAATAATTGGAAGATTGCAATCTCAATTCTGAAGGGCTAGCAACTAACTATTCCAAGTTCGATAGATATAATTAAATTTACTAAAATATCCTTTTAAATCTTTTAAAAAATTATAAACACACCACTAATAATTAATTATAAACACGCCTCATTCTTCAACTCTCATTTAACCCTCGTTCAATTATTTTTACTTTTAACATCAAAAAATAACTCTATCCTTAAAACCATTCCTTCATGCATAAACCCTCCACATGATAAAATAATCACAACAAACATGGTTATGTAAGAAGAAAATGTGATGGAGAATATTAATATAAGTATATTTAATGTTTTTTACACTTTTCTCATATTTTTTTTACACTTTTTTTGATATACCAGTCGCCGATGTGTTTGGCCGAAATCGTGACCGAACACATCATTGTGTGTAAGGCCGGAATGGCCGAACACATCACTGTTTGTATGGCTGGAATGGCCGAACGTATCATTGTATGTACGACCATTACCGGCCGAACACAACTTTTACTAAAATTCTTGAACATTATTTTCAGAAGCACTTATGGTATCTAATATAATAACTACTGCCTATTGGTTGCTTATATATATATATATATATATATATATATGCTAGATTAGGTTAATGATGTTAATGACAACAATGTATGGTACATCCAGCGTTCGGCCATATATGGCCGTGCAACTATGGAGTGTTTGTCCATTTTCGGCTGTGCACTTTCTTGGTTGTGCGGCCGTTTCAGCCGTGCACAAAAAGGAATGCACGGACACAAATTTGGCTGAACACCTCTTTTACAGTAGAACGAACAACAACAAAATGACGCAAAAACAAGACTAAAAACACTATTTTAGCATATCAAACTCAATTTTTTTATACAATTATTCCACAATGCATTCAACAACTAGAAAAATAGTGTTCGATCGTCTCTTCCTTTTCCAAATTTTTATCGCATTTTTTTTTTGTTGGTAAGTGTTGGTAAAGAGGAAAGGGTTAATGGGGGTGTGTGTTTAGTAAAAGTGGAGTTTTGAATGAAGAATGAGATTTTGAATAAAAAAGGGTATAATAGGGAGAAAATGGGGTGGGTTTAGTATTTTAAATTGATTTTTAAATTTTAGTGGGGTGTGAATAACACTATTTTGGGTGTTGATTGCCCCTCCCTAAGTGAAATAATTACTACCTATCTTTGCTTTAGCTAAAGATGCATGCATGTTGATAACTTCTTTGAGTCTTTCGGTAGATCTTCTTGTACTGCGCCACAATGTTGATATTTTTCAATATCTGATAAAATAAAAAAAATTGTTCAATTACACACATCATGAGAGACTCATCTAAACAAATTAAGCCTTGTAAATAGAATGATAAATCACCTCATCCGAAAATTTCAAATTTCAAATTTCACAGGAAAATACTTTTCCAAGAAAAGTAAGGCAAGAATAATTGCTAGAAATTTAACTGGATGATAAATGACCTCATACGGAAACTGCGCACCAATTGTTACCAAAAATTTTTTGGATCAAAAGCTCACTGTGAATTGTTTCCAGTGTGACTAATTTATGGAATGTCAAATTCAAATACAAGCAGGAGATAGATTTTGTTACGAAGTAAGAATATGTGCGAAGAAGATGACTGGAACGAAGCTGTTTGAGAGTAATTGTAATAAAATGTAAAATAGTTAGGGCATACAATGTCGTTTTATGTGTATTTATTTGTAATTGTTTTTGTAAAGGTGCTTAGGGAGTTAGTGTAAGTCGCGAGTGCGACTTTATACTTTGTAACTGTTTTTCGGCAGGGTCGGGTTATATGATTCTACCCTGAACCACATATCGTGTATCTTTGAATTTCATATATGAAATAACTGCATTTTATCCCTCCAATTCTCTCAAATTTTCCCTCATTCCTATTCTCGATCTCGTGAAGTAAAATCTTCAATGCTTGGCATAAGCGTTTCAGTGGCCTCAAAGCCAAGTTACCACGTTAATATTCAATAATGATATCAAATATAGATCGAATCAGCAAGCTTGAGTCAGAAATCGTACCAGTGGAAGCTCAAGCTGCTTCAATTGAAGGACGATTATCCAAACTATGCAACGAACAATTGAATAGTAAAAACGAGCAGCTTAAACGTTTTGATCGGCAAAGTAAGGATCGGGCTAAGGAATCGGAGTTGTTGAGGCAACAACTAGCTGAAATATTTAAGAAATTGAGTTCAGGTAAGAGTAAAGTTTGTGTAGTGGATAAGGAAATTGAAATCGAAGGAGAATGGTGAGGATGATCCTACAGTGCCAAATGTCAATTCATTTAACAGAATTGGTACTGGATTGTTACCCACACCACTATCACCACAAACTAGATTACCTAATTCAGGAGGTTTTGGTGCTCCTAAAGGCTCATATGTACCCTCAATTGACAATCTAGAGTTGGAGCTATATAGTAACTAACTCAGCCAAAAGGTATGTCAAGCACCAAAATCAGATTAAAGTAAATTTTACCAGATAAAGGACAATTTAAAAATAAAAGGGTATGAACCTAATTTTTCACTTAAGAATTAAGCCTCACAAATTTATTTTACAATAAAAATAATTAACAATCAGTGGAAAGGTTAAAGAATAGATAGTAACTCAACAGAATTTCATCTACCACTCCTTCTCGCCATCAGCTCCTCAATCTGAAAATTTAAAATAGAGGGGTGAGCAAACCACAACTCAGTGGGGACATATTTGTCAAAATTAAATACAATAAGCAATTAAATTATCAATTCACGTTAACATGTATAATCCCATAACAATTCAATAACATCACCGCGCCCGTTTATAAATGTCAAATTATATATACTCGTTTATAAAGGTCAGAAGACCTATTCTCGTTTATGGTTTATAAAGGTCAGAAGACCTATACTCGTTTATGGTTTATAAAGGTCAGAAGACATATCCTCGTTTATAAAGGTCAGAAGACCGATCCTCATTTATAAAAGTCAAATGACCTATCCTCGTTTATAAAGGTCAAATGATATATCCTCGTATATCTTTCACGTGAACGTCAAAATAATCACATATGACATTTAATAGTGACAAACATAATAAGTTAGAAATCATATTTCGCACGAATATCAAAATAATCACATATCGCATTTAATAATGACAAACAAGATAATAGAAATCCTCACCTAAGAGTTTAGTGAAATGATGGAAGTGTAGCTTTAATCCTCCTCCTTGTCGTCACCGTAATTTCTTGTTGAGGAGAAAATGTAATTTAGAATGAGATTTGTGTATTGAGAGATCGTATCAATGAAATTGTGATCCGGTGAATATTAAAGTGTCTATGGCAAGATCTCATATTTATATGTAAATAAAACTTATGGTTATTCGATTTTTTTGGGCGGAAATTTAATCTCCTGGAGCGCGAAGAAACAATCAATTGTTGCTCGCTCGAGCTGTGAATCCGAGTGTAGGGCACTCGCAAAAATAACCCAAGAAATGATTTGGGTCACTCAACTTCTTCGGGAGCTTGGTCAGCTCCCTTCTTCGGCCTCCACACTACTTTGCGACAACAAGAGTTCCTTCCTTTGGAGTCAAAACCCAGTTGCTCATAAATGAGCAAAACACATCGACATTGACTACCACTTTGTTCGCGAATTGGTCTCCTCTGGTCATCTCATCACCAAGTTCGTCCCATCCACTCTTCAGCTCGCCGACGTCTTCACCAAGAGTCTTCCTCACCCCAGCTTCGAATTGTTACGTTCCAAGCTCTGTGTTCGATTGCATCCACAACATCGCTTGACGGGGGTAATAAGGAATAATAATATAAGAATAATACTCCCTCCGTCCCGTAATTACTTTCACACTTTCCTTTTTAAGACGTCCCACAATTACTTTCACACCCTTAAAATGGAAATCTCTTTATATACTCCACCCTTACAATATCCTCAAATTCACACAAATGCCATTACTTTTTCTCCACACATACCCAAAAGTCAACTCATTCTTTTACTTTATACATAAAGACTTACAAAATTACCCCTTAAAATTCCCACTAAATTCACTTTTGTTATTCCGCGTGCCACTTCACATGTGAAGATAATCGCGGGACGGAGGGAGTATCTTTTAATTTTAGTCCAAATCTTTGTATATATCTTTAATATGATTGTTGTATTTATCTAATTATCTCTTTATAAACACTCTTATAAATAGTGAATCATTCCTATCACATCATTAACGTTGATCACATACCTATATTACTACATTTGGAATGCAATGTCTCAAAATACCACACCAAAAACACTAACAAAGAAGAGATATAATATCGATATTACTGTTCCGATCTTTTTGACATATTTCATAGAAAGAATATAACTTATATAATAATGTTGTATTATGAGAAATTAGAGTGACAACACGCTGCTGCTACAAAAATTCATCATATCTTACATTATCACTTTATTTATAAAACAACATTTTACAAATATCTTTTAAAATGGACCTTATAAAAATTACTTTATAAATATCTTTTATTAAACTACTACGCTTGAGCATGGAATCAAAATGGATAATGTGATGTAGAACACAATGAGATCTCTCGTGGATCTTAAAGAGTTTAGTCCAAGTCGCATACTGAACAATTTTTCAATTCAAGAGTGATGGAGATAAGATTCTTGATATTGGAAACAACAAGAGCTGGGTGGAAATTAGACTTGGGCGTGAGTGCGTGACCATCACTGAGGTGAAGGGAAGAAGAACATAGAATAAATGGAAAAACAGATAGGGCAAAATTCCTTGACTCGTGATACCATGTAAGAATGTAATTTCTCATCTTTCTAGCTCATTTCACAAAGGTAGCATATATACGGCAAATTTATTTAAATAATACATTTTTGGGAGCCCCTCTTGAAAATGTAACAAAAATGGATTCGTTTATGAAAAGGGGAAAAAACAGAATATGACAATTCGCTCTAAGACTTTAAGATTCAAGCCAATTTTATTTGGTAAAACAATTAAGAACAAAATGAAACCTATATAGTCGATTATGCCACTGTTTTCGAATTAATTAAGATTTTCAAATTCAATTAATTATGTTAATCTAAAATTAGGAAAGTCAACATTTGAATTTTAAGTTAAACTGGAAGATATTTCTTCTAGAATCTCGCACTGGTTTTAATTCAAAAGAAATCTTACTATAATTTCACCCAGCTCATTTCAGTGCATATTCAGTCGGTGGGATCATCTTCAGAGAGGATTTCGAAGCTTTGGTTTGAAACGTGAAATCGTTATCGTTATAATATTATTTCCAGGTTTTGTTTACTGCATGTTTCTTATTTGATCATCAATGTTCTCAAAAAATGAAATAGGTTAAAATATATATTATGTGTTGGGAATAAAATGAGTTATGTTTTGATTGAATACCAAAACCCCTTGAGATATGCCTAAGTTATGATTGAATATGTTCTAGACATGTTAGAACATAAAGTATAAAGGCTAGATGAGGAGCTAATATGTTAGGTAGCTCTTAGATGATTAGATGCACAAATTGAGGGGGAACATATGCTTTGAAGTACATCAAGAACAAGTCCCCTCAAGGCTCAAACTCTGGAATCATGATCAAGTCTGCTGAAAGACAAGTATGCTGATCAGGAGAGTTGTCCAGAGGAGTTGTCTCAGCTCAATTAATCAAGATCAAGTGCTCTGAAAGCCTGAGGTCAACTATGCTGAAGAGAAAGAGACAACCACACCCTAAAGATCTTCAAAGAAACAAGCTAAGATCATCTTCAAGAGAAATAAAAGCGAAAGAGCCATCTGAAGGGAAAGAGCCATCCTCAAGAGAAATAAAAGGGAAAGAGCAAGACAATCTTGCTGATAAGCAAGACTGCTGATAGTGATAAGGAGAGTTGTCCAAATGATGAGGAATGTTGTCCTATCATTGGAACAACCTTCAGAAGACATGTCCACATTCTTACAAGAGAATCTGAATGTCAGATGTTGAGAAGAGTGCTACAGAATGAAGACAAAGCTCTTACAGCCGTTTATTTCCCAAATGAGGACATGTCACTATCAAGATTCTGTCTTCAAAGTTGAAGAACTAAAAGAAGACATTTATGGACATTGGAGGCTGCCTCTCCAACGGGCAAATCCTTCATTTGTCTATAAATACAGAAGTGTGAAGACCATTTGAAAGTATCCAACTAGAACCTCAACAAAGCACATCCAACCTTAAGTTCTTACAAGCTAGAGTGCTTTCAAAGCTTTCAAAGACTATCTTAGTCTTCAAACACTTCATCTAAGCTGTACTACATTGTATATCCATACACAAGCTTAGAGAGATATCCTATCCTTATACACTGATCTTCATTGTAAAGGATATCTCATTAGTTGGAACCTTACTTCAATCCTCATATCTTTCAAGAGTGAAAGTGAGAAGGTTGTAGTAGCAGAAGTGGTAGGAGCTGACTGTTGAGAGAAGAACAGTTCAGTTCTGAGTTGAGAAGAGGGTACTAGGACTCTAGACATCCTAGGGATCAATTCACCAAGGGTGGTGTTCTTGATCAAGTGCACCTTGGCACTATAAAACAAGTTAATTCCAAGAGTGAAGGAATTATCCTGTTAAATCAGGGAAAGTGGATGTAGGAGCTTGAGTCACTGAACCACTATAAACTCTTGTGTTGATTTACATTTCAAGTATTTACAATACATCAACACTGCACACAAAACTGATCTTTCAAGGATAAACATTCAAAGACTGTGCAAAAACCTATTTGGACAAGTTCCCTGAAAACTGGACTGTGTTACATTGACTAAGTGATTTCAGATATTAAAGGAGTTTAAACTAAAAGGGCCAACCACTATTCCGCACACATAACTCCCCTAAATAGTTATTCAACTAAGTACTCAATAGTACTTAGTAGATTGATTATCTTAGAAGAGTTAATCTTCTTCAGCAGAGTTGTCCAAGACAACCTTGCTGAGCTCTGGTTTGATCAAGTTTGAAAAGAATTCCCATACAAGTGTATTCCCCCCCCCCATACACTTGTTATCTACTCCTTTCAGGACCAACAAGTGGTATCAGAGCAGGGGTTCAAAGACCACTGCTTCTGAAAGGCCATCTTGGTTTTCAAAATCACATATTGGCTGTGGTCACTGAACTGATCTCTCTGAAATCCTTATTGTATATTGACTGACTATTTGTTCTTGAATTATGGCCAACAACAATGCTGCTGTTCCACCTCCTACTATCCAAGGATTGGACAACATGGCCACAAATCCAGTCAACCACATTTCACATCACAAACTGCCCATGTTCTCAATTGATAACTATGATTTCTGGAAAATCAGAATGAGGGCTCATCTTGCATCTCTTCATACTGATATGTTGAGAGTGATCACAAGAGGTCCTTTTGTGTTCACCTTTGTCAATCCCAGAGTCACAAAGGCTCAAAGGGCAGATACAAGAGATGTACTACCCAAAGATGAAGATGACTTCACTACTGATGAAAAGAGGAAGGATAATCTGAATTATCTAGCAATGAACACCCTCTACCAAACAATTCCAGATGCAATTATGGGTAGAGTCTACCACTGCACAACAGCCAAAGAAATTTGGGATACTCTTGCTGAAATGTGTGAGGGTACTGAAAAGATCAAGGAGAATAAGCTCCAAGTTGCTGTGCAGAAATTTGAACAGTTTGCAATGGAGTCTGAGGAATCCATTGATAAGTTTGCTGGTAGATTCACTGATGTGATGAATGAAATCAACTCACTGGGCAAGGTCTACACCAAGAGAGAAGTGGGGTTGAAGATCTTGAGAAGTCTCACTCAAAAGTGGGATGTCTATGCTGTAATGATGCAAAACACCAAAGATCTTTCCACCATGCCCATGCAACAAATCTTCTCTGAACTCAAAGCTTATGAGTTCGACCTCAATAGAAGAAAGCCTATTGAGGAACCTTCAAATCCTACTAAGGGAGTGGCATTCAAAGCCAAAACTGCTGAACCAGAGATGCAGTCCACTCCAAAATCATCAAAGTCAGTCTCAAAGACTGAAATGAAGGAAGAACTAGCCTTGATGGCTAGAAGGTTTGAAAAGTTAAACTCAAGGTTTGGTAGATACAAGAAATTCTACCAGGACAACAAATTCAGGAGATACAACTCTCCTGAAGCACAGGCTGAAGTCAAAAAGCCTGAAGAGAAAAGATCAGAAGACAAGTACTCTGACAGGAGAAGGTCCAGTAGAGCTGAACCTCCATCATAAAAAAGAAGAGAAGAATCAAATAAAGAAGATGATGAAGATCTGTGCTATAACTGTAAAAAGAAAGGGCACTTCCAGTATGATTGCCCTGAATTAAGCTCTAAGGAGAGAAGGGAGAGGCAGGCCAAAAGAGATAGGAAATTCACCAACAGAAAGGCCATGATGGCTGGTGAAGAATCTGATAGTGCTGAAAGCCTCAACTCCTCTGATGGACTGTTCTCCAACAGTGATGATGATGATGATGTCTGCAACATGGCTCTTGAGGATGATGAGGTATCCTCTACTTCTAGTTCACCATCATTCATCTCACAAAACAATAGTGAGATCAACTTGAAGCTTTCCCTTGGAAAGTTGATGGAAGATTTCACTATGTTACAAGAATTTCATGATAACTGTGTGAGAGAAAATGAAAGATTGGCTATTGAACTTGCTAAAAACTCTGAGGCAGTTGTTGATGTCAAGTTCACTGAGTTATATCAACAAGTCCTGAGAGAGCTTGAGGAAGCAAATCTAAGGATAGTTGACCAACAAAAGGAGATTGATGATCAACTTCTCTCTCAGAAGAGAAAAGATTTTGAAATCAAAATTCTCAATGCCAAGTTTGAAAACCTCTCACATGAATATGATATTCTTAAATCAAGTGAAGAGAGCCTGAAATTAAAGATGTCTGCTCTGAAGAAATCCTCTAGAGCAATAGAGGAAATTCAGAGTTATCAAAGACCTATGGCTCAAAGAAGTGGATTAGGTTTTGATCCATTTAAATCTTCACCTTGTCTTAGTGTTGCTTCTGTGAGTAACACTAAGAGAATCTTTGTTAAGTCAGTGGCACAAACTGAAAATGAAATAATTAAGCCACTGAACAAAGAAAAGGGCAAAATGGATGATCTGCCTAATCAAATACTTCAGGAGAATAGGCCTAAACCTAAGGAAATGGTCAAGGCTCCTGAACATAAGTTGAATGCTGGTCAGCAGAGTAGACCCAATGGTAGGGCAACTCTACTGAACAATGTTCAGAGGAAGTGTCCAAGGTATAATCAGCCTAGGCCAACTCTTCTGAGAAAGCCTCAGCTGAATAGACCTAAGGACAACCTTCCTCAAAGGCAGAATAAAATGAGACAACCAAAACCCTTCATGCCAAAGGGTAATGGTCATAAGAAAGCCTTTCCTCAAAGATTCCCTCAAGCTGCACAAAGAACTCAAAAGTTCAGGAGACTTGACAACTCTTCTGAAACTTATAGAGTTAACACATTCACACACACTTTCCCAAAGGCATTTAAGGGAAAGACAGTGTATTTAGATGTTAAAGGAAGACAACTTAGCCACCTTGAATCAATCAGGGTTATTAGGCAAGTTTGGGTTCCTAAAGGTACAGCTAACCTCTCAGGACCCAAAACTCAAAGGGTACCTAAACCTATCTAATTGCAGGTACCAATGGGCCACAAGAAGAGAAGCATGAGCAAAAAGTCAGCATGGTACCTTGACAGTGGATGTTCAAGGCACATGACTGGAAACAAGGAACTTCTCACTGATTTTATTGAAAAAGAAGGCCCAAATGTCACTTTTGGAGACAGCTCACAAGCAACTACAAAAGGTTATGGTACTTTGATGATTGGTAACATCAAAGTATCCAATGTATCTTATGTGGCTGGTCTCAAGTATAATCTCCTAAGTATCAGTCAATTTTGTGATAAAAACTTCAATGTTGAGTTTTCAAGTGGAAAATGCTTAATCAAGAATAAGACTCAACAAATTCTACTGACTGGAACTAGGAAAGGAAATGTGTATTTTGCAGACTGGGACAAGTCTACTGATGCTGCATGCTTCATTGCTAAGAGTTCTAGTGAACAAAGTTGGTTATGGCATAAAAGATTAAACCACCTGAACTTTAAAACAATGAACAAAATTGCTAGAAATGCATTAGTCAAAGGACTACCTAATGAGGTTTTCATTAAAGAGCATGTTTGCAAACTATGCCAAGAAGGAAAACAGATCAAAGCCTCATTTAAGGGAAAACCAGTCATCTCTACTGAAAGGGTACTTGAACTGTTACATATGGACCTTTTTGGACCAATTACCCCTGCAAGCATAAATGGTAGAAAATACACATTGGTTGTAGTAGACGACTTCTCTAGGTTCACATGGGTAGTATTTCTCCTTAATAAGAAGGAAACTCAAGTCAAACTGCCTGAACTTCTAAAGAGATTGTCAAATGAGAAAAGCCTTAGCATTATCAAGATAAGATCTGATAAAGGCACAGAGTTCATTAACTCATACATCAATGAGTATTGCACATCTAATGGAATAGCTCATGAAACCTCAGCAGCTAGAACTCCCCAACAGAATGGAGTTGCAGAAAGAAGAAATAGAACTTTAAAAGAAGCTGCTAGAACTCTAATTGCTGATTCAAAATTACCTAAGAGGTTTTGGGCTGAAGCTATAAACACTGCATGCCATACTCAAAATAGATGTTTGATTATTAAGGGGCAAGGCAAAACCCCCTATGAACTCTAGAAAGGAAGAATGCCTAAAGTGTCTTACTTTCACATTTTTGGTTGCAAGTGTTTCATTCACAATAATGGGAAAGATCAGTTGAAAGCCTTTGATAGCAAAGCTGATGAAGGAGCGTTTCTTGGATACTCCCAAATCAGTAAAGCTTTCAGGGTCTACAACAAGAAAACTCTTATTGTGGAAGAAACACCTCATGTTGTGTTTGATGAATCTACTCATGAGTTCAGGAATGAGAACTTGGAATCAGAAGAAATCACACAAAGAACAACCAGACTAAGCCTAAAAGACAAAGACACTGAATTCATAGATGTTGTCCAAGCCAATCTACCTGAAAACTCTATGTTGGACAACCATCCTGAAGGCAACCTTCCTGAGGCAAATCCCACTGAAAGGAATGGTGAACTGAATGATCCAATCCCAGTTCACATCCAGGTAACAACTACCAATGAAGAAGCAGTTCCTGCTGAGGTAGTCAACAGGTCAAATAATCAAGGGGGAACTCAAAATGTTGAAAATACCAATGTCCCTGACATTGAGGACAACACCCCTGATTATGATCCTGAATTAGACCCTGCATTCAATTATCCTGAATTCTATGATCAAATTAACTCAACTTCAGTAGAGGACAACTCTACTGAAGAGATCAGAAAAAGAAGGACTTGGTTATCAGACCATCCTACTGATCTAATACTTGGTGACCCAAGTATTGGAGTCAAAACCAGAAGATTTCATGGTGAAAGTGCTCTTTTCTGTTGTTTCTTGTCAGAGCAAGAACCAAGTGATATTGTGGAAGCACTTCAAGATGCCAATTGGATCACAGCCATGCAAGAAGAACTGAATCAATTCACCAGAAATGAAGTATGGGAGCTGGTGGATAGGCCTTCACATCAAGATGTTATTGGAACAAAGTGGGTGTTCAAGAACAAGAAAAATGAAAATGATGTGATTGTCAGAAACAAAGCAAGACTTGTGGCAAAAGGCTATTGCCAACATGAAGACATTGACTATGATGAGACATTTGCACCTGTGGCAAGGCTAGAAGCAATAAGGCTCTTTCTAGCCTATGCAGCCCACAAGAGGTTCAAAGTATACCAAATGGATGTCAAGAGTGCTTTTCTGAATGGAGTCTTGAAGGAAGAAGTCTATGTAGAGCAACCACCAGGTTTTGAGGTTGGAAACCAAGTTTACAGACTCAAGAAAGCTCTATATGGACTCAAGCAAGCCCCTAGGGCTTGGTATGATACACTGTCACAATTTCTCTTGGATCATGGATTCACCAAGGGAACTGTGGACAGAACTCTTTTCAGAATATCTGAAGGAGAGGACATCTTGCTTGTCCAAATTTATGTGGATGACATAATATTTGGATCCCCCAATGAGAAGCTGTGTGAGAAATTCTCAAAGCTAATGCAAAGCAAGTTTGAGATGTCCATGATGGGGTTGATGAACTTCTTTTTGGGTCTTCAAGTCAAGAAATCAAAAGAAGGAATCTTCATCAACCAAGCTAAGTACACCAGATAAATGATCAAAAAGTTTGGGTGTACAACTAGCAAGCCAGTAAGGATCCCAATGAACACAAATTGGAAGATGGATCCTGATGTGAGTGGTATTTCAACCAACTCTACTGAGTATAGAGGAATAATTGGTTCACTCCTCTATCTCACTGCCAGCAGACCTGACATCACCTTTGCAGTAGGTGTTTGTGCAAGGTTCCAAGCAAATCCTAAGAAAAGCCATCTTGAGGCTGCAAAGAGGATTTTGAGGTATCTCAAAGGCACTGAAAATCTAGGCCTTTGGTACCCTGCTGATGACAACATTGAGTTAACTGGCTACTCAGATGCTGACTATGGAGGTTGTAAAATTGACAGAAAGTCCACTTCAGGGACTTGTCAATTCTTGGGCAACAAGCTTATATCTTGGTTCTCCAAGAAGCAGAACACAGTGGCTACTTCCACCACTGAAGCTGAATATGTTGCAGCTGGAAGTTGTTGTGCTCAAATCCTTTGGCTGAGACAACAACTGAGAGACTACAAAGTCAACTCTACTGAAGTGCCAATATTTTGTGATAACAATAGTGCCATTGCTATATCACAGAATCCTGTATTGCACACAAGATGCAAGCATGTGGACATCAAGCATCACTTCATTAGAGACCATGTGGAGAAGAAGGACATAAAGTTGGTCAAGGTCCACACTGATCATCAAAAAGCTGATATTCTAACTAAGCCACTTGCAGAGGCAAGATTTCTGGAGCTATCAGCAGAGTTGGGATTACTTGATCCAGGGAAGCTGGACAAGTAAATCTCATGAAAAGTTAATGGATATATGGAAACTGAGAAGGTTCTCAGCAGACTTGATCAAGTCTACTGAATATCAGAAGAGATGGCTGAAATTATTCAGGACACTTGTCCATTGGAATTCAGGACCATTATCCACATCTCTTCAGGACACTTGTCCTAGTGGGGTCAGATAAGTTGTCTTGGCTATCAAACTATTTCCTTGGTTTGATAAGCACCTATTTTGGGTAATCATTGCCTACCTTGATACATGTCCCAACTACAGATATCATTTCTGTGGGATTTAATTTGTCCCCCACCCAAAAGGTCGCTTTCCATGCATTAAATGCCAAGATTTAACTCTTGGTTGCATTACACCTTTTCAAACCATGATCTATCTCGAAAACTCCCCAACCATTAACTAATATTAAATACCTTCCACGTTTTGAATAAAACCAACAAGTCACTGTTACATTGGTTTTTAACCATTGGATCAAAACTGGCCAACTCCCCTGAAATTCATCCTGGCCGTCCAAGTGTATCTTTCCATTTTTGACAACAGTTGAAAATACACAAAACTCACCAACTCATTGACAAACATTCTTTTTAGAATATTCTCAAGTCTTAAGAACTCCCCACACACTCTTCTTTCCCAAGCATTCGAAACCCTAACCTATTCTCTTCAAACTCTCTCAAAACTTTCTAAATTTCATCTCTGCAATCTTCAATGGCTCCCAAAGTTAGACCAGAGATGATCATAGATTTTTCCAACAAGGCTCTAGACCTTGATTTTGGATACCTAAGCAACAAAAACAATCTTCATTTTGAACCCATAATCTCCTTTGAAAGTGAAGATTCTGAGATTGCTCCAACCTGAGATGGTTGAGAAGGGCTGGTCTTCAAAAGTTTTTGGAAGAAAGGCCAAGCTCCTGCTTGGAAAGCTACATGGCTGAATTCTTTGCCTTTCTCAAATGGAGGGGCAAGCCTGAAGATGGTGAAGTTTCCACCAGACTGTCATATGTTGCTGAAGGAGAAGAGGAAGAAAGATTTCATAGAGTGAAATTCTCTTCAGAAGATCTTGAAGGAGCTTTTGGATTGCCTTCTGAGGGAAGGAATCCAGAAATCTATGGCACTGGTCATGAAGAAGAAATAGCTCAAGAATGGCTATTGACACCAGGCCCTCTCTCCTCAACTCAAAACAAAAAGACTCTCAAGCCAGAATTTCTCAACCTCTTTGAGGTAGTGGCTAAAAGTCTCTTGAGTAATACTGAAAGCTTGGAGCAGGTCAGCCATCCAAGAATCAGAATCATGGCTGCAGTCATTGATGCCAGTGATAAAGGCATCAAGTTTGATTGGAGGACCTTCATCATGTCTGAGATGATGAAGGAAAAGGTAAAATTCAAAGTGAAATCTCACAATAAGGTTGTGCTAGAAGGGAAACTCAAGTATTGCACTAGGGCAAGCTTGTTGATAGAGAGATTTTCCCACTACTCCCAAATGCAAACCTTTGCAAAGCCTCTCCCAGCTCAAAAGATTCTATTCAGAAAGCTCAGCAAGAAAACTGAGCAAAGGAGGATGTTAATGGCCAAGCCTGCTGAAGCAAAGGTGGAGGAGAAGCCAAAGATGAAGAAGAGGACTAAAGCAAGAGTGGTGAAGACAAGGAAAATGTCTCAGATTATCTCAGAAGAGAACTCAGATGCTTCAACTGAGATTGAAGAAGTTGCTAGAGAAGGTGTACAAGTGCCATCTGATCACTCAGAAGAATTAAGGCAAAAGTACAATGAGACTAGACAAAAGTCTAGGGGTGATAAAAGGATCAGGGAGGTTGTCCCTGAGAAGGATGAGGAAGGGAGTGGAAGCAGTAGGGCTAGCAAGAGAAGGGTCAAGCCTACTGACAAGGTGTTGGAGCTTCAGGAAGAAAGGTCTCTACAACTTGCTCTAAGAGAGAGCAGAGCTGAAAGCAGGACCAAATCAAAGTCAAGGACCAACTCATCTGGTTCTGGAACTCCAGAATCCAGGGTCCCTGAAGGTCAACCAATGGAGGCCAACATCCCTGAAATTCAGAATCTTGAGCCCAACTCCCCTGAAACCCATATAACCCCAACCAATCAACCTATCACTCCCATAAATCTCACAAAGAGATACTCTCCTGGGGGAAGTGTGCAGAGAAGTATGATAGATGTGCTAGCTGACATAGCTGTAGATGAGACAAGATTACAATCTCCCCTTGATTCATCTATGCTCAATTACTCAAAGCAATTAGAAGCTGCACTTTTTGAGCCAACCCCCCTGAGTAAAGCCCCTTCATATCCATTGCTCTTAAAAGCAACTGAAGATCCTTCTACTGCACCCAACCCATCTGAAGCCAACATTCCTGAACTAAACCTACCTGAAGCCACATTAGGAGAACCCAGAGCCAACTCCCCTATAACCCAAAGTCCCCATTCAAGTGGAGATGAGGAGGAGTATACTTATGAAAGTATGCTCAGAGGAGGAGCCAAGGCTATTGTGGACAGTTTGTATCCACAACTTGCTGAATTTCCAAGAATTCAGAAGGCCTTTCATGATCTAAGGATGCTTGTTGATGTAAAAGATAAATCCTTGATGGAAATATCACAAGTCATCCAAGATAAGGGTGCAAACTGGTGGCAAGTGGAGGAGAACAGATTGTTACACTTTGCTGGAGTTTCAAAGACAAGATTCCTCACTGATGAGGAAGTATTTGCAAAGTTGGTGGATGACAAGATCAATGAGGAGAGGGAAAAGAAAGCTAAGGGCATCAAACACCCTAAAAGCAGCTCCAATGATGATGACTCCCCAGATGATCCCTCAAACCCCTCTAAACCAAACCCTCCTGAAACCCCTCAAGCCAATCTCCTTAAGCCTCCTGTCTCTGAAAGACTTTCCAACCCCCCTAGAACCTATCATAGGAAAGGCTCTGTCATCTCAGAGGTGTTGACCAAGGATGGTAACACAACCAAGGACACATCTGCCAATGAAGGTTCTTCTGAACCCAAGGCACAGCCTAAAGATGTGGAGGTTCCTTCTCTAGAGGCTAGTTTGATTAAGGCCTATTCAGTGTCAGAAGAGTTGGACACTGATCAGCCCTTAATCATTCAGGATGACTCAGTGGCTGTTGATATAAGCACTGTGATCTCCCCACAACTGCCATCTTTGAACCTTGTTGAAGGTGGAGATGCTGCAGGTTTAGGAGAAGGAGTTGAAAAGGAAAGTAGATTTGAAAAATCAGAGGGAGTTGTGGATGAAAGAGAGGTAGTTATCACTAAGATTGTGAGTGTACCAACATATGAGGGTGGTATAAGTGAGGAAGGACAGGCTATTCTTGAAGTCAAATCTGAACTTCAAGAATCCCTTGATGAGAGGAGGCCTGTTTCTTTAAGTGAGGAAACTTTTATTGAAGGAAGAAAAGAAATAGTTGAAAATGAGGAGAAGACTGCTGATGTATTAGAGTCTTATGAAAAAGAAAATGAGGGAGATAAGTGTGTTTTCACTGATGCTTTTGATTTGTCTGATATCGCAGGGATAAGCTTTGATCAAATATTTGCAGAAGATCTCTTGACAGATGCTCCCATCCGAGTTGACACTGGATCAGCACAAGCCTTGCTTGGGATGCAATCAGAGAAGTTGGATTCCTTGGCTCAACAAGTTCAAACAGCTCATGCAGAAACTTCTGGAGCATTAGATGAGCATGGAAGAACTCTAGCTTCTGTTGAAATGAGACTCACTGGCTCTGAAGATGTGGTGCTACCCACATTGGAAGCAAGAATTGAAGGAGTAGAATCTGGTCTTCAAACCATCTCTACTGAAGTTCACAAAGCCAAAGTCAGTATGGAAAACATCTCAAAGGAGGTCAAGAAGGATCAAAAAAGGCTAAGAGACAATCATAATGCTAATGTTCAAGCTATCAGATTGACAATCAAGCAAGCTCTTGGCAAGAAGACAACCTTGCAGAAGAGAAGAGCTGAAGAGCAAAGGCTAGCTATGGTCAAAGCAGCCTCAGAAAAGTTTTCCCAAGAAGTGTTGGCCAACATTGCTGAAGGTGCAGTGGCCAACCTCACTGAGCTCCTGAAAGCCCAATTGGATGCATCTCTTAAGGCAACCATGGAGGAGGTTGTCCAACAGAAAATGAAGCCTGTTCTTGCCTTTCTCAGCTTGAGCAGTGACAAGATGCAAAATATACATGATGAAAATGTATATCTGTTGAAGGAAATGAAGTCTCTAACCCAAGCCCAGTCCTTATTGGCATCCACTATGAGTGAACTGAAGCCAGAATGTTTTGATGCTGCCAAAAAGGGGGAAAGGGAAAGAGCAAGGGCAAAAGGTGCCTTAGTGATTGGGAGTCCAATGAAAGGGAAGGACAAAACCCCTGAAGGAAAGGGAAAAGAGCCTGCAGTGCTGAACTTGGAAGAATTGGATGAAGAGGAGCAGTTAGCACTGGCATTGAAGAACTCTATGGCCTCAGCTCAAGAGGAAAGAGTGAGGTTACAACAAAGACCAGGTGGTGAAGTATCTGGTTTGGACAAGGATGCTGAAGGTGTCCAAACTAGAGGAAAGATCAAGAAGGCCCAAGGAAAGAAGAGACAAGTTGAGAAATTTACTGACTTTCCCAATAGCCTTGATCTTCCACCTGAATTCAGAGTTATTGATGATGAGCCTATCTCAAAGAAGGCCAAAACAGCTGAAGAGCCCAAGAATGCTGAAAAAGACAAGTCTACTGAGACTAAGTCCACTGAAAGCACCAAAGTCACTGAAGATGTGGAAATCTTATATGAAGAAGGCTTTGGACCTGGACCAAAGAAGACAAAGATTGTGGTACTCAATGATCCATCAAAGCTGTTTCATGAAGGGTATGGCAAAGACCCTGAAACACAACAGAAACTGGCCATGATGAGGGCCCAAGAGAAAATGGACTTGATGGAAGAGGCCAACAGAGCAAGAGATAAGAGAAGAACAGACTTCCAGAAGCCAAGAAGGAAGAGAGCAACTTACAACAAGATGAAGCCACAACTATTGATCCCAATGGACACCAAATATCCTCACTTGGATAAATGGGTGCCAATTCAGCTGAATGACTCATGGGAGGAAGCAAAAAGGGAGTTTGTCTATGATCAATATGTCATTGACAGATGGAATGGAAGAGATGCCAACATCAATTTTGCTGAGTTCATGATTGAGTACTACAGAGAACTCTATCAACAATTGCTTGCAGCTGCTGATATTGCAAGATTTGAACTCACAGCTCCCAAGCCAATCATATACTTACCTCCAAAGCTTGATGGATGGATTGATCAATCAAGGATTCTGAGAGAATTCACTGAGATCCTCAAGCTGAACAAGATGGTTCTTGGTCCTAAGGGAACCAACCAAGAAGCCATGGCCTTGAAGAGGAGAGTGTGGGCAAAGTATGGGATGGTGCCACCTCGAGAGGATGATCTCTAAATGGCTAAGTCTTCTGACCTATCTTAATTGATCAACTATGCTGAAAATTGGTCAAGTTTGCTGATGTGGTGTGCTAATCTGTTTGCTCTGACTTGATATGGATTGCTCTGATGTTAAAAATCTTGTATATGTCTTGAAGTGTTAGTATTTGTTTTGATATAAGATTGGTGCTCTGATACAAGGTTATGCTCTGATACTGAAAAATCTTGTATATATGTTGAACTGTTAGAAAGAAATGCTCTGATGTATTTAGTGTTGATGATTCATGCTCTGATATGTTAAATTCAACTATCAACATGCTTGTAATGTTTTTTTTTTAATGAATGATAGTTGAACTTATTTTGAATCAAGAAACACTCATCTCTCTATGCCTATCTATGAAACCTATGTGCAACATGAATGGTGAATACACTAACACATTGCTTTTCAGGATAACTGACCTTAGTCATGTCTTCTGAAGATTAATGTAATAGGTGTAGCTAAGTCACTTTTGCACAAGCTGTATAGGTTTTGGCATCATCAAAAAGGGGGAAATTGTTGGGAATAAAATGAGTTATGTTTTGATTGAATACCAAAACCCCCTGAGATATGCCTAAGTTATGATTGAATATGTTCTAGACATGTTAGAACATAAAGTATAAAGGCTAGATGAGGAGCTAATATGTTAGGTAGCTCTTAGATGATTAGATGCACAAATTGAGGGGGAACATATGCTTTGAAGTACATCAAGAACAAGTCCCCTCAAGGCTCAAACTCTGGAATCATGATCAAGTCTGCTGAAAGACAAGTATGCTGATCAGGAGAGTTGTCCAGAGGAGTTGTCTCAGCTCAATTAATCAAGATCAAGTGCTCTGAAAGCCTGAGGTCAACTATGCTGAAGAGAAAGAGACAACCACACCCTAAAGATCTTCAAAGAAACAAGCTAAGATCATCTTCAAGAGAAATAAAAGCGAAAGAGCCATCTGAAGGGAAAGAGCCATCCTCAAGAGAAATAAAAGGGAAAGAGCAAGACAATCTTGCTGATAAGCAAGACTGCTGATAGTGATAAGGAGAGTTGTCCAAATGATGAGGAATGTTGTCCTATCATTGGAACAACCTTCAGAAGACATGTCCACATTCTTACAAGAGAATCTGAATGTCAGATGTTGAGAAGAGTGCTACAGAATGAAGACAAAGCTCTTACAGCCGTTTATTTCCCAAATGAGGACATGTCACTATCAAGATTCTGTCTTCAAAGTTGAAGAACTAAAAGAAGACATTTATGGACATTGGAGGCTGCCTCTCCAACGGGCAAATCCTTCATTTGTCTATAAATACAGAAGTGTGAAGACCATTTGAAAGTATCCAACTAGAACCTCAACAAAGCACATCCAACCTTAAGTTCTTACAAGCTAGAGTGCTTTCAAAGCTTTCAAAGACTATCTTAGTCTTCAAACACTTCATCTAAGCTGTACTACATTGTATATCCATACACAAGCTTAGAGAGATATCCTATCCTTATACACTGATCTTCATTGTAAAGGATATCTCATTAGTTGGAACCTTACTTCAATCCTCATATCTTTCAAGAGTGAAAGTGAGAAGGTTGTAGTAGCAGAAGTGGTAGGAGCTGACTGTTGAGAGAAGAACAGTTCAGTTCTGAGTTGAGAAGAGGGTACTAGGACTCTAGACATCCTAGGGATCAATTCACCAAGGGTGGTGTTCTTGATCAAGTGCACCTTGGCACTATAAAACAAGTTAATTCCAAGAGTGAAGGAATTATCCTGTTAAATCAGGGAAAGTGGATGTAGGAGCTTGAGTCTCTGAACCACTATAAACTCTTGTGTTGATTTACATTTCAAGTATTTACAATACATCAACACTGCACACAAAACTGATCTTTCAAGGATAAACATTCAAAGACTGTGCAAAAACCTATTTGGACAAGTTCCCTGAAAACTGGACTGTGTTACATTGACTAAGTGATTTCAGATATTAAAGGAGTTTAAACTAAAAGGGCCAACCACTATTCCGCACACATAACTCCCCTAAATAGTTATTCAACTAAGTACTCAATAGTACTTAGTAGATTGATTATCTTAGAAGAGTTAATCTTCTTCAGCAGAGTTGTCCAAGACAACCTTGCTGAGCTCTGGTTTGATCAAGTTTGAAAAGAATTCCCATACAAGTGTATTCCCCCCCCCCCCATACACTTGTTATCTACTCCTTTCAGGACCAACATTATGCTAATTGTTTTAAAATATGTGTTTGATATACTTTTTCTATTAACCATTGTTTCTATGGTTATTAGAGTTTTGTATAGATAAAGGTCTTTCAAGAAAATAATTTTTAGTTTAAAATGCTCTGTTTTGTTAAGAGTCATACTCAAGTTTATGTTTAGGGCTTTGCATATTCATAAAAAAAAACATAATCTGCATCGCATATTGGGGAAATTGAGTGAGATGCGCAAATGTTTTTTGTTGATTATTGTATTGTAGTATTTTAAAATTAGGTAAATCAATATATTGAAGTGCTCTGTCGCATATACATTTATATTGTTAGAATAAGATAGTTATTGTTTGCATATTTAATAAGTGGTCTATAGCAGATGAAATTTGTGATTTTTTTGTATTATTTTTTTCAAAATTGATGGGTTATAGCAGAATAAAATTTCTTAATTTTAAAACCATATTACATTGTATATGCCCTTAATGTAAGAATCAGGTATGGTTATCTGTGTTTTCTGGAGATATGAAAAAGGGGAATATGTCACTTGTTATATTATATGTATCTGTAACAAGTGTTTGCATGTGCTTTTTTTTTTTTTTTGTGTGTACATATATGCAGATGGCAAGGGGAAAAAAAGGTGTGATACAAGTTAAGGAAGGTGGAAGAAATATCAAAAAGAAAAGATCTAACAAAGCTGTTAGAGGATCTGCAAGTAAGTGCTCATTATTATATTATATTTAGATATGGTTGTTATGCAGGCGTAGTTTAAAGTAAGATTAAGTAGAGGTGACTGAGATATTTAAAACTGGCATTTTATTATATGGAATATGTTTCTAATTCTTTATTTGCTTTCTATTTTTTTAAGGAAAAATGAATAAAAATGTCACCGTTAAGGTCATAAATGACTAGGGAAAAGGTTTGATATTATCACTTTCTTAAACAATACTTATGCAGTTTACTATATTATAGTTTGTATGTAATATATATAACTCACTTAACCTTGTTATTCAATATCAGGAAAAAAGCAAAAAGTTATGCGTTGCATGCTATTATCGGATGATTCAGGTTATGTTCATATATTGTAATGTTATTTGTGTTATGTAGCCTATATAAATACATGATATTGTATTACATCTATTAATATTAATACATATATTGTTAGAATTTGAGAGTGATGTGGAGATGGAGGTAGACAGAGATGAAGACACCATCTCTGTTTCTGAAGGTAAAATTCATTCTATTTTTAATCAGGGTGGTTGTTTTTATTTTTAAGTTAATATAGTTCCATATCTTAATTATTAGTTAATATTATATGAATTGACATGAGCAATTCATATTTCAGACTCTGATATCGGAGAATGCAGTAGAAACAAACGTATACAGTTGAAGTTGAATATAAGAAAAGCGAAGAAAAATATTGGCAAGTGATGTATATTACAATTTTAAATTTTTTTTTGGTAATTATGCATAACAATATTAACTCAAATTTGATACTTAACAGGTGTTGTGGGTGATAGAGGTGGAGAGTACTATTTTCGTTCGAATATGCGTACATGCTTTAAAGAAATGTTGTGTTTGAGGTTTGCAGATATGCACTATGAGGAAATGAAACTAACACCTTTCTGGTTCTTGTTGGAAGCAATTTTAAAAAATGGAAGTGAGGAGATGATCACTAACTGTACTAAATATGAGGAAGATGTGAGACAAATTGTTACAAAATATGACAAGGTCTCTGGTTGTTTCTTAATTGGAGCAGAGGAGTTGGATTTGAATATAAATGATGCAGAGCTAATATTCGGATTAACATCAGGTAACGAGAAGTTACCATTTAGAGTTGATAATTATAGGCACCCTGCATGGATTAGAAGATGCTTCGACGAGAGGTTCTTGAACAGAAAGCCTATGCCATCTTTATACCGTCCATTAATAAAGAACAAGATTCAAGAAATACAGCATCGCACGGATAAAGAATCGTTACAGGATGTTGCGAGGCTATTGAGTTGTTATGTTATGTGTGGTATTCTATGTCCGGTTAAGAGTGGTGCTTTACCGTGGTATTTGACATTGTATTTTGAGGATTTTTATGATATGTGCAAGTACGATTGGAGTACATTTGTAGTGGAATATCTGAAATATCATGTTAAGAAAAGCAAGGATACGAAGTCTGGTGGTTGTGCTGTGTTATTACCGGTAAGAATTTTCTTATATAATATACACAGTCAATTTGTATATAACATTAATATATACTTAAAGAGCCAAATTTAATTTTGTATGCAGTTTTGGCTTTGTGAACACTCTTCTTTAATAGATCCATTGAACGAGAGAGCTTTCCCAAGATTTTTGAAGTGGGATTTAAACGCTCTTAACGCTGTTTTAGACAGGGGAATGTTGAACAAACATTCTAAGGTAATATAAATGTTAAATATTTTAATAGCAAAAATATTATTGAAATAGTTAATATTAAGATATTGTTGAATTTGTTATATACAGTTTTCACTGTCAACCACTTGTTTGAAAATAAATCCTTGGGAGGAAGAATAGTACAATTCACTGCATGCATTCAGGGATAATGAAAGGTCAAATAGGATAGCAAGTGTTGACAGTAATCCTGGGAATTTTACAAATGCTCATGGACAATCATGCACAACTGCGAATGTAAATGCAAACGCTGAGTCGGTAGGCAGGGAAGGAGTTTTACCGGGTAAAGAGCCAGTTGTAAATTTGGATATTGGATCGAGTTCAAAATTGAAAGGTGTAAGCATGGAGGACGGTCCTTCGTTTGATATAGGATTTGAGAATAATAATGAAATGGATGATATGGATGTTGATGAAACTGTAATGAGGGTGTGCAGTGATTTGAAAAAATCATTTCTTGAAGATCAGAATGAGATTGGTGTGATTAAAGAAGGGGTAAGTATTCCAGTTGAGAAGGTTGTAGAAGATAAGATTGAAACTGGTATGGATGATATGGTTCAGCTGAGAATGTGCAATGAGAAGCTGGAACTTGAAATAAAAAAGCTCAAGGAAGAATTTGTGAAGGAAAGAGCTACATATGCATTGGACAAGAAGGCGAATTACGCAATGATAACAGGACTAGAGCTTGAAATAGAACTGCTAAAGAGAGAAGTGGATATGGTTAACAGACCTTTGGAAAAATATACAGAAGATGAATTGATGTTAGAAGAACTTGATAGAGTGGAAAAAGAAGAGTTGGCCAAAAATTCAGGTAGTAAGGTTGTGGAGGAAGAAGTTTTGCCAACAACTTCTGCTAGTAATGTTGAGGTGGGTTTAAAATGTGAAAAGGGTATTAAGTATGAGAGTCCACAAAGACCAACTGTTAAAGTTGGAAAAAAGAATAAGATTATTCGGTCTCCTAGTTCTATGTTTTTTCGAATCAATGGGAGAACTGTTGCAAATGACAGAAAGCCTATTCTGATATCTCCTCAAGTTCTGACCAAAGAATTAAATTTGTGCATTAGTTAAGCGATACTGAAGATTTGGAAGAGGAGGGCGAAAAAAAAGGTGATAAAGGATAAAGGATGATCAAGACTCCATTCAACAGTTCTCTTCAAACGGTTAAGAATGCTCATCCAGGGTTGAAGCATCTATTGTTTAACGAGCTTTATGATTACGGAAAGAGGTAATTTGAAACTTAAATTATATACAATATGGATTATTTAGGATGGGTCTTTTCTTCACAAGGTGTGTTTATTAAAATGTTTTTGTTTTATTTGTTTATATTTTTTCGGCCATTCAGTATACGTGGGGAATTGATGCAGTGAAGAGTTTGTTGGGTTTGATAAAAAATTGATGCATGGTCTGACAGCATACGTCGGTATTTCTTGTTCTTTTTGTTCGTTCTAAAATAAACAGGTTATAGATGCATGGGCTGATTGCATACGTTCAAGTGCATTGGAAGAGTATCCTGCTTCACACGGTGTCACGATACTGACTTCATCATGTTGGGTAATAAACTACTTAAATCTTACAATTATTTACTTATTGCATGATGAAACTAGTAAGATTTATATTTATACTTCTTATTTTAGATTTTCAAATTAAAATTTTCTGTTTGTTTTTTAGTCAATGATTTCAAGGCGTGATGTCTCCCAGCAACTAATCTTTGGAAGTATGATTGAAAGAGTTCTTGAACAGAGTTTTGATAAAAGTACACTTCTATTCCCTATTATCATAACCGATGTTGGCAAAAGAACTAGATCGAATGTTACAGGGCACTGGACACTATTGAAATTAGAAGTGAGGAGTAGAGAATGGACGTTCTATAACTCACTTCGTCCAAGGAAGGTTACATCTGTTGATCCATACTTGAAAGAGGCTATGCATGTGGTAAATTGTTATTTTGTTATAATTAATTTTTAAATTTTTTGAATATGTTAAATAAAACATGTGATTAATATACATTTATCATTCATTTGTGAAAATTACTAGGTTAAGTATGTTGAGGCGAAGTTCACGACGGTGTTCAAAAAATCTTCACCTAATCATCCATTTTTAAAGATTAAATCCTCAGATCCTATTCAATCTGAGATTATCCGGCAGGTAAATGGTTCACTAGATTGTGGCATTATAGTTTGCAGATTAATTGAATGCTTTTTCAAAGGTGAAGAACCTCTGAAAGGTGATTACGATGTTGATGCTGCAAGTGATATGCGTGTCCGGATGGTCGGGACATTTCTCAGTCCGTTTATTTACAAATAGTTATGGGTGTTTCTTTTAAACAATGTTTGAAGTTATTGTAATAATCTTCTACGGATACAACTCTCTGACAGTCAGATATTTTGGGTTTTTGGATGTTTACAACTTTTTGAGTTCATAACTTATTAATTGAATGACATTTTCATTTTCATCTACAAATGGATTTGATATTATTCTTAATAAAATATATGTAGAATTTAATATATATATTCAGTGATATGTATTACACCGAGTATATTCATTAGATATAGATATATTCTATATTTATTATATGCAGTCCGTTGACAAACTAATTTCGGGATAGAAACTTATGTTATTTTATTTTCCAATTTTAATTTTGGTATATATGACATTATGCAAAATTAATATATTTTTTATTATTGCGTTACCAAAGTTAATAGTATAATTAGGGTTAATCACTACTCCCTCCGTCCCTGAAAAGCTTTCATTTGGTGGAACGAAGTTTAAGGAAAAAGTATAATAATTAGAGCTTTGAAAGTAATTTTGTAAGCTTTTATATATAAAGTAAATAACGTAGTTTTAATTGAGTGTATGATGGACCCCAAGAGATATTGTATGAAGGGTAAATACGTGTATATCGTGAAAGTAATTATGAAAACTTTTCAGGGACGGAGGTAGTATTACTCAACAATTTCTCCTATTTATTGGAGATCTACGCATTACAGAGCACAGCGGCAAACAATAAACATTACTTTCATTGCTTTTTCATTCCAATACCTATAATATTTAAGAGATATGAATCGTGAGGATAATTGGGATGTGAAAGGAGTGCATCGTGTAAGGTGTTATTGTGGAATCGATGCTAATATCGTAACATCTTGGAAGAATCAGAATGTGGGAAGGAGATTTTATGGTTGTGAATTGTACCCGTTGAGTTGTTCGGTTTAATATAGTTATTCTATGCAGTTTTATTAATTAATATCAATATTCACTCAGTATAACCCTACGCATATATGTCAATATTAACTTTTATTGCAAATTAATTTAATAGAACTCTGGATTCTGTAAGTTTTTTAGATGGATTGATGATCCATTGTGTGATAGAGGACAACGTATAACACATGGACTGATTAAAAAATTAAATGAGGAGAGAAATCAAGCAAAAGACTTGTAGATGAATTTCAAGAAGCTAGAAGATGAGATTGCTTGTTTGAAGTTTGAGAATGCGCAGATGGTGTCGTCTTTGATGGTTAGGGGCAATATTGTTGACAAGAAGACTGAAAAAGGAACCCTAAATTTATCATTGAGATATGTTAAATACATGTTACTTTTGTTTTTATGTTGGGTATTTTCGTATGTATGGATGAAAACAATTAATCTGTGAAGTGCTAGGTGATGATATGCTTATGATAGATTAAACCTTCTCCGATATTGAATTATTGCAATAAATCCTTTCAATTTTAATTAAGTTATTTTGTGTATTATTGTTGTCCAAATGAAAATATAAAGATGTATTTTTTTTTTCTGCATATCTAAATTGCATTAGGTTACATACTAAGAATAAAAACATCAAATTGTTCATAAACTCGATTTTGATTTATAATTGAAATAGTATATATAATAAACAACAATTACATGACATATTTCACAAAAATAGAAGTTACATAAATAAATTTTGTATTACATATTACTGTATATTTTTTGGAAATGGAGAAACAAGACTAGGCAAAACACTATACGTACGGTCGACCCCAGGTGCTGCATCTAACCAATACAGGGCTTGGAATTCTCTTTTTTGTATATCATAAGAGCAAAATGTACCATTTGGCTCTTCCTTGAACATAATCAGGGTCTTCATGGAATTCAAATAGCAAATTGGGTTGATATTGAACATAAAAGGTAAAAATTCTTCTTTGAATATCGTAGAGCTTGACCATGTAGATTGATCATTGTGATATGTTAAGATGTGCATCTGAATAAAGTATTTATTCACTCGGTTCACTTCTAAGCTAAGCTTGCTAGAATAAACAACAATACTAGTCTCGTCCAATGCACGAAAATCAACATGCCAAGACGGGAGTATAAAATTTGGAATATCTATTAGTTCATAGACAGCCTTCTTTGCATCGTACAATGAAATTTTATATACACCACCATCAGGTTTTACCTACCAATGAAATCGACCACCGACGAAAAAACCATTTGCAATATGAGGTTTATCATACAGATACAATTCAACATAAAACCAAGAATTTGAATTATGTGAATATAACTTCACCTCATACTGATATCCTTGTAACGACCAAAACCTAGCTATTCTCATTATTTTGAATTCATTTAAAACAATGTCAAAACCTATACAAAAATAAACCCATGCTTCCCGAAAGTTAGGAGGTATTGAAATAAGGTCATTTTTTATAAAAAAATGTTTCGTTTGAAGATTGATTGACAAGAGAATACTGATCATCAGTGTTGCAAAAAAGCACTAACTGATCGTATGTACCAAGTATTTCATAGTCTTCATCTTCAGAACGAACGAACCTTCGATAGGATGGAACTGCAAGAGGAACGAATTCATAACATATAGGTGGGTTTGCCCTCTTTACTTAATTGAACATTGAGAATCTGTTATCCTTTTTCTTTCTACGGAGGTGCCTTTGAACGAACTCCTCTGTCGAAATCAACGACTCCCATATGCGAGAAACACATTTGAATCTGATGAGTGATTTGGAAAGTAGTTGCTCAAGTATTTCAAGTGAAATGTCTTCTGGTATTGTTTCACTCATTTTTTTTTGAATTTTTTTGAAGAAAGAATCTTAACAGACTAGAGATGTTCCTATCAGAAACAATGATGATGGAGATTATGTGTTATTTTGGGTTAAGAAGTCTCTTAAATAATAATTAAGGCGTAGAGACTTTTCGTTTCAAGAGTTAGTTTTAGTTTCATTTATAATTAAATAAGAATTGAATAAAACTCTTTAACTTCCAACTTTTAAACTGAAATGACATAGGGTTTGAATTATTTTTTCACAGATTTTAATTATTTAGTATTTATAAATATAAGGTGGTTTAAATATATTATCAAATTTATTATTTAATGTATTTGTTAAACTCATAAATATGTAATAAATAAATTAAATTTAACATTTTAATAACTAATATACATGAAAAGCACATACGAACTGCGATTATATGCGGCGCATAACCATAGTTATGCACGGCATATAATCCGTATATGCATTTAACATAATTAAATATAGAAGGCTTACATTTATTGGAATAAAATTGTTATTTGTGTTTTTTAATATAATGTTTTTTATCAGAAAATTAAGAATATTTAATATAATAAATGATAGAAGTATTCAACTCATTAGACCAGGATATTAAAAAACTCATATAATAATAAACAAATTCATAAATTAAAAAAAAAATTAACCGCATAAGGAAATTACATTTCATTCCAATAAATGTCGTACATTGGGAAGTCCAAACGATGTGCTTTTTGATATGATGGGTGTAGATTACATTAACTACACGAAATCTGTCTTTGGATCTCAAAGGATCTAATCACCGTCAAATTGAAGTTAACAAAATCAAAAGTCATTAATATATATCAATATATTATATTTCTAAATTAATTAATAACCTGTAGTTAAAGGCATAACCCCACTACGCACTATGTATTTAACTGCGGTACATGGGGAAACCCAACAGTTTTTCACTTTTGTAAGTTGACAAAATTGCATCAATTCCCAGTTTTAACAAGGTAATTGTTGCTAACCCTCCAATCTGTTATATTACTGTACCTAGAGAGGATCCGTCCATAAGAAGATCTATTTCAGAACATAATGAAGAATATGAAATTCTTGAAAGTGATAATGGTTTGATTTTAATTGGTGATGTTCATGACATATTTTTCTTAAAGAATCCATTGACAATGAAGTCATTTTTAATTGAAAAACATATGCCTGTTATCCCTCATGGTTATGCTGAAGCTTGGGTGTTTTATGGTTTTGGTTACAATGTTGATAGTGATGATTATATGATTATGAGAATTGCAAGATTATATGATCTAGAAGGAATACTTTCAGAAGTTAAATTATACTCAAGGAACTCCAACAGTTGGATTTGTATTCCCCCTTTTCCCTTTAATAACCCTACTGTTGATAATGCATGTTTCGTTGGTGGACTTTTCCATTGGAAAGTATATGTAGGTTCACGGTGAACATGCGTTTATTACTTTTGACCCAAATTGTTTAACATACGGTACAATTGATGCTCCATTGTTTATATTGTCATCGTGGTTTTTATCAATTATTGCATTGGATGAATCGAGTATTGGTATTTATGCATGTCAACTTGGTCCTGAAGAAGATGGTGTAAGTAGTTATTTCTTTGAGATGCATATACTTACGTATGCAACAAGGCGTCGTCGGTCGTGGACTAGAGTGGTAATTTTCAAAGAAGAGAGTCTACCTAATTATTATAAACTTGTACCAATATGTTTCACAAACTCCTTGAAAAAACGAATAATGTTCAGGGAAGAACCGTTTAGGAGATTCTACAATTATGATGTAATGAAGAAGGAATTCGAGCCGTTGATGGATATGGACGATCAACCTCATATTGGGTGCTCGTATTGGTACATTCCCAGTCTAGTGAAGCCATTCAGAGATTAGTGTCTTAATGTTTGTTTTAATTAGTTGCTTTAGTTTTTGAACACTTCTTGGTTGTTAAATTGTTTAACACTTTTGTTTAATATTGTTATATTATTATTTTGTGATTTTGCATAATGTTGTGTATTTCCTTTTTTACCTGACATTTATATGTATGTTATTGGTTTTGAAATTCATAAATATATATTGTGTTTGGTGTACGCCACTCAAAACTACAACAAAACGATCTCGCATATATATGATGAATGTATGCATATTGATTGATATGCAGATGAGGACGTATATGCGTTGCATACAACCATTGAGTGCATATCTGAGATTTTTTTTACGTCTACTGGTCCGATCCATAAGATACACAACGTTGATGTGATCATTTAAAGCTATTTACAAACTTTATATCTATTTTCAGATTAATGAATTATGGAATCGGAGACGAGTATGTTGGTGAATATGCAATGAATATATACAAGTTCATACATTATGCATTGCATACTGAATGAATGATTACAAATACTGGACATAACATCATATGGTTAAACTCTCCAGTTGTCTTAGTCAGTTGGAAACATTTGCTAAATATATAGTCATAAAATAGTAGATAAAAAGGAGATAGAATAGTATCTACATATTTATTTATTCAATGAAAAACACGTGAAATAATTAAATAAAATGTTGATCAGTTTTGCACACTTCCAATTACAGAATCTGAAATAAAATAATTGAAAATTTATTAAACAATAAATTGTTTATATTCATAAAGTAGACTATAAGGAAAAGCCATATGAGTAATACAAAACATTCATCAAGAAACAAATGTAGGCAATAGTTTATTGAGCAATAAACTATATCTAATCTAATTCTAAGTCAATGGTAGATATTTGTCACGTCTGTTCCAAAAACTGCAGCACACATTAAGGGATCATGTAGACCTTTCTTACCACATATAGAGCAGTTTGTAGGCTTGACACGACGAAACTCACCGTACGACGTAATTCTTTTTTGTCTTGGTCTACCGGGAGGTTTATTCAGAATAGGTGGAAGTACTTTTTCACTGTCCATCGTCGGCTTCCATTCGTATTTCTCGGTTTCTGGAACTGGCATTAGATCAACCTTATAGCACTGTTTGTAATTTGATACCATGAAGCATTCTTCAACAACATTGGAAATAGAGGAGCAGTATCTCTTAATAACAGCAACCGCATGAGCACATGGGAATCCAATTACTTGCCATTGGAAACATGTGCATAATTTTTTTTCTAAATCAACCGTGACTAATGTCTTTGAAGCTACTTAAAACTGTCCATTGGGGTAGATTGTGACCCTCCACGATGCACTGATGTTTGCATGTTCGTTCCAGAGGCCTTCAAAGGAACCAACAAACCATACCAATTACTACTGGTTATTCTCCTATCAACAAACCATTGTGATAATTTAGACCTTATTGAATCAATCATATGAGTAATGGGTAATCCCCTGGACTCCCGTATCCAGGAATTAAAAGATTCAGCCGCATTCGAAGTCATTTCACCATATCTCTTGATGTTAGGTGAATGAGAAACAGCCCAGTGTGAATAAGGCAAATCCTCAAGCCATATTTCTGCAATTCGACCACCAACTTCTTTGAACTTCTTAATCTTCTCGTCGAATATGCGTACATTTGGTGCGTATGCACATTGCTTGAAGAGGTCCGTCATATTTTCACGGTGCTGCGTATTCCACCCCCCTCCATATCTGCCCTTGAGATTCATAATCAAATGGAATAAACAGTAGAAATGTGGAGGGTGTTCCCATACATCATAAAAGACTGACATGAGACTTGTGTTCCTATCAGATATAAATATGATTTGTTTGGGATGGAATATGCAGTCCTTGATCTTGTTCAGAAACCATGCCCAATTACTTTTATTTTCAGCAGATACCACAGAAAAAACAATAGGGAATAATCCTACATTGACATAAACTGAATTTATTATTCGCAAGTACAGAATTGAATACTATATTAGGTATGAATAAAGCAACAGAGAATTCTGAATTTAATATACTTAAAAAAACTGAGCATAAAAATATATAATTTACAATTAGACTGAATGAAACATACCGTTATCTCCATCTTTAGCAGTAGCAACAAATAACACTCCTTTTGCCCTCCCTTTCATGAAAGTACCGTCAATAAATAACATAGGTCTACAATGTTTAAATCCTTCTTTACAAGCATAGAAAGAAATAAAAATTCTTTCGAAATGGTGAGTAGTGCTATCTATCTCTAAATCAACTATACTACCAGGATTCGTACGTTTAACAGCTTCACTATACCATCGAAGTTGATCGTAAGATTTATCATAACTTCCAAATATGTCATCCCTCGCTGCCTCTATACCGCGCCAAGCTTTATAGTAAGGAATTTCAAAACCGTAATCAATGTTAATTCCATCTATAATATTATTACCTCTAATGTTTGGATTGGACTTCACACTCTCTATTACAAGTTCTTTAATAATCTTAGTCTCAAACCTACCCTTCTCACCATCTAATAGATTTCCTACACATGTGTGCACTAGGTTAGGTGTGTGAACAATGAATCCATTTTTCAAGGGAGACTGTTTAGCTTTAATAAACCAGGAACAATTTAATGATGTATTCTTACTACATTCTGCATATACATACCTTGGGCAGTTTTTTAGGTATGTAAACTTGAAATTCAGTTTGGTACAGTACTTTATGAGCTCAATTCTGAACTCAAGAGCACCACCAGAAAATGTAGCTCCAACTTTCATTAAATCGGTCCAGTAATCAAATAAATAGGACTTCTTCTTCTCAGATGGGCATATCTCAAAGAGGGGTAATCTACCCAATTCAACAAATTCATTAGAAACAAAATTTTGAGAATCAGTCAAAATAAAATCCTTATTAGTGACGAAACGTAGTATCGTCATGAAAAAAAATATTTTTTTATAACGTAGAATATCGTCATCAATTATCATTAAAATTGTCACCAATTGTTTCAAATAATTAATGACGAAAAATAACATCGTCATGAAAATATATATTTTTTGACGTCAAATATCGTCATCAATCATTATTTAAATCGTCAATAATTATTATTGTGACGAAAATATTTTGTCACTAAATATTTCAAATAATTAATGACGAAAAATAGTATCGTTATGAAAATATATTTTTTATGACGTCAAATATCGTCATCAATTATTATTTAAATCGTCAATAATTATTATTGTGACAAAATAATTTTATCACAAATTATTTCTTATAATTAATGACGAAAGTGTAGCATCGTCAAGAATATATATTTTCCAAGACGTAAAATTTTGTCACCAATTATTATTAAAAATGTCACATAGTATTATTGTGACATATTTAGTAACATTGTCACGAAAGGTACAAATTTTGTGACGAAAAAATTATAAATGGTGAGGAAATTAAATTTTGTCATAAATTCTAGTATTTTAATGACGAAAATATTATAAGTGGTGACAAAACTAAATTTTGTCATAATTTCTAGTGTTTTAATGACGAAAAATAAAAATCGTCACCTTTAAGTAACAAGTTGTGACGATTTTTGTGTCGTCGTGAAAATTTTCGTCACGAAAGGTGTGATTTTCTGTAGTGAATCCAACAAATTCATTAGAAACAAAATTTTGAGAATCAGTCAAAATAAAATCCTTATTAGGCTGATTGTTTGCAATTCTATCTAAGGATGATTTCTGGGGATTATTGTCAATTATATGTGCATTCCAATCAAAAATCGATCTAGTATCGGTTGTTAAGGTTTCAATACCATCATATTGATTGACACCTAGTCCAATATCAATAGATATATTCACTAATTGTTCTGATGTCATTCTGCAGTACTCTATCAAACCATCCAAATCTGAGTCACATTCTAAACAACAATTCTTAATTCCACCTACTAAGTAAACAAGTGAATAGTTACCTGACGATATAGCAGGCCACTTCCTATTAATCCCATCAAAATATGTTGAAAAGATGTGGCTTCTATAATTGGAGTCAGTTTACTCCTGCCTTCGAAACCGATCTTTAAAATGATTGATGACTGCATTGTTTGCAGAATTCGATGATTTTCTTTCCCCTATACGATTTTCAATAATTCATAACTCAAATGCACAAAAATCGTAATACTATATGCAGACTGATAGTCGAAAATCAAGCAGGTTGTTTTACGAACAAAATCACTGCATAATCGAAAAATTCAGTTACTAACACAGTTCCATGAAAATTCTGAAATTCAATCGCAAAATAAATGTAGTTACTTACAGAGTTCCTTGAAAATCCAGTCGCCAAGAAATCTTTGTTGTAATTTTGGTATGTTAGTAATTCATAAATGGAAATTCATCAAGTTTTTTGGAAATTGGTTGACTGCATGCGAGAAGACACTCTAGGATTTGAATTGAATTGAATTCAAATTAGATTGAATTCAAAGATGGAAGGTAAACAGAATTTGGGGGAGAAATTGCAGAATGCTGAAAGACTTTCAAAATTTTAAATAAATCCGAATAATATAAAATTAAGGGCAAAAGTGGGATTTTGTACTCTATTTTGGTCATAATTGTTTTACTCAAAAATTTTAAGTTACTTTGTTTAAATGACTTATGGATTGTCTTACTTTGTTAATAAACTCTTATGAAAATAGTAACGTACACACGCCTGTGGCGTGATCACCACCCACGCTTCTATTTTTTTTTTGTATTAAATTAATAAAAAAAATAAGAAAGGCGTTACTGTCATAAACGCCTCTGACACCCCCACACATATAGTGTCTAATTGTGACAAGACCCAACAAACAGTAATTTTAATATTTTAATAGAGGCTCAACCGGCAGGTGAGCCTCTAATTGTGACAAGACCCAATAAACAGTAATTTTTTATTTGGGAATAAGGTATACCCAAATAAATGTTTACAGAAGAGAAAAGGCACAAAACTTAAAGTAGAAAATTAAATGCATAAGAGTTGTGTTGGATCATTCATCCATGTATGAAAGGATTCGTTGCTGCCTGGGGTATTTAATTGATCTTCTTTTTTTCCCTCTATGAAAGGATTCGTTGCTGCTCCATAAGCATGTAGTAGTCGATCTTCCTTTTTTCCCTCTAAGAATATACCTGAAGCCCTCCAACTAACGTTAAATAAAGAACAATGTCTTAGCTATTACACATATTACGTCAAAATTCAATATACTACTTCTATAATGCATCAAAATTAATAATAATATAACCATAAAATATACTCCCTCCGTCCACGAAAAGTAGTCCCATTTGACACATATTCTTTGTCCACCAAATGTAGTCCCATGCACTTTATGAAAACTATCACCCTTCAACTATCACTTAATTACTCAATTTGCCATCAACTTTATTCCTAAACAATCACTTTATTTACAATGGACCCCACAATACCCTATAATACCCTTACTTTATCTACTTTATCTACCATTTTCTTAAAACTTGTGCCCCATCCCCATGTCCCTACTTTTCATGGATGGAGGGAGTATTAAACATCATAGAAATAAAAAAGGTAAAGTCTAGTATGCACTCGAGTGCATGTTATGCACCCTAGTCCATGTTGCACTTTTCAATTTTACTGACTTACACTTTTTGGTAAATGGTGTTGCACTTTTCAATTATTACTAAAAATATTATTATACAGTTTAATAATTGAAAAGTGCAACACCATTAACCAAAAAGTGTAAGTCAGTAAAACTGAAAAGTGCAACATGGACTAGGGTGCATAACATGCACTCGAGTCCATAGCAGACCAACCCAAATAAAAAAAAATCATGCAAGTATCGAAATAGAGTTGTTTAAGTACTAACCTTTATGAAGATTCTTTCTAATCTCTTACAACTAAATCGTCACGTCCACCAACTGAAATTATCACGTCCAACAACTGAAAATATTTTTAGCACGTTAGTATATTGTAAACAAGTAAAAGTTATTAACAAATATTTATGTAAATAATTTTTTTAAAGAGAATTACCAAATAAAACTGTTAGAAGAATAAGAGCAAGAAGAAAAATATATATTAGAATAGGAAGGCTTGTAATGGGCAAATTTTTAAGTTTTGGAGAACAAAAAATTTCGAGTATTGCAGTGGGCAAATTTTACAAGTGCATAAAATTTTCGAGTTTGAAGGATAAAATGATAGGATTTGTTTCAATTTATAGAGGGAGAGACTAATGTATACTGTTGTAGTCAACCCTCGGGAATAACGGTCAAAGAGGCTCGCCTGCCAGGTGAGCCTCTATTAAAATATATTTTTTTCGGTCAAAGAGGCTCGCCTGCCAGGTAAGCCTCTATTAAAATATTTTTTTTTTGTTTTGTTTTTATATACTTGCTATCCGTCACGCGGCCGAGAGTTGGTCATGTCACAATCAGAGGCTCAACTGTCAAATGCCAGTTGAGCCTCTATTAAAAATGTTTTTTTTTTTTTTTTTTTTTTGAAAAATATCAATTTTGGTCACTGAACTTTACAACTTTTCAGATTTGGTCACCAACATTTAATAAATCAGTCACTGACTAACGGAGAAACGGTTTTAAGCGCTAATTCTTTTTTGACACCATTTTCCTATTTTAATTCATAAACCCCAACCCCAATTTTTTATCTTCAATTAATATGTATGACTAAGAAATATAAAATTCACAAATATAGTGATGTTATGTTAGTATGTACAAAGAATCGATAACAGAAAAATATCTAGAATATAAAATAAAGAAGAAAAATAAGTTTCTGAAATATTTTTAATATGAATTGATAATTTTAGAAAGTTTTAACCATTAATTTTCACAACAAAGTTAGTAGATGATCAATTGATCATACCCAAATAATTATAAATGGGAAAATTAATTCTAATAATTTTATATCATTTTTTAGAGTTATTATTTTCTATCAATTTTGATATCTCCGTCACTGGGAGAAAAGGTTTTGAGCCCGCAAACTTATTTTTAACATCATTTTTTCTCTTTTAGTTCCTGAACCCTAAACCCCAAACCCCAATTTCTAGTTCTGTTTTATAAAATTATCTCTCTACAATTTAATTATTACATTTTTTTTTAATTTCTGTGTACAATTTAATTATTACATTTTTTTAAATTTAAAGTTCTGTTTTTTAGGTATGTAAACTTGAAATTCAGTTTGGTACAGTACTTTATGAGCTCAATTCTGAACTCAGGAGCACCACCAGAAAATGTAGCTCCAACTTTCATTAAATCAGTCCAGTGATCAGATAAATAGGACTTCTTCTTCTCAGATGGGCATATATCAAAGAGGGGCAATCTACCCAATCCAACAAATTCATTAGAAACAAAATTTTGAGAATCAGTCAAAATAAAATCCTTATTAGGCTGATTGTTTTCAATTCTATCTAAGGATGATTTCTGGGGATTATTGTCAATTATATGTTCATTCCAATCAAAACTCGATCTAGTATCAGCTGTTAAGGTTTCAATACCATCAGATTGATTGACACCTAGTCCAATATCAATAGATATATTCACTAATTGTTCTGATGTCATTCTGCAGTACTCTATAAAACCATCCAAATCTGAGTCACATTCTAAACAACATTTCTTAATTCCACCTATTGAGTAAACAAATGAATAGTTACCTGACGATATAGCAGGCCACTTCCTATTAATCCCATCAAAAATATGTTGAAAAGATGTTGCTTCTATAATTGGAATTAGTTTACTCCTGCCTTCGAAATCGATCTTCAAAATGATTGATGACTGCATTGTTTACAGAATTCGATGATTTTCTTTCCCCTATACGGTTTTCAATAATTCATAACTCAAATGCACAAAAATCGTAATACTATATGCAGACTGATAGTCGAAAATCAAGCAGGTTGTTTTACGAACAAAATCACTGCATAATCGAAAAATTCAGTTACTAACACAGATCCATGAAAATTCTGAAATTCAATCGCTAAAAAAATGTAGTTACTTACAGAGTTCCATGAAAATCCAGTCACCAAGAAATCTTTGTTGTAATTTTGGTATGTTAGTAATTCATAAATGGAAATTCATCAAGTTTTTTGGAAATTGGTTGATTGCATGCGAGAAGACACTCTAGTATTTGAATTGAATTCAAATTAGATTGAATTCAAAGATGGAATGTAAACGGAATTTGGGGGAGAAATTGCAGAATGCTGAAAGACCTTCAAAATTTTAAATAAATTCGAATAATATAAAATGGGTTAATTCTAAATAAATACACCACATTTAGTCTCAATATCAATTTAATCACGATTTTAACGATTATTGTAAAAAATCTCAACCTTTCATCGTGTTGTAATTAGATACACATTTTTTTTCTCCGGCCAACAATTGATGATGTGGCTTGCCCGAGCTGTCTTTTTCACTTCTCAAACTTAATCAATCAAGTTATTCTCTTCTAACTCTAAAAATCAAAATCATAAGGAATAGAACTAACACTAAAGAGTTCTTCTTATGCTCTTTCTCACTTCTCAAACTCAATGAATCAAGTTCTTCTCTTGTAACCCTAAAAATCCAAATCAACCTAACCCTAAAAATCCCAAAAAAAAATATATATATATATATATATTAAGAGATGTGTCGTTCCTTATATATATATATATATTTTTTATTTTTTATTTTTTTTTTTGTAGATGGAAGACTATTTTTCTATATATTGGTTGTAAAGTTAGCAAATGGAGCAGAAGTTAGTGGAGTGGGTCTATGATGACCAACACCTTTACGCAAAAGAAAGAGCAAACGCAAGAAAAATGAAACAAGTTGGGGCATCCGTTATTTTTGTAACATGAAACTTGGATACTTATAGCCTACAATTGCAAATATTTTGAACACAATCTAACTATGACTTTTAGTATGCTACATACTGTATATTTTTTCAGAATATTTTCTAGGATATTTTTGTTGCAACGTTAAACACATTAATTCCTAGAATATTTTTTAAGAATAATTTTCTCTCCCCACAAAGCATATAAATTGATAAAATTATTTAATAATTGAAGAATTCCTGAAGAAATAAACCACCAGCAAGGTTATCTTTAGCATACACCCAAATACAATAATTAATTGAGGTCCACTGGGGAGGTTAGAAGAGAAAACTTGATTGAGGTTTTTTTTTTTTTTTTATGATATTTAGAGGATTTTGATTTTTAGCATTAGAAAAGAAGAACTTGATTGAGTTTGAAAAGTGAGGAAGACGCAGAGAAGAACTCTATTGAGTTTGAGAGAACTTGATTGAGTTTCAGAGGCGGAGAAGACGCAGGGAGTTTTATTTTTAATTTTATAAAGTTTTATTTTTATTTCTATAAAGTGTAATATGATGTGGAAAATAAAAAAAAATAAAAAAGAATATGTGTAATCTGACGTGGCTAGCTCCGACAAGCCACATAATCAATGGTTGGCCGGAGAAAAAAATGTGTATCTAATTGCAACACGATGAAAGGTTGTGATTTTTTACAATAATCATAAAGGTCGTGATTAAATTGATATTGAGATTGATTAAAGGTAGTGTATTTATTTAGAATTAACCCTAAAATTAATGGCAGATTTTGTACTCTATTTTGGTCTTAATTGTTTTACTCAAAATTTTTGTCTTACTTTGTTTAAATGACTTATGATTGTCTTACTTTGTTAATAAACTCTTATGAAAATAGTCGTGTGATCACCACCCACGCCTGTGGCGTGATCACCATTCACGCTTCTATTTTTTATTAAATTAATAAAAATATTTAAAAAAATAAAAAAAATAAGAAAGGCGCCAGAAATGCCTCTGACACCCCCACATATAGTGTCCGGAGTAAAAGCAAAAAAAACAAAAAAACAATAATATTTTAATAGAGACTCAACCGACAGGTGAGCCTCTGATTGTGACAAGACCCAACAAACAATAATTTTTTATTTGAGAATAAGGTATACCCAAATAAATGTTTACAGAAGAGAAAAGGTACAAAACTTAAAGTAGAAAATTAAAAGGATTCGTTCATGTATGAAAGGATTCGTTGCTGCTACTGGGGTATTTAATTGATCTTCCTTTTTTCCCTCTATGAAAGGATTCGTTGCTGCTCCATAAGCATGTAGTAGTCGATCTTCCTTTTTTCCCTCTAAGAATATACCGGAAGGCCTCCAACTAACGTTAAATAAAGAACAATGTCTTAACTATTACACATATTACGTTAAAATTCAATATACTACTTCTATAATGCATCAAAATTAATAATAATATAACCATAAAATATATTAAACATTATAGAAATAAAAAAAATTATGCAAGTATCGAAATAGAGTTGTTTAAGTACTAACCTTTATGATGATTCTTTCTAATCTCTTACAACTAAATCGTCACGTCCACCAACTGAAATTATCACGTCCAACAACTGAAAATATTTTTAGCATATTAGTATATTGTAAACAAGTAAAAGTTATTAACAAATATTTATGTAAATAATTTTTTTAAAGAGAATTACCAAATAAAACTGTTAGAAGAATAAGAGCAAGAAGAAGAAATATATATTAGAATAGTAAGGCTTGTAATGGGCAAATTTTTAGGTTTTGGAGAATAAAAAATTTCGAGTATTGCAGTGGGCAAATTTTACAAGTGCATAAAATTTTCGAGTTTGAAGGAGAAAATGATAGGATTTGTTTCAATTTATAGAGAGACAGACTAATGTATACTGTTGTAGTCAACCCTCGGGAATAACGGTCAAAGAGGCTCGCCGGCTAGGTGAGCCTCTATTAAAATATACTCCCTCCGTCCCGGAATTACTTGCATAGTTTGACCGACACGTTGTTTAAGAAAAGTGGATTTAGTGATTGGTGATGTAAGATAAATGAGGGGTATTTTAGGTAATTTAATGAGTGTAAAGTGGATTTGATGGAAAAAATGAGTGGCAAATTTGAAAATAAAATGATGTTGTGAGGTTATTAATTTTGTGGGGGTATTTTCATATTAAGAGTGTGCAAGTAATTTTGGAACGTCCCAATAAGGAAAGTGTGCAAGTAATCACGGGACGGAGGGAGTATTTTTTTCGGTCAAAGAGGCTCGCCTGCCAAGTAAGCCTCTATTAAAATATTTTTTGTTTTGTTTTGTTTTGTTTTTATATAATTGCTATCCGTCACGCGGCCCAGAGTTGGTCATGTGACAATCAGAGGCTCAACTGCCCGTTAGCCTCTATTAATTTTTTTTTTTTTTTTTTTGAAAAATATCAATTTTGAACTTTACCACTTTTCAGATTTGGTCACCCACATTTAATAAATCAGTCACTGACTGACTAACAGAAATGGTTTTAAGCGCTAATTCTTTTTTGACACCATTTTCCTATTTTAATTCATAAACTCCAACCCCAATTTTTTATTTTCAATTAATATGTATGACTAAGAAATATAAAATTCACAAATATAGTGATGCTATGTTAGTATGTACAAAGAATCGATAACAGAAAAATATCTAGAATATAAAAGAAAGAAGAAAAATAAGTTTATGAAATATTTTTAATATGAATTGATAATTTTAGAAAGTTCTTTACCATTAATTTTCACAACAAATGTTAGTAGATGATCAATTAATCATACCCGAATAATTATAAATGGGAAAATTAATTCTAATAATTTTCTATCAATTTTAGAGTGTTATTATTTTCTATCAATTTTGATGTCTCCGTCACGGAGAGAAAAAGTTTTGAGCCCGCAAACTTATTTTTAACATCATTTTTTCTTTTTTTAATTCCTGAACCCTAAACCCCAAACCCCAATTTCTAGTTCGGTTTTATAAAATTATCTCTCTACAATTTAATTATTACATTTTTTTTTAAAATTTCTGTGTAAAAAAAGCATTCCAAGTTTTTTTATGTATGGATGAAGTATTATTTATTCCTTTCCTATTTGTAACTAATTAAATATTACATACAATTTTTTTATTTTTTTTTAACGGTTACAAAGGATTTGAAAAGTGAAATTGAAGCTCTACATCTTTAAACCATACAGATTCAAACGGTGTCGTTTTGTCACCTTGTGAGGAAGTAAACAACGAGCCAAAACTTTGTTCACAAAAATAGTAGATCTCCATTTCTCGAATCGAGACACCCCACACTAACTAAATATTAACAAATAAAAAAAACTAAAGATATAAAAAATAAAGATAAAGAATCACCCAACTACATATTCTTCTAACATAATTAATTAAGTCCGAAAACATTCAAGGTCCTTCCTAAAAAAGAGGGAAATCAGGACCAAGTCCGAAAACATACAATTTTATTAATAAAGATGCTGAAATGAAAACTGTGAAGTGGAGTCGATCATTCGCTGAGTTGCAGCGTTAAAAGTAATTGTGGCTTTCATTTCAACGCAAATAGTCTCTTATATTTAATAAAAAAAGGATTGAATATAAGGCGCGTATTAGCACGCTTTATGACTGAGAGTCGTAGTTTCGTTTAGCGGTCGATTAGAATACAAAAAATGAGTCCAGAACCGCCTAGAGAAGGCAGACATTGTGTTGAAACAAATCTACAAAATAAAATGGAGGAGAATGTCTACATTCAATTGATTTAATTACATTGTTCATTAAGAAATATAAAAATAAATTTATTACAAGGGGAAATATTTAGAGAAGAGAAATAGTGAAGTAATTCTGCTTCTGTTTGTGAGAGAATTTTCCTACGAGCACGAGTTTTTTCGGAAGAAATTCGAGGGGTCATGCTCAGATGTCTGAGTTCTTAACAGGTACTCAGATTACAACTGTTGATAGTCATCAAAAGCAGAGGCCTCACTCAACTTCCTCCTCGCAAAGAGCTCTGAGGCCTAGAGATGGCGGTGCTGGAGGAGGTGTGGAGCCTCCGGAGATTAGGTTTAAGGATAAGCAATATATTAATATATTGCAGTCAATGGGGCAAGCCGTGCATGCACTTGATGTGAATAATCGGATAATTTACTGGTTAGTTCATTCATATTGATGATGTTTTCCTTCTTCTAATGATGAAATTAATTAATTTATTGGCATGTGGATTTCTTACTAATTCATTTATATTTCAGAGTAAAAAAGTTGTATTGTCTATAAAATATTTTCCAAATTAAGATATGCTTACTTGGATCAGGAATAAAATGGCGGAAAATCTCTTGGGATATTCACCTGCGGAGGCTCTGGGGATGAATGTGATTGAGCTACTTGTCGATCCTCGAGACAAAGCTATGGGTGAGGAAATCCTCATCCATCGCGTGGTGATGGGCGCGAGTTGGACCGGAATCTTTCCGGTGAAGAACAGAAGAGGAGATATGTTTTCAGTTATTGCAACAAATACCCCTCCTTTCTATGATGATGGTGGGGCTTTAGTTGGAATTATAACCACATCGACTCATTCAAAGCATTTTCAACAAGGCAAGTCTATGTTATCCGGACGAATGGACTTCGAAAATGGTCCACGTTTAAGCAGGGCCAGAAGCATTACTTCATCCAAACCTGGACTTGATCCTCAGCAGCCCTTACAATTAGACATAGCCTCCAAGATTTCAGATTTGGTTAGTATTGTATAATTATGATGTGTGTAACTGTCATTTAGAATTAGTATATGGTGTGAGAGTATTCTCTTGAAATTTGTTATTATCCATTTACTACTGTTAAACAACATCTACATCTGCATACCGATGGAAATTTATGAGCATATGCAGCTCAAACAATCATTATTTCCTGGTTTTGACTTTGAGCTATTACTTCTGCCTCTTTTTCCCTAGATTCAAGCCATAGATTCCCTAGAAAATCATGAACTAGAAACCAACTATTCAGTCACATCACATCACCTAACCTAACCCCTTTTTTTCTGGACATTACTTCTTGATTTTTACCTTTAAAAGTTTCACTGTTGAGTTCAAATTCTCAGTCACCCTTTTACAATAATTACGAATCATGCCGTGCAGGATGTTGCAGTTAAGCATTTCTCCAAGGAAGAATATTCTGATGATCTGATCTTATCCTTCAGGCAGGAGGTCAGTATACTTTGATTCTCTTCTTAATAATACTATCTTGATGCAAAACTAGGCTTGTGTCAGTGTGTGATATACTTTTTAATTATATCTTGCCTTGTAATATCTGCAAACTATGACGCGCAGTGTACTTGTTCGTTGTTAAGCTGGATTTTACAAATCATGCTACAAATGATGAATAAGAAATTGATGTCAATTTTAATTTAAATCATGGACTCACACTACTCAAGATGCTGAAGAGGAACTTCTGTTTCAAACTCATTTTCTGTTGTGGCAAATAAGAAAATGAAACGCTAAAGAAGAAAAGATAACCTGAATACCTCGATAACCTGTATTTATGAGGTTGATATGTGATATGCATACACTTGATGATTTTAACTTTGGTTTTGAAGGTCTCACTCATGAAAAGACTTCGGCATCCGAATATTCTCCTATTCATGGGTGCAGTTACTTCTCCTCAACGTCTTTGCATTGTGACAGAGTTTCTTCCACGGTATTTAATTGTGCTTTGTTCCTCCATGATCTCTTTGTTTTCTTAATTTATAGTTTGTCACCAAAGGCATTAATCTTGTATTAGAATTATGTGTGTCCATTTTTTTGCCAATATTAAATTCCATGGCATTAAATGACTGATGCATATACAATTTTACTTATTATATTTGGACGCAGTGGAAGTCTGTTTCGGCTATTGCAGAGGAATTCATCAAAAATAGAATGGACACGGCGCATTCACATGGCGATGGATATAGTAAGTTCCCCATCAAAGTTCCATTAACCTTTAACCATAAGTATTTTGGTTAGTAGGATGGGATTTGCTATATCTTCTATTGCCATTTTTCGTAAATTATCTATATCTTTACAGGCACGAGGTATGAATTATCTTCACCACTGTAGTCCTCCTATTGTCCACCGTGATCTGAAGTCTCATAATCTCCTCGTTGACAGGAACTGGACTGTCAAGGTTGGCTTGTTGCTAACTGTATCAATTCCACGTTCCTTATTTTGTGGTATTCTGACTGACTTGAAAGCAATTACAACAGGTTGGTGACTTTGGTCTCTCGCGCCTTAAACACGAGACTTATTTGACAACAAAGACAGGAAAAGGAACGGTGAGTAAACTGGCAGCCTTTTTTCTTTCTTCTTATTTGGATACATTAATTGTTTTCCTATTGTGTTGGTGCTTAATGATGAATAATACCATATAATAGCTAACTTGCTTATTCTGTATGCAGCCTCAATGGATGGCTCCTGAAGTTCTTCGTAGTGAACCTGCAAATGACAAGTACGGCTAAGTGAATAGTGCCCTTAAATTCTGGTTTAGAGGCAGAGAAAAATGGGCCCATCAATCCTAATATTCTGCTTCTTGTTTGAGGTGATCAGGGCCGATGTATTTAGCTATGGTGTCATACTATGGGAACTTGTGACCCTAAAGATTCCTTGGGAAAACCTCAATTCAATGCAGGTGTTGGATCTTTCAATAAATGATGTGTTTTTTTTTTTTAATGTTTGGAACTACTTAAAAGTAAAATGATTGTACAATATGTTGTTTTACTATAAGAAATAAAGAAGCATCTTAAAATTGTAGGTCATTGGAGCTGTGGGCTTCATGAACCAACGCCTAGAGATACCAAAGGATGTCGATCCACTGTGGGTTCATATCATAGAGAGCTGCTGGCATAGGTACGTTTTGCTCGTAGCTTGCTGTCAATGTGATATCCGTGCTACTTCTTACTCTATCTAAAGGGTGAAAACTTGAGCCTTATTGCATCACTTGATAAGTTGACTCTGCCTATGTTTGATTATTTGCATTGCATTGTTCTGTTAAGTATTAGTATAGTACAATTTGAGCTAGTGAAGTGTAAGTATATAAATTTATGTTGACTAATGAAAAATGTACATTTACGCCCAATAATTTCAAATTCCTTCTCTTTAGTTAGATGACCTCCCTGTACTTCTATTTCAAGACATTGGGTCCTTGTACAGTCTATAGTAAAAATTGAATCCTTGTGCATCAAAATGTGGTCCTTATATGCTACTAAATGCATGGACTAATTCAAACAAAATTATGAGTACAGGGACTCTGTGAAATCAAAATTAGAAGTACAAATACTTGAGTTTTACAATGAAAATCACAGGCCTCTATTCAAACAAAAGTGACATGCTTACAAATGAAAGTACTAAGTTCCAGTTCAAAAAGAATATATATATTTAATTATTATACACATGTGTGTGTCTGAGAGAGAGAGAGAGTTCAGACTAAAATAGTTTACCCCTTTGATAAATATCAAAACTAAGGTAGAAGTTGCAAGTTATTTTTGGATCAATAAGGGTAGTAAAAGTTTTAGACTTTTTTTTGCTAATAATAGAAACTCAGGTTTTGATGTCATGTTGTGTTGAACAGCGAACCACAATGCCGTCCTTCATTCTATGAATTAATGGAAAAACTGAAAGAGCTGCAGAAACAAAGTCAATTCTATGAATTAATGGAAAAATTGAAAGAGCTGTAGAAACAAAGTCAAGGTGGGCATGCAGTTAGGGGAGATTCCCCCGAAAAAGAAGTGTAGATGCAACTGAAGTACATTCGTGATTGTACAGTATATAGGCAGCAGCACACGACGTCCAGCCCAAGTTTGTTGCCATCGCTTGTGGTTTTGGATTGAAACAAGTGAAGGGCAGATAGCGCTGAAAAGATTGTTCCATTTGAGGTGGTAGATGTAACTCCCTTCTTTGAGGGTGATGACACTTGTTAATGCCTTCAAATTGGCAATGAAATTCTGATGAATAGTGATTGTGTATGTTTGTTTTGGGATGTTGAGTAGGATGAGATGTAACTTTATGTCAAATCAATTGTGTAAAAGTGTGTGACGTTGTATTATATATTACAACTTTATGTCAAATCAATTAGTAAGAGTGAGTGATGTTGTATTATTATAATAGTAGAATATATAGATATTTTTAGGGGTGAATGTAATTGGACATTACGTCCCACGTCCGGACGTGTGAGTCCTAAAATAAACATGCCCTTAAGGTGTTAACACTAATGAAAATATCCCAAAACAAAACATTTGCAATGGTTGACTATAAGTATCCAAGTTTCATGTTACAAAAATAATCAACTTGTTTCATGTTTCATTAACACGGCCCTCTTGAGTACTAACAACACCATCACTTCCACTACCACCCCTTCCAATAACTTCTACTCCATTTGCTAGCTTTCCAACCAATATATAGAAAAATAGTCTTCCATCTACAAAAATAAAAAAATATATAAGGAACTACACAACTCTTGACAATTTTTATTTTTTTTTTATTTTTAGGGTTAGGTTCTATCTTTTATGATTTTGATATTTAGGATTATAATACAAGAACTTGATTGATTGAGTTTGAGGAGTGAGAAAGACGGGTGAGAACTTTATATGAGTTTGATTTATTTTTCTTTTTTTTGAGTTTTTTAGTTTTAGGTTCTATTCCTTATGATTTTGATTTTTAGAGTTAGAAGAGAAAGAACTATGATTGATTGAGTTTGAGAAGACGCAGAAGAAGCTGGAGTTTTATTTTTATTTTTATTAAAAAAAAAAAAGAATTATGGTAATCTAACGTGACAAGCTCCGGCAATGCCACATCATCAATTGTTGGTCGGAGAAAAAATGTGTATTTAAACACGAGGAAAGGTTGGAGTTTTTTACAATAATCGTAAAGGTCGTGATTAAATTGATACTGAGACTAAAGGTGGTGTATTTATTTAGAATTAACCAAAGAAAAAACAAAGAATTATTTATATTTCTCAATAGACTCGGATTTACATTGACAGGATTTAAAAGAGCAATCTGAAAGAAACAAACAACTTCAGAAGTTGGCTTATGTAAAAAAAAGTTGCACAAACAAAAGGTAGATAATGAAATTTACCTATTCAATTTAGCAAAATTGGCAAACAGAATCGAAGGAGAAACAATGATGCTACTTCTGACAAACTTAATCTATTTACCAGAGAAATGGCCTTTACAACAGTTTTAGATTTTCTCGTGTTCACATATTATAAGGGTTGATAAATACACTCTTTTTATACACCCTTTGTATTTATAGATACACTCTGGTTTTGTATCTAATTTAACTTAATTAGTTAGACAGTTGATTAGTTAGTTAGATTAACAATTATTGAGGAGATTAGTATTAGAAGGGTTTCTACCTTCTTCCTCATTCACTCGTTCAGTTTTCAATATTGTAATTTTTCCTAGATTTGTTCAAGAATGAAGTTGATTCTTTAATTCAATATGGTATCAGTTTCGTGATGAAATTAACACACCATACGATCATTTCGCTTCTGCTTTGCCTCATTCGATTTTCATCTCGATTTCTATTTCGTTTTCCCATTTTCATTTGAAGGGTGCTCGTTGTTTTTCGGATCGGTTTCGAGATTCTTCACCTTCGGTCTCTTTCGTCTTTGGAGTCTGTTCTGTTCGTTGCTCCTTCTTGCAGCCATGGCACCCACCGTCACTGACCCCGATTCCCTTGACCCGGCCAAAAACCCCTTTTCTCCATTAGCCCTCCACTAGAATGATAATCTGGCGGTTTCTATTGTCCTCGAACCTCTCGACGGCACAAACTACGTTTTTTGGAGCCATGTCATTAAGAGGAGTCTTAGCGTGAAGAATAAGGCACGCTTCATTGACGGATCTTTGACGATTCCATCGAAAGAGGAGGAATCTGTCATCCATGCCGCCTGGGTAAGGGCAAATGATTTGGTTTTGGTATGGATTCTAAACTCTATTTCTCCTGATATCAAAAGAACCTTGGAGTACTTTTCTCTTGCTAAGGATGTATGAGATGAATTGGTCATTCGTTATGCACTCTCTGATGGAACTAGGGTATATCATTTAGAAAAATCCCTAAGTACGATTTCTCAAGGCTCTCAATCCCTAGTTAGCTACTACAACCAATTCAAGTCCCTATGGGATGAATGATTGGGTGTGAGATTGCTCGTATTTGTGCTCATTATTGCTATATTATTGTAGCATTTTGATGTGATTTTGGTCGTAATTGATAGAAATTGTGCTACTAACCTTGTTGTCAAGAAATGTGTTCAAAGTGTAGGAAACAAGGTGAAATAGTCCCTTTTAGAGGAAGATCGAAGATTGGCACATGGGAAGTGAAGTTCGGTTGAAGGATGAGCAAGGAAAGACAAGATAAATAGAAGAAAAATTCCAAGGAGCAGAAACCACACTGGCGGCCGAGTGAGCCCACACTGGCGGCCGAGTGGAGTCGAGTTACAAAAGGTTTCGAGTGAATTTATTTCACACTAGCGGTCGAGTGAGTCCACACTAGCAGTCGAGTGAATTGATTTCACACTGGCGGTCGAGTGAGCCCACACTGGCGGTCGAGTGAATCGATTTCACACTGGCGGTCGAGTGAATCGATTTCACACTGGCGGTCGAGTGAGCCCACACTGGCACCCGTTTGGGATCTGGAACCCAGTTTGGTTCTGATTTCCAATTTCACTCGACCGACCGTTTGGAGTCACTCGGTTGACCGAGTCAACTTACAATCTCGGGGATTTTTGTCAATTTTGAAGAACTTCAAGGACCTACTTGTCAATTTCATCTCACACACTTTTGGAAGCTTTAAATACATCCCAAATCAGATTGTTGAGAGGGTTTTTGCCTCACTTCTACACACTCAAACCCTAGTTCATTTTCCTCCAACATGTGAGAAATAGATGAGTAATTACCTTAGGTTTGAGGAGCTTATCTCCTTAAACACACTCTTCATTTTTATGCTTTCTTAGTTTAAAATCATTTGGGTATTTTATTTTCATGTAAGAATGGAGAAATTACAAGACTCTCAAGGTGATATTTTTCTTTTATTTAAGCTTTGTTTGATAAATTTCTTGTTTATTTCTATTTATTTTGGTGTTTTAGCCATGGGTGTTTCCTCAAACACCATGGACTAATCTTTTTATATTTTGGGTGTTTGAAACTATGTGAATATTGAATGTGTGAATTGTTTAAGCTTTGATTATTGTTGATATTTGGATTATTGATTCCCTTATTGAGGTTTTATTGGTGCTTTGTGTATTAACTTCTATTAATCCGTATTTTGAGGTATGTTTAGCGTAGACGAGAGTTACATGAACATGTTTAAATTTATGGTGTGAGTTGTTGGTATACAAATGCGTTTATTATATTTTTAATTTGTCGAGAGAGAGTTAATTGTATTAGAACCCCAATTAGGAGACATTAATTACTTGAATGGTTATTTGGGTAGTTGATGAGGGTTAGGAAGATGTCTTATTATCGGGTTTGGGAACACCATAGACGTAAGGCTATAGTATCCGAAGGGAAACGATTTTCATCCTAGCATCTTGATGCTCTTAGCAAATCCAAATTGAAGTATAAAAATGGTATAAGTAATCCCACTCGATTTCACTAGGTAGAGAACACCCGAAGCATTCCCACACTTGCACTTCTTCGAATTTCATTCGTAGTTGTTATTTGCTTTTAATTGTCATTTCCTTGTTTTCTTGGTTAGTAGTTAATTTACTTATTAGGATTGTGTTTAGTTTAATTAAATTCATTTGATTTGTCTTAGCTTTAGTTCAAATTGCTCCCGAAACCGTAACTACATTAGTTATGCCAACATACAACGCTAGGGATCCATTTCACTAGCCCACCTCACGTGGTTCGATACTACTTGGTCGAAATACTTATGTGTATACTACTACGATCCCTTATGCTTGAGGGGAAGTAGTTAGTCAAAAGTTATTGCCTAAATTTCGTTCAAGTCAATGAATACCTTAGTTTTAGACATGTTCTTAAGTGTTCTTGTGGGGCTATGGATGGGTGCACTTGTGATCTCCCTAAACTAATGACCAAAACTCAAGAGCAAGATGCTATAATGAAATTTTTTGTACGACTTCATAATTCTTATAACACCATTAGGAGCCAATTCTTACTTCAATCCCCTTTCCCTGCTTTGTCCAAAGTCTATGGCTTATTACTTCAAGAAGAGTCCCAAAGAGCTCTAAACACTGTCCTTGATTCTATTCAACCTGATTCTATTGCCATGTTAGCCAAGAATTCTAAGTTTTATAAGGACAAGAGAAAACCCCTTAAGTGCAGCCACTGTGATGGCATTGTCCATACCATTGATAGATGCTTTCAAATCATTGGTTTTTCCCCTGGCTGGAGAGGCCCTAGAGGTCCTCCAAGTAAGTAGTCCAACAAGGCTGCCAACATTTCTATTAGATCCCCTCCTAAGAGGGATCATCTTATGGATTCTAACCCTATATGCACTCAGGATCTTTTTGACAAGTTTTTGAGTTTCTCTAAAATGCAGAACTTAAGTGATGGGAGGGACATGCCTCACTCTGTGGCAGGAGCCTCCACTACTCATATTGAAGAAGCTCTAAGCACCAAAGATGCAGGTATGTTTACTAATTTTTCATCAAGTTCATATTTTAATACTATTAAAGTTTCTACTTGGATCCTAGATACTGGTGCAACAGATCATATGGTATTTGACATGTCATTGTTTACCACTCCTCCCTCTGTAGCTAATATTAAAATATCCTTACTTAATAATGTTATCTCTACAGCTACGCATATGAGAAATATTATCATAAATGAGCACCTCACTTTGTATAATGTGTTGTATGTTCCTGATTTCACATTTAATATGTTGTCTATTAGCCATTTAACTCGATATTCCAACTGCACTGTCAGCTTCTTGTCATCTCATTGTGTCTTACAGGACAATTCAACCAAGATGGTGATTGGTTCTGCTGAACAAGTTAGGGGCTTATATTTGTTACAAACTGCTCACCCCTCTACCAATTCTGTTCTTAAACATTTTGTTTCTTCTAGTACTGTTAATAATGATTCATGTAATTTTGATTTGTGGCATAAGAGGTTAGGACATATCTCTAACAAGTGTTTGTTACAAATTCACAATCTGAATGTAAAAGCTACTAGCATACACAACAATTGCTTGATCTGTCCTTTAGCTGAACAAAAGAGAAAGCCTTTTCCTTTAAGTACTTTTGTCTCTCCGGGTATCTTTCATTTAATACATTGTGATGTTTGGGGTCCTTTTTTTTAACACTCTATCACTGGACATAGATTTTTTCTCACTATTGTTAATGATTATAGTAGATGTACATGGATTTATCTTTTAAAGGCAAAACGTGATGTTAAAATCTCTTTGCAAAACTTTTACAACATGGTTCTCACTCAATTTGCTGTTAAAATAAAAATCCTAAGAAGTGATAATGGAACTGAGTTCATTTTATTAGATTTTTACCATGCTTTAGGCATCATACATCAAACTTCTTGTGTTGAAACACCCCAACAAAATGCTATTGTTGAAAGAAAACACCAACATTTACTTCAAGTTGCTAGGGCTTTACTTTTTCAATCTTCTTTACCTTTAAAATTTTGGAGTGAATGTATAAAGACTGCTGCCTTTATCATAAATAGGATTCCTTCATCTGTTCTTAAACAGAAACCCCCCTTTGAAATGTTATATGGCAAACTCCCTAATTATTCTTCCTTCAAAACCTTTGGTTGCCTATGTTTTGCAAATACTTTGATGTCCCACAGACATAAGTTTGATATCAAGGCCACTAAATGTGTCTTCATTGGTTATCCCTTTGGTACCAAGGGATACAAACTCTTTGATCTTTCCTCTGGCAGAATTATTGTGTCTAGAAATGTACAATTTTTTGAACATATGTTTCCCTTTAAAAATATGATTGAACCTGATACACACACATATCCTGTACCAATTTCTATTGATGATGACATTGATGATGACTTTCCCATTGTTCATTGTGATAATCTTCCTCTTGATGACACTCTTGTTAATCCAGAGGTTTTTAATGACACCTCTACCACTCAAGCTGATCATCCCAATGACATACACTCTGATTCTGATAATAATAATAACCTGGAGGTGGAGGCTTACACTAGACCTTCTAGATTTAAATCCCAACCTGCATACTTGCAAGTTTATGAAACTGATTTACCTGCTTCTATTGATCATGCTAAATTGAATTTTTCTTCCTTTGGAAAACAGTATTCCATACATGATTATATGTCTGTTAATAGGTTATCTACACTTCACAAACAATTTACTGCTTCCATTTCCCAAATTCAGGAACCTAAAACATATAAACAAGATATCCTTAATGAAAATTGGATTATTGCTATGAAAAGGGAAATTGATGCTTTAGAAAAGATCAATACTTGGACTCTTGTAGATTTACCTATAGGAAAAAATTGTATAGGTTGTAGATGGGTTTATAAAGTCAAATACAATTCAGATGGCTCTATAGAAAGATATAAAGCTAGACTGGTTGCTAAAGGCTGCACCCAACAAGAAGGTATAGATTACTTTGACACTTTTTCCCCTGTTGCTAAAATCACCATTATTAAAATTCTATTGGCTATTGTTGTTGTCAAAGATTGGCATATACACCAATTAGATGTGAATAATGCTTTTTTGCATGGTGATTTGGAACAAGAAATATACATGTTTCCCCCTCCTGGTTATTGCTCTAACAGTGATAAAAGAGTATGTAAATTGAATAAAAGTTTGTATGGTTTAAAACAGGCTTCCAAGCAATGGTTTACTAAATTGACTACCTTTTTGACTTTCTTGGGATTTACTCAATCAAGGGCTGATACTTCTTTGTTCACTAGGCATGATGGTGTTGATTTTACTGTTGTTCTTTGCTATGTTGATGATTTGATAGTGTCTGGTTCTAACATTGACATCATTAACAATGTCAAAAGTTATTTGAATGATAAGTTCACTATTAAAGATCTTGATATTCTAAAATATATTTTGGGGATAGATGTTGCTAGAAATAGTAAAGGTCTTACTCTTTGTCAAAGAAAATATGCTTTGGATTTATTGCATGAATCTGGTTATTTGAGCAGCAAGCCTTGTTCCACACCTATGGATTCTAAGTTGAGTTTTGATGACCATTCTCCCGTTCTTACTAATCCTAGCCATTATAGGAAACGTGTGGGAAAACTACTTTACTTAAATGTCATAAGGCGTGATATTTCTTATGCTATTCAAACTCTTAGCCAATACATGCAATCTCGTACTGTGGCTCATTTGACTGTTGTTCATAGAGTTTTAAGATATCTTAAAAGCAACCCTGGTAATGGTGTTTTCTATCCTAAAGATATTACATTCAAATTACATGCCTTTTCTGATTCTGATTGGACTAGATGCACAGAAACAAGAAGAAGTATCACTGGTTTTAACATTTTTCTTGGTTCTTCTCTAATATCTTGAAAATCCAAGAAGCAGTCTACTGTAAGCAGGTCTTCTGCAGAGGCTGTGTATAGGGTTTTAGCCTCCACTACTTGTGAGATTCAATGGATTCACTACATCCTAGCTGATTTGGGAGTTCAACATTCACAGCCTTCCACCATGTACACTGATAGAAAGAGTGTTTTCTCCATTGCTCACAATCCCTGCCTCCATCAAAGAACAAAACACATTTCCTTGAATTATCACTTCACAAGGGAGAAGATTCAAGCTGGGCTATTCACTCTTATCCACATCCTAACCACAGAAAACTTGGCTGACATACTTACCGAGCCTCTCCCACCAGCTGACTTTGACAAACATAAATCCAAAATGGGCTTGTTAGACTTGACAAACATAAATCCAAAATGGACTTGTTAGATATCCATTCCCATATTAGGAGGGGGTAATGGTTGATAAATACACTCCTTTTATACACCATTTGTATTTATAGATACACTTTGGTTTTGTATCTAATTTAACTTAATTAGTTAGATAGCTGATTAGTTAGTTAGATTAGCAGTTATTGAGTAGATTAGTATTATAAGAGTTTCTACCTTCTTCCTCATTCATTCGTTCAGTTTTCAATATTGTAAATTTTCCCAGATTTGTTCAAGAATGAAGTTGATTCTTTAATTCAATACATATAAACCTGAAGTCAATCAGAAAACAGTTCAAACAAACCCTTCTGCACACATGCAAGCATGGATGAAAATATTCGGAAATATCCCCATATTTCCATTTTTCGCGGTCATCGATATCGATATTAGAAAGAATCGATATTTTCACGATATTTGTAAAAAAAATTATAAATATCGGTAGACAATAACAATATCGAGCCTAATATCGAGAAAATATCGATAAATTTGAAAAAAAAATCGATAAATATCATATGAAATAACATTGTATATTATATTTTATATAAATTTATCACTGATATAAAATGTATTCAAATTGTTTTGTTAATTTTATATATGTATTAAATATTTATTATTAAATTTTTATAATTTTTAAAATTTACCGATATAAATATTCAATATCGATATATCCATCGATATTTTCACAAATTTAAGGTCTCGATATTTTCAATATTTTCATCCTTGCATGCAAGTAATTGATAATATATATACATATATGCAAACTGTCACGCCCCAATTTTCATTAAAATATATTTTACGAAATAATTGACAATTTAAAAGTAAAAGGGCATAAACCAAAATTTATACTTAAGAAATAAGGCTTACAATTTATTTTACAATAAAAATAAATAACAATTAGCGGAAGCTTAAAGAATTAACACAAAAACTTATATGCAATATTGCATACATGCAATATTGACCAATTAAGTCAATTGAGCTGAAAATATTGACTTATTAAGTCAATGGGCTGAAAATATATATTATTGGGCCTCCATTAATTCATTTGGATTAATTCTTAATTTATTTGTCAACTGACCCGCTTGTGTTCTAATTTTGACCAAAAATTTTAATCCGTTTATTTTACCAGTTTCTGTAATTTTTTTATCTTTTATTTTATTGTCGAACGCGGGATATTAAATGTAGTAATTCAAATTGTAATATGTAGTAACACACATTATTTTATGTAGTAGTAACACAAACTATTTTATATAATAATACAAATTCTTTTATTTAGTAACAAGTTTTTTTCTAGTATTTTTGTTAATGTAGTAACTCACATTATAATACGTAGTAACATATATTATCACATGTAGTAAATACAATAACCATGTTGTAATGCAAATTATTTGATAAAGTTACATATACTAACAAACGCATATTCAATGTAGTAATTCAAATTGTAGTATGTAGTAACATATGTTTTTTTATATAGTAATACCGATTCTTTTATGTAGTATTTTTTTTCTAGAATTTTTATTGATTAAGTAACTCATATTATAACATATAGTAACATATATTATTGCATGTAGTAATATAAAATAACCTTGATCCATAATAATTATTAATGAATATTTAAAGAAATAGAAAATATTTAAAGATTAAGGCCGTCGTAAATTGCAGCGTTCGACCGCAGCCTGGGGTGGTCGAAAACTGCTCGGAGAAGACGACTAAATACAATTTATGCTAGTGGGGTGTATTTATAAAAAATATGGGTGTGAATTAAACTGTCAGTGGGTGTATTTATAAAAAAAATGTGGGTTGAACTTGTCAGTGGATGTATTTATAAAGAATGTGAGTGTGAATGACTGAAATGCATATATACAATATTTCACATAAGACTAGCCCAAGAATTAAATAGCAACTCAAAATCATTTTAAAATATATAGGGAACAACAACGACTCAATTGATTTTTTACTAAATGATTGTCATCCACCGCTCCTCCTCGCCACCAGCTCCTCAATCTGAAATATTAAAATGAAGGGGTGAGCAAACCACAGCTCAGTGGGGACATGCTTGTCAAGACTAAATACAATAAGTAATTAAATTACCACAAACGTAAACATGCATTTAATGTATTGCCACTTCTTAACTTTTCGTTTATAAAGGTCAGAAGACCTACTTCTCAACTTCTCGTTTATAAAGGTCAAATGACCTGTTTGTCTCAACTTCTCGTTTATAAAGGACAAATGACTTGTTTGTCTCAACTTCTCGTTTATAAAGGTCGGAAGACCTATTTGTCTCAACTTCTCGTTTATAAAGATCAGAAGACCTATATTTCTCAACTTCTCATACATAGTTCACATGAGTAACAATAAAATCACGAATCACATTTAATAATATTGACAAACAGTTAAAGATAGAAATTCCCACCTCGATAGATGAATGTGGAAGTGATACGTGAATGTCTCATATGAAATAGTTCTTGTAATTATCGTCGCTCAGCCGTCACGTACATAGAATATATAAAAAGTATCTCATTTCTTATTAACTAAACATTGCTTAATAGAATAAAAAACTAAACGTAGTGTGTGTATTATATATAACCTACTTGCATTATATAATTATTAATGAGAAACTGTTAAAAAATCATTACTAGAAAATATTCATTTTCATAAATAAAAACTAATGGGGAATATGGGTGGTACATTATAGAAGTTAAATAATTGGAAGATTGCAATCTCAATTCTGAAGGGGTAGCAACTAACTATTTCAAGTTCCAACGAATAATTACATATATAATTGGTTTCCTTAAAAAAAAATTGCATAATTGGAGCAACTATGCTTATGAGTACTCGAGTAAAATTACATAATTACCTATCTTTGCTTTAGCTAAAGATGCATGCATGTTGATCTCCAAATTGTTTGTTGCACTCACTGACGCGGAAATTTTAGATTGGGAACCCGATTTGCATTACTATAAATATAAAATAATATTGTAATATTATATTTACAAACAAAAATTCATTATAAAATTTTCAATAGACCTCATTTTATTAATTTAAATTTAACGACTTTTGTTATGTAGACAAATGTAAAAATTAAAATATAATTGAGTAGTATTTTGAGTGATGTAGTGAAATTTAAAGGGGATTTAGTGAGGCGTTGAAATATAAAGGGAATTTAGTGAGACGTGAGGTGAGGTTAAATAAATTAAAAGCATTTTGGTTGATTTAGTGTGGTTTAAAGGTGATCTAGTGAGGTGTACGGAAGAATGTAGATCCAAAATAAGTGACAATTTTAAAAAATAAAATAATGTAGAAGAGTATTTTAGGTGATTTAGTGAGATTTAAAAGTAATTTAGTGAGATGTAGGGAAGAATGTGAACTCCAAAATGAGTGATAATTTTAAAAATAAAATAATGTAGTAAAAATATTAATTTTATAGATTATTTACGTATTATAAGTGTGCAAAATTTTTTGAGACGTTTCAATAAAAAAATGTACGAATAATTACAAAACAGAAGAAATATATATATAAGAAAATAAAAAATCAGTGGAGGGCCCATTGCCCCTGGGCCCTACATGGGTCCGTCTATGGTTGCACTACGCAACAATCTTGATATTTTTCAATATCTGATAAAATAAAAAAATTGTCCAATTACACACATGAGAGAAGCATATGAAAACCATATAAACCTTGTAAAAAGAATGTTAAATCACCTCATAATACGAAAATTCTGAAAATGAAATTTTCAAATTTCATAGGAAAATACTTTTCCAAGAAAAGTAAGGCAAGAATAATTGCTAAAAATTTAACTGGATGATAAATCACCTCATACGAAAACTGTGCACCAATTGTTACCAAAAATTTTGCGGTGATACTCTGTTTGATCAAATTAAAAGCTCATTGTGAATTGTTTCTGTAAGCACATTAAAATTGCACCCAATCAAATCGCGACACGTGGACAAATATATATTAAAATCAAATTAATTTACTATTTACATTTTGGGAATTTAATTAAATTAATTCTTGAATTAAATAGTTAAATTAGTGATATTTAATATACACAATCGTAATTGATAAGAATAAATTTGACTTACCATATAAGGGGGAATTAAATCACATCTCTTTAAAATAGAAGAGAATTAAATTAAATCAATCAAGTCAATCAAATCGGCATCAGCCAATAAGACGGCGCCACGTGGCATGATAAAGAGGGAAGGTCTTCACCCCATCACCCTATAAATAGGGTTCTCCCCTCATTCATTAGAAAGACAACACAAGAAACTTTCAAGACTTTAAAACTCTCTGCAGAGATTTAAAGTGTTCTTGAGCATTCGAAGGAGCTTCAAAGGCGTTCTTCACCCAAAATCATCTAAAAGTGACGTTCGATCCAAGATCAAGGTGTTAAAGCCCCTCGAATCGACGTTCTTCTCAAAGTTTTCTTCGCGGACTCCTTGAAGATTAAAAGGCGTTCTTCACGGACTCTTGAAGTTTCGAAGACGTTCTTCATTGGCTCTTGAAGATTCAAAGGCGTTCTTCGTACAAGTTGGTCAAAAGCGGTGTTCGATTCGAGATCAAGGTGTTAAGCCTCTAAAATCGGCATTTATTCAAGGAAGTTCTTCGTGGATCTTCAACGATCTTCAGCGGCGTTCATCCAAAAGCTCTCCAAATCAGCGTTTAATCCAAAACAAGACGTCAAGTCCTTGGATAAACGTCACAAACCTCCAAGTTCAATCGTGATCAAGATCGAAGCAAAGATCACGCCTCAAAAACTGTTCAAGTCAAAGTCAACGATCAAAGAGAAGAATCAGAGGAATAAAGTAGAGATTGTAAATCCACAAATTTCTCGGTTTAATCCGAAGTAAATAAAATTGTATTTCAAATTCGTGTTTTTATATTAATTTCACGAAATTTGTTGTTACAAATTTGGCACGCCCAGTGGGACCTCTCTACCTCTCATCTCTTCTCTTCCCAGCGAAATTCAAAGGCCATCAAGATGTCTCAGCGTAATATCTTGTTTATAAGGACGGGTCCTTCCAAGACAGTTGATGCCAACGTTGTCACGAGAAGCATGGCGAAGAGATTGTTGTCACATGCTTTTTCAGGAGAAAATATTTCAACTGAAACAACTACAAACCAACCTCAACACTACGTTGCCGCAGGTGAAGAAGGCAACTCTACAGGTTCCACTCCCCGCTCCACGTCGGACTCTTCGTCGACCTCAAGTATTGCTCCGGTCATGATGACGAACGCCTTAACTATTGAGGAACAACTTACTGGCATCATGAAAGTTATTGAGGGACTGTCAAAGCACATCCAAGAGCAAGACTCCCGAATTGCTAATCTGATGGATAAAGTGGACAACGGTGATACTAGCCGTACGAATGGAAAGCAAGTTAAGGAACAAGATGATGGAGAAACTTCAACTAAGCATCAAGCAGCGGAAACTGAACTCACTGCAAGAGAACTCCAAACTTCTTCTGAGAGAGGGATGGATGTCGATCAACTCAAGGAGCTTATATTGGGAACAATCAAGGATAGATTTGGAGAAGGCTCAAAATCATCCTTCACTTACACCAAGCCATATACCAAGAGAATTGACGGCTTGGAGATGCTGACTGGATATCAACCCCCTAAGTTCCAACAGTTTGATGGCAAAGGGAACCCTAAGCAACACGTGACTCATTTTGTCGAAACGTGCAACAATGCCGGAACTTATGGAGACCACTTAGCCAAACAATTTGTCCGCTCCTTGAAAGGGAACACTTTCGATTGGTACATCGATTTGGAGGCTAACTCCATTGATAGCTGGGATCATATGGAGCGAGAATTCCTAAACCGCTTCTACAGTACAAGGAGAACGGTTAGCATGATCGAGTTGACTAACACTCGTCAAATGGAAGACGAACCTGTGATTGATTATATCAATCGATGGAGAGACTTAAGCCTGAACTGTAAAGATAGGTTGAGTGAATCTTCTGCAATCGAAATGTGCATTCAAGGAATGCAATGGGGCCTCTGATACATCCTGCAAGGAATCCGACCAAATACTTTTTAAGAGTTAGCAACAAGAGCTCACGATATGGAGCTAAGCATATTTTCTAGTGGAGTCACATCACCGCCCGTTCAAGAACTCCGCAGTAAGACTTATGTTAAACCTTCGAGTAAAGAATACATTACAGACATACCTCGAGACTGGGGGCAATGTGGGTTGACATTAAAAGAAATGCGACAAAAACAGTATCCATTTCTAAACTCTGATGTCTCTGGGATATTTGACGACTTGCTCGAAGCAAAGCTCATTGAGTTGCCTATGATGAAAAGACCAGAAGAAGCTGGACAAACTGATAACCCAAAGTACTGCAAGTACCATCGACTCATAGGTCATCCAATTCATGATTGCATCACATTTAAAGAGAAAATCATGCAATTGGTCCAACAAGGGGAAATCGTGTTGGATGAAACTATTTAAAGCTCCTCAAATAAAAATTCTCCTTGACAAGAGACTAAACTATCTGAGACTCTCAAATTGAGTCATCCAAATCAAAACTCCTTGATAAGAGCAAAAACTTTCTAAAGTCCAAAAAAAAAATCTCCTTAACAAGAGAATAAACTGTTTGAGGCTCTCAAATCGAGTTATTCAAGTCAAAGCTCCTTGATAAGAGCAAAAACTTTCTAAAGTTCAAAAAAAAAATCTCCTTAACAAGAGAATAAACTATTTGAGGCTCTCAAATCGAGTCATTCAAGTCAAAACTCCTTGATAAGACCAAAAACTTTCTAAAGTAAAAAAAAAAAAAAAAAATCTCCTAAACAAGAGAATAAACTATTTGAGGCTCTCAAATCGAGTCATTCAAGTCAAAGCTCCTTGATAAGAGCAAAAACTTTCCAAAGTCCGATAAATTTCGTGCTCCATTCACTTCAAGACATGAAATGTCCGTGAACAAAGAACGAGGGGGCATTTGTAAGCACATTAAAATTGCACCCAATCAAATGACGACACGTGGACAAATATATATTAAAATCAAATTAATTTACTATTTAAATTTTGTGAATTTAATTAAATTAATTCTCGAATTAAATAGTTAAATTAGTGATATTTAATATACACAATCGTAATTGGTAAGAATAAATTTGACTTACCATATAAGGGGGGAATTAAATCACATCTCTTTAAAATGGAAGAGAATTAAATTAAATCAATCAAGCCAATCAAATCGGCATAAGCCAATAAGACGGCGCCACGTGGCATGATAAAGAGGGAAGGTCTTCACCCCCTCACCCTATAAATAGGGTCCTCCCCTCATTCATTAGAAATACAACACAAGAAACTTTCAACACTTTAAAACTCTCTGCAGAGATTTAAAGTGTTCTTGAGCATTCGAAGGAGCTTCAAAGGCGTTCTTAACCCAAAATCATCTGAAAGCGACGTTCGATCCAAGATCAAGGTGTTAAAGTCCCTCGAATCGACGTTCTTCTCAAAGTTTTCTTCGCGGACTCCTTGAAGATTCAAAGGCGTTCTTCGTGGACTCTTGAAGTTTCGAAGACGTTCTTCATTGGCTCTTGAAGATTCAAAGGCGTTCTTCGTACAAGTTGGTCAAAAGCGGTGTTCGATTCGAGATCAAGGTGTTGAGCCTCTCAAATCGGCATTTATTCAAGGAAGTTCTTCGTGGATCTTCAACGATCTTCAGGGGCGTTCATCCAAAAGCTCTCCAAATCAGCGTTTAATCCAAAACAAGACGTCAAGTCCTTGGATAAACGTCCCAAACCTCCAAGTTCAATCGTGATCAAGATCGAAGCAAAGATCACGCCTCAAAAACCGTTCAAGTCAAAGTCAACGATCAAAGAGAAGAATCAGAGGAATAAAGTAGAGATTGTAAATCCACAAATTTCTCGGTTTAATCCGAAGTAAATAAAATTGTATTTCAAATTCGTGTTTTTATATTAATTTCACGAAATTTGTTGTTACAGTTTCCATGTAAATGTTGTTAAATTTTTTTAATCCGCGACTAATATATGAAATGTCAAATTTAAATACAAGCAGGAGATAGATTCTGTTACGAAGTAAGAATATGCGCAAAGAAGTTTACTAGAACGAAGCTGTTTGAGAGTAATTATAAAAGTTTAATTACTAGAGAGACAATCTTATATACTCAATTACAAAGGACAAAAAAATTATAACATTACAATTAATAAGGTCAAATTGATATGTCATTTGGTTTTAAAATTCAATATTAATGTATTATTATAATAAAATTTGAAATTTAAATCATAATCTCCTTTATTAAACGAGAATCACTCCATAATAAACAATATCTTTTTTTTCTTTCAAAATAGCTATCCATATTATAACCATATTTGAGAAATATTAATATTATATATAAAAAATTATTTAAGATATATATTTATAATTTCAATAAACTTTACACGGTATTTTAAATTAACTTTTTTTTAATATTTAATATCAATGTAAAACTCATGTATTATTAGTTATTTTAAATATTACTATTTTTTTTATTTAATTTAAATTTTAATATTTGCATTTATATGATTGATTATTATAATTATTTTAAAACAATGGTTGCATATGAATAAGTTTTATTTAAAAATTATTTTTAAATATATTAATTATAAATAAAGATAAATTTTATCGAACATTTTTTTGATGTAGAATATTTAATTTTTTTATATTATATTATATATTTTTAATAGTACTATGATTATGTAATTGAAGTTTTAATTTTGAAATTTCAATATTTTACATATTAAAAATCAATAGCATACGATTTTTTTTTATGTCTATCCATTTGTTGAGAACTATTTACATTATTATTTCAAAAAAAATATTTAACCTCTATATTTATAACTTTAGTAAATTACTTTTTATAGTTTTGAATTCACAAGGTTTACATATTTAATTGAAGATTTGCATATTCATTCAATATTTTTACATATATGCCGTTTCAACTTTCATATGCATAAATTACGTTCGGTAAATAATATAGAAACTATTATGCATAAATTAGTGTAGTCTTATTAAATTTAGATATTAAACCATAAATTCTGTTGAAAAAGGTTTTTTATGCAGATTATTTGATTTTGTTATATTATGTTTTTTTAGTTATATAAAAATAACATTAAGGTATTTTAATATAATATTAATGTTTAGCGGGAGTTACTCCTAATTTGTTACAATTCACATTAACACGATTTTCACTTATTATTAATATTTTATTATTAAATAAAATCACACATTTCAACTACATTGCAAAATTCGAATCTTATTTAAATAAAAGGGTATGGTTGTACATTTATCTCACATTTTGACCTTATTTGTAACTCCAATTTTTTTATCTCTAATTGTAATCTCTATAGGTGGAATGTCCCTTATAGTAACTCCCCCGTATTGTAATAAAATGTTAATGGTTAGGGCATACAATACCATTTTATGTGTGTTTATTTGTAATTGTTTTTGTAAAAGTTCAGGGAGTTAGTATAAGTCGCGAGTGCAACTTTATAATTTGTAATCGTTTTTCGGTAAGGTCGGGTTATATGATTCTACCCTGAACCACATACTGTGTATCTTTGAATTTCATCTATGAAATAACTGCATTTTGTCCCTCCAATTCTCTCAAAATTTCCCTCATTCCTGTTCACGATCTTGTGAAGCGAAATCTTCAACATTTGGCATAAGCGTTTAAGTGGCCTCAAAGCTAAGTTACCACGTTAATCTTCAATAACGATATGAAATACAGATCGAATCAGCAAGCTTGATTCAGAAATCGTACCAGTGGAAGCTCAAGCTGCTTCGATTGAAGGACGATTATCCGAACTATGTAACAAACAATTGAATAGTAAAAATGAAAAACTTAAACGTTTTGATCAGCAAGCTAAGGATCAGGCTAAGGAATTGGAGTTATTGAGGCAACAACTAGCTGAAATGTTTAAGCAATTGAGCTCAGGTAAGAGTAAAGTTCATGTGGTGGATGAGGAAATTGAAATCGAAGGAGAATGGTGAGGATGATCCTATAATGCCAAATGTCAATTCATTTAATATAATTGGTATTGGATTGTTACCCACACCACCATCACCACAAACTAGATTACCCAATTCAGGAGGTTTTGGAGCTCCTAAAGGATCAGATGTACACTCAATTGACAGATCTAGAGTTGGAGCTATATAGTAACTAACTCAGCCAAAAGGTATGTCACACACCAATTTTTATTAAAGTAAATTTTACCAGATAATGGACTATTTAAAAATAAAAGGGTATGAACCTAATTTTTCACTTAAGAAATAAGCCTTACAAATTTATTTTACAATAAAAATAATTAACAATCAGCGAAAATGTTAAAGAATAAATATTTCATGAAAAGTGCACTAGCTCAATTGGTTTTACTAAATGATAATAGTTGTCATCCGCCACTCCTCCTCCACATCAGCTCCTCAATCTGAAATTTTAAAATAGAGGGGTAAGCAAACCACAACTCAGTGGGAACATATTTGTCAAAACTAAATACAATAAGCAATTAAATCATCAATTCACGTTAACATGTATAATCTCATAACAATTCAATAACATCACCTCGTTTATAAATGTCAAATGATATATCCTCGTTTATAAAGGTCAAATGACCTATCCTCGTACATCTTTCACATGAACGTCAAAATAATCACATATGACATTTAATAGTGACAAACATAATAAGTTAGAAATCATACTTCGCACGAATATCAAATAATCACATATCGCATTTAATAATGACAAATAAGATAATAGAAATCCTCATCTCAAAGTTTAGTGAAATGATGGAAGTGTAGCTTTAATCCTCGTTGAGGAGAAAATGTAATTTAGAATGAGATTGTTTGCAGCATATCGTATCAATGAAATTGTGATTTGGTGAATATTAAAGTGTCTAGAGCAAGATCTCATATTTATATGTAAATAAAAGTTGGGCTTCAAATTGGGTTGGACTTGGGCTCGAAATAAGAATTAAGGTTTAAAATCTTATCGACCTTAATTTAAATGGGCTTTCAATAGTTATCTCAATAAACTAGAATCATAATATAACTTTTTAAAATAAATTAAATGAATAATTAAATATATGTTTATATGGCTATATTACTAATTTACGGATATTACATCCTTCACACCTTAAAGTATTGTTTTACTCGAAAATTAAAATTTACTTTATAAAATATGCATGCACGTATTGAAATTGAAAATGGTCATGTTATGAATGCACTCAATTGAATGACTTCGGCATAATATAGCTCTGAACTTAAAACACACGTAAATTGTGATACAAATTAATATGCCCCATAACATAGAAAGTAATGCATAATGCACGTACCTAGTAGAGTTGAAGTGGGAGGTGGTGATGGATAACCTTTACTTTAAAAAAAATGGCCTCGTTAAACCAAATTCTTTAAATCATTTTGACAAAGTTTTTTTTTTAACAAGTCTACAAGAACGTAGACTTGCTATGATACCACTTTGTCACGCTTCAATTTTTATTTAAGTAGATTTTACCAGATAATAGACAATTTAAAAATAAAAGGGCAAGAACCTAATTTTTCCCTTAAGAAATAAGACTCGGAAAGCTTAAAGAATAAACTACGACATCTCAATATTTCATGAAAAGTTTAATGAGGAAATGCACTAACTCAATTGGTTTTACTAAATGATAATAGTTGTCATCCACAACTCCTCCTCACCATCAGCTCCTCATCCTAAAATGTTAAAATAAAGGGGTGAGCAAACCACATCACACTGGGGACATATTTGTAAAAACTTTACAATAAGAAATTGATGCTTATTGTAAATCATCAATTCACATTAACATGTATAATCACATATTAATTCAATAACATCACCTCGTTTATGAATGTCAAATGATATATCCTCATCTATAAAGGTCGGAGGACCTATCCTCGTTTATAAAGGTCAAAAGACATATCCTCGTTTACCATTTATAAAGGTTATAAGACATATCTTCTTTTATAAAGGTCAAATGACTTATCCTCATACATCTTTCACATGAACATCAAAATAATAACATATGTCATTTAATAGTGACAAACATAATAAGTTAGAAATCATATTTCACGCGAATATCAAAATAATCACATATCACATTTAATAATTGTAGGTCCCTAGTTGCGTTAGATAATATTGAGTAAGCTAGGAAAACGTCTAGAGGGGGGTGAATAGACTTTTCAAAATCTTTCAATATATCATAATACACAATGCGGAATAATCAGATTAACAATGAGCCCAATCAAATTTATACTCAACTAATGTTCGTGAACACTGTTATGAACACTCTACTAGTCTTGTTCTTATATGCAATTCAATCAATTAAGCAGTTAATCAATCAAACACAAATAAAACAGTAAAGTAAATCAAACACGAGATTTATAGTGGTTCGACAACTTGTCTACATCCACTCTCACAACTCCAGTCGTGAAATTCTTATTAACTCTTCCAATCGAGTAATGTGTTCTTGTGATTTATAGTCCCAAGAAATAAGACTTAGATCTTCTCGAAAACACTACCAAGTGCTTCTTCAATCTAACTAGTTATTTTACAAGTAACTAGCAACTTGAAACAAAACAATAAAACTTCTCTTCGTTCAGTAGCAGCCTTCTTGATTTCTTCACTTGTCTTGTAGCTTCACTTTCTGAACTTCCAAACTCTGAGAGTTTCTTCTCTTTGAATACTTCGTTAATTCTCTTCACTTGAATGTAGAATATCAATGCTTCAGTAGTCTTTAATCGTTGAATACCATGAGGTATTTATAGACTTCCAATCTCAAGAACATTATGTTATGTAACTAACTTTTCTTGAAAATTGACTTCTAACTTCTCCTTCTTATCCATCCACGTGTTACTTCAGTTAATTAGTTATTCCATAACTAATTCTTCAATCTTTATCTTCACACGCGTTTTTACAACTAACTTCTTCCTTCTTGTCTTGTCTTGTTGCGCACCTGTCTTGTCTCCATACTTAGACAAAACTTCAGTCTTCTTCTTACTTGACTTGTCTTGCGCAGGTCTTCTTCTGTAGACTTCTGAATAGAACAATAAACTAGTCCTATCATCTAATCTTAACAAGACCATTACATTACTTTAAGCTTTATAAATTAGCTTAGTCATCTTAAGATCTATACACTGATATGTACGAATAATATGAGCTTTTATACAACTTTAACATAGCTCAGTATAAATCCTAAACAAATATACATATACACAGTACTTATAAAACGTACTTGTCTTTTGAATCATACTTATGCTTTTCTTTTGAACTTATCTTTTGAAACTTTACTTGTGAACTCTACTGATCTGTTCAAGACGACTTCATAACTAGACTAGATCAGTCAACACTTAGAAATTATTCAAGTCTTCTTTTTGGCTTATCAAAAATCATCTTATCTTTTCATCATTTAGAACTTGTATTAGGATTCATATCCCAACAATTTTCCCCTTTTTATGAAGCCAAAACTACTTGAATTATTTCTCAATATTAGACTAGTTAAGTAGTTATCTTGTCTTTCACCAATAATATATTATATTTTCATTCATTCACATAAGATCAGTAGATTACACATACTTAATCAAAAAAAATAAGTAAAGAATTTACAATTACTCACTAATGTTACCTCCATCTAAGTTTGGAACACAGAATGCATCGAGGAGTCTTCTATGGATATCTGAGATATGATCTTCATTCTCGATCTTCTCCTTGTCTAGCAGTTCTTCCTCAAATCTCTTGATTACGTTGAAATCAATTCTCTTTCTTGAACTCAACATAGGAGTTTCCCACTTTGGAAAGATAGGAACAAGAATGTTGAAACCTACAGCAGTTGCAATCCGCATGATCAAGTTCCATAACTTCTGATCTTGTACTTCCATGAACTTGTCAAACACAGCATACAACTCTTCTTTGCTGTCGGCATCTCCAAACTTACAAATAATCCAATGATCCAGCTCCCATTTTAACTTGACTTTGAACCATACATCTCTATGTTCATTATCAATGAAATTGTCAATGTAAGCATCTTCAACCTCTTCTGGATTAACCTTCAACTTCTGCAGCCTATGAATATGCTTGCCAACCTTCTTCTTGCTAGCATATCTCTCATCTTCTATCTTTTGCTTCTTCAGAATTGCAGTCTCATCCAGATCAGCAATGATCTGTCCTATTGACTCTTTTACTTTAGGTTCTTCAATGATCAGCTTTCTTTTGACTTGTCTTGTCTGAACCTCTACAGGAGCAATCGACTTGCCTTTAACCTGTCTCTTCTGGTCTGCCTTAGCTTGCTCTAAATCAGCCTTCTTCACAAGCTTACCTCTCTTAGGCCTTCTCAACTCTTCCATAGCAGTAGCAGCAGCTTTCACTTCTGGTTCAGCACTAGACACTTGTCTTGCCTCAGCTTGACTTGTCTCTTCCCCCTTTTTGGCTTCATCACTTGCCTTAAGAGTGAAAAGAGAAGTGAAACGAGTCATCTCTTCCTTCATTGCTTCTTTCATTGATTCAGCAGCAATCTCAATCTGCCTTTGATGCGTCTTGTCATGACTCATCTTGTCAAGACGATCAGCAGTGAGTTCCAACTTTCTTGAACTTGAAATCAACTCATCCTTGAAATGAGTAGCAGTCTGTTTGAGCAGCCTATTCTGTTCAGTCAACTCTGTGAGAACAGCTCTAGCTTGCACCAGTTGATCTTGTGCTTCTCTTCTCTGCTCATCCGCTATCTCAATCTTCACACGATAGAGTCGTTCCATTTTCTTTGATTCTTCAGCCAATGATCTTGCGAAATCAATAGAACACTTCTTTGAGTAGTCAACTTGTCTTTTCAAGAAGTCTTCTATTTGAGTATACATCTCCTGTCTGAAGGTAGCATCCATCTGATTTACCTCACCAACTATCAACTCCTTCGAACTATCTACAAGAGATTGATTTTGCTCTGTAAGAACTTCCTTCAAATCAGACTTTAAGAACTCATCTATAGACGACTGGACTACTTGCTTCAGGTCCATCTTCAATTCGTCTAAATAACCCTCTGGAAAAATTTGAAATGATTGATCATCAGGAACTTCAGGCATAACTTCATCATCTTCAACTAAGACATGAGCTTCAACCAACTTGTCTTCTTCATCAATTGTGTCGAATATGGTAGTGTCTTGGGTAATGTTGGCTCTCAGTGGTTGCACTGCCAACACAGAGGATTGGGGTACAAGCCTGGCACGAGATCGAAGTGATCTTGCCTTGGTTTTGACGGGGAGATTGAGAGGAATTGAAAGAGTACGAGAAGTAGTACTAACCAATTCAGTCGACTTATCTGGTGAGGGACTCGACTCGACTCTCACCAGTCGATACGTTTCAGCAACTTCGATTTCCTTCTCTGTCTCCTTGTCTGATTGAGTCTCCTCAGAATCATCAATTGGCTCAATCATCGCCTCATCCGACACATACTCAACTAGTGCACCACTAGTACCAGCACCAGCCAAGTCTTCAGATTCTTCAGCCTCCGACTCGTCTTCCTCAGCACTAGACGAGACGACATCAATCATCGCATCTCTAGGATCAATCTGGACTTGCTCGCGCTCGATTGCCCTTCCTGCAGCTTGCTTAGCGAGAGCTTCTTTCTTCAAATAGTGCTTCAAAGCATGAAATGGCTTCCCTTTGCTCCAACTCGTCTTGTTAGGCAGCAAGACAGGTAACAAAATGCTTAGCTTGTTCCCAAAACTAACAATAGCAGAAACCATCCATTCTCCGGAATCAGTGTCAACTCTGACATTCCTTTGGAAATACATCAACCGATCTAAGAATAACTTGTACCAATTTCCTTCTGTGATGCCATCATAGATCGCGGCCATCACTCTTGCCTTTTGGAGAGTGACTGAGTCGAAACTTCCAGTAACACCAAGAAACATCTTGCTTGTGATGTCGAGTAGAGTTCGGTATTTGGGCAGCAACTCCTTCTTCTTTACTGTCGGAATCTTACCATCACGACCTAATTTTAACTTCTTGCCACAAAAGATACTAAGGTATCTTAACTCTTGCCCCTGGCCATAGTTCTCCACATCGATAGTACCTGAAGGTAGTTTCAATGATTCGAACAAGGATTCACGAGTGATCTCCACTCGGCTTCCACTAACAAATGCTTTAATAGAGTCGCCTCTTCTTGTGGGAGTTGCGTAGAACTCCACCACCTCTTCCTCCAAGACAACCTCTGGAAAAGCTTCCAAGTATGGCTTTAATCCACACCTGAAACACTTGAGAAGAGTATCTTCTTGTTGTCATCCATGTGTCTACCCTTGAAAAACACGGATCCTTCAACATGCACTTTGCCTTCGGAGGCATATTTGCCTAGGTCGAACCTAGCCTGCATGTTAGTACGAATATCGAACAACGAAACAGTCGACATAGCAATAACTTGATTAAGATCGAACAGTTAGGATTTTGCAAGAATTCGAGTGCTTTGAGAGTAGGAAAGTTATGAATGCGTAAGGAGAGAAGAGTGGAACTGTTTGGGTTTTGATAAAACTTGAAGTTTGAATCAATGGCCAAGATTAAAAAAATTGATCCAACGGTTGTGGCTTTTGAAATTCAGTTGCGTAATCGAGAATATTACGTGATTTGATATTGTAAATTTTGGAATCCGCCCTTTATATTGGTTAAGACAGAGGAGTGTACTCATCTGACCTAGCGTAGTAGAGTTTAGGCGCGAACTGGGTGTATACACCTCATTAAATGGGGTGTATAAATCTAATTCTAGGGTTTCCAAAATTTCGCATTATCAAATTACATTTATATCCTTAATTCGCACTTGTTAAACACTTAGAATATATTGAATCATGAAAGCACTTATCTTGTCTGTTCGAGTCTATTCAGAACAGACTAGTAGACTAATGTGCACCAGACGAGTTCCCCCTTCGACTGTGCTTGTCTATTCTGAAAGTCGAACAGCTTCATGTACCTATCTTATCTTGTGCGACGCATGAGAGTAGGTACAAGTAGAGTAGAATAATTAATATGAATATCAATCTAATGCAATGGTCAAGGTTTCGAACAAGATGACTTTTAACAAACTTAAGAGTCAACATAAGGATTTTTAAGAAATCATAGATTCCCCCTTAAATGTTTATTCCCTTAGTATTACCCTCAGCTTTACCAGCTTCCTCATCGGGTTGTTTGGTCATCTTGCCTGACCTTGTATACCTGTCTGTTGAGCGAGTAGACGAGTGCTCTGTTTCAGTGATCTTGTCTCCTTATTTCTTGTGATGTACCATGTTCGTCTGGATCCATCCTGTATGTAGGTAGCATAGGTACTCCAGTAGACTTGCATGTCTTAATACCATACTTGTCTAGTAGATTTATAGTATACTTTGCTTGATTTATGAAAATCCCTTCTGGGGTCTGTTTTACTTGAAGACCAAGAAAGTAATTCATTTCACCCATCATGGACATCTCAAACTTACTTTGCATGAGTGTTGAAAAACTTTCACTCAGCTTTTTGTTAGGTGAACCAAAAATGATATCATCTACGTAAATTTGGACAAGTAAAATGTCCTTCCCTTCTTGTCTTCTGAACAAGGTTCTGTCGACCTTGCCCTTAGTAAAACCATTTTCTAGTAGAAAGAGAGAGAGAGTATCATACCATGCTCTTGGAGCTTGCTTTAGTCCATATAAAGCTTTCTTCAATATGTACACCTGGTTGCCTTTGACTTCGAAACCTGGGGGTTGTTCAACATACACTTCTTCCGCAAGAATATTGTTAAGAAATGCACTTTTAACATCCATTTGATATACAGTAAACTTCATATAAGCAGCATATGCAAGGAACAATCGAATGGCTTCTAGTCTAGCAACAGGAGCATAAGTTTCATCATAGTCTATGCCTTCAGCTTGTGAATAGCCTTGGGCTACTAGTCTAGCCTTATTTCTAACGACTACATCATTCTCATCTTTCTTATTTTTGAAAATCCATCGAGTGCCAACTACATTGTGATGTTCTGGCCTATCGACAAGTTCCCAGACGTCGTTTCGAACAAACTAGTTCAACTCGTCTTGCATAGCGATGATCCAATTACTATCAGCCAATGCCTCTTTAACGGTAGTAGGCTCGATAGAAGAGAGGAAACAACACCATCAAAATATAGTTGGACAAGGCTGTTCTTGTGACTCAAAGAGTTGTCGTCTAGTCTTCACACCAATAGTAGAGTCACCAATGATATTCTCAGTATCATGCGCAGATTTCCATGTTTTTCTATTCTTAACAGGTATACTATCATCATCTACCTTAGGTATAGAATCATGCATTTCAACATCATTTGTATCAGCAGATTTAATAGGAGTAGATGAGTCAACTAGAGCAGGCATGTCAACTGGTCTAGTAGACTTACCTTGAGCACTTACCTTCTCGTTGTCATCAGACTCGACATCTTTTATAAACGGATTGTAGGCTTGAACAGATTCGTAAACTTCTAATTCTTTATCAAATTCGATCGTTAGATCAGTCACCTTCTCACTTATCTTGTCGGCAGACGAGTCCTGTCGAGATTCATCGAAAACCACATGTGGTGTTTCTTCCACACAAAGAGTTGAGTAGTTGAATACCCTAAATGCTTTGCTAGTCGAAGAGTATCCTAAGAATATCCCCTCGTTTGCTTTAGCATCGAATGCATTCAACTTGCTTTTCCCATTGTTATGGATAAAATAGTTACAACCAAATATATGGAAATATGAAATTCTGGGTTTTCTACCTTTCCAAACCTCGTAAGGTGTCTTACCTAATACCTTGTTGATCGCACTTCTGTTCTGAGAGTGGCATGCAGTATTGATTGCTTCGGCCCAAAACTTTTGAGGTGTCTTGTACTCGGCCAGCATGGTTCTACAGGCTTCTTTGAGAGTTCGATTCCTTCTTTCTGCTACACCATTCTGTTGTGGTGTCCTGGCTGCACTAGTAAGGTGCTGGATACCACGTTTAGAGCAAAAATCGTTGATATAGCAATTAATGAACTCAGTACCCTTGTCACTACGACTTTTGACAATAGACTGGTTCTTCTCAACTTGTAACTTCTTCAACAGATCAGGTAGAAGGGTTTGTGTATCACTCTTCTTGTGTAGGAAGACTACCCAAGTGAACTTAGAATAGTCGTCTACAACAACAAGTGTGTACCTTCTACCATTCAAGGTTGGAGGAGTTATCGGACCATGAAGATCCATATGTAGTAGTTCTAGAACTCTACTTGTTGAGAGAGTAGGAATTGACTTAAAGGAACCTTTTACCTGTTTACCTTTCGGACAAGCATTGCATACATGTGATTTGTAATAAATTTCGTTGGGTAAACCTTCCACTAGGTAATCTCTTGCAATCTTATTAATTACCTTAAAGTTCATGTGGCAGAGGCGTCTATGCCAAAGCCAACCGAGCTCTTTAGGGTTTTTACTAAGAAGACAAGTATCCCTTGGACAGCTATTCCAATTCACAATGTACACGCTGCCTTGTCTTATGCCGACGAGTAGTACAGTGTGAGTCCTCTTGTCTATGATCTCGCACTTTCGGCTTTTAAACTGCACTTTATAACCACGGTCACAGAATTGAGAAACAGATAGTAAATTGTATTTCAAACCTTCTACGTAGGATACGTCCTGTATCTCTACATCTCCATTTCTGATGTAACCAAAGCCTTTCGTAACAGCAGTTGAGCTATCACCAAATATCACCTTGGGTCCTTCTTGCTCGTGGTAACTCGATAGAAGAGCCTTAGTACCTGTCATGTGGTGCGAACAACCACTATCAATGTACCAAGTTTCTCCTACTGAGCCACCCTTCTTATACAAGTCGAGTCGACCCTGCAATGAAGATATTCAATAATTTAGGTACCCACTTTGTTTATTGGGGTCCTGGGGGGTTAGTCGAGTTCAAAGGAATCCAAATATACATCGGAATCCTGAACAAGTTTGATCTCTTAAGCTTCGTGCCATACTTGTTACAAAATAAGACCTTGTTGTCCTTATCTGGCCTATCATTTGATTTCGGGTCTACTCGTCTGAGATAGCCTTTCAACTTAATCTCTACTTGAATAGGCACTGGTCTATGATAGTCAGAATAGGGTTTGTATGCATTGGAGCCATACGGTTTATAGACACGTTTAGGTCTTTCCTCACTTATAATATCATATGACAAAGGTGGGGGATATAGGACAGGTTGTGTACGATATTTTGGAGCAACCTTCTTAGGCCTAGACGAGTAGAGCTGAGACTGCCTTATGAAAGGAGGTCTAGGCTCTTGTCGTCTAGTCTGTACTTGTCTAGTACTCGTCTTCTCAGGATACCAATCCTCGTATCTGACCTGGTTGGGTCGTCCACGACTAGTGGTCCTTTGTAGACTAGTTCTAAACAGAACAGGCTTGTTTTAACATTCTTTTTACCTCCCTTGGTAATCAGAGTGTTAACTCGAGTCTACTTAGGTACAGTGCCTTCAGATGGCGTTCCAATATCGTATATCATTGGTCCTTTTCCTTTATCATTAGTCAAAGAACTTGAGATGAAAGTAGTAGGGTTCTTAAGGACTTGAGTAGAGGAGCTAGGTGAATTAACACCTATCCCTGTCTTGTCAGCTGGAGCCCTATACCTATCTGATAGTTGAATGTTAACCTTTGAAGAGTTAACTAGATCAGTAAGTTTAAGGTCTAGAGTGGCAACCTTAGCCTCTAAGAACTTATTACGTTCTTCAAGCTTTTTGCATTTTCTTTTTAAAACATTGAACTCATTAATCTCAGTATCATGTGTCTTAAGTAGGTCTTGATATAACCTGTCTGTCAATGCACACTTGTCTTTGAGTTGTCTTAACTCTTCAGTCAAGCGTTCATTTAGGACTGTTACATTAGGATCTAATTTAGACTGTGCTTCCTTAAGATCAATGATTTCTTGTTTTAAGGCGATGTTCTCGTCGCTGACTTCAATGAATGCCTGGTTAGCAAGTAGGAGGTCTTCTTCATTCACACTAGCAGAGTGATGAAGACTACTCCCTACTTCACTATCGTCAGAATCACTTTCATCAGAATTCGATTCATCACATGATTGAAACGAAGTTGCAGATGATACCTCTTGATCAATTTTAGCCATACAACATAGGCCATCATCAGCTATGAATGCTTCGTCGTGATCTCGATCAGACGGGTAGCTAGACGAAGACGATGGCAACTCGTCTGAATCCGACTCAGAGTCATCATTGGCCACCATTGCCTTCTTGCCACGGTTGTATCTTCGTTCCCTTCGTGCTTTGCGTTCTTCACGATCGTTAGTACTCAGGTCTGGACATTCGTAAATGTAGTGACCTGGTTTCTCACAGTTATAGCATAAAAGATCGTTAGTAGACTTTTTAATAGGAGAGTTATCCCTTCGCTTATCTCGTCTATCAGAACGCTTAATCTTTCTATCATCAGACTCTCTATCTCGTTTGTTTCCTTTCGAGACTTCGTCTCTCCTTTCGGACGAGTTTCGGTCTCGTCTGGTCTCAGACGAGTCCTTAGAAGCAGACCCTTTATGATCTCTATAGAACTTCTTATATCACCCGAAGCGCTTGTTTAACCTGTCGAACTTTCTAACCATAAGGTTCACCTGATCTTTCAGACTTAGATCAGTTCCATCTAACTCGTCTTTAACAGAGGCGGACTTAGTCTTAGACTTAGACTTGCCTACTCTAGAGCACTTAGACGAACTAGACTTAAAGGCAACATTTTTTGACACGACATTCTCTCTATCACTACTGGCAATGGGATCTTCTTCATCTGGATCAAACTCATGAGCTTTTAGAGTTTGAAACATCGTCTATGCTGTCCATACGTCTATATCCTGAGTATTCTTAACAAGCATTTTCACCATTTTCCGTCTAGCATCAAGACTCTTAAGAATTCTCAAGTTTATTTCACGAGCAGTATAAGATTTGCCAAGAACTTCCAAGTCATTCATAATTTTTGTAAAGCGAGTATCCAACTGGTCAATTGTTTCACCAGTTTTCATCTTGAATGATTCGAATCTCTAAACAGCAGTAGAAAGCTTACTTTATTTGATTAGGGAAGTCCCTTCACAAATAATAGCAAGACGGTCCCACATTTCTTTAGCTGTCTTACATTTTAATACTTTCCCAAGATACTCATTAGGAAGGGTATGTAAAATGTAATTCTTGGCCAAACTGTCCAGGTTATTCTGCCTCATCTCTTTAGATGTTAGCTCTGACCTGGGTTTGCGAACAAGAACTCCAACAGGTTTGTCCTTATCCAAAGCAGCAGTGTTAGGGATCATCGTCACGATTGGTCCTTCGGTGACGACTGAAATCATCAAGTCGTGAGTGGAGCTGAATATCGCCTCCATCCTCAACTTCCAGTAGTCATAATCTTGTACCTAGAACTTCGGTAGTTTATTAGCGCTTATTTCTAGAGACATATTTTTCAAGAAAATTAGTGGTAAGCAGTTTTGGAATCAAAGATACGGATATATCAAGAATAGTGATTAAGAATAACAATCAAGAACACGTATGAGAAAATACGATCAAGAACCAAGACTTCACCCAAGTCTTAAGTAGGTTATCAAGAAACAGCAATTTGTAAACTACTGCTCTGATACCATTTGTAGGTCCCTAGTTGAGTTAGATAATATTGAGTAAGCTAGGAAAACGTCTAGAGGGGGGTGAATAGACTTTTCAAAATCTTTCAATATATCAGAATACACAATGCGGAATAATCAGATTAACAATGAGCCCAATCAAATTTATACTCAACTAATGTTCGTGAACACTATTATGAACACTCTACTAGTCTTGTTCTTATATGCAATTCAATCAATTAAGCAGTTAATCAATCAAACACAAATAAAACAGTAAAGTAAATCAAACACGAGATTTATAGTGGTTCGACAACTTGTTTACATCCACTCTCACAACTTCAGTCGTGAAATTCTTATTAACTGTTCCAATCGAGTAATGTGTTCTTGTGATTTATAGTCCCAAGAAATAAGACTTAGATCTTCTCGAAAACACTACTAAGTGCTTCTTCAATCTAACTAGCTATTTTACAAGTAACTAGCAACTTGAAACAAAACAATAAAACTTCTCTTCGTTCAGTAGCAGCCTTCTTGATTTCTTCACTTGTCTTGTAGCTTCACTTTCTGAACTTCCAAACTCTGAGAGTTTCTTCTCTTTGAATACTTCGTTAATTCTCTTCACTTGAATGTAGAATATCAATGCTTCAGTAGTCTTTAATCGTTGAATACCATGAGGTATTTATAGACTTCCAATCTCAAGAACATTATGTTATGTAACTAACTTTTCTTGAAAACTGACTTCTAACTTCTTCTTCTTATCCATCCACGCGTTTCTTCAATTAATTAGTTATTCCATAACTAATTCTTTAATCTTTATCTTCACACGCGTTTTTACAACTAACTTCTTCCTTCTTGTCTTGTCTTGTTGCGCACCTGTCTTGTCTCCATACTTAGACAAAACTTCAGTCTTCTTCTTACTTGACTTGTCTTGCGCAGGTCTTCTTCTGTAGACTTCTGAATAGAACACTAAACTAGTCCTATCATCTAATCTTAACAAGACTATTGCATTACTTTAAGCTTTATAAATCAGCTTAGTCATCTTAAGATCTATACACTGATATGTACGAATAATATGAGCTTCTATACAACTTTAACATAGCTCAGTATAAATCCTAAACAAATATACATATACACCGTACTTATAAAACGTACTTGTCTTTTGAATCATACTTATGCTTTTCTTTTGAACTTATCTTTTGAAACTTTACTTGTGAACTCTACTGATCTGTTCAAGACGACTTCATAACTAGACTAGATCAGTCAACATTAAGAAATTATTTAAGTCTTCTTTTTGGTTTATCAAAACTCATCTTATCTTTTCATCATTTAGGACTTGTATTAGGATTCATATCCCAACAATAAAGACAAACAAGATAACTGAAATCTCCACCTCAAAGGTTAGTGAAATGATGGAAGTGTAGCTTTCTCCTCCTTGCCGTCACCGTAATTTCTTGTTGAGGAGAAAATGTAATTTAGAATGAGAATTGTGTATTGAGAGTGTTTGCGGCAGATCGTGTCAATGAAATTGTGATTTGGTGAATATTAAAGTGTGTAGGGCAAGATCTCATATTTATATGTAAATAAAAGTTGGGCTTCAAATTGGGTTGGACTTGGGCTCGAGATAAGAATTAGGGTTTAAAATCTTATCAACCTGAATTTAAACGGGATTTCAATAGTTATCTCAATAAACAAGGAATCATAATATAACTTTTTAAAATAAATTAAATGAATAATTAAATATATGTTTATATGTCTATATTACTAATTTACGGGCATTACATCCTTCACACTTTAAAATATGTTCGTCCTCAAAAATAAAAAAATTGCTTGATAAAATATGCATGAACGTATTGAAATTGAAAATGGTCATGTTATGAATGCACTCAATGGAATGACTTCAACGTAATATAACTCTAAACTTAAAACACGCTTAAATTGTGATACAAATTAATATATCTCGTAACATGGAATGAAATGCATAATGTGTATACGTACCTGGTTGAACTGAAGTGGGAGGCGGTGATGGATAACCTTTACTTTAAAAAAATTGGTCTCGTTAAACAAAACCCTTTAAATCATTTTTATAAGGTTTTTCTTTATAACAAGTTTACAAGAACGTAAACCTGCTCTGATACCACTCTGTCACACCCTAATTTTTATTGAGATTATTAACTAATAAGGTCATTTTTATAGCCTATTAAACAACTAAAACATACAACTTTTAAAATTTCCTAATAAGGTCATTTTAGTGTCAAAAAACCGTATTTACCCTTAATATTCATATACTCCTTTAATTTTTATATATTTGAAATGTAATTCGAAATTTAAATTCATAATTAATTGTTATCAATTAATTCCCAAATTATAGGGCACATTCATTCCCAAAAAAAACAAAACCCTAGATCTCCTTTACCCATGATAATTCTCAATCTGACGGCGGCGTACCGGTTGAACAATACATTCGCACAAGTTCCTCTTCCACCATTGATTTTGATTTCTGCGTTTTTCGTGAAAGCTTCGATCACGAATCCTCCTCTGCCGATGAACTCTTCTTCGACGGCAAGATCCTCCCAATTGAAATTAAAAAAAGGCTAGCTCCGGCGAGGAAAGTGGAACAGCCACCCGCAGCTCTTCCGTCGGCTCACCTTCCGCCGCAACCGCCGCCGCCCAAAAAAACCGGTAAGTTTAATGAAACGAAGCACATAAACGCGGAATCGGAAGAAAAACAGAGGTCGTTTTGGCGGTTTCTCCCTTTTGACATAATTCAGTAAAATTCTGATAGTTTTTGCTAGTTTTCTATTGCTGATGAATTGAATTATATGTTCTGGTTGTTTCAATATTTAATTTATTTTTTCCAGTTTCTTGAACTACTAGTTATACACTTCTTCATATTTCCAAAAGCAACCCAGTTCGGTAAGAAAATGACTCCTCAGTCCTCATCCTTATATATTACCAAACCTAATTTCTTCATTTTGTATTCAACAAATTCCAAGTTTATATAAATTCTCCATTGGAAACTAATTCTATAATTCGGACTAAAATGGCGAGACCTGATCAAGAAGCTATCGATACTTTTATGAGTATCACCGGCGCTTCTGAACCTGCTGCTATTCGAAAATTGGAGGTATATCTAATTTTTGTTTTTGTGATGACTGCCTTTCTGTATCTTGATTAATCTTCTTTGACAATTTTTTAATCTTGATACCTTGTTTGGCAGAGTTAAAATTCCAATTCGCTGCATTGCTTTATTCAGTAGTGTGGATTAGCGTGTGAAAAGTGTGCGTTTTTTTTTTTGGGTTTCTCCCTTTTGACAGAATTCAATAAAATTCTGATAGTTTTTGCTAGTTTTCTATTGCTGATGAATTGAATTATACTTGAACTGATAAAATCGATTCTTGATTTCTCCTGCGTATCACATTGTGTGTTTATTGATTTTCTCCTGCGTATCACATTATGTGTTTATTGATGCCAATTATCATCTGATGCATTGTTATTCTGGATATATGCCTTGATTTGTGCAGCTTAATTTATATATGCAAGTGTAAATCATCATTCTGGTTTATTGGAATTTAAATTGACAGAATATTTTTCATTTTTCAGAGAAATTGAAACATTTATTTGTTCTCGAGAATCTATTAGCTGTATTGGATAATTAGAGCGTGGAGTCCATGGACAAAGAAGATGAATATAGTTGAACAAATTTTTTGAAATCTGTAATTGAAAGTTAGTAGCAAGAAACTATAGATATAGAGAATTTTCCAGAATTGGATGCCTGTTACATTTTCAGGTTACATACTAAACTGTATTTCTTTTTGTAGTATGTACTTGCTGGAAATTCATCAAAATTGAAACGACCTTTATTTTTATTCACATGTTGTTTGGTTTACAATCAGCTTTTCCAGCTTAAATTTCGATAGACTTATTATTCAATTGCTATTCGCAGTGCATCTGAAAGGTGCATATACTACTCTTACAACTTCATATCAAAATGAACTTTCCATATGAAACATGGATACCGATGTAAGCATTATCATTTTATGTCTTCGTCTTATTATTCTGAACAATTCTTTTCAGTGATATTAACTAAATTAAGTATGAAATCCCTACATCACAACAAACCGCTGTTTGAATATGCCATTTACAAATGTGCACATCTATTTTGCATATTGATATGCATGTCACTCTGTGCACATTGGTTCATGTTATTTTATGCATACCAAAAAAATTCAGTCTTGTATGCCGTTTTAAACTTCATATTGAAATGAACACATGTCTTCATAACCCATTTCTACCTACCAAAATTCATTTCACTGTTCATATTAAAATTTATAATCTATTTCATATATATATGCATATTCAAAATATGGGGAATTGTATACTCTATGACACGCTTATTATTTCTGAATCATAAAATTCAGATTTTTTAACTTTTTTTGTTTGGATAATTAACAATTAATTTGAATTGCTTAATTTTAGGAATATTTGAATAATTGGAAAGATCATAAAATGCAGATTTTTTAATTTTATTTGTTTGAATAATTAACAATTAATTCGAATTGCTTAATTTTAGGAATTTTTTAATAATTGGAAGGTGCGTATAACTAGGAACTGCATTAATTCAAAATTATTAATTTCAAATTATTAATATTTATTAATTTCAAATTATTTAAATTGATAAAGGGCAATAATGTCTTATTAGGTGTCATTTTAACTCTAATAGATTTAAAAAAAAAACCTATGCCCTATTAGATAAATCTCTTAGTGAAATGACCTTAACAATAATTTTCCCATTTTTATAAAAGTAAATTTTACCAGATAATGGACAATTTAAAAATAAAAGAGCATGAACCTAATTTTTCACATAATCTACAATAAAAGTAATTAAGAATGAGCGGAAAGGTTAAAGAATAAATAGCAACTCAAACTAATTTAAAATATCCGGCTGCTCAATCTGAAATGTTAAAATAAAGGGGTGATCAAACCACAACTCAGTGGAGACATATTTGTCAAAACTAAATACAATAAGCAATTAAATCATCAATTCACGCTAACATGTATAATCCCATAACAATTCAATAACATCACCTCGTTTATAAATGTCAAATGATATATCCTCGCTAATAAAGGTCAGAAGACCTATCCTCATTTATAAAGGTCAGAAGACCTATCCTCGTTTATAACGGTCAAATGATTTATCCTCGTTTATAAATGTCAAATGACCTATCCTAGTTTATCTTTCACATGAACATCAAAATAATCACATACGACATTTAATAGTGACAAACATAATAAGTTAGAAATCATATTTCACACGAATATCAAAATAATCACATATCGCATTTAATAATGACAAACAAGATAATAGAAATCTCCACCTCAAAGTTTAGTGAAATTATGATAGTGTAGCTTTAATCCTCCTCCTTGCCGTCACCGTAATTTCTTGTTGAGTAGAAAATGTAATTTAGAATGAGATTTGTGTATTGAGAGTGTATGCGGCAGATCATGTCAATGAAATTGTGATTTGGTGAATATTAAAGTGTCGAGGTCAAGATCTCATATTTATTTCATCTTACTGGACATGTGAAATGTCTCATATACCCCTCGTATGAAATTTTTAAAAAAACGAAGATGAGTACACCCATCCATTCCATTTCATTCCCATAATCATCCCCACCATCACCACCAAAACAACTACCATACTTCAATAAAAAAAACTCTTAAAAATAAAAAAATTCAAAAAAAAAAATAATTCTTAATGTGTACGAAAATTTTACAAGAACAAAGTTAAGATATCCGAAATTTTTTACGGAACAAACTCAATTTGTTCGAAAAAAATTCATAAACAACTTTCATTTGTCCAAAAAAAAGATCGAACATCTTGTTTGAAATTTTTTCTTGAACAAACTCAAGTTGTTCGAAAATTTCTCCTGAACAAACACAAATTGTTCGAAATTTTTTCCTAAAAAAATACAAGTTGTTCAAAAATAATTTCTAAACAACTTCCAAAAACCCTAATTTTCCAAAAACTCTAATTTTTCTAATTTTTCAGAAACCTAAACTTACCTAAAGCGGCGGCAGCGAGGGAAGGGGCACAAACGACTGCGGCGAAGGGGAGGGGGCGGCGCTGCACCGTTGAGAACGTGGGCAAAGGGGTGCCGCTGTTGCGCGACTGAGGATGGTGGAGAGGGGAGGCCGGCGTCGCTGTTGCGCGGCTGAGGAGGGTGGAAAGGGGATGGGAGGCCAGCGTCGCTGTTGCGTGGGGAGGAGGAGGGACGCCAGCGATGCTGTTGCGCGACTGAGGAGGGAGGTGGTCGGCACCGCTTGGGAGGGAGGGGGAGGAGGTGAGTGCCTTTTGAAAATGGGGGAGAAATGGGTTAATTAGGGTTTAGAAAGGGAGAGGTATTTTAGAACTTTACACGTGGGTGTCCTCATCTTACGGTGTCTGTACTCGGTCAGTGGGTGTTCTCAATATGTCCGTGTGTATAACCGTGGCCTTTAAAATCTTATCAACCTGAATTTAAATGGGCTTTCAACAGTTGTCTCAATAAACTGGGAATCATAATATAACTTTTTAAAATAAATTAAATGAATAATTAAATATATTTTTATATGTGTATATTACTAATTTACTGGTATTACAAGGTATGCTCCTAAAATTTCTAATATGCCTCCACTGAATATGAATAATGATGTTCATCAACAAAGTAAGGTGGCTAAGGTTTCTGTTGTTGCTAGATCTAGTGAGCTTTTCACTCAAAATAGGAAGTCTAGGATGAATTTTCCAAAATTTAAGGGTGATAAACCTAGATCATGGATTAGAAAGTGTCACAAATACTTTCTATTCCATGTAAAGATAAGATCCTACTTGCAGCTTTTAATATGGAGGATATCAAATGCCAAGGGGGAGAGAAAGCTGACCCGGGTCATTCGAACAATGAGGTAGATAAAAGATTTTGGGAGAAAATGTGAAAATTACAGGTTCCGCCCAAGGTCAGAGTTTTAGGTTGGAAAATGACAAAGAACATCGTGGAAGGTAATTTGTCTCTCCATCACGTGCCTACACCGCCTAATTGTAAATGCCTACACGTACCTACACTGCCCAATTGGTAAATGACAAAGAACATCGTTGGAAAATGGCCGATACGATCTATGCGATATTTTATTGCTCGACGGTTAGACAAGTTTGGAAAAAAATGGGAGTCTAGAAAAAGATTAAAAATAAGTTTTTCGACTCCACGTTTTATTTTCTTTTAAGCATGTCTCGCCTCAACACATCCAGAACACTTTAGGAAATTGTGATGGCAGCATGGGCGATATGGAAATAGCAATGTAACTGAATGCACTCTCCTCATGCAGAGGACAGAGGCAAGAAACCTTTCTGCCTCCTTTCGATTGATTGGGCCCTTCGCTACTTGGGCGACTTTCAATCAGCCAAGAAGAATGAACTGGCGATTTGCAGAAGTTTGATTTCAGCTAGGGAAGATAATGATAGATTCCTTTTGGTTGATGCAACTTTTAATGAGGAAATACAAGCTTACGTCGTAGGCTATGTTGTATGGTCTAAATTTGATAAGGTGTCGTTTGCTCGCTTTAAGGTTGTCAGTAATCCTGACTCTGTCCTTGCAGCAGAACTATTAGCAATCGCAATTGGCATTGAAAAATGTAAAGAATTTCAGGTAAATTTTTCGTGCATTTGCTCTAATTCCAAACAGGCAACTCAAGCCATTCTGGAGCAAAGAAATTTTTCAGGGCATGAAAGTTTTGTCATCTCTAATATTTTCAGCCACTTGAGAAAAATTTCAGTGTGGGGGATAGACATATATCAGGAGATCTAAATGGACTAGCTCACAAGCTAGCACAAACGACTGTCAATTCTCCACGCCCTCATGATTGGATTGGAGCAGACATCCTAACATGGATTAAGTATCTCACGCAATTTACTTTGTGTCCTAAAAAAAATATAGATTATATGTCTTTCTTTTTAACTTTTTTTTTTTTTTTTAACTAAATTACTCATTTCCTAAAAACAACAAAGTAATTTGATCACTTTAAATACTACTTGAACACGTTATATTTTCTATCTATTATAGTATTTTAACGATTCTTACATTAAAACCGGGGATAAAAATGGGTAGCCAAACTAAAGTACAGTGGGAGTATGTGGCAACTGAGGATACAAAACTGTGAGACTCGGAATGACACAGAGAATGGTATATGACTCATCCATTGAATCGATTGGAATTTGGACAAAATCGTGAGTTGATATAGTTCTCGCAACATCCAAACTCAAATTCTGGGGCAATGAGGTATGGTAAACGAAATTGATAGTATGAGCTTAAAAAACGAGAGACATGAATAGAGAAAAAGATTGATATAAGCCTCAACCTCGGATCGTTGGGAGTTTCTGTAATTTTCGCGATCTCGCGATTTCACGAGCCTGATTCCAGCACTATAGAGAGAGAGAGGAGCACATAAGTGTTGGCTTTACAGAGGTAAAGATATCGTGGTTGTATAAATTGAATTGTAGCTGAGTCGGGCAAGAATGCAGGTGAGCGAATAGAAATACAAACGAAGCATGTAATTTTGATGTTCTAACTAGTTGTACACAAATTGCTGCTTGCACCTGAGCCTTTACCAAAATCTCATGTGCCAATTAACCAACAACAAACTTACAATTCTTTTCATAACACATTTTGCATACCTCTCTAAATATACTTCAACCCCGACACATACTGTTGCCTTGAAATTATATACTGACCCAACGAATATATAACTCCCAGTAGCCCTAAAATCTTAATCTTGATAATATCCGTCATTAAAACCGACGGTAGATTCAGGGGTATCGTCAGCAACGGTCTTGAGTCAACCTGTTTCGTGAAGCTCCAAACAAACCGATTAAAAAGGATATGGCTTGGGAATGTTAGAATAAGTAGGGCCAGATTCTTCACCGCAAAAATCCAGTCGGGTCCCCCAATATCAACACCCCACCCCGTATTTCCATGCCATACATCTTCCCATATACTGTACAACGAAGTCAATACCAAGTAACTCGATATAGCCATTGTAACGGGGAAGTACCTCTGCTTATCGCCGAATCCAGCAAAGAAATCAGAGTCTTGATTAAGAAGCAATAGAATAGGTGCCAAGAAAAATATAGCACGGTTCGAACCCCCCGTCAAATGCACATTCAAGATCAAGCATATTGCAAAACACATCACAGTGGCAACGTTACCAACTGCGGGCATCCAGGCTCCCTCAGCAGCCATTCTTTTGATCGTAAAAGTGGGCATAGTTGAGGCCCGACGTTGCTTCATAAATCTCAACCTAGGAGGAACGGAAGCTGAACTACTTTCACCTGATTGGCTGTGTCGAAGCCCGCCTCTTTCTGCAAACTTTTCACGCATAAGTGAAGCCAACTCAAACTTTATCTCGAGTGCTATAAGCATAAAGATTGCTGCGTATAAACCAAGAAGAGATGTCCTTGCTCCCTCAATAGCAAGTAGTGTAGCAATCTTGCTGTCCTCAGCCATATCTTCACCTCCACTCTCTCCTAGCCAACTCTGGTTAATTCTCACCTGGCCCTCTAGTAAATATGTCACAGGAAAGAGGGCAACAATGAGAGCAAACACCCAAGGAAGAAACTTTGTGCTAGAAGCAGAAGGCAAGTGAGTGAAAACCACAAATGCAGAAGTACAGACCATGGTGACTATAATGAGGGCATGCAAAATCACTGCCTGAAGAAAGTATTCTGCAGAGATGTAAATTCCTAGAGCAATTCCCACAGCAATGGCATAAAATGTCCTCAACTCAACAATGTATTTTATGGGAATAATGGAGGTGATACCAGCCAGAGTGAGAAGGATTGCAGCAATAAGCAACCATGATGGCCAAGTTGGCTTCGATGCCAAGAAACCATATATGGAAATGTCATCTGCAGATTGATGTGCAGATCTGATTAGGTCAGATTGATAAGTCCATGCTAGTGGAATTGGTGGCTGCATCAGAATGAATAGAAAACCAGTTGCTATGACCAAAACCAAGTATCTCTTAGCAGTCTGCAAAACAAAAATGAACAGCCTTTAGTTAGTCATAATGAAAATTAAAATCCAACAGATATGCTAATTAGCAATGGGCTTCTGAAAATAAAAGAAAAGGCTACTCCTAGAGTATCTAACATAAGGTTCTGAAAGATAGCTATAAAAAAGATTTCACACCCCATGAGCATAAAGGACGTAGTGTGTGAAATAAATATTCCACACAAACATAAGCCATATTGTTCGATCCTATCAATTTGTAGAACTAGAGAGAATTTGAATCTAAAAGCTCAGGATCAACCTTAAATATGATATTATTTAATAGAGAATTTCAGAAAAAACTGTAACTGGTAAGTCGGTTGATCGGACTGAAATTAAGCAAATGAATATTAGGATTACCTTGAATATTACACAAAATTAATAATTAGTGTGGGACAAAAAATTTCATGGAATAGACGTAAATATGCATTAAAAGCGAAACAAAGAACTGTACCATGACATGGGAAAAGTGCACTGCAACAATTGGAATGCAAGCTAAACCGATCAAGACGATGCAAGAGCCTAAATGCAAGCCATCAGATGGAGGTCTCCCATTCCACCATTGAAGAGCTTCAAAGACTGTTTCATGACAAAACCAGACAGATAAAGCAATTACACCAGCATGTGCATAACCTTGCCAAGGTTTCATCTTAGATGCTGCTTTTGATTTATCCCTGCAAGATAGTGGAAAACATTAAGTTACACTAAAAAAGTTACAGAGTTAGAAATACAAAAAAGGTGTAACCATTACTTGTAGAGCAGCAATGGAGGAGATACAGCTAACAATAGAACAGCTGAAACCCACAACACTGACTTCGATGCCATAAAAAGCATTGCTAGCTTTGAAGAATAGAGACAAACGAGAACCCAAATTGCCTTGGATCCAATTCTGTGGTCCGCAGAAAGTCTCCTCACAATGGCCAAACCAGCAAAAGTAGTCATGACAACCATATAACTAGGATACATCACATCATCATCCATCCCATAATAGTACACATTTGAATAGTTAAAAAACTTATTCTCAATATAGCACAACAACAATGCATGGCCCAACAATCCAGCTTCAGTCAGGAAGCGGAACTTTGGTGGAAGAACAGCTAAACCAGGAACCGCCATAGCCAGAATCACACTGCCAACTATAATCTTACAAAAGGATTTCAATGACATGCCAGCTATCCAAATATTAAGGTCCCAATAGTTGTGCATCATGAACCAAGCAACCATCAAGCTCCCTAACACAACGAATGTAGAGTATGATGACAGACTCTTCTTTGTGAAAAACCTAGCCAAACAATATCCAGCTACTGATGGGAGTGGAAGGAACTGTAAAATGAAGAACAGAGACTGTCAATGGTACACCTTATAGTAATACAAAATAATGAGTTATGTGGCACTACAATGTAAGCTAGCGTTTTGAACTTTTTCACAACTATTTCTTTTATATTTTCTGTTTTACAAAAGTGTTAAATGGCAAATGGGGATGAGCCAGACAAAAAAATTAACCTTCTACTCAACCAATTTTTAAAAAAAAAAATACTAAACAACATAACACGTAGGTGACAAATGGATCGATCAAACACTATAGCTTATGCAAGGTATGATTGGACTATGCTTATGCAGGATGGGGCTAATCCTGACATTGAAATAGGAAATCCTAGGTTTGGGAAATTATGATGAATAGTGAAAATCCTTATTTGTTATGGGACTTCAAAGGGTAGGATTGTACTGTAAATGTCACGTCAACGTTACAAAATTAGGGGTAGTTGTTTATTGTATTGTGAAAGTTAGTGTGATGCGTTGGGAATTGTAGAATAATGATGGTTGGTTGCATTGAATAAACGATAGGTGTGGAGTGTGTAGGGATTTTAAATCCATCTTCTGAATCCTAGCACAAACAGATGATTGGGATTTTAAATTCCCACATCCAGACTGTCTAGGTCTATTCAAACATGCGCAAGATTGCTTTGGAATTACCCTGCGTGGATTGGTCAAAAGCCCAAGCCATGTTTGTTATACTAAGATTTAAGATTGGGATTATAATTGCACAATACAATCCCACCTTAAGAACTGTAAAATCCTGTTGTTTATTCCCACCCCCTCCCCCCTCCATCTCATTTTTATTTCTCCAGTACACGTCACTCATACAATCATTACACTCACAATTTTTCACTATTTATAATATAACATCGACCCTACTTTTCCGACATAGATGCGACCTCCAAAATCCAACCTTACAAAGTCCCCAAAAAAAAAACTTAAATTTTCACTTTCATCAGGATGTCCATAACCCAAGATTTTTAAGTCCAGATTTCTCCCACAAAGCATGATCCCAAAACAAGCAAAGCTTATAACGAGTCTTGGCAACCAGATACCTGATATTATTCTGAAATCAATTGCAACATCTCTGAAGTTTATTTTGAAGCCAAAGTACTCATCCAAATAAACCACTATCAACAGTGTATTTGCTTCATGGAATTCTAGACTTGGAAAGTTTAGTCTGCCCCTAATGAGTATATATAGTGAATGAGTAGTTACAGTTACAGTACACCCAGGAGTTACTAATAAGTTTTAAACTCAAAGAAAGAAACCCTGACACTACGACGGAAAAGATTGACTATGTCTCATAATAAAACATGTGCTGCTACTATAGTTGGTGGCTATTAAAGCGGCAAAAAGAACATGAAGATTTTATGTGGTTATTTTTTCAAGTATTCTATGGACAACTCTCTTTTGGTAAATACACGTCACCTATATAATAATCCACAAAATCAACACTAGAAATCTGACAATAATTGATATTTGTTGGAAACTCATGTAACTAACTTTTCTAAGGTAACTAGTAAACATATAACAACATTAGGAAAATAGGTTAAAAATTTACAGAAACACATACATGACATATGGGAACAAAAATATGCTCAGTTTGACACTTCTTTCAGCATCTTACAATTGTAATACAAGGAGTGCCAAGAAGTTGTGACAATATTCACACACACAAAAGAGGTGCCTTATACAATAAACAACAGTATTAGATAACATGAGTTGTATGTAATTGGACACACAATACATACCAGTATGGGAAATCCCACGACAATCGCTCCGGCAGCACTGACAATTATGGCCAAAGCAGTGAAGGCCAATGAGCTGAATTCATCAGAAACCATACCAACAGCATAAGTACCAGAAGCAACTGCACCTCCAAGCATTGTAATGGTTACTAGCAGATAACTCAGTGGCGGTGGAACATGAATGTACCGCCCAAATGAATGGAAAACAACTCGAACCTCCAGGCAAATAACAACAACTACCAATGCCACAGCACCGTTGGCAAATCGAATGCTCTTCAACTGATTCTCGTTCTTAGTAACCCACCACAGGGCCCCTCTGGTGGATGCATAAAGTTGAAATAGAAAAGGAACGAAGAAAAGGAGAAACAAATCACAGGCAGCAGCACTAGAAGAAAGCATTACCAAATAGTGGGAAGCAATGTGGAACAATAAAGGGACGAACAAAAGACTCAAAGTATGTACACAGCTCTCAAGCTGCCCAAGAATTAAACTGTCATCAGGAACCTCACCTCCATAGTAATTCATTTCTTGCTTCAATTTGAAGGAGGATACACGAGGAATTGAGTAAAGCCAGTAGAAAATGCAATTAAAAACCATGAGATAGTAAGCCGCATTAGACATACCAACTGCAGAAACAGTTGCCCAAGTAAAAAGTGCAGAAGCAATGAGCGGAACACAGGCAAACAAGACGCGTTCGAGAGCAAGCACAATGGCGGGATATTCGATTTGTATCCACTTGAACTGTAGCGAAACCCAAACTCCGATTAAGAAATTGGCCAATGCACAAGTCAAGGCTGCAAGGAGGGCAAGGGTAACATAATTGAAGGTGTAGTAGAGAGAAGAGCTGAAGAAGAAGGTAATCTGTGCCGCGATGAGGGTAAACCAGACGGCAAAGAAGGAACCGGATTTGAAATTGAGAGCATCGAGGATGTAAGCAACCATTAGTCCGACGACAAGGGTAGCCACAACCGGTGTGCCGCCGAGGTCGAGGAGGAAGGCAGCGGATGGGACAAGCGCGATGGCAATTCTGGCATTGTGGACAAATGAAGAAGGGGAGAATCGAGAATTATTCCCGGAGGTGCTACTCCGGCGGCTGGTTCCGTAAGAGAAGGAGGTAGGGGGGCTAGGGTTAGGGTTTTGGTCGCCGCTGTAGGAGGAGGTGGTGGCGAAAGAGGGGGCGCTGGATGAGGAAGGTATGTAGGGACGGAACGCCCGAGGCTGGAGCTCCGGCGGGAGCATTTTGGCCGGCGACGGTGAATGATTTTTGTGATCGGATCGGAGTGAGTGAAAGAAAGGGAGTCAAACTCTCAGCTGCGAAGATTTTAGACTTTTGGCATCGAAAGAGAGATACAGGGGCATAATTGGCATTTCAGCTGACATATATGATGTGTTTGAGAGAACGGGGGCCGTTGATTGGTTTCAAGTGGGACCCACCCCTCGACATTTGACGAATCACGATTCTCGGTCTGATTTTTATGAAGTCGCCATTTCTTCTTCGGAAATTCTTCTTGTTTTTCCTTTCTCTATAATTATAATAACACCAAATAAAAATAAAAAACGGATATTACTTTATAGTAATTTATTTCTTGTTATTAATACAGGACTACACCACCACCGAATAATTTATTTTTACAGCATTTAAAATTTTAACGGAATTATATTTAATTATCCTTTATTTTAAAGAAACCGATACCCATATAATTTATATTTATTTTAAAAAACGGCATATATATTGTTTAAAGTAATTTAATGGTAAAGTCTAGTATGCACTCGAGTGCATGTAATGCACCCTAATCCATGTTGCACTTTTCAGTTTTACTGACTTACACTTTTTGATAAATGGTTTTGCACTTTTCAATTATTACTAAAAATATTACTCCCTCCGTCCCGGAATTGTTTGCACCACTTTATGGGCACGCAAACTAAGAAAAAGGTGTAATGAGTGGAGTGTTAAGGGGTAATTTTGTAAAGTTATATGAATAAAGTAAAAAGGTGATTGGATTGAGGGTAAAAGTAATGGCATTTTGTGTAAATATGTGAATATTGTGAGGGTGAGGTTTAAAAAAATGTTTCCTTTTTAGGAAGTGCAAATAATTGTGGGACGGACGAAAAAGGAAAGAGTGCAAACAATTGTGGGACAGAGGGAGTATTATACAGTTTAATAATTGAAAAGTGCAACACCATCTATATATATATATATATATATATATATAAAATAACAGAATATGACTTTCCTATCAAGTTCCCGCCTAAAATGTTGTGGGGTCCACAGTCAAATATCATCTTTTAAAATTCATTTGACAAATCTTAATTTTATTCAATATTATTGTGATGTTTATTTTTCAAATAAAATATTAAAATTAATGGTCCTAAAAAAAACTTATACTATTGTGCGTATATATAAAATCATTTATTAACATTACACTGTTTATATAAATTTATCTATATATATATATATATATATATATATATATATATATATAATAACAGAATAATGGCTTTCTTGACAAGTTCCCGCCTAAAATATTGTAATAGTAAAATATTTGCTTTTGTGAGACCCACAAATAAAATAGTATCATCTTTTAAAATTCATTTTCTCTCTCTTCCTTTATTTTCATTTTCTCTCTCCTCTCTCCATGCCATTCAATTCTTTTTTCTTTGAATTCTTCATTATTTTCTATTAGCAATATAATAATACGTAGTATATAATAATATTGTATCATTCATATCTATGTTTTTATTATATTTGATCAAATCTTCATGTCTATTTTATTTTATAGATATACTTCTTTTATCTATAAATATAACTATTGTAAAAAATTATTACTTATTAAATATTATATAAAATTGATATTTATTAATTATACTCAATTAATTATTTTTGGTAAATCTTAATTTTATCAAATATTATTGTGACGTTTATTTTTCAAATAAAATATTATTACTTATTAAATATTATATAAAATTGATATTTATTAGTTATGCTCAATTAATTATTTTTAATAAATCTTAATTTTATCAAATATTATTGTGACGTTTATTTTTCAAATAAAATATTAAAATTGATAGGTTCTAAAAAAAATTCTTACACTATTGTATGTATACAAAAAATCATTTATTAACATCATTGTTTATATAAGTTTATTAATTTATAAATCGTGCATCGCACGGCAGAAATACTAGTTTACCAAAAAGTGTAAGTCAGTAAAACTGAAAAGTGCAACATGGACTAGGGTGCATAACATGCACTCGAGTGCATAGCAGACCAACCCTAATTTAATTTATCTTATCTCTATCTTTTATGTTTTACGGAGTAATATATGTTTCACCTCCTAAAATTTTAACACGTGTCGTTTTCATTATAATGAGACATTGATTATTTTTTAACATCAATTGTAGATAGAAATTCTTAGTCGGTCTGGTCCGACCGACCTTTTAATGGCTAGACTGTAGTCTATTATGAATTAATTGACTAAAACCACCTTAATCAGTTTATATAAGAAAATGGACATTCAATTCATAGGTCGAAGACTTGACCTCATCAGTTTGGTGACCTTAGTGAAACTTAGTGACCAAAACAAACTGTATGGTGAAAAGTGTATGCATTTAATGCATTTATACCAAACATTAAATGCTCCAATAGGGCTACGAGCTCGATGATATGCATATGAAACTACTATTAGTGAAGCATCCGAGGGGTGCCTGCAACGAGGAAGGTCTCTACATGTATTCTCTTTTGTCTCCAATACACGTATAATGCAATGTCTCAACCCTAAAATGAAGAGCTTAGATTGGCCCAGTATACCTACCACTACACACACTATGATTCAAGATCTTTCGGCCATCTCTGATTTCTGAATCCCTAATTTACATTTTCTTCTCAAGGTTAGTTGTATTTTATTCTTTTTCGTCAATTTTATTTCTACCAATTGTTGTCTTGTTGGGTCCATTCGTGCATTCTCACATACATGGTTACACATGTAAGAGGTTTAGATTTGATGAGTTAATTTGTGATATTTATTTTCTGACGAATCTCTTATATGCATTATTTGTTCTTGGTTATGCTCACGTGTTCGGCCTCAAAGAAGCCTATATTCATTATTGGTACGGTCATGCAAAACATTGATATTGTTGTCATTGCTTTTCCAAACTTCACATTATTTTTCTATATTATTCATTCAAAATTAGCCATTTTACATTTAATTGTTTTCATTTAAAGTTCTTAATTATTTATTTTCATAGATTTTACTTGGTGTTTGGTACTCTTAATCAAATAGTTGGTGTTTGGTACTCTTAATCAAATAGTTTTAGTGTAAAATGATATGGCCTAATTCCTTTGACAAGTTTAGAACATTGCATTATTTATTTATTTATTGAATTTTCTTCTTGGTTTTATAAGTACAATCCTTCATTTACAGAAATACTTTTTAAATTTTATGTATCATTCTAATATTGCAATTATGGTAGTTAAGATTAAATCTTATTAAATAAATAATGTAATTATCTTTAAATAATAATAATAATAATTATTATTCATACTAAATCGGTTCCACTATTCTAAGTGTTATCTTTGATCTAAAAATTGACAAGTATGTGATATCGTACAAAGTTGGTTTTCAAACATAAGTTATAAAACCTACAACATTTCGCTTATCTAATTACACAACAGTTACCACCAGTTTTTTCACATTACATTACACTTATCTTCATAACAAATCATTCACACCCTTTATACATTTCATAACTTTATCTGGCCTTTCGTACAATCTGATTACTCAAATAAACTGTTTTCATTTGCACAAATTTCCATCATTTACATTCTTAATAATTTTAGTTCATTCACAGAGAATTAATACAGTTTTTTCCATTACATATTATTACCTCAGAAAAATGAAACTTGGAGAGCAATGTTGGATCGTGCACACAAAATCTAGTACAAAAAATAAACAGATTTTGGAAATGGTGCTCATTGATGAACAAGTAATTAGTATACTTAATATTCAATTTTTTGAATTTTTTTTAATATGTATTGTTTCACCACCTCTATCCACCACATGTTTTTAACTTAAATTTCCAACACTAAATATTCTTTGATAAAATTCTACATTTACTCAAATCTCATATTTTAACATATACTAGTGTAGAACCCGTGTATTACACTAGATTTTAAATATATTACTCCACTTGTCCAGTAAAATTTTGCTCACTTCTTTTTATACATATTTTTAAAAAAATCATATTTTAATTATAAAAAAAGTATATGTGGGATAACGAGTAAAGAATATTGTTGTTACACACGCAATCTTGTTAATAAAGTAAAAAAATATTCAAAAGTTAACTATTTAAATAGAATAAACATATATTTTGTGAACAAAAAATGGGTTTGAGCAAAATTTTACAGGACGGAGAGAGTATTAAATACTTAATAATATATTTTTTATTTATTTACTTAATTTAATTTTTAATATTTTTATTTTGTATGATAAGTTATTATAATTATATTTTTTTTAAATGACTACACCAAATTATAATTTTTTTGCTTAATTTTTTTAACAATATTTTCAATTATATTAATTGTAACGTAAATCGTGTATTATAATGTAAAAGTTAAACTAACATAAGTGTAATGATTTTGTACAATTCATAATATATAATTAAACAAAAAATCATAATATGAAAAGATTAGGTTGTATTTCAATTGAGATTTTGAAAAACTTTTTTTGAAAACAACATTAATAGTTGTACTAATAAACACTTTAAAAATTCGTGAGGTATGCATGATATAAAAACTATTTTTATTTTATATGTTTTCATAAAGTAAATAATTAATTTCTCAATACCTCATTCAAATTTGGTAGCAATTTAGCTAGCTGCAGTTTTGCCTATTAGGGAATAGACATCCCTATCAAATAACACAAAAAATGTACAACCAGCCTCATCCATAATCCTAAGATACACCTTGAACCTACATTCATATAAATGTTATAAATAAAATAAAAACATATGTTAACAAAAGTTTGTAGTGCACCTCTCATATTTCAACATATATACTTAGGTTCAATATTAACAACCTCGAAATTAAAGTGTTTACAATCGATTTTTTCATGAAGCGCCTCTTCAAACTTCTTGTTGCATCTCTTGTAAGCGTAAAATAACCGATTGTAATTGGTTATTAGCTTGTGAACCGTCGCAATCACAACACAATATGATTCATTATTGTTTAAAAAAACGAAAAAATAATACATGACTAATAATAACAGGTTTGAGTTTATTTTATTACCTCACTAATTTCATGCAGCTCAACAAGACCGTTAACTTCAGTTTCTAGAGTGAACTCATCATATTCTGAAGAACAACTTCGATGTGTTACAGTCGATTGGGTAGATAGAGGAATCATAGTAAGATTTAGTTCAATCCTAAAGATGATAATATAATAAAAAGTTATTGGGCATACACAAAAGAGATACAAAAATTGTGATTTAAAAATATAATTTTATGTCCTTTTGAAGTCATTAACTTCAGGAATATCAGCATTAATGCTCAGACAGCTCACAAACATTAATGAATTTAACACTATTTTTAAAATATATAAAAAATTATTTGAAAGATAAGGTACACTATGCTAATAGAGTATTTTAATATTTAAAATGAAAATATATAAATGTATGATGGGAGAAGTATAATATGTACAATTACCTTTTGTTGGACTTATGACCTTAACACCTTGAAGAACAATGACCATAGACTTAAAAGGATATGCATCCTTGTAGTTTAGAATTTGTTCAGCAAAATCTCAAAGAGTGCAAGTAATTTTATCACGGCTATATAAAAAAGTATTCCCTCCGTTCATGAAATGTAGTCTCATTGGAGTGGAGCACATGTTTGAAGAAAAAAGTAGATAAAGTAAGGGTATGGTAGGGTATTGTAGGTCCATTGTGAATAAAATGATTGTTTGTGAATAAAGTTGATGGCAATTTGAGTAATTATGTGATGGTTGAAGGGTGATAGTTTCCATAAAGGGTATGAGATTACATTTTGTGGACAAAGTATATAAGGCAAATTGGACTATTTTTCATGGACGAAGGGAGTATTAAGTTAGTCAACATTAAAATCTTAATTCTATGCTCCTTCTATAATAATTTATTAAAAAAGAGTCTGTTGGTCCTGAAAAGAGTATAGTACAAGTGTATGGGGGGGGGGGGAATTGTATGCAAATCTTTTTCAAATTAATCAAATCAGACCTTCAGCAAGGTTGTCCTGGACAACTCTTCTGAGTATGTATAACTTTCTTAAGATAATCAAACTACTAAGCACTATGAAGTACTTAGTTGAATAACTATCTAATTAAGTTATATGTGCGGAATTATGGTTGGCCCTTTATATTTAAACTCCTTTTAATTCTGAAATCTGTTCTTAACACTTAAACTGTTTTTCAAGGGATTTGTCCCAAATCAGTTTTGCACAACTTCTGATGTTTGTCTTTTGAAGATCAGATTGTGTGCAGTGTATGAATGTGTTACTTGAATGAAATAGCTTGTAAGTAAATAACACAAGAGGTTTATAGTTGGTCAGAGACTCAAGCTCTTACATCCACTTTCCCTGATTTAATAGGATAATTCCTTCACTCTTGGAATTAACTTGTTTTATAATGTCAAGGTGCACTGATCAACCACACCACTCCTTGGTGCCTTGATCCCTAGGAATTCAGAGTCCTAGTACTCTCTCTCAACTCAGAACTAAACTGTTTTTCTCTTGACAGTTAGTTCCTTACACTTCTACTACAACAATCCTTCTAACTTTCCTTGAAAGGTTTAAGGGTTGATGTTGGTTCCAACTAGGTGAGATATCCTTTACAATTGAGCACTATGTAAAGGTTAGGATATCTCTCTATGCTTTGTATGATGTACAATGAGGTTCAGCTTAGATGAAGTGTTTGGAAACTAAGGATATGTTCTTAGAAAGCTTGAAGGCTTATGAGCTTGTAGTTTCCTTTGATTTGTAGGATAGTTAGATACCTTCAAATGGTTTCCACACTTCTGTATTTATAGAGAAAATTGAGGTTATGTCCGTTGGAGAGACAGCCTTAAAATGTCTATATTTTCCTTCCTTGAACTTTGCAACTAGAAGACAGATTCTTGAAAGTGACATGTCCTTAATTTGGGAAGTAAACGACTGTGAGCTTCTTGTTTTGACTTTCATGCACTCTTCCCAATGTCTGACTTGAAGATTCACTTGATCAAACATGGACATCACTTCTGATCATTGGTTCTATGATAAGGACAACTTTCCTTATCATCCGGACAAGTTTGCTTATCAGTTTCAGCAGATATGGCTTATCGGCAATGTTGGCATAGCTCTTGAAAGTGTGCTGTGGTGTTAAGTGTATGAAGTGTTTAAGTTTAAATAGAATAATGTTGTACTAAATGTTGAGACAATTGGTACAACACTGACTCTAGCAGAATATCAGAAATTATGATTAACACAGCGGAAGACTTGAAACACTAAAAACAAACGTGACACAATGGAAATAATTTTTCACATAGATTTTATAAATAAAAATCTATGCTAGCCTTACGGCGAAAACCAATACTTATCTTCAAGTATAAATGTTGTGTGAAATGTTACAGCATTAACATTCACAACTGAAACTACAAACGAGGCAGGTGCCTTGTTCTAAAAACGAACTAAGTGTATAAGGTATACACTGTCGAAATGCCTAGTCTATCTAAAGATTACACTCTCAATAGATAAGAAGACACACAGCCATACGGGTGGGATACGAACGTATGATCTAAAAGGTAGTTCTACTGGCCACAATTCCTAACAGGGATATACGCTCGGTCTAGGAAGTTGATCGAATAGAGTACACTGATTTGAGAAGCCTTCCATCGGTATTTATAGTAGTGGGGTGCTGATTCTAGAGGCTTCCACAATGAGGTCCTATTTTTTAGGAACTCAACTTCCATGATCTTTCTAGATCATTCTTGAATGCTCCAGGTCGTTCCAAATGTTTCCAGGCCGTTCTAGCATGTTCTCCAATGTTCTGGAATCTTCCAGGTTCCAGATCCTTGTAGAAGCTTCTAGATCCTGCCAGAAATGCGACAACATTTAGATCAACATTTAATGTAGCATTTCAGAAAAGACTTAGATAAAATCTCGGAAGGTCAAATTAAGATGTTGTTGATAATGTTAAGGCATTTAAGAATTAACAACATCTACAATCTCCCCCAATTTGACCTTTCGACTACAACACACCTGATGCACATATATTTCTATACATACTCAGTATTATGTACTTAGTTGAGGTTAACATCATTGCTAAGCACTAGTCAAGACAATACCTGTTGTAACCGTTCGATCAAATCGAATGAAGATCAAGGATAATTTTACAATGATCCGTGCCATAAGATCAAGATAAATTTTATCCAAAATAGAACAAGTATAAACACTACACTTATTCACAACATAAGTAACTTTACTTAAGATCATAAATTAAACTGGAAGGAATTTAACTTAGAATCTAAGTAAGACAAAAAAAATCAGAGCAACAAAAATAAATAAAATAAAACAAACAAACATCAGAGCAAACATAAAGAATATAAACAAACAAAAAACAGAAACTACACTATACTCAACCTGCAATAGACACATGATAATCTGCAAACAAATTAGGGCAGTAAACAAATATCAAGTGGAACTAATAAACAAGTTGCAGTAAACATCCTACCATCTAAAAACAATAAATAACAAGTGTATCATAATTTCAGAATTTCAAACTTAAACATTAATTAAAAAGGTAGAACTGAATAAATGGCTTATATTGCTGTGGTAACAGCTGCAGCATCATCTTCCTGCACCATAGCCATTGTGGAATTCAGGTCTCCCCCTGTCTAGCAGCCACCATACAAGGTGTCCATTCCAGCAGCATCTTCATCATCTCCTTCATCAACAAAGTAAGTAGATGCAAGGTGTGCAACTACATCAGTGACAGCAGCATCTCCTCCAGCATCAGGTACACCAGCATCAGCAGCAGCTGGAACTCCATCTTCATTTATCTCCTCAATGACTACACTGGAGTTGGATGGTGGTGGTGGTACTCCCCCTGTTGTAGGTGAAAGGAGGTTGGTCCACCTGTCCTTCAGGAACTGTAGTTCATCTATTGTTTCCTGCAAGTGTTGGAGTTGGAGTTTGATGAATTCCTGTGAAAGATACACATTACCAGAAATGTTGATGCGGATGTTCTCAACATTTGGGGATGCATTTCTGTGTCTTGGTGTGGATGATTCAGGATGATCAGTAGAGGGTCTGGCTGGTTCTGGTTGAGCAGAAGTAGAGGGTCTTGGCTGATGTTCAGTACCAGGAGCAAGCAAAGGCAGATCAATGACTCTGTCCCCAGTGAGTAAGGCAGGAGCTATGGCCAACAGTGGAACTCTCCCCCTCAACACATCAGTGTTCTTGGCAACAAATCCATGATGCCTCAAGTAGTTAGAAATCAGAACAGGATAGGGTAAATTGCCTTTTTCAGAAACTCTCCCAGTAAATCTCATCATATGTTGAAAGATTGTCAGACCCAAATTAAACTTCTTAAGCACAGAAATCCTATATATCAAAACAGCTTGGTCCTTAGTGATCTTGGTGGTATTTGTGGTGGGAATCCAATTGTAGATAATGAGTTTGTATAACACAGAGTGTAGGGAAGTGAGGTCTTTGGCTAGCATGTGTCTAGTCCATTTAACTATCCTACCAGCAGTTATAGCAGAAATGACCACATCCATGTCAGGTTCTTCATCAACCTCAACATTGGGAATTTCTAAAAACTCATTTATCAACTCAGGAGTAAAAGGAACATCCCTCCCCCTAAAATTAACAGTCCCATACCACTTAGAAGATCTCCTACCAGTGCTCTTTTTCAAACATGCATAGAATTCATATGCCCAATTTGTCAAGAAAGATTCACCAAAATTCACAGCATGCATCAAATTCCTTTCTTCTAAGAAACTAACCATGCCTTTACTATCAAAATCAGGTATATTGATCCTCTTCTCTATCAACAGTTTTTTCTTAGAATAAATGGCCAATCTATTCTCTAGAGTATCAAGATCATCAGAAATACCTTCCTCTTCAGATGCAAGGTTATCTGAGCTGGGAGTAGAGCTTTTAACAGAGCTCTGTTTAGGGCTGCTTGCTGCACTGGAAGAGCTATCCCCACTGCCACCATCTTCAGGTTCTGGTGCAGCTTCCTTTGCAGCAGCATAGTGCTCAGCATTTTTCCTAAGAGACTTCAGAATGTCTCTCAAGCATCTTTCAGAATCAGAATTGGATTCTGACTCAGCTGGTTCATCTTCAGTGATCATCTTTTCTTTGCCTTTTGGTTCAGCAACAGACTTTCCTTTCCTTTTCTCTTCAGCAACAACCTTCTTTTTGGATTTTTCAGCAGCAACAGTCTTAGCCTTCTTTGGTTTCTCAGCAACAACAGGAGCTTCATCTTCGGAATCTGTGAACACTTGGATAGGTTCACCAGCATCAGCTCCAGCCTTCTTCTTCTTCCTCATGGATTCAGAATAATCCACACGAGTAAAAACACGGTTTGATCTCCTCCTTCTTTGTACATGGCTTCTCTGTCTTTTCCTTTTTTGTGCATTCTTCTTGAGAGGAATGGGGGCAGACTCATCTGAAACAGAGAGTGAAGAGTTTGTACCTTCAGAAATGTTTGCATCCTCCATTTCAACGTCTTCAGGGTCAGACGTGGCAGTGGCTTCTTCTTCAACAGAAGCTTCAACATTCTCAGGTTGCGTTTCGTGAACAGAGGGTGATTTGGGGCTTTTTGAAGCAGAAGCCATCTGGGCGGTTTGATCAGCCAAATAGCTCGAGATATCCACAATGATATCTCCAAAAGTCATCACGGGCAGATGACCTGTAGTTCGAAGAGTATCAGACACCTCTTCGATAACCCTAGTGACCTGTTCGACGGTTGCATCTTGAGGGAAGTTTGTTTGAGGAGCAGTTTGAGGAGTGGTTTGAGGAGTGGGAACTGTTGTTGATGGTGTTGCAGAGACATTCGAGTCAGCATTTGAAGCGGTAGAGTTTTGTGAAGCCATGGAAGCAAGTAGTTCGAGAGGATTTGTGCGAGAGTGAGATGAATTTTTCGAATCAGAGTGAGATTGTGAGTGGGATTGAGGTTGGTTTCCAGCCATTTAAGGGATGGTTGGATTTTCAAGGTAGGTTTGAGGAGTGTATATACAAACTTTGAGAAATACACGACCAAGGAACAGTTTCTGCAAATACAGTACTTAACCAACTCGAAAATCACAATTAGCAAATAAGTGACCTCTTATGTTTGATATTTATAGAGAGAGTAATGTAGTTGGAGGTTAAGAAAATAAACAGAAGAATTAATCTAGCAATTTCGAAAGTGCTCCACATTTTTAGCCACAACCTAGATCATGGTTAATTAGTGGAAAAAAATCAATTAATTAAATTAATTAAAATTAAAGAAACTTCCAGAATTTTTCCTAGATAAAATCGCATAATCTGAAAAAAAATAAATAAGGGTCAGTAATTAAATAAATAAAATGAATCTCAATAAATAATTAAATAATTACACAGATAAAAATAAATTCGAATCAGGCAATGTTGTGCTCAAAACTGTTACAAACACCTCAACACGGTTTTTACATGAATTTGCTTCATTTGTGTTGCACCATATTTTTTCTTTTTGTGTTATAGCATCTAATTTGTATTGATCCATTGTTCCTGTAGAGTACATCGTAGTAGCGAACTCCGTGCCCCATACTTACTTAATGGATTATAAATATGTTGATGTTTTTACCAAATATCACCTTTTGAAAAGAAGGCATCGTAGTAGCGAACTCCGTGCTCCATAGTTACTCAGTGATTTGGTACATCTTTTAGTATGCTAATAACATTCTCATTTTTATGCATTTGAGAGGTGTAAGACGTTTATTTTTGCACTCCAAGGTTCTTAGATTCGTAGATATTTTACAAAGGAATTATTTAACTAAGTAAGAAATAAATTCAACTTATAAAATTTATACAACCCAAGATGTTGTCCCAAATGCTGACGCATTTGTGACAACATCCATCCGAATTCTTTTCAGATAGTGCTCATGCCAAGAGATTTCCTCAAGATAGAGAATCTCTCATGGTCTAAGGCTTTAGTAAAGATATCAGCATTCTGTTTTTCAGTAGGTACATACTCCAACTTAACAATATTCTTCTCTACTAAATCTCTCATAAAATGGTGTCTTATGCTAATGTGCTTTGTGAGTGAGTGTTGTACAGGATTTTTAGAAATGTTAATGGCACTAGTATTATCACAAAAGATAGTAAGTATACCATTCTCAATACCATAGTCATGGAACATCTTGCTCAGCCACAAGAGTTGTGTGCAGCAGCTTCCAGCAGCAATATACTCAGATTCTGCAGTGGATTGTGAAACACAATTCTGTTTCTTGCTGTGCCATGATACAAAATTGTTTCCCATGTAGAAACATCCTCCACTCGTACTCTTTCTATCATCTATGTCTCCAGCCCAATCAGCATCACTATAGCCAATCAAAATGTTGTTGGTGACCTTAGTATACCAGATTCCAAGGTCACTTGTTCCTGAAACATACTTGATAATTCTCTTCACAGCATTCAGGTGTGATTCCTTTGGATTTGCTTGGTACCTAGCACAAACACACACACTGTACATAATATCTGGTCTACTAGAGGTTAAATACAGTAAACTACCTATCATGGATCTGTAAAGTGTTGGATCAACATCTGTTCCAGCACTGTCTTTGCAAAGTTTCAAAGTAGATCCCATAGGAGTTTTCATTGGTTTTGAATTCTCAAGACCAAATCTTTTAACCAAGTTCTTAGCATACTTACTCTGGGAGAAGAAAATACCATCACTGCACTGTTTGATTTGAAGACCTAGAAAATAATTCAAGTCTCCAACCATACTCATTTCAAATGTTGCAGTCATTGCCTCAACAAAATTACTCAACATTTTATCACAAGTAGAACCAAACACAATGTCATCAACATATATTTGTGCAATAAGTAAATCTCCTTCAGTGTGCTTAATGAACAAAGTTCTATCAGCTTCTCCTCTAATAAATCCATATTCCAAAAGAAAGTCAGTAAGCCCACCATACCATGCTCTAGGAGCTTGTTTAAGACCATACAATGCTTTCTTAAGTTTATATACATGATCAAGATATTGTGGATCTTCAAATCCTTTAGGTTGTTCAACATATGCTTCTTCATTCAATATGCCATTTAGAAATGCAGCCTTTACATCCATTTGATGAAGTTTAATATCAATAAAACATGCAATAGCTAGCAGTAATCTAATAGATTCTATCCTAGCAACAGGTGCAAAAGTCTCATCAAAATCAACTCCTTCAACTTGGGTGTAACCTTGTGCTACTAACCTAGCCTTGTTTCTAACAATATTACCAGATTCATCAGTTTTATTCTTGAATATCCACTTTGTTCCAATGACATTAGTATGACTAGGTCTTGGAACAAGTGTCCATACTTCATTTCTTTCAAACTGACCAAGTTCTTCATGCATAGCATTAATCCAGTTTTCATCAGTTAAGGCTTCTTTAGCACTCTTAGGTTCAATTTCAGATAAATAGCATTCAGCATTTACAATGTTACACATAGAAGACATGCATATTGTTCTTACCACATCTACCTTGTTTGATCTTACTCTTCCTCTTGTTTGCACTCCAACTGTAGCATCGCCTATGATCTGGTCAGAAGGATGACTTTTACCTATTCTTGAAGAAGGATTCGTTTTGGGAATGTACTGGTCATTCTGTGAGGTTGCAGCTGTCTGTTCTGTAGATGTTGACCCAGATGTGTTAACATTTGGTGCAACATTCTCAGACTTCAGTGTATTCTCAGAAGTGTCAGTAACCTGTGATACATCTTCTTCATCTTTGTCATCTGTAAGACCTTTATCATCATCAAACACATCATTAACAGATTCTTGAACAGTGTTAGTTCTAAGGTTATATACTCTATAAGCTTTACTATTTCTAGAGTAGCCTAAAAAGAAACCTTTATCACTTTTAGAATCAAACTTATGAAGTTGATCCCTATCATTCAGAATATAACACACACAACCAAATACATGAAAATATTTCACACTTGGTTTTCTGTTGTTCAAAATCTCATATGGTGTTTGACTTGTGCCAGAACGAATAAAAACCCTATTAATAACATGACATGCAGTATTCAATGCTTCTCCCCAAAATTTCTTAGCAAGACATTTGGATGTAAGCATAACTCTAGCCATTTCTTGTAAAGTTCTATTCTTTCTTTCAACAATTCCATTTTGTTGTGGAGTTTTAGGAGATGAATATTCTTGCAAGATACCCTTTTTATCACAAAAATCATTAAACATGCTGTTTTCAAATTCCCTACCATGATCAGTTCTAATACGGCCAACTTTCAAGTTAAACACATTTTTGAACCTCTTATAAAGAATTTTAAATGCAGCAAATGCTTCAGATTTGTCTCTTAGAGATTCTACCCAGGTATATCTAGAAAAATCATCTACCACAACTAAGGAATACCTCTTTCCTCCAATGCTTTCAGTTTCCATAGGACCCATCAAGTCCATGTGCAGTAATTCAAAACATCGATGTGTAGTACAATGTGACAGCATTTTGTGCGACATTCTTACATGCTTACCTTTTTGGCATGGTCCACATACAGTTTTGTTGTGAAGACTTAGTTTTGGAATTCCTTTTACTGCATCTGCTTTGATTAGTCTGTTCATTGCTCTGTAATTTGCATGATCCAATCTTTGATGCCATAAGACATTTTCATCATATTTTGACAAGTTACACATATTTGTTCCAATAAGATAGCAATTATCAGCTGACCTAGTACCAGTCATGACACAAACTTCATCTTTATTAAGAACATAACATGAATCTTTATCAAATTTCACATGCAAATTATCATCACAAAGTTGACTAATGCTAATCAGATTTGCAAGTAAGCCATCAACATGTAAGACATTTTTAAGCTTAGGAAAACCTTTAACATTCAAAGTTCCTTTACCAAGAATCTTTCCTTTAGAACCTCCACCATATGTAACATTACCACTATTCAAGGTCACATAATCAGATAAGAAATCAGTACGACCTGTCATATGTCTAGAACAACCACTATCAAAATACCAAGAATCAGGTAGACATGCTTTTAAGGAGGTATGAGCTACATTACAGGTAGTTTTTGGTTTCCATGCAGATTTCATAAACTGTTTACCAGAATGTGACAGTTTTTTATGCAGCATTTTCAAAGTTCTCTGTTCTTCAAACAATTTTATGCAGTAAGGACGAATATGACCAACTTTAGCACAGTAATGACATATATACTTCCTCTTAACCTTGTGAGGGTCTGATTGTGCATATGTTGCATCAGATGTGACAACATTTGCATTCACAAATTTCACAGGTTTTCTAAATTTATCAGAAATAGAAGCAGTAGTACCATCATAACCTAAACCATGAGTATTAGACTTACCAGTAGTTATAGCATTATTTACCTCAGAAGCACTCTTGGAATATTTCTTGAAACATAAGGTGGAATTTATCAATTTCTCCTTTAAGTTACAGATTTCCAGATCTCTTTTGGTAAGAATAACCTCTAGCTTGGTGATTGTGTCCTTCAGATCCTCATTCTCTTTATTCAAGGAATTAAGAGTGAGTTTCTGATTGTTCCAATCATCTAACAACTTTTGGTGTTCATTGTCATCAGTCCTTTTTCCTGCATCATCAACTAAACCATTAAAACAGTTCAAATCTGGGTGACTCTGTTCTGATGTTGCTGTAGATGTTGAAGCATCAGTTACAGCATCAGAATATGTTTCATCCAGATCATCATCAGAGGAATCATTATAATCAATTCTGGTAAAATTAGAATATTCATTCTGATTTAATTCATCAAGATCATCATCATCAGATTCATCACTCAAAGTAGCACTAAAGTTCAGCTTTTGCTTAAGTCTAGTATTGGCACATTCATTTGCATAATGGCCATAACCAGAACAAGCATTGCATTGAACTGATTTTCGAAATTCAGGATCATACCTTGGTTTACCTTCACTCTTTGATGGTCTTGGTGTGAATTGAGCTTTCCTCCTTTCTGGTTGAGGTGTTGATGTATTGATTTGAATCTTAGGCTGAATGTTTCTAGATTTGTTCACAGATTTCTTAAGAAACTTGTTAAAATGCTTAGTGAGCAAGGCAACATTGTTAGGATTTTTGAGACATACATCAAGCAGTTCTTCATCAGTGTCAACTTCAGTAATGATGGGTTGAACTTCAGAAGTGTTTGATGTTTCCCCTTTAAAAACCACAACTTTCTTATCAGCATTAGCTTCATCATCTTGATTAGTGTTTATCTCATATGTCCTAAGAATACTCACTAACTCATTTTGACTTAGCTTATCTGTATCTTTTGCCTCTTCAATAGCACAAATTTTAGCATCAAATCTTTTAGGAACAGATCTTAATATCTTATGAACTACTCTAACATTAGAAATAGGGTCACCAAGAGAATGTGATTCATTGATAATCTCACTTAACCTTTCATTGTAGGCTGTAATTGTTTCATCTTCCCTCATTCTGAGATTCTCAAATTTTGTCCCCAACATTCGAAGCTTAGTTCTTCGAACACTTTCTGAGCCTTCACAATGCTCTTGCAACCTGTCCCATGCATCTTTAGAAGTAGAACAGTTAGATATAATTTTAAACATTGAAACATCAACAGAAGTAAAAATAGCATTTAAAGCTTTAGAATTGTAGCTTGCTGTTGTTATTTCATCAGCCGTCCAGTCAACTTCTCTCTTGAGTTGTATTTCACCATCTGCGTCTGCTGGTCTTTTTGGAGCTTCCCAACCTGTAAGTACAGTTCTCCAAGCACGTTCATCAACTGACTTGATGTACATACGCATCTTAGGCTTCCAATAGGCATAATTCGAACCATCTAAAACGGGTGGCCTAAGTGCCGTGGATATGTGATGTGTTTCCATTGCTAACCTACACTAAAAACACACTTGACCAAAGATCTAACCTAGTGTCGTCAGGTATCTGCTCTGATACCAACTGAAAGTGTGCTGTGGTGTTAAGTGTATGAAGTGTTTAAGTTTAAATATAATAATGTTGTACTAAATGTTGAGACAATTGGTACAACACTGACTCTAGCAGAATATCAGAAATTATGATTAACACAGCGGAAGACTTGAAACACTAAAAACAAACGTGACACAATGGAAATAATTTTTCACATAGATTTTATAAATAAAAATCTATGCTAGCCTTACGGCGAAAACCAATACTCTTCAAGTATAAATGTTGTGTGAAATGTTACAGCATTAACATTCACAACTGAAACTACAAACGAGGCAGGTGCCTTGTTCTAAAAACGAACTAAGTGTATAAGGTATACACTGTCGAAATGCCTAGTCTATCTAAAGATTACACTCTCAATAGATAAGAAGACACACAGCCATACGGGTGGGATACGAACGTATGATCTAAAAGGTAGTTCTACTGGCCACAATTCCTAACAGGGATATACGCTCGGTCTAGGAAGTTGATCGAATAGAGTACACTGATTTGAGAAGCCTTCCATCGGTATTTATAGTAGTGGGGTGCTGATTCTAGAGGCTTCCACAATGAGGTCCTATTTTTTAGGAACTCAACTTCCATGATCTTTCTAGATCATTCTTGAATGCTCCAGGTCGTTTCAAATGTTTCCAGGCCGTTCTAGCATGTTCTCCAATGTTCTGGAATCTTCCAGGTTCCAGATCCTTGTAGAAGCTTCTAGATCCTGCCAGAAATGCGACAACATTTAGATCAACATTTAATGTAGCATTTCAGAAAAGACTTAGATAAAATCTTGGAAGGTCAAATTAAGATGTTGTTGATAATGTTAAGGCATTTAAGAATTAACAACATCTACAGCTCTCTTCAGATGACTTGGCACCTTTACTTCACTGATCATCACTTGATGGTTCTTGAGCATTCATGCTTCCATATCAGTGGACTTGACCCCATTAGCACAGTTGGCATTTGCCTTAGAACAATTCAGGTTTAAGTGTGCTTGATCAATCATGTTGTACAACTCTTCTGATCTTGATATGCACAACAGCAGACTTGATCTTCTTGATTTGTTCTTCTTAATTGATCATCAGGTAGGTTGTCTTTCTACTGAGCTGACTTGATCAACACAATTGGTCAGTGAGCACTTTCAGCAGTCTTGGAATCAACTTGATTCTGAGCCTTGAGGGGACTTGATTCTTGTAATCTTCTAAGCATGTGTTCCCCCTCAACTTATGCATCTAAATAAACTAAGAGCGGCCTAACATACAAGCTTCTCAACTAGCCTGATCTACATGTTCCAACACTCCTGAAACATGTTCATATCATTTTGACTTATCTATTTGGCATGTCTTAAAGGGGTTTTGGTATCTTAATAAAAATTTCATTTTATTCCCAATAATTTCCCCCTCTTTTATGATGCCAAAACCTATATAAAATATATGCAAAGGTGACTTGACTATACGATTACATATAACTTCAGTAGATGTGACTAAGGTCAAATTTTCTGAAAGAACATGTTAGTACAATCACAGTTTAAGTGCATTTAGGTTTAAGTCAGGCAAGTTGAGACAATGAGAAATTATCTCTGGATTCAAAAAGTGTTTGACTATCATTCATATTTCATTTGAGCATTACAGAGCATGTTGATAGTTAAATTCAACTAATCAGAGCATGTGATCAGAGCAAATATACATCATAAGCATAAATATCATATCAGCAGCCATGAGCAAATGGGACAAGGAAACTTAGCAGTTTCAGAGGTCTTCTTCAGGAGGTGGCACCATCCCATATTATGCCCAGACCCTCTTCTTTAGGTCCATAACCTCCTTGTTTGTTCCCTTAGGTCCAAGTTTCAGCTTCTCCATCTTAAGGATTTGAATGAATTCTTGGAGAATCTTGGACTGATCAATGTAGCCTTGTTGCTTTGGAGGCATGTAGATGATGGGACCAGGAGCTTTGAAATCCACTCTTGCTATATTTGCAGCAGCAAAGAGTGTCTGATAAAGCTCTTTATGATTTTCATACATGAATTGAGTAAAGATAGATTCAATGTCTTCATCCATCCATCTGCCTATGACATGGAAGTCATAAACAAACTCCCTCTTTGCTTCCTCCCATTCACCATTCAGCTGGATTGGAACCCTTTTATCCAGATGTGGATACTTGGTGTCCATCTAAATCAGCAGTTGTGGCTTCAACTTGTTGTATGATGCTCTCCTTCTCCTTGGCTTCTGAAAATTATCTCTTCTCTTGTCTCTTTCTCTGTTTGCTTCCATCAATTGCTCCATCTTCTCTTGAGCTCTCATCATGGATAATTTTTGCTGAGTTTCAGCATCCTTTCCTAATCCTTCTTCAAATAACTTGGAAGGATCATCAGCAAGGACTGGTACTCTTTTCTTCTTTTCAGGGCTCTTGGCCACTTCTTATTCAGTAGATTCTTCAGCAGTTTTGGTCCTCTTTGATGTAGGCTCTTCATCAGTTCTGAATTCAGCAGGCAAATCCATGTTATTGGGGAAATCAGTGAAGGTCTCTTCTCTTCTCTTGCTCTTCAAGGCTTTCTTGACCTTCCCTCTGACTTGGACATCTTCAGCGTCTTTGTCCAAGCCTGCTGATTCACCACCTGACCTTTGTTGCCATCTTGCACTTTCTTCTTGTACTGAAGCCATATAGTTTTTCAAAGCAATGACTAGTTGCTCTTCTTCATCTAGATCATCTATATCCAGCACCTTCTTTCCTTTCCCTTTAGACTCAGGCACTTGCTCCTTTCCCTTGCTGCCTTCTCCTATCATCAAGGCACCTTTGACTCTAGCTCTTTCTCTTTCCCCCTTTTTGGCTTCATCAAAATATTGGGGCTTGAGATCACTCATCGTTGTAGCCAATAAGGACTGGGCCTGATTCAGGGATTTGATCTCCTCAAGTAAGTAGACATTCTCATCATGAATGTTCTGCATCCTATCACTGATCATGCTAAGGAAAGCAAGAACAAGTTTCATCTTTTGCTCAACAACCTCCTCCAAGGTTGTTCTAAGGGATGCATCAAGGTTGGCCTTGAGAAGTTTAGTGAGGTTGGCCACTGCAGATTCAGAAATCTTGGCCATCACTTCTTCAGAGAACTTGGTTGATGCTTCCTTTACCATAGCCGATCTCATCTCCTCTGCCCTTTTCTTCTGAAGAGCAGTCTTCTTTCCAAGTGCTTGCTTCACAACCAATTTGAGAGCTTTGACATTTTTATTGTGGTTGTCAAGAAGCAGCTTCTGATCCTTCTTCACTGTCTTGGTGAATGTATCCATGCTTTCCTTGGCCTTTTGCACTTCAGTAGAAATAGTCCGCAACCCAGACTCAACACCACTGATCCTTGGTTCAATTGTGGGTAGCACCACTTCTTCTGAACCAGTAAGCCTCATCTCTACTGAGGCAAGTGTTCTACTTTGCTCATCCAATGCTTCAGAAGTTTGTGCATGGGCATTCTAGCTCCACTTGTTGGGCTAGGGTGTCCAACTTTGTTGAATGCTCCCCAAGAGCCACTTTGGATAGGCTTTCATCAGCCATGATTGGAGCATCTGTGAAAACATCTTCAACAAAAATTTGCTCAAGAGTTATACCTGCAGCATCTGCACAAAAAATGTGTCAGCAAAAACACCCTCATCACCCTCAAATTCTTTTTCATAAGGCCCTGACTCATCAGCAGCCTTCTCCTCATTTTCAACTATTTCTTTTCCACCTTTTTCAGTAATAATCTCACTTTCATGAAGAACAGACCTCCTCTCATCAAGGGATTCTTGAAGTTCAGATTTGACTTCAAGAATAATCTGCCCTTCCTCACTAATTCCATCCTCTCCCTCTATATTTGGTACACTCACTATCTTAGTGATTACTACCTTTCTTTCCTCCTTAACACCCTTTGATTTTTCAGGACTAATCTCCTTTTCAACTCCTTCACCTAAACCTGCAGCTTTTACATCCTCAATAAGATTCATAAAAGGTAGTTGTTGGGAGATCACAATGCTTGGGCATTCCAAGGTGAGTCATCCTGAATGGTTAAAAGCTGGTCAGTGCCCAACTCTGCTGACACTGATGAGGTTTTAACCAAACCAGCTTCAACTTGGGAAGCCTCAACATCATTAAGATGTGCCTCAGGCTCAGTTGAACATTCATGGGTTGATGCATCTTTGGCTGTGTTACCAACTTTGGTCAACACCTCTAAAGAGACAGAGCCCTTCCTATGGTATGTAAGGTAATGGATAGTAGTTTCCTTAAGACCAGGAGGGTTGGGATTAGTGGGATCATCATTGCTATCATCATCATCATTTGAACTGCTATCAGGGTGCTTGATCCTTTTAGCAATTCTCTCTTTCTCCTCAGCAATTTTGTCTGCTACTGATGCGGCCTAAAAATGTCACCTAATAAGGAGTCGACACGTGTATAAATGACAAGATCGAGAGAGAAGGATTGGATTATCTAGTACTCCCTGAATAAGGAATCCCCTCTAGAGTTCCCTCTGGAGGGAGCTCCGTCTGGAGAGAAGCATCAGAAAGAAGCAGTCTTAAGGTGAAGTCATAGGCCGTAAATGTAGAGGACTTCCGTCATTTCCGGTCCAAGCTGGGTAAAAGTAAGACTTTATCCTCCTTTATCTTAGGGGATAAAGTCCACTATGAGCACAGATTTCCGAGTCTTCAGGGAGTGGAGAGAAGGGAGGACTTCGTCCACTCAGCAGGGCCGAGTCTTATGGGCAGCTCCGAAATAAGAGGAAGGCTTGACTTCCTCTCCAGAAAGTATCTCTATAAATAGGTAAATTCGAGGAGATTTCCAGGTTAGACTTTTTACTTTGACAAAACTTAATACATTTCGTATCAAACATACTTCTGATATTCTTTGAGAGCTTGATCTGATAAATCAAGGACTTTGAGGTCCTTATGATATACAAAGATTCTGATACTGACTTGAGCGTCGGAGCGTCCGCACCGGAGCCCCCTCCGGTGTGTCTTTTGCAGGTTCCTGGAAGATCATTCCAGCGGAAGCAGTGTATCCAAATCAGGTCTAAGCACTCGGGAATTTGGATATCTGATCCCGAGGATATATAATCCGACCGTGCAATTTTTGGCACATCAGCTACCAACTTTGCAAAGACATCCTCATCAGTCATGAACCTTGTCTTTTGCACACCAGCAAAGTGAAGCAGTCTACTTTCTTTTATTTGCCACCAGTTTGCACCTTTATCTTAAATAACTTGGGCAATTTCCATAATGGTTTTGTCTTTCACTTCAACTAAAGCTCTTAGATCATGGAAATTCCTTTGTAATCTTAGAAATTCAGCAAGGTTGGGGTACAAACTGTCTACAGTTGCCCTTGCTCCACCTCTGAGCATACCTTCAAAGGTATACTCATCCTCATCTCCATCTGACTGGGGACTTTGGGTTATAGGGGAGTTGGTAATTGCTTCAGTAGGGTTGGCTTGAGGGATAGGTTCAGGAACATTGGGCTTAGCAATGGGTAATTCAGGTGCTTTAGAGAGAAATGGTCCTGAAGAGGCTTTTCCTAAGGGTGTAGGTTCTAACATAGCAGCCTCAAGAAATTTTGAGTAATTGAACAAGTCTGAGTCAAGGGGTGAGTGAAGTCTTGACTCATCTACTGCTATATAAGCTAAAATGTCTATTGGACCCCTTTGAGCAGCTCCCTTTGGAGAATATCTTTTGGTGAGGTCTAAGGGAGTAATAGGTTGGTCTTGGGGGGTTTATGGGTATCAGGAGAGTTGGGCTCTGAATGATGGGCTTCAGGGAACTTGGATTCAGGAGTTCCAGCTTCAGGGGACTTGGACTTGGACTTAGACTTAGACTTTGATCTACTTTCAGCTCTACTTTCCTTGAGAGCAATCTTCAAAGTCTTCTCCTCCTGCAATTCTTGCATCTTTTCAGAAGGCTTGGCCCTTCTCTTGCTTGCCCTTGAGCTCCCACTTCCTTCTTCTGGGACAACTTTCCTGACTCTCTTTTCTCCCTTCTTCTTTTTTACTTCTGCCATAGGGAACTTTTCCCTTAGCTCCTCAGAGTCTGATGGCACATTCACACCCTCTTCAGCAACTTTCTCCACTTCTGTTGAAGTATCAGAATCCTCTTCTTATAGTATTTTAGCAATTTTCCTTGTCTTGATTGCCCTTACCTTTGTCCTTGGCTTCATCTTGGGCTTTTTCTCCATCACCTCTTCAGCAGGTTTGGCCGCCTGCATCTTTCTTTTCTCAGAATTTTTGGAAAGTCTTCTGAACATTATTTTCTGGGCAGGAAGAGGCTTTGCAAAGGCCTGCATCTGGGAGTAGTGAGAAAATCTTTCAATCAAGAGGCTTGCTCTTGTGCAGTATCTTAGCTTTCCTTCCATCGCCACCTTCATGTGGGCTTTCACCTTGAACTTGGCTTTTTCCTTCATCATTTCCCCAATGATGAAGTCTCTCCAGTTGAACTTGATGCCTTTGTCACTGGCATCAATCACAACAACCATTATTCTGATTCTTGGCAAGCTTACTTGCTCAAGACTTCCAGTATTGCTCATAATACTCTTTGTCACCACCTCAAAGAGAGTAAGAAACTCAGGCTTGAGAGTGTTCTTGTGCTGTGTGGAGGATATGGGATGTGGAAACTTGAGCCATTCTTAAGCTACCTCTTACTCATGTCCTGCACTATATGATTCTGGATTCCTTCCTTCAGAAGGCAATCCAAAGGCACCTTCTAGGTCCTCTTCAGAGAACTTCACCACATGAGGGCTCTCCTCTTCTTCTCCTTCATCCACATAGGTTAGTCTTGTGGAAACTTCTCCATCAGTAGCTTTACCCTTCCATTTCAGAAAGGCAAAGAACTCAGCCATGTATTGCTCCAAGCATGAGCTAGTCTTGTTCTCCATGAATTTCTGCAACTCAGCTCTTCTAAGCCAACTAAGAGTGGGGGTTACCTCTGGAGTTCACTCTCAAAAGAGATGATAGGTTCAAAAGTGAGGTTGTTTTTGTGGCTTAGGATACTCAAAATCAATATCTAACTTCTCATTAGAGAAGTCAACCAGCTTGTCTTGTCTGATTTTGGGTGCCATGGATGAAACAGTAAGAAAGCTTGAGGTTTTTGAAAAATTTAGGTTAGGGTTTCAAAGAGTGCGTGGGGAAGAATGAATGAATTGGGCTTCTTATGATTTAGAGTATATTCCAAAAGGAATGTATGTCAATGAGTTGGTGAGTCTTAGGGCAATTGATCAGTTTACAAAAAGGGAAATCAACATTGGATGGCCAGGATTAATTCAGGAGAGTTGGCCAATTAATGATCCAACATTTGAAAACTGATTCCAAGGATTTAAAACTGTTTTATCAAAACGTGGGGAGTAAAGTTAATGCTTATTATGGCTGGGGAGTAATCAAGATAGATTGTGGGCTAGAATTGTTTAATGCAAACAAGAATTGAATCTTTGCATTAAATGCTTCGAAAGTGACTTTTTGGGTAGGGGACAAATTAAATCTTTGTAAAGGTGATGGCTTTAAGAGGAATGAGACAACCATCGAAATAGGCAATGATTACCCAAAATAGGTGCTTATCAAGCCTAGATTTTGTTCGATATCCATTTCAGCTTATCTGGCCCCACATGGACAAGTGTCTTGACCGTATTCTCCTGAAGTGGGCCCAGATCAATGAATTGACCTGCCCAACTTCCCTGATCAGCATTGGGTCATCTCTTCTGAGTTTCAGTGGACTTTGCCCAAGTCTGCTGAAGAACAATTCTAGTTCCCCTTGATTGTTGAACTCCATTGGGCTTACTTATCCATCTTTCCTGGATCAAGAAGTCCCAACTCTGCTGAAAGTTCCATGAACCTTGCTTCAGCAAGAGGTTTGGGCAGTATATCAGCCTTTTGATGATCTGTGTGGATTTTCACCAATTTGATGTCCTTCTTCTCCACATGATCTCTTATGAAGTGATGTTTGATGTCCACATGTTTGCATCTTGTGTGTAACACTGGATTTTGTGATATTGCTATGACACTGTTGTTATCACAAAATATTGGCACTTTAGGGGAGTTGACATTATAGTCCCTGAGTTGTTGTCTCAACCAAAGGATTTGAGCACAACAACTTCCAGCTGCAACATACTCAGTTTCAGTAGTTGAAGTGGCCACAATGTTTTGTTTCTTTGAGAACCAAGAGATGAGCTTGCTTCCCAAGAATTGGCATGTTCCGGAAGTGGAATTTCTATCAATTCTGCATCCTCCATAGTCTGCATCTGAGTAGCCAGTTAACTCAATGTTGTCATCTGAGGGATACCATAACCCCATATTTTCAGTGCCTTTGAGGTATCTCAAGATCCTCTTTGCAGCCTCTAGATGACTCTTCTTAGGATTTGCTTGGAACCTTGCACATACACCTACTGCAAAGGTGATGTCAGGTCTACTGGCTGTGAGATAGAGGAGAGATCCAATGATTCCTCTATACTCAGTAGAGATGGTTGGAACACCACTCTCATCAGGATCCATTTTCCAGTTTGTGTTCATAGGGATCCTCACTGGCTTGCTAGTGGAACACCCAAACTTCTTAATCATCTCCATTGTGTACTTAGTTTGATTGATGAAGATTCCTTCTTTTGATTGCTTGACTTGAAGTCCCAAGAAGAAATTCATCAGCCCCATCATTGACATCTCAAACTTGCTTTGCATGAGCTTTGAGAATTTCTCACAAAGCTTTTCATTTGGTGATCCAAATATGATGTCATCCACATATATTTGGACAAGTAGGATATCTTCTCCTTCAAAAATTCTGAACAAGGTTTTGTCCACAGTCCCTTTGACAAAACCATGATCCAACAGAAATTGTGACAAGGTGTCATACCAAGCTCTTGGAGCTTGCTTAAGTCCATAAAGGGCTCTCTTCAGTCTATACACTTGATTTCCTTCCTCAAACCCTGGAGGTTGTTCCACATAGACTTCTTCTTTGAGCACTCCATTCAAAGTGGCACTCTTGACATCCATTTGATAGACTTTGAACCTTTTGTGGGTAGCATATGCTAAGAATAGCCTTATAGCTTCAAGTCTTGCCACAGGTGCAAATGTCTCATCATAGTCTATGCCTTCTGATTGAAAATAACCCTTGGCCACCAATCTGGCCTTGTTTCTGACTATCACATCATTCTCATTCTTCTTGTTCTTGAACACCCACTTTGTTCCAATAACATCTTGATGTGATGGTCTGTCAACCAGCTCCAAAACATCATTTCTTGTAAACTGGTTCAACTCCTCTTGCATGGTTGTAATCCAGTTTGCATCTTGAAGTGCTTCTTCAATGTCTTGAGGTTCCTGTTCTAATAGAAAACAACAAAACAAAGCACTTTCACTATGAAACCTTCTAGTTTGACTCCTATACTTGGATCTCCAAGTATCAGGTTAGTTGGATGGTTAGGTAACCAATTCCTTCTTTTCCTGATCCCTTCAGTAGAGTTGTCCTCTAATGAGGTTGAGTCACTAGCATTATAAAATTCAGGAAAGTTTAATGCAGGATCTAATTCAGGATCATATTCAGGGGTGTTGGCCTCAATGTCAGGGACATTGGCATTTTCAACATTGTTAGTTCCCCCTAGAGTATTGGATCCATTAACTACCTTAGCAGAGCCTGCTTCTTCATTGGTAGTTGTTACCTGATTATGAACTGGGATTCGGTCATTCAGTTCATCATTTCCTTCAGTGGGATTTACTTCAGGCAGATTGCCTTTAGGAGTGTTGTCCAATGTGATGGTTACAGGAGGATTAGCCTGGACAACTTCAGTGAATAGAGTATCTTTATCTTTTAGGCTTAATCTGGTTGTTCTTTGTGTGATGTCATCCACATTCAAGAGTTTATCCCTGTTCTAAAAAATAGCTTCATCAAACACAACATGAGGTGTTTCTTCCACAAGAAGGGATTTACAATTATAGACCCTGAAAGCTCTACTGATTTGGGAATATCCAAGAAATATCCCCTCACCAGCTTTGCTATCAAAAGCTTTCAATTGTTATTTCCCATTGTTGTGAATGAAACACTTACAACCAAATATGTGAAAATAAGATACTGTAGGCAATCTTCCTTTCCAGAGTTCATAAGGGGTTTTGCCTTGACCCTTAGTGATCAAACATCTATTCTGAGTGTAACATGCAGTGTTTATAGCTTCAGCCCAAAACCTCTTAAGTAAATTTGAATCAACAATTAAGTTTCTATCAGCCTCTTTAAGAGTTCTATTTCTTCTTTCAACAACCCCATTCTGCTGAGGGGTTCTAGCTGCTGAAGTTTCATAGGCAATTCCGTTTTCAGTGCAATACTCCTTAATGTATAATTTATGAACTCAGTTCATTTATCAGATCTTATTTTGATGATATTAAGGGTTTTCTCATTTGACAGTCTCTTTAACAGTTCAGGGAGTTTGACTTGAGTTTCCTTCTTATTAAGGGGAAATACTACCCATGTGAACCTAGAGAAGTCATCTACTACAACCAATGTGTATTTTCTTCCATTTATACTTGCAGGGGTAATTGGTCCAAATAAGTCCATATGTAATAATTAAAGTACCCTTTTAGTAGAGATGACTGGTTTGCCTTTAAATGAAGCTTTAATCTGTTTTCCTTCTTGATATGATTTACAAACATGTTCTTTAATGAAAACTTCATTAGGCTGTCCTTTAACTAATGCACTTCTAGCCAGCTTGTTCTTGGACTTAAAGTTTAGGTGGTTTAGTCTTTTATGCCATAACCAACTTTGTTCATTTGAGCTCTTGGCAATAAAACATGTTGCATCAGTAGACTTGTCCCAGTCAGCAAAATACACATTTCCTTTCCTAGTTCCAACCAGTAGAATGTGTTGAGTTTTATCTTTTATTAGGCATTTATCACTTGTGAACTCAACATTATATCCTTTATCACATAATTGACTTATGCTAGGAGATTATACTTGAGACCAGCCACATATGATACATTGGATACCTTGACATTACCAATTATCAAGGTACCATAACCTTTTGTAGTTGCTTGTGAGCTGTCTCCAAAAGTGACATTACGACCTTCTTGTTCAGTGAATTCAGTGAGGAGTGTTTTGTTTTCAGTCATGTGCCTTGAACATCCACTATCCAAGTACCATGCTGTCTTTTTGTTCAAGCTCCTCATCTTCTTGTGGTCCTTTGGTACCTACAATGATCAAGCTTTAGGTACCCTTTGAATTTTGGGTCGTGAGAAGTTAGTTGTACCTTTAGAAACCCAAACTTGCCTAATAACCCTGAATGATTCAAGGTGGCTAACTTGTTTTCCTCTAGCATCAACATACACAGTTTTTTCCCTTAAATGCCTTTGGGAAAGAATGTGTGAATGTGTTTACTCTGTAAGTTTCAAGAGAGTTGTCATTTCTCCTGAACTTATGAGTTCTTTGTGTAGCTTGAGGGAATCTTTGAGGATGGGCATATAGATGACCATTACCCTTTGGCATGAAGGGTTTTGGTTGTCTCATTTTATTGTGCCCATAAGGAGAGTTGGCCTTAGGTCTGTTCAGCTGAGGTTGCCTCAGGAGAGTTGGCCTAGGCTGAACATACCTTGGACAATCTCTCTGAATGTTGTTCAGATGAGTTGCCCTTCCATTGGGTCTACTCTGCTGAACACCATTCCTATTGTATTCAGGGGCTTTGGCCATTTCCTTAGGTGTGGGCCTTGTTCCCTGAAATACTTGAGTGGGCACTTCATACATTTTGTCCTTTCCTTTGTTCAGTGGCTGAATTAATTCATTTTTAGCTTGTTGTGCCACTAATTTAACAAAGATCCTCTTAGTGTTACTTGTTGAAGCAACACTAAGACAAGGTGAAGATTCGAATGGATCATATCCCAATCCACTCTTTTGAGCCATAGGTCTTTGGAATCTTTGAATTTCCTCTATTGCCTTAGAGGATTTATTCATTGCAGACATATTATTTTTCAGGCTCTCTTCACTTGATTTTAGAACATCATATTCATGAGAGAGGTTTTCAAATTTTGCTTGAAGAATTTTAATTTCAAAATCTTTTCTTTTTTGAGTAAGTAGTTGTTCATCAAGCTGCTTTTGTTGATCAACAATCCTTAGAGAAACTTCCTCAAGTTCTCTCAAGACTTGTTTATACAACCTAGTAGACTTGACATTTACTACATACTCAGCTTGAGAAAGTTTTGCAATTTCATCATATAAAGTTTCATTTCTCTCTCACAACTTTCATGAAGTTCTTTCAATCTAGTGAAATCTTCCATCAACTTTCCAAAGGATAGTTTCAGGTTGACATTACTAGGTTCCAGTGAGTGAATAGATGATGAACTAGATGTAGAAGATACCTCATCATCTTCTATGGCCATGTTGCAAACATCATCATCATCACTGTTAGAGAACAGTCCATCATCAAAAGAGTTGAAGCTTTCATCACTCTGAGACTCATCACCAACCATCATAGCTTTTCTGTTGGTGAATCTTTTGTCTCTTTTGGCTTGCCTCTCCTTTCTCTCCTTGGAGCTGAGCTCAGGGCAATCATATTGAAAGTGCCCCTTCTTTTGGCAGTTGTAGCACAGGTCTTCATCGTCATCTTTCTTTGAATCATCTCTTCTTCTTGATGATGAAGGTTCAGCTCTGTTGGACTTTCTCCTATCAGAGTACTTGTCCTCTGATTTTCTTTCTTTAGGCCTTTTGTCCTCAGCCTTGGCTTCAGGAGAGTTGTACCTTTCTTGACTTTGTTGTCTTGGTAGAATTTCTTGTATCTACCAAACCTTGAGTTGAGTTTTTCAAACCTTCTGGCCATGAGGGCTAGCTCTTCCTTCATTTCAGCCTTGGAGACTGACTTTGAGGATCTTGGAGTGGACTACATTTCTGGTTCAGCAGTTTTGTCCTTAAATGCCACTCATTTGGTTGGTAAGGAAGGTTCTTCAGTATGTTTTCTTCTATTGAGATCAAACTCATAAGCTTTGAGTTCTGAGAAGACCTGTTGCATGGGCATGGTAGAGAGATCCTTGGTGTTCTGCATCATTACAGAGTATACATCCCACTTTTGAGTGAGACTTCTTAGAATCTTGAGTGTAATTTCTCTCTTGGAGTACACCTTGCCCAATGAGTTGGTCTCATTCATTATATTAGTGAATCTACCAGCAAACTTGTCAATGGGCTCATCAGATTCCATTGTGAATTGCTCAAACTTCTGCACAACCACTTGGTGCTTGTTCTCCTTGATTTTATCAGTACCCTCACACATTTCAGCAAGAGTATCCCAAATTTCTTTGGCTGTTGTGCAGTGGTAGACTCTCCCCATTACTGCATCTGGATTTGTTTGATAGAGAGTATTCATTGCAAGATAGTTGAGATTGTGTCTCCTTCTCTCTTCAGTGGTGAGATCATCTTCATCCTTGGGGATCTCCTCCCTTTGGTCAGCTCTTTCAGCATTAGTGACTTTGGGGTTAGCTTGAGTGAATATGAATGGACCCCTTGTAATGACTCTCAGCATCTCATTGTGAAGGCATGCAAGAAGAGCTCCCATCCTGATTTTCCAGAAATCATAGTTCTTAATTGAGAACATGGGCAGCTTATGATGAGATATGTGATTGACAGGGTCTGGAGCCATATTGTTGATGGTCTCCACTGCATCTTCAGGAACAACAGTATTGTTGTTGTTGTTGTTGTTGTTGTGGTTGTTCCTTGCCATATCTCAGATAAGAGGGGTTAGACAACTAGATGTTAAGATTTCAGAAAGATCAGTTCAGTGACCACACTAAAATATGTTTTTGAAAATCAAGATGGATTTTCATAAGCAGTGGTCTTTGAACCCCTGCTCTGATACCACTTGTTGGTCCTGAAAGGAGTATGGTACAAGTGTATGGGGAGGGGAGGGGAGGGAATACACTTGTATGCAAATCTTTTTCAAATTAATCAAATCAGACCTTCAGCAAGGTTGTCCTGGACAACTCTTCTGAGTATGTATAACTTTCTTAAGCTAATCAAACTACTAAGCACTATGAGGTACTTAGTTGAATAACTATCTAATTAAGTTATATGTGCGGAATTATGGTTGGCCCTTTATATTTAAACTCCTTTTAATTCCGAAATCTGTTCTTAACACTTAAACTGTTTTTCAGGGGACTTGTCCCAAATTAGTTTTGCACAACTTGTGATGTTTGTCTTTTGAAGATCAGATTGTGTGCAGTGTATGGATGTGTTACTTGAATGAAATATCTTGTAAGTAAATAACATAAGAGGTTTATAGTGGTTCAAAGACTCAAGCTCCTACATCCACTTTCTCTGATTTAACAGGATAATTCCTTCACTCTTGGAATTAACTTGTTTTATAGTGCCAAGGTGCACTGATCAACCACACCACTCCTTGGTGCCTTGATCCCTAGGAATTCAGAGTCCTAGTACTCTCTCTCAACTTAGAACTAAACTGTTCTTCTCTTGACAATTAGTTCCTTACACTTCTACTACAACAACCCTTCTAACTTTCCTTGAAAGGTTTAAGGGTTGATGTTGGTTCCAACTAGGTGAGATATCCTTTAAAATTGAGCACTGGGTAAAGGTTAGGATATCTCTCTACGCTTTGTATGATGTACAATGAGGTTCAGCTTAGATGAAGTGTTTGGAAACTAAGGATATGTTCTTAGAAAGCTTGAAGGCTTATGAGCTTGTAGTTTCCTTTGATTTGCAGGATAGTTGGATGCCTTCAAATGGTTTCCACACTTCTGTATTTATAGAGCAAATTGAGGTTATGTTCGTTGGAGATACAGACTCAAAATGTCTATATTTGCCTTCCTTGAACTTTGCAACTGGAAGACAGATTCTTGAAAGTGACATGTCCTTAATTTGGGAAGTAAACAACTGTGAGATTCTTGTCTTAACTTTGATGCAGTCTTCCCAATGTTTGACTTGAAGATTCACTTGATCAAACATGGACATCACTTCTGATCATTGGTTCTATGATAAGGACAACTTTCCTTATCATCTGGACAAGTCTGCTTATCAGTTTCAGCAGACATGGCTTATCAGCAATGTTGGCATAACTCTCTTTAGATGATTTGGCTCCTTTAATTCACTGATCATCACTTGATGGTTCTTGAGCATTCATGCTTCCATATCAGTGGACTTGACCCCATCAGCACAGTTGGCCTTTGCCTTAGAACAATTCAGGTTTAAGTGTGCTTGATCAATTCTGTTGTACAACTCTTTTATCTTGATATGCACATCAGCAGACTTGATCTTCTTGATATGTTCTTTTTAATTGATCATCAGGGAGGTTGTCTTTCTACTGAGCTGACTTGATCAGCACAGTTGGTCAGTGAGCACTTTCAGCAGTCTTGGAATCAACTTGATTCTGAGCCTTGAGGGGACTTGATTCTTGTAATCTTCTAAGCATGTGTTCCCCCTCAACTTATGCATCTAAATAAACTAAGAGCTGCCTAACATACCAGCTTCTCAACTAGTTTGATCTACATGTTCCAACACTCCTGAAACATGTTCATATCATTTTGACTTATCTATTTGGCATGTCTTAAAGGGGTTTTGGTATCTTAATCAAAATCTCATTTTATTCCCAACAGAGTCGAACTTCAAAAATTTACTGTTGTACATGTAGATAAAAAAAATTAAGTATTGAGATATATATTAGAAAGAAAAAAAACAGATATCAAAATTAGAGCCGACAATTTGGGCCCGACCTGATGGGTCGGCACGGCCAACTCGAAACCTAGTATGAGTTGTGCTCTAAAATTAGAGGCCCATATAAAATTGGGCCTATTTGGCCCGACGGGCCTAGTGGGCTAGGTTGAATTTGGCCCGCGGCCCATGGGCAGCCCAATTGGCCCGATCAATATTTTTTCTTTAGGCAAATACATAATTAAAATAAGTAATGTACTTTATATTTAAATATTATTGTGGTTTTATTTTATTTTGACTTTGAAATTTGAACTTATGAATTATTTATAATTTTATTTGAAGTTGTTATATAGTGTAATGTTATACTGGTTATGAGCATTTATGAATTATGTATAGTTAATACATTAATATTGCATATTTTTAATTATAATTATTTGTATAAATAAAAATTATATGTGTGTATGTGACCAATACATAACAAGGTTTATATATATATATATATATATTTTAAAAAATATTTCATGGGCTGGGCCGGCCCGCTAGCCCAGCGGGCTAGACTGGGCTCACATTTTATAAGACCGACTAATTCATGGGCCGGCCCGACCCAGCTCACGAACATCGCTTGGCCTGATAGGCTGGGCTGGGCAGCTAGATTTGCTAGCTCTAATCAAAATAATATGTTTCTAACTATATATTATTTCAACTTTCGTTTCTTTTTCAGATTCAAGAAAATATAGATGTGAATGTTAATGGTGGAAAATTTATCTTCTATGAGACTCATCATATTCATTTCAAGCTTAATAGTTAATACGGGCTTTTGAGTTTCCTTTGTTATACCAAATTAAGGTATTTATTCGGTATTAGTTATTATAGAAGATGCAATTATTTTGTTGTACGATTGTGTTTATTGATTGCAAATGTATGTATACAAGTTACAAGAATATTCGAGATTCTAAGAATATGGAAAAGACAATATTTACAATTATGGAAACTGAATCAAGTCTTTGACAATATAGACTATCAAATCTTGACTAAGTTGGTGTTGTATCTTGAGGTGATTTGTGCTAATCTTCAATCTCAGATATGGTAATATCATTATCACTGTTAGGCCTACGTAAGATGGAGGATCCGTTGGAGACACCAATCTTGGATCGAAACATGGTAAATTTAGACGCAGAGAGAGCTTTTGTAAGGACGTCAGCTAATTGATCATGTGTGGAGATGTAAGATACACGAAAGGACCCAGAATTAACATGAACACGAACAAAATGATAATCAATGGAGATGTGTTTCATACGAGAGTGGAAAATAGGATTGATACAGAGATATGTTGCAGCTTAGTTATCACAAAAGAGAGATGGAGGGGAGGGAAGAGAAACACGAAATTCTTTAAGCAAGTTTGTCAACCAGAGTATCTCAGTAGAACATGTGGCAAGGGATCAGTACTCCGCCTTAGTAGACGAGCGAGCAACAATCCGCTGTTTCTTTGAAGACCAAGAGATGGGACAACAACAAAGGTAGATTATGAAACTGGAGGTCGACGTACAATCGTTATGGTTTCCAGCCCAGTCGGAGTCTGCGAAGGCTGTGAGCGAGAGCGAGCTGCTTTGGCGGAGAAGTAGACCATGAAAAATGGAATGCTTTAGGTAGCGAAGCACACACTTCACAACATCGAGGTGAGTAACCGTGGATCGATGCATGAATTGAGTTAGTTTTCCAACAATGAATGAAATATCAGGTCGAGTTAAAGAGAGGTATTGGAGCGCACCAATTATCTGACGATAGTCACGAGCATCAATTGAGGGTGAGCCGTCATTAAGGCTAAGAGAGACAAAGTATGAGACTGGAGTAGTGGTTTCCTTAACACCGAGCATGTTTATTTTAGATAGGAGATCATGAATGTACTTGTGTTGGCTAAGGAAGATGGAGGAGGGCGTACGGATGACCTCAACTCCTAGAAAATAGTTGAGAGATCCAAGGTTTTTAATGGAAAACCGAGAGGACAAGGCATGAATAAATGACGTGATGGCAGAGGGAGTGTTGCCAGTCATGAGGAGATCGTCAATATAGATAAGGAAGAACATTGTGACATCGGACTTGCTGTAGATAAAGAGCGAGGAGTCAGAACGAGAATTCATGAAGCCGTAGTCTAGGAGAAAGGTTTTGAGAGCAATGTACCATTCATGAGGTGCTTGGCGAAGGCCATAGATAGCCTTACGAAGGAGGAAGACATGATTAAGGTGTTGAGGGTCCTTGAAACCTGGGGGCTGAGACATGAAGACAGCATCAGGGAGAGAACCGTGGAGAAAGGCGTTGTTCACGTCAAACTGTTGAATATGCCAGGATAAGTTTAGAGCAAGAGTTAGGAAACTACGAATGGTGGTGGGCTTGACAACGGGACTAAAGGTTTGCGTGAAGTCAATGTCAGGACGTTGATGAAATCCCTTAGCCACGAGGCGAGCTTTGTAGCGTGCAATTAAGCCATACGAATGACGTTTTACCCGGAACACCCATTTGCAGCCAACAACATTATGAGCAGAATAGGCTGGGACAAGATCCCAGGTGTGGTTTCGAAGTAAGGCATTGAGTTCGTCATCCATGGCGCTACGCCAATGGGGATATTTAATGGCTTGGGACACACACGTAGGCTCGATTGGGGATGGGGGAGTGTTTGGTAGTTATGGAATTAAGGTGCTTGGGACGGAAGATATTATTCTTTGATCGAGTAACCATAGGGTGCTTGTTAGTTGCTCTAAATCGATCACAACTATGAAGTCGTCGGAGGTAGTGACAGTTGGAAGCGGATCGTCCGAGGGGTATGTAGTGGGTTCGGTGCTAGGTGAGGACATTTATGGAGGGAACGAGAGAGGGGCAAAGAAAGGAGAGGTAGAGGGCGGGGATAATGTGGCGAAAGGGAATACATTTTCCACAAAGCGGACATAACGAGAAATAAAGATTTTGTGGGATGAAGGATCAAAGCACGTATATGCATGATGTTGAATGTCGTAGCCAAGGAATACACAGGGGCGTGAACGAGGAGCCAATTTAGAGGTTGCGTAGGGACGAAGCCAAGGAAAGCAAAGACAACCAAACTTGCGAAGAGCGGAGTAAGATGGTGTATGCCCAAAGAGTGCAAAATAGGGGGTTAATTTGTGGAGAGGAGAATAAGGAAGTCGATTAATGAGATAGACGGTCGTGTAAAAGGCATTCGACTAAAGTGAAAGTGGGGCAGAGGCATGATGTAAGAGAGTGCGGGTTGTTTCGACAATGTGGCGATGTCTACGTTCAGAGACGTTATTGTGTTCGGGGGTATGAGGAGGTGTTATTTTATGAACAATACCGAGAGAGGCAAGATGAGATTTAAGCGTAATATATTCACCGCCACATCAATGCACAACGTGTTAAGAGAGAGATTAAATTGTTTTTCCACACCACGAGCAAAAATAGGAAATATAGAGGCAACGCCAGATTTTAGGCGCATGGGATAAAACCAAATGTACTTTGTAAAGTGATCAACAAAAATTACGTAATATCGAAAACCATTAAAAGATTCATCAGGACTTGGGGGCGTGCAAGATCAATTGATCTTGGCGGCGCCAGTGAATGAACGCAGGATTCGGCGCGGTTGTGGTGCCTTGAGTGATAGTTTCGGGTGGATGGGGTGACGACCCATCGAGATACCCCATGAGGTCCAAACCGAATAATAGTGACGTGAACTGAAGTTTCCACAAGACATAATTGGTGGGGGTTAGGCGAAGGGAGAGTTGGGTGAGAGTTTTGAGTTGGACAAGAGGAGGGAGTGTGTGTGAATTTTAGGTATTTGGGGGATTGGGAGGGGTGGCATCTGCTGGGGCTGTTGTAGCCGTGGTTTCTTCAACATTGGACATTGGTGAGAGCAAAAAGGTGGGGGTGGAGGTTTAAGATCTTAGAAGGCTGATACCATATAGAAGATGCAATTATTTTGTTGTACGATTGTGTTTATTGATTGCAAATGTATATATACAAGTTACAAGAATATTCTAGATCCTAAGAATATGGAAAAGACAATATTTACAATTATGGAAACTGAATCAAATCTTTGACAATATGTACAATCAAATCTTGACTAACTTGGTATTGTATCTTGAGGTGATTTGTACTGATCTTCAATCTCGGATATGGTAATATCATTATCATTATTAATTATGACTTATTAATTAAGGAGAAAGAAAGATATGTTATGTAATTAATATAGTGAATGAATTAATAATTAAAATCATGTTGTTTTCCATTAAATTTTTTTCTTCGTTCCACTGACTAAAACTAATTAATATTAGAACTATAGAGGCTTTAACATGATTTCACCACTTGTTAGTTACTTTCATGTTAGTAACTATATGCAGTATAAATGTTTTGAATTTGGAGGACATTGCAAATATTATTGATCGAGTAATAAATAGTCAATCATGTAAAGTTGTCAAATGCAGTAGATGTTTTCTAGAAAAAGTATTTTGTAGTAACCGATTAATCAAACAAACAAAATGAAGTGAATAAATGCACATGTTGTACCCTTTTTTTACATGTGTTTGGAAACTTTTAGTTATTGCCTATCTATATACGTTGAAGAGTCTCTTGCTCACATTTTTTACAATAATTACACTAACTTCTTTAGGCCTTTTTCTTAATCATATTTTCCTACAGAACACAACTAATGATTAGTATGTTATAATTTAAGGAAATAAAGATATGTCACGTAATTAATATTTTGAATTAATTAATAATTAAAATCATGTTCAATTACATTTCATCTAACTTTACATCAAGTTTCTTCTCATCGATGCCCTTAATAGGAACCACCCCAGATCAAATATACGAACCACAAAGCCTTTTATATCTACAAATGGAAGTTAAAGATATTAATTAGGATGTATTATTATTAGTTATAAACTATACAAATCTAAAATATTTGAATGAATATGAATATTAAAAAATGTACCTCTTAAGTAAAATATCATCGTGTCTAGGCTGATTTTATATTTTTTCAAATGAAATTGAATCATATTCAGACTTGTTAACTTTGAATTTTGAACATCTTTGCATACATGTATGAGGATGGAAACATATCTTGTATGAATGATTAGTAGTTAACACGGTCCCGCCATTCTGAGCTACACTAACATTAGACATAGTGTAGAACAATCCTAGTCTTACGATAGCTTTGAACTTTCTGATTAGCTTCTTGACGATCGTTGCTTGAATCTTGGTTCCCTAAATTAATATATAAATTATTTAAAAATTGTAAATAAACAAAATTGATAATATATTTTTAAAAAATTAGAATAAGATAAAAAGTGATAAAAAATACTTGTTCATCCATTAAAATGAGATCCAAATAATTTTACTGTTCGGGCATCGCTGCATCATGAACAATCCAGTAACGAATAACCTTAACCTTGATGTATCATGTTTCTTTTTTCGGGGTTATTGTTGATATCGCAGAAAAGTTATACACCATTATCAATAAAGATGACAAAATGTATTAAAAAAAATATGAATAAAGCAATTATATGTTGAGAGTGTGGTAAAGAATGTTGAGTATATGAAATCAATGGATATGACGCATATGTATATATAAGTTACAATTCTAAATGCATACATATATAAGCACTTACATAGTTGTGAAGTGTGTAAAGAATGTTGTTTATATGAAATCAATGGCTATATGAAATCAACTTATATATTGGTTTAAGTAAGTATATATATTAGACTATTAGTATAAGTTAAGCATCAATTATGCAATTAATTGCACAATTGAGGTCTAATTATGGTATTTAAGATCAATTTAAAATGAAGTTGATAATTAAGATAATTGTGAATTAATTTAAATTAAGATTAAATAAGAAGGAAAGATTATATAATATATTGAACAATTATAATGTAATTGGAAAATTAATAGAAGAAAAATATTGAATAATTGATGTAATTAGAAATGAAGCCAACAAAAAATTAAATAGGAGGAAAGCTTGAATGATTAATTAAATAATAGTAATATTTCGAATGATTAATCTAATTGAGAAAGTTTGAACGATTTTATTTCAAATTAGTAAAGATGATTTGATTTGCAAATCAATAATTCTCATTTATTATCAAATTACATATATCAATCTTTCTTAAATATTTGATTGACAAAAATAAATTATTTTTGGGATATGATTTCTAATTAAAATATATAATTATATACAAGTTTTCTTAATTCTGGGATTGAATATGGGGTAGTTATTATAAATGACATTTCACCTATAAATTTTATAAATAAAGTCAACTTTTATTTTTAATACAAATAAGGTCAAAATTGATGATAGATTTACTACTCTACCCTTCTCATTAATTAAATGTCAAAATTATATGTTAATTAATAAGTCAACTTTTAAAAAATGAAATCGGTAAAAATTGACTACAATTACGCTAATTGATTATCTTTTCAAATTTTAAAATTCTTTAGTCAACTCGTAGCTCACAAATGAACCTATAACTTAAAATAGACTACAATCACGTTAATTGATAAACTGCATATATGCAATATGAAAACATATATGCAAAAAATGGTTACATATTCTTGCTGACATGCAAAAATATGTTGCATATAACTTAAAATACATGATACTAATATGCTAAAATGTGAAAAAATGTAAAAGTTGTCGAAACACTTGTATCCTTGGATTCCATGAAGACCAGCGTACTAAAGGCCTTCCTTGGAGTGGATGAAAGGCCACAAGATTCGCTATATGTTGATTACATAAAGACGGAGTAACCGAACTATTTTGTAAAAAAAAAAAACAGGGATTACAGTGGATTGGAGCGAAGCGTCTCCGGTAGCGTCTCTAGATTTCTGTTGGCGGCGGCGCACGATGATCTTGAGTTGTACGACCCTGATGTGCACAGGATCATGATTAGTGTGAAAATTTCTCGAAATTCATGTGTTTAATTCGCATAATTTGATATGTTTTCTTACATTATTTACACTAAATTGAGAAAGACTGTTGTTTGCTATTTTTATAGGAAAATGAGCACATTTGGAGTGAAACACGCCTCGATTATTTTGTGACGTCAATTGAAGAAATGAAATGAGAATTGAGTCGAGCAAAAATGGAAATTGAAGATTATTTGGGTGGCCCATTTAATTGAGTAGTACGAGAATTGCAATGGACCAAGTGGGCCCATTTGATAATTGTTATAAGGAATGAATTAAAAAGCAAACAACCCATATAGCTTGATGGAATTGGCGCAATTATGGCAGTTGTCAAAGAGGAAGCAAGTTGTTGAAATTAAAACAATTAATTTAGGAAGGTTACCATATACAGGATATATTACTTGGAGGCCACACCACGCAGGCGACTATATATACCAAAGGAAGTGAATTGGAAAGAAGGGGGGGAGCAGTAGGGAAGACGGAGAAAACAGAGCAACTCATCGGGGGAAACCCTACCCCTCCACACTCCCCTCAATGAATTAGTTTAGCTTATTATTTTATTTCTTAGATAGATTTAATAAAGTATTTTATTTGATTGTGGAATTGAAGGATTAGAAGACTTAAAGGTGATATTTTTCTTTTATTTAAGTTTTGTTTGGTAAATTTCATGTCTATTTCAATTTCTCTTATTGTGTTAGTCATGCGTGTTTTCTCAAACACCATGGTCTAAGCTTTTTATGCTTTGGGTGTTTGAAACCATGTGAATATTTAGTGTTGAAATTGTTTATGCTTTGATTATTGTTGATATTTGGATTATTGCTTCTCTTATTGAGTTTTATTGGTGCTTTGTGTTTTAGCTTCTATTAATCCGTATTTTGAGGCATGTTTAGCGTAGACGAGAGTTACATGACCATGTTTAAATTTATGGTGTGAGTTGTTGATATACAAATGTGTTTATTATACTTTTAATTCGTCGAGAGAGAGTTAATCGTATTGGAACCCCCATTATGAGACATTAATTACTTGAATGGGTAATTTGTGAGGATTAGGAAGATGTCTTATTACTGAGTTTGGGAACACCTTAGATGTAAGGCTATAGTACCCGAAGGGAAACGATTTTCATCCTAGCATCTAGATGCTCTTAGCAAATATTAATTGAAGCATAAACAAAGTAAAAACAATTTCACTCAATTTCACTAGGTAGAGAACACCCGAAGCATTCCCATACATGCACTTCTTCGAATTTCATTTGTAGTTGTTATTTGCTTTTAATTGTCATTATCTTGTTTTTTTGGTTAATAGTTAAATTACGTATTAGGATTGTGTTTAGTTTAATTTATTGTCTTTAGATTATTGTTTAGTTTTAGTTTTGCATCCAACTCTCGAAACCGTAGCTACATTAGGTATGACAACACACAACTCTAGGGATCCATTACACTAGCCCACCTCCCGTGGTTCGATACTACTTGGTCGAAATACTTACATGTATACTACTACGATCCCTTATGCTTGAGGGGAAGTAGTTAGTCAAAATATATTGCCTAAAAGTCGTTCAAGTCAGATCACGGGTGCGAACAACCTGCTGCAAATTGAGGATATGGATCTAAATATATCATATGCAAGAAAACGAGGCATGAGAATGATGTAATTTTGAATTCTTGAACAAAACGAATGACAAAAAGAAACGACAATGGTTCTGCAAAAAAATTCTTATTTTTGGAAAGTAATGAAAAATAAATTGACAATTGGGATACGAAAGGTAGTTATTTGAAAAAAGAAATTTTGTAAATGATTGAGTAAAATTCGGTTACTAAGGGGGGAGTGAGGATTTAATTTCATTCTTAATAACAATACCAATGCGTTAAAATTGGTATTTAAATTTCGAAATTTATTATATTAATGAATTAATATTGTCTTTTAAGACCAAGGGGCATAATTGGGTATTAACACATCAATTTGACCTTAATTAAATTGTTATAATTTATTTCCTTTGTTTGAAAATGAGTCTATAGGATTGTCCCTCCTAGTAATTAAACTCATTAGTTAATGGACATACCTTGGATTTTGGGAAACATCTCCCCGTTGAATCATCCTTTATCTCCATAGAAAATTCACGGGTTTTAAGAATCTCAGTGATTGAGACATTAGTTGAAATTGCCGCAATGAACATAAGATAAATCAAGCAAATCAGCAATGGTATAAATACATCCATACATAATCCCCTGTAGATGTGGATGAGGTTAATGGTGGAAGATTGATCTTCGATGAGCTCGTATCCATAAACAAATATAATTATAATTATATGAGTTATGTTTTCTCCTGTAATACATAGAATATTTTACATCCATAGTTCCTATTTTAAAGCATCAATGAGATAATGTGAAAATATGAAATCTTGTCTCCGGATTTACGAGGCAACATTGGGGCAACTTGTTAATTATGAAAAGTCTGCCATTACTTTTAGTCACGGTACCACCTCGGGAATCTGTTCTAGTATCAAGGAAAATTTAGAGGTTCGCTCATCCCAATGACACGAACTCTATTTGGGTCTACCTACATTCTCGGCTAGAAACAAGAGATTCCTATTCCACTATCTGGTGGATAGGGCCATCTCTAAATCGGACAGTTGGAAATGTAAAAATGTTTTTTGAAGGAGGTAAGGACGTGCTTATTAAAGATGTCCTTCAAGAAATCACATCTTATGATATATGTCTTGTTTCAAAATTCATGTTGCGACGTGCTCGATCATTGAGAAAGTTATTGCTAATTTTTGGTGGGGAAAGAATGAGGGGTGAAATAACCTTTATTGGAAGAAGTGGGACAATCGTTGTTGTGCAAAAAATGATGGAGGCCTCGAGTTCCGTCGCTTGGTTATCTTTAATCAAGCTTTATTGGCCAAGCAAGTCTGGCATATGATCAAAAACCCTAACTCGCTGGTAACTCGCTTATTCAAATCTAGATACTTTAAACACGAGGATATTATTGATGCTGAGATTGGGTCAAATCCGTCATATTTATGGAGATCTTTGTGTTGGAGCAAGAAGCTCTTGAGGGACAATCAGAAACGGAAGGTAGGAAATGGCCATGATATCCATATATTAAAAGATGCATGGGTCCAAGGCCTCGAATCAGGTAGAATATCATCACGTTTTGCTAGTGAATCCATGGTTGATATATATATTTTTGGTTCCTCGGGATGAATTAAGGAGGTTATTCGGCAGGTTTTTCTTCCTTTTGAAGTTAGTGCAATTATTGACACTCCAATAGTGGGGTCGGACAGTGAGGATCAAAGATTTTGGCCTCTTGGAGTTGGTGGTGAGTATTCAGTAGGGACTGGGTATAAGGTGGGTCTAAATATGCAACGAGAGGCCTGCACCAGTGACGTCTCGGGCCCCTCAAACAGAGACGTTGATAGAAGATTCTGGGATTGTATGCGGAAATTGAAGGTCCCTCAAAAGTTCGAATTTTTGGATGGAAAATAGTTAAGGACATTGTGGTAACTGAAGGCAACCTCTTTGGTCATCATATTCCTATCTCCCCGGAGTGTTGGTGTTGCGGGAAGATCTTGGCCACCACAACACATGCCCTGTTTTTTGCCCCAACTTTCAAACACGTTTGGGTTGATTTGGGAATTTGGCATGTCCTTAAAAAATATAAACATTGGCCAACTTTTTAGTTATTACTTGAGTTAGAGCGCCAAAAACACATTATCCATTTTGAGGAGATCATTATGGTAGCATGGGCGATCTGGATGGAGCGATGCAACCAGAATCATAATACGAAAGGCGAGATACCGGTACAAAATTATCTACAAAATTTTTTTGCTAGGTGGGCGCTCCAATATCTGTCGAATTTTCAGGCTAAGAATAGAGTGGAAGTACGGAGGGATATCCCATCTTCATATCATACGGAGTATGGTTACTGCTTGTTGTTGGTGGATGTTACGTTTTATCCCCTACAACGTTTTTTTACCATTGGATATGTTGTGAAATTGAGAGATGGGGTGCCTATTTGTACAGGATCAAACCGCATTGATAATATGGGCTCGATATTGGAAGCTAAGTTATTGACTATTATAAAGGGGATTGAGCGATGTGTGGACCTTCAGATCTACAAGGTTAGTATCTTTACGGATTCTAGTTGTGCAGAAAAGGTTGTTTGTAATGTTACAACATTCCCGGGCCGAGAGGATAATATTGTTGATGACATTCGAAGCCACTTGAGTTTCTTCATAGTGTGGGAAGTCCGTCAAATATCAAGGCTTTTTAATGAACTAGCTCATGCGCTAGCACAATCAGTTGGTAACTCTCCACTTCCTCAAGACTGAACTAGAGCAGATTTTCTGACTTGTATTCAGGATCATTGTTAAATTTCTTCACTACTCTTTAGACTGATTCTGGTCTTTGTCCACAAAAAAAAAAAAAAAAAAACTTTCAACTATGTGACCCTCACACAACTGTATCTATAATTGGCCATGTTTCAAGATAAGGCTCGTCTGGGCAAACACTAAAAAATATTAGTATTTAAATATCTAGAAGTGACATCATTTTCCTACCAATAATTCCATAATTCAAGATGTATATCAAACAATAATCCAAGGTAACATGCATCAAAAATTTGGCAACACAACAATATATAAAACCTAGAAAAGTATTGGGAATAGTATCCACTGAGTTTAGTGACTTTAATTGGTATTCAAGGCCAGACATAGTGTTATTGCTTGATGAATTTTAATTCGATAGTATACATATAATTAGTAAAGGTAGTACCTCGAGACCAAGATTGGGTGTGAGATTTGGTTGCAAAACTTTATATTTGTCGGTTGAAGCAAGATCAAGCATCTGAACCAACTTATCTACACCTCTTGCTGATGTTCAGTTTGTTGCGTTGAAGAAGGGAGATTGCTAAAAGATGGAAAGTGGAACTCTATCCCATCCTCCACAAAAGGAAGTACATTGAAATAAAATGAATTTGAGATTCTCTACAAAGTTTATAAAGTATCAAAAGCAAATTCAAATCACATGTAATAGAAAATGAATTGTTACTTTCAGCAGTTACTTACAACATTGTCTTTCTCGGATACATAAGGAGTCAAAACCCCTAAAACAACTTTGTCTGTCCTTGTCTCCACACACAACATATTATAGCTACTTTGTTCATTTCTTTCATTGCTCTTGCTAATGCTGAAATCGCAAGAATGACCCTTGTATTTCAATGAAGAGGTTTGTATCTTTCATATAATAATGTTTGAGAAAATGGTTATTGAAAGTTAAACAACAAACTCTTTAATTAATCATTCAGAATTAACAAATACAAAAATATATGGGTTCCTGCAAAAAGCCCCTCAATTTTACCTCATTATATTTGAAGCATCTATAAAGCCAAGAGCAACACCCTTCTCTGGTTTGAATTTCAAAGCATCCAACTCAGTAGATGATATAGGTACTACTTAAGGACCATAGATGTAGCATTTGATCCTTTGTTATGGTGGTACAACTATATTAGGATTTTCAACACTTTTGTATTCATAATCAACCTTAATTTCATGTGTCGCAAATTTATCTATCGGAGGTGCTTTATCAGAATACTTTTAAAGTGGGGCATCTCTCTTCAGATGTTTTCTTGTAGACCCATACCTTTTATCAAACACAAACAAAAGAGGGGGAGAGGCGAAGAGATGCATCGGCAGGGGCGGACCTAGGATTCCTAGTTAGGAGGGGTTGTTTTATTTTTTGGTGATCAGATTTCTTAGATAATTGAAAAAAAAAAGACCACTCAAATTATGAAACAATTAGTATATTATTTATTTATTTTGTTTTATGTTATTTAAAATTAAAGAAATTAAACTATTAATCCATTTTTTAAGGGTTAAGTATTTTTACTTATATAATACTACTAAATGAGTTAATTGCATACATGTTTTAAAAACACTAAAGTAATAACAAAAGTGGTCTTTTTTTATCAATAATAGTCTCAAACATGAAAAAAAAAATATAATTATTTCGAAAATAGTTATATAATTAAAATACATACAAAATAATCATTTTTATATATTAGTACCAAAAGTAAATAACATTTTTCAGCTGACTTTTACAATAAAACTATTACTAAAATAATTTATTAAATTAATTTATCATTAAATCTACTTAATTTAAAGAAAATTAAAAAGTAAAAAATTAATATATACTATATGGGGTAGGGGTGGGTTGGGGGTGGGGCAGGCCCCCCTGGGGTTATACGTGGGTTCACCCATGTGCATTGGGGAGAGAGGCGATAGACGGAGCAGCAAAAACCATAATCCATAAAAGAACCGACTGGAAAAACTATGTAACTTTGGGAATACAAACTTGGATTTCCAATTCATATTTGGAGCAAACGTCGTTGTACATATCAGATTATGAGTTGAAACGAAGTGGAGTAATGAAATGACACACGTAATTGGATTATTCTTAAAATAACATGTAGACAAAATGATTCTTAGAGAGACACCTAAATATAAATGAACTCCCTATTAGTAATATAGGGAATTTTTGCATGCTTCACATATTATTATTATTTTTTTTCTTTTTGTTCAACATAATTGTTTACTTTTCATCTAATGAAATTTTATATATGCACGTAGGGCACCAGAATTCAAGAAAATTGTACTAAAGTACCTAATAAAATGATATGAAAATATTGTCTGAGAAGGGGTCTTTTATGATTTATATAACTTTGGGGGGTTGAAAATCGTCTAGGACATATATTGACTACCACACCCTTACAAACTTACTTTCCATAACCACATAGAATTGAGGAAGTCTTCTCCATTTCAGTCGACGCCACCTCATTTCGCTTTTATTTTCTTTGATGATAAAGTCGCAATCTAACAATAATGACAGAATTGTCGCGAGGTGACCAACATACCAAAATCTTTATTATCGCAGAACTCAAAAACTTATGCTCACAATTGTTGTTACTATATTCAGTTTGTTTATATTATTTTTCATTATAATGTTACATTACTTTTTGTTGGGATATCGATATCCCTTATGTTTTGTTTTGATAAACCAAATCTACTTGTAATAGGATAAGTTGTATTATATAGACAACTTCATTATTCATCTTGTAATAGATAGGTTTTGGTCAGCATCAGTCGAGGGGGAACCTAGCTGATGTAGTGGAGAAGACATGTCAATGCTAAAAATTATAAGAGTAGAAGACCTCCATAAGAAGACCTCCAGTAGATGACCTCCACCAGATGAGGTACACCAGAAGAGGTCCATCAGAAGACCTGATCAGAAGATATCCAACAGATACCCATCAGAAGATGCTCACCAGCAGATACCCATCAACTGAGGTACCAGCTACCAGATGAGGTAATCCGTTGTGGAAAATCAGATGTAGAATATCAACTGATATAGATTTGTTAGACAACAACTATACAAGCTTATGTGGACCAATGAAAATGCCACAACAGACGTACGAATCTGACATAAAAGCTGTAGAATCTTTAAAGTTAAAGATACACTGAATATTAAATGGAAATGTAATATTCAGAGTATCAAATCAAAAGATTGTTTTTCCTAAAATAGTGGGATTTGATTATCATCATCCAACGATAATATTTCAAATCCACACTATATATATGGACTCATTATCATAACTCACATGTGTGTAAGAGATGCAAAGGTGGAGAAAATGTGCTTAAGTGTTCATCTTCAAGAACAGCTCAAGAGAACTTCAATGAAGAATCAACACGCATCATCTTCCAAGTGAGTGAGCTCATCTAAGCCATCATTGTCATATATATACATCCAAATTTTAGAAAGAAATTCTCAATCCTAGCATGAGCCTAAAATAGATTGTAAGGGAATTTCCCATCCTACTCGAATCCTCCTTCTATCCTAAACCCTTAGAAGTTAGGTCAAGTTTCTCACACTAAGAACATCAAAGTTACCACTATAACAGTATTTGTTCTCCCGATAACATTTAGATCCGTATACACCAACGCGAGTGTATCTTGATCAAAAGTCTTCTCTTGAGACTATAAAGTTAGCAAAACGTCTTCTCTTGGGACGTTAAAGTTAGCAAGCAATTTAATATCACGATTGAGACCGTAAGAGTGGATGTACGACAAGTTGCTTCGAACCACTATAAATCACTATGTTATTTACTGTTTTAGCATGCATCCTTCATATCGCATAACATGTTTTAAAGAACGTTTTTGTATCAGCTGATACCAAATCAGCCGATACGCTCTTATTTACTCGCTAGTCATAGAAGAGCTATGACTCTTGACGAGCTCGTCGTTCTGAGTCCAAAAATATATTATGGAGAAAAATCTGACACCGGAGTCAAGAGTTCGGTCTGTTTTAAGAAGTCATATGTATCAGTTGACATCAAGTCACCTGATCATACATGAAATTATTTACAAAGGTTTTTATTAACATGTAGATAAATATAATGTTTAAAAATGGGCACACTACAATTCTGCACGCTTCTCCATCAAATGATACAATCAGCAGACTAATTAGTTATAGACTCCTAACGAATCAGCTGACCAAGTCATTTGATGGAGATAGACGTTTTATTACACTCTCAAAACACTCGTCTGATTCATACCCCCTAGGTAGGGACCATCACTTTTTTTTTAGATATAATGACGTTCGTCAGGGGCGAAGGGAGAATAGAACATGGGGTACAGTTATACCCCCAATTTGAATATATATATATATATATATGTTTATATATATTTTTTTTTTTAATTTAAGGGAAAAAAAAGTTAATTGTAAGAGGTCACTAATATACAAATTTAATTATTTCTTTTAGTGGTCTGAGGCACAAAAGAAAGCCCAAAACTTTAAAATACAGCTACTTAGTATGTACAATTAAGCATATTACTCTCTTTCTCCATTCTACTCTATTATGAGTTGATGTGGATCAACTTGCTTTGGGCTTCTTGGATCGTTGGGACCGACGCAAGAAGGCCTTGGCCCGGGGTCCCCTGTTTTGAAAGATTTGCTACTGATTTTTATTTCCTTGTTTCATAATCTGCATTTATTTTGGTTTCCTAATTTTCAACAATTATGATATTTCCTTAAAACTAGACAATAATTTCCATTGATGAGAACTATTTAAACATTCCTGAGGGTTTCTTGGTACGCAGTTTTTTGTTGAATATTATTTTAGACTTAAGAGTTTTCTCTCCTTTGCAATTTAACGACATACATTTGTTATCAATGTCTATTGCTTGTTTCATTATTGTCAATTATATCCCGTTGTGAATCATCTGGTATCAAGTTCAGGTCGATCAACGGAGATGCCACCACGTAATCAACGCAATCAACGGAATTCCCCTCTTGATGAAGTGTTCCACCGTGACGACGTTGCCCAATTGCGTCGGCAAGTGGAGCATCTTAATGCCCAACTCGCTGTCTTGCAGGCTAACCAACAAAACACTGCTGCTTCCACTGCATCTAACGGTTCCGCCGATGAGGAGGCAGATCTGAATCCGTTCGGCGCCCACCGACCACCACCCCCTGTTCGCAACCCTCTGCCCCACTGTGAAAATCGTCGATGGGAGATGGGATGCGTGTGGAAATTCCCAAATTTGCTGGTGAATTACGCCGGGATGATTTTATGGATTGGCTGTCTACCGTTGAAGAGATAATGGATTTTAAGGAGGTACCCCCTACTTCTCGCGTTCCATTGATTATAACTCGGCTACGTAATCGTGCCCAAGCCTGGTGGCAACAGTTGAAAAGCCACCGCCAGCGTTTTGGCAAGTCAAAGATTGTTACATGGGAAAAGATTCGTAAACACATGAGGGCTGAATTTGTCCCTTACAATTATGAGAAGGATTTGTACCAACGCCTACAACACTTGTGTCAGGGCCAGAAATCAGTCGAAGAGTATACTGGGGAATTTTATGCCCTTCTGGCTAGGAATGAATTATCTGAGACGCCCACTCAACTGGTCGCTCGTTACATTGGCGGCCTACGACTTCCTATCCAGGACCTCCTGAATATGTGTGATCCATATACTGTGTCGGAAGCTCATCAATGTGCTGCTCAAGCGGAGAAACAGTTAGCACACCGCCCCCCCCCCTCCGACTGCTCGTCCCTCTCCAACACACGGGGCAGGTCCATCTCGCCCTGGTAGTGCCTTTCCCCGTCCCGACACCTCTGCCCCACGCGTGACTAACTCGACAGGCACTGGTCGCGGCCCTCTGTTCAAGTGTTTTAATTGTGGGGAGATGGGGCATCGCATGTCTGAATGTCGCCAACCATTGAATCGTACACTTGCAGCCTTTGATCAATTAACCGCTGGTGATTTTGCTGCAGAGACTGAAGATTCCACTGAGGATATATGAGAGATTGTTGAAGGTGATGAAGGTCCCCTACTCATGATGCGTCGGACGTTCCTTAGTCCACGAGCCCCTCCCGATGATTGGTTACGTACTTCGGTGTTCCAATCGACCTCCACTATATCCAGTACGATATGTTCATTTATCATTGGTTCGGGTAGTTGTGGAATGTTATATCTGAATCTGCTATTGATAAATTGGGGGTCAATACTGAAACTCATCCACGTCCCTATAAATTGTCTTGGTTGAGTTGTGGTACTGATATTTTAGTGTCTAGTCGTGCTTTGATTTCTGTCACTATTCGGTCAACGTATTCTGATGACATTCTTTGCGATGTGGTGCCCATTGACGCTTGCCACCTCCTTTTGGGGCGTCCCTGGCAGTTTGATCGATCGACTTTTTTTCATGATGGCAAGAATATTACTTATTCTTTTCTCTTCAAGGGGAAGAAAATTGTTCTTATGCCCAAACGCGACAAGTTAACACAAGTGTCAGATAAACCAGTATCTTTGTTGAATCGGAAGTTGTTTGAATCCGCCATGGCTAACTCTGGGGTTATGTATTTATTGTGTGCGACCCTATCCTCTTCAAACCCTATCGTGCCTCCTATAGTTCTAGAGATTTTAGACAATTTTGTGGATGTTTTCCCTTCTGATCTTCCAGACAGTTTGCCTCCTCTCCGCATAATTCAGCACCGTATTGATTTAGTTACAGGTGTTGCTCTCCCGAATAGACCCCACTATCGGATGAGCCTAGCAAAACATGAAGAACTTCGTCGTCAGGTTGAGGCTTTACTTTATAAGGGTCATATCAGTGAGAGTCTCAGTCCATGTGTAGTGCCTGCCCTTTTAACCCCTAAAAAGGATGGCTCGTGGAGGATGTGTGTTGACAACCGTGCAATTAATAAGATTACAGTCCGCTATAGGTTCCCGATCCCTCGCTTGGATTACCTTTTGGACCAATTACATGGTGTTTCATATTTTACAAAACTTGATCTTAAAAGCGGCTATCATCAAATACGTGTTCGCCCAGGTGACGAATGAAAAATTACATTCAAGACAAGGGAAGGCCTATACGAGTGGTTGGTTATGCCTTTCGGGTTGTCGAATGCGCCAAAAACCTTCATGCACATCATGAACCAAACCTTGAGGTCATTTATTGGTAAATTTGTTGTTGTGTATTTTGATGATATCTTAATATATAGCCCCACTGTTGATTTGCATTTGCAGCACTTGCGAGATGTTTTGGAGGTTCTACATAAGGAAAAACTCTTTTCTACGCTCCCTAAATGTGTGTTTTGTGCGACTATTGTCCATTTCTTGGGGTATGTTATTTCTGCAAGTGGCCTTGCCGCTGACCCAGCCAAAGTCGAAGCAATCAAGAGTTGGCCTACCCCCCAATCCATCACTGATGTTCAAAGCTTTCACGGTCTAGCTTCATTTTACAGGCGTTTCATACCTCACTTTAGTGGCATCATGGCACCGATGACCAATTGTATGTAGGGTTTGAAGTTTAATTTGTCATCTTTTGCTCAGTTGGCATTTGAAGACATTAAGGGGTGGCTCACCACCACGCCAATTCTTAACCTTCCAGATTTTCTACAACCATTTGAGTTGCATTGTGACTCTTCTAAAATGGGTGTTGGAGCAGTTCTTAGTCAAGGCGGCAAACCCATAGCCTACTTCAGTGAAAAGCTTAAGGGGCCCAAAACACGCTTTAGCACCTACAATGTGGAATTACTTGTGATTGTGCATGCCAAAAAGTATTGGCGCCATTATTTATTCCATAGAGAATTCATCTTATTTACTGATCATGATGCATTGCGCCATATTGGGAGCCAAGATAAAATCTCCTCTCGTCATTCATCCTGGCATGTATATTTGCAACAATTTACTTTTGTTATCAAACATAAACCAGGGGTAACCAACCGCGTGGCTGATGCTTTGAGTCACCGTCACACGCTGCTCACAGAGATGAGGACTCGAGTGTCGGGATTCAATATGCTTCCAGATTCATATGTCTCTGACCCGTTCTTTTCGGTTATCATTCAGAAAATTCAGCAAGGTGAACGCGTGGATTATTTAATGGTTGATGGGTTTTTTTGGGGTCTCACTTGTGTATTCCAAAGGGGAGTTTACGTCTCCTAATCTTGGAGGAGCTGCATAATTCGGGCCATGTTGGACAGGAGCGCACGTTCCAGCTTATTGCCAAATCTTATTTTTTTGCCTTCGTTACGTCAGGATGTGAACCGTTTTGTCTCTCGATGCAGAACTTGTCGTGTTTCGAAAGGACAGTCCTCAAATGTTGGCCTCTATTTGCCTCTACCTATCCCCACACAGCCTTAGACCGATGTTAGTATGGATTTTGTTGTGGGGTTGCCCCGTATTTAGAGGGGTAATGACTCCATCTTTGTTGTCGTGAATCGGTTCTAAAAAATGGTTCACTTCCTGGCTTGCAAGAAGACTACGGATGCAGTTGCAGTGGCTCAGTTGTATTTTCAACATATTTATCGCTTGCATGGTCTCCCCTCCACTATTGTTTCCGATCGTGATACACGATTTTAAGCCATTTTTGGCGAAGTTTATGGTGCATGGTGAATACTTCCCTTAACTTTAGTTCCGCATACCATCCCCAAACCGATGGCCAAATAGAAGTTGTTAATCGATCGTTGGGTAGCTTGCTTCGTACTCTTGTGGGTGAGCACGTAAAGTCATGGGATTCGAAATTATCTCCTACCGAGTTCGCACACAATAAGGCAGTCAATCGCTCTACTGGTTTTGCACCCTTTGAGGTTATCTATGGTTTCACTCCCCGTGGCCCATTGGATTTCCTTCCCCTGCCAGATTCGGTATGTCCCCATGGTACGACTGATTCACGTGTTATGCAACACTAGAATATACGACCGCAAGTATACGTCGTCTATCGTAGCGTGATAAGCACGAGGTCGATCCCACGAGAAGGTATAGCGTAAAAGTTTATTTTGTTAACGAAATTCTATTTAGACGCGATCGTTTAAGTGAATGTAGATTGCCCTAAGATTGCCTACCAAATTGTCACGAGTAAACAATGAAAAGAGTAATGAAGAAATCGATCAACTAACATGCAAATCAAGAAACGAAAGTAAAACGAATGAAAACTCAAAGAGAGAAGGTGGGTTCCAAGGCAATTGTAACACTTAGATATCCGTTTATGAATTGTAACTCGTTCAAATGGCAATTAAGGTTGTCTTCATATAGGGTGATCACAAAACAAGAATTAATCAATCTCTCGATACAACTAATCCAAAGGAGCATGCAACATAGGTTCGTATTTCTACATCACAAACGTCACACCGCCTAAAATAGCCCCTAAGATCATTCAATTCCCTCTCCGATAACTAACCCTCTCTCGAGATCATAATAATATCGGGTTGCATGCTTGCATACGATTAATGGAATAAATCTTTCAATATTATCCCAATTAACAATGAATTAAGCAAATCATCATGGCCAATAACAACATGCTTCCAAAGAATAATTAAGCATACAAATAGGAGACAAACACCAATTAAAGCAAGAAATTAGTTCATAAACTTCAATCCAAATATTTACAATGCCTTAAAACCACAAATGTTCTAGCCAATCAACCACATAATCCAATTACAAGGAAAACTAAGATCAAAGCAATAAAAAGTGAAAGGAAAAGAAATCTTAGGCTATTGTATGTTGAGGAATCAAATTCTCAAGCTAATGGTGGCCTCCTTGCATGAATTGATGGAGAATTGAAGAAGTGGATGATGAAAACCTCCAAATGTGTGTGATTGTGTGTGTGAATGCTTGAGGGAGAGGTAAGATCAGATTGAATTCAAGAAGTGAGGTATTTATAGTGTTAGGGTAGGGTTTGGGTGTGAGAATTGCAAGTTGTTCCCTTGAAAATGGAGAAAATACAAGTTTGGCACCGAAATTGAGGTGGCCCGGCCGGGTGGGAAAGTGGCCCGGTCGGGCGGAGGTCTTGGTCGAGCAAACGAGAAACAGGGGGCGAGTCGCCCGGCCGGGCCAAAACTTCGACTTTGGCACAAAAAATGTGCTCGGCCGCCTGGCCGGGCGAGTGATGCCACCCGGCCGGGCCAATGTTTCATCTTGGCTCCGTCCTTCGTTTTTCGTCCTCCAACTTCGTCCCTCCGTATCTTGAGCTTCCGACCTCCGATCGACTCGATTCTTTTTCCTATTCCACTTCATTTTTCGAGACGAATCCAACCGTGCACTCCTCTTCTTGATCCAGTAAAGTATGGTTGGTTTTTTGCTCCAAATTCCATCGTATTTCCTATAAAATCGACAAAACACAACCTTTCTCTCATTTTGGCTTAAACAATCATATTCAATGCATAAATCAATGAAATCCACATCAAAATACGCTTCACATGTGCCTCTAAAACGTGTAAATTCCACCCGAATCAAACCCCCCAAACTTAAAATGTTGTTTGTCCTCAAACAACTAAGCACTTAAAGCAATGAGGGTGGAATGATCACAATGGAATATTCAATGCAAATCACACATGCAAAGTAGAATATAGTGATATCTCTTTCTCAAAGTGCATTTCTCAATGAAGATCATAGGCTCATTATTGCAATTCACATTCATGAATCAAAGAATGCATAAACACACAACACATTGTGAATGGGAAACATAATCCAAATGCTCAAGTCCTCTACTCACATGATGGAGTGTTTCTCTCAAACACACAAACAAATTAAGGATATTAATGCACTCATCAACCAAGTTATACTATGCAATCACCATATGCTTGCCCAACTTCTACTTTCTACAACACATCAAATGCTCAACAATGTGATCAATAGGACTTAATCAAGGATGTAACATTGGCTCTTTGGATAAGGTAGGATGAATTTAGGAATTTGTGACTCTTCTAGTAGAGGGCGAAGCTTGTTGTTTTACAATTTGTGCTTTTACTTTCAAAGTTTACAAACTCCATCCTCACTTTTCACCTTTCTTTCTTTTTCAAGTATTCATCACCTCATCTTTTGAACCATTTTTCTTTTCAAGCTTTTGGGGCTCTTTGTCCCTCTTTTCTTTTCCCTTGATTTTCTTTTCATCTTTCTCTTTTTCTTTCAACTTTTCCAATTTCTCCTTTCACCAAAGGTAGTCATTCAAACACATGTTTTTCCACTTTGTCTTTTATCCCCCACTAGATGTAGGTATCAAAGGCTCAAAAAGGCTAAGTGATTAACATTGTAGTTTGCTAAGAAAATGAGGAATTAAGCTCAAAGGGGCTAACTACGGAAAATTACTTCGGTTTTAGGAAAATTTTGGCTAAGTAACTCTTTTAGAACAAGATGGCCTATATCACATCACAAAGTTTCACACAATAATGCTTTCAAACAAGAACTTGGGCAAGTTATAGAATTACTAGCAATAACCTAGTCCACTCTCAAATGAACTAAACCGGATTACATGCCCGATTTAAGGCTCAATTCTCACCGGTTTATTCAATAGGGCTCTCACATTCATCAAATGTCCCCAAACAACAACACATCATGCATCCATGCTATCAAAGATCACAAATATGAACACAACATGATACTATATTCCAACACCAATCATGCATACATTCAAAGCAAATAAACATCACCACAACTACTCAACTATGGATTCCAATGATTATTCATGCTCACATTTCACCAAATATCCACTACCCAACATATGATCAAAACCAACTTAAGCAATATAAGCATGTGAAAGCCAAGTGTGCGCCGGTGCAAAATGTGAAACAAGTAGAATGACAAACCGGTGCAAAGGTAACAACTAGTAAAAAAAAAAAAAAAACTTCCCCAAACTTAGAATTTTACTATGTAAAAATTCTAAGTTTGGGGCTACAAGTTGTTACCTCCCTCCTTGCACATCCAATGCTTCTTCAAAGGTCACCATTGCAACACTTGCTTCCCCTCTCCAAAGTTGGTTTTTCTTCCTTCTTCATTCTCCAAGATATGATGTCCATAGTGCTCTTCATCCATACCTACAAAATAAACCAAGCTATCAAAACTACTAACGCAATAAAAATATGAAAGCAATAAAACCTTGGGTTGCCTCCCAAGAAGCGCTATTTTTAACGTCCTATGCTGGACGGTTCTTCCTTGAGGGGAATATCAAGTCACTCCCTTATCATGCTTGTTCTGGACCTTCTTTGCCCAACCGACTTTCTTAAGTCCATGGAAACACCCATTTGCTAGCCCATCCGGATCTTCAATCATGTCAAAAGAAGTTGACGCTTCATTCACTCCCAAGCTTGCATAAGTATCTTTTCTTGATTTGGGGGAGTTTTTAAAGAAAACTCCCCCAAACTTGGCCTTCTTGCCCATCTTCAACTCATTCTCTTCCACTTGGGGGTCCTCTTTCACAAAATTGACCTTCAAATCTTCTCCTACCTCCTCTTTCATGGGCATTGGAGGGTGATCTCCCTTGGGGCTCTCATTTTCCCTATCTTCATCATTCCGGAGTTTGATAGTTCTATACATGTCAATCGTAACTATCTCTTGGTTCATTCGAAGCTCCAACTCTCCATTCCTCATATCAATTATGGCCCCTCCGATAGCCAAAAATGGCCTTCCCAATATCAATGGAATGTTTTTGTCTTCCTCCATATCCAAAACCCCAAAGTCTACCGGAAAGAGAAACTTGTCGATTTTGACCAATACATCCTCCGCTATACCCAAAGGGTATGTCATAGACCTATCCGCCAATTGGAGGTTCATTGTGGTTGGTGTGAGCTCTCCTAAACCAAGTGATTTGAAGAGTGATAATGGCATGAGGTTTATGCTTGCTCCCGAATCACATAGGGCTCTTAATGTACCTCCATCTCCAATGGTGCATGACAAAGTGAAGGATCCGGGATCCCTAAGCTTTGGAGGTAGCTTAGCTTGAATTATGGAGCTACATTGTTCGGTTAAGTGCACCGTCTCATACGCCTCCATTTCCCTCTTGTTTGACATTATTTCCTTCAAAAACTTGAAGTAATGTGGTATTTGTTCAAGAGCTTCGGTGAAAGGGATATTGATATGGAGCTTCTTGAACATCTCCGCAAACTTGGCAAACTTGCTATCCAAGCTCTTCTTCTTCATCCTTTGAGGATATGGGAGAGACACTACATTCTTGCCTTTGTGTTGTGGAGAGATTGCCTCCCCACTCTTCTTCTCCCTTTTTTTCTCGTCTTTCTCTTCTTGCTTCTCTTTCACTTGGCCATCTCCTTTGTCAACACCCTCGGGTGCCATTACCACTTCCTCCTATAATGGCATCTTGGGCCCTTCGTAGCTTGTCCCACTTCTTAACCTTATTGCTTTGCATTGCTCCTTGGGATTTAGCTCCGTGTTAGAGGGGAATTGGCCCAGAACGTGTTGCTTTCCAATGATGTTGGCAAGTTGGTCTATTTGCTTTTCCATAGCTTTCATATGGGTAGTCATATCCTTGATCATTTCACCATGCTCATCAAGTCTTTGCCAAGTCTTGGTCATGTAACTCTTTGTTTCACCCATGAAAGCACCGAACATGTCTTCCAATGACAGTTTTGATGAAGACTCCACAATTGCTCCATCTCTCACATTGAAATTCAGAGGTGGTATGATGGCATTCCTTGTATTTGCATAGGAAAAATTCTCATGTTGCCTCAACCCGGGGTGGTATTGATTCAGATTGGGAGGGTTTTGCCTTTCATTCCAACCTCTTTCTCGAAAATGTCGATCCCTTTGATTGTTCATGTAGTGGGCTTCTTCGTATTGATCATCACTCGGTCCCACTAATGACTTGGCCGCCATCATCGAAGTCAATTTATCCATCTTGTTGGATAGAATAGCAAAATCTTCCGATTCTCGAGTGGAAGCAACTCTCCGAGTTTGCCTTCTCTCGGATGGCCATTGGTTCCCATTCTTTGCCATCTCCTCTAATAACACATAGCCCTCTTCCGTTGTCTTCCCCAACAAAGAACCTCCACCGGCCGAAGCATCTACCATCCCTCTCGTACGGTGATCCATACCGTTGTAGAAGTAGCATATTAATTGGTCTCTTAAAAAACCATGTTGAGGGCAACTTCTAATGAGTTCTTTGAAACGCTCCCATGCTTCGGCCAATGACTCATCATCATCTTGCATAAATGAAGATATCTCCCCTCGGATTTGGATAGTCTTGCTCGGAGGGAAATACTTCATTAGGAATGCATCAACAAGGTCGGCCCAATTTTCAATCGTCCTTAGATCAAGAGACATGTACCATTGTTTTGCACGATCACGGAGGGAGAATGGAAACAATTGGAGACGAATGTAGTCTTGAGGGACTCGGTTTATCTTCACCGTCCCACTTATCTCTAGAAATTGAGATAAATGGAGGTTAGGATCCTCCTTCGACAACCCTCCGAATTGGTTGTTTTGGACCACCATGATCAAGGCCGGTTTGAGCTCAAAGTTATGAGCGTCTACGGGTTCCCTACCCGCTCCTCCATAGGATCTTGGGATAGGACGGAAGTGGTCTCTCAAGACTCTTTGTGGTTCCTCATCCTCCCTTCGCCTATTATCTCTTTCCACACCAACATCTTCTCTAACTCTCTGGCGAAAGTTATCCCTTAACACTCCTTGAGATCGGTTACCTCCATTCCCGTTTGGTTCCTCAACTCCTTCCACCCCTTGATTCTCAAATTCCTCCTCAACTTCTTCTACAATCGGATTTTCCTTTCGATTCATTCTTTCCAACTCGATTCTTCTCCTTTCGGCGTTCCTTCTTCGACAATTGGCTTTGATCTCCGGATCTAAGGGTAACACTTCTTGTTGGTTCCTCCTAGATCGTGTGATCATAAACCATGCATGTCTATCAAAAGAGCAAACGAGAGTGAGAATTGCAAATAAGATCAAGATAACAAACACAAATATTTTTAGATTTTTGCAAATAAAGAAAGCAAGTAAAATGTATAAACTAAAACTCTATTAACCTACACTCTAGAGCTATAAAACCTCCCCGGAAACGACGCCATAAAATTGATTCACGTGTTATGCAACACTAGAATATACGACCGTAAGTATACGGCGTCTATCGTAGCGTGATAAGCACGAGGTCGATCCCACGAGAAGGTATAGCGTAAAAGTTTATTTTATTAACGGAATTCTATTTAGACGCGATCGATTAAGTGAATGTAGATTACCCTAAGATTTCCTACCAAATTGTCACGAGTAAACAATGAAAAGAGTAATGAAGAAATCGATCAACTAGCATGCAAATCAAGAAACGAAAGTAAAACGAATGAAAACTCAAAGAGAGAAGGTGGGTTCCAAGGCAATTGTAACACTTAGATATCCATTTATGAATTGTAACTCGTTCAAATGGCCATTAAGGTTGTCTTCATATAGGGTGATCACAAAAGAAGAATTAATCAATCTCTCGATACAACTAATCCAAAGGAGCATGCAACATAGGTTCGTATTTCTACATCACAAACGTCACACCGCCTAAAATAGCCCCTAAGATCATTCAATTCCCTCTTCGATAACTAATCTTCTCTCGAGATCATAATAATATCGGGTTGCATGCTTGCATACGATTAATGGAATAAATCTTTCAATATTATCCCAATTAACAATGAATTAAGCAAATCATCATGGCCAATAACAACATGCTTCCAAAGAATAATTAAGCATACAAATAGGAGACAAACACCAATTAAAGCAAGAAATTAGTTCATAAACTTCAATCCAAATATTTACAATGCCTTAGAACCACAAATGTTCTAGCCAATCAACCACATAATCCAATTACAAGGAAAACTAAGATCAAAGCAATAAAAAGTGAAAGGAAGAGAAAGCTTAGGCTATTGTATGGTGAGGAATCAAATTCCCAAGCTAATGGTGGCCTCCTTGCATGAATTGATGGAGAATTGAAGAAGTGGATGATGAAAACCTCCAAGTGTGTGTGATTGTGTGTGGGAGAGGTAAGATCAGATTGAATTCAAGAAGTGAGGTATTTATAGTGTTAGGGCAGGGTTTGGGTGTGAGAATTACAAGTTGGTCCCTTGAAAATGGAGAAAATACAAGTTTGGCACCGAAATTGAGGTGGCCCGGCCGGGTGGGAAAGTGGCTCGGTCGGGCGGAGGTCTTGGTCGAACAAACGAGAAACAGGGGGCGAGTCGCCCGGCCGGGCGAGTGGTGCCGCCCGGCCGGGCCAAAACTTCGATTTTGGAGGGGTGTGTTGGCCTGTTCAGCCGCCCGGCCGGGCGAGTGGTGCCGCCCGGCCAGGCCAAAACTTCGACTTTGGCACAAAAAATGTGCTCAGCCGCCCGGCCGGGCGAGTGATGCCACCCGGCCGGGCCAATGTTTTGTCTTGGCTCCGTCCTTCGTTTTTCGTCCTCTAACTTCGTCCCTCCGTATCTTGAGCTTCCGACCTCCGATCGACTCGATTCTTTTTGCTATTCCACTTCATTTTTCGAGACGAATCCAACCGTGCACTCCTCTTCTTGATCAAGTAAAGTATGGTTGGTGTTTTGCTCCAAATTCCATCGTATTTCCTATAAAATCGACAAACACAACCTTTCTCTCATTTTGGCTTAAACAATCATATTCAATGCATAAATTAATGAAATCCACATCAAAATACGCTTCACATGTGCCTCTAAAACGTGTATATTCCTCCCGAATCAACGACGCAGGATATGGTGGTTGAAATTCAGCGAATTCATCAAACAGTACATGCAAACCTGCTTACGGCCAGTCAGAAGTACAAGAGCCGTGTGGACCGAGGTCTAAGAGAGGTGATTTTTTATGTAGGAGACTTCGTTTAGGTGATCTTGACCAAGGATCGTTTCCCGCCTCACACTTATAATAAACTTGCTGCTCGTAAGATTGGTCCGGTGGAGGTCCTTGAACGCATTAGTCCTAATGCATATCGTCTTGCTTTGCCCAGCCACATTTGCACCTCGGATGTGTTCAATGTGAAACATTTACTACCATATTATAGTGATTCCTCGGAAGACGACGACCCTCTAGATTCGAGGATGAATGTTCCTAACCAAGGGGGAGATGATGTGGATCAACTTGCTTTGGGCTTCTTGGATCGTTGGGACCGACGCAAGAAGGCCTTGGCCCGGGGTCCCCTGTTTTGAAAGATTTGCTGCTGATTTTTATTTCCTTGTTTCGTAATCTGCATTTATTTTGTTTCCTAATTTTCTGCAATTATGATATTTCCTTAAAACTTGACAATAATTTACATTGATGAGAACTATTTAAACATTCCTGAGGGTTTCTTTGTACGCAGTTTTTTGCTGAATATTATCTTAGACTTGAGAGTTTTCTCTCCTTTGCAATTTGACGGCATACATTTGTTATCAACGTCTATTGCTTGTTTCATTATTGTCAATTATATCCCGCTGTGCATCATGAGGTAAGTAAATCTATAAATTTAATTTATATTTTATTAAATATATTTATTTTATACTAGCTTATTATTTATTTTGGTTATTGTGTTTAATTTATGAATGAATTTATTTGAGTCTACTATAACTTATAAGTTATGAAGTAGAGTTTATATAATAATGGTTAATTTACTACAGTATATTAGAAATAAGTTATGAATTAGCAATTAGGGTTTGTATTATAATTGCAAATTTTCTACATTATGCTAAATTAATTTAGTTTAAAACTTGAAATAGACAATTATTTGAATTGTTTTAATTCAATTAGGAAATGACGAAAGATAAACTTATGTCAAACAAGCTCAGACAATGAGAAAACAATCTGATCTTCGAGAATTTAAGTTTTCTCGAATCGTATGCATAACTTTTATTGTTAAATAATATTTTACTTAATATTTTTCGTACCCCAAATTTGAAATGATGAATTCGCCACTTGCGTTCTTTGTTGATATTTTTTATGCGGACACCATTAGTGTACGGTAAGATGACAAGAAGACTAGACATTGAACTTCAAGATAAATTGTAGAATTAATTTAAAAGTAAAAATCACATTATCATTATTGTTACAACGGTGAGATGACAAAAAACATATTATCATTACTGTTACAAACATGGATTGCACATTGTGGGAGGGACATTATGAGCAATTGCTCAAATACAAAAGTGATCACCCGTATGAGTTTTTTTTTTTTTTTTTTTTTTTTTTTTTTTGAGATATCAAACATATATCACAAGGGATACAACATCGAAGATAAATAATAATGTTAAGCACAAAGTTCCCGAATACGATGAGGAATTTCTTCTCCAACCGAATTATGAAGCATTGAAGAGGTATATTGTATTGAATTATGCAAAAGTCCAGAAATGGTATAAATGATTTATTATTCAAATAAAAGTTTTTCCATCAAATTTTTTTATGTCGGATTAATTCTGATTTTTACGTTTTGAAGGAAAATGCGTGTGCCAATTGTATGTACGCAAGTCGCTTGATAGTCAACAAAGACATCCATAAAGTGCAAGATTTCTTGAAGCAGACATTTATTATATCTTATGTTATTTTAATAAATTCATTTATAATATTATATAATTATTCAATTTCACTCCTATTTTTTCTACTATTTTCAATTAGAGAAAAATAATGTTTCAACTCCAACTAATTCATCTGCTACCCACGGTAGTCGTTCACCTTAGTTCGACCAATTCACAGATGATATGGATGTTAAATGTATTGCACACATTAACGATATTTTTATAATACCTTTTTTTTTTACATTATCAATTTCACATTACTCAAATTACGAAACTCATCTTCTAACATAATATTTTAAAAATTAATGCTACTGTGTGGTTGTGGCAATTGTTGTCAGCATTGCCACTGAGTACAATTGGTTAGGGATGGCAACGGGACGGGTTCAAATTCGGACCCGCATTGAACCCGGTCCGCATGGGCCGGGTACAGACCCGGTTAAGCGGGTATGGAACGGGTCGTGGATTTTGTCAAACCCACCCCGTCTACCCGTACCTGTACCCGCTATATATAAAATATAGTATTATTTAATATATATATTTCAATTTATATTAATGTATATATGTTTGTAAAAATATTTTTTATGTAGTTTTTTTTAGTATAATATGAAATGCTATTTAAACAATTATATATTTAATTTGAATTATATAATATTAAAATAAATATATTGTATACATTAAAATTAATTTAAAATAATAAAAAAAAATTAAACAAGACGGGTAAAATCTAACGGATTTTTAAGCGGGACAGGTCCGGGTATGAGAATTTTTTGATGGGACGGATCCTGGGACAGGGCATACCCATCCCAGACCCGTCCCATTGCCATCCCTATAATTAGTATTACTGAGCTTGCAAAAAAGTGTCATAAAAAAATTACAGATTCGGTCGACAAGTACTCATGTGCAAACTGGGGATTTAATTTTTTTTAGTTCATTATGTTTTCATCATTTTGAAATTGGTCCAGACATTTTCAACTTTTTAATTTTAATTCAATAAGTTTACACAAATTTTGATTTTAGTCCATGTGACCTGGAGTACCAGGTTATTGTCTAAATGTATTTTTCCTTTTCTTTTTATTTTATGTATTATGTCATTACGTGCATGGCTTTAATTATATATATGTATATATATATATATATATATATTTTTTTTTTTTAATATTGTCACAATAAATAATTAAAATCTTGTAAAATAATTATAAAATCACAATAAAGTAATTAAAAGTGTAATTAATTTATTTAAATAAAAAATTAGATTTTAAAAATGCTAATTATTGTATAATCGGATTATTATATAAATAGAAAAAATCATAAATTAATAAATGACATAAATTTCATAAATAAAATAATTATAAAATTAATGGAATAATATAATATTTTGAATACACAATAAAAATTCATGATTTTTTTAAATGCTTTTTTAAAATAATAAAATATAATTTCTAAAATTATAAAAAAAAAAAAAAAAACTTGAGAAAATTGCGGGGAGGGGGAATTAATTATTATTAATAAAAAAAAAAAAAGAGTTTTCATGTGTTTATTTTATGATTTGTAAGATTCAAATTAAAAAAATGTGTTTATTTGGAATTTCTCTCGGTCTTACATGAACTTACATTTCTTATAAATAGTTTTAAAAAAAAGGGATCGAAGTGAAGTCATGTAAGATTCTAAGAAATATATGATTTAAAAATATTACATTTTTAATTAAAATTAACTTATAAATTGTGTGTCCCAGTAAAAAATTAAAATGCATATATATTAATAAATAAAAAAATAGTTATTAAAATGTAGGTTAAATTAAATCGTATGAATGCAGAATAATAGTGGGCAAAATATTTATGGAAAACCATTCAAAGCATTATATTATATAAGCTGATGGCATATTACAATTACAATTACAATGAAGGATAACAAAAATAAAAATAAAGAAAAGAAGATGAAAATTAAAACACACATGGATTCTAAATCCAACACACCAACACAAATTCCCCGACACCCATCCGTTGTTTTTTTTTTTTTTTTTCCATAAATATTAAACAGCGAAATTCGAAAATATTCATCAGAACCATCCAAAGGCGCCGGAGAAACTACTTCGTCCGCCATCAATCGAATTGTCGTACCCAAAATAACCGTCATTGACATTGTACGACGTCGTTGCATCGAAGCTCCGCCTCTGCTCCGCCAGCTCTACATACCTCATGTCATTCACTACTCCGTGCCCCATCTCCGACAGCACGGGCGGTTCCCCCGTGTAGGTAATGTCCGGTGGCAACGGCGGCAGATCGGCGTCAAGCTGCGGCCGGTACTGATTATAACTGTAATCGCTACTACTCACCGCCTGATTCTCAAAATTGACATAATTCTGAGAATTATTAATTCCGGTGATTTGAAATTGATTGGAATTGAGGTCGGTCTGGCCGAAGTAGATTTGCTGCTGCTGCTGCGGCGTCGTATTGTGCGAATCGGGGAAGAGCATGGTGAAATCGGTGCGAGTTTCATCGGGAGAAATGATGGAAGTTACGGATGAGCCAGGCGGCATGTCGGAGTAGACGAAATTGGTGCGCGCTCGGGAGCCGCGCATGGAGCGGGCGGCCCTGTCGTAGGCGAGTGCGGCCTCCTCGGCGGTGTCGAATGTGCCGAGCCAGTGGCGCTCCTTGGTGGTCGGGTCCCTTATCTCGGAGGCGTAACGGCCCCAGGGGCGGCGCCTGACGCCGAGAAACCTGTTGGTGGTGGATGCATCTGCAGCAGCAGCAGCAGTCTGATTGCCCTTTCTTTTGGGCTTTGATGGTGAGGGCAAACCGCTTGCATTTGATTTGTTCATGCTGTTGTAGATGTATAGGCCTGGCTAACTGACTGACAGAGATATTGTTACGATTTGAAAAGTGAGATTTCCTGACAAATGAACAGAAAATGCAGGTATAGGAGTGAGAGAGAGAGAGAGAGAGGTGTAAATTTCAGTTGTTTGTTGCAGCAGAAGTGGCAGAGTTTAAATAAGGAAGGTGCGCTCTCTCTTTCTCTCTCTCTCTCATTTTGTGAAAAATTATTAGAATATTGGATTGAAAGAATTTAGTAATGGAAAGGGGAGAGTGGAACATGGAGGACTAAAAGGTTTAACAAAATTGGATTCATCATCACATGCATCATTATTAGCCATATGCAACATCTCTCAATCCAATGCCATAATCCTAATCAAACATTATTCCTCACATTATTGAATTATGATTTAAATTTATTCTAATGTAAAATAGTGATCTTATTTGAACTGAACTGAGTATTTGAAGTTCAATTATATTGACTGACAAAAAAATGAGTTTGACTCGTTAGTAATTCGAGTATCTAACGAGTTCGAACTCGACTCATTAACAAGTCGAGTCTTAACGAGATGAGCTCACGAACGCTTCAGTTCGTTTAACATCACTATGTGGAAGGTCAAATATTTAATTTGACATATGAGATTTATACAAATTACTTAAAATTCACTTGTATAATATATTCCAACTAATGTATCAATATACACATTTAAAAGTGTAATTTTGGCCATGTAATTTGAATGATAAAATAGGTACTCCAATACTCAATTATACACATTTCAAAGTCTTTTAGCTCCATATATATATTTATGTTATGTGTGGGTCAATGTGAGAAGATTAGATGATGCCCTGGATGTGATCTTTCTTGGCATGTGAGTGTTGATTCTGAAACTAATGATAGGAGGAGGGATTGACCTGAAAAGGGTTATACTAAACTACTCTCTCCCTTTTAAATTATATTTCATTTTCTTTTTGTAGTTGGTAAAATGTTCAAAATATATCTATTTAGTAAATGATGATTATTTTTTTAATTTAAATGTCAAATGAAACTTTTATTCAAAATTTTGAAAGCCTTACAACCACAGAAAATTCAGTCCAAACAAATTCTATTTAAGTTTAGAAGGAAAACAACAATACGAATTTGAAAATCATTCATAAGAAGAATAGCAAAAGTTGGGAGCTTTGAGCCATTTTTAAAGGCAAATTTTGATACAGTCAACAATATTATTGACAAAATGAGATTAAGTATCAACTTAGCCACCTTATCATGCGCCTAAATTGACAAAAAAAATGAAGTGATCAATAAATAATGTTTTATTAATCCGTGTAACAATAAAAAGAAGGTATGAAATATAAAAGAAAAGAAAACATAAAATTATAAGTTCACAAGTCGAGTTAGGGGTCGAAGTGCCGTTAAAACTTACCTGCGAAAATCCTCTTTAGGGATAAAACCCGAAATTAAGAGAAAATGTACACTTTTCTAACAATAACAATGTTTAAAGTAGAATATGATATGATGATGATAATTTGATTAGAAGCTATAAACATGCATCCTCTCCTGAGGTGAGATTACAACTTTTTGCACGTCTTAACTGCATTAACTCATGATTCCTCAATTCAATTCATGAAACTATGTGATTCAATCATCACCTTAATTTGATTAATTGCTCACAATCATTGTCCTCACCTCTCTAATCATTCTTATATATTTATATATATCACCTTTTCATACTCTCTAATCACATATATATGCCTAATTTGCTTATCTTAATCATGCCAGTGGTGCCATTTTTCTTTCATTATATATTACTGAAAATTTATAATCATGACCCGATCCATCAGAGAATCACAATCTAGCAAACACTAATCAAAATCCGTAGTCGTTCTTAAAAAAATTCATTTCATCTAAAACTCTGAACGGTAGAGAAGTTTGAAATCTTTTACTCTCAAACATATTCAAAGGATTTTGTTAACATAATGTCCATAATAATTAAGATATTAAGAACAAGTTTAATTTGTTTAAGACCATGTTATCCCTTTTCAATATATATAGTATATCCTTAAATAATTATTGATTAGGTGAACTAATGATATAGGGGTATATTGGGAAAGCAAATCATGAATCAATCTTAAAATTTACAAAATATCAAATAATTGCAATAAGTCATAACATCAAAATTAAAACATCAAGGATATATAATAAATGTTTGTTTAAGGGCAGATCAATTAAATAATCCCAAGGAGCTGGTCTAGTGGAGTAGCGGTGTACACTTGAGACTTAGGAGCGTGCTTGCTCCTCTCTAAATTTCAGGTCCAAATTCTCTAAGGTGCAAATAATTTCTATAGATCCAGTCCATACAAAGCGCAAAACTCAAACTTTAAACAGGTCCCCACAAGTAGACGGTGGGATTGGTCCCCAAATTAGTTGGTCCTTGGACTGAATTAATACCGAGACTACAAATATATATATATATATACACGTACATGATGCACCCCAAGTTTTGTTTTGTTTTGTTTTAACATCCAATTAAGAAGAATCAGAGAGTTATATATGAAGAAGATTACACATGTCATGATAAATGTAATGTTATCACAAGAAAGCATGTTCAGAAGAAAAAGAGTCCAAAATAGAAACAATATTTTTGTAATAAGAGGGTCCTTGTTAATAGTGGGAATTATAATGGGAATATGATAATCAAAGCCATGTGCATCCAATTTAAGGCAAAATTATGTTCCTCAGCTTTTCCCCTAATCCAAATACCATGTATTGGGATTACTTTGTTTTTTTTTATAAGTTTGAATGTGTAATTATTCATGAGATTAAGGCCTGGATTTTTCTTGGTATCTAAACCAAAACACATAACATAAAACAAGAGAGATCAAAAAGGTTAATTGGGTTCCATGTGAGGAGGCACCTATTCATTGTCTTTTACTTGTAAAAAATAATTGTTGGTACTACCTAACTTCACATAGCCCAGTCATACATTAATACTTTACATGGCTAATTTAATAAATATTTAAATTAATGTATTCACACTAACTACTAACTGTGTGAAGGAATACAAGAAACTAGACAAGAGCATTATAGTTGAACAAGGACAAAGTTAGATGCATGTAAGAACATTTTGAGAACAATGTGGAATCATTCTCCAATAATGGAGTACAATTTTGGACTTGAGGAAGTGAACTATAATATATAATTCTGAAAATTCGTGTTATCTTGTTGTGTTTTGTGTCTATGTGACACAACACAATATCAAACACAATAAGAATGCGTGTCGATACAACAATTTTTGTATCTATGTGACACAACACAATAACAACAAAATAAATACATTTAAAATTGCATTTGAATATATAAAAAATATTGTGTTATTATCGTGTCGTATCAGGTTAATAACAGGCAGCAAGTTATTAACGGATTAATGTGTTAAGTGTTAATTTTATCTTACTTAACGGATCAATACGAACACGACACGATAAGGTCAAACACTAACCCTTAATGTTCACATCGGATTCGTCTCATGCTATCATGTCATGATTGAAATTGTCACTCCTAATAAAAATATATTTATTCAAGAAGGCAATTCCTCCTAGCTTCTAAGCCAAGATTTATGTTGAAATATCGAATGTCGTAAAAACAAAGTAAATATTTTGTGCTGGATTAATATCTGGTTTTTAGTTAAAAAGAAAGACAAGAAATATAAAATAATTGAGAAATTGGAAGTGAGGTACTTTTTCAAGGACAAAAATTCCTGTTGGGGTAGGGTCTTTTCTTTGTGATTCTTGATTTTCAACTCTAGGCATTACTCACCAAAAAATGAGTCAAAACAATCAATTTCAGAACACTAGATTATTGTTTTCAGCCTAAGAATTCACCAGCACGTGGTCTTAAAAGTGTGAATTTCTGCCCAAAATTGCTCATACTGATATTTAAAAGCTTGAAACATGATGCTTATTTCCCAAATTTGGGGAAAAATGTTTCACTTAGTAGTCAAATTTAGTCTTGAGTTTATTCATTTGAAATCTTTAATTCCACAAACAGAATATTTCCATCTTTACAGTACATAAGTCCATAATTTTAAAGTTGTCAAATTTGTGTTCAAATTTGTTCAAACGATGATCAGCGGAAGTAACATCTTCTATTACAGCACCTGCATAAACGACAAATAAACAATGTAAGAAAAAGAGGAATGTGATTAATTGCAGCACATATGTGTGATTAAATGACGATTACAATATGATTTGCATAAATATACGTACTAAAAGATGAGGTGTGTTGATAAAATTTGTTAATTGTAAATGTTTTAGCATAACTATTATTTTTCATATATCAAACTTTAGGGATTACCAAGACATTCAACTATTGAGAAAGTTGATTTTGTAATATTAAAATGTAAATGGAGTTCTTGAATCTTTAATTTTGACTAAATGGTAGTCCCCAATTTTCAAATGTGTGCATGCATGCATGTGCTGGTAAAAGTGTGTATACAACAAGCATTAACTAGGAAGATGCACCTAAATTAGTAGCATCAATAGACACACCCTTGACCATATTATTCAATTTCTCCTAAGATACTATACGCAATCTTTGTCCACTTTCAATTATCTGTATATACATTTTCTATTTACTAATTCCTACTGTACTATTTACCCGGTTAATCGTTTTTCAAATATATATTAATATTTTCTAATTATTATACTCTAGCTGTTTATAAATAAATGTCATTTTATCTCTTGTTTTTGGAATTAAGAAATCGTATGTATATAAGTTTATATTTATATAATTTCTTTATTGAATCCCATTATTTTAGAAGTATTTTCTAAAGTGAGAATGAGAGGGAATTACAGTAATTAACAAATAAGTAAGTTAGAAGTTATTACTCCCTCCGTCCCAACTTAACTTTCACACTTATATGTTCACTCTCTTTTTAAAAAATATTATAATAAATAGAATTTTAAGATATAATTTTATAAAAAAAATGAATAAGTGAGTTAATTTGTGTGTATGTATGTACCATAAAAATAATAACATTAAATATAATATTTTAGATATGGTATGAATAGAGTTTCTAAAGGACCGAAAAAGTAGGTATGAAAGTTAAGTTGGAACGGAGCAAGTAGTATTTTCTAGAGTTAAAAGAATGGTAAAATTGGAAAAAATAGTGCAAAACAATGTTAAAGGACTATATAATTGTGTACAAGAATATAATGTTAACATACCAAGTGTTCATTAAAGTCTTAAATTCACTCTCAAATTCTAGCTTAATAATTTGTTGTACGCAAACACGTACGATATAAAATACCTCCTTGAATTGATTTGATTCATGAAGACGTACGTATTGATTAGGTCACTTATGAATTATGAAGCTACTTCCAAGAATATATATATATTCCTCAAAATAAAAACAGGAGAATGTCTTTGGTTTCATAACAACATTTTAAGATTTAAAACTAGCTACTATAATGTGTATTGCACGAGATGTTCTTAAATGTTAAAAATATATTTTAATAATTAAAAAATCAATATACTTTTATTTACATACCAAATTTATTATTAAAATTATTTTTTACTAACCGCCATTTAATATGGTGCACTAATTTGGGTCCAAAGGTACTGTACCTTTTTTTTTTACATGAAGGTCACGTATTGCACAAGATCTAGATATCTGTCGTAAGAACTATTATTCATATATCATTTCATTTAAACTTTCATTTCATTCAATCATGTCCTAAGTTCGTTATTATATACATAATATAGATGAATTCATATGTAAATTAACAATATTGGGTCTATAATATTCTTAAAATCTTGAAAAGTCGTTGAAAAAACAAAATAAATTATACTCCCCCATTCACAATATCTTTTCCCATTTTTTTTATTTTAATTAAGTAATATAATAAAATAATAGATATATTACAAGTGATGGAATTATAAAAAAAAAAAAATGGTCTCATATAGACTCGAGTTATTATTATTTTTTACATTATTTTCTATAACATGTATGTTAAAAAGTGTAAGTTATTATAACTAAAAAGTGCAACACAATATTACTGAAAAGTGCAATACAATTTTTTTATTAAAAAGTGTAAGTCACTATAATTGAAAAGTGCAACACATTTTTTAATGAAATGTGAAAGTCATTATAACTAAAGTGCAACACAATATTATTAAAAAGTGCACGTCGGTATAACTGAAAAGGGCAACACAATATTTAATGAAAAATGTAAGTTATTATAACTGAAAAGTTCAAGACAATATTACTTAAAAGTGCAAGCTCATATAACTAAAAGGTGCAATATAACATTACCAAAAAAATGTACGTCAATATAAATGAAAATATTATTGAAAATGTATGTCACTATAATTAAAAAGTACAACACAAAAAAAAATTACAAAAAAAAAAAAAAGTCAACGGTCAAGTTCATATATAAACTTGAGTCAGTCCACTCAAAAAAAAAAAAAAAAAAAAAAAAGATGAGTATAAGATAAATTACGATAAAATAATAGATGTAATTAAAAGAGATAAAATAATATACCAAAAATAAAATAAAAATTTATTGTAAAACATCTAAAAAAAAACGAAAAAGCTAAAAAGGTTGAAAAAATATACAATAATTTTTTTTATTTTCAAATTCAAACAAGTGATGTTATGTTAACTTTTTTTTTTACTCAAATCGTTCAAATTGTCCAGTGAATACTTGCAGACTTTTTTTATTGAAATATTCTAAAATTACTTGGATACATTTAATATGGAAATATCCCATAAAATTAATATTCTTTCAACATTATTTTATTTTTAAAATTGTCACTTATTTTTTTTATATATATTTTACTTTATAACTTATAAAATCACCTAAAATCCTCTCATTTATCTTACATCACCGACTACTAAATTTCATATTTTTTTTAAAATTGTGTCGATCAAACTAGACAAGTCTATCTCATAAAAATATACTCCCTCCGTCCCAACTTAATTTTCATATTTACTGTTCATCCTCTTTTTAAAAAATATTATAATAAATAGAATTTTGAGATATACTTTTATAAAAAAATAAATAAGTGAGTTGATTTGTGTGTATGTATGTATTATAAAAATAATAATATTAAATATAATATTTTAAATATTGTATGACCGAAAATGTATATGAAAGTTAAGAAGAAATGGATAGAATATAATTTTTGTCAAACAAGTGATTGACCGGTGGTGATATCATGTAGAAGTAAAAACTGAGAGTGAGAAGTGGGGCCAAAGGTGGGAAAGAAGGTGTTAAAAGGCGTGTTATTGTCCTACTAAAAACGTGGGTATGAGTGAGTGGCGAGTTCCTTTTCTTTTTTATACCTAAATAAATCAATTGATTTTTTGCGGCTATTATAACAATTGCACATTTGACTATCGGTTTATTTTCACTTCTCCCCAAAAAAGACTTATTAGACTAAAATGAGTGCACGTGAGGGTACACCCATAATAGACCTCTATCATATATAGCCTTCCTTGCACATGTCTACTCTAATGGATAACTTCCTTAATCGCCTACAAATTATAATTCACCCTTTGATAATGTTTAATTATCTGATAAAAAAAATCACTATATAGACAAATCAGACTGCGAATATTGTGACAAAATCTCGAAAGATTACTGTTTGGAGAAGGCAATGTCCAAATTTCATTTTACCTGTATAGTGACATGAATAAATAATATTTTCGATTTTATATTTCAGTTTCGTAGAGGGGTGTACCTTTTTTCCTTGACTCAGTTTTATCCCTAAAAAGGATTTTCCCGAACAAGAGTTTAATGGTGTCCCGACCTTTGATTCGACTTATGAACTTATGACTCTAAATTTTTTTTCTTTTAATATATAACATTTATTCGCTGATTAAAAAAAATCACAAGTTTATGAATAAATTGGTTACTACAAGAAAAATACATTTAATTTAAATTCATCTCATATTCTCATCTGTACTACAAAAAAATTTTATATTGCAATTTAAAGACAAGGTTAGCTTTTTAGCCAGAGATAAATATAATCAAGATCTTAAGAGAGATTTATGGAGTGGGGGCTTTTTTTCACCACCTATATATATGAATGGATGGAGTACCTGAACTCAATTTTGTTCAATTAAGTTTTAATTTTATCGATTAAAAAAATAACGTTTGTTGGTTAGTTGAGAATCAAACTCCAACTACGTAAATCACCAACTTAATCCATCTCGACAAACAATTCAATAAACGTTATAAAAATTATTTTTTAAAAAAAATCCAAATTACAATTAAAATCCAAAAAAATAAACATTTTTAAAACAGAATCTAAAAACAACTTTTATATATATATACATTCACCCCAAATCATATTTGTTTTTCTTTGTCCCGAGTTTTATCTCTAAGGAGAGTTTTTTCGAACAAAATTTTAATAGTATCCCAACCTCTAGTTCCACATGTGAACTTATAGGTTTGCTTCTTTTTTTTTTTCCTTTAATAAAATTATTATTTGTCAATTTTCATTCCTCCACCCCAATCTTACACACATTTCTTCCCTTTGTCTCTCCCCTACTCTAACCGGTAGAGGTAGGAATAGATTAAGCTATCCGACAGGAATCTACGGTTTCGATTGCTTAATAAATAAGTTAAACTCAAAAAAATTTAAAAGCTCATTTACTTAAACATTATTAAACTTTGTCCCTATCAGAGACAATAGAAGTAGACAAACTATGCAGTCTAAACACCTAATCAGTAAAAATCTAGGTCAAATATGATACAGTAAAGAGATGAGATAAAGCGATGAAATGGCTATACTTAGTTACAACTCTCCATAGAAATAGTATCTACTGAGTTTACTTTGGTAGTTTTTTTTCTATGAAATCCATAGAAATATCAGAGCTAAAGGATTGCTCAGGCACATGAAGAAGCTAATTAAGCGGGGTAAAATACCTAGTTTTATTAAGCAACTTGTGCTTGCAGACTTGACATTCATACATCACCTTTAGTGTTGGCCACCAGAAAACAGCATCGATGTTTTGATAAGTCACAACTAGCTTCTCCAAAATGTCCACCCATAGGTGACAATTTTAATTGATTATGAGGTCTTGTGCAATCCCCGCCTTATATCTCATAATTAAGGCCTGTAGAATATGAGTAAGTTAACATATTAAAAGGAGTAGTTAACCTTTCACTGATCACCGGAGAGACCACCAAAGCATCAACATAAAAATCCCCTCAACTCCTTCTTCACTGTCTGAGGTATATATAGATCAATCCTTCATCACATTAATTTTCTTTAATTGGATCATCTTACACCTGTGATAACATGCCCTAAATATTCCACATGAAAAAAACACATCTAGATGCTTTGGCCATCAAATTTTGCTAACCCTTACTACTAAGGTGCTCAACCAAGTATATATTTGTTGTAGATGAGTATATCAAAACCTTATTCATGATATCATGCCTGGAATGTTGTAAGTGCATTAGCAAGCCCAACAGGCGTTACCACAAATTCATATAATTAATCCTAACACAGTGGCAAAAGTTGTCTTCTAGATCTGTATGTATATCTGGAGGGTGAACGTACTGTGATAACCAGCTCTAAGATCAATCTTTGCTTGATCAAACAAATCATCAATCAATCTCTACTTCCATCAACTACTGTTACCAATAATATTCCACCTTACATATTATTCTTGTTGTTGTGTTTGGATCTAGTGTTGTATCATGTTGCACTGTGAAATAGTCTGACTTCCCACCTGTCATGTAACCTTTATATATAGTATCAGGATTTTGATACCCAGCTAAGGCATTCAGATAATCAACAAGTTAAGTCCAGGTACCCTTCCATCTATATATATATTGATGTGCCAAAATTTGCACGAGAGGATTACGTGTCCTCCGGATTGGATGTCCCACTCTTCGAACACGTACAATCGCTCAAAATATGCTGCCTTTCCTCCGAATCTTCGAGAACCTGCAAAGAACACACCGGAGGGGAGTCCGGTGTGGACACTCCGATGCCTAAGTCAGTATAGGGCTTATCAATATCTTCCAAGGATCTCAAGATCCTTAATATCTCAAAATAGTTCTCAAAGAATCTGAGAAAAGCGTTTTGTATTCAATATATCAAGTTTGTAGTGTATGAGTGTCTAACCTGGAAATATCTTCGAATTTACCTATTTATAGAGATACCTTCTGGAGAGGAAGTCAAGCCTTCCTCTTATTTCGGAGTTGCCCGTGAGACTCGGCCCTGCTGAGTGGACCAAGTCCTCCCTTCTCTCCACTTCCTGAAGACTCGGCAGCATTCCATCTTAGTGGACCTATTTTCCTAAGATAAAGGAGGACAAGGTCTTCCTTTTATCAAGTCTGGAGCGAAAATGGCGGGAGTCTCCTATATTTACGACCCACGATCTCATGTTAAGACTGCTTGATTCTGATATTCCTCTCCAGACGAAGCTCCCTCCAGAGAGACCTCTAGAGAGGATTCTTTATCCAGAGAACACTAGATGATTCAATCCTTTCTTCTCGATCCTATCATTCATACACGTGTCGACTCCTTATTAGGTGACATTTTTAGGCCGCATCATCTACTCCCCCCTACTCTCGTAAAAGGGGGACATCTTTTGTGAGAGTAGAAAAATTTCCTAGAACTCAGTACGAAGGTCTTTCTGGAGAGACGTGTATTGTTCCTGCTTCGGAGAGGAAGTTTCAAAACATGTCCTCTTCCAAAGGCTTTTCCCGCCTCCAATTCTGGGAGACTTTTCGGCTTCCGCGCGTGGGCTCCACGCGATCACTTTTCTCTCCCCTTTGTTATCCTCCCGAGGAAAATTCTCGATTCTTCCCCCTATCTCTCCTCATTTACTTCACGCAACCACCCCCTTTTCCTCTCTTCTCTTTTCAAACTTCATTCTTCCCAAAAATTTCTCGTCGTCTTCATTTTTCTTCTCCGGTGCTCTTCCTCCCAAGTTCTCGCCGTCGCCAGCCGTCTCGCCTGATTCCATAGTTCTTCCACTCATGGTAATTGATACACGTGTTATGAAACACTAAATAAATAACCGCAAGTGTACGGTGTCTATCGTAGCGTGATAAGCACGAGGTCGATCCCACGAGAAGGTTAAAGCATAAAAGGGTAGTTTGCTAGTCGAATTCTAAATAGACGTGATCGATAAATTGAGTGGTGTGAATTACTCTAAGATTGCCTAACTATGTGTCACAAATAGACAACAAAAGAGTACATGTAAAATCGATCAACTAATCATGCAAAGTAAGAAAACGAAAGTAAAACGGATGTAACTCAAAGAAAGAAGGTGGGTTCCAAGGCAATTGTAGTATTTAGATGTCCGATTATAAGAGTTATCTCGTTTAAAGGGTCATTAAGGTTATCTCATATAAGGTGATCACACAAGAAGAACTAATCGATCTCTCGATACAAATTAATTCAAAGACGCAATGTAGTATAAGCTCGCATGTCTACATCACAAACATTACACCATCTAAAATATCTCCTAAGATCATTTAATTCCCTCTCCGATAATTAATCCTCTCTCGAGATCATAATAATATCGGGTTGCACATTCGCATACGATTAAATGGAATAAATCTCTCGATACTACCCCAATTAACAATGAATCAAGCAAATCATCATGGCCACTAACAATATTCTTTACAATGAATAATTAAACATGCAAATAAGAGATAAACACCAATTAAAGCAAGAAATTACTCATAAACATCAATCCAAATCTCTACAATGCCTTAGAACCACAAATGTGTTTAGCCAATTACAATCATAATGAAATTACAAATTCTAAATGAAATAACTAAATAAAAAGGAAAAGAAAGAGAAAGCTTAGTCTAGAATGTGGTAGGGAATGAAATTTGCAAGCTATTGCATCCTTCCTTCCTTGAATTGATGGAGAATTGGGGGAGAAATTTCCAAAACACCTTGAAGTATGTGAAAGTATGTGTGGAATTTAGGAATTTGGGGGTGAATGGCTTGGATTTCAAGAAAGGAGGTTTATATAGTGTTTGGGAAGGGTTTGGATGGCCTAATTGCAAGTTGATCCTTCAAAAATGGAGAAAATACAAGTTTGGCACCGAAAATGGGGTTACTCGGCCGAGTTGAGGTCACTCGACCGAGTGGAGTACTTAAAGAAACGTGTTTGCGCTTTTTCCAGCCGAGACTCGGCCGAGTTGGGATCACTTGGCCGAGTGCGCAGAAAATGTGGAACTCGCAGATTCGGCCGAGTAAGGTTACTCGGCCGAGTGATGTCCAATTCAGGGGCTACGCATTCAACCTTACTCGGTCGAGTAAGCTCACTCGGCCGAGTGCACAGTAGAGGCCAAAGTTGCAGATTCGGCCGAGTAACGTCACTCGGCCGAGTTGCCTCCTCTTCTCGTTTCATGCATAACTTTCGCCTCGGGTGTCGGATTGACTCGATTCCATTGGCTAATCCACTCCATTTTTCGAGACGAATCCAACCATGCACTCCTCTTTCTGGTCCGATCACTTGTGGTCTGTGTTTTGCTCCAAATTCCATCGTTTTACCTACAAAATCGACAAAACTCAACCTTTCTCTCATTTTGGCTTAAACATTCATAATCAATGCATAAATCAATGAAATCCACATCAAAACATGCTTCACGTGTGCCTCTAAAACGTGTAAATTCCTCTCGAATCAAACTCCCCCAAACTTAAAATGTTGTTTGTCCTCAAACAACTAAGCACTTAAAGCAATGAGGGTGGAATGATCACAATGGAATATTCAATGTAATTCACACATGCAAAGTGAGATGTAGTGATGTCTCTTTCTCAAAGTGCATCTCTCAATGAAGGTCATAGGCTCATTATTGCAACTCACACTCATGGATCTAAGAATGCATAAACATAAAACACTTTGTGAATGGGAAACATAATCCAAATGCTCAAGTCCTCTACTCACATGACAAAGTGTTTCTCTCAAACACACAAACAAATTGAGGATATTAATGCACTCATCAACCAAGTTATGCTATGCAATCACCATATGCTTGCCCAACTTCTACTTTTCACAACACTCAAATGCTCAACAATGTAATCAATAGGACTTAATCAAGGATGTAACATTGGCTCTTTGGACAAGGTAGGATGAATTTGGGAATTATGACTCTTCTAGTGGAGGACAAAGCTTGTTGTTTTACAATGTGTGCTTTCACTTTCAAAGCTTACAAACTTCATCCTCACTTTTCTTTTTCCTTTCTTTTTCAAGCATTCATCACCTCATCTTTTGAACCAATTTTTTCTTCTTTTCAAGCTTTTGGGGCTCTTTGTCCCTCTTTTCTTTTCCTTGATTTTATTTTCATCTTTCTCTCTTTCTTCTTTCAACTTTTCCAACTTTTCTTTTCACCAAAGATATTCATTCAAGCACATGTTTTCCACTTTGTCTTTTATTCCCCACTAGATGTAGGCATCAAAGGCTCAAAAAGGCTAAGTGGTTAACATTGTAGTTTGCCAAGAAAATGAGGAATTAAGCTCAAGGGGCTAACTACGGAAAATTACTTCGGTTTTGGGAAATTTTGGCTAAGTGACTCTTTTAGAACAAGATGGCCTATATCACATCACAAAGTTTCACACAATCATGCTTTCAAACAAGAACTTAGGCAAGTTCTAGGATCACTAGCAATAACCTAGTCCACTCTCAAATGAACTAAACCGGATTACATGCTCGATTTAAGGCTCAATTCTCACCGGCTTATTCAATAGGACTCTCACAATCATCAAATGTTCCCAAACAACAACACATCATGCATCCATGCTATCAAAGATCACAAATATGAACACAATCATGATACTATATCCAACATCAATCATGCTTACATTCAAAGCCAATAGACATCACCATAACTACTCAACAATGGATTCCAATGACTATTCATGCTCACATTTCACCAATTGTCCACTACCCAACATATGCTCAAAACCAACTAAACCAATATACTCATGTGAAAGCCAAGTGTGCGCCGGTGCAAAATGTGACACAAGTAGAATGACGAACCGGTGCAAGGGTAACAACTAGTAAAAGAATAAAAGAAAAATAACTCCCCCAAACTTAGAATTTTACTATGTATAAATTCTAAGTTTGGGGCTACAAGTTGTTACCTCCCTCCTTGCACATCCAATGCTTCTTCAAAGATCACCATTGCAACACTTGCTTTCCCTCTCCAAAGTTGGTTTTGCTTCCTTCTCCATTCTTCAAGATATGATGTCCATAGTATCCTTCATCCATACCTACAAAATAAACCAAGCTATCAACACTACTAAAGCAATAAAAACATGAAAGCAATAAAACCTTGGGTTGCCTCCCAAGAAGCGCTATTGTTAACGTCATATGCCGGACGGTTCTCCTTGAGGGGAATATCACGTCACCCCCTTGTCACCCTTGTTCTTGACTTTCTTTGCCCATACAACTTTCTTAAGTCCATCAAAACATCCACTAGCCACTCCATCCGGCTCTTCAATCATGCCATAGGATGTTGATGCCTCATTCATCCCCAAGTTTGCACAAGTAGATTTTCTTAATTTGGGGGAGTTTTTGAAGAAAACTCCCCCAAACTTGGCCTTCTTGCCCATCTCTAACTCCTTGTCTTCCACCTTGGGGTTCTCCTCCACAATATTTATCTTGGGCTCTTCTTCCACCTTCTTTCTCATGGGTATTGGGGGATACTCTCCCTTGGGAAACCCATACTCTCCGGTCTCATCGTTTCGGAGTTTGATAACTCTAAACATGTCAATTGTAACTATCTCTTGGTTCATTCGAAGCTCCAACTCTCCATTCCTCATATCAAGAATAACCCCTCCGGTTGCCAAAAATGGCCTTCCCAATATCAATGGAATGTTTTTGTCTTCCTCCATGTCCAAAACCACAAAGTCTACCGGAAAGAGAAATTTGTCGATTTTGACCAATACATCCTCCGCTATACCTAAAGGGTATGTCATAGACCTATCTGCCAATTGGAGGCTCATTGTGGTTGGTGTGAGCTCTCCTAAACCAAGTGACTTGAAGAGTGACAATGGCACGAGGTTGATGCTTGCTCCCGAATCACATAGGGCTCTTAATGTACCTCCATCTCCAATAGTGCATGGTAAAGTGAAGGATCCGGGATCCCTAAGCTTTGGAGGTAGCTTAGCTTGAATTACGGAGCTACAATGTTCGGCTAAGTGCACCGTCTCATATGCCTCCATTTCCCTCTTGTGTGACATTATCTCCTTCAAGAATTTGAAGTAATGTGGTATTTGTTCAAGAGCTTCGGCGAAGGGAATGTTGATATGGAGTTTCTTGAACATCTCCGCAAACTTGACAAACTTGCTATCCAAGTTCTTCTTCTTCATCCTTTGAGGATATGGGATGGGCATTACATTTTTACTAAACAAAGGAGGGATTGCCTCCCCACTCTTCTTCTCCCCTTCTTTCTCTTTCACTAAGCCATCATCTTTGTCAACACCCTCGGGTGCCATTACCATTTCCTCCTCTAACGGCATCTTGGGCCCTTCGTAGCTTGTCCCACTTCTTAGCCTTATAGCTTTGCATTGCTCCTTAGGATTTAGCTCCGTGTTAGAAGGGAATTGCCCCGGAACGTGTTGCTTTCCAATGGCATTAGCGAGTTGGCTCACTTGCTTCTCTATGGCTTTCACATTATTTGCCACATTTTTTATCATCTCACCATGCTCATCAATTCTTTGCCAAGTCTTGTTTGCATTCTCCCTAGTTTCTCTCATGAATTTCGTGGTTTCCCCCATAAAAGCACCAAACATATCCTCCATTGATGGCTTTGATGAAGACTCCACAATAGCTCCATCTCTCACATTGAAATTTGGAGGTGGGATGATGGCATTCCTTGTGTTGGCATAAGAAAAGTTCTCATGGTGCCTCAAATTCGGATGATATTGGTTGGGATTGGAGGGACTTTCATAGGCTTGCCTATCGTTCCAACCTCTCTCTCTAAATTGCCTATCCCTTTGATTGTTCATGTAGTGGGCTTCTTCATATTGCTCGTCACGTGGCCCCACTAAAGCTTTAGCCGTCATAAGGGATATCAATTTATCCACCTTGTTGGAGAGTTTAGCATTCTCATCTAAGTCTTGGGTTGAAGCAACTTTCCGGGCTTGCCTTCTCTCGGATGGCCATTGGTTTCCGTTCTTTGCCATCTCCTCTAGGAGCACATAACCTTCATCCGTCGTCTTTCCTAGCAAAGAACCTCCACCGACCGAGGCATCCACCATTCCTCTCGTTCGATGGTCCATCCCGTTGTAGAAGTAACAAATCAATTGATCCCTTGAGAACCCATGTTGAGGGCAACTTCTTATCAAATCCTTGAAGCGCTCCCAAGCCTCGGCTAATGACTCATCGTCATCTTGCATAAATGAAGAAATCTCTCCTCTTATCTTGATGGTCTTGCTTGGAGGAAAGTACTTCATAAGGAAGGCATCTACAAGGTCGGCCCAATTTTCGATTGTCCTTAGATCAAGAGACATGTACCATTGTTTTGCACGATCACGGAGTGAGAAGGGGAAGAGTTGCAAGCGGATGTAGTCTTGGGGAACATGATTGATCTTAACCGTTCCACTTATCTCTAGGAATTGAGATAAATGGAGGTTAGGATCCTCCTTCGACAACCCTCCGAATTGGTTGTTTTGCACCATCATGATTAGTGCCGGTTTGAGCTCAAAGTTATGAGCATCAACGGGTTCCCGACCCGCTCCTCCATAGGGCCTTGGAATAGGACGAAAGTGATCTCTCAAGACTCTTTGTGGCTCCTCGTCCTCCCTTCGTCTACCATCTCTTTCCATACCAATGTTCTCTTCAACTCTTTGACGAAAGTTGTCCCTTAACACTCCTTGAGGTCGGTTACCTCCATTTCCGTTTGGTTCCTCAACTCCTTCCACTCCTTGATTCTCAAATTCCTCTTCAACTTCTTCTACAACCGGATTCTCCCTTCGGTTCATTCTTTCCAACTCTAGTCTTCTCCTTTCGGCGTTCCTTCTTCGACAATTGGCCTCAATCTCCGGATCTAAAGGTAGCACTTCTTGGTGGTTCCTCCTAGATCGTGTGATCATAAACCATGTCTATCAAAAGAACAAACGAGAGTGAGATATACAAATAAGCTCAAAGTAACAAACACAAATATTTTTGGATTTTTGCAAAATAAAGAAAGCAAATAAATTGTCTAAACTAAAACTCTCCTAGCCTACACTCTAGAGCTTATAAAAACCTCCCCGGCAGCGGCGCCATAAACTTGATACACGTGTTATGCAACACTAAATAAACAACCGCAAGTGTACGGTGTCTATCGTCGCGTGATAAGCACGAGGTCGATCCCACGAGAAGGTTAAAACATAAAAGGGTAGTTTGCTAGTCGAATTCTAAATAGACGTGATCGATAAATTGAGTGGTGTGAATTACTCTAAGATTGCCTAACTATGTGTCACAAATAGACAACAAAAGAGTAAATGTAAAATCGATCAACTAATCATGCAAAGTAAGAAAACGAAAGTAAAACGGATGTAACTCAAAGAAAGAAGGTGGGTTCCAAGGCAATTGTAGTATTTAGATGTCCGTTTATAAGAGTTATCTCGTTTAAAGGGCCATTAAGGTTATCTCATATAAGGTGATCACACAAGAAGAACTAATCGATCTCTCGATACAAATTAATCCAAAGACGCAATGTAGTATAAGCTCGTATGTCTACATCACAAACATTACACCATCTAAAATAGCTCCTAAGATCATTTAATTCCCTCTCCGATAATTAATCCTCTCTCGAGATCATAATAATATCAGGTTGCACATTCGCATACGATTAAATGGAATAAATCTCTTGATACTACCCCAATTAACAATGAATCAAGCAAATCATCATGGCCACTAACAATATGCTTTACAATGAATAATTAAACATGCAAATAAGAGATAAACACCAATTAAAGCAAGAAATTACTCATAAACATCAATCCAAATCTCTACAATGCCTTAGAACCACAAATGTGTTTAGCCAATTACAATCATAATGAAATTACAAATTCTAAATGAAATAACTAAATAAAAAGGAAAAGAAAGAGAAAGCTTAGTCTAGAATGTGGTAGGGAATGAAATTTGCAAGCTATTGCATCCTTCCTTCCTTGAATTGATGGAGAATTGGGGGAGAAATTTCCAAAACACCTTGAAGTATGTGAAAGTATGTGTGGAATTTAGGAATTTGGGGGTGAATGGCTTGGATTTCAAGAAAGGAGGTTTATATAGTGTTTGGGAAGGGTTTGGATGGCCTAATTGCAAGTTGATCCTTCAAAAATGGAGAAAATACAAGTTTGGCACCGAAAATGGGGTTACTCGGCCGAGTTGAGGTCACTCGGCCGAGTGGAGTACTTAAAGAAACGTGTTTGCGCTTTTTCCAGCCGAGACTCGGCCGAGTGCGCAGAAAATGTGGAACTCGCAGATTCGGCCGAGTAAGGTTACTCGGCCGAGTGATGTCCAATTCAGGGGCTACGCATTCAACCTTACTCGGCCGAGTAAGCTCACTCGGCCGAGTGCGCAGTAGAGGCCAAAGTTGCAGATTCGGCCGAGTAACGTCACTCGGCCGAGTTGCCTCCTCTTCTCGTTTCATGCATAACTTTCGCCTCGGGTGTCAGATTGACTCGATTCCTTTGGCTAATCCACTCCATTTTTCGAGACGAATCCAACCATGCACTCCTCTTTCTGGTCCGATCACTTGTGGTCTGTGTTTTGCTCCAAATTCCATCGTTTTACCTACAAAATCGACAAAACTCAACCTTTCTCTCATTTTGGCTTAAACATTCATAATCAATGCATAAATCAATGAAATCCACATCAAAACATGCTTCACGTGTGCCTCTAAAACGTGTAAATTCCACTCGAATCAGTAACCCAACTATCCTTCTTTTCTTCTTTTATTAGCACTGTAAATCGATGTCAAATCCCCTTGCTAGCCAAAACTCCTCCGAAGTGACTCCCTCTCTGATGGGGAGTCCGGAGAATAGGATTTCCCTTGCTTCCCAAATCGACCATACTTACCTAGTTAATCTTGCTCATGCCTATGGTTTTCCGTCGGAGTACGCCTTTCGCGCTCCTCGCTCAAATGAACGCCAAGATATCTCCCAGCCCCGAACCCTTGCTTTTTTCGAAGCACATCTTAGGGCAGGACTGCGATTTCCGATCCATCCCTATTTGGCTGCCATATCAACCCGCATGCAGATCCCTCTTAACCAGTTTACTCCGAATGCTATCCGTACCATGATAGGTTTTTTCATCTTGGTGAAAGGGAATGGGGGCGACCCGACTGCCGAACTATTTCTGAGCCAACATTCTTGTAAGGTGAATGATGGTTTTTTCTATGTTAGTGGGCGAAGGTCCCGTCTTTGTAAATTCCTGAAAAAACTCCATGAAGAAGACTCATCTTGGCGAGATTATTATTTTTTTGCTACAAGTCCCACTGATTGGCCATTTCCTCACGGGGATTGGTTATTCCACAATCCCGGAGTAATTCCTCCTCCTCTGAAAGCTTACTCTGTTTCCAATCACACAATTATGAGCAATCTCAATACTCACATCCGTTTGCACGACTATTTCGATATTATTGGCATTTGCAAAAATCCTCGCATCCTCTCCCACTTCGGCTTTTGTCCTCAAAATTTTCCTTTAGATTCTCGAGATGGTAAAAAATCTTCTATTGCTGTACTTTGTTTCTTCCATGTGGCTGTTTTATGAATTCTGAAAATTTTCTTGATTATCTGTAGCAATGAGTTGGCTAAGTCATATCTCCCGAGATGCCCCTGCTCTCAGCATAGTGAAGGCTCCTGTGTTATCTGCTCCAGAAGATCCTCCAAAGGCTCCTCCGTCTCCTGCTCTCGAGAGCTCTGCAAAAACTCCGGCTCCAGAGGGTTCTTAAAAAATTCCTCCTCTCCCTAGCTCTTCCACTCAGGTCCCAGGTTCAGTTGCCAAAAGAACCCGCTCGGCTGCCAACGCCTTCTTCGCCAACTGTGGCACCTCTAAGAAGAAGAAGGGAAAAGCGACCCGTGCTCTTGCCGAGAAGGGAGCCCCTGCTTCTGCTGTATACGAACCTCTTCATCGCCTCATTGATCGATGTCCTGCTCCCTCCAACACTGCTTTATCCGACTCGCCCCTTCCTGAGGATCAACTGCTCCATGGGGCTCAACTTTTCTCAGAGGTATTTTTTATTATTTCCTATTTTCACAGTCTTTGTTTTCTTCATATCTCAAACATTATTTCCTTTTCTTCTGTAGCTTGGCCTTACTTATGCTAAGATACTCGATCAAGGTGTCGAGATGGTGGCTGAGATTGAGCTTCTCCGGGCCGAAGCGTCCTCTTTCCAGTCGACCCTCAAGGATATCACTATGGAGAAGGACAAAGCTCATAAGCGAGCTCAAGCTCTATCTGAGGAGTTGTCTCTCTTACAGACTCAAAGTAAGCAGGATGCAGCCAGGATTAAATATCTGGTGCAGGAGGTGGGACGGATGGAGCGCGAGCTGCCGGATGTTGGAGTGCAAGCTTGCATTAAGTCCCTATTCACTTCCTCCTTGGGCCAAGAGTTCTTGGAAACTCTTCATACTCAGTGGCTGTCCAGCTTCCTGAAGAGCTCGAGCTTCCTCTGTGCCATGGGGCCGCATATCCCTCACTTCATCGACCACGGCTTCAGCAATGCCGTCGCCGAGCATTCAGCCCCAGGGTTTGATGGAACTTACTCTCGTGAGTTCCATTTGGATCGTCTTGCTACTCCTCCAAAATTCTTGGGGGATCCTAAGGAGAGCCCCGATAGTCCTTGGTGGCTACCCGGAATGGGCCAGGCCATCGCCAAGCTGCAGGCTGTCAAGATAGGTATGGCTGAGCTAAAGCCTCTAGAGCGTCTGATTTATCCTTATGACTCCGTTCCAGCCGTGACAACCGCGGTAGATGGAGGGGTTGGCGTTGTCGATACCATAGGAGGTACAGCGGGTCCGGAGGAGGGCGGAGGATCTAGCAACCATGTTGCTGAAGAGGAGGGCGTTGTTGGAGGAGCTGAAGGAGTTGAGGTCGAGGGGACTGTTGCTGAGGAAGTTGCTGCTGAAAAAGCAGTTTAAATTTCATATTTATGATCACCACAAACAATTTACTTTTCTCTTGTTTTGCTACACTCTTTATTTTCTGCTCATAACATTTGCTCTTCATACTTTATAGGGGACCCCACACTCCTGGATATGTGGGGGCTTTTTGTAGTAATCGCATTAACTTGATGTTGCATGTTTTGTTGTCTTTTCCTTTCTTGCATGAGTAGCTTACAAGACCAGCAAGGAATGTGTTGGAGGTGTGTTCTCTTCCCCCCCCCCCCCCCTTTTTGTTGGTCTTGTAGGCTATGTTGAAATCACTTCTTAGCTGTACAGTTTTTTGTTTTTGATTTCGAGTGACTTGGTTGTGGGAGGTTATCCTCCCTTTTCTCTTGACTTCCGGATCATAAAACTTGTCTTCTTCATCATCTAGTCTTTGTAGTTCTCAAGCATGGTGAGGGCTTTCTGGAGGGCTTCGGTTTTCTAGGCCTCTAAGTGTTTCTCTTTCTTTTCACTTTCTTGTACTTGAAAGACTTTGATTCACAAAAATCTTCTCCTTTCATCAATTAACCCTCTTGGGTTTCAACTAAGATGAGGGCTCTCTGGAGCACCTCGGCCTCTAGGCCTCTGAGTGTTTCTCACTCTTATTCTTAAAAGATTTTAATTCACAAAATCTTCTTATTTCAGTAACCCCCTTGGGCCTCAAGTAAAGTGAGGGCTCTCTGGAGCACCTCGGCCTCTAGGCCTTTGAGTGTCTCTCACTCTTTATTCTTAAAAGATTTTAATTCATAAAATCTTCTCATTTCAGTAACCCACTTGGGCCTCAAGTAAAGTGAGGGCTCTCTGGAGCACCTCGGCCTCTAGGCCTTTGAGTGTCTCTCACTCTTTATTCTTAAAAGATTTTAATTCATAAAATCTTCTCATTTCAGTAACCCACTTGGGCCTCAAGTAAAGTGAGGGCTCTCTGGAGCACCTCGGCCTCTAGGCCTTTGAGTGTCTCTCACTCTTTATTCTTAAAAGATTTTAATTCATAAAATCTTCTCATTTCAGTAACCCACTTGGGTCTCAAGCAAGGTGAGGGCTCTCTGGAGCGCCTCGGCCTTTAGGCCTCTGAGTGTCTTTCACACTCGTTATTCTTAAAAGATTTTAATTCATAAAATCTTCTCATTTCAGTAACCCACTTGGGCCTCAAGTAAAGTGAGGGCTCTCTGGAGCACCTCGGCCTCTAGGCCTTTGAGTGTCTCTCACTCTTTATTTTTAAAAGATTTTAATTCATAAAATCTTCTCATTTCAGTAACCCACTTGGGCCTCAAGTAAAGTGAGGGCTCTCTGGAGCACCTCGGCCTCTAGGCCTTTGAGTGTCTCTCACTCTTTATTCTTAAAAGATTTTAATTCATAAAATCTTCTCATTTCAGTAACCCACTTGGGTCTCAAGCAAGATGAGGGCTCTCTGGAGCGCCTCGGCCTTTAGGCCTCTGAGTGTCTTTCACACTCGTTATTGTTGTATTCATATATCGCATATTCAAATATGGGAAAAATAATCAAGACACAATAATTCTGAATAACTCTTTCTTCAAAAAGGGATAAGACTTCATTGATTTATTGTCAATTTTCAACATAGGCCATAGATAACCTACGCCGGTCTCATTAAAATCCTCTTTACGGAAAAACCCCAAAGGGGAAACCCGTAGAGAGGGAAAAAGAGCTCCGGTGAAGCCACAAAATACATCGAGCAAAATATGAATCAATGCAAAAATCACAAAACAAAAGTCATAGATGGTCTCAAGACCTTACACTGTCTTCAAATAAAGAATCTTTTCAAATGGCAAACGTTCCAGGGTCTAGCTATGTCGACCCCTTCCATACTCTGCAGTCTATATGCTCCTCCTTTCAGCACCTGTGTGATTTTATAAGGTCCCTCCCAGTTGGGCTCCAGCTTTCCTGTATTCTTCAGGGCGTCCGCTCTTCTTAGCACCAGGTCCCCCGCTCTGAAGGACCTCGGGATCACCCTTCGGTCATATGCAGCTTTAATTCTGCTTTTATATCTTTCAGCACGTACCCTAACCATCTCTCTTTCCTCTTCCATCAAATCTAGAGCCTCTCTCATCAATCTTTCATTCTGATGCTCTTCAAATTGGGCCACTCGGTGCGATCGTAACACGGCCTCTGGAGGTATCACCGCCGTAGCTCCGTAGACCAGCTGAAATGGGGACTCTCCGGTTGCTGTCTTCGGACTAGTTCTATATGACCATAATACATTATCTAACTCGTTCACCCATCCTCCTCATATCTTTGTCAGCCTTGTTCGAATTCCATCCACTATTGTTCGATTAGTAACCTCCACTTGTCTGTTAGCTTGAGGGTGAGCTACAGAGGTGAATCTCTGTATTATGTTCAGTCTTGCACACCATCCTCCCACGTTTTCGCCGTTAAACTGTGTTCCATTATCAGAGACCAATATTCTGGGTACTCCGAACCTACAACAAATTTGTTTTTTCAAGAATTTGATCACATTTTCTTCATCTATCGTAGCCAGAGGAGCAGCTTCCACCCATTTTCTAAAATAGTCCACTGCTACTATCAGGAATTTTCTCCCTCCGGAGGCTGGAGGGAAGGGTCCTACCAAGTCGATTCCCCACTTAGCAAAGGGACAGGGAGAGTGCATCGCTCCCATCTCTTCCGTAGGGGTCCTTATCAATGGACCATTTTTCTGACACTTGACACATTTTCTCACAAATTCTCTAGCATCTTTTGTCATGGAGGGCCAATATAATCCAGCCCTTAAAACTTTCTTCACCACTGCTTTGTATCCTTCATGACTGGCTGCATCACCTTCGTGGATCTCTTTGAGTGTGTACATAGCTTCTCGAGTTGATACACACCTCAAATATGGGTGTGTGAATGATTTCTTGTATAAGTGCCCTCCGATAATACAATATTTAATCCGAAGGGCTCGGGTCTCTCTGGTGGTAGGGGCATCTGCTCCCTTGGTGAGTTCCGTCCATATAGCTCTTCTCCAGTCATCTTCCTCTTCGATGGAGCCAATGGGGTTCTCCAGAGTTTCTCTCTCTGCAACTACTAAAGTTACTGTCCCTTGTCCATCAAACTCTGTGGAGCTAGCGGGCTTGGAGAGGCTATCCGCCTGCATGTTCTTCTCTCGAGGTATCTGGACTACCTCGCACTCTTGGAACTTGCCCATCACTTCTTTGGCTCGTTCCAGATAGGCAGCCATCCTGCTATCTTTGGCTACATATTCACCATTCACCTGTTGAACAACTAATTGGGAGTCTGAGTATAGAGTTACCTTTAGAGCTCCCAATTCTAATGCCTTCTCCATTCCTCTGATCAAAGCTTCATACTCTGCTCCATTATTTGAGGTCATGAATTGAAACCTCACTGCAAATTGTAGGTCCTCTCCTTGAGGGCCTGTTAGCACAATCCCTGCTCCACATCCGTTCAGGGTCACTGAGCCATCTACATACACCTTCCATCCCTCGACTTCCTCTGGTTTGGTCGACTCTTGGATAAAATCTGACAAAGCTTGGGCTTTTATAGCCTTCCGTGGCTCGAAATCCACGTCATATTCTTGGAGCTCGATCGCCCACTTCACCATCCTTCCAGAGAGGTCTGCTCGCCCTATAACCTGTTTCAACAAGTAATTAGTGCGGACCAGTATTTTGTAAGAAAGGAAATATGGGTGCAGCCTTCGCGCTGTAACTACCACGGCTAGAGCAGCCTTCTCAATTTCTGAGTATCGATTTTCGGCCCCTTGAATGACCTTACTGACATAATAAATAGGGTGCTGCAGAGATCCCTCTTCTTTGACTAAGGCGGTGCTTAGTGAGAATTCCCCTACGGAGAGATACAAAATGAGGGTATCTCCTGGAGAAGGCTTCGTCAGCTTCGGCAACTGAGACAAATGATGCTTCAGGTCTTCAAAGGCCTTTTGGCACGTTTCGCTCCATTCAAACTTGGTCCCTTTCTTAAGAATTCTAAAGAAGGGATGACTCTTTTCAGCAGATCTGGCTATGAATCTGCTCAATGCTGTAATCCTCCCATTGAGTGTCTGGAGCTCCTTTATATTTCTTGGTGGCTGCATGTCCAGTACAGCCTTCACCTTGGCTGGATTCACTTCTATACCTCTTTGAGTGACCATATATCCGAGGAACTTCCCTGATTTTACTCCAAAAGAGCATTTGGCTGGGTTCAACTTGATGCCGTTCTCTCGAATTACTTGGAAAATTTCCTCCAGATCCTCCACATGTTGATCTGCTTTCACACTCTTAGCCAGCATATCATCTACATATATCTCCATGTTCCTTCCCAGCTGCCTTCGAAAGACAGCATCGACCATCCTTTGATATGTTGCTCCGGCATTGATTAATCCAAATGGCATCCGAACATATCCGAACGTTCCGCAGGCTGCTATGAAGCACACTTTGGAGACATCTGCAGGGTTCAGTTGGATCTGGTGGTATCCTTGGTATGCATCCATCATGCTTAGCAGCTCGAAGCCTGAAGTTGCATCTACTAGCTGGTCTATCCTTGGTAGCGGATAGTGGTCTTTGGGGCATGCCTTGTTGAGGTCCCTGAAATCGATGCACATTCTCCACTTTCCTCCCCCTTTAGGCACTAGCACGGCATTGGAGAGCCATTCTGGGAATTGGACTTCCACCACATGCCCTGCTTTCAATAGCTTCTCGACTTCTTCTTTCACAATGTTATTCTTCTCAATCCCAAAATTTCGTAGTTTCTGTTTCACGGGCCTTGCCTTTGGATCAACATTAAGGCAATGTATTGCTATCTCCGGAGGGACTCCTGTCATGTCAGCTGGAGAAAATGCAAATATATCGGAATTTCGACGTAATGTAAATATTACCTTCTCTGCGAGTTCAGGCCCCAGTTGGGTACCTATCTTAGTAACAAAACCGAGTTTCCCTGGGAAGAGCTCCACATTCATCAGTTCCTCGTCTATTTTAACATTCACCTGTTCAGGTGTTGCTCCCTCTACTTTCTTCCTCTTGACCTCAGGGTCATCTCCTCTCGTCCGCTCCAGGCCCTTAGTCAGGGCTCTGTCCGCCATCTTCACAGACTCTGCATAACACTTCCGTGCTTGGTACTGCTCTCCTGTTACTTCTCCCACCCCTGTGGCTGTAGGGAATTTCATTTTCATATGAAATGTAGAGATGATTGCCTGAAAGAGGTTCAAGCTAGGTCGTCCCATCACAACATTTTATGATGAGGGGATGTCTACAATAAGGAATTCCACCAAGTGGACCTTCCGGGCTGGAGCGTTCCCCAGTCCTACCTGTAGCATTACCGATCCCAAAGGTTGGATAGCACCTCCGGAGAAACCATACAGAGAGGTATCTACAGGGCGCAACTTCACACTCAGCTCCATTCTCTTGAAACATTCGAAAAACATAATGTCAGCCGAACTTCCCGTATCTACGAAGATTCGAGCAACATCGAATCCAGCTATGTCGGTAGTGATCACCAGAGCATCGTTGTGATCTTCCTTAACCCCCTTCACATCTTCCGGCCCAAATCGGATATTGGGCGTCTCCGTCATACGCCCCACTTCTCTTAACTGGCTTCCTCGCTCTGCTTTTAGAGCTCGGACATTCTGCTTTCTCTTCCGGAAGGAATCTCCATCTGCTGGCCCTCCCACAATCATGTGGATTACTCCTCTTTTTGGTGGTGGAGGGGGCATATCCTCAGCCGCCTCTCCGGTTTCCTTCTCTTCTGGTTTTCTTTCATGCTCTTTTCGCTTCTGCCCTCGAGGGCGCTGCCTATCTCTAAATATAAATTCTTTTAGATGGCCCGCTTGGATCATCCTCTCAATCTCGTCTTTCAGGTGGTAACACTGATTTGTATCATGCCCATATTCATTGTGAAATCGACAAAATCGATCTGACTTGGGTTTCTGAGGTCCTCGACTTCTGGAATATGGGAATTTCAAGTCTGGATGATCTCCTGCTACCTCCAGGACTTCGGCAGGTTCAATTCTCAAGGGTGCGTATTTCTCAAACCTCCCGCGAGGGCCAGACCGGGGACCTCCGGAGGGGTTGCTATCTCTTGCTGATCCAGAGGTCCGAGGGACCTCTGGACTAAGTCGTCTGGAGGGACCTTCCCTGTCTCTTCTCCTCTCTCGATCTTGTGGCCTAACCTCCAATCTCTTTGCTTTTCGGACCTCCTCCAGAGTGAGGTACTTTTCTGCCCTATGCAGCAATTCATCAAAGTTCTTAACCGGCTTCTTAGCTAAGGAGGAGAAGAAGTCTCCATCACGTAATCCATTAGTAAGAGCGTTGATTTTCACCTCCGGAGAGGCTGTAGGGACCTCCAGAGCTGCTTGGTTGAACCTCCGGAGAAAAGCTCTTAAGCTCTCACCCTCTCCCTGTCTCAAATTAAAGAGGGTCAAAGTGGCCCTCGGTTGTCTCCGGGCACTAGCAAATTGATGAAGGAAGAGTTCACTGAATTCTTCCCAGGATCGGATCGTATTGGGTTCCAACTGAGTGAACCATTGTTGTGCGGCTTTTGCTAGGGTAGTTAGGAATACCCTACACTTTATTCCCTCTCCATAGCGGTGTAGTAATGCAGCATTCTCGAACCTTACTAAGTGTTCGTACGGGTCTGCTGTACCATCATATTCAAAATTAAGGGGCTTGAAATTGAATGGTAGTTCATCCTGTAATATGTTAGGGGAGAACTGACATCCAGAGGCGTGAGCGGATCTACTGGTTCGGTTGCTCATTTGCTTCCTCATATCTTTCATCTCTTTCTGTAGGGCCAATAATTGGTCACTGACTGGCCCTCCGTAGGTATCATCCGTGCTCTCTGCTGTCTCAAGGGGTTCTGTCCCTCGGGGTGCTAGATCTGCATTCCTTCTTGTGCTCCGAAGGGGAATACTTCTTTCCGCTCGCGAGGGCACCTTATCGTCTTCTTCTGCCCGCATCCCCATTTCCTTGGACAACACTTGGGAGGCTCCAGGTGCTTCATCCTGGGGTCTCGGGGCAGGTACCTCCAGATTCCCTGGTGCAACTCTGGGAATCCGGTCTCTTTGATCTGCAAAGGCTTTTTCTACAGCTTGTTTAATGAGGGCGTTCAATTGATCGGGAGAAATCAGAAGTGGCCCTGAGTCTGGAATATCCTCTCGCTGAGGATCTGCGGTCTGGGACTCTGGGGCTTCAAGGTTCCCTGTTATTCCCTCCCCGATCGGTAGGGGATGACTTTCGTCACCCAAGCCTGGAGTAGGTGCCAATGGCGGATTTGATCCAGAAGGAGTATGGACTGGATCTTTTCCCCGGCTTCCCTTTGGTGGGAGATCAGTTGGCAAAGGGGAATTTTCCCCTGGAAGATTCTTCTTTCCAGAAGTAGATGTTTTGTTTCCGCCACCCATTTGCTCGAACAGGTAGAATCTCGTGAGAAAATCTTTCAACTCTTCCCACAGATGGCGCCAGTTGATGTGCCAAAATTTGCACGAGAGGATTACGTGTCCTCCGGATTGGATGTCCCACTCTTCGAACACGTACAATCGCTCAAAATATGCTGTCTTTCCTCCGAATCTTCGAGAACCTGCAAAGAACACACCGGAGGGGAGTCCGGTGTGGACACTCCGATGCCTAAGTCAGTATAGGGCTTATCAATATCTTCCAAGGATCTCAAGATCCTTAATATCTCAAAATAGTTCTCAAAGAATCTGAGAAAAGCGTTTTGTATTTAGTATATCAAGTTTGTAGTGTATGAGTGTCTAACCTGGAAATATCTTCGAATTTACTTATTTATAGAGATACCTTCTGGAGAGGAAGTCAAGCCTTCCTCTTATTTCGGAGCTGCCCGTGAGACTCGGCCCTGCTGAGTGGACCAAGTCCTCCCTTCTCTCCACTTCCTGAAGACTCGGCAGCATTCCATCTTAGTGGACCTATTTTCCTAAGATAAAGGAGGACAAGGTCTTCCTTTTATCAAGTCTGGAGCGAAAATGGCGGGAGTCTCCTATATTTACGACCCACGATCTCATGTTAAGACTGCTTGATTCTGATATTCCTCTCCAGACGAAGCTCCCTCCAGAGAGACCTCTAGAGAGGATTCTTTATCCAGAGAACACTAGATGATTCAATCCTTTCTTCTCGATCCTATCATTCATACACGTGTCGACTCCTTATTAGGTGACATTTTTAGGCCGCATCATATATATAGTCCATTAATTTTCTAATACTGGACCTTGGGTTATGATCATCTAAGAATTGAAATTCATCAATCCTAGCTAACATGGCTAGCTAGCTGATTAGAGACTCCGTGATCATACCTTCCATTTCTCTTGAGTAGTCATTTATGGATGAACAAAATTGAGAGCCTTTAATTTGGACATGAGTTTTCTCTGCCTTCAATATTAATCACTTTCGTCTACAATTGAATTCATGATTAATTTCCTTTACCAACACAAGTACTTAATTGCCCTCAAATCCTCCTAACATTTGTAATTTTGCATCCTTCGATCGATTGTTCATTTCTGTGAATTGATTTCCACTGAATTAGTTTGCGCGCGTTCCCATGGTTGCTAGCTATAAGTATTTTTCACCATGGTTATTATTAATTTCACTATTGCGCACTTAATATGGCCACTGAAAGGTGAGAGGGTTCGAGAGAAGAATTCTTAGAAATTGGAGGACCGGAGAATTGAGAGGTTATTGTATTGATTGAGTAAAAATACGTCATGTGTATTCGAATATACATATTCATTTATTTTTCGAATAATCAATTTATTTCGGTATTCGTTTTGAATGATTATTCAACACTATTTGATTCGAATTTTTTGGAATATATTCTAAACAACATTTTTTAATTATTCGATTTGAAATTGATTCGTATTCAACACTATTCAATTCAAAATTTTATAGAGAAAATCCATAAAATAATACCTTAAATAATATAGAACATGAGACATATGAGCCTAATTGAGGAAGGAAAATATGGGTCGAAGTATATTTTAAAATATTATGTATTTATATATATATATATAGAGTACTGATATAGAACCAACATTGGGGTTTTTTTATGCAACCAGATTATTGAGCTGTCACTCTGCGTCATCATCCACATCATTCTTATTGATATATTTTAAAACATAATTTAAAACAAATCTTATCCATTAAAATATATTTTAATTTTTTAATATGTAATCTCTCACTTAAATTTTCCATCTGCCCACCCACTTTTTTTCTGATTTACTATTTATTTTTCCTGAAAAAATCAAGCTTTTCCACAAAGCAAATCAAGTTTTCTACAATTATTACTTTTTTTTTTCTAATTTACTAACACAAACAAATAGTTAGTGTTAATGGATGACAAAATTTATAATTTAGCAATAAAATGATAAAAAAAATATGATAATATTGAATCAAAACAGAGTCATTCATTTAAGAGAAGATTAATCAAATCGCTTATAGATGAATATTATAATATAAAATGTCGAAAGCCACGTACATATTACAATATGAAAAATGTAGACACCTCGTTAATAATATTATATTCAGAGGTCCCTCATGGGTGGTTGCAAAAACGTGTGAATGATTTGCGTAGTCGATAGGTTCTGGCATATGTGAAACACATTTTTAGTGTTGTGTTGATAGAATATGGCCAATAAAAAGACAAATGATTTTGTGCTTATAGAAACAAGTCAATTTGTACACAAAGTGAAACTTTTTTGTGCTTCCAGAAATAAATTGATGATGCATTATAAATGAGATTTATGTTTGTTCAAAGGCTCACACAACACATAAAACACAACACATAAAAATAAGTTGATGATACATTATATTAATCTTGAGTCCAGTTGCAAAGAAAATGGATTACATTTCATGCAGCTTGCTGATATATTTTCTTTGAATTAGCTAATAAGTACATACTCCGTTTTGAATTAGCTAATAAGTACATACTCCGTTTTTTAGGTTTAACATGTTACTGCTAAATTGTAAATTATGCTATTAAAGTTTTTTTTTTTAAAAATTCTAAGACCTTGTCATTATATACAAGTGAATTTTCTAATCTATGATACATAGAATTTTTCTAAAATATTTTATGAAATAACGATTAGAAAATTATACATATACGATAAAATTAAGATATTAAATTAATTTATTTTTTACTTAGAAAATAAGTAATAATTGCAAAAAAACTTGTATTTGCTTTGTGGGAAAGTTTTCTGCTTTTCCTTATTTTTCAAATCAGAAAAAATAAATCGTTGGTGGCGTTGGTGGGTGGGCAGATGGAAGATTTGATTTGGTTTGAAGATGTTTTCTGGTTTTTACTAATGGTTAAGTGAGAGATTACATATTAAAAAATTAAAATATATTTTAATGGATAAGATTTGTTTTAAATTATCTTTTAAAATATATCAATAAAAATGATGTGGATGATGACGCGGAGTGACAGCTCAGTAATCTGGTTCCATAAAAAACTCTAAGGTTGGTTCTATATCAGTACTATATATATATATATATATATATATATATATATATATATATATATACTCCCCCGTCCACCTATAAGCTTCACGTTACTTTTTGACACAGAGATTAAGAAAAGTGATTAAATAATAAATATAGAATACAGTACAAGTGATGTGATTCAGAGAGGAGATGAGAGAAATAAAGAGAAAAAGTAAGATATAAAGTGAAGTGTAAGAAAAAGTACATACCAAAAAAGGTATGAGAAGCTTATAGACGGACGTACCTAAATGGTAAAATGAGAAACTTATAGACGGACGGAGGGAGTATAATTGAATACTTACAATCGTTAGTCTTATGTGGACTGACTTAGTCCGACTGAGTGTATATTCAAAATGGGTCTGGAGCAAATTATAAACTAAAACCCCGAATTTGAGATTAGGGTGGTGTTTGTTTTGGGATTGGCCCGGATTTGGATTGGACCAATCCCAATCCAATCTCTCTCAATCCATCTCAATCCAAATACTAATCCACCCCTATAATACACCTATACACCTATTTTTATACAATCAAATCACTCATTCTCTTTCCTACTTTCTTCTCTCTCTTACTTTTCTTTCACACACTCATTTTCTTCCCTATTTTCTTCTCTCTCTTACTTTTCTTTCACTATTAATAATAATAAAATATCCCGTAAAAAAAAAAAACAATAATAAAATATTATAACATCACTTTTGATGTGACATAAAGTTAAATCTACCCATACTTCTCAATCCTTAACCAAACACAACTTACACACAATTACTATTCATGGATTACCCAAATCCCAATTTAATCCACCACAATCCAAATCCAAATCCAATCCAAATCTCCCCCCTATCTTTTTGCACCTTTGTTTTTTCTACGGGTGATAATATTGTATTGCACTTTTTAATTATATATGGTGTTGCACTTTTTGGTAATATTGTGTTTCACTTTTTAGTACATTGTGTTGCATTTTTCAACAACAATTCATAGCAATTTTCATTAATATTATGAGGTCGTTTTTATCAAATTGCCCGATTAAATAAATAAAAAGATAAAAATAAAATAAAATGTACTCAATAAATAAATAATTTTCTTTTGTAAGGAATAGTGAGAGAGATGAGTTTCGAACCATGTAAATGAATTTTAGAGACATGTTCACTTACCATTTAGACGACATACTTGATAAATGAATGTTCATCTTTAGTATATATAATAATTAAGTAATATTGTATTGCACTTTCAAGTTGCAGTGACTGAAAGTGAAAACTTTTTAGTAATATTATATTGTACATTTCAGTTGTAGTGACTTGCACTTTTAAGTAATATTGTATTTCACTTTTAAGTTATGTTGACTTACACTTTTCAGTAATATTATATTACATTTTTTAGTAATATTATATTACATTTTTCATTAATATTGTGTTGCACTTTTCAATACTGACTTGCACGTTTCAGAAATATTGTGTTTCAATTTTTAGTTATAATGATTTACACTTTTAATAATTATTGTGTTGCACTTTTCTATTATAGCGACTTAATATTTTTTAGTAATATTGTGTTGAACTTTTTACTGAATAAAAATTCACTTAAAAGTTTAACACATTTTTACTTAAAAAAGTTTTAATCACTATACCTAAAAAGTGTAAAATATTTTTACTGAAAAAATTGAATGGTGGAACTTAATATTTTTTTTTAAATTATTTATTATTTTATTATATATAATTATAATTAATAAAATTATTTATTTAAAAAATCCTCAAAAAATTATCCGATGATAATAAATATACTAATTAGTTGGCCCCTTCATCCCTGATGGAACAAATAGATGTATTAGATGAAGTGTAATTGAGAAAATAATATAATTATTGTGGGGAATAGTTTGCTTTAAAAAAAAAAAAAAAAGTAATTTTAATTGAAACGAACTAAAAAAATTACTAGCACATGTCAAATTTGCTTTTGGGCATTTGGGACTCAAATTAGACCAACAAGTGAGATTTAGCCCATGATTTTGAAATTCAACCTACATTTGCCCAACTTAAATATAATGTCTCACATTTGCAAAACAATTTTGTCATGCAATTGTCATTCTAATGTAAAAATTAATCCCCATAAACGTAGCATCTTAAGGAGCTTTTACAAAATCAAATTCCACCTAAATAAATACACACAAATTAACAAAAACTGTACACACATAGACGTAAGCAATTTATAAGCTGGAAATAAATATATTTGTCACACATTAGAGAATAAACAATAATCACAACTTGAAAACCACAATAACTTCAACATATTTTATGTAAGAATTTTTTTAGAAGATCAAATTACTAAAATCAATTTCATTTAAAAAAAAAAAGTGTAATATGTCCAGAGTAGGGGTGTAAGTGAGTCGAGCCTACTCGCAAGCTACTCGTGCTCGACTCGAAAAAAGATCGAAATCGACTCAAAGTTAATCGAGTCGAGTCGAGTTTGGAGCTACTCGAGTAGCTACCGAGTTCGAGTTCGAGCTCATAAATACTTGGCTCGAAAGGCTCGCGAGCCTAATCGAGCTTGAACAATATTTACTATTTTGCCATTAATATATAATTTATATTTATATACGAGTAATCGAGTCGAGTCGAGCCGAGTCGAGCTCGAGTTTATTTTAGAAAAAAATATGTTTTAAAATTAATTTTGAAAATTATATAGGTAATCGAGTCGAGTCGAGCCGAGCTCGAGTATATCGAGTTTCTTATCGAGTCGAGCTCGATCTTTAAAATTTTAGGCTCGACCGAGTCGAGTTTCGAGCTTCGAGTATAACAATCGAGTCGAGTTTCGAGCTCAGCACTGCTCGGCTCGTTTACACCCCTAGTCCAGAGGTAGGGAGATGGCCAAAAACCTTGATGCCCTGCTGGATCTCAGTATGACAATACACTGCACTTCTCTTCAAAACATAGTATATTCAGAATTGCAACCTTTTTTTTTTTCATCTAACATAAATACTACTAATAACAATTACAATATCCAGAACCATCATGAAAATGCTGAACGTATTAAAACAAGAAATTTTGATACATACAACAATTCTATCTGGGAAGTTAAGAACTGAAAAAATTCCAAATCCTTGAATAAAATGCTGAGGTTTGGAGGTGAAAACACAGTTAGTTTCCACTAGCATTCTGCCTCAATCTCCGTCGTAACTTCTCTATCGACCAAACTATCATGCCTACGAGCTAAACGAGACGGGGGGCGATCCACCGAAAGCGTCCCTTCCAACACCTTCACCACTTCTCCAATCGAAGGCCTCAGAAAGGGTTGATCTTGCATGCACCAAAATGCAATTCGAGCAATCCTTTCTATTGTATCCAAACTCCCGTTTTTCTCTTCTTGCTCGAGTATGTTGCGTATATTATCTCCTACAATGTCTCTCCTACATGTAACGACTTGCAACAACATTTCTCCAAGCATGTACACATCTCGTTCTGATGGAGACTCTGATGATGATGATGAAGCCCGATGCTTTGTGAACAAGTCCTCGAGCCCAAAATCTGTCAACTTAGGTACCATGTTTTCGTCGAGCAAGACATTCTCTAACTTCAAATTGTCGTGACTTATACATTTTAGACATTCCGAGTGCAAATAAGCGAGCCCACGCGCAAGCCCAAGAGAAATATCGAGTTTTTGTTGCCAAACGCGTTCGTCATGGGCCTTAGGGTTGAAAAGCCACTTGTCCAACGAGCCATTTGGGAAGTACTCGTAAATTAAGCATTTGTTTCCCGGTTCAAAACAAAAGCCCTTTACAGATACAAGATTATGGTGATGTGTCCCACTTAGTATCGAGACTTTTACACGAAACTCCTTCTCGGATACAACCACATCCTTCAAAACTTTGGCAACTATTGGAGTTTTGTTTGGAAGAATGCCTCTAAAAACTGACGTCCCAATTTGGTTGGCAAAGTTGTTCGTTAGTTCTTTCATTTCCTCGTGCGACAATCGGATTAGCATGCTGTAATGTGGTTTCATTTGAGAAACCTTTCCCAAATCCCGAACCTTACCTTTTCGCCTATGGTAAAGAAGCCAAAACAGTAGCATCTGAAAACTCAAGATTACAAACAATGTGAGTAAAACTATGAGAGCTATAGCAACGATTAGCCGTTTACGGCCTCCTTTCCGAGCAATAAGATGATCAGATGAAGAAATCGAGCCATTTCCACGAGTAGCAACAGCTTGTGGAACAGAACAGAGTTTCAAGAAGGAGACAGCATGAACATAAGGTGTCTTGTATCCACTAACAAAGGTAGTCCGTTTCAAAGTGCATAATCCCGAGCCATAGTTCATAGACGTTGCAGCAATACAAGTGGAATCATTCGAGCAGTATCCTTTACAATCTATCTCACTCAACGACATCTTAACATCGTGCGATGGATAAAACCCGTAAAGAACCGTTTGTTTCAATGCTACCATGCTCGTGTGCATTCTACAGTTTCCCAAATTGGGCATTTTCTTACAACCCGAAATACCACTAAGCCCTGACTCTGAGGAATCGGAGAACAAGCAATCACATATGGGACCAGACAAATTATACCCACAAACACTATATAAACCACAAGATCCAAACACGGAACACTGATCCTCAACTGCTTGCCATACTACTTTCCAAACACGACTCACATTGTCCCACGAGTAAATCCTCAAATTACCATCCCGGTCAATCCTAAGATGTCTAAAATTCACGGAAGGATCTCCGTAATCCTTGGGTGAAACGGACCAAACGAGCTTGTTACCATCATCGTACAGACCTAGAATCGAACCTTACTTCGTTGCAGCTAACAGGACTTCTCCAGTAAGTCACATTTTGTTCCCACACAAGTGCAAGTTCCCCCACATGATTAATCAGCAAATTATAGTAACTCAAAATCGAACTTGTCGAAAGGGCTCTAAGGTTCTTAGGGTACTGAATCAATTGGGTTGGAAGCAGAGTGTTTGTGGGATTATCAAAACTCTGCCAAACAACTTTATCTTTGCTACCCAAAAGTACTAAATTACCATTGTCTAAAAGACTAGCTGTTTTAACACCTAAAGAGGATGTATTACTACTCCAAAGAGTAACCTTACTTAAGTTATTCATCAAGATTAGTCTCCCATCCATTGTAACCCTAAAAATGGAGGTCACAGGTACCTTAAGACCCCCACCAACAGTCCAAACAGGCAAATTTACAGACTTATCCCCTAAATTGTACTTAATTCCAACTGCATATCCATCAATATCACCATTTATCTCCAAGAAACCAAATGAAAAAACCCCATTTTCAGACAACCAATTGGAACTACTACCAAAAGCATTAGAGGGACTGAAGCTGTAGTTAAATCATCACAATATATCCCAGAAAAGCACAAAAACAGTAGCAAAACAATCTTCAAACAAAGTTTTTTAAAGCTCTTACCATGAAACTTCTGCCAAGAAAACTCCATTTTCAGCTTATCAAGTTTGATTCTGAGGTGAATATAGTGAAGCAAATAAAAAGGGGGTGAGTATATTTCGGTGTAGAAGCCCTTTTCATGAGAATAAAAAAAATTGAATCTTGAAATGACAAGATTTGCAATAATAAGCAAGATTCTCAAGGGCTGTTTGCTACTCCCTTTTCATCATCCGCATGAGCAGAGCAGAGCAGATGCAGTCATAATTAAATATTAGCATTATGTGTGTGAATTTCAAAGCCTCTATAGTGGCTACCTAATAAAGAAACTAAGTAATCAAGAAATATAGTACAATATTAAATTATTACTCTACTAGACTGTTTGAAAAAGTTCCATTTTTTGGTCAATCCAACATTATTGAGTTCATTGTCAAATAGATTTGTAAAGTATAAACTAACATGCGAAACGGGTGTCAGAAATTGTATTCTTTTTTATAGTTTTTGCCAATAAATATTTATATACCCTAGTAGCTGTCACATTATACTTTTTTTGCAATTAAAAGTTTGTTTTATTTATTTCAATGCTTATGTTTTCATACGGTGTTCTTTAATAATAGTTGAAAAAGGAATTTAGGCATTTTTAAATTCGTGAAGTGTATAAATGTAATAGAAATTAGGAAATCAGGACAAAAGGAAAAGAGAGAATGTAGAAGATTGGGCTGAATCAATTCATGAGTTTAAATAATTGTTTAGAGGTTATTGGGTCAAGTCGAGTTTGAACTCAAAAAAATTGGGTTCGATCAAGTTCGAGTTGAGTTTAAGCTTAGCATTCGAGTCGAGTTTCGAGCTCTGCACGACTCGACTCGATTCATTTAAAACCCTTGAGTCTCCTCCACCCCCACCACGAGATGCCCAACCTCTCTGTATTCTTCTTCCTACAATTTTATATTTAACATTAAATTAATCTTGAAATGAAATAGAAGACCAATAAAAAGGTATGGAATGTAAAAGAAAAAAGAAAACATAAAATTATATGCTCACAAGTCGAGCCAGAGGCCGGAGTGTCGTTAAAACCTTGTCTGAGAAAACCCTCCTTATGAACAAAACTCAAGCGAAGGAAAAATGTAAACTCTTCTAACAATCAATGTCTATAAAAGACGGTATACAAATCTCTATGCAAGAAAGTAAGTAAGAAATTTGAAGGATAGTCCCTCCAAATGCAGTTGAGCTTCGTCTTGGCCACTGCGTTAGCCGCTTGGTTAGCCTTTCTAAAAATGTGAGAATACCGTATTTGCATGTCAGTATTAAGAGGATAAACCTGACTCCAAAGACCGCGCCAAGGGACAGAAGGTGTAGAGCCCATCAAAGTGCTAACTGTCAGACTTGAGTCTGACTCAATCCATAAGATCTGCCAGCCCTGGACATGGGCATACTAAATAGCAATGAAAGCCGTCGCTAATTTCGCCTAAAAAAAAAAAATTAATTTTAAATTTTAATAGGTGAAATGAAATAGAAGAATTAATATGATTGGTGTAAATCTGTGCCCATTTTCTATATTATTAATAGAGTTTACAACTGTTGAGGTGTCACTTTGTGAAGGGTGGACTTGGGATTGGCTATGGGATAGAGAACCAAGGGGCAGTGAGAGTGATAATCTAATTAGTTTGCTGAGTTTGGTAGACAGGAACAAACTATCACAGGTACAGGAGGACACGTGGAGCTGGGCACTCGCTCCAACAGGAATGTATTCGACAAGCAAGGCGTATGAGGTGATGTCCAAAGCGACAGAGTCCGAAGAGGAGGAGACGGGAGGAAAACCAGAATACTTAGCTTTATGGAGGAACTATGCACCACAAAAGGTCAAAACAATTGTGTGGAAGGCGCTCAAAGGAAGACTCGCCACGACGGATAACCTATCAAAAAGAGGAATACTACTTTCGGAAGTAGAAACAAAGTGCCAACTATGTGGCGAAGCCCCTGAAAGCAATGTCCACCTCCTTGTGGAATGCAACTATGCAGCGACATTATGGAGAGAGGTCTACAGATGGTTAAATATCAACATTGTGCCACATAACATCATCAAGCAACACTCACTGCAGCATATGGAGGCATTCGGAAATAGTAAGGAAAAGAAGAAGTTTATGTCAAGTGTATGGACGTGCGCCATCTGGGTGATCTGGAGCAACATAAATGATAGGAGATTCAAAGATACACGACAAGAAGTGAAGAAAGCAATCGAGAAAATAAAAATCAGCTTGTGGTCTTGGCTTGGAGGAAAAAATGCTTTGGTACCTAACTCATCACTATCAGCTTGGTTCTGCAATCCGTTCTTGAGTATCATCGAGTAGTCGATTATAGATTACAAGTCCTAGCATGTAATATAGCTTATACTTGTAAATTTTCGGGTTGAGTACCCTTAAAACTCGTGACTAATGAAACATCCATTTACCGTTAAAAAAAAAAAATAAATAAAGATTTTGAGTTCATATTAGATGGAATTCTTTCATACAGTATATTGACGTTAATGCAGTATAGCCTATCATTTGATGATTTAAAATGACAAGAGGGGAAGTCAGAGGTTGTCGTTGATCGTACTCTAGATTCAACTAGCCGAACATAATATTCCCTCCGTTCCACTATAAGTTTCCCACTTTCCTTTTATGGATGTCCCACAATAAGTTTCCCATTTCATTTTTTTCCATTTTTGACATATGATTTTCTCTCTCCCAATCACATCACTTATACTTTATCTATTATTTTATTCTACTTCATCTCATACTCATTTATTATTTTCTCTCTCACCATCACATCACTTATACTTTATCTATTATTTTATAATATTCCTTAATCAAAACAACAAAATGAAGTGGGGAACTTACTCAGGGACGGAGGGAGTACAATTTTTCATAATTGTGGGTTTGGAATAATTTTCTTGCTTCTTTGTTTGATTGTTATGTTATTTGAAATAATTCTCTTGCTTTTTGTTTGGAATAATTAATGTTTGATAGGTATTTTGGTGATCATTTTTCCTAGTTGAGGTAATTATATTGCCTCTTTACTTAATTGTTATGTTATTCAGTATTTAGGTGTAATCTTTCCTAGCATGACATTTAGGCTAGGTTTACTTTTGATTTTAAAAATCAAATTTTGGATTTTAAGATTATACACCCGTTTTACTTTTTTAAGATTATACACCCGTTTTACTTTGAGATTTAAGTACATTCGAGTTCTATTTTTAAAAAAAAATTTTGGCTTTTTTCCATTTTTTTTGGCTTCTTTTGTTTGTTTTTTTAATTTTTTCCATTTTTTTTTCGCTTTTTCATTTTTTTTCCGCTTTTTAATTTTCTCCTTTTTTACCCTTTTTATTTTGAGGGCTTGAACTATATACCTCAACATTAAAAAAAAATTACTCACCATTTAAACTACTAACATATTTTAATAAATATTGACTTTCTATTATATATATATATATATATATATATTATAATAAAATGATAAAAATGTGTTATAAATAAAAAGTGAAACACAATATTTTTTAAACGTGCAAGTCATTATAATTGAAAAGTGCAATACAATATTAATGAAATGTGTAAATTAATATAACTAAAAAGTGTAAGTCATTTAAAACTGAAAAGTGCAACACAATATTACTAAAACGTGTAAGTCACTATAACTGAAAAACGTAAGTGTATATAACTGGAAAGTGCAACACAATTTTTATTAAAAAGTGTAAGTGAGTATAACTGAAAAATGCAACACAATATAACTAAAAAGTGTAAGTCAATATAACTAAAAAGTGTAACACAATATTACTAAAAAGTGTAAGTTAATATAACTGAAAAGTGCAATACAATATTTTAAAAAAGTGTATGTGAGGATAACTGAAAAGTGCAACACAATATTATAAAAAAATGTAAGTTAGTATAACTGAAAAGTGCAACACATTTTTTAAAAAGTGCAAGTGTATTATAAAAAAAATATATTATTAATATTACTCATTTTTATTATTATTAATCTTACACTTTTGTTAATTAGTACTTGCACTTTTACAATCTAGAGCAAGTGTATTATAAAAAAAAATTATTATTAATGTTACTCATTTTTTTTTTTTATTAATCTTACACTTGGAAATTGAACCCGAGACTCTGTGCTAATTTAATCATATGACTACAAGTGGGCCACGGCCCAAATTCTATTAAATTGTCGTTCTTATTAATGCATAAATGATTCTTGGACTCGAGTGCACCACATGCACTCGAGTTCACATGAGACCTACCCATCAACTATATTGATTTGAAATAAAGTTATACCTATATAATATCACTTCAATCATTATACTCCCTCCGTCCCCGAAAAGTTTGCGGGGAATCTTGGGCACATGATTTAAGAAAAAAGTGTAATGATGAGTGTGTTGAGGGGTAATTTTGTAAACTTTTATATATAAAGTAAATAAAGTAGGTGGGTTGAGTGTGTGGTGGGTCCCAAAAGTAATGGCGCGCATAAGGGGTAAATATGTGTATATTGTGAGGGTGGAGATTGTGATAATTATTTCTATTTTGGGGTATGCAAACTTTTCGGGGACAAACAAAAAAGGAAAGTATGAAAACTTTTCAGGGACGGAGGGAGTAATATTTTTCAACAATAATATCATAATTTCAATCATTACACAATCGACTAATCATTATAATCTCACAAAGAATAATATAATAATACAATTTAATTCAATCTTACACATTGATTTGACATAAAGTTAAAATCTTCTACATAGAAACACACATATTATTATTCATCAGAGTTTCAAAAACTCGAGATTTCAAAAATCGATTTTCAAAATCACTCAAAGTCCAAAGTAAATATCACCTTAGTGTATTCTAATAGAATACTTGCTCACTACAGTAAAAATTGTCTCTTGTATTATCATTTTATCAATTGTTGTGAAATCTTTAGAGAAAAATTTGTAAGATGGTTTGTATCCAAGAATGATCTAAATATTAAGTGCACGGTGTGAAGAATAGACATCACACCTCTACATAAGAGAAGGTTTACAAGAGAAGAATTACAACTACTAAAATAAAATTTGAAATTCATAACTGACTTGTTCGTATTTTTGGATAAGTTTTTCCCAAGTATATTTTCGTTCCAAGGATTTAATTAAGTGCCAATGAATCCCTAAAGTTGTAAGTTATCATGCCATTGTAGTAACTAAGCTTGTGTGTTTGGATTTTCGGGAATTTAAAAACAAGTACTAAACTAAATGAACTAAACAAGAAGAAACGAACAAAAGCAATAACAAGATATCTAACTTCCTTTCGAAAGTGCAAGGTGAGAGAGTATTGCCTCGGGTGTATCCATTTTGTAGGTCGTGTGGTGAATTATTGGGCCAAAATACACAAATCAAACCTAATGCATTGGGTAGAGCTAAAGGCTATCGCTCGTGTGTGTCGACCAATCCCTTGTGAGGCCTAGGTAAACACGTGCATTGACTAGCAATTATATCGTCTAAACAATGCCATAAGATCTTAGGATAATGTCTCATAAACACGTTCAACACGGTTACTAATGTTTATGAGACGCCCTTTCACTAATCTAATAGACGACCTCTAATCGACTAGTGTCTAGTGTCGTCTATCTAAGCAACTAACCCCCGGTCGGTGTAGCTAATTACTATCTTAATTCTAATCGATTAATTCAAGCTCATGCACACATTCCTAATCATGCAACCCAATACGGTCGTTGAAGTTGACAAAACTAACAATGCTAGCTAATAAGGTGAATTAATCAATTGAATCATGCAAAACACAACACTAGAAGCATAAACACCCAATTCCTAAGCTAATCATGCAATTAATCCATAATTACACCACTTAACCACCAAAACTTCAACACCCTAGGCAATTAAGACTTAGCCCATGGTTCTAAGATAGAAATCCATGGCTAGAATGCAAGAAATCACAAATTCCATCACAATTAAGAAATCAAATGTAAGAACTAAGAGAATTGGGAAATTGAATTGAGAATTAAAGAGATATCACCTTAAAACTTGAAATGTAGCTACAAACTTCAATTACTTACAAAGCCCAATGATAATCTTCACTTGGATTGTTGAAATAAACAAGAATCTAAGCTATCTATGAAAGGAAAATTGCAAAATGAGAAGAACACCTATAACTATGTGTGATTGTGTGTGAATTGCTCTCCAAGGTGTTATATATCTTCCAAAACTGGCTAAGGACCCTTTATATATGTTGTGAGAAATCCCCAAAACAAGAATTGCACTTAAGCCCTTCGAATTTGGAGAATTTTGACAAAAACCCCCGAAAAATGCGCCGCCCGGCCGGGCGGGTGAAGTGGCTCGGCCGGGCGAAACCTTCGTAAACTTGGTGGCCTTTTTTATGCTTGAACGGCCCGGCCGGGCGAGTGATGTCGCCCGGCCGGGCGGACCCTTCGTATTTGCCCATTTTTGGTGCTTGAATGGCCCGGCCGGGCGAGTGATGCCGCCTTGCCGGGCGGAACCTTCGTAAATTCCACCACTCTTCTGGCCTGAACGGCCCGGCCGGGCGAGTGATGCCGCCCGGCCGGGCGAAAACTTCGTCTTTGCCCATTGCAAGTATGAACGGCCCGGTCGGGCGAGTGATGCCGCCCGGCCGGGCGGACCCTTCGACTTGGCCATTTTTCCGTCCTTTTCATCAGTTTTCCGCCTCGAGTCTTCTCAAACGTTTTGTACATTGCTCCCTAGCCTCATTGCTACGTCTCATACGAGTGTCAATAAAGATTGACACTCGTTTTGTGATTTTGACGCCTAATTCGCTTCGTGTTCCTACAAAACAAGCTCACAAACCTTTCTCCAACAAATCAAGCCTCTATCATGAAAATGCATGTAAAATCACCATAGTTTATCACTAAAACACACAAAATCTCATGCAATTTACAACCGAATCACCCTCCCAAACTTAAACCGTTGCTCATCCCCGAGTAACAAAAGAATAAAAGCAAGAGGTTGTACGATTGCAAATAGATAATCAATGAACGATCCCACGTCTCCAATGAATGAAATGAATTCTTCTTCCTCAAGATACATTCTCAAAATGATCAAAAGTTCATTATTGAAAATCAAACTAATTACCCACAATGCTCAACATACACAAACAAGTGATGGTGATGAAAATATCCAAATGTTCAAGTTCAACTCACAAGATATAGTGTTTCTCTCAAACACTCAAACAAATTAAGGACAATAGACACTCATCAATCAAATCACGCATTGCACTTACCATAGGCTTGCCCAAGCTCTACCATCTTTCCACCACAAACATGTTCAACCATGAGATCAATAGGTCTTAATAAAGGACGTAACATTGGCTCTTTGAACGAGTGTGATGAATATGGATGAAGTGACTCGTCTAGTGGAAAACGAAAGTTGTTTTTCAACACATCAAGCTTATGCTCATAAGGTTTACAAACCTTCATTCTCACTTTTCATTCAAACTTCTCACAATAAATCATCTCCTCATCTTTTTGTAGCCAATTTATTTTCTTCTTAAGCACTTGGGGCTCATTGTCCCTCTTTTCTCTCTCAAATTTTTTATTTTCTCATCACTTCCATCTTTTTCTTTCTTTTCACAACCTTGCCAATTTTTCTCTTCAAACCAAAGGCACTTAAGCATATGTTTTATCACTTTCTTTTTGTTCTCCACTAGAATTGGACATCAAAGGCTCAAGAAGTTAAATGGTTAAACATTGTAGGTTGCCACGAGAATGGGAAATCAAGCTCAAACGGGCTAACTACGGAAAATCTCTTCGGTTATTGGGAAAATTTTGGCTAAGTGACTTGTAGTACGAAAGATGGCCTACATCATATCTCAAAGTATCAAAAAAGTATGATCTCAAGCAAGAACTTGGGCAAGTTCTAGAAAAACAAGCAATGAATTGATCCACTCTAGAATGAAATAAACCGGATTAATGTTCGGTTCATGGCTCAACTCTCACCGGTTCATTCAAGACTCAAACATTCATCAATCATCACCACACATAACTCATTGTGCATGCAAAATATTCATAGGCAATAAGATGATAAAAACACAAACAAGATGATTCCTTCCAATCATGTACACATTCAAGGAATCAAATTCACAACAAATCATCATCAAATGTGTCTCAATGATCAACCATTCAACAATTTCACAACCAAAACACAATCTTTAACATTCATTCACACACATCCCCACTCACACATTTCAAATCAATAACCAAAACATCAATCCACACAAAACCACAAAACAAATAAAATCATCCCATTATCCTTACATGCCCCCACATAACTAAACTTTCAAAATGTCAAATGAATAACAAGACAAGAACAAGAACAAGAATAAGAACAAGGACAAGGTAATGCTTAGGGAATTAGAGTTGAACCAAGCATGCTCTTCATTGATGTGGTGGAGGGGCTCCAGGAAATCTGTATTGCATCATCCATGCGTTGTAGGCTCGTTGGTTCTCCCCTATCAATCTCAGCTCGTTCTCCACCGACTCTTGCCTTGCTCCCAAACTTGTGATGCTTGCCTCGACCGCTGAAAACCTTGTGTCAAAACTCGTTTGCAAGCCTCTAATTGCTGCAGTGATCTCATTAATTCCTCCGGCTTGGTTCCTTGCTTCATTTGACCTTCTTGAATAGACATGTGATACGGGTGGGGCCTCTCTCTGTGAACGGCTTGGGCCTTCATGGAATGAGGATGACTCACCCCTATGATGATGGTGTGGAGAAGCATGAGGTGCATCTTGCAAAGCTTCTTGGTTAAGCTCTTGATCGAGCTCATCTTCAGTTGGTCCTCGTGAAGGCACCTCGATTCGAAACCTTGGGATACGTTCATTTGCCTCCAGAGCTCTAATAACTTCCAAGTGATGTGGGGAGGCCATATCCCAATTTTCCCTCCTCCTATAAGTAGTCAACACGGGGTACGGCATCGGAAAGAACTTTTCACCATCTTCAATGCTCCAAACATATTCGTTATTCCTCTCATCCAATTTAACCATATGCATCCTCCTCATAGTTTGTAAATCGAGCCTTCCTCCTCCTTCAACCAAAGTGTAGCCGCTTAAATCGATCTCGAAGTATTGAGCAATAGTCGTGACTATTCCACCCATTGTGAAATTCGGAATATTCCGCTTGATCATATTCAACAAATGATCAAGCAAGAATGCACCCATATTGACTTGCTCCCCGAACACCATACTCCTAATAATAAAAAGTTCCTCTCTCCTTACAGATCCGGCCTCAAATCTCCCAAACACAATGTTGGAGATAATTCGGTGCACATATCTAAACACCGGATTCCGCAAAAGAGAGGCTTTCGAATGACTAGAGGAGTAAGCAGGTGCATCGTGTTGATTCTTACGGGCTATCCTCTTCCAAAACCCATCTTCACCATATGTGTTCATCCAATCATAGACCTCAAGGTCTTCCTGACATGGTGTTCCAAAGATTTCATTTAACTCGGGGCATGAGAGATATCTATCTTCATTTCCTAATCGGAAAGTTATTCCGGCCGGAATGCCATTCGTTGGCTCTTCTTCCCTCAAGGTTGCCATGAATTTAATCGATAGCTCCTCGTATGTCTCGTTTGTGAGCTCGAGTAAATTCCCCCATCCTATGTTGTTGAACAACTCATGCACATCGTCCTTGATTTCCATTCGAAACATGAAGAAATAATCCGGATATCGTGTGGGTCGAAGCTTTGAGTTTGCAATTCTCGAAAAAGTTTCAATATAATCTCTTCCTTTTTCACCAAAGTTGATTCCCCATTTAGATGGTCTTTTCCCACATCTTTCGACGCAAAGCTCGTCCACAAGCTCCCTCCGCCTTGAGCTTCCCTCTCATTTTTTCGATCTCTTTGACATTTTTTCTACAAATGAGCAACAATAAACTCCATTAGTTAGAATGTTCTTTCCACAATTCATTAGTGTACAAAGTTCCACTATTGCACCTAATTCCAACAAATCAAGTATCAACATTCTCAACTAAACAAAGCTCATATGTCCTTCTATCATGCTCAACCAAATTCATCCAAAAATTTACTCTTTTCTCAATTACCCACAATCTCCTCTCACTTTCTTTATAAAAATCATGCCTACAAAGTATTTGTAAAAAAGCTTGAAAGAACCAAATTTCACAAAACTCAACAATAGCACTTATTTTCACTCAATCATAACATGGGTAAGCAATATCCAACAAAATATCATCCTTACAAACCAACATGCTCCTAAATTAAACACAAAATGCCCAAGAACATCAATTATTCTCATGTAAGCACAATTTCACAATTCTAGCCCTAAATTCTTCAAATTTCTTCATGGGTATTTGAAATTAAGAATTGTCATTCATTATTTACCAATAACAAACAATAATACACAAAGCCCATGGAAGAAATAACCAAGAAATCAACAAACCCATGTTAAATTCAAATTTTCGTCACTTTCCTTACACATGTAAGAAACACCTTCTAAAACTTCAAAACTTTGCTCAATCTTGCAAGAAAATTAAAGGGAATGAGTTACATACCTTGTGTGTTGACTTTCTTGAAGAATTTGCAAGAGAAATCAAGAGAAAATTGAAGAAAGGTGAGATTTGTTTGGTGAGAGGAGTGAAAACCAATTCTCAAGAGTGGGTGTGTGGGTTATGAGTGTGTTAGGGTTTTAAAGGGATGTGGGCCGAGTGGGTAGGGTCGTGGGCCGAGTGGGTAGGGTCGTGGGCCGTTTGGGTCGAGTTTAGACCCACAAAAAAAAAAAAAAATTCGTACCTGGGACGCGGCCCGGCCGGGCGACTCTGAATGGGTTGCCTCCCATTTAGCGCTAAGTTTAACGTCTTCAAGCCGGACGGAAATAAAAGAACTCATCGAAAAGGCCATGGATATCGGTCTTCCTTCCCATTGTATTTCAACCTTTGAGTTTCAAACTCAAGGAGGCTCTTATGAATGGAAGACCTATCATCCACGTGTTTCCTCCATACTTTCATTAATGTAGGCTCCTCTTGCTCTTTCCACACCACCTCTTTCCATTTCTCTTCTTTTTGTTCAAGAATGCCCAAGCACTTCTCAAGCTCTTTCTTTGAATCAAAATGATCAAGAGGAAAAATGAAATCAATAGAAGCATTAATATCAAATAAAGTGCAAATTGAAGAGTTTAAAGGTTTAGAAATGCTCATTTCACTCTTCAACTCGTCTCGTGATGCTTCTTGATCTTCTTGTTCCTTGTAGCTCATGCCCATCAAAGGACATTCCTCTTTATCATCTTCTTCAATCACCATTAAGCTCATTCCCGTGCTAATGTCTTCAAGTGGATACCCCTTTTCATCTCTTTTGTCAAAGAGCTTGTAATCTCCACTCTCCTCACTTGAGTTCTCCTCTTCTTGCATTTTTTTCACGGCGATGGCCAATTGTCCAAGTTGGAATTCCATCGATTTTTGACTACTCAGAAGTTGAGCAAGGATGGAGTCGGTTGATTTTTGATTACTCATAAGTTGAGCAAGGATGGAGTCGGTTGCTTCAAATTTCTTCTCACTTGCCTCCAACCTTTTTTCACTTGCATCCAACTTTTTCAACAATGGTGCAAGAACCTCATCGGTAGAGGATTTTCCTTCTCCGTTAGGAGGCTTTTCTTCTTTGATTCCCCACTCTTGATAATGGGAGTGAGCTTGTTGCATTTGATAATCGTACTCAAAGCTCACCTTATTATCATGACGAAGTTCATCCAAAGTTCTTTGAAATTAATCTTCACCCATGTAGTTTTTGAATGTTTCTATAAGAAAGGGTGAAGCTTCCATTTTCCCCCAATCATGATATTGATAATGAGAGGAAGCTTGTTGCATTTGATGATCGTACTCAAAGCTTCTCTCACTATTATACCAATTTCCTTCTGAAGCTCCATGGAATTCAAAACAAGGTTCCTCCATAGGTGGAGGAGGAGATGGACAATATAGCTCTTCAGGTGGTGGGGAAGGATATGGATATGGTGGATAATGGTGTTGAGGAGGGTGGTATTGATGTGGAGGTGGAGGGTAATATCCTTGAGGAGGAGGTGATGCTTCTTCATTCCTCCAATCTTGATAATAGGAGGGAACTTGTTGCATATGATATTGGTGATCAAAGTTCCTCCAATCATCGTAGCTCACATCTCCATGTTGTGGAGGATAAATCATGCCACGTTGATCATAGCAATGATTCCACGAGTATTGATTATATCCATCCATCTAGTCGATTAAGTTCACACCTACAAGAAAGCAAAGTATCAAATTCAAAGAAAACAAAATAACAAAAATAAAATGTCACTAGTAACACCACTCAAACAAGTTTCAAGTCCCACGTAAGACTCTCAACTTGGTCCCCGGCAGCGGCGCCATTGACTTGGTTCGTATTTTTGCACTTTTTCAACAACTATACGATCCCCACAAGCGTATGGGTTCGATAGTAGTATGATAAGTATACCAAGTAGATATTCGTTCCAAGGACCTAATTAGGAGAGCGTGGAGCCCCAAAACTATAAGTCAAAATGGTGTTATAGAAGCTAAGCGGGAGGATAAAGCAAATACCAATTAAGAAAATAAACAACTAATGCAAACAACTAAACTAACTCTCAAAAAGATGAAAGTGCAAGTGGAAGAATTGCTTCGGGTGTCTTCCTTATGTGGGATCACTAATGAATTAACGAACTAATCACAATAATTAAACCTAATGTCTTGAATTATGCTAAAGGCTATCACATATATGTGTAGATCAATCCCTTGTGAGGCTTAGGTGAACACGTGCATTAATTAACAATTATAGGATCTAATTAATACCATAAGCTCCTAAGATAGTGTCTCATAAACACGTTCAACACGGTTACTAATGTTTATGAGACGCCCTTTCACTAATCTAATAGACGACCTCCAATCGACTAGTGTCGAATGTCGTCGATCTAAGCAATCAACCCCCGGTCGGTGTAGCTAATTACTATGTTAATTCTAATCGATTAATTCAAGCTCACACACACACTATTAATCATGCAACCCAATACGGTCGTTGAAGTCGACAAAATCAACAATGCTAGCTAATAGGGTGAATTAATCAATTGAATCATGTAAAACACAATACTAGAAACAATTAAAATCAAGACATAGGTTAATTAAGCAATTAATTCATAAATCCACTAATTACCCTCATAATTCCAACACCCAAAGCAATAAAAGTCTACCCCATTCCTAAATTAACAACTAAAATAAAAGCCATGTAAATTAAACTACAAAACATTAATGAAATTGAAATTACCAAAACAATATTGAAATAAAGGAAATATATCACCTCTATGTCTTCAAATCCTTCAATCCCACAATAAAATGAAATACTCAATTGAAATCTATCTAAAAAATGGAAATAACAAACTAAACTAATCTATTGAGTGGAGTGATGGGGGAGTGGGGAGGATTTTCTCCCCAATGGGAGCTGCTGCCTCCGTTTTCCGCCAATGCCTGCTTCTGCGTGTGTTGCCCCACTTTTCGTGTATTGGCCTCCCCCGAATTAACAATGAGAGATGGGCCCCTTTTGCATTTTCTTGCTAATGGGCCGCTAGCTTGTTAATCCCCCCAAATTCATGAAATGGGCCTGAGCCCATTAACTATTAAAAATCAGTTGCATATTTCCGCCACCAAATCCGTAATGGTGAGGGACTCCTCCAATTTCCATCATTAAATGGGTCCCAGACAATTGCCAAACTCCCTTCCCAAAAGTTACTGCCTTCTTTTCTAATTTTTAAGAAGAAAATGTGGCCCAATTCAAATGCAATAATGGGCCTGGAATTAATTGATTTTTTTATTCTTGGGCCCAATTACAATTTCACTCTAATTATTCTTTCGATTGACTCCACAATATAATCGAGGTATGTTTTGCTCTAAAAATCCTCAACTTTCCTACAAAAATAGCAAACCACACCATTTCTCCAAATCAAGTGCAATTAGTCAATTTAGTATAAATAATGCACGAAATCCAATAAAATTATGCAAATTAAATCTATGAATTTCAAGTAAATTTTCACACTAATCAATAACAAGAATAAATTGAATAAAATGCATACTTGAGAATTGAGAAATATAGAATTGATATGAATGAATTGAAAATAAACTAGATCATCAAATAGGAATAGACACCCCTCCTCTATATAAGAGGGAGGTTTACAAGAGAAGGGTTACAACTACTAAAATAGAAGTTATAACTAGAACAACTACTTTAACTAATACTCTCTTCTCATTGTCTCATTTGTTGTCTTGACAAGATGTTATTCCCCCTCCCCCCACCCCCACCCCCACACACAACAAGATGGGCATGAATGATGGAGTTGAGATCACATGCTATCGAGTTGAAGAGAACCATAAGTACAGTCATGCCAAGTGTCAACATCAAGAACAGAAAGCTACAAGATTTTTTATGGCAATTTACGAAAAATTATAGAATCGTGAAAGACACGAAGAGAAAAGATTAAACTGAGTATAGAACTCTGAATATAGAAAATAGAGAATTCCTATTGTTGGGATATGAATCCTGAAACAAGTTCTATTTGATGATGAGATGAGTTTTGGTGACCAAAAGTAGACTTGAATATATGTTAAGTGTTGACTGATCTGTTATGGAGGTCGTCTTGTATAAGACAAGTACAGATTACATTAAAACAAACTATATAATGTAATAGGTCTTGTATGATAAGCTTGAAGTTGTATAGAAGCTTATATAATTCATGTAGCTAGTTCTAAGTTGACTAAGCTATTGTATAAAGCTTAAAGTAATGATATAGACTAGTATATTATAGCTGATAGGATAGTAGATATTCTGAAGACCAGAAGACTATCAAGACTAGAAGACATGAAGCAGACCAGACCAGATGAAGTCAAGAATATTCTAAATATAGAATATGCAAGAAGAAGTCAAGTCAAGTCGGTGGATATATATTAAAAGAAGTTGGAAGTTGTTATAACTGAATAACCATATCAGACTTAAATAAGGAAATAAAAGAGTGATTATGAAGTTAGTTACAAGAGGTTATTAAGAAGAGTTGGTTAGGATAACAAACTATCTTGATAAGTCACATCTATAAATGGATGAGGATCTTCAAGTGTTAAAGACTACTTAAATACTAAAACAACAAGGATTCAAAGCAAATAAGTCTTAAGCATTCAAACACTCGCAAAGTTAAGAAGGTCATACTGAAGAAGAAAGCTCAGAATAGAAGAACATACTCAAAGAAGGCTTATTTTCAGAGAAGTTTATTTTACTGTATTTTTGTATTGTAAACAAGTGTGCTAGTAACTTGTTAAATTGCTAGTAAGATCGAAGATACACTTGGATGTGTAATCGATAAGATCTAAGTCTTAGTCTTGGAACTTAAATCCACAAGAAGACAGAGTTAATAAAACATCACGAACTGGGTTTGTGAGAGTGGACGTAGACAAGTTGTCGAACCACTATAAATCTTGTGTTTGATTTACTTACTGTTTTATATTGTTTAGTTCTTGAAAGAATTAATATAAACAACTTGATTAAGAAATCTTGTTAAGTAGACGAGTTACTTGATAACAGAACAGTTTATTTGGTGTTGGGAATAAAATGAGAATTTTGATTAAGATACCAAAACCCCTTAAGACATGCCAAATAGATAAGTCAAATTGAATGAACATGTTTCAGGAATGTTGGAACATGTAGATCAAGCTAGTTGAGAAGACTGAAATGTTAGGCAGCTCTTATTGTATTTAGATGCATAAGTTGAGGGGGAACACATGCTTAGAAGATTATAAGAATCAAGTCCCTTCAAGGCTCAGAATCAAATTGATCCCAAGTCTGCTGAAATGCATAACTGACCAACTGTGTTGATTAAGTCAGCTTAGTAGTAGATCAACCTCTCTGAAGATCAATTGAATAGAATACATCAACAAGACCAAGTCTACTGAAGTATATGTTAAAGATTCAGAAGGGATGTCCAGCAGAAATGTCTCGACACACTTGAACCAGAATTGTTCTAAGGCAAAGGCCAACTGTGCTGATGGGGTCAGAGTCACTGATATGGAAGCATGAGTGCTCAAGAATCATCAAGACATGATCAACAAAGAGAAAGAGCCAAGTCATCTGAAGGAGCTATGCCAATACTGCTGATAAGCCAAGTATGCTTAATCTGATAAGCAGATTTTTCCAGATGATAAGGAAAGTTGTCCTTATCATAGGACCAATGATCAGAAGTGATGTCCATGTTTGATCAAGTGAATCTTCAAGTCAGACATTGGGAAGAGTGCATCAAAGTCAAGACAAAGAGCAAACAACTGTTTACTTCCCAAATTAAGGACATGTCACTTTCAAGAAACTGTCTTCCAGTTGCAAAGTTCAAGGAAGACAAATATAGACATTTTGAGGCTGTCTCTCCAACGGACATAACCCCATCTTGTTCTATAAATACAGAAGTGTTCAAACCATTTGAAGGCAACCAACTAGTATCCAACTACAATCGAACAATCCTGAAATTCAAAGGAAACACTAAGCCTTCAAGTTTTCTAAGAACATTCTTAGTTTCCTAAACACTTCATCTAAGTTGAACTTCATTGTACATCAATCAAAGCTTAGAGAGATATCCTATCCTATACACCGTGCTCATTGTAAAGGATATCTCACCTAGTTGGAACCAACATCAACCCCCATACATTTCAAGAGAAAGTTAGAAGGTTGTTGTAGTAGAAGTGTAAGGAACTAACTGTTGAGAGAAGAACAGTTCAGTTCTGAGTTGAGAAGAGAGTACTAGGACTCTGAACTCCTAGGGATCAAGGCACCAAGGAGTGGTGTGGTTGATCAGTGCACCTTGGCACTATAAAACAAGCTAATTCCAAGAGAAAAGAATTATCCTGTTAAATCAGGGAAAGTGGATGTAGGAGTTTGAGTCTCCGAACCACTATAACTCTTGTGTTGTTTACTTTCAAGTATTTTCATTCAAACACACATTCATACACTGCACAAAAACTGAACTTCAAAAGATATACATTCACGAGTGTGTAAAATAGTTTTGAGACAAGTCCTCTGAATACTGTATTAAGTGCTAAGAAAATGATTTCAGAATTAAAAAGGAGTTTAAACATAAGGGTCAACCATAATTCCGCACATATAACTTATTTTTAGATAGTTATTCAACTAAGTACTCTATAGTGCTTAGTAGTTTGATTATCTTCTGAAAGTTATACATATCAGAAGAGTTGTCCAGGACAACCTTGCTGAAGCTTGATTTGCTTAAGTTTGAAAAAGATTTGCATACAGTATTCCCCCCCCCCCCCAATATATACACTTGTTATAAACTCCTTTCAGGACCAACATTTGGTTAAGTAATATTCATAATCAAGAGTCGAGTATAAATAATTGTTAAGGGCCTACATGTTGATTCTGATATTCCGCACATTATACTTGTTAGTTGATAAACTTGATTGTTTGTTTAGTACACTTGTTCACAAGAATAGTTTACTGAAATAGACTAGTTGAGTAGATCGGCTCAGCAAATTGGTTAATTGATTAAACTCTGATACATTTTAGAAAAAGTTCAAAAGTCTATTCACCCCTCCCCCCTAGACTTTTATCTCGCTTCTAATCTTAACTCGACTTCTGGGACCAACACCTAATTTTTTAGAGCATAACAAGTACAAAACTCTAAAATTTTCTGGGAGCCTGCATGTTGTACCGATTTTTATCGGGGTGTATTGATTAAACGGTAACAAAAAGTATCATTTATATATGAGTGGTGTTTTACGGATCGAAAGATGATCAAAGATGATCTTGATGAACTCTCTAGATTAGCGTTTTGTTCTTAGTGAAGAACTTTGGGAAAGCTTGTAAGAGAAGCTGAAGGTTTAGTATTTGAGGAAATGAATTCGGATCTGTTTATTGTGCCTTCAATGGGCTTTTTATACTAGGATACAATTTGCATGCATTCATTGCTGGCAGCTCAGCATTAATCCACCCATTAATTGAATATACTTGCTATTAAATGTAAATACAGCTGATATTAGTGTAATCATTCCATGCATTTAGTGCATCTACTTTGCATTAAATGCCTCTGCAATCAGCCATTTTAAGTCCCATCCTTCGTTGTACTCGGCGCCGATCATACTACTTGCACCGCCTCTGATTTGTCAATGCTTGGAGGATGAACTTTATAGCTTCTTGTTTGTTGTTGCTCGATTATGTTGGCTTCTGGTCGTCCTCGCTTCATCTTGATCTTCTAACGAGCAAATGGGCTTGGATCTTCTTAAAAAGAAATCATACTCTTGAGTCTTCAAGTTTTTCTCTCTAGAACTGATGTTGTTCGTCACTCTTACCAATGTCGACCATTTTGACTTGTGTCTCTCATTGTTTTACCCCAGAATTTAATTACCATAATTAAAATATTATTTAAACTTTTTATCTAAAACTTTTCAATTATTCAACGTAGCCCTCAATCTTCTATGAAGGTTATTTTTAGAATTGAAGGAGCAGATTATAACGGTTTGTAACCAACCATTATGCATTAACCCACATTTACACACTCCTAAGTGTGGGAGAGTGAATAGTTTTCAATACTCAAATAAAAGACCATTTCTTTTTCTCATTTCTTCCTCACACAAAATCTAATTCTTTTAAACTCTTTCAAACAATTTCATCTACCGATCATCTTCGAATTGCCTCTAATTCATCTTCATTGTGTTCTCACCATTGTTACTACCGAGGTAATTCTCCATACTTTTCAAGATTTAAGCTTTCATAAGTTCTTTCCTCAATTATTTGATTATGGCATATTTCTCATGTCTCTCACACAGTGGATCGTTATGTATATATACGCTATGCAGAAGACTTTTGTTATTAGAATGTTAGTTTCTTTTTCTACTTAAACTAGAAAGTGGTTTATTTAAGAGTATGGCATGATTTAAGTAAACTATAATTTTTGGTAAAACACATGAACCCACGTCAGTGAAGTGGAGGAATATCATGGCATGCTTTTGTTCTACTGTATTATTTATTTTTTAAAGTTGATTTATGAAATTAGATTACTCTATTTAGGAAATTAGGGTTTTTGACTTACGAAACTTAGTTATTTAAATTCGACTACCACTATTTTCTTGTTAGTAATTAATTATTTCAACCCTTGTCACTTCGTCCCTAAATTTATAATTTATCGCCACACAAGTGTTTCAATTAGTTATTTCTTGAATATTATACTAAGTAGTCGTACACGATAATTAATGCAAGGCGACGATAATTACGAGGACTAATTCGAACGAGGCTTTTACGTAGCGTTTTCACGTTCATCTATCGAGGTGGGTTTTTAATTTGCTTTATTCTCTACGGTGGTTTGTAGAGCTCTATTGCATTTGTTATTCATTATTTAATATTTTAGATAAATGTTTGAGTTAATTGTTTACTATGTGAATTCATTTCTATTGTTATTCTATTGGCAAAGTTTGTGGAAAGTTATCTAATAGCCAGGGGCTCCAAATGGGGTACGGGACCGACGGATCTTCGGGTGTGACCCGCCGTGCTCACTAAGTGTGGGAATACCTTAGTCATTAATTTGGCTTTGGGAAGGTCCACAAACATGCGAAGTCTACGTGTGTGAATACCTTAGTCATTAATTTGGCTTTGGAAAGATCCACAAACAAGAGACCTTCTATATGTAGTCAGGGTGTCGTAACGTATCGTAATGACTACCGTAGTCAGTTAATCTAAGCCATAAAAACTTTAATCTAAAGGTTTAAATTTGATAACCTGTTACCTTTTGTAAATTTTACGATATGTATTGTCGTAATGTGTCAAAATTTATATTTTCTATTAAATTAAATTAATTAAAATATATTATTGTAAATTTACATTTTTATCATTATACAATAAAATAATTTATTACAACAATTATCTACACCCGCTAATTTTATGAGTTCACCCCAAATCATTTTTTACCATAGTTATCTGCACCCATTCATTTTATGAGTTCACCCAAATCATTTTTTACCATAGTTATCTGCACCCATTCATTTTATGAGTTCACCCCCAAATCCTTTCTTTTTTACAACGGTTATCTACACCCGCTCATTTTATGAGTTCACCCCCAAATTATATTTTTACCAAAGTTATCTGCACCCGCTCATTTTATGAGTTCACCTCCAAATTATTTTTATATCACAATTATCTGCACCCGCTCATTTTATGAGTTCACCCCAAAATATTTTTAAAAAAATAATTACATTTAAAAGACTATATTATTTTTTTATTAATTAACACAAAATATAATAAAATCAACCCTAATTTATACATTTACAATCTACAATCGAGTTATTGCCGAGTTACCGTCGATTCACCACCAAATCACTCATATTTTTAGAAAAAAATCGTAAAAACATAATTAAAAAAACTATCGAGATTAGGCACAAATTTCAATATTTTTTCTTTTTAATTTTTCTTCCCATTTTCAATTTTTATTCCAAACTTTTTATTTCTTCGTTTTTTTTGTTTCCTACTTTTTTTTCATTAGTATATTTTTTAGTTTTAATACAAAATAATATTATATGTATGATTTTATTATAATCCCTTCGTCCCAGTGAAAGCTCCTCATGAGCTTCGGACACAGAGGTTAAAAAATATGATATAATAAGTGGATGTATGAGAGGTGATGTGATTTAGAGAGAGAAGAATATAATGAAATGTGAGAGGGAATAGTTTGGCAAAAAAGGAATGGGTAACTTTCATTGGGACAAACGAATAAGGAAAGTTGGGTAGCTTTCAATAGGAAGGAGGGAGTAGTCGGTAATACAACAAGTAATAACCAGTAATACCATAAACAATAATCAATAATACCATTATCAATAATTAGTAATACCACGAATATTAATCAGTAATACCATTAATATTAATCAGTAAAATTTTATACAATAACAAATAATTTCACACATCTAATTATATTCAATAATATAAAAAATAATTATCAGTAATACCATGAACAGTAAGTAGTAATACAATGAACATTGAATAGTAATATCTCATACAATAACAAATAATTCCACAAAAATCTAATTATATTCAATAATACCAAAAACAATTATCAGTAATACCATAAACAATAATATGTAATACCATAAAAATAATAATAATCAGTAATAAATATTTTCACATAATCAGTAATACCACAATTAATAATCAATAATCATTAATATTAATTCAATAGTGTATTAATAGTAATACCGCAATCAATAACTAGTAATACCAGTATCAATAATACCAATAACAATAATATCATAAAAAAAAGTGGAGAGAGTGCAGATCGGGGTGTACTAAAGAAAATAGAGGGTGCACATTACCAAGCCCAATTGAAGGAAACCCTAAACCAATGGGAGGGCATCCTAGGTCAGCAGTCGTCGCTTGGGATTTCATCAGCAAGGTCACCGGCTCCGAGTGTCGTCCGGTCAGAGATCCATCAGCAACATACTCACAGTCCTCCGTCGGGCCGTCGTCAGCCGGAGGAAGAGGCTGCGCGGGAGCAGGGTGAAGAAGACGGATGAAGCAATGTAGCTTCGATTTGGACAGAGATGAACGACGAGAGAGAGGCAGCGTCGATCCGAGTGTTGCAGGCGAGCGCCGTTGATGTAGGAGAAGCTCCTGGATCGCGAACGCAAGGGAGATTGATCGAAGCAGTCGCGTCGGTGGTCGAAATGAGGAGAGGATTTCGACCGCCATGGATCGTGGCCGAGATGGAAGATTATGTCGATTGTTATGGAAGTGAAGAATCGCGATTGCGATTCAAGGAGGGGTCTCGGGCTTTAGCGGCCGAGACCGAAGCGCCGCCGTCGCCGTCGAGGGGGTGGTCGGGCATGGTGGTGGCTGGGTCACCCGCCGACATGCATAGATTTCCGGCAGGTCCTTTACTCATCAAATTAAAATTAAAATTTAGGTGTATTAAGGAGTGATTGTCTCACTCCTAGTTAATAACATTTATTAGTATTTATTGTATATTCAAATATTCAAATGTATATCCCTACAATCATGTAATTAGTTACTTTGTACATCTTCACTATAAATATAAGTTGTACCGCCTCACCAAAGTTAACGGTGATCATATCTCATTGTTCACATGGTATCAGCCTAAACACGATCCAAATACCCTAACCCTAATTTTCCTTCTACATCTCTGCCGCCGCCGCCGTCGTGCCGCCGCCGCTTTCTTCAATTGTCGAGCTCCTCCCCCTTGATCTTCTCCCCTCTCAATGGCAGACTCCTCTATCCCTATGAATGTTCTTATTCACATGGTCACGGTGAAACTCACTTCTTCCAATTATCTCCTATGGAAGAAGCAAGTTGTCCCAATGCTCACATGTGCCGATCTCTACGGCCTTGTGGATGGTTCTTTCGCCCCCCTTGCCGACACTCACCCGACTTTCGCCGCCTGGAAAACAAAGGATCAGAAAGTCCTTGCTCTTCTTCTCTCCTCTCTCACTGAAGAAACCCTGGCCGAAGTTGTTCAATGTGACACGGCCCGCGATACGTGGGTTGCGTTGGAAGATGCCTTCAGCCACTCCTCACAGTCTCGCACCACCCAGCTTCGTGAGGAACTCCTTCTCCTCAAACGTGATTCCCTTCCCGTTGCCGATTATGGTCGGCGTTTTAAAGCATTATGCGACCAACTGGCCGCCATTGGTAAGCCAGTCGACAAATCTGACATGTCCCACTGGTTTCTACGGGGTCTTGGACCCAAATACAGTGGCTTTGCCGACACCAGAATGACCCTCTCGCCTGTCCCTGTTTTCCGTGACCTATTGCATCAGACGATCGCTTTTGAAATCATGAATAAACCTGATCCAGTTGAGCCCGCTCCAGCCGCGTTTTTTGCTCGCCCGACTCCACGCGATCATACTGGTGGTCGCTCCTCTGGTCCCCTACGTAGTGGTCGCTCTGACTCTTTTGGTGGTCGCCCCGATTTTTCTGGTGGTCGCGGAGGGCGCAAAAACTACGCTCCTCGCTGTCAAATCTGCCGTGGCGAGCACTACGCCAACAAATGCCCTCAGCGATTTGTTCGTGGCCCAACTCCTCGCCAGACTGGTCGCCCAACTGCCCATATGTCCGACGACCCATCTGCCAACATTGCTCAGGCCTTTCACTCGGCCTGCTCTGTCTCCTCGCCAACCTCCTCTGATTAGTTTGTTGACTCAGGAGCCTCCGCTCACATGACTCCCAGCACCTCCCATTTGGATTCCTCGACACCTTATTCTGGTAATGGCCAGGTGGTCGTTGGTAACGGTAATTCCTTACGCATCTCTCATATTGGACATAACCTCTCTAAGGACATAGGTCTCCTGGACGTTCTTGTTGTTCCTCACATCACCAAAAATCTCCTATCTATTAGTAAACTCACGTCTGATTTTCCAGTTGATGTTTGCTTTTCTGACAAATCATTTGTTGTTCAGAATCGAGCTACCAAGGAAGTGGTGGCTCAGGGTCGATGTGAGCAAGGGTTGTACGTATTGGAACGAGCACTCCCGGCTTTGGTCGCTACTTTGAAGCCGCCTGATGTTGCTCGTGCTTCCTTTGATTTATGGCATTCCCGTTTGGGGCATGTCCCATTTAATGTTATCAAAGACTTAAATAGATTAGGGCATCTATCTGTTAATTCAATTTTGCCGAACCCTACCATTTGCACCTCTTGTCAGTTGGCCAAGAGTAAACGTTTGTCCTTTACTATCAATGAAAAACGTGCTTCTGCAGTCCTCGATTTAGTACACTGCGATCTTTGGGGTCCTTCCCCTGTTGTTGCTTTAGGTGGCTTTCGTTATTATGCTGTGTTTATTGATGACTATTCCCGTTTCTCGTGGATATATCCTCTCCGTACAAAATCTGAGTTTTTTATTACACTGGTCGCCTTTCATAAATTTGTCTGCACTCAGTTCTCGGCTAAACTCAAAATCTTTCAGAGTGATGGCGGCACTGAGTTCATCAATACAGCTGTTCGCCATTTTTTTGCCGAGCAGGGCATCTCGCATCGGGTGTCGTGTCCCTACACACCCCAGCAAAATGGTCGCGCTGAGCGCAAACACCGTCACATCACTGAAACTGACCTCTCCATGCTCTTTCATGCTCAGGCCCCACCTGAATTTTGGTTCGATGCCTTTGCTACTGCAGTCCATCTCATTAATCGTCTACCGTCATCTATTTTGGGTGGTCAAACCCCGTATCAGGTTCTCTTCGGATCTGTGCCCTTTTATGGAAACTTCAAACCATTTGGCTGTCGGGTCTTTCCATACTTACGGGATTATGCAGCCAACAAACTTTCTCCTCGCAGTCGCCCATGTATCTTCTTGGGCTACAGTAGTCTCCACAAGGGTTTCCGGTGTTACGATCCTACATCATCCAAAACCTTTGTTACTCGACATGTTGTATTTGATGAAGGTTGTTTCCCTTTTTCAGGTTCTGCTCGGCCCCTGCCGACCAGTGCAATGGTCTCATCTTTCTTGGATGCCGAGCTGGGATCCTCCAACGACTTGCCTCTTGAAACTACTTCTCGCACTCCACCGTGCTCGGCATGCATCACTGACCCTGGCGAGGACACTCCTCATCTGCCAGCCCTTGTTGAGGAGACACCTGCTCGTCATGCACCGGACGAGCACACACTACCAACCATTGAGCCTACAGTGGAGCCTGTTCCTCCTACACCAGCCGAGCCCCCACTGCCGACCACAGTCGTGCACCCATTGCCGAGCACCCACATCCGACCACCATCCACACACCAGATGACCACTCGGGCCAAATCTGGGATCTTCAAACCCAAATATCCCCTAAACTTGGCCTCCACTGCCTTGATTAGTGCCCTCACTACCTCCTCGGAGCCCCGTGGTTTCAAATCGGCTGCCAAGTCCCCTGAATGGCTGGCCGCAATGCAGGAGGAAATCGATGCCTTGCGCGTCAACAACACTTGGGATCTTGTTCCTCGACCCCAGAATGCGAACATTGTTGGTTCTAAATGGGTCTTTCGAACCAAGTACAAATCTGATGGTTCAATTGAGCGGCACAAAGCCAGACTGGTCGCTCAAGGCTTTACCCAAATACCTGGCAAAGATTTTTCTCACACATTCAGTCCCGTTGTTAAGGCGACCACTGTTCGGGTTATCTTATCTCTCTCTGTTCGCTTCAACTGGCCCCTCCATCAACTGGATGTCAAAAATGCCTTTCTCAATGGCTATCTCCAGAAACCGGTCTTTATGGCTCAACCCCCTGGTTTTGTCGATCCTCGGCTCCCTGATCATGTATGCAAATTGAAGAAGGCATTATATGGTCTCCGCCAAGCTCCCTTAGCTTGGTTTCAGCGTTTCAGCTCCTTCCTGCTCGGCATTGGCTTCAAGGAGTGCAAGTCTGACTCCTCGCTGTTTTACCTATTTCAGGGCTCCTCAATCATCTACCTCCTCCTGTACGTCGATGATATTATTGTCACTGGCAACAACTCCTCTACACTTGCTCGTTTCATCTCTCGGGCGAATAAGGAGTTCGCCCTCAAGGATCTTGGTCGCCTCAACTATTTTTTGGGTTTGGAAATCTCCTACACCTCTGCTGGGCTGTTCGTCGGGCAGTCCAAATATGCTCGCGAAATTCTTGAACGAGCTGATCTCCAGGATTCCAAGCCCATTGCCACCCCTTTGGCCGCCGGTGAGACCCTGATCGGCACTGGTGATCCATTCTCGGATCCGACCCTTTATCGCTCTTTGGTGGGCGCCCTGCAGTACCTCACCATCACTCGACCTGATCTATCCTTCTCGGTAAATCATGTTAGTCAGTTTCTCCAGGCGCCGACCAGTGATCACTTCTCGGCAGTGAAGAGGATTCTTCGCTATGTCAAGCACACTGTCAATTATGGCCTCTCCTTCACTCGTCACCCAGACTCTTCCGTGGTCGCCTACTCAGATGCCGACTGGGCTCGTTGCGTGGAAACTCGTCGCTCTACCTATGGCTATTCAGTCTTTCTAGGTGGGAATTTGGTCTCATGGAGTGCAAAGAAACAGCCCACTGTTGCTCGCTCTAGTTGCGAATCGGAGTATCGTGCCTTAGCCAACGCAGCTGCCGAGGTCGTTTGGCTAACATCTCTGCTCCGCGAGCTACGAGTTCCATTACCTGCTCGTCCTATTCTGCTCTCCGACAACAATAGTGCTCTCTTTCTCAGCCAGAATCCAGTCGCACACAAACGAGCAAAACACATTGACATCGATTGTCATTTTGTTCGCGAGCTCGTCACCTCTGGAAAGCTGTCCACACAATTTGTCCCTACACATCTTCAGCTGGCCGACATCTTCACAAAAAGCCTTCCTCGCCCGACGTTCTAGTTCCTTCGTTCCAAGCTCTGCGTTTTTCCTCATCCCACGCATCGCTTGACGGGGGATATTAAGGAGTGATTGTCTCACTCCTAGTTAATAGCATTTATTAGTATTTATTGTATATTCAAATATTCAAATGTATATCATTACAATCATGTAATTAGTTACTTTGTACATCTTCACTATAAATATAAGTTGTACCGCCTCACCAAAGTTAACGGTGATCATATCTCATTGTTCACAAGGTGCACCGCCGATCGACTTTAATAAAATTATACCTATAATATTATTTTGTATTAAAATTTAAGAAATACACATGCAAAAAAAGGAAAAGAAAGACAGTAAAATTTAAAAAGGAAAAGAAAAAAAAACAAGGAAATAAAAAAATTGCAAATGGGAAGAAAAAAGAAAAAGAGGAGGGGGGAGAAAAATTAAAAAGAAAAAAATTGAGATTTGTGGCTAATTTCGATAGTTTTTTATTAATTATATTTTTACGCTTTTTTTTTTAAATATGGGTGATTTGCTGGTGAATTGATTTTTTTAGAGTTTATTTTATTATATTTTGTGTAAAATAATAAAAGGATAATATAGTCTTTTAAATGTGATTATTTTTTTAAAAATATTTTGGAGTGCACTCATAAAATGTGCGAGTGCAGATAACCATGGTAAAACAATAATTTGGGGGTGAACTCATAAAATGAGCGAGTGCAGATAATTGTGGTAAAAAATAATTTGGGGGTGAACTCATAGAATGAGCGGGTGTAGATAACTGTTGTAAAAAAGAAATGATTTGGGGGTGAACTCATTAAATGAGCGGGTGCAGATAACTGTTGTAAAAATATGATTAGGGGGTGAATTCATTAAATTAGAGGGTGCAGATAATTGTAGTAAAAATATGATTAGGGGGTGCACTCATTAAATTAGTGGGTGCAGGTAAAATATAAATAAAATTTAAAAAGAAGGGTAATATAGTAAATAACAAAATATAATTTAAAAAATGATATAAATAACTTAAACTTGTATAACAGGTAGCAGGTCATTTTTACGGTTACGACGCCACATGGCGCGATTCGACAAAGTGACTGCGTAGTCACTTTGTAAAATGTGACTACCGTAAGAATTGCCCAAGTTACAATGGCAAAGTATATGTGGCAATGTGAATGTTATTTGCTAAGTTGCAATTACTTGATTATTTGTTTTTAGCATTAACTATTGAATGACTTAATCCCACTGAGTGTGCTTGCATGCTTATCCCCAACAATTTACAATTTCAGGTTGAAGAGTTGGATGGCGAGGAGTGGTGATGGGAGACGATACATATTTATTTAAGAATGAAAGTCTATGTGCACGCATGTTATTTAAATTGAATTATGGTTATTCTTATGGATTTTTGGTAGATGAGTTAGTTATGAATTTCTTGATTTTATTTTTTCCGCTGCAATAACTAACGTAATTTAAAATATATTAATCGTTACGTCCCTTTATTTTAACGTTGTAAATTTAAGATTCAATTTTTGGCGCATTTAAAATTAGTTATTTTAATGAAAGGTCATTATTTTCGAATTTGGGGCGTGACACTCATGGACTTTTATAGATATTTTACTCGCTTCCTACTGGATGTTCGTCCTCGCCATTGTTGACCAAGACTGAAGACTTTGACTATTCCTTGTTGATTTATTGACCGGTCAACAATCGAATTGTAGACTCTTTGACCGAACATAACACATATAACAATGCATATATGATTGTTCTCATATCACGAACAACCGCAAAACCCGATTGCAAAAAAACCTTTTTTTGGATCAAACGTAGCATCCGTATAAAGCCCAGGCTGTTACCAGAATCCGAGCCATTCCATGAACATAATCCTTTTTTATCCATGTACAAAAGTAATTCACTAATATCGCTTCTTAGGTTCCTACAAATTTCCTTCCATGGCCCATGTTTTTTCCAAACCTGCTTAGCGAAAGCAAACTTAAAGAGTACATGGGCCGAATCTGCAAACGAAAAATCACAACACCCACAAGAAGGCGAAAGTGGAATATGATGACCAACTAGGTTACCTTCTGTAGCCACAAAACCCTTAATCATTTTCCAACCAAATATACGAATTTTTGGAGGAACATTAGCTTTCCATAATCTGTTTAAGAGCACTTTATCTGGTTTATTATTCGAAGATCCTTGTTTCAGGTGATTCTTAGTGAATATGTCTTTTTGTAAAATGAAACCATAACCTAAGGCAACTGAATATTGTCCAGACGAACACCCTTGTCAATAGCGTTGGTCTTCTTCGTTCCTACCACATAAGGGAATTTTGATAATCGCATCTGCTTCATGTGGAAAAAAAGCTTGATCAATGAGTTCCTTATCCCAACAATAATCTTCCTTAATAAATCGATCAACTGTGGAAGCACTGGTTATTCGGGAAATAATTCGCCCTTCTTGTAGGCCATTGATCCATCTATCTTTAAAAAGTTTAACACTTCTACCATTGCCAATCTTCCATCTGGCTCCTTCTTCTAAAACCTCCCTTCTCCACAAAAGCGACCTCCAAATATAAGATGGATTCGTACCAAGGACTGCATCCATAATGTAACATTTCTGAAATATCGAGCTTTAAAAATCTTAATAACCAATGTCTGTGGATTATTGATCATTCTCCAAAGTTGTTTGGCAAGAAGTGCTTTGTTAAAGGAGATCATGCATCGAAAACAAATTCCTCCCTCATCCTTAGGTTTGCAAAGTACCTTCCATTTGGACCAATGAAGCTTTTTAATGTTCTCCTGTTCCCCCCACCAAAAATTAGCCATCTCTTTTTCTATATTTGAGCAAATAGAAACAGGTATACGAAAGCATGTCATTGCATAAGATGGAATGGCTTGAATGACTGCTTTTATAAGTACCTCTCTTCCTCCTTCCGAAAAAAAACTATGACCCCAGGACATGATTTTTTTCCGCACTCAATCCAAAAGATATTCAAATTTGATTTTTTTGGCTCGTGTTGTGAGAGTGGGCAATCCCAAATACAACTCATGCCCTTGTGTGGAACGAACCCCAAGAATATTCTTAATTTCCTGAACATTTTGGGAGATGGTACATGGGCTAAATGTAATTGCTGACTTCTCAATATTGATCACTTGTCCAGAAGCATTTTCATACACTTGGAGAACTTTTTTCAAGTTTCTACAATCAGATACTTTAACTTTGAGGAATAGAAGACTATCATCATAAAAAATAAATGAGAAAGCATAGGGACTGATCTAGCAATATTAATACCACTAACTGCCTTTTTTTCATCTGCTTCTGAAATAAGGGATGATAAGCTTTGAGCACAAATCACAAAAAAATATTGGGATAGGGGATCACCTTGCCTCAATCCTCTAGTTGGCATGAAAAAACTAGACAAATTTCTATTAATTTTAATACTATATGAAAGTGTGTTGTATATGAAGTGTTTAAGTTTAATAGAATAATGTTGTACTAAATGTTGTGACAATTGGTACAACACTGACTCTAACAGAATATCAGAAATTAAGATTCACACAGCGGAAGACTTGAAACACTAAAAACAAACGTGACACAATGGAAATAATTTTTAACATAGATTTTATAAATAAAAATCTATGCTAGCCTTACGGCGAAATTCAATACTTATCTTCAAGTACAAATGTTGTGTGAAATGTTACAGCATTAACATTCACAACTGAAACTACAAACGAGGCAGGTGCCTTGTTCTAAAAACGAACTAAGTGTATAAGGTATACACTGTCGAAATGCCTAGTCTATCTAATGATTACACTCTCAATAGATAAGAAGACACACAACCATACGGGTGGGATACGAACGTATGAACTAAAAGGTAAAACTACTGGCCACAATTCCTAACAGGGATAAACGCTCGGTCTAGGAAATTGATCGAATAGAGTACACTGATTTGAGAAGCCTTCCATCGGTATTTATAGTAGTGGGGTGCTGATTCTAGAGGCTTCCACAATGAGATCCTATTTTTTAGGAACTCAACTTCCATGATCTTTCTAGATCCTTCTTGAATGCTTCAGGTCGTTCTAAATGGTTCCAGGCCGTTCTAGCATGTTCTTCAATGTTCTGGAATCTTCCAGGTTCCAGATCCTTGTAGAAGCTTCTAGATCCTGCCAGAAATGCGACAACATTTAGATCAACATTTAATGTAGCATTTCAGAAAAGACTTAGAAAAAATCTCGGAAGGTCAAATTAAGATGTTGTTGATAATGTTAAGGCATTTAAGGATTAACAACATCTACACTATATGAAACAGTGGAAATGCAATTGTAAATGAGACTTACCCAATTATCCGAGAAGCCCAGCCTTCGCATTGCTTCCTTCAGAAAGGGCCACTCAAAATTGTCATACGCTTTGCTCATGTCTAGTTTCAAAGCAGCATATCCTTCTTTACTTTTTGACGATCTAAGCCAATGCATTTCTTCAAAAGCTGTCACTATATTATCTGAAATTAATCTTCCAGGAATAAAAGCACTTTGGGTATGATCAATGATTTCATCCATCAGCCTCTTGAGCCCGTTTGTGACCATTCTAGGAATGATTATGTAGCTAACATTACACAAACTAATGGGTCTAAACTGGGAAACCTTTTTTGGATTTGCCACCTTTGGAATAAGTGAAATGATTGTTTTATTCCAATCTCTAAGAGATTTTCCTTCATTGAGTACCCGAAGCATCATACCCGAAATTTCATCACCAATGGTAGGCCAATTTGATTGATAGAACGATGTCGGGAATCCATCAGGGCTCGGTGCTTCCAAGGATTCAAATCCGCAACAGCTCGATCAATTTCTCCTTTCGTGAAAGGAATATTAAAAAGCTAAGATTTTCATTAAAAAGAGACATTTTCATAACCTCCGTAACTGCAGTAATACTCACACAATCCGGCCTAGAAGATTTAAACAAGTTACAAAAATACCTCTTAAACTCCTCTTGTATCTCTCTATCATTCGAAACCCAGATGTCTGATTCATTACAAATGCCCCGAATCGTATTAATTCTTCTCCTCAGGTTAGCTCTTGAATGGAAGAATCTAGTGTTTCGATCACCCTCTTTTAGCTAAGAAACACGAACCCTTTGTTTCCAGAACCATTCTTCTTGTGAATATAATTTTTCCAGTTCTTTCTCCATTTGTTTGACTTTACACATATCAATTTGTGAATTATCACTATTAAGCTCAGTTGCCAAACAAAGTTGCAACTTTTTGATCCTGGATCCCATATTACCCCCTTTGTTTCTACCCCATTTGTTGAGTATGCATCCACATGAGTCCAAAGTTACACTGATGTTGTGTGCTGGGTTTTTACAAGACCAAAACTTATCAAACATTTCTTTGAATCCATACTCTCTAAGTCAATGGTTCTCAAACTTAAAAAGGATTAAAAACATTATTAAAACCATTTTTATGATCAGTGAAGCAATATAATAAAATTGGACGGTGATCAGATCCCATATAGTTGAGAGCTTTTGCATTAAATCGGGGGAAAAAAGAGCACCATTCAGGATTGGCCACAAACCTGTCTAATTTTTCTTTAATCATTCTTAACCCACTTTGTTTGTTAAACCAAGTGTAATTTGGCTCAGAAATCTTGAGGGTTGAGAGGTTATTAAAATGAAAAGCCTCTTGAAATGAATACATTCTCTCAATCGGATTTTCCCCCCTCCCATTTTCTCATCAAAAAATAAAGTCTCATTGAAATATCCCCCCACCAACCATGCTTGAGTATCTAGAGCAACATAATTTTTAAGCCTTTTGAGCAAAGACCATGAATCATTACGAAGATCAACTGAAGGGTTACCATAAAACCTCGTAAAACGCCATCGAAAATCATAATCATCAACCAAGCAATCCACATGCACCATGGAGTAGGAAAATTTTGAGATATTCCATACATTCCAAAACATAATAAGCCCTCCCGGTCGTCCCCGAGCATCAACACAAAAACTGGAATTAAAACCTAGTCTAGTTTTTAAGCTATTTGGAAACGCCGCCGTACATTTGGCTTCGAAATTAAATAAAAGATAAGGGCGATAACGGTTAACTAACCTACTACGATGACCGAACACACGAGGGTTGCAAACCCCACGTGCGTTCCAAGTTTCCAAAACACTAGACTCATTCCCCACGGCGTGGCTGATCGACCTTGACCTTCTCCACTCCTGGGATAGCAATACCACTACTAAATTCTTCCAGCATACTTGTAGCCCTTTTAAAGAAGCCTCTCGTACCCATCTCTCGCAGTCTGCTCGGGCCACAGTCTTCTGAAGCAATGACCCAATAATCAACCATTAGGGGAAAATTGTCTTAAATAGACATATTTCATGTGTGAAATATTTCACACAGTGTTGGTCTATATTAATATGATTACTAATATATAATTGATGCTTACTTATACCAATATATAAGTTGATTTCATATATACATTGCTTTTATACAACATTCTCGGCACACTCTAGCTAGTAGTGTAAGTATATATATATACACGTATGTATGATATCATAAAGTCTTAATTTGTTTAATATTGATATATATATTTAGAATAATTATTTTATTGATATTATTTCAATTATTTTCATTAAATTTTATCATCTTTACAGATTGTTCATGATCTAGAGATTTCTGATCAAAAAGAATTATTTGGAACTCATTTTAATATGAATGAGTAGGTATTTTATCACTTTTTTACTTTTTATCTTATTTTAATGATCGTTAATTTATGTAAATATTATCAATTTTGTTTATTTACAATTTTTTAAATAATTTATATATTAATTTAGGGAACCAAGATTCAAGCAACGATTCTCAGAAAGCTAATTAGAAAGTTCGAATATGTCGTTCTGTAGATGTTGTTAACTCTTAAATGCTTTAACATTATCAACAACATCTTAATTTGACCTTCCTTGATTTTTTCTAAGTCTTTTCTGAAATGTTACATTAAATGTTGAGCTAAATGTGTTGGTCCTTGATGGAGTATGACACAAGTGTATGGGAGGGGGGGGGGGAATGCACTTGTGTATGCAAATTCTTTCTTTTTCAAAAACTGTTTAACTCAATCAGGGAGGTTGTCTCACAACTGTCCTGAGTGATAATTTTGATAGATACTTGGCCTACTGAAGACTATGAAGTAATCAGTTGGAAAACTATCTAAAAGAGTTATTAAGTGCGGAATGTGGTTGGCCTTTTCTTTGAAAGAATACTCCTAGTTGATTCCTGAAAAACCAGGTTATCAGGGACTTTGTCCAGAACAGTTTTTCTTAACTTTGCCGAACTTACTTCTTAAAGAATGATTTAATCAAGTAATGTGAGTTATAGAAGAGTGCAGTAAGTAAATGACACAGCAATTTATAGTGGTTCAGAGTCTCAAGCTCCTACATCCACTTTCCCTGATTGAACAGGATAATTCTTTAACACCTGGAATTAGCTTGTTTTATAGTGCCAAGGTGCACTGATCAACAACACTATCTTAGTGCTTTGATCCCTAGGATAAACTGAGTCCTAGTGCTCAATCTCACTGAGTTAAGACTGTATTTTCACTTAACAGCCCTTAACTCCTCACTTCTACAACAAACTCTGCTTCACTCAATGAGGTAAGGGTTTGAGGTTTGATTCCAACTAATTGAGATACCCTTTACAATAAGAACAGTGTAAAGGCTTTAGGATATCTCAATGCTAAGCTTGGGATTGTTACAAGAAAAGACTTAACTTTTGAAGTGATCAGGAAACTTGGGATTGTGAAGAATAGCTTAGGTTTCCTTTGAATGCTTGATAGTAGTTTGATAGCAGATAGTTGGATACTTGAATTCTTGGATCACTTTTGAATTTATAGAGCAATTTGATTAGCTATCCGTTGGAGAGATAGCATTTCCAATTGTCTATTTGCAGCTCCATTAAAACGGCTATGAAGCTTAACTTTCTATTATCCACTGTGTAAAAGGTTCTTCAATGGTTGCTTGAATGAATGTGTTGACTTCTGAAAAATGCGGCTGAGATGTCTTGTGTCAGTTTCCAAATTTGCACATTTTCCAAGGTTGATTGTGGCAGGCTTTGGACTCTACCAACGGTCAGATGGGACAACTGTCCTGAACATTCCTGCTGCAAATGGAATGTTCCAACATTCATTCAATTCTTCAGTCTTTAATGCTTCTAAGTCTTCAATGCTTGTTCAGGCTTGATGGCAATAAATGCTTCATTAAATTTGTCTTATCAGTGCATGTATCTTGCCTTATTATCCTTGATCATTCAGACATGTTGTCCTCTTCAGCATGCTTGTCTTTGTGAAATCAATAGACTTGTCCTAAGATACTTAGGCATATAAAGCTGCCTAACATTTTCAGCTTTGGACAACTATCCTGAACTATAAATCTCACAACATTTTTTAGACTTAGACTTAAGGATTTCTATTGTCTCAACTAACCTGAGACAACTAGACTGATACATCCTTATTTGTATCTCAACTAATATGATCATAATCAATCAGGGGTTTTGGTATCTTAATCAAAATCACTTTATTTCCCAACAAAATGCTTTCACATTTCTAGCAGGATCTAGAAGCTTCCACAAGAGTCTGGAACATGGAAGATTCCAGAACCTAGGAGAACGTGCTAGAAGTGCTAGAAGGACCTGGAAGAAGTTTAGAACGACCTGGAACATTGTGGAAGGATCTAGAAAGATCATAGGAGTTAAGATCCTAAAATATAGGATCTCAAATGGAAGGATCTAGAACTTGGCTATTTCTCTATAAATACCGTTGGAGTCTTTCATTTCAAAGTATGCACTATTCGAGTAACACCTTCTTGAGCGTTCAACCCTAGTTAGGAGTTATGGTCAGTAGTTGCATCATTTAATGTACACCGAGGGATACCATACCTTCCCGTGTATTTAGTTCTAGTCTTGTATCGAGTGAGAGTGAATCATAGATCAGATTAGTTCTTTAGACAGTGTTCTTACACTTAAGTCTATTTGCGGATTCAGGTACCTGCCTCGATTGTAGTTTCCGTTTGTGGAATGTTGAAGTAATTGCTGAGACATTTCACACGACATTTTCATAACTTAGGAACTAAGTTATTGTTTTTCACCGTAAGGCTTAGCATATGTTTTGTTATTAATAAAATCTATGTTAAAAATTATTCCATTGTGTTCTTATTGTGTTTTAGTGTTTTAGACTTCCGTTGTGTACTGTGTTTACTTATACATATTCTGTTAGAGTTAATGCTACACTATTTGTCTCAACATTCAGTGTAACATTGTTCTGTTTTTTACTTAAACACTAGATACCATCCCTCCACACACTTTCACGTTCTATTAAAATTGTTCTACACTGTGTCTAATGTTAGTGTAGCTCAGAATGGTGGGACCATGTTGACTAAAATCATCCATATAAGCTGTGTTTTCATTCTTATTCATTCATGCAAAGATAATCAAAATTCAAACTTAACAAGTTTGAGTATGATTTGATTTGATTTTATGAAACACAAAAACAACCTAAACAAGATGCTATTTTGTACAAATTTTTTTGTCAAAATAATATTTATTCAAATATTCTAGTGATGCTACTTATGTTCCGTCTTCTAGTGATGCTACTTATGTTTCATCTTCCGAGTCTAATTACGTGTTTCTCTGATCCCTAGAGGTAGAAGTCCCAACTGCATTTGGTTCAATATTAACTACCATTGGTGGATGTACAAGGTATGAAGGTCTTCTAAGTAAGTGATTCAAATCTAAGACGACCCCTCTAATAGTGTTGTACAAATTTCTACCGACAGGCGGTCATGGAGGTCTTCAAATCTCATACGATCAGCACTCACAGATAGTCACTCCATCTATTGAACCTGAAAAAATTGTAATCAGTACATAAATTAAAATATTAGTTAACACAATATATAAATCTACAATAAAAAAAATATATACCATACCATCATGTGTAGCTGTATCAACTGGTTGGTACCCTGTAGTCGTCGGGGAATGTGATGGTGATATCAAAAGATGGGTGATTCGACGATACCATTGCATATAGCCTCGTCCCAAACTAGAGGTGTCTTGGATTAAAACGGTATTTCTCACAGGTGCTCTGAACTCTCAACATTGGATCCAATTTTTATGGTAGTGGGTCCGATCAGTCCCATCTCGCCCTTACCGACTAACATGATGGAAGTAATCATGAGCACGGTCTAATAATTGAGAAATTTCTTATTTTCGTCGAAACTGTCTCAACACTCTATTTGGATGGTGTAACTCCACTACACTAATATTAATTAGTGGACATTCCGTCATCCAATTTTATGTGAGACACCTATGATGATCAAGACTTTCAATTTGGGAAAGGTCCATGTCGTACGGCTCCCACTCAAACTGTACAAACATTAAAAATGTCATACGACTTTGAACTCCTACACTATGACGATTATAATGATAAATAATCTGGCAATGACTTACTGCTCCATCATACAAGCGATCAAATATGTCTCGATATATACGTACAGAGTGTCTCGTGTTATGGATATGACTATGATGTTGTACCCACCTAAACAAGAAAAAAATTGTGTATAAATATACTAAAAACAAGGGTTAATTCCATATAAATTCATTACCTTTAGGTCAAATCTCAATTTAATCACGACTTTCAAGATTTTAATAAAAAATCACAATCTTTGATGTTGTTTCAATTCGATACATGCTTTTTTTTTTCGGCCAACAAGTGATGATGTGGCTCGCCGGAGAGTGTGTATATGTGCCACATAATATTATATGTATTATTTTTTAATACCACATACTATTACACCTTTTTTTAAATTCCACATCAAATTCTATAAGATAAAATATTTCAATCCAAATATCCAATTCATTTTGTCTCTTTGTTTTCCGCCATGCCCATTCAAGTTTTTCACAAACTTCTGAGTTTGATGATGAATCAGACTATAGTCCTTTGTTAGAAATTCATTTTTACAGACTGCTTATAATCTTACCTATTGTATGATCCAAATTTCTCAGATGTAATTGGCACAAGTGGGGCTCATCTTGGTTGGAAAAGATATATGAAAGTGTGAAGATCATCTTTCATGTCGTGAACATTTCCAAAAACCTGTTAACATGTTGGTATAACAAGGTTGTTCATTTTTCAGAGAGAAAATGGGTATCTCGAAAATGAATTGAAGTAGAGTGCCAAAGCAGTGGAATTGGAAATATTTAATCTTGTGAAATTTGACGTGGAATTAAAAAATAATACATATAATATTATGTGGCACATATACACACTCTCCGGCGAGCCACATCATCCCTTGTTGGCCGGAGAAAAAAATGCATGTATCGATTTGAAACAACATCAAAGGTTGTGATTTTTTATTATAATTTTGAAAGTCGTGATTAAATTGATATTGGGCCTAAAGGTCGTGAATTTATATGGAATTAATCCCTAAAAACAATGACATATGATATATCAATATTTTAATGTTGTTTTATTACCTAGTACTATAAGGAGGAAGACCTAAGGTGCGATCATCGACACCTAATAATGGTCCTTGTATAAGACAGCTACAAACATTTGTAGGTTGTATTAGGCATATTCTTGACCATGCCCAAATCTACAATAACAACAACAATTTATCAATAACACAATACTTTTAATTATAATTTAAATATCATAAAAAAATCACATGTAAAATGGACAACGGTCCGCATATAGTTTTTTTATGCCATTTGACGCCTGACAAAGCTCGCGATATAGGTTGACTAATACTGCACTAGCCCAATTATACGATCCAACTGTCTCAAGATCCTCGAGTAGTTGTAGATATAGCAATGACACGAGATTGCGAGAAGAATCTGGCATCATAAAACCACCCAACATAAGAAGTGCACACCCTCGTGCACACTGATTCACAACTATTTGATCGATATCATCTGTAATGTCAATACTTTTAAGATGATCACTCAATACAAATAGGTAGATGCGTGATTTACTCTTCAAATGGTCTTCATCGGGTAGGAATCCTAACAACACCTGACACTACCACCTCCACATGTCAACTGTATAATTATGATCAAGGCAAATAACAAGTAGACCATCTATAGGTAATCCCCAAATGATCGCCATATCCTTCAATGTTACAATTGTCTCTCCGACGGGAAAATGAAATGTGTGCGTCTCTGAAGGCCATCTCTCAACAAGTGTGGTAATAAGATGATTATAAATTTGCATATATCCACATCGGGCAACACGATAAAAGTCCATTACATCTAGAGCACCTAAAACGCGAGGGTGCAAACGAAACACATTTTCATCGGTCCTAAAGCTCCATAAAATATGTGAAGTAACATGAGTTGCCCTTAAGGTGTCATCTTTTTTTATGTCATTATTAAAAAGATGTTGTGAACAATGGTTTCCCTGCTCCGACAACACAGATGGATCTTGTGGACCATACAACTCAAAATGCGAAGTCATCCTAAGAAAATTTGAAATAACGAGACTTGAAATGTGGTAAGAATAACCAAGTTACATACAAAAAATTGTTATTGTATTATAAAAGCCACTAAATTTAAAATACTTTAAAAAAAATGGAAGAACATATTTACTTTATTTTATTTAACGTGGTTTATCTGACATATTTAACCAAAATGACAATAATTAAAGAACATAAATTAATATCAAGCAAGTAATCTAACTACATATTTGATTTCACATAAAAGAAAGAAAAAAATCCTAAGAACATTTTGCGACACAATTTTTTTCCATCTAACATATTTCATCTAACATGATTAAAACATAAATAAATTAACATGTTATCACCAAATTAACATAAATTAATAGTATAAAGTCCAAGTCCAAAATTAGTCTAGAGTGTAGACCATTAGCAATGCCAAAACATAATTCAATACAACCCTAAAACATACATTAAAACATAAATTAATAGTACAAGAATTATCATTTTTATAATTCGCACATAAATTAAAATGAATACATGTACTATTATTCTGCATAAATTAAATTATGAAAAAAAATTGTAACATTAAACAAAACACAAGAAGATACATCAAATTAAAAGGAGTGTGCTAATGCTAGAAAATGGAAGTGTTGCCTCTCTTGCTCAACAATGGTGGAGGTTTTTTTTTTTTTTTTTTTTTTGGGTTTTGACCTAAAAATGAAAAATAATTTTGTTATGCAAACGGTTGAAATGTGTGTTTTTTTGCTACGCAGAATGAATGCTCAAGGGGGGGGGGGTTTAATGGTGGAGTAAATTGCAAAATGAAGGGGGTTTAATGGTGCAGTTGGGAGTGTAATGGACAGTGAAAATTAATTGCTTCTTGTGAGAATATTGAGAATGATTTTCATTGAGTTGAAAGAATGAACAAGGTTACATATATATACAAGTAGACTAGTAACTAATCTTGAGTAGTTACTTTAACTACTTATCAACTAACACAACTAATTATTACTACTCTTTTAGTCGGTTATATTGTCACCCCCCCTCAAGCTAGTCGGATGTGGAAATACGTGTAGCTTGGTACGGAAGAAAGTAAAAGATGGACGGGGAAGACTTTTAGTGAAGATGTTCGCTACTTGCAACGTGGTCGGCACAAATTGTGTTGTCAGGCGACCAGATATGACTAATTCTCGAACGAAATGGTAGTCTATATCAATGTGTTTATCTCTTTTGTGGGCGACCGGATTTTGACTGAGGAAAAGGTCACTCTTATTGTCGCATAACAGCCGTGGAGGATCTGCAGGTAGAGCTCCTAGTTCACGAAGTAAAGAAGTGACCCATACGAGTTCTGACGCTGTGTTTTCCATAGCTCTATACTTCGATTCACAGCTAGATGTAGATAATGTAGGTTGCTTTTTGGCGCTCCAAGAAACAAGGTTAGGTCCGAGGTAGATGGCGTAATCGCATGTGGACCTGCGAGTATCCAAGCAACAAGCCCAGTCGGCGTCAGAGTAAGCGAGAAGATGAGGCGGTCCTTAACTGAAGGTGAGACCAAATTCCATGGTCCCTTTAACATAGCGAAGAATTCTTCTGACAACTTAAAAGTGATCCAGAGTCGGACAGGACTGGAATTGGCTAACAGTGTTGACGGCGAAGGAAAGGTCTGGGCGAGTAATCATCAGATATTGCAGAGCGCCGACCAAGGATCTAAATAAGGTAGTGTCAGAGAAGGGAGTGTCGAGCAATCGAAGATGTTCGGTGGAGGAAAGAGGAGTTTCCATAGGCTTGGAGTCGAGCATGTCAGCGCGAGAAAGAATGTCGCGAGCATATATTTGGATTGGCTGAGGAAGAGACCAGAGGAGGTGTAAGTAACTTCTAAGCCAAGAAAGTAGTTGAGTTTACCTAAGTCTTTGATGGCGAACTCCTTCTGTATTCGAGCAATTAAATGAGTGATGAAAGAATTATCATTTCTAGTGATAACGATGTCATCGACATAGACGAGCAAGTAGAGCATAGTAGGACCTTGTGAGAGGATGAAGAGAGAAGTATCAGATTTGCTTTCAATGAAGGCTAGAGATATAAGAAAGGTGCTAAAGCGAAGAAACCAGGCCCTAGGTGCCTGTTTTAGACCGTAAATGGCTTTGTTTAGGCGACAAACAAAACCAGGGCGAGCAGGATCTATATGACTAGGTGGTTGCTCCATGTAGACTGGTTTGTGAAGGCGACCATGGAGGAAGGCATTATTGACGTCCAATTGGCGAAGAGACCAGCCTTTGAGGACAACAAGGGAAAGGATGATGTGAATAGTTGACGCTTTGATGATCGGGCTGAAGGTATGGTCGTAATCGAACCTAGGAAGCTGAGAAAATCCTTGGGCCACAAGACGAGCTTTATGACGATCAATGCTACCATCCGATAAGTATTTGGTTCGAAATACCCATTTGGAACCGATGACATTTTCATTGGTAGGGTGAGGAACAAGAGTCCACGTATCGTTAGAGTGTAAGGCATGTAGCTCGGCATCCATAGCCGCAGTCCATTCAGGTGATTTAGAGGCAGATTTGAATCCTTTAGGGTCTTTATTGGAGTGAATGGAGGTGAGGAGAGAGGTTTTAGCGAGGAAAGAGGTATTTGCAGGGTGTTTACTTTTGAAGATACCATCTTTGGAACGAGTGCACATAGAATGAGTGGGACGAGGAATATCCTCGCGGTGAGGGGGAGTGCGAGTAGGAGGTTGGCGAGGAGGATGTCGAGGAGATGGTGCAGGGGCAGCAGGAGCAACTTGGTTTGAGGATGAGTCCTTGGCAGAGATGCAAACCGAGCATGGAGAGGGCGAGCATGTAGAGAGAAGCGGAGATGAAGCCGGTGAAGAATCATAAGGAGGGAGATCTGTATATGTGGCGAGATCAAGGGAAGTGGGTGAGCAGGTGGAAGGAGTTGTGCCTTTGAAAGGGAAGGTGTGTTCGTCAAACTAGGCATGTCAAGCAACATAGATGCGAGAGGATATAGGATCAAGACAGCAAAATCCATGGTGCGACGAACTGTAACCAATGAAAACACAAGGAATACTATGAGGAGAAAGTTTGTTAGTTGCATAGTCACGTAGGTAGGGATAAACCCGACAACCAAACACATGCAAATTGTCAAAGCGAGGAGGAGAGGAAAACACAAGTTCATACGGAGTCTTGTTTTTTAAAATAGATGAGGGGATACGATTTATAAGATAAACAGCAGTGTCGAAGGCCTCTACCCAATATTGTGAGGATACAGAGGAGTGGAATAGTAGGGAAAGACCGATTTCAGTAATATGACGATGTTTCCTTTCTACTTGACCATTTTGGGCAGGTGTGTAAGGACAAGACATAGTGTGTTTGATGCCACTTTGAGAGAACAGTAATTGAAGTTTATTATTTGTGAATTATGTGCCCCCATCAGAATGAAATTTCTAATGGTAGTGGTTAGTTAATTTTCTACTAAATTTTTTAAGTGAACAAAAGTAGAGAAAACGTCCGATTTCTATTTTTGGGGATAGAACCATACAAATCGAGAGTAATCATCTACAAATATAGCATAATATCTATATACATCACATGAAGTGGTGGGGGAGGCCCCCCATAAGTCACAATGAACAATATCCAGAAGAGAATGAGCACGATTTTTATTAAGAGTAAAAGGTTTACGAGAACTTTTAGCAAGTTGGCAAGAAGTACAAGATACGGGAGCAGGAAGAACAGAAGTAACTGAAATGAAACCTAAACTAGCGAGCAATTTCACATTGTTAAAGTGAGTGTGACCAAGACGATCATGTCATAATTCGTAAGAGGCTTTGGTATTATTCGTAGCATGAAGAGTAGAGTAAAGAGAGTTAAAGTAACAACCCAAAATGTTGGGAAATAAATTGATTTTGATTAAGATATCAAAACCCCTGATTGATGATGATCAGATTAGTTGAGATACAATTAAAAGATGTATCAGTCTAGTTGTCTCAAGATAGTTAAGACAATAGAAATGCTTAAGTCTAAATCTCAGAAGTGTTGTGAGATTCATAGTTCAGGATAGTTGTCCAAAGCTGAATGTGTAAAGCAGTTTTAGGTGTCTTAAGTGGTTAGGACAAGTCTACTGATTGTTCAGAGACAAACATGCTGAACAGGACAACATGGCTGAATAAGAAGTCAAGCTACAGTAAACTGATAAGTGTTATATCAGATTAGCTTGAGGACTTTTTGAATTAAAGTCATTGAATGATACATGCACAGAAGACAAATTTAATGAAGCATTTATTGCCATCAAGACTGAACAAGCATTGAAGACTTAGAAACATTAAAGACTAAAGAATTGAATGAATGTTGGAACATTCCATTTGCAGCAGGAATGTTCAGGGGACTTGTCCCATCTGACCGTTGGTTGAGTGCAAAGTCTGCCACAATCAACCTTGGGAAATGTGCATATTTGGAAGCTGACACAAGTCATCTCAGCCGCATTTTTCAGAAGTCAACACATTCATTCAAGCAACCATTGAAGAGCCTTTTACACAGTGAATAATAGAAGGTTAAGGTTCATAATCGTTTCAATGGAGCTGCAAATAGACAATTTGAAATGTTATCTCTCCAACGGATAGTTGATTAAATTGCTCTATAAATTCAGAAGTGATCAAGTGATTCAAGTATCCAACTATCTGCTATCAAACTAATATCAAGCAATCAAAGGAAACCAAAGTTGTTCTTCACAATCCCAAGTTTCCTGATCACTTCAAAAGCTAAGCCTTTTCTTGTAATATCCAAAGCTTAGCATTGAGATATCCTAAGCCTTTACACTATTCTTACTGTAAAGGGTATCTCTATTAGTTGGAACCAAAACCTCAAACCCTTACCTCATTGAGTGAAGTAGAGTTTGTTGTAGAAGTGAGGAGTTAAGGACTGTTAAGTGAAAATACAGTCTTAACTCAGTGAGATTGAGCACTAGGACTCAGTTTATCCTAGGGATCAAAGCACTAAGATAGTGTTGTTGATCAGTGCACCTTGGCACTATAAAACAAGCTAATTCCAGGTGTTAAGGAATTATCCTGTTTAATCAGGGAAAGTGGATGTAGGAGCTTGAGACTCTGAACCACTATAAATTGTTGTGTCATTTACTTATTGCACTTTTCTATTACTCACATTACTTGATAAAATCATTCTTAAAGAAGTAAGTTCAGCAAAGTTAAGAAAAACTGCTTTGGACAAAGTCCCGATCAACTGGTTTTTCAGAAATTAACTTGGAGTATTCTTTCAAAGAAAAGGCCAACCACTTTCCGCACTTAAGAACTCTTTTAGATAGTTTTCCAACTGATTACTTCATAGTTTTCAGTAGGCCAATTATCTCTCAAGATTATCACTCAGGACAGTTGTGAGACAACCTCCCTGATTTAGTTAAACAAGTTTTTGAAAAAAAAGAATTTGCATACACAAGTGCATTCCCCCCCCCCCCCTCATACACTTGTGTCATACTCCATCAAGGACCAACAAGTGGTATCAGAGCAGGGGTTCAAAGACCACTGCCTCTGAAAATCCAACTGGTTTTCAAATCACAATACTGTATTTCTGTGGTCACTGAACTGATCCAAATTTCTGAAAAAACTTATTTGTGTTTATCTAACGAAATTCTATAGAAAATGGCTAACAATGCAGTTCCAGGAGATGTTGTCAACACCCTTAACAACATGGGTCCAAACCAAGTAAATCACATTTCTCATCACAAACTGCCAATGTTCTCAATTGAGAACTATGATTTTTGGAAGATCAGGATGAGAGCACCTCTTGCCTGCCAGCAAGATGAAATGCTCAAAGTCATCACAAGAGGGCCCTTCACATTCACCAAAGTAAATCCCAAAGTCACTGATGCCCAGAAAGCTGACCCAAGGGAGTTGCTGCCAAAGGATGAGGATGAATTTACAGCAGAAGAAAGAAAAAGACACAACCTGAACTACATTGCCATGAACACATTATACCAGACAATTCCAGATGCAGTGATGGGAAGAGTGTACCACTGCACAACAGCAAAAGAGATTTGGGATACCTTAGCACTTATGTGTGAAGGTACCCAAAAGATCAAAGAAAACAAGCTTCAAGTGGCTATCCAAAAATATGAACAATTACCATGGAGCCAAATGAAAATATTGATCATCTTGATGGCAGATTCACTGACATCATGAATGAGATAAACTCTCTTGGCAAGTTCTATGCCAAAAGAGAAGTTACACTAAAAATCCTGAGAAGTCTCACATCCAAGTGGGACATATACTCAGTCATGATGCAGAACACCAGCAATCTTGACAACATGCCCATGCAGCAAGTGTTTTCTGAACTCAAAGCATATGAGTTTGATTTGAACAGAAAGAAGGTGCTTGAAGAGCCATCCTCCTCAAGCAAAGGAGTAGCATTTAAAGCTGCTGAGACAGAAAAGAAGTGTGCACAGAGATCATCTCAAACTGTCTCCAAAACTGAGATGAAGGCGGAGTTGGCACTCATGGCCAGGAGATTTGAGAAACTCAACTCCAGATTTGGTAGATACAAAAAGTTCTACCAAGACAACAAGACCAGGAGAAGATTCAATTCTCCTGACAACAAATCAGAGGACAAACTCTCTGTTGAGAAGAAAGAAGACAAATATGCTAACAGAAAGAAGTACAGCAAAGCTGAATCATCATCATCCAGGAGGAAGGAGTCCTCAAGCAAGAAAAATGATGATGAAGATGTGTGTTATAACTGCCAGAAAAAGGGTCATTTCCAGTATGACTGTCCTGACCTGAGTTCAAAGGAGAGAAAAGAGAGGCAGAATAAAAGAAACAAGAGGCTGAACAACAGGAAGGCCATGGTAGCTGGGGAGTCAGCTAGTGAAGAAAGTGTGTACTCATCTGATGATGGGTTATTCTCCAACAGTGACAGTGATGATGACTGTCAAATGGCCTTTGAGAATGAAGAGGTATGTTCACCTTCAAATTCTTCAAATAACACACATGAGTCCAGTGAAATCCACTTGAAACTTAACTTTGGAAAGTTACTTGAGGATTTCACCAGACTTCAAGAAGTATGCAATATGGCATTGAGAGAAAATGAACAGTTGAATTCTAAAGTCAAAATCCCCAACCTTCCTGAATCTGAGTTTGACATTAGATCAACTGAGTTGTATCAACAGATTGTGAGAGAACATGATGAAATGTCTCTCAAAGTCTCTGAACAACAAAAGTTGATGGATGAGCAAAATCTGGTTCTGAGGAAAAAGGACTTTGATTTTAGAATCCTCCAAGCTAAATTTTATAATCTCTCACATGAATTTGATGTTCTTAAGTTAAGTGAGGGGAGCCTAAAACTAAAGATGTTTGCCTTGAACAAATCCTCTTAGGCAATAGAGGAAATTCAAGGGTTTCAAAGACCAATGGCTCAAAGAATTGGATTAGGCTATAATCCATTTGAACCCTCACCTGGTCTTAGCATTGCTTCAACAAGCAATTCTAAGATGACCTTTGTAAGGTCAGTGGCTCAACAAAAACAAAATGAAATGGAAGTGAACCAGCCACTGATCAAGGGTAAGGGTAAAGAAACTCTTATACCTACTCAAGTAAACAATGCTTCTAAACCCATACCTAAGGAAAAGGTTAAAAACATTGTATATAAGAGGAATGAGGTTCAGAAGGGGAGAACCAATGGAAGGCCAACCCATCTGAACACTCATCAGTGCAGTTATCCAAAGTCTGTTCAGAAAAGGCCAACTCAAATGAGACAACCTCAACTGGACAGATTAAGGCCCAACCCCACTGATAGGTATAACAACTTCAGGAAGCCTAGACCTTTCATGCCAAAGGGAAACGGCCATCCAAGCCCCTATCCTCAAAGGTCTTACCAAGCTGCACCTAAGTCTAGTAACTTCAGGAGACATGTCCCAAAGAAATTCACTAACTCTCCTGAACCTTACAAGGCTAACACTTATGCATAGAAATCACCCAAGGCATTTAAGGGCAGAACTGTGTATGTAGATGTAAATGGAAACCAAGTCAGTCACTTTGAGTCAATTAGAGTAATCAGACAGATTTGGGTTCCAAAAGGTACAGCTAACCCTCTAGGACCCAACATTCAAAGGGTACCTAAAGTTTAACTTTGCAGGACTGCAAGGACCACAAGAAGAAGAGAAGCAGAAACAAGAAAACAGCATGGTACTTGGACAGTGGATGTTCAAGACATATGACTGGAAACAAGGAGATTCTCTCAGAATTCATTGAAAAATATGGTCCTTCAGTAACCTTTGGAGATAGCTCTCAAGGAATCACAAGAGGTTATGGCACATTAAATATTGGTAGTGTAAAAATTACTCATGTTTCATATGTCCTAGGCCTAAAATATAATTTGCTATCTATAAGTCAAATCTGTGACAAAGGATATAGTGTTGAATTTGCACCAAATGAATGCCTTATCAAAAACAAATCAACACAACAAGTGCTACTAACAGGGGTGAGAAAGGGAAATGTTTATTTTGCAGATTGGAGCAAAACCCCTGAGGCAGTCTGTCTTGTTGCCAAAAGCACAAGTGAGCAGAGCTGGCTATGGCACAAGAGATTGAACCACCTGAACTTCAAAACCATCAACAATCTAGCAAGAAACTCTCTAGTGAAAGGGCTGTCAAACCAAGTGTTCACCAAGGAACATGTATGTCAGCCATGTTAGGAAGGAAAGCAAATCAAAGCCTCATTCAAAGGAAAACCTGTCATTTCTACTGAGAGAGTTCTCCAACTACTGCATATGGACTTATTTGGTCCAATTATCCCTGTAAGTTGAAATGGAAGAAAATATGCTTTAGTAGTTGTTGATGATTTTTCCAGGTACACTTGGGTAGTATTTCTACTGAACAAAAAGAAGACCCAAGTCAAGCTACCTGAATTGATGATGAGATTGAGCAATGAAAAAGGCCTAAGCATTGTCAAGATCAGATCAGACAAAGGCACAGAATTCATAAACTCATACATCAATGAGTACTGCAGCAAGAATGGCATCACTCATGAGACTTCAGTAGCAAGAACACCTCAACAAAATGGTGTTGCTGAAAGGAGGAACAAAACCTTGAAAGAGGCAACAAGAACAATAATTGCTGAATCCAAATTGCCAAAAAGGTTCTGGGTTGAAGCCATTAGCACTGCATGTCACACACAGAACAGATCCCTAATCACTAAGGGTCAAGGTAAGACTCCATATGAACTATGGAAAGGTAGATTGCCCACTGTTGCCTATTTCCATATATTTGGTTGCAAGTGTTTTATTCACAATAATGGGAAAGAGCAATTGAAAGCTTTTGACAGCAAAGCTGATGAGGGAATATTTGTTGGATATTCTCAAGTCAGCAAAGCTTACAGAGTCTACAATTGTAAAACTCTTATTGTGGAAGAAACACCTCATGTTTTGTTTGATGAGTCTATTAATGAGTTCAAGGGTATCTCTATTAGTTGGAACCAAAACCTCAAACCCTTACCTCATTGATTGAAGTAGAGTTTGTTGTAGAAGTGAGGAGTTAAGGACTGTTAAGTGAAAATACAGTCTTAACTCAGTGAGATTGAGCACTAGGACTCAGTTTATCCTAGGGATCAAAGCACTAAGATAGTGTTGTTGATCAGTGCACCTTGGCACTATAAAACAAGCTAATTCCAGGTGTTAAGGAATTATCCTGTTTAATCAGGGAAAGTGGATGTAGGAGCTTGAGACTCTGAACCACTATAAATTGCTGTGTCATTTACTTATTGCACTTTTCTATTACTCACATTACTTGATAAAACCATTCTTAAAGAAGTAAGTTCAGCAAAGTTAAGAAAAACTGTTTTGGACAAAGTCCCTGATCAACTGGTTTTTCAGAAATTAACTTGGAGTATTCTTTCAAAGAAAAGGCCAACCACTTTCCGCACTTAAGAACTCTTTTAGATAGTTTTTCAACTGATTACTTCATAGTTTTCAGTAGGCCAATTATCTCTCAAGATTATCACTCAGGACAGTTGTGAGACAACCTCCCTGATTTAGTTAAACAAGTTTTTGAAAAAGAAAGAATTTGCATACACAAGTGCATTCTCCCCCCCCCCCCCATACACTTGTGTCATACTCCATCAAGGACCAACACAAAATATAGAGGTCATTTTCACGATAACCCTGAGCAAGCAGGGTCCCTGTAGAGAGAATCTGAATTTCAAACAATGAGTTAGTAAAACGAAAAGAAACAGGGAGATCCATAGTAAGCTGGCTAACAGATAACAAATTCTTAGTGATGTTAGGAACAACAATGACATTAGACAATGAAAGAGAATGAGTTAGAGATTTAGAGCCGATATGAGTGATGGGAAGTGATGTACCGTTGCCGGCTATAACGCGATCAGAACCTGAGTATAGAGAAGAAGAATCAAGGGCCGCCGGAGAAGACACCATATGCGCGGAGGCACCTGTGTCAATGTACCAGTCCGAGACACTTGAAGGAGCGATCAAGGAGTGAGCGGCAAGGGATTCGGCATAGTTAGATTTCCGAGCAGGAGGAGTTGTGTACCGTTGAGGGCAAGATACAACAAGATGGCCTTCAAATTTGCAGATTTGACAGCGTGGAGTACAGCAACCACGACCAGAGTTGCCAAAACGTCCTTGAGAGCGACCAGATGAAGAAGAGGGACCTTGGCCAAGGATACCTCGACCACGACGAGGAGGACGATTAGACTGGGCGTAGAAAGAGGGAATAACAGGCGTTGATGGAGAGATGTTGTGTAGCGATTTGGTGAAAAGATCATGGGATTCAGCCATGGAGAGGAGATCAGGGAATGTGGGAAGGGGAGAGACGTTTATTTGAGAGGTGGAGAAGTTGTGAAAGTCGAGGCCAATACCTCGAAGAAACCAATGGGATTTGTATGTATCGTTGATAAGACAGCCCATAGAAGCTAGTTGATCGCACAGGTTTTTGAAGAGAAGACCGAATTCGGTAACCGTGCGATGACCCTTCTTGATCGTTTGAAGTTCATCTTTGAGACGAAGCTCGCAGGCTTTGGATGTTTGATTGAAGGTTGTGGCGAGGGATGACCAAATGTCTGCTGAAGATTGACAACCGACAATGACAGACATTGTTTCTTCGGTTAAGGTGGAAACCAAGAAGACTCGAACAATCTGATCACACGTCTTCCAAGAAACGTATTCCGGATTAGGTTCGGAGGTGCCCTCTTTCGAGATCGTGGAAGGTGGGGTCGGCGACGAACCATCCACAAACGGAAGAAATTTATGTGTAGCAAGAAGAGGATGGATTTGGGCATGCCGCATGAGGTAGTTTGTAGGTTTGAGTTTTATCGTAATGAGATGGGTCATAGCGTGGAGGGTAAGAGTGGAATCAAAGACGGTGGTGGTGTTGGGATCTACCATGGCTGACGGAGAAGCTAGAAAGGAAGAGTTTAGAGAGGAAGAAAAGGATTACTCAGCTATTAGGCTGATACCATGTGAGAATATTGAGAATTATTTTCATTGAGTTGAAAGAATGAACGAGGTTACATATATATACAAGTAGACTAGTAACTAATCCTGAGTAGTTACTTTAACTACTTATCAACTAACACAAATAATTATAACTACTCTTTTAGTCGGTTATATTGTCACTTCTACCGGTCAAACTGACATGCCTGCCACCTGTCGCGCATGCCCCTTTCAAATTTTCAATGGCGTCACTGGCCTGCCAAAATTCGAAAAAAACGGTGATAATTGATCAGGTCTAGCTAACCTATCATGTTGTAAAATTTTAGGCTCAAGTCTGATTCATGGTTCATCTCTTCTATAATCTTTTTTAAAGGTTTGAGTTTGTTCTTTGTAATAAATAAGTTTGACTTAAAAGCCTTTTAAAAGGCTTTTTTTAAGTCTCATTAGTGCATTTAAAAAAAATTACAATACTAATATAATTATCAACTCATAAAAATCGACTCTTAAATCTCAAAATGAAGAAATAAAAAAAAAATAACAAATTTATCAATTGTTCTTTAAAAAAAAAATTATTTCATCCCTAAAAAGTTTCCATTTGTTCCTTTTTATTTTGTTCCTCAAAAGTTTGCATACCCCTAAATGAAAACAATTTTCACCCTCACAATATATACATACTAGTGCACGACCCACGTACTACGCGGGAATTAAAAATAGTTATTTTTTTTATAAGTAATATTATTTATTTATATATGAAGTAGATAAATTGTTGTTAAAATTTTTTTTTGTAAAACTTTAGAAAAGTATGTAGAAATTATGAATAAACAAAATGAATTTGTAAGTAAACACTTTATATATCCTAACATATTTAGAGTTGGTCAGTAACTTTTTTAGTTTTAGAGAAAAATAGGTTCACCTTGATGTGTGTACCATATTTACATTTTCTAAGAATCCAACATTTTCTAAATGCTAAATGGGCTCAACTTAGCTTTCTCATGTTTCCATTAAATATATAGTTCCTAATCTATTCACAACAATGACTAATCTAAAAAAATATTGTGTAAAAGGAATAAATAACGATAAATAAAATGTATGTTAATTTAAATAAATAAGAACCATGAGTTAAATCAATAGAGCCATAAAAAAAGAAATAAAGTTCAAAAAGAAATAAACCAAAGTCTGAATTTCTATAACGATATGGTGAAAAATAGAGCAGCCTGAGGGGAAAAAAATAGGGAAAGAAATTGCATCTTAATTTGAAGGGGGGTAAGTAAAAAAAATTGGTGTAGCACAACAAAAAACAGTTAATTAATCTGATAGATAAGAAGAAGAAAACTGATTATATCTGTTTGTCAAAAAATTTAAAAAATCATAATAAAATTTTACTTACAGAATTGTCGTATTTTAAATTAAAGGCCAAAGGAGAATGACACTTATGAGATATAAAAACTCTAAAAAAAAGAGAGAGATGATACATTTATACTTGTACATGTGACAATCTAAAAAGTAGGAAAATAGACACAAAAATTAAACTCCTGAACTCATGATGGAAATACATTGAATATAAAAGTAAAATATAAAAACATGCATGAGACTTAAAAGACATATTATATGAATTTTAGGTTCATAAAATTCTGAAGATTTGGGCCATGTCCATCATGAGAAATTAATTTCAAGCATAATAATTAAACCAATTCACCATTACAAAACATTAGTTACATTATTCTGAAAATTAAAAATGGCTTAAATTGTGGTCACAACTCACAATTGAACATCCATGACAATGAACCCCTATATCAGCTATGAAGCTTGCAAACAAAGAATTCTAAAAATGACCATTCTTCACTTCCTGAATATCATTCACCATTTGTTTAAGAACATGTGGGAGTAAAAGAATGTCACAATTAATATTGAGAATTTAATAGGGGATGGGACGAAGATGACGCTATCCAATGGGTAGGACATGATGAAGAAAAACAACATGACGAAAGAAGAGTGCAAGTTCACTATATATATTAATCATAGAAAACCAATTATAGTAGAAGAAAAAGATATCAAATGAATGGTTAAAATTATTGGACTCACACAATAGAGAGTCATGAGTGGTGATGCCGACAATGAGAATATTAAACATGAGTTTGAGGCAGTGTATGTAAACTACATGTAGGACAAAACCAAACCCGGCAATAAGAAATTGAAAATCCTCTTGGAACATGTAATTGAAGTTCATCTTTCCGTCGAGCTCATAACACAATTTAAACTTGAATCATCTGCATCCATAAGAATTAAGAAATATATTAATCGACCAAACCAAAATATCCCAGAACGGGTTAACCGTTCAAAAGTAAATAAAAATTGTGAAAATCACGTTGAAAAAAAAACCGCATTCAATTCTGAAAAACTACTAAAACCATCTTCTTCGATGTAGGACTTTCCACCCTCAAATTGAATTGCTACCCTCAATTAAAGTCTCCGCTAAAAATAACCTTCTCACAAAAAAACATAGCGGGCTCATTTTGAAAAATAAAGAGCAACGAACATGAACATAGACAATAAAAGAACTGAGTTAATCAAAATTTCCTGCAGTATTGCACCACTTCACCAATAGAGAATTTCAGATCACTCGTCGGTAACATATCTTCGAAAGATATGAGTGGAAGAACGAAAATAAAAGACAGATGAAAAAGAAATGAAAAGTAAAAATTTAATAAATACTACAATTAACATGAAAATGGAAAAAAATGGATTATGGAAAACCGTAAAATATAGGAGTATGAGATAAAAGATTAAAACGATTACAAAAATTAAATTAAATAAAAAATATAAAATTACATGAATGCATAAAAAAGCGGTTTAGAGAATTTATGTTTATGAGAGAAAAAAACGGTTTAAGATAAATTTTAAATAGTAAATTTGAAAATAGAAAAAACTGACTCACAGAATTGCAGTATTTTAAATTAAAGATCAAAGGAGAATGCCACGTAGGAGAGATAAAAACTCTCAAATATATGATGTAAAGATTTATCATTCATGTCATTACTTTTTGGAAAGTCCTTCAACACTCTAATTATTACACTTCTTTCTTAAACTTTGTGCCCAAAAAACATCGCAATCTTTTCAGGGACGAAGGGAGTATTCAACTATTTTTTCCAACTATTGTATTACAAAGAAAAATATAACTACGAAGTAGTTAGTATTACTTAAATTTCATTACTTTATTTATTTAAGTATCACATATATTATATTTTTGTCCATTATATATTTATATATACATATATATAAGTTAAATAGGCTCGCCTATTGGACTTAAAATATCTACGAAAAAGCTTGAACTCGGCATATTTAATTAAATGGGCTTCTAAAAAAGCTTGATCCCGACTTATTTATTAAATGAGTCAAACTAAACTTTAATAGGTCGATTATAGGCCCCTGTCGGGTAGCATGACTAATTCCCACCCCTATTGACACGCTTTGCTCCAAGGACGCCAACCACGTCCTACTATATTTAATTAAACATCTTCCAAACACCAACATATATTCAAAGGGGTGGGGCTACTAACACCCCATATAATGTTATATACACCCAAATGTTAAACACACTCAATTAAAATTTTAAAATCAAATTTTATTACTAAACACGCCACAATTCTTTTCAATTTACCCTTTATCTCTATAAAAATATATAAATTGAATAAAAACTATGTCCAAGAAAGATAATGTTGTAACTTGTAAGTAACTATTGAAAGCAACTTTTCATTTTCTATTACATGTTATTTGAATTTACTTTTGATACTTTATAAACTTTGTAGCCAAATTCTTTTTATTTCAAAGTACTTCCTTTTGTGGAGGATGTGAGAGAGTTCCAGTTCCATCTTTTAGCAATCTCCCTTTTTCAATGCAACCAAATGAACATCAGCAAAAGGCTGCATATAAGTTAGTTCAAATGTTTGATCTTGCTCCAACCGGTAAAGAGGAAGTTTTGCAACCAAATATCACAATCAATCTTGATCTCGAGGTACCACATTTACTAATTATACGTATATTATTGAATTAAAATTCATCAAACAATAACACTATGTCTGAACTTTTAAATATATTATTAAATAGCTAATCCTTCGGTTTATAAAACAGACATTGATATGCTTTCATTGACTTCAAACTTTTTTTCTTTTTCTTTTTTATAAATTGATTATGTCGATTATGCATCAGTTGATGCTTTTAGGGTATGATTGGTATGTGGTAATAGACTTGGAATGGAATGAGCATTCATGAGTCTATTCCTAATGTAACACCCCATAATTTTCATGTTATACAATTTGCATAAGATATTATTAATATTTTAAATTATAAAAATATAACATATTATACCTACATAATTTTCTAGACTTTATTTTAAATTACACCATATATATATATATATTTATATATTTTTACCAATATTTTCTCCCTTTTTGTTATTTTAAAATTTTGAACGGTTAAACCACGTCCCCACAGCCCGAGATTTATTCAACAAAATTATCCCCATATACTCAGTCTTCTAATTATCCAAGTCTCTAAAACCATATCTTTTTTTTACATATATAGACGAGTTACAGAAAATTATCGGGGATTCTCTCGTTGTAATTGTGCTTCTTCTCACCTTATAAAGAATCAAATTCTCCTAGCAACTAATTCACATTGTGAATCTGTGATTGAAGCAATACCAGGGGGCAATTACAAGGTGTAGTTGATACAATATTTCTACTCATCACTCCCGCATTCGTCTCTTAAGGTGGGGTTTATATTGTTTTATAATACTCTACCGTGGTTGGTAGAGATGCATTTGTTATTCTTTATTAAATTCTTTAAATAAATTGTTTGAGTGATTGATACATGAATTTAATGTGTGCATGTTATTCGATTGGCAAAGTTAATGTGTGCATGCGATTCGATTGGCAAAGTTAATGTGTGCATGCGATTCGATTGGCAAAGTAATGTGTGCATGTGATTCAAGTGGTAAAGTTTCTAATAGCTAGGGATCCTAACGAGGGTCCAGGATCGACGGGTCCTCGGGTTCAACCCGTTGTGCTCAATGGCAAAGTATATGTGTTTATTTTAATGTTGGCAAAGTATGAGAAAAAAATTATTTACGTCCCGTAACTTTTAACTTTTTTGAAAAACGTCCTAAAATAGTTAAAATTTTAATTTACGTCCCATAACTTTTTCAATTGCTTAATTTACGTCCAATTTTTGCTGAAAATCCCCAAATTTATGTAAATGGGATGTAAATTGAGCAATTAAAGAAGTTATGGGACGTAAATTAAAATTTTAACTATTTTGGGACGTTATGCAAAAAAGATAAAAATATTCAACAAAGGTGTACAATTCATTATAAAATTAATGTAGTTTATATTATACAATCAAATAAAAATAAATTAACAAATTGTTAAAAAAATATATTGTTCATCATCATTTTTCAATTAGTGGGTAAGGGGTGAGAATTTTGGATATATTTGAGTATTTTTTTATTTATTTGGATATTTTAAATATTTGTGGATTTTTGTATTTATTTAAAATATTAAAATAATTGTTAAGTTTTAATTAATAAGAGTTTTTGACAATTTTAATAAAAAAATTTATTTGAAATTTTTATTATTTTAAAGATAAAATTTATATTTATTTGAGTATGTTAATTGATTTTTTAAATTATTTTTTTAATTAGGTTAATTGAATTTTTAAATAATTAATTAGGTAAGTTAATTGATTTTTCTAGTAATTAATTGGATTAGGAATAAATCTTGATTTTTTTTATATTAATTTTTTTTTTTTGATATTATGATAAATTATTTACTTATTTAAATATTATTTTAAATTTATTTTTATATATTTTAAAATATTATTTATTATTTTAATTAATATTCATAATTTATTTTATAATACTTAGTATATTGTAATTATAATTTTTTTCTAATTAGGTAAGTTATTAATTTTTCTAATAATGAATTAGGTAAGTTAATTGATTTTTATAATAATTAATTAATTAATTAATGATTTTTTTTATTTGATTGTATAACATAAACTACATTAATTTTATAGTGAATTATACACATTTGTTGAATATCTTTATCTTTTTCGCATAACGTCCCATTTTAATTAAAAATTTAATTTACGTCCCATAACTTCTTCAATTGCTTAATTTACGTCCCATTTACATAAATTTGGGGATTTCCAGTGAAAATTGGACGTAAATTAAGCAATTGAAAAAGTTATTGGACGTAAATTAAAATTTTAACTATTTTGGGACGTTTTTCAAAAAAGGTAAAAGTTACGGGACGTAAATAATTTTTTTCTCGCAAAGTATATATGGGCAAAGTATATGTGTTTACTTTAATGTTGGCAAAGTATATGTGTTCAATGGCAAGTATATTGTTTAATTTAAGGTTGACAAAGTATATATGCAAACACTATTTATTCTACATTGATGACTTGACTGTTTATTTTCAGTATTTAGTTTGGAATAACTTAACTCCACTGGGTGTGCTTGCATACTCACCCCAATTAATATTATTTCAATACTATTTCAGGTTGAGGAGTTGATCGGCGAGAGGTGGTGGATGTTGGCCAATTATGTTATTAATTTTTTTGGGACTTAAAGAATATAATTTATTTCTTATTTAAATTGTTAAATTGAGACTGTTATTATGCTCGGTTATTAACTTTATCAAATAAAAATTTATCTATTTAAATATTTTATCAATTGAACTTTTGGTTTTACTTGGATTTTGGTTCACCCCTTTATATTAAATTATGAGATGTTTATTTTTCACAAAAGTTTGTTAGTAAAAAAAAAAAGGGATGTGACACCTAATCTCACGATTGGTATATTTTTTTATTTGGAATTCCGATTCCACAAGGAATGGTGATTCCCAAAAATAAAGAATTGTGATTCTTCTTCATCCCCCTGTCTTTCCCCATTCCATTCCGTGTGAAATTAATTTTATTTTATTTTTTAAAATTAAATCATCACTTATATTTTATTTTTACAAAATTATCCTTTCCAATAATTAAACAAGATATTCATTAATCATGATCTTCAATCAAAATCTTGAACCCTAGTTCACGCAATGAATTTCATAAACCTAATTCTCTAATCCCTACAATCCAATAAACCTAATTCTCTAATCCCTACAATCCAATTGACGGCTTCACGCAAGAAAAAGATGTCAAGGAGAGAACGACGTTGATTAAGAAAGGAGAACTAGACATATGTGTGGAATTAGAAAAATATCCAGAAGTTCGGTTCTATGTTATATATATATATATATATATATATATATATATGAAACAAAAGTGAAGAAGAAATAATTATAGATATAATTGCTTTTTAATTGTGTTCATCCATGATTTGGAAGGATATAATATGAAAGTGTGTGTGTGTGCGTGCGAAATCAGAGATGTTGTCTGTTGTGTTGGCACAACCTAGACAACACTATGCAGCGGAAATTAAATTGCACGTAGTGAAAATAGAAGTATTCAAAATTTGCGTAGATTATAAAATAATCTACGCTCTTCACTATATAAAAATATGTGAAACGAGTACAACCTCTTTGAGGTGTATAATTACACTACGAAAGTGTATAATGATTTACTAAGTTCTATGAAACTATCTCCCTCATAGATCTATTGTTGGGATATGAATCCTATAAACAATGTTCTAATTGATGATTATATGTTTTGATGGCCAAAAGTAATTCTTGAGTTAATGATATATGTGATTATATGTTTGTATATGTGAAAGATATGATATAAGATTACTGATCTTATTATGATATGAAGTTTGGTTTTACTGATCTTAGTATTTTACTAATCTGATATATGAACTGTTTAAGAACTAAGCTGATGAATTAATTGTATAGACAGCTTATAGTATAGGACTTAGTTATACTCATTTGTATGTAGTTCAGTTGATGTATAGATAGGTTTTATATTTGTAAAGTTGTATTCTATTGTATTCAGCATTGTAATAGTTAGAACAGTAGATTAGATGGAAGTCAGAAGACTATTTCAGAGATTGAAGAAATCAAGTGAAGTTTTTGAAGGAAGCTGAACAGTTTTGAAGAACTGTGCTGACTGACCAAGAGCAGTAAAACTAAGAAGAGTAGTTTACTGTGCTGAGTTGGTTTGTTTGAAGAATAAGTTTGGATGACTTATTTAAGGCGTAACTGAAGATATTGTTGAAGATATGCTGACTTATGGATAAGTTTTAAGTTGGTTACAAACAGAAGGAAGTTACAACAAGAAACGGTTATGAGTTAGTTGAGAGTTAGTTTCACAAATTGTTAACTATCATACTAGATCTTATAAATACCGTGTGATCTTCTACTTGAAAAGACTACTGATACAATTACTATTCAAGAGCAATCAAGAAGTATTCAAGTATTCAAGCACTCACAGAGTTGAAGATCAAGAATTGAAGAAAAGCCACAGATCTGATTTGAAGAAACAAAGGCTACTGCAAAGAGAAGTTTTACTTTTCGTTTTAAGTTTGTATTGTGTAAACAAGTGTGCTAGTTACTTGTGAAATTACTAGTTGATCGAAGATATACCTGGTGATATAATCGACAAGATCGAAGTCTTAATCTTGGGACTCTAAACAACAAGTACTCAAGTGGAAAAGAGTAATAAAACATCGCAACTGGAGTTGTGAGAGTGGATGTAGACGTTTGTCGAACCACTATAAAATCTTGTGTTCTTTACTGCTTTAAGTTTTGATTAACTGTTGATATATTTGTTGAACAAGAACAGAAGTTTTCTAAAGAAAAGATTTAAAGAAAAGTTGAGTATAAAAGCTAATTGTTAAGTACTGAGCTGATTCTAAGAACAGTACTGTACAGAACGTATTTCCGCATTAAAAACTCTGATATTTTGATAGAATTTGAAAAGTCTATTCACCCCTCCCCTCTAGACTTTTTCTTAGCTTACTCAATCTTAACTCAACTTTTGGGACCAACATCTATGCACATAACCTAGTAAATAAGACTATGTTCTAACACACTACTATTCAGGTTTATAATAATGTGAAGAACTACAAGAAGAAACAAAGATTTTCCTAACTAGAAGCGTATATAGCGTTCAATAGAGTAGTAGTCGATTTTAGCTTTCCTTCTTGTGTATCTTGTGTTGAGAGCAGCTTTTGTATTTATAGGCTTCATCCACGAACTGCCATCAACTCCCATGATCGCCTCAACCGTGAGATCATGCGGTTGTAAACTTCTCTCCACCACTCCTAAAATTTAGGGACTTGTTATACCATGTCTAATAACTTCTCACTCCCACGCAGTGTCATGACTTGGTGTTGCCCACGTCTTCTAACTGCTCTGGGGACATCATTAGACAACAAGCGTAAGATAAGAGTTAGTGAGAAAAGGAAGGGCAAATTCTGATGTTGTCATAAGTGTTGGGAACATTAAACACAACACTCGGCTGTTAGTGTTGGATCATTAAACAAAACACTTATATCAACATCAACAATCTCCCCCAATTTGACATTTCTACATCTACACAACTGAAGTTCGCACAACAGAAATATTGACTAAGAATTTAACACAATTGATATTTCAACATAAATTGAATTAGCAATTGTATTAGATCAAATTAATAAAACAACATCTAAACCAAATAACTTGTTTAGATTTAAATAAACTTGAACATAAAGTAAATCCTAAATAATAAAGGAAATAACTGAAATATAAATCGTACAAGCATGACAAACAAATAAAGAAAAATTATGTAAATAAGTAAAGGAGAGGATTGGGCTGAATAACACTTCAGCTACATCTTCATGGATCTGGACAAACTCCCCCATACTTTATAACTTCTCCAGTTTGTATGCTTTCATAAATCTCCATGCACGGTCTTAATGACATCAACATCTTGTGCATCTTCAGCTACTGCCTTATCACTTTCGTGTATAGCTTCTGTTTCTTGACTGTCACCATCAGTGTTGATTGTGAAAGAAAGGACAAATTATTAATGATGTTGTCAGATATGTTGTGACATTCTTCAAAACATTGCCACAACATCAACAATCTCCCCCAATTTGGCCTTTCGACAACAACAAACCTGATGCAATAGTAGATAACAAATAAAGTAGAATGTAATGTTAAACCAAAGTGAATTTGAACCATTGAAAACAACTCCCCCCTCAAAATGATATTTCCAAACTCCCCCATAGATGCAAAACTCCCCCTTTCAACAAGCAGGATAATTCTAATCTTCAACAATTTGCATTAGGTGCAACATCTTATGCAGCTTCTCCCCCTGTTGGTGTGGAAAGGAGAAACAAATAGATTAAAAGATCATGAACTGCTGTAATGCTGGCATGATTGTTCCATCATTCTCAGAAACATTAAGTGAAATCGCCATTGTTGTAAGAAGAGTCAGAAGACTTTGAGTAGCAGTAGGGTTTTGAGTGATTTCAGGTTCATGGTTTCAGTAGGAGGGTGGATGCTTTGCATTTCAGAACAGATGTCTTAAGTTTGAAACGTCAAAGGTGTAGATGTTTGAGAAATTTCAGTGCTGAAGTGTTTGAGCTTTGATCGAATAGTGAAGTATTTCTCATCCTTTAAATACCTGTAAACTAGATTCGAATTAAATGAACAATTCAAAGTCTGGAAAATTTAAACACTTTCAAATTGAAATGCTGATGAACAATCAATACTCAGTAAAATACCACTACATATAATATCTTCAAAATTAGTGCATAAGATATAAAATATAATAACAATATAAATATCTAGACATTTCAATTTATTAAAAGAACTTACTATTGGGAATAAAATGAGATATGTTTTGATTCAATACCAAAATCCCCTGAGACATGCCTAAGTCAAGATGATTATGTTCTAAGTTTGTTAGAACATATAGAATAAGGCTAGATGAGAAGCTAATATGTTAGGCAGCTCTTAATTAGTTAGATGCACAATTTGAGGGGGAACTTATGATTTGAAGACTATCAAGAACAAGTTCCCTCAAGGCTCAAACTCTGGAACAAACACTAAGTGTTTTGAAGACCAACTATGCTGATCAGGAGAGTTGTCCAGAGGAGTTGTCTCAGCACAGTTAAACCAGATCAAGTGCTCTGAAAGGTTGAGATCAATCATGCTGAAGAGTTAGAGACAACCACACCCTAATGAACTTCAATACAACATGCTAAGATCACTTTGAAGTGAAGCAAAGGGCAAGAGCCAAGTCATCTGAAATGAGCAAGCCAACCATGTTGATAAGCAAGTCAGCTGATAGTGATAAGGAGAGTTGTCCATTTGATAAGGAATGTTGTTCTATCATTGGAACAACCTTCAGAAGCCATGTCCATGTCCTAACAAGAGAATCTGAAAGTCAGACATTGGGAAGAGTGCTGCAGAATGAAGACAAAGCTTATACAGCCGTTTATTTCCCAAATGAGGACATGTCACTATCAAGATTCTGTCTTCTAAGTTGAAGAACTAAAAGAAGACATTTATGGACTTTTGAGGCTGCCTCTCCAACGGGCAAATCCTTCAATTGTCTATAAATACAGAAGTGTGAAGACCATTTGAAAGCACCTCAACAGAATCCAACACCTCAGCTAAGCACCTCAACCTGAACCTTGAGAAGAATTTAAAAGTGCTTTCAAAGCTTTCAAAGACTATCTTAGTTTTCAAACACTTCTTCTAAGTTGAACTACATTGTATATCCATACAAAGCTTAGAGAGATATCCTAATCCTTATACACTGATCTTCATTGTAAAGGATATCTCATTAGTTGGAACCTTACTTCAATCCTTACCCCTTTCAAGTGAGAAAGTGAGAAGGTTTTAGTAGTAGAAGTGGTAGGAGCTGACTGTTGAGAAAAGAACAATTCAGTTCTGAGTTGAGAAGAGAGTACTAGGACTCTAGACATCATAGGGATCAATTCACCAAGGAGTGGTGTTATTGATCAAGTGCACCTTGGCACTATAAAATAAGTTAATTCCAAGAGTGAAGGAATTATCCTGTTAAATCAGGGAAAGTGGATGTAGGAGCTTGAGTCTCTGAACCACTATAAACTCTTGTGTTGATTTGATTTTCAAGTACTTTCATACATTAAACACTGCACACAAAACTGATCTTTCAAAGGTTAAACATTCAAAGACTGTGCAAAACCTATTTGGACAAGTTCCCTGAAAACTGGATTGTATTGAATTGACTAAGTGATTTCAGAAACTAAAGGAGTCTAAACTAAAAGGGCCAACCACTATTCCGCACATATAACTCCCTTAGATAGTTATTCAACTAAGTACTCAATAGTACTTAGTAGTTTGATTATCTTAGAAGAGTTAATCATCTTCAGCAGAGTTGTCCAAGACAACCTTGCTGAGCTCTGGTTTGATCAAAAGTTAGAAAGAATTGCATACAAGTGTATTCCCCCCCCCCCCCATACACTTGTTATATACTCCTTTCAGGACCAACAAGTGGTATCAGAGCAGGGGTTCAAAGACCACTGCTTCTGAAAAGCCATCTTGGTTTTCAAAATCACATATTTGGTGTGGTCACTGAACTGATCTATCTGAAATCCTATCAATTGTTGACTAACTGTTTTTTCTTAAGATATGGCCAACAACAATGTTGTTGTTCCACCTCCTGCTGTTCAAGGATTGGACAACATGGCCACAAATCCAGTCAATCACATATCTCATCACAAATTGCCCATGTTCTCAATAGACAACTATGACTTCTGGAAAATCAGAATGAGGGCTCATCTTGCATCTCTACACACTGATATGTTGAGAGTGATCACAAGAGGTCCTTTTGTGTTCACCTTTGTCAATCCCAGAGTCACTGAGGCTCAAAAGGCAGACACAAGAGAGGGTCTCCCCAAAGATGAAGATGACTTCACTGCTGATGAAAAGAGGAAAGATAATTTGAATTATCTTGCCATGAACACCCTCTACCAAACAATTCCAGATGCAATCATGGGAAGGGTCTACCACTACACAACTGCCAAAGAAATTTGGGATACTCTTGCAGAAATGTGTGAGGGTGCTGAAAAGATCAAGGAGAACAAGCTCCAAGTGGCAGTGCAGAAATTTGAACAATTCACAATGGAGTCTGAGGAATCCATTGACAAGTTTGCTGGTAGATTCACTGATGTGATGAATGAAATCAACTCCTTGGGCAAGGTGTACTCCAAGAGAGAAGTTGGTTTGAAGATCTTGAGAAGTCTCACTCAAAAGTGGGATGTCTATGCGGTAATGATGCAAAATACCAAAGATCTCTCCACCATGCCCATGCAACAAATCTTCTCTGAACTCAAGGCTTATGAGTTCGACCTCAATAGAAGAAAGCCTGTTGAGGAACCTTCAAATCCTACAAATGGAGTGGCATTCAAAGCCAAAACTGCTGAACCAGAGATGCAGTCCACTCCTAGATCATCAAAATTAGTCTCCAAGACTGAAATGAAGGAGGAACTAGCCTTGATGGCTAGAAGGTTTGAAAAGTTAAACTCAAGGTTTGGTAGATACAAGAAATTCTACCAGGACAACAAATTCAGGAGAAGGTACAACTCTCCTGAAGCTCAGGCTGAAGTCAAGAAGCCTGAAGAGAAAAGATCAGAGGACAAGTACTCTGATAGGAGAAGGTCCAGTAGAGCCGAACCTTCATCATCAAAAAGAAGAGAGGAACCAAAGAAGGATGATGATGAAGACTTGTGCTATAATTGCAAGAAGAAAGGGTACTTCCAGTATGACTGCCCTGAATTGAGCTCTAAAGAGAGAAGAGAAAGGCAAGCAAAAAGAGACAGAAAGTTCACCAATAGAAAGGCCATGATGGCTGGTGAAGAATCTGAAAGTGCTGAAAGCTTCAACTCTTCTGATGGACTGTTTTCCAATAGTGAAGATGATGATGATGTTTGCAACATGGCTCTTGAGGATGATGAGGTATTCTCTACTTCTAGTTCACCATCATTCATCTCACAAAACACTAGTGAGGTCAACCTGAAGCTTTCCCTTGGAAAGTTGATGGAAGATTTCACTATGTTACAAGAATTTCATGACAACTGTGTGAGAGAAAATGAAAGATTGGCAATTGAACTTGCTAAAAACTCTAAGGTAGTTGTTGATGTCAAATCTACTGAGTTGTATCAACAAGTCTTGAGAGAGCTTGAGGAAGCAAATCTCAGGATAGTTGACCAACAAAAGGAGATTGATGATCAACTTCTTTCTCAGAAGAGAAAAGATTTTGAACTAAAAATTCTAAATGCCAAGTTTGAAAACCTCTCACATGAATATGACATTCTTAAATCAAGTGAAGAGAGCCTGAAACTAAAGATGTCTGCTCTGAAGAAATCCTCTAGAGCAATAGAGGAAATTCAGAGTTATCAAAGACCTATGGCTCAAAGAAGTGGATTAGGATTTGATCCATTTGAATCTTCACCTTGTCTTAGTGTTGCTTCTACAAGTAACACTAAGAGAATCTTTGTTAAATCAGTGGCACAAGCTGAAAATGAAGTAATTCAGCCACTGAATAAAGGAAAGGGCAAAATAGATGATCTGCCTACTCAAGTGCTTCAGGAGACTAGGCCAAAACCTAAGGAAATGGCCAAAGCTCCTGAACATAAGAGGAATGTTGGTCAGCAGAGTAGACCCAATGGAAGGGCAACTCTCCTGAACAATGTTCAGAGGAGTTATCCAAGGTATAATCAGCCTAGGCCAACTTTATTGAGAAAGCCTCAGCTGACTAGACCTAAGGACAACTATCCTCAAAGGCAAAATAAAATGAGACAACCAAAACCCTTCATGCCAAAGGGTAATGGTCATAAGAAAGCCTTTCCTCAAAGATTTCCTCAAGTAGCAAAAAGAACTCATAAGTTCAGGAGTTTTGACAACTCTCCTAAAACTTACAGAGTTAACACTTTCACACATACTTTCCCAAAGGCTTTTAAAGGAAAGACAGTGTATGTAGATGATAGAGGAAGACAACTTAGCCACCTTGAATCAATCAGGGTTATTAGGCAAGTTTGGGTTCCTAAAGGTACAGCTAACCTCTCAGGACCCAAAACTCAAAGGGTACCTAAACCTATCTAATTGCAGGTACCAATGGGCCACAAGAAGAGGAGCATGAGTAAAAAGTCAGCATTGTACCTTGACAGTGGATGCTCAAGGCACATGACTGGAAACAAGGAACTCCTCACTGATTTCATTGAAAAAGAAGGCCCAAATGTCACATTTGGAGACAGCTCACAAGATACAACAAAAGGTTATGGTACTTTGATGGTTGGTAACATCAAAGTATCCAATGTGTCCTATGTGGCTGGTCTTAAGTATAATCTCCTAAGTATCAATCAATTTTGTGATAAAGACTTTAATGTTGAGTTTTCAAGTGGAAAATGTTTAATCAAGGATAAGACTCAACAAATTTTATTGACTGGAACTAGGAAAGGAAATGTGTATTTTACAGACTGGGACAAGTCTACTGATGCTGCATGCTTCATTGCTAAGAGTTCTAGTGAACAAAGTTGGTTATGGCATAAGTGATTAAACCACTTGAACTTCAAAACAATGAACAAGATTGCTAGAAATGCATTAGTTAAAGGACTACCTAATGAGGTTTTCATTAAAGAGCATGTTTGCAAGCCATGCCAAGAAGGAAAACAGATTAAAGCCTCATTTAAAGGAAAATCAGTCATCTCTACTAAAAGGGTGCTTGAACTGCTACACATGGACTTATTTGGACCAATCACCCCTGCAAGCATAAATGGTAGAAAATACACATTGGTTGTAGTAGATGACTTCTCTAGGTTCACATGGGTAGTATTTCTCCTTAATAAGAAGGAACACAAGTCAAACTGCCTGAACTTTTAAAGAGATTGTCAAATGAGAAAAACCTTAGCATTATAAAGATAAGATCTGATAAAGGCACTGAGTTCATAAATTCATACATCAATGAGTATTGCACATCTAATGGAATAGCTCATGAAACCTCAACAGCTAGAACTCCCCAACAAAATGGAGTTGCAGAAAGGAGGTTTGATCACTAAGAGGTTTTGGGCTGAAGCTATAAACACTGCATGCCATACTCAAAATAGATGTTTGATCACTAAGGGGCAAGGCAAAACCCCCTATGAACTCTGGAAAGGAAGAATGCCTAAAGTGTCATACTTTCACATCTTTGGTTGTAAGTGTTCCATACACAATAATGGGAAAGAACAGTTGAAAGCCTTTGATAGCAAAGCTGATGAGGGAGTGTTTCTTGGATACTCTCAAATCAGTAAGGCTTTCAGAGTCTACAACAAGAAAACCCTTATTGTGGAGGAAACACCTCATGTTGTGTTTGATGAATCTATTCATGAGTTCAGGAATGAAAACTTGGAATCAGAAGAAATCACACAGAGGACAACCAGACTGAGCCTAAAAGACAAGAACATTGAATTCATAGAAGTTGTCCAAGCCAAATTACCTGAAAAATTAACACTGGACAACAATCCTGAAGGCAACCTTCCTGAGACAAATCCCACTGAAAATATGGGTGAACTGAATGATCCAATCCCAGTTCACATCCAGGTAACAACTACCAATGAAGAAGCAGTCCCTGCTGAGGTAGTTAATGGATCAAATAATCTAGGGGGAACTCAAAATGTTGAAAATGCCAATGTTCCTGACATTGAGGACAACACCCCTGATTATGATCCTGAATTAGATCCTGCATTCAATTACCCTGAATTTTATGATCAAAATGACTCAGCTTCAGTAGAGGACAACTCTACTTAAGAGATCAGAAAAAGAAGGACTTGGTTGTCTGACCATCCTACTGATCTAATACTTGGTGACCCAAGTATAGGAGTCAAAACAAGGAGATTTCATGGTGAAAGTGCTCTTTTCTGTTGTTTCTTGTCAGAACAAGAACCAAGTGACATTGAGGAAACACTTCAGGATGCCAATTGGATCACAGCCATGCATGAAAAACTAAACCAATTCACCAGAAATGAAGTATGGGAACTGGTGGATAGGCCCTCACATCAAGATGTTATTGGAACAAAGTGGGTGTTCAAGAACAAGAAGAATGAGAATGATGTGATTGTCAGAAACAAAGCAAGACTAGTGGCAAAAGGCTACTACCAACATGAAGGCATTGACTATGATGAGACCTTTGCGCCTGTGGCAAGGTTAGAAGCAATAAGGCTCTTTCTAGCCTATGCAGCCCACAAGAGGTTCAAAGTGTACCAAATGGATGTCAATAGTGCCTTTTTGAATGGTGTCTTGAAAGAAGAAGTCTATGTGGAGCAACCACCTGGTTTTGAGGTTGGAAACCAAGTGTACAGACTGAAGAAGGCTCTATATGGACTCAAGCAAGCCCCTAGGGCTTGGTATGATACACTGTCACAATTTCTCTTGGATCATGGATTCATCAAGGGAACTGTAGACATAACACTCTTCAGAATCTCTGAAGGAGAGGACATCTTGCTTGTCCAAATTTATGTGGATGACATAATATTTGGATCCCCCAATGAGAAGTTGTGTGAGAAGTTCTCAAAGCTAATGCAAAGCAAGTTTGAGATGTCCATGATGGGGTTGATGAACTTATTTTTGGGTCTACAAGTTAAGCAATCAAAAGAAGGGGTCTTCATCAACCAAGCTAAGTACACCAGAGAAATTATCAAAAAGTTTGGGTGTGCAACTAGCAAGCCAGTAAGGATCCCAATGAGCACTAATTGGAAGATGGATCCTGATGAGAATGGTGTTCCAACCAACTCTACTGAGTATAGAGGAATAATTGGTTCACTCCTCTATCTCACTGCCAGCAGACCTGACATCACCTTTGCAGTAGGTGTTTGTGCAAGGTTTCAAGCAAATCCTAAGAAAAGCCATCTTGAGGCTGCAAAGAGGATCTTGAGGTATCTCAAAGGCACTGAGAATCTAGGCCTTTGGTACCCTGCTGATGATAACATTGAGTTAACTGGCTACTCAGATGCTGATTATGGAGGTTGCAAAATTGATAGAAAGTCCACTTCAGGGACTTGTCAATTCTTAGGCAACAAGCTCATATCTTGGTTCTCCAAGAAGCAGAACACAGTGGCTACTTCCACCACTGAAGCTGAATATGTTGCAGCTGGAAGTTGTTGTGCTCAAATCCTTTGGTTGAGACAACAACTAAGAGATTACAAAGTCAACTCTACTGAAGTGCCAATATTTTGTGATAACAATAGTGCAATTGCAATATCACAAAATCCTGTCTTGCACACAAGATGCAAACATGTGGACATCAAGCATCACTTCATTAGAGATCATGTGGAGAAGAAGGACATAAAGTTGGTCAAGATCCACACAGATCATCAAAAAGCTGATATTCTAACAAAGCCACTTGCAGAGGCAAGATTTCTGGAGCTATCAGCAGAGCTGTGATTACTTGATCCAGGGAAGTTGGACAAGTAAAATCCATTGAAGTTAATGGGAGTAAGGTACCTGAATTGGTCTTCAGCAGACTTGGTCAAGTCTACTGAAGTTCAAAAGAGATGACCACAATTACTCAGGACACTTGTCCATTGAATCTCAGGACACTTGTCCACATCTTTTCAGGACACTTGTCCTGGTGGGGTCAGATAAGTTGTCCTGGCTATCAAACTAATTCCTTGGTTTGATAAGCACCTATTTTGAGTAATCATTGTCTACTTTGATATTTGTCCCAATTACAGATATCATCTTCATGGGATTTAATTTGTCCCCCACCCAAAAGGTCACTTTCCATGCATTAAATGTCAAGATTTAACTCTTGTTTGCATTACACTTTTCAAGCCATGATCTATCTCGAAAACTCCCCAACCATTAACTAATATTAAATAACTTCCATGTTTTGAATAAAACCAATAACTCACTGTTACATTGGTTTTTGACCATTGGATCAAAACTGGCCAACTCTCCTGAAATCAATCTTGGTCGTCCAAGTGTGTTTTCCATTTTTGACAACAGTTGAAAACTCACAAAACTCACCAACTCATTGACAAACATTCTTTTTAGAATATTCTCAAGCCTTAAGATCCCCCACAAACACTTCTTCCCCAAGCATTCGAAACCCTAGCTCTTATTTTCTTCAAACACTCTCAAACTCACCCAAATTCATTTCTGTAACCTTCAATGGCTCCCAAAGTTAGACCAGAAATGATCATTGATTTCTCCAACAAGGTTCTAGACCTTGATTTTGGATATTTGAGCAACAAAAACAGCCTTCACTTTGAGCCCATAGTATCTTTTGAAAGTAAAGATCCTGAGATTACACCAACCTTGAGATGGTTGAGGAGGGCAGGTCTTCAAAAATTTATGGAAGAGAAGCCAAGCTCTTGTTTGGAGAGCTACATGGCAGATTTCTTTGCTTTCCTCAAGTGGAGGGGTCAGTCAAAAGATGGTGAAGTTACTACAAGACTCTCTTATGTAGCAGAGGGAGAGGAAGAGGAGAGATTTCATAGGGTGAAATTCTCTTCAAAAGATCTTGAAGGAGCCTTTGGATTGCCTTCTGAGGGAAGAAATCCAGAAGTTTATGGTACTGGCCTTGAAGATGAAATAGCCCAAGAATGGCTATTGGTACCAGGCCCTCTCTCTGCAACACAAAACAAGAAGACTCTCAAGCCAAAATTTCTCAACCTCTTTGAGGTAGTTGCTAAGAGTCTCTTGAGCAATACTGGAAGCTTGGAGCAAGTCAGCCATCCAAGAATCAGAATTATGGCTGCAGTTATTGATGCTAGTGACAAAGGCATCAAGTTTGATTGGAGGACCTTCATCATGTCTGAGATGATGAAGGAAAAGGCCAAGTTTAATGTGAAAGCTCACATGTGCTAGAAGGGAAACTCAAGTATTGCACCAGGGCAAGCTTGTTGATTGAGAAGTTTTCCCACTATTCTCAAATGCAAACCTTTGCAAAGCCCCTCCCAGCCCAGAAGATAATGTTTAGAAAGCTCAGCAAGAAAACTGAGCAAAGGAGGATGCTACTGGCCAAACCTGCTGATGAGAAGATGGAGGAGAAGCCCTAATTGAAAAAGAGGACTAAGGCCAGAGTGGTGAAGACAAGAAAAGTGTCTCAAATCCCCTCAGAGGAGAATTCAGGAGCTTCAACTGAGATTGAAGAAGTTGCTGAAGAGGGAGTAAGTGTGCCTTCTGATCATTCAGAAGAGTTGAGGCAAAAGTATAATGAGACTAGACAAAAGTCTAAGGGTGATAAGAGGATCAAGGAAGTTGTCCCTGAGAAGGATGGTGAAGGAAGTGGGAGCAGTAGGGCCGGCAAGAGAAGGGCCAAGCCTACTGATAAAGTGTTGGAGCTTCAGGAGGAAAGGTCTCTCCAACTAGCTCTAAGAGAGAGCAGAGCTGAAAGCAGGACCAAATCCAAATCAAGGACCAACTCTTCTGGTTCTGGAACTCCAGAATCCAAGGTCCCTGAAGGTCAACCAATTGAGGCCAACATCCCTGAAATTCAGAACCTTGAGCCCAACTCCCCTGAAACCCACATAACCCCAACCAATCACCCCTATCAACCTACACTCACCCCTTGACTCATCTATGCTCAATTACTCAAAGCTTTTAGAAGATTCACTTCATGAGCCAACCCCTCTTAGTAAAGCCCCTTCAGATCCATTGCTCTCAAAAGCAACTGAAGTGCCTTCAATAGCACCCAACCCTTCTGAAGCCAATATCCCTGAACTCAACCTTCCTGAAGCCACTTTAGGAGAACCCAGAGCCAACTCCCCTATAACCCAAAGTCCCCCTTCTAGTGGAGATGAGGAGGAGTATACTTATGAAAGTATACTCAGAGGAGGAGCCAAGGCTACTGTGGACAGTTTGTATCCACAACTTGCTGGATTTCCAAGAATCCAGAAAATGTTCCATGACTTGAGGATGCTTGTGGATGTTAAAGACAAGACCATTATGGAGATATCACAATTCATCAAAGATAAGGGTGCAAACTGGTGGCAAGTGGAAGAGAGCAGATTGCTACACTTTGCTGGTGTGATGAAAACAAGATTCCTCACTGATCAGGAAGTTTTTGCAAAGTTGGTAGATGATAAGATCATTGAGGAGAAAGAGAGAAAAGTTAAGGGCATCAAACACCCTGATAGCAGCTCAAATGATGATGATTCCCCTGATGATCCCTCAAACCCTTCAAAACCCAACCCTCCTGAAACCAATCCCAAGCCTTCTGAATCCAAACTGCCTTCAACTCCCCTTTTAACCTATCATAGGAAAGGCTCTGTGTCATCAGAGGTGTTGACCAAGGGTGGTAACACAACCAAAGATACATCTGCCAATGAAGGTTCTTCTGAACCCAAGGCACAGCCTAAAGATGTTGAGGTTCCTATCATAGAGGCTGGTTTGATTGAGGCCTATTCAGTGTCAGGAGAGTTGGACACTGATCAGCCCTTAATCATTCAGGATGACTCAGTGGCTGTTGAAATAAGCACTGTGATCTCCCCACAACTGCCATCTTTGAACCTTGTTGAAGGTGGAGATGATGCAGGTTTAGGTGATGGAGTTGAAAAGGAAAGTCTAGTTGAAAAACCAGAGGGAGTAGTAGATGAGAGAGATGTGGTGATCACTAGGATAGTGAGTGTACCACCAAATGAGGGTGATATAAGTGAGGAAGGGCAGGCTATTCTTGAAGTCAAATCTGAACTTCAGGAATCCCTTGATGAGAGGAGGCCTGTTCCTTTAAGTTAGGAAATTACTAATGAAGGAAGAAAAGAAATAGTTGAAAATGAGAAGAAGACTGCTGATGTATCAGAGTTTTATGAAAAAGAAATTGAGGGTGATGAGTGTGTTTTCACTAACCCGTTTGATTTGTCTGATATTGCAGGTATAACCTTTGACCAGATTTTTGCAAATGACTTCTTGACAAACTTGATACACGCGTTATGCAATACTAAATAAACAACCGCAAGTGTACGGCGTCTATTGTAGCGTGATAAGCACGAGGTCGATCCCACAGGGAGGTTAAGCGTAAAAGTGGTAGTTTGCTAGTCAAATTCTAAGTAGACGTGATCGATAATTTGATTTTTATGGTTTACTCTAAAATTACCTACCAAGTGTCACGAATAAGCAACAAAGAGCAAATATAAAATCGATCAAATACCAAGCAAATCAATAAAACGAACGTAAAACGGATGAAGACTCAAAGAGAAAAGGTGGGTTCCAAGGCATATGTCACACTAAGGGTTCAACTTATGATTAAGGGCTTAATTAAGTGGTGGTGTGTTGATTACTATAAGGTTGATCACAATTTGGTGAATTAAAAGTTCTCTCGATCCAATTAATCCAAGGGACATATTACACAAACTAGCATCTCTACTTAGCATGCATAAGAAATCCCCAAAAAGTTCCTAAGATCATCTAATACCCTCCCAATAGTTGATCCTCTCTCTCGAGCTCACAAGAATATTGGGTCGAATGCTTAAATACGATTAACGAAAGAGATTTCTCAATCCAATTCCAATTAACAATAAATAAAACATATTATCATGGCCATTGACAACATGTTTTGCAATGAAAGTTAAGCATTCAAATAGAAATAGCAACACAACCACCAAATAAACAAGAAATTAATTCATAAGCATCATCCAAAGTATAAACATAGCCTTAGAACCACAAAGTGTTTAGCTAACTACAAACATAATCAAATTACAAAATCCAAATGAAATAACTAAATAAAAAGGAAAAGAAAGAGAAAGCTTAGTCTAGGATGTGGTAGGGAATGGAATTTGGGAGCTATTGCATCCTTTCTTCCTTGATTTGGTGAAGAATTGAGAGAGAAATGGCCAAAACACCTCCAAGTATGTGTAACTATGTGTGGATTTGGGGGAGGATGTCTTGGGTTTCAAGAATTAGGTCTTATATAGTGTTGGGGAAGGGTTTGGATGCCAAAATTGCAAGTTGGTCCCTCAAAAATGGAGAAAATGGCCAAAAACCCCCGAGAATGATGTCACCCGGTCGGGTGGCTCCCACCCGGGCATGCCACCCGGCCAAAATACGAAGCAACATCAATTTTGGCCTTGCCCGGGTCGATACCAGCCGGCCGGGTGGGTTTCACCCGGGCCAAATTCGAACATCCATCAATTTTGGCCTTGCCCGGGTGGTTTTGACCCGCCCGGGTCGTTTCTACCCGGGTATGTTTTTTTTCGTCTCTTCGTATCTTGAGCTTCCGACCTCCGATTGACTCGATTCTTTTTTTCATTCCACTCCATTTTTCGAGACGAATCCAAAGGTGCACTCCTCTTCCTGATCCAGTAAAGTATGGTTGGTTTTTTGCTCCAAATTCCATCGTATTTCCTATAAAATCGACAAAACACAACCTTTCTCTCATTTTGGCTCAAACAATCATATTCCATGCATAATTCAATGAAATCCACATCAAAATATACTTCACATGTGCATCTAAAACGCGTGAATTCCACCCGAATCAACAGATGCACCCATTCAAGTTGAAACTGGATCAGCACAAGCCTTGCTTGGGATGCAATCAGAAAAGTTGGACTCCTTGTCTCACCAAGTCCAAGCAGCTCATGAAGAAACCACTGGAGCTTTGGATGAGCATGGTAGAACTCTAACATCTGTTGAAATGAGGCTTACTGGCTCAGAAGATGTGGTGTTACCCACTTTGGAAGCAAGAATTAGTGGAGTTGAGTCTGGTTTGCAAACCATCTCCACTGAAGTCATCAAAGCCAAAAATACCATGAAGTCAGTATCAAAGGATGTCAAGAAAGAGCAAACTTTGCTAAGGAATAACCACAACAGGAATGTGAAAACCTTGAGATCAGTGGTTAAGCAAGCTCTTGGAAGAAAGACAGCCCTGCAAAGGAAAAGAGCTGAAGAACAAAGGCTGGCTATGGTGAAAGCAGCCTCAGACAAGTTTTCCCAAGAGGTGATGGCCAACATTGCTGAAGGTGCAGTGGCCAACCTCACTGAGCTCCTTAAGGCCCAATTGGATGCATCTCTGAAAGCAACCTTGGAAGAGGTTGTCCAACAAAAAAATGAAGCTTGTTCTAGCTTTTCTTAGCTTGAGCAGTGATAGGATGCAAAATATACATGATGAGAATGTATATTTGTTGGAAGAGATGAAGTCTCTAACCCAAGCCCAGTCCTTGATGGCATCAACTATGAGTGAACTGAAGCCTACATATTTTGATGAAGCCAAAAAGGGGGAAAGGGAAAGAGCAAGGGCAAAAGGTGTCTTGGTGATTGGAAGTCCAATCAAGGGAAAGGACAAAACTGCTGAAGGAAAAGGGAAAGAGCCAGCAGTGCTGAACTTAGAAGATTTGGATGAAGAGGAGCAGTTAGCACTTGCTTTGAAAAACTCAATGGCCTCAGCTCAAGAGGAAGGAGTGAGGTTACAGCAAAGGCCAGGTGGTGAAGTGTCTGGTTTGGACAAAGATGCTGAAGGTGTCCAAACTATAGGAAAGATCAAGAGGGCCAAAGGAAAGAAAAGACAAGCTGAGACATTTACTGATTTTCCCAACAGCCTTGATCTGCCACCTGAATTCAGAATTGATGATGATGAACCTATCTCCAAGAAGACCAAAGTTGTTGAAAAAGACAAAACTGCTGAAGTGTCCAAAATTGCTGAAAAGGAAAAGTCTTCTGAGAAAGAAAAGTCCACTGAGACTAAGTCCACTGAATGTGCCAAAGCTTCTGAAGATGTAGAGGAGATGTATGAAGAAGGCTTTGGACCAGGACCTAAGAAGAAGAAAGTGGTGGTGCTAAATGATCCATCAAATTTGTTTCATGAAGGGTATGGCAAAGACCCTGAAACACAACAGAAACTGGCCATGATGAGGGCCCAAGAAAAGATGGACCTGATGGATGAAGCACAAAGAGCAAGAGATAAAAGAAGAGCAGACTTCCAGAAGCCAAGAAGGAAGAGAGCAACTTACAACAAGATGAAGCCACAGTTGTTGATCCCAATGGACACCAAATATCCTCACTTGGATAAATGGGTGCCAATTCAGCTGAATGACTCATGGGAGGAAGCCAAACGGGAGTTTGTCTATGACTACTATGTCATTGACAGATGGAATGGAAAAGATGTCAACTCCACTTTTGTTGAGTTCATGATAGAGTATCACAGAGAACTTTATCAACAACTACTTGCAGCTGCTGATCTTGCAAGATTTGAACTCACAGCTCCCAAGCCAATCATATACATGCCTCCAAAGCTTGAAGGATGGATTGACCAGGCAAAGATCCTGAAAGAATTTACTGAGATCCTCAAGCTGAACAAGATGGTTCTTGGACCCAAGGGAACAAACCAAGAAGCCATGGCCTTGAAAAGAAGAGTGTGGGCACAATATGGGATGGTGCCACCTCCTGAGGATGATTTCTGAAATGGCTAAGTCTTCTGACCTTTTTGGATAAAAACTTATCTTATCTGAAGATATGTTTTAATTGGTCAAATATGCTGAAGTTTGGACAAGACTGCTGATGTGGTGTGCTATGTCATTTTGTTTGCTCTGATATACCTTGGATGCTCTGATATAAGTATTTGCTCTGATATCTGGTGTTTTGCTCTGATAATAGAAGATGCTCTGATATTTGAAGATCTAGATAATTTCTAGTGTTTAGTTGATCTGCTCTAGATCTTATGTTTAGTAAATGCTCTGAATATTAGTAATGAAATGATCAAATTGTAATGATGTCTTGAATTCATGCTCTGATATGTTATCTACAACTATCAACATGCTTGTAATGATTTTCATATGAATGATAGTTGAACTAGCTTTGAATCAAGACACATTTATTGCAGAAATCTCTCTATGCCTATCCTTGAAACCTATGTGCAATATGAACAGTGAATACACTAACACATTCTTTTTCAGGATAATTGACCTTAGTCATGTCTTCTAAAGATAAATGTAATAGGTGTAGTCAAGTCACTTTTGCATAGAATGTATAGGTTTTGGCATCATCAAAAAGGGGGAAATTGTTGGGAATAAAATGAGATATGTTTTGATTCAATACCAAAACCCCCTGAGACATGCCTAAGTCAAGATGATTATGTTCTAAGTTTGTTAGAACATATAGAATAAGGCTAGATGAGGAGCTAATATGTTAGGCAGCTCTTAATTAGTTAGATGCACAATTTGAAGGGGAACCTATGATTTGAAGACTATCAAGAACAAGTCCCCTCAAGGCTCAAACTCTGGAACAAACACTAAGTCTTTTGAAGACCAACTATGTTGATCAGGAGAGTTGTCCAGAGGAGTTGTCTCAGCACAGTTAAACCAGATCAAGTCCTCTGAAAGGTTGAGATCAATCATGCTAAAGAGTTAGAGACAACTACACCCTAATGAACTTCAATACAACATGCTAAGATCACTTTGAAGTGAAGCAAAGGGCAAGAGCCAAGTCATCTGAAATGAGCAAGCCAACCATGCTGATAAGCAAGTCAGCTGATAGTGATAAGGAGAGTTGTCCATTTGATAAGGAATGTTGTCCTATCATTGGAACAACCTTCAGAAGCCATGTCCATGTCCTAACAAGAGAATCTGAAAGTCAGACATTGGGAAGAGTGCTGCAGAATGAAGACAAAGCTTATACAGCCGTTTATTTCCCAAATGAGGACATGTCACTATCAAGATTATGTCTTCTAAGTTGAAGAACTAAAAGAAGACATTTATGGACTTTTGAGGCTGCCTCTCCAATGGGCAAATCCTTCAATTGTCTATAAATACAGAAGTGTGAAGACCATTTGAAAGCGCCTCAACAGAATCCAACACCTCAGCTAAGCACCTCAACCTGAACCTTGAGAAGAATTTAAAAGTGCTTTCAAAGCTTTCAAAGACTATCTTAGTCTTCAAACACTTCTTCTAAGTTGAACTACATTGTATATCCATACAAAGCTTAGAGAGATATCCTAATCCTTATACACTGATCTTCATTGTAAAGGATATCTCATTAGTTGGAACCTTACTTCAATCCTTACCCCTTTCAAGTGAGAAAGTGAGAAGGTTGTAGTAGTAGAAGTGGTAGGAGTTGACTGTTGAGAGAAGAACAGTTCAGTTCTGAGTTGAGAAGAGGGTACTAGGACTCTAGACATCCTAGGGATCAATTCACCAAGGAGTGGTGTTATTGATCAAGTGCACCTTGGCACTATAAAACAAGTTAATTCCAAGAGTGAAGGAATTATCCTGTTAAATCAGGGAAAGTGGATGTAGGAGCTTGAGTCTCTGAACCACTATAAACTCTTGTGTTGATTTATTTTTCAAGTACTTTCATACATTAAACACTGCACACAAAACTGATCTTTCAAAGGTTAAACATTCAAAGACTGTGCAAAACCTATTTGGACAAGTTCCCTGAAAACTGGACTGTATTGAATTGACTAAGTGATTTCAGAAACTAAAGGAGTCTAAACTAAAAGGGCCAACCACTATTCCGCACATATAACTCCCTTAGATAGTTATTCAACTAAGTACTCAATAGTACTTAGTAGTTTGATTATCTTAGAAGAGTTAATCATCTTCAGCAGAGTTGTCCAAGACAACCTTGCTGAGCTCTGGTTTGATCAAAAGTTAGAAAGAATTGCATACAAGTGTATTTCCCCCCCCCCCCCCCCATACACTTGTTATATACTCCTTTCAGGACCAACACTTACGTAGAGAAAATCAATTGGAAGTTGTACGCATATTGGGAGTAATTCAAAAAAATAGGAAGTGAAATGAATAACTTCTCCCATGTAAGTGTTCGTGTGAAATTGGTGGGAGAGAAACAAGGAATTAAAAACTGCCCAAATTAAATAAAATACTAAAAATGCAATAAATATAAAAATAATGACCTGGAAATATCCAATTTAATAATTCTGAAAAATTAATCTAATATTCAAAAAATAAATAATTCATAAAGGTAACTGAAATTCGAGTCATTTTCAATGTCGCTCATAATGTTGGCCCACATACATCGCAACACTGTTTTTACATGAATTTGCTTCATTTGTGTTGCACATATTTATTTATTTTACAATTTCACATTGATCCATCTTTTGAAAAGAGTGCATCGTAGTAGCGAACTCTGTGCCCCATAGTTACTCAATGGATATATGAATAATTTGATGCAATTTTTAATCACCTTTTGAAAAGAGAACATCGTAGTAGCGAGCTCCGTGTCCCATAGTTACTCAGTGATTTTTAAGCATCTAAATTGTGATCCTTTTTTTTGCATTTAAGAGATGTATGTCAAGAACAGAAATTTTTGCAACAAATTTTCCAGGCTCAAACAACATTTACACAGAAGAATTATCTAAATTCTAACACAGAAAAATATCCAGAAAAATTTAATAGACCATTCCATTTGTTGTCTCAAATGTTTCCACATTTGATACAACATTTAGTCAGAATTTTTCAGATAGTGCATAATTCAAGAGATTTTTAAAGGGATGAAAACCTCTTATCATCAAGGGCTTTTGCATAAATATCAGCAAGTTGTTTCTCAGTAGTAATGTATTCCAACTTCACAATCTACTTCTCAACAAGATCTCTAATAAAATGGTGTCTAATACTTATATGCTTTGTCAAAGAATGTTGCACATGATTCTTAGATATATTAACAGCACTTGTATTATAACAAAATATTTTGAATTCATCTTTCAAAGCTTCTTTTATATTTTCAGGCTTAGTTAGGGAATGATAACACACATGGTTTACCTTGTTGCATATGGATGACATACATATAGGTCTTACCACATCTTCTGTGTTCATACCCAATCTTCTTCTAGTTTGTACTCCAGTATTCAGTTCTCCAATGATTTGGTTTGATGGATGATCTTTCAAAATTCTGGTAGATGGAGTTCTCTGAGAATCATACATATTTTCTAACAATTCTGATTTTTCAAAGGATGTTTGCTCAGATGTGGCCTCATCTAAAGCAACAGTTTGAGTTCGATCAGAATTTTCAGAACTCTTTGAAATTTCAACAAGATCAGAGATGTCATCTTCAAGATATTGACCTGTAAAACTAACATCATCATCAAATACCACATTTACACATTCTTGCACTGTACATGTTCTCAAATTATAAATTCTATAGGCTTTGTTGTTTCTTGAGTAACCAAGAAAGAAACCTTTATCACTCTTTGAGTCAAACTTATGTAACTGATCCCTGTCATTCAAGATATAGCATACACAACCAAAAACATGGAAATATTTCAGGTTAGGCTTTCTATTGTTCAGAATTTCATATGGAGTTCTAGTAGAATTTGTTCTAATATAAACTCTATTAGCAATATGACAAGCAGTATTAAGAGCTTCTGCCCAAAATCTTTTGGATAAGTTCTTAGAACATAACATGACTCTAGCCATTTCTTGAAGTGTTCTATTCTTTCTTTCTGCTATGCCATTTTGTTGAGGAGTTTTAGGAGATGAAAACTCTTGGATTATACCTTTTGATTCACAAAACTCAGTAAAAGAACTGTTTTCAAATTCTCTTCCATGATCTGACCTGATTCTGAATACTTTAGAATTAAAAACATTCTTAAATCTTTTATACAGAATTTTGAAAATGGAGAAAGTTTCAGATTTATCTTTTAAGAATTCAATCCATGTGAATCTAGAGTAATCATCAACCACAACTAAAGAATACCTTTTACATCCAATACTTTATGTTTCCATAGGACCCATGAGATCCATGTGCAGTAATTCGAAGCAATGTTTGGTTGAGCAATGTCCCAACATTTTGTGAGACACTTTAATCTGTTTGCCTTTTTGACAAGGTCCACAAACCTTGTTATCTGAGAATTTCAGATCTGGTAAACCTGTAACAGCTTTCAATCTAACAAGTTTATCAAGCTGTCTATAGTTAGCATGTCCAAGTTTATGATGCCATAGAGTACTACCATCAACTTTAACCTTATTGCAGATAAGTTCAGATTCAATGAGATAGCAATTATCATCAGATCTATTTCCCATCATGATACATTCAGAATTTTTGTCTAGCACATAACATGAGTTCTTATCAAACTTAATATGCAAATCATCATCACATAATTGACTAATACTTATAAGATTGGCCAGTAATCCATCACCATGCAGAACATTGGATAACTTAGGAAAACCAGGAACATTAAATGTCCCTTTACCAATGATTTTTCCTTTAGATCCACCACCATAAGTGACATTACCACCATTATAAACAGTATAATCAGTAAGATAATCAATTTGATCTGTCATGTGTTTAGAACAACCACTATCAAAGTACCATAATCCAGGTATACATGCTTTTAGAGACATATGAACAACATTACAAGATGTATTTTCTTTTAGAATCCATGCAGAATTATTACTATGTGATCTTGAATGTTGAGTCATTCCAGGCAATACAGAATTTTTCAGATGGTTTTTCTTCTTCAAACATTGAGGACTTTTATGACCCTCTTTGAAACAGTAATGGCATATAACATCTTTTGCATTAATCTGAGTCTTAGCAGAAACACTAGGATTGTAATTTACTTCAGCTTTTACAAACACAGTAGGTTTCTTAAGTTCAGAATTTTTAGAATTTTTACCTTGGTAGCCAATACCTGTTCTTCTTGAGTTGTTGGTCATACGAGAGTCTTCCAGTTTGTTCTTCCCTTCAGAAAATCTTTTGAAGCTTAGAGAGGCTTCCTTCAATCTCTCTTCAAGTTTAGATATCTCCACATCTTTTCTTGTTAATATACCTTCAAGCTTGGTAATTGAGTCTCTTAAATCAGAATTTTCAAAGTTCAGAGACTTAATTATGTGGTTAAGTTTCTCAGTTTCAGAAGATATTTTGAACACATTTTCATTGGTTAAAGGTTTTTCATAAGAATATTTCTTAAAATCAAGAACAGACACATCTAGTCTTTCTTTAAGTTTAGAAATTTCCTTATCCTTTTTAGTTAAAAGACTTTCTAGTTTAAAAACAGTATTAGACAAGTCTTGAATGTCAGCATCTCTTCTAGATAAACCTGCTTTATTTGATGTACCTGTCTCATTAACAGAACTTGTGAAACAGTTAAATTTTGGTGCATTATTATTCAGTGATTTCTCAAATGATGGCTCATTTGTCCTCACATCGTAATAATCGTCCAGATCATCATCAAAAGTATCATCATACAGAATTCTAGCAGAGAAAGCTCTTTCAATGTCTTTTTCAGGATCATGATCAACATCAGACTCATCACTTAAAGTAGCACTAAAATTAAGTTTCTTTTTTAGAATGGTGTTGACACATTCATTAGCATAATGACCATATCCAGAACATGCATCACATTTAACATTCTTCCTATAATCTTGATCAGATCTAAACCTGTTTCCTCTTTCTAATTATCTAGAAGGATTAAAATTGTTCTTCCTAATAGGCAATTGTTGAGTATTATTAATCTGAACATTAGGTTGAATGTTATCCTTAAATCTATTATTCTTGTTCCTCATGAATGTCTTAAACTGTTTAGTAATGAAAGCCATATAATCAGGATTGTTAAGGTATTCCTCAATATCATCTTCATCAGAATCAATTTCAGTAACATAAGGATATTTTCCAGAACCTGATGATGCAGATGATGAGGCATCACCTTTGAAAACAAGTACTTTCTTTTCATTATCAGTCTTTTCAGAAAAGTTCATCTCATAAGTTTTCAAAATACCAATCAATTCATTTTGACTTAACACATCAGTATCCTTAGCTTCTTCTATAGCACATATCTTAGGTTCAAAACGTTTAGGAACTGATCTAAGAATTTTATGTACTAACCTTTGATTTGATATTGGATCTCCAAGAGAATGAGCTTCATTTGAAATCTCATTCAGCTTTTCGTTGTAAGATGAAATGGTTTCATCTTCTTTCATCCTCAGATTCTCGAACTTGGTTCCAAGCATACGTAGTCTGGTCCTTCGTACACTATCCGATCCTTCACAATGTTCTTGCAGTCGATCCCATGCATCCTTCGATGAAATGCAGTTTGATATGATTTTGAACATTGAGGCATCAGTTGAGGTGAAGATTGCATTCAACGCTTTTGAATTGTAACTTGCGGACTTGCGGTTATGATTTCTTCAGCCGTCCAGTCGAGTTCTCTCTTGATCCGAGCTTCATTGTCTTCATCCGCTGCGGTTCTTGGTTGAGTCCAACCAGCAAGAACACTCCTCCAAGCTCATTCATCAATAGATTTGATGTACATTCTCATCTTTGGTTTCCAAAAGGCATAGTTCGTGCCATCTAGAATAGGAAGCTTTAGTGCGGGTGAAAGTGGATACTCCATTTCAGATTTACACACTCTAAGCAGAATCTCTACTTAGTGTATCAAGTAGTTGGCTCTGATACCAACTGAAAGTGTGTGTGTGCGCAAAATCAGAGATGTTGTCTGTTGTGTTGGCACAACCTAGACAACACTATGCAGCGGGAATTAAATTGCACGTAGTGAAAATAGAAGTATTCAAAATTTGCGTAGATTATAAAATAATCTACACTGTTCACTATATAAAAATATGTGAAACGAGTACAACCCCTTTGAGGTGTATAATTACACTACGAAGGTGTATAATGATTTACTAAGTTCTATGAAACTATCTCCCTCATAGATCTATGCACATAACCTAGTAAATAAGACTATGTTCTAACACACTACTATTCGGGTTTATAATAATGTGAAGAACTACAAGAAGAAACAAAGATTTTTCTAACTAGAAGCGTATATAGCGTTCAATAGAGTAGTAGTCGATTTTAGCTTTCCTTCTTGTGTATCTTGTGTTGAGGGCAGCTTTTGTATTTATAGGCTTCATCCACGAACTGCCATCAACTCCCATGACCGCCTCAACCGTGAGATCATGCGTTTGTAAACTTCTCTCCACCACTCCTAGAATTTAGGGACTTGTTATACCATGTCTAATAACTTCTCACTCCCACGCAGTGGCATGACTTGGTGTTGTCCACGTCTTCTAACTGCTCTGGGACATCATTAGACAACAAGCGTAAGATAAGAGTTAGTGAGAAAAGGAAGGGCAAATTCTGATGTTGTCATAATTTGGGAACATTAAACACAACACTCGGCTGTTAGTGTTGGATCATTAAAAAAACACTTATATCAACATCAACATAATATATATATATATATCGTTTCTTGATTGCAGAAGAAATCGTTTCTTAATTGCAGAAGGGCCGTAAGATGTTCACCATTTTTTTTAAATTAAAAATTATTTATCTACAATTTTATTATTTGTTGGGAATAAAATGGTTTTGATCTAGATACCAAAACCCCTGATTGATGATGTACAGATTAGTTGAGATATGCTCAAGTTATTGTTCAGGCAAGTTGTCCCAGAACACTTGAGTATGTAGAATGCTTAAGTTAAAAATCTCAGAAATGTTGTGAGATTTTAGAGTTCAGGCTAGTTGTCCAATGCTACATGTTAGAAAGCTTGATAGGTATTAAGTCTTGAGGCCAAAGTTGCTGAAGCATCAGGACAGCTGACCAAGTGGACAACCAGGCTGAAGAGATCAAGAACACTAAAGTTGTGCTCATAAATGCAAAAGATCAAGACAGTTGAAGTTCAAATGATCAAGAGAATTGAATGTCAAAAGCTTACAGAAGACACATTCAATGAAGCATTTATTGCCAATCATGCCTGAACCAAGCATTGAAGACTTAGAGCATTAAAGAGTGAAGCATTGAATGAATGTTGGAACATTCTAAAACAGCAGCAAGAATGTTCAGGGAGCTTGTCCCATCTGACCGTTGGTTGAGTGTAGATTCTGCCACAAATCAACCTTGGAAAGTGTGCTTATTTGGAAACTGTCACAAGTCATCTCAGCCGCATTTTTCAGAAGTCAACACATTCATTCAAGCAACCATTGAAGAGCCCTTTTACACAGTGGATAAAAGGAAGTCAAGCTTCTTAGCCGTTTCAATGGTGCTGCAAATAGACATGTTTGAAATGTTATCTCTCCAACGGATAGTTGTTCAAATATGCCTATATAAACAGAAGTGATCAAAGGGATTCAATGATCCAACCAGAAGCTATCAAACTCATATCAAGCTTTCAAAGGAAACCAAGCTATTCTCAAGAATCCCAAGTTTCCTGAATCACTTCAAGTTAGCTAAGCCATTCTTTGTAAACATCCTAGCTTAGCATTGAGATATCCTAAGCCTTTACATCTGTTCTCATTGTAAAGGATATCTCTACTAGTTGGAACCAAACCTCAAACCTTATCTCATTTAGTGAAGAGAGTGTTTGTTGTAGAAGTGAGGAGTTAAGGACTGTTAGAGTGAAACACAGTCTTAACTCAGAGAGATTGAGCACTAGGACTCAGATTATCCTAGGGATCAAAACACTAAGAGAGTGTTGTTGATCAGTGCACCTTGGCACTATAAAACAAGCTAATTCCATTGTGAAGGAATTATCCTGTTCAATCAGGGAAAGTGGATGTAAGAGCTTGAGTCTCTGAACCACTATAAACTTGTGTGTCTCTTACTTACTGCATTCTTTATTGCATTCATATTCAAACATATTTTAAAGAGAAAACACTCAGCAAGTGAGAAAATCTGTTTTGGACAAAGTCCCTGATAACTGTATCTTTTCAGAAATTAACTTGGAGTATTTCTTTAAGTCAAAGGCCAACCACATTCCGCACTTAGCAACTCTTTTAGATATTTAGCCAACTGATCACTCAATAGTAATCAGTAGGACAAGTATCTATCATAGTTCACACTCAGGCCAGTTGTGAGACAACCTGCCTGATAAGACCAGTTTTGTCAAAAAGAAAAGAATTTGCATACACAAGTGCATTCCCCCCCCCCCCATACACTTGTGTTATACTCCACCAAGGACCAACAAGTGGTATCAGAGCAGGGGTTCATAGACCACTGCTTCTGAAAATCCAAACTGATTTTCAAAATCACACTAGTTTCTATGGTCACTGAACTGATCCAAAATTTCTGAAAAACCTATTTGTGTTCATCATATATTATTTCTGTTGATATGGCTAACAATGCAGTTCCAGGAGATGCTGTAAACACCATCAACAACATGGGTCCAAACCAGGTCAATCATATTTCTCATCACAAACTGCCAATGTTCTCAATTGAGAACTATGATTTCTGGAAGATCAGGATGAGAGCACATCTTGCTTGTCAGCATGATGAGATGCTTAAAGTCATCACCAGAGGACCCTTCACATTCACCAAAGCAAATCCCAAGCTCACTGATGCTCAGAAAGCTGATCCAAGGGAGTTGCTGCCAAAGGATGAAGATGACTTTACAGCTGAGGAAAGAAAAAGGCACAACCTGAACTACATTGCAATGAACACATTGTACCAGACTATTCCAGATGCAGTGATGGGAAGAGTGTACCACTGCACATCAGCTAAAGAGATTTGGGACACCTTAGCACTTATGTGTGAAGGTACCCAAAAGATCAAGGAGAACAAGCTTCAAGTGGCTATCCAAAAATATGAACAATTCTCTATGGAAGCCAATGAAACTATTGATCATCTTGATGGCAGGTTCACTGACATCATGAATGAGATAAACTCTCTTGGCAAGTTCTACGCCAAAAGAAAAGTTGCCTTGAAGATCTTGAGAAGTCTCACATCCAAGTGGGATATATATTCTGTCATGATGCAAAATACTAGCAATCTTGACAACATGCCAATGCAGCAAGTATTTTCTGAACTCAAGGCATATGAGTTTGATCTCAACAGAAAGAAGGTGCATGAAGAGCCATCCTCCTCAAACAAAGGTGTTGCCTTCAAAGCTGCTGAAACAGAAAAGAAGAATACTCAAAGATCCTCTCAATCTGTTTCAAAATCTGAAATAAAGGAGGAGCTGGCACTCATGGCTAGGAGATTTGAGAAGCTCAACTCCAGATTTGGTAGATACAAGAAGTTCTACCAAGACAACAGAACCAGAAGGAGATTCAGTTCTCCTGACAACATATCAGAGGACAAAGTCTCTGATGAAAATAAAGAAGACAGATATGCTGATAGGAAGAAATTCAGCAAAGGTGAACCATCATCATCAAGGAGGAAGGAGTCCTCAAGCAAGAAGAATGATGATGAAGATGTGTGTTACAACTGCCAGAAAAAGGGTCATTTTCAGTATGACTGTCCTGACCTCAGTGCAAAAGAGAGGAAGGAAAGGCAGACCAAAAGAGACAAGAGGCTGAAAAGCAGGAAGGCTATGGTGGCTGGAGATTCAGCTAGTGAAGAGAGTGTCTACTCTTCTGATGATGGACTATTCTCCAACAGTGACAGTAATGATGACTGTCAAATGGCATTTGAAAATGATGAGGTATGTTCATCTTCTAGCTCTTCCAGTTCTTCAATTAACACACATGAGTCCAGTGAAATCCCCTTAAAACTCAACTTTGTAAAATTATTTGAGGATTTCACCAGACTAAGAGAAGTATGCAATATAGCACTTAGAGAAAATGAGCTACTGAATTCGAAAGCTCAAACTCCCAACCTTCCTGAACCTGAGTTTGACATTAAATCAACTGAGTTGTATCAGCAGATTGTGAGAGAACTTGAGGAAGTGTCTCTCAAAGTCTCTGAACAACAAAAGTTGATTGATGATCAAGAACTGGCCTTGAGGAAAAAGGATTTTGATCTTAGAATTCTTCAAGCAAAATTTGACAATCTCTCAAGTGAATTTGATACTCTAAAATTGAGTGAGGGGAGCTTAAAAATGAAAATGTCTGCCTTGAACAAATCTGCTAAGGCAATAGAGGAGATTCAAGGGTTTCAAAGACCATTTGCTCAAAAGGGTGGATTAGGCTATAATCCATTTGAACCCTCACCTGGTCTTAGCATTGCTTCTTCAAGCAATTCTAAGATGACTTTTGTAAAATCATTGGCACAACAAAATGAAATAGAAGTAAATCAACCACTGATCAAGGATAAAGGTAAAGAAAGGTTTATACCAACTCAAGTAAACAATGTACCTAAACCCATACCTTTGGAAAAGGTTAAAGGCATTGCTTACAGGAGGAATGAGGTTCAGAAAGGTAGAACCAATGGAAGGCCAACCTATCTGAATCATCATCAGATGAGTTGTCCAAAACCTGTTCAGAAGAGGCCAACTCAAAAGAGGCAACCTCAACTGAATGGATTAAGGCCAATCCCCTCTGATAGGTATAAAACATTCAGGAAGCCTGGACCTTACTTGCCAAATGGAAAAGGCCATCCAAAAACCTATCCTCAAAAGTCTTACCAAGCTGCACCTAAGCTTAGTAACTTCAGGAGAAATGTCCCAAGGAAATTCACCAACTCTCCTGAACCCTACAAAGCTGACACTTATACACAGAGATCACCCAAGGCATTTAAGGGTCAAACTGTGTATGTAGATGTAAATGGAAACCAAGTCAGTCACTTTGAGTCAATCAGAGTAATCAGGCAGATTTGGGTTCCAAAAGGTACAGCTAACCCTCTAGGACCCAACACTCAAAGGGTACCTAAATTTTGACTTTGCAGGGCTGCAAGGACCACAAGAAGAAGAGAAGCATCAACAAGAAAACAGCATGGTACTTGGACAGTGGATGTTTAAGACACATGACTGGGAATAAAGAGCTTCTCTCAGATTTCATAGAAAAGGAGGGTCCTTCAGTAACCTTTGGAGACAGGTCTCAAGGCATCACTAGAGGTTATGGTACATTAAACATTGGTAGTGTCAAAATTACTGATGTCTCATATGTCCTAGGCCTAAAATATAACTTGCTGTCTATAAGTCAAATCTGTGATAAAGGTTTTTGTGTTGAATTTGCACCAAATGAATGTACTATCAAGAACAAATCAACACAACAGGTGCTACTAACAGGGGTGAGAATGGGAAATGTCTATTTTGCAGATTGGAGCAAAACCCCTGAACCAGTTTGTCTTGTTGCCAAAAGCACAAGTGAGCAAAGCTGGCTGTGGCACAAGAGACTGAATCACCTGAACTTCAAAACCATCAACAAGATTGCAAGAAACTCTCTAGTTAAAGGGCTGCCAAATCAAGTGTTCACCAAAGAACACATATGCCAGCCATGTCAGGAAGGAAAGCAGATCAAAGCTTCATTCAAAGGGAAGTCTGTCATCTCAACTGAGAGAGTTCTTCAACTACTGCATATGGATTTATTTGGGCCAATAATCCCAGTAAGTATAAATGGAAGAAAATATGCTTTAGTTGTTGTTGATGATTTTTCCAGGTACACTTGGGTAGTTTTCTTGCTGAACAAAAAGGAGACCCAAGTCAAGTTACCTGAATTGATGATGAGATTGAGCAATGAAAAGGGCCTAAGTATTGTCAAGATCAGATCAAACAAAGGCACTGAGTTCATAAACTCATACATCAATGAGTACTGCAGCAAGAATGGCATCACACATGAAACTTCAGCAGCAAGAACACCTCAACAAAATGGGGTTGCTGAAAGAAGGAACAGAACCTTGAAAGAGGCAGCAAGAACATTGATTGCTGAATCAAAATTGCCTAAAAGGTTCTGGGCTGAAGCCATTAGCACTGCATGCCACACCCAAAACAGGTCCTTAATCACCAAAGGACAAGGTAAAACCCCATATCAAATATGGAAAGGTAGATTGCCCACTGTTGCTTATTTTCACATATTTGGTTGTAAGTGTTTCATTCATAATAATGGAAAAGAGCAATTGAAAGCTTTTGACAGCAAAGCTGATGAAGGAATATTTGTTGGATATTCACAAATCAGCAAAGCTTATAGAGTTTACAATTGCAAAACCCTTATTGTGGAAGAAACACCTCATGTTGTGTTTGATGAATCTATTGATGAGTTCAGGGATAGGAACCTGAATATTGATAAGATAACACAAAGGACAACCAGACTAAGGCTTCAAAGCAAGGAAACAGTGTTTGTAGATGTTGCCCAGCCTGAACTGCATGATAATCAGAAGCTGGACAACCTACCTGATAGCAATCAACCTGAAGTCAACCAACCTGAAGGAGATATTGAACTGACTGACCCAATCCCAGTTCAAAACCAGGTAACAACTACCAATGAAGAAGCAGGCAATGCTGAGGTAGTTAATGGATCCAATATTCAAGGGGGAACCAATGAAAATGTCAACTCATCTAACAATGAGGACAATAACCCTGAATATGATCCTGAGCTTGATCCTTCAATTAATTTTCCTGAATTTTATGAGTCTAGTGATCCAACCTCAGATGAGGACAATCCTCCTGAAGGGATCAGGTCTAGAAGGACTTGGTTGCAAGACCACCCAACTAGCCTGATACTTGGCAATCCAAGTGAAGGGATCAAAACTAGAAGATTTCATGGAGAAAGTGCTTTGTTTTGTTGTTTTCTTTCAGAAAAAGAACCAGGAGATATTGAAGAAGCACTACAAGACACCAACTGGATCATAGCCATGCAAGAAGAGCTGAACCAGTTCACCAGAAATGAAGTATGGGAGTTGGTTGATAGGCCAACTCATCAAGATGTCATTGGAACCAAATGGGTGTTCAAAAACAAGAAAAATGAAAATGACATCATTGTGAGGAACAAAACAAGACTGGTGGCCAAGGGATATTGTCAATCCGAAGGGATTGATTATGATGAGACATTTGCACCAGTGGCCAGACTTGAGGCAATCAGACTCTTCTTAGCATATGCAGCTCACATGAGATTCAAGGTGTATCAAATGGATGTGAAGAGTGCATTTCTAAATGGGGTGCTCAAAGAAGAAGTGTATGTTGAACAGCCCCCAGGCTTTGAGGAAGGAGACAAGGTGTACAGATTGAAGAAAGCCCTCTATGGCTTAAAGCAAGCTCCAAGAGCTTGGTATGACACCTTATCACAGTTTCTTCTAGATCATGGTTTTGTCAAAGGCACTGTTGACAGAACTCTGTTCAGAATCTGTGAAGGAGATGATATCTTGTTAGTCCAAATCTATGTGGATGACATTATATTTGGATCTCCAAATGAGAAATTGTGTGAAAAGTTCTCCAAACTCATGCAAAGCAAGTTTGAGATGTCCATGATGGGATTGATGAATTTCTTCTTAGGACTTCAGGTCACTCAATCAAAGAAGGGAATATTCATCAATCAGGCCAAGTATACAAGGGACATGATCAAAAAATTTGGATGTGCAACAAGCAAGCCAGTCAGAATTCCTATGAATACTAACTGGAAGATGGATCCTGATGAAGGTGGAGAGTCAACAAACTCCACTAACTACAGAGGAATCATAGGATCATTGCTATATCTCACTGCAAGTAGGCCTGACATCACATTTGCAGTTGGAGTGTGTGCAAGATTTCAGGCAAATCCAAAGAAGAGCCACCTTGAAGCTGCCAAGAGGATTCTAAGATATCTCAAGGGATCTGAGAATCTTGGATTATGGTATCGAGCTGATGACAACATTGAGCTCACTGGATATTCAGATGCTGATTATGGAGGATGCAGAATTGACAGAAAATCCACCTCTGGAACATGTCAATTCTTGGGCAGCAAGCTTATCTCATGGTTCTCCAAGAAGCAGAATACAGTTGCAACTTCAACAACTGAAGCAGAATATGTTGCAGCTGGAAGTTGTTGTGCTCAGATACTTTGGCTCAGGCAACAACTTAGAGACTACAAAGTCATCACAAATGAAGTGCCAATATTCTGTGACAACAATAGTGCAATTGCCATCTCACAGAATCCAGTGCTCCACACCAGATGCAAGCATGTGGACATCAAGCATCATTTCATAAGGGATCATGTGGAGAAGAAAGATATCAAGCTTGTCAAAATCCACACTGATAAGCAAAAAGCTTATATTTTGACCAAGCCTCTAGCTGAAGCAAGGTTCTTGGAGTTGTCAGCTGAATTGGGGTTACTTGATCTAGGCAAGATGGAAAAATGAGGAAAGAAGCTCATATGAAGGGGGAAGTTCATCAAAGTTGAACTTCAGCAAAGTTGACCAACCTCACTGAAGCTGTCAGCCAAAGAGGGAAACTCAGCAAGGTTGTCCCTATAATGTTCAGCAATGTTGGTCAGGGGATTTGTCCAAGTGGGACCCAGTCAGCAACTTTGGGACCCACTCAGGCAAAGTAATCAGGCAGTTTGACCTTCACAGAAACCAAAGCACATCTCAGGATGTTTGTCCGAGTTAATTGGATAATCATTGTTATTTTTAGCATTGATTAGACATTTAAGAGGTTTCTTGGTCTAAGAGTAGGCCATTTTAGGATGGAGTGTGCTATAAAAAAAAATTTCACCAAAAAGGCAAATCAGCATTTAATGCAAAAATCTTAATTGGGATTTCATGAATTCTTGAGCCTTCATCAAGACCATTAATTTGCATTAAACCTCCATCAAACCGCCTCAATCCCACTACCACATATTATCCAATTGGTCATACTTATTACCCACGGTTAGTTTCTATTAACCAACGGTTAATAAACTCCCCACATATATAAACTCCTCAATTTTCACTACCATCTTTACGCACTCAAAATTTCAAAAACCCTTAAGTTTTTCTTCATACTCTCAAACCTGCAACTCCTCTCCAAAAACCTACCAATCTCTCATATTATCCATGGCACCTAAGATTAAGAGAGAAGAGCTTGTAGACTTCAATGATTCCTCTTTGGACATTGATTTCTCTTATCTTAGCAACCCAAATTCCCTTTGGTTTGAAAAGCTGGTAGCCTTTGATAGCCCAGATTCAGAAGTTCAACAAGTCCTCCAATGGCTGAGGGAGGCAGGGCTAGAAAAGTTCCTTGGCACCAAGCCTGATTCCTGCCTGAATCCATTCATGGCAGAATTCTTTGCCCATCTCAGATGGAAAGGGAAAAAAGCTCACATATGCTGAAGAAGATGAAGATAAAGAAAGCCAACACACCATCATCTTCACTGCAGAGGATATAGATGCTAGCTTTGGGCTACCATCAGAAGGCCAGAATCCAGAGTTGTACAAGGAAGGAGATGATCAGGAGTTCTACTACTCTTGGATGATAGAACCAAAGAAACTTGTAAGTGCTCAGAACAAGAACACTTTAAAGCTTCCTTACAGACACTTGTTTGATTGTGTTGTAAAGAGCCTGTTGAGCCACTCAGGGAGTGTTGAACAAATCAGTATGCCTAAGTTGAGAGTGATGGCTGCTGTGATTGACTCTGCTGAGAAGAGAGTCAAGTTCAACTGGAAAAATTTCATTATTGACAAGATGATGAATGAAAAATTTAAGTTTAAGGAGATGAAGCACCACAAGGTGGTGGTTGAAGGAAGACTCCAATTTTGCACAAGAGCCAGTCTGCTCTTGGAAAGATTTGCTCACTACTCTCACCTCCAAGCAAAGCCAAAGCCTTTTCCTGCACAAAAGGTGATGTTCAGAAAGCTGTCTTCAAGGACAGAAAAGAGAAAGCAGGAGGCTGCCTCCAAGAAAGCTGTTGCAACTGTTCCAGCAACCAGAGCCTCTCCAAGGAAAAGGAAAGCACAATCACCCAAAATCCAGCCAAAGATGAAAAAGATGAAGCAGATTCTAAGTGAATCCCCCTCTGAAAGCCTGTCAAGAAGTGGAGGAGCCACTTCAGAGGAGATTGAGAAGGTAGCTGAGGAATGAGTCAACCCTCCTGAAGAGGGTGAAGTATTCAGAGAGATTGTCCCACTGCAACCTGAGACAATCACAGAATTCAGAGACCTTGACCAGCCAACAAGGTATGAAAGGAGAAGAAGAATCATCAAGACTTCTGAGAAGCAGAGGTTGATGGAAGAAGAAAAGAAGAAGAAAGAATTCTTCAAGGAGATTAGACAGGCAAGCAAGTCTAACTCCAAGTCCAAGTCAAAATCCAACAGCCCTGAAGCCAACTCCCCTGATATTCAATCTAGAAGAATATCTCCAAGGCAAGAAGAAGAGGAGTGCAAGACTCCTGAAGATGCCCCAATCACTGCCAAGAAGGTATACTCTCCTGAAGGTGCACCTGATAGAATAGGTCTTGATGTGCTGGCAGATTTGGTCAATCTTGAAGATAGACCTTTTTCCCCCCTTGATCCCAGACTTCTCTCATATACCAAACTTCTTGAAACTGCTATTCAAGAAGGTGATCAAGTTGTTTTCCCACCCATTCCAGCCATTCCAATTACCTCTTCAGGCACAATGCTCTCAAAAGCACCTGAATTCCAACTTGTTTTGACCTCCCCTGAACCCAACCCTTCTGAACCCAACTTACCTGAAATTCAGCCAGGCTTGCCTGAATCCCAATCCAACCCTCCTGAATCCCAAGCCAACTCATCTGGAGATGATAGTGGTGAAGAATACACCTATGAGGGGATGTTGAGGCAGATTGCAAGAGCCAATGAGGATGAATTATATCCAGGATTGAAGGCTTATCCCAGGCTGCAACAACAGTTCTATGATCTCAGAGCACTTGTTGAGATCAAAGATAGAACTATTGTGGAAATAGCTCAGGCTATTCAGGATAAGGGTGCCAACTGGTGGCAAGTTGAGGAAAATAGGCTGCTACATTTTGCAAATGTAAAGAAGACCAGTGTATTAACCACTGAGGCCCTATTTTGCACCATTGTTCATGAGAAGGTGCTTGCTGAAAGAGAGAGAATAGAACAAGGAATCAAGCATCCTGACAGCCCATCTGATGATGATGATGATGATGATGATCACACCAACCCCAATCCCCCTGGCCTCAACTCAGCTCAGGTACATTACTTGACTTTTCATTCTGTGAAGGACTCTGATCATTCAGAGGAGTTGACCAATGATGGTAACTCAGTCCAAGATGCATTGGCCAAGGATGGTTCTTCTGAGCCTGAGGCACAGCTTGACAATGCTGAGACTTCCATAGGAGAAGCTAGTTTGGCTAAAGCCTCATCAATGTCAGGCAAGTTGGACATTGACCAGCCTTTAGTCATTCAGGATGACTCAGTGGCCTTGGGATGCCCAAGCACTGTGATCTCCCAACAACTGCCCTCTGTGGATCCTATTGAGGATATAGAGGTGTCAGGTTTAGGAATTGTAGGAGTTGAAAAGGCTGATAGTGCTGAAAATTCAGAGTGAGATGATGGTGAGGATTGTGTGATTACAGGTTCCTTGAGTGCACCACAAATAGAGGGTGAGGAAGTAGAAATATTGGGTGCAGCCCAATATGAGAGTCAGGCTATTCTTCAAGTCAAATCTGAACTTGATGAATCCCTTGGTGAAAGGAGGCCTGATTCTCCAGTGAATGTGAGTCTATCTTTTGAGAATGAAGAAGAGAAAAATATAGTTGAAAATGAGAGAGAAGGTGCTGATGTATCAGACCTTATGGGAGAAAAAGAAATTGAGGGTGATGAGGGAGTTTTTACTAACACTGTTAGTTTTGCAGATTCAGTTGCTGTCACTCTTGAACAAATTTTTGCAGATGCCTCCCTGACAGATATACCAGTTGATGCTGACACTGATCTTGAAGCAGTATCAGCAAATGTGTCCACACTTAACCAAATCTACTTTGAACAAGCCAACACCTCTGAGGCTCACTTTCAGATTGCTACTCAGACTGCATCCATCATTGAAGAGCAGTCAGAGAAGTTGGACACACTGGTCAGGGAAGTTGAGAAGGCTCATGCAACAACTGTTGATGCCTTAGATGGCCAAGGCAAGACTCTAGCCTCTGTGGAGATGAGGCTAACAGGGTCAGAAGAAGTGATTTTGCCCACTCTTGATGCAAGAATATGTGGAGTTGAAACTGGACTGCAAACAGTTTCAACTGAAGTGACAAAAGCCAAGGATGCTATGGGTAAATTCACAAGATCTGTCAAGAAAGAACAGCAGGGTCTTAAAGATTTGTACAAGCATAATGTGAAAGCCTTGAAAAAGACAATCAAGGATGCTTTAAGGCAGAGGACAGCAGCTCAAAGAAAGAAGGCAGAAGAGTTGAAAGCTGCAATGGTGAAGGAAGCTGCTGAGAAGTTCACTGTTGAACTTATGGCCAAAGTGTCTGATCAAGTTGTGGCCAACCTCACTGATCAACTTCAGGCCAAACTTGATCAATCACTGAAAGACACATTGGATGCCATTGTTTCCCAAAAGATGAAGCCTGTCCACACTTTCTTGAGCATGGTAGATGATAAAATGCAAAACATTCATGATGAGAATGTTTATCTACTGCAGGAATTGAAGTCCCTCACTCAGGCCCACTCACACCTCTCAGTCTCAATGAGTGAACTAAAGCCCCAGTGTTTTGATAATGCCAAAAAGGGGGAAAGAGAGAGAGCAAGGGCAAAGGGAACCTTGGTGATTGGTGAATCCAAGGGAAAGGAGAAAGTCCCTGAGATTGAGGAGGAAGCAGTAGAAGACATTGGGAAAGGCAAAGGCCCAATGAATATTGAAAATCTGACTGAGGAAGAGCAGATTCAAATAGCTGTCAAGGAGTCCATGATGTCAGCTATGGAAAGTCAGGCAAGAAAGCTTCAAAGGCCAGGTGGTGAGTCAGCAGGACTTGAACCTAAAGAGAAGGCTGCTGAAGTAAGGGGGAAGGTGACAAGGTCATCTGAAAGAAAGAGGAAGGAGCTGCAAGCCTTCAATGATTTCCCAACCAGCCTGACTTTGCCTTCAGAATTTCAGTCTGATGAATCTACTCAAGCAAGGCAATCAAAAAGATTAAAGAAAGCAGTCAGGCTGCCTGCCATTGAAGAAGAGGGAGTTGAAGAAGAAGTCCAGGACAGAATGCCTGAAGTTGGTGTGCCCAAACTTGCTGATGATCCCTCTAAATTATTTGAAGAAGGTTTTGGAAAAGATCCAGAAACCCAAGAGAAGCTAGCTCTTCAGAGAGCTAAAGAGAGGATGGAGCAATTGGTTGAGGCCAACAAGGCAAGGGATGAAAGAAGGGCAAATTTCAAAGCCCCAAGAAGGAGAGCTTCATACAGAAGACTCAAACCTCAAATACTGCAAAGATGGGACACTCAGTACCCTCACCATGATAAGTGGGTTCCAATCTCACTGAATGATGCATGGGAGGAGGCCAAGAGAAGTTTTGTATATGACTTCTATGTCATTGGGAAGTGGCTTGGAGAGAGTGTGGATGAAGTCTTTGTTCAGTTCATGTTTGAGAACCACAGGGACCTCTACCAAAAGCTGTTTGCAGCAGCTGATATGGCAAGAGTTGAGTTCAAGGCCCCTGGTCCAATTCTGTTCATGCCTCCTAAGTTCAATGGGAACTTGATTGATGAGGGAAAGATTCTGGAGGAGTTCATCAACATCATGAAGATGGAGAAGATGAAGATAGGCCCTAGAGGCTCCAACAAGGATGTTTGGGAGCTGAAGAAAAGGGTCTGGGCTCAATATGGCATTGCTCCCCAAGATGATGGAACTCTCTGATGGATAAGTTTATCTCTTCCCTATCCTTGTTTATGATTGATGTTATTTGTTGTTATTCTGTTTTCTTGTATCAGTTAGTGTGTCCTTTTGATTTTCTGACCTGTAATGTTTGATGATATATAAAAGGACCACTGATTTTCTATCAAGAGATAACAACTCATTATCTCAACTAACCTGACATGACACATATACTTGATTTATTGTGCTAACAGTTTCTTTCAGGAAAGTTGACCAGTTCATTCATCCTGAAGGTAAAGTATAGTATAAGTCAAGGTCCCTTTGTAATAGGTTTTGGCATCATCAAAAAGGGGGAAATTGTTGGGAATAAAATGGTTTTGATCTAGATACCAAAACCCCTGATTGATGATGTATAGATTAGTTGAGATATGCTCAAGTTATTGTTCAGGCAAGTTGTCCCAGAACACTTGAGTATGTAGAATGCTTAAGTTAAAAATCTCAGAAATGTTGTGAGATTTTAGAGTTCAGGCTAGTTGTCCAATGCTACATGTTAGAAAGCTTGATAGGTATTAAGTCTTGAGGCCAAAGTTGCTGAAGCATCAGGACAGCTGACCAAGTGGACAACCAGGCTGAAGAGATCAAGAACACTAAAGCTGTGCTCATAAATGCAAAAGATCAAGACAGTTGAAGTTCAAATGATCAAGAGAATTGAATGTCAAAAGCTTACAGAAGACACATTCAATGAAGCATTTATTGCCAATCATGCCTGAACCAAGCATTGAAGACTTAGAGCATTAAAGAGTGAAGCATTGAATGAATGTTGGAACATTCTAAAACAGCAGCAAGAATGTTCAGGGAGCTTGTCCCATCTGACCGTTGGTTGAGTGTAGATTCTGCCACAAATCAACCTTGGAAAGTGTGCTTATTTGGAAACTGTCACAAGTCATCTCAGCCGCATTTTTCAGAAGTCAACACATTCATTCAAGCAACCATTGAAGAGCCCTTTTACACAGTGGATAAAAGGAAGTCAAGCTTCTTAGCCGTTTCAATGGTGCTGCAAATAGACATGTTTGAAATGCTATCTCTCCAACGGATAGTTGTTCAAATATGCCTATATAAACAGAAGTGATCAAAGGGATTCAATGATCCAACCAGAAGCTGTCAAACTCATATCAAGCTTTCAAAGGAAACCAAGCTATTCTCAAGAATCCCAAGTTTCCTGAATCACTTCAAGTTAGCTAAGCCATTCTTTGTAAACATCCTAGCTTAGCATTGAGATGTCCTAAGCCTTTACATCTGTTCTCATTGTAAAGGATATCTCTACTAGTTGGAACCAAACCTCAAACCTTATCTCATTTAGTGAAGAGAGTGTTTGTTGTAGAAGTGAGGAGTTAAGGACTGTTAGAGTGAAACACAGTCTTAACTCAGAGAGATTGAGCACTAGGACTCAGATTATCCTAGGGATCAAAACACTAAGAGAGTGTTGTTGATCAGTGCACCTTGGCACTATAAAACAAGCTAATTCCATTGTGAAGGAATTATCCTGTTCAATCAGGGAAAGTGGATGTAAGAGCTTGAGTCTCTGAACCACTATAAACTTGTGTGTCTCTTACTTACTGCATTCTTTATTGCATTCATATTCAAACATATTTTAAAGAGAAAACACTCAGCAAGTGAGAAAATCTGTTTTGGACAAAGTCCCTGATAACTGTATCTTTTCAGAAATTAACTTGGAGTATTTCTTTAAGTCAAAGGCCAACCACATTCCGCACTTAGCAACTCTTTTAGATATTTAGCCAACTGATCACTCAATAGTAATCAGTAGGACAAGTATCTATCATAGTTCACACTCAGGCCAGTTGTGAGACAACCTGCCTGATAAGACCAGTTTTGTCAAAAAGAAAAGAATTTGCATACACAAGTGCATTCCCCCCCCCCCCCCATACACTTGTGTTATACTCCACCAAGGACCAACATTATTATATTAATAATAGCATATATTGAGTAATTTAATATATTTGTTTTAAATATATATTGAAGGGTATTTTAGTTATTCAATATAAACTTTGTACATTATTTTGCATTTCATTTTATTATACCAATCATGAGAATGGAATCAACCAAGGAATGATTTTTCCATTCCTAGTTAATACCAATCATGAAAATTTCATTCAAATGTTCATTCCATTCAAACCTTCATTCCATTATTGAGTTTATTCCATTCAGTCACAATTTCATTCAATAATATTAATCATGCCCTTATTGATTTGAAAGAATAACCAATCCTTTAGTTTAATTCATTATGCCAATAGACTAACATTATGTATTTTTTTATTGATGCAAATGTTTTGTTGCAGGCCATATTCAGTGCTCCTTATGCGAAGTGTGGAGAATTTGACTATGCCTGCAAGTTGTTCGAGGAAATGTCCAACAAGAATTCAGAATATGAACGAGTTTAGGCAGATTTTTTCTATGGAAATAAATGATGATTCAACGCGAAGACGTTTCCTAAAAGCCAAGGTATGTCCATTAGCTAATCATATATTTTGATTACAAATTATGTCTCCAAATATTGATTTTGTCATATCAAATATTCAATCCAAAAAATAAATAATATTATACTACAATTAATTATACATTTTGATTACAAAATCACATATTATAATTACTGAAGTGAATCAAATATTCAATCCAATAATTAAGAAAAATTATATACAATTATATATTTTAATTAAAAATCATATTCCAGAATAATTTATTTTTGTCAATCAAATATTTAAGTTAGATGGTATGCGGTTATACTCCCTCTATTTTTTAATAAATGATGTTTTAAACTTTTTTTCCTGTACACAATTAAATGACGTTTTATGATTTTTTTTTACAATGTTTATTCCAGTTATGCCCTCCCTTTAACTTTAGAAAATTTCCTAATTATGAAAATTTTGCATTAGTGAATTAATGTAATTAGAAACCTCCTTTATTATTTAAAGGTATACTTGTCAATATATACACTTTCTTAATCAACAAATTTCACGAAAACATCATTTATTAAAAAAATGGAGGGAGTATAATTTGACAATAAATAGAAATTGTTGATTTTCAAATTAAATATGAAATCATCTTTACTAATATGAAATAACTTAAATCGTTCAAACTTTTCGAAATAAATTAATCATTCAAACTTTCCTCATATCTATATATATATATAATAATAACATAGTCCATTTTTAGCAACTTCCCGCCCATTTCATTATTCTATTTCTGGAAAAATGTTTTTTTTATTCTATTGGGCCTTATCATTTTTTTGTCTGGCAATTTACATCATTATTTCGTGTTGGGTCTGGCACATACCTAGCTCTAGCCTCTATGTAGTAGTTTGAATTTGATTTGTTCATTTTGATTTTTAATGTATTGACACAAATAATCACAGTCATGAACAAATAAAAGAAAAATTATTTTTATTGTAAATTTATGGATTTTTATAATAAAGGTACTCTATATTAATTAAATATTTTTCATTCATTTGTCTCGCCATTTTAATCATTTTTCAATTCTTATTAAAAAAAATTGCAATTTAAATATTATACCTATCAAATAGTTATCATTTGCTACAAACCCTAAAAAATCACAAATTAAATTCATAATACAATCCATTGGATGTTGATAAACTATACTCTCCATTAATACAATGCATATTTATAAAATAAATGTTTTGGAATTTCTGGTATAAGTAGTATATAATTTGTAGATAAATTCATTATACAATGCAGATTTATAACATACTAAATGTTTTGGAATTTACTGTGTTCAAATTAATCTTTGTGTATAATTTATTAATAGTAGAATAATAATTTATCTTTATTGATGTTAATTACTATATATTTTATTTTATTTTTTGTTTATACAAAATAGTATATATGTATGGAGTATATTTTATTGTTGAATTATGTTTGACGAGAGTGCATTTGGGGCAGTATGACTTCTAAGTCTGAAAACTTTTTTAAAAAGTAACGAAATGAAGTCCATTGTTTTGATATTGAAGATAAAAACAATACTCCCTCAAGTTTTCTCTTTCGGGTGTTTTGGTTAAAAAATATGATAAAATAATAGATGTAGTACAATTGATGTGATGATGAAAGAAAAAAATAATAAATGAGTATGAGATGAAATATGATAAAATAATAAATAAAATATAAGTAATGTGATTGAAAGAGAGAAAATAATATGTCAAAAATAGAAAAAAAATCGAAGTATTTTATTTTGGTGCTCAATGACTTTTTTTTTTAAAGTTGTTGCTCAAATACTTAAAAATGGAGATTCAAACTGCAACTCAAATTTAAACCATATTTAGGGACCTTTCATATTCATTTTTCAGATAGCATAACATTGTTTAGGATGTACTTAAACAATAGTATTCAATATTTCTATAATTATATTCTTTCTTTTTATGTATATTAAAAAAATCATTCCAAATTAAATTTGTCTAAGTTATTGAATGAAAGAAAGACAATGGAATTATTGGGTACGTATGAAAGCAACATTTTTTTTCGATCATATCAACGCCTGCCACGGTAACAATTAGAGCTTGGAGTTTAACAATTCAGAGGTACGCTATATATAATGCATATGTATAATTAATATTTCTAATAAATAATTGAATGTATTCACATTGTAAGATGATTTTAGAGTAGGCTAGCTGTGTATTCTTTTTTGGGTGCGGTGTTTGCAATACATAAAAATATAGAGCCGAACATAAGCTGCTATAATTTAGAAAGAAAAAAAATGTACTTTCAAGTCTACTGATAATAACGGTAATCCTCACAGTGCTGAAACTCGAAAGAAATGGTTATTGAACAAAATCACAATGCATGCTTTGCGTACCTACATTAGAGTTATTTTTCAAATTTATTGTATGATTTTAACAAGACCTGAAGTTATTTTTTTCAGGATATGGTAAAATTATGCTTATTTTTGTGTGAAAATTTATGGTTAATAACGGTTATCCTCCCACCGCTGAAACTTGAAAGAAATGGTTATTGAACAAAATCACAATGCATGCTTTGCGTATCTACATTAGACTTATTTTTCAAATTTATTGTATGATTTTAACAAGTTCTGAAGTTATTTTTCTCATGATATGACAAAATTATGCTTATTTTTGTTTGAAAAATTATGGTTAAGTTGCAAAATCGATGAGAAAAATCAAATTTGTACTCTCTGGACTGCCTATGATTTAGTGTGTGCACCGAGTGGGAGATCATGTAAATTTATTTAATTATTATACTCCCTCCATCCACCAAAAGTAGTCCCATGGTGGATGGGCATAAGTTTTAAGAAAAATGTAGATAAAGTAAGGGTATTATAGGGTATTGTGGGGTCCATTGTGAATAAAGTGATTGTTTGTGAATAAAGTTGATGGCAAATTGAGTAATTAAATGATGTTTGAGGGGTGATGGTTTCCATAAAGTGTATGGGACTACATTTGGTGGACAAAGAAAATGAGGCAAATGGGACTACATTTCATGGACGGGGGGAGTATTTATATATTACTCACTTTGTATGATATGATAGGTTCTAATTTTGTATAATGGACCCCGATATGACACAAAATTAATACACTATATAATATGTGCCTCAATATATATGCTTTGAAGTCGATCGAGGCAACATTTATCAGCTCTTCAAATTTTAAATCTACAGACAAAATCTAGGTAGGGATAATTACAGCTAGAATTGTTTTGCTTAAATGAGCTAAGTTGGAGATCGATTTTTACTTAATTGTTTTGCTCGAGTTTGTGTTCGAAGATAATTACAACTAGAAAACAAAATAGAATATAAGCACATGGTCAGTTTAATTAAAAAAAAAATGTAATTATTAATTTAGAGAATGACATTACTCCTTATATTGTACACACTTATTTCAAGTATAATATTGTAGTTCTTTGTCTTATTCATTTTCATAAAAAATTATGGTTGATCAAATGCTAATTACTACTTTAAATTTCTGAAAATTAATTAATACAAGCACCGTGCACGAGTAACAACAGTCTAGTTTGAGGGGCAACAAACGGACATAGTCATTTGATTTTAGTTTTCTTCGACGACTGTGAAATAAAATTTAATTAACTATGGTTGACAGTTTTTGTGAGTAGTCAGTCCACTATAGTTGCTATTGAAACCTTCAGAAATTAGATTTGTCAAATTTTCATGATGGTTGGAAAAGTTCAGATTCATATTTACTCATTGCATCCATTTTATTTAAAATTTAATATAGGATGTGACCTAAGGGCATGTTTGTTTTGGGGTTTTGAGGATTTTGAAATCCGGATTTCAAAATCTAGTGGATTTTAAAATTCTAATGTTTTTTGAGTTTTGTGTTTGTTTTGGAATTTATATAGGGTAGGATTTAACTTTATAGCATAGGATTATAGGTTTTATAGGTGGTTTGTAGGTATTTATAGGGTTGACTTTTATAGGGTTTATAGGTATTTATAGGGTGAGATTTTGAAATCCTGAATCAAAATCCCAAAGTGTAACGGGGGTGGAGTTTCGAAATCCCAAATCCGAATTTCCCATCCCAAAACAAACATGCCCTAAGTGTTTGGACTATGCTTATTTTTAGATACATCCATTCTTCAGATCGAGTTTGTATTGACAAGCTTCACGTCGGGTTAATGTAAAGATTTTTTTCTTTACCAAATTAAAAATTTTGTACGAGTTAGTACTGTTGTTAAGTACCCCCAAGTATTTTAAAATACTTATTGAGTCCGATATCATGTAAAAGTTGAACAAGGGGGCCGAACCCATTATTTTGTTGAAATATTAACATCTTCTCTATTACTTTAATAATTAAAGTTTTATAATGTTGCACAAATTCAGCATAATATGTTGTTTTCAAGATAAGTGTATTTTTCTAAAATCAATATACACTAGGATGAATAACTTAAATTTACCGATTAAAATTGTAACTTAAGTAGTAATTTTTAAATATTTTGTTGCTGAGATGTTTGTTTATAATTTATGTTTTTTTAAATTAATAAATATTATAACCGTACATCGCACGGGTGAAATACTAGTTTAATTAATCATTCAAACTTTCCTCACTTAATTTATTATTATATTAATTATTCAATACTTTTCATCTATTAATTTTCCAATTACATTGTAATTGGTCAAATCTTTCTTTTTTCTTTGATCTTAATTTATATTAATTCCCAATTATCTTAATTATCAACTTCATTTTAAATTGATCTTAAATACCATAATTAGACCTCTAATTGCATAATTGATCCTTACATTATACTAATATACTTATTTATACCAATGTATAAGTTGCTTTCATATAGCAATCGATTTCATATAATCAACATTCTATACACACTCTAACATATAATTGCTTTGTTCATATTTTTATTACATTTTGTCATCTTTATAGATAATGATGTATAACTACTCTGCAGTATCATCAATAGCCCCGAAAAAAGAAACATGGAACATCAAGGTTAAGGTTATTCATTATTGTATTGTTCATGGTCTAGCAATGCTCGATCAGAAAAATTATTTAGATCTCATTTTAATGATGAACATGTATTTTTATCACTTTTTATCTTATTCTAAAATTTTTAATATATTATCAATTTTGTTTAATTACATTTTAAAAAATAATTTATATATTATTTTAGGGAACCAAGATTCAAGCAACGTAATCAAATAATATGCCTAGAGGTGATATAATTTATTTTTTTAAAATTATTCAAATTATTCAAATATTTTAGATTTTTATAATTCATAACTAATAATAATACATCCTAATATCTATCTTTAACTTATATTTGTAGATATAAAAGGTTTTGTGGTTCGTATATTCAATCTTGAGTTGGTTCTTATTAAAGGGCGTCGATAAAAAGAAACTTGATGTAGAGCTAGAGGATGAAAGATAATTGAACATGATTTTAATAATTAATTCAGAATTAAGGTTTTAATGTTGAATAACTTAATACTTTCTTATATAATCGTGATAGAATTACTTGCACTCTTTGGGAAGGTTTTACTGGTCAAATTATGAACCATAAGAATTTATATCCTTCTGAGCTTATAGTCATTGTTTTTCAAGGTGCTAAGGTCATAAGTCGAACAAAAGGTAATTGTACATATTATATATACTTCTCGCATCATATATTATATATTTTCATTTTAAATATTAAAATACTTTATTAGCATAGTGTGCTTTACCTTTAAGATTTCAAATAATTTTTTGTTTATCTTTTAAAAACAGTGTCACATTCAATGTTTGCGAGTTGTCTGAGTATTAATGTTGATATTCCTGAAGTTAATGACTTCATAAAGAGGTAAATTTATATTTTTAAATCACCATTTTTGTATTTGTTTTGTGTATGCACATATAACTGTCGAGTGGTGCAACCAACATAGATCAATAAAGTACTTATTCAAAGTACATAAACAAGGGCACAACAGGGTTACCACATAAGTGACTCAAAAAGGAAAAGAAGGTGACAAAATGAGATGAGAAGACGAGATCAAGAATCATATAAATTGTCGATATATATCACCATGTGAAGCGGTTTGGAGGACACATAGATACAAAATACATTAAAAAGATCCAGTTGTTCAAAGGTTGAGTTTCCATCATCCACGTGAACAAAACATAATTTTTTAGGATGAAGACTCTATTGATAGTGTCCTCAATAAATCCGGTGTTCAACGTTCTATGTTTATGGCGTGGTTCGAAGCTAATAAAAAATACACATGGGCTAGGGATCTGACTTATGTATAATTTCCAACTAAGTTTGTTCGGAAGAGTAAAGAGCGTGAATGAACTCCGAGACAACAAAGGTTATCATTGGGCAAATTGTTTTATGTTCCACTCGGAACTGGAGATATGTACTATTTGGGTATTCTAATTCATCATTTCAAAAATGAGCATTTTGTAGTCAGGATATACACACAATTCATGGTGTAATATATCATACTTTCAAGGATGCTTGCTACTCTATGGGATTATTGAATGATGATAGAGAGTACATCGATGGTATTAAAGAAGCAAGTTTTGGGGCATCGGCCCATTATCTTAGAAATTTGTTTGCAATTCTTCTTATTTCAAACAACATGTCATCCCCTGAAGTTGTATTCGATAAGTCATTTGAATATTTGTCAGATGATATTCTTCATATACATAGACGAATGATGAACATGGAAGGTAACAAATACAAACTTATATATTCATCTAACTATTTTGTTCAATAATGTATACGTTAATATGTGGCATAGGTTACAATATAATTTATTATTTTAATAATATTTGTAATGTAATGGATATCTTCAACTCAGTCACGAACAAATAAAAAAATACACTTTGATTGAGATTCAAAAAAGTCTACACCAGAATGATAGCACACTGAAAAGATTTAAGTCCATGTCTTTTCCTAACCAAGACATTTATAATGCCAAACATAATAAACTCTGTTGGTCCTGAAAGGAGTATATAACAAGTGTATGGGGGGGGGGAATACACTTGTATGCAATTCTTTTCAACTTTTGATCAAACCAGAGCTCAGCAAGGTTGTCTTGGACAACTCTGCTGAAGATGATTAACTCTTCTAAGATAATCAAGCTACTAAGTACTATTGAGTACTTACTTGAATAACTATCTAAAGGAGTTATATGTGCGGAATAGTGGTTGGCCCTTTTAGTTTAGACTCTTTTAAAGTTCTGAAATCACTTAATCAATCAAACAGTCCAGTTTTCAGGGAACTTGTCCAAATGTCTTTTTGCACAGTCTTAAGTATAAGTTCTTTGAAAGGTCAGTTTTGTGTGCAGTGTTGAATGTATGAAAATACTTGAAGAGAAAATCAACACAAGAGTTTATAGTGGTTCAGAGACTCAAGCTCCTACATCCACTTTCCCTGATTGAACAGGATAATTCCTTCACTCTTGGAATTAACTTGTTTTATAGTGCCAAGGTGCACTTGATCAATAACACCACTCCTTGGTGAATTGATCCCTAGGATGTCTAGAGTCCTAGTACCCTCTTCTCAACTCAGAACTGAACTGTTCTTCTCTCAACAGTCAGCTCCTACCACTTCTACTACTACAACCTTCTCACTTTCACTCTTGAAAGGGGTAAGGGTTGAAGTAAGGTTCCAACTAATGAGATATCCTTTACAATGAAGATCAGTGTATAAGTATTAGGATATCTCTCTAAGCTTTGTATGGATATACAATGTAGTTCAGCTTAGAAGAAGTGTTTGAAGACTAAGATAGTCTTTGATAGCTAGAAAGCACTCTTGCTTGTAAGATAGTTGGATGTTCTTGTCAATTGTTGAGGTGCTTTCAAATGGTATTCACACTTCTATATTTATAGACAATTGAAGGATTTGCCCGTTGGAGAGGCAGCCTCAAAAGTCCATAAATGTCTTCTTTTAGTTCTTCAACTTAGAAGACAGAATCTTGATAGTGACATGTCCTCATTTGGGAAATAAACGACTATATAAGCTTTGTCTTCATTCTGCAGCACTCTTCCCAATATCTGACTTTAAGATTCTCTTGATAGGACTTGGACATGGCTTCTGAAGGTTGTTCCAATGATAGGACAACATTCCTTATCAAATTCGACAACTCTCCTTATCACTATCAGCAAGGTTGACTTGCTCTTCTTCAGATGACTTGGCTCTTACCCTTTGCTTTACTTCAAAGTGATCTTAGCATGATTCATTTAGGATCTCTAGGGTGTAGTTGTCTCTTCAGCATGGTTGACCTCAAGCTTTCAGTACACTTCTTCGGAGTTGATTGTGCTGAGACAACTTGTCTGGACAACTCTTCTGATCAGCATACTTGTCCTTCAGTGGACTTGATCATGATTCCAGAATTTGAGCCTTGAGGGGACTTGTTCTTGATAGACTTCAAAGCATATGTTCCTTCTCAAATTGTGCATCTAATCAACTAAGAGCTGCCTAACATATTAGCTCCTCTTCTAGCCTAATTCTATATGTTCTAACATTCTTAGAACATAATCATCTTGACTTAGGCATGTCTCAGGGGGTTTTGGTATTGAATCAAAACATATCTCATTTTATTCCCAACAAACTCATACATGAGGATAATACTAATGAACAAAAGAGGGTGTATGAAGAAATTATAGAGGTTATCGTGACTGATAAATGTGAGATATTTTTTTCTTTATGGCTTTGGTGGAACGGAAAAAACCTTTATATGATTTTTTTTATCAGCTTACGTTCGATCACAAGGTCATATTGTGTTGAATGTTCCATCCAGCGAAATCGCAACTCTACTACTTCCTGGAGGACGTACAACTCACTCCAGATTTGCTATATCATTGGATGTTAATGAGAATTCAACATGTCAACTAAAGTTTGAGACTGAGTTGGTTGAACTTATTGCAAAGGTAAAACTTATATTTTATGACGAGACACCGATGACAAAAATATATTGTTTTGAAGCGCTTGATAGGAGCTTAAGGGATATAATTAGAGATTCAAGCAACATATCTGTGTGTGAGCCGTTCGGTGGAAAAACAATAGTATTCAGAGGAGATTTCAGACAGATTCTTCCTGTAATACCAAAGGGGTCTAGAGAGGATATTGTTTATACAACTATTAATTCTTCTTACTTGTGAAAATCATGCAAGGTACTTAGACTAACGAAGAATATGAGATTGCAGTCAAGAGACTCAAGTTGTGATGAATCAAATGAGCAACTCCGAAAATTTTCTGATTGGATTTTGAAGGTTGGTGATGGAGACGTTGGAGAATATAATGATGGTTATTCAGAAATTAAAAATTTGAACAAAATTTGATAATGGATGCACACAATCCAATTGAGGCAATAATTAATGTACTCTACCCATCGATTGACACTGATTTTGTCACCCGATGTATTTTGAAGATAGGGCAATTCTAGCTCCAACTCATAAAATCGTTGAGACTATTACTGAACATGTGTTGTCTAAAGTACCTCGTGAAGAGAAAGTGTACTTAACCTTCGATAGTGTGTGCAAAGCGTCTGACCAAACTTTCAATAATGAAGAATTGTTCTCAGTTGATTTTTTGAACTCAGTTAAGTGCTTTGTTATTCCAAATCACTGACTTATATTGAAGATCAGAGTCCCGATAATACTTCTTTGTAACATAGATAAAAAATGAGGTTTGTGCAATGGTACTAGATTGATTGTTACCAAGTTGGGAAATCACGTTTTGGAGGCTCGAATAATTCCAGATAGAAATATTGGGAATAAAGTATACATCCTACACGTGATATTAAGTCCTTCGGATCAGACAACAACGGTCAAGTTTCAGAGAAGGCAGTTCTTTGTTCTATTGTCTTTCGCAATGACTATTAATAAAAGCCAGGGATAGACTCTCCCCAACGTTGGACTATTCCTTCCAAGACATGTATTTACACATGGTCAACTATATATTGCGATTCCTAGAGTAAATAGTCAAACGGGATTAAAAATATTATGTCTTGGTGATGATGAAAAACCCTCTAGCTCAACTATTAATGTTGTTTTCAAAGAAGTTTTCAAAATTTCAATTGTAATAAAATTCAACCTTTCTATATTATGTTTTTTTATTTAATTATATATTATGGATTATACAAATAATTACACTTATGTTAGTTTAACTTTTACAGTATATTATAATACATGATTTACGTTATAATTAATATAATTGAAAAAATTGTTAAAAAAAATTAAGTAAAATAATTATAATTTTAGGCAATCAATTTTAAAAAACATATTAATTACTAGTGTAAGACCTGCGCGATTGGAAAAAAAATTATATTATTATTTAATAAAATTTTATATAATTTATTATTTAAAAATATATTTGATGATAATTAATGTATTTAATAATTTATATCATCTTTAACAATATCGAGAACCCATAAAGGCACTCTTGCATAAGATCTAAGCAGTTTAATTAAAATATAATAACTTATGATACAAAATAAAAATATGAAAATTTAAATAAAGTAAATAAATAAAAATCTCCCTTATATACTAATTCTGAATCTTTTTTAAATGACGTGGCTTTCTCAAAACTCTTGATTTCATAATCTCTTTATTTCTGTAATTTTGATTTATTTTTTTTAAAATATTTTTCTCTTTCCTCTCTCTTTTCCTCAATTTTCTCTCTCCTCTAACTTCTCTTAAATTTTTGTTTAAATTATTCTTTTTTATAATCTCGCGTAATTATTTACGCGAGTGTCGTACTAGTACATTACTAAATATAAAATATTTTTCTCTTTTCTTTTTTTTGCAGTTTCCTCAATTTTCTCTTTCCTCTAACTTCTCTTTTTTACATTTTTGTAATTATTTACACGAGTCTCATACTAGTTTAATAATATACGGGTTCAGTTGACGACGTCATTAACGAAAACCAGAGCGCAATCAGTTGCATCGAAGAGCGTATAAATTCACATTTGCCCTAACGCCTCCGTTCGGTACCTTACTCTCGCTCGGTGAATTTAGGATACTTCTGGCTTAAGGTACAATTTTTCATGCTATTGATTGGCAATACTTGACTTGAAGAAATCCGCGTTAATCTGAATAATCCATTGTAAATTTGATACATTGACCTATAATTTCAATTAGGGTTATTTTCAGATCTGTACTGTTTCAGCGGTCTTGTTGCCTTAATCTGTTTTATTGAAGATTTTGGTTTTTCGTTTTAGGGATTTTTAATTGATCTTTTTTAGAGGGGTTTCTTGTGTTGTTTTGCCACGAGTTTTGATGTGATTATATTCTTTAGTTATTTGGTTTCATTTTTGCACTCTTTGTTGTCTATAAACATTGCTTTGCTTGTATTGTCAATGCGTTCATTGTACGTTTCTGATTCTTATTGTCAAATGATTTTTCGGTGCTTAGGAAGAAATAGTCATTGAATTATGATTTTGGGTATTGAAGAATGAAATGATTACTATTACAGTTTTGATAGCTGATATGATAGCTACTTATAATGTATTAGCTCTAGCTGATCATTCTATTTCTTTAATTTAATTGTTTTTCTTCGTATTTGTTTATGTTAGGTTTCTATTTTGAGTAAAAAAGGAAATAAAATGGCATTCAGGTCTCTATCAATATTGCCTTTCCCCTTGTATTCGTTTCGAGATTTGCAGTACTATTAGTTTTTGCTTGATACAAGTCCATTGCATATTTTTTTCTCCCTTTGTTTCGTGTCATGTCTTCTTCCGTTGGCTTTCTCTGCCCCCTTGTTCTTTGTAATTCTTGTTTCTGTAACAATTTTTCCATACCTTAAATATATTGGTCTTGAACTTTCCTTCCAGGACTTGAACCATTCTTCTAAATGAGGGGAAGAAGTTACACCCCATCACCACGCAGAGGTTATGGTAGAAGAGGAAGGAGCCCTCCTAGAGGAGGACGCCATGGTGGTGGTGGTGATAGAGGAGATGCACCTACCAGTCTCTTAGTTCGAAACCTTCGCCATGATTGCAGGTGTCTTTGGTTTGCCTCTCTTTTCAACCGTGGCACTGTTTACTAACTGTGTTTAATGTATGCTAATAATAAAAATACAATAATACATAAAATTTATTATTGCAGTGCTGGTGATTTAATTTCCTTTTTTGCAGGCCTGAAGACTTGAGGAGGCCGTTTGGACAATTTGGCCCTATTAAGGACGTTTATCTGCCAAGAGATTATTATACTGGGTGAGCTTGTGGAAGACGCTTCTATTCTTTTCTATCTTGAATTAAACTACTCTATTTCCACATTTAACTGCATGAAGAAATTAGTGCGCTTTTTTAGCTTGAATTGTTAGCAGGTAGATTTTCTGCTTTTTACTCCATGTTTTAGTTATTTTTTTCTTAAATTTTGGATATTTTTATTAAAGTCTTCGAGATTTAGCAGTGAAGTAAGAGTTATGAAGACTTCAATCAAGTAGTAAGAGTTCTGTTGACACATTCTAATAGTAAGAGGTCACTTGACGTCAATCAAGTTATAAGGAGTTGAAGGTGATGTAATTGGTAATGAAGATTTGAAGGATTCTTGTTTGAATACAATGTGAAGATATCAAGATTTCAAGTCTTGAAGAATTTCAAGTCATCTAAAATTATCTTTCACAAGGTCAGCTGCCAAGTGCTTGTTTTTGCGCTTATGATGGCCTTCAATATATTCGAAATATATTTTGAGCTGTTACTTTGAGAAGGGTTTGTTGAGAATCTTCTAGGCTTTATGGTACTGCTTTATCATTTCTTTTAAATGATCAAGTCAATTATGCTATTGCCATTGATGTCCTCTGAAACCTAATTGATACAGTACCATATGACTGTTTGGTGTTGTTTCCATATTGTTTCTAGTGTAAAAAAGAATTGTCAGAAATTCATTTTAGCAGTGGAATTGTCAAAGAATATGTATGAATATTTGAAAAACAATGGTGTGATGTGTGTCATTCTTGGAAAATACTGGTGCTGCTTTTCAGTTTCATTTCTGTCACATATTCTCTCACTGTGGGTGCGTTACCATTGTTGTGTTTTGAATTATTGCTCATCTGATTTATGTTAAGATTGTTATGCCGTATTTGTCCTCTTGATAAGTAATCACCAAACACAATAAATGTTTATATTCACGGAGCCAGGAATATTTTGGTGAAAACAACAAGAGACAGTATATTCAACTTTAGCCTATACTCTCAGCCAAATATTTGTTGTTCACGTCATTGAAGAACAGCCATCTTGCACCCTCACTGGATGACGCGTCTTGGCTGCTATAATTTATAGCTTCATGTAACTGATGCTGTATACCTGTCAAATGTTTTTTTGTTCATGCAGTGATCCACGAGGTTTTGGATTTGTTCAATATGTTGAACCTGCAGATGCTGCAGAAGCCAAATATCAGATGGATGGTCAAATAATGCAAGGTCGGGAGCTCACTGTTGTTTTTGCTGAAGAAAATAGGAAAAAGCCTACTGAAATGAGAACCCGGGAACGAGGAGGAAGGTAAGTGCTTGAATGTGATACTTTCAATATTTACATATGATCTTTTGTTAGAGATATTGAAGTCTGCATGAGTAAGATTCAGGATTTGTAAGGAATTTCAACTTGAAATGAAACAACTACTTTAGGGGGAAAAGATGAGGATGCTTAATATTTGGACTATGGTATCATTATACATCTGTATACCCCATATTTGCTAGGAAGCATTGACTGGATTAAGCATTAGAAATATGATTGATAAATGCATTATTTGATAATGTAACGTAGAAATGTCAATGGTGTATTGCAAGGTTTTATTTTTTATAAGAATCTTATTAATGAGCTATTACCAATGGAGGTCCAGAGGCACATACATGACTAGACGGTATATACTAAACAAGGAATTCAATAACTTGAATATTTTGTCTGTAGCGTTTTAACGGTAAATTTCTTTCTTTTTTTATAGTGGCAGGGGTCGAGTTTATGATCGGAGGCGATCCCCTCCACGGTATTCTCGTTCTCCGCGGTATTCTTCCCGGTCCCCACCTCCACGATTTGCTCGATCTCCATCTCGCAGCCGTGAGAGAAGATACTCGAGGTAGGTTGTCATCTTTCCATACATATTTTTTCTATTCTTGGGAGTTGTTTTTCATGTTTTTCCAATCTACGGAGATTGAAATATCTCCTATAGTATAAAATGTGTAGCGTGATGATATGGTCCCTCCGAAGATTTACTTTTTGATTTTCTTAACGTTTTGAGTAAGTAATGACAAAATTTGATTGGTCTCTAAAAACACTTGAGCATTCGATGTATTCATATGCAGGTCTGTATCTCCACATGAGAAGAGGTATAGCCGAGAGAGGTCATACTCACGCTCTCCACCACCAAGGGAACGAGGAGCTCCTCCTCTGTATGAAGGCCCCAGGGCCCGCGATGGAAGCCCAGTGAGGGAACGATCACCATACGGTTCAAGAAGCCGCAGCCAAAGTCCTGGCCCTGTTCGTTCTCCTCCTGTCAGGGGTCGTCCTCGTAGTCCTAGCAGAAGCAGGAGCCCCTTTCCCCAGGGAGAAGATACGAGGGCTAGATCCCCTAGCCATTAATCTGTCTCAGAAGATAGAGATGCTTGTGTTGTTTGTATCTGATGAACCACGACCTTTAATTTGTGTGTCAGATCACTCAACTAGGTGTTACTAGACAGACGATTTGTTTCTTATGTCGTGTTATTATTATGCCTTTTCTCCTCAAGCTGTGTTATAAATTTGCTAAATATTGCAGTAAGCCTTTATGCAGGCTTATTTCTAGCCTATACTTTTGCTGTAGTTAATTTTTAAAGAAATTCTAATACTTGTTGAGATATTCATCGACGTATTAAGTAAATCACAAATGTAATTGAATGAGTATGTTTTTTTTTATCATTCGCCCTCTCTTTTATTACTATGTGCATTTCTTTGGAGGAATTTTTGTGAGAATGTTTTAATTTGAGCCACGTTTGAAAGAGAATAGTGTTTATACTGTATGTGCTAATTTGAAAAAGGTGTTAGGTATTTTTTTAAGCATTAAGTTTGTAACCAAGGGTTTATTTGTTATTCACTTCTGTTTTTTTTCCTTGCGTAATGTTGAAATTAAATTGTAGCAGAACAATAATCATTTTCTCTCATCTAGTATTATTTTTTTAAGCATTAAGTTTTTAACCAAAGCTTCACTCATTATGCATAATAAATGATGTTTTATTGATATGTGCAAAAAATGAAATTAATCATAATTTTGGAATTGAAGTTTTTTTTTTTTTTTTGTATTAATACTATTAATAATAGGGAAAATATCACTTTTGGTCACTAAACTTTACCACTTTTCACATTTGATCACCCACATTTCATCACTATCAAAATTGGTCACTCACTTATTCGTCACTATCAAAATTGGTCACTCACTTATTCTTTCTCTATCAATTTTGATGCTGCTGTTAGAGAATTCGTCATTTACTAACGGAGAAAAGGTTTTGAGCGTCCAACTTTTATTTTCCCTCTTTTAATTCCTTACCCCTAAACTCTCAAACTTTTTTTTTTTTTTAGAATTCAAAGCTTCAAGCAATGACTTAGATGAAAAAGCGTATGACTGGCGAGAAATCATTTCCAGTGGTCCAGAGCATACTTCAATGTTTTTTCAAAGTGTGATATCTTGACCAATAATAAGATGTGTGATATCACAAAAATCATGCAGTTGTAGAAGATGGAATTTAACAGGGATCCCCTATAAACATGTTATTTCAGTCATGGTTAAATCCATCAATTACAGCTGAAATAACATGTTTACAGGGAATCCCGGTTAAATCTCATCTTCTACAATGATTTTTGTGATATGTCTATGTTGGTCGAATGGTCCCATGATTTGAAAATGTCAATCATCTGATTTCATAGGAATGCACTCAAATGCTTCCTTCATATTTTTTTTTGTAGTGTCAACTTGATTCTAGGGCATATTGCATCATCCTATTCTGCATCATCTCTATTCACTTGCAGTCTCACCATGATAATGTTTGGTTTGTCTCTTGCAGGAAGAATGAGTGAGTTGAAGCTCTCACACATGTTATTGGTCAAGATATCACACTTTGGAAAAGCATTGAAGTATGCTCTGGACCACTGGGAAGGATTTCTCTTTACAAGCCAGTCATATGTTTTTTCATCTAAGTCATTGCTTCCATTCTAGTATTGAAGCTTTGAATTCTAGTTGCTCTAGCAGCAGGCTACAATGCCTTCTTAACCGCACACCATAATATTAATTGAAGATAAATTTAGTAAAATAAAATAAAAAAATGGGTTTGAGAGTTTAGGGTTAAGGAATTAAAAGAGGGAAAATAAAAGTTGACACTCAAAACCTTTTCTCCGTTAGTAAATGACGGATTCTCTAACAGCAGCATCAAAATTGATAGAGAAAGAATAAGTGAGTGACCAATTTTGATAGTGACGAATAAGTGAGTGACCAATTTTGATAGTGATAAAATGTGAGTGACCAAATATGAAAAGTGGTAAAATTCAGTGACCAAAAATGAAATTTTCCCTTAATAATATACAAAATTATAGTAATTAATATTATCATATTTTGGAGAATGCTATTATATCCATATTTAATTTGAATACATATATTGTTATAATATTTTAATAGTAATTTTAATCATATATTGTTATTATAATAATATTAATATTATAATTTTAATGTTAAAATATTTAATTTAAATATTAATTTTATATTTAGGACAAAATTGTTATAATTAATTTATTAGTCAGATATTATTAACGAGTATTCATGTCAATATTACTCCCTCCGTCCACCAAAAGTGTGCTCATTTCTTTTTTTGGATCCACAAAATACGTGCTTATTCTATTTAAATAGTTAACTTTTAAATATTTTTTCTACTTTACTGACAAGATTGAGTATCTACCAAATATATTTTTTACTCATTATATTAAATATAGTCTTTATAATTAAAATATGATTTTTTTAAAAAACACATATAAAAAAAAGTGAGCACACTCTTGGTGGACAGAGGGAGTATAATATTAATATTATTCATAATACTAATATTAATATTAATATTAAAATACTTTTTAATATTATACTAATATTATTTATAATACTAATATTGTACTTTTTAAATAGTCGTCTTGCCATCACCCCTACAGGTGAGGGCGGACCCGTCCGTTTTAATAATTAAAATTTTGTGGCAAGAGTAAAAGATTGAATTGGTGTGGATTTTCTTTTTATCAAAAGAAACTGATTTCTAAATTTTTTAATTTAAAAAATTAAATTATCGACGATTTATCTTAAATTTTTACTTTAATATGCGTATCATTAATGATGAGATAAATTCACAAATGATCCTATAACTTTGTCTGAATCCGTAAAAGGTCCTATAACTTTTTATTTGATCAATTATAGTCCTTTTAGTCTCCATATTGGTCCTTTTGATCTCAATTTTGGTCCTCTGAGTCTAATTTCAGTCCAATATGTCCTATTTTAATCCTTTCAATCCAATTTTATCTTTCACACCGGAATAGAACATGTGTATTTTACATTTCAATTTATTTATTTCTTTTTACATTTTTAACACATCATCTTACACATAAGTTATTTTGAATAGAAATAAGAGTGATATATTTAATACAAAATTTTAATAAATTTTTATTTATAATCAAACATACATAATTTTATCAAAATCTTAATTTTATGTTTTTTTTTAAGTTCTATTTTACCAAATAATTATTTATAACCATATATATAATTTCGTATGTTCATTTATATTAAATAAAAGAAAATAATATATCTAATACAAAATTTAAAAAAATTACAAATTGATTTCAATAAAATAAATTAAAACATCAAATTCAATTACGTATTAATACTAAAAAATACATATTAATACATGCGTATATATTTGAGTGTATATATGAAATTATCCTAAAAAATTAGAAATTTAAATCTTAATATTTAGTCTTTCATAATTTTAAATTGTTCTTAAGTTAATTTTATGTATTTTTAGTCATCCAAACAGCTTATGTGTCGAATGATGCGTTAAAAATACTGAATAAAAATTGATGCGTAAAGTACACATTCTTTTCCGGTGAGTATGGTTGAAATTGAATTAAAAGGGACTGAAATTGAATTGAAATCGAACCCAGAGAACTAACATTGGTACTAAAAGGGCCAAAAGGATCCAAATTGAGACTAAAAGGACTATCATTGATCAAATAAAAAGTTACAGAACAAAGTTACCACTTGTAAATTTATCTCCATTAATGATAGGACAATACCTTAATTTATGTAAATTAATATTACGTTTAATATTAATTATATATATTATTTATTTAATATATATTTTACACCCATGAAATAATTAAAGGATAATGTTAAGCGGGAGTTAAGTAATTGCCCACTGACAACCGCCTGCAGAATTCTATTTAAGATGATCAGTTCTGCAGTTATTTCCATCACGCAATTCACACAACTGCAGAATATCAATCGAGAGAACAATATACACAGAAGAGAATTCTGAGTAAATAGATCATCCATTCTGGCAAGTAAGATTGTGGAAACAAAATACAATTATATTGTATTCGACTGCGGGATCACAGTTCGAGTGAGAGTACGTGGAATACCAACTGGTATATCAATCTTCCGCTGTAATTAAGGTATGTAGATAATCCTTAATATCCAACAATGGTATCAGAGCCATTATGTTGGTTTCCCGTACAAATCATGCCTCTGATTTATTTAGAATTCATGTATGTATGTGTTGTTTTTGCATGAACTGTAATATATTTTTCGTTTTTTTTGAAATAGTAATAACGTGTTTTTTGAAGAAAACGTGTTATGTGTTATGTATTAGGAATTCTGGGAATTGGCCTAATAATTTACGGTTTCAGAATTTTTTACGAAAATATTTTGTTTACAGTGTGCCTAATTTGAAAAATTCAAAAATTTTCTAGCATGATTTGGAATCTCTTCTTGTTACTAGTGTGTAGTACATTGAATGAGGATTATGTTGATATATTATACGTTATTTTTGGCTAAATATTGAATAAGTTATGATTTTTAGAAGAATTTACGTTTTTAGGCATATTCTGTATAATTTCAGAGAATATTAGGACTGTTCTTTGAGAATTAGATAGAATACAAGGACATTAGCGTAATTTTTCCGAAAATATAATTTTTTTTTGTCAATATCAGATCATAATTGAGAAAGATTATGATAAAATACGTTTAAATTAGAGATAAATATGCAATTCAAAACAGAAAAGGAATAGCGGTACAACAGTGCGTCAGAAAACTCTGATAAGTGCGTCAGAGAGAGAGAGAGAGAGAGAGAGAGAGAGAGATCAGGGCGCGTGAAAGCGCGTGAGGGCGCGTGCATCGATGTGCATCGGCGCGTGAGCGCGCGTGAGGGGATGCACCAATGTCCGCCGGCGTATGATGGTAATATTCATGTGATAAGTTTAACTAATAATTATGTGTTTCTGTTTTACACATTCTTTTAGGTATGACTTGTCGAATGCGCACCGTTAGTACTCGAGATTTACGAACTAAAGATCTCGTACTTCATACTTTTATGAATCATAAAATGGACCCTGATCATACTCTTAAGGAACATGGAACTTTCTTATTCGCCTTGCACGACCAATTGTATTTTCTAATGACAAAAAAGATTCTACCAAGATATTTACGATATGTCATAGATGATGTTGATACCTGGGCTAAAACCTTACCTGATGATTTGCGTGAAATCTTTACCGAAAAATGTTCCCAATATGATTCTACGTTTACTGGATCCCAAATCATGAAAGATTTCATTAAGGTTTTTGAGGAAGCAGCAAAGGTCATAGTGGAACAAGATAAGAGACGAGCTGCTAGGGCAGCATGCTTGAGGATGGGAAGTGTTCATCGATCCGATGTTCTTCGATTAAGAAGTCGAGGCAACGGTCGGATGAAGAACCCTCACATGGATCCTCTTGATCATGTCTATTATAATGTTGGTGCTAACGCTGCACTTAATAGTCCGGTTCTCAAAGGCGATGAAGAATCGGCTATTCCTTGGTTTTTTTTTTAAAAACGAAGTCGTGACCATTAGTATTTAGAATGTATTGATTGGACTTGTAATTTCATACAAACTTATAGTAGTTTACTAGCATTACTGCTTATTGTTTGATTTTTCAATGACATGGATATTGCTTCATGATGTTTATGGATAAACGTTTTATTTTTAGCATATTGTTTCATGTTGTTGAGTGGGAGTTTTAGATATTGCTTGAACTATATACTGAAACTGATATGTTATTGTATTTGAATGTGGAATTTGCTAATGAGATACTTCATAAAGTTGATGAATAGTAACTTCAAGTTATTTTTCGATATCATGTTTTGTATCAAATTATTAGATGTCCATGTTGCTTATACATAAAGCATGATAAATACATATTTATGCATTTTTTTTATCACTTCTTACTAAGACCAGAAAATGGCATCAAAAACGATTATCGCTGAGTTAAACAAAGGTGAGAAACTCAATGGTGATAATTATGACACCTGGCGCCATAAGATATGGTATGTTCTTGACGAGCAAGATGTGTTGGATGCTATTAACCATGTGATGGTGGATCCGGGAGCTGGGAATGGACCTCAGGGGAGGAGAGACCAAGAAACTTACCTACTATGGAAAAAGAAAAATTCCACTGCTCGTGGCATTTTGGTAAGTTCTGTGATTGATGAAATGATTCACGAATGTGAACAGCACCCTACTGCCCATGATATCTGGGTTTATCTGCGAGAAAAGTATGGTGGTACATCAATTACACGGCTAAGGCAGTTGACCATTAAGTTCGATACTTACAAGAAAAAACCCGATCATAACATTAGGCAACACATTCGAGAGATGTCTAATATGATCAGAGAACTTAAGACTGCTGGCCATATTCTCTCTGAGGAACAACAGATTCAAGCTCTTATCCGGTCACTTCCCGATAGATGGGAACACTTGAAGGTCAACTTGACCCACAATGAAGGTATCAAGACTTTCAATGATGCAGCTCGACACGTTGAGCTGGAGGATGAACGGCTTGGAGCTGACAAGCTGTCATCAAGTGTTCTAGTTGCTGGGTCCAGTGCGAAACAAGCTTCGGGCTTTAAACGTAAACGAAACTGGAAGAAAGGCAAAGGGAAGAAAGGTAAGCAACCTGAGACTGGTAATCCTGCCAACAAACATGCTAACAATCCTGAAGGAAAGAAGAAGAAAAGAAAGAACCGAAAGAAGAAAGATAAAAGCAAGATGACTTGTTATAATTGCCATAACCTTGGCCATTTTGCCCGTGATTGCCCTGAGCCCAAGAGGGACAAGGTAGTTCTTTCTAATTATCATAATAGTATGATAAATGTCTCGAGTACTGTTTTACTAACTGATTCTTATCCTTTGTGGATTATAGACTCAGGAGCGACAGACCACGTGACAAGAGATAGAGGAGCATATGTAGATTACCGTCGAGTTCCACGAGGGACGTGGTGGATCTATGTAGGAAATAATGCTCGAGTTGAAGTCAAAGGCATAAGGACTTGTCAACTTGAGTTAACTAATGGACGTATACTTATCCTACATGACGTCTTGTTTGCTCCAGAGATCTCACGGAATCTCATTTCTGTTTCAGTTCTTCTCAACTTAGGATATAATGTATTATTTACTAAAGACATGGTTATTATTAGCTTAAATAGTGTGTGCTATGATACTGGACATCTTTTCGATGGTTTTATGATTATGGATTGTAATAGAACAACTTTTAGCTATTATGAAGATCGTTCATGTTTACTAAATGTATGTTCATCTAGTAATGCTTGCGTTGATGATCACATTTGGCATGCTAGATTAGGTCATATTGGGCAAGATCGAATGAACCAACTTGTTAAAGCTGGACTTTTGGGTTCACTTTCGAAAGTTGAGTTGTCTAGATGTGAACATTGTCTTGCTGGAAAAATGACTAAGAAACCATTTGGAAAAGCTGTTAGAGCTGAATTTCCATTGCAATTAATTCATTCCGATATATGTGGTCCTGTAAATGTGAGGGCACGACATGGAGCTTACTATTTCATTACTTTCATTGATGATTTTTCACGTTATGGTTATGTCTATTTAATTTCTCACAAGTCTGAAGCATTGGATTGCTTTAAACGCTACCTAAACGAGGTGGAGAATCAAAAAGACAAAACAGTAAAGGTTTTACGAACCGATAGAGGACGTGAATATTTATCTGATCAGTTTAAAGAACTATGTAATGAAAAGGGCATAACCCGACAATTAACAATTCCTTATACTCCTCAACAAAACGGTGTTGCTGAGAGGAGAAATAGGACGTTGTTGGAGATGGTCAGATCTATGATGGCACAAGCTAACTTACCGATCTCTTTTTGGGGAGATGCGTTATTGACAGCTACATACGTGCTTAATCGTGTACCTTCAAAGTCAATTAGTTCAACTCCGTATGAACTCTGGACAGGAAGAAAACCTGATCTAAGTAACCTTAGAGCTTGGGGATCTGCAGCCTTCGTACATGACTCTTCGAGTCAGTATGGAAAGTTAGGTCCACGAGGAAGAAAATGTATCTTCATAAGATACTGTGATCATTCTAAGGGTTACGTGTTAATCGGAGATCAAGGAGATGGAAGTGTGACTGAAATTGAATCACGTAACGTAATTTTTCTAGAGGATGAGTTTCCAAGTAGGGGAGGTATTCAAAATGCTGAACCAATTTTTGAGATTGAAGAGAACCACAGTCCATCTGATCCAAGTGGGAGTGATTTGACTAATAATGTAGATCTTGATAGACAGTTACCTGTTGAAGATCAAATGGATCTTGATAGAAATCAATCTCGGAAAAGCTCTAGGAAACATATGCCGAAAAGGCATTATGACATAGAGGGACATGCCTTCTTTGTTTCTCCAGAAAACGGGGATGAAATTCCGATAGACGAGGAAGAGCCTAAAAACGTACATGAGGCTTTATCTTGTCCAACAAAAGGAAAGTGGAAGAAAGCAATGGAAGAGGAAATGGAGTCTATGAGATCAAATCAAGTCTGGGAACTTGTAGATCTACCAATTGGACGCAGAGCAATTGGGAATAAATGGATTCTCAAAATCAAAAGAAAGGCTGATGGATCTATAGAGAGGTATAAAGCTCGCTTGGTGGCAAAAGGATATACCCAACAAGAGGGTATAGATTATGAAGAAACTTTTTCCCCAGTAGTGAGATTTGCTTCAATTCGTCTACTGCTAGCTATAGTAGCTAGTATGGATTTGGAATTACATCAAATGGACGTTAAAACTGCTTTTCTCAATGGAGAATTAGAAGATGAAATCTACATGCAACAGCCTGTAGGATTTATTCTTCAAGGACAAGGTCTGTAAGTTGAAAAAGTCGATTTATGGACTTAAACAATCCTCGAGACAGTGGTATTTGAGATTTCACACTACACTTCTCTCATACAACTTCGTTATGATGAACGAAGATCACTGTGTCTATGTTAAACGGTTCAAAAGTTGTTTTGTTCTCCTATCATTATATGTAGACGATATACTTATAGCCGGAAATGATCTAGAGTATCTTGTGACCATTAAAAAATGGTTATCTTCAAATTTTGAAATGAAAGATATGGGTGAGGCAGAATACATACTTGGTGTTAAGATTCATAGAGATCGTAAAAAGAAGTTACTTGGTTTGTCTCAGGAGACATATATTAAGAAACTTTTAGAACGATTCAAAATGAACACCTGTAAGCCCGTAGATACTCCTGTTGTTAAAGGCGAATCATTAAGCCGAGATATGTGTCCTAAGACTCAAGAAGAAAAGGACGAAATGTCCAAAGTACCATATGCTAACGCTGTCGGAAGTCTGATGTATGCAATGATGTGTACTCGTCCAGACATTTGTTATGTTGTTGGTCTAGTCAGCATGTATCAGTCTAATCCTGGAAAAAGACACTGGACAACGGTGAAGAGGATTTTCAGATATCTAAGGGGAACTGTGGATTATTGTCTTTGTTATCAAGGAAATAATGTGACACTAAATGGGTATACAGACGCAGACTGGAGTGGTGATTTAGATGAACGTAAATCAACTTCAGGTTATGTGTTCTTGCTTAATAATGGAGCAATCTCATGGTGTAGTAAGAAACAAACTTGCATAGCACTGTCCACTATGGAAGCCGAATTTGTGGCATGTGCATCCGCAGTACAAGAAGCAGTTTGGTTAAGGAGATTCATGAAACATTTGGGAACTTCAAACAGTCCAGTGGGAGCTGTAACAGTTCATTGTGATAATCAAGCAGCAATAGCTTACACAAGAGATCCAAAGTATCATGGAAAGACCAAGCATATCTCTACGAAGTACAACTTTGTTAGAGATATAATAGAGAAGAAGAAAGTGATAATAAAGTACATTTCTACTCGTTTAATGTTAGCCGATCCTTTTACCAAACCCATCCCTAGAGATGCTTTTCTGGGACATGTAAAGGGTTTAGGTTTACGTAGGATCTAATGTATTACGGAGTAAATGTTGATTGTTAATGCTAATGTTATTATTGATATAACATATTGTATTATAAATTATATGACGTTTCATATAATAGTATGTCTACAAGTTGAAGATTGGCTCTCTCATACGAGCAATCACTTCTGACATCGAGGTATGTGCGGAAATGAGATTATTTTAAAATGATCAAAATAGATTTTACCACAATCTATTAGACTTGTTTTAAAGCTGAATCAGTGGATTCCCTGGACTATAGTGGGAGGGAGATCTAAGTTAAGTGTTAAAAGTAAAACACTTGAACTTTGATTAAAATGATGAAAATTTGATTAAAATGATATACACTTCCACAATGGAAGATATAACATCATAACATGTGTTTCATATCACATGTGCTAAATTGGCCATAAGGAAATGAGAGATAAATCCCTTTAATCTCATTGTATGAGGCCTTGAGGTTTTATAAAACCTCTTAATGATACCCTTAAGACTTTTGACAATATTTTAAGTCTTCACTCTAGTGTTGCTACTTTAGCATGTTACCAATATCTGTGAAGCATACGGCCATGCGGTACATGTCTAGGAAAGCAGCTATAGTGGGAGTCTAGAAGTATTTGTATGAAAAGAAAGAATGTCTTTATTAACATATTCTATTGTGATTACGACCGGTCGGTCATGTTGAGAACGTGATTATGTACACATGGATTAAATAGATCGAATATGCTCTTATGATTACGAGGGATAAAGAGATATGTCGATTAATGTTAAAATTCTAAGAGTTCTGGGGTATTACGAGTATTTGGATTTCTTTAAATAGAACTGGTTGAGTTGCTATATATCCTTAACAAGTGTATAGCGAGGAAAACTCATATTCTCGTGGGTCACACGATTTATTTGCCTATACGAAGAAGATGATATGTGATGATATGCAAATGAGGTAAGTGAGTGTAATACTCAAACTTCATGTGTGAGTGGGAGATGTAAATTAATATTACGTTTAATATTAATTATATATATTATTTATTTAATATATATTTTACACCCATCTAACCTTATATACTAATTCTCCTCCGTTTCTATTTTCCTAATTTTATAGAATTTTGATTTTTTTTTTCTATTTCTTTATTGTGTAACCGTTTTTTATCTGCGGTTAATTCATCTAATTTTAAAAAAAAAAAATTATCTCTCTTTTCCCTTTGACAAGTTCTTTTTTACATGTCGCGTAATACGCGAGTTTTGTACTAGTGAAATAATTAGAGGATAATGTCAAGCGGGAGTTAAGTAACTGCCCACTGACAACCGCCTGCAGAATTCTATTTAAGATGATCAGTTCTGCAGTTATTTCCATCACGCAATTCACACAACTGCAGAATATCAACCGAGAGAACAATATACACAGAAGAGAATTCTGAGTAAATAGATCATCCATTCTGGCAAGTAAGATTGTGGAAACAAAATATAATTAATATTGTATCCCTCAAAAAAAAAAAAAAAAATTATATTCAACTGCGGGATCACAGTTCGAGTGAGAGTACGTGGAATACCAACTGGTATATCAATCTTCTACTGTAATTAAGGTATGTAGATAATCCTTAATATCCAACAATTTATATATGTTAAAAACTAAAAGAAAGTAGTAGAGCAACATATTTTTTAGGGTGAAAAGTTCTTAAAATTAATGAGTATTAAATATGAATATATAAACAAAAGCATATATATTGTCATCCCTAACTAAAAGAGTGTTGAGAAGGATGGTGAAATATTGAGAAAGTCAAGTGTGAAAATTTAATTTTTTAATTTAGTGTTGAAAAATCAGAAAAGAAAATTGAAAATAAATCCACAATGAAGCACCAAAATCTTTTATTCTCCCGTAGATAGCCACATTTTTTTTTTTTATTCTCATGTTTCAAATTATAGTTGTGCTTCCTTTTTATTTAAGTAATAAATGTTTTATGGATAATTTATCTCCACTTAAATGTACTCTATAATGTTCTAAAATTTACACCAGTTTTATAAAATATTAAGGATAAAATAGACATATTAGTTAAACTTAACCACATCTATTGATTTTTCTTAATTTGTGTATAAAATCAAATGTGTATCACTCCAGCAAATAATTAATACTTTGACATACTTAATCCTTTGACAGGTATATTCTCAAATTTCAAAGCAGGAAAGAGAAGGAATGAATTTCCAAAAGTAAAAATCGATTTTATTACAGGCTATTCCAAAGTAACATGTCTATTGTATGTCACTAGGGTTAGAGGCGGCCAATATATATATAACTCACCGCTCGTATCACACCCCCATCGCATCCTAAACTGTAGTTTAAACAAAGTCGGAAGAGAATAACGAAACAGGGAAAGCAGCTAATATCTACGAAATAAGCTACTCTGTATTTACGAGTCTTGTGGCTCAGATTTCACAGGCAAGTGTGATGAAGATGAACAGCTTCCATTCTGGACATTCTGGACATTAAGGATGTTAGCAACCACCGTGTCTGTCACCAACCCCGCATCTACATCATCAAAGTTGAGGGCGCCTCTGACCTTCCTATTCCTGAAAACGAGACGTTGGTCAGTCTGTTTAATATTATAAGTTATCAGCACAAATATACCATACCCATACCCATTCAAGTGTTTGTTGATGGCAGTTAAGTCTTTTGACGGGCTCTGGAAAGCATGCGTGCTTTCTCCAACACAAGCGTAGAAGCTTCTAGAGCTATGTGAAATCAATGCGTCCATCTGTTGAAAAGAATTCATCAGTTTCTCAATTCTTCATTTATTAAAAAAAAAATTGAAGGTTGAAAGTCGAGTTTCTAGAACGTAAATACACGCTCACTTAATTAGACAGCTAGACCAAATAACGTAGTAATGGGGCATAGGGCTTCTTAGAGTACTAAGATTCCAGTTTAAAGCATACGTTTGTGTATTAGAAGTTCGGGTGCAAGGATACTATGGAAGCAAGTCTTCGTATATATATATGCATATATACAAGTAGATAATATAGATGGAAAAGTTTCAACTAATATATGTTAAATATTAAATTCAAGAGGCATATCCTCCTTTCAGGAAACTTTGAGATAACCTAAGCAGAAAAACAACTCAACGTCACTTCATACGACAGGAGATCACTGAGCAAAAGGGATAGAATATGCTAAAAGAAAAAAACTTGGTTTAGTGAAGGAAGATTTGAAACATCAGGGAAACAGAAGTGAACATATTCAACATCAAAAGCTAATGTCATGTAATGTAGTTTCTTACTATTCCTCCGATCTAAGAAAACATTCAAAAAAGTTGTCATAAAACTCAGCCATAGTCCATGATTTCCTTCACTTTATCAATTTCAAGCTTTACACAGATTTTAAACGTAGACAGAAAGAAAAACTGCAGACATTCCAGGATTCCTATACAAAGACAAGAAATCACAAACAAAGAATGTGGTGGTGGGGGGTGCTGAATGTACTAGAAACATCAAACCTTGTTTGATCGCAATGGAGAGACATAAACGTTGTGCGCCGCAGATACTTTCTTAGGAGACATATCCGGGAGACTTGGAAATGAAGATGTTCTTGGTGATGATGGATTTACACCTAATCGTCCAGGACCAATAATGATATTAGTACTATATTTAAAGAAACCTTGAAGTTTTGCTTCCTTTCTTTCTGCAAAATGACCAAAAAGGGCAATTCCGCAAAAAAAGTACTAAGAACACTAACCGTTAATATTTTTCTTGGCTTCAGGAGCATGAGAATTACTCTGTGCTGCTCCTATAGGAGCTAGCTCAACTAAAAGAGGTTTAATTGCAGGGATAAATACTTCATTGTAAAATGCTATGATATCCACATGATCAGGACCAGTTTTCTGTTGCAAAAGAATCAAAACAAATCAAACAATTGATATTCAAACAGAAGCTTAAAGCAAGAGGTTGAGCCAAAAGTTATATACCCCTGTTCGACGCAGAGCTTTCCAATCAACATAGACATTACGGAAAACTTGGGGTTTGCAATGAGGCTGTTTTCTATAGTTGAAAATTATTTCTTTGAATGTCAGATTCAGTTGGGATATCTGCAATACGCAACTGGATGTCAAGAGGGTTGCAAAGAATATATTAATATCAGCCGTCAGAGTTAGTAAAAAGCTAAGGCAAACCTTAGCAACTCCATAGAAGCAGCAGAGGATAATCTGGTCAATATGTCGGTTGAAGAACAGATTTGTCCTCTGAGCAAGGATCTTTTGGAAAAGACAGTAGACAGACTCTCTTATCTGCTGTGATAGATGCAGTCTTTCAACCATGCCATTAATTCTGACAGCAGCTAACTTCACAATCTAAATAAAAAGGGAAATTATATTATTAAAATAGGAAAATAACATCCAATAGAATAGACAATGTGACATAAATACAGGAGCAATTCAAAACTTAAGAATTACAAGAGAGTGATGACCATCCAGCATCCTTCGGAAAAATGTCTTAAATAGATTTATATAATTTGATGCAACAAATAGCAAAATAACCCACACCTTCTAAACACTACATAAACAACCATCTCTAAAGAATATGTAACATGCAGATCGATAAAATTAGTCAACCAAGGAAAGTAGTATCCAGAGCACGCTCAGAAAACTAGATTATAATTCTCAGCTCCTAATTACAAAATTAATCAGGTAAATTAGCAGTGGCACCTTGCTAAAAAACACATTAACTGCTGTTTCTGCACATGTTTCCCCTCCACTGCCTGGATTTGGTCTTGTAGGACTGAAAAACAAGCAGGAAAGATATAGTGAACAGGAGGCCAGAAACAATGTCAATATAAAACAAAGCAAGATTAGATTTTCTTGTTTCTACAGCTTTGATGAAAATACCTGGCGAATGCAGAGTGCAAAATAGGTGGTGGAAACTTAGGTTTCAGATTGTTCAGAGCCAAAAGACGATCCTTCACTGGTGAAGTGAATGAGTTCCGCTCAACTAATACACTTCGGTATTCTGTACACACTCTTTTCGGGGAACGAATATCTCCATTTTGACCTGGATAAATCATTCAAGAAAGTCAGAGAAGATATATTTATCTACCAAAAGAACACATTGGCAAAAGATATTATCATTATATGGTTATTGGCCTTACAAATTAATTGGTCAAAAGGGGAAAAAATCTTCCAAGATCCGAAACAACATAAAACTCAAATATTTAATTACCATGTTTTTCCTGCTTCAGCAAGGATTGCGCAGGAGATAAGATCCCACATGATATGTTATTGTGCATAGCAATTGCATCCAATGATGGCATAGGCTCAGCTAATAATCCAAGACGACTTATTTCTGCAGAAAGAGCAGGTTTTGCTACAACCAGCGAGTTGTACATTGATGAGCCTTTTTCCCAGACCATACTATCCAATAATCGTTCCTCTAAAGAATTTAAGTGCCTTCTGAGTTCCCTAGGAAGACTCTCTTCATGTCTGATGAAGCTCTCTATCACCTTACTGAGATCAAAAGCTGTTATTCCAGTTTTCTCCAATACAGTTGGAAACAACATTGTCACAGTTTTATGCGTGGCAAGAACAAGCTCAGCAGAGCATGCAAGCATACATCTGTGAAACCTCTCGTTCGTAAGCAAAGAAGTTAAATTGTTTGCTTGCAAAATCTGGGACTCAGCTGTGCATAATGCTTGCAGAACCCTGAAATAAAGCTTCATTGATTCCATTCGACGTTGTTCTGCCCATATGTTGTCCATCAAGGTTGCATTTTGTCCAGGCCCACTACTTGGAAAGATGGCCTCTAGTATTATCTGAGCCCTCCTAGTGACATCAGCAGTCACATCTTTATCACATGTTGAAAGGAATCTCTCCAGCTCTGCTGAAGGTTTAGATGAAAGTGGAGTTATAACTGTTCGTAGCCATTTTGCTGTTGTCATTGCTGTGCTGACAGGAGTAGCCGCCATCTTTGACATGCCACCAATAGTAAAACCATTTGAAAGACGAATAGGGGAGCGATGAGGAGACAATGGGCTAGTAAATGTCTTCGTTGGGGAGGATAGTGTATCGAGTTTCCTCTGAAGCAGAAAAAGCATAAACAAATTTATTAGCAAATGAACTTTTCGATTTAGTAATTTTAGTCTGCTAACTTTTCTTGTCCCTTAGTTCACACTAATTTTAGTCTGCTAACTTTTCGATTTAGTAATTCGTCCGTTAAGTTTACAAAATTCAATTTTTCCATCCTTTTTGCTGATAAAAAGGACGAAAAAGTTAAATTCAGTAAACTTAAGGAACTATTCTCAAAGTTGTAAAAATTAGCGGACTAAAATAAATAGTACCATTACCCTAGATGAGATAACTCCTAAGAATTTAGCTAGAGACCAACCTTAGTTCCATTTCCGTTGAGATTTACAGCACTTGAGGGTAAGGTCTCTGAACCTAGCAAGCTATCATTCTCGTTGATGAAAATCCTCTCATCCAACCCATCCATATCGAGGATTGCAGCATCATAATCCTTCTCTAGCAAATTTATACTTGATGATAACGATGATTCAACCATCAAATCCTCGAAATAGATTAAATCATCTGCACTTGGAGACGATTGCAGTGAATATCATTAACATATAATCTATAATGAAAGTCACACCAGTAGACGAACCTGTGACAACATTTTCCAAGTTATCATGTTTACATTCAGAAGCCAAGCAAGGTATTTTCTTCAATATATCAGTTATCAAGTTGTTTGCTTCCTTGTAAGTTTTCTTCAACTCATCTTCTGAGGTCCCGTACATATGGCAAAGTGATGCAAGTAGATCAGCCTTTTCACCTTTCTTAACTGTAAAAAGAGAGCAATGTGTCTTACCCTTTGGACAAAGAAATAATGCCATTGCATGTAGCAAAGGAATATATTATGCAACTATTTTTCTACATAAAGATACAATGCAAGCAAGATTTACCTATGTGTTCAGGATCATTAAGATTGAAATTTCTGAGGCGAGCAGGAACGTGTATTAGGAGTATTGCCTGAGAATAGTAAAATAAAGTTGTCATTGTTTGATGAATAGCCTAATAAGCATTGATTTAAAATACTGCATAATATAACTTTAAATGATAGTTACCTGTCTATCCAAAAACCAAGTAAAACAACTCAACAACAAAAGACAGCTTTTGGAAGAAGACAATTTTTCACAAAAGACGGCTTTTGGAAGAAAATTAATTTTCATCAAAAAACCTATGTGAGTTTTTTTGAAAGATAACTTTTCACGTCTACAAAGAGCATCATCTATTACAATAAATAAAATGCATTAATTAATGCACGTCTTTCAATGTGAGGTGGTGACTTTTCATCTCCCACTTTCCATACATAACTACATATTAAACTACAAAATATAACCATTAATTTCTCACTCACTCACTCGTAAATGATTTTGAGAAAACAAATATACTAGATCCATCTACATGAACCACATATTCAAACATTACTGCTCGTTTCTAATTTGGAGCATCAGATTGCAACTTATATTTCGTCAAAATGAGGCCAAAACTTATATTTTTTAAAACCAACTAACAATACCCCACATAAATGAAAATGTATGCAGACACTCCTTCAAATACCCAACGAGACATTATTTCAGTTATTCACAAACCAAAGCAATATAATATACTGACCAGAACAGAGAATAAGCCGTGAGTATATGACACCAGGGTCTTGCAAGGGTGGAGCACGTGTACGCGCAGTGCCAAAAAGAGCAACCATCCGAAACGGTAATAGTCTGATCCACAGCCAGATGTAGTTGCCACATTTAATTGCTTGTCATCATTGGCATTAACTGTAGAGAAAAGCTCCCGATATGCGCTCCTGTACTTCCTGGCAATGGAAGTCAACAAAAATATGCCATGACTTGATACTAAATGTAAAAATGCAACTTCATCTGTGATGCATACCCCATTAATTAAACAAGGAACATAAGTATTAAGGATGACATGGCTATTGATACAGCTAGGGCATTTTTTTTCCAGGAAGGGGTATGTACAATTGACCAGAAAAAAAACAATTTAAGAAATATGATTACTACATATTAATGCAAGTCATCAGCAAGCACAAAGTGCAGATCTAGGACAACAAAATGGCTGATTCAGAAGCTCCTTTCTTGCAAAATTCATTCAGTAACAAAATTTAGGGTTGAAAATAAACTCCATTAATAGTGAAGAGAGTGAAACTACAAAAACATGGGAATTGAGAAGATCGCAACCATTATTCGTCTGCTGTCTCCATGCAAAGTCAAATGCTGAAAATCATAGCCCTCTTAATAGAAGATGCACTGTTCTGAATAAAATTTTCAGGACCTTAGGATGTTTGGTTAAGAATGGTTCTTTAAGGAATTTAGAATGCACATACATCTTCAGCATGTGACTAGTTCAATCCCTTGAACAGTTGGACAGAAGAGACAGAAGGTTTTTTCTTTTTTAAAAGAGGGATTGGGTATGCTAAATTGCTAATATATTAACTAAGAAATACAATACTATCGAGACTAAGAGAGTGCTCAAACCAAAATAATTTCAAGAGGCAATTGCAGAGAGAGGGATAAGGAGATAAGGGAAACTAACCTGCTCAAGAAGAATAAATACACAAAGTCCGTATGTGATTCCTTTGCCTGACAGCAAAACGGAAATAAGGCGTTACAAAAAGGTCAAAAGGTAAGAGGATTAGAGAAACTTCCACATACTAAAAAATAGTATGTCTTTCTAACGCATAAGATAATCCCAGATCACTCAAGTACCTCAAGTCTCTTCTCCCAGTCCCCACCATAAAGGTTACTCAAAATGGATCCAGCCTTGATCAGAAACTGGTAAAGTTCTCGATAAAAATCATCAATGCTGCAAGGCAAGAGAGCACAATCGGTGATAACCTAAAGTGAAACCAATTGATAAAGTGATTTCAGATAAGAAAGTACTTGAGCTTTGCTGCTCTCAAGATCTGGCATAAAGACAATCCCTTCTCCATAGTGCCACCATTCTCATTAAGCCTTCTCACTGAGTAGAGAACAAAAGCAAACCAATACCGTTCTGCTTCCTCCAGCTAATAACATGATAAATCAATAAGAATTAATTAACAAACTAATGACAGATGTCATTTCATAATTAAGTATTCCGATTAACCAATGACGAGAGTAGAAAAAAATAGCAAACAGTGCCACGTACTGTTCCAGTTCCGAGAGCAGCAACATTAGCCACGAGAAGATGCTTGCTTTCCTCAAGCAACTTTGTGGCTAGCGCCAAAAGGTTGTCATCATCTAACCGTAGATCATTCTGGTTACAACATATGACCCCACAAGCAAACAGCCGTTAATTAGAATAGCCAAACATATTTTAACCTTTAAAAAAATCGAATTTATTATTAATTTACACTATGATAAATTCCAGAAAACAACAAACAACAAGAATCATCTCCAGGTAAAATCAAGAGAACATGAACCATGAAATAAACAAATTATAGCTTGTTAAAAGTTTAATCTTTAAATAGCAGAGGAAGAACTAATTCACATGTAATTGGAGGGAATAAAGCCCGTATACGACATAAAACAGAAACAAAAAATTTAACATTAAGGAAAGACAGCTGAAAACGGTAAATAAGAAAAAACGAAGGGGCAAAAATTTCGACAAATAAAAAAGAGGGAAAAAAAATTAAAAAAGGGACCTTGCAAAAATTAGCAAATCGAGCTTCAATGGTGGTTCCACCTCCATCTCCCGGGCGAGAAATCTTGTCAAGCTCAGCCATGTTTTACAGATCTCCGATCTACTGAATTCACAGATTATACAAAAGGAGAATGCAAACGGAAACCCTAGTTAAGAAGCCGACAGAAACAAGAAAAATTAAAATAATGGTGAAAACAAAAACCTGAGCTGAGAATTGGAATTTCCGGGATTACAGCGGCCTGCTGCTACTGTGTTGTCTTCCTTATCCCCTTACGAGAGCTAGAGAGAGAGAGAGAGAGAGAGAGAAAGTAGAGAGAGAAAGAGAGGGATGGGAGGTTTTCTAGTATTTTTTTATTCGGCTTATAAGGGAAAATAAAACCCTTCAGCTGTTGTCGCGCGGGAAAAAGTACACAATGGCATGTCCATGCCATGCCATGCCATCACATCATACATACTCTCCGTTTCAATTTAGATCGGATGTTCCTTACTTGACAATAAATCACTTTAAACTATATTACTATTCAAATATATTAAAATTAGTCACTTTTTATTATTTTAATACTCGTGAAACTCCTTCTATCCAATTTCATTATTTCCACTTTCCTTTTTTTTTTGTTCTCCAATTTTATTATATCCTTTTTAGAAACAATATTATTCATACTATTTTATCTCCACCCTTCTACCATCACTTATCACTCATTGATGTTCACTTTATTCATAAACAATCATTTATTTACATTACTTAAATATTCAATCCATTTAATATTAATAAATAACTTTTATATTACAGTAAATAGTAAATATTCAATCAAAATTGAAAGAGTACATCATAACCGACATACACATAGGTCATCGCCCCCACGTGCCGTAACGTTTATTTTACCGCCAAAATTCCTGTATCCCGCCAAATAAAAGATTCCTTTCCCTTTTTTATTCTCTTTTTGGTGAAAAGGTAAATCAAATAAATATTTTATGGTAATTTTGAAGGGAAAGGGGAATTTTGAAATTTAAATGCCGTTTACTTTTGAATTTTAAATTTTTTAAACATTAATTACTCTATTAATCTATACAAGTACACTTTTTTTCTCACTCGTCTTTCTCATTACTCATTAAAGCAAATAAATTTTAATACATTAATTTCTATGTATATCTATAAATCCCTACAAGTGCACTTTTTCTTTTATCTTCTAACTCATTAATGTAAATATACATTTTTTTATTCACGCGCTCTTTTATGAATAATAGTGGAACAAATTCAAATCCGCATTGGTTACAAATCATATTTTTATCAAGTTTGTCCCGCTAATTTGACTTTTGACCTGTTATACATAAATCTAGTGATATTTTTATACTCCATATGTACTAATTCAAAATTTATAGCTAAGCATGTATTTTCTTTTAATTTAATTATTTCTCATTCTTCTTTTAATGTTTTTTTTAAGTAATATAAATAAATTTTCATGTAAGGTGATGTTTATTTTTAATTTTAAAAATTAAGTTTTAGATTTTAAGATGTTAAATCGATTTTTTTCAACAATAATCTAATACTATTATAATAATAATAATATAATACATTCAATCATTACTCAATAAACTAATCCTTATAGTATCACCCAACAATTACGAGTATATAAGTAATCAATTTCATTCAAACTTACACGTTGATTTAACATAAAATTAAATTGGGAAAATATCAATTTTGGTCACTCAGTCTTACCTCTTTTCATATTTGGTCATCCACATTTAGTCACTATCAATATTGGTCACCCAGATATTATATTCTATCAAAATTAATCACTCAGTTAGTCAATCTTTGACTAACGTAGAAAGAGTTTTCAGCCGTGAAATTTCTCAAAACTAAGGTTAAAAAAATTTCATGCATCTTCCAGAACTAAGACAAGAATGAAAATGTGCAAAAAAAAATTATCAATATTTACATTATATTTATAATAGCTCAGAAGGAATTTTGATGCATCTAACGTGATTCAATCAACCATTTTATATTATAGATAATGAGAATTATTTATCATGCATCTTCTCAATTAACTTGCTGGGTAGTAAAAAAAAAAAAATCAAGAGATAGAATGAAACTTGTACTCTGTTTTCCAATTCTTGGTTTCATATATTAAATTTGTATAATAATTGGAGATATAAACTTATTTCAATTGAAGATTAATTGTAAAGAATTTTCTAAAATTATCCATTCAAGAAAATTTCATAAACTTATTTTTCATTCTAAATATTTTTCTATTAAGATCATTATTGCAAATTTCTTGAAATGTTAGTCAAACAATTAGGCATTTGAAATTAATTGAAATAAATTTCTATCCCCTGAGTTTCTCATTTCCTAATTATCTATAAAATAAAAAGTAAATCAGCAACATAGTTGATTGAATCACGTTTTAGAAGATGCATCAGAATTTCTTATAACCTATTATAAATATAATGTAAATATTGGTAATTTTTGCACATGTTTCATTTTTGCTTCTTCGTTTGTTTCATTAGTTCGGGATATAATAAATGGGTGACCAATTTTGATAGTGATTAAATGTGGGTGACCAAATATGAAAAGAGGTAAATGTGGGTGACCAAAATTGATATTTTCCCAATTCAATTTTTCACTATTCAAAAACTCAAAAGAAACACATATATTGTTATTCATTTTCAAAAATCGATTTTTAAAACCACCAAAAATACAAAATAAATATCACTTAAATGTTTAATATATATATATATATTAAATTTTATTAAATAATTATTATTTTTCAAAATCACGCGTAAACATAGATGCTCTTACATATTAATTTTACAATATTCAGAATATTTTTTGTTTAACTTGCCTATGTAAAATTTGAGCTTAGACAATATTTAAATTAAAAGATAAACATGAATATAATTTTTTACTTGACAATATTTCTATTTCTATGATAATAAATTAATAATAAGGTACGGTATTACTGTAATGTCATAAGTTCAGGTTTCATGTCTACGGCGACGGTTACAAAAATATTTATTTGATATTATACGAATATTAATTCAGGTTCCAGATCCAAATCCAATTGACCTAATTTGTATGTGGAATATTATGTAAGATCCGCTTATTAGGTGGGAATGTGGGATTATGGAAAAATATTACTCCTCTCTCTCGAAATTGTTTGCACTATTTCTTCCGTTTCACAATTATTTGCACTACTCAAAAATAGAATTTTTTTATAAATCTTATCCTCACAATATTCACATATTTATACAAAATGTCATTACTTTTACCCTCAATTCAATCACATCCTGGAACGGAGGGAGTACTAAATATATTTATAAAAAACGCTAACATGATTTTTTTAGAATTTATTTTAATTTAAAATTATAGAATTTGAGGGATTTAAGAAATGTTGCTTTTGAAAAAGTCACTTAACCATATTTAGAAATAGTATATAAGAGATTTAAATTGAATACAGAGTATTTTTTAAAGAAAAAAAATAATTGGAATACAAAAAAATTACCACTGCATTATCGGATTTGCACCCATTCTCTAAAATTCACAAATCTTAACTTTTGCACAATTTTAATTAGATTATTTGACAATATGACACTGTTTTAAATTGAATGTGTTATGTAATTTAAATTGACAATATGACACTTGTTTTAAATTGAATTTTCTATTATGATTTAAATTGTTGTGTTGTTACTTAATTAGATTAAATTATTAAATATGCTTAAGTTTTTTGTGAAAGAAAAATGTGAATTACATATACTCCCGTTCAATTTCATTATTCTCACTTTTCTTTTTGGTTATCCAACTTTATTATGTTCATACCCTCTGTAGAAACAATACTATTCATACTACTTTATCTCCATCCTCCTACAATCACTTATTTACCCACTTTACCATTCACTTTATTCATAAACAATCATTTATTTATAAATGGACCTCACAATATCTCATCATACCCTCAACTTATCTACTTTATAAATAAACTAATCAATATTCATTAAAACTAGTGCCCGTAGAAGTGGACATAATAAAATTGGACGGAGGGAGTATTTAATATACATAATTTTAAAATATACAGTATATATATATATATATATATATATACTCCATACATTCCATTTCATGATTACTTGTACACTTTATTTATTGTAACGTCTCATACACTCTTAATATGAAAATATTCTACAAAATTAATATCTTCCAACATTATTTTATTTTCAAAATTGTCACTCATTTTTACATATATTTTACTTTACAACTCATTAAATTCATTTTATACCTTATCAAATCATCTAAAATATCCTTCATTTATTTTACATCACCAACCACTAAATTTTATTTTCTAAAAAACTGTACTAGTTAAACTATGCAAATAATGTTGAAACATGGGGAGGGAGTATGTGTTATTAGGGTTGGCAATGGGACGGGTAAAAACCCGGACTCGCATGAACTCGACCCGCACGGGGCGGGTAAATACCCGGTCAACGAATACCCGTCGGGTATGGGACGGGTAATGGGATTGTATATACCCGAACCCGACCCGCATATATATAATAATTAAAAAATATATATAATATATATATATATATATATTAGTATAATAAATATATATTAAAAAAACTTTCTAAATTCTAATTGTAAGGTTTACACAATAATAGAACATACACACGCACTGCTTTCTGTCTTTCTAATTCGAGGAAGAAGACGTACGTGAAGAATTATCTATCAACGAGTGTTGAGAATTGAGATATTAATTGTGTTATGCATTTGATTTTGTTAGGTTAATTTTACATTGAACAATATGTATATTTTTTAAGATTTTATATTCTATTTAATGTTGGAATTGATATTTTATTGTGATTTTAAGAGCAAATTTTAAATGTGCTACTCCTATTTTATTTAAATAACGGTTCTTTTTTATTAAAAAATATATATATATATGGCGGGGCGGGTTGTGAGGCGGGACGGGTAACGGGTATAATTTTTTTTGGCGGGACGGGTCCTGGGACAGGCCATACCGTTCCGTTGCCAACCGTATATAACGCATTGTTGCTGAAACTAATCCTAATTTAAAAAAAAAAATCAAAAAAAATCAAAAAAAAAAAAAAAAAGGATTCCCGACGGCCGTGCCTCTATGACACTCGTGCAAAATTGAATACAACTAAAAATTTATTTAAAAAAAAAACAAGTGGCTGAGAGGATTAAGCTGAAATAGAATTATAAGAAGTTGAAGAAGCAAATAACAAGTGTTAAGTCTTAACTAACTAACTCCGACTTTTTCAAGTGAATGCCCACTTCTTTCGCTCTCTCTTACTCTTATCCCACAAAACCAAGTTTCTATTTATATATATACATTTTATCTCCATAATTCATAATTAATTTCTTGCACATCAAAATGGCATCCGCTGCTCTGGTTAGTATTCTCGATCCAACCCTTTTTTTAATTGTTTCTTTTGAATCTTGTTTCTGGAATTCTTCTTCTGTATATGTCTTGAGATTACAGTGAATAGGGGTAACTAATTGATGTTGTATTATTAATTATTCGTATTGTAATGATTCATTGTATTCAAAATTGTGTACAAGTGAGAATAATTATTGGAAAGCCAAAGGAGATTAGTGGTATCATATCAAAGAAGTTGGGAAAACTAACACAAAAAAAATTGATTGCTCATACAGAAGCAATGCAGGTCGAGAATGCAAGGTCCGTTATCCATCCGGACTTTGGCCTCATCCACATCTTCCACCAGCCGTCAGCAACCAGAGAGAAGGGGGATGTTCAGGGAGGTCAAGGAGTCGCATGCTGCGTTTCCGATTGCCATCATTGGCGCGTTTGTACTCAGTGCTTGCTACTTAGGGTTCCACACAGCCAAGCAGCAGCTATTCCACTCTCCATCCGTTCAAGTGACCAAGAAGAAGAGGGAGTGCATGGCCGAGGTGGATTTTCCCGACGCTGTCATCAAATCAGCAGGCAAGTTCCAGAATAAATCTCACCTCAGGAAGGTTGGTCACATTCAGGACAGAGAATACACCAACTACACACAAGCTAATCCATTTAGCCGGTATGATTTATTTTGCAATTAATCCATTTTCGTAAACACTAAAATGTATTCTTTCTCGATTCACCTCTCTTCTGTTTGCACAGAGACCGCAAATGCGAAACCTTGAAAACCATCGGAGTCCCTACTCAAGAGAAGTAGCCGCAGTCTTGCATGATCATCGGCAACATATTATGTGGCCTATTGTATATAGATACTAGTAGTGACAAACAACTAAATAGCAGTTGAGTTTATATTTCAACAATTTCAGTTTAGCACTGTATTGTACCCCCTCTGCCCAGCAAAAATGCATTGCAAAAGTGAGGTGCTTTTTACCCTGTATCAATCCAGAATGTATAATAAAGACTAGAGTTTTCTAATTCCTAGTAACGGCTCACAAATCCCTTGCTATAAACATAACACGTCTGTTTTCAACAAAGATCCATCACAATGTCAATTCTGGTAAAGTTCTGAGGCTTATTTCAAGGGCCCCAGATGGAAATTTTACAAATGCTTTTGCTATAAGGAAAACTTCTCCCTACAGAAAAAAAAATAAAAAATATATATATATATAAATAAAAACTCAGGAGAAATGTTATATATTTACCTTTTTAGCGTAAAGAGGAAAATGAAGTAATGAGGAGAGGGACGACGAGCAAAGCAACTGCATCTGCCCTCGTGTATTAAGAAAATGGGGAAAACGGACTCCTTTTCCTACAACATTCGGGTGAGGAAACCTTTAGGCTTTAGCAAAAGATAAAAGTTCTTTAGTCTGATATAAAGATGAACTGGAGAAAAAAAAGATTTGCAGCAATCTTATCCAAGTGACATAAGTTCGAAATTTTTTAAGGGCAAGAACAAAAATACTGAAATGCCAGAATATTTGCATCTTTACCCGTTTCATATAATCAGTGGTGCATTGGATGAAAATATCACATAAATAAGCAGACAAATGCCTACTGAAGACAAATCACAATGTTAAGGAAGTCGGAAACCCCGTGACTGAAAAGGAAACAAAATTGGCTGTGTACAAGCTTCAGCTACAACAACCACCTGTTAGTCCCACGCAGAAATCCAATGCAACAGAAAACAATCTCAGAAATCTTCAAGATGAAGCACAAACTAAAGCAAGATCCATCTTGCAGAGCATATCAGCAAAAGAATATAAAAACAAGCTTGGCCCCAAGAGAAGCTGATGTATAGCCATCTCAACACAGCAAGAAGTTTACCTGCTAGAACACAATGTCACCTAAAGACTAAAATGCAGGAAACAAGATCAACAAGCATTCTAAGTTATTACCAGTAAATGCTATCTCAACAATCTGCAACCATTGCAGTTTATCATAGGACCGTTAACAGAAAATATAGTTGGTGACATAAAAACTTAATAAGTTCATTATCAACCCATCAAAATGGCCTCAGTGAAACAACTAAGATGCAATATAACCAAAATGAAATAAGGACAGGTCAAATACTACGCAACGACCGAATATAATTCATAAACAAAAGATTGTCTAAATAGGATTAAAGAAATACAATCTAATTGGTACCACAACCTCTAACATCCAAGGTTCTGGTTATCAATACCAAACCTCTGTTTACCGTATTATAGGGACCCCCAATCAATGAGCAAACACAGTGTCATTCCTTCTGGGAGGTCTGTCGGGAACCGACCCAGGCTTGAACTTTGAAGCCTCGTGTCTAGCAAGCTCTGGCGGGACGGGACTGTTGTTTTGGATCAACATTTGCTTAAGATCATAAAAGACGTCTGTGTCATGTAGAGTCAAGAATGTTGTAGCTATACCAGTCTTTCCAGCACGACCCGTTCTTCCAATACGATGAGTGTAAGCTTCAATATTACCAGGCATATCATAGTTAATGACGTGTGCCACATCAGGTATATCAATACCACGCCCAGCAACATCTGTTGCAACCAACACATTATATCTCTTAGTCCTGAAACCTTCCAGGCTAATCTCTCTTTGTTCTTGCGACTTTCCACCATGCAATGTAGTCACGCGATAACCCTCTTTATCCAAATTTTTAGCAACATTATCGGCCACCCTCTTTGTGTTAACAAATACAATAGCTGTCTTATCCCCAAGTTCATCCAGCAATCTTTTCAATCTATCCATTTTATCGTTCTCCTTCGTCATCATAACATGTTGTGTGATTAGGTCAGTTGCCTTTCCTGCAGTGCCAATATTGACAACAACTGGATTTCTCAAGTATTTCCTTGCCAGTCGCTCAACAGCAGTTGGCATGGTAGCACTAAACATATATGTTGTCCTATAAATCCTTTTCTCATCAAGCTCTTCATCCTCATTCTCCGGTTTCATGTTACTTGAAGGCATTGCATCAAGTACACCAACAACTTGAGGTTCAAAACCCATATCAATCATCCGGTCAGCCTCATCAAGAACAACATAATTACACTGGTTAAGCACAGCATACCGCCTCTCCAAACAATCAAGAAGACGTCCTGGTGTAGCAATCACAACCTCACATCCCTGCCTAATCCTAAAGCCCTGTTCTTCTATGGATTGCCCACCAACAATAGAAACAACCTTTATTCCCAAATAATGAGCAAATTTAACAGTCTCATCCTCAATCTGCTGAGCAAGCTCTCTGGTAGGTGCCATCACAACAGCATAAGGTCCCTCGGCCTCATTGTCCTCATTTATGGCAGGAAGTCTAGTAATGTAAGTGAGCATAGGAAGAACAAAAGCAGCAGTTTTACCCGAACCAGTCTCAGCAATGCCAATCACATCACGTTGTTGCAGGCCTAGTGGGATTGCAGCCATCTGAATGGGTGAGGGGGTTTTGTACCCAGCCCTCTCAACTGCCTTGAGCAACTCTAAATCCAGCTTGCTCTCGTCCCAGCTCCTCATGGGGCGAGGAATTCTAGAACCCTTGTAAGAAATGTTAAAATCTTCCCTGAAAATTCTCCAATCTCTCTCAGTCATTTCCTCAAGCTTCTTCTCAGACCAATGGCGATCCACCCTCATATCAAAAGTATCATACATATCTGCCGCCTGCTCTTTCTTCTTCTGGGCATCAGCTTCCTCTCGAGTCTCCTCAATGCCGTCCTTCTTACGAATCTCAATCCGAATATCCTTCTCGTCCTTGGCTGCTTGTTTCTTCTGTTCCCTGCGGTCCATCCCAGCTCGAAAGCCACGGCCAAACAGAAGCCGGGCTTCGTGAGGGTTTTGGTATAGCGAATTCATATCTCGTGAAGTGTCCTCCGTGTTTTCCCAATCAAAGGAGAATCGAAACTTCTCGCTGGGCTTAATCACCCTTTTCTTAGGTTTCTTAGATCCTAAATACTGTTCTTTAATAGAAGCAAGCTCAATCTCACGCTCCCTGTCAGCCAATTTCTCCGACCGTGCGCGCTCCCGCGCCCTCTGCTCGTCCTCGCGTTCCTTCTCACGGTTCCGTCGCTCAGAATCGCGCTCTCTGTCGCGTTCTCTCTCCCTCTCCCGCTCGCGCTCTCTCCGACGATCGCCATCGCGGTCGCGGTCACGGTCTCGGTCGCGGTCACGGTCGCGGTCGCGGTCGCGGTCTCTGTCAGCTGCGGAGGAGGGTGGTCTGGAGTCGTGGCTGCTGTTAGGTTGGGAAAGAAGGTCGGTGCGTCGTCTCTGCAGCGCCACTTCTTCTTCACGGCGTTGGAGGGCGAGCTTTTGACGCTCCTCTTTGGTGAGAAAGACAGGCTTCTTGACGCCATCCACTTTCTCTATGACGTCGTCGACGGCCCTCTTCATTTGTCGTCGTCGTCGGAGTGTGAATTGGGGATTTAGGGTTTCTGCAAGGTTCTAGGGTCGCTTGGGAGATTGCAGGATTTACACACCCATATCTGTCAAAACGGGTCAGTGGAGCGGGCCGGACCGGTCAGACGGGCTACACGGCTCAACTAGGGGTGAGCAGAAGTCGGAAGAAACCGAAAAGACCGAACCGAACCGAAAATACAAGTTTGGTTCGGTTATTCGGTTTTCGGTTCGGTCACGGTTTTAATTTTTTCCAAATATCGGTTTTCGGTTCGGTTCGGTTTTTTTTATGGAAAAAACCGAAAAAACCCGAAAAACCAAAAATTAAATATATATTATATTATATTTAATATATTTTAATAAAATAATTTTATACCCCTAAACCTAATGTAGGCGTAAGCCTCATCCCTCATTCCAGAAAAGTAAAAAGAGGCGGAAAAAACCCTACTCCTCTCCGCAGTCCGCCACAGTCCGCCACTCCGCCCCCAAAATCCAGCAACCTTCCGTCCCTCCCCATCCTCACTCTCCGTCTCCGGCCTCTGCCCCCATTTCAGTCGGCCAGCGCACAGTGGCGGCGGCCAACGCACGGCGCACAGCGGCCGGCGCACGGCGCACAGCGGCTACTCACACCGGCGACACTAGCCCCACTCCGTAGTCCGTTACTCCGTATACACCTAAAGCCTAGAGGTAAATTTCTACTGCTTATACTGCTTAGCCTTGATCTGATTTTATGTATTTAATTTTATGAAATCTAATTCGGTTTTTCGGTTAATAACCGTAACCGAACCGAAAAGTTCGGTTCGGTTATTTTTCGGTTTTATACAAGTTCGGTTCGGTTTTGGTTACCGAAATTGACCATTTCGGTTTTTTCGGTTTTGGAAATTCGGTTCGGTTCGGAAACCGAACCGACCGATGCTGATCAGGAGAGTTGTCCAGAGGAGTTGTCTCAGCTCAATCTGTCAAGATTAAGTGCTCTGAAAGCCTGAGGACAACTATGCTGAAGAGAAAGAGACAACCACACCCTAAAGAACTACAAATCAACATGCCAAGATCACTTTGAAGTGAAGCAAATGGTATGAGCCAAGTCATCTGAAGAAGAGCAAGCCAACCTTGCTGATAAGCAAGACTGTTGATAGTGATAAGAAGAGTTGTCCAAATGATGAGGAATGTTGTCCTATCATTAGAACAACCTTCAGAAGTCATGTCCACGTTCTTACAAGAAAATCTGAAAGTCAGATATTGGGAAGAGTGCTGCAGAATGAAGACAAAGCTCTTACAACCGTTTATTTCCCAAATGAGGACATGTCACTATCAAGATTCTGTCTTCAAAGTTGAAGAACTAAAAGAAGACATTTATGGACTTTTGAGGTTGCCTCTCCAACGGGCAAATCCTTCAATTGTCTATAAATACAGAAGTGTGAAGACCATTTGAAAGCATCTCAACACAATCCAACTAACCTCAAGTTCTTACAAGCTAGAGTGCTTTCAAAGCTTTCAAAGAATATCTTAGTCTTCAAACACTTCATCTAAGCTGAACTACATTGTATATCCATACACAAGCTTAGAGAGATATCCTATCCTTATACACTGATCTTCATTGTAAAGGATATCTCATTAGTTGGAATCTTACTTCAACCATTATCCCTCTCAAGAGTGAAAGAGAGAAGGTTGTAGTAGTAGAAGTGGTAGGAACTGACTGTTGAGAGAAGAACAGTTCAGTTCTGAGTTGAGAAGAGGGTACTAGGACTCTAGACATCCTAGGGATCAATTCACCAAGAGTGGTGTTCTTGATCAAGTGCACCTTGGCACTATAAAACAAGTTAATTCCAAAGAGAAGGAATTATCCTGTTAAATCAGGGAAAGTGGATGTAGGAGCTTGAGTCTCTGAACCACTATAAACTCTTGTGTTGATTTACTTTCCAAGTACTTTCATACATTCAACACTGCACACAAACTGATCTTTCAAGGATAAACATTCAAAGACTGTGCAAAAACCTATTTGGACAAGTTCCCTGAAAACTGGACTGTATTGCATTGACTAAGTGATTTCAGAAACTAAAGGAGTCTAAACTAAAAGGGCCAACCACTATTCCGCACATATAACTCCCCTAGATAGTTATTCAACTAAGTACTCAATAGTACTTAGTAGTTTGATTATCTTAGAAGAGTTAATCATCTTCAGCAGAGTTGTCCAAGACAACCTTGCTGAGCTTTGGTTTGATCAAGTTGAAAAGAATTTGCATACAAGTGTATTTCCCCCCCCCCCATACACATGTTATATACTCCTTTCAGGACCAACACAACCCGTCTTTTATCATGTCCTTAGTAGTGCCCTGTTGTAAAAAAAAAAAGTTGGTAGAAAAGAGAGAGTTAATATATATATATATATATATATATATATACATACTCAAAATCAATGATGTCAAAATCGGATCGGCTGTTTCGACCGGTTCAACGGCACCGGTCCAGAAAGTGCCTAAAACCCGTTTTTAAGGTCGAACCGGTCAAAACCGATCAGACCGGCCATAACCGGCGAATCGGTCAAAAATCGGTTCCCTTTTTTTTTAATATTAAATTCTATTTTTTTTTCACGCGTGTCCAGAGTCTAGACCCAGAAACCTTTTCTCCTCCAATTCATTTTCTCCAGAACTACAACAACAACTGGCCAACAGCAGCCCCGCGACGGCAGCCATGGGCGATGGTGTTCTCTTATAGCAATCGACTAAAACTTCGACCAAAACTATGGATTGCTCTGAATTGATAATTTTTAACTATAAATCAATATCTATTCCAAAAAAAAAGAGGGATTATTTACATGTTTTAAAGTTTCAATCGACACCTTAGACATCATTGGGAGAAGTGAAGAAGTAAAACCCTAATTTGCTTTTTATAGGAAAGTAAATGGGCTTGCTGCCTATTGTTTTGGTATATGAGGCCCAACTTCACATAGTATTAGGAAGGCGTTGGCTATATACCCCTCCAGCCTTGTTAAGTATACTCCCCAACCAAATTTATTAATTTAATAATAACTTGAAATACCAATTCTGCCCTTATTGTACTTTATGGCCGATAGATACACTTCCCCCTCATTTTGATCATTTTAGACTGTTTGCATTCTTATGTACAATAGCAGAATTCCAAAAATACAAAAAAAAATAATAAAAAAAATAAAAATTCACAGCGTTCTTTCACGAGAGGGAGCAAGAGAAGAATTTTTTTTTCACTCTTCTCCAAGAGAAAGGGTGCATCATAATGGTACAAAAACGTGAAGGGGGCAATACATATGAGTTTTTTTATCTTTGTGTTTTCCTTTTTTTAAGTTTTGAAATGTGGACATACAAGTCTAGGTTTAGGGTTTTTGTTATTGGTTCTAGCTTCCTTGCATGTTTTTTAGTAGTTTAGGACTTAAAACGAGATGAAAATGGAATGTGGGTATTTTTTGCGCGGTTGGACATGTCTTCTTCTTCGTGCAAAATCGTCGACACTGGTTGGTCGACGGGAACACGTTTCTTCGACTGGATGTCGTCGACCAAGCTGCTCTCCGTCGACATACATTAGCCGATGAAACTATGTTTGGTCGACCAAAAGATGTTAGTCCCTGTTTCAATTATACTTAGCCGACCAAATGACATTTCGTCGGCATGGTGATGTCGACCAAATACCTTCTCAAAGACATTACATTGTCGACCAAACATAGTTTCGTCAGCTAATGTATGTCGACGGTGAGCAGCTTGGTCGACGACATCCAGTCGAAGAAACGTGTTCCCGTCGACCAACCAGTGTCGACGATTTTGCACGAAGAAGAAGACATGTCCAACCGCGCGAAAATACCCACATTCCATTTTCATCTCGTTTTAAGTCCTAAACTACTAAAAAACATTCAAGGAAGCTAGAACTAATAACAAAAACCCTAAACCTATACTTGTATGTCCACATTTCAAAACTTTAAAAAAGGAAAACATAAGGATAAAAAACTCATATTTATTGCCCCCTTCACGTTTTTGTACCATTATGATGCACCCTTTCTCTTGGAGAAGAGTGAAAAAAAATTCTTCTCTTGCTCCCTCTCGTGAAAGAACGATGTGAATTTTTTTTTTTTTTTTTTTTTTGTATTTTTGGAATTCTGCTATTGTACATAAGAATGCAAACAGTCTAAAATGATCAAAATGAGGGGGAAGTGTATCTATCGGCCATAAAGTACAATAAGGGCCGAATTGGTATTTAAGTTATTATTAAATTAATAAATTTGGTTGGGGAGTATACTTAACAAGGCTGGAGGGGTATATAGCCAACGCCTATTAGGAATAGGCTATTTAACATAAGCCCAAACTTTGAACAACCCACTTTTTATTTTCTAAATTTATGTTTACATATATATTTTTTAATGACACATAGATAATATTAAAAAAAATACAGAAGAAATATTTTAACGGTTGGACCGATGACCTGTCCGGTTTGGTCACCGGTTCGATTATGAAAACACTGCTCAAAATGACCACTTTATTGTGGAGAGGATCATAAATAATGAATTGGATTGACACTACTATAAATTTATTTTCAAAGCTAAACTATGTGAGCAACGACTTTATTTTGGAAGTAACTAGTATTTCATCTGTGCGATGCACGATTTATAAATATATTTAATACTCTCCCTGTTTTACTATAAGTTTCTTACTTTTTATTTTGGATGTTCCATAATAAGTTTTCAATTTCATTTTTGGCAAATTATTTTATCTATTATTTTACCATACTTCATTTCATACTAATCTATTATTTTCTCTTTCACCATCACATCATTTGTACTACATCTATTATTTTAAACTTATTTTGGGACAGATGAGTATTATTTAAAATACACTAATGCCTATATTTATAAATATAAAAATTGTATTATTCAAGTGTTTATTTTAATAATATACTCCCTCCGTCCCAGCTTAACTTTAACACTTACTGTTCACTCCCTTTTTAAAAAATATTATAATAAATAGAATTTTGAGTTATATAATTTTATAAAAAAATAAATAAGTGAGTTGACTTGTGTGTATGTATGTACCATAAAAATAATAACATTAAATATAATATTTTAGATATTGTATGAGTAGAGTTTCTAAAGGACCGAAAAAGTAGGTATGAAATTTAAGTTGGGAGGGGGGACTATTTTTTAAGAATATTTTCTACAATTTTTTATGTTTCATATGGTGCATTAATTAAAAAAAATATAATTGATATTTGTTAAAATCAATAATATTGCTACTTTTGAATGAGGTGGTTAACTTAATTGATTGATAAAACATTCTCTATTTTAATTATTAATTTTAAATTGGAGTAATCTATATAGGTAGGAGAAAATTCAAAAAACTATCTACAGGTACGAGATTTTTTTATTTTATTAGGTCCGAGGTCATCTCGAGAAGTAAATAAGTGAGTTTTTGCAAACACTAGTAGATGCTTAAAAACACTTTATTTTTTTAATAGAATCACTTTTAGAGTGTTTGCAAACACAACCAAGTGATTAAATTAATTTACCAAAGTCTTATGTGCACTCAAGTACATGGTGTACTTGAGTGGACATTAATTGATCAACGATCAAACTTTGACTTTTTTTTAAAGTGTATGTTAGTATACTGAAAATTGCATTTTTTTTTAATGAAAAGTGTATGTTACTATATTGAAAAGTGCAACATTGTTTTTAATGAAAAATGTATGTTCTTATAACTGAAAAGTGTATGCTATTATAAGTGAAAAATGTATGTTATATTAATGGAAAATGTATGTTATTATATGAAAAGTGTATGATATTATAATTGAAAAGTGTATGATCTATTAATGAAAAGTGTAAGTTATATACTCCCTCCACTTTTAAATAAGTGTCATTTTAACAATTTTCAACATATTAAGATATATAATCATGGACCATTTTACCCTTCATTAATGATAACTAATTTTAAAAGGGGGAATTGTTCATAAGGACATTTCACCTATAGAATTTATATAGAAAGACAACTTTTTTTTTTTTAATTCAAAAATTATGTACACAAAATCGGTAATTGCACTAATTGATCATCTTTCCAAATTTAAAAAATAATTCAATCACGCACATTTACGAAAACAAGAGTCAAGGACATTCATATAACCCAAATCTAACAATATTCACGCATACAGCTAGCTCTCCTATTTCAAATGTGTACAAATGAAGAAAAATAGTCAATTTCATTATTTAAAGGACCACTTACATGATTAAATTATAATATTATCATGTATATATCTATATAAAAAATTAATTCCGATAATACATATCATAACTGATAAGAATCAATCTTTTTGTTTGAACAAGTCAATATGTATGTAGTATTGCACGGTTGAAGTGAAAAGGATGCTTATAATAATTTAAAAACCAAATTTTATTTTTAAAATTCTAAATTATTCATAAACATTTAAAAAAAATGTTAAATAAATACACCCAATAAAATATAAAGAAGAAAAATAAATCAATGGAGATTCGTGAATTTTCATATACAGTCACAATTTTTTTTGTATAATAGTACTTATTAAATAGGAAGACTAGGAGAATGTATATGTAATAGAGATAATAAAGAAAAATAATTAATAGTAAATCTCCATTTAAATATAAATATATATTATTTGAATAAATGAACAGTTGACGATAAAGTTGCATATAGAAAAAATTGATGCATATTCAGTGACATATGCAAAAATATATTGCATATGACTTAAAAAACGATTTCTGAAACACAATCTCAAAAATCACACTCATTTATTATATTTCCAAAATTCAAAATATTTACTAATCTCCCAACAATTCAATTCTCAGAAATCCCGAAATCAATTAGTAGTATATGCAAATTGTTGCATATTCAGAGTGACATATGCAAAAATATGTTGCATATAACCTAAAATAGTTCCTAATATGTAATAAAATACTACATATGTTCTAAACTAGTGCTTATTAAACTAGTACTTAATCGAATATTTCTGGGAGGCAAATGTTTTTTTGGTTAATGAATCATTTAATCACACGTCTAAACAAAAAATAAAAGAGAAAACCAGGATCAGATTAAACAAACTAATAGAGGCAAACTCTATTATCACATGGTTTTGATTTTGTGTATCCAGATGCATTATACGCTTCGAATTTTAGCCACATAAAAGGAAAAAAGATCTAAAAAATCAAACCAGGTGCGCCGCGTCTGTGTTGTCACGTCTCCGCGAAGGAGATGGGGTTCGATCGTGGATGACGGCGGCTAAGCAAATCTGCCATCTACGATGACGCTTCGTCTTCCGTTTGGGGGGGTTCGATCGTCTTCGTCGACGACGTTTGTAGGGAGGCAGATCGTCGACGACGTTTGATGCGCCAATATATATTGAACAGCTGATTAGTCCTTCCTAAAATGGTTGAACGACTGAATGATCGAATTTGAATATGCTGAATGGTTGAAGATTAAATGATGAAGGGCAGAATCTCTAATTCTTGAACGATGAATTGCAGAATCCCTGATTCTTGAACGATGAATTGCAGAATCCCTAATTCTTGAACGATGAATTGCAGAATTCTTGAATGGTGAATTGCATAATTTCTAATTCTTGAACGATGAATTGCAGAATCCCTAATTCTTGAACGATGAATTGCAGAATCTCTAATTCTTGAACGATGAATTGCAGAATTCAAAAGAACGAATAAACTGCGATTGTTCTGCAAATTAAATTCTTATTTTTGGAATTGTGTCAATGGGCATACGAAAGCTAGGGAAATGTAGTTTAGGAAATGTTATTTAGGAAATTTTGGTAGTTTTGGTATTTTAGTAAATGTTGAGTAATTTTCGGAAGCTATGAGAATGTAGTTTAATTTGAATTTGAATAATATCAATTTCAAATTTAATTATATTAATTAATTAATATTGTTTTATAAGATCAAGGGGCATAATTGGGTATTAACAAGTTAATTTGACCTTAATTGTATTGTTTTAGTTTGTTTCCTTTATTTGAATATTGGTCTATAGGATTGTCCTTCCTAGTGATTAAACTCATTTTAATATTGAATTTATGTTTAGTAATGAATGTGGTCAATATTGTAGGTGATATTCATGTATATAATAATTAAGGTTTATGCATGATTTATGTTATAGTACTATATTCAAAAGGGAAAAAACTTAAATCAAGGTAAAGAAAATGGAGGGAGTACAATGTACAAGGGTAAAATTGTCAAACTTAAAGAAAAAAGTGTAGAATGACACTTATTTAAAAAGGTAAAGTGACATTTAATAAAAAACGGAGGGAGTATTAATGAAAAATGTATGTTATTATAACTGAAAAGTGCATGATCTATTAATGAAAAATGTATTTTCTATTAATGAAAAGTGTAAGTTACTCCATATTAATGAAAAATGTATGTTATTATAACTAAAAAGTGTATGATATTATAATTGGAAAGTGTATGTTAATATAACTGAAAATATTATTGAAAAATGTTAATTTTCTGTTAAAAAAAAAAAGGACGATTGACCGGTCAACGGTCAACAGTTGACCAGTCAAGGTCCACTCAAGTACACCGTGTACTTGAGTGCACAAGAGACTCACCCAAATAATTTATTAAAAGTGATTTTGGGAAGCACCGATCCAACTACTTTTAATAGCTTTATGTGCTTCTCATCATTATAATAATCAATTTTAACCTCACAATTTAAATAATATTTAATCTTTACCCATTCTTTATCTAAATGTAATAAGAGTGTTTTTTATTAATTTATATAAAAAAAAAAGTGATATGTTTAATTTGTAAACACCACAAAATATACACAATTAATTAAAAGTGCTTAATTTTAAAACATTATCAACTTTCAATTTTATTACAAAAATTAATTTTAATTACTTTAAATCAATCACTATAGTTTTGAAAACACACCCTAAAAATCTAAACAAAATAGGCAATTCTTAAGTTTGAGAAAAAAAAATTAAATGCAATGAACAAATTATAAAAAAGAAATTAATTCAAAAATATATACGGTATATATTTTGAAATTGTTAGTAATAGATATATTCAAAACGCAATTGAAGAAGAAATGTGGCAGACTCCACTATAATAATCTAATATAGGCGGGAACATTTTTTTTAGGCGGGAACATGTATATAAAGTGAAAGAGATAATACAACCCAATGCTGTATTTTGACCTAGGGTTTAAGGGAAAACAGAGAAGCAGCACTCGTATTGTCACTGAGAGTTGAATTTGTTCGGTCAGAGAAGAAAAGAAGCTAGAAAATGAGTGAAGACATGGTAATCGATGGAGTGAAAAAGCCAAATCATCAAATTCCTGATGGATTCAACGCTAATTACCTCAAGATTTATTACGGTATTTTTTCCAATTATGTTAACCCCCATTATATGCTTTCAGTTGCTTCAGCTTAGTTTAAATTTAATGATCTTAAGAATGACATAGATTATTACTTTTCTCCCTAATTTGTTGTACTATATACAGAATGACATAGATTGATTTCTTTTTTAAACTTCTTATTTGGAATGTGGATGATCTCATCATGGAATATGATAATTCAGTAATTTTTAGCCTATTTTAATCCAGCAATTGTTCTAGCCTATTTTTTTGAAACTAAATGGTTGCTATCTTGCACTGAAGTTAAGGAACTTTTAATCCAGTCAACTTGAATTCTGTCTTAGTTAGTAATTTAGTATCTCATAAGCATTGGCCAAAAATGACAACTGAATGCAATTTATTACAGTGATTTAAAATTTCTCCCCCAGTACGTTGCAGTCCTCATTCTCTCCCAAATTGAATTCATTCATTTTCTTTACAAACTTTGTGAAGCTATTGTCTCATTTGATCTTGCGTGTGCAGGGAATTTTTTTCCGTATGCTGATATGTATAAATGGATGTCATATGGAAATGGTAATCCTTGTATTTTCAGAGCCTCCTGCTTTTACTTTCACTGATTAATTAATTCTTTCTCTTGACTTCTATAACTTTTTTTCAATGTATGTTAGATGGAAAGCATCCTGGTTGTGATCAATCTTACTTTGGGAGGAGAGAATTTTCATTCACTTTGGATAATGATATATATTTGCGGTTTCAGTCGTTCAACAATGTAGCTGAACTCGAGAATTCCATTAAGGAAAAATGCCCTGTTAAAATTGACATTGGTCCTGTTTACAGTGTGGATGTAAGTATAATGTTTCCTGTGCATGGGGAGACTTATGTAGTTTCAATCTTAATTCAATATAATGTTTCTCTGTGCATATTTGTGATTTTCATACTTATATAGAATCAATATAATGCTAACACAGATTTGTCAATATTGCAGTATAATTAAATCTGCTGTTTCATCATTAAACTGTTTTATGATGTGCAGCCTTCAAAGAGACATGCTTATGCTCAGTCTGGTGATAATGTTTTTACTCCAGTGGAGAGAGAACTTATATTTGATATAGTAAGTACGGAGTAGTTGTTTTCTCTCCAGATTTTGTATTTTGAGCATTGTCAACTGACTTTACGTGTCATTTTCTTATAAATTAAATTTATATTTTCAGATCTGACACATATTACAGCTATTTTACAAGATTTGTTAAATTCTTGAATGAACTTAGTGATTTGAGTAAATTAGAATTATCTAGTTTAATGATTATTCAAATGGTCGAACAAGCTTCATGGTGTGGGAAAACTACAATTTTCTCTAAAGATTATTCAAATTATTAAACGGATCTTGTGATTTGAAGTAAAATATCATGTGGTTCGTTTGATAATTTACTCAAAACACATGATTCGCTTAATAATTTAGACAAATCAAGATATAAATATAATTTACTATATAAAATGGAGACCTATATGTATTGAGGTTTGATATGAAATGGGATGTTGGGCAAAGGCTAATGAAATAAAAATCCTTGGGTACAGATTTTGATTCCTTTTTTTTTTTGGTTGCACAGGATATATCAGATTATGATGATGTTAGGTTTTGCTGCTCTGGAGCCGATGTGTGCGCAAAATGCTGGCCTCTGATGACTGTAGCCATTAAAATTATTGATACTGCACTTCGAGGTATAAAATGGTCTCCAAGATAATGAAAAATTGTCTAAGGGTTAGTTTGAAGCTTACATTTATAGACCAAAAGAAACTACAAAAGCACAGTAAATGGTATTTAAGAAATTGGGACAAAAGGAGTAGGAAAAAGCATTAAACTAGAGTATCATAACATCAGATGTCTCAGAAATTTAAGGAAACACATTATTCTTGTTATATATAAGCATTTTCTTATTTGGTATCTGTAGCTGTACACAATATAACACAGATTATGCTTGCTATATAGAAGCATTATCTTAATCAAGTGGTTTTTGTAGCTGTACAAAATATAACACAAATGGAACACCAGTCGCTTGATTCCTCTTTTTTTTTTCTAGGACAGACAACTACTGAAAGCATGTGTATTGAAAATATTTAATTTTTTGAAAACTTCATGTCTCATTATATTTGATTTTTTGTGATTCCCAATTTGTTTAATATACATTCACTAAGATGTGCATCGTCTGCCTTTGATGGCGATGAACACTCCCAACATAACTTTTTCCTACTGCTTGCTGTCATTTGTCTTTGAGAAAAATAACATCTAATAATACTTCCTCTCCTCTTTTCTTGGTCCTTTTGTTCCCGTTAATCTATATAGATAACAAAATCTTCTGCCAAAAATAGTACTAACTAAACTTTGTCCATCAAAGGTTTTGTTAAAAATAGAAATATAACAAAACTTTTAGTTTACTAGTTCTTAAATTTGAAAAACCTTTACCCTTTCTAACCATTAACTTTTTGAAAATATTTAAGAAAAATACATTACAACACTTAAAAAAAACCATGTGTTCCTAAAGTTAGAATTATTGGGTTATTTTTGTCTGGTATATATAGATCATATGCATGAGTGTTGATGAGTGAAACCATCTCAATCGAGTTGGTTTCCTAAATCTCGTCAGATTTTACTTTGTTTATATTTGCATGTTCGGAGCATGATAACTTATATGCTGCTGCCCACAGATGACTTTGGATTCAACCACATTTTATGGGTTTACAGTGGTCGTCGTGGTGTCCATTGCTGGGTTTGTGATGGAAAAGCAAGAAGGTAATAATGATACACAAATTAAAGATTTTATTACAATTTCTTGAGACTAATGAATGCTGCACTATTATCATTCACAAGGTTGACAAACGAGCAAAGGGCTGCTGTTACTGAATATTTACACGTCCACAAGGTTTTCTTTGAATCAGTTTTCCCTGAACATGTTTTGTGCATTAGTTTACCTCTGACTTTCTTTTTTCTTTATTAATTTATTATGTCCTATTTTTCTTCAGGGAAATGAAAATAGCCTTAGAAAAGTTAGTCTAGTGGGTAATACGCTTCATCCTTTCTTAGGGTGAGCACATTATTTATATAATTGATTTCTCTCTTGTTCTTTAATTCACCATCATGTTCTTTTCATCCTATAGGAGATCATATTCTGACGTTTTGAAAGACTTCTTCGAAGAGCAGTTTATTTTGAGTCAAACTTTATTTTCTGATGAAGAGAAATATGCAAAGATACTGGAAATGATTCCAGATGAATGTAAGCCATTTCCTTGTATTAGTAATTACTTCTTCTATCTGGTGAAATAGTTTATATCATTCTTTCCTCACTTTCATAACTTTGGCAGCCATTACTTCTGAGCTTCGGGGGAAATGGCAGGATAAGAAGCGCTCACGTGAAGATATCAATGTTGTTCGATGGGGTCATCTGAAAAATCTAGTGCAGTCTGGGAAACAGAAGGTATACCTCCCTTTACAGATATTATATGAATGACTTGTATTGAGAATGGAAAGAAAAAATCATTGAGAATTTGCTCCTAGAAGTGAAAATTTTAAGGCTTAAGTGCAGATAAAATCACAAACTTTTCCCAAATTGCAATCTAATCTTAAATTTTGTATTTAGTGAACAAAACCTCAATAAATTTATTTTTTTTCAATTCGAGCCTACGGCAGATTCACTCCTGCTCAGAAATGACGATTAATTATTTGTTGTCAGGTAGGTGACATGTCATTTTCGGATAGGAGTGAATATGCCTGTTGGTTTGAATTGCAACAGATAAAAAAATTTAAACTGAGGTTTTGTTTGCCAAGATTCAAAGGTTTAGATTAGTTGCAATTGGTGAAAAGGTTATTATTTTATCTGCAATTAAGCCAAAATTTAATTATTGAACTTGACCTCCTTCTGAAACTATTTCCTTTCAGTGATATTAAGTGATCTAGGTCCTCATTTTTGTCTTATTATTATGCAATTTCTGTAGTTTATTTCCATCTAATTGCTGTTCCGATACTTAATTTTCTCGAGCTTTCCAGTTTCCGAGTTCTGCTGAAGGAAAACAAAATGTGAAAGTCAAAAGTTACAGATAATTTTACAAGATATTGTTCTCTGGATTTCAGGGGCAGGGTATTCGTAGGTGTGTTGAAGAGATTGTATTCACCTTTACCTACCCAAGATTGGATTTGGAGGTTTGCTATATTTTGCGTTTTCTCTATTGAAATATTCCTGCTCAAATTCATTCTGTCTCGATGAAGTATCTTGTTCTGCTCAGTATATAAGCATAGATTGGTACATGAAATGTTTTTTTGTTTCGTTTTGTTTTGTTTTGATCTTAGGTTTCCAAACACATGAACCACTTGCTGAAGGCGCCCTTCTGCATACACCCCAAAACAGGTATGATATTGAATAGCCTTTTATCTTCCATATGCATTTATTTTTGTTATAAGTTACATTCATGCCCCTCAACTGTTACCCCAGGTTACGTCCTTGATGTATTTTATTGCTGCAAATAAACCATTTTTTCTCTTAAAAATTAAATAAAAATGCACTTCTACTAATCCAAAATAAAGATACATTTTGTTATTTGTATACCACTACATTTGACGTTAGTTTTTTTATATTTTAATATAGTTTTTCTTATTTATTAATGAATGCACTTCTTGAATTTTTTGTATGTTTTTGATAGAAAAATATGAGATTTGTATTTATTATTAATGTATTTTTTCATGTTGGCATGATTTTTTTATAATATTTGTTTTCTTAAAAATTAGCTAGGGAATTTAACATACATTTATTTTTTGTTAATAGAGGAGTCTTTTTGTTCAATTTTGAAAAAGATAAAGGGTTTATTTGCACCAAAAAGTACTTTAAGGGTTTAGTTGAACCTGAAAAATTCTTTAAGAGCTTATTTGGACCTGAGGTAATAGTTCAGGGACCTAAATGTACTCTGTCTTGTTGAATTCCTGACTCTGCATGTCTTTACACAAGTTCGTTTTTCTTTTCAGGCCGTGTTTGTGTTCCCATTGATCCAAAGCACTGTGAAAAATTCGATCCTTGTGCTGTGCCAACTCTTTCTGGGGTGAGCAATTGAAATTTGAATCATAAATTAGGAATTTTGAGAGAATATAAGTTATCCATCTACCGGGCAATAATTTTGAGAAAAGATATACTCCCTCCGTCCAGTAATTACTTTCACACTTTCCTTTTTAAGACGTCCCACAATTACTTTCACACCCTTAAAATGGAAAACCCTGTATATACTCCACCCTCACAAAATCCTCAAATTTACACAAATGCCATTACTTTTTCTCCACACATACCCAAAAGTCAACTCAATTCTTTATTTTATACATAAAGGTTTACAAAATTACCCATCAAAATCTCCACTAAATTCACTTTTCTTATTTCGCGTGCCACTTCACATGTGAAGATAATCATGGGACGGAGGGAGTATAATTTTTGCTTTGTTGATTTGTATCTTCTGATTACTGCCACTTAAATAATACTCACAATGATAAGGCCCGTGAGGCTTTTTGAGCTTTATTGAGCTCATGTAGTTTACTATTTTATCCTTAATATAGAGATTTGATACAGGTATTTGAGTCGAGTCTTATGAAGCAATTTTAATTTTACAGCTAGTTTTAAAATAGTTATACAATTAATCGATTCAAATTGAGCTGGAGTTTGTTGAGTTTTGCTTGTGGTCGAAAATGAGCTAGATCGAGTTCAAGCTTTGAGTTTTTTAATCATCTCAAGCTTCAAACTAGCCAACGTATTGTCCATTATACCCTGTTCACTGGTACATGAATCTTTGATGGCTATTCCCACATTTCACCCTTGGATTAAAATGATTCAATCTTATATGGTTTCACTTTTCATCATAATGCAATGTTGTGTCAAGAATTTCATTCATGGCTCATGCAATTTTAATTTTTAATTCTGCAGCTTCTGGAAGAACTGAACATGGGAGCTTTGGGAAGTGGGGGTGAAGCAGGTATATTATTATTGATCTTTGATTTTGAGTTTGAAAATGTTGCAATTTTGTTGAAACTTTTTAATGGCAGAGTTGGAAAACACCTCACTTGGAGAATCAATCCGATATTTCAGATCTTTTTTGCACCCTCTGCTAAAATCCTGCAAGGTAATAAGCTGAAATCTCCTCTCTTTGAGTGAGAATATCTCATTGCTCTGGTTGTACAAAATGCTAAAAAAATTGAGTATCTACGATATCCTTTTTTTATTACATTAGAAACAACCAATTTAAAGAACAATTGTGGTGTTGTTGCACTTGCAGGAGGAGATTGAGAGTAGTTATGCTGCTAAACTTCAGCAGTCAAAAAACAGCCTTGGCTGGTAGTGGTAGGGATTTATTATTGCGTTAGTCTTGTGGGCATGTGCACTGAGTTGACCATTTGACTTTTTAACTTTTTTTTTTTTTATGTTGCACTTTTCAATTACTTACATTTTTTTGTAAAATGGTTCAATTGTTACACTGTATAATACTCTCTAGTCTCTTCGTTTCAGAATAACTTTCATATGTAGGTGGACACGTAAATTAAGAAAGTGTAATAATGAGTGGAGTTTTGAGGGGTAATTTGGTAAAATTTTATGTATAAAGTAAAGAATGAGTTGACTTTTGTGTATGTGCGGAGAAAAAGTAATGACATTTGTGTAAAATTAAAGATATTATGAGGGTGGAGTTTATAAAGGGTTTTCCATTTTAAGGGTGTGAAAGTTATTGTGGGACGTCTCGAAAAGGAAAGTGTGAAAGTTATTGTGGGACGGAGGGATTAATATTTTTATTTATAGTGACTTACATATTTTAGTAATATTGTGTTCATTTTTTAATTATATTAACTTACACTTTTTAATAATATAGTGATGCATTTTTTTTAGTTATATTGACTTACACTTTTTAGTAATATAGTGATGCATTTTTTAGTTATATTGACTTACACTTTTTATTAATATTGTGTTACAATTTTTTTAGTTATATTAAGTTACACTTTTTATTAATATGGTGATTGTTATGAATAATATTTATATTATATGAATGTCCATTTATTTTCTTCATAATATTCACCATGTGCCCTTTGATATTCATAGATTGTTCATGTATTTACATTAATAGTGGACCTTTCATTTCATCTTCTCAAGCTTGTATTGAGACTTATAAATAGGGGTGCAAATGTTGTAGTAAACACTTGAAGGTGGAATAAAATATTTCTATGTTATCTCTATATCTTGTTTACTTATTTCACATATGGAGTTATACTTTTAAGGTGTTTTACAACACGTTATCAGCACGAAGCTCGTAAAATATTTATACCGGCGAAATTCAGATAATGATACATTCCAGGTATTGTACGGAGGTATGTATTGAAATGTTTAGAATATATTATCTTACAATATTTATTTGTCATCTCTTATTTCATTACTATTTTGATGATTATGTTATTTTATAATTAATCAATATGTTGTTTATTGGATAGTTTCCAACATGTCAAACTTGACAAAATTTAAATTTGTAGCTCTTGATATTATTGGAAAAAAATTATAATGAATTCTTGATGTTGAAATTCATTTGGATGCCATGGGTCTTTGGGATTCCATAAAAGTGGCAAATCAAGCATATAATAAAAAATATGACCAAAGGCCCGAAGCCATGATTTTCCTTTGCCACTATCTTGATGAAGGATTGAAAGTTGAATACCTCACAGTGAAAGATCCACTTTAATTGTGGATAAATCTTAAAGAAATATATGATTATAAATTCGTGAGTGAGTACAATTCAATTATGTTCATAATCACTTTTCAATTGAAATTATGTGGAGAAAATATTAGTGATGATGGTATGCTTGAAAAGTCATTCTCCACATTTCATGATTCTAATGTGATATATTTTGCAACAACAATATCGTGAGAAGGGTTTTACTAAATATTCCGAACTAATTTCATATTTCTTGGTGGATGATAAAATTAATGATTTTTTGATGAAAAATTAGGCCTCGAACGAGGACGTGGTTTTGACCGAGACATATTACAAAATTATTATATATAATACTCATCTGAATTTTAAAGGTCTACAAAAAGGAAAGTAAATTTTTGAACATTAAATAAAAAGAGAAAATAGTTGAAACAAATTATGTGAATAGTGAATTCGATAATGAAATGATTGACATAACACAATTTGATGTTGTTGATGATCTTACCCACTCTAAAGGTGGTAATTAGAGTGTTATAATACTCAATCACAATTTTTTTCGATAATCTATTATTAATGTTTATTTTCTTATATTATGCAATATCTTAATATTTCTCTTCTTTATAATATAAATGGCCATTGCATTTTCATAAAATAAAAATTAATTAGATTGTAAATATATTACTTTTATATATTTTATTAATAAAAGAAATGAAAAATGGTATGACAACATCAACATTTAAGGAAGAAGATGAAGATCTATGTCTCGTGGATAGTGTTACTGCGCACACTATATTCAACAAGACGAAATTATTCTCACATTTAAAATGGAGAGAAGCTAATGTAAATACAATATCTGGTTATACAAAAATAATTGAAGGCTTTGGAAGAGCCAATATTCTATTATCCGGAGTGACAAAATTCATTATCAATGATGCCTTATCCTCTGAAAAGTCTCAAAGAAATTTATTGAGTTTTAAAGATATTTGTTTGAATGGATATCATCTTGAGACTACGAATGAAGGCAATATTGAGTACCTTAATATTACTACAATTGTTGCGGAAAAGAAATGTATGTTGGAAAAGTTACCCGCTTTGTCCTCGGATTTGTATTGCACGAGAATAAGAACAATTGAAATTTATGTCGTAGTAAATCAAAAGGTTACTACCGAAATTAATGTTTGGCATGACCGGTTGGACCATCCCGGTTCCATAATAATGCGAAAAATTGTAAAAAATTCATGTGGGCATCCATTGAAAAATCAAAAAATGCTACAACCCAATGAATTTTCATGTGCTGCTTGTTCACAAGGAAAATTAATTATAAAGCCATCACCAGCTAAATTTGAGCATGAAAATTTTATGTTCTTATAACGAATTCAAGGGGATATATGCGGACACATACATCCGCTGAGTGGGCCATTTAGATATTTTATGATTTTGATTGATGCATCGACTAAGTGGTCACATGTATGCTTATTTTAGCTTGGGATCATGTTATATTGCCTACGACAGCACTTGTGCGCATCATGCCAACAAGTTATCATAGCATTTCCCCCGTACAAATGGTTTAAGGTCAGGAACCAAATATATCCAATCTAAGAACTTTTGGATGTGTTGTATATGTACCGATTGCTCCACCACAACGCACAAAGATGGGTCCCCAAAGGAGAATGGGGGTATATGTTGGGTATGAATCTCCGTCTATTATTAAATACTTAGAACCATTGACCGGAGATCTATTCACGAAAATGTTTGGTAATTGTCATTTTGATGAAGACAACTTTCCCAACATTGGGGGAAAAAGTAAGCAGCTGGAAAGGAATATTTATTGAAATAAATTATCATTGAATTGCATGGATCCTCGTACAAAGTAGTGTGAACTTGAAATTGAAAAGATAATTCATTTGCAAAAGATTGTGAATCAACTGCCAGACGCATTTACTGACCTTAAAAAAATTACAAAATCTTATATTTTAGCTGCTAATGCTCCTAATAGAATTGATGTCCTTTAAGGACCATCTTCCATGGCAAATGAGTCTACGGTACGCCTGAAGCGTGGTAGACCTCTTGGTTCCAAAGATAAAAATTCTCGAAAAATAAAAGGAGCAAACATTAAGGATGGTCATAATGTGAACAATCCTGTTGAAAAATCTAACATACTACTTAAAGTCCGAGAAAATGATATTTCAGGAGCCCAAAAATGATGAAATATCGACAAATTATGTTAGAACAGGAGAAAGATGGAACCAAAATGAAATCGACGTCGACAATATCTTTGCATATAATGTAGTGCTTAATATAATGGAAGATGATGAGGATCCTGAACCTACATCTATTGATGAATGTAGAAAACGAGATGATTGGCCAATGTGGAAAGACGCAATAAATGCAGAATTTCAACCTCTTATTAAATGAAAAGTTCCGGACTTTTTGTCCGTACACCTAACATCGTTATTTAGTAAGTCTGGCAGTGCAACAAAAACTTGAAATGCGTCTATTAGATGTCGTTGCAGCATATTTATACGACTCATTAGAGAAAAATATTTATATGGCAATCCCCGAGGGATTAAAGGTACCGATAATGAAAAACGAGAATTCTCAAAACATGTATTCAGTCAAGTTGAGCAAAACCTTATATGGATTAAAGCAATTTGGTCGCATGTGGTGCAATTGTTTGATTCATTCTTGATTAAGGAGGGGTATAACAATGATCATAAATACCCTATGTTTTTATTAAAAGATCTGGATGTGAATATGTGATTATTGTTGTATATGTTGATAATTTGAATATCATTAGGACACCTACATAGTCATCAAAGGCCGTGGCTTCCCTTAAGAGGAAATTTGAAATGAATGATTTTTGTAAAACAAAATTTTGTTTGGTTTTTAAATTTTATACTTTGATAATGAGATTTTTGTGCATCAATCCACTTATGTTATGAAAGTGTTGAAACGATTTTATATGGATTAAACACATCCCTTAAGCACACCTATGGTTGTGCGTTCACTAAATATAGCGAAAGATCCATTTCGACCTCGCGAAGAAAATGAAGAACTGTTTAGTCAAGAAGTACCATATTTGAGTGCAATATGTGCACCAATGTATCTTGCTAGCAACATTAGGCCTAATATATCATTTGTTATTAATTTATTAGAAATATATAATTCTTCTCCAACTCGTAGGCATTGAAATGAGGTTAAACATATTTTTCGATACCTTAGAGGGATAATGAATATGGATTTATATTTTTTAATCTCATCAGAACCTTGTTTAGTTGGTTATGCAGATGCAGTTTACTTATAAGATCCGCACAAAGCCCGATTGCAAAAAAAGTTATTTGTTCACATATGGAGGTACAACTATTTCATGGCGTTATATTAAACAAACTTTAGTTGCTACTTCATCTAACCATGCAGAGATCCTAGCAATTCACGAGGCAAGTCGTGAATGTGTTTGGTTGCATACCGTCACACAACACATTTGTGGACAATGTGGATTAAACTCAGTGAAAAATAATTCAATGTACTATGATATATGAAGACAATGTTGCATGTGTTGCCCAACTAACGGAAGGATTTATGAAAGGTGATAGGATAAAATATATTGATCCTAAATTCTCCTTTACCCACGATCTTCAGCAAAAGGATGAACAAATGCGTTCATGTGATAACTTGACTGATTTATTTACCAAGTATTTACCTACTTCAACGTTTGAGAAATTGAGATACAAAATTGGAATGCGACGTCTTAAGGATGTGAAGTGATGTAATCATCAGGGGGAGTTAACACACGTTTCTTCTCATTTTTACCTAGTAAGGTTTAATAAGGTGTGATCGTATCTAATGGACATTCAAGGGGGAGTGTTATGAATAATATTTATATTATATGAATGTCCATTTATTTTCTTCATAATATTCACCATGTGCCCTTTGATATTCATAGATTGTTCATGTATTTACATTAATAGTGGACCTTTCATTTCATCTTCTCAAGCTTGTATTGAGACTTATAAATAGGGGTGCAAATGTTGTAGTAAACACTTGAAGGTGGAATAAAATATTTCTATGTTATCTCTATATCTTGTTTACTTATTTCACATATGGAGTTATACTTTTAAGGTGTTTTACAACAGTGATACATTTTTTATTTTTAAGCAACTGCCAACCTTATTCCCTCCCCAAAACTAGATAACAGTTGGAAAAAAATAATACGGAGTAATAAACAACCGAAAAAAAAGAAAAGAAAATTACAACGAAAAAAATTTAAAATAAATTTAAAATAGCCGAAAATAAAGGAATCATCTTAGTTCATGCATGTCCGTCTAAATTATGTCAGTTTCTATGTTTTTTTTGATTATGTCAGTTTCTATGTTTTTTTTGTTTCCCTAGATTTTCATATGTTACTCCTGCTAGCTATCTTCACATAGTCAAAAAATCCTAAAAATTAAGAAATCTTCTACATTTTTCTTTTTATTCATCTTTAATATATATAATTGTAGTATTGTTTGCTTTCGCACCGCCGTCTCCACAGTAAGTGAAAGGGTATTGTTTTTCTCTGTCAATGATGAACAAAAACTTCATATATATAATTGTAGTATTGTTGGCTTTCGCACCACTGTCTCCACAGTAAGTGAAAGGGTATTGTTCTTCTCTGTCAATGATGAACAAAAACTTCATATATATAATTGTAGTATTGTTGGCTTTCGCACCGCTGTCTCCACAGTAAGTGAAAGGGTATTGTTTTTCTCTGTCAATGATGAACAAAAACTTCATATATATAATTGTAGTATTGTTGGCTTTCGCACCGCTGTCTCCACAGTAAGTGAAAGGGTATTGTTTTTCTATGTCAATGATGAACAAAAACTTCATATATATAATTGTAGTATTGTTGACTTTCGCACCGCTGTCTCCGCAGTAAGTGAAAGAGTATTGTTCTTCTCTGTCAATGATGAACAAAAACTTCATATATATAATTGTAGTTATGTTGGCTTTCGCACCGCTGTCTCTACAGTAAGTGAAAGGGTATTGTTCTTCTCTGTCGATGATGAACAAAAACTTCATATATATAATTGTAGTATTGTTGGTTTTCGCACCGCTGTCTCCACATTAAGTGAAAGGGTATTGTTCTTCTCTGTAGATGATGAACAAAAAAATACGTCTCCACGGTGAGTGAAAGGTGAGTGAAAGGGTATTGTTCTTCTCTCCACAGTGAGTAAAAGGGTATTGTTCTTCTCTGTCAACAAAAATATTGCGTCGATATATCCAATTTTTGTGATAAGGAATAATAAAATATTAAAAGTGCAGTTGGGTGTATATAAGAGTAATATTCGACTCGTCTCAATGTTATACTGTATCCAAGAACAAATTTAGTAGTAGTATATTATATTGAATGAATTCATTGTGGGTATGCTGAAAATCCCATGGCTTGAATTTAAGAAAATACAGAAATAAGGTGACAAAATTAGTAGTGAGTAACAAGAACATTAAGAGATATGGAGTATTAAGATTCTTTGAGTCCTTTAAGATTATGCTTTCCCTAAGAAAGCTAGAGGCGTGATTTCTGTATCTCTCTGTTTCTCCGCCTCCCTCTATCTTCACTCTGAATTTCTAAAAATATTAGGGTTGTTTTTGCACCCCATTTGTCAAATTCTTCTTGTGAGTTTGCAATTAGAAGAGTATGGATTTTTGGGATTGATAGATAACATTTAGCTCAAAAGAGGATGGGAATTGGGTAAGATGCTTGAGCTTTATGATTGTATTAGTTTTCTTACAAACGGCAATTGATTAAATTTGCAAGTGCTTTAAATACTTGTGAATTTGTAATGTGTGTTGAGTTGAGTTAAATGCTCACTTGAAAGATTGGGTATATTTACATGTAATACTATTATAATTTAATGTAATACTTTTAAGAGTAATTGCATAAATAATATTGTCCAGAGTAATTGTGTAATACTGTCAAAGAATAACTGTGTAATATTGTCAAGTGTAATTGTGTAATATTATTTCAAAAAAAAATTATTACATTGTTAAGCGTGATTTCGTAGTACTGTCAAGTATAATTGTGTAATACTGTCTCGTGTTATGTCGTAATATCAATTTGCAACTTGTCGACTGAAACCTATACAATTTTTTTGTCCGATTTCAATTTGTACTATATGAAATTATGAGAATGAACTATTATTGCAGCCAAAAATATAGTTTAGGTTGCAAATCTATAAAAGAGTCAAAGTATAGGTTGCAACTTGCAATCCCATTACCATACCTATTGAGGAATTTTGAAGTAAACATTTTCTTTTTTCATATTCTCTAACTTTTTTTTTTCTACATCTCTCTATCTTTACAAGTCCTAACAAATTTTATATTATGTTTTTCTTAAATGGCAAAAAGAAAACTTATGGGATAAAGAAGGGAGTAACCAACTTATTTTTCAACCCCACTCATCCCTTATAAACTCATAAATCCTAATTATATCTCATTTTCTTCACAACATACTCCTCTCTCCCAACCTTCTCCATCTCCAAGTAATCGTTGTTGTGTCCCCGTTGTCGTCGTGCCATCGCGCCCAACCCCATCACCGTCACGCTGTCCCCAACCATCGCGACCCCTCACGTTTCTTCGCGCACCATTCGTGTCAACTCAGCCCCGTCACGGGTAAAAATAATGAAACAATCTTGATTTGCTTTTTCTTTTGAATTTATTTATTTATTTTTTAAAATTGCTTTGAGTTTATTAGAAAAAATGAGTTAGTGTTTTTAGTATTTTCTTTGTGAAGAATGATTAGGGGTGAAGATGTTCAAAATTTTCGATCTTTTTACATTTTTTCGAAGGGTTGGTCTGCTATGCACTCGAGTGCATGTTATGCACCCTAATCCATGTTGCACTTTTAGTTTACTGACTTACACTTTTTTGTAAATGGTGTTGCACTTTTCAATTATTAAACTGTATAATAATATTTTTAGTAATAATTGAAAAGTGCAACACCATTTACCAAAAAGTGTAAGTCAGTGAAACTGAAAAGTGCAACATGACTAGGGTGCATAACATGCACTCGAGTGCATACTAGACTTTACCTTTTTCGAAAACAAAAAAAAAATTGATCGAGGAATTTTGAAAAAACAATTCCGAATTTGTATCATGTCTATATTTTTTTCCGAGATTTGTGTATAATATCAAGTGTTTTTTCCGAAATTATTTATTTTCTAAAAATATGGTTTAGTCGACCGTGACTCAACAAAGATTTAGGGTGTGTTTGGAAACAATAGTGATTAATTCAAAGTGATTAAAATTGATTTTTAAAATAAATTTGAAAGTGGATAGTGTTTTAAAATTAAGCACTTTTAATCAATTTTGTATATGTTGTGATGTTTGTAAAACAAATACTCCCTTCGTCCACCAAAAGTGTGCTCATTTCTTTTTTTGGGTCTACAAAAAACGTGCTTATTCTATTTAAATGGTTAACTTTTGAATATTTTTTATACTTTACTAACAAGATTGAGTATCTACCAAATATATTTTTTACTCATTATATTAAATATATTCTTTATAATTAAAATATGATTTTTTTAAAAACATATATTAAAAAAAGTGAGCACACTTTTGGTGGACAAAGGGAGTAGCTTCTTTATAATTTTACAAAAATACCCTTATTACATTTGAATAAGTAATGGGTAAACAAAAAATATTATTTAAATTGTGAGGACAAAAATGTAAAATTGGTTACTACAATGATGAGAAACACATAGAAGCTATTAAAAGTAGGTGGATGGGTGCTTCACCAAAATCACTTTAAACTACTTAATTTAATCACTTAGTGAGTGTTTGCAAGCACTACTATGTGCTTAAAAACACTTCTTTTTTAAATACAATCACTTGTGAAAGTGTTTGCAAACACAAATAAGTGATTAATTTAATCACTTAAAAGCAGTTTTGGTGAAGCACCATTTCCCATGCTTCTAACAGCTTCTAAGTGCTTCTAATCATTACACTAACTAATTTTACAATTTTGTCCTCACAATTTAAATAATATTTTATTCTTACCTATTATTTATTTAAATATAATAAGGGTGTTTTTTGTAAAATTATAAAAAAGTGATTTATTTGACATACACCACAACATATAAAAAATTGATTAGAAGTGTTTAATTTTAAAACACTACCTACTTTCAATTTTACTATAAAAATCAATTTTAATCACTTTGAATCAATCACTATTACTTGCAAACACACCCAAACACTCCAAAAGTGATTATATTTTAAAAAAGAAGTGTTTTTAAGCACATACTAGTGCTTGCAAACACCCACTTAGTAGTTGATTCAAAGTGATTAAAGTTGATTTTTATAGTAAAATTGAAAGTAGATAGTGTTTTAAAAATAAGCACTTCTAATCAATTTTTTAAATGTTGTGGTGTATGACATACAAATCACTTTTTTATAATTTTACAAAAAACACCCTTATTACATTTGAATAAATAATGGGTAAAAATAAAATATTATTTAAATTGTGAGGGAAAAATTGTAAAATTAGTGAGTGTAATGATTAGTAGCACATAGGAATTGTTAGAAGCATGGGGAGGGGTGCTTGACCAAAAGTGCTTTTAAGTAATTAATTTAATCACTTACTTGTGTTTACAAACACTTCAAAAGTGATTCCATTTAAAAAAGAAGTGCTTTTAAGCACATAATTTTGTTTGCAAACACCCACTTAATGAGATTTAATTAATGAAAGGGGGTAATATTGACTTTTTACATATATATATTTTTAAAGGGGCATTTACTGTAATACTCCAATAATATTGAAATTGAAAGCTGATGAACTTTCTACGCGGCAACACACTCCCTATCTTCTCCCCCAACAACTAGCTAGCGTTTCAAGTTTCAACTTCCAACAATCCAATTCTGAATCATTATATATAGATACAACCAATCGACCTAAGTAGCAGGGTCGGCGTCTGCGCCTCCGGCCTCCGTGAACGCCTCCTCACAATCATGGCGGCACAGCTGCATAACCCAAGTTCAATGTTGTTTTTCTGAGTTAGAGATCGGCAGCAACGCTGGTAGCATTTCTTCTCAGAATTTTTTCTCCTTATGTTATTCTCTATTTATGTGATGTCCAATCATGTATTGGTAATGGTTTTATATTGAAGGTCACTGCAGATTTCTATCCATTTGGGGATATTTAATTTGGTTAATGTTAATGCATTTTCAAGGCTTGTCTAGATTTTGATTAGGTTTTCTAAGAATGTGCTCAACCTAGGGGCTAGGGCTACCTCCTTCATTAAATTTTGAGTGCAATACTTTGATTTGACATCTACAATTCATTAGTTTTTTATAGTTGGCTTAAAATGCATCTGTAAGTTACCTATCTAAAGGCATATATTCAAGTTGTGTGTTCCGTGATGCTAAAAGTTTTAAGATGCTAATTCTGAAGATGGAGGTGCCTTGTAGCTGTTTCTAATCTGGTTTTCCTTTATTATTTAAATTGTAATTAGTAGGATTCATGAATATCATTCTGATCTGATCTGCTCTGCTTTCCTTTTTTTCTTTTGGTATTCCTCATTCTATTTTTGCATTATCAGAATGCAGAAAATGGCTTTAATTGTTTCTAACGCTTCAATACATTCTACATATATCTAATCTTCAATAGCTCTAGCTTGACTGGGTAATCTGCTTGCTAAATCATTTCCTTATCCTGTATCAAGTCAAATTGCTATTGGTTTGAACAACTCCGAGATTCACGTATGGGATTCTTCTGTTAATAGATGGCTGACAACTTTGAAAGGAGTGCATCGATCGCGTGTTGGTGTTATGGATTGGAAGAACAATAACATTTTGACTACTGGGGGGCTGGATTGGATGGTCAGATTACTTACAAAGACATAAGAGTGAGGGATACGGCCCGCATCATTGATAAGTACGAGATCTGTGGGCTTAAATGGTCAGCATCCGGGCTGCAGTTGGCTAGTGGTGGAAATGATAATCTTGTCCATATATGGGATGCAAGAAGATTCATGAATGCGTTGCCTCATAGGCTTGAGGAGCATACGACTGCTGTTAAAACACTTTCATGGTGTCCTTTCCAGGCTAACTTACTGGCCCCTGGAGGAGGTTCTGCAGACTGTTGCATAAAGTTCTGGAACACACACACTGGTGCATGTTTAAATTCAATAGACACTGGCTCACAGGTGTGTTCTCTTTTGTGGAACAAGAACGAACGGGAACTGCTTAGTTCTCATGGTTATATAGACAATCAACTCATTCTTTGGAAATACCCTTCAATGGTGAAGATAGCGGAGCTGAACGGGCACACATCTAGTGTTCTTTATATGGCTGAGAGTCCGGATGGATGCACAGTTGCATCTGCTGCTGCGGAGGCAGATGAAAGTCTTCGATTTTGGAATGTTTTTGGGATCCCAAAGTTGCTGCATCAAAGACAAGTTCAGAACCATTTGCTCACTTCAACTGCATTAGGTGATTGATCCCACAATTTGAGAAATGTAACAAATCCCACTGTTTAAGTAATGGACAATGTATTTACTCCATTTATTAAACAGTGAGACTTGTTACATTACTTGATTATTGGATTTTTTCTTTTCTTCCCCTGTTCTTTTCCTTGTGGAGTATTCAGTGTGAGGAAATATGCTGGCAGAATATTGATCAAAAGGAGAAAAGTAGGTGTGATAAAATAACTAACCAAATGATTGGCTGTTTTGTTGTTCTGAATGATTTGAAAAGATTCAGAACATTCTTGATGCTTACTTTTGTTGAGGATTCCTAGTAATCATAAGGATCCAATTGGATAATTTTCCTCCCTTTGAATCTTTTTCTTTTGAAGCAAAAATGTTAGTTTTTGGTTACTGCAATAAACTAAGATTTCCATTGCTTGATAAATACCAAATCTCTGTATTAGCAAGAGACAAAAAGTTTTCTCGTTTTTTTCTATCTTTTTATTTGTTCATCAGGTATGATAAGCATTACAAAAGTGTTGAAAGAATCAATAGCAGTCTGATAGAAACTGAGTGCTGTCTTTAAGTGAGTTTTTGTAGTTTAGATAAAGGGTTAAATGCCTTTTGTCACAGGACTTGAATGATGTTTTCTTATTATATTTGGACAAATTTAGTTATGATATCATCCAATGGGCAATGGCTAATCGACATTCGTCCATCTTTTGAGGTCTTTTACAGTGAGAGAACCCGTGTGTTGTTGACAAGTGGAGCATATGTTCATCTAAACCACTTAGATGCATCTAAGCACACCCGAAATCTTTCTCCTGCAAGTCGGGCTATATTGCTATCAGGGCCTGCAGGTATTGTCAGTGAGAGTTGAATTTGTTCGGTCAGAGAAGAAAGAAGCTCAGAAAATGAGTGAAGACATGTTAATCGATGGAGTGAAAAAGCCAAACCATCAAATTCCTGATGGATTCAACGCTAATTACCTCAAGATTTATTATGGTATTTTTTCCAATGGAATTAATTATGTTAACCTCCAAGCTTAAAAACTTGGAGGTTTGTTCTTCTATGCTTTCAGTTGCTGCAGCTTAGTTAAAATTTAATGTTCTTCGCTATTGCCCCTGCATGCTGAGAAGCTGAAAAATTATTACTTTTCTTGCTCATTGTTGTTATATATATACAGAATGACATAGATTGGTTTCTTTTTGAAAGTTCTGTTTCTGCTCTTATTTGGAATGTGGATGATCTCATCATGGTATATGATATTCAGTTTGTCTAGCTACATTTTCAGTATTTTTTAGCCCATTTTTATGAAAATATAAATTTGCTAATCCCACCATCAACCATGTTTAATCAAGGGTGATGACATGATTCTTCTATGGGAGCAGACTCAAAATATGTTTCATGATGCATTCTTCACATTGACGATTTGGATCCACAAAAACTAAATGGTTTCTATCTTGCACTGAAGTTAAGGAACTTTTATCCAGTCAACTTGAATTCTGTCTTAGTTAGTATCTCATAAGCATTGGCCAAAAATGACAACTGAATGCAATTTATGATTTAAAATTTCTCCCCCAGTACGTTGCAGTCCTCATTCTCTCCCTAATTGAATTGATTGATTTTCTTTACAAACTTTGTGAAGCTATTGTCTCATTTGATCTTGCGTGTGCAGCAATTTTTTTTTCCGTATGCTGATATGTATAAATGGATGTCATATGGAAATGGTAATCCTTGTATTTTCAGAGCCTCCTGCTTTTACTATCACTGATTAATTAATTCTTTCTCTTGACTTCTATAACTTTTTTTTAATATATGTTAGATGGAAAGCATCCTGGTTGTGATCAATCTTACTTTGGGAGGAGAGAATTTTCATTCACTTTGGATAATGATATATATTTGCGGTTTCAGTCGTTCAACAATGTAGCTGAACTCGAGAATTCCATTAAGGAAAAATGCCCTGTTAAAATTGACATTGGTCCTGTTTACAGTGTGGATGTAAGTATAATGTTTCCTGTTCATTGGGAGACTAATGTAGTTTCAATCTTAATTCAATATAATGTTTCTCTGTGCATATTTGTGATTTTCATACTTATATAGAATACGTTGAATCAAACATTTGAACCACTATTCATACGTTAACACAGATTTGTCAATATTGCAGTATAAATCTGGTGTTTCATCATTAAACTGTTTTATGATGTGCAGCCTTCAAAGAGACATGCTTATGCTTTTATTTGATATAGTAAGTAGTTGTTTTCTCTCCAGATTTTGTATTTTGAGCATTGTCAACTGACTTACGTGTCATTATTTTATAAATTAAATTTATATTTTCAGATCTGACACATATTACAACTATTTTACAAGATTTGTTAAAATTCTCGAATGAACTTCGTGATTTGAGTAAATTAGAATTATCTAGTTTAATGATTATTCAAATGATCGAACAAGCTTCATGGTGTGGGAAAACTACAATTTTCTCTAAAGATTATTCATATTATTAAACGGATCTTGTGATTTGAAGTAAAATATCATGTGGTTCGTTTGATAATTTACTCAAAACACATGATTCACTTAATAATTTAGACAAATCAAGAGATAAATATAATTTATATAAAATGGAGACCTATATATATTGAGACACTTAAAAAAATTAAGGTTTGATATGAAATGGAATGTTGGGCAAATGCTAATGAAATAAAAATCTTTGGATACTGATTTTGATTCCTATTTTTTGGTTGCACAGGATATACCAGATTATGATGATGTTAGGTTATGCTGCTCTGGAGCCGATGTTTGTGCAAAATGCTGGCCTCTGATGACTGTAGCCATTAGAATTATCGATACTGCTCTACGAGGTACAAAATGATAATGAAATATTGTCTAAGGGTTAGTTTGAAGCTTACATTTATAGACCAAAAGAAAGTACAAAAGCACAGTAAATGGTATTTGAGAAATTAGGACAAAAGGAGTAGGAAAAATCATTAAACTAGAGTATCATATCATCAGATGTCTCAGGACTTTAAGGAAACACATTATTCTTGTTATATATAAGCATTTTCTTATTTGGTAGCTGTAGCTCAGCTGTACACAATATAACACAGATTATGCTTGCTATATAGAAGCATTATCTTAATCAAGTGGTTTTTGTAGCTGTACAAAATATAACACAAATGGAACACCAGTAGCTTGATTCCTCTTTCTTTTTTTTTTCCTAGGAGAGACAACTACTGAAAGCATGTGTATTGAAAATATTTCATTGTTGAAAACTTCATGTCTCATTAAATTTGATTTTTTGTGATTCCCAATTTGTTTATTATATACATTCACTAAGATGTGCAAATGGTTCTGAACTTGTCTTTGATTCCCAATTTGTTACATTACTCAAACAGTGGGATCAATCACCTAATGCGGTTAAAGTGAGCAAATGGTTCTGAACTTGTCTTTGATGCAGCAATTTTGGGATCCCCCAAGACATTCCAAAATCGAAGACTTTCATCCTCCCCCGCAGCAGCAGATGCAACTGTGCATCCATCAGGACTCTCAGCCATATAAAGAACACTAGATGTGTGCCCGTTCAGCTCCGCTATCTTCACCATTGAAGGGTACTTCCAAAGAATGAGCTGATTGTCTATATAACCATGAGAACTAAGCAGTTCCCATTCGTTCTTGTTCCACAAAAGAGAACACACCTGTGAGCCAGTGTCTACTGAATTTAAACATGCACCAGTGTGTGTGTTCCAGAACTTTATGCAACAGTCTGCAGAACCTCCTCCAGAGACCAGTAAGTTAGCCTGGAAAGGACACCATGAAAGTGCTTTAACAGCAGCCGTATGCTCCTCAAGCCTATGAAGCGACACATTCATGAACCTTCTTGTATCCCATATATGGACAAGATTATCACTTCCACCACTAGCTAACTGCAGCCCGGATGCTGACCATTTAAGCCTGTAAACTTCTTGATGGTGTCCCTCGTACTTATCAACGATGCGGGCCCTATCCCTCACTCTTACGTCGTTAATAATCTGACCATTCAGTCCTCCAGTAGTCAAAATGTTACTGTTCTTCCAATCCATAACACCAACACGCAATCAAATGCACCCCTTTCAAAGTTGTCAGCCAGACGTCTATTAACAGAAGAATCCCATACGTGAACCTCGGAGTTGCACTTGCAGGAGGAGACTGAGAGTAGTTATGCTGCTAAAGTTGAGCAGTCAAAAAACAGCCTTGGCCGGTAGTGATAGGGATTTATTATTTACAGTATATTCGTCTCGACTGTCAATGTTATAGCATGTATCCAAGAACAAATTTAGTAGTAGAATGACAATTTTATCTCAAGAGTTGATCAAATTTGAAAGCATCATCCAATTGATATCTTGAGTTCAAAATTCATCACGGTAAAGTCATTTTCAATCACTAAATTTGCCTGGAAACAAATTTAATTTTCTAAATTAATAAACTTCTCCCAGAGAAGTTCGATCAATGCCTCATCTAAGTGTGAAATGAGCCTTTGCATCTTTGAACTTAATTTTGGAATCTAGAAGTGTTCATTATTCCTCATTTCTGTCTCTGGAGTTGTCATTTATCTTGCTTTTACAATTAGGACTCCAAGATCTCATTCATCCTCGACTATCTTATTATGCATTGTAGGTCATCAACGAGGTAAATAAATGCAAAAAGTCTTTGGGGGTGGGGGTAGACTTCTTACAAAATATTGTGATACTCTTGCAAGTTAACCACAAATAATCTAGTAGAGTTCAAGATGTATAGCCTAGTTTTATAACAATCCTAAACTTAATTGATTAGTTGAATGACTATTAAGTAGAGTTAGTGCAGAAATGCAAAAGACCCTTTAGATTAATACTCGTTGTGCTTGAGAAAATCTTATATCTAATTTGAAATACTAATACAATTTAAGTGTTTATGTTGGCTGACTCAAACCTTTGTACTATAATTTAATGAAATTATGAAGTGCAGACAATTAACATTATAAAACAGTTTTACAGTTAGTCATCAAGAAGAAAGTTATATCAGCCAAATGCAAGCCATTTTTGCAATAGCATGTTATTTCTTCAAGATACTAACCAAAGAACATCTTAATGATGTAGTTGAAGCAATAAATTGCATCAAAAAACACGAATATAAAAGAAACAAGAGCTAAAAACAATGTCATTCTTGAGGATTACATCATACTAATAGATTCTACAGCAACAAACTTGAACGTAGAGGGAATCAGCAGCATTAATAGTTTATACAACTCATGGAAATAACTTATAAAAAAGAACCAAGACAGCAAATAGCATGACTAATGTCGAGAAGCAACAATTTGCAAAATCCCAACAACAAAGGCAATTGTATTTCAAATGAATTTTGATTCTTCACTCAATCTGTTATTTTGCTTCACTTGATATATACTACATCATACAAGAAAACTGAAGTTTTCTTCCAAAAAACTCAGACCTTAACATTCTTTTGGATTTGGAGCTCACTCCGTTCCTAGCTGCTTTCTTCATGTCTGCAAAAACAACACATATACACCGAAAAATTACAAGTTAGCGAAAATATTAATGATATCATCAGCATAAAACAAAAAAGGGCATAAGTGAAAACTCCTGATGACCGCTTTCTCTCATCTGATGCATTCCATATTTGTAGCCTCTGCAAATAGAAAACCCAGTTTCAACCAATGAATAATTCATCAATACCTTACACATGCTAGCTAAGCACCCGTGATGTGTCAGCATCACCGTACAACTCTACAATCTTAAACATAGAAGGGTATTTTCAAGGTGAGCAGATTTTCAACATAGTCATTTCCGCTCAAAAAGTTCCCTTTAACGTGCACTCCACAACAATGAATAAACTTATGAACCAATATAATTACGGAGTTCAAGTAAGTCCGTATTACAAAAATTTATGCATGTACCCGGCCAGCAGAGGCAAGGAGGTTACTTTGAAATAGCATTAACTGCAATGGTCGTTTAAACGATGAAGTCATTGATTGGATGACTTTGAGGAAACACATCATATGTGTAATAGATTATCATTGCCTCCCCTAGCTAATTTTCAACCAGATGAACACCATTTCAAACGGATCCCCTAAATTCACTTATAACAATGTGGTACATTCCTCGCAATGTCAAGAGGTGCCCCGTTTGAAATGGTGTTCATCTAGCCAAAAATTAGCAAGTGGAGTACTCCTCAAAGTCTTCCAACCAATGGCTTCATTGATGTTATTTGATGGTGTCCTTTTCAGAGTTATCTCCTTGTCTTTACTGCGAGGGCGCATGCATAAAGTTTTGTAATACGGACAATGGAACTTGCTTGAACTTAGTTTATACATGTTCAGAAGTTTATTCATTGTTGTTGTGGAGCACACGTGAAAGTGAACTTTTGAACAGACATTCCTATGTTAAAAATCTGCTCACTTTTTTTAAATACATTTTTTGAGCGGACATGGACAGCAGCACAGGGGCTTGGGGTGGGCGGTGGCAAGGGCCGACGAGTGTGTGTGGGTGTGAAGGGGGGAGAAGGAAAAAAAAAAAAAACCGAACCCAACAGCGTGAGGGGATCAGGGCCGGTCCTAGGAATGTCTGGGCCTGAATCGAACTTTAAAAAAAAAGCCCTGTCCCTTTATATTTTTTATTCTATACGTACGAACTTATGAAACATAATGTAAAATAATTTTTAAAAAACTAATAATGTATAAATTTTAAAGGACTAACAATATAGATATTTTTTTACACATTTTAGAATTTTTAATTAATACTAGAATATTTTTAAAGATTTTAAGTTATTTAATTTTAAGAGATTTTTCAGATTTTTAATGTAACTATTATGATTTTTAGAAAATTTAATGAGATTTTTAGAATTTTTTATTTAGACAATTTTAAATTTTTAGAATTTTATTTTATTTTTTATACAAGTAATATTTTATTTTAATGAGATATTTAGAAATTTTTAATATTATTTTTTAATTTTCAAATTTAATGGATGTAAATTGAACAATTTGCCCGAAATCTCAATTTTCGACGACATTTGTTGAGACTTTTTTCTTCTAGTCTTATATAGTTATATTAATATTTCATATTATAATATATATATATATATAAAAGATATCTTAAATAATGGGCCCCTAAAAATTTAAAATATTTCAGGGCCTGAATCGATCGCCTCGTTGGCCTTACATTAGGACCGGGCCCGGAGGGGATTAAGGGTGGACGGTGGGTCGGAATGGGGGGAGAAGGAAGAGGAAAAATGCAGAAAAAAAAGGAAGAGAGAAGTGGGGAGAGCGACAGGGGCGGCGGCGGATTGTTGGAGGTGGGAGGAAATGAAAGTGATGAAATGTGGAATTATAAATTAGGATTTGGAGTGTGTGTTTAGTAAATGAATTTTATAGAGAAAAAGGTATTTAGGATAATTCGAGAGGGTGTTCTCAACGCAAATGGAGGTGTAAATAGTCAGTCCCTAAGGGGATGTTTGTTTTGGAATTATGTAGGATGGGGAAAATCCTGATATGATAAATAGTAATTGTGTGTGTTTGTTTTGGGATTTTGAGTAGGATGAGATGTAACTTTATGTCAAATCAAATTGTGTAAGAGAAGTTGGATGAGATGTAATAGTAGAATGTATAGGTATTTTTAGGAGTGAATGTAGTTGGATGGGGAAATCCGGATATGAAATCCCGAAGTTAAACAAGGACGTGGGACGTTACCGGACGGGTGAGTCCCAAAACAAACATGCCTTAAAAAAATTTTGGGGTACACAACTACACATGTCCCGATCCACCGTTGGTTTCAAATAAAAACAGCTCACCAAGTTTTCTCACAAATCTAAAAAGAAGTCCATCGCTATTAATGGAACAATATAATCTACTTTATGAAACTTCACATTTGAGAAAGGAATGCACTGATTCTTCTATTACATTACAGGTATTTTAACTCAACTCAACTCACATTACAAGTATTTAAAGCACTTGCAAATGTAAGAAGATTGAAAGAAAACTAATACTCCAATTATAAAGCTCAGGCATCTTACCCAAAGTATGGTGAGTATGCAAAAGACCTCTCAATTCACATCCTATTTTGAGCTAAATGTTATCTACCAATCCCAAAATCCCATTCTCTTCTAATATCAAAATCACAAGAAGAATGTGGCATATTTTTAGAAATTCAGAGTGCCTTCCCTCTAGCTTTCTTAGGAAAAGCATCTTAAAGGACTCACTACTACTAATTTTGTGGCTGTATTTTCTTTAAATTCAAGCCATTGGAAAGGGATTTTTGAATTGATTTTATATAGAAAGAAAGGGAGCATTATCTATATATATAATAACACAATAATAGTAGCTTCCTTGAGAAGTTCCTGCCAAAATGTTGTAATAGTAAAATATTATTTTTTATGGGGTCCATCACTAAAATATCATATTTTAAAATTCTTTCTTTCTTTCTCTTTCTTTATTTTCATTTTCTCTCTCCTCTCAATTTTTCTTTTTGAATTTCTTCATTATTCTCTATTAAAAATATAATATTATAATTCATATTTATCTTTTTAGTATATATGCTTCTTTATCTATAAATATAACTATTGTAAATACTTATTAAAGATTATACAAAATGAATATTTATTAATTATTTTTTATAAATCTTAATTTTATCCAAAATTATTGTAACGTTAATTTTTCAAAAAAATATTAAAATTAATTTATAAATACTAGTTAAACATAAATGGAGAACTAAGAAGCTAATTCAAACATGTACTAATAAAATTAGAAGTATTGCCTGTCCATCCTCCAATGCATATCTTCCAAGCAAAACACGACTTTATTTAAAACCAACAATATACGAGGCGAATTTAACAACTTCATATCAGATCTCAAAATTTGAAAGAAAAGATCGCAAATACTTTCGTTGCGATTAAACCTCTATACAACTCTTTTCGCAGGTCAATTTATAAGTATATGTATTTTTCACGCTTGATTTTCTACTCCGATGCATCAAATTTCGACGACGTTAAAAAAAAACATGTTTATGGTCGAGAAATTAAAATAAATAAATAAATAAAAAATACTTCGACGGAAGCGGAAGTGAGAGGGAGGAAGGGACGGCGGCGTCACTGGAAGGAGGAGGCGGCGCCGCCTGTTGCAGAGAGGAAAAAAATGGGGCGGCGGCGTCGCTGGGGGAGGAGCAGCGGAGGGGGCGGCGACTGTGGGAAGATTTACAGAAGAAAGAGAAAAAAGGGAGGAGAGCAGCGGCGCTGGCGGCGGAGGTGACGGTCGGCCGGCGCTGTGCGAGCGGCGTGGGTGGAGGGCAGCCGATAGTTGAAGGGGCGACCATTTGTGAGCGGTGAGGAAGAACGGCTGAACGGGAAGAATGAGGAAAGAAGGGGGAATTAGAATTAGGGTTTGGGGGGCTGACAAGTGGCACAAGAAGGAAAGGAGATAGAGGGACGCAAGGAAAGAATTTGGCTCCATTAAAGAAGAAGGGAGATAGAGCGATGCCGGAAAAGTTAAACGCTTGCAAATCTTCATTTCTCTTCCATTTTCTCACCGGCTTTTCAACTTCTGGCAGTTGATTAAGTGTAAAAAAGTCTCCCCAGATCACCGCCCTCTTCTTCTTTCTACACGTAGTGATGATGGAGCGCCGCTGGATTGTGAGTTGCTGCTCATAGGATGCCTCCTCGGAGTTGCTATCGGCCTTCGTGTAGTCCTTTTTAACCGCGGTTGATCTACGTCAATTGCTTTATTTGTATAATGTTAGATTGAATTAATCTTACCTTCTATTCCATTTCATTACTTCTGTGAATGCCATTATGCAATTAAGAGTATCAACCTATTTTAGGTCGTTTATTTCAACTTAGGGTTAGAATGTTATTCATGGAAACTCGCACGAAGCGAAATTCTGAGGCCACATATTGATGTTGTAGTTAGGAATAGTTGAGGACCCTATGATGAGATTGGATGGAATATGGCCAAGAAATTGTAAGTTGTCGATATCCCAATCATCACCAAGTTCATTCCCTTCCAAACTCTCCATTGGAAAATCCAAAATTCTGAGTATATCATCAAACTCCTCATTTGAATCCCAATTATTACCAAACTCAACCATTGGTGTTCTTCTGAAAAATACAAACAATCAATTCATAACTGGGAACAAAACGAACAAATTCAGCAAAAGAACAAAAAATATACTCCGTACAATTTTTTTAAAAAATATTTCCAATATTGTTGGATAGTTTGACCCAAATTCATGTTATAACTTGTGTTTGTATTGGCGCAGTTATTCAGAAAATTAACCGGGGATGTGAGTTTCTATGTTCAGAAGGTTTCCTCATTAGAAAGCATAATTTAGATTACTCATTTTGTTTCTAGATAACTTTGAGGTTTTCGGTAATTTAAGTTGTTGTGAATGAAATAGTACTGTCTGGACCGTGGGAAGGATCTAAATTTGTTGTTTGCATTTAACGCAAGAACTATCATAAGTGGGCTCAAATATTTTCTTTTTACTTGGAATTGGGGGAAATCAATTGCAGCTGAAATATGGTGTCCTTTTTTCCTCGAAACGTGGGAATTGAAGGTACATGCTCCTTGATCTCGACACCTCTAATAGAACTTTTCCATGCTTTCAATATTAATGCTGGTGTAGCTTCATCTAATATTTGCGCTTCAAGGAATCTGTAAAATTCTGTGTGGATGGATATCTTGCTTATGATTCACAAATCATTTGTTTTATGTTGTGATAATGAATGTTTCAGGATGAAAGAGTTTCATAATTCTTGGTGCATCAACATGATTCTGTGCATGGGAACTGCATTTGTGGGAATGCACAAGTAATTGGAAAAAGGACTTGTGTACATTTTAGGAGCAATACGTGTTTTAGTATGTGCAGCTTCCAGTTCTCTTTCCATTTCGTATTTGAATCCTTGATAAGAGTAATTGCATAAATAATATTGTCCAGAGTAATTGTGTAATACTGTCAAAGAATAATTGCGTAATATTGTCAAGTGTAATATTATTTCAAAAAAAATTTATTACATTGTTGAGCGTGATTTCGTAGTACTGTCAAGTATAATTGTGTAATACTGTCTCGTGTTATGTCGTAATATCAATTTGCAACTTGTCGACTGAAACCTATACAATTTTTTTGTCCAATTTCAATTTGTACTATATGAAATTATGAGAATGATCTATTATTGCAGCCAAAAATATAGTTTAGGTTGCAAATCTATAAAAGAGTCAAAGTGTAGGTTGCAACTTGCAATCCCATTACCATACCTATTGATTGAGGAATTTTGAAGTAAACATTTTCTTTTTTCATACTCTCAAACTTTTTTTTTTTTAAACATCTCTCTATCTTTACAAGTCCTAACAAATTTTATATTATGTTTTTTAACGAAGGGAGTAACCAACTTATTTTTCAACACCACTCTTCCCTTATAAACTCATAAATCCTAAATATATCTCATTTTCTTCACAATATACTCCTCTCTCCCAACCTTCTCCATCTCCAAGTAATCGTCGTCGTTGTTGTGTCCCCGTTGTCGTCGTGCCATCGCGCCCAACCCCATCACCGTCACGCTCCTTTGCGTTCCTCACGTCACGCTGTCCCCAGCCATCGTGACCCCTCACGTTTCGTCGCGCACCGTTCGTGCCAACTCAGCCCTGTCACTTGTAAAAATAAGGAAACAATCTTGATTTGCTTTTTCTTTTGAATTTATTTATTTATTTTTTAAAATTGCTTTGAGTTTATTAGAAAAAATGAGTTAGTGTTTTTTGTGAAGAATGATTAGGGGTGAAGATGTTCAAAATTTTCGATCTTTTTACATTTTTTCGAAAAAAAAAAAATTGATTGAGGAATTTTGAAAAAACAATTCGGATTTGTATCATGTCTATATTTTTTTTTTTTTGCAAACAATAGTGATTAATTCAAAGTGATTAAAATTGATTTTTGAAATAAATTTGAAAGTGGATAATGTTTTAAAATTAAACACTTTTAATCAATTTTGTATATGTTGTGATGTTTGTAAAACAAATAGCTTCTTTATAATTTTATAAAAATACCCTTATTACATTTCAATAAGTAATGGGTAAATAAAAAAGAGTATTATTTAAATTGTGAGAGCAAAAATGTAAAATTGGTTACTACAATGATGAGAAGCACATAGAAGCTATTAAAAGTATGTGGAGGGGTGCTTCACCAAAATCACTTTAAACTACTTAATTTAATCACTTAGTTGTGTTGCCAAACACTCCAAAAGTGATTATATTTTAAAAAAGAAGTGCTTTTAAGCACATACTAGTGCTTGCAAACATCCACTTAATGAGATTTAATTAATGAAAGGGGTAATATTGACTTTTTACATATATATTTTTTTAAAGGGGCATTTACTGTAATACTCCAATAATATTGAAATTGAAAGCTGATGAACTTTCTACGCGGCAACACGCTCCCTATCTTCTCCCTCCAACAACTAGCGTTTCAAGTTTCAACTTCCAACAATCCAATTCTGAATCATTATATATAGATACAGCCAATCGACCTAAGTAGCAGGGTCGGCGTCTGCGCCTCCGGCCTCCGTGAACGCCTCCTCACAATCATGGCGGCACAGCTTCTCCTTCTACTTTTTCAAGTCGTGCGAGCTGCATAACCCAAGTTCAATGTTGTTTTTTTGAGTTAGAGATCGGCAGCAACGCTGGTAGCATTTCTTCTCAGAATTTTTTCTCCTTATATTATTCTCTATTTATGTGATGTCCAATCATATGGATTCTATGTAATGGTAATGGTTTTATATTGAAGGTCACTAATTTCTATCCATTTGGGGATATTTAATTTGGTTAATGTTAATGCATTTTCAAGGCTTGTCTAGATTTTGATTAGGTTTTCTAAGAATGTGCTCAACCTAGGGGCTAGGGCTACCTCCTTGATTAAATTTTGAGTGCAATACTTTGATTTGACATCTACAATTCATTAGTTTTTTATAGTTGGCTTAAAATACATCTGTAAGTTACCTATCTAAAGGCATATATTCAAGTTGTGTGTTCCGTGATGCTAAAGTTTTAAGATGTTAATTCTTAAGATGGAGGTGCCTTGTAGCTGTTTCTGATCTGGTTTTCCTTTATTGTTTAAATTGTAATTAGTAGGATTCATGAATATCATTCTGATCTGATCTGCTTTCCTTTTTTTCTTTTGGTATTCCTCATTCTATTTTTGCATTATCAGAATGCAGAAAATGGCTTTAATTGTTTCTAACGCTTCAATACATTCTACATATATCTAATCTTCAATAGCTCTAGCTTGACTGGGTAATCTGCTGGCTAAATCATTTCCTTATCCTGAATGTTGAAACCTCTCACGAGGCAATTCTAGCAACCCAAGGAATGAACCTTGAATTATCTTAGCAACCAGCAATAAGCGCTGTAGAGAAGAGTTATTCACTCAAAACGTAATTCATTCATAATCCCCAAAAACCCTAATTACAGAGTTTATAAACCCTCACACATAATTGGAGCCCATAGGCCCAAATCACTAACAGAAATATGGAAATCCTGCAACTACTAAATTTAAATCAAAGTGCAAATATGGAAAAGTTCAAATATGGAAATACTAGCAAATAAGTAAATAAAAATCAAATAACATAATAAGGATAAATGTGTTTTCTTCTCAGCTTCTTCCTACTCTCTTCTTTCGTCTCTGATATGTTTTTCCAAAGTCCCGATTACGGGTGATCTCATCATCTCTCCCCCCCTCAGTTGAAACCTTGTCCTCAAGGTTTATTGTTGGGAACCGTGCTTTTAACTCATCCAAGGATTCCCATGTTGCATCCTCCAGGTCCAGTGACTGCCATAAGACTAGTACTTCCCGTATTCTACTTGCGGATGTGTCCTTCCAACGTGCATCCAGTATCATTTCTGGAATCAATTCCGGTGTACCGTCGGCTGCATACGGTGGTAGCGTCGGGCGTGGTTGGTGTGCGTCGCCCACCTTTCGTCGTAACAAGGAAACGTGAAATACTGGATGTATCTTCGAGTCCTCGGGCAGCTTGAGGCGATAGGCAACCGTGGCGATCCGTTCGACTACTCTGAATGGCCCATAGAACTTACTAGCCAGTTTCTGATTCACGCGCTTAAATATTGATCCTTGACGATAGGGCTGTAACTTAAGGTAGACCCAGTCACCTTCTTTGAAACTCTCCGGTCGTCGTTTCGAGTTTGCATACTGTTTCATACGATTCTGTGCTATTTCCAGATTGAAACGAAGTTCTCTTAGTAAACTGTCACGATTCTGCAGCTGCACATCTACCTCATGTACGATTGTCGACCCTTGCTCATGTGCTGGAATCGGAATGGCTGGTCATCCGTAGACAGCCTCAAATGGGGTCATCGCAATTGCTCTATGGTATGTGGTATTGTACCAATATTCGGCCCAAGCGAGGTAACCCTCCCATGCCTTAGGTTTACTAGATGTGAAGTACCGTAGATATTGTTCGAGGCATCGATTGACCACCTCCGTTTGCCCATCGGTTTGGGGGTGGTACACCGAACTCAATTTTAAATCAGTACCATATAATCGGAAAAGTTCCTTCCAAAAAGTACTCACGAACACTCGATCACGGTTTGAAACTATGGATTTTGGAATGCCGTGTAACTTGACAATGTTACGAACGAACAAATCCGCGACGTCCTTTGCCGAATACGGGTGGTTCAGGGCTATGAAATGGGCGTATTTCGAGAGTCTGTCCACCACAACCATTATTGTATCTCGTCCCTTCGATCTCGGCAGGCCAGTAATGAAATCCATGGATACATCGGTCCATATTTGGAGTGGAATCGGCAGAGGAGCTAGTAAACCAGCTGGACTGCGACTATCTGATTTATTTCGTTGGCATACGTCGCACGCTCGTATGTGGCTGATCACATCTCGCTTTAATCCAGACCACGTAAACAATTGGGATATTCTCTTGAATGTTCGTAAAATGCCTAAATGTCCTCCAAAGACTGAGGCATGAAATTCTTTCAGTAATCGAGCCCTAAGCTCACCACGTGGTACCACAATAACTCCCTTTTGTGCGAGGCACCCATGTCGCAGATCGTACCCGGGTGGGAGGCTGTTTGTCTCGATTGCTTGTTGCAGCAGAGGGCCCAATTCCGTGTCACTGTGAGTGGCAGCCACTATATCCTCCCATATGCCTGTGTTGGCCGCATAAAGGGTCAAGAATGGGGTTTCCTCGACTGATTTGTTACTGTCGCGTCGGGAAAGCGCGTCGGCGACGCTGTTTTCCCTCCCCGGTCTGTAAATAATCTCATAATCAAATCCCACCAATTTGGCCATCCACTTCTGCTGTTCGGGAGTGGTGATCCTTTGTTCGAGCAAAAATCGCAAGCTACGTTGACCCGTGATGATTTTGAATCGCCGCCCAACCAGATATGGTTGCCAACACCTTATGACCTCCAATATTGCCAACATCTCCTTCTCGTATATCGACCACGATCTCTTGGATGCAGCTATCCCTTTACTCATATATGCGATTGGTCGCCCCTTTTGTGATAATACAACGTCGATCCCAAATCCGGACGCATCAGTCTCTATGATGAATTCGTCATCAAAATCTGGCAGTCCCAATACCGGTGTCGTACTCATTGCATTTTTTAGTTCGTCAAACGCCCGTTGGGCTTCCTCCGTCCACTGAAATTTATTTTTCTTTGTCAAGTTGTGCAAAGGCCTTGCCTTTTCTCCGAATTTTGAGCAGAACTTTCGGTAGTACCCTGCTTGACCCAAGAACCCTTGTAATTCCGTTACCGTGGTGGGAGTCAGCCAATTCAGTACTGCTTCAATTTTTTGAGGGTCAACTCGGACTCCTTCCCTCGAAATAAAATGCCCCAAATATTCCACTTCACTCACCCCAAAGAAACATTTCGCTGGTTTAATAACAAATTCATTCCCTCTCAGAATCAGCAATACAGTGCGCAGATGTACTATGTGTGTTTTCCAATCCCGGCTGTATACTAATATATCATCGAAGAAAACGAGAACGAACTTCCGCAAATGGGGTCGAAATATATGACTCATGATAGCTTGAAAAGAAGAGGGGGCATTACTGAGACCAAAAGGCATTACCAGATATTCATAGTGTCCGCTGTGTGTACGGAAAGCAGTTTTGTGGATGTCGTCGGGGTGAACTCGGATCTGGTGGTACCCCGCTCTTAGGTCGAGCTTTGAAAAATAGGAAGCCCCGTGAAGTTCGTCGAGCATGTCATCAACGGTGGGTATTGGAAATCGATCTTTTATTGTCGCCATGTTCAATGCCCGATAATCCGTGCAAAACCTCCATGTGTCGTCCTTCTTTTTAACGAGCAATACTGGCGACGAGAATGGGCTGGTACTGTACTGGATCAACCCTGAGCCCATCATTTCATCCACTTGTTTCTCAATTTTGTCTTTCTGGTAGTGTGCATATTGGTATGGGGCCACATTCACAGGTTTGGATTCATCGATCAATCGAATTCGATGATCGAACTCGCGCCGAGGGGGTAGGGTCCCTTTTGGTTTGGACACGTTCTCGAACTGATCCAGTAGGTCACGAACTTCTGCTGGGACAGTCTCTTTACTTTGCAAATCTGCACCCGTATTATTTGAGTTGCCCATTGTCATTAGCCAATACAACTCACTCCCTTGTGCCTGCTCTTTCTCTATAGCTTGGGCCTCGATAGGGTACGGTGGTGTGTAACCGATCCCCCTCAATAATATTATCTCGTCGCCCATCCAAAAATTGCACGATGTTTCCTTTGCATCAATCACCAAAGGGCTGACAGCGTCAAACCAAGTCCAGCCAAATATCACATCAAGATGAGGCATGGGTAGGGCGTAGAAGGGCATTTGAAAGCGAATCCCTTGTACCACCACGGGTACCCGTTCATACCATGTGTTGCTTTTCATCGTCTGTCCATTCCCCACTACTATCTCAACTTCTCTTCCTCCACGTGTGGCCGGGAGTTGCAAATATTCAGCAAGGGACGCCAAAATAAAATTTAAGCAAGCACCACTATCTACTAAGACCACTACGGGCTGCTGCCCAATCGTCCCCCTAAACCTCAATGCTCGGCTCTTGGGTTCCTCGCCAAGGTGGTTGAACGAGATGACCACATCTGGTGTTTCATGGTCGCCGCTCTCACCATGGGGTTCCTCGTCGTATATCTGGGGTATTTCTTGCTCACTACTACTGATCACCACATCCTCAACGATCAGACTCATTACTTTGGCATTCGGGCAAACGTGATTCCAGGTGTACTTCTCGTTGCAGGTAAAACAGAGGCCCAATTGTCGTCGTCGGTTAATTTCCTCATTTGACAGTTGGATTCGCCCCCGACCAATTGATGGGGTGGATTGATTCGATCTCGATGCATTTGTTCCCTGAGTACTTGTGTTTGGCCCTTGCTGTGGGAGGTGGGGTCGAACTGGAGGGTTTCTGTTGGCTCCAAAGGGTCGACTCACGTAGCCTTGACCTCGGGTTAGCCTAAGCTGTTCTTCCTTACGTGTCGCTAATTCAATAGCCTCTTGCAGATCAGTGGGTTTCCACATTCGGAGTTCAACAACAAGTTCAGGTTTTAGACCAGCCATGAATGTGCCGAGCAACGCGCTTGGGGGCCAATGTGGGACCCTGCTCATCAGTTTTTAAAACTCCCGTAGGTAGTCACGAAAATTTCCCGTCTGTCGTATGTTACTCATAGCCTCGTTGGCATCTTCGTGCTGCGTCGTGCTAAATCGCGCCACGATACCTCGTCTGAACTGTTCCAACGTAATAATGCGATCATTATTGACCTGCTCGAACCATCTCCACCACTGCCTTGCCTCATCATCGAGATAATACAAAGCAATCTGAACGCAGTCCTTCATTCGTATTTCCTTGATATGAAAATATTGTTCGGCCTTGTCCAACCAATTGAGCGGTTCCTCTCCGCTAAATTTTGGAAAATCCAAACGAACTCCCTTGGGCCGATGATCGCCTGGCTTCTCAGAGCGTCGACTGCTTAAACGAATTAACAAAGCCTTTAATGTATTTACCAAGACTACTATGGAGATTCATCTTATAAGGAAATTTGAGAAGTGGGGAGATACACGATTCTGAGAGTGAGAGAAGTGAGTTAGTGGAAGTAACTTCCCCACTAATTGATCGTGTGAAGTTGGGAGAATAAGAATTCTAAAAAATTAAAAAATTAAAAGCAGAATATATAATAACTGAATTAATAAACATGGCAAGACTTAGTCAATTAAATATTTCAGAGAATAATATTTAATAATTAAAAAAAATAACTAATTCCAAAAAAATTGGGATAAGAATCTAAGTTTACGAGTGTTTTAACTATTGTTGGCATTCTATACACCTCAACAAAGTTTTTCCATGATTTTACATACCTATACATATTATGCACAAAATAGGTCTTAGAAACAAGATTTTTTTTGTTATTCATTGTTGATGTTGAAATAAGTGTTTTGTTAAATGATCCAACACTAACAACCAAGTGTTGTGTTTAATGTTCCCAACACTTATGACAACATCAGAATTTGCCCTTCCTTTTCTCACTAACTCTTATCTTACGCTTGTTGTCTAATGATGTCCCCAGAGCAGTTAGAAGACGTGGGCAACACCAAGTCATGCCACTGCGTGGGAGTGAGAAGTTATTAGACCATGGTATAACAAGTCCCTAAATTCTAGGAGTGGTGGAGAGAAGTTCTATAACCGCATGATCTCAAGGTTGAGGCGATCATGGGAGTTGATGGCAGTTCGTGGATGAAGCCTATAAATACAGAAGCTGCCCTCAACACAAGATACACAAGAAGAAAAGTTGAAATCGACTACTACTCTATTGAACGCTATATACGCTTCTAGTTAGGAAAAACCTTGTTTCTTCTTGTAGTTCTTCACATTATTATAAACCCGAATAGTAGTGTGTTAGAACATAGTCTTATTTACTAGGTTGTGTGATTAGATCTTTGAGGGAGATAGTTTCATAGGATCTAGTAAATCGTTATACACTTTCGTAGTGTAATTATACACCTCAAAGAGGTTGTACTCGTTTCACATATTTTTATATAGTGAACAGCGTAGATTATTTTATAATCTACGCAAATTTTGAACACTTCCATTTTCAGTACGTGCAATTTAAATTCCGATGCATAGTGTTGTCTAGATTGTGCCAACACAACAGACAACATCTCTGATTTCGCACGCACACACACTTTCAGTTGGTATCAGAGCCAACTACTTGATACACTAAGTAGAGATTCTGCTTAGAGTGTGTAAAATCTGAAATGGAGTATCCACTTTCACCCGCACTAAAGCCTCCGATTCTAGATGGCACGAATTATGCTTTCTGGAAACCAAAGATGAGGATGTACATCAAATCCATTGATGAACGAGCCTGGAGGAGTGTTCTTGCTGGTTGGACTCAACCAAGAACTGCTGCAGATGAAGACAATGAAGCTCGAATCAAGAGAGAGCTCGACTGGACGGCTGAAGAAATCACAACGACGAGTTACAATTCAAAGGCGTTGAATGCAATCTTCACCTCAACTGAAGCCTCAATGTTCAAAATCATATCAAACTGCATTTTTTCGAAGGATGCATGGGATCGACTGCAAGAACATTGTGAAGGATCGGATAGTGTACGAAGGACCAGACTACGTATGCTTGGAACCAAGTTTGAAAACCTGAGGATGAAAGAAGATGAAACCATTTCATCTTACAACGAAAAGCTGACTGAGATTTCAAATGAAACTCATTCTCTTGGTGATCCAATATCAAATCAAAGGTTAGTACATAAAATTCTTAGATCTGTTCCTAAACGTTTTGAACCTAAGATATGTGCTATAGAAGAAGCTAAAGATACTGATGTGATAAGTCAAAATGAATTGGTTGGTATTTTGAAAACTTATGAGATGAACATTTCTGAAAAGACTGATAATGAAAATAAAGTGCTTGTTTTCAAAAGTGATGCCTCATCATCTGTATCATCAGGTTCTGGAAAGTCTCCTTATGTTACTGAAATTGATTCTGATGAAGATGATATTGAGGAATATCTTAATAATCCTGATTATATGGCTTTCATTACTAAACAGTTTAAGACATTTATGAAGAACAAGAATAATAGGCTTAAAAACAACATTCAACCTAAGGTTCAGATTAATAATACTCAGCAATTTCCTATTAGGAAGAACAATTTTAATCCTTCTAGACAATTAGAAAGAGGTAACAAGTTTAGATCTGACCAAGAGTATAGGAAGAATGTTAAATGTGATGCATGTTCTGGATATGGTCATTATGCTAATGAATGTGCTAACACCATTCTAAAAAAGAAACTTAATTTCAGTGCTACTTTAAGTGATGAGTCTGATGTTGATCATGATCCTGAAAAAGATATTGAAAAAGCTTTCTCTGCTAGAATTCTGTATGATGATACTTTTGATGATGATCTGGACGATTATTATGGTGTGAGGACAAATGAGCCATCATTTGGGAAATCACTAAATAAAGGCACCAGAATTTAACCGTTTCACAAGTTCTGTTAATGAGACAGGTACATCAAATAAAGCAGGTGTATCCAGAAGAGATGCTGACATTCAAGACTTGTCTAATACTGTTTTTAAACTGGAAAGTCTTTTAACAAAAAAGGATAAGGAAATTTCTAAACTTAAGGAAAGACTAGATGTGTCTGTTCTTGACTTTAAGAAATATTCTTATGAAAAACCTTTAACAAATGAAAAAGTTTCCAAAATATCTTCTGAAACTGAGAAACTTAATCACATAGTTAAGTCTCTGAATTTTGAAAATTCTGATTTAAGAGAATCTATTACTAAGCTTGAAGGCACTCTAACAAGAAAAGATGTGGAGATGTCTAAACTTGAAGAGAGATTGAAGGAAGCCTCTCTAAGCTTCAAAAGATTTTCTGATGGAAAGAACAAACTGGAAGACTCCCTTATGACCAACAATTCAAGAAGAACAGGTATTGGCTACCAAGGTAAGAATTCAAAGAAGTCTGAATCTAAGAAACCTACTATTTTTGTAAAAGCTGAAGTAAATTACAATCCTAGTGTTTCTGCTAAGACTCAGATTATTACAAAAGATGTTATATGCGAACATTGTGAAGGATCGGATAGTGTACGAAGGACCAGACTACGTATGCTTGGAACCAAGTTTGAAAACCTGAGGATGAAAGAAGATGAAACCATTTCATCTTACAACGAAAAGCTGACTGAGATTTCAAATGAAGCTCATTCTCTTGGTGATCCAATATCAAATCAAAGGTTAGTACATAAAATTCTTAGATCTGTTCCTAAACGTTTTGAACCTAAGATATGTGCTATAGAAGAAGCTAAAGATACTGATGTGATAAGTCAAAATGAATTGGTTGGTATTTTGAAAACTTATGAGATGAACATTTCTGAAAAGACTGATAATGAAAATAAAGTGCTTGTTTTCAAAAGTGATGCCTCATCATCTGTATCATCAGGTTCTGGAAAGTCTCCTTATGTTACTGAAATTGATTCTGATGAAGATGATATTGAGGAATATCTTAATAATCCTGATTATATGGCTTTCATTACTAAACAGTTTAAGACATTTATGAAGAACAAGAATAATAGGCTTAAGGACAACATTCAACCTAAGGTTCAGATTAATAATACTCAGCAATTGCCTATTAGGAAGAACAATTTTAATCCTTCTAGACAATTAGAAAGAGGTAACAGGTTTAGATCTGACCAAGAGTATAGGAAGAATGTTAAATGTGATGCATGTTCTGGATATGGTCATTATGCTAATGAATGTGCTAACACCATTCTAAAAAAGAAACTTAATTTCAGTGCTACTTTAAGTGATGAGTCTGATGTTGATCATGATCCTGAAAAAGATATTGAAAAAGCTTTCTCTGCTAGAATTCTGTATGATGATACTTTTGATGATGATCTGGACGATTATTATGGTGTGAGGACAAATGAGCCATCATTTGGGAAATCACTAAATAAAGGCACCAAAATTTAACTGTTTCACAAGTTCTGTTAATGAGACAGGTACATCAAATAAAGCAGGTGTATCCAGAAGAGATGCTGACATTCAAGACTTGTCTAATACTGTTTTTAAACTGGAAAGTCTTTTAACAAAAAAGGATAAGGAAATTTCTAAACTTAAGGAAATACTAGATGTGTCTGTTCTTGACTTTAAGAAATATTCTTATGAAAAACCTTTAACAAATGAAAAAGTTTCCAAAATATCTTCTGAAACTGAGAAACTTAATCACATAGTTAAGTCTCTGAATTTTGAAAATTCTGATTTAAGAGAATCTATTACTAAGCTTGAAGGCACTCTAACAAGAAAAGATGTGGAGATGTCTAAACTTGAAGAGAGATTGAAGGAAGCCTCTCTAAGCTTCAAAAGATTTTCTGATGGAAAGAACAAACTGGAAGACTCCCTTATGACCAACAATTCAAGAAGAACAGGTATTGGCTACCAAGGTAAGAATTCAAAGAAGTCTGAATCTAAGAAACCTACTGTTTTTGTAAAAGCTGAAGTAAATTACAATCCTAGTGTTTCTGCTAAGACTCAGATTATTACAAAAGATGTTATATGCCATTACTGTTTCAAAAAGGGTCATAAAAGTCCTCAATGTTTAAAGAAGAAAAATGATCTGAAACAGTCTGTATTGCCTGAAATGACTCAACATTCAAGATCACATAGTAATAATTCTGCATGGACTCCAAAAGAAAATACATCTTGTAATGTTGTTCATATGTCTCTGAAAGCATGTATACCTGGATTATGGTACTTTGATAGTGGCTGTTCTAAACACATGACAGGTCAAATTGATTATCTCACTGATTATACTGTTTACAATGGTGGTAATGTCACTTATGGTGGTGGATCAAAAGGAAAAATTATTGGTAAAGGGACATTGAATGTTCCTGGTTTTCCTAAGTTATCCAATGTTTTGCATGTTGATGGATTACTGGCCAATCTTATAAGTATTAGTCAATTATGTGATGATGATTTGCATGTTAAGTTTGATAAGAACTCATGTTATGTGCTAGACAAAAACTCTAAATGTATCATGATGGGAAACAGATCTGCTGATAATTGTTATCTCATTGAATTTGAACTTATCTGCAATAAGGCTAAAGTTGATGATAGTATTCTGTGGCATCATAAACTTGGACATGCTAACTATAGACAACTTGATAAACTTGTTAGATTAAAAGCTGTTACAGGTTTACCAGATCTGAAATTCTCAGATAACAAGGTATGTGGACCTTGTAAAAAAGGCAAACAGATTAAAGTGTCTCACAAAATGTTGGGACATTGCTCAACCAAACATTGCTTCGAATTACTGCACATGGATCTTATGGGTCCTATGGAAACAGAAAGTATTGGAGGTAAAATGTATTCTTTCGTTGTGGTTGATGATTACTCTAGATTCACATGGATTGAATTCTTAAAAGATAAATCTGAAACTTTTTCCATTTTCAAAATTCTATATAAAAGATTTAAGAATTTTTTCAATTCTAAAGTATGCAGAATCAGGTCAGATCATGGAAGAGAATTTGAAAACAGTTCCTTTATTGAGTTTTGTGAATCAAAAGGTATAATTCAAGAGTTTTCTTCTCCTAAAACTCCTCAACAAAATGGCATAGCAGAAAGAAAAAATAGAACACTTCAAGAAATGGCTAGAGTCATGCTATGTTCTAAGAACTTATCTAAAAGATTTTGGGCTGAAGCTCTTAATACTGCTTGTTATATTGCTAATAGAGTTTATATTAGAACAGATTCTACTAGAACTCCATATGAAATTCTGAACAATAGAAAGCCAAATCTGAAATATTTCCATATTTTTGGTTGTGTTTGTTATATCTTGAATGACAGGGATCAGTTACATAAGTTTGACTCAAAGAGTGATAAAGGCTTCTTTCTTGGTTACTCAAGAAACAGCAAAGCCTATAAGATTTATAACTTCACGACTGATAAAGTACAAGAATCTGTAAATGTTGTTTTTGATGATGATACAAACATTACAGGTAAAAGCATTGAAGATGAAGACATTTCAGACTTGATTAATGTACCAATCATTACTGAAAATGTTGAACAGGTTCAGAATGTTGAAAAGAATGTTGACACATCAGAGGAAACATCTGATAATACAGAACCTGAAAATCTGTACAATCTCCAGAAAACTCCTTCCATAAGGATTCAGAAATATCATCCACAAGACCAAATTATTGGTGAGCAGTCTATTGGTGTTCAAACCAGAAGAAGAATGGGGATGAACTCAAAGGATGTGGTAAGATCAATATGTATGTCATGCATGTGTAGTAAGGTAAATCATGAATGCTATCACTCTGAGATTGAACCCAAAACTGTTAAAGAAGCATTAGATGATGAGAATTGGATAGAATCTATGCATGAAGAACTTAATCAATTTGTTAGGAATGATGCGTGGACATTAGTTCCTAGACCAGACCATATTAATGTTATAGGAACTAAATTGATTTTCAAAAACAAGACTGATGAAATGGGAAATATTATTAGAAACAAAGCTAGGTTGGTTGCTCAAGGATACACACAGGTAGAGGGTGTAGACTTTGATGAAATATTTGCTCCTGTTGCTAGAATAGAATCCATTAGGCTCTTACTTGCCATTGCATGCTATATTGATAAAAAACTGCACCAAATGGATGTTAAAGCTGCTTTTTTAAATGGTATTCTAAATGAAGAAGCTTATGTTGAACAACCTAAAGGCTTTGTAAACCCTGAGTTTCCTGACCATGTCTATAAATTGAAAAAGGCTCTATATGGCTTGAAACAAGCTCCTAGAGCATGGTATGAAAGGTTAACAAATTTCCTAATTGAGTTTGGTTTTGTAAGAGGAGAAGCCGATAGAACACTATTCATCAAACATGATAAAAATGATATTATGATTGCTCAAATCTATGTTGATGATATAGTATTTGGTTCTACTTATGACAATATGCTTAAACACTTTGTGAATGAGATGACATCTACCTTTGAAATGTCCATGGTTGGTGATTTAAATTACTTTCTTGGACTGCAAATCAAACAGCAAAAAGATGGGATTTTTATCTCAAAAAGTAAGTATGCTAAAAGTCTTGTAAAAAGGTTTGGATTAGAGAGTGCTAAACATATGAAAACACCTATGAGATCAACTCAGAAACTGAGTAAGGACAGTGTTGGCCAGAGTGTTGACTCAACACTGTACAGGTCTATGATTGTCAGTCTGTTATATCTGAGTTCCAGCAGACCTGATATAATGTTTAGTGTCTGTTTATGTGCTAGATATCAAGCTAACCCCAAAGAATCACACATGAATGCTGTTAAAAGAATCATTAAGTATGTTGCAGGTACATGTAATTTAGGTATTTGGTACAGCAAAGACACAAACTGCACCTTAATAGGTTACAGTGATGTAGACTGGGCAAGAGACTGTGATGATAGGAAAAGCACAAGTGGTGGCTGCTTCTATATGGGGAACAACTTAATCTCTTGGCACAGTAGAAAACAAAATTGTGTGTCTAAATCAACAGCTGAATCAGAATACATTGCAGCAGGGAGTTGTTGTACTCAATTACTTTGGTTGCAAAAAATGTTTCATGATTATGACTTACCTAGTGATGTTCTGACTGTGTACTGTGATAATACTAGTGCTATAAATATCTCAAAAAATCGAGTGCAACACTCATTAACAAAGCATATAAGTATTAGACATCACTTTATAAGAGATCTTATTGAAAAGGAAGTTGTTAAGATGGAGTACATATCTACTAAAAAATAATTAGCTGATATATTCACTAAAGCTCTTGATGATAAGAGGTTTTCTTCTCTACGAAAATCTCTTGGCTTATGTAATATCTGAAAATATGATCAAGGGTGTTGTATCAAATGCGGCAGCATTTGAGACAACACTAAGATAAGTCTCTTATGTGTTTCCTTGCTTTAATTTTCGTAATTGTTGAATTAATGAAATTCCTTATGATTGATATCTGAATTCTGAATGTCTTGTGAAAAATACTAAAGAGCCTATACACCTCTCAAATGCTACAAAAGAAAAATCACTTATTAGATGCTTTATAAATCACTGAGTAACTATGGGACACGGAGCTCGCTACTACGATGATCTCTTTTCAAAAGGTGATATAAATTGCATCAATATATTCACAAATCCATTGAGTAACTATGGGGCACGGAGTTCGCTGCTACGATGCACTCTTTTCAAAAGATGGATCAATGTGAAGTGTGATAAAAAGAAAAAGATATTAGAGCAACACATATGATGAAAAATAATGAAAAAACTGTGTTGAGGTGTATAGAATGCCAACAATAGTCAAAACACTCGTTAATTCAGATTCTTATCCCAATTTTCATGGAATTAGTTATTTTTTATAATTATTAAATATTATTCTCTGAAATATTTAATTTGACTTAATCTTGCCTTGTTTTATTATGTCAGTTATTATATTCCGCTTTTATTTAATTTTGTTTTTTTCAGAATTTTTATTCTCCCTGCAAACCACGATCAATTAGTGGGGAAGTTACTTCCACTACTTCACTTCCCTCACTCTCCAAAATCGTGTAACTTCTTCATCTCAACTCTCCATATAAGATGAGTCTCCATTACAGTGTTGGAAAATACTTGAAAAGCTTGATTAACTCATTTAAGCCTCGTAATTACAGATATTAATTATATTTGTAGCACTCAAGTATATCCAGTTCCTGTTGGAATTAATGGGAATTAATTGGGTTTTGACACCCTGATCTAATTTAATTAATTAGACAGACTAAACGTTAATTAAGAAATAATTGAACGTTATATAGTCGATCTACTCGCGGAGTAGATGAACGTGGTATATTTAATATCTCAAAACCGAGTTAAGGTGAGTGAGAAATTAATTGTTGAAGTTGAAGAGTTTCAACTTGAAAGTTTGAGAATGTGGGGAATGGGCTCGGCCCATTCGAACTACTTCAAGAATGTTCCAGAATAATCTGGAAGTCTCAAACTTGGTCTTCAAGACTTATCCACGTGCGAGATATTATCTCGACCGCTGCGATATTTTCGCGATATATTCCCAAGAATCGGGCCTGGGCCCACGCGTTTTTCCCTCTCCCTCCTAGGGTTTCTTCTGCCTATAAATATCAGACTCTTCCCTCATACATCCTTACGCTGAAATTCGCCCCTCTACCCTTCTACTCTACTCTCGTCCCTACGCAGTGTGTTGAGCTCCCGAAAGCCTTACACTGTTCTTTCTTGTGCCGGATTTATATCCGAGAGTGTTCAGTTCGTACTAAGTACGTTCGCCGAGGCCTCTTATACAGTGGTGCTACTGTGTAAGAGGTGAAAGTCGTTTTACCTTTGGGAACGGAACGCCGTAACAGTCGAGCACTATCCTGGGCGTATTCTGTTCTGCGGGAAAAGGGTTTCCCTTGACTCGACTTATTTGTGGATTTATTTGTTATTCTGATATTTTTGATATTGCAGTTTACAAGCCGTAAACAGGTTCCAACAATCGCAGAACATAATATTTAATTAATATTTTCGAATTTAATTAATTTTTTCGGAACTAATTAATTTAATTAATTTACTGCAATATCAAAGATGAATGATAACATTGATGTTGATCCCGTTGATACGGAAGCAGTACATGGTACTAAAAATATTGGCAACGATGCTAATAATGAAGCGTCTGACTTTTGGATATTGGGACTTTCTGTCTATCCATTGAGCTGCAGGCGCTTCTCGCGGGATAAGATTTGGTGAATTGATTTTTGGATATTGGACTTTCTGTCTATCCATTGAGTTGCAGGCGCTTTCTCGCGGGATGAGATTTGGTGATTCTGAGAACAGAATTGATTTTTGATATTAATTTATTTATCTTCGGATAATTAAATAATTAAGTTTTGGATAATTACTGCAGGTATTTACTCCTTAATAAAAGGGAAAAACCGCCTTCTCCAATTCTTACTCCAGATTAAATTCTGGGAGTTGGTATAAAGCTCCAGATTTGGTCTAAACCTCCCTATGTTATGGGAGGTGGTCTCCATCCATTGAGCTACAGGCGCTTACTCATGGATTTGAGAGATCTGGTGATTCTGAGAAGAGTTTCTGCACCACGCGAATTCTGAGAGAGCACGCCTCAATTAAATTGGAATTATCCGTTGAGCTGCGTGCCTGAAAATCCAATTAAATTAAATTGGAATTGCACATCAATTAATCTATAGGATTAAATTAGAGGATGTGCTGATAAATTGATTAATTACCGTAATTAATTAATCGAAGAGGATTAAATTGGATTTAATTAAATCAATTAATCGAGAGGATTAAATTGATTAATTACATCAATTAATCAGGAGTATCAAAGTATATTTGATAAGAGCATGGTTTCGTTGGAGCATGGCTTCGTTGGAGCATGGCTTCGTAGGAGCATGGCTTCCTTGATATGGAGCATGGCTTCGTGGGGAGCATCTCCGGCTTGGGCAGAATTGATGTATTCTGTTTTCTTAGACCGAGTATTCTGAGAGTATTCTGAGAACAGAATTGACTTTGTCAATTAATTACAGAATAAAATAAAGATTAATTAATATTAATTTAATTGATAATGAATTAATTAAATTTTGGATAATTACTGAGGAATATCCAAATTTAATTATTAATTATCTCTGGGAATTAAATATTTGTGCTCGAGAGCATAAATTTGTTTTGAATTTAGTTCAAAAGATTCTGACTAGTATAATTTGATCGAAAATTATGCTCGAGTCACGAGTGACAATAAAAGTCACATTTGAAATTGAATTTAATTTTGGTATGTTGACCAAAGATTAAATTAATTTTGAAGTTGGAAATAATTCCAATAAAAGAAAAATCAAATATTGATTTTTTAATTAGGCTGTGTTCAAATTTGGTGAATAAGAGAAATTCACAAATAAAGTGGCAAGCAACTCGAATGTGGGGATATGCATCTCCTCACATGGAAACATTCAAATGTGAGGGAGAGAGGTCTCCGTCGACATGTTTGAATGAAAAGGGTAGCTAAAGTGTGACCTTAAAGCTAAATATGGAAAAATCTAAAATGGTTGAATTCAGTGGAATGTTTTCCACAAATAATGTGGATTTGTTCATCATGAAAAATCACATTCGAGTAAAAGCTCCACACGAGGAGGGAAAAAGTACTTTATTAATTTCATTGATGATTGTACACGATTCTGCTACGTTTATCCTTTAAGAAGTAAAGACGAAGCTATAAAGGCTTTTAAACGTTATAAAAATGAAGTAGTTCGAATCGATTGGACACTCGAATTAAATCAATTCGTAGTGATAGAGGTGGAGAGTACGTAGCTCTGTTTGAACAATTATGTATTGAATCAGGGATTATACATCAAACGACAGCCCCTTACTCACCTCAGTCTAATGGTGTTGCGGAAAGGAAAAACCGAACACTAAAGGAGATGATGAACGCAAGTTAATCAACTCTGGTCTACCTCAGAACTTGTGGGGGAAGCCATTATGTCGGCTAACCACATTCTGAATAAGATTCCTCACAAAATTAAGGATCAAACTCCTTATGAAATATGGAGGAAACGAAAACCTTCATACAACTACCTCAAAGTGTGGGGGTGTTTGGCTAAGGTTGAAGTACCGCTTCCTAAACAAGTTAAAATCGGCCCTAAAACCGTCGATTGCATCTTTATAGGATATTCTTCAAACAGTAGTGCCTATCGATTTCTGATTCACAAATCCGAAGTACCGGATATGACAGAAGGCACTACAATAGAGTCAAGGAACGCAGTGTTCTTTGAAAGTATCTTTCCTCTTAAGGAGAAAGAGGAAGTGAGTTCGAGTAAGAGAACTCTCGAAGCAACAGACGACACTGTTAGTCCTTCCACTCAAGAGAGTGAAGAACCGAGACGCAGTAAGAGAGCTAGAATTGATAAAGATTTTGGTTCAGACTTCATTACTTATGTTTTGGAGGAAGATGAACCTAAAACTATCAAAGAAGCTATGGCAAGACCAGATGCACACCTCTGGAAAGAAGCCATAAAAAGTGAATACGAATCTATTCTCTTAAACCACACGTGGGAGTTGGTTGACCTCCCTAAAGGTTGTAAGCCCTTAGGATGCAAGTGGATCCTTAGAAGAAAGTACAAAGCAGATGGATCTGTTGATAAGTACAAAGCTCGTCTTGTTGCAAAGGGGTTTAAACAAAAGGAAGGGTATGATTTCTTCGATACATACTCACCAGTGACAAGGATCACCTCCATTCGGGTGTTAGTCGCCATTGCTGCGTTGCACAATCTCGAAATACACCAAATGGACGTTAAGATGACATTTCTTAATGGTGAGATGAATGCAAAAATATACATGGAGCAACCTGAAGGATATGTTGCTCCTGGAAACGAGAAAAGGTGTGCAAACTCGTTAGATCACTGTATGGACTTAAGCAAGCTCCAAAACAGTGGCACTTAAAATTTGACAGTACAATGCTGTTAAATGGGTTTTGAATTAACGAATGCGATAAGTGTGTGTATGTGAAGGATACACCAACTGGATATGTTATTGTGTGCTTATATGTCGATGACATGTTAATCATGAGTAACAATCACGATATCATAGTTAATACGAAGAACATGCTAAGTAGAAACTTTGACATGAAAGACATGGGATTAGCAGATGTGATTCTTGGAATCAAGATAGAGAAAACGTCCAATGGAATTTCCTTGGCACAATCTCACTATGTGGAGAAGGTACTAAAGCAATTTAAAGCCTTTGACGATCCACCTACTAAGACACCTTTGGAACTCAATGTTCACTTGAAAAAGAATAGAGGAGAACCAGTGGCTCAACTGGAATACGCAAGGATCATTGGAAGTGTGATGTACATCACGAACTGTACACGCCCTGATCTTGCATGTTCTGTAAACAAGTTGAGTCAATACACGAACAATCCAAGTCATGAGCACTGGAAAGCGTTGAAAAGGGTACTAAGATACTTGAAGTACACCCTTGATTATGACAAGACATCCAGCTATAGTCGAAGGATACAGTGATGCAAATTGGATATCAGACACAAAAGACTCGCTGTCCACTAGTGGATATGTATTCACTATTGGAGGAGCAGCAGTGTCGTGGAGGTCCAAGAAACAAACATGTATTGCTCGTTCCACAATGGAATAAGAATTTATAGCGTTAGACCTAGCCGCTGCAGAGGCTGAATGGTTGCGTAATTTTCTGGAAGACATTCCATGTTGGAAAAAGCCGGTACCTGCGGTGACGGTACACTGTGACAGTCAAGCTGCCATTGGGAGAGCTTCAAATGTCATGTACAACGGAAAGTCGAGACACATACGTCGTCGACACAACTCCGTTAGAGAATTGATCTCCACTGGAGTAATGTCCATTGATTATGTCAATAGGAAGGACAATATAGCGGATCCTCTCACGAAGAGCATAAACCGAGATCAATTGAACAAGCTGGTAGAAGGAATGGGTCTAAAACCCACAATAAAAACCAAAGCAGTGGTAACCCAACCATGATGACTGGAGATCCCAAGAACTTGGTTCAATGGGAAAACGAAGCTGTGGAGGTTAGTGATAAAACACTTGAAAATTATGACTATTCCGGACAGCACTATCTCAAGTGTTAACGACCCGTAAGATGTGGTAAAGGCTGAGTCTTGGACTCTTAATAATTCCTAGAGTATAACGGGATACTCGAAAGGAAGTTACCTATATAAATGGGAAGTGAGGGCCGCTTCGACCAAACATTTATGAAATACAAAGGACGTCCATGGCCAAAACTAGGGGTGGAAGTAGGCCGGGCTACCTGACAGGGGCCTACGGCCTAGCCTATTAAGGGCCTTGTTAGGCCTAGCCTATTTATAATATGAGCCGGGCTAAGGCTTTTTAAAAAGCCTATTTAGTTAAGTAGGCTAGGCTTAGGCTTTAAATAAGGCCTTATAAGTCTACCAGGCCGGCCTATTTAACATTATATATTATATTTATATATATTTTATAATAAGTTATTCTTAAAATTTAGTACTAACATTTATATTAAATTAAATTAAAGTAAGTTAAATTTATTTTAGTACTTTTGAAATCATTATAATGTTTGTATTTAAACTCATAGTTGTAATGCATTTATTTTGGTAGTAAATTTTATTTGCAACTTTGAATATTGAACTACGATTCAAATTTAATAGGCTTCTAAAAGGCTCGTAGGCCTGGCCTATTTACTTAAAAGGCCAGGCTTAGGCTGCAAAAAAAGCCTATCACAGATAACAGGCCAGGCTCAGGCTCAATATTTATAAACCAGGCCCAGGCTTTTTCATGTAAAGCCTAGCCTAGCCCAGCCTATTTCCACCCCTAGCCAAAACGGACAAAAACGTGAGAACGTTACAAAGACGAGATTGAAGTGTGCTGACACTGTTGTCTAGGTATACACTATGGAGGAGTAGTTCAAGGCATCGCGTCCACTAAGCCGCCGGTATATCCGATAGTGTTTGGCTACGGAAAGTTCAAGGCCAAAAACCACTTATCCGGACGCACGGAGATCTCACTCGAACTGAACACTGAGTCTGATGTTGTATAGATACGATTTTCACTCATGTGGGGGATTGTTGGAATTAATGGGAATTAATTGGGTTTTGACACCCTGATCTAATTTAATTAATTAGACGGACTAAACGTTAATTAAGAAATAATTGAACATGATATTGTCGATCTACTCGCGGAGTAGATGAACGTGGTATATTTAATATCTCAAAACCGAGTTAAGGTGAGTGAGAAATTAATTGTTGAAGTTGAAGAGTTTCAACTTGAAAGTTTGAGAATGTGGGGAATGGGCTCGGCCCATTCGAACTACTTCAAGAATGTTCCAGAATAATCTGGAAGTCTCAAACTTGGTCTTCAAGACTTATCCACGTGCGAGATATTATCTCAACCGCTGCGATATTTTCGCGATATATTCCCAAGAATCGGGCCTGGGCCCACGCGTTTTTCCCTCTCCCTCCTAGGGTTTCTTCTGCCTATAAATATCAGACTCTTCCCTCATACATCCTTACGCTGAAATTCGCCCCTCTACCCTTCTACTCTACTCTCGTCCCTACGCAGTGTGTTGAGCTCCCGAAAGCCTTACACTGTTCTTTCTTGTGCCGGATTTATATCCGAGAGTGTTCAGTTCGTACTAAGTACGTTCGCCGAGGCCTCTTATACAGTGGTGCTACTGTGTAAGAGGTGAAAGTCGTTTTACCTTTGGGAACGGAACGCCGTAACAGTCGAGCACTATCCTGGGCGTATTCTGTTCTGCGGGAAAAGGGTTTCCCTTGACTCGACTTATTTGTGGATTTATTTGTTATTCTGATATTTTTGATATTGCAGTTTACAAGCCGTAAACAGGTTCCAACAGTTCCTTTGACTCACACTGTTTGAATTCTAAGTTACATTGTATCTGTAGAATTCGAAAAGTCTCAAATTAATTTTTGCTGTCTTGTTTTGTGTGTACAGGTTCCAATATGTCCAACACTCTTCAGATCACTGCTGCACACTCAAACTCGAATTCAAGAAACAAAATTTCTCCAAATCCTCTCAATCTCCTTACTGATATGGCATCATCCAACTCACCAAACTCACCGTCGTTCACTGTCGGAACCATAGTTGTTCCCGTTGCTCCTGAAGAAGAACCCACTCAAACAACCCCTCTTGCAATCGTACCTTGCAATCCATACGACATACGCACTGAAATCGCGTACGCAAACGGCACTGCAGAAATTCCAACCTCCAACCCACCAGATGAGCCCTCATCTGAAGCTCCCGCACCAGAAAACACCCCAGTAACCTTACACTTCCCTCTGGGCATTCCTTTCAACACTTTGAAAGAAGCTTTTGAAACCCTAAGCCTGAAAACAAGTCACCCTGTTTTAGTGCTTGAGGGAGAAACGCTGGATAATGCCATGTTCAAAGGGGATGTGGACATGCAAACTCAGCTGGAATCCTCAGATGAAGAAGTCTTGGCCGCAAAGTTTGAGAGAATTCATCTGCACAAAAAGGGCAAAAAGAAAGCTGCTGCTGTTCCACTTGCACGAAAATGGCATGGTGGTAAGAGAAAGTCCCAAAGGAATCTGGGCAAGATTGTTGATTACACTGGAAAGGGGAAAAAGCCCAGAACGGATGGGAATGCCTCTGAGCCAATTGTTGTATCTGATTCTGAATCAGAACCAGAAACAGAGGCTGAACAACCTGCACCTTCAGTGGAAGAAGAGGTGGCTGTTAATGAAGAGGATGTGGACGAAGTTGCTGAGGAAATGGAGGAGGAAAGTGAACCCACTCCACCAGTTCGACGATCAAAAAGGCTCCGAGAGCCCGAAAGTGTTGCCTCTCCAATGGCAACACCAGATCAGTCAGATCCCGAACAGTCATCCAGTTCGTCAGATGAGGATGAACATGAGGTACTTTTCTCTTCTGATGATAGGCATAGTGATTCTGATGAAGATTACAATGACAAGTCAAGTATACAGTATAGAACTATAAGAACTAGGCAGATTCTAAGTGAAAGATTGATTAGAACTTCTGATTTTGAGGATATGAATCTGCTTGATTGGCTTAAAGAAAGATCTTTACTGAATGCTTTGCAATTTGCTTGTCCCTATATTGTTGATTGGATTTATGAATTTTATGCAAACATCCCTCAATTTGCTGGTGATCCCAACTCTACAAGATATGGTACTTTTTGGTTTAGAGGAAATAGGCATATGATTACCCCTAGGAGGATCAATATTTTACTTAAAACTAAAATAATGTAGGATCCTGTTGTTACTGACCATGATGTGATGATAAACATCTTGACTGGGGGAGTAATCACTAAATGGAGAAGAAGAATTTTGGCCTCTAAACTCACAAGTCTATATTTTGTTTTACATAAGTTGGTGTGTTTTAATTGGCTGCTTACTACAAACAACACCACTCTCACCTTAGAACAGGCTGTATTGATGTACAAGATTGGGCACTTGAAAAGGTTTAACCTAGGACAGGTTATTTTCACCAACATGATGACCTTTAAATCTGACATGACTGGGAGATGTATCCTACCTTACCCATGTCTTGTGTACAAATACATGTTGGACAAAGCATTTGAAAGATTTGAAGATGAGGTCATAAGCACCCATGTCCCAAGTTTTAACATCTCGAATCAGTTCCTTATCCAAGGTGAAAGGGTGGTTGATCTTCTTTTGAGAAGGAATGATGATGAAGCAGGCCCCAGTAGTGTTCCAGCAAATGATCCCTTCCATAATACCACACTGCCTCCAGAAGGAGCTGCCTCCTCAATCTATTTGTCTTCACATTATATTATGAGGCATATTGATATTTTGCAGGGTTCCATTCTTAACTTACAACATTCTGTGGAGGATCTTCTAGTCCAAAAGAAATTTTGGATGGATCTTCTTTCCACTTCAACAGGGGGAGTAGCTGACAGTTCACACAATCAGCCCACTAACATTGTTGCTCCTACTGTAGATGAACAATCGGATTCAGTTCCTGGTCGAGCTGATGAACCTGCTGTGGACGCTGAAATGACTGAGGGAGATGCACAGGATATCCAGGATCTCTATGGTGATCTGGATAAATGATGAGCTTGAAGACAGGGAGAGAGCTTACACAATGGGGGAGTAAATGCAGATTATGGAGATGCAACTGATATATTTCAGCCCAATCCTTTTCCTTGTGTTAATTTCAGTTCTTTCCTTGTTGTAAAAGCTTTGTACTTATGTTTTTATTTTCTCAAACTCTGTTTTTCTTAATTCTGTAATTATCTAGGATTTACTTTTGCCTTAGTTATTTAAATCTAAACAAGTTTTTTGGTTTAGATGCTGTTTACTTTAATTTGATCCTATAATGATTGTTACTTCAATTTTTTTTTTGGAATATCAATTGTGTAAACTTCTTAATCAATATTTCTGTTGTGTGAACTTCAGTTGTGTTGATGTAGAAAGGTCAAATTGGGGGAGATTGTTGATGTTGAAATAAGTGTTTTGTTAAATGATCCAACACTAACAACCAAGTGTTGTGTTTAATGTTCCCAACACTTATGACAACATCAGAATTTGCCCTTCCTTTTCTCACTAACTCTTATCTTACGCTTGTTGTCTAATGATGTCCCCAGAGCAGTTAGAAGACGTGGGCAACACCAAGTCATGCCACTGCGTGGGAGTGAGAAGTTATTAGACCATGGTATAACAAGTCCCTAAATTCTAGGAGTGGTGGAGAGAAGTTCTATAACCGCATGATCTCAAGGTTGAGGCGATCATGGGAGTTGATGGCAGTTCGTGGATGAAGCCTATAAATACAGAAGCTGCCCTCAACACAAGATACACAAGAAGAAAAGTTGAAATCGACTACTACTCTATTGAACGCTATATACGCTTCTAGTTAGGAAAAACCTTGTTTCTTCTTGTAGTTCTTCACATTATTATAAACCCGAATAGTAGTGTGTTAGAACATAGTCTTATTTACTAGGTTGTGTGATTAGATCTATGAGGGAGATAGTTTCATAGGATCTAGTAAATCGTTATACACTTTCGTAGTGTAATTATACACCTCAAAGAGGTTGTACTCGTTTCACATATTTTTATATAGTGAACAGCGTAGATTATTTTATAATCTACGCAAATTTTGAATACTTCCATTTTCAGTACGTGCAATTTAAATTCCGCTGCATAGTGTTGTCTAGATTGTGCCAACACAACAGACAACATCTCTGATTTCGCACGCACACACACTTTCATTCATGTTTGTATATATATATATATATGCAGATCGAATGAAAGAACATATTTTGTAGTTGTGCAAAATTATATAGTTTGCAGGATTTCATGATCGATCGAATGTAATTAAGTCATTGGATGGAACCTTAATAATTTTGTTTCATATTATGGACAAATTGCATGTATATACGTTCATCAAAAAATATTTGTGCATGTTTTAAAGTAGTAAATCTCCATATGTGTTATGATTAATTAGCTAGCTAGCTACTTCATATGTGTTTATTTCGATCTTACATCGTTGTTAGGTGGTTGATTCTTTTCCTTGGTGTTAAGGTTACTACTTATAATAATTTAATACAGTAACCAACAAGCTAGTTTGGAATGACCAAGAAACACACCAAAGTATATATATATTCCATTCCATTCCATTCCATTCTATTAGTCATGCGTACGTAATATTATTATCTTCTTTTTCACATCAAATAATATAATTCAAAGCTAAATCTATATTCATTTTTCAACCTAATATCTATCAAATAATACTGTATTTTAAATCAGCTAGCTATCTAGTTATTCCTTAATCATCGAAAATTGATCACACATTTGTGTAATTAATTTAAAGTAAATGATCAATTGAAAATCCTATGCGTACATTTCTTACATGCATGCATCTTGTTAGGTAGATTGCAATTGGAGGAATTTGTTGATTCTTTTCCTTTCTGTTACGGTTACTACTACTAGCTCCAATAAATATTATTGTTACTAGCAAAATTAGTTTTTGTGCATTAGAGTTGATGCAGAAAGTTGAAGCTGCTAACATTTTCATACATTTGTACATTTGATGAAAGATGTTTGACACATTTTATAGTATGACGAAATATGTGTGATGAAATGTTTTCTTCTTATAGTGAATAAAATACAAATGTCATGTGCACATTTTTTGCACGATCCGTACGTACACATTTCGTGCATATTTTGTGCACGATCCGTACGTGCACATTTCGTGCATATTTTGTGCACGATCCGTACGTGCACATTTCGTGCATATTTTGTGCACGATCCGTACGTGCACATTTCGTGCTTATTTCGTGCATAATATGTATATGTACTTTTTTATGTCGAATTAAATGCACATTTTTATCCTAGAATGTTTTCGATCTAAACATTGCATTTTCATATTTCTTGAATTTTAATATGTACTTTTTAACTGAACTCATATGCCATATTTTGAACTACATTTACTTCAAAAAAAAAAAAAAAACTCCTAAAATAACCAAACTAAGTATGTGAAGTTTGTGTTTCTTAATTACATCTTGTTAGGCGGCTTTAGACTGGTCGATTCTTTACCTTGCGTTTAAGGTAACTACTAAAATAACCAAACTAAGTTTGGAATGAATTATAAACATAGCAAAGTATATATGCACGTACTCTATAAAACACGTACCTGCACAAAAAAAATATTGCAAATTTCAAAACAACATCAATATTATTATCAACAATAATTCCCATTCCGTTCTCGATCACTCCCGCCTTCTCGTGACCGTACGCACCCCTTAGTTTGGTGCGCAGCTAGCCACCATTATTGCTCTAATGGAAATAGTGGTGATCGTTTTCGGGATTGCCCTGTTGGTGATCCACCCAAAAGGGCCTAAAATCGGCATCCTTCTAGCGAAAATAGACACGTTACATTTATTTGAGGAGGTGTGCTGAATATACAAATGAGAGTCTCCAATCGGTGGCGATAATGACAACCGATATGGTCGTGCAAGTTTCTACGACACGAAATTTGCGCTAAGCTTACGGGGTCGGAAAATATTCGACTTGGTGGCCCCGACGACGTTGGATCTTAATGCCAGCCAATCATTTAGTGTCGACTACGACAAAAAAAAAAATATTCCATTCATCTCACATCAAAACAAGCAGATGATGTTTACTTCAACAGAGGCAACATAATTTTCGAAGTCAAAGGGACGACCAGGATTCGTTGGAGTGTTTGGCCTATTGGTTCAATTAATTCGACGTTGAATGTGGATTGCAAACTCCGTTTGTCTATTAATAAGTCTCCCATATTTGATCCACATGGTTGTAGCTCTAGGTCTTAGAAACAAGATTTTTTTTTGTTATTCATGTTTTTGTGATTAGAGTTGATTCAGAAAGTTGAAGCTGCTAACATTTTCATACATTTGTACATTTGATGAAAGATGTTTGACACATTTTATAGTGTGACGAAATATGTGTGATAAAATGTTTTCTTCTTATAGTGAATAAAATACAAATGTCATGTTCACATTTTGTGAACGATCCATACGTGCACATTTCGTGCATATTTTGTGCACGTTCTGTACGTGCACATTTCGTGCATATCTTGTGCACGATCCGTACGTGCACATTTCCTGCATATTTCGTGCATAATATGTATATGTACTATTTTTATGTCAAATTAAATGCACATTTTAATCCTAGAATGTTTTCGATCTAAACATTGCATTTTCATATTTCTTGAATTTTAATATGTACTTTTTAACTGAACTCATATGCCATATTTTGAACTACATTTACTTCAAAAAAAAAATCCTAAAATAACCAAACTAAGTATGTGAAGTTTGTGTTTCTTAATTACATCTTGTTAGGCGGCTTTAGATTGGTCGATTCTTTACCCTGCGGTTAAGGTAACTACTAAAATAACCAAACTAAGTTTGGAATGAATTATAAACATAGCAAAGTATATATTCACGTACTCTATAAAACACGTACCTGCACAAACAATATCGAAAATTTCAAAACCACATCAATATTATTATCAACAATAATTCCCATTCCGTTCTCGATCACTCCCGTCTTCTCGTGACTGTACGCACCCCTTAGTTTGGTGCGCGGCCACCATTATTGCTCTAATGGCAATAGTGGTGATCGTATTCGGGATTGCCCTGTTGGTGACCCACCCAAAAGGGCCTAAAATCGGCATCCTTCTAGCGAAAATAGACACGTTACATTTATTTGAGGAAGGTGTGTTGAATATACAAATGAGAGTCTCCAATCGGTGGCGATAATGACAACGAATATAGTCGTGATAGTTTCTACGACACGAAATTTGCGCTAAGCTTACGGGGCCGGAAACTATTCGACTTGGTGGCCCCGACGACGTTGGATCTTAATGTCAACCAATCATTTAGTGTCGACTACGACAAAAAAATATATTCCATTCATCTCACATCAAAACAAGCAGATGATGTTTACTTCAACAGAGTCAACATAATTTTCGAAGTCAAAGGGACGGCCAGGATTCATTGGAGTGTTTGGCCTATTGGTTCAACTAATTCGACGTTGAATGTGGATTGCAAAAATCCGTATGCAAATTAATAAGTCTCCCATATTTGATCCACATGGTTGTAGCTCTAGGTCTTAGAAACAAGATTTTTTTTTTTTGTTATTCATGTTTTTGTGCATTAGAGTTGATTCAGAAAGTTGAAGCTGCTAACATATTCATACATTTGTACATTTGATGAAAGATGTTTGACACATTTTATAGTGTGACGAAATATGTGTGATAAAATGTTTTCTTCTTATAGTGAATAAAATACAAATGTCATGTGCACGTTTTGTGCACGATCCGTACGTGCACATTTCGTGCATATTTTGTGCACGATCTGTACGTGCACATTTCATGCATATTTTGTGCACGATCCGTACGTGCACATTTCGTGCATAATATGCATATGTACTATTTTTATGTCGAATTAAATGCACATTTTAATCCTAGAGTGTTTTCGATCTAAACATTGCATTTTCATATTTCTTGAATTTTAATATGTACTTTTTAACTGAACTCATATGCCATATTTTGAACTACATTTACTTCAAAAAAAAAAAAATTACTAAAATAACCAAACTAAGTATGTGAAGTTTGTGTTTCTTAATTACATCTTGTTAGGCGGCTTTAGATTGGTCGATTCTTTACCTTGCGGTTAAGGTAACTACTAAAATAACCAAACTAAGTTTGGAATGAATTATAAACATAGCAAAGTATATATTCACGTACTCTATAAAACACGTACCTGCACAAACAATATTGAAAATTTCAAAATCACATCAATATTATTATCAACAATAATTCCCATTCCGTTCTCGATCACTCCCGCCTTCTCGTGACTGTACGCACCCCTTAGTTTGGTGCGCGGCCACCATTATTGCTCTAATGGCAATAGTGGTGATCGTATTCGGGATTGCCCTGTTGGTGACCCACCCAAAAGGGCCTAAAATCGGCATCCTTCTAGCGAAAATAGACACGTTACATTTATTTGAGAAAGGTGTGCTGAATATACAAATGAGAGTCTCCAATCGGTGGCGATAATGACAACGAATATGGTCGTGATAGTTTCTACGACACGAAATTTGCGCTAAGCTTACGGGGCCGGAAACTATTCGACTTGGTGGCCCCGACGACGTTGGATCTTAATGCCAGCCAATCATTTAGTGTCGACTACGACAAAAAAATATATTCCATTCATCTCACATCAAAACAAGAAGATGATGTTTACTTCAACAGAGGCAACATAATTTTCGAAGTCAAAGGGACGGCCAGGATTCGTTGGAGTGTTTGGCCTCTTGGTTCAACTAATTCGACGTTGAATGTGGATTGCAAACTCCGTTTGCCTATTAATATGTCTCCCATATTTGATTCACATGGTTGTAGCTATAGGTCTTAGAAATAAGATTTTTTTATTTGTTATTAATGTTTGTATATATATATATATATATATGCAGATCGAATGTAATTAAGTCATTGTTATTCATATTTTTGTGCATTAGAGTTGATTCAGAAAGTTGAAGCTGCTAACATTTTCATACATTTGTACATTTGATGAAAGATGTTTGACACATTTTATAGTGTGACGAAATATGTGTGATAAAATGTTTTCTTCTTATAGTGAATAAAATACAAATGTCATGTGCACATTTTGTGCACATTTCGTGCATATTTTGTGCACGATCTGTACGTGCACATTTCATGCATATTTTGTGTACGATCCGTACGTGCACAGTTCGTGCATAATATGCATATGTACTATTTTTATGTCGAATTAAATGCACATTTTAATCCTAGAATGTTTTTGATCTAAACATTGCATTTTCATATTTCTTGAATTTTAATATGTACTTTTTAACTGAACTCCTATGCCATATTTTGAACTACATTACTTCAAAAAAAAAAATTCCTAAAATAACCAAACTAAGTATGTGAAGTTTGTGTTTCTTAATTACATCTTGTTAGGCGGCTTTAGATTGGTCGATTCTTTACCTTGCGGTTAAGGTAACTACTAAAATAACCAAACTAAGTTTGGAATGAATTATAAACATAGCAAAGTATATATTCACGTACTCTATAAAACACGTACCTGCACAAACAATATTGAAAATTTCAAAACCACATCAATATTATTATCAACAATAATTCCCATTCCGTTCTCGATCACTCCCGCCTTCTCGTGACTGTACGCACCCCTTAGTTTGGTGCGCGGCCACCATTATTGCTCTAATGGCAATAGTGGTGATCGTATTCGGGATTGCCCTGTTGGTGACCCACCCAAAAGGGCCTAAAATCGGCATCCTTCTAGCGAAAATAGACACGTTACATTTATTTGAGGAAGGTGTGCTGAATATACAAATGAGAGTCTCCAATCGGTGGCGATAATGACAACGAATATGGTCGTGATAGTTTCTACGACATGAAATTTGCGCTAAGCTTACGGGGCCGGAAACTATTCGACTTGGTGGCCCCGACGACGTTGGATCTTAATGCCAGCCAATCATTTAGTGTCGACTACGACAAAAAAATATATTCCATTCATCTCACATCAAAACAAGCAGATGATGTTTACTTCAACAGAGTCAACATAATTTTCGAAGTCAAAGGGACGACCAGGATTCGTTGGAGTGTTTGGCCTCTTGGTTCAACTAATTCGACGTTGAAATGTATTTTCTATTAATGAAAAGTGTAAGTTACTCCATATTAATGAAAAATGTATGTTATTATAACTAAAAAGTGTATGATATTATAACTGGAAAGTGTATGTTAATATAACTGAAAATATTATTGAAAAATGTTAATTTTCTGTTAAAAAAAAAAAGACGATTGACCGGTCAACGGTCAACAGTTGACCAGTCAAGGTCCACTCAAGTACACCGTGTACTTGAGTGCACAAGAGACTCACCCAAATAATTTATTAAAAGTGATTTTGGGAAGCACCGATCCAACTACTTTTAATAGCTTTATGTGCTTCTCATCATTATAATAATCAATTTTAACCTCACAATTTAAATAATATTTAATCTTTACCCATTCTTTATCTAAATGTAATAAGAGTGTTTTTTATTAATTTATATAAAAAAAAAAGTGATATGTTTAATTTGTAAACACCACAAAATATACACAATTAATTAAAAGTGCTTAATTTTAAAACATTATCAACTTTCAATTTTATTACAAAAATTAATTTTAATTACTTTAAATCAATCACTATAGTTTTGAAAACACACCCTAAAAATCTAAACAAAATAGGCAATTCTTAAGTTTGAGAAAAAAAAAAATTAAATGCAATGAACAAATTATAAAAAAGAAATTAATTCAAAAATATATACGGTATATATTTTGAAATTGTTAGTAATAGATATATTCAAAACGCAATTGAAGAAGAAATGTGGCAGACTCCACTATAATTAGGGGTGAGCAGAAGTCGGAAGAAACCGAAAAAACCGACCGAACCGAACCGAAAATACAAGTTTGGTTCGGTTATTCGGTTTTCGGTTCGGTCACGGTTTTAATTTTTTCCAAATATCGGTTTTCGGTTCGGTTCGGTTTTTTTTATGGAAAAAACCCGAAAAACCAAAAATTAAATACATATTATATTATATTTAATATATTTTAATAAAATAATTTTATACCCCTAAACCTAATGTAAGCGTAAGCCTCATCCCTCATTCCTCATTCCAGAAAAGTAAAAAGAGGCGGAAAAAACCCTACTCCTCTCCGCAGTCCGCCACAGTCCGCCACTCCGCCCCCAAAATCCAGCAACCTTCCGTCCCTCCCCATCCTCACTCTCCGTCTCCGGCCTCTTCCCCCATTTCAGTCGGCCAGCGCACAGCGGCGGCGGCCAACGCACGGCGCACAGCGGCCAACGCACGGCGCACGGCGCACAGCGGCTACTCACACCGGCGACACTAGCCCCACTCCGTAGTCCGTTACTCCGTATACACCTAAAGCCTAGAGGTAAATTTCTACTGCTTATACTGCTTAGCCTTAATCTGATTTTATGTATTTAATTTTATGAAATCTAATTCGGTTTTTCGGTTAATAACCGTAACCGAACCGAAAAGTTCGGTTCGGTTATTTTTCGGTTTTATACAAGTTCGGTTCGGTTTTGGTTACCGAAATTGACCATTTCGGTTTTTTCGGTTTTGGAAATTCGGTTCGGTTCGGAAACCGAACCGACCGATGCTCACCCCTAGGCTCAACCCATCCATTGACGATTTGACGGGCTAACCTAAGTGGTTTTTTTTTTTTACATTAAAATGTATTACTTCCCCTCATTTTATTTTTTTTGGACAGGAGTTTAAATGAATACCGATTAATTTATGTATAAATACATAAATTGTGGGTATGATGAAGTATTGTTGGGTCAACTTATAAATAAAACGACGAATGACAATTTATGTAAATAATTGACATGATTGAAGTTTGAATAATATTATTTCTAAAAAAATTAGTGAGAATAATGAAATTAGACAAAAAAAAAAAAAAAAAAAAAATGGACGGAGTGAGTATTTCAATTTATTATCCAAAAATATTTGGAAATAAACAAGATGAATGCAATCTTTTATGTGAAATTATTACTTCATTTGCCTCGTAATAAATTTCATATATAGATAGGTGGACACATTAAAAATTAAGAATTTGGAAAGTGTAATAATAATGAGTAGACTAATGAAGGGTAATTTTGTAAGCATATTTATGTATAAAATAAAGGGAAAATATCAATTTTGGTCACCCAGTTTTACCTCTTTTCATATTTGGTCACCCACAATTAGTCTCTATCAAAATTGGTCACTCAGTTATTATATTCTATCAAAATTGATCACGCATCTTCTACTAGAACTAATGAAACAAACGCAAAAGCAAGAATGAAACATGCGCAAAAATTACCAATATTTACATTATATTTATAACAGGTAAGTTTTGAGCCGAGAAACTTGCTAGATAGTCAGAATTTTTTTTAATAATTATTTAACTCAATTATGAATTCATTTTTGTTGGTTTACTTTTTATTTTACAGAAAATGAGAAACTCAAGAGATAGAATGCAAATTTGTACTCTGTTTTTTTTTTAACAATTGTACTCTGTTTTCCAATTCTTGGTTTCAAATTTGTATAATAATTGGAGATATAAACTTATTTCAATTCATTTCCCTATTTATAATTATTGGAGCATAATTTGTGGTGAAGATTAATTGTAAAGAATTTTCTAAAATCCATTCAAGAAAATTCAAATTTGTATAATAATTGGAGATATAAACTTATTTCAATTCATTTCCCTATTTATAATTATTGGAGCATAATTTGTGGTGAAGATTAATTGTAAAGAATTTTCTAAAATCCATTCAAGAAAATTTCATAAACTTATTTTTCATTCTAAATATTTTTCATTATTGCAGATTTCTTGAAATGTTAGTCAAACAATTGAGCATTTGAAATTAATTGAAATAAATTTCTATCTCCTAAGTTTCTTTTCTAATTATCTATAAAATAAAAAAGTAAACCAAGGAATCACGTAGATGCATCAGAATTCCTTCTGACCTATTATAAATATAATGTAAATATTGGTAATTTTTGCACATGTTTCATTCTTGCTTCTGTGTTTGTTTCATTAGTTCTGGAAGATGAAATTTTTTTAACCTCAAGTTTTGAGAAATTTCACGGCTCAAAACTCTTTTCTCCGTTAGTCAATGACAGATTGACTAACAGTGATCAATTTTGATAGAATATAAGGTGACCAATTTTGATAGTGACTAAATGTGGGTGACCAAATATGAAAAGAGGTAAAATTAGGTGACCAAAATTAATATTTTCCCTAAAATAAATAAATAAGTTGACTTATGTATATTTGTGGGTCCAAAAGTAACGACATTTTGTGTGAAATGTAGATATTGCGAGAGTGAAGTTTATAATTTTTTTTTTAAAATTTAAATGTCGTGAAAGTTATATTATGGAATGAGTATTTATTTACTCTTGGGTACAATTTTTAGTGCATGTTTAATAGATAAGATTGAGCCACGATTGCGCCGAACCTGGTGGAATATCATTGCCAATATGTTGTTTGATACGCAAGATAAAAAATCGCAAAGGCCAAGCTCACACTTAAACACCGTTCTAGAGCGTGTTTCTCTCTGGACAAAAACATAGAGTTTACATATTTGGGTTGAAATAGTATCCAAAACATGATTGGAGAATGACTTATATTTAACATCAAAACCCTAACACACTGTATCATTTGTGTCTGCTTTTTTTTTTTAAAACTCTCTTCCGATAAAAACCCTAGTGCCACCATTCTTGATTGAAGACGTCGACAAAAAAGAGGTAGGAGTAAGATATTTTGTGTTTCATTTGCATCTTGTTCGAAGTTGTGCTTTCATTTTCCTTTCTAGTTTTGAGATGTTTTTCGGGGATTTAATTTTGAGTAGGAAATTAACTTTCAGGTTAATTTTTTATTATTATATTCATGATTTCGTTAATTATTTTAACATTGGTTTGTAGTTTTGGTTCTAATGTTTTTGGGTCCCAAAATTTTGTTGGTTCTAACATTGGTTTCTACTAATCTATGTAATTTTGGTTCTAATGTTTTTGGGTCCCAAAATTTTGTTGTTTGACTAACAAATGATTTTGTGTAAACAATGCAGTGAAATTTGCTTTGTAGTTTATACATGTTATGTAACATTAACAAATTTTGAGGATTTAAAAGCAGTTTGAGTTGTGAGTACAAATTACGGTAAGATTTATTTACCACATGAATTATTGACAAAATAAATATATTCAGTCACGGTAGGGTTTAAGGATATTGTTGGTCCCAAGTTGAGTTAAGATTGATTAAGCTAGAAAAAGTCTAGAGGGGAGGGGTGAATAGACTTTTTAAAATCTTTCAAAATATCAGAGTTATATGTGGAATAGTGTTCTGAAAAGTACTGTTCTTACTGGGTCAGATCAGTACTTCCAGTTTCAGTTTTATACTCAACTTTGATTTAGATCTTGAATATGTATGTGAAACAAATAACAACAGTAAGTAAATCAACACACAAGATTTATAGTGGTTCGACAACTGTCTACATCCACTCTCACAACTCCAGTCGTGATATTTTATTAAACTCTTCCTTCTTTAGTTTCTTGTGGCTTAAAGTCTCAAGATTAAGACTTTGATCTTTTCGATTATACTTCCAAGTATATCTTCGATCGACTAGTAATTTCACAAGATACTAGTAAACTTGTTTACAACAAATCACAAACTAAAAATAGTAAAGTAAACTTCTCTAGAATGTAGCCTTTGAATCTTCAATTCAGTACGACGACTTCTTCTTGGTTTGATCTCCTTTAACTCTGTGAGTTCTTTAATGCTTCGTAGACTCTTAATTGCTCTTTGATTGCTCTTAGATCAGTAGTCTTAGCAGTAGAAGATCACAGGGTATTTATAGACTTTAGTATGACAGTTAGTAGTTTGTGAAACTAACTCTCAACTAACTCATGACCGCTTCTGTAACTTATTTTTGTAACCGACTTAACTTCTTATCTCCAAGTCAGCATATCTTCTAATATATCTTCAGTTACGCCTTAAATAAGTTTTCCAAACTTATTCTCCAATCACACCAACTCAGCATAGTAAACTACTCTTCTTAGTTTTACTGTTCTTAGTCAGTCAGCACAGTTCTCATCTTCTGTTCTGTGCTTCTTCAGAATACTTCTCTTGTATTTCTGAGCTTCATCTTTACTCCTTTTGATTGTCTTCTTATTCTGGAGTAGTCTTCTGAGTCTTCTTTAGTCTTTTGATCTTGTTCTTAATCTACTGTTATGAACTTTACAATACTGAATACAATTTAACACAAACTTACAAACATAAAACATATCTACACATCAACTGAACTACATACAGAAGAGTATATCTAAGTCATATACTATAAGCTGTCTATACCATTCATTCTCAGCTTAGTTCTTAACAATTCATATATCAGATCAGTAAACTCATAAGATTAGTAAACTCAGTTTTCATGACTTCTTAAGATGACTTAGTTAGAATGACTTTCAACCACATATATCCTTAACTTCAAGTTACTTTTGGCCATCAAAACTCAATTTCATCAACTAGAATATTGTTTATAGGATTCATATCCCAACAAATATATTATTTGTGAGTTTTTTTTAGTACGACTAATGATATCCATATGTAATCTTATACGTAGAAGTTCTAATTTAGAACAAGTTGATTTGTAAGATGAGTTTGGTGAATAAGCAAAATGAGATACTTTACATGTTGCTAGAAGAAATTATTCATCAAATGATTGTAGTTACCATAATAGTTGTCGAGTATATGAATAGGAAAAGAGGAAGAAAGTGTATACGTGGGTCCTCATTTAGTTACATTGACCATATTCCATCCCAAGTTAATGTAATGTCTCGACTTGTTTGGGGGGGGGGGGGGGGAGAGGGGCACAACCGTGAATGCATATCTAATCTGCGAATGGACCGTAACACATTTGACCGACTTTGTTGTATTTTAAATAATTTAGGAGGTTTGGTTGATGGGAAGTTTGTTATTGTTGAATAACAAGTTGTTAAATAGAGTCGTTCAATTTAAGTTTTTGAGATCCGGACAAACTATTTCCCATTACGTGCACATGGCCTTGACTTTGACGTTAGTACTAGAACTTCATTCAGTGTTATTGTTGAGGCCGACACCGGTACCACAAGACTGCAATAATCACTGAGGAAGTGGTTTAAGGTATTTATTTTCACAATTTATTATTTTGTTGATGGGATGCACGTTACTATCTACTGATTTTTTAAAAATTACGCATGGATGCCTCGGGGCATTAGATGGAACATACATAAACGTCCACGTACCTGCCACTGATAGAGGATGGTTTAGGACTAGGAAAGGACAAATCTCTACAAATGTGCTTGCTTTTTGTGATCGAGAGCTACAATTTTCATACGTTCTGCCCGGTTGGGAGGGGCCTACAGCTGATGTGAGAGTTCTTCGAGATGCAATCAATAGGGTTTGCGGCTTGAAGGTCCCTATAGGTTTCTTGTTCATAAAAATATGCCATATGGTTGTACATAAGTTACATGCATGTTTGCTTTTGTTACAATAAACCTAACAAGAATATATATATATTTTTATTGACAATTACAACTAATTACTATTTCTGTGACAATGATTATGCAAATTTCCCCGATTTCTTGACTCCATTTAGACGTGTGCGATATCACTTAAACGAGTAGGGACCAACTGCTGCGAGACCAATGACATATCAAGAGCATTATAACATGCGACATACTCGCGCTCATAATGTAATCGAACATGCATTTGGAATAATGAAGACGTGTTGGGGGATCCTTAGAAGTGCGGCATTCTATCCTATTAGGACACAACACTACAACAAAATGTATTTTTTGTAACGAATTTATCTGTAACCGTAACTGAAAGTGTGTGTGCGTGCGAAATCAGAGGTGTTATCAGTTGTGTTGGCACTATCCTGACAACATTAAGCAGTAAAAATTAAAATGCACTTTGCAAAATGGAAGTATTCAAAATTTGCGTAGATTATAAAATAATCTACATAGTTCACTATATATTAAATAAGTGAAACTTGGTTACAACCTCTTAGAGGTGTAAAATAACAACGCGTATGAGTGTATAAAATTCACTAGATCCTATGAAACTATCTCCCTCATAGATCTATACATACAACCTAGCAAATAAGACTATGATGAACATACAATTGTTCGGGTTTACAATAGTATGCTAATCTACAAGAAGAAACAAAAATATTCCTAACTAGAAGCGTATGCGCATTCAATAGACTAGTAATCACAATTTAACTTTTCTTCTTGTATATCTTGTGTTGAGGCAGCTACGGTATTTATAGACTTCATGGACGATCTGCCTTCAACTCCTATGATCATCATAGCCATGAGATCAAGAGGTTTGGAACTTCACTTCACATCTCCTTGAATGTAGGAACTTGCTACATTATGCTTTAGTAACTTCTCACTCCTATACAACTGCATGACCTGGTGTTGTCCACGTCTTCTAACTGCATTATGGACATTACTAAGCAACAAGTGTAAGATCGGAGTTAGTGAGAAAAGAAAGGGCAAATTCTGATGTTGTCATAAGTGTTGGGAACATTAGTTACAACATTCGACTGTAAGTGTTGGATCATTATACAAAACACTTATTTCAACATCAACAGTAACCAACATTTAAATGGTTACAAAAAGATCACTTATGGTAACAAAATCATATTTTCGTTATGAAAAGTCATATTTTAAATAATAATAAGTAATTGTCGTTACAAATAGTAAAATATCGGTTACATATAGTAATGACTTAAAATTAAATATAATTTATCTTAACGTACGACCTAAATGTTAACGTATAATTTAATAATAAGTAATTGTCGTTACAAATAGTAAAATATTGGTTACAAATAATAATGACTTAAAATTAAATATAATTTATCTTAACGTACGACCTAAATGTCTTCTAATTATTATTTTTGAAACATAGATAGATTAAAGATGATTGTTCTTTACTTGTCACACAAACTAAATAACTTCATATTTTGTTTTTATTCAATATTATTATAATTTTAATAAAAATTGAGCAACATAAATTTCCACCTTATTTATCTATTTATTTCTTTAGGCTAGCTTGTAATATACAATATATATATATATATATATATATATATATATATATATATAAATAAGGATACATGAAAAATTAGATTTTAAAAACACCAGTGTCTAAAAAATATTTATGAAAATGGTCAAAAAAGAAAACGATTTAAATTGAGCTCAAAAATAAAATATTTCAGAAACAAGCCTAAATTCATAATTCCGCAATTCTAATTCTAATTCCCAATTCCACGTTCGATTCTTAATTATGCTGATTTCGCCTACCACGATCCATGTAATGTATTTCTATTCGATTTCACCTCTCACATGATTCTCAACGCAGTTATCTACAACCCATGCTCTGTCGACGACCCAATCCTTTGTCTCGAGGTCCTCACGCAACCATCATCCCCGGCCTCGACTTTGAATATCGATCAAGTGGTTTAAGTGAAAATTGTGCATTCAAAATGTTTGGATCTTTTTAGATGTGATATCCTTTTGTTTATGAGGCTTGATTACACCCTATATACCTTATATGTGTTTACGCACACAAAAAATCGCATCGATCAAATATTATATCAACTATTTTAAAAAATTTATTGATTTGGATGACTTGGTTATGTTGTTTATTTGGTAATTTTTAGAAGAAGGAACATTATTGAAGATTTAGAATTTTCTTTATTGTAAACAGAGTAAATTTAAGTGAATCTATTTATTTTAAAAGAATGCATGCTTTGGTATATGTTATTTAAATATGTCATACGAAAAGGTTAATGATATGATTAAGTTTTGTTAGATTGATGTTTTCATTGAGTTTTTAGATTTACATTGTAGTAGGCTCTGTTAAGAACCCCACTTCCATTGAAAACGTTGCTATTGATTTTCTACTAGTTAAATTTTTTGTTTGCAAAGCCATGAATAAACTTGTCGTTATCATTGAGATTAATTAGTTAAAGAAAACTAAAAAATATCATATATTGAATTGTAATGTCCTAAAGTTTTTAGGTTTCTAAAGAAGGTGAATTACACGGATTGATCATGGCCCTGTCAAGATATGCATCTGATAAAATTGATATCAAGCTTCTCAAAATTGATATACCACCTACAAATAATCAAATAAGTATTTTCCAGTTTTCTTGATTTTAATGAGAATTAGGAATGCTTATTCAAGACGACATTAAACAAAATTGAACGATTATACATACTCAAGTGCATATTATGGAAATTTTTTGTAGGCTGCTACATATTTGTGGGTTGTATAAAATATGTTGAAAGTGTAATTTGATTATGGGATAACTTTTATTAATTTAATATTGATGATGAACTTTGGAAGCAACAGTTGTTTGTTTAACATAAATTTTGATGAATATTGAGAACAATGTGCATTTGTGACTTTGATCAGTTATTTGACATATAGGATTTGGTTAAAAAAAGGGTAAAATATGTTCTACATTTAATTTTTTAAGATTATACAGGTTAATTATCGAGTCAAGCTGAGCTCAAGTTTATCGAGTTTCCCTATGAACCGAGTCAAGCTAAAAAAATTGGTTTGACCGAGTTCGAGTCAAGTTTCGAGCATCGAGTGTTGCAGTCGAATTCAAGCTCAACGCTATTCAGCTTGACTCGGCTCATTTACTCCCGTATTTTCAAATTCTTGTAACTATCTGCATCATTCATCTTGACATCTTTTTGTGAAGATATTTCTAGCCATGTCAAATCAACCAGGGGTTAAGGAAGGATACTCAAGACCGGGGAGAGGAACTAACGCTAACGCCAGCCTAGAAAAGCACCAAGACATAAAAAAGAGAAATATATAAGGTACACATATCTTATGGTTTACATCAGTCATACTTATAGTCTCATTGTTTCACCAACTAATGCCTCTTGCGTAGCCTGCCCCAAAAAAACTTGGCTAGTCAACCTCTTGTAGTAAGATAAAAGCTTGGCTTTTTGCAATATAAATTGATTGCTTAAATATTTGAGATAGAGAGGGGTTTGAAGTTGGAACTTAACCAACAAATATATTTTTTTGTAGTAAGAAATATTAGTTAATTAATTATATATTGCTCTTGTTTTCAGTTCAATTCAGTGGTTTAGTCAAGGTGAGTACTTGTTTTGGATTAAGACATCACATATGTAGTTCACACACATATATATCTTGTATCACATATAATAATATTAGGAACTTATTTATAGGAAATTTCTTAATTTGCCCCTATTAAGAACACACATATGTATATCTTATACTCCGTATTACATATTTAACAACTTTAATAATACCACCAAGGAACTCATTTATAGGAAATTTCTTAATTTCCCCCCAATATGAACACAATGTTTAGTTATGTTAGTGTTTATATGTAATTCTTATTAGTGTCTTTCTGGGGAAATGCATTTTGAGTTATCAGATCTCAATCAAAATTTTTTATTATTTTTTTGATGTTTATGAGAAACATACCTTAATTTGATTTATAGTACGTTTAAGTTTTATCTTAGAAGATGAAGGAGAATATAATTTTTCTTGTAGGTATACTTAAACTTTCATCTCATAAGCTGAAGGAGAATATATGTTTACTTTTAGGTTTACATAAGTTGTGGAAGACGAATTCATGATTATATTATATGTGTGATTAGTGATCTTTCAGTTTTTTCATTTAAACCATGAGACCATCACTTCATTCTAATTATTTATTGTGTATGATTACTTTTGTAAGGATTACTTCCTTACTCTACAAAATTGTATGATTGAGATGATGAAGGTTGGTGGTGACAATAATTATAAGGTGCCACACATGTCCAAGGACGGTCTAATCAGCTAAGGAATACTTCTGGTAACACTAGAAGTTAACGAGATACTAGTAAGAGAATGTACAGACAACTTGGTGGCATCTGGGCATATTGAAGGTGCATCATATGACTTGGGCTCTTTAATGTTTAATTTAGGGTATGATTAAGGCATAAATCATCACATGGGTATGATTAAGACATCTTTTTGACTCTTTTGAACCAATCTTTTATGGTTATGTTTACAGCATAAACATAGTTCCATATAGTTTAGGTTGTAAACATGAATATATGTGTAAACATTTTGCAAGTATTGAATATGTGTAAACCTTTTGCAAGTACTCATTCGTTACAAGGCATACATGCAATTGTTTTACTAAAAAATTCCCTCAGAAAACATTCATCACAGGGCATACATGCAAGTTACTAAACTCTTTTAAGCCTCCTACATTAGGGATTACACACTAAGTGGTGGCATTAATCCAAGACAAGGGCATATATGCAAGTAACCCATCTCATTTAAGCCCCCTACATTAGGTGTACACTAAGCGGTGGCATTAATACAATTTTGCATCATCACAAAGACCAACTCATGCAATTCATCAATTAAACCAACCAAATTGCATCATCACAGTAGCCAACTTGATCAATTCATCAAGTAAACCAACCACATTGCATCACCACAGTAACCAACTCAACCAATTCATCAAGTAAACCAACCGAATTGCATCATCACAATAAACCAACCATGTAACGCATGCAATTCAATCAAGTAAACCAAATAATTTTGGTCATCACAGTAAACCAACCATTTAAATCATGCAATTAAATCAAGTAAACCAACCAAAGAAAAATTTACAGTAAAGAAATGGACCTAACAATTAAATGATTTTCATCAGAGGAAACTAAATGGACAATGCCTCCAAGAAGTAGTATTTGTGCATGTTCTCAGTCCATGCGAGATCCGTCGAAACCAACGCAAATATGTCAATCGTCTCATAAGCATCGAATATCGGGCTCTCAAGAATACACAATCATCTGAAATAGATCGAAACTCCACGAAATAGATCGAAAGCCCAAAAAAGATCGAAACCCAACAATAGATCGAAAGACCAACAATAGATCGAAACCGAACAAATCGTGTGTATCAGAATCCCAAAAAAAATTGAAACCCCAACAAATCGTGTGAATTGAAATTCCAAAATAAATTGAAACCCCACAAATCAAAACCCCCACGATACAACTAATCTAGAGTAAATCGAAAATCGTATGGGTTGAAGAATCGTGTGTGTAAGTGAAGAATGAGAGATGCATACAGATGATCAAAGAATCAAGAGAGACTAGTTTAGGGTTTGTTGAGATGAGAATGTATGGAAGAATCCAGAATATCGTATGCGTGGGGTGTTAGGTGTAGTGATTTGGGTTGGGTAGGGTGAATTGTTTGGATTGTGTTTGGGGGGTTAATTATATTTTGGTGGATTAATTTAATTGAATTGGGTTAATTTAAATTGTTAATTGTGCTGACTTGATTTAATTGAGTTGAAAAAGTAATGGCATGAGTGTAAATAAATGTGTATTGTGAGGGTGAAGTTTGTAAAAAAATTTTCCATTTTAAGGTGTGCAAACAATTGTGGGACGGACGAATAAGTCAAGTGTGCAAACAGTTTGTGGGACGGAGGGAGTATGTATTATAAAAGTAAAATTATAAAATTTATCCAAAAAAATCTTAAATAATCAATGGTGGTGGAATGACAAATGTCAATATATTGTTGGGGGTTGGACCAAGCCTTAGAGGGCTTTGGAAGTCCCGGGGCTTGGAAACCTTTAGCATTTTTTTTCTGTCTTATAGTGGTTGGGGTCGTGACGCCTAAAAATACATGTGTTTTTGTAGTTGAGAGTAATATAAACTTACTTTTGTATCTAAAACTAATATGTGGCTTTGAGATGTATGTAAGAGTAATTCTCTCTTATGAAATATCCCGAAAAGAAAAATGTGAAAGTTATTATAAGATGGAGGGAGTAGTATATTATTTTTATTAGTAAAATATTCTAATTTTTTTGAATTGATTTTATTCGGACATGTTTGGTTTGAATGGACTGGGCATGATTGCATGTTTTATCTCCTTTAATCATGTGTTTAGTTTGATGGACTAGGCCCAGACAAATATTCATCTTGAGCCATTTGTTTTGAAGTTGTCTCGTGAAACGAGGAATACTCAGTCTGGAGGATACTGTATTATTTAGTCTCAACTGCACATTAATAATACTAAATCATAGATCATAAAAATCATAGATCTAGGGTTTACCATCACTAGCATCAACCTCAGATTTAGGGTTTTTCCGTTGTACGTCGCTAGAAGGCGGTGCTCTGTCACCAATTTCACAACACCTTAATCTCCACGACCTTGGACGTCGCGACAAAATAGGTAGAGAAAAGGGAGATGGAGGTTTTGAACCATGGAGAGAGGGAGGGGGAAAACATGAGAGGGAATTTGAGTGATGGATTCGGGAAAAATGAGGAAAGAGGAATAGTTAAAATAAGGCTATAAGAGTCAATTTACACATGCTTTTGTAGTGTTAAGTAATACATGAATAGTGTTTGTATTGGAGTGTAATAAAATGTGAGATTTTGTACCTTAGAGTAAATAATCTCTACTAAATACCCTTGTATTTGCACTTAAAGTGAGGAATAAGGGTTAATGAACATCATTTATCATTTAAACAAAAAATAAACTTGTTAGAAAAAATAAAAAATATAATCGAACACTATTTACAATTCTAGTTTGTTGGAATTAATTAATGATAAATTAGAATTATCAACCTGTAATTCGTAATGCAGAGAAATATATCTCGAACCGATTGAATTCCACATACGTACTGTGATCCTCCAAGTCAGAAAGTCAATCACGTGAATCCTACGAATTGCTTCCAATGTTCACAATCTAAGTGCCCTTCTAGATGCATTTATGTTATGCGTATTATACAGAACACAAAATCCCTAGTTTCTGTATTTTGTTATGAAAAGAAAAGAAAGAAAAGAGGGACAAAGATCCCCAAGAGCTTAAAAAGAAAAAAAAAAAACTTTGCTAAAAAAGATGAGGTGATGAATGCATGTTAAAGAATGAAAATGAAAAGTGAGGATAAAGGTTGTAAATTTTGAGAGTGAAAGCACGAAATGTGAAATAACAATCTTTGTCCTCCACTAGACGAGTCACATATCCTAATTCATCACACCTTGTCCAAAGAGCCAACGTTACGTCCTTGATTAAGTCCTATTGATCACATTGTTGAACATTTGAGTGGTGTAGAAAGTAGAATGTGGGAAAGCTTATGGTGATTGCAAAGCATAACTTTATTGTTGAGTGCACATATGTCCTTAATTTGTTTGAGTGTTTGAGAGAAACACCTCATCATGTGAGTAGAGAACTTGATCATTTGGATGTTGTTTTCCCCTTCACAATGTGTTTTGTGCTTGAGTCATCTTTGATCTATGAATGTGATTTGCAATAATGAGCTTATGACCATCATTTAGAAAGCATCTTGAGGAAGAGAACTCACCACATTTCACTTTGCATGTGTGATTTTCATTGAGTATTCTATTGTGATCATTCCACCCTAATGTTTTAAGTGCTTAGCTGTTTGAGGACAAATAACATTTTAAGTTTGGGGGTGTTTGATTCGGGTGGAATTTACACGTTTTTTATGCACATGTGAAGTTCATTTTGATTTTGATTGTGATTTCATTGATTTATTGGTCGATTATGGATGTTTGGGTCAAAATAAGAGAAAGGTGTTGTTTTGTCGATTTTGTAGGAAAAACGAGGACTTTGGGAGCAAAACACATACCACATATCACTGGACCAAAGAGAGAAGCACACTATTGGATTTTTCTCGAAAAACAGAGTGGAATGGAAAAAAGAATCGAGTCAATCAGAGACCAGAAGCTCAAGATACGAAGGGATGAAGATGGAGGGTAAAACCTACCCGACCGGGCCGTCTCCATTTGGCCACCAGCCCAAACACGAAGGTCAAGCCTTGGCCGGGCCACCTCCCTCCCGACCGGGCCGTCCACCACCCGACAACGCCTCCTAAATTGACGAACGAAATGCCTAGGCCAGGCCACTTTCCGCCCGGCCGGGCCGATTTCCATCCGACCAAGGCCATTCTCAATACGAAGCCAGCGTCCAGACCGGGCCACTTTCCCGCCCGGGCCACTTCCATTCTCGGTAGTTTTTGTGCATTTTCGCCATTTTCGAGGGACTTACCCCAACACTATAAATAACCCTTTTCTGATTTTCAAGAGGGAGTTACCCCTTTTACAAGAAACTTTCACCTAGCAACACACACTTGGAGGTATTCTTCACCATCTTCTTCAATTCTTCACCATTTGGAGCAAGGAGGCAACCAAAAGCTTGAGAATTCTAGTCTCCACCATCCATTAGTCTAAACTTTCTTTTTCTTTCACTTTTTATTTGCTTTTATCATTAGATTTTGCTATAGTTCGATTATGTTGATTGTTGGCTAGAACACTTTTGGTTCTAGGGCCATGTACACACTCTTGATGATATTTATGAATTAATGTTTTGCTTATTTGGTATTTTTGGCTTAATCTTATTTGAATATTTGGTTTTAATTGCAAAACATGTCATTAATGTACATAGTGATGTGTTTAACCTTGGTTAATTGAAATTAGATTGAGAAATCTCTTTTGATTAATTGAATGCAAATATTTAACCTAGTTTATTGTGAAATCGAGAGATGATCAATGATTAGGAACGTGTGTGATGATCTTAGGAGATTTATTGGGTTATGTGATGCAATTTAGGTAAAGATACTAAGTTGGATTATGTTTCTCTTGAGTTATTGATTAAACTTATTATTTAGTGATCAATCTTATAGGAAGAAACACAATATCATTTAAGTGAGTCTTTAATCATGAAGTGAGTCAATATTGTTGCATGTGCATTGGAACCTCTCTTATTTTATTTGAGTTTAATCAATATTCTCTTTTTTTTCGTGATTTGCATGAACTTACTTGATCGAATCTCTTATTACTCGTTTATTGTTTACTTGTGACACGTTGGTAGGCAATTAGGGTTAATTAACCATTCAAAACTTTCGATCATCGTCTATTTAGAACTTAATCAACAAACTTCACTTTTACACTCCCCCTCCTTGTGGGATCGACCTCGTACTCACTTCACTACGATATACACTGTATACTTGCGGTCGTGTATTTTAGAGTTATGAAATACGTGAACATATATTGAAGAAGTATTCTGAAGTCATGTTTGAATGAAGCTAAGTACAGAAAATAAGAAGAGTACTTGAGCAGAGTACTTTACTAAGCTGAAGATAAGTTTGGAAAACTTATTAACTGAAGGACGTAACTAAATAACTGAAGGAAGTTATGAAGGCTAACCGACTTAAGGATTTAAGGAGTTAGTTATTTGGAAGTTACAAGAATCAGTTACGAAGAGAAGTTAAAGAAACGGTTAAGAGTTAAGAAGATCGAAGAAGCCCAGATTTGAAGAAGCATATTCAAAGGCTATACGCAAACTGAGAAGTTTATCATTTTAAGTTTGTATTTTTGTTGTAACAAGTGTGCTAGTTACTTGTGAGAATTACAAGTTGATCGAAGATATACCTGAAGGTATAATCGACAAGATCAAAGTCTTAATCTTGGGACTTTAAGCCACAAGTTAATAAAACATCACAACTGGGTTTGTGAGAGTGGATGTAGACATTTGTCGAATTACTATAAATCTTTGTGTTCATTTACTTACAAGTTTTATATTCTTACAGTTTTTAAAGAATTTGTATACACAACTAGATTGAGAAATCTTGCTGAGTAGAACGAATTACTTGATCACAGAATAGTACTGTACACTAAGTAAATTTCATAATCAAAGAGTTGAGTATAAACTACTTAAAAAGTCTCACATTAATATTCATATTAAACATACTAAGTTGATTACTAGTTTACTGATTGAAAGATCAGCTGACTAGATATCAGCAGAGTACTGTATAAGAACACTATTCTGCATTATAACTCTGATATTTTAGAAAAGTTTTAAAAGTCTATTCACCCCTCCCCTCTAGACTTTTCAAGCTTATTCTAATCTTAAACTCAACTTGGGACCAACACTTTAGATAAGTACCAACAGGTGGGTCGGCAACCTCATCTGCTGTTGTGTCACTATGATCTTGACATTGATGTGTCTCAGCTGGATCATCAACTTGAGTATCATATGTCAGATCAACATCAGCTGAGTTAACAACATCAGCTGTTCCCCCTACTTGAGTATGTTCTGTATCAGCTCTAGAAGCATCATTTACAGTATTCGTCTGGGATCTTGTAGTAGGTCTCCATGGTTTGAAGTCATCATCGTCATCAGAAAATGGAATAGTGATTTCGACATAGTCGTCGCCATCTGATCTCTTTTTCTTGAGCTTTGTATCTTTGAACTTCTCAGTCAGGAGATCTACTTTATCAGCTATTTTCTCAAAAGTAGATTCATCGAATACGACATGTGGTGTTTCTTCCACTATAAGGGCCCGCTTATTAAAGACTTGAAATGCTTTACTGACTTAGGAATATCCTAAAAAAAATGCCTTCATCAAATTTAGCGTCAAAATCCTTTAATTGAGTTTTCCCATTGTTATGGATGAAACACTTACAACAAAAAATATGGAAATAAGATACTCGAGGTTTCCTACCATTCCAAATTTCATAGGGACTTTTACCATGCCTTTTGTAGATCATGCTTCTATTCTGAGTGTGACAACCCATGTTCACAACTTCAGCCCAAAACTTCTTTGATGTGTCAAACTCAACTATCATGATTCGGGCAGCTTCTTTGAGGGTTCTATTTCTCCTCTCAGCTACTCTGTTTTGTTGAGGTGTATGAGTCGAGCTTGTCTCATGCTGAATACCATTGTTAGCACAATAAGTGGTAATTGAGGAGTTTAGAAACTCACCACCTTTATCACTTCTGATCTTGATGATAGAAGAGCCTTTCTGATTCTGGATCTTCTTCATCAGCTCTGGCAGTTTGGTCCTTGTCTCACTCTTTTCGAATAGAAAGGTAACCCAAGTGTATTTAGAATAATCATCCACAACCACTAGAGTATACCTTCTGCCACTAAGTCAACCACTAGTGAGCTTCTTGCAATAATGTTTAGAGTTTTAAAAACTACAGGAAATCAGACATTTCGTGACGATTTTTTTTGCGAGACACAAAAATCGTCACAATTAATTACTTAAACGTGACCATTTTTATTTTTCGTCATTAAAGTGCTAAAAATTGTGACGAAATTTAAATTCGTCGCTAATTACAAAAAAAATTGTCACGAATTTGTATGTTTCGTGACGATGGTAATAAGTATGTCACGGTAATACTATGTGACGATTTTAATAAATGGTGACAAAATTCGACGTCATGGGAAATAGTTTTTCTTGATAATGCTAAACTATCGGCACAATAATAAGTGGTGACAATTTTAATTTTAATAGATGACGATATTTCAACGTCATAAAATATATATTTTCATGACGATACTATTTTTCGTCATTAATTATTCGAAATATTTAGAGACGAAATATTTTCGTCACAATAATAATTGGTGACAATTTTAACTGTAATAGATGATGATATTCGACGTCATGAAAAATATATTTTCATGACGATATCATTTTTCGTCATTAATTATTCGAAATATTTAGTGGCAAAATATTTTCGTCACAAAAATAATTAGTGACGATTTTAATAATAATTGATGACGATATTCGACGTCATGAAAAATATATTTTTATGACAATATTATTTTTCGTCATTAATTATTCGAGATATTTAGTGACAAAATATTTTCGTAACACTAATAATTGGTGACGATTTTCATAATAATTGATGGCGACATTCGACGTCATGAAAAATATATTTTCATGACGATATTATTTTTCATCACTAATTATTCGAAATATTTAGTGATAAAATTATTTTGTCACAAAAATAATTAGTGACGATTTTAATAATAATTGATGACGATATTCAACGTCAAAAAAATAGATATATTCATGACGATACTATTTTTCGTCATGATTATTTGAAATATTTAATGACAAAAATTTTTCGTCCCGAAAATAATTGATTACGATTTGAATAATAATTGATGACGATATTCAATGTCATAAAATATATATTTTCACGACGATACTATTTTTTCAGCATTAATTATATGAATTATTTAGTGACAAATATTTTTCGTCGCTATAATAATTGGTGACCATTTTAATAATTATTACTGACAATAGTTGGCAACTATTCGACATCATAAAAGATATATTTTCATGACAATGTTATTTGACGTAAAAAAAGACATAATGTTCTCTAATTTCGAATACAACTTCTTAAATAGGGATGGTAATGGGACGGGTCTGAGATGGGTATGCTCTGTCCCAAGACCTGCCCCGCCAGAAAATTCTCATACCCGGACCCACCCCGCTTGAAAACCCGCCGAATTTTACCCGTCCTGTCCAACATAATTTTTTAATTTTGTAAATTAATTTTAATGTATATAATATATTTATTTTGATATTACATAATTCAAATTAAATATATAATTGTTTAAAATAACATTCCCTATTCATTTTATACTTAAAAACTAATTTTTTATTTTTTTTTACAAACATATACACATTAATATACATATAAGCTTTTATAAATAGAAACATATATTTATAGCGGGTACGGGTAGACGAGACAGGTTTGACAAACACCACGATCCGTCCCATACCCGTTTAATCAGGTCCATACCCGGCCCATACGGTGTCATCTAATTCATCCTCCTCCTCCTCATCATCATCATTATCCACTTTCTCACGTTCTTCGGGTGTAATTGAAACTATCAAGTTCTCAATGTCATCAACCTCAGTGTTCTCTCTATTTAGTGATTGTATTTCAATAAGACTAACTTCAAATGCATCGTCAATGTGATTCTCTTGATATACTGCATCTTTTCCCTGTTCTTCTTCAGTGTCCGTTGTTTCATCTTGCATCTCATCAACATGATATATATGTCTGTGTTGAAATGGTTGCACTACTCACCAATCACTTCCTAATTTGGGATCATTAATGTAGAAGACTTGTATAGCTTGATTAGCGAATATGAAAGGATCATTCTCATACCATTTTCCTATTACTCTAATACTCCGTACTTGTTATATTTCCTTCCTTTACTATCCCTGATTTCTTTCTAGTCCCCAAATCAAACCATTCACATTTGAATATAGTAACATGTCGACCCTTCACGTAGTCTAGCTTAATTATATCGGTCAGAATACCATAAAAATCTATGTTATCTTCACCATGGTTCCCTTCTACTACAATCCCACTATTTTGGCTCTTACGACGACTATCACGTTCTTTAGTGAGAAATCGTACACCATTCACAATGCATCCATTGTACTTTTTTATACACTTATAAGGTGCACAAGCAAGAGAATAGAGAGACTCATTCATTTTAGATCGGTTTGCATGATATACCTGATTCATCTAGGACAAAAAATGTGAAAAGAAAATCAATTAAATTTGAAAAAAAAATAAAAAAATATTTGAAAGTCTAGTTATCTTACATGGTTTTTGAACAATTCAGGAAATCGTTGTTTGTGATCTCGATCTATGTTTGCACAACCCTTTAAGAGAAGCTCAAACTTGTGCCTCCTACAATAATAGACGTCAAATGCATATTTGAAATTTATTAAATACCTTACAAATATTCAACAAGTTAAGGTGCACACAAAATAAACTTACTCAAAATATGGTTCGATCTCCTCGCAATTCTGGTAAACAAACCATTGCATCACAGTGAACTCATCGTCTGATAATTGAACATATTTTGTAGCTCCAAAATGACGACATTTTTTACTAAAGATATAGTGTATGTCATCAGTTCCTGTATCAATATTTCGATCATCTCTATTAAATCTAGTCTCAATTCCCTGCAAATACATTGAGCAGAAAGTTAAGCTCTTCTTCGCAATATACGCTTCAGCAACTGACCCTTCGGGATGAGCTTTATTACGCACACTCTGTTTCAAGTCACATAATGATCTACGCAAAAAAATTAAAACAAATTAATAAGCTATTAATAATGTGACTAGTATGCAAGAAATTACATAAGAAATAAAGATCCAAATACAACCTTTCAATTAGATACATCCATCTAAATTGCACTGGTCCACCTACCAAAGCCTCTCTTGGTGATTCGGGTGGAATTTACGCGTTTTAGGGGCACATGTGAAGTGTATTTTGATGTGGATTTCATTGAATTATGCATGGAATATGATTGTTTAAGCCGAAATGAGAGAAAGGTTGTGTTTTGTTGATTTTATAGGTAAAACGATAGAATTTGGAGCAAAACACATACCACGAGTGATCGCACCGGAAATAGGAGTGCATGGTTGGATTCGTCTCGAAAAACGGAGTGGATTAGCCAAAGGAATCGAGTCAATCCGACACCCGAGGCGAAAGTTATGCATGAAACGAGAAGAGGAGGCAACTCGGCCGAGTGAGGTTATTCGGCCGAATCTGCAACTTTGGCCTCTACTGCGCACTCGGCCGAGTGAGCTTACTCGGCCGAGTAAGGTGGAATGCGTAGCCCCTGAACTAGACATTACTCGGCCGAGTAACCTTACTCGGCCGAATCTGCGACTTTCGCATTTTCTGCACACTCGGCCGAGTAAGCCCAACTCGGTCGAGTCTCGGCTAAACAAAAGCGTGGCACGATTTTTAAGTGTTCCACTCGGCCGAGTGACCCCAACTCGGCCGAGTTACCTCATTTTCGGTGCCAAACTTGTATTTTCTCCATTTTTGAGGGATCAACTTGCAAATATGCCATCCAAACCCTTCCCCAACACTATATAAGGCCTCATTCTTGAAACCCAAGACACTTTCCCCCAAGCCACACATAGTTACACATATTTGGAGGTGTTTTGGCCATAACTTCTTCATCTCTTCATCAAATCAAGGAAGAAAGGATGCAATAGCTCCCAAATTCCATTCCCTACCACATTCTAGACTAAGCTTTCTCTTTCTTTTCCTTTTTATTTAGTTATTTCATTTGGATTTTGTAATTTTATTATGTTAGTAGTTAGCTAAACACTTTGTGGTTCTAAGGCATTGTAGATACTTGGATTGAAGTTTATGATTAATTTCTTGCTTTAATTGGTGTTTGTCTCTTATTTGTGTGCTTAATTACTTATTGCAAAGCATGTTGTTATTGGCCATGATGATTTGCTTAATTCATTGTTAATTGGGGTAAGATCGAGAGATTTACTCTGTTTAATCGTATGAAAGCATGCAACCCGGTATTATTATGATCTCGAAAGAGGATTAATTATCGGAGAGGGACTTGAATGATCCTAGGAGCTATTTTAGGCGGTATAACATTTGTGAGGTAGAAATACGAGCCTATGTTACATTGCGTCTTTGGTTAATTAGATCGAGAGATTAATTAATTCTTCTTATGTGATCACCCTATATGAGATAACCTTAATGGCCATTTAAACGAGATCATAAACGGATATCTATGTATTACAATTGCCTTGGAACCCACCCTCCTTCTTTGAGTTTTCATCCGTTTTACTTTCGTTTTCTTACTTCGCATGATTAGTTGATCGATTTTATATTTACTCTCTCGTTGTCTATTTGTGACACATAGTTAGGCAATCTTAGAGTAATTCACACCACTCAATTTATCGATCACGTCTATTTAGAATTCGACTAGCAAACTACCCTTTTATGCTTTAACCTTCTCGTGGGATCGACCTCGTGCTTATCACGCTACAATAGACGCCGTACACTTGCGGTTGTTTATTTAGTGTTGCATAACGCGTGTATCAAGTTTATGGCGCCGCTGCCGGGGAGGTTTTTATAAGCTCTAGAGTGTAGGCTAGGAGAGTTTTAGTTTAGACAATTTATTTGCTTTCTTTATTTGCAAAATCCAAAAATATTTGTGTTTTTTTTTACCTTGAGTTTATTTGTATATCTCACTCTCGTTTGTTCTTGTGATAGACATGGTTTATGATCACACGATCTAGGAGGAACCACCAAGAAGTTCTACCTTTAGATCCGGAGATTGAGGCCAATTGTCGAAGAAGGAACGCCGAAAGGAGAAGACTAGAGTTGGAAAGAATGAACCGAAGGGAGAATCCGGTTGAAGAAGAGGAGGAACTTGAGAATCACGGGGTCGAAGGAGTCGAGGAACCTAACGGGAATGGAGGTAACCGACCTCAAGGAGTGCTAAGGGACAACTTTCGTCGTAGAGTTGAAGAGAACATTGGGATGGAAAGAAATGTAGAGCAACGAGAGGAAAACGGGAATCAACGAGTTTTGAGAGACCATTTCCGCCCTATTCCAAGGCCCTATGGAGGAGCGGGTAGGGAACCCGTTGATGCTCATAACTTTGAGCTCAAACCGGCACTAATCATGATGGTTCAAAATAACCAATTCGGAGGGTTGTCGAAGGAGGATCCTAACCTCCATTTATCTCAATTCTTAGAGATAAGTGGAACGGTTAAGATCAACCGTGTTCCCCAAGACTACATCCGCTTGCAACTCTTCCCCTTTTCACTCCGTGATCGTGCAAAGCAATGGTACATGTCCCTTGACTTGAGGACCATTGAGAATTGGGCCGACCTTGTTGATGCCTTCCTTATGAAGTACTTTCCTCCAAGCAAGACCATCAAGATAAGAGGAGAGATCTCCTCATTTATGCAAGATGATGATGAGTCATTAGCCGAGGCTTGGGAGCGTTTTAAGGATCTTATACGGAGTTGTCCTCAACATGGGTTCTCAAGAGACCAATTGATTTGCTATTTCTACAACGGGATGGACCATCGAACGAGAGGGATGGTAGATGCCTCGGCCGGTGGAGGTTCTTTGCTAGGAAAAACGATGGATGAGGGTTATGTGCTCCTAGAGGAGATGGCAAAGAACGGACATCAATGGCCATCCGAGAGAAGACAAAACCGGAAAGTTGCTTCAACCCAAGATTTGGATGAGAGTGCTAACCTCTCCAACAAGGTGGATAAATTGATATCCCTTATGACGGCTAAAGCTTTAGTGGGGCCACGTGATGAACAATATGAAGAAGCCCACTACATGAACAATCAAAGGGATAGGCAATTTAGAGAGAGAGGTTGGAACGATAGGCAAGCCTATGAAAGTCCCTCCAATCCCAACCAATATCATCCGAATTTGAGGCACCATGAGAACTTTTCTTATGCCAACACAAGGAATGCCATCATCCCACCTCCAAATTTCAATGTGAGAGATGGAGCTATTGTGGAGTCTTCATCAAAGCCATCAATGGAGGATATGTTTGGTACTTTTATGGGGGAAACCACGAAATTTATGAGAGAAACTAGGGAGAATGCAAACAAGACTTGGCAAAGAATTGATGAGCAAGGAGAAATGATCAAGAATGTGGCAAACACTATGAAAGCCATGGAAAAGCAAATGAGCCAACTTGCTAATGCTATTGGAAAGCAACACGTTCCGGGGCAATTCCCCTCTAACAAGGAATTGAACCCCAAGGAGCAATGCAACTCAATTAAGTTGAGGAGTGGCACAAGCTATGAAGGCCCTATGATGCCAAAGGAAGATGGTGAAGAGGAACAACAAGGAAGGAAAGTTGAAGAGAAAGATGTTGAGAAGGAGAAAATAAGTGAGAAAGAAAATGATGCACATAAGCCTCCATCTCCACACAAGCCTCCAATCCCATACCCTCAACGACTCAAGAAGACGAGTTTGGATGCAAAGTTCATCAAATTCTTGGAGATGTTCAAAAAGATACACATCAACATCCCATTTGCGGAGGCCCTTGAGCAAATGCCTCATTATGCCAAGTTTTTGAAGGAGATTATGTCCAACAAGAGAAGGATGGTAGAATTTGAAACCGTGAACCTCACCGAAGAGTGTAGTGCCATCATCCAAGCTAAGCTACCTCCAAAGCTTAGAGATCCCGGTTCATTTACATTGCCTTGTGTGATTGGCAAAGAGGGAACCTATCGTGCTTTGTGTGATCTTGGAGCGAGCATAAACCTCATGCCATTATCACTTTTCAAATCACTTGGCTTGGGAAAATTGACGCCTACTACCATGAATCTTCAATTGGCGGATCGCTCCATAGTTTATCCCTTGGGAACGGTTGAGGATGTGCTTGTCAAAGTTGGGAAATTCATATTTCCGGTTGATTTTGTGGTACTTGATATGGAGGAAGATAGGGCAATCCCCTTGATCTTAGGAAGACCGTTTCTAGCAACGGGTGGAGCCGTCATCAACGTACGAAACGGAGAGCTTGAACTACATGTTGGTGAGGATAGAGTCTCATTCAACATCTACAAGGCCGTTAGATTTCGTGATGATGAGGATGAGGAGGAAGAGTATGTGTATTCCAAGATAGATCCTTATTCAAAGCCCATGGAAGAGAAGATGGAAGAAGAGCCCAAGATAAATATTGTGGAGGAGAACCCCAAGGTGGAAGACAATGATTTGAAGATGGGCAAGAAGGCCAAGTTTGGGGGAGTTTTCGAAAACTCCCCCAAATCAAAGAAAGCTACTTGTGTAAGCTTGGGGATGAATGAGGCATCAACCTCATATGACATGATTGAAGAGCCGGATGGAGTATCTTTTGGATGTTTTAATGGTTTCAAGAAGGTTGCATGGGCTAAGAAGGTCAAAAACAAGGAGGATGATGGGGTGACTTGATTTTCCCCTCAAGGAGAACCGTCCGGCATAGGACGTTAAAAATAGCGCTTCTTGGGAGGCAACCCAAGGTTTTATTGCTTTAGTAGTTTTGATAGCTTGGTTTATTTTGTAGGTATGGATGAAGAGTACTATGGATAGCACATTTTGAAGAATAAATGGAGAAGAAATCAAAACCAACTTTGGAGAGAGGAAGCAAGTGTTGCAATGGTGATCTTTGAAGAAGCATTGGATGTGCAAGGAGGGAGGTAACAACTTTTAGCCCCAAACTTAGAATTTATACATAGTAAAATTCTAAGTTTTGGGGAGTTATTTTTCTTTTATTTTTCTACTAGTTGTTACCCTTGCACCGGTTCGTCATTCTACTTGTGTCACATTTTGCACCGGCGCACACTTGGATTTCACATGCTTATATTGTTTAGGTTGGTTTTGATCATTTGTTGGGTAGTGGATATTTGGTGAAATGTGAGCATGAATAGTCATTGGAATCCATTGTTGAGTGGTTGTGGTGATGTCTATTTGCTTTAAATGTATGCATGATTGGTGTTGGAATATAGTATCATGTTGTGTTCATAATTATGATCTTTGATAGCATGGATGCATGATGTGTTGTTGCTTGGGGACATTTGATGAATGTGAGAGTCCTATTGAATAAATCGGTGAGAATTGAGCCTTAAATCGAACATGTAATCCGGTTTAGTTCATTTGAGAGTGGACTATGTTATTGCTAGTAATCCTAGAACTTGCCTAAATTCTTGTTTGAAAGCATGATTGTGTGAAACTTTGTGATGTGATATAGGCCATCTTGTTCTAAAAGAGTCACTTAGCCAAAATTTCCCAAAACCGAAGTGATTTTCCGTAGTTAATCCCTTGAGCCTAAATCCTTATTTTCTTGGCAAACTACAATGTTAACCACTTAGCTTTTTGAGCCTTTGATACCTATATCTAGTGGGGGATAAAAGACAAAGTGGAAAACATGTGCTTGAATGAATATCTTTGGTAAAAGGAGAAATTGGAGAAGTTAAAAAAAAAAAAAAGAGAAAGATGAAAAGAAAATCAAGGAAAAGAAAAGAGGGACAAAGAGCCCCAAAAGCTTGAAAAGAAAAAAAAATGGTTCAAAAGATGAGGTGATGAATGTTTGAGAAAGAATGGAAAAAGAAAAGTGAGGATGAAGTTTGTAAGCTTTGAAAGTGAAAGCAAACATTGTAAAACAACAAGCTTTGTCCTCCACTAGAAGAGTCACAATTCCCAAATTCATCCTACCTTGTCCAAAGAGCCAATGTTACATCCTTGATTAAGTCCTATTGATCACATTGTTGAGCATTTGAGTGTGTGTAGAAAGTAGAAGTTGGGCAAGCATATGGTGATTGCATAGCATGACTTGGTTGATGAGTGCATTAATATCCTTAATTTGTTTGTGTGTTTGAGAGAAACACCCCATGTGAGTAGAGGACTTGAGCATTTGGATTATGTTTCCCATTCACAATGTGTTGTGTGTTTATGCATTCTTTGATCCATGAGTGTGAATTGCAATAGTGGGCCTATGACCTTCATTGAGAAATGCACTTTGAGAAAGAGATATCATTACATCCTACTTTGCATGTGTGAATTACATTGAATATTCCATTGTGATCATTCCACCCTCATTGCTTTAAGTGTTTAGTTGTTTGAGGACAAACAACATTTTAAGTTTGGGGGAGTTTGATTCGGGTGGAATTTACGCGTTTTAGGGGCACATGTGAAGTGTATTTTGATGTGGATTTCATTGAATTATGCATGGAATATGATTGTTTAAGCCGAAATGAGAGAAAGGTTGTGTTTTGTTGATTTTGTAGGTAAAACGATAGAATTTGGAGCAAAACACATACCACGAGTGATCGCACCGGAAAGAGGAGTGCACGGTTGGATTCGTCTCGAAAAACGGAGTGGATTAGCCAAAGGAATCGAGTCAATCCGACACCCGAGGCGAAAGTTATGCATGAAACGAGAAGAGGAGGCAACTCGGCCGAGTGAGGTTACTCGGCCGAATCTGCAACTTTGGCCTCTACTGCGCACTCGGCCGAGTGAGCTTACTCGGCCGAGTAAGGTGGAATGCGTAGCCCCTGAACTAGACATTACTCGGCCGAGTAACCTTACTCGGCCGAATCTGCGACTTTCGCATTTTCTGCACACTCGGCCGAGTAAGCCCAACTCGGCCGAGTCTCGGCTAAACAAAAGCGTGGCACGATTTTTAAGTGTTCCACTCGGCCGAGTGACCCCAACTCGGCCGAGTTACCTCATTTTCGGTGCCAAACTTGTATTTTCTCCATTTTTGAGGGATCAACTTGCAAATATGCCATCCAAACCCTTCTCCAACACTATATAAGGCCTCATTCTTGAAACCCAAGACACTTTCCCCCAAGCCACACATAGTTACACATATTTGGAGGTGTTTTGGCCATAACTTCTTCATCTCTTCATCAAATCAAGGAAGAAAGGATGCAATAGCTCCCAAATTCCATTCCCTACCACATTCTAGACTAAGCTTTCTCTTTCTTTTCCTTTTTATTTAGTTATTTCATTTGGATTTTGTAATTTGATTATGTTAGTAGTTAGCTAAACACTTTGTGGTTCTAAGGCATTGTAGATACTTGGATTGAAGTTTATGATTAATTTCTTGCTTTAATTGGTGTTTCTCTCTTATTTGTGTGCTTAATTACTTATTGCAAAGCATGTTGTTATTGGCCATGATGATTTGCTTAATTCATTGTTAATTGGGGTAAGATCGAGAGATTTACTCTGTTTAATCGTATGAAAGCATGCAACCCGGTATTATTATGATCTCGAAAGAGGATTAATTATCGGAGAGGGACTTGAATGATCCTAGGAGCTATTTTAGGCGGTATAACATTTGTGAGGTAGAAATACGAGCCTATGTTACATTGCGTCTTTGGTTAATTAGATCGAGAGATTAATTAATTCTTCTTATGTGATCACCCTATATGAGATAACCTTAATGGCCATTTAAACGAGATCATAAACGGATATCTATGTATTACAATTGCCTTGGAACCCACCCTCCTTCTTTGAGTTTTCATCCGTTTTACTTTCGTTTTCTTACTTCGCATGATTAGTTGATCGATTTTATATTTACTCTCTCGTTGTCTATTTGTGACACATAGTTAGGCAATCTTAGAGTAATTCACACCACTCAATTTATCGATCACGTCTATTTAGAATTCGACTAGCAAACTACCCTTTTATGCTTTAACCTTCTCGTGGGATCGACCTCGTGCTTATCACGCTACAATAGACGCCGTACACTTGCGGTTGTTTATTTAGTGTTGCATAACGCGTGTATCACTTGGTAAATGAATTGATAAATGAACCATTACGTCAAAAAATGCAGGAGGAAATATTTGTTCAAGCTTACACAAAATCATGATGATATCTTCTTCCATTTTAGGCAATTTTGATTTTTTCAGCTTCTTACAACACAAACGTTGGAAAAAATGACCAAATTCAGCCAGTACTTCAGACACATTCTTGCTTAAGGATCCACGTATACCAACTGGAAGTATACGTTGTAATAGTATATGGCAGTCATGACTTTTCAGTCCATATATTTTTTTGATCATTTAAACCAACACAACGAGAGATGTTAGAAGCATATCCATCCGGGAATTTAATGGACTTTAGGAACTCACAAAAATCGTGCCTTTCTTTCTTTTTCATGACATAACATGCAGGTGACACAACATATTTTCCATCACTTCTCTTGATTAAATGTAGCTCCTTCCGAATTTTCATGTCCTCCAAATCTAGTCTTGCCTTTATTGTATCTTTTGTTTTGCCATCTATACTCATTAAGGTTCCTAATATGCTCTCACAGATGTTCTTTTCAATATGCATTACATTTAAATTGTGTCTTAATTTCAACTTGCTTCAGTAAGGCAAATTAAAAAATATACTACGTTTAGACCAATTCAACTTCTTACGCATGTATTTTTGATTCTTAGTACGGTGTTTTCCTGGTGTTTGCTCTTGAACTCTCTCCAACTGTATCAACACATCATCTCCACTCAATACCTTAGGTGGTTCTCCATTTTCTATTTTACCATTGAACTTTCTACTTCTCCTCCAAGGATGATCTTTTGCTAAATAACGACGATGACCCATGAAACATAACTTACTACGTATTGACTCAGAGTAAGTGTTCTCATTACAAACTGGACAAGCCCTATATCCTTTAGTAATCCATCCAGATAAGTCACCATACGCTGGGAAGTCATTTATTGTCCACGAGACAACAATATGCATTTGAAAATTCTGTTTACAAGACACATCAAAGGTTTTGACTACTTCAACCCACAACTCAGTTAGTTCTTTAACTAACGGTTATAAATACACATCAATGTCTTTTCCCGGTGACTTTTTCCCCGGGATAAGCAAATACAACAAGAGAAATGGTTGTTTCATGCAATCCCAATGAGGGAGATTCAACGGTGCTAGAATAACCGGCCACAAGCTATAAGTAGTGCTCAAGTTTCCAAATGAAACTCACTATCAAAGTCTTTCCATGTTATGAAATCGGTTGGATGTCTCATATAATCATCATCAATACATTTTTCTTTATGCCAAACCATCTTTTTAGAGGTTTTCGAAGACAAGAAAAGGCGGTGTAGTCTAGGTGTCACGGGAAAATATCTTAAGATTTTATGCGATATCTTTTTCCCAATACCATCATTGATTTTCCAACGAGAAGTCCCACAAATAAGGCAAGCCTCTAATTTTTTATTTTCGCTCCAAAACAAGGCACAATCATACTTACACGCATGAATACGCTCATATCCTAATCCCAAATCGTGTAAATAACTTTTAGCTTCGTAGTAAGTGTGTGGAAGTGTCTTACTATCGGGAAGAGCAGACTTCATCAGACTCAACATCATATTTACTGCTCTATTACTCAACTTGTTATACACTTTTAAATGGAGCAATTGGATAATAAATGATGTATTCGAGATTTTCTTACAACCGGGATATAATTCTACTTGAGTATCTCCAAAGAGTGCGTCAAGATATGCAGGGAGACCATGAGTATTGTCATCGTCGGTTGACATATTATCATCATTTGCTTAAGAGTATTATTCACCGAGGTCAAACAACATTTCATTAAAACCATTATCTTCCTCATAATTGTTTTCTTCTATCGAATTAATATTAGTTCTAATTCCCTCATCATTCAATTTAGGCTCACCATGATAAAACCATGTAATATACCCTGAATCTATCCCATTCACCATTATGTGAGCTTTAACTGTTTTTTTATCTCTTAAATTTAAGTTTAAACAATTTCTACACGGACATCGAACATCACACTCTCGACCCATATGAGTTCTAAAAAATCCCATAAAACTATTCACTCCATCTACATAATTCTTAGAAAACTTGGCACCACGCATCCAAGTCTTGTCCATTTCAAAGTTTTCATTTGAGAACATGTGTGTGTAGACGTGGTTTTCGATTTCCTAAAATTTTCATACAATTCGACAGGTGGTCATGAAAGCTATCATATATACATTTTTCTCGTTTCCTTGGTTCTGGTTATGAAAAGTTCGTGTATTGAAATTGTTTATTGACTTGGAGTTCTGATTAATGTTAAACTTGTATGCATCTAAAACTGATTTGAAGAAGATCATGACAAGTTATACCCTGTCTATAGGGTAGATATCAAGGATTTTCACATCCAATTGCCTTCTACAATATTAATGTTAGAAAAAAGCTTAAATACGAAACCCTAATTCGACAAGATCAAGAAATTATAAAAAGGTCCATGCACAAATCAAAAGTTGTAAAAATAACACCAAAAAAAAGGTCACACGTCATCGCGAAGCAATGTGTCATGTTTAGAACATCTCGATTGCACTTGAAAAGGTGTGATCGATCACTCAATCGATTTCTGGTCCTAGAAACTTAAAAAATTAGCCTACGTTATTTGGGTGCTCTCGTTTCTCAAACAATTGCAGTGCTACTCGTGCCACATCAATATTTAGATTGTTAGATTACGAATAAACTTGTGTTTATTAAAAACCTGATGGACACGCGTGTATTACACGAAATGTTAGCAAATATCATTATATATTAATATATTAAAATAATTGAAACCTACAAATTCATATTTTGTATTATTTTTAAAAACTTCATATTGTTTTTTAGTCAAATCAATTTCATCATTTATTTTTTATTTTTTTTATTTATTGTACGCATGCATCATACTAAGGAATAAAAAAAAATCAATAAAAAAATGTGAAATAATTTGTTTCCTAATTTCATTGATTTAATACCTAATTAAAATTTTCATTAACTTATAGTTTGTTTGAAAATTTTAGGAAATTAATCAATTAATTTAATTTCAAAGTTGATAAAACTTTCCATTATTTAAAAAATCTAAACCAATAATTTAATTAGAGATCATATTTTAGAAATCAAACAATTTTACCAAATAAACACATAACATAGTGTAGAGAGAATAAATCTAAAAAAAAAAAAAAACTTACCATATAATACTAAACTTTACTATTTTATCCATATAATAGAAGATAAAAAATAAATTATAATATAAAATTAAAATAGTTAAATTTGGTCGATAGAAGATTAACAATAAAATATTATAGGAATTTAAAATAGTGAGAATTGAAGGTAAGCATTTAAAATAATTATATTTAAAACATAAATAAAATAAATACGGAGTACTAAAGTATTAAAAAAGATAAGGATTAAAATTTAAAAGTCCAACCTAGCTACACTACAGTCCCCTTATTCTTACGTTAATTCAAAGAAAACCAAATTCGATTCAGCAACAATCTCTTCCCTCTTTTCTTTTTTCATCGATCAATCTTCCCTCTCTTTTATAATCACTCAAAATGGAAGTTAAATCGAATTGGAGAGCACAAGATTATGAGAGCCACTTTTTTCATTTTAGCGGATTCTGTATTTTAAAATATTTCACAGATTTTCTATTAGGATATCCCAGAAAAATAGGTTCTAATCAAGGAAGAATATCAAGGTTTTAAGTGATCTCGATTTGCATCAAAATCTCAAATATCCCCTCTTCTCAAACCAATTCTTCCGATCGTCTCTCTCGGCAGCAAATACATGGTGAGTTTTTGTTCCAAATGTCATCTTTGTCTCTGTATTGATAGGTTTTATGTATGCTTTGTATGCCATGCTTTCTTGATTTCAATGTCTTGTTCAATTTTTCACGCCCCCTACATGTTTGACAAAATGGCCAGTTTGTTTGTATTTGGGGGAATGGACTTCTCATCTATTATCTTCTCTCCCTTATTATTAAAATTCAGTTTCTTATCAATCCCATAATGAGCGGCTAAATCTCCCAAAAGCAACCCCTGTTTGGGCGATTTACGTTTATGATTTTTTTCTTGAAATATTATGTGTTTTCCACTACTCTAATTTCAGAAACAATTTTTGTTATCCTACTCCTCTTATGGTGAAAATCGAAAGTTTTAGGGGGTTTTGGGTTCTTACAGAAAATTTCAATAGCCCCATGAGAAAATCAAAACATGGTGATTTATATTTTAAGGCTTTTTTTTTTTCTTGAAACAACCCCTACTTTCCTACTCCACTTATTTCTGAAACAACCCATGTTCCCCTTAGGGTGAAAATCAAAAGTTCAGGTTTTTTTTTCTCTTTAAATTGCAACAACACCTGATTTATGGTTTTAGTAGTTTTAATGATTGTTGTATGTGAAATTTAGGGATTTAATTTTATTTGCTCTTTCTTTTATTGAGTTTTGGAAAAAAAATTGTTGGAGTTTCTCTTTCTCAAGGATGATTGTAACTTGCCTCTAGTATGTTATCATACTTCAACATGTTCCATGTACTTCTTTTTGTTTCTTAATTGGTGTTACTCTTACGTTGTTTATGAATGAGCTTTAAAGTTTTATGACATTAATTTTCTAATTGGAAGTTTGATTTTTGCATTCTTTTCACAACATGCTTGTAGTGTATGCCAATTATGATTACCTACCAAGTAAAAAGTGTGATTTGTGTATTTCACTGGTTCGTGTTCTCTCTATACAGTAAAAAGTGTATGCCAATTATGATTACTTACAAATTAGTATTAGTCGTATTAATTTGTTGTAAAAATATGGACGTCCTCACCCTCTCGAAGAAAATTCTGTTTCTAGGGTATTTAGTTTCTTAGTAAGACGTTTTTCTTAGGAAAATTTCTTAAAAAGACTCTAATTAGTTTTAAAATGAAAGGTTATTCCACCAACTAAAACAAAATTAATCTCATTTATTTTCACATTTTATAATTAATCTAAAGTGTTTACATTAATTGTAGATCCACATGGATGTCAATATTGACGAGCCTGGTGTGAGACAAGCCTTGGTTGATAGGTTGAAAATTAGCTGTCGAAACCAACATCACAAGTTGCATAAACACTTTGTTAAATATGAAACTTTGGATGAAGCAAAAAATAACAAACCCGTTTTATGTCGTACCCAAGAACAATGTTACGATAAGTTGGGGCACCATGAAATTGTGAGTAATTTCTTTCTCATGCTTAGTAATGTTTAATTGTTAGTTAATGGTTGGATTTTATTTAATTAATTGACTTTAAACTATATTTAGTTTTTTTGGGATAGTTATGGTGTTATTGATTTTACGATCAATCCATTTGAGCTAGCTAAATATGTTGATTTTTTGCAGTTTAAACATGAGTTAAAAGGTGAAGAGTGTGATAGGATTGAATTGTATGTCAGTAAACATTCTTCAGAAAAAGATGGTTGAAAATCCGATGAGGCTAAAGAAAATTGGGTAAGTCATGTAGGTGTTGGGATATTCTATATCCTTATGTTTTGTATTGATAAACCAAATATAATTGTAATATGATAAGTTGTATTGTATATACAACTTCATTATTCATCTTGTAATAGATTAGGATAGAAGACAAATCAGAAGACCAAAAAGACAGGAGCTGAGTAAAGACAACAACTGAGTAAAAGACAGCAGCTGAGTATGATCAGCTGAGGTCTTATCAGCTGAGTAAGCAAGATCAGCTGAGTATAGCCAAACACAGCCGAGACTTAGTCTGCTTGACGAACTAGACAAGTCTACACAACTGAGGAAACAATCAGTGAAGTCAAGTGTCAAGATCGGTAGAGAAGAAGTCCAGAAGATAAGTCGAGTAAAGACAGCTGAGTAGAATATGCTTTGGAAAGTCAGCTGTGGTCTACAACAGAGTAAAGTCAACAAAAATCCCCTGTGGAAAATCAACTGTGGTATATCAGCTGATTTTCCATTAGATAGCAACCATACAAGCTGATGTGGACCAATGGAAGCGCGATAATAGAAGTACAGATCTGACACAAAGGCTGGAGAATCTTCAAAGTCAAAGATACTTTGAATATTACATGGAAATGTAATATTCAAAATATCAAGCAAAAGATTGTTTTCCTGAAATAGTGGGATTTGCTTGTTACTTTCCAACGGTAACATTCAAGTAAATCACACTATAAATACTGAGTTCAATTCATATCTCATACATGAGTGAGGGTGATGCTTAAGGCTGAGCAAAATGTTCTAAGTCCAGAAAATCAGAAGAGCTCAAGAACACAATATTAGAAAACATCAAGCAAAGCATCATTATACCCACACCCCCAGTGAGTGAACTCATGATACTCCTAGTAATCCTCTAAATGATCCCATCCACAACACAACACTGCCTCCAGAAGGAGTTGTCTCCTCTGTTTATTTATCTTCCCATTATACCATGAGGCAAATTGACATTTTGCAGGGCTCTATTACTAATCTGCAGAGTTCAGTGGAGGATCTTCTTATCCAAAAGAAATTTTGGATGGATCTTCTTTCCACCTCAATAGGGGGAGTAGTTGATGGTTCCCACAATCATCAACAGTCTACTAACATTATTCCTCCAATTGTAGATGAACCACCTGTTGTTCCTGACAGAGTTGATGGAGTTGCTGCTGACACTGCAATGAGGGAGAATGAGGCTGATCAAGGAGAAGACCAAGATATCCAAGATTTGTATGGAGATCTGGATAGATGAAGAGCTTGAAGACAGAGGGAGAGCTTACATTATGGGGGAGTATGTGCAGATTATGAAGATGTAGTTGAATTACATTCAGCCCAATCATTTCCCTAATGTTATTTCAGTTCCTCCTTCTGTGTAAAAGTTTTGTACTTATGTTTTATTTCTCAAAACACTTGTTATTTACTTTTGTAATTATTTAGTATTTCAATTATGTTTAAGTTATTTAAATCTAAACAGGTTATTTGGTTTAGATGTCGTTTCTTTTAAATTTGATCTAATACAACTGCTACTTCATTATTTTTTAAAATATCAATTGTGTTAATTTCTTAGTCAATATTTATGTTGTGCGAACATCAGTAGTGTTGATGTAGAAAGGTCAAATTGGGGGAGATTGTTGATGTTGATATAAGTGTTTTGTTTAATGATCTAACACTAACAGTCGAGTGTTGTATTTAATGTTCCCAACACTTATGACAACATCATAATTTGCCCTTCCTTTTCTCACTAACACCAATCTTACACTTATTTTCTAGTAATGTCCCCAGTGCAGTTATAAGACGTGGGCAACACCAGGTCACGCAGCTGTGTGGGAGTGAGAAGTTATTGGGCATAATATAACAAGTCCTACATTTAAGGAGATGTGAAGAGAAGTTATGGAAACCGCTTGATCTCACGACTGTGATGATCATAGGAGTTGAGAGCAGTTCGAACCTCATGCCTATAAATACCGTAGCTGTCTCAACACAAGATACACAAGAAGAAAAACTATATTTGATCACTAGTCTATAGAAAGCTTTATACGCTTCTAGTTAGAAAAATCTTTGTTCTTCTTGTAGATCTACACATTATTGTAAACCCGAATAATAATGTGTTTATCATGGTCTTATTTACTAGGTTATATGCATAGATCTATGAGGGAGATAGTTTCGTAGGATCTAGTAAATTCTATACACTCATTCGCAGTGTTTTTTGTACACCTCAAAGAGGTTGTAATAGTTTCACATATTTTTATATAGTGAACAGCGTAGAACGCAAATTTTGAATACTTCCATTTTTCAAAGTGCAATTTAATTTCCGCTGCATAGTGTTGTCTGGTCAGTGCCAACATGACAGACAACATCTCTAATTTCGCACGCACACACACTTTTAGAGAATCAGAACCCATAATGTATGTTTTTATGAAAAATAGGGGTTTCAAAAGATAGATCTGTTCAAGTTAGCTACACGCACTTCTCTTTAGAAGTCTAGGATCTCAAAGACAGTAGCTCGTTAAAACCACTGCTCTGATACCACTTGTTGGTCTCTAAACGAGTATTAATGGTGCTAAAAGTCTATAGGGGTGAATAGACTTTTATAGATTTTCAAAACTTTTCGTGCTTCGATCAGATGAGACGATCAGAAGAGTTATATGCTCTATCGTCTGATGCAAATAACTGAATAAGTATGTTTTGATCTAGAGTGCGAGTGTAGAGTAGCATATAAAGATTACAAACCTACTGATTGCTATATCAGCTGGTTAGTTGGAAAGCTATCTCAAGAGCTACTAGTGCAGAATTATGTATACCCTAAATATTTAGACTCGTGAGTTGAATGAAAACCTCTTTAATAAATAATGATTTTATCAAACAATGAATGTTATTAGTTGATTGTAAAAACTATGCTTAGTGAATTTTGACTCTTTTGAAAACTTATGATTTTGCAAAGTATGTATTAGACAATATAAGAATAAACAATGCAATAAAATAATAAATAACACAAGCATTTATAGTGGTTCAAACAACTTGTTCTACATCCATTCTCACAGCTTCATTGTGATGTTTTTCTTTATAAAAAGGTCCTTGCTAACTTTATAGTCCCAAGAGAAGACTTTTGATCAAGATACACTCTCATTGGTGTATACGGATCTACTTATTGGTGAGAGAACAAGTACTCTTTACAAGTTGGGTTTTCTTACAAATAAAATAAAGGGTATGTGTATAACCAACTCAGTGTGAAAGAAACACACGGTTCTAAGCTCTAAAGATAGAAATCTTGAAATGGGCTTAGGATCGGAAACTTAGAGCTAAGGATATAAAATACTTTCAGACTCTATGGAACTCGATGTAGGATTTCAGAATGCTTAAGTGTTCTTGATATCAGCTGATGAGTTCTTCACGTAGAGTTTCCGTTGTCATTCAAGTGAATGCCATCTTGTATTTATAGAGGAAATGAGCTCGAAACTAGACGTTGGTGAGAACTAGCCGTTGTAGTATATCTTCTATTTTTGTGGCGAGATTTTCACGAGTTGATATATTCCTTGATTTCTAGTACGACATTTCCTGAAAAGGGAATGTGCATTAAATGCTTTGTACGGCTTTGATGAAGATCTCTGAAATCCAAGTTCAAGTCAACTTCATAGCTGTGTTGTCATCTTCTAATTGGTCCACATCAGCCGAGTTGTTAGACTTGCAGTTTTGTCTTTTGTTTGAGTCTGCCAGATGATATCCGACATTCTCTTTGTCTTCTGTTAGCTTTGCCTTTACTTCCTTTAATGCATTCTTCAATAAATGTCTCTCCTTCCAAGAAGTAACATCTTAAATGTGTTATGTTATCTGATCAACCAAACTAACAGTCTTTAATGCTCTTTAAGGCTTTGCTTGATAAGATCTGGTGAAGTCCATATCTGGTGGGTGTCTTCTGTTGTTGCAGATCTCGTGTAGCTTCTATCAGTTGATAAGGTATACAAGAACCTTTCAGTCTGATTTCACTAATGAACTTCGAATGTCTTCTAGTCTTTAGTCTTCTACTTTTTAAGTCTTGAGCGGGCGCGTGTGGATCAGACGTGGTATCAGCTGATATGTATATATCTGATTCCACAGACTAAGACTTAAAATTATATTCTATTCTACTAAGCTTTATAAAACAACTTAGGTAACCTATCACTAGATTACAAATTATTACTCTTAACACTTGGTGTAATGATTTGATTTTGGCCATCAAAACTAAGTACATAAATTTCAATCAGATTATGGGTAGGATGAATATCCCAACAGGAATTGCACATAGGCCCTTAGAAAATATCAAATTCTCCAAGTACAACCCCTATATTTTCTGAAACTTTTCAGATAAGCCCCAAAAACGCGAATTTTACAAAAAATCATATCTCACTCGTTTCTTGACCAAAATTAAAAAATTTTGTATCGATGGAATCCTCATTCAACGTACTTAACCCAGTAACAAGAATTATTCACCCTTCCCTATATATCATTCGTAATTTTCAGTCAAAGTTTCTGTAAATTTCCAAAGATCGATTTTTTCTCCCAAACGTTAAGGCCGAAAAATCTAAAACTTTCCAAATATCATCTACACTATACTACGCATGTACAGTAAAAAAATTAGCCTCTAATTCAACCGATTGAAAAAAATAAAAAATCTAAAAATATACAGATTCTCCTTCTATGCCGTATAATGTAAAATCAGTACCAAAAACATAAAACACATACATGCATATGATCATACGTATGAGAATCCAACACATTGGCTCTGATAACATATGTTGGAATTAATTAATGATAAATTAGAATTACCAACCTGTAATTCGTAATGCAGCGGAATATATCTCGAACCAGTTGAATTCCACATACATATTGTGATCCTCCAAGTCAGAAAGTCAATCACGTGAATTCCACAAATTGCTTCCAATGTTTACAATCTAAGTGAACTTCTAGATGCATTTTATGTTATGCGTATTATACAAAACACATAATCCCTAGTTTCCGTATTATGTCTTAGGAGAGGGAAGAGAACATAATTCTTTCTGTGTTAGGTGTTTGGAAAATTCCGTTGGATTTTCTTATATATGAGGTTATCCCAATAATTGCTCCTACCTTTATCCACATTCATGTGTGGATTAAATATAAATAATTAATATTAATTAATTATTATTATATTTAACTTTCATAGTTAGCCCGTCAAGAGTTATTTGTCCCATCTCGTGAACCAAATGAACGTTTGTCAAATATCCTATGAGCAATAAAAATAACTTATTTTCTATTTTTGCTTTTTTTTTTTTTTTTAAAGTTAGAATTTGAAAGTATTGACAAATAATTCATTCATTTTTTTCTTGATGCGTACTAATTTAACAAAAGAATTTATCATTTAGATAAAATAAAAATTAATGAATGTAGTAAAAGTTAACCGTTTTATAAATTGTTTGAATGTGTATGTACTACATATAAAAGTTTAAGAACAATAAAAAATATAAATACACGATATACTAATTTGAAGAAAATATTTATACTCCTAAATGATTTTTTTTTTATTGTGGGCTGCCTTTCCGCCCCACCAAAGCCTTCTACCCATTGGGGTGACATCCTTGCAGGACACTTTCCTCCAAAATATCAAGAGCATACTTATGTTAGCTTAACACAAAACCATCTAAGGACCGAGCTACCTCAATCCTAAGAAAATATTTCGTCGACGTAAATGAGTGCGGAAATGTAGGTGGCCCCCTTTCGAAAGATGAAAAGGGAATAATCGGCAAGTGATTGTTGGAAATCAATCTAAATTAGGGCATTGGTAAATTTATCGTACCAATTATGAGAGGCTTGACGGAGACCATAAAGTGATTTTTGGAGCTTGCAAACTCTTGTTTCCCCTTATTTTGTAAATCCTTGTGGAATCGACATGTAGACGTTTTCATGAAATCTCCAAGAAGGAAAGCATTGTTGACATCCAATTGGTGAACCACCCATTTCCGTCGCGCAGTAATGCTCAATAAACTGCGAACGATAACTAGTTTAGCAACCGGGGCGAATGTCTCATGAAAATCGATTCCTTCGATTTGGGTATATCCTTTCGCAACTAAACGAGCTTATTATCGTTCTACGTTACCATTGGGCTTATATTTAATTTTGTCGGCCCATTTGGATCCTACAACTTTGTTTCCATGTGGCAAGTCGGCTAGGGTCCATATTCCATTAGTTTCTAGGGCTCGAATTTCCTTTTCCATGGCTTCTCGCCACAACGAGTCTTTAACGATATGAGTGAAGCACTTTAGCTCATCACGAGATGTGATGGCCATAAAAAATTCTTTGTGAGTAGGGGAGAATTTATCATAAGCGATAAAATTCAATAAAGGGCGTACCGTTGAGGCAACTGAATGATCGACTGATGGGGGGAAAATGGTTTCATACACATCCAAGTGTTTGGGACGTGTCCGTATTCGATGGCTAACACGCGGCACAATGGGAGCTGGCACGGGTTCAGGGCAATCGACAGTTTGTGTGGCAGTGTGCACAATTATCCCGGCACGGGAACTGCGCGGAATAGGATCAAGTGGTGAAGCTGCTCGTCTGATATGAGGGCGAGCAAAAATCTGGGTTGTTGGTGTGCCAGGCAAGGGGACATGGATGTGTTATTACGTTGCGCGGTCTGCATCCAAAAAATCGAGGCCGCTAGTGCCTTGAAAAGGGAACATGTCCTCAACGAAGGTGACATCACGAGATGTAAATAATTTTTGGGACTGTAGATCAAACACTCTATATGCTTTCTGTCCATACGGATACACACACACTTCTCCGTTCTCCAAATTTATCTTTGCGCCGATTTTCGTGAGCATATACTAAGCACCCAAAAACTATAAGTTCATCGTATGATGGCTGCTTACGAAACAATACCTCATAGGATGTTTTATTTTGGATGATGGGGGACGATAGGCAGTTTATAATATGCACGACAGTGAGTATGAATTCCCCCCAAAATTCAATCGGAAGTCTAGATTCAAACTGAAGAGCTCTAGCTACTTCCAAAATATGGCGATGTTTGCGCTTAACGATCCCATTTTTCTGTGGTGTGTATGTGCAAGATGTCTCCAATAATATCCCATGTTTAGCATAATAATCGAGTAAAACAGATGATTGAAATTCCAAGCCATTATCTAAGCGTACTCGCTTGATTATTTTACCAAATTGATTGTGCACAATGTTAAGAAATCTGATTAAGAAGGCTGCAATTTCAAATTTTCGACAAACAAGGAAAACCCAAACCCCTCTGCTATGATCACCGATAATTGACAAAAAATATCTAGCCCCAGAAAACGTATCACACTTATAGGGCCCCCAAATATCACAATGTATCAAATCAAAACATTGTGAAGTAACAATGGTGCTAGCGGGAAAAGGCAAGCGAGTTTGTTTAGCTTGAATACAAGAATTAAAAAAAACGCCAAGTTCTTAAAATTCTTCAAAAAAGAAATATGTCGTAGTTTTCCGTCTGAAGCATGGCCTAACCGTTGATGCCACAAACTGGACTTCCCAACAACGGATGTGACAACATCTTCAATCTTTGAAGGCTCTAATTTGTAAAGTCCATTGCAATGCCTACCCACTCCAATCAGCATCCTCGAGGATAAGGCCTGTAAGATGTAAAAATTCGAGAAGAAAGTGAAAACACAATTCAATTATTTCGTGATTCGACTTACAGACATAAGGTTGCAATGAACCTTGGGTATGTAAAGAACATGAGTAAAACATAACCCATTCCCTAAATTGATTCGCCCAACACCATGGATAGGAATGGTGTCTCCATTTGGTATTTTCATGGATGGATTAAAATCGGTGTTCTTCATATCGAGTAATTCGTCCTCACAAAAATTTATGTGCTCAGTTGCCCCTGTGTCAATCACCCAAGATTGAGATGAGTACGACAATATACCTGCCATATTTGTCGTAGGTCCAGAAGATGAATTGTCGAGGTCTTCCCGTTCGAGACGCATAAATTCCGTCAATCTTTGCAATTGATCCGTCATGAGGCTTGGGACGGTACAATTGTTACTGCCGACCTGACTAGCACGAGGTTGTGCCAGCGGTTTCCCCATTCATTCAGCATAACCGTCGCGCCCAGAATGTCGCTTGATTTGCTATTTTCTCGCTGAATTCCCATCACGAGCAACAATGGATTTCCGATCAGCTCCTCGTCGGTTCCTATTTGGTGGATAACCAATCCGCTCGAAGCATGTATCATATGTGTGATTCTTCTTACCACAATGGCTACAATGTCCCTCCTCTTTTGTATTTGTTTACCGCTAGGAATTTGGGTTCTTCTTGCTCACAGATTTTCTTGTTGTGAAGAGATTGATCTATGTTGTTCATCCTTTGAGACTAGATGGTATGTCGCCCCTAGTGATGGTATATGACGCATACTCAAAATGTGTGTCTGGATGGGTGTGAACATCATCAAGATCTATCAAGAAATCATACAATCGATCACGATCCCTTGCCTCAATCAATAGCTTAGATAAATTGCAGGTACATCCATTGCAAGAACACACAGGGGCAGGTGAAATTGACGATGTCTCGTCCCATATAAATCTCAATTTTCCGTAGTATGCTGACACCGACTAATTTTCTTGACGAATTTACCCCCAACGCCCGACGATGCTCATACGCACGACAATGCACTTTCTTTCCCAAACCGCTTTTCAAGATCGAGCCATATCTCCCGAGCCGTCCAAAATTTAACGCTCTGACGTATCTTCAGTTCCATGATGTTCAACAACCACCCATTTACCATGACATTATCACGATTCCAATGCGGGAGATATGGATCTGTGAAATTCGACATCGAAATCTCACCGTCAACAAAACCAAATTTATTTTTCGCATACAAGGAATTGGCCATATCATCGATCCAATCTCCGTAATTGCTATCTTTGAGAAACGAACACATTGCGTTTACGGTGAATGGCAACTTCGTCCCACTGCCACTCACTTCTCCGCTCTTGTCGTTCGCCATGAATTAATTCTAGTAAAAAACTGTATCAAGATTTGAAGCTTTATTTGGTTTACCAGGAGTTAGGCTCTTGTACAATGATAAAATAAGAGAATGGTCATGAAAATAAACTTGTATTCATCAAGTGTAAACTGTCGTGTACATCAACGTATATATATACCTATGAGAAAAGGCCCAACAAACTAGTGAGTTTGTGCATAAATAATGCATAACAAACTAATAATAAAGATACTCAATATCAATATCAATCTCAATATTAACAAAATATGACTTCAATACTCCAATACAGTAAAACCTCTCTAAAATGATTAAATCTTCCGATCCCGACTTGGGCCTTTGTAAAAAATCATCAAATTCGATAAGATAAGATAATAATTTTTCGGAAAATCTCTTCATAAATATTAGGTCCCATTAAAACTCTAAATTAATAATTCATAAATATTAGTACAATTATAAATATTATGTCATGATCTCTCTTATAAATCTTTTTCATCAACCCACACCCTTGTAAATCTTTTTGAGTGCATGTGGGAGGGTCTCGATCTCTTATACTCACATAATGCTTTACGCATTTGATTATTCATGGATGATTTTGCAATGTCTTTTAGATGAGAAGACATGACTGGGTGTTATGGATTATTTTATTTCTATATTGATATTCATATAGTATATGTTTCATTCATCATGCATGAATATATTTAATTGACTATAATAGTAATTTAAGTCCAACGAATTAATGTAAACATGCATATTTAAGTAATTCCAATGAATTGATATTATATATGAATTAGTTACAAAGAATTGGTTGATACATGAATATAATCAATGAAACATATATAAATTCATTTATTTTTAATACATATGTACTAAATTTGCTGAATTTAAAAAGCCTCTCTTTTAATTATTAAAATATTAATTTATCGATAAATTAATACCTCTCTAAATTAATAAAATTTCATGGTCCCAAAATTATTAATTTATAGAAGTTTTACAGTATTAAAATAACATTAATTAATATAAATAATAGGGAATACATTCAATATACATGAAAATGATATAGTATCCACCAATGGAATACATTCATTCGGTTAAAACGTTTCGCCGGCTACTTTGTAAGGGCAAATGGTCGACATGAAACATTAAACAACTTAACTTTCGAACAATCCATAAATCGCTCGAAATTAAGAAAAGCGAAATGAACCGTTGATCGGTTAAACTGGTCAACTCGCTGGTCCGACATTTTTTTGTGAATTTTTTTGGAGATGTCTTTTGCATTCTTTTTTTACTTATTTAAGTCCTAATCTTATTTCTCATTTGTATTTTTTATTTACATGTCTTTTTTCCTTTCTATCGCCCCATCCCTTCCTCCCGACGACGAACAACAGTGAATATTATTTCATTAATCATATCAAAAATCGTATTGAACCATACAAATAATTTTTTATCGAATAAAATTATATATTAAAATAAAGTTATTATAAACAAAATAATGAAGAGCATTTTGTCATTTTAGATGTCCCTTACTTAATGACTCATACAAGGGCGGAGCCAGAAATTTTTTCTTGGGTGGGCTTAAAGCCAAAAATAAATACACGTACGTATAAAAAAATTTGTTTACTTAAGTTGCGCCCTACGATTTTTTAGTCTGTAGAATTTATCGATAATAGAATCATAATTAATGTCTTCAAATAATTTTATTTCAATTTAGACCATCATAGAATTTAATAAATAATACCCTCCATTTTATTTCGAAAAACACTCTTGACATGTTTCATAACTAAAAATGTTTGTTCCATCGTGACAATGGTAACATGAAGTGTCAAAATAAGGTGAATCGATCTCGCAATCAAAAGCCTTCCACCATATTTGTCTCGATTAACTTTTGAAATATTACATAAATTTTAAAAACATTTTAAAAAAGACATATCAAATGAAAATTTTATTGAGAAAAACATGTCAAATTCGTAATGATGCCATTCAAGGCAAAGATCATTTATTAATTATAAATAAAAAAATTCAGTTGTTTTTTAAATTCAAGACATTAATAAGTTTAAGAAATTTAACTTTCTCATCTTTGAATCTACTATTTATTTCAGCCAATTAATTAATATTTATTTTTGAAAATGACAAAAAAATAAAAATTGAAGCGTATATATCAAGAATACCATTAAAAACGAAACAACAATAATTGGAAAATAAAAATACACATGTAAACACATCTTATTATTAAATATATCAACTCGGTCTATATAGAAGTCATTGGTTTGAATTTGATATGCCTTTTTATATAAGAAGTTTGAAATTGAGGATTTAGTTTAAAGTTTATTATTTAATTAGAATTTATAATTTTTTTAAAAATTAAATAATCATAATTTACAAAAAAATTAATAAAATTGAATTAAGTTATCGGTAAAAGACTTTCTTTATACGTACCGAATTAAATTTGATTGGCTGTAAAAATAAATAAATTAATATAATATATATATAAAAAAAATTCCCTAAAAATTAGGGTGGGCTATAGCCCACCAAAGCCCCCATGAAGCTCCGCCCTTGGACTCATATTTAAAGTAGTAAAATAACATTTTAAATATTCCCTCAAAACATCTCAATATTACATCAAATGTCATCACTTTATCTACACTAAAAAACATCTTTACTATTTATAAAGTTAAAAGTCATTACTGTCCACACTTTTATCTTTCATTAATACAGTAGAAACTCTATAAATTAATACTTGATTAATTAATAAACTCTCTAAGATAATACTTTTGGTCGATCCCAACCAGGGACGGAACTAGCAAGGGCTTGGGGGTGGCCCTAGCCCCCCCTCATTTATTTATTACCTAATGCCCATTTTTATGAGTAATATAGATTTAAATATATATTATATATTACACATTATCAGCCCAGTTTTTAAATTTTAATATGTGTTCAGCCCATTCAGTGTTTTTATCAGCCCAAATTTTTAAACCCATGTCTTAATTACTAATATATATTTATTCAATTAGTTGGGGTAATAGATTAAAAACATAATAAAGTATTTAAAAAAATGATAAATAATATTAATGTATTTTGGATCATTAAAAAAATAACCTCAAATTCTGGGTTCGTCCCTAGTCCCTAGTCCCAACTCAGGGATAGGGTATTAAATTAATAAAGTCACTAAAATTATAAGATAATACATTTTTTATAATTTCTATAGACCCCATATAAAATACTCCTATAAATTAATAATTCATTATATACTACCTATTATATGAATGATTTATGAAGATTTCTTGAAAAATGACTCAATTGTCTTTTATTTTTTTGTGAAATTAATTTCACCATGAATCTCAACTCTAATTTTCCTTATCAGTGTAAGAACTTGTGGTGTAATTTTCTCATAGCTCAACAAGAAATTATTTGATATTGTCTAAAGACCGCTTAATCGTATTTGATATTGTCGCTTCGCTCACCTGCAAACTATAGTTACTAAGAACCCATTCTTGCAATTGCTTGGATTATCCTTGGTGTGCTTGCATAATGCTCTTCGAATCTCGTCGATCATTGTTATTTTTTTTCACACATGTAAGATAGGAAGTCATGTTGTGTGTATGATTTTGTTTGTGTTAGCATATTTTGATCTTGTATACTTATATAAAAAATATTTTTTAATGTCCATAAAGTGCAATGAACACAAGAAACATAATAATGTGGAAGATTGAAGGATTCTTTCAAATTAGGTCCTTCATTTGATATATAATAATTACAGGTGGAAATTTGAAAGGGTCTTTATAAATTGAATATTTTATTACTCCATAAATTAATAAAATATTAATTTATAGATAAATTAATAAAATATTAATTTATAGATAAATTAGTAACTCTTTTAATTAATAAATTTTGGTGGTTCCAAAATTATTAATTTATAGAGTTTCTACTATACTAATAAATAATTCATACATTAAAATTTGTGTTCAAAAGTTATGGATCATTAAGTAAGTAATTGAGGGAGTACTAGTTTTTATTTGAGTTAATATATTTCAATTTATAAATAGTGTAAGAAAAGAAGAGTATAAATCTATGGCTAATTTTGTTTCTCTGTTGGGAAAATTGTATTGTATTTGGTGATTTACAAAAAAACACTTTAATTTGTAATGAGAACGAAAGCTGACACGCATGCTATCTAGTTTAGTCTTAATTGATAGGTTAAACAATTAAAGGGGAACTTTGGAATGATAGTTGGGTTCTAGTCTCACCTGAATAAAGGTGCATTCATGATAGCTAGAGTAAAGATCGAGATGATCTACTTCAACTATTAAAGGCCGGAAGCTTGAAGACCGGAAGACAGAAGACTAAAGTGAAGACCACTTGTTGAATTCAGGAAGCTTTGCTAGCACACTAAATCAACTGATAGATGACAAAGTCCTCAACTGTATTCGTTAACAACAGTTGACTAACCCCGTCTAAAATCAAGTGGATAAGCATGAAAAACCATGTTAAGATTCCTCAAGTCAAGATAAACAGTTTTTTCAACTAGATGTCAACTCAAATGATGCCAATAAAACAAGAAAAATATTCAAACTTCAAAATGTTGTCTATATATCTGTTAGACAAATAAGAAGACAACACATGACATTAACTTGACAGAAGTTTGCAGTGGAACAGGAGCAACGATTATAAAGTCTGCAGAATGTCAGAAACGCCTTACCTAAAAAAGATTGACATATTCGAGGTACATCTCTCAATTAAGAATGATTTACTAAGAGCAAGTTCGTAAACCCATATCAAAACTCTACGTGTTCATTCATCTTTAATTCTAAGCATATAAATTAAAACCTTAAGTTTAAAACCCCGAGTTTATTCAAACTTGTTGTCTTACTTGTTAGCCGATCTTTTCTTTGGTCAACTACCTCACTCATTGATAGATCATTAACTTTATTAATAATGTTGAAAAAATACTAAAAGTTAACCACTTAAATATAACGAGCATATTTTTAATGATTTATTATGAATTTTACAAAATAATTACTTTCACATTACACTATACTTAGTACGATTTACATTAAAGTTGATTTACATTAAAGTCAAAATAATTGACCAAAAAAATTGTTGAATAAAATTTACACAAATGAATTTAAAATTAAATGCAATCATTTTTAAAAATTAAAAAATAATAATTATACTCCAATAAATAACTTATTATACAAAATAAAGATTGTTGGGATAAGAATCCTAAGACAAGTCCTAAATGATGAAAAGATAAGATGAAGTTTTGATAAGCCAAAAGTAGTTTGAATATTTTCTAAGTATTGACTGTTCTAGTCTAGTTGAGTTGAAGTCATCTTGAGCAAGACCAGTAGAGTTCGCATAAGTTCACATGAAAAAGACAAGTACAGTTTATAAGTACTTTGTATATTTTATAGGTTTTATACTGAGCTATTTGAAATGTATAGAAGCTCATGGTTTTGAATGTAATAGATTAGTTTGATTGTATAGATAATAAGTTGACTAAGCTTGTATTATGAAAGCTTAATGTAATGTAATAGTCTTGATAGGTTTAGTATAGTTTACTATTGATGTTTGTACAAGGAAGACCAGACAAGAAGACTTGAAGTCTACTACTTGAGAAGACAGGTGGACTACAAGACAAGACAAGTACATACAAATCTACACAAGACAAGTCAACGTGAAGTTAGTTAGTCAAAGCGCGTATAAAGATAAAGATAGAAGTTAGTTATGGAATAACTAATTCGTAACAGAAACGCGTAGATGAATAAGAAGATTCAGTTGAAGATAGTTATCAAGAAAAGTTGGTTACAACTTACTGAGTTCTTGAAGTTTGAAGTTTATAAATACTTCATGATGGTGATCATTTGAAGACTACTGATTGACTACTGAAACTGTGCGTATTAAAGCTACATACTGAAGATTACTCGCAGAGATTGAAATTCAGAAAGAAGCCAGAAGACAAGCTAAGAATCAAGAAGGCTACTACTGAAGATCAGAGAAGTTTTTAGTTTTTGTTTGTTGTTTTATCAAGTTCCTAGTTGCTTGTTAAATAGCTAGTTAGATCATAGATATATCTGGTGGTATATTCTTTTGAAGATCTAAGTCTTCTTCTTGGGACTTAAAAGACAGGAACATACACTTTGTACTCGATTGGAAGAGTTTAGTGGAAACATCACAACTGGGTTTGTGAGAGTGGATGTAGACAAGTTGTCGAACCACTATAAATTGTTTGTGTTGTTTACTTTACTGTTTGGTTTAATTGCTTAATTGTTTAACTGCATAACTGAACTAGACAAGTTGAGTATTCATAAGAACAGAGTTCTCGAATTAAGAAGTTGAGTATAAACTTGAATTGGGCTCATTGTTAGTTTCGTATTTCCGCATATTGTATTCTGATATTTCGATAGAATTTTGAAAAGTCTATTCACCCCCCCTATAGACATTTTCACTAGCTTACTCGTTATTAACTCAACTTTGGGGACCTACAAGTGGTATCAGAGCAGTAGTTTACGAACTGCTGTTTCTTGATAACCGACTTAAGACTTAGGGTGAAGTCTTGGTCCTTGATTGTACTTACTTACGTGTTCTTGATCAAACACTCCTGTTATATCTGTTTCGTGCTCCCTGTTCTTGACTTATCTATTTTTCTTGATCATAACTCTACTTAGCACTTATTTCTTGAAATCATGTCTCTTGAGATCAGCGCTAACAAGTTACCCAAGTTCCAGGTTCAAGACTATGACTACTGGAAGCTGCGAATGGAAGCCATTTTCAGTTCCACGCACGCCCTAATGATCTCTGTTGTCACAGAAGGACCTATTGTTACAATGGTTCCAAATACTGCTGTTCTTGACCCAAGCAAACCAATTGGTACACTCGTCAAGAAACCCAGGTCAGATCTAACCTGAGAAGAAATGCGTCAAAATAATTTGGATAGTTTGGCAAAGAACTACATCTTACACACACTTCCTAACGAGTATCTAGGAAAGGTGTTAAAATGTAAAACTGCCAAGGAGATTTGGGATAGGCTAGCTATCATTTGTGAAGGAACATCCCTAATCAAAGAAAGCAAGCTCTCCACAGCTGTCCAAAGATTTGAATCATTTCGGATGAAAGCTGGCGAAACTATCGACCAGCTGGATACTCGTTTTACTAAAATCATGAATGACCTTGAAGTTCTTGGTAAAACTTATACTCCTCGTGAAATCAATCTTAGGATTCTTAAGAGCTTAGATCCTCGATGGAAAATGGTAAAGATGCTTGTTAAGAATACCCAAGACATAGATGCCTGGAGTGCAGAGACCATGTTTCAAACTCTGAAGGCTCATGAGTTTGATCTAGACGAAGATGAACCACTAGCCAGTAGTGATAGAGAACATGTTGTATCTAAAAACGTTGCCTTTAAGTCTACTTCATCTAAGTCATCTAAGGTAGATAAGTCCAAGTCTAAGACGAAGTCTGCTTCTGTGAAAGATGAGTTAGATTCTGATCTTAGTCTGAAGGATCAGGTAAACCTTATGGTTAGAAAGTTTGATAGGCTGAATAAACGTTTCGGTAGATATAAGAAGTTCTATAGAGATCATAAAGCGTCTACTTCTAAGAACTCGTCTGAGACCAGACGAGACCGAAACTCATCCGAAAGGAGAGACGAAGTCTCAAAAGGTAACAGACGAGATAGAGAGTCTGACGATAGGAAGATTCAACGTTCTGATAGACGTGATAAACGTAGGGACAAATCTCCTATTAAAAAGGCTACTAATGATCTCTTGTGCTATAATTGTGAAAAGCCAGGTCACTACATATATGAATGTCCAGACCTGAGCACTGATGATCGTGAAGAACGCAAGGCACGAAGAGAAAGAAGATACAACCGTGGCAAAAAGGCAATGATGGCCAATGATGACTCTGATTCTGAGTCAGACGAGCTGCCATCGTCCTTATCAAGTCACTCATCTGATCAAGATCACGATGAAGCATTTATAGTAGATGATGGTTTATGCTGTATGGCTAAAATCGAACAAGAGGTATCATCTGCTACATCTTTTCAATCTTGTGATGATTCTGAAACTGATGAAAGTGATACTGCCAGTAGTGAAGTAGGAAGTAGTCTTCAGCACTCGACTAGTGCAGTTGAGGACGACCTTCTACTTGCTAACCAAGCTTTCATTGAAGTCAGTGATGAAAACATCGCATTAAAACAAGAAATCATTGATCTTAAGGAAGCTCAATCTAAAGTAGATCCTAATGTAACAGTCCTAAATGAACGCTTGACTGAAGAGTTGAAACAACTCAAAGAAAAGTGTGCATTGATAGACAGGTTATATCAAGACCTACTTAAGATACATGCAACTGAGAGAAATGAGTTCAATGTTTTAAAAAGCAAATGCAAAAAGCTTGAAGAACGTAATAAGTTCTTAGAGACCGAGGTTGTTACACTTGATCTCAAACTTACTGACCTGGTCAATTCTTCAAAGATTAATCTTGAACTGTCAGATAGGTATAGAGATCCAGGTGACAAGACTGGTATAGGTGCAGAGTCATCTAGCTCGTCTACTCGAGTCATTAAGAACCCTACTACTACTAAAACAAGACTTTTGCCTAATGATAAAGGAAAAGGACCAATGATATACGATATTAATACGCCACCTAAGAGTACTGCACCTAAACAAGCTCGAGTTATCATTCCAATTACCAAGGGAGGTAAAAAGAATGTTAACAACAAGCCTGTTCCATCTAAGACTAATCTTCAAAGGACCACTAATCGTGGACGACCCAACCAGGTCAGATATGAGGACTGGTATCCTGAGGAGACTAGTTCTAGACAGGTACAAACTAGACGACAAGAGCATAGACCTCCTTTCATAAGGCAGTCTCAGCTCTACTCGTCTAGACCTAGACAGGTTGCTCCAAAATATCGTACACAAGCTGTTCTATATCCTCCACCTCTATCATACGATATTTTAAGTGAGGAAAGACCCAAACGCGTCTATAAACCGTATGGACCTAATGCATACAAACCCTACTCTAACTATCATAGACAAGTGCCTGCTCAAGTAGAGATTAAGTCGAAAGGCTATCTCCAAAGAGTAGACCCAAACTCGACTGATAGGCCAGAGAAGGACAACAAGGTCTTATTTTGTAACAAGTATGGCCGAAAGCTTAAGAGATCAAACTTGTTCAAGACTCCAATGTATATTTGGATTCCTCTGAACTCGACTAACCCCCCAGGACCCCAATAAACAAATAGGATACCTAAATTATTGAATATCATCTATTGCAGGGTCGACTTGACTTGTATAAGAAGGGTGGCTCAGTAGGAGAAACCTGGTACATAGACAGTGGTTGTTCGCACCACATGACTGGTACCAAGGCTCTCTTGTCAAGCTACCATGAGCAAGAAGGACCAAAAGTGATATTTGGTGATAGCTCCACTGCTGTCACTAAAGGATTTGGTTACATCCGGAATGGAGACGTCGAAATTCAAGATGTCTCATATGTTGAAGGTTTGAAATACAATTTACTCTCTGTTTCACAATTTTGTGATCGTGGATATAAAGTGCAGTTCAAGAGCCGCAAATGTGAAGTCATTGACAAAAGGACTCACACAGTCCTACTAGTCGGCGTAAGACAAGGAAGTGTGTACATAGTGAACTGGAACAGTTGTCCGAGGGACACCTGTCTACTTACTAAGAATCCTAAAGAACTTGGTTGGCTCTGGCATAGACGCCTCTGTCATCTAAACTTTAAGGTTCTTAATAAGATAGCCAGAGATTACCTTGTAGAAGGTATTCCCAATGAAGTTTACTACAAGTCACATGTATGCACAGCTTGTCAACAGGGTAAACAGGTTAAAGGTTCATTTAAATCAATTCCTACTCTCTCAACTAGTAGAGTCCTAGAACTCTTACATATGGATCTTCATGGTCCAATAACTCCTCCAACCTTGAATGGTAGAAGGTACACACTTGTTGTTGTAGACGACTATTCTAAGTTCACTTGGGTAGTCTTTCTACACAAGAAGAGTGATACACAAACACTTCTGCCTGAACTGTTGAAGAAGTTACAAGTTGAGAAGAACCAGTCTATTGTCAAAATTCGAAGTGACAAGGGAACTGAGTTCATTAATTACTATATCAAAGAATTTTGTACTAAACGTGGTATCCAGCACCTTACTAGTGCAGCTAGGACACCACAACAGAACGGTGTAGCAGAAAGAAGGAATCGAACTCTCAAAGAAGCCTGTAGAACCATGATAGCTGAGTTCAACACACCTCAAAAGTTTTGGGCTGAAGCTATCAACACTGCATGCCATTCACAGAACAGAAGCGCGATCAACAAAGCACTAGGCAAGACACCTTATGAGGTTTGGAAAGGTAGAAAACCCAGAGTTTCATATTTCCATATATTTGGTTGTAAGTGTTTCATTCACAACAATGGAAAGAGCAAGTTGAATGCTTTCGATGCTAAAGCAGACGAGGGGATATTCTTAGGATACTCCTCGACTAGCAAAGCATTTAGGGTATTCAACTACTCAACTCTTTGTGTGGAAGAAACACCACATGTGGTTTTCGATGAATCTTGACAGGACTCGTCTGCCAACAAGATCAGTGAGAAAGCAACTGATCTATCGATCGAATCTGACAAAGATTCAGAGATATATGAATCTGTTCAAGCCTACAACCCATTCCTAAAAGCTCTCGATTCTGATGACAAGGAGAAAGTAAGTACTCAAGGTAAGTCTTCTAGACCAGTAGACATGCCTGCTCTAGTTGACTCTACTACTCCTAGTAAATCTGATACTAATGATGTTGACATGCATGATGCTGTACACGATATAGAAGATGATAGTATTCCTGTTAAGAATAGAAAAACATGGAAATCTGCGCATGATACTGAAAATATTATTGGTGACTCTACTATTGGTGTGAAGACTAGACGACAACTCTTTGAGTCACAAGAACAGCCGAATCCAACTATGTTTTGCTGGTGTTGCTTCCTCTCTGCTATTGAGCCTACCACTGTCAAAGAGGCGTTGGCTGATAGTAATTGGATCATCGCTATGCAAGACGAGTTGAATCAGTTTGTTCGAAATGACGTCTGGGAACTTGTCGATAGGCCGGAACATCATAATGTAGTTGGCACTAGATGGATTTTCAAAAATAAGAAAGATGAGAATGATTTAGTTGTTAGGAATAAGGCTAGATTAGTCGCTCAAGGCTACTCACAAGCTGAAGGCATAGACTATGATGAAACTTATGCTCCTGTTGCTAGACTAGAAGCCATTCGATTGTTCCTTGCATATGCTGCTCACATGAAGTTTACTGTATATCAAATGGATGTTAAAAGTGCATTTCTTAACGGTATTCTTGCGGAATAAGTGTATGTTGAACAACCTCCAGGTTTCGAAGTCAAAGGCAACCAGGTGTTCAGATTAAAGAAGGCCTTATATGGACTAAAGCAAGCTCCAAGAGCATGGTATGACACTCTATCTCTCTTTCTATTAGAAAATGGTTTTACTAAGGGCAAGGTCGATCGAACCTTGTTCAGAAGACAAGAAGGGAAGGACATCTTACTCGTCCAAATTTACGTAGATGACATCATTTTTGGGTCACCTAATAAAAAGCTGAGTGAAAGTTTTTCTACACTCATGCAAAGTAAGTTTGAAATGTCAATGATGGGTGAGATGAACTACTTTCTTGGACTTCAAGTAAAGCAAACTCCAGAAGGTATTTTCATAAATCAGGCAAAGTACACAAGAAACCTTCTAGACAAGTACGGGATCAAAACTTGTAAGTCTACTGGCATACCAATGCAACCAACTTACAGAATGGATCCAGATGAGAACGGTAAATGTGCTGACCAATCCTATTACCGTGGTTTAATTGGTTCCTTATTATATCTAACTGCTAGTAGACCAGACATTGCATTCTCTGTTGGTGTTTGTGCTCGATTCCAAGCCAATCCAAAAGAAAGTCACATGGAAACCACCAAAAGGATTCTGAAATATTTGAAGGGGACCATTAATCGAGGTATTTGGTATCCTTCAAATGATGATCTATCCTTAAGTGGGTATTCAGACTCAGACTTTGGAGGCTGTAGGATAGATAGGAAATCTACTTCTGGTTCTTGTCAATTTTTAGGCACAAAACTCATATCTTGGTTTTCTAAAAAGCAGACTAGTGTTGCAACTTCAACTACCGAAGCCGAGTACATGGCTGCTGGTAGCTGTTGTAGTCAACTACTCTGGCTCATGCAACAACTTCGTGATTACAATATACATGAATCATATGTTCCTATTTTCTGTGATAGTAATAGTGCAATTGCCATTACACAAAATCCTGTTTTACACACACGATGTAAGCATGTTGATGTGAAGCATCATTTCATACGTGATCATGTAGGAAAGAAGGATATTCGCATGGAAAAGATTCATACTGATTTTCAAAGAGCTGATATTTTTACAAAACCATTAGCTGAGGCACGATTTCGTGAGTTATGCATTAGTCTAGGGCTAATTGATTTAGATCCTACTTGCCTATAGCTATGTACTAATAAGACAGGTACATCAAGAAGAGAAGACAAGATCACTAGACCAGAGCACTCGACTACTCATCCAACAGACAGGTATACAAGGCTAGACTAGATGACCAAACAACCCGATGAGGAAGCTGGTAAAGCTGAGGGTAATATTAAGGGAATAAACATTTAAGGGGGAATCTCTGATTTCTTAAATATCCTTATGTTGACTCTTATGTGTGTTACAAGTCATCTGGTTCGAAACCTTGACCATTGCGTTAAAATGATATTCAGTTTATTTATTAATCTATCTGTACCTACAATTACACGTTGCAAATGTTAAAGATAGGTACATGAAGACGTTTGACGATTGGAATGGACAAGCACAGTCGAAGGGGGAACTCGACTGGTGTTCATAAGCTTACTCGTCTGGCACACATAGGCCTACTCGCCTCATGAAGCTTAAAGACTACTCGTCTGTTCTGGATGGACTCGAACAGACAAGCTAAGTGTTTCTATTGATTGAAATATGTTAAGTGTTTATTCATTCGCATTAAGGGTATTGTTGTAATTAGATAATGTTAGAATTTGAAAACCCTAGAATTAGATTTATACACTCCCAGTTTAATGAGGTGTATACACCCAGTTCGAACTCGACTACATTAGGTCAGATGAGTTCACTCCCCTGTCCTAAGTAAGAAGAGGCGGATTTCAAATTTTACAATATCAAATCACATAATATTCTCAATTCCATAACCGAATCTCAAAGGTCTCAACCGTTGGATTAAACCTTTCATTCGTGGTCGTTGGATCAAGTTTCCGTTTGTTTTTCACAAAACCCATCTTCCACACTCACTTGCCTTACAATTTCATAACTCTTCTACTTGTGCTCTCGATTTTCTTGCAAAACAAACCTTTCTAAGTTCTTACTCTACTCTCAAGAATGTCGATCGCTTCTCTATTCGATGTTAGGACCAACATGCAAGCAAGGTTCAATCTTGGAAAATACATTTCGGAGAACAAGGTGCATGTGGAACCCTCGATGTTCTTTAAAGGGCTTCACACTGCTGGAAACCAAGAGATCCTTGATAAGTGCTCGCGATGTGGATTGAAGCCTTATCTGGAGGCATTTCCTCAAGTCGTCTTGGAGGAAGAGGTGTTGCTGTTCTATGCCAACGCCACAAGACGAGGAGATGAAATCGAATCTTTCATAGGAACGAGTCGAGTTGAACTCACTCGTGAAGTGCTTTTCAGACATTTAAGGCTGCCCACTGGAACTATTGATGTGGAGAACTATGCCACTGGACAAGAGATGAGATATTTGAGCATCTTTTGTGGAAGAAAGATGAAGCTCAAGTCAGACGGCAAGGCCCCTGCTGTTAAGAAGGCCGAGTTATTGGAGAAGTATCGCACCCTTCTGGACATAGCAAGTAAGATGCTTCTATGTGCCACTGGTTCGTTTGACGCGGTCACTCAAGCCAAGACAAGGGTAATGGCAGCGATCTACGATGGAATCACTGAAGGTAATTGGTTCAAGTTGATTGCGGATCGGATGATGTATTTCGAAAAGAGTGTTCGAGTAGACACCGACTCTTGTAGTTGGGTGGTGTCTCACACTGTTGGGTATGGCAACAAGTTGAGTATCCTACTCCCCTTGTTGTTACCAAACAAGTCTGATTGGAGTAAAGGTAAGCCCTTCCATCCTCTCAAATTTTATCTGAAATCGGAAGCCCAGAGGAAGCAAGCTGCTGCAAGGCCAGCTGCCCCAAGACGTGTTCAGATAGACGACTCAGACGTCTTACCTTATGGCAACTCATCTAGCTCCTCAGAAGATGAGTCCGATGATGAGGAATCAGAGGCTCCTGCGAAAGCTGAGTCAAGTGGTGATGATTCGGAAGAAACTCATTCGGACAAGGATGCTGATGCAGAGAAGGAGACTGGTGATCAAGCCACTCAAGTTCTCAGGATTGTGAGAATTGGTACTCCACCTCCACCAGAAGAGACGAGTTACCAGGTTGGTTCTTCTTCACAGTCTTTGTCAATTCCCTCTCTCTCTCTCTCCTCTGTTCGAACCAAGGCTAGATCACACCGATCTAGGCCTCGTCCTTTACCCTCATCCTCACAAGTACTGGCGGCATTACCGCTTAGAGCCAGTCATCCCCAAATCACTCCCATACAAGATACAACTGATACTCCTACAGTTGTCACACCACACCTAGCCACATCAAAGCCCCAAGAAACCACAGTCCAAACTTCTTCTTTACCCTCAACAGAATATGTTGAACCCTCCAACCCATCTACTTCAGACAAGACGCCAGTTGCCACTGCAACAGCTGAGTTAGAGACCCCATCTACTCAGGACCCGTCTGATGTTAGATTTGAATCCCTGGTGTATTATCCGATGTGTCTACGAGAGAAGAGAGTTCGTGCTCGAGTGTCTAGGAATCTGCAGAAGCAGCTCTCGACTCTTGACATCGACACTGCTTCAGAACAGTTTGAGAAGCTCGTGAGGATTTGCACTTGGTTTGCTCTGAAGAAATCTTCTACGGATGATCTTTTTGAAGTCATTCAAGGCATGGGCGGAATCTCCAATTTCATGGATTGGGAGATGGAACAGAAAGAAAATAGTAGAGTCAAGGATCACTCTGAACTATTTCCTCGCAAAGCCTTGGTTGATCTAGTCAAAAGGATGCTGAGTATTCCTGATGGCGTTCTGGTTGAAGAATTCTCATTCGATGTTGGAACCCAGACTGATCTAGTGGAAGACGAGATCAAGTCAGAAGTCGCTGAGATAGCAGTTCAGACTTCAGAACCCATTTTGGAAATTGAAGGTGGTTCAGATGAAGAAGTAGCTGAAACTTCGGAAAACTTTGAGTCTTTTGAACTAGGAGAAGAAGATGATGAGTTCATGGATGCAGTAATGTTTACTGAAGATGAACTTGTTGAGAAAGTTCAAGAAGACAAAGTGTTTAATGCTCAGTCGTCTACTCAAGCCTTTCCCGAAGGATATCTTAACGAGTTGAAGACGGACTTGAAAGAAGTAGTACATTCCGCGATAGATGAGTTCCTAGAATCGAAGGTAAAAGATGTTTTGGTACAGCAGAACCAAACACTTGTTGATAGTTCTAGAGAGTTAATCGTTGGAGAAGTCAACAAGATGGACTCGTCTTTTCGAGAAGAAATGTTTGCTGAAGTTGAAAATTTTCTGAAGAAACAAGTGGATTTCTCTGAGAAGAGATCTATTTCGTTTGCACGTTCATTGGCTGAAGAGTCTAGCAAGATGGAACGACTCTACAGAGTTAAGATTGCCATTGCTGATGACCAAAGACGAGAAGCACAAGATCAGTTGGTGCGTTCTCAAGCCATTCTCAATGAGTTAACTGCACAGAATACACTCCTTCGACAGACAGCTACTCATTTCAAAGATGAACTAGTTTCAAGTTCAAGGAAGCTAGAGCTGACTACTGATCGTCTAGACAAGATGTTTTATGAAAAGACGCATCAGAAACAGGTTGAGTTAGCTACTGAAGCTATGAAGGAAGCTGTAAAAGAAGAAATGACTCGATTTACTAGTCTTTTCACTCTTAAAGGCTGCTGATGAAGCCAAAAAGGGGGAAGAGTCAAGTATTATTGAGAAGTCTGCTGAACCGGAAGCTAAGGAGGCTGCTGAAGCAATACAAGAGCTCAGAAGACCTAAGAGAGGAAAGTTGGTCAAGACTGCTGAACTTGAACAAGTTAGAGCAGATGAGCAGAAAAAGTTAGCAAAAGGCAAAGCTATTGCGTCTCCTGAAGCAGAGATTCAGACCAGACAAGTTAAGAGAAAGTTAAACATTGAAGAGCCTACTGCAACAGTTGAGAAGAAACGAAGGATTGCTGATCCTAATGATGAGAATCATTATGCAAGCAAAAAGAAATTCGTAAGCATATTGAGAGGTTGCAGAAGCTGAAGGCTGATGAAGATTTGATGGAAGACAAGTTCATTGATCACTTCATAGATAATGAGCATCGAGCTGAATTGATTAAAGTGAAGAGTCAATGGGAACTGGATCACTGGATTATAAGGAAATATGGAGATGCTGAAGGACAAGATGAACTGTATTCTCTGTTTGACAGATTTATGGAAGGACAACACAGAATGTTATGGCATTTAATCTTAAGGATTTCTGCTGGAACAAACTTCAACATTTTGGTTCCTAAATTTCCTAAATGGAAGTGTCCTATGACAAGCTCTGGAAGAAGAGTTGATATGAATCAAATCAAGAAGTTTGAAGAACAACTACTGGATAAAGAGAAGATTGTAGATGATGGACATATTGGACTAATTCATAAGAGACTCCTAGATGCATTTCAAGTTCCAAATCCAGACGGAGGTACTCTTTCAGATTAGTTGTTTATATATTTTTTTAAGATTGTTTTTGCTCTGATACTTAGTTGTATTTGATATTCGAAGTATGTGTAATATCTACTGGTACTATTTTGAATGAATATAAAAGATAACTACTATTTGATGTTAAGACAAGATAACTACTTAACTAGTCTACTTATTGAGAAAAGATTCAAGTAGTTTTGGCTTCATCAAAAAGGGGGAAATTGTTGGGATAAGAATCCTAAGACAAGTCCTAAATGATGAAAAGATAAGATGAAGTTTTGATAAGCCAAAAGTAGTTTGAATATTTTCTAAGTATTGACTGTTCTAGTCTAGTTGAGTTGAAGTCATCTTGAGCAAGACCAGTAGAGTTCGCATAAGTTCACATGAAAAAGACAAGTACAGTTTATAAGTACTTTGTATATTTTATAGGTTTTATACTGAGCTATTTGAAATGTATAGAAGCTCATGTTTTTGAATGTAATAGATTAGTTTGATTGTATAGATAATAAGTTGACTAAGCTTGTATTATGAAAGCTTAATGTAATGTAATAGTCTTGATAGGTTTAGTATAGTTTACTATTGATGTTTGTACAAGGAAGACCAGACAAGAAGACTTGAAGTCTACTACTTGAGAAGACAGGTGGACTACAAGACAAGACAAGTACATACAAATCTACACAAGACAAGTCAACGTGAAGTTAGTTAGTCAAAGCGCGTATAAAGATAAAGATAGAAGTTAGTTATGGAATAACTAATTCGTAACAGAAACGCGTAGATGAATAAGAAGATTCAGTTGAAGATAGTTATCAAGAAAAGTTGGTTACAACTTACTGAGTTCTTGAAGTTTGAAGTTTATAAATACTTCATGATGGTGATCATTTGAAGACTACTGATTGACTACTGAAACTGTGCGTATTAAAGCTACATACTGAAGATTACTCGCAGAGATTGAAATTCAGAAAGAAGCCAGAAGACAAGCTAAGAATCAAGAAGGCTACTACTGAAGATCAGAGAAGTTTTTAGTTTTTGTTTGTTGTTTTATCAAGTTCCTAGTTGCTTGTTAAATAGCTAGTTAGATCATAGATATATCTGGTGGTATATTCTTTTGAAGATCTAAGTCTTCTTCTTGGGACTTAAAAGACAGGAACATACACTTTGTACTCGATTGGAAGAGTTTAGTGGAAACATCACAACTGGGTTTGTGAGAGTGGATGTAGACAAGTTGTCGAACCACTATAAATTGTTTGTGTTGTTTACTTTACTGTTTGGTTTAATTGCTTAATTGTTTAACTGCATAACTGAACTAGACAAGTTGAGTATTCATAAGAACAGAGTTCTCGAATTAAGAAGTTGAGTATAAACTTGAATTGGGCTCATTGTTAGTTTCGTATTTCCGCATATTGTATTCTGATATTTCGATAGAATTTTGAAAAGTCTATTCACCCCCCCTATAGACATTTTCACTAGCTTACTCGTTATTAACTCAACTTTGGGGACCTACAAAGATATTAAAATTTTAATTAAGTAAATTAAGTAAATATATAATATTAAATTTTAAAATGTTTGTTTAAAATTTAGTGTAATACACAATTCTACACTAGTTTGTCATATTTGGATGTCTCATACTAATTTGCAAACTTCATAAAAGTAAATATTTTCCTTACCCTCCCCTTAATATATACACATATTTATCAATATATTATTAATTTTATTACACTTAATTTACATTTTTCTTCTTTTATTCATAAAAGTTTATAAAACTACATCTCAAAACATTACTCATTACACTTTTTCTTATCCATTTGATCTTAAAATGTGTGTCTATCCCAAGGTACAAATCCATTTTGGACGGAGGGAGTAGTTAATTAGTCTATAGGAATGATTTTCGAAAATTGGGGGTATGTTTGCAAAAAATAATGGTTGATTTAAAGTGATTAAAATTAATTTTTGTAGTAAAAATTAAAAGTGGGTAGTGTTTTAAGATTAAGCACTTCTAATCAATTTTTTATAGGTTGTGGTGTATGCAAATCAAATCATTTTTTTTATAATTTTACAAAAAACACCTTTATTACACTTGAATAAAATAATAGGTAAAAATAAAATATTATTTAAATTGTGAGGTCAAATTTGTAAAATTAGTTAGTGCAATGATGAGAAACACTTAGAAGCTGTTAGAAACAGAGGTAGATGTGCTTTACTAAAACTTCTTTTAAATAATTAATTTAATCAATTAATTAGTTATGTTTGGAAACACTTCAAAAGTGATTCTATTTAAAAAATAAGTGCATTTAAACGCATAGTAGTGTTTCAACACTCACTGAATAGCCAAACCTTTTAATGGCTTGTTGCCAAAACCCTTGGCTTTAAGTGAGTGTTTACAAACACTATAAAGTGCTTAAAAATATTTTTTTTTTCAAATAGAATCACTTTTGGAGTGTTTTCAAACACAACTAAGTGATTAAGTTAATTTGTTAAAAGTGATTTTGGTGAAGCACCCCTCCAACTATTTCTAATAGCTTCTATGTGCTTCTCATCATTATAATAATCAATTTTACAATTTTACCCTCACAATTTAAATAATATTTCATCTTTACACATTACCTATCCAAATGTAATAAGGGTATTTTTTGTAAATTTATAAAAAAGTGGTTTGTTTTGTAAACACCACAACATATACACAATTGATTTAAAATGCTTGATTTTAAAACACTATCAACTTTCAATAAAATTGCAAAAATCAATTTTAATCACTTTAAATCAATCACTATTATTTGCAAACACACCGTAAATCTTTTAAATACTACTCCATTCGTTCTATACTTTTTTTTTTATGGAAGTTAAATACTCATCCCTTTTTTCCCCTCCCCATGACTCGAACCCAGGACCTAAGGCCTAGGTAGTGGTGCTCTAACCACTTGAACTATCCCACTTTGTCAGCCATTCGTTCTATACTTGAAGGCACAAATGAATTGGACACGAGTTTTAATGAATGAATTGTTTATTATTATTGTGTAAGATAAAGTAGGGGTAGTAAAGACTTTTCAACTTTTATAAATAGTACTCCCTCCGTCCAATTTTATTATGCCCACTTCTCCGGGCACGGGTTTTAATGAATATTGATTAGTTTATTCATAAAGTAGATAAGTTGAGGGTATGATAGTGTATTGTGGGGTCCATTTATAAATAAATGATTGTTTATGAATAAAGTGAATGGCAAAGTGGGTAAATAAGTGATGGTAGGAGGGTGGAGATAAAGTAGTATGAATATTATTGTTTTCAAAAATGGTATTGGCATAATAAAATTGAACAACCAAAAAAGGAAAGTGAGAATAATGAAATTGAACGGAGGGAGTAATAAAGTTATTTTTTAGTGTAATAAAGTAGTGGCATTTGTTGTAATATTGTGATGTTTTAAGGAAATTGTTTAAAAGTGTTTTTGCTATTTTAGGTAATGTGCCTTTAAGTGTGAGACATCCAAAATGATAAAATGTGTCTTCAAGTATGGAATGGAGGGAGTACTATTTTCTGTTCTTGGTCTTTTGATGTCGATCAGATCGGTTCATACATTTACATAATTACGTAGAATACTTTTAATTATTATCACACTATTCGAATAATAATATAAATTCTTTTAAGACTCAGCTCGTTATTTAATTATTTTTATAGAAAACGCAGTACAAGACACATTATTAATAGAATTGCAATGTATATTATTCTATCGACATTTGAGGGGGAGATTTCTATTAAATTTACATTTGTCTAAATGCCATATTTCATCATCAACAAACAACTACAGTTATATGACATGATATATTTAATTAACAATTTCTACGGTAGCTTGAATCACTTGTGAGTCCTTGCTAAATTTACAGTGTGTTGTAGTATTTGATGATGATGACTTGTATTTAATATTAATAAACGGGTCTTCATCGAATTAGTTTTGTTGTTCATTCTTCACAATTTTAAATATTTCAGATTGAGGAGGCTTGGACGTGGTAGCAAGACGGTGGAAACTAGTAGTTCAACCATTTAAAGAACTCAATAGGATCATATTTAATGTTTATTTAGTGTTAGAAAAACTATTTCATTTTTATTTGTTTAGTAATTTCATTGAATTATTTCTACATTATAGTTGAATTAAAATATTTTGGTTTTTTCAAAATAATTTGTCCTCTATTGGTATCAATTTTTTTTTTTTTTTTTTTTTTAAGGTAAAAGGCCTAAGCCGTATATATAGTGATTGTTGGTCGACGGAAATGTATAATGATTGTTGGAAAATGGGTTTGATTTATGTCGTTTCCGTTGATTTTTATTTTAACTAATCTAGTTTGTAGTCAAATAATAGAATATACAATTAAATCTCTATAAATTAATACTCTCTAAAATAATAAAATCTTCCGATTTCAACTTAGATCTTTGTAAAAAATCATCAATTTTAATAAGATAATAATATAATAATTTTTCAAAAAATTTCTTTATAAATATTAGGCCCATTAAAACTCTAAATTAATAATTTATAAATATTATGGTATGGTCTATCTTATAAATCACTTTCATCAATCCACTCTTGTAAATCTTTTTGATTGCATGTGAGATGGTCTCTCTTATACTTACACAATGCTTTACCCATTTGACCATTCATGGATGATGTTGCGATGCCTTTTAGATGAGAAGATATGGTTGAGTGTTATGAATTATTTTATTTTCATATTGAAATTTATATAATATATGTTTTATTCATCATGGATGAGAATATATTTAATTGGCTATAATAGTTATTCAAGTGCAACGAATTAATGTAAACATGTATATTTAAGTAATTACGTACAATGAATTGATACATGCGCCCGTGAATATAATAGTTAATTACTCCCTCCGTCCGCCTATAAGCTTCCCATTTTACCATTTTGGTCCGTCCGCCTATAAGCTTCCCATACCTTTTTTGGTAAGTACTTTTTCTTACACTTCACTTTATATCTTACTTTTTCTCTCTATCTCTCTCCTCTCTCAATCACATCACTTGTACTATATCTATTATTTAATCACTTTTCTTAATCTCTGTGCCAAAAAGTAACGTAACACTTATAGGCGGACGGAGGGAGTATATATAATGAATTGATATTATACACGAATATATTTAATTAGTTACAAAGAATTGAGTGATATATGAATATAATAAATGAAACATATATGAACTCATTTATTTTTAATATATATGTACTAAATTTGTTTAAGTTAAGAAGTCTCTCTTTTAATTAATAAAATATTAATTTATTGATAAATTAATATGTTTTTAAATTAATAAAATTTAATTTCATGGTTCTAAAATTATTAATTTATAGAGGTTTAACTTGTATTGTGCTTTCATCTACACCCTAATTAAATTTGGGATGTGACAACAAGACAGACAAAAAAACGAATACTCTTAACGTATATATGAGAAACAACAAAGACTCTCAACTCAACTCAACAAAAATAAATAAGATATACCGTCATCGATTCTTAGAGAAAACGAATGAAAAAATGAACACAAAACACGAATAAAATTCACAATAAACGGATGGAAAATAATAGAAAATGAAACAAGAAATGTATTGAAGTTTAGTAACATCTATTTTCAAATCATACCGTGCATAGTGTTGATAAACGAACTAAATTGTTCATGAGTTTGATTCGACTCGATAAAGCTCGAGCTCGACTAGTTAGTTAAATGAGTTGAGCTCGAGCTCGTTAAATACTCAATTTACTAACGAGCTGACTCGAACTCGATTCGTTAGACTCGATATTTATTTTTATTTTTTTAATTCCATTAGACTCGTTAGACTCATTAACGAGTCGAGCCGAACTCATTTTTTAGATCGTTAATGTTATCGAGCCGAGCTCGAACTTTAAATACTCGACTCGGCTCGAATAACAACTCTAACTGTGCAAACCTTTCCCAATAAGGTGAACCGTGCACCCTCTTAAAAACATGTATCTCTCTCGAGTTGGTAAGGTTGCTCATAAGTTATAATGACTAAAAAATATTTTAGTCGAGTCATTTCGAAAATTATTTATTTTATCATTTTGGATGTTAAATCAAAAGTTATCTATTTTTTTTTTTTTTTTGGCAAAATTCACTATTTCTCTTTCCTATTTGTCTACACGTACTTTTTTTTCCCTCCCATCCCTCTTTGCTTTAAGTAAGGCCATCTCCAACCACAAACTCTAAAACGAAGATTTCTAAACTTCAAAATACATTTTTTCATACTCTATTTTAAAAACCTTCTCCAACCATAAAATATTACTTTTATTTAAATATAAAATTACGAAACACATAATGACGTTTTGAATACACAATTAAAATTAAATTATATTATTAATTAGTATAAAAATAGAATTGTAATTATATTTAACAAATTATTAATACAGAATTATAAATATTAATAAAATAATAGATACTCCTCTGTTCCACAATTACTTTCATACTTTCCTTTTCGAAACGTTTTACAATAACTTTCAGACCCTTAAAATGAAAAACCCTTTATAAATCACCCTCACAATATTCTCAATTTTACACAAATGTCATTACTTTTTCTCCATATATAAACAAAAGTCAACTCATTTATTTACTTTATACATAAAGTTTTACAAAATTACCCTTCAAAATTCCACTCATTATTACACTATTTTTTAAGGGATTATATTTTTTTTAGTCCATTAAGTTACCATGTTTTTGAATTTAGTCCATCAGATTACCACTTTTTGAATTTAGTCCATTAAGTTTCAATTTATTTTGATTTTGGTCCAATAACATGCTATAGCAGGTTTAGCAGGTCATTTTTTAAAACACACCCCCATAAAATGTTATACACACCCCAAATGTTAAACACACCACACTAAAATTTAAAAAACTTTTGTTATTACTATACACATCCCAATTCTTTCCTATTTAATAAATTGTCAAAAATAATTAAATTAAAAAACGTATGAATTCAAATTAATTTAAAAAATATAAAATAAAATCTATAAAAAATAGCCTAATCTTCAAAAATTAAATAAAGCTAAAACAATTAATGAATTTAATTAATTTTGAAGATTTAGATGATTTTTTACTATTTTTGAAGATTTTTATTTTTATTAAAAAAAATTAAAAAAAATTAATTATGAATTCTCTTTGGTAATTGTGAATTCTCAGCTTTCCAAGCAACGAAAACAATTCGATTTTCATATGAAAGTGTGTTGGCGAAGCCTCTCTTGTTTCCAATAAATAGTAATATGAGTTTTATCGACATTTTTATAGAAGTTAGAAGGCAAATGAAACATTAACAAAGCATTGGAGTTTTAAACTTTTTTATTTTATTTTCCTTTTAAATATTTTTTTTATATTACATGAACCTACTAACACCCCATAAATATTATATACACTCTAAATGTTAAACACAAAAATTCAAAAAATTAATTAAAATTAAATAAAATCATAAAAATATTTAATAAATTATCAAAAATAATTTAATTAAAAAAAGTAAGAATTCAAATTAATATGAAAAATATAAAAAAAATCTATAAAAACATAGATAAATCTTCAAAATTTTAATAAAGCTAAAAAACAGTTAATTTAATTATTTTTTGAAAATTTAGTTGATTTTTTAATATTTTTGAAGATTTTTTAATAAAAATAAAATTCTTCAAAAATAGTAAAAAATCAACTAAATCTTTAAAATTAATTAAATTAATTAATATTTTTAGCTTTATTTAATTTTTGAAGATTTAAGCTATTTTTTTATAGATTTTATTTATAATTTTTATATTAATTTGAATTCTTACGTTTTTTAATTTAATTATTTTTGACAATTTATTAAATAGGAAAGAATTGTGGTGTGTATAGTAATAACAAAAGTTTTTTAAATTTCAGCGTGGTGTGTTTAACATTGGGGGTGTGTATAACATTTTATGAGGTGTGTTTTAAAAAATGACCTGCTAAACTTGCTATAGCAGGTTACTGGACCAAAATCAAAATAAATCGAAACTTAATGGACTAAATTCAAAAAATGGTAATCTGGTGGATTAAATTAAAAAACATGGCAACTTAATGGACTAAAAAAAATATAATCCCATTTTTTAATATGCGTGTTCATCTACCTATAAAAGTATTTTTGAGACGGAGGGAGTATAAAATATAAAATTTTAAACAGTGAACATCATATATGAAATTCACTATTCAAAATTTAATTTCAAATTTTCAAAATAGAGAAAACTCTATTTTTAAAGTTAAACTCTAATTATAGAGTACCGTTGGCCATGGTATAACAGACTCATTGCAGATATAACAATTTTAGAAAGTACGAGGGAACATTAAATTAAAGAATAACTTAACTATAATAATATTATGAAAATTGAAACGCTAGCTGGTAGTTTCAACTCCGTGGCGCATCCGCGTCGAGGAAAAAAAAAAGTAAAATCAGCTGACGACTTAATTTGCATATCTTTTGAAGGTTTGGAGCTATAGATTCTTTCCCTTTTTTTAACGGGAGAATTATTTAATAAATTCAATACTGAGTACAACCTTATATTTAACATTTAAAATTAAATTAGATGACTTTTAAATTTGACAGAATATATTAACCTACTCACTTCATCATTAATTTATTTTTATTTATACTACTTTAAAGGTAGGTTTCTGGGTGCACGGTGCACCCGAACACATTAGACTCATTTAAAAAAAAATGGGTCGGAGTAGTAAAATTGTAGTTATATACTAAGTATGACAATTGTCTAAACGAAAAAATCGATATTATATAGTATTTTTTTAAATGCTAGTTACACAGTTCAATTTAATTTCCCTTTTTTTAAGCACTTTTTTTTTTTTTTTAATGAACAATGCTATTATTACTTATTTGAAAAGTGCTTAATATTCCTAATTAAAAAGTGCTGATATTACTAATTAAAGACGCGCTAATATTATTAACATTTTTCCGTCAAAATAATATTAACACTTTTAGCATCTTTATTTTTTATTGAACAATGTTAATATTTCTAACTTAAAAGTGGATATTACTAATTGAAAAATGCTAGTATTAACACTGTTCATTACAAAGTATTGGAGTAACATTTTTTAGTCATAATACTAGCACTTTTTAGAACACTTTTAAAACTGATATTTTTTTTTGTCTTTTTAAGAACCATGGCCATGTCATACTTGATTTGATGGAGCCCTCGAAGGATTTTCGAACTTTGAGCAGATTTTGACTGAGATTTTGAAGATCAAGAAGCAATTAGTGATTTTCTTCCATCTCTACTTTGATTGTTGTGCCAACATTTTCAAAGAATTTTGAGAGATTTCTTTCTTGTTGGATGCACTTGAGATTCGTGATCTATAGTATTGATTGTCGAGTATCAATAGTATTTAGTTGATAGGGTCTTTATCTTTTAATTGCATGTACCATACTATGTATGTTGTAACATTTTTAGTAGCATAGACCTTGTTTGTATGCTTGATATGTTCGAATGAAGATCATTACATTCATATCGATATGTTGTTTTGGTGGTGTTTATACATTTAACTAGTGCTGTTATTCGAATCGAGCCTTAACGAGACTTGGCTCGACTCGACTCGTTAAGGCTCGGTAAGGCTCGACTCGTGAAGGTTAATGAGCCGAGCTCGAGTAGCATAAAAGCTCGATTACTTAACGAGCCGAACTCGGCTCGACTCGCGAGGTACTCGGTAAGGCTCGAAACTCGAATGGGTAATTTTGTAAATTCCACAAATTAGGTCAATCACCCTCCCCCTTCCCAAAACTCCAATTATAATTCTGCCTCTTTTCATTTCACACACAAACGCGTAAAACTCACTCCTCAACCTCACTCACCCACGCCGTGACACACCATCGGCAAAACCGCTCCCCTCCCTCACACTCACTCCCCAACCGGCCAACCGCCGCACTGCAACCTCCAGCCGCTGCGCCGAAACCCTCCAGCCTCAGCTTCCGCGTCGTAATTCCCAAGCCCTAACCATCTTCGAAGCACTCATTCCCCTACTTCAATTTTGAAGTTTATATACTGGTAAGTATTTTTTTTCCCATAGCTTCGGTTTCTACTTTCTAGCAATTAAAGTGGGGAAGAATACAAATAAGAGATATAATGAGATGGGTATTGGGTACATTAGAAATCGATAATTTTTTCTCCGGTGTAATTTCTTCTAGCAATTTCTAATTTATTCTTTATAGGTTTATCTTGGTGGGGTGGGTTGTGGGTACTACTAGGTAGCATAGTTTCTGTGGGTATGCAGCTTGGTGGGGTGAGTTTCAAATTTATTTGGTTTCAAGGGTAATGGGTATGTAGCTTCGGGGATTAAATTACTGATGTTGGAGTATTGTTTATAATTACTGTCACTGATGGTGGAGTATTGTAATGGGTAGCATAGGTTTCTTTTGCTTCTTTTACCTTCTTTGAATTATTTTTTTAATGGAATGATGATGGAGTATTGCTTATATTCTGACATTCTGCTTATGCTAACTGTCATAGAGCAGCAATTCTTCTTATTGTGTGTTGAATCCTTAATTTTCATTCTTTTTTGCTAATTAATATACTGATGTAATGATGTTGTAAATATGGTGATGGAGTATTCACGTCCTTTTCCAGTATTTTATAAACAAGATGTATTCAATCCAAGGTTCATGTTCAAGTGTTAGTATGGACTATGGACCAAATCAATGAAAATGGTGGTAAAAATTGAATTCACAATCTTTATGGTGTAAAAACTAGGCCTCTTATAAGTGAAATAAACCTTCTAAGTTCTAACACTTTTACTTTTACTTTTACTCGACTATTTTTATTTATTGTAAATTTCATATATCTTATTTATACTTTATATATAATGACTCTTTTTTTTTTGTAGGAATCACGGAATGTTGGCGAATAATCTACATCGACTTATCAAGAAGTTGAACTCCTTGATCAAGATTGAAGAATGAATCCATTAAACGTTGTTGAATGAAAGAAATATTTTATTTGTAAAAGTTTTTTTTTTATGATGGATTGTTTTCATTCTTTAGTTATACTTGGGAATGTACTTTTGAAGTATGAATATGTTTTAATATTTGCAGTACTTTTTACATTGTGTTGATGAAATTGATATAATATTTTGGTTAAATATGCATTTTTATAGGAATTTTGATATTTTAGTTAAATATGTGTGTTTACAGAATTTCGAGCTCGAGTTCGAGCTTTGTCGAGCTCAACTCATTATGTCAAACGAGCCGAGCTCGAGTTCGAGCTTTGTCGAGCTTAATAAAAAAAATTACACAAGTCGGGCTCGAGCTCGAGCTCGAGTTTTAATAAAGAAAAATTAAACCGAGCTGAGCCGCATTGTAAACTCGATAATGTTATCGAGCGAGCTCGAGCCTAGCTCGAAATATGTTCGAGCCGAACTCGAACCTTAGGTACTCGGGCTCGCTCGGCTCGAATAACAGGCCTACATTTAACCCTTTAAAACATATTGTATAAGGTCTTACTTTTTCTGAGTGAGATTTTAGTTTGTTATAGTGAATTAGTTTTCTCCATGAGACACTAAAATTCTAACTTAGTGTGTGAAACGTTTTGAAATCATTTGAAAATACTGCAATTAAATTTTTCGTTGTTCTAAATATTGCGTTCAATATTTTGGTATTGTGAACAACATACTTTGTTTAGCACACACTTTCAATAATAAATGAAGAAATTTATTCCATTGAATTTTCTCTCAAAGAAAAACTGTGTATCTCCATATCAAATTCGATTCATTATGATCAAGATATGTACTGAATCGCATCGAAATATGGTTTCATATTTAAGGCGGATCACATTTTTTTCTCTATCATATGATCCTTGTGTTTCTTTAATCTAAATACTGATTTAAAGAGAAGCATGACCTGAATATGAGGTGAAACTTCGCGTTATATATACGTAATTAATTATTTCCTTTGAAAATCAAATGAACCAACCAACTTTGTTAGCCACTAAAGATAATGAAAAAACAGAGGAATCCGTAAATTACACTTTACGCTTCATAAAGTCCCATTGTCAATCCTAAGGTGTCACCATATAATTAGAAGATGTAATTAATTAAATAAATAAAAAGTCATACTTTTAAATAAAAATGTCAAGTTACCAATGATTCATGTAAAATAATACTACCAATTATATGAATAGTTGACTTCACTAAACTGAAATTATATGCAATATTTTACTCTATTAGGTTAATTTTCAACTTCATTGTCTCCTTCATAGTGGTAGTAATTGTCGCCGGTATGACCTGATCATTGCCATTATTTCATAAATTAATATGAAAAATAATTATTCATATAAAGTTGGAATGTGTATTTCATATTTTTATTTGTAATAATTGGGTTGCGTTGTACTACTGAATATTCCTCTATATGACTTTTTAATGATTTTATATTGTGAATCAATTCAAAAATTAGATGTACTTAAATTATTGTTATTTTAAAATATTTTAAAGAATAAAAATGTGTGTGAGATGATTTCCATCACTTATAAAATTCTATAATTCATTCATACATCCTACCCGAATAATTTATTGAAACAAAGTAAAATCCCAACAATTATTTTTTTGACGTGTCCTCTTATCCTTAATTTTATATGAAATGTCATATTTTTATAAATTATTTATTTAAATATCATTATATATGGTATTATTTAAGTGTCATCATAATTAATGTTGAATTAATTTTAAAATGATAAGTCAAATATATGGTAAATATTTACTATCTTTAATATTAATAATTTTTTAAAAAAATAATATTTAAGAAATTACTCAATTATTAAATTATACTAAAAATTAGTAAATATGTTATTAACTTTAATTCATTAATTTTAAAAGATTCCGTGAATTATTTAATTTGAATTTTATTTTTTAAAATTATTTACATATAAAATACATTATAAATATTTATTTTTATTAATATTTCTCGTAATACGCGATTGCTCATCTAGTATTAATTTTAAAATCGAGTGTCCTCTCACATGAAACTTCCTCATCTAAAAAAGAAGCACTTCCTCTATTTCAAAGAACCTTTCATATGGAAGTACACCCATTTTTTTTAAAATGTCAAGTACATGGAGGTAAAATTGCACAGCCAAATTAATTGTTTTTATTTTGTAATTAGGTATATATTATTGTAATAAATGAATAAATAATTGTATCACTTTTTTTATTTCATGAAATTATTACCACTCTGTCCATGTGTGTGTATGAACTTTGAGGTGATTTTAATATATTTTTAATTGTTTAATTAATTTTTTTACCAAACACATTTAGATGACTTTCACTCCTAACAAAAATATAAAAAAAATAAATAAAAATCAAATTAGTCTTCCTTACATAAATAGTAAGTTTTTTGTCTTTTTTTTTTCCTTTTCCATTTTAAAGAATGTGGATACTTCATCCATCGCACAGTACCTTTCACACTTTTCTTTCGGGATGTTTTACAATACTTTTCACATCCTTAAATTGAAAAATATTTTTATAAACTTTACCCTTATAATATCCATAATTTTATATAAAATGTCATTACTTTTGGATCCACACATACACATAAATCAACTCATTTATTTATTTTATAATATAAAAATTTATAAAATTACCTTTAAAACTCTATCAATTATTTACTTTAAAAAAAAGTATCTACTTACGTGTGAAAGATATTCCGTGAAAGATATACGGAGCTAGACGGAGGGAGTATAATTTTTTCGTACCAACCAAACAATAGTACAATACAATTATAACGAGCATACATCTACCATTTCAATATTCTAGTAATAGTAGAATCAGGAATCATTGTTGATCGGCTGATTTATTTTTATTTTTTATACTATATAGTTTAACCATATAGTTGATTGGCTGATTTATAGTTAAATATTTAATTAAGTGGAGTTAATTATTGTTACTTGTCCTTTACTATAGTTTTACCCATTTCAATTCCATCACCCAACTACCCAAGGTATCGATCTGGTATATTCGATAGATCATAAAAATAAAAATTATATTTTATAATGAATTTTCTTTTATTAAACAATTTCATATAAGAAACTAAATTTCATCACATATATATTACTCTTATGATTTGTGAATTTATAACGCAGCTCAATACTAAAATAGAGTTCATCACATGCATATATATATAAAACAGTCTCAAACAGAATATAAATTTTTAAACCATAAACCATTCTATTTAAATATAAGTCATGCATTTTGGATCAATGTATACCTTAATTAAGTATTTAAAAAATTGGTCTAATTGAAAAAATTAAAAAAAAAAACACCACCTTTTAAGTATTTATCAATTACTTCTAACATATTCTTTTTTTATTTGCAATTCAATGCACCATCTTTTTAAGTTTTGCAATTTGATGCAATGATATATTTTTTGATCAATTTTAATTTGATGTAGCACCTAAAATTATGAATTCATCATGTTGTGCCCGATTAGAAAAAAAAAAAAAAAAAGCAACATAATTACATACAACAAAATGCTTTTGTGCGATTAGGGAAAAATAAAGCAACATAACAGAGGAAAAAATTAAGGCAGTGGAGGAATAAATTTGATTGCAGTTAATGCACGGTGATTAGGAATTTTTTTTGTTGCAAAACACTTTAATGCACATCAAAGTAATAAATATGATTATATGAATGAAAATTGTTTTGTAGAATTTCTTGATTGGATTTCTTTTATTATAAAATTATTTGGATATTATAAGAGAGTTTCGAGATGAAAAACACCAAATGACAAAATCAATACCCATAATATTAAAATGTAAAGATGGAGAAACTTTCAAAATGAAAGAATTTTGCTGGAAATCAAAGAAAATATTGATGGATTGGTGTGCAATTTATGTAAAAATATGTGTCTTTCATAAAAAAATTTATTAGTTAACAGTCTATGTGTGCACAATGTGAAGAGTTCACCGTTTTCGGCCATAAGTTAAATTAAAATAAACGGAAAAATATATCGTATCGAATTGCAAAACATAAAAAGGTGGTATATCAAATTAAAAAAAAAAAAAATAATATGTTGGAGTAATTGATAATTAATACACTAAAAGTTGTGATTTTTTTTTTTTTTTTTGCAATAAGTTCTAAAAATTTCTACATATAATTTTGAGATTTATTACTATCTAAATTAATATTAATTTTTTTAAAGGGTACATTAATAAAATATGTAATTAATTAATATTAAAAATTTAAAATATCCTTTAAATTATAAATAAAGTGAAAATGTTGTAAACATCATTTAAATTACAATGAAGGTAAATATAATTTATTTTAGTATCCACCTCGGGTGCGATAGTTACTTTTTGTTTTTTTTTTTATCTAGCAAACAACAAATCACACGTAATTAAATAAATTAAGATTTTGCCATGTTTTTTTTAATCGGTATATAATACTCACTCGGCCCGTTAAAAACTTTTCCCGTTTACTTTTTGCATGGATATTAAAAAAACATATGTAGTACTCCATAAAATATGTAGTGATTAGTTAAAATTGAAAAAAAAAATACAAAATAAGAGAGGGATATATAAGAAAAAAATGTAGAAAGAATAAAGATAGAGATAGTGATTTTGTCATTTCAAAAAAAAGAAAATTTATAACGAAACGTTTAAAATAGGTAAGTGAGAAATTTATTATAAAACAGAAAGAGCATATAGAGAGATATGAAATGAGAAACACTCTTTATAGAGTATAATTTAAAATCATCGATAATGCTTAACTCACAAATTATTTTTCACAAAAACTTGTATGCAATATTGACCAATTAAGTCAATTGAGCTGAAAATATTGACTTAATGGAGATGGAGAAGAGCCTTATTTGATAGGAAAAATAATAGGCTTATCGAATTAAAATATGGGATTGTTAGGTACTTGTCGAAAAGAGGAGTCGTGGACAAGTGGAGATGGGATTGAGCGGCTGACGGAAAGTATACTACAAAAGGAGCATACGAATGGCTATCACATCAAAAGAATGGCAGAAACGGGAACGAGAAAGAAGAATTTAAGCTGATTTGGAAGAATTTCGCACTACCAAAAGTACGAGTTCACGCTTGGAGAGTTCTATGGGAGAGAATTCCGACAAAAACAACGTTGGAGCGACGAAGAATCCTTCCACTGAACACATATTTAAGCTGTGTTTTCTGTAATACCACTCACGAATCGGTACGTCATGTTCTCTTTGAATGCACCTTTGCATATCAAGTATGGATGGGATGTTCGAAATGGCTAGGTGTCGTCACAGCGCTATCATGCGATCCCCCAACGAACCTACTCCATTTTAGTAGGCTTTTGAGGGGGAAAAGGGGAAAATTAACATGTGTAAGTATTTGGGAGTGCATAGTATGGTTGATATGGAAAGCAAGAAATGGTATTATTTTTTGAAATGAACAGACTGAAGTGAGGAGAATTTTAGTTGAAGTGAAAACTCGAACGTGAAGTTGGGTTACAAGTACCAAATGGAATATAGCTATGGACTTCAGTGCTTGGAGCAGCAACCCACAAAGGATATTAGAAAATTAACTGGCAACATATGATCTTGGCAAGTAGGAAGCTTTGTAATCTGTAACATGATTTATATTACTGTAATTTTGTAAGACCCATCTTGGGCATGTCTCATACACAAATAATGGAATAGACCAACAAAAATTAAGTCAATAGGCTGAAAATATATGTTATTGGGCCACCGTTAATTAATTTGGGCCAATTCTTAATCTATTTGTCAACTGACCCGCTTGTGTTTTAATTTTGACCGGAATACTTGACCCGATTCTGTGATTTTTTTTTATTTTTTACTTTATTGTCGAACGCGAATTTTATTTTTATCTTTCAAATTCTTTTCTTTTAGTTCGTCTTCTCTTTCCTATCTCTCAAGCGATTGACGATTTCTTCTTCTGACGGTTTCCTTCAGCGGTTGTGTCCGAGGAATTCACCCATTTCCGCCTTTCTCGGAGCTTCAGTGAGCTGACTGAGGCAGATGAACCTTTGACTGAAGATTACATGGCCCATTACTTGGAGAAAAACCAGGAGTAGTTGACATATAAGGGGAAGTGGATAAACCCTTCTCCCAAGGTACGCATATATATATTTATTCATCATCATTACGCAGAGGTTACGTTATCTGAGCTCAAAACACACATTATACACGTGGATTGAGAATAAGATTATTTATCAGAAGAATTATTATCTAAATTAATACAACTTATATCTAAAATATACATTACGTATTCATATATCTGAACTTTTGCACACACTGTGGAGAACGGTTTCACCCCCATTTGACTGTTCTCCGACCACACATTATTTCGGAGATCATCAGTAATCTGACTTGAGCGTCGGATTCCCCGCGCCGGAGATCCCTCCGGCGTGTTTTGCAGGTGTTGGAGCAACGCTAGCTACGAGGTAGCTTCGTACGACACCATTTTGATCCATTCCCTTACCGGTAGATCAAGGTTAGTTTTGTCATTTCGTTGTGTCTTCTTTTTAGACACATCAACTGGCGCCGTTTGTGGGAAAATTGAGTTAAGATGTGAGGTCTTTATTCTGTTTGTTCGATATTTGGTTTCCACTTTACCTGATTCTGGCGAAGAAACGAGAAGAATATTATAAATTAAAAGAGAATGATGGAGGGTGCACCGAGGTTGTACCTGTTCCCCCTATGATGCCAACATGAAATGTTGGTGTAACGATGGTAAACCTTCCACTGATTATACCGGCTAGTGTTACTACGCCAAGATCTATGGAGAATTTGAAGAATGGGGTACAACAACCCCTTTTGAGTCCAGAGTTTATTCTTCTTACCAAAGAGCAGCTTGCTGGAGTGGTGACCAATAAAAAGGTATGGAATATAAAAGAAAAAAAGAAAACCTAAAACCATAAGCTCATAAGTCGAGCTAGAGGCCGTAGTGCCGTTAAAACCTTGCCTGGGAAAACCCTCCTTAGGGACAAAAACCGGGCGAAGGAAAAAGGTAAACTCCTCTAACAATCAATGTCTGTAAAAGACGGTATATAAATCTTTATGCAAGAAAGTAAGTAAGAAATCTAGAGGATAGCTCCTCCAAATGCAGTTGATCTTTGTTTTGGCCACTACGTCAGCCGCCTGGTTGGCCTCTCTAAAAGTGTGAGAATACCCTTGATGAGCAAGAGATAATGAATTCAGAAAAGAAGATTTGTTCACTATTCTAGTGATGGAACCTGTGCAGACATTTGATGAGCTGCTGCACAAAGCTGAAAGATATGTTGATCTGGAAGAGGTGAGAGAGGTTGAAAGAGTTGAGATCAAACCTTTGCCCGATGAGAAGAAGAAAGAGCATGCGTTGAAGAAACTCAATCCTAATCCACCTAAAAATGCTGAGAAGGGAAGATCAGGATCTCGAGGAAGATATGAGACATACACACCTCTAAAGATCGAGCCTACCGAGGTGTTGGAGGCCGTTGGAAATCATCTGGAGATTAAATTCCCATACTCTAAACTTAGGGGGCCCATAAAGCCTAAATTTGTCATGTGTTTTCGTTTCCATAACGAATACGGACATAACACAAACCAGTGTTATCACTTGAAAGATGAGATCGAGAGAATGGTCCAGGCTGGACATCTGGAAGAACTTACTGGCGGAGCTGACCGGAGCCCTCGAGGACAGAAGAGGAAAAAGATTGAGGACAAGCAGATAGACGAGTAGGAGGCCTCCCAGGATAATGATCAAGGCCACCCTCCTAAAAAAAGATGGACGATGTAGATGATGCGTGGAGAATTTGGAGATGATGATTCGTCCAAAAGCTGGAGATCTAGTTCTGCAGCACCCCGGTTAGAAAATAAAGGAGGAGCGCCCTCCAACTCAGCCCCATAAGTGGATCCCTGCGTAGGAAGATGAGGTGCGTATCAACCATCGATTATGATCGAGGATCAGATAACTCATCTACGACACATCCATAGCTTGATATTCCTTAACTGAGATCCATGAAGGGTTTTACAGCTCGCAAGGATATGAGTGTAAGGAATTATAATTTCCTAAAATACAATTTGCAAGGGTTATTACTTTGACAGGTTACTGGCGTTATTATTCTATTGATGATATTGCTTGAGGTTTTTGTTTGAGATGTAGTAGAATTAGTTGTTCCTGTGTTAAGAACTTCCCATGAGTGCTCTGAAAAGATACAATTGAGATGAGTGTTGCTGATTAGACAAGACGCGGAGGTTAAAGAACCTGACCCACACCTTTAAGGCTTAAGATCTGGAAGACTACTAGCGCTACGGGGACTGGAGATCGAGATCCTAGAGCTGATTTGTGTTTGAGGTTTATGGTTAATAAATTATTTGACCTATGTTTCTGAAATTATTTCATATTCGAGTTGCATGATTGATGTTTGCGATTATTACTTGAGAATTTGAGAGCCTGTGTTGGAGGCCCTTTGTTAGTGTACTTTTGTAGGCATGATACGAAATTAGTGTGTGAGTGGACCTGGAAGTCTACATATCTGTTTAGAGGGTGGACCCGAGTATAATGTTGAAAGGAGATGTTGCCCCAGCTAGAGGAGAGGTTCATTGCGAGTCAAGGAGTGTTGATTACGAAGATTGTGACGCATATGATGAATATTTAGGACCTTGAGGTCCACCGGAGGTAAGAGCACTATGTAGCCAGGACCTAAGGGTCCGAGTACCTGAGTATATCGGAGGCAGACATGCATAAGGATGGACGAGGGATGTGGAGTCCTTGAGAAATTAAGTTAACAATGATAGAATATTGATCGATGTGGAAACCTAAGTATGATGGTATGGCCAACGAGAGCCAGAATGACGAGTACTGAGTAATTAGCCTGAGAACCTAGAGGTGCTAAGAGAGCTCGAGAGAGCAGGATTACAGAAAAGAAAGCGGAGTCATGGAGAACCAACCAAGTAGCTGGACCATGACACTTAACCTATTAACCGAGGCTGGTCTCCGAACGATGAGTACATTGGTACTACCGGTTAATACCATATTGGGTAAAGTTAAAGATGTTAGATCTTTTATTTTGATTTGACTTTATCGTGGGCATGTCATAATGAGTTTGATATATCTGAATTATGATTTGCATGAATTTAATCTTACAATGAGTACGAGTTTGACATGAATGAATTATGGTTTTCATTAATTTGATATTGTTGTGAGAATGCCTTCATGAGATCGATATATGTGATTCATATTTAGTTCTCATTTAATTAAGTATGACCCTCTTAAGTCTACATGATCGTTTGCTTGCATGATCATTTTGTCTAGATGCTCTAAATGTGATGTTAGAAATGACTCGATAATTCTAGAAAGCATGAGTAGGAGACTTACATGATTGAGTTTCTGTGATTACTATATACTCTAGCACCCTTAATTGAGGATCAAGGGTAATCCATGCTTTTAAAATATGAGACTAACATATTTATCTTTGAATTATGTATGGTTTGTGCCTCTCGATATTCTAGATATGATTTTAGCTTTTAGATTGAGCTTGTCCAGATCCTGTGAGATTTCTAGGTAAGCATAGAGATCGAGTGTCAAAGATTGAGTGTGTTGGGATATGAATCCTATAAACAATGTTCTAATTGATGATTATATGTTTTGATGGCCAAAAGTAACTTTAGAGTTAATGATATGTGTGATTATATGTTGTTCTATGTGAATTATATGATATAAGATTACTGATCTTATTGTATTATGAAGTTTAAGTTTACTGATCTTAGTCTGTTACTAATCTGATATATGAATTGTTTAAGAACTAAGCTGATGAATGAATTGTATAGACAGCTTATAGTATAGGACTTAGTTATACTCATCTGTATGTAGTTCAGTTGATGTATAGATAGGTTTTATATTTGTAAAGTTGTATTCTATTGTATTCAGCATTGTAATAGTTAGAACAGTAGATTAGATGGAAGTCAGAAGACTAAAGATGACTAAGAAGACTACTTCAGAAGATGAAGAAATCAAGTGAAGTTTTTGAAGGAAGCTGAACAGTTTTGGAGAACTATGCTGACTGACCAAGAGCAGTAAAACTAAGAAGAGTAGTTTACTGTGCTGAGTTGGTTTATTTGAAGAATAAGTTTGGATGACTTATTTAAGGCATAACTGAAGATATTGTTGAAGATAAGCTGACTTGGAAAGATAAGATAAGTTGGTTACAAAAAAAAAAAAAAAAGAAGTTACAAAACAAGAAACGGTTATGAGTTAGTTGAGAGTTAGTTTACAAACTGCTAACTGTCTTACTAATGCTTATAAATACCGTGTGATCTTCTACTTGAAAAGACTACTGAGACTACTACTACTCGAAGTATTCAAGAAGCATTCAAGTATTCAAGCACTCACAGAGTTGAAGATTGAAGAACTGAAGAGAAGCCACAGATCTGATTTGAAGAATCAAAGGCTACTGCAAAGAGAAGTTTTACTTTTCATTTTAAGTTTGTATTGTTGTAAACAAGTGTGCTAGTTACTTGTGAAATTACTAGTTGATCGAAGATATACCTGGTGGTATAATCGACAAGATCGAAGTCTTAATCTTGGGACTCTAAGCAACAAGTACTCAAGAAGAAGAGTAATAAAACATCACGACTGGAGTTGTGAGAGTGGATGTAGACAGTTGTCGAACCACTATAAAAATCTTGTGTTCTTTACTGTTTTGTTTTGATTAACTGTTGATATATTTGTTGAATAAAAACAGTAAGTTTTCTAAAGAAAAGATTTAAAGAAAAGTTGAGTATAAAAGCTAATTGTTAAGTACTGAGCTGATTCTAAGAACAGTATTGTACAGAACACATTTCCGCACTAAAAACTCTGATATTTTGATAGAATTTGAAAAGTCTATTCACCCCTCCCCTCTAGACTTTTTCTTAGCTTACTCAATCTTAACTCAACTTTGGGACCAACAAGTGGTATCAGAGCAGTAGTTCTTTGGACTGCTGTTTCTTGATTACCAAGAAGACTTTGAGGGAAAGTCTTGTTGTCCTCTTTGAACTGATCTGTGAATTTTACTTACTACTCAGATTTGGTGCTATTATTGATCTCATTACTGTAGCTGATATTTTCTATCTTCAAACATGGATACTAATGCTACAAAACTACCTAAGTTGTTTGTTACAGACTATGATTACTCTACATCAGAATGGAAAGCAAGAATGGATCATCGCAATGCCAAAGAAAAGAAGGCAATGATGAAAAATGATGACTCTGATGTGGAATCAGAAGAGTTACCATCGTCTTCATCTGGTTACTTCACCAGCAACGACGATGAGCGAGACGATGATCTGACATTCATGGCCAAAGAAGTAAGAAACGTATCAAATGTAAATTTTTTTCAATATAGTGATAGTTCTGATTCTGATTTATGTGACACTGCTGATAGTAGTGTAGGGAGTAGTCTTCACCATTCCAATGGAATGAATGAAGAAGACCTCCTACCAGCTAATAAAGCATTCATGGAAATCAGTGATGAGAACATATCTTTAAGACAAGAAATCATGAGTCTTAGAGAAGCTCAAATGAAAGTGGATCCTAATATAACTATTCTAAATGCACGACTATCATAAGAGTTGTCTCAACTCAAAGAAAAGTATGCATCTATGGACAAGTTATATCAGGGTATGCTTCATACACAAGCTAAAGAGACAAATGAGTTCAATGACTTAAAGATTAAATGTGAAAAACTTGAAGAGCGCAATAGATTCTTAGAATCTGAAGTACTGAGCCTGGATCTAAAGCTATCTGATATGATTAACTCTTCTAAGATTAATCAAACATTATCAGACAGATACATAGCTCTTTATGATAAGAGTGGAATAGGTACTGATCTGCCTAGTCCCTCTACTTCAGGTATTAAGAACACTACTGGATCTAGTTCAAGTTCTTTGCAATTAGATAAAGGAAAAGAACCTATGACTTATGATAATGAACCAAACTCCAAAGTACAATCTAAATACATTCCTCCTAATGCCAAGAATGGTAAACAGAAGAATGGATCTAGACCAGTACAGTCAAGACCGTACCAGAAGAGTTCTACTCCTCTGACCAGAGCTGAAAAGTCCTGGAATCAGAAGAGGCAGACTCAGAACAGTAGGTCAAGACAAACTCAGGCAAGTTGGAAACAGCCTAGACCTCCTTTTATAAGGCAGTCTCAGCTGTACTCAACTAAACCTAGGAAATTTGTGCCTCATTATCATAACAAACCTGTTCTTTATCCTCCACCTTTATCTTATGATATCATTGGAGAGGAAAGACCAAAACGCATCTATAAGCCATATGGTCCACAGGCTTTTAGGCCATATGCAAACTATTACAGACATACTGATCTTCCTGAAAAAGGGATAGAACCAAGGAAAGGCTATCTCAGAAAAATAGATCCTAAGTCTGCTGATAATTTGGATAAGGTCAATAAAGTACTGTTCTGTGATAAGCATGGTAGAAAACTTAAGAGGTCTCAATTATTCCAAACTTCAATGTTTATTTGGATACCTCTTACTACTAACCCCCAAGGACCCCAGTAAAGAAAGGGTACCTAAATTATTAAGATCACTACTTGCAGGGCCGATTGGATTGATAGACATGGATCCTACATGTATGTAGAGCTGTATACTAACATTTCAGATACTGAGTAGATATCAAGATCAGTTCACCAAGATGGGTAATTCTGAAGAACAAACCATGTCAAAACCTCTACAATCATCACAATCAGGTAAAAAGGTTACTAAGGTGCCTAAATCCCTATGAGGAAGCTGGTAAAGCTGAGGGAATTGAAAATATACATTTAAGGGGGAATCTATGATTTCTGAAAAATCCTGTATGTTGACTCAGAACACAAGACACCTTAGAACAAACCTTATATAGACCTATTTTAATTATTCTTTACTATTCTGTACTGTATTTCACCATCTATGCATGAACTAACACTTCTACCAAGGTGAAACAGGCACAGAAGAGGAGTTCTCCACTGGAGGGGGAACTGATCTGATTACAGATTTGATCTGTCTACAAATTTGATCTGATTACAGTACAAATCTGTCTACAGACATGTTCTGACTATTGAATTGATTGGTCTACAGGACTGTTCTGATTACAAAGTTAATTTGTCTACAGAACCTTTCTGACTACAATACCATTCTCTCTACAGAACTGATCTGATTACTGATTATAACTGTCTACAGAGCTTATTTGATTACATGAAAATTTATCTACATAATATTTTCAGTACTGATCTGAGAAAGTACTGTGCTGGTATCAAAAAGGTGAAAATCAGAAGAGTTGGGGAACTGATCTAATGACTACTGAGCTGACCCAACTACTGAGCTGATCTTCAAAAGAGTACTCAGCTGATCACAGTACTCAGCTGAACCCAGATAAGTAAAATTCCATATAGTAGTAATAAGAAATTGAAGTATAATGTGTTGGAAAACAACTGTGCTGATATACATCAGAACAGTATCCTGTCTTAGGATTCTTCTAAGTCAAGGACTGTTCAAAGTTAGATTACTTATAGAGAAGATTAATACACTCATCTATTTTTAACCTAATTTAAAAGGTGTATTTATCAACACAAGTTGGCTCCAAATTGGATTTGAGATGTTATGAATCTGGAACGTTTTTTTTTAAATTACTCTTTTCTAAAACTCAATCCAACCACACAAGTGGAAATCAGAATCAATCCAAACCCTAGATTTGCCTTGATTTTTGATTTACACGATCACATTAACTTCTTCTTCTCCATTACTCTAAATCTTTCTGCTAAATTCTCTAAGCTCAAGCATTTTCGATACTTCCTACTCTTGCAACTACACTTCTCTATTTCTCTCCTATGGCGATTATCGATATTCTTAACGAAGAAAATGAAGTCGCATGAACTTTTGATTCAACCAGATGGATGCGAGAGAAAGGAATCTTCGTCGAAAACTCTGTTTACTTCACCGGACGTCAGAAAGCTGAGAATCAAGCCATTCTCACCATGTGTGAAGAATGTGGGCTACGGAAATACCTAGAATCATATCCTGAAAAGGTTTATGAACCTGAGGCGATGAAATTCTTTCTTCAGGTACAGGGTGACTCAAACAACATTCGTTCGATCATTTCTGGCCACAGGGTTGTCATTTCTAAAGAAACCCTTGGAATCGCATTCAATCTACCAGACGGGCCAATAGACATTCTGAGCTATATGGCAGGGCAAGAGAAAGTTCGCGTGGGCAGGTGGTTGAATGTTGACCCAGCGACGTTATCAAATTTGAAGAAGGACATTCTTCCAGAAGGTATGCAATTGTTGATGGATATTGCTGGAAAATGCTTGTTAGGGCAACATTTCAGTCAAGACGCTCTCACCAATCTCAAGATTCGCATTATGGCTGCAATCACTGATCGTGTTGATGGTGATTGGCAAGGATTTCTGCTTGGCAGATTATTGGCTGAAAGAGAGAAGGTGGTATTTGATGAGGTCTCAAGAAAATTTTCCATTAAATCCATGATGGGTTTTGGAAGTAAATTGAGCATACTGTTGCCTCAATTAGCTGAAAGGAAGATGGATTGGAGTCGTCCAAAAAGATTTCACCAGGGCAAATTCTTGTTCAAGAAGGAGTCTACTGTGTTTGAACAAAGCCAGAGGTATCAACCACAAGAATCTGGTGGTTCTATGTTTCGTTCTGACAATGATGAGCCGGAGTTGAGAACAAAGGCTAGGCATGATCCTCACCGATCTGGATTAAGAAGAGGTCGATCAGCTAGGGCTGTTCCTGAAAAGTCAGAAGAGTCATTTGCCAATGTGAAGGAGTCTTCTGTGGAAGAGGTAAGTTCTCCAAGTCTTATCCTTTCACACAAGAGAACTAAAGTTTCTGGTGTTCTTAGACCCAGAAGAGTCCTCAAGAACACTACCCTTTCTCCCTCAACCTCTCATTCTATTCAAGCCCAACCCCATGAAGCTGAGCCTTCCTGATCTGAGGAGTCAGTTCACTACTTTCCTATTCATCAGAACACTCCTACCTCAACCCCTCAGAACACTTCTTTTCATTCCACTCCTCAAGCTAATCCTCACCATACCCCTACTCCTCATTTTTCTCCTGAACCAGAACCTGAATCTGAACCAGTTCATGATCACTCTACTTAACATGAACATATACCTTCCTCTGAACCAATTGAAATTACCTCTTCTCCCGAACCTGAATTTATTCAACCTGAATCAGTGTTCTTGATGGATTATCCTGTTTATGACAAGGAAGAGAGGATTCGATTTAAGTTGAGAAATGCTCTTCTCAAAAGCTTTCATGGTTTAGATGACAGCACTAGAACCTTTGAGCAACTTCTAAGGATAGGTACTTGGGTATATCTTAGAAGTATAGGTCTAGATCAACTGATGATTGTAGCTGAAGGTATGGGTGGTCTTTCTGTGTTTCATGATTGGGAACAAGAACAGAAAGAAGCTGCAGATGTTAATTCTTATACTGAGTTATCAAATTTGGAATCTCTTATTCAGTTGATTGAAAGAATAACTGGTTGCAAATATTCCATTGTTAAGTCTGCTGATGTGAATGTTGATACTGATGTCAACATGGATGCGGATGATGCTGAAGTTAAACATTCTGATAATCAAGCTGATGTTGAAGCTGATGTTGAAGCTGATATGGAAGCTGATTATGAAGCTGATACTAATGCAACTGAGATGTTTGAGAACACAGTTGTAGCTGAAGACACTGAGGTCTTAAAGGAACAATCTTTGGGTGCTAATGAATTGGAGAGCACACCAATTGATGTTGTTAAGGATACTGTGCTTAATGATGTTCAAGAGACAGTAAGAACAGTTCCTTCTGAGACAGCTCAAGAGAACTCTAGCTTTGAATTGTTGAAAAAGCATAATGAAGAGTTACAAAGTAAGCTGGATGATACTTTGAAGAGGTTTCAACAAGCCACTGAAAAGTTGGAAAGTTTGACTGCTGCAAATTCTTATGACAAGATAATGGAATTCACTATTAATAAAATCTATGATCTGCATAGATTACAAGAAAAGTCACTTTCTACTGAGCTGCAAAAGAAAGTAGAGATACTTTTAACACCCTTGAAGGAATGGCAAGATGAAGCCAAAAAGGGGGAAGTAAAAGTAATGAAAGTGATGGAACAAACTCAATCACAACAAACTCAATTGGTTGTGAGTCAAGATGAGTTGAAAGTCAGCATTGATGATTTGAAAGAAGAAATCATCAGTCTGAAGTTAAAGTTACAAAATCCTGATTCTGTTACTCAAGAAACAACTGCTACTCAGAAACATGTTGTTGCTGAATCTTCTTCTGGAAAAAGAAAAAGAAAATTCATTATTGATGATGAAGAAGAGACTGAACAGATTGGTAGAATTACCAGGTCTAAAAGCAAGCTGAAACATGTTGATACTGAAAATAGACCAAGTGATGTGCTGATAGCTGAATCTGTTGAAAAGCATAATCAGATGCTTTCTAAGAAGAAAATTGAAATGTTTGAGAAAAGATCTGCTGAACAGATTAGAAAACAAAAGATGAAAGATGCAGAAGCTACAAGAAAGAAGTTTGATAATAGAGTTGCTGCATTGAAAAAGAAAATGAAGTCTAAATCTGTTGGAACTGTTCTGGATGAACAATTCATGGAATTTGTTGTGGATCCAGAAGATATGGAGTTCTGGAATAACTTGAAAAAGAAATGGCAGATTGCAAATTTTATTGTGAAGAAATTTGGTAACCATTCAAGCAAGGAAGATGAATATTCTGATTTTGATGCATTCATGATGAATATCTCAAGAGAATTTTGGGAACATATTTTGTTATTAGCTGCTGGTGCAGGTATTCAGATATTGTGTCCTGAAGAACCAGTTTGGGAACCTCCAAGACTTGAAAATGGTGAACCAGATTACTCAGAGATCAGAAACATAATTTCACAAATCATTAAAGATGAAGGAATCACTGATCATAAGCACATGATGGATATCAAGAACAGATTGTACTTGGCATTCAGAATTCCTGATAGAGACTGAAGATGAAGGACTATGCTGAAGAAGATAACATTTCTAAACCTTATCTTTATTTCTTTATTTCTGTGATTATGTGACTTAGTTGTAATATGTGATATATTTGATCTTATTTTGGATTTGAATCTTTAATCTGATTTTTGAATTGATGAACTGATATGATTGACTATATATCTTAACTACTGATCTATTAATGTTTAAGTAGTTTTGGCTTCATCAAAAAGGGGGAAATTGTTGGGATATGAATCCTATAAACAATGTTCTAATTGATGATTATATGTTTTGATGGCCAAAAGTAACTTTAGAGTTAATGATATGTGTGATTATATGTTGTTCTATGTGAATTATATGATATAAGATTACTGATCTTATTGTATTATGAAGTTTAAGTTTACTGATCTTAGTCTGTTACTAATCTGATATATGAATTGTTTAAGAACTAAGCTGATGAATGAATTGTATAGACAGCTTATAGTATAGGACTTAGTTATACTCATCTGTATGTAGTTCAGTTGATGTATAGATAGGTTTTATATTTGTAAAGTTGTATTCTATTGTATTCAGCATTGTAATAGTTAGAACAGTAGATTAGATGGAAGTCAGAAGACTAAAGATGACTAAGAAGACTACTTCAGAAGATGAAGAAATCAAGTGAAGTTTTTGAAGGAAGCTGAACAGTTTTGGAGAACTATGCTGACTGACCAAGAGCAGTAAAACTAAGAAGAGTAGTTTACTGTGCTGAGTTGGTTTATTTGAATAATAAGTTTGGATGACTTATTTAAGGCATAACTGAAGATATTGTTGAAGATAAGCTGACTTGGAAAGATAAGATAAGTTGGTTACAAAAAAAAAAAAAAGAAGTTACAAAACAAGAAACGGTTATGAGTTAGTTGAGAGTTAGTTTACAAACTGCTAACTGTCTTACTAATGCTTATAAATACCGTGTGATCTTCTACTTGAAAAGACTACTGAGACTACTACTACTCGAAGTATTCAAGAAGCATTCAAGTATTCAAGCACTCACAGAGTTGAAGATTGAAGAACTGAAGAGAAGCCACAGATCTGATTTGAAGAATCAAAGGCTACTGCAAAGAGAAGTTTTACTTTTCATTTTAAGTTTGTATTGTTGTAAACAAGTGTGCTAGTTACTTGTGAAATTACTAGTTGATCGAAGATATACCTGGTGGTATAATCGACAAGATCGAAGTCTTAATCTTGGGACTCTAAGCAACAAGTACTCAAGAAGAAGAGTAATAAAACATCACGACTGGAGTTGTGAGAGTGGATGTAAACAGTTGTCGAACCACTATAAAAATCTTGTGTTCTTTACTGTTTTGTTTTGATTAACTGTTGATATATTTGTTGAATAAGAACAGTAAGTTTTCTAAATAAAAGATTTAAAGAAAAGTTGAGTATAAAAGCTAACTGTTAAGTACTGAGCTGATTCTAAGAACAGTATTGTACAGAACACATTTCCGCACTAAAAACTCTGATATTTTGATAGAATTTGAAAAGTCTATTCACCCCTCCCCTCTAGACTTTTTCTTAGCTTACTCAATCTTAACTCAACTTTGGGACCAACGGAGTGTGTTCAAGTTGAACACCTGAGTAAGCTCGAACGTTGTTGATTAAACTATCGTGCCCCGAATGGACTCGGACTTTCGGATGGCTCAAAGATGGAAGCTAGTTGAGATGTCCCTCCTAGATTAGTAGCCCCCGTATTGAGAGTTTTCCAGGGATACGTTTAAGCGACTGTCACCAAGAATCAACACCCTCAAAGGGTACGAGAATCGAGGTCCTAGAAAGAATCCATGTTCGAGGTTTGAAAGAAGAAGTGACTTGATTTACATTTTCTGATTATTTCACATTTGAATTACATGATTAATGTTTATAAACCTCACCTAAGCGCTTGAAAGCCTGCATTGGAGGTTTTTTCTCTTTTTGTGTACCTTTGTTGGCAGGAGAAGCTCACCAGTGGCGCACTTCTCTTGAGAAGGCGAGGTGGACTTGAATTTGTTAAAGAGCGTCAAAATTTATTGGGGTCGGACCACTCCTCCTCCGTAACCCGGATGGATGGATGTTCGATAAACCCCGGAATAAGCAAGAACAACACCATGCTTTTGACAAAAGGTTGATGGATGTTCAATGAAAGCCACCAATGAATTAGGGCTGAACCATTCCTCCTGCGTAACCTAGATGGATGGATGTTCGACGAAAGCCCCATAATTGGCAGGACCAGCTCCATGCCTTTGACGAAAGGTTGATGGATGTTCGATGTAAGCCCATGAATTAGATTGAACCGCTCCGCCTCCGTGATCAAGAGGATGGATGTTCACAAATTGAATTATGGGTCACTAGACCCAACGTGTTGAAGAAGTTTTTCCACATCCCTCGATGGATGTTCACAAATTGAATTATGGGTCACAATACCCAACGCGTTGAAGAAGGATTATCCACATCCCTCGATGGATGTTTACAAATTGAATTATGGGATCATTTCAAACCAGAAGTCAAATCCTCCCCTGTGTAGATTTCTTGACTCGTGATTCAATTCTTAGGCATTCATCATTCTGAGGGCACTGAGAAGGGGTCTGCTTCGAAACTTCAGATAAAATGACCCATGATTCCACTCCTGGACCTCCATCATCCTACAGGGGACGTACCGAGGTAACAAGTAGATTTATATTACTTGCGATTTCTATTTTTGATACCCAGGAGATTGGAGGCTAAGATGCTTAGACGAGGATAGAAGTAAAGCACATTTTGACTTACAAAGCTCAAGAGATTTGAGACCTAAGAAAAGGCTAATGAGAAGATAGAGGATGATGCAATGGCAAAACACTAGCTCAAAAGAGTATGCTCAGAACTGCTGGCTTTAGAAGCTCCAGAAACACCAGAACGGGGGCTGAATTTCAAGAGGATAAAAAAGGGATATAAATTGAGTCTAGAATTTTGCAAGGATGACAAGAGCACTTTGCAAGCATCATGGATTTCGAGGCTTGAGAGAGGTGAATGTGAACTACATCTAACTCCTAAAATAAAACAAGCCCTAAGACCAAGTAAGTAAATAATGTTACTTTTTACTTTTTTGCATAAGAGGAATGCATCTATTCTTGCTTAAGTTTTATTATTTAAACTAAGCATGAACTTCTGAGGTCTATGAATACTTGCTATATATGTGTAAGAGAAAATGAATATGTGTGAAGTTATGTTCGCATGACTCAAGATGCCATTTAAGATGATTGCTTTATTTTGAATTTTCTAACAAAATTCGGTTATAAAGTATGTCTATGTGTTTGAGATGATTGTTTATGGCTTGGTGGATACCATTCTAATGTGTATGGTAAAGCATGATTACTTGTAGTACTGATACTCTACTTATAATTTACTTGATATGATTGAAATCATTAATTTATGCTAAACTACTAGAACTTTAGTTTGTGAAATCTTTTTAAAAGTGAAAATGATAAATTTTTTCCTAGAATTCCCTTACAACTTATTCAGAGTTTATTAAGCATGCAAATATGATGTAATGCATTGAGTAATTAGATATTAGATGAAGTAAATTTGAGGTTGTGAGAGCCTCGGAAGAGCAAAAATAGGTACGAAGACCTTAATCGACATGAGGTTTCATAAAATCTCAAATATTGAACGAGTCATACAGAACTAGCTGTTACAGACCTTGAGCTGCTCAAGGATCTGGAGATATGCGAGCAAATAGCTCTTACTCGAAGGAAAATACTAAAGGTGGAAAGAATGAAATGAGAAAAGAGAAATTGATCCGAGTCTTGAATTTGCCACAAAGTTACTCTTAAGACCTTGCGTGCGATATAGACTTCGAGGCTTGAGGGGGGTGAAGGTGGACTACATCTAACTCCTAGAAGATAACAAGCCATGAGTTAAAATTAATGAAAGGTATAACTTTTAACTTTTTTCTAAATGATGACATGTATGAGTTCTAAGCTACACTACTGTTCAAAACCTCGAAGCCTACATGTGCTAAGAATGATAAGAGAGGAAAGAATGATATACCATTTACAGTCTTAAGCTAGACTATGTGATGTAGTTGTTATACTTAAAATGCAAGATGGATAAAAGTATGTCGTTTGATATGGTATCATGGTGTTTGAAAAACCTAACAATTACTTTGCAAGCAAGATGTGTATGCAATTTTGAATGCAAAAAGTTAGAGCACGAAATGCACGAGGTATATGAGTAGAGGATAAGACGACACACCGTTTGCTACTCTCATGAGACCTGAACTTCATGAGAGTAGGGGGGAGTGGTTGATGCGGCCAAAATGTGTCGTCCTATGAGATATGGATACGTGGAATATACGGGTACTGTTATTATATTTTATTCATCTATTTATTCCTTTAATTACGCTTAAATTATGTGATTAATGCCCATACTTTGATAAGTTGGCCCCATGTTAGCTGATACCCCGATTGTGGGCCATATTATATGGGCTAGGACCTTCCTTGGGCCTCAAGGCCCGGGACCTAACAGAAGGCCCAAGCCCACATTTGCACATGTTTATGGAGAAGTGGGATGAAGCCCAACGAGGATCGGCCCTGATATGAAGAAGTCTTAAGGCTTCCACCTTTTTAGGTGGGCTGTTGAGTCAGAAGCTGGATTTGCGTAGTTCAAACCTGTAGGAGCTCGAGCACCTGAAGGAGCTAAAGGTTTGAAATACGAGATTAACGTAGTTAGTTGGATCCCACAATGCGGATAACATAATGTGTCCGAGGAATTCACCCATTTCCGCCTTTCTCGGAGCTTCAGTGAGATGACTGAGGCAAATGAGCCTTTGACTGAAGATTACATGGCCCATTACTTGGAGAAAAACTTTCTCCAGGAGCAGTTGAGATATAAGGGGAAGTGGATAAACCCTTCTCCCCAGGTACGCCTATATATATTTATTCATCATCATTACGCAGAGGTTACGTTATCTGAGCTCAAAACACACATTATACACGTGGATTGAGAATAAGATTATTTATCAGAAGAATTATTATCTGAATTAATACAACTTATATCTAAAATATACATTACGTATTCATATATCTGAACTTTTGCACACACTGTGGAGAATGGTTTACCCCCGGTTGGCTGTTCTCCGACCACACATTATTTCAGAGATCACCAGTAATCTGATTTGAGCATCGAAGTCCCCGCGTCGGAGATCCCTCTGGCGTGTTTTGCAGGTGTTGGAGCAACGCCAGTTACGAGGCAGCTTCGTACAACACCGTTTTGATCCATTCCCTTACCGGTAGATCAAAGTTAGTTTTATCATTTCGTTGTGTGTTCTTTTTTGGCACATTAGGTAACATGTTTTTTTTCTAATGTTTTTGTTGATGTAGTAACTTACATTATAATATGTAGTAACATATATTATTGCATGTAGTAATACACAATAACCATGTTGTAATACCGATTGTTTTATTGTAGGATGATGCATAAATATTAGATCATTTGATAAAGTTACATATAATAGTAAGAAATATTGTTCTATGTAGTAATTCAAATTGTAGTATGTAGTAACATACTAACATATATATAGTTTTTTATGTAGTATTTTATATAGTAATAAAGATACTTTTATTTGTTAAAACAATATTTCTTTTCTAGTGTTTTTGTTGATGTAGTAACTTACATTATAATATGTAGTAACATATATTATTGCATGTAGTAATACACCACAACCATGTTGTAATACCGATTGTTTATGATGCAAAGATATTAGATCAATTGATAAACTTACATATAGTAACGAACACTGTTCAATGTAGTAATTCGAATTGTAGTATGTAGTAACATATCGTTTTTATGTAGTTAAACACATTATTACATGCAGAAATAACACAAACTATTTTATATAGTAATATAAATTATTTTATGTAGTAAAATATTATTTTTTTTTCTAGTGTTTTTGTTGATGTAGTAACTTACATTATGATATGTAGTATTAAATATGCATGTAGCAATTCAAGCCATATTAAATATTTTGATTATTTAATTTGTTTTTTAAACGAATAAAAATGACTTGTTTTTTTGTTTTAATTATTCTATCAAAAATATTAAAGTATTATTGGGAATAAAATGAGATTTTGATTAAGATACCAAAACCCCTGATGATATGCTAAGATATATAAGTCAAATTGATTAAATATGTTTAAGGATTGTTGGAACATATAGATCAGGTTAGTTGAACAGCTGATGTGTTAGGCAGTTTATAGATGTTAGAATACATAAGTTGAGGGGGAACACAAGCTTAGAAGATCACTTAGATCAAGTTCCTTTAGGCTCAGAATCAGAAGAAGTCAATCCTGCTGATAGGATAAGATCAGATGAGTTCAACCCTGCTGATAGCACAGATCAGAAGAGTTAACCCCTCTGATAGTTCAAGATTCAGAAGATCACATCTATTGAACTAATCCCACTGACATGAACTCAATCAAGATATGAAGATCAAAAGTGAAGACCAGCAGAGTATATCAACACACTAGATCAGAAGATCACAAATACAGTTAAAGTCAAGAAGACAACTATGCTGATAGCACAGATCAGAAGAGTTAACCCCAGCTGATATCACAGATCAGAAGAGTTAACCCCTCTGATAGTTCAAGATTCAGAAGATCACATCTATTGAAATAATCCCACTGACATGAACTCAATCAAGATATGAAGATCGGAAGTGAAGACCAGCAAAGTATATCAGCACTCTAGATCAGAAGATCAAAAATACAGTTTAAGTCAAGAAGATACCTATGCTGATAGAGTCATTCTCACTGATATGAAGGTTATCCATCAAAGCTTAACTTAAGTTTGATTCAGTGAAGATGAGGAGACAACTCAATTGAAGAAGCAAGCCAACACTGTTGATAAACCAAGTCAGCTGAAGAGATAAGAGTGAGTACATATCTGTCTTGATGATAAGGAATGTTGTCCTTAATCAAGATTCATCCTTCTGGAAGAATGTCTTCTAAGTTGACTGCCGAAGATTCAACTCAAACATTGGGAAGAGTGCAAACAAGTCAAGACAATTAAAGATTAGCCGTTTACTTCCCAAGTTGAAGACATGTTACTATCACAGATTCTGTCCTCAAGATGCACACTCCAAAGAAGATGGAAATAGACAATTTGAGGTTGTCTTTCCAACGGACATAACCTCACTTTGCTCTATAAATACTGAAGTTTGGAAACCATTGAAAGCATCCAACTTGTCAAGGAAACTACAAGCTCTCTAGCATATAAGCTTTCAAGCTCTCACAAGAATACATCATTCTTAGTTTTCAGAACACTTCAGTAACCATCTAAGCTGAACCCTATTGTATATCAATCAAAGTTTAGAGAGATATCCTATCCTTAAAACAATTATTCATTGTAAAAGATATCTCACCCTAGTTGGAAAACAATCTCAACCCTTAAACCTTTCAAGGAAAGTTGAAGTGTTGTTGTAGAAGTATGAGAACTAGAACTGTCAAGTGAAGTAAAATTTAGTTCGAGTTGAGTGAGTACTAGAACTCAGAATTCCTAGGGATCAAGGAAATAAGGAGTAGTGTGGTTGATCAGTGCACCTTGGCACTATAAAACAAGTTAATTTCAAGTGAAGGAATTATCCTGTTCAATCAGGGAAGTGGATGTAGGAGATTGAGTCTCTAAACCACTATAAACCACTGTGTTATTTACTTATTGCTATTTAATTCAAGTAACACATTCATACACTGCACACAAAACTGATCTTCAAAAGATATAACACACAAACTGTGCAAAACTGATTTGGGACAAGTCCCCTAAAAACTGTTAAGTGGTGAAAAGTTTTTCAGAACTTAAAGGAGTTTAAATATAAAGGGCCAACCGTAATTCCACACATATAACTTACTTAGACAGTTATTCAACTGATTAATTCAAAGTTCTCAGTAGCCTGATTATCTTATAAAAGTTATACAGTACATACTTAGAGAAGTTGACTAGACAACTGTATTCTCCCCCCCCCCCCATACATTTGTGGCATACTCCTTTCAGGACCAACAAATATATATAGAGATTTAGGAGGGTGTATTCAATTGGGATTCTATTGGATTTTTTTGGACTTTAAAAAGTCCGTGGATTTAGAAAATTCATAGAGTCCATGCAGAGTTTGACTGACTTTTTTTTATTGATTTATATGGATTTTCATAGACTTAACAGGATTGTGAAATATACTTTTTTTATTGATATACATAGATTTTCATAAATTCCGGCGCTGGAACTATTGATGCAAATGTATATGGAACACGCTTGTATATACCCCGCCCGATCCCGTTCTAATGTATTATGCCCCGGACCTGCCCCGCGCCCCATACGGGTCCTAGATAGTCGCCCCGTGCCCTGCCCCGTGAGGATCGGGGCGGACCCGATCCGTTTTTTCATATCATGTTGAATTTATTTAAGCTGTTTCTCACAATTGAAAACAATATTTTTCATGCATATATACATTGAAACAATTCGCAATAATATAAATATTTTTCATGTTATATACTATATCAAGTTTATATAATAATTCGGGTCAGGTCGGATACTCGTGGGTCGAAAATAAGATCCAGACCCGGTTCGTTCACATACGGGGTGGGGCAGACCCGACCCGTTCTCAATACGGGACGGATCCGACCTGACCCAAAGCTTGCGGGGGCGGGATGGGTACCCGCGGGTTGGGTCAATATTTTCATCCCTACTCACTACAAGAAACAGGGGGAATAGCGACGAAAATTTTGCGACAAATCTAAATTTAATTGCTAAAATCAATTTTTAGCAACGAAATAGAAATTTTCGTTGCTAAATTGTTAGATTTAATATTTGCAAAAAAATTTATATATTTCATCGTTATATTAGCAACAAATTGCTTCATTTTGTTGTTAATAATCAAAACAACAATGAAAATTATATTTCGTCGCTAATATTTTGCGATGAAATAGAAATTTTCGTGGCTAATTTCTTAAAATTCATTTTTGCAACAAAATTTATATATTTCATTGCTATATTAGCAACAAATTGCTTCATTTTGTTGTTAATAATCAGAACAACCATGAAAATTATATTTCGTTGCTAATATTTTGCGATGAAATATAAATTTTTGTGGTTAATTTCTTGAAATTAATTTTTGCAACAAAATTTATATATTTCATCGCTATATTAACAACAAATTGCTTCAATTTTTTGTTAATAATCAGAACAACAATGAAAATTATATTTCGTTGCTAATATTTTGCGATGAATATAGAAATTTTAGTGGCTAAATTCTTGAAATTAATTTTTGCAACAAAATTTATATATTTCATCGCTATATTAGCAACAAATTGCTTCATTTTGTTGTTAATAATCAGAACAACAATGTAAATTATATTTCGTTGCTAATATTTTGCGATGAAATAGAAATTTTTGTGGCTAATTTCTTGAAATTAATTTTTGCAACAAAATTTATATATTTCATCACTATATTAGCAACAAATCGCTTCATTTTGTTGTTAATAATCAGAACAGCAATGAAAATTATATTTCCTTGCTAATATTTTGCGATGAAATAGAAATTTTTGTGGCTAATTTCTTGAAATTAATTTTTGCAACAAAATTTATATATTTCATCGCTATATTAGCAACAAATTGCTTCATTTTGGTGTTAATAATTAGAACAGCAATGAAAATTATATTTCGTTGCCAATATTTTGCGATGAAATAGAATTTTTTGTGGCTAATTTCTTGAAATTAATTTTTGCAACAAAATTTATATATTTCATTGCTATATTAGAAACAAATTGCTTCATTTTGTTGTTAATAATCAAAACAACAATGAAAATTATATTTCGACTAATATTTTGCGATGAAATAGAAATTTTCGTGGCTAATTTATTGAAATTAATTTTTGCGATGAACTTAAAATATTTCATCGCTATACTAGCAACGAATTGCTTCATTTTATTGTTAATAATCAGAACAACAATGAAAATTATATTTCGTCGCTAATATTTTGCGATGAAATAGAATTTTTTGTGGCTAATTTATTGAAATTAACTTTTGCGATGAAATAAAAATATTTCATCACTAAACTAGCAACAAATTCTTTTATTTTGTTGTTATTAATCATGCCAACAATGAAAATTATATTTAGTCGCTATTATTTTGCGATGAAATATAATTTTTGTGGCTAATTTCTTGGAATTAATATTTGCAACAAAATTAAAATATTTCATCGCTACACTTTACACAAATTATTTTATTTTGTTGTTAATAATAAGAACAACAATGAAAATTATATTTCGTCGCTAATATTTCAATATATATACAAATATATATATATATATATATATATAATTGTTACAAGTTAAAAATTAATCAATTAATATATGTGAAATAAATTATTAAATAAGTAAAATTAACTAAATTAGTAAAAATTGAATACATATATAATTAATATTAAAAATTGAACCAAAGAGCTGTCTGCTCGAGTGGTGCTGGGCGCCCATCCACCCGGGATCAATTCCCACGAAGATCAAATAAATAGTCATTTAAATAAAATGGGGTTGGGGTCGGTTGGGGCGGGTCGGGTGTGGGTGCGGGTTGGTCGAGTGCGAAAGTGGGTTTAGAGAACGATTCGTAAATCGGATATCCATAGCCAAATATTAGCGACAAAAATATGGGTTTCATCACTAACATTTGCAACGAAATTAAAATATTTATCGCAAAAAAATTAGCCACGACGTAAGGAGCTACTATTTTAGACACGAAAAAATTTGTCACTAATTCTAATATTTTCGTCGCTAATGTGAGTTAACGATGAAATAATTTCGTCGCGGGATTTGTTGCTCTACACCCGTCGCTAACGTGTTTGCGGCAAATGTTTGATTTTCCTCGCAAACATTTTTCAATGAAACTCATATTTTCGTCGCTAATATTTTGCGATGAAACTCAAATTTTCGTCGCTAATATTTTGCGATGAAACTCAAATTTTCATCGCAAACATTTGCGACAAAATTAATTTTTTTTGTCGCAAACACGTTAGCGACGAGCGTATAGCAACAAATCCCGCGACAAAATTATTTCATCGCTAACTTACGTTAGCGACAAATTTTTCACGGCTAAATTGCAGTTTTCTTGTAGTGACTTCTGACCTTTTGTCTTCAGAGTTCTCTAAGAGAATCCATTGAAATCTCTGGTTTTTAGAGGATATTTTGGATAATATAATTTATTTATATTTTTGTAGGAGAATCCAACAAAATCTATAGAGTATTAAAAATTGTAGACGGTTGAATACCTAAAAAAAAATTTAAGACTTTTTAAAATCCGTATTGAATACCTCGAAAATTTTAAAGACTTTTGAAAATCCGAATTGAATACCCCCAAACTTTGAAAATCTAAAAAAATCCTACAAAATCCACAATCAATACACTCCACTTAATTAAAGTGATGGAGCACAATATTTATTTTGACTTTTGAACTAAATGAACTTAGAATTTTAACTTTTATCTAATTGGACATGCAATATTTCACACAACATCAACTCATTATTTTTTACCATGTTCTAATTTATTTTATTTGAGATTATATTTTCTTGGGAGTATATGGATTAATATTTAGCAATACAAACTTATTTCTCTAACCCGGCCGTCGCATTATATATATTTGAACCGCACTATACATATAAATTCATAATATACATATTTGTATAAAGAGTTGGAAATTAGTTATTAGCTTATTATCATTAATTAATTATATAATATATCAATTATGTACCATTCTTTAAAATTTCCCAAACTCCTGCCCATGACTCGAATTCATAGCCTAACCATTAATAATCAAGCCAAAGTCTCATATGGACTCGAGTGTATGTATGCACTCGAGTGCCACATGACTTTTCCTTTTCTTTTTTTTTTTGTTAATTTAAATGGAAAATCACCCAACCTTTATATTCGTTCATTTATTTTTGTGTCTTATTTTTCGCTTTTCCTTGTGTGTTATTATTTTTTTTGTTATTTAAATAAAAAAGTGAAAGGCAATATTTTTGAAACGAGCAAGTCATATAACTGAAAAGTGCAACACAATATTTAATGAAAAATGTAAGTCAATATAATTAAAAAATGCAACACAATATTACTGAAAAGTGCAACACAATATTATAAATGTGCAAGTCAGTGTAACTGAAATATGTAACACAATATTAATGAAAAATGTAAGTCAATATAACTAAAAAGTGCAACACAATATTACTGAAAAGTGTAAGTCATTATAACTGAAAAGTGCAACACAGTATTACTAACAAGTGTAAGTCACAATAACTGAAAAAGACAATACAATATTAATAAAAAATGTAAGTCATTATAACTGAAAAGTGCAACACAATGTTACTAAAAAGTGTAAGTCACTATAACTGAAAAATGTAAGTGTCTATAACTGAAAATTGTAAGTGTATAACTGAAAAGTGCAACACAATATTATTAAAAAGTGCAAGTGAGTATAACTGAAAAATGCAACACAATATTAATGAAAAATGTAAATGATTATAGCTGAAAAATGCAACACAATATTACTAAAAAGTGTAAGTCACTATAACTGAAAAGTGTAAGAAAACTATTTATTATTGAGTATGTCAACCACTTCGATAGTAAATGAATATTTTTATAAGGTCGAATTACACAGTTTGAATCTATCCCCCATTTTATTTTATTTTTACCTTTATTTTTATTTTAATCGAACAATTTGATAAAAACGACCACATAATATTAATGACAGTTGCTATAAATTGTAGCTGAAAAAATATTATCACATGTTTTTGTTGATTATTAATGTTACACATTTTGTTAGTTACTACTTGCACTTTTTATTTATTATTAATGTTACACTTTTTGGTAATTACTACTTACACTTTTATAATTGAAAACACCATAAAAAAAAAGTTAATTAATTAAAAAAAAAAAAGGAAAAAATTGACCCAGTCAACTTGAGTCCTTATATGGACTCGATTCTATAGGAGACTAACCCAATTATCAATACTTGAAAATTTCTCTAATCTCCTCCATATATCTCGAACTCATAACCTCAAAATTTTGGTGTTCAAACCACTTGACTATCCCATTTCATCAATCATTATGTGTTGAGAATGAATTAAAATATATTTTATTATTCTTGACTTGAAGAGCTATATACAATGTACAACTAAGTAATGTTTAATATAATTCTAATGTGGGACAATAAGACTACAAAATAATACACAATACATATACAACACTTCTAATACACCCTCTCAAGATGGTGGTCGAATGAAAACACCAATCTTGTTCATGAGAAGAGAGAGGCGATTTTTGGGTAGAGGTATCGTGAGGGCGTTCGTAAGTTGATCGACTGAGGAAACACAAGCAACACGAAGACGAGAATTCTTCACAAGGTCACGAACAAAGTGATAATCAATAGCAATGTGCTTCATCTTTAAGTGGAACACCGAATTCGAGAAAAGGTATGTGACACCAATATTATCACTATATAGAACTAGAGGCATCTCGGGAGGACGAAGTAAAAGTTCCGAGAGAAGCGACTTAGTCCATTGAAGTTCAACATCAATAGTGGCATTTGCTCAATACTCAGCCTTCGTGGACGAGCGAGCAACAAAAAGCTTCTTGTGAGAGCTCCAGGAAAGCGGATTCACCCCAAGAAAGATAAAAAAGGCACCAATGGATGTGTGATCATCACAGTCACCCGTCTAGTCGGCATTAGTGAACAATAGAGATGAGGCAGTTCGAAGAACTTCAAAAGAGAGAGATCCCAAATACTTCATTGAGAATTGAGAGGCAAGACCCTAGACTACTGTAGATAGGAATGAATCGTCATTGCCAGTGAGGATGAGACCGTCCACATAAACCAAGAAATAGGCAATGATGCCACCATTATAAAATACGAAGAGTGACTCGTCATTGCCGGTGGGCAAGGGAAGGATCCGTCAAGGTACCGAAATAAACTGTAGCTCGTAAGAAGGGCACGGACCTGAAAAATTCAGGCCACATAATTGACAGGGAACCTAAGTGGAAGTGTTGAAAGCAATGAGTGGCGTCAAGGTGGTGGAGGACGACGCGACCGATCCCGTAGTGAGGACCTCAGGCGACACATCCGTTGACGTTGACGTAGTTGTCATGGGATGCGGTTATATGTTAGAGAGGCGTGAGGCCGAGAACGGTGATTTGGGAAGCGTGAGGCAAGTAGTATGGATGTGCAAAATGAGGTTCGCAGAGAAGAAGGGCGCCGACAAAGGAAAGTTAAACAAACGATCTATTGAGACTGGACATAGTTATGTTACACAAGCTTTGAAAGATGAAAGGTGGAGGTTATTCCCTCTAAGTTTGATGCCCTTTTTAGGAATGGAACTTAAGACTTGGTTCCCCCTGATGAGTCTTAAAATATTGTTGTCTCAAAATGGGTCTTTCACATCAAACTTAAACGAGATGTATCCTTAGCAAAAGGGTTTCATCAACGTCCGGGTATTGATTATTCAGAAACTTTCACTCCGGTAGTTAAACCTGCAACTGTTCGGGTTGTTCTCAGTATTGTTGTTACTCGAAACTGGCCTCTTCAACAGTTTGATGTCAATACTGCTTTTCTCCATGCTACCTTATCCGGTACAGTATACGTGGCTCAAATCCCTGATTTTGTTGATAAATCATTCCCGTTCTGTGTTTGTAAACTGCATAAGTCTATTTATAGTTTAAAACAAGCACCTCATACTTGGTATTATGCTCTTAGTACATTTTTGGAAGGAATTGATCGAGTTTATTCACACTAAGTCTGATAAATCCCTATTTGTGTAAAATAAATTTGGTATTACTGCATATTTACTAATGTATGTTGATGATTTCATTCTCACAATAAACAATGTTTCCCTCCTCAGTTGAGTGGCTAAGGATCTTGGTAGTTGGTACACAATTCTCTATCAAAGATTTGGGTCCATTATCTTATTTTTTGGGAGTTGAAGTTCTTCTGACCATCAGATCACGCTTTCTCTCTCAACGAAAGTATGTTGTTGATCTTCTCACCCAGCATAACATGATCACTTCCACACCAGTTCAGACACCGTTATCTACCTTGGCTCGTTTCATTATCGCTGATGGCACACCACCTGCTGATGCCACTTTATATCGTCAGGTACTTGGTAGTCTTCAATATCTTTAATTCACTCGACCTGATATTTCATTTGTTGTTCATATATAAGTTGTTCACCGGGGGCGGTCAAATGCCTACTTCGTTACTTAAATTGGGCTCGAGATGTATGCATTACTCTAAGACCTGAACCGTCTCATTCACTACATTGTTTCACTGATGTTGATTAGGCCAGTAACAATGATGATCGTACTTCTACTAGTGCTTATGTTGTGTTTCTTGGGGCTAATCCCATTTCATGGTCCTCCAAGAAGAAAAAATTGGTAGCTCGTTCCTCTACAAAAGTCGAGTATTGTGTCATTGCCTCCGCCGCCTCAGAAGTTCAATGGTTAAAATCTTTACTTCGTGAACTATGTCACTCAGTTCCAGACCTTCCAGTTATCTAATGTGACAATATTGGGGGCTACATATCCTTGTTCCAATCATTTTTTTCACTCTCGAATGAAGCTTATTGCTATTGATTTTCATTTTGTTCGAGATCTGATCAAAACGTCTCAACTTCGAGTCTCTCATGTTTTGTCTGCGGATCAATTTAGTGATGCTCTCATCAAGTCTTTTGCTCGTACCCGACTACGACTTCTAATGACTAAAATTGAACTCTTCTACGATGCTCCATTTTGAGGGGCGTATTAGAAATAGGGTAGGTCTCCTATGGACTTGAGTCTATATAAGAAATTAAATTTTTTGTTACACTTTTTAATTGTAGTGACTTACACTTTTTTAAATAATATTTTAATTTATATTGACGTACACTTTTTAGTAATGTTATATTGCACATTTTAGTTATATAGACGTGCACTTTTCAGTAATATTGTGTTGTACTTTTTAGTTATAATGACTTATACTTTTTCATTAAAAACTGTGTTGCACTTTTCAGTAATATTGTGATGCACTTTTTAGTTATAATGACTTACACTTTTTAATATACACTATTTAAAAAAAAGTTGACTTTTGGTCAACTCAATTCCTTATAAGGAATCGAGTCTATATGAGACTAATCCTTAGAAATAATATCACTAATTTGTTGATATTATATTTGACATTGTCTCTTATATTTGATATAAATCTTGTATCAATATATGAATATGATGGACAAAGTGGGATAGGTCAAGTGGTTAGAGCACCACTATCTAGGCCTTAGGTCCTGGGTTCGAATCATGGGCTGAGGAAAAAAGGGATGGATATTTAACTTCCATAAAAAAAATATATATGGATATGATGTGTATCTATATATACCCGTGTAAACACTCAATGCTTTCATGTATTCTCTCTTTATTCTCTATAGAAGGTATGTGTGTGTATATAAACGTGATATGTTTGAAAGAATGAAACCTATATAAATAACTTATTTAAGGATGTATACATTGAAACATTGAAATTCATAATCTAGAAAACCGTGTAGCTAGAAGGTATGTGTGTGGGTATATAAACGTGATATGTTTGAAAAAATTCAAACTAAATAAGTTACTTATTTAAGGATGTATATCGCGTGATATGTTTTAAAAAATTCAAACTATATAAGTTACTTATTTAAGGATGTATACCGAATAAATTTTGTTTACATTCATACTTTTACCTAGACTTAGAGTTTGAACATACACTTAAGTCACAACTTTATATCGTGTTAAACCAATATCTTGAAGTTATAATACTCGAGGTTTGTATCAATAATAAAAAAAACAGTTTGGTACAAATATAACAATAATTTTTTACAAGCGTATTCGAGTAAGAGCAAATTAAAATTTGTTTTAGAAATCTATTTGTTACTGCGCATGCTAGAGATAAATTACAATTGATGACGGAAATTTTGTGTGACGGTGAAGATCATATAATAATAGACTTTTAATCGATGCACATATATACTATATAGCGTCACCAAAGCGTGCAACACGTACTCTAAACGACAATATTAGCAGGATTAATTTTCTTATATAATACAAATTAATGCTTAAATTATTCACGTACTCCTATATTCATTTGTTTCTTAACACATGATAATTAAAGTCAAATCCTATGATAAAATTAAACTATGGAGAAGATATTCTTAATTTGGTGAAATTTGAAAATAAGACTTTGTTAAAAAACTGTAAATACACACTACGTACGAACTTGAAATGTACACCGTTTTGCACCTAATAATAATACAAAAAAAGTTTATAACTAATTATACGTACCATGCCACCATTAATATTTTGCACCTGATTAATAAAAAGTGTAATAAAACTCTATATCATGAGATCCTTGCTAGTGAACGATTAATCCATCGAATAAGTGAGTAAAATTTTTAAAAAATTATATCTTGGAGAAGTAGTCTAAGTACGCGTGAAAGGACAAAACTGACGAATCTTGAGATGGCGAGGAGTTAATTAAATACACAATATTAATAATGTATGTGTTCGATACTAATTAGCTAGTAGTACCAATAATGCTTTAAAAAATAAAATAGTAGTGCCAATAATACACATAAATAAACATTTAATTCAAACCTAGGAACAATTTGCACGTTGAATCAATAGACTTTTTGAATCGACCAATGCATTATTTTATGGAAATTGGAGCTTTGACTTTTGATGTCTGAATCCTATTAATACCCACTAATAGGGAATATACAACTATCAGATTTAGATTTATTCTATCATATTACGAGATTAATTTTCAACATGCTGTCGTATTTTCCACACTGTAATTTGTAAATATATATTTACATAGAGCTAGGAACACATACTCACAAAATTAATGAAAACGAACATGCCGGAGGAAACTCACGTGCCATCGGAGATGGCGGCGGTAACCACTGAAAATGAACGCAACATCAAGGATAGGAAGGTTTCATGGGGGCGGCTCCGCCGTGTCGACTCCCTCAACTTAGAGGCCGGAAAACTTTCGTACAACTCCAGTACCCATAATCAGGTCTCGTCTTCTTCTTAACTTTTTCTACTTTAATTTTATGTTTCGTAAGAACTAATACTATTGCTTAAGAGTACGTCAGTATGGACACAATACACTAGCTAGGAGTACATAATAAAATTTTCATTTTCTTTTAAGTGTTTTGATTAAAAAAATGAAAGTGATAAATTTATTGCAATTACATGCTATATTTTGATTATAATCGAATTAATTCACAATTAAACTAAAAAAAAAGTAAATGCAGGAAAATTGGAGGAGGACATTGGGGCTAGCGTTCCAAAGTATAGGGGTAATTTACGGAGACATCGGAACATCACCGTTGTACGTTTTCGACAGTTGTTTCACCGATGGGATTAAACACAAGGACGACATCCTGGGAGTACTCTCCCTCATCATCTACACTATCATTTTGGTCCCAATGATCAAATACGTTTTCCTCGTTCTGTGGGCTAACGACAATGGCGATGGTACTCTACCTACCCTTTTTCCTTTAATTTCTACTAACTCCATCATCTTTCATATTGCTTACAATTGTTGTACAGTATTAAATAACTCATTTAAATTGATTTAATTAAATTTTAAGGATTAATATTGATGACTTTACACGTGAGTTGCTATCTTGAATTGAAATATTAAAAAAATGTGAGGTTAATTTATAATTCTTGTAGACTTCTTCAACTATATATCTCCAATTGATTTTAGTATGTAATCTCACTAACGGGTTTGATCCAGTGGTCTATACTTAGATCAGGTTGTATTTGGAATGGGGATTTAGGTATTAATTTTAAATTTATAATCTAAATTTACTTTTTTTTGTTGAATTAAAAAATAAATGAATGAATTTTAAATAATTAATATTATTTTTAGTTAATATTGAGAGGATTATAAATTCTCACTAAAACCATGTCTTTTGAAATTCATCTATTTTTAAATCATACCATTTGAAATACCTCAAATCAAATCCCCTCCTCCGAACACAACCTTAGAGTATGTTCATTTTTAATTCTCACCCTATAAGATATATGCAAACAATTTTTAAGAAGAATTCATACCAAATTTATTTTGGAACGCTTTAATGTCCCTAGGAGAGTGATAGTGATAGCTGGTTCCCTTCTCATACTAAGTGTGCCTCAATTTGTGAGGTCCACTAGAGGTCCCCCAATTTCTACAAAAATAAAATAAATCATTACTACTTTATCCGTTCAAATATATTATGCTCATTTTCTCCACAAAGAAATTTTACTAAATATTGATTAGTTTATATATGACGAAGTTGGATAGTTCAAGTGGTTAGAGCACCACAATTGTTTGCACTTCTTAAAAAATAATTTTTTTCATAAATTCCACACTCACAAAATTCATATATTTACACAAAATGTCATTACTTTTACACTAATTCCAACCACTCTCTTTACTTTAGTCATATAAGTTTACAAAATTATCCATCAACACTTCACTCATTACACATTTTTTTTAATAATCGTACCCACTTTGTAGTGCAAACACTTTCGGGACGGAGGGAGTATATAAAATGATTGTTGAATGACAAATTGAGTAAATAATTCATAGTCGAAGGGTGAAGATAGAGTAGTTGACTAATAAAATTGAAAAAAAAAGCGAGAATAACAAATTTGAACATAGGAAGTAGTAAAGTCTAAAATTATAATATTATTGAATGTCTATAATTCTGGAAAAACATGTTTTACCCAACGTACACGTACGCGCGTATATGGTGTGATATCCGGTCCGGATCATGACTTTTAATTAGTTTTTTTTTTTTTTTTTAAGTTAGAATAATGTAAAAGTATTGATGGATTTATTACGTTGAGTTTAGCGTCTACATAGATGTGTTTGTGCTTGTATATTTTAGATACAGAGATGGACAAATTTTTTATATCATTAAAAATACATATAGTAAAAAAAATTTTAATCCTAACTTATGAGTTGAGTTATAAGGACAACCATTTTAAAATTATGTAAATGCACTTAGAGTTTTGCTGGCGCACGAATTTAGGGCACTATGATATGCTTTTTGAAATAGATTGTTCTACATTAATAGACCCGTAAAATTATTGTAAAAACACACACAATACTCCCCTCATTTGTCTGTTGTAATTTTATGAAGAAAGTAGCAGAAAATTACAGAGAATTAATTGATGCATGCATAGTTTGTGAAGATGTGTAAAATTTTATTAATTCCAGGAGGAACATTTGCATTATACTCGTTGATTTGCCGTTATGCAAATGTGAGCTTGATTCCGAAAGATGAACCGGAGGATCGACAACTTTCAAACTACAGACTCGACACCCCGTCGAACCAGTTGCACCGTGCGCAAAAGATCAAACGTAAACTGGAGAGCAGCAAATCTGCCAAGATTGTGCTCTTCCTTTTATCCATCCTTGGGACTTCTATGGTCATTGGTGACGGCGTTCTTACTCCATCCATCTCAGGTATATATCGTTGTTATGCATGTGAACTTTGTTTACCATACACTACTTATATTTATTTTTATTAATTGATTGACCGGCAATATATGCAGTTCTTTCTGCTGTGGGTGGAATCAAGGGTCTAGGCCAAGGTATATATATATATACTCTGTAGTAATTAATTTGTTTGGTACTGCATGTGGAGAATTAATTAATTATATACTATATATATGGTTTAACTTGCAGATGCTATTGTGTACATTTCAATAGCTATATTGATTGCTATCTTCAGCGTCCAACGTTTTGGCACGGATAAAGTGGGCTACTCTTTCGCCCCAGCCGTGTGCCTCTGGTTTCTATTCATAACTGGAGTTGGATTGTACAACCTATTCGAACACGATTTGGGCGTCTTACGCGCTGTCAATCCAAAATACATATTCGATTTCTTCAAAAGAAACGGCAAGACTGGATGGGTGTCTCTAGGAGGGGTAGTTCTTTGCATCACAGGAACTGAAGCCATGTTTGCTGATTTGGGACACTTTAATGTCCGAGCGGTACAAGTAAGTTATTATTTTAATTTCCACGTTAGCTAGAATCAAATCAAAATTGAGTGACTCATGCACGTTGTGTTGTTTCATATATACCGCGGCGCAGATAAGTTTTTCGTTCCTTGTGTTTCCTTCTCTACTTGTGGCATACATCGGCCAAGCTGCATATCTCACAAAGTTCCCGGACCATATAGGCCACACCTTCTACGACTCTGTTCCAGGCAAGTGATCTTACTCTTAATTACTAACTCCTGGCCTGCAGAAATCAAAATAAAAGTGGTATGCATGCATGCAGATTCCTTTTATTGGCCAATGTTTGTGGTGGCGAACGCTGCAGCGATTATTGCGAGCCAAGCAATGATATCGGGAGCATTCGCAATCGTCTCTCAGTCGCTCAGCCTAAGTTGTTTCCCTAGAGTGAAAGTAGTTCACACTTCTGCAAAATACGAGGGCCAAGTTTATATCCCCGAGATCAATTACCTTCTCATGGCTGCATGCGTCTTAGTAACATTTGGTTTCAAATCCACTGAGAATATTGGTCATGCTTATGGTAATTAATTCAGTTTTTTCATTTCAATATTTATGGAGTAATTTATTTATAATTTCCTAATTCCCTGGCCTGCTGGATATTGTATTGCAGGTATTGCTGTTGTTGCCGTGATGCTCATTACTACATGCCTTGTAACCTTAATCATGCTGATGATATGGAAGACCAAAATATGGTGGATTGCCCTGTTTTTCACTGTCTTTATGACGATAGAGCTCGCCTATTTCTCGTCCGTTTTGTACAAATTCGTGCAAGGCGGTTATCTCCCTCTTGCCTTCTCTCTTGTCCTCATGATTATGATGGGCATCTGGCATTACGCCCAGCAACAACGATACGCATTCGAGCTCAAAAACAAGGTTTCCACCAGTTACATAGACGAGTTAGTGAAGAACAAGAGTATAAACAGACTTCCCGGAATAGGCCTTGTCTACTCTGAACTTGTCCAAGGAATTCCACCCATATTTTCTCACTTCATCTCCAATATTCCCTCCGTCCATTCAGTCGTCGTTTTGGTCTCCATTAAGGCCATTCCGATAAGCAAAGTTGCTTTGGAGGAGCGTTTTCTGTTCCGGGTGGTTCAGCCCAGAGATTACCGCATATATCGCTGTGTCGTTAGATATGGGTACAAGGATATAATACAAGAACCTAAGGTGTTCGAAGCCCAGCTGATCCAACACCTTAAACAGTTCCTCAGGCACGAGCATTACATGCTCGGGCCTGATGAAACCCATGAGACGACGTTGTCGTCTAACCTCATCCCTCAATCTGGTCCACTAAGGTACGTAATTATTTAGTGTCTTTATTATGCTATGCACATATATATTAATTAACACATTACAATATTTAAATTATACTCTACTTTGATAAAAGGTGTGTGACAATAGTTTTTATTTTTTCTAGTGATACCAATAACGATGGAAATCCTAGAAAATCGGCTTCTTCCGGTGCTGTTATTCACGTAGAAGAATCGTTGGAGCTGCAAACTCCATCGAGAGTTTCGTCAAACTCAATCCAATCGTTTAGGATACAGGCGGGCCCTGCCATCGTCCCGGGGCTGGAAGAGGATATGCAGGCTGTGGAGAAAGCAATGGATCAAGGTGTGTTTTATCTGATTGGAGAAGCAGAGGTGGTGGCAAATCAAGAATCATCATTGTTGAAGAAGTTTGTGATCAACTATGCTTATAGTTTTCTGAGGAAGAATTTTAGAGAAGGGGAGAAAATGTTGGCCATACCACGAAACAAGCTTCTTCGAGTTGGTATGACGTATGATGTGTGATTAATTTACTTAATTAATTTCTCATTAAAAACAAAAAATACATGTATAGTAAAGAAAAATATGTATAATAATAAGGAACATGGTGTTTGGTTCCTTGAAGGAGTATGTTTTTTACATCTCACAGGCCTTTAAAACAAGTCATTTGGTTTGTTTTCATTTTAATGTATACTAGTTTTTTGTCGTGTATTGCACTCGGATGTGTTGTAATTTTTTTTAAAATCTATATACTTAAACATAATTTGTGTGCACTAATCCTGCTATATATTTTTTCTTCCATAATTCTCGCGTGTAATTTTTTTTTTTAAATATATATATTTAAACATAATTTGTGTGCACTAATCCTACTATATATTTTTTCTTCCATAATTTTCACGTGTAAAGTAAATCAAGGTCTAGCTTCAATATTTATGTTGTGTAACCAAGCTGTGGATGAAATAGTAGAATTGTATTTAAATTATTGTAACTCTAATTTAACTGAATACCTAAGTTCAAAATTATAAGTGTGAGACGGTTTCATGGAGCTCCACTTTAATATTTATATATAGACAAAAAATTTTATGAAATATTGTATATTAGTACTATTGTAAAATATGTTCAAATAGCTATCCGGAAATGACTCACCATATCCAATTTGCACCTTCCATGTAGTGAAAAATCAGAAGAAAGAGAGAAATTCTCAGAAAACCAGATCTCGTGCAACAAGAAAGAGAGAAAATTCTTAGAAAATCAGATTGCTAATGTCGACCAGTTCTAATGAGATATTTATTAAATCCGATCTCGAATGGAAGACAAAGAAATTAATATACATGTTGATGTTGAAATAAGTGTTTTGTAAGTTAATACTAAATCTTTTTTTTTTTTTTTGATGAACTGAGTATTTCATTCGTGCAGTAATGACATTTTATTCATGCAATAATACACTTGTGTTTATATAGTAATGAGAAAATTGCACTTTTAGTACAGGAAGAATATGTTCAAATCACTTTTAGGGTATGATTGGTATGGTGGAATAGACCATGAATGGAATCACAATCTATTTCAAATTTGATGATTAGTATGATTGGTATTATTATTATTAATAATAATAATAATATTTAATAATAATAAAAAATTATAATATTTAATAAAAATATTAATATACTATATAATCTAAAAATATATATATAATATAATAATAATATATTAATTTTAGCGATAATATTAAATATAATAACATAAAAAATAATTTATTTTTTAAAAAAAATATAAATAATACGAAGTACTATATAGTATATACAATATATTATTTTCAATAATATAAAATAATAGTATAATAATTTTTGATAATATAAATAATAAAAAAATTTATTTATTTAATATTAAAAATAATTATAATATTATTATTTTTATATAAAATATATATTTATTATAAATAATAAAATTAAATAAATATATATTAATAATAATAATAACCTTTCCGTCAGCGAGCCTCCCTCCCAGCAAAATATTCCGGCAAGTCTCCCTCCTGGTAGAAATTTCCGGCAACTTCCCAACCACCCACAAGTCATGTATGTTGTCCCAAACCCTCCCATTCCCCCTACTACTTTTGGAAATAAGGGGGTTTGATACCCATGTTTAATAAAAATTATTAGATGGGCTAAACGTTAATTTTTGGAAAATTAAACGTGACATAGTCGATCTACTTGTGGAGTAGATAAACGTAGTATGTTTAAAGTCTCAAATCCGAGTTTCGATGAGCGAGAAATTAATTATTTAAGTTGAGTGATTACACAACTTTTAGCGAGAAAGGTCATCTTGTCCCACATAGAAAATTTATAAAAGTTTGAAAGATTTTTTAAACATTGAAGTGTTAGTAGAGTTCAATTATGATAAATGTCCCAAAAGCCACACGCGCGCGTGCGAGCACCGCCGCCCAGCTCGGCCCGACTACGGATTTGACAATTAGCCTTTGGTGGACTTTGTGGCCCAGCTATATTTTGGGAGAACCAAAAACTCTGAAAGCCCATTTGCTATAAGGTCGACCCATTCGGTTATGGGTCAAGCCTCAACACACTTTAGATACGGAGTACTCAGCCCAGTTTCAATGAACCTGGACGTTTCGTGGCCTGAGTGAGGGTTTGCTTATATATATCATCACTCCTCCCTTAGAGACCACTAAGTCTTTTTGTATCCGAGTTTTCTACCATTTCTGATATTTTTCGAACCTTAGCTCAGTTCATACAAACTCCCTACGTTCATTGATACCTTGTTACAGTGGTGCTACTGTATCAAGGGTGTAAGCCGTTTTATCTTTGGAGACATTACGTCAAACCTATGAGCACAATCCAGGGCGTATTTGTCTTGCGGGAAAAGGCATTCCTTGACTCGGCTTTAGATCTACTTTTTTCATTTTTTCAATTTTCAGTATATTCCCTATCTAGAAAACAAAAATCGCAAGACAAATATTTTATTATTTTCGAAATTAACTATATACTGCAATGTCGAATCATGAGAACATGAACATTGATAATGTTATACCTAGTCAAAGAAGTCAATCTTTGACAAGCCAATCCTAGTCACCAGCTTACGTGGCGAGGACCAGTCAACAAGTCGTGCGACGACTAGTCAACAAGATGAAGAAAATGTAATAGGTTTAATGTATTTAATATATTTAAGTGCTCGCCCGAAGATGTTGGCGAGCACATGTTTTAGTTAGCTGCTCGCCCAAATGTGTTGGCGAGCACTTGTCTATTTTAGCTAGAGAAGTCTTAAGTGTTGAAGCCTTGGGAGACAACAAGGAGTGTGGCGACCACCTTCCTCGAAGGTATTGCGGCGACCACCTACCTAGACGACCAGGTCCTCCGGCGACCACCGTGGCCCAGCTCATCGGCATCTCGCCGAGGACGACCACCAGAGGCAGTTTAGCATTAAATGCACTGTCCAATCACCTTTTCGGGCAGAAGACAGGTCCAGTAAGGGCGTTCCACGTGTAAAGGGCGGGCAGCCCCTAAAAACCACTATATAATGCCTAAATGGCTCATTTGTAAACACAAGTTCCATATTCCACCAAATCACCCTACCCTAAGCAATAAACACTCCCAAAGCTCTCAAGCTTTTAGCTTCTCCAAGAAGCTACTTTCTTGTGTTCTTATTGTTCATCATAAAGATCATCATATAAATCCTCTAAACACGTAATAAACCCCCGATAATCATACATGTTTGTCTCGTGCTAACAAATAGTCCACATCCGAATCAACCCAACAAAAGCACGTACAACATTTGGCGCTAGAAGGAGGGGTCCTTTTACGTGTTCATCATCTCAGGTTCGACCGATCATCGAGCGATCAGTTTGCAAACTCCGTTTTTCAGGTTTTAATCGGTAGTTCCACCGTTTAAAGCTTTATTTACGTATTTTAGTGTTCTTCGTGTTCTTAAATATTTGCGGTATTCGAGACATATTTTGGAGTTTGATCTCCTTGTAACTTTGTTTTTTGAGTTTCTTTTGTTGTTACTTTGCTTCGAAAGTAGTTGTAATAGCACGTTCTTCTGCGTAAGAACTCAAATCTTTCGTTTTTAAGCGTCAAAAGCTTAAGAATAGTCATATCTTTGTAATAATCCCCAGGAGACACTCTTTAAACGATGTCTCATTATACTCCTCAAGATGGATTTGTAGCTCCCGGAGGGAACGATCCCCCTCCGTCGCCGGTAAATCCTTTTGCAAACTTGAACATGGGGGACATCTTGAAAGATCCCCAGCACTTGAAAGACCTCTCTGACTACCTCCTAGAGAAGAGGAGGCAGAACGAGAAAGAAGAGCTTGAGAAGGCCAAAGATCAGGCCTTTGACAAAGCCCAGAAAGAAAAGGCGAAGGCCAGGGGAAATGATGAGGACGACTGCTCCTATCATACATATTCTGTTCGCCCCTAAGACAGAGGAAAGAACAAAGTTGCCGAGCACTCCCACAATAGCCACACGGGAGACTCGCGAGGCCGAGATTCGGTCTTTAATCGCATGAATGACAAAGATGGGAGGGCTCCTCGCCGAGTGCCTTTCAACGTGGATGGCCGACCAGAGAGGTCCGACCACAGGGATCGCGCTGACAAGAGAGGTCAGGGAGACAGGATCTCCGCCCTCGATCGAGTGGGGCCGGGGCAGGACTCGCGAGCTCCGGCGAAGAGTTATCGCAACCACCGTTCGGAGAGACATTCTCCTTGGCGATCACATCATGGTGATCACCCGGCCGCATATCACGGGAGCCGACGCGACGAGGTCATCGTCCCCCGACCACAGACTGCCGAGGAGGGGCAAATCGCCCAGTTCCTCGAAACCCAGAAATTGATGAAGCTTGAGATGGAGGCCTTGCGAGCAGAGGTGGTCGCCTCAAAGCAAGGGACTACTCCACCAATCACTCTGCCCGCACCTCCACTAAGTGTTGCGATCCTTACCGCCCCCATCCAAAGGAAAATTCAGATGCCCTCCATGGCGGCATATGACGGAATGTCCGACCCCAGAGTACACTTGTCCAAGTACTCAAACTACATGGCCTCAATTGGGGCAACGGACGCCACACAATGCAGAAACTTCTCCCTAACCTTGGGAGACCGGGCTCATCGTTGGTACACAACTTTGAGTGCCGGATCTATCACCTCATTCCTTGAGCTGGGACAATATTTTCTGACCTACTTCGGGTCTATTGCTGCTCGCCCAGCCTCAAAGCAACGTTTGGCAAACGTTCGCCAGTCCCTGAATGAATCTGGCAAGGACTTCATCGAGCGCTTCGACAGGTTGGTGATCGATGGGGAGGCCGTAAACGATGAGACGAACCTGATCTTGGCTGTTTCCGGTCTAAGGATAGGTTCCAAGCTCTGGGAATCTATCCATACTACTTTCCCAGTTTCTTATGCGGACTTCCGCATGAGGGCTGGGAACTTCATCCAAATAGAGGAAATCATGGACGCCGCCAAGGCTAACGAGCAGCCTGAGGCGTCCAAGAGGGTCTGGCCTAAGAAAATTTCTAACACTGGGGAATCGTCCCAGCCAAAGAAGGCGACCACTCAAGCTGGGAGTGCTCGCCCAGCGAACTTCAGGCCTTTCGAGGAGTCCCCAGAGATCATTCAGTTCAGAGAATCTCTCTCTCTTGATCCCAGGGGCATTTTTAATGCAGTCAGGGGAAAGAATCTCCTCCCCCATGCCAAACCAATGCACACAAATGAGGACAACCTCGATGGTAGTAAATTCTGCGACTACCACAACTCTATTGGCCACCACACTAATGGGTGCCGGGACTTGGTGAGAAATCTATTCAAGCTATACAATGAGGGCAAGATCGCCCAATTCATCAAGCCCCTTGGAAATGGCGACAACAGGGGGAAGAAACGTCGCGACGACAGCGACGACCTGCGCCAACAGTTAAATCGTCCAAAACTGACTCCTCCCATGCTAAACAATCCAGGAGGCGACATCGACAACGTGGGCGGAGCCTGTATGGTTTTGGAAGGCCCCTTGGGGGGAACTCAGTCCGGGAAAGCTCTGTCTGTTCGCCGACAATAGAGTGATATGCGAGCACTCAACAACGTGCATCAAGTTTGCGTCGCTCCGGCCGCCGATAAGCCTCTAGCCCATCAAGTCCTTTTCACGGACGACGACCTGAACGGCGTGGTGCAGCCAAACAATGATGCTTTGGTCATCACCGGGAAAATAATGGGAACCAACGTCCATCGCATGGTGGTCGACACCGGGACATACACCAACGTCCTCTTCAAGCATACTTTGGATGCTCTCGGTGGATATGCAGACTACATTGAGCCTTGCGATGATATTATCGTCGGGTTCGGGGACACGCGCAACCTTCCCATTGGGAAAATCAGACTATCCCTGGAGCTGGCATCGTTGAAAGAGCAAGAAATGCATCATGCTCGGCAGCTCGATTTCCTGATCGTAGACATGCCATCTTCTTACAACGTGTTCCTCGGCCGTCCTTTCTTTAACGAGTTCAAGGCGGCCGCCTCAACTTTTTTCTACTGTGTAAAGTTTCCGACCCCGGCGGGAGTTATAATCGTTAAGGGCGATCAGACGCGGGCGAGGGAGTGTCTCGTCCATTTTGCAAAGCGTCATTCTAAAGAAAGTACTATGATTGGCCAGTATATCGAGTGTCAAAAATAAAAACAACAAATGAACTACTTGGAGGGTCTTCCTAGCAAGTACCGAAAGATTGAAGTTGGGGAATGCAGTCGGAGTTTCGACGACCACCAAGTGGAGGCGAACGAGCACGCCTCCATGGAAGTGGACGACCACACCCCAATGGAAATCGATGAGCAGACAGATTCGGGCGACCAGATCCCCGACGACCAGGTTCCAGAAAACATTCCAGATCTGGAGCCTAGGTTAGGCTTTGAGCCAGAGTTCGGAATCGAGGATCCTCGTTGGAAGGAGCCTAAAGAACGTGCAACCCCAGCGGAGGACCTTGAAACCATTCACCTAAACGAAGCTTGTCCAGAACTCGAGGTATTCATTGGTTCGAATTTACCAGAACAGTTGCGGTCTGGCATGGTCGCATTTTTGAAAGATAATATCGGAGCTTTCGCCTGGTCGCACGAGGATATGGTGGGCATTAGCACGAATCATGCCTGCCACAGATTGAATATTGATCCAACGAGGAGACCCATCACCCAAAAACGAAGAAAATTTGGGCCTGATAAATATGCGGCTATAGCGGTCGAAGTCAAGAAATTGATCGACAACAAATTAATCGAGAAAACTGGAACTGATCCCGAGTGGTTGGCCAATCCAGTGCTCGTCAGAAAAACGACCGACTCGTGGAAATTGTGTATAGACTTCACAGATCTAAACGGCGCCTGTCCGAAAGATCACTTTCCGATGCCCCACATCGATCATCTAGTAGACAATACAGTGGGGCATGAGATGTTAACTTTCATGGATGCTTTCGCAGGATACCACCAGATTGCGATGCATCCCGACGACCAGCGACATACGGCCTTCATGACGGCTACCGATATGTATAGCTGGAAGAGAATGCCTTTCGGTTTGAAAAACGCGGGGGCAACATACCAAAGACTGGTAAATAAGATGTTTGAGAAACACATCGGCGAGATGGTGGAGGTCTATATCGACGACATTGTTGTCAAAAGCTTGCGGAAAGAGGATCACCTACACCACCTTACCATGACATTCGATATTCTGAAAGAGTACAACATGAAGTTAAATTCAAAGAAATGCAGTTTGGGAGTTAGCTCAGGAAAATTTCTGGGGCACTTGGTTAGCCAGCGGGGCATCGAGGCGAATCCGAGTAAAATTCAAGCAGTCATCAATATGCAAAGCCCGAGGAACATGAAAGAAGTACAAAGGTTGACAGGATGCCTTGCATCGCTGAACAGATTTATTGCACGAACGAGCGATCGTTGCAAACCTTTTTTCGATGCTTTGAAAAAAGGGAGGTTCGAATGGACCGATGAGTGTGAGAAAGCTTTCGAGAAATTGAAGGAATATCTATCGGATCCGAAAGTCCTATCTAAGCCAGTCCCCGGCGAAATTTTGTATCTATACTTGGCGACCACTGACTGTGCGATCAGTTCAGTGCTCGTCCGAGCTGAGGGGAGCACTCATCTGCCAATCTACTACGTAAGTCAATCACTGAGAGGCGCGGAGTTGAGATACACTCCTATGGAAAAATTGGCGTACGCGTTGGTCATGAGCGTTAGAAAACTAAGGCAATACCTGTTCGACCATGAGGTGGTCGTCCTCACGACTTTTCCTCTTCGGCGAGCATTGCATCGTCCGGATACCACTGGAAGACTTTTGAAATGGTCGGTGGAAATCGGGCAATTTGGGCTCACCTACGCACCCAGAACGGCAATCAAGGGACAAGTGTTGGCTGAATTTATTGTAGAGCTCACTTTCCCGGAGAAATTGGACGAGGGAATCGAACTTCCTTGGACACTGTTCGTCGATGGCTCGTCGACGAGCACCAAAGTAGGGGCAGGAATCGTCCTCACCAGCCCAACTGGACATACGTTTGCTTCGGCGATCGAGTTCGAGTATCGGTGATGCAGGCGGAAGCACGGTACACACGTAAATCCATTGATTCTACGAATACCCGGAATATACGTAAACGAGATTAAAAGTGATAATCCATTGATTCAAAATGAATACTGGAAGAACACAAATAAAACACGTCAAAAGGGATAAAACCCAATATTTTTCTATTCAATCAACTCCCCCTCTACAACTTTATTCTCCATCCTTTTATAATAAGGTGGATTAATTCACTAATTAATTTCCTTGCAATCATACTAAAATTAAGATATGCATAATTGATAGGATTTAGAGCAGAAAGGAAATAACAATTAATTTTTTCAATCAGTCAATTTCTTGCCACAATCTCTTCTTGATTTCGTCAAACTTGTCGGAAAAAGGCCAAAGGGGACGAACCTCCATCATTCTCTCCCTCTTCGAAAAGATTCGTCCTCGAATCTGCATGAATCTTATCTCTAGCAGTATAAAAAAAACCACTACAGGATCATCTTCAGAGAAAGCAAAATTAATTAACGCCTCAGGAAATTTGACGTAAAAAACATCTGCAGTTCGTACGTTGCCCAAGGTCTTGAGACTATAAGCAAATGTTGGCTTAAGAGAAGTGCCAAAATAACTATCATTAGTAATAAAAAAATAATTATTACTATTGGGATGTGTTGTCTGATGGTGGTGGCCGTTGTCGATGAAAGTCGTTGATTGAATCCGTTGGTTGTGTAGAGATGTGAAACTGGTGGAATGAGTTTCTGGAACAGGGGGCGTCACTGTGGCGGCGGCGACAAGGGCTGCCAAAACTGGAGATTGTGGTGGCGCTGGCGTTTCCAATGCGGCAAGTTCGTCTCGTTGGCTGTAGGTGTCGAAAATTCCATCGACGGTGGCGGTCAATTGAGACCAGAGAAAATCAAATTTCTCCTCCATATCGTAATTTTGCTTCATCGTTGATAAACAATAAACCCCACGGAATCGTTATGGCTCTGATACCAACTGATGCAGGCGGAAGCACGGTACACACGTAAATCCGTTAATTCTACGAATACCCGGAATATACGTAAACGAGATTAAAAGTGATAATCCATTGATTCAAAATGAATACTGGAAGAACACAAATAAAACACGTCAAAAGGGATAAAACCCAATATTTTTCTATTCAATCAACTCCCCCTCTACAACTTTATTCTCCATCCTTTTATAATAAGGTGGATTAATTCACTAATTAATTTCCTTGCAATCATACTAAAATTAAGATATGCATAATTGATAGGATTTAGAGCAGAAATGAAATAACAATTAATTTTTTCAATCAGTCAATTTCTTGCCACAATCTCTTCTTGATTTCGTCAAACTTGTCGGAAAAAGGCCAAAGGGGACGAACCTCCATCATTCTCTCCCTCTTCGAAAAGATTCGTCCTCGAATCTGCATGAATCTTATCTCTAGCAGTATAAAAAAAACTACTACGGGATCATCTTCAGAGAAAGCAAAATTAATTAACGCCTCAGGAAATTTGACGTAAAAAACATCTGCAGTTCGTACGTTGCCCAAGGTCTTGAGACTATAAGCAAATGTTGGCTTAAGAGAAGTGCCAAAATAACTATCATTAGTAATAAAAAAATAATTATAACTATTGGGATGTGTTGTCTGATGGTGGTGGCCGTTGTCGATGAAAGTCGTTGACTGAATCCGTTGGTTGTGTAGAGATGTGAAACTGGTGGAATGAGTTTCTGGAACAGGGGGCGTCACTGTGGCGGCAGCGACAAGGGCTGCCAAAACTGAAGATTGTGGTGGCGCTGGCGTTTCCAATGCGGCAAGTTCGTCTCGTTGGCTGTAGTTGTCGAAAATTCCATCGACGGTGGCGGTCAATTGAGACCAGAGAAAATCAAATTTCTCCTCCGTATCGTAATTTTGCTTCATCGTTGATAAACGATAAACCCCACGGAATCGTTATGGCTCTGATACCAACTGATGCAGGCGGAAGCACGGTACACACGTAAATCCGTTGATTCTACGAATACCCGGAATATACGTAAACGAGATTAAAAGTGATAATCCATTGATTCAAAATGAATACTGGAAGAACACAAATAAAACACGTTAAAAGGGATAAAACCCAATATTTTTCTATTCAATCAACTCCCCCTCTACAACTTTATTCTCCATCCTTTTATAATAAGGTGGATTAATTCACTAATTAATTTCCTTGCAATCATACTAAAATTAAGATATGCATAATTGATAGGATTTAGAGCAGAAAGGAAATAACAATTAATTTTTTCAATCAGTCAATTTCTTGCCACAATCTCTTCTTGATTTCGTCAAACTTGTCGGAAAAAGGCCAAAGGGGACGAACCTCCATCATTCTCTCCCTCTTCGAAAAGATTCGTCCTCGAATCTGCATGAATCTTATCTCTAGCAGTATAAAAAAAACCACTACGGGATCAACTTCAGAGAAAGCAAAATTAATTAACGCCTCAGGAAATTTGACGTAAAAAACATCTGCAGTTCGTACGTTGCCCAAGGTCTTGAGACTATAAGCAAATGTTGGCTTAAGAGAAGTGCCAAAATAACTATCATTAGTAATAAAAAAATAATTATTACTATTGGGATGTGTTGTCTGATGGTGGTGGCCGTTGTCGATGAAAGTCGTTGATTGAATCCGTTGGTTGTGTAGAGATGTGAAACTGGTGGAATGAGTTTCTGGAACAGGGGGCGTCACTGTGGCGGCGGCGACAAGGGCTGCCAAAACTGGAGATTGTGGTGGCGCTGGCGTTTCCAATGCGGCAAGTTCGTCTCGTTGGCTGTAGGTGTCGAAAATTCCATCGACGGTGGCGGTCAATTGAGACCAGAGAAAATCAAATTTCTCCTCCGTATCGTAATTTTGCTTCATCGTTGATAAACAATAAACCCCACGGAATCGTTATGGCTCTGATACCAACTGATGCAGGCGGAAGCACGGTACACACGTAAATCCGTTAATTCTACGAATACCCGGAATATACGTAAACGAGATTAAAAGTGATAATCCATTGATTCAAAATGAATACTGGAAGAACACAAATAAAACACGTCAAAAGGGATAAAACCCAATATTTTTCTATTCAATCAACTCCCCCTCTACAACTTTATTCTCCATCCTTTTATAATAAGGTGGATTAATTCACTAATTAATTTCCTTGCAATCATACTAAAATTAAGATATGCATAATTGATAGGATTTAGAGCAGAAATGAAATAACAATTAATTTTTTCAATCAGTCAATTTCTTGCCACAATCTCTTCTTGATTTCGTCAAACTTGTCGGAAAAAGGCCAAAGGGGACGAACCTCCATCATTCTCTCCCTCTTCGAAAAGATTCGTCCTCGAATCTGCATGAATCTTATCTCTAGCAGTATAAAAAAAACTACTACGGGATCATCTTCAGAGAAAGCAAAATTAATTAACGCCTCAGGAAATTTGACGTAAAAAACATCTGCAGTTCGTACGTTGCCCAAGGTCTTGAGACTATAAGCAAATGTTGGCTTAAGAGAAGTGCCAAAATAACTATCATTAGTAATAAAAAAATAATTATAACTATTGGGATGTGTTGTCTGATGGTGGTGGCCGTTGTCGATGAAAGTCGTTGACTGAATCCGTTGGTTGTGTAGAGATGTGAAACTGGTGGAATGAGTTTCTGGAACAGGGGGCGTCACTGTGGCGGCAGCGACAAGGGCTGCCAAAACTGAAGATTGTGGTGGCGCTGGCGTTTCCAATGCGGCAAGTTCGTCTCGTTGGCTGTAGTTGTCGAAAATTCCATCGACGGTGGCGGTCAATTGAGACCAGAGAAAATCAAATTTCTCCTCCGTATCGTAATTTTGCTTCATCGTTGATAAACGATAAACCCCACGGAATCGTTATGGCTCTGATACCAACTGATGCAGGCGGAAGCACGGTACACACGTAAATCCGTTGATTCTACGAATACCCGGAATATACGTAAACGAGATTAAAAGTGATAATCCATTGATTCAAAATGAATACTGGAAGAACACAAATAAAACACGTTAAAAGGGATAAAACCCAATATTTTTCTATTCAATCAACTCCCCCTCTACAACTTTATTCTCCATCCTTTTATAATAAGGTGGATTAATTCACTAATTAATTTCCTTGCAATCATACTAAAATTAAGATATGCATAATTGATAGGATTTAGAGCAGAAAGGAAATAACAATTAATTTTTTCAATCAGTCAATTTCTTGCCACAATCTCTTCTTGATTTCGTCAAACTTGTCGGAAAAAGGCCAAAGGGGACGAACCTCCATCATTCTCTCCCTCTTCGAAAAGATTCGTCCTCGAATCTGCATGAATCTTATCTCTAGCAGTATAAAAAAAACCACTACGGGATCAACTTCAGAGAAAGCAAAATTAATTAACGCCTCAGGAAATTTGACGTAAAAAACATCTGCAGTTCGTACGTTGCCCAAGGTCTTGAGACTATAAGCAAATGTTGGCTTAAGAGAAGTGCCAAAATAACTATCATTAGTAATAAAAAAATAATTATTACTATTGGGATGTGTTGCCTGATGGTGGTGGCCGTTGTCGATGAAAGTCGTTGACTGAATCCGTTGGTTGTGTAGAGATGTGAAACTGGTGGAATGAGTTTCTGGAACAGGGGGCGTCACTGTGGCGGCGGCGACAAGGGCTGCCAAAACTGGAGATTGTGGTGGCGCTGGCGTTTCCAATGCGGCAAGTTCGTCTCCTTGGCTGTAGCTGTCGAAAATTCCATCGACGGTGGCGGTCAATTGAGACCAGAGAAAATCAAATTTCTCCTCCGTATCGTAATTTTGCTTCATCGTTGATAAACGATAAACCCCACGGAATCGTTATGGCTCTGATACCAACTGATGCAGGCTGAAGCACGGTACACACGTAAATCCGTTGATTCTACAAATACCCGGAATATACGTAAACGAGATTAAAAGTGATAATCCATTGATTCAAAATGAATACTGGAAGAACACAAATAAAACACGTCAAAAGGGATAAATCTCAATATTTTTCTATTCAATCAACTCCCCCTCTACAACTTTATTCTCCATCCTTTTATAATAAGGTGGATTAATCCACTAATTAATTTCCTTGCAATCATATTAAAATTAAGATATGCATAATTGATAGGATTTAGAGCAGAAAGGAAATAACAATTAATTTTTTCAATCAGTCAATTTCTTGCCACAATCTCTTCTTGATTTCGTCAAACTTGTCGGAAAAAGGCCAAAGGGGACGAATCTCCATCAATCGGGCGACCAACAACGAAGCAGAGTACGAGGCTCTGGTCGCAGGAATCAAGATGTCTATGGCTGTGGGCGCCAGAAAACTGAAATTTTTTTCTCACTCTCAACTGGTTGTATGTCAAATTACGGGCGATTACGAGGCTCGCGGCGATCAAATGATAAAGTATCAGGACCTAGTGAAAGGATTACTCGAGCAATTTGATCAATTCCACATCGAGCAAATCCTTAGGGAGGAGAATACGCAAGCAGATGCGTTAGCTCGGCTGGCCACTTCAGAGGGGGAGGCAATATTTTCAGAAGCGACCATCACTAAAATTTCTTCCCCATCGGTGAACAGAGGTCAAATTTTGCAGGTTGAAGCGACCAGTGACGAGGACTGGAGGTCGCCGATCACCAGGTACATCAAGACCGGCGAGCTCCCGGCAGATAAAGTGAAAGCAACCAGATTGCAACTCAGGTCCGCAAGGTACACTATTATTGGCGACCAGCTGTACAAACGGGGTTTTTCAATTCCTTTATTGAAATGCCTCGGAGAAGACGAAGCGAAGATCGTCATGCACGAAATCCATGATGGAGCGTGTGGAAATCATATAGGGGGGCAAGCGCTCGCTTTAAAGATCATGAGGCAAGGCTACTTTTGGCCAACGCTGAAGAAGGATGCAATTCATTACGCCCAAACGTGCAAGACGAGCTCACCTCCGGCTATTCACTCACCTCCAGATGAGCTCATCTCCGTCTATAGCTCTTGGCCCTTCGCGAAGTGGGGCATCGACATCATCGGACCTTTCCCGACTGGCTTCGGGGGGGGGGGTAACTTTCGTAGTCGTAGCAGTCGATTACTTCACCAAGTGGACGGAAGCAAAGGCATTAAAGACCATCACAACGGCTCAGATGACAAGCTTCATTTGGAAGAACATAATTTGCAGGTTCGGCCTACCATGAGCAATAGTGACCGACAACGGACGTCAATTCACAAGTCAAGACATGCTGGATTTCTGCTCAGAATGGAACATCAAGAAACTCTTTTCAACACCCTATCATCCACAATCAAATGGTCAGGTAGAGGCAATCAACAAAATCATCAAGCACACCTTGAAAGCTAAGCTAGATGGATTGAAGGGCAAATGGGCAGACGAGCTGCACATGGTTCTGTGGGCATATCGGACGACCACGAGGAATTCTACTGGTGAAACTCCGTTCGCGCTCGCGTTCGGAACCGAAGCTGTCATACCAGCAGAGGGGCAGGTCCCCACTTTTCGAGTGGCAAATTATGACGAGCAGTTGAATAACGGTGCACAGCTCTCCGACTTGGACTTCCTAGAAGAGCGAAGACTAACAGCGGACAAGAAGAATGTGGTCTACAAACAAAGGTCAGAGCGCTACTACAACACCTAAGTACGTGCTCGCCAATTCACTATCGGCCAGCTCGTACTACGACGGGCGACGGAACAGTCCATTGGCATACTTGGCCCGACTTGGGAGGGTCCGTACCGAATAACGCGCACACTCCTGAACGGATCGTACGAGCTTGAAGATCTCGAGGGCAAGCCGAGCAAGTACCCATGGAACGCGGTCAAGTTGAAGAAGTTTTATCAGTAAGTTTTTAAATTCTTTATATTTGTATAGTTTGTATCTAGTCATCATTTCAATACAAGTTGAAGTTTTTAAAATTCCATCAAGTGTTAGATAAGTTTTAGAAATTTTAGATGAGACTCTGCGTAGCCAGCTAAGAAACGAAAGAGTTCAACCGACGAATGGTTAACTCTAAAAGACGAGCACTCTTTCTTAAAGATGCTCGCAAGGTAGTGGCGACGACGATCACTACCTAAGAAACAAAAGAGTTCAACTGACGATTGCTTAACTCTAAAAGACGAGCACTCTTTCTTAAAGATGCTCGCAAGGGAAAGACGAGCCCTCTTTCTTAAAGATGCTCGCAAGAAAAAGACGAGCACTCTTTCTTAAAGATGCTCGCAAGGAAAAGACGAGCACTCTTTCTTAAAAGATACTCACAAGGAAAAGACGAGCACTCTTTCTTAAAGGATGCTCGCAAGGTAGTGGCGACGACGATCACTACCTAATAAACAAAAGAGTTTCAACTGACAAATGGTTAACTCTAAAAGCATACGAACACAAACAAATGAAAAGCAAATCTTAAAGACAAGTATTTATTTAACAAACACATCATAAGCAAAAAGTTTCCATTCATTAAAAAAGCCTTAAAAGGCTAAAGTTACAAAAAGGCCCTAGTGGCCGAGCAGTCCTAAAATAAAATAAAGTAAAAAGAAACTAAGTTTCTGCAGCATTCCCCTCGGCAGGAGCATCCTGCTCGCCGGCAACTTGCTCCTCGTTCACAGCTGCCACCTCGGCAGGAGCACTCTGTTCGCCCTGACGAGGTGGGGGGTCTTGTGGCGGCTCCTCGAAAAATACCGGAACACCCATAAGACGTGGGAACTGGATTCCCATTTCCATCAAAGGAAGCAGGGGGAGTTTTGATTCCGGTTGAGGATTTTCCCCCATAAGGAGGTCGTCTATAAACCCGCCGAGCAGAGTCACGTCCACGTCCGGATGAACTTCTCTAAGTCTATGGACGAGCCCGTTGACAGTGAGCGCCACCGTTAAAATGGCCACGCTTCCAGCGATGTCATTGCTTTCATCTAGCTCATCCCTCACAGCGACCAGCTCTTGCCGAAGAGTGGCCAAGTCATCCTCAGCAGTTGTAAATTTATTCTTAAGAGTATTTACCTCCTCCTCGGCATTTTTGAGGCGAGCACGGAGACTTTCGATCTCTTGAAGATCTTCCTGATCTTTCTTCCGAATCATCTCAAGTTGGGCCTCAGAATCGGCCAACTTTACCTCATAATCGGCCAACTTTACCTCAAGGTCGGCCACCTTCTCCCCAGAAGCGACCAGCTGCCTCTCAACACCGGCTTTTTCCCTAGCCATTTGGGCGAGTTTCGCGCTCCTGTCATCGCTGATTTTGTGACTTTCGCAGATCTGGCTGGCGAGCTTCTCGATAGTGAAAGATGCTCGGCTGAGATCAATGGCGACCAGTCTCGCATTCTCCAGAGAATTCTGGTTGTTCACCTCGTCGACCAGCGTTGTCGTTAACGAGCGGGGTAAGTTCCTCATAGCCCTAAGAGTGATCGGATCCAGAGGCTCTTGGCTGGCCGGATCCCGCGAGCGGTAGTAACCGGCGAGATTCTCGTTGCAGGGTCCGACGGTCGGGTGTTCGGCAACCCTAATAAAAACAAGGGAAATTTAGAAAAGGTACTTAAAAATATTCTAAAACCTTATTAATAGTAAACTTACTTGGCAACCCTTACGGCGTCCCAGCCGAGAAGAGTGTTGTCCCCGGGGGCCCTCTGCTCGGCCGACGAGCTCGCAGCAGTCTCTCGCGACCGAGTGGTTCTGCGAGGAGGGGATACGATCTGTGTGGGGGGAGGCGAGTTATCCCTCGCTGGAGATCTTCTCGGAGAGACCCTCTGTTCGTCCACTTGCTCGGCCCTCTGCTCGGTAGCAGGTGGGCGAGAAGAACCCCCTCGGGTTGGTTTCGCGATCTTCTTCGGAGAAGCCCCCGAGGTCTCAGTCCCTTTCCTTTTGCTCTTGTTTGAGCCATCGACGATCTGGCGCTCGCGGAGCATTTTCGCTTGTTGAATCATTCTGCTCGACATGATTCGATCGACTTCGACGGTTGGAGGAAGATATGTGATAATTTTTTCAGGAACTACTACTAAAAAAGAAAAACAAGGAGTCAGTGTTACGAAAAGAATTTTCACAAAAAACTTAGAGATATTTCGATACCTGGAGGGAAATCTCGAGTGATGTGATGAGGAGGTACTCTAAGGCCTGCTCGTTCTCGCATACACTCCCTGTTCAGAAAGCGGCAGGACCTCTCCAAGTAGCGACGTTTAAGCACGCAACAGATGTGATATTGGAAGAGGGGCGAGAGACGGTGCTCGGCAGTCTTCGTGCGAGCAGATTCACCTACAAAAGCGAGGAGTTATTTAGTATAGACAAGAACGAGCAGAAATAAAAAGACTTACCACGCATTCTCTAGTAGTCGGTCGCGATGGGAATGCGAGCAGAGGATCCATCTGGCCTCACTGCACTTTTCCAGTCCCCGGCTACCCACCACCAATTGGTCTTCCAATCTCGAATCTTATTGGGAACCCCTTCGACCAACTTGACGTTATCACGGCTCCTTACGGAGTAAAAACCATTGCCCACCTTCTTGCCGGCCTCGGCCGCTTGAATGAGATAGTTGAGCTCTTTCGGGCTAAGCCAAGTGTTCAGGCAACCATTCTCGACCGCCACCAGGCCGAACACCGTGAGAAGACCAATCAAGTCGACCACCCGTTCGGCAGTATTTGAGAAGGGGCCACCCCTAGGAAATGTAAGAAGTTTGAAATTCCGGGGTGCAGGGAGAACCTCAGCCCTGCCTCCATCATGCCAATGTTGACAACGACCATCCCTTCTGGCGGCTGGTCGGCCCTTTCATCTTGGCGAGGGACAAAGAAATAAACATCGGCTGGCAGTTGATATTTTTTCCGAGAATTTTCTAGCTGGGGCGAGGAGGCAGTGCTCGCGTACTTGCTGGCTTCATACCTCGATTGATATGCTACTCGATATGGGCGAGGAACCTCCCTAGGCAGGTATTCGCAGAAGTACTTGTAGTAGGTCTCCCTCGAGAGCTCATCGCCATCCAGGTTATCTCGCCCACTCAAGACATCTTTTATGCTCGCCGCATAGCTAACAACCTCCTCATAATCCTCGCGGAGACTTGTCAAAGTCTCCTCGACTCGGGCCGGGTCAAGATGCTCGCCCGTTCTCATATTTAGATCTGGATCGCCCAGGTCTGAGCCAGTCTCCTCGGTATCCTCCTCGGCATCATTGCCGGCATCATCCCTATCGGATTCGTCGATCTCATCTACGTCGACGACCTCCGTCGCTCTAACATTGCGGACTCCAATATTGATGGGTTCAGGAGAATGGATTCTAGAGTCCGAAGAGGCTGCCCTCTCCGTCAAGGCCAAGGCCAAACGATCTTCATCGCCGGAACTTTCGGCGCCACCAACCAACGGCGGCGGACCACCATCGGAGCTACCACCAACCTCCATTTTTTCTTAAGAAATGGGGGAAAAGAAGATTTTTAAAGAAAGAAATGTAAGTTCTTTACCTTTTTGACGATCGAAAACCACCCAACAGTCGCCGAAAAAGCTTGAAGTAGAAGGCAAGAAATTCGAAAATTTGCAGAGAGAAAAGTGTTTTGAAGAAGATGAAGGCCCTATTTATAGGCAAGTATGTTCAGGGACCTATGTGCAAGAAAACGGGGTAAAACCCGTAATTTTCCCAAAATTTGGGGTCATTTCCGAAATCGAGTTTGGAAAGTGACCCCCACGCGCGACCTTTGAGGTCGGCACGCGCCCCACGCGCGCATTTCAAATTTCGGGCGCCGTTCACGCGCCCGACACGTGTCAGATCCGCCATTATTAAAAGTTGCTTCGAAAGTCGTGCTCGGAAATGACCCCATCTTACGTCATCAAGATCTCAAAATTGATTTTTTTGTCGAAAACAATTTCACCTTCCAAGAAGACGACCATACTGCTCGCCTTACTATTCTACGAATGCAAAGAAAGGCGACCAGGGGGCAAATGTTATACCTAGTCAAAGAAGTCAATCTTTGACAAATCAATCCTAGTCACCAGCTTACGTGGCGAGGATCAGTCAACAAGTCGTGCGACGACTAGTCAACAAGATGAAGAAAATGTAATAGGTTTAATGTATTTAATATATTTAAGTGCTCGCCCGAAGATGTTGGCGAGCACATGTTTTAGTTAGCTGCTCGCCCAAATGTGTTGGTGAGCACTTGTCTATTTTAGCTAGAGAAGTCTTAAGTGTTGAAGCCTTGGGAGACAACAAGGAGTGTGGCGACCACCTTCCTCGAAGGTATTGCGGCGACCACCTACCTAGACGACCAGGTCCTCCGGCGACCACCGTGGCCCAGCTCATCGGCATCTCGCCGAGGACGACCACCAGAGGCGGTTTAGCATTAAATGCATTGTCCAATCACCTTTTCGGGCAGATGACAGGTCCAGTAAGGGTGTGCCACGTGTAAAGGGCGGGCAGCCCCTAAAAACCACTATATAATGCCTAAATGGCTCATTTGTAAACACAAGTTCCATATTCCACCAAATCACCCTACCCTAAGCAATAAACACTCCCAAAGCTCTCAAGCTTTTAGCTTCTCCAAGAAGCTACTTTCTTGTGTTCTTATTGTTCATCATAAAGATCATCAAGATCATCATATAAATCCTCTAAACACGTAATAAACCCCCGATAATCATACATGTTTGTCTCGTGCTAACAAATAGTCGACATCCGAATCAACCCAACAAAAGCACGTACAACAGATAACACTGAGGAAGACAACTTAAATGACAAGAAGGAGAGAAGCCCCTTCATCTCTTCATTCTCACACTGAAAAATCTTCCTTTCAACCGTCTTCTTCGATCCCTCTCTATCTCCTCGCTTCAATGGCGTCCAACCAAACCACCGGAAATGCTGCACCAATCACGACCGCACCACCACCTCCACTAGCTGCTCCGACCACTATTGTGATTCCTCAAAATGCTACCATAGAGGATTTCACACGGGTCATTCATAATATCTCCTCCAATCTCCTAAGCTCGATGTCCATGCCTCTAATTTTTGTTGGAGATGTTCCTCTAAATTTTCCCACTTCAATACCTACTTAAAATCCAACCACTGCTTCCAAATCACAAAATCCCCAAATCGAAAAACCTACTCAACCCGAAATTTAGCCCATTCCTACTAAAACCGACCTGATTGCTGCTCCCATTGCTGCAACACCTGAAGTAGAGAAAGGAGATGATGCTCTCATGGTCGATGTCGCGCCTGAAATAGCAGAGGACTCTGCTCACACTGATTCCTCACCCTTGAAATCAAGTGACTCGGAGCCCATGCCTCTGAAATCTCCCTTGTCAAAGGGGAAACGAAAGCGGATCCCGATTCAACCGAGGAGAAGGCCTGGTCATGTGTTCTCTAAGGTGAACTATGCTGAATCTTCTAGGAGGAAGAAGCCTGTTACGGGTGATGTTGTTAAGAATTCAATTCAAGTCTTCACAAACTGAAAAGGATAACTCAGATGGTGAAGTTGGTGATGAAGAATGAGTAGATTCTTAAGAAGATGTTACTTTGATATAAATGTGCAAGAGGAAAGGTAAGAAACCGAAATAGAAGAAAGTTGCTACTCCGGATGTTAAAGCACCTGAAGATGGAGATGGTGATAGTAGTCTTGATGACAATAGCTCTAATGGTTCTAAACAACCTGCTTCTGATTCTGAAAACACCTCTGATGCTGATGAAGGTACCCCTAGTTCTGATACCGATTAAAAAATAGAAACTTCTGAGAATAGGTTGGCTAAACTCTCTAAGAGAAAATTGACGACGGAAATCCTAGAAAATCGACTTCTTCCGGTGTTGTTGTTCACATAGAAGAATCATTGGAGCTGCGAACTTCATCGAGAGTTTCTTCAAGCTCGATCCAGTCGTTAAGGATACAGTCGGGCTCTACCATCCTCCCGGGACTGGAAGAGGATATGCAGGTTGTGGAGAAAGCAATGGATCAAGGTGTGTTTTACCTGATTGGAGAAGCAGAGGTGGTGGCAAATCAAGAATCATCATTGTTGAAGAAGTTTGTGATCAACTATGCTTATAGTTTTTGAGGAAGAATTTTAGAGAAGGAGAGAAAATGTTGGCCATACCACGGAACAAGCTTCTCGTGTTGGTATGACGTATGATTAATTGACTAAAAAAAAAAAAAGATGTACAATAAAGATAAATATGTATAATAATAAGGAACGTGGTGTTTGGTTCCTTAAAAAATGAGTGTTTTTCATCTCACCGCCTTTTAAAAGAAGTCTTTGGTTTGTTTTTATTTGAATGTACTAGATTTTCACCCGTGAGATGCACGGACTATTTTAATTTTTGGTAAAGTCTAGTATGCACTCGAGTGCATGTTATGCACCCTAGTCCATGTTGCACTTTTCAGTTTTACTGACTTACTTTTTGGTAAATGGTGTTGCGCTTTTCAATTATTACTAAAAATATTATTATACAGTTTAATAATTGAAAAGTGCAACACCATTTACCAAAAAGTGTAAGTCAGTAAAACTGAAAAGTGCAACATGGACTAGGGTGCATAACATGCACTCGAATCCATAGCAGACCAACCCTTAATTTTTATATATAGATAGATATCTTAAAACCTTTCACATAAAAAGTTCGGAGCCTGTCTAGCTACTATAGTCTTGTTTACAAATAATTTTATCTTTATTATTATCTGGTTTAAATAAAATATTTATCTTTCTCCTCTTTTATTTCTTGTCATCTATAAAAGCACTATGAACTGATTTGTGTAAATGCATTTTTTTTTTCTATTTTTCATTTTCTAACTACTCATTTTTCAAATCCTAGCATAAGTTTATGTATTTTACATTTTTACGAAACCAGAATAACATATAAAAATACCATTTTTTAAAAATAAAACGTAGAGCAATATATATTTCTAATGAATAGATCTTTCCCCTCACTCAAGTCAAATTATCAATAGTCACCTTTTATGCTTTGACCACACAACATGACAAAGAGAATATGTTACATTTTGTGCAATTAAAAATAAAGAGGCCACTATCTTTGCAACACTCTAAAAACATAAATAAACCCCAAATCACCACCTCATTCCTCAAATATTAAAATTTGTAACTGCAATCGATAAAATCGCAATTTTTTTTTAAAACGATAAAAAAAATCCATAACTGAGACCCATTACTGTTAGAATAATTGATCATATTTTTCTAAAATCCTAAATTTATCACATTAAAATAGACCTTATATTATAAACTTAAAAAAGAAAAATAAAATGAATCTATGCGAGAAGATAGAAAATAATTAGTAAAGAAACTTAAAAAAACTTCAAAATTACACAGATCACAAAAGTGTTTTCACATCCTTGAATGTAATGAAGTATATGAGATATTATATTTATTTTTATTTATTCCAAGAACCTATTGCACTAATTATTTTACTCATAGAATATTGAACCTCTAATTTATTTATCCCAAAAAGAAATAATATATGAAAAAATATTGAACCTCTAATTTGTTTATACCATAAAAAAATAATATTTGAAAAGCTTGATTCTATTTTTAGAAAACATAGAAATAATATATGAAAAGCTTGATTTTATTTTTGGAAAAAACACATATTGCAACAAAATTCATCAATTAACTCAAATTAAGAGCAAAATTCATCAATTAACTAAAATTAAGAGCAGTGCAACTTTCTATAATACCTAAAATCTTGTGTCATCAAATTAGAACCACCAATGTCAAATCTGAATATAAAAGGATTATAAGAAAACATTTAAGCATCAGCTCAAGGACTCAAAATAGTGATTATGATAACAAATGCAAACTACTTAATGAATGGTGTTTCAATTATTGATAAATCAGGACGAAGTTGGATAGCTCAAGTGGTTAGAGCACCACTACTTAGGCTTTAGATCCTGGGTTCGAGTCATGGGGAGGGGAAAAAGGGATGGGTATTTAATGTAATTCAAAAAAAAAAAAAAATTATTGATAAATCAGTTAATACAAACGAATTAATAAAGACAAAGCTTGCACATACATAGACGAATGTTTTCAACACTTTTTGAGATTTTAGTCAATTTTTTCTAGTCATCAGCCAAGCATCACAATAAATATCTATGACTATAAGATATTTTTTCTGCAATCATATATAATCTAAAAAAGCGCGCATTTTGATATCTCTTGTAAGGATGAAATCTCATATGTTGGGATGAAATCTAGTTTGGCACCTAGGTAGCAAAGATACTTATAGAAACACCCCCTTGTTTATCCTCTTCCAACTTCCAAGCATATTCTGCCCACCCATTTGGCACCTGCGCAAGTCCCTCACTAAACAGAAATCAAATACATTACATAAAGTAAAACTTAAAATAGAATTTGAGATTACTCTCCCAAACAAAATCACAAACTATTCTATAACCACATATATATGACCTAATCCATTTTCACTCGGCAAGGTACAAAATGAATTCCATGAACTACACAATATATACACAAATGGTTTATCCTAAAAATTTTATTGAAATTATAATGCACATCCATTTTAATAACTGCTTATACCATTAAGATGTACATCATCAACATGTTTTCTAACAACATCAATTGGATGGGATACTAAAATAGAAAAGAGAGCACGTGCATTATCCTTCTGAGTTAAATCACATAACATAGAAAAGAAAGATGGAGATAATTCTCAATTAGATCACATAGAGCATATATAACAAAGGGTAGTATCTGTAATATTCCAGGCCATGAATGGTAAAAGCCTCTTCGAATCAAAAGTTAAGAAGATACTGATTTTTTTTTTTTTACTTAGAAGGCAATGAATCTCAGCATGAATATCAAACTAGTTTTTCAATACATCTGAACTTCCACCATAATGCACAAAAGACAAAATGTCAGGGTAACAACAATGCAATTCTTTTTCATATTAGGATTAACTAAATGCTACCAATTTAATGAGCCTGAAAAGGTGTAGGTGACCAAGACTGAATAAGTTAAATAAATTGAGATTCTCTCTGAAAAGATTAAAGGCTTCTTCATTTTCTAAATAGGTCGAGTTGAACTATAATTTTCAGGTATATCTATAATGAAAATATAATAACCCCATTTCAGAAAAGGTTTTTAAACAATCAACAACAAATGTCAAGAAAGTGGCAAAGGCTTTGAGACATCCTAAACATTAAAGGTAAAATATCGAGAAACATAATTTACTAAAGTGAACTGAGTACATATAATAATGGATCGTAACTGGATCACATTGATTCTTTAGCAGCTGAATAATTATGAAGTGTCACAGGGACCCTCAACTCCTCTTAACAATGAGGCAGAGATCTAGACCAAGAACTAAGGTTTTGGGCAATAAATGTAGTTGTGTATTTGAAACTTACCAAGATTTGGAGTAATATTCTAGCTGAAATTATGAAGGTAAGTCCCGCATGACTGCACATTAAATGCCAAAAGATTTAATGGTCAGTAAAACAAAGCAAGAAATTAAAATGTGCTGATTTCTTCATTTTATTCTTCATTTTTTAATCCAATTAGCAAGGAAGTACAACACAATTATCAACAATAAAATTAATTACATGAAGTTACATTGATTACTTACACTGCATCCTTTGGCAAGACCAACCCCACCATAGCAGAACATCGGACCAGCAGATGCAAGTAAAAACTAATTCAATTATAAATGAATGAAAATATTACAAAAAAACTTACCAGACACTTCTGGAAATGACTTTGTAGAAATGCTAATGCCGCCAAATCATCGCTGGAAAGATTAAATGGCCCATCTGCACACATTCTCACATATAAAAGCAAATCACCATTTGAGTAAACAAAAAACTCATCCAAAGATTAAATGGCCCATCTGCAAATCACCAAAAGCGCTTCCAAAGAAAAGAAAAAAAGGAGAGAGGGAGAGGAAGAATCAACTGACATGAGAAGTTATAGTTGCTCGTTAACTGGACTTTCAGTTTCAGAATGAGAAAGGGTAGAAAATCAAAACTCTTTCAAATGGACATTTTGCAGAGTCCGGAGCGACTCCATCTCCTTTTATTAAGATTAATTCTTCTGCAAGCCCATTACATCACACACAACTTACCCTGTCAAAAGTCTAAATTTATATATAGTGGCATAATTAATGAATATAATATGGTTCTATATGTATATCCATGTATTATATTGAAGAACTCAGAACACGATAATAATGAAAGGAATAGGAGATCATAAAAAAAAAAAATGAGCAGATTTTTGTATAAATTGTTCTTCCTGGAAAAAAAAAATTACAGACCCCATCACCAAGAAGTGTATGGCTGCAAAAGTTCCAACCACATTTTTCATGGATTCGTCATCCTTGTGTTATAATATGTATTGATAAATTAATGAAGCATAAAACATGAAGAATGAAGTGGTGAATGAAATTGTAATTGACAATTAGTATAAATACCTATGGTGAAAGAAGCGGATCTCCAGCAGCCGGGTTTAACTCACAGAATGGGGCGACCTTTGAAGTCAAAGGGCTCCTTCCACGATGTTGTTTAGAAGCGGAGGCTTCGCCATTATAAACGCTGACGTCATTGATAACCATCCATGTTGCAAATGTACATAGTAAAATAAGGAACCTGTAAAAATTGTTCTTCCTCAAAAAAATTACAGACCCATCATTAAGAACTGTATGGACGCAGAAGTTTCAATCGCACTTTTCATGGATTCCTCGTTTGTGTGTTAATATGTATTGGTAAATTAATGAAGCACAAAATATGAAGAATGAAGTGGTAAAATGGAAATTTTAAATTGTAATTGAGTAATTAGCAAAAATACATATGGTGGAAGAAGCAGATCTCCAGCGGCTATTCTAGGAGAAAAATGAGATAACATATTTCTGGCAACAATTTTATAAGGAAAATAAATAATAAACCATGCAATTATATTTCTTTCATTCTCCTAAAAAAGATTAGGATTTGAAACAGAGCATCATTCAACTCTCATCAATCAAGGATTCTTTCCCAATAGAAAACATCAGATTTATTTATAACAAATAACACAATGAAGAAAAACATACTTTTCAGATGCAAAAAGCTTCTCAAGTGTAGGCTTATCCCGAAGATCCATCTGCATCGATCCAACATGAAATTACAGTTTAATAGTATAAGCTTTAACCAAGCCAAAACTCTGAAACGAAGATAAGTTTTAATCAACACCAAAAGTAAAATAATGGTGGAGCAGGATTCCCAAAATTAGATCACCCATCAATCGATACAAACTTCGATTGGATTGAGAAAACCAAGAGTTATTCCATGAAAAGAAAACATAGTTCAACAATCGTGAATCAGACGCTCATTCTTCTTCAATCAGATAGGCCCAATTAGAGTTTGTAGGAGGCAAATGAGAAATAACAATTACCAAATAGAACTCTACACCGACGACAACTGATCACTTTGTTGCGGGAAGGGTTCAAACTATTCAAGATCTAATTATAAGCATCTCTAAAACAAATGACAAGCTGACAAAATAATTGTCCCCTATGACTCTTCGATTCTTTAGAATGTGTCTTTAACACTCATACCCTAGTCTGAGCATGGATTTTGCCCAGACTTTTGACTTTCCATAAGACTTGAAGTGAAAGACCCTTGCTTTCTCAATATATCATGAAAACGGATAGCAAAAAATTAAAGGACAGCAAGTTTTTCTTACCATGCATACTCCAATCACTATCCATAATAGGCTTGTTCAAACTTGTCTACACACTATGCCAGAAATGGCCTACGACAACGGGGATTCCCCGTTGTCATATCTGTTTTTCGCCCGTTGACTACCCACCTAATGTCGTAGGTCCATAATATTTGACAACGGGAATTTCCCGTTGTCATAGGTAATTTATTCCAACGGAACATCGTTTATAACAATGGAAAATTCCCGTTGTCGTAGAATATGTATAACAACGGGAATGACCCGTTGTCCTATTCTATTATCGTCTGTTGTCTATCAAGCTAATGCGGTAGGTCCGATCCTTTCGACAATGGATAATGCCCGTTGTCGTAGGCAATTAAGAACGACAGAATATTCCCGTTGTCGTACCTTCTTTGCCCGTTGTCATAAGACATTTATTACAACGGATCATAATTTATATTAACGGGAAACCAACAATAATTTTTGCCCGTTGTCGTAGATTGATAATTTTTATATATTATAAATGCAACAATAATTAAAACCAACAATGTAATTTAATAACAAATTCATACATTGAACAAAATAAGTCATACAAAATATTGTTCAACATAGATCATCTTGTTCAAAATCACAAAAGAAAAAAAACTATTTAAACTTGATTCCATCACAAAAGAAAAAAACTATTTAAAACTTGATTTCATCATTCAGCCGCTCCTACTAATCTTTTATGTAATTTGAAATGCATCCGCCCCACTCCACTCGCACTTCATTAATTTCATCTTCAGAATAGTGCTTCTTCGAGAACTGTAAAAGTGCATACCAAAAATTATAACAACACACAAGCTCACTAATCATATGACAAAAAACACATAAGCCATAACCATCATCAACACAAAATTCTTACCACCGATTGCATCGAATTTGTGGTCACAACTCCATCGAACTCCATTAAATCTTTCATGTACTTTAAAACAAAGTAACCACATTTGACTCCATCTTGTTGTTTCGGTGCCTAGGTTATGGGAAAAAATGGTTAAAGACTTAAAGCTATATAATAATATATTATAAGGATCGCAAAATAGATATAGATTTATGTACCTTGATTATATTCCACACTTTGGTTTTCTTCGGTCTATCAGTCGAGACTTTCGACTTAAACATTACTAAGGCCCTATAACAATCAAATAACTAGATAAATATTTTACAATTATCAACATAGTTTAAAATGAAAAAAGAATAAACTTACACTTCAACAATCATTTTCCATTCAGGATTAATGCGATTGAATAGAGGATCAACATAACAAATCTCTTCCTTGTACGGGTTAATAATCGTTAGAACCCAATGCTCTCTGTGTAAAAAGATGTAATTTTATTTATTAGTAGAGCATTAACAACAGAGTACACTAAAAAATATTTTGAATGTTTCTACTCACCCAACATTGCATGGCACCACAAAGACAAACAACGTGCAATCATTCCCAAAGACATCGTCATCCAACTTGATTTTTATGTGTGCTCTAGAATGTATACTATGTTTGACCAAACAATACACAAGATTACAACACAACACATTACCATGTATATATATTATTATATAAATTTGAACACAATATAAAATAAATCTTACTTGAAATTTGACCAAGTGCTTTGGCCAAGCCACATGGGAACACATTACCATGTATCTTCTTTCTTTTTTTCATGGCCAGATTAGTGTCTTTCTCATCTTTTTTAGTATCCGACCTCACAATTCTACGACGTGCCATTAGTATCCAACCTCAAAACCTGTTCCATAAAAATGAATTAGTTCTTATAAAATGACATAATAACAAATAATTGTTAAAACACCATTATAAAATCACATAATTACAGCATATTGTTAAAACAACATACAATTACCACTTTCCTTAATTATTTGCGTTGTCAACCCAAACTCCATCACAATCTTTACGAATGGATGGTGGTTCATCTTCATCGGTTGTATAAGGATCCACTAAAGGCAGCCCTTTAGTAAAAGATTGATGGTGCGTTGCAGTCTCTTCAAACTCACCACTTCTTGCATATTCAAAGTATTCCCTTGTAGGAGTTGCAAGCACAACGGACCATGCAGGATCTTTAGGATCCTCAATGTAAAACACTTGTTTTGCTAGACTAGCCAAAATAAATGAATCATCTTTGAATCCAATTTTTTGAAAATTTACCAAAGTGAATCCAAGATCATCTACTCTAATACCATTTTTGTTGTCGACCCATATGCACTTTAAAATTGGAATTCGAAAGTTGATGTAATCTAACTCCCATATTTCATCAATTACTCCATAAAACGTCATGTTGATACAACATGATTTTTGTCCTTTGCACTAGAAACTTGCATGATGTTTGCATCTAGGATTACGCCTGAATTCTGTGACACACGCGAATCATCAAGTTGTTTTGTATTACAAGTCACTCCATTAATACGGTAACTATCATACTTGAACACACTCTCGTTAGGTCCACCACTGAAGTCTTTCACTTTTTCTGATATTATTTGACTAGAGTGGTTTATTTCTTGTGCAACCTACAATTTACAATGTATTATTATCTCAACAATAGATTAAAGTGTAAGAGTTAATGTAAAAATATGAGTATATTTTTCGAACTTACGCGCTCACGAAACCAACTAACGAACAATTTGTTGTGTTGCTCATGTAGCCATTTTTCAGTCTTGGTTTTTAGGCCATATTTTGATCTCACGTGCGCTATGTGTTCACTAAAAAAAGATAAATTAGATTCTAAATAATTAGAATTAAATTAATACTAAGTTCTGATATATTACCTGACATAATGTTCTAAATCTGCATCATTTTTCAGCACATGATGATGTGCTTGCATCAATTCTGAGTGGCGGATAGTACAGACACGAGGACTAGATAAAGGCTTAGTAAGTTCCAACTGTTGATTACTCGACGGAATCCCAATTGTTTGCACATCTGAAAGGTAGTCCGAGCAAAACTCTACAGCCTCCTCGACAATATAACATTCGGCCATGCACCCTTCAGGTCGAGTGCGACATCGCACATAATTCTTCAAGACCCTCATGTACCTTCCAAAGGGGTACATCCATCTATACCAAACTGGTCCACACAACTTCACCTCGCGCACAAGATGTACAGTAAGATGAATCATAATATCAAAGAATGATGGAGGGAAATACTTCTCTAGCAAGCACAATGTCGTCACAATATCCTTTTGCACATCATCTAACTTCGACACATCTATCACTTTGCTACACAAATATTAAAGAAGAAACACAATCGAGTAATAGTGTATCTAACATTATCTGGCAAGACACCACGAATAGCTACTGGGAGTAATTGTTGCATTAAGGTATGGTAGTCGTGTGATTTAAGACCAACAAGCTTCAAATCTTTCAATGAGACCAAGTTTCGAACATTGGATGAGTAGCCAGTAGGCAGTTTCATTCCACATAATGAGGAACAAACTTTCCTTTTCTCTTCCTTACTAAGAGTATAAGGAGCTGGGGGTAAAAATGTTTTCTTTTCCCCAATCACTGGGGCCAACGCAGCCCTCACATTCATCTCTTCAAGATCCTTTCTCGCTGCTACTCCATCCTTCATTTTTCCAGGAATGTCAAGCAATGTACCGATGAGGCTCTCGCATACATTCTTCTCAATGTGCATGACATCAAGAACATGTCTGACATGAAGATGTTTCCAATACTCGATTTCAAAGAAAATCGGTTTTTTTTTTTCAACATCGTAGATCCTCCTTGGATTGAAGATTTTTACTTTTTTTCCCCAATTGTATTGAATTTCATTAACTCTAGTTAACACTTCACGACCACTCAAAGGTTTTGGAGCAGGCCTAAATTCTTGTTCTCCATCAAATGCTTTTTTCTGCCTTCGATAAGCATGATGTGCATTTAAAAACCTTCTATGTCCTGTAAATGACATCTTTCTACTGTGTGTTAGCCTTTTTGCATGTGTGTTCTCACAACAAATAGGACATGCCTTATACCCTTTAACAATGCACCCAGACAAATTTCCGTATGCCGGAAAATCATTAATCGTCCATAACAACACAGCCCTAAGTCGAAAAGTTTCTTCTCTATATGCATCATATACATCAATACCCTCCCATAAAAGTTTCAAGTCATCAATCATAGGCGCCAAATAAATATCGATGTCATTCCCAGGTTGTTTAGGACCAGTTATTAACAAGGTGAGCATCATAAATTTCCTCTTCATACACAACCACGGAGGAAGATTGTACGTAACTAGTATAACTGGCCAACAACTATATGCAGAACTCATGTTACTATAAGGGTTGATCCCATCCGCGGACAGTGCTAATCTAAGATTTCTAGACTCCGATGCAAAATTTGGCCAATTATGGTCCACTAACTTCCAACAGGGTGAACAATTATGGTCCACTAACTTCCAACAGGGTGAATCAGCAGGATGACGCAAATATTCATCACATACTCTCTTATATGCATGCCAAGTTAATTGTTGTGACAATTCTTTGTTTTGGAACATTCTTCAAAATCTTGGAATAGGTGGAAAGTACCACAATACCTTCGCTGAAACCTTGTCAATTATCTTGCCATTCTTACCCACCTTCCACCTTGATGCCCCACAAGTACGACAAATATTATCCTGCTTCAACTCCTTCCTATATAGGAGGCAGTCATTGGGGCATGCATCGATTTTTTCATATTCCATTCCCAATGTTGACAAACTCCTTTTTGCATCATTTGGAGTTGAAGGCAAATTATTACTATCTGGGAGCATATCTTTTAATAGCAGAAGTAGGTCAGCCATACTTCTTTCGCTCCAACTGTACTTCGCCTTCAAATTGTAGAGTTTTACAATTGCGGACAATTTTGTGAATTTAGTGCATCCAGGATATAAAGGCTTATCCACATCCTCAAGCAACTCTATGAATTTATTAGGACTTTTAGAATTTTCGTATGCCGCATGGACCATATCATCTAAGGTTTCCCGTGGAAAATAATTATCATTATCTTGCGCTTCTTGTTCTTCTTGATCAGTATCATGCATTGAAGACCTATTTTTACACCTTTCTCCATGAAATAGCCATGATTTATATGTTTTATCTATACCATTACAAATCAAGTGTGAACTTATGCGGTTAACATTGCTCCTCTTTAAATTTCCACATAACACACAAGGGCAGGGAATTAGATGATGATTAGTCACATTTTGTTTCGCAAATTCTAGGAATGACTCTACTCCAAGCTCATACTCACACGACAACCTATCCTTCCACATCCATTCTTTGTCCATTTTTATACCCTAATTTGAAATGTATATAAAAACAATGAAATATAAATAAGATAATTATAATTTCATATTTAAAGAGGATGGAAATATCAATTGTTTAAAATTTGTGAACATTACAATAGAGTGTTGTGCAAAATTTGTGCTGTAATATTCATTTATTTATATAGCCAGCCAGCTGCCTGGCTTTCACATCACTATGCCTAAACAATTATTGCAACCAACACCCCAACAGTTTAGAGCCAAAAAAAAATATATATATATTAATCCACCTCTTATTGTGGATGACAGTCAACACCTAAAGCCAACTCGATGGTCGTATCTTAACCCAAAATAATAACTTCTATTTTTTTAATGTTTAGGACCAGTTTGGTGGCTATGTTAAGACAAAGATAGTGTAGGTATAGCCTCTTACCGAGGATGCTGATGGTGTTGATGAAAATGCAGTTGTTGAGGAGGTTTGTGAGTTTTCTTGGGGAACGGGTATGGAGTGTTTGGGGCTAAATTAATTGGGGGTATACGAAATTTAAAGAAAATGTTGGTTTTTAACTTTCAAAATCGAAGCAAGTTTTCATTTTTGCAGCAGCAATCATATCTGTTACTCCTGTTTTGGTATGTATAACAGCCCTCCCTTATAATGTAAATTAATTCTAGACTTAAATCAATCTTCTTGCCATTTGATTATGTTTCCATATCCAGTTCCAACTATTTTAGTACAAGCTCATTATAGTATTTAGTAAACTAAAGTTAAGTTTTGTAATCTGAATTTTACCTTTTTTTAGCCTTTTTCAGTTTTCCCAATTACTATTACTGAGTTTTATAACTTGACATGAATGAAGAGGTTTGTGTTTGGTCTAGAATGGAGTAATGTTTTTCTGATTTTACTATATCATGGTTGGGGTCATTTCTTGGAAGTATTGGGTCAAGTTGAGGGGAGCCCCATTAAAATTTGACAAACTTTGATTGGTTTTGTACGTTTTTGCAGAGTTGTGTTTTTTTCCTTTGACCATTTCATTCATTTAGTGGAGTATGTTTTTCTGTCCATTGTTACTATGCTTCCTAAGTTTACCATTCTTACCTTAGTTTTATCCTTGTTTCTATTCTTCCTAAGATACACTCATTATTTTCACTTTTTTTTTCTCTGTTCAATTTATATTCTTATTTATCTGCTTAGACAGCATAACACTTAATAAGCTTATAATTAAGTGCAGATGATGAGTACTAGCTAAAAGTGATGATAATAACACTATTTTAGCAGGTAGTAAAAATATCCAGACATGAATAACTAAAATTTAGCAGTTTCTGGAAATAAAGATATAATTTATGGCTGGACTAAGTTAAGAATTAATTTAAACTAATTATACTGTATCTTGAGAGGATTGCAGCTCATTGCAGTATAAGAATGCTCATAAATGTTTATTAAGATAAATGAGAGTGATCAATTATATTATCCTTGAGATCATGATGATAAGAAGAGAATCGATTACTGGCCTAGAATCCAACTTTTTAGACAAAAAAAAAATGATAACCAATACCAGAAATGTGAAAGGTAAATCACTCTACATAAATAAATAAACAAACAACGAACATAATAAGCATCATGTAACTGAGGTCACTTTTGCATCATAGATCCCTAATTTACAAACTAAATAAAAAACTAAACAGCTGCATATAATTCAATTATAAAAGTTAACAGACTATCAAAAAAAAAAAAAATTACGATCTAGCTATACAACCATAATCTCTCGAGATAAAAAAACTTGCAGCCAAAACAAAGTACTAAGAAGGTTCAAATAAGTCAGCCATGCATCCAAAGAATTGAATCATCACAACAAAATATTAAAATAAATATGGTTCAGCCATCACTTACCCGAATTGCGCGCAGAGACCCAAATTGACCCAAGATGATGGATCATGTGAAGAAACTTGCTTTCATAAAGAAACAACCGTGCTTTGTATAAAAAATAAAAAAATTGAGTAGAGTGTTTCTGTTTATAAAAGAGATTACCTGAGAATTACATGGGATTTGCAACAACCTTATCAGTAAATATCCTTATCTGTTAAATATTTACAACAGATATCATAAGAATAAATTTGAAAATATTTAAAATACTAATTTCATAATATGCTAGTTAGTTACAATAGATGATAATAATAAATCTGTAAATATTTATAATAGATACTCCTAATAAACAGGTATTTACAACAAATATCTTAAGTTCGAATAAATGTTTCAGTTTTTTTAAATAGATATTCATAATAGGAGAATTAAATTATAATAATTAAATAAAACTACTGTGACTCATGAGCTTTTAGAAAAACATCAGTCATATTAAGAAAATAAAAAGAAGAAATTGGAGTGTCATCCAATACGCACAACCTTATTGCCAATGGCGGAGAAGGCTCAAGTAGAGAGAATGCAACACTAGAGTAATTTGCTCTTCACACAAATAGAATCTCTGGAATCATGGCAAACTACATTCCTGAGAAGAACAACATACCAAATTTTACAATAATAATAATTAATTAGTTTTAAAATGAAAAGAAGAAAAAGATTTACACATAATCACAGCCACTGCGGAGAGCAAATGAGGAACCCTAATTCAATTCAAGAGCTCTCAGATATATATAGTAATAATATGAAATTAATTTGTTTTTCTAAAGAATAATTATAAGAAATTGCACAGTAAAAAAAAGTTAGGGCTGAAATTAGGTATTAGGGCTTACGTGGCGACCGGCGACCAGCAGCGGGCAGTGAACGCAACAAGGGGTGGAAAATATTAGAGAGGAAGAGGGAAAAACCATGGCTGAAAGGAAATCGAAAAAAAGAAATACTAAATAGGGCTTAAGCTTCCTTCAACGACGGCGGTCAGCCACAGCGATGGGGAGGCGGTGAACGACGGCGATGGGGAGGCGGTGAACGACGGCGATGGGGGAGGCGGTGAACGGAGGCTTGTTACAGAATGGGAAGAGTCTAAAAAATTTCTAAGTAAAAAAAAATACTACTGTAATTATATTATATGTTAAGTAAAATTTAAATAAAAAATAATAAAAATAGAAAAGAAAACATGGAAAGACAACGAGGGATTAAATCCGTTGTCTTTCAGCTCACTTTTTAAATAAATTATAGAAAAGAAAACAGGGAAAGACAACGGGGAGTAAACCCGTTGTCTATCAGCGCTCTTTTTTAAAAAATTATAGAAACGAAAACAGGGAAAGACAACGGGGGATTAAACCCGTTGTCTATGTGCACTTTTTCATAAAAACCATCAATATAACACAACGGATATATATACAACAACGAATTCAGAACCTATAACAACGGGAATATTGGATACCCGTTGTCTTTCAACTGTTGTCGTAGGCCTATTGTGGCATACAATCTGTCAATTTAGGAAAAGAAGAATGTATAAGCTTCAACTGCCAATCGTATGCAAAGATCTCACTATTGATTAAAAACATATAGGGTATATATGTTTGTTTCTAGCTTACCAAAGTAAGATTTTACTTGTTCACTCAACTATATTATTAACAATAAATCGCCCCTCGTATGTAGCTCATACAGTCAGGGCCACGTGTACAATACCAATTGAATAGAAACAACAAAGGATAATTGTAACCATACCTTAAGTGAATCATGGAGGATTTTCTGGCTGCGGCGACGATTAAGTTTTTGGACGACGTGGCGTGCGGCTAGGCTGATGGGGTAGGAGGCGGCTTCAAATGATTGGGCGGCGTCAGCTCGCGTGCAGCCGTGTTGGCGGATGGTGGAGACGGTATAATTTCTAGAATAAATTGAAAATTGCTAAAATAGAGGGAGAGTCGACCTTAAATTGAATGACAAATTGCATGTCGAATTACAAACGAAAAGCTAGCTGCAACGAAAACAGAAATCATAAACTCACACATTGCATTCCATATATAACAGTTCAACTGAACATGTCACCAATTTTTTATCAATTGACACCTTCGATGGCAGCGCTCTTAGTGCGGGACGAATTTTCTGGCTGCGGCGGCTAGGTTTCTGGACGGCGGCGCGTGCGGCTAGGCTGATGGGGCTTCAGGCGGCTTCAGGCGATTATGAGAGACGCGTGCGTCGGGCGTGGCGAGCGGTAGGATTTCTGGGATAAATCATAAATTGAATTTTTCCTAGAATGGAACAGCCTTGAAGTTGAACCGGGGCACATAAATTGAAGAAATTAAAGATGAGAAAGGAGGGTTAAAGCCAAATGGAACAACAAATCTCTTCAACTCCTCTCATCATATGAAATGAAGCGTTAGAAAAAAAACACGTCAGGAAATATTGCCACATGGGAGAAACATTTCGACACATGGCAGAAGGAGGAAGGGTCTCTAATGCACACGTGTCGAAAACAGGAGAGCACTCATCCTCCTTTTATATATATAGATACTAATTTTTTGCTCGTGCAAATGCACAGATGTGTAGTAGTTTTTTTTTTTTTTTTTTTTTTTTTTATATATATAGTTTCTGAAAAGTGAATGTTTGTTTATTTATTGATATAACTGTAACAATAAATTTCGTAAGATTAATATAAAAATAAAAAAATGAAATACAATTTTATTTTTTATCGAATTAAATCAAGAAATTTGTAGATTTACAATCTCTAATTTATTACTCTGAATTTAAGGATCTTCGCTTTGATCTTAACCACAATTGAATTTAAGACTTTGTAACGTTTATTCAAAGACTTAATTAGAGGGTGTTTGGCTCAACTTATTTTAAATTGCTTATAAGCTATAACATCTTATAAGCTCTTAAAACAACTTATAAGATGTAATTTTTAAGTAGCTTATAAGTTATAAAAGTGTTTGGCTAATGGAACTTATAAGTTCTTATACAATCTTATAAGATGATGATGTGTTTGACATTATAAGCTATTTTTAGTATTGTAATTACCAAAAAGGACATGTTTACTCCATGTTTTTGTTAATGCAATTTTTTTAAAACAAAATCTGTTGTTAACGCAATAATTTTAGATAGTCTTTTCATTTTTTCTTTTCTCGAAAAATGCAAATAGTCTTTTTTTTTAAACAAAATTTGTTAACGCAACTTTTTTTGAATTTATTATCATTCTTGTTTTTTTTAATAAATACTACTAAACAATTTAAAATCTAATCTTTTAATTTTTTAAATTTGGATTTTTTTTGTTACTACTTAACAAAATCTTAAAATATAAATTCAAATTTGATTTTTTTATTTTATCTAAACCAAAATAATAATTAAAAAAAAAAAGCAAAAACTATGTACTTTGATTAAAATATTGCTAAAAATATATTAAATTCAACAAAAAAAATATTTACAACGCGCAAGCACATAAACTTTGTTAAACAAAATTCTTCAAATACTAAATAATAATTACCATCACCTATTAATCGAATTCAAGATTATCAACTTTGCTTAGCAATTTCCACATCAATTGAATCTCGCACTGCCATCCAGTAGGTGTTCTGATGACCAATTACGTCTTCTACATTAGAAGCTCCCACAGATGTTCCAACATGCTCGACATTTGGCTCATAATTTTCGTTCTCTGCTATCTCAAAGGCCTTGTCTAGAATATTTTTTTTCGTTCTACTATGACTTTCCATGAGAGAATTTGGGGCATATCCCAGACTATGGTATCACAAGCAGTTCAGAGAAACTAAAAGAACAAGCACATATGCGGTCCTAGTGCAAGAAAAATACATTGCAATAATTTGGTTGCAACATAAGAAAATAGAGCCCCCAGAACTATGTTTTCAGTCCAACAAACAACACCAGTGCAACAGTTCCTTTACTTTTCTGCAGACCAATATGCTCCCCCTTCTTGTTTCCTTTTTTTTTTTTTTTTTTGGTTCTTTCTTTCATAAGATGTCTCCAGGACTTATCAAATTCACATGACTATGTGTGTGTGTGTACGCACATGTATAGACAAACTAAATCAACCAAAATACCAAATACTATCATCACAGAATTCGTTAAATTGCTAGGGTCAATTTCAGTTGAGATTTCTGAATAAATAAGGAAATAATGCATTTGATATAACCATGTTCAGAACACAGATAGAGTAAAAACAAGAATTAAAGTCTAAACTGCATCCTTTTCTTCTTTTTTGAAGGATGAATTTATTAATCAAACAAATCCAACATCTGCTTCAACAACAAAACTTACCGACTCAGGAAGCTCACAGTGCATTCTTTTTTCATAATTTGCTAAAGAGGGACATTTCTTTCTTTTTGGTAAAGGCACACAAATATTTGACCGTCTTAGGGCATCACAAATACATAATGTTACACACAATAATATGAACCAACAGACCAATGGAACTAATACAAGCTCTCATATCACAGGAGAACATAAAGAGGTTGGGAAGTTCATAAACCAAAAGTAACTTTCAACAAACTTTCAGCTCTAGAGAACAAACAACTCACAATGTCAAAAAATTCCATAAATAATATAATTGAACTTCAATAAATGGGGACTTAAAGAAAACTGACATTCAATCACAACAGAGAAGTTAAATAAATTTTGTGCAAATCCTTATATTGATCAGGAAATTACAGTGTATAGTGGTAGGCATAGCGAACACAATGCATTTCCAGTCAAGTAATACTTTAAAACACACTTTTGAATAGCTACCTTCCAAGACATAAAAGTTGTCTTTCTTAAACTCAGAATTTTATTTGACCATTGTTGTCCATAATCCTAAAGGCTCAAATTTCGCAATTTTAACAGAAAGAGGGATTTTATTTGACCATTGCTTAAATATACAACTAATTCTCTTGCAAGAATGTACAAACCAAGAAAAATTAGACAATCAAATAGGCAGGGGATTTATATGCAAATTGGATCAGAGATTAATGTACCATAACTAATGCATACAGTACTATAAACAACAAATTTTGCAGCCCAAAATAACTCGAAATGGGTGAAAACCGATCGAATCTGAACAAGTTTAAATTGGAGTAATAATAACTGGCAAAGAATTTAATAACTGTTAATGAAGACAAATCTTCTTATTAATAGGCACCCAAAGGGGGTGAAGAGGAAAGGAATCTTAAATTGCCCTTAAAAAAATTCAGATTCAAAGTTGCGAATTGAAAATCGAAATTTTGCTCATCAAAACCCCCAAAACAGGGTAAAAACCCCAAAATTAAAAAAATTAAAAAAAAGTCTGAAGAAAAGAAACATGCAAGCTCAAGAATAAAGCGACAAAACAGAGGAAAATGGAATCTGAAAAACGAAACAGGAAAACTGTATATCGGTGCAAGTTAACAATACATACCGATTGAAGAAACAACAGTTGCTCTCACACGGTAGAACGACGAGCAATTCTCTCTCTCTTCAATTTCAGAAGAGCGAACGCCGATTGTCTTCAATTTCGTCGCCGGAAAATGTTATCCCGGTGTCGGTGGAGATCTGGAGAGCGGATTCGTCGGAATTGTTGCGATTAGGGAGGAGATATGGAGATCCAAATCTTCTCCTGCAATTCTCTCGTTCGATTAGGGTGGAGAGAGACCGTGCAATTGGGGATTAGGGTTTTGAGAGAGAAGCATCGCGACAGAGAAGGGAGAAAAGGGGGAGAGAGATCGTGAGGAGAGAGAGAGAGAGGAGAGAGAAAATAAAAAAAAATTATGATTAATGAATTGTTATTTTTTGTATTAATATTCATGTAAATAATTAAAATTATTAGGGATATTTTTGTAATTTACATATATCTTATAAGTTTCTAAAAAATAAGTTGGGGTTGTCCTATACTTTTTATTTTAGAGCTTATAAGCTTCAAGTAGCTTATTTATACAACTTATAAGATGTTTAAAAAAAAAATTGCCAAACACATTTACACAGCTTATAAGCTCTTAAACAACTTATAAGCTGTTTTAAGTAGCTTATAAGCTGAGCCAAACACCCTCTTAGACATCTTATTTTGGATCAAACATTGACTCTTAGAGAGCTTTTGGATTAACACCTTTGAATGTGATTACAAGTATTCCAATACTCGTATAATTTGACCGCCTTGTACCGTTTATATTAAACATCAATAATTTAACTATTTAATTCGAGATTTAATTTAATTAAATCCCCATAATTTAAATAGTAAATTAATTTAATATATATTTGTTCACGTGTTGCCATTTAATTGAGTGAAAATTTAATTTACTTATAAATGCACTTTCATGCTTTATTCAGGGACGTTTTATGTCTTAAAATGAATGAAGTACAAAATTTGTTGGACTTAAAGTACAAATCAATTTTTTTTAATTCATTAAATTGATGTCCGAAAAAAAAAACATTTGGACCAAACAATTTTTTAGCTTGAGCCCAGAGGTTGGCATCCTCCCCCTCCTCCCTAATTGGGCCTAATAAAAGTTTTTTCGAGCCCAAACTATGACATCTTGGTCCACCTTGGGACTTAAATGAAGGCTCAATATGGGATTACTTGGCCCAATTTTCTTCTTTGATTTAAAGAGATTTTGTTTTCAATTTGTAGCAACTTTCTTTTGTGAAAACAATCAATTCCAACTTTGATGAGATTCAATTCTAATTTTCAATATTTTCCTTTGTTAATCGACTCCAAAACACTATATAAAAGAAAGCATTTTTCCCTTCGATTTTCATATTCTCAAACAAGAAGAGCGTGAAGTGAAATTTTATTTTAAGAAACCTCCTTTTTCAACACATAATTTTCTTTTGCATCTCTATACTAACAGTTCTTTCAATATGGCAGAATAACAAAAGTAAGAAGTCATTGGAGGGCATTCGTCAACTAGAATTTCTGGGTATATTTATTTTTTTTTTTTGTTTTTTTTTTTGTATGCACATATTATATTTCGCATACACGCACCCTTAATTTAGAACAGGCTATCGTTCCTCCATCGAAGTTTTTCGGGCGAGTTCTTTATCGTATTCTTATAAATTTTACGAAATTCGAAGAAAAGAAGGTGTCCGGTGGGTATTTTACCTCTATTCGAACCCGTAAAATTCGAAGAGGAATACGGTTGTATCTTCTCAACTGTCTTTTTGTATTCCTATTAATTTCATGAAATTTGAAGAGGAATACAACTTCTCTTCTCAACGAATTCTCTCGTGCTCACTAGCTTTCTCAACGGTCTTGTTGTATTCCTATCAATTTTATAAAATTTGAAAAGGAATACAACTTCCCTTCTCACCGAATTTCCTCAATAGTTTGTTCTATTCCTATCAATTTCATAAAATTTGAAGAGGAATGCAACTTTTCTTCTCAACGAATTATTCTCACGCTCACTAGTCTTCTCAACGGTTTTATTGTATTCTTATCAATTTTATTAAATTTGAAGAGGAATATAACTTCTCTTCTCAACGAATTCTTCTCAATAGTTTGTTGTACTCCTATCAATTTCATGAAATTTGAAGAGAAATACAATTTCTCTTTTCAACGAATTCTTTTCGCGCTCATTGGTTTTCTCAACAATCTTTTTGTAGTCCTATCAATTTTAAAAAAATGGAAGAGGAATATAATTTCTCTTCTTAACGAATTCTTCTCAATGGCTTGTTGTATTTCTATCAATTTCATTATATTTGAAGAGGAATACAACTTCTTTTCTCAACGAATTCTTCTCGCGCCTACTAGTCTTCTCAACGGTCTTGTTGTATTCCTATCATTTTTATGAAATTTGAAGAGGAATACAACTTATCTTCTCAACGAATTCTTCTCAATAGTTTGTTGTATTCTTGTCAATTACATGAAATTTGAAGAGGAATACCACTTCTCTTCTCAACGAATTCTTCTCGCGCTCATTGATATTCTCAAGGGTCTTGTTTTATAACTATCAATTTTCCGAAATTTGAAGTGAAATACAAATTCGCTTCTCAACTAATTCTACTCAGTGGCTTGTTGTATTTCTATCAATTTTATGAATTTTGAAGAGGAATTCAACTTCTCTTCTCAACGAATTCTGCTCGCGCTCACTGGTTTTCTCAACAGTCTTGTTGTATTCCTATCAATTTTATAAAAATTGAAGAGGAATACAACTTCTCTTCTCAACGAATTCTTCTCAATAGCTTTTGTATTCTTGTCATGTTCATGAAAATTGAAGAGGAATACAAATTCACTTCTCAACGAATTCTTCTCGTGCTCACTAGTATTCTCAACAGACTTGTTGTATTCCTATAAATTTTATAAAATTTGAAGAGGAATACAACTTTTGTTCTCAAGAACTTCTTCTCAATAGCTTGTTGAAGAGGATTACAAATTCACTTCTCAACGAATTCTTCTCGTGCTCACTAGTCTTCTCAACAGACTTGTTGTATTCCTATAAATTTTATAAAATTTGAAGAGGAATACAACTTTTGTTCTCAAGGACTTCTTCTCAATAGCTTGTTGTATTCTTGCCAATTTCATGAAATTTGAATAGGAATACAACTTGTCTTCTCATTCTTCTCGCGCTCATTGACCTTTTCAACGATCTTTTCAACTTGTTGTATTACTATCAATTTTATGAAATTTGAAGAGGAACACAACTTCTCTTCTCAATGAATTTTTCACGCGCTCATTGGTATTCTCAACGGTCTTGTTGTATTTCCTATCAATTTTATGAAATTTGAAGAGGAATACAACTTATATTCTCAACGAATTCTTCTCAATATCTTATTGTATTCATGTCAATTACATGAAAATTTAAGAGGAATACAATTTCTCTTCTCAACGAATTCTGTTGTTCCCTAAACGAGTAATATGTGAGAGAAAGTCTAGATGATGGGGGAGGGGGTAAATATACTTTCTTCCTTTTTGAAACAAACTCTTTTAGTGTTCAAACAAGTAACAAACTTATTGATCGACTAAGTTGTTCGAGCTAATAAGTGATCTGATAGAGTACGAGTGTCAATCATCCGAGTAGACAAAACTCTAGTCAACTGATAATGCAGAAATGTGTAGGCCCTAAGTTTAGACTCGTTCTTTTATGAAAACCTTTGAATATGCAATGCAAACAATGAGCTTATCAGATGACTTGGTGTCAACTGATTATGGAAATTGTACTTATGATTTTGACTCTTTTAAGAAAATGTTTATCAAATGAAAGTATGAATGAGCAAGTGATAAACAAATAGAAATATGAAGCAAGTAAACAACAACAAATATTTATAGAGGTTCGAATCCCAGTCCTACGTCCTCTCTCACAGCCTAGCTGTGAAGTTTAATTCCTTTAAAAAAAGGTCCTTCCTACTTTAGAGTTCCAAGAAAACACTTTGAACACGATACACTATCTTAGTGTAGTTGGTTCTACTTGTTATTGTAAGAACAAGTACTTTTACAGAGGTAATTGTATAAACAACAAACTTAAACTTCTACGGGTGATAAGAAGGGTTTGGGGTTTACAAAATGTACCAACTTCTGTGATGAGACAAACTTCAATCAACACAGTTTCTAAGCTTAAGATATGTATAAGAAATACATGCTTAGATTGGGAAACTTAGAGCTATGGAATACTGTCAAACTCTGGCTCTATAAGAACTCTAAGGATTCAGATTCTTTCTAACTTTACAACACGTCTAATGAGTTCTTTCTTGCATATAGTTTTCCATATTTTATCACTTGGATAATGTCTTGTATTTATAGATGATTTGATCTCTAGTCAGCCGTTGGTAAAATTAGTTGTTGTAACCAAATCATTTGGGCGTGCTTGATGATCTTGTTGGGTTGTGAATCCTGATACAAGTCCTATTTGATGATGAGTTGAGTTTTGATAAGCCAAAAGAAGACTTGAATAATTTCTAAGTGTTGACTGATCTAGTCTAGTTATGAAGTCATCTTGAATAGATTAGTAGAGTTCACAAGAAGAGTACGAAAGTACATAACATAAAAAGAAGAGATAAGTATGATTGAAAGACAAGTACATTTTATAAGTACTATGTATATATGTTAGGATTTATACTGAGCTATTGAAAAATGTATAGAAGCTCATAGTTCATATTATATTCGCATATTCATTGTATAGATCTTAAGTTGACTAAGCTGATTTATAAAGCTTAAAGTAATGTAATAGTCTTGTTAAGATTAGATGATAGGACTAGTTTAGTTCTATGTTGAAGGTTACTATTGAAGACTCGCGCAAGACAATTAGAGTGAAGAAGAAGACTAAGAATTTGTCTAAGTATGGAAACAAGACAGGTGCACGACAAAGAAGAAGTTAGTTAAGTCATAAACGCGTATTAAAGATAAGGATTGAAGAGTTAGTTATGGAATAACTAATTAACTGAAGAAACGCGTGAAAGGATAAGAAGAAGAAGTTAGAAGTCAGTTATCAAGAAAAGGTGGTTACATAACAGAATGTTCTTGAAGATGGAAGTCTATAAATACCTTGGTGTATTGTTCGATTAAAGACTACTGATGATATACTGATTCTAAGTGATTACGAAGAGAATTACGAAGCATTCAAAGTGAAGAAACTCGCAGAGTTGGAAGTTCAGAAAGTCAAGCCAGAAGACAAGTGAAGAAATTGAAGAAGGGCACTACTGAACGAAGAGAAGTTTTTCTTTATTGTTTCAAGTTGCTAGTTACTTGTAAAACTACTAGTTGTTAGATCGAAGATATATCTGGAGATATAATCGAGAAGATCGAAGTCTTATTTCTTGGGACTTAAAGCCATAAGAACACACTACTCGATTGGAAGAGTAATAAGAATTTCACGACTGGTGTTGTGAGAGTGGATGTAGACAAGTTGTCGAACCACTATAAATCTCGTGTTTGATTTACTTTACTGTTTTATTTGTGTTTGGTTGATTAACTGCTTAATTGATTGAATTTCATATAAGAACAAGACTAGTAGAGTGTTCATACAGAAGTTCGTGAATATTAGTTGAGTATAAATTTGATTGGGCTCATTGTTAATCTGATAATTCCGCATAGTGTAGTTTGATATATTGAAAGATTTTGAAAAGTCTATTCACCCCTCTCTAGACGTTTTCCTAGCTTACTCAATATTATCTAACTCAACTAGGGACCTACAAGTGGTATCAGAGTAGTAGTTTACGAACGGCTGTTTCTTGATAACCTACTAAAGACTTGGGTGAAGTCTTGGTTCTTTGAATATACGTGTTCTTATCGCTGTTCTTGATATATCTGTTTCTTGGATCCCAATCTGCTCATTACTAAATCTTCTTGAAATCATGTCTCTCGAAATTAGTGCTAATAAACTACCTAAGTTCCAGGTACAAGATTACGACTACTGGAAGTTCAGGATGGAGGCGATTTTCAGCTCCACTCACGACTTGATGATATCAGTCGTCACAGAAGGACCCATCGTAACGATGATCTCTAACACTGCTGCTTTGGACAAGGACAAACCTGTTGGAGTCCTTGTTCGCAAACCCGGGTCAGAGCTAACATCTGAAGAGATGAGGCAGAATAACCTGGATAGCTTGGCCAAAAACTACATTTTACATACCCTTCCCAATGAGTATCTTGGGAAAGTATTAAAATGTAAGACAACCAAGGAAATGTGGCACCGTCTTGCTATTATTTCTGAAGGGACTTCTCTGATCAAAGAAAGCAAGCTTTCCACTGCTGTCCAGAGATTTGAATCATTCAAGATGAAAACTGGTGAAACAATTGACCAGTTGGATACTCGCTTTACAAAAATCATGAATGACTTGGAAGTTCTTGGCAAATCTTATACTGCTCTTGAAATTAATTTGAGAATTCTTAAAAGTCTAGACTCTAGATGGAAAATGGTGAAAATGCTAGTTAAGAATACTCAAGACATAGACGAGTGGTCTGCAGAAACGATGTTTCAAACTCTGAAGGCTCATTAGTTTGATCTAGATGAAGATGAACCCATAGCCAGTAGTGATAGAGAAAATGCCGTATCGAAGAATGTAGCCTTTAAGTCCAGTTCGTCTAAGTGCTCTAGAGTAGGCAAGTCTAAGTCGAAGACTAGGTCTGCTTCTGTTAAAGACGAGTTAGATAGGACTGATCTGAGTCTAAAAGATCAGGTCAATCTCATGGTTAGAAAGTTTGATAGGCTCAACAAGCGTTACGGTAGATACAAGAAATTCTATAGAGATCATAGAGGGTCTGCTTCTAAGGACTCGTCTGAGACCAGAAGAGACCGAAACTCGTCCGAAAGGAGAGACGAAGTCTCTAAAGGTAACAGACGAGATAGAGAGTCTGATGATAGGAAAATCAAGCGTTCTGATAGACGAGAAAAGTGTAGGGATAACTCTCCCACTAAAAAGTCTACTAATGATCTATTGTGATATAACTGTGAGAAACCAGGTCACTACATTTACGAATGTCCAGACCTGAGCACCGATGATAGAGAAGAACGCAAAGCAAGAAGGGAACGAAGATACAATCGAGGCAAGAAGACAATTATGGCCAATGATGACTCTGAGTCGGATTCAGACGAGTTGCCATCGTCTTCTTCAAGCTACACATCTGATCGCGAACATGACGAAGCTTTCATAGTTGATGATGGACTATGCTGCATGGCTAAAATCGATCAAGAGGTATCATCTGCTACTTCGTTTCAATCATGTGATGAATCGGATTCTGATGAAAGTGATACTGTCGATATTGAAGTAGGGAGTAGTCTTCATCACTCTACTAGTGTGACTGAAGAAGACCTCCTACTTGCTAACAAGACATTCATTGAAGTCAGCGACGAGAACATCGCCTTAAAACAAGAAATCATTGATCTTAAGGAAGCTCAGTCTAAAGTAGATCCTAATGTAACAGTCCTATATGAACGCTTGACAGAAGAGATGAGACAACTCAAAGACAAGTGTGCATTGACAGACAGGATATATCAAGACCTACTTAAGACACATGCTAATGAGACTAATGAGTTCAATGTTTTAAAGAGCAAGTGCAAAAAGCTTGAAGAACGTAATAAGTTCTTAGAGACTGAGGTTGTCACTCTAGACCTTAAACTTACTGACCTAGTTAATTCATCAAAGGTTAACATCCAACTGTCAGATAGGTATAGGGCTCCAACTGACAAGACAGGGTTGGGTGCTGACTCACCTTGCTCGTCTGTTGGGATATAAATTCACCCTAAGCCCCACTTGATGTTAGATTAGTTTTGATGGCCAAAACACTTAGAGTTTATAAATGTAATAGGATCAGCTGACTTGTATAGAACAGTTTAGACTAGTCTTGTGTGATCAACTGTATTGATATCAGCTGATCAGCACAGTCCTGGCTTACATGCCTATCCTCAAGATGAGAAGAGTAGAAGACATGAAGACTAGAAGATCCTTGCAGACCATATAAGTTAAGGTGCTTGTATACCTACTTATCTGATGGAGTCCCAGATTGAAGATGGCCTAAAGCAGTACAAAGAATTACCAGATCAGAAGAGTGTTACTCTGCTGATATCAGAAGACAGAAGACCTAAGGCCAAAAGAGTAGTCAGAAGACTAAAAGTACAGATCAGAAGACTATGTGCTCTTCTAGGACTCGGCTGATTCCGAAGTCATCTTGCAATTTCAAACGAAGACCTACCTTATTTAGAAGATTGACATGATCCCAGGATTGAAGCAATCAAGCGGCTGGAATCAAGGAATCAAGCCATTATGGAAAGAATGCTCCAACGGCTAGTCAACTCCAACGGCTAGTTGTAAGCAATCTCCATTATAAATACAAGAGGATGAGAAATCACAATCAAGGAAGTCACAAGAGAGAATTCACAAGCTAAGCAAGCAATCAAGCAAATAGCCATATTGTTCTAAGAATTCTCCAAGAGCCAGAAAACCATTAGAATATCTATAGCTCTTAAGTGATTTCTACCCAACCCATAAGAACCTGAAACCTGTTCATATTGTATAATCATTGTTTTAGGCATAGTGGTTAAGAAAATTATAAGCTTGAACCATTAGTTGGATACACTTCAAAAACCCCAAACCCTCACCGAAAGGTTAAAGTTTTTGAACCCCTTAAAGTGCAAGTGCTTACAATCACTTGTGGAGACCGTAGCTGTTAGGACGGCTCAGATCTCAAAGTCCTAACCTTGGGACTATAAAGGTCAAGACCCTTGTAATTTGTGGTAAATTAAAGGGATTAAATGTGGACGTGAGAGTGGACGTAGGAACGTATATCCGAACCACTATAAATCTGGTGTCATTTACCTTCTGCACTTTACATTTCTGCCTTTACATATATTTTTATATAGTGCATACTGTATTTTCAACTGTCTTCAAAACAAGGCCATAACTTTCAAACCAGCATCAGCTGAGTACTTTCATAAAACAAAACAAGTTAACACTTTCATAAGAAACTTAAAGAACGAGTCTAAACAAGGCCTACCATAATTCCGCATATAACCTCTTCAATCAGATCACTAAAGTCATCTGGACCAGCAGACCTGTAGTCCAGTTGACATAGCAATCAGAAGAGGTTCCCAACTCTATTGTAAAAGTTTTAAAGTCTATTCACCCCTCCCCTCTAGACTTTAATCCCATTCACTACTCGTTCAGGGACCAACAAGTGGTATCAGAGCAGTGGTTCTAACGGACTACTGTCTCTAGATTATCAGAAGACTTGAGGGAGTTTTTCTGTAGTCCTCTTGAACAGATCTTTTCTTTTGAAAAACTTATTTTTAAAAACTCATACAGCATGAGTGCTAATATGCGAAAGTTGCCTAAGTTTTCAGTTGAGGATTATGATTACTAGAAGATCAGGATGAGGAAGAATCTCACATCAGTCCACTACAAGATGTGGTCAGTAATCACTGAAGGCCCAATCACCATCATGGCAGTCAACACTGCAAATGGTGATCCAGAAATTCCAGTTGGAGAGCTTGCCCCCAAGCCTATGAAGGACCTCACTCCAGAAGAGATGAAGCAATCCAATCTTGACAGCATTGCTCAAGATTACATAATGCAAACTCTTCCAAATGAGTACATTACAAAGGTAATCCACTGTGACTCAGCCAAAGAGATGTGGGATGCATTGGCTCTTCTCTGTGAAGGAACTGAGCTGATCAAGGAGAGCAAGTTGTCTACAGCAGTCAAGAAGTTCGAACACTTCAAGATGCAACCAAAAGAGTCTATTGATCAGCTAAACAATAGATTTACTAAGATCATCAATGAGATTGAATCTCTGGGCAAGAAATATACAAATAGAGAGAAAAATCTAAAGATCTTAGACTCTCTAACCAAGAAATGGAGACTCAAGAAGACCATCATCAAAGATACCCAAGATATCAAGAAGTGGTCTGCTCAAACTCTATTTCAGAACCTAAAAGCCCATGAATATGATCTGGAAAGAGAAGAAAACTCAGGAAGTGATGAGCCAACTGCAACACCATCTACTTCCAAGACTGTAGCCTTCAAAGCAGCCAATACAAAAGCTGCAAGTACCTCATCTGGCAAGACCTCTCTGAAAACAGAAGACTTTGAAGGATCAGACATGAGTCTGAAAGAGCAAATGGCTCTTATGATCAAGAGATTCGAAAGGATGAACACTCTCAACAGCAAATATAGAAAATTCTATAGAAACTACAAAGATAGAAGAGCAAGTTCACCCTCCAGAGGTTCCAGAGAAAGAACACCAGAAAGACATCCTAGAAAGGATGTGGAGTCATCTGACAGCCGAGGATCTAGAAGAAGAGATGCCACTCCTCCAAGGAAAGGCAACTCAAATCAGAAATCCAGATCATGTTTCAATTGTCGTAAACCAGGACACTATGTATATGAATGTCCTGAACTGAATCTAGATGACAAAGAAGAAAGAAGGCGAAGAAGAAATTCAGACAAGAAAGCTATGGTGACTAAAGAATCTGAATATCAAAGTGATGAACTCCCTACATCACCAGACTGTAAAATCTTCTCAGATGATTCAGATGATCTAGCTATGATGGCCATAGGTGAAAATGAGGTAAACTCCTATACTACTACTTTCCATTCACCTATTTTTTCACAATCAGATGAGATAAACTCATCTGAAGGCGAATCAGAAGACACCTATTATCAATCATTAAGAAAGGTAAAAGGTGATCTGGATATTGCCACTAGAGCTTTTATAGAAGTGGAAGAGGAGAACAAGGATCTAAGGAAAGAAATTACTAAGTTGAAAAAGACTAAGTTTGATAACACCCCTGAGTTGGTCACAATGAATGAAAGATTGACCAGAGAAGTGGAACTTCTTAAGGAAGAAAATACCACAATAACTCAGTTGTATGAGGGGATGTTAGAAACTCAAGCTTTAGAAACTAAGGAATTTCGTTCACTACAATCCAAGTTCGATGACCTCTTCCAAGCACACAAGCTCTTAGAAAAGGAGAAGGAATGCTTAAATCAAAAGATATCAGAGTTCAATAAAGCTTCTACTACTATTGAAAGTATCTCTGAGTATTATAGATCAAATGGCAATAAGATGGGTTTTGGTTTTGAACTTAATCCATCTACATCCTCTCCAGCTGGGGGTAGTACACCTGACAAGTGCACTACTAAGACACATGAAAAGGGTGAGTGTTCTACACACAATGAACCTAATATGAACCAAAAGGCATCTGTACCAGGTAAGGCTAACTATCCCAAAACCAAAAAAGGTAGAGGACAAGCTAACCCCAAGCCTGTACAGAGGAACAACAAACAACCTAGACCATCTCGCTTGAGACAGTCTCAGCTGTATGCTGCTCCAGCCAAGAAGAAGAAGTCTTCTTCAAACAAATTTGTTCTCTTTGCACCCCCTATCTCTTATGATATTGTGAGAACAGAGGAGTATGGTCCATATAATCGTGTGCATCGACCAGCTAATGCACCCAGGCCGAATGTAACTAGTCAAAAGATCATGTATGTACACTCCTATAAAGGGAAACCATTTGACTATTACTTAGCTGACACAAAGAACAAATCAGATCAGTCCAAGGTGCTAACTGGTAAGATTTGGTTCTGTGATGCTCGAGGGAAACAACTCAAGTGCTCAAGGTTTTTCAAACGACCAATGTATATGTGGGTTCCCAAGGGTAGTACTAACACCCAAGGACCCAAAACAAAATGGGTACCTAAGACTTAACCTTTCTTGCAGGAAAGGAGGGACCTATACAGAAGAGGAGGTCTAGCAGGAGAAACATGGTACATAGATAGTGGATGCTTAACCCACATGACAGGAACCAAAACCCTGCTGACCAACTACATAGAGAAGAAAGGTCCAAAAGTCTTCTTTGGCGATAACGCGCATGGTAACACAAAAGGATATGGCACCCTTAAAAATGGTGACATTGAGGTACATGATGTATCATATGTAGAAGGTCTTAAATTTAATTTATTATCTGTTTCTCATTTTTGTGACACTGGTTACTCAGTTAAATTCTCTAAAGATGAGTGTCTCATAAGTGATAAAAGAACAAAACAAAACCTTCTAACAGGATCTAGAAAGGGAAGTATGTATCTTGCAAATTGGAACAGCTGTCCTAAGGATACATGTCTGCTTGTGAAGAGCCCTAAAGATGTCAGCTGGCTATGGCACAAACGCCTTAGTCATCTGAACTTTAAGACTATGAACAAGCTAGCAAGGGAATCCTTAGTTGATGGTCTGCCTAATGAACTCTACTGTAAAGATCAGGTATGTGATGCATGTCAACAAGGAAAGCAAACAAAGGTCTCCTTCAAGACCAAGAAGACAGCATCAACCAGCAGAGTTCTTGAATTGCTTCACATGGATCTCTTTGGACCAATCACTCCAACCACTCTAACAGGGAGAAAGTACACTCTTATTGTTGTAGATGACTATTCCAAGTTTACTTGGGTTATCTTCTTATACAAGAAGAGTGAAACACAGCAGAAGCTCCCTGAACTATTGAAGAGGATCCAAGTAGAGAAAGGAGAACCAATTGTGAAAATTAGAAGTGACAAAGGCACTGAATTTATCAACTCTTATATTATTGCCTATTGTACTTCTAATGGTATTCAGAATGAGACAAGTGCAGCAAGAACACCACAGCAGAATGGTGTAGCTGAAAGAAGGGTCAGAACACTCAAAGAAGCTGCAAGAACTCTCCTTGCTGAATTCTCCACTCCTAAGAAGTTATGGGCAGAAGCCATCAACACAGCTTGTCACACTCAAAACAGGTCAGGTATTCACAAAATTCATGAGAAAACCCCATATGAACTGTGGAAAGGAAGAAAACCTAGAGTATCTTACTTTCATATATTTGGTTGTAAGTGTTTCATTCACAACAATGGGAAGAGCAAGTTGAATGCTTTTGATGCCAAAGCAGATGAGGGGATATTCTTAGGATACTCCTCTACTAGAAAAGCATTTAGAGTACTCAACAAACGAACTCTTCTTGTGGAAGAAACACCTCATGTTGTTTTTTATGAGTCTTGTGAAAAGAATGCAGTAGAAGTAAACTCAGCTGCAGATCAGATGAGGCATTTAGTGATCAAGTCCAAACTAGATGAGTTCATTGAAGTCAATGAACCTTTCCCTGAAGAACCAGAGGAGGATAAGCCTCATAGACCTGTCACTAGATCTCAAACTCAAGCAGGACAAGCTGACCAGAATCAAGATGCAACAATCCCAAATGCCAGGGGGAATGATCTCTTTGACACACAAGATACAGATGATGATCGACCTAATCAAGTCAATCCTCCTGATGGCACTAGATCAGATGAGAATCCAAGCTCATCCATTGCAGATACTCCTGTGAGGCATACATGGAGAAACAATCATCCATCAAACCTCATCTTAGGAGGAGCAGACTCAGGTGTCAAGACCAGAAGACAACTGAATCAGAACTCACAATCATCTATGTTCTGCTGGTGTGCCTTCCTATCCAACATTGAACCAGCTGACATAGAAGAGGCAATGACATATAGCAATTGGATCACTGCTATGCAAGAAGAACTAAACCAATTCGAAAGAAATGAAGTCTGGGAATTGGTAGATCGTCCTGAAAACCACAATGTAGTAGGAACAAAGTGGGTATTCAAGAACAAAAAGGACGAAAATGATGTGATAACTAGAAATAAAGCAAGGCTAGTTGCAAAAGGATATTCACAATCTGAAGGGATTGACTATGATGAAACCTTTGCTCCAGTAGCCAGACTAGAAGCTATTCGACTATTTCTAGCTTATGCATCATATATGGGCTTCAAGGTATATCAAATGGATGTCAAAAGTGCCTTTCTAAATGGTATTCTGGTAGAAGAAGTATATGTAGAGCAGCCTCCAGGATTTGAAAAAGGTGATCAAGTATATCGACTGAAGAAGGCTCTCTATGGTCTAAAGCAAGCCCCTAGAGCTTGGTATGACACATTGTCACAATTCCTACTTCACAATGGATATACAAAAGGCAAAGTGGATAGAATTCTTTTCAGAATACAAGAAGGAGAAGACATTCTAATGGAGCAAATATATGTAGATGATATTATATTTGGATCACCCAATCAAGAGATGTGCAAGAAGTTCTCTGAACTTATGCAAGGAAAGTTTGAAATGAGCATGATGGGTGAGATGAATTACTTCCTAGGACTTCAAGTCAAGCAGAGTCCAGAAGGGATCTTCATCAACCAGTCCAAGTATACCAAAAGCCTATTAGAAAGATTCAAAGCTCTACAAAGCAAAACTGCAAGGATTCCAATGATGACATCTTTTAAAATGGAACCAGATGAGTCTGGAAAGGCAGTTGATCAAGCTGAATATAGAGCACTGATTGGATCTCTACTATACCTTACAGCTAGCAGACCAGACATAACATTTGCTGTAGGAGTATGTGCTAGGTTTCAAGCAAACCCAAAGCAAAGTCATCTAGAAGCAGCAAGGAAGATTCTCAAGTACCTAAAAGGATCAGTCAACTTAGGACTATGGTACCCTGCTGATGACAATCTAGAATTGAGTGGTTATTCTGACTCAGACTATGGAGGATGTAGAATTGATAGGAAATCCACATCTAGAACTTGTCAATTCCTATGCAACAAGTTGATTTCATGGTTCTCTAAGAAGCAAACTTCAGTTGCAACCTCCACCACTGAAGCAGAATACATGGCAGCTGGAAGTTGTTGTAGTCAGCTGCTCTAGCTAGTTCAACAACTCAAGGATTAATTACAATGTAGAGGCAACAGAAGTCCCTATATATTGTGATAGCAGCAGTGCCATTGCCATCGCTCAAAATCCAGTCCTCCACACAAGGTGCAAGCATGTCGACATTCGACACCACTTCATAAAAGACCACCTTGAAAAGAAGGACATCAAGATGGAGAAAATTCACACAGATATCCAAAGAGCAGACATCTTGACTAAGCCCCTAGCTGAAGAACGATTCAAGACCCTATGCTACAGCTTAGGACTCCTGGATCCAAGCACATGAAGAGCAAAGATCAGCTGAAGACCTCAGCTGATACAGTTGCAGCAGACTAGGAGGATCAGATGAGGTGGATAGACACCCTCATCTTCAGGTAAGTTCTTTCCCGATGAAGACAAATAAAGCTGAGGGAAAACATAGAGTTATCTAATCAAGGGGGAATCAATGATACCTTAAGAATCCTTGATGAAATACTCTAAAAAATCTGCACTGCATATTATATATATATAGCAGACTTGAACAAAGTTATTTGACATCTTTACTCTAAGCACTGTATAACTATGTATATTAATAAACTATTCTTCATAAAATACTTTATTCATATACATACATACAGTATACTTTTGAGTTATACTTGGTTGGATTAATACACCATCCTCACCGACTCAACAGTATGTATGCACTGTACGGATTTCAAATAACTCTTGCTCAAAATTTATAAATTCTGCATTCCATAAGATAAAGTCTGTATATCTTTAAATGTGAACCCTTAGATCAAGAATCTCATTGTTGATCTTAAGAAGTAACTTTTCAGAAATTCAGACCTATCAACTCTATAGTTTTGTCATCTTTCACTCCACTACCTCATTTCTACCCCTATAAAAGGAGGAAGTTATGGGAACACCTAAGAACACAAATCACTAACTATTATCTTTGTTTCAGGTATGGAGATATTCGAAAGAAGAGATGGAATGGAGATCATCCTTCAACCAAGGTCATGGGTGAAGGAGATGAAGATTTGTCCAGAAGATGAAGATGATGCAGATCAGCATACTTGGCTTACTCAACATGAGTATGCCTATGAAAACTAGACGAAGGAGAGATGTCCTTATTGAAAACTAGAGGAAGGAGAGATGCAGAGGACAAAGTAGCAAGCAAGCAGAGCTTCTTCTCCAGGGGGAAGTTCTACATGGAGAGCTTGTTATCAAAGGCTACTGTGTCTAAACAAAACATGAAGACCAAGTCCATGGCTCTCTCTTCATACTCCATTGAAGCCTCTTCCAATCTTCCTTCTCTTTCCAGAGAAGCGAAGAAATTCAAAAAGGACACATTAGATGCTACAACCCATCTGATGATGAGGAACATCAGATGGTAAGGGCAATCTGAACCAATGGGATATCATCCAGGCTGATCAACATATTGATTTGATGGTCCTACATAGTTCAGAGATAGAGCTGGAAGATCCATCAAACCAGGTTGGATCACCACTCACAATAAAGCTGGAAGATCCATCATCCGGGTTGGATCATCACAGCAGCACTGAAGGATCCATCAAACCAGGTTGGACCTTCAAATACAGAAGATCTACTCAACAAACCTCAATCCTCTACTCAGCTGATCAGAAGACCAACTCAGCTGACCAGAAGACTTTCAAGGAAAATCAGCAGACTTCTTTGAAGAAATCAGAAGACCTCACTCTGCTGATCATATCACTTCAATTTAAGAGTATAATGACTAGCTTTGATCATGTAATTCATTCTAGATTTATTTCTGAATGTGATTAAACAAATTGGCTTATATAAGGAATGCAATTCACTTATAGAAAACGGCCTTGATGATCAATTCTTACCACAAAATTAGTCACAACGGCTATTTTTGGTAATGATGTCATTAGTACTTGATTACCATATTGCCAGCAAATCAACAGTTGCCACATGGCAAATTCAGCCGGCAAATTTAAGGGAATGGTCCGAGATCAAAGAAGGAAAATCTTGGGTGTTACTCCACATTAAAATCAATCTGACCATTAGATCAAAAATTGCTGGAGTATATATACAGCCCTTAAACCTCTTCCAAACCCTTTCGCTCACAATACTCAATTGCTCTCAATACTCTCCCGTTCTGCAAATTTCGTTCAAGCTCTCAAAACCTAACACTCAAACTCTTCTATGGAAATCATTGAAATTTACGACGAGAAGACCAAGAGCACTGGCACCTTGGATGCTGCAAAGTGGTCCAAGGAAGGGAAGATGTTCACAGAGAATGCTCTGTTTTTCAAGGGCAAACACAAAGCAGAAAACAAGGAGATCCTTCTTCGCTGCATCAACCTCAACCTGCGTGATTTTCTGGAAGCAGCACCAACTAATGTTTATGAACAAGATGTGCTGGCTTTCTATGCAAACGCTGTGATGAAGGGATCTTATGTCGAAAGTGTCATGGGTGGACACAAGGTCAAGGTAACAAGGGAAATTCTTCAGGAATTGTTTGGCTTGTCAAGGGGGAACATAAATATCTCCAACTACATCATGGGTAGAGAAAAGGAGTATATGGAGATGTTTACTGATGGAAGAATAAAGGCTATTGATGCCACTGGACTCAAGAAATCCCAACTTGAACCTAAGTTTCAAACCTTGATGGACATTGCAGGCAAGATGTTTCTTGGTAACACATTCAGTCATGATGCTGTTACTACTCTAAAGGTTAGAGTTATGGCTGCAATCTGGGATCAGATTGATGGAGACTGGCAAGGACTATTCTTAGATAGAATTGCTCTTGAGGCAAAGAAGGTCACTTTGGACTTACAGTCAAGAGAATGGAAGGTAACAGCTACAGTCAGCTTTATCAACAAGCTGAGTATCATCCTTCCAGATATTCTCCCAAAGAAGTACAAGATGGGACCTCATAAGACCTTCCACATCTCCAAGTATTATTTAAGGAAGGAAGCTCTTGCTGAGGCAGCAAGGTTGAAAGAAGAGAGGAGGAAGTTGTTAGCTGAAGTATCTTCCAAAGATGTTGTTGAAGAGGCAGAAGAGTCAGCTCATGACTCTGCTGCTGAAGAAGAAGATGAGCCATCCAACGAAGAGGCTCAAAAGAAGGTTGTTGAGGATGATGATGATGACAATCAGACCTTAGCACAAAGAAGATTTCTGATCAGATCAGGGCTCATCTCCCCATCTGATTCAGATGCCACTCCCACTGCCTCTCCTTTGAAAAAGGCAGGTACTTCTAATCCCTCTCTCACTTTCACACCTTCTAAACTATCAAAGGGTCAGAAGAGAAAGAAGAACAATTCTTCTTTCACCAAGAAAACCAAGAAGTCTAGGCTTCCTACTCCTATGAGCATAGCCCCTATTACATCCTTCAACCCTTCTGATGATTCCAACCCATCTGAACCTTCAAACACTGATACCCAAACCCCTGCTGATACTCACACAGCAGAGGAACAAGCCCAGCCTCAAACAACCTCAGAGCCACAACTGCCTAACCCTGCTGATGATCAAACTCAGAACACATCCCCTGCTGATACCCAAACAACAGATGTCCAAGATCATCAAACCCAACCATCTACTGATCTTCATGTAGAAACTGAACCAGACCAGCAGACTCAAAATCCTGCTGATGAACAAACCACTGAAGATCAAGAAAATATCACTTCCCAAATCCCTGCTGATACTCACACAGCAGAGGAAAATACCCCAGCTACCCAATCCCCTATCCTCTCTGCCCCATCTGCTCCAGAAGACATGGCACCAGCAGACCTGGATCAAGCTCGTCCCTCTCAACCTCAGTTCAGGATGGTGCACTATCCTATGTGCACAAGGGAGAAGATAATGAGGATGAAGATAGCCAACCTGCCTAAGGCTACTACTCCTGATGTTGATGAGCAATCAATCCAATTTGAACAAGTACTTAGAATATGTACTTGGATTGAGCTCAGAAGAGATGATGTGGATGACCTTCTTGAGGTCATGGAAGGAATGGGAGGAAAAGCAAATTTCCTCGACTGGGAAATGGAGCAAAAGGAAGTTGCTCAAGTTCGATCTTTTGCTCAGCTGCTATCAGACGAGGCACTGACTGCAGTTTGCAACCGGATTCTAGGAATCCCCACTGTTGATGTCTCTATCCCAGAAGACTCATCAGATCAGCAGACAAATGAAAAGACATTGGTAGATGACTCAGCTGCACCTGCCCCTGCAGAAAACTCAGCTGCCCCTGTAGAGGACTCAGCTGAACCAGCTGAAAAAGAAGAAGTTAAAAGAGAAGTAGTCAGAGTTCCAGCACACTTCATGCCTACAGAAGAACTAACTCACTTCATTGATAAAGGAGATAAGATTATGACCCATCTGGTTAAGGCCACTACCTCATTCCTCAATGAAGACTACCTTTCAGCTGAAGAGAGAGGCAAAGTTTTAATAGTTCATCCAAATCCTCAAGGTACTGCCTCAACCTCTATTCCATCAGCTGACCATACAGCAGACATCTGCTCCCAGGTCAAAGCTGCAATAGACTTGCACTTTGAGAAAGGATTAGGCCTGCAGCTTGGAAGATATGTTGAGAAAGCTGTTAGGGAGCAGAAGACTCGTCTTCATGACCTGATTATTGACATTGAAGACAAGTTTGGAGAATCTCTTCACCATCAGATAGGTGAATACCTGAGCACCATCCAGAAGAAGTCAGGTGAAGTCTCCAAAATGTTTGCTGATGAGATATCCCAATTGGAGTCAGACTATGAGTCTAAAGTTAAAGAAGCTGAAGCAAGAGCCAAAGAAGGTCAAACCCTTCTTAAGGCAGCTGCAGAGGAGAATGAGAAATTGTAGACTCAGCTGAAGGAGACAGCAGCCAAGTTGGAAGCACTTACAACTAGATTTGAAGCTGCCTCCTCCTCCAATTCACATGCTGAAGTTCTAGAGCACAGCATAACCCATCTGACCCAAGTTGCCAAGGTCAATGCCATGACCCTGAAGCAAACTCTGACAGTGGAAATCATGAATGCCATAAAGCCTTTTGCGGCTGCACTTGCTGAAGCCAAAAAGGGGGAAGATGTGTTGATAAAGGCTCTAGAGAAGTCTACTGCCCAGCAAGCTGAACTGGTAGTAGCACAAGATGACTTGACTGAAACCTTGGGTGGTTTAAAGAGCAAAATCAAGAACAGGCAAGGCAAAGGCAAAGAAATTGCTCAAGAAGATATCCAAGCACCCACTCAAGCTCCTGCCAAGACTCTTCAGATCACTGCCCCTGAAGAACAAGTTCCTGAAAAGAGAATGACAAGGAAAAGGAAGGCAGATGAGTAAGCTCAGTCTGCTCAGACCAGTAAGAAGTCAGCTCCAGCAGAGCCTACTGCAGAAGAGAAAGAGGCTCTAGAGTTAAAGAAAAAGAAGTTGCTTGAAGCTCAAGAGCTTAAGCAAAAGAAGCTGAATGATGCGAAGGCAGTCAAAACCAAATTTGAAAGGAGAATTGCCAAACTCAGGAAAGCAATCAAGGACAAAGCAAAAGATGACAGTGTCCTGGTGTTTGATAGCAATTATGTGGACTATTTAGCCCTTCAAGATGAGCTACCAAGGTGGTATCCCCTGAAGAAGAAGTGGCAAATTCAACACCACATAGTAAGGAAATTTGGCCCTCTCCCAACTTATGAAGATGAATTCTTCCAGTTCAATCAGTTCATGAACATTGAAGATCCAGTGTTCTGGGAAGAAATTGTCAAGACAGCCAAAGGACTTGACAACTGCAGAATCCTAACTCCTGAAGAACCCAAATGGGATGCACCCCTTCTGGATTCAGGAAGAGCCAACATGATTGAAATCAAAAAGATTCTGTACAAGATCTATGAAGAGGAGAATGTTACAGATGTACAGCACATGGAAGAAGTTCGAGCTCGTCTGTACCTTGCCTACCGCATTTGAAGATCAGAAGACCTGAGGAAGACAACTTTAGAAGTATAAAGAAACTATTACTTGTAATCTGTAAAAGCTCTATATATATTCAAGTTCTAGTTCTTTTTGCTTACAAGACAAATTCTCATTGTCTTCATCAGATACTTCAGTTTTAGCATGTTATAAACTCTTATCTTATTTCATTAAGAGCATTTATCAAGTATAGTTTTAGCTTCATCAAAAAGGGGGAAATTGTTGGGATATAAATTCACCCTAAGCCCCACTTGATGTTAGATTAGTTTTGATGGCCAAACCACTTAGAGTTTATAAATGTAATAGGATCAGCTGACTTGTATAGAACAGCTTAGACTAGTCTTGTGTGATCAACTGTATTGATATCAGCTGATCAGCACAGTCCTGACTTACATGCCTATCCTCAAGATGAGAAGAAGAGAAGACATGAAGACTAGAAGATCCTTGCAGACCAGATAAGTTAAGGTGCTTGTATACCTACTTATCTGATGGAGTCCCAGATTGAAGATGGCCTAAAGCAGTACAAAGAATTACCAGATCAGAAGAGTGTTACTCTGCTGATATCAGAAGACAGAAGACCTAAGGCCAGAAGAGTAGTTAGAAGACTAAAAGTACAGATCAGAAGACTATGTGCTCTTCCAGGACTCGGCTGATTCCGAAGTCATCTTGCAATTTCAAACGAAGACCTACCATATTTAGAAGATTGACGTGATCCCAGGATTGAAGCAATCAAGCGGCTGGAATCAAGGAATCAAGCCATTATGGAAAGAATGCTCCAACGGCTAGTCAACTCCAACGGCTAGTTGTAAGCAATCTCCATTATAAATACAAGAGGATGAGAAATCACAATCAAGGAAGTCACAAGAGAGAATTCACAAGCTAAGCAAGCAATCAAGCAAATAGCCATATTGTTCTAAGAATTCTCCAAGAGCCAGAAAACCATTAGAATATCTATAGCTCTTAAGTGATTTCTATCCAACCCATAAGAACCTGAAACCTGTTCATATTGTATAATCATTGTTTTAGGCATAGTGGTTAAGCAAATTATAAGCTTGAACCATTAGTTGGATACACTTCAAAAACCCCAAACCCTCACCGAAAGGTTAAAGTTTTTGAACCCCTTAAAGTGCAAGTGCTTACAATCACTTGTGGAGACCGTAGCTGTTAGGACGGCTCAGATCTCAAAGTCCTAACCTTGGGACTATAAAGGTCAAGACCCTTGTAATTTGTGGTAAATTAAAGGGATTAAACATCACGTGTGGACGTGAGAGTGGACGTAGGAACGTATATCCGAACCACTATAAATCTGGTGTCATTTACCTTCTGCACTTTACATTTCTGCCTTTACATATATTTTTATATAGTGCATACTGTATTTCAACTGTCTTCAAAACAAGGCCATAACTTTCAAACCAGCATCAGCTGAGTACTTTCATAAAATAAAACAAGTTAACACTTTCATAAGAAACTTAAAGAACGAGTCTAAACAAGGCCTACCATAATTCCGCATATAACCTCTTCAATCAGATCAATAAAGTCATCTGGACCAGCAGACCTGTAGTCCAGTTGACATAGCAATCAGAAGAGGTTCCCAACTCTATTGAAAAAGTTTTAAAGTCTATTCACCCCTCCCCTCTAGACTTTAATCCCATTCACTACTCGTTCAGGGACCAACATCGTCTACTCATGTCCTTAAGAACCCTACTACTTTTGTTTCAAGTTCTTTGACTAATGATAAAGGAAAAGGACCAATGGTATACGATGTTGGAACACCAACTAAAGGCACTGCACATAAGCAGACTCAAGTTAACACTCCGATTACCAAGGGAGGTAAAAAGAATGTTAACAACAAGCCTGTTCCATTTAGAACTAGTCTACAAAGGACCACTAGTCGTGGACTACCCAACCAGGTCAGATACGAGGATTGGTATCCTGCGAAGACGAGTTCTAGACAAATGCAGACTAGACGACAAGAGCCTAGACCTTTTATAAGGCAGTCTCAGCTCTACTCGTCTAGGCTTAGGAAGGTTGCTTCAAAATATCGTACACAACCTGTTCTATATCCTCCACCTTTGTCATATGATATCATAAGTGAGGAAAGACCTAAACGTATCTATAAACCGTATGGCCCCAATGCATACAAGCCCTATTCTGACTATCATAGACCAGTGCCTACTCAAGTAGAGATTAAGTCGGAAGGCTATCTCAGACGAGTAGATCCAAAATCGAATGATAGGCCAGATAAGGACAACAGGGTCTTATTTTGTAACAAACATGGTAGGAAGCTTAAAAGATCAAACTTGTTCGGGACTCCGATGTATATTTGGATTCCCCTGAACTCCACTAACCCCCAAGAACCCCAATAAACAAAGAGGGTACCTAAATTATTGAATATCTTCATTGCAGGGTCGACTCGACTTGTATAAGAAGGGTGGCTCAGTAGGAGAAACTTGGTACATTGATAGTGGTTGTTCGCACCACATGACAAGTACTAAGGCTCTTCTATCGAGTTACCACGAACAAGAAGGACCCAAGGTGATATTCGGTGATAGCTCAACTGTTGTTACAAAAGGCTTTGGTTACATCAGAAATGGAGATGTAAAGATACAGGACGTATCCTACGTAGAAGGTTTGAAATATAATCTACTATCTGTTTATCAATTTTGTGGTTAAAAAGTGCAGTTTAAAAGCCGAAAGTGCGAGATCATAGACAAAAGGACTCACACTGTACTACTCATCGACGTAAAGACAAGGCAGTGTATACATTGTGAATTAGAATAGCTGTCCAAGGGATACTTGTCTTCTTAGTAAGAACCCTAAAGAGCTTGGTTGGCTTTGGCATAGACGCCTCTGCCACATGAACTTTAAGGTAATTAATAAGATTGCAAGAGATTACCTAGTGGAAGGTTTACCCAACGAAGTATATTACAAATCACATGTATGCAATGCTTGTCAGAAAGGTAAACAGGTAAAAGGTTCCTTTAAATCAATTCCTACTCTCTCAACAAGTAGAGTCTTAGAACTACTACATATGGATCTTCATGGTCCGATAAATCCTCCAACCTTGAATGGTAGAAGGTATACACTTGTTGTTGTAGATGACTATTCTAAGTTCACTTGGGTAGTCTTCCTACACAAGAAGAGTGATATACAAACTCTACTACCTGATCTGTTGAAGAAGTTACAAGTTGAGAAGAACCAGTCTATTGTCAAGATTCGCAGTGACAAGGGCACTGAGTTCATTAATTGCTATATCAAAGATTTTTGTGCTAAACGTGGTATCCATCACCTTACTAGTGCAGCTAGGACACCACAACAGAACGGTGTAGCCGAGCGAAGGAATCGAACTCTTAAGGAAGCCTGTAGAACCATGCTGGCCGAATACAAAACTCCTCAAAAAAATTGGGCCGAAGCAATCAATACTGCATGCCACTCCCAGAACAGAAGCGCGATCAATAAGGTATTTGGTAAGACACCCTACGAGGTTTGGAAAGGTAGAAAACCCAGAATTTCATATTTCCATATATTTGGTTGTAAGTGTTTCATCCATAACAATGGGAAAAGCAAATTTAAATGCTTTCGATGCTAAAGCAGACGAGGGGATATTCTTAGGATACTCCTCGACCAGCAAAGCATTTAGAGTGTTTAACTACTCAACCCTGTGTGTGGAAGAAACACCACATGTTATTTTCGATGAATCTCGACAGGACTCGTCTGTCGACCAGATCAGTAAGGAAGTAACTGATCTATCGATCAAATCTGATGAGGAAACAGAAGTATACGAATCTGTTCAAGTCTACAGTCCATTCATGAAAGCTCTCGAGTCTGATGACAACGAGAAGGTAAGTGCTCAAGGTAAGTCTACTAGACCAGTTGACATGCCTGCTCTAGTTGACTCGTCTACTCCTGTTAAAGCTGCTGATACGAATGATGTTGAAATGCATGATGTTGTACCTGAGGTAGATGATGATAGTATGCCTGTTAAGTCTAGAAAAACTTGGAAATCTGCGCATGATACTGAAAACATCATTGGTGACTCTACTATTGGTGTGAAGACTAGAAGACAACTCTTTGAGTCGCAAGAACAGCCTAGTCCAACTATGTTTTGCTGGTGTTGTTTCCTCTCTTCTATCGAGCCTACTACCGTTAAAGAGGCATTGGCTGATAGTAATTGGATCATCGTTATGCAAGACGATTTGAACCAGTTTGTCGATAGGCCAGAACATCACAATGTAGTTGGCACTCGATGGATTTTCAAAACTAAGAAAGATGAGAATGATGTAGTCATTAGAAATAAGGCTAGACTAGTAGCCCAAGGCTATTCACAAGCTGAAGGCATAGACTGTGATGAAACTTATGCTTCTGTTGCTAGACTAGAAGCCATTCGATTGTTCCTTGCATATGCTGCTTACATGAAGTTTACTGTAAATCAAATGGATGTTAAAAGTGCATTCCTTAATGGTATTCTTGCGGAAGAAGTGTATGTTGAACAACCCCCAGATTTCGAAGTGAAAGGCAACCAGGTGTACAGATTGAAGAAAGCCTTATATGGACTAAAACAAGCTTCAAGAGCATGGTATGATACTCTCTCTCTCTTTCTATTAGAAAATGGTTTTACTAAGGGCAAGGTCGACAGAACCCTGTTCAGAAGACAAGAAGGGAAAGACATTTTACTCATCCAAATTTACGTAGATGATATCATTTTTGGTTCACCTAACAAAAAGCTGAGTGAAAGTTTTTCAACACTCATGCAAAGTAAGTTTGAGATGTCCATGATGGGTGAAATGAATTACTTTTTTGGTCTTCAAGTAAAACAGACCCCAGAAGGGATTTTCATAAATCAAGCAAAGTATACTAGAAATCTGCTAGACAAGTATGGTAATAAAACATGCAAAGCTACTGGAGTACCTATGCTACCTACATACAGGATGGATCCAGACGAACATGGTAAGTTTACTGCTCAAACCTATTATCGTGGTCTTATTGGTTCATTACTGTACTTAACTGCTAGTAGACCTGATATTGCATTTTCTGTTGGCGTATGTGCTCGATTCCAAGCTAATCCAAAAGAGAGTCATATGGAAACCACTACACGGATACTGAAATATTTGAAAGGAACCATCAATCGTGGTATATGGTATCCTTCAAATGATGATTTATCTCTAAGTGGTTACTCTGATTCTGATTTTGGTGGTTGTAGAATAGATAGGAAATCTACTTCTGGTTCTTGTCAATTCTTAGGCACAAAACTCATTTCATGGTTTTCAAAAAAGCAGACTAGTGTGGCTACCTCTACTACTGAAGCCGAGTATATGGCTGCTGGTAGCTGCTGTAGTCAACTACTTTGGCTCATGCAACAGCTTAAAGATTATAATATCTATGAATCTAATGTTCCTATTTTCTGTGATAGTAACAGTGTTATTGCCATTACACAAAATCCTGTTTTGCACACACGTTGTAAGCATGTTGATGTGAAACATCATTTCATATGTGATCATATAGAAAAGAAGGATATTCGCATGGAAAAGATTCATACTGATTTTCAAAGAGCTGATATTTTCACAAAACCATTACCTGAGGCTCGCTTTCGTGAATTATGCATTAGTCTAGGACTAATTGATTTAGACCCTACTTGCCTATAGCTATGTACTAACCAGACAGGTACATCACAAAAAGATAAGGAGACAAGATCACTGAAACAGAGCACTCGTCTACTCGCTTAACAGACAGGTATACAAGGTCAGACGAGATGACCTAACAACCCGATGAGGAAGCTGGTAAAGCTGAGGGTAATACTAAGGGAATAAACATTTAAGGGGGAATATATGATTTCTTAAATATCCTTATGTTGACTCTTAAGTGTGTTAAAAGTCATCTTGTTCGAAACCTTGACCATTACATTAGATTGATATTCATCTTAATTATTCTACTCTACTACTCGTATCTACTCTCATGCGTCGCACAAGATAAGATAGGTACAAAAAGCTGTTCGACATTCAGATAGACAAGCACAGTCGAAGGGGGAACTCGTCTGGTGCGCACATGTCTACTGATCTGTTCTGATGAACTCGAACAGACAAGATAAGCTCTCTCATAATTCAATATACTCTAAGTGTTTAACAGTGCGAATTAAGGGTAATTCTGTAATTTGTTAATGTGAAAATTGGAAAACCTATAATTGGATTTATACACTCCATTTAATGAGGTGTATACACCCAGTTCGCGCCTAAACTCTACTACGCTAGGTCAGATGAGTACACTCCTCCGTCTTAACTAATAGAAAGGGCGGATTCCAAAATTTACAATACCAAATCACATAATATTCTCGATTACGCAACTGAATCCCAAAGGTCTTAACCGTTGGATCTCACCTCTTAATCTTGGTCGTTGATTCAAAAATTGATTTGCAACAAAACTAAACAGTTCCATTAATCTCTCCTCACGTTTTCACAACTCTCCTACTCTCAAACACTCAAGATCTTTCGCAAATTTCTTAACTGTTTGATAATACTCTATACTGCTACTATGTCGATTGTATCGATGTTCGATGTTAGAACTAGCATGCAGGCAAGATTCGACCTAGGAAAGTATGCCTCTGAAGGCAAGGTGCATGTTGAAGGATCAGTGCTCTTTAGTGGAAGGCACTCGGATGACAACAAGGAGATCTTGATTAAGTGTTTCAGGTGTGGTTTGAGACCATACTTGGAGGCGTTTCCGGAAATTGTGTTCGAAGAAGAAGTATTGGAGTTCTATGCCACTGCTACTCGACAAGGTGACTCCATCGAGGCGTTCGTTGGTGGAAGTCGAGTGGAAATCACTCGTGAGTTTTTGTTCGAGTCATTGAAGTTGCCGTCAGGATCGATTGATGTGGAGAATTACGGCTCCAGAAAAGAATTAAGGTATCTCAGTATCTTCTGTGGCAAGAGGCTAAAGCTGAATTGAGATGGAAAGGTCCCATCTGTCAAAAAGAAGGAGCTGCTCGACAAGTACAAGATGCTTCTTGACATTGCTAGCAAGATGCTACTCGGAGTTACATGAAGTTATGATTCTGTTACTCTACAAAAGGCGAGAGTGATGGCCGCAATTTATGATGGCATCACTGAAGGCAATCGGTACAAGCTGTTTATAGACAGATTGATGTACTTTGAAAGGAATGTTCGAGTGGACACCGATTCTGGTGAATGGGTAGTTTCTGCCGCCGTAAGCTTCGGAAACAAGCTTAGTATTCTTTTACCCATCCTTCTGCCAAACAAGACAAGTTGGAGCAAAGGCAAGCCATTCCACGTCTTGAAGCATTATCTCAAGAAGGATGCCCTCGCAAGACAGACTGAGCAAAGGGCAATTGAGCGTGGACAAGTTCAAATTAATCCACGAGATGCTATGATTGAAGCTGTGCACTCGTCTAGTGCTGAGGAAGACGAGTCGGATGCAGAAGAATCTGAAGAAGTGGCTGAAGTTGGAACTAGTGGTGCACTAGTTCACTATGTGTCGGATGAGGCGATGATTGAGCCAGTTGAAGATTCAGAAGAAACTCAATCGAATGAAGGATTGGAGAAGGAAGTAGAGGATGCAGAAACCTATCGACTAGTAAGAGTCGAGTCGAGTCCTTCGCCAGACAAGACGACTGAATTGGTTAGTACTTCTTCTCGTACTATTTCAATTCCACTCAATCTTCCTGTTAAAACTAAGGCAAGATCACTTCGATCTCGTGCCAGACCTGTACCCAAAACCTCGCCGTTGGCAGTACAACCACTGAGAACCAACGTAACCCCATACACTACTATATATGATACAACTAATACTTCGACAGTTGTCAAACCAAACCAAGCCACATCAGAGCCCCCAGAAACCACCATCCAAAATGTTCCTACTACCTCAACAAAATATATGTTGAACCCCAACACCCATCTGTTTCGGGAACCCCACTAGTTGCCACTGCAACAACTGAGTTAAGGACCCCACTTACTCAAACCCCTCCCAAAAACAGATTCGAATCCCTAGTCGACTATCCAATGTGCTTACGCGAGAAGAGGCTGCGTGCACAAATGACTAGAAATCTGAAGAAGATGCTACCTTCAGTTGAGATAGATTCATCTTCGGAAGTCTATGAAAAATTGATAAGAATATGCACATGGGTTGCATTAAAGAAAGGCCCGACTGAAGACTTGTTTGAAGTAATCCTTGGAATGGGCGGAATTGCGAATTTTCAAGATTGGGAGATGGAGCAACAAGAGAACAGTGGAGTGAAAGATCACTCAGAACTCCTCCCATCGCATGTCTTGACTGTTCTGGTGAAAAGGATGCTTAACATTTCAGATGATGTGTTGTCTTCAGAAGCAAGGTTCGATGTTGGTATCCAAGTTTCAGAGACTGATCTCGTAGAAGACGAGTTGATGCTGGAAGATGAACCAGTAGAGGAAATGCAGTCTACTGATCCGATTCTCGACTTAGGGAATGTTTCTGTTCAAATGAGAGGTCTTGTGTTCGGATTTCAAGTAGAACATGCTCATGGTCCACGATGCAACATTGGATAGATCACAAGACAGATTGAAAAGTATTTTCCATCAGAAACTTGTGCTTACACTGCCAAGCTAGTCGAGTTGGTGAAAAGAGATTCCGATGAAGCTGAGAGAAGGACTAAGGAAGCAAGGTTAGCAATCGTTCCTTACACTCCTTTACTTAATCTGAAAGCCATTGCTGGAAGTGTTATTCCAGATGAATTTGAAGCTATAGAAGACTTGGTCTTGTCTACTGAGGTAGAAGACAAGTTGGTTGAAGCTCAAGTGTTGATTGAAGATGAAGATATGGCTGAAGCTGAGGAAGTCATTCCTGAAGTTGCTGATGTTCAAACAACTCAAATCTTTCCAGATGGATATTTAGACGAGTTGAAGATGGACTTGAAGCAAGTGGTCCAGTCGTCTATCGATGAATTCTTAAAGTCTGATATGAAGCAAGTTCTTGCAGAGAAAAATCAAACTCTTGTGGATAATTCTAAGGAATTGATCGTGGGTGAAGTCAATCAGATGGATTCGACATTCAGACAAGAGATGTACACTCAACTAGAAGACTTCTTGCAGAGACAGATCAGTTATTCAGAGAAGTGTTCTGCTGACTTTGCTAGAACGTTGGCTGAAGAATCGAAAAAGATGGAAAGACTATATCGTGTGAAGATTGAGATAGCAAATGCTCAAAGAAGAGAAACACAAGATCAGTTGGTGCAGGCAAGATCTCTTCTAAGAGAAATGACTAAAGAAAATAGGTTGCTGAGACAGACTGCTACTCACTTCAAAGATGAATTGGTTTCGAGTTCGAGAAAGTTGGAAATCACTGCTGATCGTCTTGACAAGCTGAGTCATGACAAGTCTCATCAGAAGCAGATTGACAGAGCTGCTGAGTTGATGAAGGAAGCAATGAAAGAAGAGATGACTCGATTCACTTCACTTTTCACTCTTAAGGCAAGTGATGAAGCCAAAAAGGGGAAAGAGACTGAAGAAGTGAAAGATGATGCTGAACTTGAGATTGTTGCTGCTACTGCGATAGAAGAGATGAGAAGGCCAAAGAGAAGAAGGCTAGTCAAGAAAGTTGACTTAGAGCAAGCAGAGGAAGAGCAGAAGAGACAAGTTAAGGGCAAAGGTGTTGCTCCTGCTGTAGAGGTTCAGACGAGGCGAATTGTGAAAAGAAAGCTGGTTATAGAAGAACCAAAGGTGAAAGAGACAATAGGTCAGATCATTGCTGATCTGGATGAGTCAGAGATCACGAAGAAGCAAAAAGTGGAAGATGATCGTTATGCTAACAAGAAAGTGTTAGGCAAACACATCCACAGATTGCAAAAGATGAAAGTTAATCCAGAAGAGATCGAGGATGCTCACATTGATAAGTTCATAGACAAAGAGCATAGAGATGCTTGGTTAAATGTTAAGATGAAGTGGGAGTTAGATCACTGGATTATTAGAAAGTTTGGAGATGCAGACAACAAAGAAGAGTTGTACGCTGTGTTTGACAAATTCATGGAAGTTCAAGATCAAAATTTATGGAACTTGATAATGAGGATTGCAACTGCTGTAGGTTACAACATTCTTGTTCCTGATTTTCCAAAATGGGTTACTCCGATGTTAGGCTCTGGAAAAAGGGTCGACTTCAACAAGATCAAGAAGTTTGAAGAAGAACTTCTCGAGAAAGAGAAGATAGAGAATGAAGATCACACCTCAGATATTCACAGAAGACTACTCGATGCGTTCTGTGTTCCTAATCTAGATGGCAGAAACATCAGTGAGTAAGTTGTAAGTATCTTTACTTAATTCTTTTTTATTTTGATTAAGTATGTGTAATCTACTGATCTTATTTGAATGAATGAAAAGATAACACATTTTGATGATTATAAGATAACTACTTAACTAGTCTACTATCATGAAATAATTCAAGTAGTTTTGGCTTCATCAAAAAGGGGGAAATTGTTGGGTTGTGAATCCTGATACAAGTCCTATTTGATGATGAGTTGAGTTTTGATAAGCCAAAAGAAGACTTGAATAATTTCTAAGTGTTGACTGATCTAGTCTAGTTATGAAGTCATCTTGAACAGATTAGTAGAGTTCACAAGAAGAGTACGAAAGTACATAACATAAAAAGAAGAGATAAGTATGATTGAAAGACAAGTACATTTTATAAGTACTGTGTATATATGTTAGGATTTATACTGAGCTATTGAAAAATGTATAGAAGCTCATAGTTCATATTGTATTCGCATATTCATTGTATAGATCTTAAGTTGACTAAGCTGATTTATAAAGCTTAAAGTAATGTAATAGTCTTGTTAAAATTAGATGATAAGACTAGTTTAGTTCTGTGTTGAAGGTTACTATTGAAGACTCGCGCAAGACAAGTCAAGTGAAGAAGAAGACTAAGAATTTGTCTAAGTATGGAAACAAGACAGGTGCACGACAAAGAAGAAGTTAGTTAAGTCATAAACGCGTATTAAAGATAAGGATTGAAGAGTTAGTTATGGAATAACTAATTAACTGAAGAAACGCGTGAAAGGATAAGAAGAAGAAGTTAGAAGTCAGTTATCAAGAAAATGTGGTTACATAACAAAATGTTCTTGAAGATGGAAGTCTATAAATACCTTGGTGTATTGTTCGATTAAAGACTACTGATGATATACGGATTCTAAGTGATTACGAAGAGAATTACGAAGCATTTTTAAACTATTTTATGTTCTGTAATTCGGGAGTTATATCGATCTATACTTTTAATTTATTAAACTATTTTAGTGTATATTATATATACAATGTCCAAATAGTAATAATAATTCTAAGGCTCCTATTTAATTATTGTTATAGGAAATTCAGAAAACGAGACACATTAGTAACAGGATTGCATTGCATATTTTCTAGCGGCATTTAAGGTGGGGATTTCTATTTATGTTTGTCTTTATTAAATGCATTGAATGTGAATTGTTATTGTCTAAATGCGACATTCCATAGTCAACAGTCAACAGCTACAGTTATATGATATGATATGCTCAACAGTTTCTATAGTAGCTCGGATCACTTGTGGGTCCTTGCTAAATTTACAGTGTGTTGTAATATTCGATGATATTTTGCATGATTTGTATTTAACATTGACAAGCAGGTCCCCACTGAGCTAGTTGTGTTGCTCACCCTTCATGAATTTAAATATTTCAGATTAAGGAGGCTTGGACGTGGTGGCGAGGCGGTGGAGACTAGTAGCTTAATATGCGATTTAATGAACTCAACATGGTCATATTTAATGTTCATTTAATTTAGTGTTAGGAAAACTATTTCATTTTTTTATTGTTCAAGTGATTTATTGAACCGTTTTACATTGTGGTTGAATTTAGTTCTTTTAAGATAAATTGTCTTTTATCAGTAGCAAATATTCTCTTTTATTTTAAAGTAATGGTCTAAGCAGGATTTTATTGAGGAAAATGTGTTTGATTTATGTCACTTCCGCCAAGTTTTATTTTAATTAGTCTAGTTGACAGTCAAAATGTAAACATATGGTGATTCTTCTAGGCCCTATTTTTGGGATGTGACAGAGTGGTATCAGAGCAGGTCTGCGTTTCTGTAGACTTGTCAAAGTAATGTTTTCAATTTAATATTATTGAAATGGTATTTATTAATATTTGAGTCAAAACTTTTTATAAAACATAAGTATTGACTACTACCTCCACCTCTACGCTACTACGCCGGCTCCATCAAAGTAATGTATGTTATAATTCAATAGTATGATAATCCAATAGTATGACATGTTCACCATCCATGTGGATGCTCTATGTTTTCAAAAGTCCCCTTAAACATTAGACATGCATGTGCTCATTAAATAGTATGCATAATGAACCCATGAGATAGTATCTATATATATAAAAGTAAGAAACTTTTCTCCTGCTTCTCCATAATAGAATTGCCACATGGCTTTTTACTTCAATGTGGCAGTGAGGTGGATAATCTGTATAGAATTTCAAAAGACTTCATCCCCTACTCTTTACTCCACTGCATCACTTTTCCGCAAGCGTCGTGATCGCTTCAAGGAGGAACGTTCACACCATGTCCCTTGAGGTGACGAAGCAGGACACCGATTTGACGAGTCTACTGGAGATAAGGATGCCCACATGGCCAGTGTGTTGGCGAGATACCAGAAAACTCTCCTAGAACGGACCAAACACCATCTAGGTTCTATCATTTCTGATCGGTTTTTTGGTATTGGTAGTTTCAGAATATAATTGGTTATTTTTATTGTTTTGCACGAGGAGACTGGTTCTTATCATGGGGGTTTCTGTAATACGGTTTTTCGATATGAAGGCCCAAGCAGTTGATGCACGTTAGCTGCCTGATACTTTCCAACATTTAATTCTTTCCCTTCCCAGTCAATTTTAATTAGTTCTAGAGTCTTTACTCAAGTTTGTTTTGATTTTTTCCTTTTTTCTGTATCTATTGGGTTTTAAAATTCTTGATTTGGTATTGTTTACCAAGTGTTAATGGCATTTGTTTGCAGGTGATGAATATTACAGTTTAGAGGTTCTGAGATCTTTGATGACAATAAGAAAGCTCTAAAACTATCAAAAAGATGAATTTTGTGTTGGTTTGCAAATTGTAAAACCTTGAATGCTTTGTGTTTGACAAAATGTCTGAATGAAATCTGAGCCACAATAAGGATGGGAGAAGATCTTTTAACCATGGCACTTGGAAAGGAGTTGCAGGGGTAAATGCAGATTTTAGACGTGTATCCCTCGATTGATAGTGCTAGGATGTAGTGCAATAGGCTTTGGTTGAAGCACAATTGCGTCATGTAAAGACTTTGTCTTCTGCAATTTCTTATAAAAAGTCGATTCATGCTTTGTATTTCGATCTGGTGGGTGATTGATTATGTGCAGGTACAGTATTATGCTAATTTGGGGGCATTGGAAGCTGATTTTTTTGCTTTTCAGGACTTTTTTTTGTTTAATGATGTGGTATTTTGCAGGTGCTCCAACATTTATTGTTTGATTCTGCATAATGAAACTCAATCAGCAATCTCCTGAAGGTACGCTACCTGTCTTCTTTGCCATTCTCTTCTTCTGTATACAATTGATATGAAATCTTTTGTATTTTCTTTCTGCAAACAAAGAACCTGAATCATTATCATTCCCTTCTTTGATTGCGAGGAAGCTTTTTAGGGTGGTTGCCAAAAAAGACAGACGACAAACTCACAAGGTATGTATACTCTAAAATCTGCAAGAGAACCACATTCACCTTTCTTCATTAACTTATATATATACCCCTGAACAATGAACCTTAATTGGTTTTTTATCATTGACTTGATTAGCTACCTAAATCATCCCTATACAGAAATTGAATATTTTAATATAATCACTATTATGCTTTAGGAAGAATAACAAGCTAATTCCAAGCTAGCTACCTCATTTCTTTTAAAGTAGATTACTGATGAAAAAGCAAAGCAAAAACATCATTGGTATAGACACTAACCAAACTAATGAAAACAGAAAATAGAAACTAAGTTATGAAATTCTCTACCTTTTCAGAATGCTTGCTTGATGCTTTAGGAGGAATAACAAATTATTCAGGATGAATAACAAATTATTTCGAAATTAGCTACCTCATTTCTTCTATTGTTTCTTGATTCTTTAATGTTTAAAAATGAATTAATATGTTGAACATAGACACTATTCAAAGTCCAAACGAATGAAGAAATTAAAAAAAAAAAAAAGGCAAGGATGATCACAGACAGAACATCATCCATTCTAAGCTGTTTGAATATGGAAAAGAACCAAGAATCTATAAGCTTAGGGTTCAACAAATTTTAACAAAAAGTAGGATTTCCTATCAGAATATTTGAATCAGGGTTATGCTCCGATTTTATTGGCTTATGCTACTTAATTCAATCTGTAATTCGATTTGGCAATTTTCATAACAACTGGTTTTGCTAAGAACAAAAAATAGAATTTCTGCTCTTTAATTTTCTTTATAATGTCTGAACAAAAAGCAGAAAAAGAACAGAACAAGAATCGAGAAAAGGTACATAGATTATAAAAACAATAACAAATATAGTTATATATTTGGGGGGCATTGGAAGCTGTTTTTTTTGGCTTTTCAGGACTTTTTTTTTTTAATGATGTGGTATTTTGCAGGTGCTCCAACATTTATTGTTTGATTCTGCATAATGAAACTCAATCAGCAATCTCCGGAAGGTACGCTACCTATCTTAATTAGAGAACTTTTTTTTGACATTTTGTGCAATTTGTAGTGCTTTTGACAAATTTTACAAAGCAATTTGCATATCCTGATGACTCAAACACAGCTTTAGGCATATTCTCCTACATTTTGACATAATATCAGCATTCAGCCACTGAGGATTTGGTTGGAACTCACAATGTGTATTATATATATTGTTTGAGATTGACATGTTTTATCATTTGTTATGAGTTTATCTTCATATATCATTGATGCAAAGTCTTAATTGAGTGAAAGAAAATCGGTAGGCCTCATTTGAGTTTCTGATCTTATTTCTGTTCAATTGTTTCCGGGAGCAAAAAGAAAGACTCGACGTGCACTCGATCGGTGACATAAGGAATATGGTCGCGATTCTCAGTGTCAATCGACGGAAAACCCCCTACCTTAGGCTTCTCAACCTGTTACAAGGTATTAAACTAAACGACGTCTCTAAATTTTAATTTGAATGTGTTTAAAAAGATTGAACTTCTCAACTTTCTTAAAAGTGTTTGATATGTTTTTGTCTTGTGTGATTTCAGAAGTTTTTGTCTTCAGTATACTATATATATTTTTTCTTGATCAGGAAAATGAACTGTATAAAAATAGTAGGCAAGAGGATTACCTTAGAAACATAAATATCCGTTTAAATGAAAAAACATGAAAGCAAAATTCAATCTAAAAGCTTCAAGATGATATTAGATAACTAAGCTAGCAGCCTATTACAGTATCATTATACTACTATATATTTTGATTTGGAAATTATTATGGTTGCTTATAATCTTAATTCTCTTTGAAGATCCTCTGTTCAAAGTCAAAGGGTGGAAATGTTTCGTGAAATGAAATTACTCTCATTTTAGAAATTTTATACTTAATAAAGAAGGTGCCAGAAAAGTTGAAATGCATATAAGGAAAGGGTTTTGGACGGAGAAGAGTTTCGTAGATGATTGCAAAAGAAGAGAAATTGAAGGTCGAAATCATTTGCACCATTTTATTAGCTTGGTTTTACTTATATATTTCGTTTAAATGGTCAAATTAAAACAAAAAATATCAATAAATGGTAAAGGGTGAATCTCATTTAATAATTTGCTTAGTTTATGCAATAAGAGGGAATTCAAAGATTTAATAATTCCGAAGTATGATTTCTATTGAGTGGGGTGGTAAATTTTTCAATGACTTTCTTATTTGATTCATTGTGAGGGTGGATGTACTTACTCTAAATGGTCATTCAAACTTTAAAGAATGCCACTGAATGTTATATATATATATATATATATTTTTTTTTTTAGTTTTACTTTCTAATTGGACATTGATATCCATTTCAGCCTTATGGATAATTTCTTTGTTTTTTGATTTCATTTGAGTCATGTACGTATGTACATGTTATCTAGCTATAATGGATAATTTTGTATTGGTTGAGCTTCAGAATATGGATGTTGGAATTTAAAACTGATGAAATTAAAGTGTTGTGAAAATAATGTTGTTAGATGTGTGTTTAGGTTGCAAGCATATGGCCACCAAAAACCTGCTAACACATGTCCTCACCAACTTGTCCTCCAAGATTTATTGGTTGATGCCTATTTCAAAAATACCAACCTCCATGACCCTGATCACCTCAAACAGAAAGCTCACTCGATTCTATAACTAATACTTTCAATCTCTCCTCAGGATATGCTTTTTTTTTCATCACAATACAAGTTGTTAATTTACATATCACGTGATTCAAGTATAATCTCATTTTATTATCTCAAATTGTGATTGTTTTAAATATTTTTATCTTTTAATTATGAGAAAATATGATCTGAGTGTAAAATGATCATAACAGACTGGAACAAACTTGGAACATTCTGAGGAGTAGCTTGAACGAAAGCGTAAAGTATTTTTTCCTGCGTATTAACGGGAAATGGGACTTAGTGTCTGCCTACATCGTTTCAATCTCAATTATCAATTTTGTGTCTGAAACTTTTTTTGAAGGGCAAGAAGGAATCTTATGTAATTGTGTAATTTCAAGATTTATGGTTAGTTTCTTTAATAACTTTTGTTATCTTCTTACACCATAAGTGAATACAAAACTCATGATCAATTATTATAATAGTAGTGGGGGACTCACTTATTTTTTTTTTAATTGTGAGTTTGTTAATTGTAGACACATACATTTGAATATATGAGGAATGAGATGGTGGTTTGAGGTTCAAGGATAGTGACCTCTTTATTTTTAATTGCACAGAATGAAACATATGTTCTTTATCATATTTTGTGGTTAAAACATAGAAGGTGACTATTGATTATTTAGCTTGACCAAGGGAAAAAATCTCTCAATTAAAAATGTATATTGTTGTTCTATATGTTATAAAAAAATTGGTGTTTTTATATGTTATTTTGATGCGAATAAAATACAAACACAACTTATGCTAGGATTTGAAAAATGATTTGTTAGAAAATGAAAAATAGAAAAAAAAAACATTTACAGAAACTAATTTATGTTGTTTTTATAGATTGCTAGCATGACAGACTTCAAATTTTTTTTTGACGGCGTTTTAATATATTGTTATATATATTAATACATATTCTTTTACGAACTATAAAAAATATTAAAACATGTCCGTGCATCGCACGGGTGAAAATCTAGTATGAACAATAGAAGAGATGATTTGCATATTTACGATAGTATATGATTAGGTATACGAGATTAAATTGTGGATGGTTATAAGGAAAGACACGAAAATTTACTCTGGAGCGAGGTAATGAGCAATTACTTAATTTCGAGGACGAAATTTTATTTAAGGGGTGTAGGATGTAACACCCATAAAAATTCTAAAAGTTATATATATATATATATATATATATATATCTTATTTTATAAATAAATTAAGACAAATATATATTATATATATTGCTTAAGATATTATCTTAGTATAAGATTTAATAGTATGTATATACACGCACATATATAGATTTTCCTTATATAAATTTGTAAACAAAAATTTAAAACATATGATATCCTATAAAATTAATTCCCTGATTTTTCTCGAACTGATTCATTTAGAGATCAAAATTTAAACACTCATTGCGTCAATTTTGGGGATAATTTCTGGGGATAATTTACAGCCCATAATCACTGATTTTTCTCCACTAATTATATAGTGTATGTCTGCCTGTTTCATATGGTACACGGTATTCTCTCAAATTGAGGCACATAAAATATTTCTTCACGGTAAAATTGAGTTGGGTTTTTCTCTACACCAAAAAGTACGTCGGTCGGATCCAATTTCTTCAAAGCAGTAATGTTTTCTTCCTTTCTATTGTTATAAATTTGATTTTCTGGCTACAATATATCTTATGCTAGTTGAGTAACTATTTGACGAGAAATTTTGATTAGCAAACCCTTGATTAATTCTCCTGACATTCTCACGTGAATAGATTATTTTGTTAATACATCTTTGAGTTTGAAATTGTTTTACAACTACTGAAACTATATCTCTTTTATTAGCCTATTTACAAAACTCTCCATTTCTAAACCCCTTTTGGTATCGTGGGCTTAATCTTTAAAGAAATCCCATACCAATCTTTTATTAATAAGTCTAAGATTTATTCAAATTATGTTATATTGAAATGACTTTCAGCCAAAACATTCCATTTCTAAACCCATTGTTTTCTAATAAGCATGTATTAATAATGATTACGTGTTTTCGAAAGGTGGATACCTTTTAAATTCTTCTGCCATTTTTCCCTTGAAGATAAGTTGTAAAAGTAAATCCTTAATACTAATTCATGTGCTGTTTTGACCGAAGAATTTTTAATACTAAATTATGTTCTGTAATTCGGGAGTTATATCGATCTATACTTTTAATTTATTAAACTATTTTAGTGTATATTATATATACAATGTCCAAATAGTAATAATAATTCTAAGGCTCCTATTTAATTATTGTTATAGGAAATTCAGAAAACGAGACACATCAGTGACAGTGACAGGATTGCATTGCATATTTTCTAGCGGCATTTAAGGTGTGGATTTCTATTTATGTTTGTCTTTATTAAATGCATTGAATGTGAATTGTTATTGTCTAAATGCGACATTTCATAGTCAACAGTCAACAGCTACAGTTATATGATATGATATACTCAACAGTTTCTATAGTAGCTCGGATCACTTGTGGGTCCTTGCTAAATTTACAGTGTGTTGTAATATTCGATGATATTTTGCATGATTTGTATTTAACATTGACAAGCAGGTCCCCACTGAGCTAGTTGTGTTGCTCACCCTTCATGAATTTAAATATTTCAGATTAAGGAGGCTTGGACGTGGTGGCGAGGCGGTGGAGACTAGTAGCTTAATATGCGATTTAATGAACTCAACATGGTCATATTTAATGTTCATTTAATTTAGTGTTAGGAAAACTATTTCATTTTTTTATTGTTCAAGTGATTTATTGAACCGTTTTACATTGTGGTTGAATTTAGTTCTTTTAAGATAAATTGTCTTTTATCAGTAGCAAATATTCTCTTTTATTTTAAAGTAATGGTATAAGCAGGATTTTATTGAGGAAAATGTGTTTGATTTATGTCGCTTCCGCCAAGTTTTATTTTAATTAGTCTAGTTGACAGTCAAAAGGTAAACATATGGTGATTTCTTCTAGGCCCTATTTTTGGGATGTGACAACTATAAATCTCGTGTTTGATTTACTTTACTGTTTTATTTGTGTTTGGTTGATTAACTGCTTAATTGATTGAATTGCATATAAGAACAAGACTAGTAGAGTGTTCATACAGAAGTTCGTGAATATTAGTTGACTATAAATTTGATTGGCTCGTTGTTAATCTGATGATTCCGCATAGTGTACTTTGATATATTGAAAGATTTTGAAAAGTCTATTCACCCTCTCTAGACGTTTTCCTAGCTTACTCAATATTATTTAACTCAACTAGGGACCTACAGATCTGCATGCTTGTTCTTCCATTCGGTTATTGGATGAACATCTTCATGAAAAACAATGTGCATTTAATGCACATTAGTGACTCTAGGGCTAACTTGGCATCTTCGCATTGATCAGTATCAACCGAGTACATTTGCCTTGAATCTTATCCTCTGTTTGAGTCTATTAGATGGGATTTCATTTCTCTTGTGTTCTGATGATGTCATCTAATCAATCAGATGAGCATTCCTTGTGTTGCTTTGTCTTGACAAGATTTTTCTAAGTTTTGAGTACATACAAGCTGTTGTCTTCGTGTGAGCTGATCTTCTTGAAGCTAGTATCAGATGACTTAGGTATACAAGTACCTTGCCATCTAATTTCATTTATGGACTTCACAGGTCTTCTTAGTCTTCGTATCTTCATGTCTTCTGATCTTCAGGCAGGTTCAATGTATATTAGACTGAGACTAAGTCCTATTACAAATTATACTAAACACCTAGATTACATGATCTGTTTTGGCCATCAAAACTAAACATCTATACAATCAACTTAGGGGTAGGATGAATATTCCAACAAATTCTTCTCGCGCTCATTATTCTTCTCAACAGTCTTGTTGTATTTCTATAAATTTTATGAAATTTGAAGAGGAATACAACTTCACATCTCCATGAATTCTTCTCAATAACTTGTTGTATTCCTATCAAGTTCATAAAATTTGAAGAAAATACAACTTCTCTTCTCAACGAATTCTACTCGCGCTAACTAGTCTTCTTTACGATCTTGTTGTATTCCTATCAATTTTATGAAATTTGAAGAGGAATACAATTTCTCTTCTCAGCGAACTCTTCTCAATATCTTGTTGTATTCCTGTCCATTTTATGAAATTTGAAAAGGAATTCAACTTCTCTTCTCAACGAATTCTTCTCTTGCTCACTGGTCTTCTCAACGGTATTGTTGTATTCCTATCGATTTTATGAAATTTGAAGAGGAATACAACTTCTCTTCTCAACGAATTCTTCTCAATAGTTTGGTGTATTGTCAATTTCATGAAATTTAAAGAGAAATACAACTTCTCTTCTCTACAAATTCTTCTCGCGCTCATTGATCTTCTAAACGGTCTTGTTGTATTCCTATTAATTTTATAAAATTTGAAGAGAAATACAAATTCTCTTCTCAACGAATTCTTCTCAATAACTTGTTGTATTCCTATCAATTTCATGAAATTTGAAGAGGAATACAACTTTTCTTCTCGCGCTCACTTATTTTCTTAATATTCTTGTTGTGTTCCTATCAATTTTATGAAATTTGAAGAGAAATACAACTTCTCTTCTAAATGAATTATTCTCGTGCTCACTGATTTTCTCAACCGTCTTGTTGTATTCCTATCAATTTTATGAACTTTGAAGAGGAATACAACTTATCTTCTCAATGGCTTGTTGCATTCCAATCAATTTCATGAAATTTTAAGAGGAATACAACTTCTCTTCTCAATGAATTCTTCTCGTACTCACTGGTCTTCTCAACGGTCTTGTTGTATTTCTATCAATTTTATGAAATTTGAAAAGGAATACAATTTTTCTTCTCAACGAATTATTCTCAATAGCTTCATTTTATGAAATTTAAAAAATAAAATTATTCATAATTGTATCTTCAAGTTGACAAGTTTTTCATCCTCAACTCTTAAGATACATACATGTTACTAAAACATACAAAGAATCATTTTTTAAACATCTAGTTACAAATTTTAACTTTTCACGAGTGAAACTAGATTTTCATTTCCAGTTTTGTTTTTCAAGACATGAAGATTAATAAATCTGTTTTATCTTTTGAAAATCCAGAGTATCGACTAACTAGACTAGTAGATTCTGTAATAGTGACACTCCCTCCAATTATAATGCCTTTTAGGGCAAGCATTTTATTAGCTAGGTTGTGTTTGGACAAGAGGATTTAATTTGAGGGACATTTTAATTAAAAGGAGTTTAAAATACATGAATTTCAAATGACATGCTTTTAGTGAGAATTTGAAATTCTCTCAATTTTAACTAAAAATAGAGGGCTAAGTATTTAGAGGTTCCTTTCTCAAGGAGAAACAGCCTGCTGTGTTTTTTATGGCAGCCATGATGAGACAGAAAAACACATCTTCTTCGAATGTCCAAACACTTATCCGGTTTGGTCAAATGATTTAAGATGACTTCGAGTGTCGACAGAACTACACCCAGATACCACTGAGAATTTTTTAAATTTAGAAACATCGTGATATGGAGGAAAGGTAGAAACATCACAACATGTGTTTGGTAGGAGTAGTGTGGCAGCCAGGGAAATTGAGGACGCCATCATTTTTCAGGAATGAGACGTTTTTGATTCAAAAGTATATGGAGGAAATGAAGTCGAGACTATGAAGTTGGACCACTATCAAGTACCCTCGGAGTCAAGGGCGGAGCCTCCTTATGGCTAAGGAGGGCTCTAGCCCACCCCAATTTTGGAGATTTTTCTTTTATATATTTTTTCGTTCCGTGGTTATTTGCACATTTTTCTTATTGAGACGTTTCAAGATTATGTCTCTAAATATAAAAATACCTCCACAACATTAATATCCTTTCAACATCAATTTATTTTTAAAATTGGCATTCCTTTTTTACTTACATTTTTTTCAAACCTCACCAAATCTACTTTACCCCTCACTAAATTAAATCACCTAAAATACCCCTCATTTATCTTACATTACCAATCACAATTTTTTAAAATATATCGATCAAATCGTGCAAGTCATCCCGAGACGGAGGAAGTATATATTAAAAAAAAATTGCAACTCACACTGCTCAAATCAGTGACTTTACATAAATAAAAGAGAGTTCTTATCATCAATTCATATTAGTTTTTGAAAAATTATTTGTAAAATATATACATTTACCTCTTTAAATAATTTAAAATTTCAATTAAATAACCTTCAAAAGTTTTCAGAATTTATCAACTATTTTTTAACTATCCAAAAAGTTAGTCGAGACAAATAAGGTGCAATCATATGCTCTGATTACGAGACTGGTTTACCTTTGTTTTGACACCTTTTATTACCACTGTCACGATCGAACAAATATTCTCAATAATGAAGCATGTTAAGAGTCTTATTCGAAATAAAATAGAGAGCTATAGAGCAATTAATTTATCGAATTATATAGTTATCAACATTGAAAGAGAATTATTTGAAGACATTAGTTCTGATTTTATTATTGATCAATTTTATTGGATAAAAAATTGTATGCTAACTTATGTAAAAAAAATTAGGGAAAATATCAATTTTGGTCACCCAGTTTTACCTCTTTTCATATTTGGTGACTCACATTTAGTCACTATCAAAATTGGTCACCCAGTTATTATATTCTATCAAATTCATGACTCTGTTAGTCAATCTGTCATTGACTAACGGAGAAAAAGTTTTGAGCCGTGAAATTTCTCAAAACCTAAGGTTAAAGTTAAAAAAATCTCATTCATCTTCTAGAACTAATGAAACAAACGCACAAGCAAAAATGAAACATGTGCAAAAATGAAAATTATTTACATTATATTTAAAACAGGTCAGAAGGAGTTCTGATGCATCTTCTACTAGAACGTGATTCAATTAACCATGTTGTTGGTTTACTTTTTATTTTATAGATTATGAGAATTCTTTCTCGTGCATCTTCTAGAACGTGATAGTAGTCAGAAAATTTCAGTAAGTTTTTAATAATTATTTAACTCAATTATGAATTCATTTTTGTTGGTTACTTTTTATTTTACAGAAAATGAGAAACTGAAGAGATTGAATGCACAAATTCAAGAGATAGAATGCAACTTTGTACTCTGATTTTTTTTTAAAAAATATTGTACTCTGTTTTTCAATTTTTGATTTCATATTGAATTTGTGTAATAATTGGAGATATATAAACTTATTTCAATTCATTTCCCTATTTATAATTATTGAAGCATTTGTGGTGAAGATTAATTGTAAAGATTTTTCTAAAATTATCCATTCAAGAAAATTTCATAAACTTATTTTTCATTCTAAATATTTTTCTATAAGATTATTATTGCAGATTTCTTGAAAATTGAAATGTTAGTCAAACAAATTGGGCATTTGAAATTAATTAATTCCTTTTGACCTATTATATTATGTTCTAGAAGATGCATCAGAATTTTGATCTATTATAAATATAATGTTTTTGCACATGTTTCATTCTTACTTCTGCGTTTGTTTCATTAGTTCTGGAAGATGCATGAAAATATTTTAATCTTAGGTTTTGAGAAATTTCACGGCTCAAAACTCTTTCTCCGTTAGTAATGACAGATTGACTAACAGAGTGATCAATTTTGATAAAATATAATAACTGGGTGACCAATTTTGATAGTGACTAAATGTGTGTGACCAAATATGAAAAGAGGTAAAATTGGGTGATCAAAATTGATATTTTCCCAAAAAATTACTTTCAACCCATCCTAAAAAAAAAAATTCTGGCTCCGCGCTTATTCATAATGGTGTTTGTTAATGATGGATTAATAATCCAACCCAATACTTGTGTTCTTAAATGTTTAATTTTACACAAATGTCATTACTTTTTCTCCACAAATAAAAGTCAATTAATTTTTTTATTTTATACATAAAATTTTACAAAATTATCCCTTAAAATTTCACTTATTATTACACTTTTTTAATATATGTGTCCATCTATCAATACAACTATTTCTGGAATTGAGAGAGTAATAATCACCTTTTGACTGTGTTAACGAACCATCAAGGCTTCAACCAAGGGAACAATAACTATTAAAGGTGACCAAAAAAGACTTTGTTTCTTATCTTGTTCTAGTTAGAGTTCATATACAAAGTAATCTACATCTTAGAAGGCCGGCTACCACCGGAAATCCACTGCCGGCTACTACCGGAAATCCACTGCCGGCTACCACCAGAAATCTTCATCTTTTCTTCTTGAGAAAAGAATGTTTTTTCAAACCCCTTTTCTTTTTAAAGAAAAGCATTGAATTTGTTTTCTTGTTATTTGGGATCAAGCATTTAATGTGATGTTGGGTTTTATGCTACTACATCAGTTCAAATTGGGGCTGTCTTGGATTTGGTAAAATTCGGGTAATCATTAGGGGGTAACCTAGTTGGTTTTATGGTGAGAGGTGAGTGAAATACACTTGCTCCAGTATTGGGGGTGCTGGCAACGAAGGGTGGAGCCTCTTCATCTCCACACACGCGAGATTTCTTGATATTTGTAACGGTAGGGTGTGATCTTGGTAATATCTCCAGAATCGATTATTTTATTCCGTTGGGCCAATGGTTTCGAAGAATATTGGTGGTTTCCCCCTTGCATTCTTGCCTATAAATTTGGAGGAGAAGATAGAAGCTTCTGCACAACTTTTCATCTTCTTTCTTCTAATATACGACCTCATCCTTATTGTTCAAAAAATGGCAATGGAGATTCAAAAACAACTCAGTGAATGTACTATTTATGAGAAGGAAACGGCTAATACGGCTGTTCATACAAGTGAGCTTGTTACTCCTATTTCTTCAGTTGCTCTTAAATTTGTCTCTAGACGCTTCTTTAATGTCCTTGAGCTTAAGAAATTGCTGCTGTCAAGCTGGAAGGTTAACTCCTCCCTCATCGTCACTTCGGTGGGGGATGGTCTGTATGTTGTTGATTTCAACAACAAAGCTGAAATGCAGGATATCCTTGACATGCAACCATGGAATCTGCGAAGGTCACTCATGGTCCTTAAGCCACTCACCGGGGATGAATGCTTTAATGATATGAAGATGGACAGGGTGCCGTTCTGGATTCAGATCCATCGTCTCCCGGCACATGCAATGACAAAGGTAACTGGGGAAAGAGTTGGGAGCATCCTTGGTGAGGTGATTCAAGTCAATGCAAAGGAAGGTCAGGTAGCGTGGGGAGAATCATTGAGAGTCCGTGTTCTCTATGATACGGAAACCCCCTTATGTCGTTTCTCTAACTTCACTGCCAATAATGTGTCCACAATAATCTTTTTTAGATACGAAAGACTATCAGATTTTTGCACTTATTGTGGTTTACTAACTCACTCTGCTAGAGCATGCAGCAAGGTTAGGGATCGAGAGGATGACTGGGTGGAAAATCATAAATTCTTCCCGGAATGGCTAAAAGCTGATAAAGCAAAAAGACCTAATGCTGGAGACATGCATGATCTTTCTAGGTTGCTAGGCATTGATCTAGTTTCTTCTAATACTGTGGTGCAAGTCCCAGCCTTGGAAGCTAGAAGGGAGATAGTTGTCAATGATGTTGTGCAAGATCTAACTTCTGATGCCCAAAGAGAGATAGCTGATGCAAATATTATCAATTTGGAAGGAAATAGGGCCTCTGAGTCTGAAAGAAGAAGGAAGGCCAAGGGCAAGGCGGTTATGCTAGATGAGGGTGTTAAGGAAATGTGGCAAATAGCTGAGCAAGAGGTTATGGGACCTCTGTAGAACCTAAATGAAGAGGCTCAACCAAACCAAATTGATAGGGAGGCAGTTTACTCTTTTCAGGAACTCATGACAACAAGGGAAGGAGAGAAAGCTATAGATAATGTTCAACTAGCTCAACAAGTCTCTAAAAACGGTCAGATTCTTCAACCCCTTTCTTTTTCTGTCCCATATGGTTTTCATCATAAAATTATTACTGAACCTTTGATGGAGAAAGAAGTTGACAATCGTAAGGGGATTAGAGTTTTTCATCAAGCGGGGAAAGATTTTAAGAACTTGGATTTTGTGACTTATGAAGAGATTATTTATGAAGGACAACACCCTTATGTTCCATTGAGAGAAGAAACGGGGCAAAACAATGTGGAGGAGGAGCATTCTGAAGGAAATAATCTGAGCTTCTCTATTCCGGGTGATATGCGGGCAGGTAAGAAAAGACTATGGAAGGATCATTCGGGCGATCTTGCGGATTTTATCAGGGCAGAAAAAGTGAGGCAAGAAATTGATGGGCTTTTCTTTTTGAAGAAGGCGAGGAGTATGCTGGAGACTTATGGATCAGAAATTTCGATTCCGATGACGGCGGAGGTTGAGGTCACTCAACCCCGCCGAGATGAATGATTCTGTTATGCTGGAACGCACGCGGGGTTTGTAAGAAGCGTGCGTTCAATAAGCTTAGGATGTTGGTTTCATTGTACAATCCATCGTACTTTTTTGTTTCTGAATCAAAATGTAACCAATCCTATGCAGAAGTCCTTAGGGTTCGATTAGGTTTTTCAAATGTTTTTTGTGTTCAAGCTTGTGGCATTGCTGGTGGATTATTGCTTTTCTGGAATGAATCGAATGTTTCCGTGTTGTCTTACTCCCTTGGTCATATTGATTGTTTGATTAAGGATACTATTGGACTTTGGCGTTTCACTGGTTTTTATGGTAATTCAGTGCCTCAACAAAGAAATGCTTATTGGAATCTCCTTAAAAGACTTAAACATTACATGCCTAATCTTCCAAAGTCTTGGTTGATTGGGGGAGATTTTAATGAGATTTTGAATAATAAAGAAAAGGTTGGAGGTAGGCCCAAGTCAAGTGGAAATATTGATCTTTTTCAAGAAGTTCTAGTTCATAATGAACTTCAAGACATTAGGATGTCAGGTCCAAAGTATACATGGCACAATCGTAGAAAGGGCCCTTTCTATATTAAAGAGAAACTGGATAGATTTTTGGCTACTGATAGCTGGATGGATTTATGTGCATATTGTGAGGGATCTGCTTTGAGTTATTTGAGTTCAGACCACAGGCCAATTCTGATGAAATTCGAAGCAACAAGAAAGTTAAGAAACACTCGGGCACAGGAAAAGCCTTTCAAGTTTGAGAATTATTGGTTGAAAGAACCTGATTTTAATAAGGTTATGACAGTTGCTTGGAAGAAGTCAAGTCCTAATGAAAATCTGGTAGAGAATATGAATGCTTGTGGAGTCATGATTCGAGATTGGGCAAAGAAAAAAGGGGGTTCATTGTGTCATAGGATTAAACAAATTCAAAAACAAATCAATGACATTTTGGACAATGAAACTTGTGTTCCTGATATGGGCAGAGTTGGAGTATTGGAGGATGGTTTGACTAAACTTACATCTCAGGAAGAAGGGTTCTGGAAGCAGAGGGCTAGAGTTACATGGCTACAAGAAGGTGATCGAAATACTAAATTTTTCCACCTAAGGGCCACTCAAAGGAAAAGAAGAAACACCATCACACAGATTATGGATTTCAATGGGAATTGGCAGTATTCAAAGAAGGATATTGATGACACTTTCATGGATTATTTCACGAAGATTTTTACAACAGGTTCACCATCAAATGAAGTAATCAGGAGGGCAACTCAATGTCTCAAATCAAAGCTTACTGTGGAAAGTAATAATTTTCTGGATGTTCCTTTTTCTAAAATGGAGGTGTTTAAAGCAGTTAAGGATCTTGATCCTTGGAAGGCTCCAGGTCCTGATGGATATCCAACTTCTTTTTACCTTCATAATTGGAGCATTATTGGTGAGGATATCTCGAATGCTATTTTAGAAGTTCTTAATGGGCAGGGAGATGTGAAACAATGGAACCATACCATCATTTCACTTATCCCCAAGGTTAAGACACCAATTTCTCCACAACAATTCAGACCTATTAGCCTGTGTAATGTCCTTTATAGGATCCTTGCCAGAACAGTGACTAATAGATTGAAGGGTGTTCTTAATGACATTATAGATTCTCATCAAAGTGCATTTGTACCTGGGAGGCTCATTACTGATAACATTTTGGTAGCATATGAAGGTATGCATTGCTTGAGATCTTCTAAAAGCAAAGTTGGATATGCTGCATTGAAACTTGACATGTGCAAAGCTTATGATAGAATTGAATGGTCTTTTCTAATGCAAATTCTTCAAGTCATGGGCTTTTCAAACAAATGGATTCAAATTGTCTGGAAATGTGTGTCTTCTGTAACTTATGCTATCAATATCAATGGGAGTAATTCGGAGACTTTCACTCCTACTAGAGGTCTGAGACAAGGAGATCCTCTATCTCCATATCTATTTGTCTTATGTGCTCAAGCTTTGTCTTCTATGCTCTCATCAGCAGTGGAATCACATCAAATTTCAGGGATTAGGATTGCAAGAGGTGCCCCAACTTTATCACATCTGTTCTTTGCAGATGATAGCCTTTTCTTTTTTAAAGCCTCTAAACTAGAAACTCAAGCTGTGGTGAATTGCATTTATGTCTATGAAAAGGCCTCTGGCCAATTGGTTAATAGAGAGAAATCTTCTCTGATATTCAGTCCCTCAACAAGTCAAATGAATGTTGATCGAACCAAGCTTATGTTGGGCATCAAATCCTCCCAGGGTTATGAGTTGTACCTTGGTCTACCCTCAATTATTCCAAAAGCTAAAAGATTGAAGTTTGGGTATCTGACTGACAAAATTAGGCAAAAGGTGCTATCATGGAAGCATAAATCTTTTTCAGAAGGGGGAAAGGAGGTGCTTATCAAAGCTGTTTTACAAGCTACTGCCTCTTATGCTATGTCATGCTTCAGAGTGCCAGCTGCTGTCTGTTCTGATATGGAAAAGATTATAGCTGGTTTTTGGTGGGGTGATGATGATGTGGGGAGAAGAAAGCACTGGAAGAAGTGGATGGATTTGTGCAAGCCAAAAAGTGAAGGGGGTCTGGGTTTTAGAAGTCTCATCAGTTTCAATAAAGCTCTTTTGGCAAAACAGCTTTGGAATATTATTAAAAAGCCTGAGTCTCTTCTAGGTAAGATTTTCAATGCTAAATACATTAGAGGTAACAGCTTGTCAGAGTTAGAAATTGGTTCGAATCCATCTTTTGTTTGGAGATCACTGTTTTGGAGTAAGTCTTTATTAGAGGAAGGTGCTAGATGGCGTATTGGTACTGGTCATGCTATCAGAATTTATAAGGACATGTGGATTCATGGAACTGAAAGTGGGATGATCAAATCAAGAAAGGCAAGTGCCTCGAATGTTAACAGATTTCTACTGGATAATGGAGAATGGGATGAGCATCTCATTAGAAGAGCCTTTTATGCTTATGAAGCTGAGCATATTCTTAGAACTCCAACTCTTGGTATAAATCATGGTGATCAACTGTATTTGCCTCTTTCTTCAAATGGATACTATACAGTTGCTTCAGGTTATTCATTGGCTATACAAAGTGCTTTAAAGGAAACAGCTGGTTGTTTGGAGGGACCTTCAAACCCTCTAAAATCTGCAAAGGTGTTTGAAGATGTATGGAAGTTACCAGTGCCACCAAAAGTTAGGATTTTCTGTTGGAAGCTTATACACAACATTATCCCCTCTGAAGGTAATCTAGTTTCTCACCATGTGCCCATGAGTTCGATCTGCAGATGTTGTGGGACTTTTAATGCAGATACGATGCATTGCTTATTCAAGTGTTTCTTTGCAAAAAATACCTGGAAAGGAGTGGGACTTTGGAGTAAAGTGAAAAAAGCTATACATGGCAATGGAATGGATTTTGTTGGCTGGTGTGGGAATTGTATGAAAAGAGAAGATATGTCTTTGGTTATGATGGTTGCTTGGGCTATTTGGAAAGAGAGATGTAACTTTACTCATCTAGAGACTCATAATCCAAATAAAATGAGTATTGGAAGGTGTTTCAAAATTAATTGGGCTCTGTCTTATTGGCATGATTTTCAGAATATGATGACAGTTGGCAATACGAGCACTGTTGATATAGCCAAGCAAAGAGAACTGTGTATGGGTTTTAATCAAGGCATTGAACTTTTTACGGACGCAGCTTTTAACATGGATAGAAACTTCTTTGCTGCAGGTTGGGTAGTTTTGGATCAAAGCTCTAGAGTTATTCGAGCTGGAGCTCAACGCATGGATTATCCGGGCTCGATTTGTGGTGCAGAACTTAGAGCAATGGTTATTGGTCTAAGCAAGTGTGAGCAACATAATATTAAAATCAATGGAGTTCGAACTGACTCCATGGATGCGATTTCTGCGATTAAACATGAAGAGCGGCTTTGCAGATTGGAACAAACTTATGTTAAGGAGGTAAAGGATTTACTTCGTTTACAGCAGGTTTGGGATTGCAAGCATGTCCCTCGAGAGTATAATCATATTGCTCATGATTTGGCTCAAAGTTCTATAAACACTTCTTCTCCTCAAGATTGGAATGAAGCTGGTTTCTCACAATTTTACAAGGATAGGCTTGCTCTAATCTCTATGTAGAGATTGTTTTTTGAATATTCAGCCCTTGTATTTATTGTCAAAAAAAAAAGTTAGAGTTCATATTACATACTTCATTCATCTATTATTATTTAACATTTGTCAAAAATATTCGTCCAATTATTAATTGAATATTTTATTATTTAAAAAAAATACTCCTAACCTTTAATTTTACTCCTTTAAAAAAACTCACTCAAACATATTTTATTTACACCACATGTCATTACTTTTTACTCACTAACTAAATAAAGATTCTCACCAATAAAATTGAATTACTCATTATATATTCTTCCTAAAATGTCACTTTATCACCTCTAATACTAATAAATAATTCTTGCATTAAAATTCGTGCAAACAGTAAATGCTCAATTAATAACGAAACGAAGAGAGTATTTGATTATCTTTGGTCTCGTGGTTCGTGAGCATTTCATAACTCAAGTTAGCTTGACACCTGGTAATAAACGATAGGATTTGTTCCCGAATTAGTCGATTTTTGAAGTCTAAAAACAATTGTGTCATGAGATCGGAGAAGCTGTATACTTACGCGTGAAAGGACAAAACTGACAAATCTTGAGATGGCGTGGAGGTAATTAAATAAACTACAATGTATGTGTTCGATACTAAGTAGTACCAATAATGCTTTAAAAAAAGAAAATGTAACCAGTGTCAATAATTCACGTAAATTATAAACATTTAATTCAAACTTGGGAACAATATATATGCACGTTGAATCAATAGTCTCTGGAATCGAGTACCAATACATTATTCATGGCATATGTAAAATAATAGAAATAAGAAAATTGATTATATATATAATAGATATTGTATAAGTGATGTGATTGATAGTAGGAGAGAGATAAAGATAAAAAGTAAGATATAAAGTAAAGCTTAAGAATAGAAAATTTACAAAAAAATTGTATATAAAATTTATAAACGGACAGACCAAAATGATAAAATAAAAAATTTATAGACGGACGGAGCGAGTATATGGAAATCCGAGGTTTGACTGAAGCCTATTAATACCCACGTACCATATATGATCACTCACCAAATTAAAGCACTACACTAGTTAAAACAAACATGTCGGAGGCAACCACCTCCCCCGCTGAAAATCAAAGCAATATCAAGGAGAGGAAGGTTTCATGGGGGCGGCTCCGCCGTATCGACTCCCTCAACTTAGAGGCCGGAAAACTTTCTTTCAACTCCAGTACCCATAATCAGGTCTCGTCTTCTTCTTTCTTTCGAAGAACTTTTGTGCAATATTAATAATATTGACAGAAAAATTCACGGATAGAAATCAAACTAAATAAATCTTGGAAATATTTATTTGACTTGCGAGTTTTTCTTTCAATTTACTATTTATAAAAATTAATACCATAAGATAATTAATAGTATTGTGTGTAAAATCTAATATTATTGTTTATGGGTGGACGATACATAATACTTCTCTCCAAGAATAGCTATATTTTGATTATAATTGAGTGTATATAATGCAATTGAATTTTAAACGATTTAAATATAACTTCAACCAATTCAAAAATAAAATAAAAATATAACTTCAATTGTCTAGTTGAATTTTTAATCTTCTACATTAGAATTGAAGAATATTAAACAAGAGAGACAGAGGCTTGCGACGTCGTTTTGTATCAGTTACAGAATTAAGCTAGACTTTTACTATAAATAGCTTTCTCACTCTATTTTGTCATTTTGAGAGAGTGATAATAAATAAAAACAGAGCATTGTGTTGCAGTTTATTTTCTATCTTATAACAAGAATCTAATCAAAACTGTGGTCAAATTACACCAATTGAATGTACACAAATGTGTAGAGTGTCTCTCGGTCCATTAGGACAGCACTTGGCGCGAGTCTAATAATTTTTAGTTATGTATGTACGTAATATTTATAATTAATTAAAATTGTTATTTAAAAATATATAAAGGTATATTGTGATCCGTCTCATCTCATGCAAATCTTCGTTTTAATATTTGAATAAAAATGCAGGAAAATTGGAGGAGGACATTGGGGCTAGCATTCCAAAGCATAGGGGTAATTTATGGAGACATCGGAACGTCTCCGTTGTACGTTTTCGACAGTTGTTTCACCGATGGGATTAAACACAAGGACGACATCCTGGGAGTACTCTCCCTCATCATCTACACTATCATTTTGATCCCAATCATCAAATACGTTTTCCTCGTTTTGTGGGCTAACGACAATGGCGATGGTACCCTACCTACTCTTTTTCTACTAAATTTTTCTTATTTGTGTATTCATCAAAAGTATTTTTTTTTTTTTTTTAATGAAAATAATCACTTAAAATTTTTCTCACAACAACTCCACAATACATTTTTTTTTTTTTTAACCTGTGCCCAAATATTTAAGCATACTTTTGGTAGACGGTTTTTGGTGGACGGAGGGAGTATCATATTTCATGACCGTTTCTATTTACGAACAATTGTTGTAGTAATAAATAACTAATTTAAAAGTGGGTAGTGTTTGACACCAATTTAATTTAATTTTAAATAACTTTAAAAGAGTACGAGTATTATATAAGGGCATCTTTTCAATCTATTCTCAAAGTGATCGTGTGAATCACTTTTTTTTTTCTGGGGTGGGTAAGATCCAGCTTCATAAAAAAGTTTTTTCTGGGGTGGGTAAGATCGAGTTTCAAAACACCATCTAAGTTGCTCTATACTAATTGCTTTTCAGAATCAGCTTAATTAAAGCGATATAAATCCCACTTTTATTTGAAAATATATACGTAATCCGTCCAAATTTATTATGTCAATTTTTATGAACATGGATTTTAATGAATATTATCTAGTTTAAAAATCGATAAGTTGAAGGGTATAATGGGGGTATTGTGGGCTCAACTTATAAATTAAGTGATTGTTTATGAATAAACTGGATGCTAATTTGAATAAATAGGTAATGGTTGGAGGGTGATCAATAAAATAAAGTGAATAATATTAATTTTAAAAAGAGAAGGTGAATAATGAAATTAAAAAAAAAAAAAAACTAGTCCGGTATATAATTTTTAGGTACAAGTTTGGCCCATAATATGTCATATATATTTTTTTTGAAGACTTGATCTGACATTTTTAATAAATAGGTTGAATCTAATCCGAAAGCCTTTTGAATGCTTTTTAGTCCTATTGGTGCATTTTAAAAATAAAATTATTATCATCAAATCATAAAAATCAACTCTTTAAATTTCAATTTCAAAATGAAAAAATAAAAGTATTCCAATGTTTTTTTCAACTATTATTAAAAAAAATATAACTAGTTAGCATTACTAAACTTTCATACTTTAATTTGTTTTTTTACACATATATTATATGGAGTATTTGTTATATTTTTATATATATGACTTAAAAGACTTACAACAAAGTTTTAATATAATCCGACCTACTTAACTATATGTGTTATTAAAAAAGTTTGAGACTATCTTATTTATTAAACAAGCCGATCCGACTCGAGCTTTAATAGACCGAGTTGTAGACCCCTATCGGATAGCTTGACACATTCTCACACTTATAAATTGGTGATAAATAAATGTCCGGTAACTTTGTTCAAATCCAAAAAAATGTCTTGTAACTTTTTATTTTATCAATTTTAGTCCTTTAAGTCTCAATTTTGGTTCTTATGGTCCTCTAAGTCTAATTTCAGTCCAATCTATCCAATTTCATTCAACACACTTGAATAGAAAATGTGTATTTAACATGACAATATTTTTCAGCATTTTTAACCCATCATCCGATATTTAACAAGTATATTTGACATATCTACAATATTCTATCGTAGCTATCTACACATTTTAATTAATCATGAATAATTGTATACTCATTTGTCCAGGAATATTTTCTTATAGGCCCGTAACTTGAGAGTTGTGTTATAGAGATAATAACTTTACAAATCTATGAATGTAAGGCACAATATTTTAAAATTTGTAAACGCAAAACAATCAAGCCCAAATCATACTTTAACCACTCGTGAGTTGTATGATTAATTTTGTCCTGCACCTAAACATTACGGGGGTCATATAGGACATTATGTTCTTAAAATTTGTAAATGTAGGACAATCATATAACTCACGTGACATTTCAATCTGATTTGTCCTTATTTGGACTCAACTCGATCTTCTACATTAATAGACCTGTCAAATTATTGTTGTAAAAAAAATAAAAATTCCCCTCATTTGTCACAGCTTATATGCATTGCTGCCTCTACTGATTATTTGTATCCAAATTTGAAATGAAACAATATTTATGAAATTAAACGCCTAATTTCAGGAGGAACATTTGCATTATACTCGTTGATTTGCCGTTATGCAAATGTGAGCTTGATTCCGAAAGATGAACCGGAGGATCGACAACTTTCAAACTACAGACTCGACACCCCGTCGAACCAGTTGCACCGTGCGCAAAAGATCAAACGTAAACTGGAGAGCAGCAAATCTGCCAAGATTGTGCTCTTCCTTTTATCCATCCTTGGGACTTCTATGGTCATTGGTGACGGCGTTCTTACTCCATCCATCTCAGGTATATATCGTTGTTATGCATGTGAACTTTGTTTACCATACACTACTTATATTTATTTTTATTAATTGATTGACCGGCAATATATGCAGTTCTTTCTGCTGTGGGTGGAATCAAGGGTCTAGGCCAAGGTAAAATGTACACAACATTATTTAATTTTATTGTGTACGAATTAGATGTTAACATATATATATATAATTTAACTTGCAGAGGCTGTTGTGTATATTTCAATAGCCATATTGGTCATTTTGTTCAGCGTTCAACGTTTTGGCACCGATAAAGTGGGATACTCATTCGCCCCAACCGTCTGCTTATGGTTTGTTTTCATAAGCGGGATTGGAATGTACAATTTATTCAAACACGATGTCCGGGTCTTACGCGCGTTCAATCCAAAATACATCGTCGATTTCTTCCAAAGAAACGGCAAGACAGGATGGGTCGCTCTAGGAGGGGTAGTTCTCTGCATCACAGGTGAGTCATTACTCTCCGTCGTGATACTTTTGTAAGTTTTTGTAATACTTAAGTTTTAAATATTGTTCTAATGGATCAGGAACTGAAGCCATGTTTGCTGATTTAGGACATTTTAATGTACGGGCTATTCAAGTAAGTTCATTTTCCAATTTAATTATAAAACAGTATATGAAAGAATTATTTTTATTTATTTGTCCCCCTTAAATTTTAACTGTACAGATAAGTTCTTCCGGCCTTGTGTTTCCTTCTATACTGGCGGCCTACATCGGCCAAGCTGCGTATCTCACCCAGTTCCCGGACCATATAGGCCACACCTTCTACGACTCCGTTCCCGGCATGTCTTAATTCAAACTCAAAATTAATGTGCATTTTACTAAAAAGTATTACAGGGGTGTCTAGTTCAATTCAGGTAATTGTGGTTGTTACTTAAAACCTTATATATGTGTGTGTGTGCAGGTCCGTTGTATTGGCCAATGTTCATATTGGCAAACGCTGCAGCGATTATCGCGAGCCAAGCAATGATATCGGGAGCATTTGCAATAATCTCTCAGTCGCTCAGCCTAAGTTGTTTCCCTAGAGTGAAAGTAGTTCACACTTCTGCAAAATACGAGGGCCAAGTTTATATCCCCGAGATCAATTACCTTCTCATGGCTGCATGCGTCTTAGTAACATTTGTTTTTAAATCCACACAAAAGATTGGCCATGCTTATGGTAATTTATTCATTTTTTTAATACTATTTACTATAATTGTTAGAAATTTATTTCCTTGCATCTATCATCTACTGCAGGTATTGCTGTTGTTGCTGTAATGCTCATCACTACATGCCTTGTAACCTTAATCATGCTAATGGTATGGAAGACCAAAATCTGGTGGATTGCCCTGTTTTTCACTGTCTATATATCGATAGAGCTCGTCTATTTCTCGTCCGTTTTGTACAAATTCGTGCAAGGCGGTTATCTCCCTCTTGCCTTGTCTTTTTTCCTCATGATGATGATGGGTATCTGGCATTACGCCCAGCAACAACGCTACGCATTCGAGTTCAAAAATAAGGTTTCGACCGGTTACATAGAGGAGTTAGTGAAGAACAAGAGTATTAACAGAATTCCCGGAATAGGCCTTGTCTACTCTGAACTTGTCCAAGGAATTCCACCCATATTTTCTCACTTCATCTCCAATATTCCCTCCGTCCATTCCGTTGTCGTTTTGGTCTCGATTAAGGCCATTCCCATCAGCAAAGTTGCTTTGGAGGAGCGCTTTCTGTTCCGAGGCGTTGAACCCAGAGATTACCGGATATATCGTTGTGTCGTTAGATATGGGTACAAGGATATAATACAAGAACCTAAAGTGTTTGAAGCCCAGCTGATCCAACACCTTAAGCAGTTCCTCAAGCACGAGCATTACATGCTCGGGCCTGATGAAACCCATGATCTACCAAGGTACGTAATTATTTAGTGTCTTTGCAACACATTAAAAAATCTATATTTTATAATGTGATAAAATATGTGTCACAATAGTTTTTTTCTTTTGTAGTGATATGAATAACGATGGAAATCCTAGAAAATCGACTTCTTCCGATGATGTTGTTCACATAGAAGAATCGTTGGAGCTCCAAACACCGTCGAGAGTTTCACCAGGCTCGATCCAGTCGACCCCTGCCATCGTCCCGGGGCTGGAAGAGGATATGCGGGCTGTGGATAGAGCAATGGAGCAAGGTGTGTTTTACCTGATTGGAGAAGCAGAGGTGGTGGCAAATCAAGAATCGTCAATGTTGAAGAAGTTTGTGATCAACTATGCTTATAGTTTTCTGAGGAAGAATTTTAGAGAAGGGGAGAAAATGTTGGCAATACCACGAAACAAGCTTCTTCGCGTTGGAATGACGTATGATGTGTGATTAATTCACTTAATTAATTTGACATAAAAAAATGTATACACTATAGTAATAAAAAAAGTCGTTTTGTTTGTTTTCATTTTAATATTATATAAATATAATTTGTGTGCACCAATCCTCTAGTTTTGGAAAGGAATTCATTTCTTTTAGTCTATTAAGGTACCACGTTTTTTAATTTAGTTCACATGATTATCACTTTTTGAATTTAGTCCATTGTGTTTCAATTTATTTTAATTTTGGTCCAATTACCTGCTACTGTAGATTTAATAGGTCATTTTTTTAAATACACAACACACCCCATAAAATGTTATACACACCTCAAATGTTAAACACACCACACTAAAATTTAAAATGGAAGCGGTACGTGTACGTCTTGAGTTTTATTGTTATTTCATTGTCGATGGTTTTGATCGTAGTGGCGGCCTTGCTCTTTTTTGGAATAATAATATTGTTTGCTCGATTGAGAATTATGAATCACATTAATTCAAATGTCAAAGATGGGGATGGTGTTTGGCGCTTAACGAGTTATTATGGGCATCCGGAGAGATCGTTGGGAGCTCTCTTGGGCTTGCTTCGCTGTATATATAGTATGGATGACTTCCCTTGGCTTTGCATTAGGGATTTTAATGATTTACTTCGGGCTACGGATAAACGGGGGCGTATTACTCACCCACAACATCTTTTTATGGTTTTCGGGATGCGGTAAGTGATTATAATCTCTCGGATGTAGCTCTTATTGGTCATCAATTTACATGGTGCAGGGGGAGGGATCCACAATCGGCCGTTGAGGAGAGGTTGGACCGAGTAATGGGTAACCCGACCTGGAACTCTCGATTTTTCTGTAACCGCTGTCATATATTTTAATTCAGGGCTATAATAGCTGATCTTATTGGATATAATTAAATAAAATAAAAAATATCTGATAAAAATAAATAAAACTTGAAAAATATTATAAAAAATATTTAAATTCGAAAAAAATAATATATTAAAAAATCAATTACAAATTTTTTAATTTATTTTTATTAATAATTATTACTATAAGGTATAAAAAGGGGAGTTAGATTTTTTTTTCCACTCTCCCCTAAATAGATGGTGAGTACAGAAACCCTTGGATGATTTTATTAAGTATATCACACACATGCGTACAACACGTGCATGCTATGCATAATGTATAAATGTAAATGTAGTCCAGGTTCAATGTATCTGATAGGAAGTTAGTAAGTTGTAACAAACTAGTTCTAGAAAAGTCTAGAAAATGCTATGAAGGGCAGCTCAAACAATGTGAGCATATGCCTATAAATATTACACTTTGTATACCATAACTCTTGTGAATGAAATATAGCTTAATCTTCACCTTTCTCAACATGGTATCACATGAGCCACAAAACTTCCATATCGCTCTCCTAAATTCAGTTTTTGAAATCCTGCAGAAGGTTTTTGGATTCGTTCAAGCTCTATTTTTCTTCATTGAAGTTCAATTCTAGGTGATCTCTTCTTCAAACAACAATTTCAATGCTCTCCTCTTCAATCCAGTAATTTCTACTCTACATCACGACTGAATTGTCATCTGCGACCACTGAATTGGCATCCCAGCCTGCTCCTCCTTCGGCGCTGAGGTTTATTACGCTTACTCTTCGACTGTATCAGTCGAATTATGCGTTTTAGAAATCTCAGGTCCTAGCGACAGTTCGTGGCCATGGATTCGAAGGCTATCTTCTCAGTGATGAGGATTCCATTCCTCCTTCCATGATTGACGGATCGGAATCTGGTTCCATGGTGCCAAATCTGGCGTATCTCACCTGGATTCGTGAGGATCAGTTTCTCATGAGCTGGATCTTCAGCTCCATCTCAGAGTCAATGTTTGGTCATGTTAGTAACTGCAACTTCAGACTCTGTGGCGTATCCTTACAGATCGTTTGAAGTGTGGCGTATCCTTACAGATCTGTTCAATTCTCAGTCCAAAGCACGTATCATGAGTTTGAAGTTGCAACTTCAGACTCTTCGGGAGGAAAATCTCACTATCGATTAGTACATTCTCAGAATTCGAAATATTAGTGACCGTATTCGTGCGACTGGCTATGTCATCTCAGATGATGATCCGGTAATGCATCTTCTCTCTGGTCTAGGCTCAGATTTTGATGCAGTAGTTATCAATTTGACTTCTCGTCTGGAATATCTCACTCTCTCTGAGGTTCTATCGGTGTTACAAACTCATGAAGCTCGCCTCCTTCAAAATGCCTCTGAAACTCGAATCATGCCTCCGACTCTTCCTAATGCTAATCTGGTAACTCGTGATAGTTCAAGATCTGCTGGTGTTTAACGTTTCATAATATTGGTCATGTTTCATTGCTTAGTTTGGATAATTCTGTGTCAATTAAATTGAACAATGTCTTGCATGTGCCGGATATAACCAAGAACCTTATTAGCATTTCTCAATTTTTACGTGACAATTCCGCGTTTATTGAATTTCATGTTGATCATTGTCTTGTTAAGGCTCTAAGCAACCATCAAGTTCTACTTCAGGGAAAAACAATAAACTTTACCAGTTTAACATTCACTCTCTTCGTGATTCATCACGTAAAGCTTCTAGACGGTCGAATAAATATTGTTTCCTGAATAATGAATGTCTCACTGTTGCTCAGAATAAAGATGTTACTCATCAATCTAGCCTTTTCTGTCATAGACGACTAGGTCATCCTTGTAATAGGACTTTATCTATTGTGCTTAGAAATCTAAAATTTTCATGTGTATCCTCATTTGATTGGTTCTGTGAATCATGTAGACTTGGAAAATTTCATCAAATAAACTTTCCTGCTACTACTCGACTACTCGTACATCTACTTCATTTTTTGATTCTATTCACGTGGATGTTTGGGGTCTAGAAAATTGTGTTTCTAGTGAAGGATTTCGTTATTACTTGGCTCTTTTGGATGATTTTACACGTTATACCTGGATTTTTCCACTTCATCTCAAATCTGATGTTGCTCTTGCTGTTAAGAATTTTTTTGCTCTAGTCGAACGTCAGTTTAGTAAATCGATTAAAGTTGTCCATAGTGATAACGGTGGAGAATTTGATGCTCTAAAATCCTTCTTTGGTGCTCTTGGGGTTAAATGCAAATTCTCTTGTCCACATGTTCACCAACAAAACAGATTAATAGAGAGAAAACATCAACACATAGTAGAGATGTGTCTTTCTCTTCTAGCTCAAGCTTCTATACCAATGGATTTTTGGTGGGATGCATTTTCTACTCCAGTATTTTTAATCAATGTGTTACCCACACCCACTTTGCATGGTGCTTCGCCGTATTTTAAATTGTTTGGTAGACACCCTGATTACTCATTTCTTCGTGTATTTGGATGTGCATGTTTTCCATTTATTCGTCCATACAACACGTCAAAACAAAAATGTCGATCGTCAAAATGTGTGTTTCTTGGGTACAGTCCATTACATAAGGGCTACAAGTGTCTTGACCCTTCTGGTCGAATTTACATTGCTATTGTTGTGGATTTTAATGAAAGAGATTTTCCACACTCTTCATTATTCTCCCCTACATCAAACACATCTCCTATTGTTTCTTCATCATTACCCATTCTTCCCATAACACAACAGCAAAATTCCACTCACACATCCCATACTTCACCTACTCCCTTGTCAAATAATACTCACCAGTATACGTGCAACACTCCACCTTCTCACCTACTAAATAAAACTCACGAGCCACCCTCTCCCTCTAATCCATCATCTGACCGACAAAGTCCAATGCACTCTCCATCACAGGTAACCTCTCCATCACATGTAAACTCCCCACTTCTAGAAGTTGTTCTTCCTCATATACACCATTTCTCTATATCTACTCATCCCATGCAAACAAACTTAAAGTTGGGCATTATCAAACCTCGTGTTCTTCTAACTGAAAACTCGAAGATTAATGAACCTGACTCTGCATCTAAGGCCCTTCTTTCCCCCAAGTGCAAAGTTGTCATGCATGATGAGTATATGGCTCTCATTAATAATAATACTTGGGAATTGCTTCCTCTAACCTCTGATATGAACTTAATCTCGGCTAAATGAATTTTTCGTGTAGAATATCGTCCGGACGGTTCTATTGACCGATTCAAAGCTAGACCAGTTGCTCATGGCTTTCAACAAATGGTCGGAGTTGACTATTTTCACACCTTTAGTCCAGTTTTAAAACTGGTTACTCTTCGAGTAATTCTTACATTAGCCGTCACTCGAGGTCGGAGGATTCAACAAATTGATATAAATAATGCCTTTCTCAATGGGGATCTCGAAGAGGCTTTGTATATCCATCAACCTCAAGGTTTTGAGGATATATCAAAGCCCAATCATGTGAGTCGTCTTCGGAAGTCCTTGTATGGCCTAAAACAAGCTCCGAAGACGTGGTAGGATAAACTTCATGGGTATTTGGTTGCATATGGGTTCACTCACTCATTGTCCGATAACTACTTATTTCATATGTTTCGTAACAATAAAATGTTTATTCTTCTTGTATATGTGGATGACATATTGGTCACGGGCGATGATCCCTTAGTTGTTAATACCATCATTTTTATCTACACAAACATTTCTCTCTAAAACACTTGGGTGAGCTCAACTATTTTCTTGGTCTTGAGGCCAAGCCCACTTCTTCTTCCATAACTCTCACACAGTCAAAATATATCTGAGATCTTCTTGATAAAGCCCATTTGTTGAACTGCAAACCCTGTCCTACTCCCTCATGTCCCAGTTTAAAACTCTCTACCCTTGATAACGCTCCTTTTGATAATCCCACATTATATAGAAGCACTGTTGGTGCCTTACAGTACCTCCATTTAACCCGCCCGAAAATTGCGTTTAGTGTAAATAAACTAAGCCAATTTCTTCAAGCTCCTACTATACGCCATTGGCAGGCCTGTAAACAGGTACTTCGGTACCTCAAAGACACTACTCAGCAAGGCATTTCCTTTGTTCCTATTTCTCAATTTAAATTGCACGGTTTTGTGGATGCGGATTTTGCATCCTCTCTGGATGATCAGCGTAGTACCAGCGGGTACTGTGCCTCTCTTGGTCCTAATTTGTTGGCTTAGTTTTCCAAAAGGCAATCGGTTGTTGCCCGTAGTAGCACCGAAGCGGATTATCGTGCTCTAGCATTGGCTACTATTGAATTTTTTGGATTGCCTCATTGTTTACAGAACTTCACCTTTCGTTGCTCCAACCATCTATACTCTAGTGTAACAATTCGGGGGCCATTACTCTTGCCTTCAGTCCAGCATTTCATTCACGCATGAAACATGTGGAGATTGACGTTCATTTTCTTCAGGAGAAGGTTGATGCTCGGGTACTCGACGTTTGGTTTGTCCCTTCTGAAAGTCAAGTTCTAGATATGTTGACAAAGCCTTTATCTCCCTCCAGATTTCAGCGTGATCGCCTACTTTCTACTTCAAACTCACGTCCAGACTCAATGGGGGCATGTTAACTATATCACACACATGCGTACAACACGTGCATGCTAGGCATAATGTATAAATGTAAATGTAGTCCAGGTTCAATGTATCTGATATGAAGTTAGTAAGTTGTAACAAACTAGTTCTAGAAAGGTCTAGAAAATGATATGAAGGGAAGCTCAAACAATGTGAGAATATGCCTATAAATATCACACTCTGTATACCAAAACTCTTGTGAATGAAATATAGCTTTAATCTTCACATTTCTCAACATCCCCTACCCCTGGCACGACTCTTCAATCACCACCGCCCCTTCTCAGTCATACCTCCCATCGTCGATGGCCTCTCATCCTTCTCCTCCTTGCCACTATTGTATGTCGACTGTTGTCTCATGACGCCCGCCCCACCACCGTAATCGTCTTCCGACTACAAGTGTCTCTGTCAACCTTCTTGAATTTTGGGTTCTTTTTTCTTTTTCTTTTTTTAAAATAATCATAATTTGCATCTCAATTCAATTAAACCGTAATTTGCAAAGAAAAACATGAGATATGTGCGTATATACTCTTCTTATAATAGGTTTTTTCTTATTCTATGTGCATGTGTATATGCTAGTAATTTCCTTCTTGTAACAATTCATGGACATTGATTGATTACTAACATTTCTTCAGGCCTGCAAATTATCTCGATTACAACATATTCGGGATTGTTGAATGGAACTCTGCTATTCCAATCACAATTGAAAAATTAGATTACTTCTGGGATGTCAAAACTTATGCAATCCGAATTTCTCTCAAGAGCAAAATTCAGGTATGAATCTTTAAGACCTAATGGGTTTACTGAGTTTATGAGATTTTTTAGGATATTTTGTATAACTTTGATGATTGTTCGGAAGATGTACAATTTTAGGTGGGTAAGGATGAAATTTTTTTATGCTGATAGGACATGGTTGAGGGTTATTTGATGACTTTAAAATTGGTTTTGATCCAAATATGAAAAGGCAGGAGATTGATTGAGTTTCTTAATGTCTAAATTCTGCATATTATATTATTTTCTTTATACTTAGTCTATTTATTTATATTATCTGGACATGGATTAATTCTCAAGAAAATAATGATAAAAATGAATATTTAGGTAAGATTAATGGAGAGTATAAGTGTAAAAAGGTGGGACCGATGTCGAGGAATTGAATAAGAAATTAAGTGAAGGAATTTACTTGGTGTGATTCTTATTAGTTGTTAAGTAAAGATGTGTACAATTAAGTAAAGATGATCGAGGAGTTGGCATGCACTAATTCAACAATCCAGAATTTTTTTTTAATAATAAGTATGCTTTTTGTTGTACTAGATTGCTAAGTTGTAAAAGAAGTTATTCATGAAGGGCTGTTAATTGTTCTGTTCTTAACCACAATGTTTTGCCATGCTAATGTTATCAGCCGTTGCCATTTTCATGTACTAAACATGGAAGACTCATTTGTAGTTTCATTAAATATGAGTATCTTGATTTCATAATTTTCTAGAGTGTTGCAATGTGAAGTATGCAGCGGTTGAGCAAGCTATTTGATATTTTCACTAAGGTTAGTTATTATGCATTTATGGCCTAGTAACCATATCAAGATTATTTTATCCACATACATATAATTTCTCTTACTTTTACTCTTCACATACTGTTTTCATATAGACAATGATTCCTCTGAAAGTTAAATTTACTTGCGAAGAGCTCCAATTGACGAATTAGTTAGAGTGAGTTACATGCATGCAACCATACATGGTTTGAGTAGAAAGAAAAGCATGTGTGTTGAGAGGGATTGTGCTATAGAAAGAAAAGAAACACCAGTTTCCAGCTCCATGTCCACAACAAACTTTTGGATCTATGTATGTTTGACGACATTAATGTTAATTAATGTATTCTAGTAGTTTAGTTGAAATTATATATATATACATGGATGTACTGTGCATTAAACATTAATTATGATGATTAGTTGATATTTCAGGATTTTTTTTAAAAATATTGGATATTTACAACAGTGGTTAATAACCGATGTCGTAGCGTATAAAACCGTTGTCATATGTATTAATACACATCAGTTTTAATGGAATTACAGCGGTTTAAAAGTGTTGTAATAAATTCAAACAACAGCGGTTCATAACTGCTGTCGTAGCTATTCAAACAACAACGATTCATAACCGCTGTCGTAGCTATTAAAACATGGGTTAGAACTATACAACATCGGTTTTGAAGATATAATAGCGGTTAATAACCATTGTCGTATAAAGATATGACAGTGGTTGATAACCGCTGTCTATCAGTGCCCCTCTTTTATAGCGTTTGGTACTACAACGGTTTTTAACCGCTGTCTATCAGCTTATTTTGCATAGTACACAAGGGAGATTATGTGATGCGGTGAGAGGATACTTTGAGACCCTTTTTCAAGAAAGCCTGCATAATCTTGACGTTTAAGATTTTATTGATCTTGTGAGGGTCATGATCTCAGATGCTCAGAATCTAGCACTAGTGGAACCTTTCTCCAAAGAAGAATTCACTCGTCCAATCAAACAGATGCATGGGATAAGGCGCCTAGGACGGATGGATTTAATCCATCTTTTTTTCAACACTATTGGGAAACTTTGGGAGATGACATTTTCTCTGAGGGATGTTCTTGGCTGGATCAGGAGGAATTCCCACAGGGCTTAACTGACACCACGATTGTGCTGATTCTGAAGGTTGAGATGCCTTAGTCAGTCCGTGATCTACGTCCTATTTCACTGTGTAATGTCGCATATAAGATTGTGTCGAAGGTGCTTTGCAACAGGCTCAAAGATGTGCTCCCAAGTGTTATTGACAAAGCTTAGTCAGCTTTTGTTTAGGGACGAGTCATCCAAGATACGTGCTTAATAAAAGGACGGGTCGTCTAGGAGGTGTGGCTTTGAAAATTGACATTAGTAAGGCTTACGATAGGGTGTACTAGAGTTACATGGAGTCTATCTTGTGTAAATTAGGTTTTAGTGGAAAATGGATTCAGTGGATGATGATGTGTGTGAGGATAGTTCGGTACTCAGTTCGGGTAAATGATGGTGTGGTGGGTCCTATTATTCTGGGTAGGGGGATGCGTCACGGGATCCTTTATCCCCATTATTCATTCTTTGCTCAGGGGCTGATGTGGAGGGCAGTTTACATGGGAATCAAATCTGTTGTGGGACACAAGAGATTACCCACCTTTTTATTTCTTTATGACAACATGTTGTTCTGTAGGGCCACGAAAGATGAATGTAATAATTTGCGATACATTCTTGATGTTTATGAGGCATGCTCGAGGCAGGCAATAAACTACACAAAATCTGGTGTGTTTTTCAGCGGGAATGTTCCTATGGAGAGAAGGAATTCAATCAAGTCCATTCTGGGAGTTCAAAATCAATTAAATACGGGGATGTATCTCGATTTACCATTACTTATTTGGAGGAAAAAGAAAGAGATCTTTGATTACATTAAAGGAAGAATGTGGTCCAAATTGCAAGGTTGGAGAAATAAAAAACTCTCAAAAGTAGGGAAGGAGACGGTTATTAATGCGGCAGCCTTGGCAATTCCATCATATTGTATGACGACCTTCTTGCTGCCGAAAACACTACTTGACGAGCTGCACATTATGATAAACAAATTTCGGTGGGGGAACTCGAAGAATGTTTTGAAAGGAATTAACTAGATACATTGGGAGAAATTATGCGTGCCAAAGGAAGAAAGTGGTCGTGGGTTCAGGGACTTGCATATGTTTAATATTGATATGCTCGGGAAGATGGGGTGGAGGTTCCAAACGGACCCGAGTGCCTTTATTTGCCGAGTTCTTAAATCATGGTATTTCCAAGAAGTGACTTCTTGTCGGCTCGACTGGGGTGGTTGCCTAGTTTCACTTGGTCGAGTATGTTTTCAAGACAAGAACTCTTTTGTGATGGCATCATGTGGAAGGTGGGCTCGGGTGCCTCGATTAGAGTATGGGGTATGTCGTGGGTAATAGATTTGGAGGATCACTGTGTCCAATCGGGATGTATTGATGGATTAGAGGAACTATGGGTAGCGACATTTATTGATGAAAACAAAAGAAAATGGGATGTCCTCCTCATACAAGACTTATTGCCACAAGACGTGGAACGGATTCTGAACACAGCCCTTGCCTCGACGAGGGCAATTGATAAGTTGATTTTGCAACCGGCTCGGCGAGGTAAATATATTGTCAGGCCAGCCTATGGTCTTTTGATGAGTTTACATTAAAATCCTAATTTGAGAACTTAAGGGGAATGAAAATCAATTTAGAGCTTGCAGGTTCCGCCGAGGTTCAAAGATTTTCTTTAGCGAGCAAGTAGAAATTGTTTACCCACTAAAGTGAATATGTATTCCAAAAGGGTGGTTCTTGATAATAATTGCATATTATGTGTGATGAGGGGTCGGAGGACTGTTGGCATGTATTTAAGGCATATCCATTTGCTCGACAATGCTAGGCATCCACGAGATTATTGTCGAAGGTGGGATGACTATATGACTTGAGAATATGTGTTTTCGGATCCAATTTTGGAGATGGTGTGAAGCAATGTAAAGATGTTGGCAACGAGTTTCGGTATGATGATGTGGCAGATTTGGAAGGAACGTAATTCGAAACTATGGGGCTTACCACATAATCCACCCCAAGTCGTTGTGCACAATTTAGCTTGCTTCTGGTTGGGATAACAAGCTACTGCGCGGAGGCCTGTTGCAACTCAACTAGGTGTTGGTTCAGCTAATACACCTTGCAAGGCTTGGCATGCTCCTCCTGCCGGCTTGCGGAAGATAAATTAAGATGCTGCAACGTTCCAAAAAAAATTAGCTTAACAACAATTAATTAACCAGTTAAAAATACGTACAATATATATTTTTTTTAAAACAAATATGTGAAATCAATTTATTTATAATTAATTTTCTCTCAATTACACTCTCAACCCATGGAGAAAGATTTTTTTTAATTGGCGTCACATCACATATATACAAGAAGCCAAGGATAATTTGATCCCCATGTTGAGATCATTAAGATATAAAACTTTTACATATCATTGAATTTTTCGTATTTTTGCGAATTTGTAAGCACAAAAATAACTTACCCAAAAGCGTATGGGTTCGTTATAGTTGAGTAAGTATACGACCAAGTAGTTATCGTCCAAGGACCTAGGAGAGCGTGGAGCCCCAAAACTATACGTCGAAATGGTGTTATAGAAGCTAAACGGGAGGATAAAGCAAATACCAATAAGAAAAAAAAAACACTAAGTAAACAACTAAAACTAACTTTCAAAGATGAAAGTACAAGTGGATGAATTGCTTCAAGTGTCTTCCTTATGTGGGATGACTAATGAATTAAAGAACTAATCACAACAATTAAGCTTAATGTTTTAGATTATGCTAAAGGCTATCACATATATGTGTAGACCAATCCCTCGTGAGGCTCATGTGAACACGTGCACTAATTAGTAGTTATGGGATCTAATTAGTACCAAAATCTCCTAGGATAGTGATCCGTAAACACTTTCAACACGGTTACTAATGTTTTCGACTCGCCCTCTCACTAATCTTTTAGACAACCTCTAATCGATTAATGTCTAATGTTGTCGATCTAAGCAATCAACCCTCTTTCGGTTAAGCTAATTACTATTTAACTCCAATTAATTAATTAAGGCTCACACCCACACCCCAATCATGTAAACCCAACTCTCAGTTGTAATTAACATAATCGAAAATGCTAGCTAATAGGATTAATCAACCAATGGAATCACACAAATCATAACAATAGAAACATTAAACACCAAAACATAGGCAAATCATGCAATTAATTCATAAACCCACTAATTACCCACATAATTTCAACACTCGAAGCAATCAAATCTTAGTCCATAACTAAAACAGCAAATGAAAGAAAATACATGAAAAATAAACAACAAAACATGATTTAAAATAAAATTACCAACAAATATCTAAATAAAGGAAAGATATCACCTTAACCGTCTTCAAATTCTCAAATGAAATGAAATACCCAATTTAAAACTAGCTAAGAAATTGAAATTAAACTAATCTAATGAGTGAAAATGTGGAGAGGAGGGGGTTTGCTTCCCCAATGAAGTTGCCCTCTGTTTCTGCGCCCAAATCCCTCCTCACGGCACTTCTCTGTGTTCTGTCGCATACCCCCAGCTGCTAACGACCTTGTCCCCCAAATTTGGGTTAATTGTAGAGCCGTCAAAATGTGTTGAGCCCGTTGGGCCAGCCCACCCCGCCATAAAAAACACGGGTTGGGCTCAACTTTTCTCAGTCTGCTAGGAGGCGGGCCTACAGGGACCACCCCGTTTGGGCCACAGGTTTTGATGGGTTGGGGGCAGGCCAGCCCGCCAACCCACCTTTTGTTATTTTCAATAAAAAATTAGTATTATTATTATTATTATTTTAATTAGTTTAATATTATAGAAAAATAACAAAAGTTTGTCACATCTTTAGGACTTATTCAACAACTTAAAATCTAGTTGGTGCATGCAATTAACAACCAAAATTTAGAAGTAAAAAACAGTCAAGCACAACAAGTCTCTGTCTCTCGCATTACAAATCCGTGTTGCTCGTGCTGTTTTAGTTCCAACGTTAGACATCGACCTTATAGTTATAGTTTTTGTTGGGAATAAAATGAGAATTTTGATTAAGATACCAAAACCCCTTAAGACATGCCAATAGATAAGTCAAATTGAATGAACATGTTTCAGGAATGTTGGAACATGTAGATCAGGCTAGTTGAGAAGTTGGTATGTTAGGTAGATCTTTAATGTATTTAGATGCACAAGTTCAGGGGGAACACATGCTTAGAAGATTACAAGAATCAAGTCCCCTCAAAGCTCAGAATCAAATTGATCCCAAGTCTGCTGAAGTGATCAATGACTAACTGTGCTGATCAAGTCAGCTCAGTAGAAAGACAACCTCTCTGAAGATCAACTGAATAAAATACATCAATAAGACCAAGTCTACTGAAGTATATGTCAAAGATTCAGAAGAGATGTCCAGCAGAAATGTCTCAGCACACTTGAACCAGAACAGTTCTAAGGCTAAGGCCAACTATGCTGATGGGGTCAAAACCACTGAAAGGAAAGCTTGAATGCTCAAGAACCATCAAGAGATGTTCTACAAAGAGAAAGAGCCAAGTCATCTGAAGGAGCAATGCCAACACTGCTGATAAGTCAAAAGTGTTGAAACTAATAAGCAGACTTGTCCAGATGATAAGGAAAGTTATCCTTATCAAAGAACCAATGATCAGAAGTGATGTCCATGTTTGATTAAGTGAATCTTCAAGTCAGACATTGGGAAGAGTGCTTCAAAGTCAAGACAAAGAGCAAACAGTCGTTTACTTCCCAAATTAAGGACATGTCACTTTCAAGAATCTGTCTTCCAGTTGCAAAGTTCAAGGAAGACATATATAAACATTTTGAGGCTGTCTCTCCAACGGACATAACCTCATCTTGTTCTATAAATACATGAAGTGTGGAAACCATTTGTAGAGCCAACAACCAACTACAAAGAACAGAACCTACATTGCTGAGGAAACTTCAATCTTTCTAAGAAACATTCTTAGTTTCCAGAAACACTTCATCTAAGATGACCTTCATTTTATATCAATCAAAGCTTAGAGAGATATCATATCCTATACACTGTGCTCATTGTAAAGGATATCTCACCTAGTTGGAACCAACATCAACCCCTATACCTTTCAAGAGAAAGTTAGAAGGTTGTTGTAGTAGAAGTGTAAGGAACTTACTGTTGAGAGAAGAACAATTAAGTTCTGAGTTGAGAAGAGAGTACTAGGATTCTAAATTCCTATCAGATTCTTCTTCTTGGATTTCAGGCAACTTGGCTGCTTTCTTCAGCCTTTTTGACTTTCTCAGTTGGGTTGCCTCTTCAGCTTGAAATTCAGATGGCAATGTCAGGCTGGTTGGAAAATCAGTGAAGGTTTGCTCCTTCCTCTTCTTGTCAATGGCTTTGGCAACTTTCCCCCTTACTTCAATCACCCTATCCTTGGGGTCTAGGCCTGCAGACTCCCCTCCAGGCCTCTGTTGCCATCTAGCCTGATCTTCAATTACACATGCCATAGATTTCTTCACTGCAATCTGGATCTGCTCCTGTTCAGTTAGATCTTCAACATTCATAGGCCCCTTGCCTTTTCCAATGTCTTCCTCCTCCTCCTCAATCTCAGGTTGCTTGTCCTTTCCCTTAGGCTCTCCAATCTTCAAGGTTCCCTTTGCCCTTGCTCTCTCTCTTTCCCCCTTTTTGGCATTATCAAAACACTGGGGCTTTAACTCACTCATTGTGAAAGAGAGGTGGGAATGAGCATGAGTGAGAGAATTCAGTTCTTGCAGCAGATATACATTTTCATCATGGATATTTTGCATCCTATCATCTGCCATGCTGAGAAAGACATGAACTGGCTTCATTTTCTGGGCAACAATTTCATCAAGTGTGGCCTTCAGGGATTGATCAAGCTTGGCCTGCAACTGGTCAGTGAGATTAGCCACAACCTGATCAGAAACCTTGGCCATTAGTTCCACAGTGAACTTCTCAGCAGCCTCCTTCACCATTGCAGCTTTAAGTTCCTCAGCTTTCTTTCTCTGGGCTGCTGTCCTTTGCCTCAAGGCATCCTTGATTGTTATTCTCAGTGCTAAGACATTGTTCTTGAAGCTTTCTCTGAGGCCCTTTTGCTCCCTCTTCACAGTTTTTGTAAACTTGGTCATTGCATCTTTGGCTTTTATGACTTCAGTCGAGACTGTTTGCAGACCAGTCTCAACACCACTGATTCTGGCATCTAGGGTTGGCAATACTACTTCTTCAAAACCTGTTAGCCTCATCTCAACAGAGGCTAGAGTCTTTCCTTGGCCATCAAGAGTGTCTGTAGTTTCTGCATGAGCCTTCCCAACTTCCTTGACTAAGATGTCTAACTTCTCTGACTGCTCCTCAATGGAAGCAGCAGTCTGGGAAGCAATTTGCAGACCAACTTCTGTTGCATTTGCTTGTTCAAAGTAGATCTTGTTTAATGTGGACATGTTAGTTTAGATTACTTCAAGATCAACATCAGTGTCGACTGGAATATCAGTAAGGGAAGCATATGCAAAAATTTGTTCAATGGTGACAGCTACAGAATCTGCAAAACATAAAGGGTTAGGTAAATCACCTTCATCACCCTCTTTCTTTTGTTCTCCCAAAAGGTCTGATACATCAGCACATTTGCTCTCATTTTCAACTTTTTTCTTTTCTTCATTTATTTCAGATAAACTCACATTCACTGGAGAATCAGGCCTCCTTTCACCAAGGGATTCATCAAGTTCAGATTTGACTTGAAGAATAGCCTGACTCTCATGTTGGGCTTCACCCAACATTTCACTCTCCTCTCCCTCTTGTGGTGGTGCACTCTTACTGCCAGTAATCACACAATCACCTTCTTCTCCCTCTGAATTTTTATCACTACTGTCCTTTTCAACTCCTTCATTTCCTAAACCTGACACCTCTATATCCTTAACAGGATTCACAGAGGGCAGTTGATGGGAGATCACAGTGTTTGGGCTTCCCAAGCCCACTGAGTCATCCTGAATGACTAAAGGCTGGTCAGTGTCCAACTTCACTGATACTGATGAGGCTTTAGTCAAACCAGCTTCTCCTATGGAAGTCTCAACATTGTCAAGCTGTGCCTCAGGCTCAGAAGAACCATCCTTGGCCAATGCATCTTGGACAGAGTCACCACTTTTGGTCAACTCCTCTGATTTCTCAGAGTCCTGAATTGAAGGATAGGTCAAGTAATGTACCTTAGCAGGGTTAGGTCCAGGAGGTTTGGGATTGGTGTTGTCATCATCATCATCATCTGCATCATCTGAGGTGCTATCAGGATGCTTGACTCCTTGAGCAATCCTTTCTCTTTCAGCCAGCACCTTTTCATGGACAATTGTGCAGAATAGTGCCTCAGTGGTCAACACACTGGATTTCTTGACATTTGCAAAGTGCAACAGCCTGTTCTCCTCTACTTGCCACCAACTTTCACCTTTATCCTTGATAGCATGAGCTATCTCCACCATTGTTCTATCTTTGATTTCAACAAGAGCTCTGAGATCATAGAACTGTTGCTGTAACCTTGGATACTCCTTTAACCCAGGATAAAGCTGATCAACATTAGCTTTGGCAATCTGCCTTAGCATTCCTTCATATGTGTACTCTTCTTCACTATCATCATCATTGTTGTCATCAGAAGAGTTGGCTTGGAATTCAGAAGGATTGGTTTGGGTTTCAGGAAGGTTGAGTTGGGGTTCAGATAGGTTGGGTTCAGAGGAACTGTGAATGATTTGGGTCTCAGGTGCTGTAGAGAGCAATGTTCATGAGGAGGTTATTGGAAGGTTCAAAGGAATGGCTTGAATGGGTGGTAAGGTAAGTTGATCTCCTTCAAGAAGGGCAGTTTCAAGTAGTTTGGTGTAGGATAGAAGTCTGGGATCAAGGGGGGAGAATGGCCTATCAGGGGCACCTTCAGGAGAGTAGGTCTTCTTAGCCACAATTGGAGCATCCTCAGGAGTCTTTCACTCCTCTTCTTCAGGCTTTGGAGAGTCATGAGCTGGTGATATTCTCTGGGATTGAATATCAGGAGAGTTGGCATCAGGGCTTTTGTACTTTGATCTTGACTTGGAGTTAGACCTACTTGCTTGTCTAATCTCCTTGAAAAACTCCTTCTTCTGTTTTTCTTCCTCCATCAACTTCTTCTTTTCAGAAGTTTTGATTATTCTTCTTCTCCTTTCAGACCTTGTTGGCTTCTCAAGGTCCCTGAATTCTGTTACTGACTCAGGCTGTAGAGGGACAATTTCCCTGAACTATTTTTCTCCCTCTTCAGGAGGGTTGACCCCTTCTTGTTCAACCTTATCAATTTCTTCAGATGTGGCATCTCCACTCTTGGATTGGCTTTCAGGTGAAGATTCACTAAGAATCTGCTTCATCCTTTTCATCTTGGGCTAGGTTTTGACTGTCTGAGCCTTCCTTTTCCTTGGAGAAGATCTGGTAACACGTGCAACTGTTAAGGACTGCTTTGCTGCTGCTCCTTGCTTCCTCTTTTATGTCTTAAAAGACAGCTTCCTGTACATCACTTTTTTGGCTGGAAATGGCTTTGGTTTGGCTTGAAGGTGGGTGAAGTGGGCAAATCTTTCCAAGAGCAAGCTTGCTCTTGTGCAATATATCAACTTCCCATCCACCACAACCTTATGGTGCTTCATCTCCTTGAACTTATACTTCTCATTCATCATCATTCCTAAAATGAAAGTTTTCCAATCAAACTTGACTCCTCTTTCAGCAGAGTCAATCACAACTGCCATTACTCTCAACTTTGGCAGACTTATTTGCTCTAAACTCCCTGAATGGCTCAACAAACTTTTCACCACAATATCAAATAAGTGCTCATATTTCAGTTTTAATGTCTTTTTGTTTTGAGCACCTGCTAGTTTCTGGGGTACCTTCATCCATAGAGTTGAGAACTCCTGCTCCTCTCCTTCTCTGTAGACTTCAGGATTGAGTCCTTCAGAGGGTAACCCAAAGCTTGCATCCAGGTCTTCTGAGGTGAAAATGATTGTATGTTGGGATTCCTCTTCTTCTCCTTCTTCTGAATAAGTGAGCTTGGTGCAAACATCACCTTTCTTGCCTTTCCACCTAAGGTATGCAAAGAATTCAGCCATGTAGGAGTTGAGGCAGGAATCAGGTTTGGTGCCTAAGAACTGCTCAAGCCCTGCATCCTTCAACCATTGTAGAACAGGATGAACTTCCTCATTTGGGCTGTCAAAAGCCACAATCTTTTCGAACCATAATGAGTTTATGTTGCTTAGATAAGTGAAGTCAATGTCCAAAGATGGATCATTGAAGTTGACAAGTTCCTCTCTTTTAATTTTTGGAGCCATGTATGTTTGAGAGTAGGAAGGGTTTGAAGGTTTGAGAGGTTTTCAGAATTTTGCTTAAGGGTTTGAAAGTATGGGTGCGTGAGAATGATAGTAAAAACTGAGGGTTTTTATATCTAGTGATTTTATTAGCCATTGGATAATAGTAATTGTGGGTGGACAAATCCTAAGACAGAGTGGATATAGTGGGATAGAGGCTTAGGAACGGTTAGATGTAGGTTAAAGAGTAATCAATGGCCTTGATCAATAGCACAGTAATTAATGCAATCTTAAAAGAGATTTTGCATTAAATGCAGATTTGCCATTTTGGGGGCTAAAACCTTAATAGCACACGCCATCCTAAAAATAGACTACTCTTAGCACAAGAATTCTTTTAAATGTCTAATCAATACTAAAAATAGCTCTTATCACCTTATCAACTTGGACAAACGTCCTGATAAGTGTTTTGACCTCTATTTTGGTCAAAATATCTGACCAACATGCCTGAGTGGGTCCCCATGTTGCTGACTGGGTCCCACATGGTCAATCATCCTGACCAACATTGCTGAAGGCTACATGGACAACTCCACTGAGTTTTTCTTTTAGGCAGACAATTTCAGCGAGGTTGGTAAACTTTGCTGAAGTTCAACTTAATGAACTTCCCCCTTCATTTGAGCTTCCTTCTTCATTTCTCCATCTTCCCTGGATCAAGTAAGCCCAACTCAGCTGAAAGCTCCAGAAATCTTGCTTCAGCTAATGGCTTTATAAAGATATCAGTCTTTTGCTTATCAGTGTGAATTTTTACAAGCTTGATATCTTTCTTCTCCACATGATCCCTTATGAAATGATGCTTGATATCAACATGTTTGCATCTGGTGTGGAGCACTGGATTCTGTGAAATAGCAATTGCATTATTGTTGTCACAGAATATGGGAACTTCATTTGTGATGACTTTGTAATCTATGAGTTAATGTCTGAGCCAAAGTATCTGAGCACAGCAACTTCCAGCTGCTACATATTCTGCTTCAATTGTTGATGTTGCAACTGTATTTTGCTTCTTTGAGAACCATGAGATCAGCTTGCTGCCTAAGAATTGACATGTTCCAGAGGTGGATTTTCTGTCAATTCTGCAACCTCCATAATTAGCATCTGAGTATCCAGTGAGCTCAATGTTGTCATCAGCTGGATACCATAGTCCAAGATTCTCAGTTCCCTTGAGATATCTTAGTATCCTCTTGGCAGCTTCAAGGTGACTCTTCTTTGGATTTGCTTGAAATCTGGCACACACTCCAACTGCAAATGTGATATCAGGCCTACTTGCAGTGAGATACAGCAGGGATCCTATGATTCCTCTATATTCAGTGGAGTTGGTGGATACTCCACTTTCATCAGGATCCATTTTCCAGTTGGTATTCATGGGAATTCTGACTGGCTTGCTTATAGTATATCCAAATTTCTTGATCATGTCCCTTGTATATTTGGCCTGATTGATGAATATTCCTTTCTTTGATTGAGTGACTTGAAGTCCTAGAAAGAAATTCATCAATCCCATCATGGACATCTCAAATTTGCTTTGCATGAGTTTAGAGAATTTCTCACACAATTTCTCATTTGGAGATCCAAATATAATGTCATCCACATAGATTTGGACTAACAAAATATCATCTCCTTCACAGATTTTGAACAAGGTTCTGTCAACAGTGCCTTTGACAAAACCATGATCTAGAAGGAACTGTGATAAGGTGTCATACCAAGCTCTTGGAGCTTGCTTCAATCCATAGAGAGCTTTCTTTAATTTATACACCTTGTTTCCTTCTTCAAAGCCTGGGGGCTGTTCAACATACACCTCTTCCTTAAGTACTCCATTGAGGAATGCACTCTTCACATCCATTTGATACACCTTGAATCTCTTATGAGCTGCATAAGCTAGGAAGAGTCTGATTGCTTCAAGCCTGGCCACTGGTGCAAATATTTCATCATAATCAATCCCTTCAGATTGACAGTATCCTTTGGCCACCAGTCTTGCTTTGTTACTATGATGTCATTTTCATTTCTCTTATTTTTGAATACCCATTTGGTACCAATGACATCTTGGTGAGTTGGCCTGTCCACCAGCTCCCATACTTCATTTCTGGTGAACTGGTTCAGCTCTTCTTGCATGGCAATGATCCAATTGGTGTCTTGAAGTGCTTCCTCTATATCTTTTGGTTCCTGTTCTGAAAGAAAACAACAAAACAAGGCACTTTCTCCATGAAATCTTCTAGTTTTGATCCCTTCACTTGGATTTCCAAGTATCAGGCTAGTTGGGTGGTCTTGCAACCAAGTCCTTCTAGACCTGATTCCTTCAGGAGGATTTTCTTCTTCTGAAGTTGGATCACTAGAATCATTAAATTCAGGAAAGTTAATTGAAGGATCAAGTTCAGGATCATTGTCAGGGTTGTTTTCCTCATTGTCAGATAGGTTGACATTTTCATTGGTTCCCCCTTGACTGTTGGATCCATTTACTACCTCAGCATTGCCTGCTTCTTCATTGGTAGTTGTTACCTGATTTTGAACTAGGATGGGGTCAGTCAGTTCAACTTCTCCTTCAGGTTGGTTGGCTTCTGGTTGATTGCCATCAGGTAGGTTGTCCAGTTTTTTATAGTCATTGAGTTCAGGCTGGGCAACATCTACAAACACTGTTTCCTTGCTTTGAAGCCTTAGTCTGGTTGTTCTTTGTGCTATCTCATCAATATTCAGGTCTCTATCCATGAACTCATTAATAGATTCATCAAACACAACATGAGGTGTTTCTTCCACAATAATAGTTTTGCAATTGTAGACTCTGTAAGCTTTGCTGACTTGAGAATATCCAACAAATATTCCCTCATCAGCTTTACTGTCAAAAGCTTTCAATTGCTCCTTCCCATTATTGTGAATGAAACACTTGCAACCAAATATATGAAAGTAGGCAACAGTGAGCAATCTACCTTTCCATAGTTCATATGGAGTTTTACCTTGACCCTTAGTGATTAAGGATCTGTTCTGTGTGTGACATGCAGTGCTAATGGCTTCAGCCCAGAACCTTTTTGGCAATTTGGATTCAGCAATTAGTGTTCTTGCTGCCTCTTTCAAGGTTCTGTTCCTTCTTTCAGCAACACCATTTTGTTGAGGTGTTCTTGCAGCTGATGTCTCATGAGTGATGCCATTCTTGCTGCAGTACTCATTGATGTATGAGTTTATGAATTCTGTGCCTTTGTCTGATCTGATCTTGACAATACTTAGGCCCTTTTCATTACTCAATCTCATCATCAATTCAGGTAACTTGACTTGGGTTTCCTTTTTGTTCAGTAGAAATACTACCCAAGTGTACCTGGAAAAATCATCAACAACTACTAAAGCATATTTTCTTCCATTTAAACTTACTGGGATAATTGGACCAAATAAGTCCATATGCAGTAGTTGAAGAACTCTCTCAGTTGAAATGACAGGTTTTCCCTTAAAGGATGTTTTGATTTGCTTTCCTTCCTGACATGGATGGCATACATGTTCTTTGGAGAACACTTGGTTTGGCAGCCCTTTTACTAGAGAGTTCCTAGCTAGCTTGTTGATGGTTTTGAAGTTCAGGTGGTTCACTCTCTTGTGCTATAGCCAGCTTTGCTCACTTGTGCTTTTGGTAACAAGACAAACTACTTCAGGGGTTTTGCACCAATCTACAAAATAAACATTTCCCTTTCTCACCCCTGTTAGTAGCACCTGTTGTGTTGATTTTTCTTTAATAATGCATTCATTTGGTGCAAATTCAACACTATATCCTTTGTCACAGATTTGACTTATAGATAACAAGTTATATTTTAGGGCTAGCACATAAGAAACATTAGTAATTTTTACACTACCAATAGTTACTGTACCATAACCTCTTGTGATTCCTTGAGAGCTATCTCCAAAGGTTACTGAAGGACCATCTTTTTCAATGAATTCTGAGAGAAGCTCCTTGTTTCCAGTCATATGTCTTGAACATCCACTGTCCAAGTACCATGTTGTTCTTTTGTTTATGCTTCTCTTCTTCTTGTGGTCCTTGCAGTCCTGCAAAGTCAAACTTTAGGTACCCTTTGAATGTTGGGTCCTAGGGGGTTAGTTGTACCTTTTGGAACCCAAATCTACCTGATTACTCTGATAGACTCAAAGTGACTGATTTGGTTTCCATTTACATCTACATACACAGTCCTACCCTTAAATGCCTTGGGTGGTTTCTGTGCATAAGTGTTAGTCTTGTATGATTCAGGAGGGTTAGTGAATTTCTTTGGGACATGTCTCCTGAAGTTACTAGACTTAGGTGCAGCTTGGTAAGACCTTTGAGGATAAGAGCTTGGATGGCCTTTTCCCTTTGACATGAAGGGTTTAGGCTTCCTGAGACTGTTATACCTATCAGTGGGGTTGGACCTTAATCTATTCAGTTGAGGTTGCCTCATTTGAGTTGGCCTCTTCTGAACAGACTTTGGACAACTCCACTGATGAGTGTTCAGATGGGTTGGCCTTCCATTGGTTCTTCCCTTCTGAAACTCATTTCTCTTGTACACATTGTTCTTAACCATTTCCTTAGGTTTGGGTTTAGGAACATTGTTTACTTGAGTAGGTATAAGAGTTTCTTTACCCTTACCCTTGATCAGTGGCTGGTTTACTTCGATTTCATTTTGTTTTTGTTGAGCCATTGACCTTACAAAGGTCATCTTAGAATTGCTTGTTGAAGCAATGCTAAGACCAGGTGAGGATTCAAATGGATTATAGCCTAATCCACTTCTTTGAGCCATTGGTCTTTGAAACCCTTGAATTTCCTCTATTGCCTTAGAGGATTTGTTCAAGGCAGACATCTTTAGTTTTAGGCTCCCCTCACTTAATTTAAGAGTATCAAATTCATGTGAGAGATTGTCAAATTTGTCTTGAAGGATTTTAAAATCAAAGTCCTTTTTCCTCAGAACCAGATTTTGCTCATCAATCAACTTTTGTTGTTCAGAGACTTTGAGAGACATTTCATCATGTTCTCTCACAATCTGTTGATACAACTCAATTGATCTAATGTCAAACTCAGGTTCAGGAGGGTTGGGCATTTTGACTTTAGAATTCAACAATTCATTTTCTCTCAATGCTATATTGCATACTTCTTGAAGTCTGGTGAAGTCCTCAAGTAACTTTCCAAAGTTAAGTTTCAAGTGGATTTCACTGGACTCATGTGTGTTATTTGAAGAATTGGAAGATGAACATACCTCTTCATTCTCAAAGGCCATTTGACAGTCATCTTCACTGTCACTGTTAGAGAATAACCCATCATCAGATGAGTACACACTTTCTTCACTAGCTGACTCTCCAGCTACCATAGCCTTTCTGTTGTTCAGCCTCTTGTCTCTTTTATTCTGCCTCTCATTTCTTTCCTTCGAACTCAGGTCAGGACAATCATATTGGAAATGACCCTTTTTCAGGCAGTTATAACACACATCTTCATCATCATTCCTCTTGCTTGAGGACTCCTTTCTCTTGGATGATGATGGTTCAAATTTGCTGTACTTCTTTTTGTCAGCATATTTGTCTTCTTTCTTCTCATCAGAGAGTTTGTCCTCTGATTTGTTGTCAGGAGAGTTGAATCTTCTCCTGGTTCTGTTGTCTTGGTAGAACTTTTTGTATCTACCAAATCTGGAGTTGAGCTTCTCAAATCTCCTGGCCATGAGAGCTAGCTCCTCCTTCATTTCTGTCTTGGAGACAGTTTGAGATGATCTCTGTGCACTCTTCTTTTCTGTCTCAGCAGCTTTGAATGCAACACCTTTGCTTGAGGATGATGGCTCTTCATGCACCTTCTTTCTGTTCAGATCAAACTCATATGCTTTGAGTTCAGAGAACACTTGTTGCATGGGCATGTTGTCAAGATTGCGGGTGTTCTGCATCATGACTGAGTATATGTCCCACTTGGATGTGAGACTCCTCAGAATTTTTAGTGCAACTTCTCTTTTAGCATAAAACTTGCCAAGAGAATTTATCTCATTCATGATGTCAGTGAATCTGCCATCAAGATGATCAATAGTTTCATTGGGCTCCATAGTAAATTGTTCATACTTTTGGATGGCCACTTGAAGCTTGTTTTCTTTTATCTTTTGGGTACCTTCACACATGAGTGCTAAGGTATCCCAAATTTCTTTTGCTGTTGTGCAGTGGTACACTCTTCCCATCACTGCATCTGGAATTGTCTGGTACAAGGTGTTCATGGCAATGTAGTTCAGGTTGTGTCTCTTTCTTTCTTCAGTTGTCAATTCATCCTCATCCTTGGGTAGCAATTCCCTTGGGCCTGCTTTCTGAGCATCAATGACTTTGGGATTCAGCTTGGTGAAGGTGAAGGGCCCTCTTGTGATGACTTTGAGCATTTCATCATGCTGGCAGGCAAGATGTGCTCTCATCCTGATCTTCCAAAAGTCATAGTTCTCTATTGAGAACATTGGCAGTTTGTGATGAGAAATGTGATTCACTTGGTTTGGACCCATGTTGTTAAGGGTGTTGACAGCATCTCCTGGAACTGCATTGTTAGCCATTTCTATAGAATTTGATTAGATAAGCACAGATATGTTTTTCAGAAATTGGATCAGTTCAGTGACCACAGAAGTAATGTGATTTGAAAAAGCAGTTGGATTTTCAGAGGCAGTGGTCTTTGAACCCCTGCTCCGATACCACTTGTTGGTCCTTGATGGAGTATGACACAAGTGTATTGGGGGGGGGGGGGATGCACTTGTGTATGCAAAATCTTTCTTTTTCAAAAGCTGTTTAACTAAATCAGGGAGGTTGTCTCATAACTATCCTGAGTGATAATCTTGATAGATACTTGGCCTACTGAAAACTATGAAGTAATCAGTTGGAAAATTATCTAAAAGAGTTATTAAGTGCGGAATGTGGTTGGCCTTTTCTTTGAAAGAATACTCCTAGTTAATTTCTGAAAAACCAGTTGATCAGGGACTTTGTCCAAAACAGTTTTTCTTAACTTTGCTGGACTTACTTCTTTAAGAGTGATTTTATCAAGTAATGTGAGTTATAGAAAAGTGCAGTAAGTAAATGACACAGCAATTTATAGTGGTTTAGAGACTTAAGCTCCTACATCCACTTTCCCTGATTGAATAGGATAATTCCTTAACACCTGGAATTAGCTTGTTTTATAGTGCCAAGGTGCACTGATCAACAACACTATCTTAGTGCTTTGATCCCTAGGAAAAACTGAGTCCTAGTGCTCAATCTCACTGAGTTAAGACTGTATTTTCACTTAACAGTCCTTAACTCCTCACTTCAACAACAAACTCTACTTCACTCAATGAGGTAAGGGTTTGAGGTTTTGGTTCCAACTAATACAGATACCCTTTACAATAAGTACAATGTAAAGGCTTAGGATATCTCAATGCTAAGCTTGGGATATTACAAGAAAAGCTTAGCTTTTGAAGTGATCATGAAACTTGGGATTGTGAAGAACAACTTTGGTTTCCTTTGATTGCTTGATATTAGTTTGATAGCAGATAGTTGGATACTTGAATCACTTGATCACTTCTGAATTTATAGAGCAATTTAATCAACTATCCGTTGGAGAGATAACATTTTAAATTGTCTATTTGCAGCTCCATTGAAACGGTTATGAACCTTAACCTTCTATTATCCACTGTGTAAAAGGCTCTTCAATGGTTGCTTGAATGAATGTGTTGACTTCTGAAAAATGCGGCTGAGATGACTTGTGTCAGCTTCCAAATATGCACATTTCCCAAGGTTGATTGTGGCAGACTTTGCACTCAACCAACGGTCAGATGGGACAAGTCCCCTGAACATTCCTGCTGCAAATGGAATGTTCCAACATTCATTCAATTCTTCAGTCTTTAATGCTTCTAAGTCTTCAATGCTTGTTCAGGCTTGATGGCAATAAATGCTTCATTAAATTTGTCTTCTGTGCATGTATCATTCAATGACTTTAATTCAAAAAGTCCTCAAGCGGATCTGATATAACACTTATCAGTTTACTGTAGCTTGACTTCTTATTCAGCCATGTTGTCCTCTTCAGCATGTTTGTCTCTGAACAATCAGCAGACTTGTCCTAACCACTTAAGACACTTAAAGCTGCTTTACACATTCAGCTTTGGACAACTATCCTGAACTATGAATCTCACAACACTTCTGAGATTTAGACTTAAGCATTTCTATTGTCTTAACTATCTTGAGACAACTAGACTGATACATCTTTTAATTGTATCTCAATTAATCTGATCATCATCAATCAGGGGTTTTGGTATCTTAATCAAAATCAGCTAGGATTTCCTTTGATTGCTAGATAGTAGTTTGATAGCAGATAGTTGGATACTTAAATCCTTGGATCACTTCTGAATTTATAGAGCAATTTGATCAACTATCCGTTGGAGAGATAGCATTTCAAATTGTCTATTTGCAGCTCCATTGAAACGGCTTTGAAACTCAACCTTCTATTATCCACTGTGTAAAAGGTTTTTTAATGGTTGCTTGAATGAATGTGTTGACTTCTGAAAAATGCGGCTGAGATGACTTGTGTCAATTTCCAAATTTGCACATTTCCCAAGGTTGATTGTGGCAGACTTTGTACTCCACCAACGGTCAGATGGGACAACTGCCCTGAACATTCCTGCTGCAAATGAAATGTTCCTACATTCATTCAATTCTTCAGTCTTTAATGCTTCTAAGTCTTCAATGCTATGTTCAGGCTTGATAGCAATAAATGCTTCATTAAATTTGTCTTGCCTCATTCAATGCTCTTGATCTTCAAGTCATTTAAGCTGATTTGATATTGCTCTTATCATTACCTTGCAGCTTGACTTCTTATCTTTGATCATTCAGCCATGTTGTCCTCTTCAGTATACTTGTCTACTTGAACATCAGCAGAGTTGTCCTAAGATACTTAAGCATATAAAGCTGCCTAACATTTTCAGTTGTGGAAAACTATCCTGAACTACAAATCTCACAACATTTCTGAGATTTAGACTTAGGCATTTCTACTGTCTCAACTGTCCTGAGTCAACTAGACTGATGCTTTCTTATTTGTTTCTCAACTAATCTGAACATCATCAATCAGGGCTTTTGGTATCTTAATCAAAATCAATTTATTTCCCAATAAGGACATTCATATATGTAGTGTTCTGGCTTAATTATCACAATTGTAACACAAAGAATCATTAGTAGACTTTTTGATAGGAGTATCATCACGTTTCCTATCCTTCTTGCGATCAGATTAGGGTCTATCTCTATTGTCTGCTGAGCTCCTACCTCTTATGTTCTCAGTTGAGACCTCATCCCTCCTTTCAAAAGAGTTTCGGTCTCTTCTGGTCACAGAAGAGTCCCTGTTGTTGGAACCCATATAATCCTTATAGAATTTCTTATAACGTCCATAACGTTTGTTAAGCTTTTCAAAGCTTTTTATCATAAGACTCATCTACTCTTTAAGGCTCAAATCAGACTTCTCTAATTCATGTCTAATACTAGTGGGATTATCACTAGAGGTTTTTGAATCTTTGGAAGAGGATGCCTTAAAAGCAAAGTTCTTAATAGCAGTTTTATCCTGATCACTACCAACTAGGGGATCTTCCTCATCTAACTCAAACTCATGTATTTTCAGTGTTTGGAAAAGGATTCCAGAAGTCCAGGTATTTATGTCCTGAGTAGTCTTAATAATCATCTTAACCATTTTCCATCTATCATCTAGAGACTTAAGCACCCTAAGGTTGATCTCCCTACAAGTATACTTCTTCCCTAGCACTTCAAGATCATTCATAATGCGAGTAAATCGAGTATCCAGCTGGTCTATTGTTTCACTAGGCTTCATCTTAAATGACTCAAACCTTTGTACAGTTGTGGTCAGCTTGCTTTCTTTGATTAGGCTTCTGCCTTCACAAAGAATGGTAAGGATGTCCCACATTTCCTTTGCGGTCTTGCACTTAAGTACTTTTCTTAGATACTCGTTGGGTAAAGTATATAAGATCAGATTTTTTGTAATACTATCCAAAAAATTTTATTTCATTTCGTCAGTGGATAGATCTGACATGGGTTTAGGGACAAGTACACCAATGGCTTTTGAAGGATCAAGAGTTGCAGTATTAGGAGTCTTGATGACAATTGGTCCTTCTTTGATCACAAACACCATCAGATCATAGGTTGAGCTGAAGATGGCCTCCATCCTCAATTTCCAGTAGTCATAATTTGAGACAGAGAACTTAGGCAGTTTTGTAGCATTAGTATCCATTAGAAGAAATCAAGATATAATATAACAAGAAATCTTTACAGCAATTATTTTTCACGGATCAGTTCAGTACAGAAACCAAGACTTTCCCCAAAGTCTTGTGGTTATCAAGATACAACGGTCTTATTAGAACTACTGCTCTGATACCACTTGTTGGTCCCAAGAGTGAGTTAAGATTAGAATAAGTCTAAAAGTCTAGAGGGGAGGGGTGAATAGACTTTTAAAACTTTTCATAAAATATCAAAGTAGTATGCAGAATAGTCTTCTTATTAAGTACTGTGCTGATATCTAATCAACTGATCTTTCAACTAGTAAACTAATAATCAATTTAGTATGAATATTAAAGTGTGTGCCCTTTTAGTAGTTTATCCTCACTCCTTAAAATAATGAAAAATACTTCTTGTACAGTATTGTTCTGTTATCAAACAATTCATCTACTCAGCACGATTTCTCAATCTAGCTGTTTATACGAATTCTTTAAGAACTTTAAGAAATATAAAATTGTAAATAAATGAACACAGAAATTTATAGTGGTACATACTCTCTCACAAACCCAGTTGTGATGTTTTATTAACTTGTGGCTTAAAGTTCCAAGATTAAAACTTCGATCTTGTCGATAATACCTCCAGGTATATCTTCGATCTACTAGTAATTTCACAAGTAACCATCACACATGTTTACAATGAAAATACAAACTAAAAATGATAAACTTCTATGTTTGCGTATAAGCCTTTGAATCTTCTTTCAAATCCGAACTTCGATCTTCTCTTTGATCTTCTCTTTCACTTTACGAGTTTTCTTCTTGATTGCTTCTTGATCTCTAAGACTTCAATATGCTTGTAGCTTTGATTGTGTCAGTAGTCTTTCCAGTAGAAGATCCTTCGGTATTTATAGAACTTAGTTATGCAGTTAGCCGTTTGTGTAACTAACCATAAAACTAACTCTTAACCGTTTCTCTAACTTCTCCTTTGTAACTAACTTCGTAACTTCCAGTAACTAACTTCAACTCCTTTTTAAGTCGGTCTGTCTTCATAACTAATTCAGTTATTCAGTTACTTCCTCCTTTAGTTACGTCTACCTTCAGCTTCAGTAATATACTCTTCTTAAGTACTTACTCTTCTCATGTACTCTTCTTATCTTCTGTACTTAGCTGAGCTTCTATCCTTCAAGTATGACTTCAAAATACTTCTTCAAGTCTTCAATACTTCAATACTTCTGAGTCTTCAATTTACTCTTCTTAGTTTTGTAGTCTTCTGATTCTCCGAGTAGTCTTCTAAGCTTGACTAGTCTTTTGATCTTCTAGTCTTCTGATCTCGAACTTTGTTGATTGTAGTGTTCTGCACTTAATATCAACTTACAAATATAAAACCTATCAATACTTCAACTGAACTATATACAGTAGAGTATTTTCTAAGCCTATATTATAAGTTGTCTATACAATCTTTATTCAGCTTAGTTCCTGACACTTAGAATATTCACTTATATCATATCAGATCAGTGAACTCAGTTTATATGATTCATTCAGATTACTTCTGACTTCTTATGATGACTTAGTTAGAATGACTTATTCTACTTATCTTATTAACTTTAAGTTACTTTTTTGCCATCAAAATTTATGATCATCAATTAGGACTTTGTTTCTAGGATTCATATCCCAACAAAAACCATCAACTGAAATTGAAGAGGCGGGGCCCCACACATTGGCATGAGTAATCTCAATAGGTTGAGTAGTATAATGCGAAATCGAATGAAGAGATTTTTTATGCATCTTGCCACGAATACAACCATCACATAACTCAACATCTTTATTCAATACATGAATATTCAAAGACTTAAGTTCATCCCTAAGCACGGAATCACAAGGGTTTCCTAGTCTGTTGTGCCACAGTTTGGCATTATTAATAACAACCACAACATTGCACAAATACAAATCTTTATTTTGAGAAGCACCACCCTTCAACTCACGATTTATTCCTTCAAGATCCAATTGATACAACCCTTTATTGAGTATTCCCGTCAACAAAACCCGATGTGTCGTTACATCCTGAACAAAACACTTATTAGCATGAAATTCCACAATAACAATCCTTTAAAACTTTAGATATGCTTAACAAGTTCTTCTTCACATCCAAAACATTTAACACATTTTTAAGATGTAAATGTGTATTACCAACAGTGAGTGAAACCATTCATCGAACACTTGCCATGCCTAAAACGCATGAGTGCATCTGCTAATATATCCAAGCATAGATTCACTGATAGAACTGAATAACCAACTCAACACATACTGATCTCGACGATGCCATGCACATAATATCTGATTTATCAATCGAATCAGTAGTAGGAACAGAGTCTATATCACAAAATAACACGTCTTCACAACCGTGTGCCTTTAATATTGTTGTCAAAATCCGTGATCGACAGAATGCATAATTCTTTCGCTCAAGTTTAATGTTGAGCTTAATGAATGTTGGAGGAAAAGTATCTGAAGAAGATAAAGAAGAAGTCATGATTTGGGTATTAAATTTGGATCGAAATGAACATAATTTTAAGGAGAATTAGAAATTTAGGCTGAAAATCTGAGAAGAGATTCGAGAATGAAAACGAAATATGAATAAAGAGAAGATATTCCACACAAAATCATGAAGAACAAGTAAGATCGAGAAAGCTCAAGATACCATATTGAGATCACTAAGATATAAAACTTTTGCATATCATTGATCTAAATGTTCCTGAGATTTACAAGAAGTATAAATACTTGCAATTCGTAACCGCCGCTCGTAACTAACTAGCTTGCTTAACTGCTACTAATTAACTACCTAATCACTCTTAGCTAACTATCTATCTATCTTTTATATATTTTGAGCTAAGTGTGACGTGACATGAGTATGTTATGCAACTGTGTTGTGTATAGTCTAACACCCCATACCCGACCGAACGGTAGAGATGTAAACACACACTCATCAAATAATTGTAAAGAATGAAATACAAAACAAAAGGTATTTCATAGATTGAGTGTTACAATGCATAAAATGTATTAGGAATACAAAAGACCATAATCTATATTTATAGACTAAGTAACAACTAGTAGTTACTAACTAACCACTAACTATTCAAACTAACTAACAAAAGGAAACAATACATATTTATTGTTCTTAGTATAAGCACACTACTTTATATTACCCTTTACACGAACTAAAACAACATTTGAATCTGACATGTAGATTCGTAAATTTCGAAGAAATCATGTCATACAAAAATAATTTAGTTTGGGTATAAATTTTTACTATTTTTCACTAATCTTTTTATTTTACATTTACTCTTCTAGAAAAGATAAGAAATTATGTACACATACTTTTTGCACCATTAGACTTTAATAATAATATTAATGATGTACAATACATAAGATGCATATAATACTTTTATCTTTAGATAAACAAGAACATGAGCTCATATATATACTCCATATATATATATAATGTATCGATAGAGAATTAAGTAATTACATATAAGAGTGGCATTAATAAGCCATTGGGAAGGCTTTTCTTGTCTCTTTACAAGGATGGTTTCTTTTGTAATTGTCCTACATGTCTTTTCTACATGTCCTCTCTTTAAGGATCAGAATTTGCAGGCTCATTTTCTACAATTTTTATATTCTTTCTTTTGAGATTTGACATTATTTTATTTTATATTAAAAATTACTTTCACTGAGACTCTAACCGTCACTCATTTCTCTCAAAATGTTAAACTGTCATACTTCAATTTTACCGTGAGACAATTTCACGCAAAGTCTTCATCCTAAAAAAAAATATAGCTAGAAAGTATATTTAGATGAAATGATGATGTTGTTATCAAAAGAGAATTATGGGAAGATTATTGTATTATTTTTGTCTGCTACCAAACAAGTAAGCATATATAATATGAGGCCTGCCTCTCAACCTCTAAACATGCAAATCAATCGGGTTCATCTTATTACAACTTAATTTATAATTACGTACATAAAATTATGTCTAACTTTGTTCAGGATTTTGAGCAAGAGGAAGATGTGGATCAGTTCCAAAACAGCGTCGTTTTTGGATCCTCATTCCCTCACACTCTAATTGATGGATCCACTTCCACCGCTCTCACACCAACGACGTCGTTTAAGAAGAAACGCAATCTTCCCGGAAATCCAGGCAAGTTTAACTAAAGATTTTTTTTTTTTTTTTTAATAAAAAATAGTGACGCTTTGTACACTAACTTTGGTAATTGAAAATGGGAGTTCATGAGAACCTAGGTTTACAAAAGACTGGCTACTCATAATTTGTGTTGAATTAACTATATGCAAAATGAATTTTGGGCTCCATAGAATTAAAACTATATCATTTGATGAATATCTTGAAAATGCAAACATAGTATTGAGTAGCTCGTTATCTTGCTAGATTAGCACTGATTTTATTTCCAGTGGTTTGGCAACAGAGGGTTCGCTACTTGTTGCATGAATTCTTAATTAATGAATGTGTTAGGGCTTCAACCCATTGTGTTTAACAGCCTCACATGGTATTGAGAGGGTGAGAAAATGTGAGTGATTGTGTTGTGAGAACTACCGGGCCAAAAGTTAGTTGGTATCATTGCCCTTTACACTTATCTGTAAATTAAGATGTAATGTACAGTAATTAATAGAGGCTAAAAGCGTAAATATAGGAATAGGACGAATATTATCTGTTGTCCATGTTTTAAAGCCATTTAAAAAAAAAAAAAATCTAATATAGATTAAATTTAGAATTTGTACGTACTATATATTATTATTATTAAAATTCAATACTAATAAAACAAGGATTGGCCTTATACAAATCAATTCTATACAAGAAATTGAGTCAACGATCAAGTTAACTTATTTTTTTGTGTGTTGAAAAGTGTAAATCAATATTACTAAAAAGTTCAACACTTTTTTATTAAAAATTGTAAGTCACTATAATTGAAAAGTGCAACACAACTTTTAATGAAAAGTATAAGTCATTATAACTACAAAGTGCAAGTTAGTATAACTGAAAAGTGCAACACAATATTAGTATTAAAAAGTGCATGTCAGTATTACTGAAAATTGTAACACAATATTTTAATGAAAAGGGTAAGTTATTATAACTGAAAAGTGCAACACAATTTTACTAAAAAATGCATGTCTATATAACTAAAAGGTGCAATATAACATAATCAAAAAATGTACGTCAATATAACTGAAAATATTATTTTAAAAAGTGTAAGTCACGACAATTGAAAAGTATAACACTAAAAAAAAGAATTACCGAAAAAAAATTTGATCAAATCAATAGTCAATGGTTGACCGTTGACTTGATCAAGTCAATTTCATATATAGACTCAATTCAATAGTCCAACTCAATTTCATATATAGACTCAATTCCATAGAAGAGGTAACCATAAAACAAATTACTCCTATATACAAAAAAAAATCAATTACCTAAAAAGGCATAATAATGTTAAAACACATTAAAACGAGAACTAAAAGAGTAAAAGTGAACAAGACAAAAAAAACGCTTAATATAAATTTGATAAAAAGGAAATTTTGTGTAAATTGCACATCCTATAAATAAAAATCTGTAGTAGCATGATATTCTTCCGGTTCTTTGTTACATTTTGATAATGCATCATCTTATATATAAATTGATAAAAAAAAAAAAAATGATGGAGCAGTAACGGTGATTAACACTACAAATATAACAAATGATATTCTTGATGAAAATTATTAACCAAATATTTACTTGAAAACAATTCAGACCCTGATGCAGAAGTTGTGGCCTTATCACCAAAAACGTTGATGGCAACAAATAGATACATATGTGAAGTTTGCCACAAAGGGTTTCAAAGAGACCAGAATCTACAGCTTCACAGGAGAGGCCACAACCTCCCCTGGAAGTTGAAGCAAAGACCAAGCACACAAGCCAAGAAACGAGTTTTCGTTTGCCCGGACCCTAACTGCGTGCACCACAACCCGAGCAGGGCTCTTGGGGACTTAACCGGGATCAAGAAACACTACTGCAGAAAGCACGGAGAGAAGAAGTGGAAGTGCGATAAATGCTCTAAGCGGTATGCAGTCCAGTCTGACTGGAAGGCGCACGCCAAGATCTGTGGCACTCGTGAATATCGTTGCGATTGTGGCACCGTTTTTTCGCGGTACGTTTCACGTTCGATTCCATGCATGAATCATGTGGAGTAAATTGGAAAATTGGTCTCATATCTATTAGGTACTGTCGATTTTAGTCCATATAAATCAATTTTCTCGATCAGCCCCCTAATTTCTAAAATGCTGCAATTTTAGTTTTATACTCGTCAATGTATGACTAAAATTGCATCATTTTAAAAGTTACGAGACTTAATTAAGAAAATAGATTTGTGTGAGACTATAATCGTTAACAGCCCGTAGAAATGGGACCAAATTTTCATTTTACTCATTAGAGGTGCATGACTGAAGATTGTTGAAACTTTTTTGGTGCAGGAAGGACAGTTTTGTGACTCACAGAGCATTTTGTGATGCATTGAGTCAGAATGAAGCCCAGCAACAGTTTTCTTCCTCTGTTTCCGCAGCTGATACTCACACGCACACTGATGTAGTCGAGCATTTGTCGATGAATACCCCTAATTCCATGTTTGGGACTGGGATGATGATGATTCCCAACAATTTTGATCCGTTTTGCAGGGCACGAGCTTTGAGTAGTATTTGTGAAAGTAATATTGGGTTTGCTTATACATCAGCAACTGCATTGCTGCAGAAAGCAGCAGAGATGGGGTCGAAATCTAGTGACGATTCTATCACCCCGATTCTCCTCAGAGGATTCACTGGATATTATACGGGAAATGGGAATGCTCGTCGTGAGACCATTCAGCATGCAGGAAACATGGAGGAAACCGATAATCAGCAGATGGGAGTGTACAATCTGTCTGAGTTTATGCATGCACAGGGCGAAAACAAGACTGGACTAAACGAGCATGATGAGAAAACGACTCTTGACTTTTTAGGAGTGGAGCCTTCGGGTGGTGAGTCGAGTTTTCCCGAGTCTGAGTTAGGTTCGATGAGTCAGAAGAGCTTACAGGATCTGCATTCTGAATGGTGTTTGTGACCATTTCAAAGTTGTTTCTAGGTTTGTTTTGCAGAAAATGGAGGATGTTATAAAATCTGTCTACAATCAAATTTGGTTCTAAGAAAGATATAATAAACATTCAATTGAAAACAGCATCTTGCAGTCACCAACAAAATCTTGGTTATTTTATAAGCAAAAACCTCAGCAATTTGATTGTTACTACCATTAATGCTTTCTCCTACATCTTCAGGTTTTCTGAACTTGGGACATCATGAAGATCTCCCGATTCTACGACGTTCTTTTAAGATTGATACAGATACCAAAACAGCAGATTAAATTGAGAGTTGTAAAATCAGCCCCGACTCTGTTCTTCGCTTAACCAAGTGCTGGCAATCAAATTCACCGCGTATTCATGCGTATCTCTGAAATCTACACTGCCTAGAATGATTGAATCTCCAACATTCCCTATCTTGTTCAGATGCGTTCAGGGCTTATTCCCCAATCACTTTTCTGTTCCCAGCTTGGCTCGTTGCTAAAACGTCTAGGCTCCGTGCTACATCTCTCCAACCTCCCCAAACTACCCCTTGTATCTTCAAAATCATCAGCATCAATGCTCTTCCTCTTTCCCATCTCTAAATCAAAACCTCTTGTCAGCATCTGTGGTTTCATTTCTGTGCTCGAGTATGATAAGCTCCTTAAGTCAAATGAAGGATCATCTTCAACCATTGCCCTGAAGTCATTCCGGGAACTAGGAATAGTCGAGCAGAACACCTCCGTACAGTTTCCCGAACATCCCAGGTTATAAGGATTCGTCTTTCGATCATATTGGTACCTGAAATTCTCATACGTTGTCTGTATGGAGAAAATAAACGAATTCAGAGTAGGATAAAATGCATTATCAAGATGAAAGAAACAAAGCAAATGGCAGAAAGTATAGGAAATTAACCTGATTTGTGGAGATTAAGTATAAGTGAAACGTAGTGAGGCCACCAACAAACCAGCAAATGATAAATGTATACATAACGAGAACTCCTGAAATAGGTGACTCTTCGACAGCCTTCCAGAAACCACAACTGTTCTTATGTGTAATCCTCGTTATGTTTATCGAGCAGCAAATTAGGACGTATAAGCATAGGGAGAATGTCGAGGATACAAACATGAAGAAGTACCTGTAATTCCTCTGTAAATAGCCAAAAAAACTGTGGTTACATATTAACAAATTAGAGAGAGATGCTTAACACGATATATGTGTAGTTCATACTGAATACACTCATTAAATCACCTAAAATGCATAATAAGTCTGAATATATATATATATAAAACGATTGGCCACCATATTTAGCACATACTGATGCATTTTCTCTGTAATGTTGGCGCATCGAAGAAGGAACTTGCCCAAAATAGAAAGCAAACAAAATAAATGTGAAAGATACAAGATAACATAACAAAAACATAATATCCACCAACCAATATGTAAAAGAATTGCATATGTATACAGCGAGTTATTTAACATGGATATGGATAAAGATATTAGCATTAGGTTTAATTAATCCCTTTCCAAAACAGTGGGAAGCAAAAGAGGGTTTAAGTACGCTCGTTTCTCAGGGGAATATCCATCCATTCAGGATTGACCGCAATGGCAGCAATGATCCAGGTTCTTTCAGCAAAAGTTTTTCCCATATTAAAGAATTTGGGAGAAAAATGGTTGAATTTAAGTTTCAGAAGAGAAAATTACTTTATTGTCCTTACATTTAATCTTGAATAGGCAGATGTACGCCTAAGAAACAGGCCTGCAAATCACGTGTTTTGCTTTTGGCCAGAAAAAACTACTAAAACAAAGTACATGTTGCAATTGCTCAATCCCGAATAGTACATGATGCACAATTGGGAAAAACAATATTCTACAGGTACCAGTTTGATAAAAGGGATATAGTGCAGGTGGCAAAAGGATATTAAACATGCTGGTTTACACGACATCAAGGGGCATAAGTGGAAAGCAATACTAAAAGAAAGCTACTAACCTTGCCAATGCATTGTCCCACCCATGGGCAATGGTGATCGAAACGCTCAACACAGTTATTACATATCGAGCAATGGGAGCATCGTGGAGGTCGATATAACTTGCAAGTTTGACAATATTTTACCTTCACAACCATCCCATTTACAGTTACGTTTCTTGTTTGCGGTAAGTGACTAATGTGGTTGCCAGTCCAGTCTAAGGATAAGATAGAGCTTTCACCATCATCAGGCTCGGGAGGATAAGCATTTCTAGGAATAATCCCAGGGTCAGTTCCTGAAGTGAGAAAGAGAAGAACAACGATCTGCGAGAGAGGCTAAATAAGAAAGTTTGTACTGGCCAAAAGAGGAAGAGATATATCTTTGATTTGCGTATGAAAACACAAAAATTTAGTCGTAGATAAAAATATTTCAAAAGGCAGAAAAGGATTCTAATCATCATTATCTACCTATGCATGAGAGGGTTGATTTAGAGATAATAAGTCAAGACAGTGGTTAAGGGTATCAAGTAGAATCTACATTTAGACTGCACAAGAATTTTTAAAGTTACTTGCATATAATGAAAATTATGTGAATCAGTCAATTTTGCATTTGTGTTCTCGTGTTTATAGCCTGAGATACACTGTTCTCATATAGGGAGAACTGCAGAGCACAAAAGTGAAAACATTTGGAAACTTTTATATTTCATTTCTTGATCATAGTTTAAACAACCAACTTGTTTCCCCAACATTGTCCCTTAGCATTTAGATTCATTGTTATATCCTACGTCAAAAATGAAAATGTATTTTGCATCAGCGAAACATATTAATCAATTAATTTTATGAAACAGACAAACTCACTTGTATAGTCAATATACCAGAGAACACTATGATGAGAATGCCCCATCCATGGGGAAATTCAGTAATAAGGCCTTTGGAAACATACACCCAAAACAAGATTACTGGAACCAGGATTAGAAACAATGTCAGGAAGATAGACTTCACGTCTGGACCAAATATGACTCTGCCATCAAAGTAGAATTTCTGCAAGGTAATAAAATTAGTTAGTTTTACATCTGGGAAGAGTCTTAAATATAGTGCACTTAGACTCTCAAGGCATGTTTGTTTCTGGGTTAGCTAAGCAAGATTTTACTTTCAAAATCCTAATGCTTGTTTGTTTGTAGGATTATGCAAGCTAGATTTCAAAATCCACCAAAATTCCACCTATAATACATACTTTCCATTCCCAATAACACGCATTTATTTTTCACAATATAAAATCGCACTATCACATACTTTTTCACTATTTTTTTTCTCAATCCTACCCTACTACATCCATTCAACTAAGCATACACAAAAGTCACACCGTATTACTATTCCAAGATTTTCCAAATTCCCTAAAAACAGGTCATGAACAAAAGAAAGCTTGAAAAAATGCATACATTTCTTCCTTTCCAGAGTTGATAAACGCGTAATGGACGGCCATCAGAATCGACAGTAGGCTTCTTGTTGGAATGTGAGAAGTTGTTGCGAGGCAGTGGAGGCGTATACATAATTAAATGTATCTAGTTTTGCCCCATACAAACCAGATTTGCTCTTCTCAGCCTTCCATCTGCCAACAACCACATACATCATGCCATAAAATTCAAATCATGATTCAAGAAAACAAACTATGAACATTGATCAAACATTACAGAGTGATGTGCCCTGGAAGGCAAAGGCCAACAAGGAGAGAGGAAGAGGCAAACCCCTAATCAGAAGAATATATACAATGAGATATATAATATATACGTATAAAGGGTTATTATAATTTTCTTTAATATTGGAAGAGATGTGCTCTCCCGTCTCAATCGCTGCTCCTGCGTTCTGTAAAGATAAAGAGATGGAAAAGTAATAATTTGTTTATGCTTGGGATTGAGAGCTATGCTATTGCTATTGCTATGGAGCCAGAAAGAGAGAAAGGGTCAAACATACACACCATTTTTGCCAATATTAGCCTCAAACTCTACATTATTTTTCATACTACATCACATCACATCTGAAATTGAAAATCTCTCCACATTTTCCGCCATGCCAGCCACATCAATTTCAATTTTTATACCAAAAACTAAAAAATTAGAAATACAGTCCGTGGACTGCTACATAGTGTTTAAAAGGTTCTAACCCTGGGGTGAAATTCAGATTTGGTAGATGATTGGGCTCCATTTTCTTGGGGATTGCAGTTGCAGCTACAATCATCCGCATTTCGCAATACTAACCTTGAAGATCAATCGACTAAACTGATAAATTTCCTCGTAAAATTTATATTTTGGATGCTTGCTCCTTAATTCCCTGAATCCACAAATTTCATTCATCATTGCGGTTCGCTATATTGAAGTACGAGTAGTGCGTATTTCATATTCCAAGCTCACCACCTCACCCTTTTAATTATTTTTCAATTTTATTTAACTTTGATTTTTGAATTTTTTATTTGATTATTTTTTAATATTTATTTTTAAATAATTAGTTGGTTTTTTAAAATAATTTTTAAATTTTAATTACATTTTTTTTAGATCTGTTCAATTTTTTTAATCACTTTACTACTCTCCGTCCCAAGAGAATTTGCACCCTTTGAATTGCACACATTTTAAAAAATGTGTAAAAAAAGTGTAATGAGTGATATTTAAAAAAAAAAAAAAAAGTAATTTGAGTATAAAAAAGTAATGACCTGCACAAATATGAATATAGTAGGTACCTTCTATACGTAATCAGAGTGTCGTATGGTGTTGTATGACTACCGTAGTCAATTTAATTTGAACCATTAAAAATCAAATCTAAAGGTTTAAATCTGATGACCTATTACCTTTTGTACTTTGTGTTGAAAATATTCAACGTATGTGTCGTATGGTGTAATATTTATAATTAATTTAATTAATTAAAATATATAATTTTAAATTTACAGTTTCGTCCTTAATTTAATAAAATAATTATTATATTAATTAATTTAATTAAAATATATAATGGTAAAACTACCTATTTACCCTTATATATTATTAAAATTAATAACAAAAAAACAAATTAAATTAAATTAAAGAAGTTATAATCTATAACACAATACGTAGGTTTTAACACGAACTCCACTTCCGCCCCAAGCCGCTGCCCTTCCGCCGCCGACGAGCAGCTGCCCTTCTGTCGCCGACGCGCCGCTTCCCTGTTGTCGTCGCCGATCCTCTCCTCCCCCTTAGTTTTCTTAATTCGTAAGTTTAATATTATTGTGGGGTATGTGAATTACCACCACTGAACGTTGCTTATGTATTTGAATTAACATTGTGAAATTGTTAAAATTGTGGTTGAGTTGTTGAGTAGTAATTGTTTTTTAAGTTGCCTCAAATCAAATAGAAACATAACTGCTCAACAAGTGTTTGACAAAATGCTTCAAAGAAAATTTGAAACTGAATTTAGCAAAGGAAGTGGCTGTTGAATGCACATTCCTAACAATATTTGTTGTTTGAATCCTCTAGCTAAAATGACATAATGTATAGTTAAATCATCATGAAAGTTTTGAATTTTATATTTGATATAGTGTTTAAATTGAATTTTATGTTTATAAGGCTTTCTTAGGGTGTTAAAACGAAGAATGCCTATGTTCCTATATCGGGCAAGAAGGCACTTTTGTCAACCAAGGTCGTCTACCTAGTTAGTCTTTTGGATAGGCGCCGCCCAGGAGCCGGAAGATAGGGAGTCCATAGGAAAAGTTGGCTATATTGATAGAAAGAATGTGGATGTGTTAAGCATATAACCAGTGTTGTCAAATCGTCCAAATGCGGGTTTACACCGCTCGAAAACACCTATTTTTGAAAATACTTTATCATAAGCCCTCAATTTTATGTTAGAAGCACATGTTGTTAGTTGCCGTAAATGACATTAAAATAGGTGATTGAAATATATAATATGAAGATGTTGCATAACATTGGAAAATGTAGTAAAATTGGAAGATGTAGCATAACATTCTTTTAATGAACGTCTCACAATATTCCACTTGATTCATTTTTTCTGGGTTTCTCTTGTAGTTTGTATTTACAACAACGTTCCACAATGTTCTCAGACGTTGGATATGAAGATATCAAAGTGGATGATGAATCACACGAGGAGCACATAAGTTCAGAAGAGGGGTCGGATGAGGATTATGGGTATGCCAATTTAAAAAATGGTCCCATAGACGACAATACAATTTTGGGCATGACTTTCGCTTCGACGGAAGAATCTAATGCATTTTATAAGATATACGCAAGACGAAAGGGATTTATATGCCGAAAATGCCACACTGATCGGAGAAATAACATTATAAAAAATATGGTGTGGGACCGTTCCCGGTCTGGATTTTCTAAAGCTACTATAGGTGTACGGAAAAACATTCGTAAGTCAAAACCTGATGTGGATGCAAAGCTTATTTTTGTATCGCTCTTCATTTCGGAATCTACAAGGTCACCAAATTTGTATCACAACACAACCACGACCTAGAATCTGCCAACACCGCTAAGAAGGCTAGAAGGTACGTGATTTATGTTTTAGTAATTATTAACATATATTTATTCCGTATTTTTTAAATATATGAATTTTAAAATATTTTTCTACTTCAAGTTGTAGTTTATTTCTACTTATAAGTTATTTTCGTGTGGCAGGTACATATCTTCTGGTAATAAATCCTTATTAAGTACATTTAGTGCTTCCGGAATCAAAACAAGTCAAATATTAGATTATTTGAAGTTTGTTGAAGGACCCTCAAACCTGCCATTCACCAATAAGGATGCACATAATTATTTGGCAAAGGAGCGGAGAGATTTGGTTCAACACGGAGATGCTACTACAGCTCTGTATTTTCTCGATGCTATGAAATTAGGGGACCCAAATTTTGTTTATGAGAAAGAGGATAGTGAGGATGGATCACTGAACAAGTTGTTCTGGACTGATGGTCGTGGGCGTGAACAATACAACTTGTTTGGTGATGTCTTAGTTTTTGACAGCACATACAAAACATACACATATAATTTTCCTTTCGTAATTCTATCAGGAGTTGATAATAACTTTAGGACATATGTTTTTGGTTGTGCTCTGATCCATAACGAAACCTATGAGTCCTTTCTTTGGTTGTTGCAAACTTTCTGTAGGATAATGGGCGGGCATTCGCCATTATCCGTGGTCACTGATGAAGATGGAGCGATGTGCAAGGCAATACATGAAGTGTTTCCTGAAGCGAGGCACGGACTTTGCAACTGGCACTTAGGTCAATCCAACGTAATTGTGGTGAAAATAGCCTTAACATGGTTTTCATGCAACAAACTACTTATAGTCGTGCACAATTAATCATCAACTGATTATCATTAAAGTTTAAGAAACAACATGCTCTATGAACCGCTAAAAAATATGAAGAGGATGATTAAAATATTATAATGATTTAGTCAGAAATCACTTTGTTGGGAATAAAATGAGATATGTTTTGATTCAATACCAAAACCCCCTAAGACATGCCTAAGTCAAAGATGATTATGTTCTAAGAATGTTAGAACATATAGAATAAGGCTAGATGAGGAGCTAACATGTTTAGGCAGCTCTTAGTTGATTAGATGCACAATTTGAGGGGGAACACATGCTTTGAAGTCCATCAAGAACAAGTCCCCTCAAGGCTCAAATTCTGGAACAACCACTAAGTCTATTGAAGACCAAACATGCTGTTCAGGAGAGTTGTCCAGAGGAGTTGTCTCAGCACAATTAATCAAGATCAAGTGCTCTGAAAGCTTGAGGTCAACTATGCTGAAGAGTTAGAGACAACCACACCCTAAAGAACTACAATTCAACATGCTAAGATCACCTTGAAGTGAAGCAAGGGTACGAACCAAGTCATCTGAAGAAGAGCTAGTCAACCTTGCTGATATAAGCAAGACTGCTGATAGTGATAAGGAGAGTTGTCCAATTTGATAAGGAATGTTGTCCTAACATTGGAACAACCTTCAGAAGCCATGTCCAAGTCCTATCAAGAGAATCTTAAAGTCAGATATTGGGAAGAGTGCTGCAGAATGAAGACAAAGCTTATACAACCGTTTATTTCCCAAATGAGGACATGTCACTATCAAGATTCTGTCTTCTAAGTTGAAGAACTAAAAGAAGACATTTATGGACTTTTGAGGCTGCCTCTCCAACGGGCAAATCCTTCAACTGTCTATAAATACAGAAGTGTGAAGACCATTTGAAAGCATCCAACCAACTGAACCTCAACTTGACAACTATCTTACAAGCAAGAGTGCTCTCAAAGCTTTCAAAAACTATCTTAGTCTTCATACACTTCTTCTAAGCTGAACCCAATTGTATATCCATAAAAAGCTTAGAGAGATATCATATCCTTATACACTGATCTTCATTGTAAACGATATCTTATTAGTTGGAACCTTACTTCAACCCTTACCCCTTTCAAGTGAAAAAGTGAGAAGGTTGTTGTAGTAGTAGAAGTGGTAGGAGCTGACTGTTGAGAGAAGAACAGTTCAGTTCTGAGTTGAGAAGAGGGTACTAGGACTCTAGACATCCTAGGGATCAATTCACCAAGGAGTGGTGTTATTGATCAAGTGCACCTTGGCACTATAAAACAAGTTAATTCCAAGAGTGAAGGAATTATCCTGTTCAATCAGGGAAAGTGGATGTAGGAGCTTGAGTCTCTGAACAACTATAAACTCTTGTGTTGTTTTGCTTTCAAAGTACTTACATACATTCAACACTGCACACAAAACAGATCTTTCAAAGGTTAAACATTCAAAGACTGTGCAAAACCTATTTGGACAAGTTCCCTGAAAACTGGACTGTATTGAATTGACTAAGTGATTTCAGAAACTTTAAAGGAGTCTAAACTAAAAGGGTCAACCACTATTCCGCACATATAACTCTTTTAGATAGTTATTCAACTAAGTACTCAATAGTACTTACTAGCTTGATTATCTTAGAAGAGTTAATCATCTTCAGCAGAGTTGTCCAAGACAACCTTGCTGAGCTCTGGTTTGATCAAAAGTTGAAAAAAATTGCATACAAGTGTATTCCCCCCCCCCCCCCCCATACACTTGTTATATACTCCTTTCAGGACCAACAAGTGGTATCAGAGCAGGGGTTCAAAGACCACTGCTTCTGAAAAGCCATCTTGGTTTTCAAAATCACATATTTGGTGTGGTCACTGAACTGATCTATCTGAAATCCATGATATCCATTGTCTAACCTCTTTCTTGAAGAAATGGCAATGGCAAGAGGAAACAACAACAATCAGAACCAGCAACAAAATCCTGATCAGAACATTAATGCTGCAGTTCCACCTCCTGCTGTTCAAGGACTAGACAACATGGCCACAAATCCAGTCAATCACATATCTCATCACAAATTGCCCATGTTCTCGATAGACAACTATGACTTCTGGAAAATCAGAATGATGGCTCATCTTGCATCTCTTCACACTGACATGTTGAGAGTGATTACAAGAGGTCCTTTTGTATTCACCTTTGTTAATCCCAGTCACTGAAGCTCAAAGGGCAGACACAAGAGATGTGCTCCCCAAGGATGAAGATGACTTCACTGCTGATGAAAAGAGGAAAGATAATTTGAATTATCTTGCCATGAACACCCTCTACCAAATAATTCCAGATGCTATCATGGGTAGAGTCTATCACTGCACAACTGCCAAAGAAATTTGGGATACTCTTGCTGAAATGTGTGAGGGTACTGAAAAGATCAAGGAGAACAAGCTCCAAGTGGCAGTGCAGAAGTTTGAACAATTCACAATGGAGTCTGAGGAATCCATTGACAAATTTGCTGGTAGATTCACTGATGTGATGAATGAGATAAACTCATTGGGTAAAGTGTACTCCAAGAGAGAAGTTGGATTGAAGATCTTGAGAAGTCTCACTCAAAAGTGGGATGTATATGCTGTAATGATGCAAAATACCAAGGATCTCTCTACCATGCCTATGCAACAAATCTTCTCTGAACTCAAAGCTTATGAGTTCGACCTCAATAGAAGAAATCCTATTGAGGAACCCTCAAATCCTACAAAGGGAGTGGCATTCAAAGCCAAAGCTGCTGAATCAGAAATGCAGTCCACTCCAAGATCATCAAAGTCAGTCTCCAAGACTGAAATGAAGGAGGAAATAGCCTTAATGGCTAGAAGGTTTGACAAGCTAAATTCAAGGTTTGGTAGATACAAGAAATTCTACCAGGACAACAAATTCAGGAGAAGGTACAACTCTCCTGAAGCTCAGGCTGAGGTCAAAAAGCCTGAAGAGAAAAGATCAGAGGACAAGTACTCTGATAGGAGAAGGTCCAGTAGAGCTTAACCTTCATCATCAAAAAGAAGAGAAGAACCAAAGAAAGATGATGATGAAGACTTGTGCTATAATTGCAAGAAGAAAGGGCACTTCCAGTATGACTGCCCTGAATTGAGCTCTAAAGAGAGAAGAGAAAGGCAAGCTAAAAGAGACAGAAAGTTCACCAATAGAAAGGCCATGATGGCTGGTGAAGAATCTGAAAGTGCTGAAAGCTTCAACTTTTCTGATGGACTGTTCTCCAACAGTGATGATGATGATGATGTTTGCAACATGGCTCTTGAGGATGATGAGGTATCCTCTACTTCTAGTTCACCATCATTCATCTCACAAAACACTAGTGAGGTCAACCTGAAGCTTTCCTTTGGAAAGTTGATGGAAGATTTCACTATGTTACAAGAATTTCATGATAACTGTGTAAGAGAAAATGAAAGATTGGCAATTGAGCTTGCTAAAAACTCTGAGGCAGTTGTTGATGTCAAATCTACTGAGTTGTATCAACAAGTCTTGAGAGAGCTTGAGGAAGCAAATCTCAGGATAGTTGACCAACAAAAGGAGATTGATGATCAACTTCTCTCTCAGAAGAGAAAAGATTTTGAACTGAAAATTCTAAATGCCAAATTTGAAAACCTCTCACATGAGTATGACATTCTTAAAACAAGTGAAGAGAGCCTGAAACTAAAGATGTCTGCTCTGAAGAAATCCTCTAGAGCAATAGAGGAAATTCAGAGTTATCAAAGACCTATGGCTCAAAGAAGTGGATTAGGTTTTGATCCATTTGAATCTTCACCTTGTCTTAGTGTTGCTTCTACAAGTAACACTAAGAGGATCTTTGTTAAGTCAGTGGCACCAACTGAAAATGAAAACAAACAGCCACTGAACAAAGGAAAGGGCAAAATGGATGACTTGCCTACTCTAGTGCTTCAGGAGACTAGGCCAAAACCTAAGGAAATGGCCAAAGCTCCTGATCACAAGAGGGATATTGGTCAGCAGAGTAGACCCAATGGAAGGGCAACTCTCCTGAACAATGTTCAGAGGAGTTATCCAAGGTATAATCAGCCTAGGCCAACTCTACTGAGAAAGCCTCAGCTGACTAGACCTAAGGACAACTATCCTCAAAGGCAAAATAAAATGAGACAACCAAAACCCTATATGCCAAAGGGTAATGGTCATAAGAAAGCCTTTCCTCAAAGATTCCCTCAAGTAGCACAAAGAACTCATAAGTTCAGGAGATTTGACAATTCTCCTGAAACTTACAGAGTCAACACTTTCACACATACTTTCCCAAAGGCATTTAAGGGAAAGACAGTGTATGTTGATGCTAGAGGAAAACAACTTAGCCACCTTGAATCAATCAGGGTTATTAAGCAAGTTTGGGTTCCTAAAGGTACAGCTAACCTCTCAGGACCCAAAACTCAAAGGGTACCTAAAGCTATCTGATTGCAGGTACCATTGGGCCATAAGAAGAGGAGCATGAGTAAAAAGTCAGCATGGTATCTTGACAGTGGATGTTCAAGGCACATGACTGGAAATAAGGAACTCCTCACTGATTTTATTGAAAAAGAAGGCCCAAATGTCACATTTGGAGACAGCTCTCAAGCTACAACAAAAGGTTATGGTACTTTGATGATTGGTAACATCAAAGTATCCAATGTGTCTTATGTGGCTGGTCTCAAATATAATCTCCTAAGTATCAGTCAATTCTGTGATAAAGATTTTAATGTTAAGTTTTCAAGTGGAAAATGTTTAATCAAAGATAAGACTCAACAAATTCTATTGACTGGAACTAGGAAAGGAAATGTGTATTTTGCAGATTGGGACAAGTCTACTGATGCTGCATGCTTCATTGCTAAAAGTTCTAGTGAACAAAGTTGGTTATGGCATAAGAGATTAAACCACTTGAACTTCAAAACAATGAACAAGATTGCTAGAAATGCATTAGTTAAAGGACTACCTAATGAGGTCTTCATTAAGGAGCATGTTTGCAAACCATGCCAAGAAGGAAAACAGATTAAAGCCTCATTCAAAGGAAAACCAGTCATTTCTACTGAAAGGGTACTTGAACTTTTACATATGGACTTATTTGGACCAATTACCCCTGCAAGCATAAATGGTAGAAAATACACATTGGTTGTAGTAGATGACTTCTCTAGGTTCACATGGGTAGTATTTCTCCTTAATAAGAAGGAAACACAAGTCAAACTACCTGAACTTCTTAAGAGACTGTCAAACGAGAAAAGCCTTAGCATTATCAAGATAAGATCTGATAAAGGCACTGAGTTCATAAATTCATACATCAATGAGTATTGCACATCTAATGGAATAGCTCATGAAACCTCATCAGCTAGAACTCCCCAACAAAATGGAGTTGCAGAAAGGAGAAATAGAACCTTAAAAGAAGCTGCTAGAACCTTAATTGCTGATTCAAATTTACCTAAGAGGTTTTGGGCTGAAGCTATAAACACTGCATGCCATACTCAAAATAAATGTTTGATTACTAAGGGGCAAGGCAAAACCCCCTATGGACTCTGGAAAGGAAGAATGCCTAAAGTGTCATACTTTAACATCTTTGGTTGTAAGTGTTTCATACACAATAATGGGAAAGAACAGTTGAAAGCCTTTGATAGCAAGGCTGATGAGGGAGTATTCCTTGGATATTCTCAAATCAGTAGAGCTTTCAGAGTCTACAACAAGAAAACCCTTATTGTGGAGAAAACACCTCATGTTGTGTTTGATGAATCTATTCATGAGTTCAGGAATGAGAACTTGGAATCAGAAGAAATAACACAAAGGACAACCAGACTGAGCCTAAAAGACAAAGACACTGAATTCATAGAAGTTGTCCAAGCCAACCTACCTGAAAAACTCCCATTGGACAACAATCCTGAAGGCAACCTTTATGAGGCAAATTCCACTGAAGGGAATGGTGAACTGAATGATACAATCCCAGTTCACATCCAGGTAACAACTACCAATGAAGAAGCAGTTCCTGCTGAGGTAGTTAATGGGTCAAATAATCAAGGGGGAACTCAAAATGTTGAAAATGCCAATGTCCCTGACATTGAGGACAACACCCCTGATTATGATCCTGAATTAGATCCTGCATTCAATTATCCTGAATTTTATGATCAAAATGACTCAACTTCAGTAGAGGACAACTCTACTGAAGAGATCAGAAAAAGAAGGACTTGGTTGTCTGACCATCCTACTGATCTAATACTTGGTGACCCAAGTATTGGAGTCAAAACAAGGAGATTTCATGGTGAAAGTGCTCTTTTCTGTTGTTTCTTGTCAGAACAAGAACCAAGTGATATTGAAGAAGCACTTCAAGATGTCAATTGGATCACAACCATGCAGGAAGAACTGAACCAATTCACCAGAAATGAAGTTTGGGAGCTGGTGGATAGACCTTCACATCAAGATGTTATTGGAACCAAGTGGGTGTTCAAGAACAAGAAGAATGAGAATGATGTGATTGTCAGAAACAAAGCAAGACTAGTAGCAAAAGGTTATTGCCAGCATGAAGGCATTGACTATGATGAGACCTTTGCACCTGTGGCAAGGCTAGAAGCAATAAGGCTCTTTCTAGCCTATGCAGCCCACAAGAGGTTCAAAGTGTACCAAATGGATGTCAAGAGTGCCTTTTTGAATGGAGTCTTGAAAGAAGAAGTCTATGTGGAGCAACCACCTGGTTTTGAGGTTGGAAACCAAGTTTACAGACTGAAGAAGGCTCTATATGGACTCAAGCAAGCCCCTAGGGCTTGGTATGACACACTGTCACAATTCCTCTTGGATCATGGATTCACCAAGGGAACTGTGGACAGAACTCTCTTCAGAATCTCTGAAGGAGAGGACATCTTGCTTGTCCAAATTTATGTGGATGACATAATATTTGGATCCCCCAATGAGAAGCTGTGTGAGAAGTTCTCAAAGCTAATGCAAAGCAAGTTTGAGATGTCCATGATGGGGTTGATGAACTTCTTTTTGGGACTTCAAGTCAAGCAATTAAAAGAAGGAATCTTCATCAACCAAGCTAAGTACACCAGAGAAACGATCAAGAAGTTTGGGTGTGCTACTAGCAAGCCAGTAAGGATCCCAATGAACACAAATTGGAAGATGGATCCTGATGAGAGTGGTGTTCCAACCAACTCCACTGAGTATAGAGGAATCATTGGATCACTCCTCTATCTCACTGCCAGCAGACCTGACATCACCTTTGCAGTAGGTGTTTGTGCAAGGTTCCAAGCTAATCCTAAGAAAAGCCATCTTGAGGCTGCAAAGAGGATCTTGAGGTATCTCAAAGGCACTGAGAATCTAGGCCTTTGGTACCCTGCTGATGACAACATTGAGCTAACTGGCTACTCAGATGCTGACTATGGAGGTTGCAGAATTGATAGAAAGTCCACTTCAGGGACTTGTCAATTCTTAGGCAACAAGCTTATATCTTGGTTTTCCAAGAAGCAGAACACAGTGGCTACTTCCACCACTGAAGTTGAATATGTTGCAGCTGGAAGTTGTTGTGCTCAAATCCTTTGGTTGAGACAACAACTAAGAGACTACAAAGTCAACTCTACTGAAGTGCCAATATTTTGTGATAACAACAGTGCAATTGCAATATCACAAAATCCTGTCTTGCACACAAGATGCAAACATGTGGACATCAAGCATCACTTCATTAGAGATCATGTGGAGAAGAAGGACATAAAGTTGGTCAAGATCCACACAGATCATCAAAAAGCTGATATTCTAACAAAGCCACTTGCAGAGGCAAGATTTCTGGAGCTATCAGCAGAGTTGGGACTACTTGATCCAGGGAAGTTGGACAAGTAAAACCCATTGAAGTTAATGGGAGTAGAGTAACTGAATTGGTCTTCAGCAGACTTGGACAAGTCTACTGAAGTTCAGAAGAGATGATCACAATTACTCAGGACACTTGTCCATTGAATCTCAGGACATTTGTCCACATCTTTTCAGGACACTTGTCCCAGTGGGGTCAGATAAGTTGTCCTGGCTATCAAACTATTTCCTTGGTTTGATAAGCACCTATTTTGGGTAATCATTGTCTACTTTGATATCTGTCCCAATTATAGATATCATCACTGTGGGATTTAATTTGTCCCCCACCTAAAAGGTCACTATCCATGCATTAAATGCCAAGATTTAACTCTTGTTTGCATTACACTTTTCAAGCCAAGATCTATCTCGAAAACTCCCCATCCATTAACTAATATTAAATAACTTCCACGTTTTTTAATAAAACCAATAACTTACTGTTACATTGGTTTTTGACCATTGGATCAAAACTGGCCAACTCCCCTGAAAACAATCCTGGCCGTCCAAGTGTGTTTTCCATTTTTGACAACAGTTGAAAACTCACAAAACTCACCAACTCATTGACAAACATTCTTTTTAGAATATTCTCAAGCCTTAAGATCCCCCACAAACACTTCTTCCCCAAGCATTCGAAACCCTAGCTCTTATCTTCTTCAAAACTCTCTCAAATTCATTTCTGTAACCCTCAATGGCTCCCAAAGTTAGACCAGAAATGATCATTGATTTCTCCAACAAGGCTCTAAACCTTGATTTTGGATACTTGAGCAACAAAAACAGCCTTCACTTTGAGCCCATAGTATCATTTGAAAGTGAAGATCCTGAGATTACACCAACCTTGAGATGGTTGAGGAGGGCAGGTCTTCAAAAGTTTATGGAGGGAAGACCAAGCTCCTGCTTGGAAAGTTACATGGCTGAGTTCTTTGCTTTCCTCAAGTGGAGAGGTAAGCCTGAAGATGGTGAAGTTTCTACAAGGCTTTCATATGTGGCAGAAGGAGAGGAGGAAGAGAGATTTCATAGAGTGAAATTCTCTTTAGAAGATCTTGAAGGAGCTTTGGATTGCCTTCTGAAGGAAGGAATCCAGAATTTTATGGTGCTGATCATGAAGAGGAGATAGTACAAGAATGGCTTTTGGTTCCAGGTCCCATCTCTTCAACACAGAACAAGAAGACTCTCAAGCCAAAATTTCTCAACCTTTTTGAGGTAGTTGCTAAGAGTCTCTTGAGCAATACTGGAAGCTTGGAGCAAGTCAGCCATCCAAGAATCAGAATTATGACTGCAGTTATTGATGCTAGTGACAAAGGCATCAAGTTTGATTGGAGGACCTTCATCATGTCTGAGATGATGAAGGAAAAGGTAAAGTTTAAGGTAAAAACTCACAATAAGGTTGTGCTAGAAGGGAAACTCAAGTATTGCACCAGGTCAAGCTTGTTGATTGAGAGATTTTCCCATTATTCTCAAATGCAAACCTTTGCAAAGCCCCTCCCAGCCCAAAAGATTCTGTTTAGAAAGCTCAGCAAGAAAACTGAGCAAATGAGGATGCTTATGGCCAAACCTGCTGAAGAGAAGGTGGAGGAGAAGCCAAAATTGAAAAAGAGGACTAAGGCCAGAGTGGTGAAGACAAGGAAAATGTCTCAAATCCCCTCAGAGGAGAATTCAGGAGCTTCAACTGAGATTGAAGAAGTTGCTGAAGAGGGAGTAAGTGTGCCTTCTGATCATTCAGAAGAGTTGAGACAGAAGTATAATGAGACTAGACAAAATTCTAGAGGTGATAAGAGGATCAGGGAAGTTGTCCCTGAGAATGATGGTGAAGGAAGTGGGAGCAGTAGGGCCAGCAAGAGAAGGGCCAAGCCTACTGATAAAGTGTTGGAGCTTCAGGAAGAAAGGTCTCTCCAACTTGCTCTAAGAGAGAGCAGAGCTGAAAGCAGGACCAAATCCAAATCAAGGACCAACTCATCTGGTTCTGGAACTCCAGAATCCAAGGTCCCTAAAGGTCAACCAATAGAGTCCAACATCCCTGAAATTCAGAACCCTGAGCCCAACTCCCCTGAAACCCACATAACCCCAACTAATCAACCTATGACCCCCATCAATCTTACAAAGAGATATTCTCCAGAAGGGAGTGTGCAAAGAAGTGGGATAGATGTGCTAGCAGATATAGCAGTAGATGAGACAAGATTGCAGTCTCCCCTTGACTCATCTATGCTCAATTATTCAAAGCTTTTAGAAGCTGCACTCTATGAGCCAACCCCCCTAAGTAAAGCCCCTTCAGATCCATTGCTCTCAAAAGCAACTGAAGTTCCTTCAATTGCAACCAATCCTTCTGAAGCCAATATCCCTGAACTTACCCTTCCTGAAGCCACTTTAGGAGAACCCAGAGCCAACTCCCCTATAACCCAAAGTCCCCATTCTAGTGGAGATGAGGAGGAGTATACTTATGAGAGTATGCTCAGAGGAGGAGCCAATGCTACTGTGGACAATTTGTATCCACAACTTGCTGAATTTCCAAGAATTCAGAAGATGTTCCATGATTTGAGGATGCTTGTGGATGTAAAAGACAAGACTATTATGGAGATATCACAAGTCATCCAAGATAAGGGTGCAAACTGGTGGCAAGTGGAGGAGAGCAGATTGCTACACTTTGCTGGTGTGATGAAAACAAGATTCCTTATTGATGAGGAAGTTTTTGCAAAGTTGGTAGATGATAAGATCATTGAGGAGAAGGAGAGGAAAGCTAAGGGCATCAAACACCCTGATAGTAGCTCAAATGATGATGATTCCCCTGATGATCCCTCAAACCCTTCAAAACCCAACCCTCCTGAAACCCCTCAAGCCAACCTCCCTGAATCTACTCAACCCAAGTCTTCTGTATCAGCCAGACTTTCAAACCCTCCTAAAACCTATCATAGGAAAGGCTCTGTATCTTCAGAGGTGTTGACCAAGGGTGGTAACACAACCAAAGACACATCTGCCAATGAAGGTTCTTCTGAACCTAAGGCACAACCTAAAGATGTGGAGGTTCCTATACTAGAGGCTGGTTTGATTAAGGCCTATTCAGTGTTAGATGAGTTGGACACTGATCAGCCCTTAATCATTCAGGATGACTCAGTGGCTGTTGAAATAAGCACTGTGATCTCCCCACAACTGCCATCTTTGAACCTTGTTGAAGGTGGAGATGATGCAGGTTTAGGTGATGGAGTTGAAAAAGAAAGTCTTGTGGAAAAACCAGAGGGAGTAGTAGATGAGAGAGATGTGGTGATCACTAGGATAGTGAGTGTACCACCAAATGAGGGTGATATCAGTGAGGAAGGGCAAGCTATTCTTGAAGTCAAATCTGAACTTCAGGAATCCCTTGATGAGAGGAGGCCTGTTTCTTTAAGTGAGGAAATTATTACTGAAGGAAGAAAAGAAGTAGTTGAAAATGAGAAGAAGACTGTTGATGTATCAGAGTCTTATGAAAAAGAAATTGAGGGTGATGAGTGTGTTTTCACTAACCCTTTTGATTTGTCTAACATTGCAGGTATATCTCTTGACCAAATATTTGCAGATGATTTCTTGACAGATGCTCCCATCCATGTTGATTCTGGATCAGCACAAGCCCTACTTGGCTTGCAATCAACAAAGTTGGATTCCTTGGCTCAACAAGTTCAATCAGCTCATGCAGAAACTTCTGGAGCATTAGATGAGCATGGAAGAACTTTAGCATCTGTAGAAATGAGATTAACTGGCTCTGAAGATGTGGTGTTACCCACATTGGAAACAAGAATTGAAGGAGTGGAATCTGGTCTTCAAACCATTTCCACTGAAGTTCACAAAGCCAAAGTCAGTATGGAGAACATCTCCACGGAGGTCAAGAAGGATCAAAAGCTGCTTAGAGATAATCACAATGCAAATGTTCAAGCTATCAGACTGACCATTAAGCAAGCTCTTGGCAAGAAGACAACATTGCAAAAGAAAAGAGCAGAGGCACAAAGACTTGCTATGGTGAAAGCAGCTTCAGAGAAATTTTCCCAAGAGGTGATGGCCAACATTGCTGAAGGTGCAGTGGCCAACCTCACTGAGCTCCTTAAAGCCCAATTGGATGCATCTCTGAAAGCAACCTTGGAAAAGGTTTTCCAACAAAAGATGAAGCATGTTCTAGCTTTCCTTAGCTTGAGCAGTGATAGGATGCAAAATATACATGATGAGAATGTATATTTGTTGGAAGAGATGAAGTCTCTAACCCAAGCCCAGTCCTTAATGGCATCAACTATGAGTGAGCTCAAGCCTGAATGTTTTGATGCTGCCAAAAAGGGGGAAAGGGAAAGAGCAAGGGCAAAAGGTGCCTTGGTCATTGGAAGCCCAGTGAAAGGGAAGGACAAAGCTACTGAAGGAAAAGGGAAAGAGCCAGCAGTGCTGAACTTAGAAGATTTGGATGAAGAGGAGCAGTTAGCACTTGCCTTGAAGAACTCAATGGCCTCAGCTCAAGAGGAAAGAGTGAGGTTACAGCAGAGGCCAGGTGGTGAAGTGTATGGTTTGCACAAAGATGCTGAAGGTGTCCAAACTAGAGGAAAGATCAAGAGGGCAAAAGGAAAGAAAAGACAAGCTGAAATATTTACTGATTTTCCCAACAGCCTTGATCTACCACCTGAATTCAGAATTGATGATGATGAACCTATCCCAAAGAAGGCCAAAAATGCTGAAAAAGTCAAGACTGCTGAAGTGCCCAAAATTGCTGAAAAAGACAAGTCTTCTGAGAAAGAAAAGTCTACTGAGACTAAGTCCACTGAAGGTGCCAAAGCTTCTGAAAATGTAGAGGAGCTGTATGAAGAAGGCTTTGGACCTGGACCCAAGAAGAAGAAAGTTGTGTTGCTAAATGATCCATCAAAGCTGTTTCATGAAGGGTATGGCAAAGACCCTGAAACTCAACAGAAACTGGCCATGATGAGGGCCCAAGAAAAGATGGACTTGATGGATGAAGCACAAAGAGCAAGAGATAAAAGAAGAGCAGACTTTCAGAAGCCAAGAAGAAAGAGAGCAACTTACAACAAGATGAAGCCACAACTATTGATCCCAATGGACACCAAATATCCTCACTTGGATAAATGGGTGCCAATTCAGCTGAATGACTCATGGGAGGAAGCTAAAAGGGAGTTTGTCTATGATCAATATGTCATTGACAGATGGAATGGAAGAGATGCCAACTCCACTTTTGCCGAGTTCATGATAGAGTATTACAGAGAGCTTTATCAACAACTACTTGCAGCTGCTGATATTGCAAGATTTGAACTCACAGCTCCCAAGCCAATCATATACATGCCTCCAAAGCTTGAAGGATGGATTGACCAGGCAAGGATCCTGAAGGAATTTACTGAGATCCTCAAGCTGAACAAGATGGTTCTTGGACCCAAGGGAACAAACCAAGAAGCCATGGCCTTGAAAAGAAGAGTGTGGGCACAATATGGGATGGTGCCACCTCCTGAGGATGATCTCTGAAATGGCTAAGTCTTCTGACCTTTTTGGATAAAGATTTATCTTATCTGAAGATATATTTTAATTGGTCAAATATGCTGAAATTTGGACAAGACTGCTGATGTGGTGTGCCTTGACATGCTGGTTGCTCTAATATGCCTTGGATACTCTAATACAAGTATTTGCTCTGATATCTGGTGTTTTGCTTTGATACTAGAAGATGCTCTGATACTTGAAGATCTAGATATCTTAAGTATTTAGTTGTTTGCTCTGATACTCTAGAATTTATGTTTAGTGCATGCTCTGAAACTTTTTGTAATAAAATGATCAATTGTAATGATGTCTTGAATTCATGCTCTGATAAGTTATCTTCAACTATCAACATGCTTGTAATGATTTCTATATAAATGATAGTTGAACTACCTTTGAATCAAGATACATTATTGCAGAAATCTCTCTATGCCAATCTTTGAAACCTACTTGCAACATAAACAGTGAATACACTAACACATTGTTTTTCAGGAATATTGACCTTAGTCATGTCCTCTGAAGAGAAATGTAATAGGTGTAGTCAAGTCACTTTTGCATAGAAGTATAGGTTTTGCCATCATCAAAAAGGGGGAAATTGTTGGGAATAAAATGAGATATGTTTTGATTCAATACCAAAACCCCCTGAGACATGCCTAAGTCAAAGATGATTATGTTCTAAGAATGTTAGAACATATAGAATAAGGCTAGATGAGGAGCTAACATGTTTAGGCAGCTCTTAGTTGATTAGATGCACAATTTGAGGGGGAACACATGCTTTGAAGTCCATCAAGAACAAGTCCCCTCAAGGCTCAAATTCTAGAACAACCACTAAGTCTATTGAAGACCAAACATGCTGTTCAGGAGAGTTGTCCAGAGGAGTTGTCTCAGCACAATTAATCAAGATCAAGTGCTCTGAAAGCTTGAGGTCAACTATGCTGAAGAGTTAGAGACAACCACACCCTAAAGAACTACAATTCAACATGCTAAGATCACCTTGAAGTGAAGCAAGGGTAAGAGCCAAGTCATCTGAAGAAGAGCTAGTCAACCTTGTTGATATAAGCAAGACTGCTGATAGTGATAATAAGGAGAGTTGTCCAATTTGATAAGGAATGTTGTCCTAACATTGGAACAACCTTCAGAAGCCATGTCCAAGTCCTATCAAGAGAATCTTAAAGTCAGATATTGGGAAGAGTGCTGCAGAATGAAGACAAAGCTTATACAACCGTTTATTTCCAAAATGAGGACATGTCACTATCAAGATTCTGTCTTCTAAGTTGAAGAACTAAAAGAAGACATTTATGGAGTTTTGAGGCTGCCTCTCCAACGGGCAAATCCTTCAACTGTCTATAAATACAAAAGTGTGAAGACCATTTGAAAGCATCCAACCAACTGAACCTCAACTTGACAACTATCTTACAAGAAAGAGTGCTCTCAAAGCTTTCAAAGACTATCTTAGTCTTCATACACTTCTTCTAAGCTGAACCCAATTGTATATCCATAAAAAGCTTAGAGAGATATCCTATCCTTATACACTGATCTTCATTGTAAAAGATATCTCATTAGTTGGAACCTTACTTCAACCCTTACCCCTTTCAAGTGAGAAAGTGAGAAGGTTGTTGTAGTAGTAGAAGTGGTAGGAGCTGACTGTTGAGAGAAGAACAGTTCAGTTCTGAGTTGAGAAGAGGGTACTAGGACTCTAGACATCCTAGGGATCAATTCACCAAGGAGTGTTGTTATTGATCAAGTGCACCTTGGCACTATAAAACAAGTTAATTCTAAGAGTGAAGGAATTATCCTGTTCAATCAGGGAAAGTGGATGTAGGAGCTTGAGTCTCTGAACCACTATAAACTCTTATGTTGTTTTGCTTTCAAAGTACTTACATACATTCAACACTGCACACAAAACAGATCTTTAAAAGGTTAAACATTCAAAGACTGTGCAAAACCTATTTGGACAAGTTCCCTGAAAACTGGACTGTATTGAATTGACTAAGTGATTTCAGAAACTTTAAAGGAGTCTAAACTAAAAGGGCCAACCACTATTCCGCACATATAACTCTTTTAGATAGTTATTCAACTAAGTACTTAATAGTACTTAGTAGCTTGATTATCTTAGAAGAGTTAATCATCTTCAGCAGAGTTGTCCAAGACAACCTTGCTGAGCTCTGGTTTGATCAAAAGTTGAAAAGAATTGCATACAAGTGTACCCCCCCCATACACTTGTTATATACTCCTTTCAGGACCAACACACTTAATTTAGATTTGATAGAATACAGTATCTTGAAACAACTTCACGGTTTCAGTTTATAACACAATTAACCCTAAACTCACATCCAAGGAGATGAAAGCAATAGTACTTGTAATTATGTACGGGACTTCTTGTTTTCTTCAACGAATTTAGTGATTGTGGGTAAGAATCATAGTTCTTTAAAATGAAGATCAAGTTATAATGGTTATAGGAAATAGTGATTAGGGTCTTTCTATGGTAAGACAGGCTTCGCACTGTCTTACAAAAGGCAATACTTCAAATACCGTTAGATCGTTGATCTGACGTATGAAATTTAATTTATATAATTGCACTTCGCATTAGTGCGTTTGCTCTATGCATTATGCAATCGCACTACATCGCCCTACTAATAAATTAAATTGACATATATAAAATGACGAAAATATCCTTTTATTTTAAAAATAAATAAAAATATTAAATTATAAAATTACATAAATATCCTTATTATTAAAACAAACAATCATTAAATAATACATCATCTAAATCAATTACTATTGTATTATAAAATTAATCGAATTGCAATATTTTAAATCAATTAATCTCATAACCCTAACCAATTCAATATTCATCTAACACCATTCTCTGTATGCCTCTAACATTATTCACTCCAATGTCGATATCTCTGTAATTCATGTACGCGCTCCTCGGATTCTTCGACACATACGGAGTCATGAAATTATACGCACCGTCGAGCCATTTCGTGTACTTTTTTGCATTTTGATTGTCACTCCCTTCCCAATACACTGCATTTTTTTTTTGCATATTGTAAGCCACTCTGTCGTTCCCACGCAGTCGCACCGCCGTCACCCTCTGTTGTTACGATGCGGTCGCGCCGCCCCTTATCATCACGGCCCTTAATCGGCCTGTTTTAGGTGTTGGTTACAATCTCAGGTATGGAGATTCTACTTAATCGACCTGTTTTAGGTGTTTTGTTTAATTCTTTTGTTCGAATGGCTTTTCATTTTGAATGAGTTCAAATTTATTTTGATTTTGTTTCTTGAAAATTTACGATCTTTGGTATGAATGTATTTCTTGGTTCGTTAATTACTTATAATTGGGTTTTCTGCAATGAATTTCTGTATCAATCTAATTCAAATCAGAATTTGGTCGACTGTTGATTTCTTATGGTTTCATTCTGTATGTTCTTTCTCTCGGTACAAAAATGGTTGTATATTTCACGTTTTTGTTCTGGTATCTAAATACTACAGTGTTACATAATGAAAGGCATACAACTCTCAACTATCCATATAAATTTCTAACCAGTAACCCCTACCAAACATAGCCCAAGTAGTAAAAGATCCAAGTCAACAAATTCCGACAGAAGATGTCAATTTTGCCTCTACGATTATATTTGAAATTTTTGCATCCTTCCCAATATCATTCACTGCTTCTGCTTCTTCTTGATGCTATCTTAAGTCTTACCTTATTTGGAAAAACATAAAAGTGTTGGACTAGCCATTGCAAGATTGTGAAACTAGTGGACTGAGGAGGTGAAATTGTGTTTGTGCTTTAAGAGGAGAGAATAGCATGTGGATGACTGGAGGGCTGCTTTAAGATGGCAAAGTAGGGGCAAGGACAGTATTCCGTCTTGTAAAGAGTAGAACCTAACAGTCCATCAAAAGAACAGGTTTGGGGTTTAGCCTTTTAGTATGGGTTATCTTGTGAATTGTTTGGCTACTATACTTTGTCCTTTTCATGACCCTTAAGAGTCATAATATCTGGCTAATCAAATATGTCACTTATCATTGAAATCATGAAGAGTGCTTGGTTGGGAGGTGTGAGGGTAAAGGAACGAGAATGAAGTAAAATACTCCTATGTGTTTGTTACTTATACTACTATCATTCCATGAATAGTTAGAGAGTTCTTTATTCCTCACATTCAAAGTGATTCCCCGCTACTTTTATTGTCAATAATGTGCTCATTCATTCCTCTTCTCTACCCAAACACCCCGGCCCTTTAACAGTTGGCGTGAAAATTAGACAGCAGAAAGGCAAATCAATATAGCTAAAATGCTTTTCTTTTGTGTGTAAAGCTTCATGGATCGTAGTGGTTACTGTGCATCTACCTCGAAATGCATCATTGTGTCTCAATGTTGGATTAGGCAAAAATGATTTTATTTTGTGTGTAAAAAAAAATTTCATGGATCATATCATAGCCTCTAATGTACCGTGGCGTCTTAATGTTGGAATAGGCTAAAATGCTTTATTTCTGTGTGTGAATTTTCATGGATCATCATCATAGTGGTTACAGTACATCAAGCTCTAAATGTATCGTGGTGTCCCAATGTTGGAATAGGGCTTTCACAAGCGCATTAACATATATAAGCTTGACCTGTGATTGTCTAAGTTTCTACTTTTTGTAATACATCATCTAAATCAATTACTATTGTATTATAAAATTAATCAAATTACAATATTTTAAATCAATTGATCTCATAACCCTAACCAATTCTTGAATTATTTGTCTCGATATTTTTCTGTGCAACTATCAGAATCTGCAGAGTTGGCTGTGGAGTAGAAGACGATGATGTGTCGACTGCAATTGCGTACGAAGATTTAAGAACTTGAAATCGTTGTTGTAAGTTTCACCATCTCGAATTTGAACTTCAAGGGACTCGAGTTCAGGCCGGAGAGAGTTGTAGACAGAATAAAGACAAGCTCATTCAGTTGGTTGAAAGCGGCTGGAAAGATTGCTAGAGGATTTACATTTAATGAATGGTTGAGGGAACCTAAATTTTGCCTAGGCTGATTTCTAATGGACAGGAGTTGTACTTTGTTTTGATTTTCAATCTCTTGATGCTCTGTTTTAGTTTGTATCAGGTGTTGTAATCGTTTTGCTGGGTATCCCTTATACCCCATCAATAAATTTTGCTTCTTCCAAAAAAAAGAAAAAACAATTGGATCTGTTATCCCAACATATGCATAGGAAATATTCTTGCCAATAAAATACATTAACAACTGGATCTCTAAAAAACACCCTTGATGCTTCAAAAAATCACAAATAAAACACTGAATTGCTTGCTTGATTAATGTGCAATATTCCAAGACGATTCTTCCAACCAATGAGGCAATGAAGTAGTAAAATTCTATAGGTCATACAAAAGAAATACCCAGAAATTATAGATGCACGAAAAAACTTCATGAAAGAATATAGAGGTATATGGAACAAAGATAATCACAAAAGGCTAGCACAGCAGCATCTGAATACTAACATCTGTGAGGAAAATATTTATTTTATATGCCACAGGAAAGGGTCATTAAAGTACCACAACATCCCCAAGATCGTGCCGGTTTGTAGTCGAATGCTTTCTTATTCTCATTATGACTGATCATATGAACAGAAGTTAAAAGATACATATTTAATTTACAAATTTTGAAGACAACCACTAGTTACAATCCCAGATATACCACATTCATCAAAGCAAGAACCCATCAATGTGCCAATCTCTTTAAAAAAGAAAACATTGATCACATTGTATGACGTATATAATAGAACGCAGATTGGTAAAATTCATCCAAGAGACAGAAGGGTTTCTACGAAAAAAAAATCCTCAAGAAAAACACTCGAAAAATTATTCTGTGGTATTCACTATTCGACCATCAATAAAAAAAACTCTAGCAAGTTACACCAGGTTCATAAGTGTTTAGAATCTACTCCTCTTCTTCATCACGTAGTTGATATTATTTTGTGACTTTACGTGTTGCAAAAGAGCATTGAAGTTGAAGGCCTGCTTCTTTTTTCCACAACAGAAGGGGCAACGGTATGCATCTTCTGAAGCTTTGACCATCTGACTCCCTAGCTTCAACTGATCATAGCATGATTCTGCATATGATTCTAACTCAGATTCACTGATATCTGTATCCTCTTCTAAGTCAGACATCTTCAACACCACCTGTAGTAGATAAATAAGAGTTTGAAAAAAATGGTCTCATAACTTTTCTATTTGTCCAATTTTGATCCAAAAAATGTTAACTTTCTTGATTTAGATCCAATGTTAAAAAAATTGTTCAATTTTAGCCCCAAAGTCTCAGGAAAACTGAGAAAGACATCTTTTCATGTCACGTGAGGCCAAAATTGGACATTCATGTGACAAAAAAATGACACAGTTTTCAAATTTTCGTCAATTATGACTCAAAATTTGACAATATTTTGTAATCGAACAAAAAACCTTTTAACTCGATAAATAATGTAAACGAGTTTGTTAATAATGAAATTTGATGGCACTCGCACTGTCACACAAAGCACCAGCTATAAGGCGGAAAAAAGTCAAATTGTAGAAATGACTAGTTTACATACCAAGTAGATTTTTTGTTAAGCTTCATACAAGGAAAGGGCTGTCATTTCTTTTGAGTTTTGTGAGCATTAACAACATGGAGGAGCTAAAACATAAACGCAAACCCAAACGATAAACAAACATTTATCTCGTTAAGTCAATGTCAATAGCTAAGTTAAAAGAAGTCATTTTTCAGTTCATAGTGAAATCTTTCGGCTTAATAACAGAGCATCAGGTACACTTGAGGGTAAGAGAAAGAAATTCATCTTGGAGTGTCTTTGGTGCTGTGTGGTGTGGTATTTATGGAAATCTAGGAACAACAAAATTTTTGAAAAGGAAGAGAGTCAACCTGGGAAGCTATTTGATGAAATTAGAGCAAAGGTGTGGAGCCTCATATATCACAAACAAAGTTGCAACTCAGCCCTCTCATTCCAGGACTGGTGCAAGAACCCCAGAATAGTATGTATGTAAGGTTATTGTGTAAAGGCTGTTTTGTAATCGACCTTCGAACAACCTCGATCCTTATGTAACTCTTGGATGTAACTTTTTGAGTACCACTGGTACTCCTTCAATATAACGTCGTTTTTTCCGTTTAAAAAAAAATACTACTTACTAAAAAATGTCATTTAGAGAGAGAAAGAGAGAGAGCAGTGCAGCCAACATCTGTTCTAAAAGGCAAAAATTATTTAATTTTTCGTGTGCTAATGTTTCAATGTAGTGCCCCACTTGAATCACCATTCACCAAACTTCATGAAAATAGTACATAGCAAAAACCAGAATCTATAGCAACCACATTAGCTCAGTATTGTTAATAACTAAGTACCACATCAGCAGTTCTAGGCACTAGACATTCAGAAATGTTGAATAGATGAGTAATTACTACATATGCCATAAGCATTTCTAGAAATTATTAATGAAGTTGGTTTTAGACATATATGTAATAACCAGATTTCACAGGCTTATCTTCAATTTTTCAGCACTTAATAAAGGTGTTCTCTCAGATCCTATCAATGAATCTACCAAATTCCTAACTTCATTTAATTAATTACAGGTATTTAGATGAATTATTATGAGACGAACTGGAAGTTCATTAATTTGTTATAGAAAAGAAAGACCAACAGGTCTAGGATCCAACATCATTAACTTGGGTAAAAGTAATAAAAATCTGGCCTTGCTCATCAGGATTGAGGATACCTTTTGAAATATAAGAACACATATTTTGGATAATATAATTAAGTCATACTAATTTGGAATCAGTCTTGATCCTCAGTAGATATTAAATATATACCCCTCAAAACTTAAATGTGTAAACCATATTCATCTTGACTGATCAATCAACACTTAATGAACCGAGAGGAATAGGTGCGTTGAACACTTGAACTTGAAGTATTAAAAATTAAAGATTGATTTTAAAAGAAATGAATTATCTTAGGAGGAACAGCAACCTACAGAAACTATTGATCAGGCTGTATCATAATCTAGATAATGTCCACATAAATTGACAACATTTATCTCCATGCTTAAAACTTAAGCGAATGACAATACTTTCTAAACAATCAAGAATAATTTACAACACCAGGCAGCTATCTATCTGATCAGAAAAAAAAAATGTCACCATTCAAGGTATATAAGCACAATTGGCCTTCCAGAACAATAATACGCCTTAAATTGCTTGAAGTATTGTACAATGCTACGCCTAAAGAACATACCGAATGAAACCAGAAGAAATCAACAGTCGACGAGACAAAATTCTGATTTGAATTAGATTGATACAGAAATTCATTGCAGAAAACCTAATTACAAGTAATTAACGAAACAAGAAATACATTCATACCAAAGATCGTAAATTTTCAAGAAATAAAATCAAAATAAATTTGAACTCATTCAAAATGAAAAGCTATTCGAACAAAAGAATTAAACAAAACACCTAAAACAGGTCGATTGAGCAGATTCTCCATACCTGAGATTGTAACCAACACCTAAAACAGGCCGATTAAGGGCCGTGATGATAAGGGGCGGCGCGACCGCGTCGTAACAACAGAGGGTGACGACGGTGCGACTGCGTGGGAACGACAGAGTGTGGGGGCACCGGGGTAGGAAGTTCAAGGATTATGATTTTTTAGGGCTCAGCGTAGGGAGTTTTAACCTGTGAAATGGATTTGGGGATTTGTTTTATGATTCTTCATTTGAAGAGTGATGAATTGGATTTTTCTGGGTGCGTTTCCTGCCCTAGAAAAGTTTGATTTGCTCGTGGAGTTTTATTTAATACATTTATTATGTTTATGTTTAAAATAATACAGAGGAAGGTTAAGTTTGTAAATTTGTATGTGTTTATTTAAAATATATTATAAGGATATTTTTGTACTTTTATATATATTTTTTGTAAAAAATAAATGTTTTATCTAATTGCGAAGTGCGATCGCCTATAGCAATACAATATGACGTGTCAACTATTCATTGGACGCCTTTTATAAGACAGGGCGAACCCTCTGTCTTACGGTAGAAAACCACCAAATCCTAATTAGGATTTGGTGGTGTGGTATTCATTGGTATAAATTTGATGTATCTAAATAAGTAAGAGTATAAGATATGAAAATTTAAATTTAGTTAATTAGGATTTGGTGGTGTGCCATTAAGGAGATCATGTTAAACATGGAGATTTTAATTTTTTTATGATATAACAATAAAATATCACCAATAATTTACCATAAATAATTGATATTTATAATTATTTGAAAGAATAAAAATAATTTCAAAAAATTGGCTCGAACACGGTCCAGGAGTTGTGCAACATTGCACGGGCAATAATCAGTAAACTGTGCAAACCATAGAACGTTCTGTAAGTCCGCCCATGCACGATCCAAGAGCCGTGCAACTCTACACGGGCAATGATCTATTGACCATGCAAAATCATAAAACCTCATCTACATTCCGTTATAATGTCACACGGGTCATTATCTCGTTTTCGTGTTCTATCCAATGAACATAGCTACCGAAACGCAAATAATCACTCTACACCCTTCATAATAATGGTCACAGAAGTTTTCCGACATTTGTACACAACGTACTGTGTCGTCGGTGACAATAACGACCTACGTTGCGTTAGAATGTCATAGGGGTCGTTCTCTCATTTATCGGGGTATTCAACACACGTTATACGCAAATATTCATGTTCTACACAGAACTCTTATGAAATATCAGATGGATATAGGAGAATGGTCGGTAAGGTGTCGTTAGTGACGGTAACGACCTTCGTTCCGTTATAAGATCACACGGGTCGTTATCTCGTTTTCCTGTATCAAATATGAAACTTAATTCCTCTGATGTCATCATTTTACAACTTGACATATTTTTAAGAATAGGACAACATGATTTTACTAAATTTAACGTGTTCGAAAACGATGCATGGTCTGATTTATAAACAACACATGATTTATATAACCTAGAAATTAGTGATCGAGTTAAATGGTCGATTATTAATCAGTGGTGTACTGTCCAATGAACATAGCTACCGAAACACAAATAATCACTCTACACCATTTATAATAATGGTCACGAAAGTTGTCCGACACTTGTACACAACGTATTGTGTCGTCGGTGACGATAACGACCTACGTTCCGTTAGAATGTCACATGGGTCATTCTCGTATTTATGTTGTTTTTAATGAGAACAATGAGAATGATTATATCAAAATACCACACCACAATGGCATCCATTCTAATATGGTCAACATGTATTTTATGTTGTTTTTAGACCGCAATATTTGAAATGGGTATTATTACTCTTTTTCTCTAAATTTCAAGACATGTATTTTATGTTGGTTTTAGGCCGTAATATTTTAAATATGTATTATTAGTAATCTTGATGCAAAAATAATTGTAGATGTTGTTAATTATTAAACGTATCAACATTCTCAACAACATCTTAATTTGACCTTCCTTGATTTTTTCTAAGTCCTTTCTGAAATGTTACATTAAATGTTGAGCTAAATGTTACAGCATTTCTGGCAGGATCTAGAAGCTTCTACAAGGATCTAGAACCTGGAAGATTCCAGAACATTGCAGAACGTGCTAGAAGAGCTAGAAGAGGCTGGAAGCAGTTTAGAACGACATGGAACATTGTGGAAGGATCTAGAGAGATCATGGGAGTTAAGATCCTAAAAAATAGGATCTTACATGGAAGCCTCTAGAATTCGTTTTTCACTCTATAAATACCGAAGGATGGCTCCATAATTCAGTGTGTACTACTCGATCAATCTCCTAGACTGAGTGTTCATCCCTGTTAGGAATTGTGGCCAGTAGTTATACCTTTTAGTTCATACGAAGTATACCACCCGTATGACTGTGTGCTTTTCTTTATCTATTGAGAGTGTAATCATAGATAGGACTAGCATTTCGGCAGTGTGTAATTTATACACTTAGTCCGTTTTCAAAACAAGGCACCTGCCATGTTTGTAGTTTTTGTTGTGAACGTTATTGTTGTAACATTTCACACAACATTTGTACTTGAAGATAAATATTGATTTTCGCCATAAGTCTAACATAGATTTTTATTTATAAAATCTATGTTAAAAATATTTTCATTGTGTCTCGTTTGTTTTTAGTGTTTCAAGTCTTCCGCTGTGTGTCTATATATTTCTGATATTCTGTTAGAGTCAGTGTTGCACTATTTGTCTCAACATTCAGTGCAACATTAATCTGTTTTTACTTAAACACTATAAAACACACTTTCAGTTGGTATCAGAGCCAATACCTGACGACACTAGGTTTAGATCCTTGTTTAAGTGTGTTTTTAGTTTATGTTAACAATGTAAACACATCACATATCCACTACACTTAGGCACCCGAACATATTATCCATATTTTAAGCCTAAGTTGTGCATGTATATCAAGTCGATAGATGAACGTGCTTGGAGGACTGTACTTACAGGTTATGATGTACCAAAGATCCAAATCAACACATCAACACCCCACCAGAAAGAAGGAAAAGTCAATTTCAACCAAGGTTATCAAAAAGTGAAGGTAAACCAAGGTATGATCTTTAATATAGAAAATCAGTTCAATGCATGTTCTGAATATGGTCTTTATGAAAATTAATGTGCCAATACTAGACTTAAGCAAAAACTGAATTTTAGTACTACCTTTAATGATGAATCAGATGATGAATTTGATGAATCAAAACATGTTGAATTTTCTTTTCATACCAAGATTGATTATGATGATTCTTTTAAATGATAATCTGGATGAAACAGATTTTTGATGTTGCACCTAATGTCATAACATTTATGGTAACATCGAAACAAAGTCACCCAAATTTGAACTATTTTAATGAGTTTGTTGATGATGCAGGCATAAGGATTGATGATTCTAAATACCAAAAGTTGTTAGATGATTGTAACTCTCAGAAACTCACTCTTAATTCTTTGAACAAAGAGAATGAGAATGTGAAAGGAACAATTACCAAGCTAGAAGTCATACATTCCAGAAGAGATTTTTGAAGTTTGTAAACTGAAGGAGAAATTGATCACCTCTACTTTAAGTTTCATAAAATTTTCTATGAGTGCTTCTGATATATGTTATAGCTATTGATAAATCTGATAATTATGGTATACGTTATGATGGTGAAACTGCTTCCATTTTTAAGAATTTTTGAAAATACTGTGAAATTTGTGAAGACAAATGTTAAAACATATGTTATAACATCTGCACAAACAGATTCTCACAAAGTCAAAACATTGAAAAGAAGTTTGTATGTCATTATTGTTCGATAATTGGTCATATTTGTCCTTACTACATGCAAATGTTTGATGATCTGAGATATGAGAAAATGTTATCTAAAAAGATGTCACATCCTATGAAACATTTTTTGAAATCTGCATGGAAAACTGATGTTACTTGTAATGTTGTTCACACCTCTTTGAAAGCGTGTTTACTTGGTCAATGGTATTTTGATAGTTGTTGTTCTAGACATATAACATGACAAAATGACTACTTATCTGATTATGTGACCTTGAATGATGGTAATGTTACATATGGTGGTGGATCAAAAGGAAATATTATATGAAAAAGAACTTTGAATGTTGAAGGTTTTCCTAAGCTTAAAAATGTTTTGCATGTTGATGGCTTGCTTGCTCTTTTGATTAGTATTAGTCAACTTTGTGATGATAATTTTCATGTAAAATTTGACAAAGAATCATGTGTATGTTCTTAATAAAGATGAAGATTGTCTAGGGCAGTAGATAATTGTTATCTTATTGGAACAAATGTGTGTAATTTGTTAAAGAATGATGAAAATGTCTTATTGCATAAAAAATTGGGTCATGCATATTATACATCAGTGAAGAAACTAATCAAAGTCGATGCAGTGAAAAGGATTACCAAAACAGAAGTTTTAGATTACTACTGTATGTGGACCATGCCAGAAAGGTAAGCAGGTAAGAGTGTGCATAAAATGTTATCACATTGTTCTACACATCAATATTTTGAATTGTTGCATATGGATTTAATTGGTCCTATGAAAAATGAAAGCATTGGAGGCAAAACATATTCACTTGTTGTGGTAGATAATTTTTCTAGATTTACTTGGATTGAGTTTTTAAGAGATATATCTGAAATATTAATTTGCTATATTACTTTGGGAAAAACTACAAAACTGGAGAACGAAAAAGATATCGAAGGCCGGAAAGGAAGTTCTGATCAAAGCAGTGGTTCAAGCCATTCCGTCATACAGTATGACAACCTTCCTTCTCCCAATTACCCAATTGAAGGAACTGGAAACAATGATCAACAAATTCTTCTGGGGTAACTCGGCTAACCCCGTCAAAAGTATCAACTGGATGAGAAGGGAAAAACTTTGTGTAACCAAAGATCAGGGAGGTAGAGGCTTCTGTAATCTCTACCAATTCAACCTGGCCATGCTTGGAAAAATGGGCTGGAGACTTGAGACGGACCCCGAGGCATTGGTTTGCAAAGTTCTCAAAGCACGTTACTTCTCAAGAGTCTGATTCATCGACTCCTCACTCGGCTGGAACCCGAGCTATACGTGGAGCAGCATCCACGCTAGTAGGTTACTGATCAAAGAAGGCCTCCAGTGGAAACTAGGTAGTGGGGATTCCATAAAAATTTGGGGTGAAACATGGATACCAGGACCCCAGCCTCACGAACCTGTCTCAAATTGCATAACTGGACTTGAAGACCTCCGAGTGGCAGCCCTGTTCGATGCTGACACTCGATCGTGGGACACTGAATTACTCCAAGAACTGCTTCCACAAGATCACCTCCGTATCACCTCCATTGCGATACCTCCAGCAGGGGCTAGCGACACCCTTCACTGGGCACTAGACCGAACCGGCAGGTACTCGGTCAAATCGGCCTGTAACTTGCTAATGACTAACACCGAAGACGATTCTTTGCAGGTAGACGGCCCTTGGAAGAGATTATGGAGGCTGGAAGTCCCACAAAAAGTGAAAGACTTCCTTTGGCGCGCAAGCAGAAACTGCCTCCCGACGAAAACAAACCTACACATACGACACGTCGTTGAAGAAGTCGGGTGTGTTCTCTGTGAAGGAGGAATAGAAACCAACTAGCACCTATTCGCATCATGCGCCTTCGCTCGCAGCTGCTGGGAAAAAGCCAGATTATGGGACAGAGTCGAATAAGGGGCACAAACGGCTGACGATGTCACCAAATTTTTCCTCCATTTGATCGTTGACCCTAACAACACTATAGCAGCAGGCTTCGGCATGATAGCCTACCAAATCTGGAAAGAACGAAACGCCAAGGTTTGGAACAACACTAATGGCTCCCCCACCGAGACTGTCCAACGAGCAGCCAACCATTGGATGGAATGGGACGGAGCTCGCAAAACGACCCAGTCAAGAAATCGAACCGCGGAAACCACCAAGCATTGCAACTCATGGCATGCGCCAAACCCTGGGCAGCTCAAAATTAATACAGACGTAGCCCTCTTCGATGACACGAACCAGACAGGGTGGGGCATGGTGATGCGCAACAGCGACGGCCACATCGTGCGCGGAAGATCGATGACCAAACCGGGCCAAGTCGAAGTCGCAACAGGAGAAGCTATGGGTATTTTTTAAGCCCTATCGTGGCTAAAAATTCTCAACATGGACGACTGCGTCATAGAAGGCGACGCTAAAATAGTAATCGACACCATCAACTCCACAAATACTTTCAATTCCACCTTTGGTGATTTTATAATCGCTTGTAGAACCCTTAAGGCCTCCTTCTCGAATGTCACGATATCCTTTGCTCGAAGGGGTGCTAACAAATTGGCGCACACCCTAGCGAGGGAATCTCGTCTCTTCGACAACTGTAATAATTGGGTAGACCCCCCAAACTTTGTGGCTGGGCTACCGGATCCACTTTGGCATTGCAATAAAGAAAGCTAAGCTCCTATGCTTTCAAAAAAAAAAAATCTTTACAAAAGATTAAAAAATGTGTTTAACTTAAAAGTTGGTCGTATTAGAATTGATCATGGTAGGGAATTTGAAAGTAGCATGTTTAATGATTTTTGTGATAAAAAATGGTATTTGCAAGAATATTCATCTCCTAAAACTCCACAACGGAATGTCTTTGTTGAAAGAAAGAATATAACTCTACAAGAAATGATATGAGTCATGCTTACTTCTAAAAGTCTTGCTAAGAAATTTTGGGTTGTAGCATTGAATACATCCTATCATATTATTAATTGAGTTTATATTCGATCTGGTTCTATTCAAACACCTTATGAGATTTTGAACATTAGAAAACCAAATGTGAAATATTTTCATGTATTTGGTTGTGTGTGTTATATTCTGAATGATATGGATCAACTTCATAAGTTTGATTCTAAAAGTGTAAGGTTTCTTTTTAGGCTATTTTAGAAACAGTACAGCTTATAGAAGTTTAAAACCTTAGGACTAACACTGTTCAAGAATTTGTTAATGTTGTGTTTGATGATGATAAAGGTCTTACAGATGACAAAGATGAAGGAGATGTATCACAAGTCACTGACAATTCTGAGAATACACTAAAATCTGAAAATGTTGCACCGAATGCTAACACATCTGGGTCAACATCTGCAGAACAGTCAGTTGTACCTTTCCAAAATGATCAGTATGTTCCCAAAATGAACACTTCTTCAAGAATAGGGAATAGTCATCCATCTGACCAGATCATAGGTGATGCTATAGTTGGAGTGCAAACAAGAGGAAAAGTAAGATCAAATAAGGTAGATGTGGTAAGAACAATATATATGTCTTCTATTTGAAATGATGTGAATGCAGAGTGTTACTATTCTGAAATTGAACCTAAAAATGTTAATGAGGCATTAACTAATGAAAATTGGATAAATGTTATGCCTAAGGAACTTAATCAGTTTGAGAGATTTAAAGTATGGACACTTGTTCCAAGACATAGTCATACTAATATCATAGGAACAAAGTGGATTTTTTAAAATAAAACTGATGAGTTTGGTAACATTTTTTAGGATTGAAGCTAGATTAGTTGCACAAGATTACACCCAATTTGAGGTTATTGATTTTGATGAAACTTTTGCACATGTTGCTAGAATAGAATCTATTAGATTATTGCTAGCAATAGAATGTTTTATTGACATTAAACTTCATCAAATAGATGTAAAAGCTGCATTTTTAAATGACATTTTAAATGAAGAAGCATATGTCGAACAACTTAAAGGATTTGAAGATCCACAATACCCTGATCATTTTTGTTAGAGGAGAAGTTGTTTAAACTTTGTTCATTAAGCACACTGGAGAAGATTTACTTATTGCTCAAATATTTGTTGATGACATTGTGTTTGGTTTAACTTGTGATAAAATGTTAACCAATTTGTTAAAGCAATTAATGCAACATTTGAGATGAGTATGGTTGGAGACTTGAATTATTTTTTAGGTCTTCAAATCAAGCAATGTAAGTAAGGATGATATATTCTTCTTTTAAGGTGAGTATGCTAAGAACTTAGTTAAAAAGTTTGGTTTTGAAAGTTAAAAAGTAATGAAAACTTCTATGAGATCTATTTTGAAACTTTGCAGAGGCAATGCTGGTAAGGATGTTGATCCAACATTGTATAGGTCCCATGATATGATAAGAAGTTTAATTTTTTAACCTCTAATAGACCAGATATTATGTACAGTGTTTTTGTTTGTTCTAGGTACCAAACTAATCCAAAGGAATCTCACCTGAATGTAGTGAAAAGAATTATCAAGTATTGTTGGTCCTGAATGGAGTATAACACAAGTGTATGGGGGGGGGGGGGGGAATGCACTTGTGTATGCAAATTCTTTTCTTTTTGACCTATCAGGGAGATTGTCTCACAACAGTCCTGAGTGGTATTTTCAATAGATACTTAACCTACTGAAAACTATGAAGTGATCAGTTGGATAACTATCTAAAAGAGTTGCTAAATGCGGAATGTGGTTGACCCTTTCTTTAGAAAGAATACTCCAAATTAATTTCTGAAAAACCAGTTGATCAGGGACTTTGTCCAAAAGCTATTTTACTTAACTTTGTTGAAATTATCTCTTTATTAATGATTATTGCAAGTAATGTAAGTGAGATAAGGATGCAGTAAGTAAATGACACAGCAATTATAGTGGTTCAGAGGCTCAAGCTCCTACATCCACTTTCCCTGATTGAACAGGATAATTCCTTAACACCTGGAATTAGCTTGTTTTATAGTGCCAAGGTCCACTGATCAACAACACTATCTTAGTGCTTTGATCCCTAGGATAATCTGAGTCCTAGTGCTCAATCTCTCTAAGTTAAGACTGTATTTTTCACTTAACAGTCCTTAACTCCTCACTTCTTACAACAAACTCTACTTCACTCAATGAGGTAAGGGTTTGAGGTTTTGGTTCCAACTAATTGAGATACCCTTTACAATAAGTACAGTGTAAAGGCTTAGGATATCTCAGTGCTAAGCTTGGGATATAACAAGAGAGGCTTAGCTTTTGAAGTAATCAGGAAACTTGGGATTGTGAAGAACAACTTTGGTTTCCTTTGATTTCTTGATAGTAGTTTGATAGAAGATAGTTGGATGCTTGAATCCTTAGATCACTTCTGAATTTATAGAGCAATTTGATCAACTATCCGTTGGAGAGATAACATTTCAAATTGTCTATTTGCAGCTCCATTGAAACGGTTATGGACCTTAACCTTTTATTATCCACTGTGTAAAAGGTTCTTCAATGGTTGCTTGAATGAATGTGTTGACTTCTGAAAAATGTGGCTGAGATGACTTGTGTCAGCTTCCAAATTTGTACATTTCTCAAGGTTGATTGTGGCAGACTTTGTACTCCACCAACGGTCAGATGGGACAAGTGCCCTTAACATTCCTGCTGCAAATGGAATGTTCCTATATTCATTCAATTCTTCAGTCTTTAATAGAGCCGGCAATTTGGGCCCGACCCGATGGGCCGGCCCGGCCAACCCGAAGCCCAGTATGGGCTGGGCTCTAAAATTATAGGCCCATATAAAACTGGGCCTATTTGGCCCGACCCGATAGGCCCGATGGGCCTAATGGGCTAGGGTGATTTTGGCCCGGCGGCCCATGGGCAGCCCATTTGGCCCGATCAATTTTTTTTTATGGTAAATAAACAATTAAAATTATTACAATACTCTATACTTAAATATTATTATTATGTTATTGATTTTATTTTGACTTTAAAATTTGAACTTATGAATTATTTATAATTCTATTTGAACTTGATATATAGTGTAATGTTATACTCCGTACTAGTTATGTCCGTTTATAAATTATGTATAATTAATGGAGTATATTAGTAATGTATATTTTTTATTGTAATTATTTGTATAAATAAAAAATATATGTGAGAATGTGATCAATACATAATAAATTTATATATACTGAGTATAGTTTTTGCTAGAAATATTTTTTTTATCTCATGGGGTGGGACTTGCAGTGTACATTAATGCAATAATAGTTATGATCGTTTATAAATTATGTGTAGTTACTAGTTACTCCCTTCATCCACCAAATGTAATCTCATAGAGGGTGGACACAAGTTTTAAGAAAAAGGTAGGTTTATTGTGAATAAAGTGATTGTTTGTGAATAAAGTTGATGGCAAATTGAGTAATTAAGTGATGGTTGGGGGTGATGGTTTCCATAGTGTATGGAACTACATTTAGTGTACAAAGAATATGAGACAAATGAGACTACATTTCATGGACGGAGGGAGTAATATATAATTTTTGCAAGATTTTTTTTTAAAAAAAAAAATTATGTAATGGGCTGGGCTGGCCCGCTAGCCCAATAGCCCAGATGGGCTAGGCTGGGCTCCAATTTTATAGGCCCGACCAGTTCATGGGCCGGCCCGGCCTAGCCCACGAACATCACTTGGCCCGATGGGCTGGGCTGGGTTGGGCTGGGCGGCCCGATTTGCCAGCTCTAGTCTTTAATGCTTCTAAGTCTTCAATGCTTTGTTCAGGCTTGATGGCAATAAATGCTTCATTAAATTTGTCTTGCCTCATTCAATGCTCTTGATCTTTAGGTCATTAAGCTGATCTGATATTGCTCTTATCATTACCTTGCAGCTTGACTTCTTATCTTTGATCATTCAGCCATGTTGTCCTCTTCAGTATTCTTGTCTTCTTGAACTTCAGCAGACTTGTCCTAAAATACTTAAGCATATAAAGCTGCCTAACATTTTCAGCTTTGGACAACTATCCTGAACTATAAATCTCACAACATTTCTGAGATTTAGACTTAGGCATTTCTACTGTCTCAATTGTCCTGAGTCAACTAGACCGATGCTTTCTTATTTGTTTCTCAACTAATTTGAACATCATCAATCAGGGGTTTTGGTATCTTAATCAAAATCAATTTATTTCCCAACAATTTCCCCCTTTTTTATGATGCCAAAACCTATTACAAAGGGAACTTGACTTATACTAAGAACTTTGTCTTCAGGATGGATGATCTGGTCAATTTTCCTGAAACAAACTGTTAGCACAATAATAAATCAAGTATATAGGTTATGTCAGGTTAGTTGAGATAATGAGTTGTTATCTCTGATGAAAATAGTGATCCTTTAATATATATCATGAGGCATTACAATGCTGGAAAATTAAGAGGACTCACTATGCTAGAACAAGACAAGCAGATAGAGACAACAACAGATTAGAAACATAGATAAAAGGGAAAGATGACTTATTCTTCAGAAAGAACCATCATCTTGAGGAGCAATCTCATACTGAGCACATACTCTCTTCTTTAGCTCCCAAATCTCCTGATTTGTGCCTTTGGGACCCAGCTTCATCTTTTCCATCTTCATGATGGAGATGAACTCCTCCAAGATCTTCCCTTCATCAATCAAAATCTCATTGAACTTGGGAGGCATGTACAGGATGGGACCTGGTGCTTTGAATTCAATTCTGGCAATACAAAACTAGAACAAGATTTCAGCAAAAAAATAAATAATAATAATAAATTGGAAGAATAACAAAAAATTCGAAAAAAAAATTGAAAATAACATTCGAGATGGTCTTTAATCTGTTTTTTCTAACTCAAAAGCAGAAGAAGGGGCAGACGTCTTTAACTTGGGCAGCGGCGGCTTGGGACGTGACGAAAGGAGGATAAGGCGGCTTGAGACGGACAACGACAAGGTTTGGGCGTGTGTGAAATAGGGGAGGGGAGGGAGAGCGAGCGAGCGCCAACGATGTAGGGGAAGAGAGGGTGGGCGCCAACGATGCAGGGAAGGAGAGGGTGGACGCGGGCGACGCAGAAGGAGGATAAATACAAGAAAAAATTAGAGTTTTTGAAAAAAATAGAAGGGTGTGGAAGTTTATTAGAGAAAGGTATTTTGGAAAATTTACATGGAGTGTGATGTGTGTTCTAAGTGGGTGGGTATTCTCATCAATGATGTGTGTGCGTATAACCGTGCTTTTGAGGCCCAAATAGTTAGGCTTTTCACTTTTAACAATTTTAAGGACCATACAATTTTAGTTTATTTTTAAATAATTCGTTATTTTACTAAATACATATAAGTTCCTATTTTCACTTTACATTATTACTCCCTTTGTCTGTTTATAACTTTTTCATTTTTTCATTTTGGTCAGTATAAACTTCTCATACTCTGTTTGGTAAATACTTTTAATTTTTTATTCTTACACTTCACTTTATACTTTTTCTCTCTATCTCTCTCATTCTCCCAATCACATCACTTGTACTATATGTATTATTTAATCATTTTTCTTAATCTTTGTATTAAAAAGTAACGAAAAATTTATAGATGAACGGAAGGAATAGTTATTTTCAAGGAATATTTATTTTCAAGAATAATATTAGTTGCAGTGACGAACCCAGGAATTTTCGGTAGGGGGGCCCGATTAACATTATTATAAAAAATATATATATGTATTCATTATTTTCATCAAAATTTCACATTATAAAATTGTCACTGCATCACATTTCATTAAATTAAATTGATCGGATAAGTTGACTTTTGCTATGTTTTGGTACAAGTTAATACTCCCTCCGTCCCGTGATAATTTGCACATTTTAACCGATTCACTTTAAAAAACAATTGAATTTAGTGGTGTAGAGTCAAATAAGAAAGCGTATTTTGAGTGATTTGATAAAGTGCGAGGAGAATTTAGTAGGATGTAAAATAGATTTAGTGAAATTTAGGATAAAATGTAGACCCAAAATGAGTGACGATTTTAAAATAAAATGATGTTCGGATATATATTAGTTTTATGGATTATTTTTATATCAGAAGTGTATAAATAATTATAAAATAGAATATTAATTTTAATATGTGTGAAATTACCAAAATACCCCTAACAAATTTACAAAATTAGTGGGGGGCCCACGGGCCCCCGGGCACCACTTAGGTCCGTTACTGATTAGTTTTTTTTTTTTTTTGATTACAAGTTAAATACCCATCCCTTTTTTTTCCCCTCCCCATGACTCGAACCCAGGACCTAAGGCCTAGTTAGTGGTGCTCTAACCACTTGAGCTATCCCACTTTGTCTCCGTTACTGATTAGTTGTGTATGAATTACACGATGTAACAGGTATACATTAGTACTAGTGTTACTCTAACTTTAATATATATATATTTTTTTTTTTTAATTAATTCGATACTCATATTTTAAATTTGTGTTTAAAAACATCCTACGTTCAATATTTTGGCGAGAGACGGAAGAGACACCGACGAACGTGCATAACTGAAACTCAATGTGGACTATCGTTTTATAAAATAAAAATTAAAGCAATTTCTTGACTATTTAAAAAAATAATAAAAATCAAATACAAGAATAAAAAACAAAAAAGGTGAAAATTAGCTTAGAAAAATTAAAAAATTATATTAAAAATAACTTATAAAAAATGTTGTAAAATATATTTGTTTTAATTATCTAAAAAAATACGTACACGTTTTTTTGATGAATATTAGTTCAAAAATCAAATTTGATAAATTTTCTAATAATCATAATAATAAATACAAAAAAATATCCAATTTTTTTTAATAAAAATATGTAAATTTTATTTTCCCGGCAATATAATATGCTCATGTCATCCTGGATGAATAATATAAGCACATTAGTTCTTTTAAATAAAGTAAACATGCACTTGAATATGAAGTGATTAATTATAACACTATTAACACGTACTGTACATTGAATCATAAAGCATAAAATATATGATGAGACGAAATGAAGCTAAAAGATCCAAATTAATTAAGATCGTGCTATCTTATGATGATGCACGAATAATAACAATTTTTATTTGGCATCTTTCATTTTTATAAACTTAAAACTTTTATTTATTTTATTATTGTATACTGTGGAAAGATTGTTTAGAGAGATAACTTGATCGAAAATAATCAGTAGCTAATTATCTTCCAGAGATCACACTAATGGGCACATGCTTAAAGTTAAGAATGGCAAATCCTTCACTTTAATTATTCTGCATCAAAAGAGCTTTTGTAAATTCTTTGGTGTATACTGATTAATTAATAATAATATGCATATTATAACTTTAATTTTCTAGTTAATATTGTTAATGACACCAACAATCACTTCTCCACTGTAATTAAAATTGTTCTACTTAGCTACTTTTCTTACACTTTAAGCAAACTCAGCTATGATTTACCTAATAATTAATTATTATTCTATCTAATACTGTATTATTTACTAATCAATTTTTTTTTAAGTATTGAGATCCGGCAATGACCAATTTGAAGGACCATATCCCACCCACCACTAGTTGTGTCCAATAAAATGTCAATACTTACAAAATATTTGGTTTAAAATTTTGAAGGTACAAACCATTCTTAATGAATGAATTCATACAGAGTTTAGATCTGGTTTTAAACGCGTGTGGTCCCTGTTAGTGAACGGTGAAATTAGTTCTTAAAATTAGTCGGTCCTTAGATTGAATACCGAGATTTCAACAAAATATTAATAAAATATTTCACAGGCTTGATCATAAATTTTAAAAAATTGCACCACTACTTATCGTCAATTCTTTAGATAAACCTGGTTATGTTTCAAATAGTACAAACAAAATAACTTTGAGCGACACTTGTGGAATATTTCATATATGAAATATGTCTAATTAAGACAATGTTTAAAAATGTAGGGGTATTAAGTCTGAATTCGAATCCCCCAAAAAATTTGCGAGTCGCAAATGGTTTACTACATAACCAATATATTATTACTACAAAACTAAAATATTATTAGCGCAAAATATGTAGTAGTACACTTTTAACCTTATAGTGAAAATAGTTCGATCATGTTGTAAAACAATATTTAAACGCGAAAAAAAATTATTTTAGTCAAGTTTGATCTGTGTTAACCCGGATTGGGCCTCAAATTTATTTTAGTTATATATATATATATATTTCATGGAATATTTTATATAAGTTTTTGTAAATAATTTTAATTGTCGATGCAAATTAAATTGCACCGATCACACATCTAATTATATAAGAGTATATAAGTATGTAATATACAATTATTATATAGATTTGTACATTATTGAATTATGTATATAATATACACATGAATGGACCTAGCTAATTAATCATAAATTGATTGATTTTTTTTCAGGTTACTGTTTATAAATCTTGGACCGTGATTATAAAGTAGTGTAGTGTGTATTATTTTAAAAAGAGAAATATGAATAATAAAATAAAAAAAAATTAAAAGAAAAAGTGAAAATAATAAAATTGAACTATGAAGTAATATTTGTTGTTGTAGAAAAAATGAGTAGCGGTCGAACTAATAATTTTAAATTTTTCCTACTAAGGTGATAATGAGTTGGTTTGTTACTTGATAAAAAGCGGTTTAAAATTTGATGATCCGTCATACTATATATAATATATTGAAATGTAATTTAAATTATTATAGAAAAAAAAAATCTTAAAATCACCCTAGTGAGGCCGTGATCACCCAATAAAATATACTGATGTGGCAATGAAGTTCCTGAAGTCTTATGACATCTTATGACAGGATTTCCAAACTTACGAAATGATTTGAGAGTTTATTGAAACATTAGTCAATTTTGTTATCTTTGGCATGTTTTCTTCAATTGCAATCATTTTATTTTTTATATTAGCCCACGATAGTATTGGGCCTCATAGTTAGAGTTTTTAAGAGTTGCAGACTATAAATAGTCTGTGTTTTGCTGTAAAAGGGGTGTTGAATTATTAATAAAAGTTGAGATTATCACCTAGTATACGTAGTATCAAGGTGTATATCTCGTTTCGTTAACGTCCCGCTACGTCAATTGGTATTTAGAGACCATGCACGATGCCTCCCCGCCGCCAACCACCTTGACGCCGCCGTCGACACACAACGAGACATTGTGGCTGACGGGCTGTCAAGTGGTTGCCCTCACGGCGGGCCTCGAGGAGCTTCGCTAGGCCGTTGCCAATAACGTTTAGGCAGGCCGAAACGACCATCATCCGCCCGTACCCCAACCTAATGCTCCACGCCAGCACTGCCATCCTCCCAGGTCGCGCTCGCCGCTGTATCCCGCCTCGGATTCGGATGATGATGAAACTATGTTGGACATCAATCCCTTTGCCCCCCTCGCTCGTGAGCCCAGGGCTCGTTGAAACGATGATCGACGTTCGGAAACTGGTTTCAAACTGGAGATCCCTTAATTCACTGACGGTCTCGACCCGTGTGACTTCTTGGATTGGATTACCACGGTGGAGGACATCTTGGATTTCAAAGTTGTTCCTGATAACCGCCGTGTTTCTTTGGTGGTGACCCGTTTTTGTTAACGTGTGTCTTTTTTATGGCAATAGATCAAACAATCGCATGTGCGCGAGGGCAAACCACGTACTGTTTTGTGGGGGAAATTTCGCAAACACATGGAACACGAGTTTCTGCCCCATAACTATGCAAGCACACTATATGAGCGCCTGCATTCACTTCGCCAGGGCACTAGATCTGTAGATGCCTACACAGAGAAATTTTACCAGTTTCTCTCTCAGATCGATGTTCGCGACTCGCAGGCCCAATTGGTGTCGCGCTATTTGGGTGGATTGAAACCTGCCATCCAAGAAACCCTCACCTTACTCGCCCCTTTATCTATCTCGACAGCTCACCAGAGAGCCCTCTTGTTGAAACAACAGACCTTACGACACCCTAGCAATGCTGGGAGCTTTACTGCTCGCTTCCCGTCCACTGCCCCATCGTCGGTGTCCGCCCAGTGACCACCCCCGCAGGGCCCTAGTGCGACCATCGTAGAGGCCGGTTCGTCCTCGATGCGTTGTTTTGGTTGTGGCAAGACCAACCATCACCGATCCGCCTTCCCACATGCTCAACAACGATCACTACTCATGGATGATTGGGAGACCACTGGATACAATGGTCCACCTGTGTTCGATTCCGAGTTGTTAAGGGATCTACTTGAGGAACATGTGTACGGGGACGTTGGCCAGATGCTCGTCATTCACCGCGCCTGCCTAATACCAAAGAGCTCGTCGGCGGTTGACGCCCAACGCCACCACATCTTATCCTCTACCTTCACAATTGATGGTAAGGTTTTTCGATTTATTATTGATTCTGGATCGTGTGAGAACGTTATTTTTGCAGATTTTGCTAGCAAATAGAAAATGGCAACTGAATCTCACCCATCCCCTTATACTTTGGATTTGGTGTGGTGTGATGCCCATGGATGCGTGCCACTTGTTACTCGCTCACCCATGGTAATTTGATCGTTCGATGATCCATAACGGGAGAATGAACACCTATAGTTTCATTTTTGAGGGGGCAAGAATCGTGTTGCACTTATCGGTGCCCTCTTCCGCACCGTCGTCGACATCGGTGATGCTGGTGGCTAAGTCAGATTTCCTGAAAGAAATTCCAGCCGCCCCAATGTTTATTCTGCTCGTTAGAGTAGAATCTTCAAATCTTCAAATCGTTAGAGTAGAATCTTCAAATCCAGAGAAACAAGTTTTGATTGCAAAATTTTAAGTTATCTACCCGGTTGATCTACCCCAGGGCTTACCGCCCCTTCGATACATTCAACATTAGATTGACTTGGTCCCGTGTGCTTCCCTCCCGAACAGACCCCATTATCGGATGAGCCCTATTGAGCATACCGAACTGCGACGACAGGTGGAGGATTTAGTTCTCCGTGGGATGGTACGTCACATCTTAAGCCCTTGTGCCGGGCCTGCTCTCCTCATTCCAAAAAAGGATACATCCTGGAGAATGTGAGTGGATGGCCAGACTATCAACAAAATAACGGTTCGTTAGGTTTCCTATTCCCATATTGGACGATCTCTTGGATCAATTAAGTGGGGCGTCTTATTTCAGCAAACTTGACCTACGGAGTGGTTACCATCAAATCCAAATACGCCCTGGTGATGAGTGGAAAACGACCTTTAAAACTCGAGAAAGCTTATTTGAATGGTTGATTATGCTTTTCGGTCTTTCCAACGCGCCGTGCTCGATGCGTAATGAATCAGGCCTTACGGGCTTTGATTGGGACTTATGTGGTCGTGTACTTTGACGACATCCCAGTTTACAGCAGAACAAAGGAGGATCATGTATTACACTTGCGTTCGGTCCTCCTAATTTTACGCACTGAGCAATTATATGTGGTTACAGCTAAATGTTTATTTTGTATGAATTCCGTGATATTCGTGGTCCTCCTAATTTTAGGCGATAACAATCATCTCGTCGAAAGGCATTCAAGTGGATGATTCTAATATTGCTGCCATACGGGATTGGCGATAACAATCGACCGTCAGAGAGGCGAGAAACTTTCATGGTCTCGCCTCATTTTATCGGCGCTTCATCGTTCATTTCAGTCCTATCACATCACCGATCACAGACTGCATTAGAAAGAAGCCCTTTCTATGGATGTCGGGCGCGACACAAGCCTTTGAGGAAATTAAACAAAAATTAATCCAGACTCATATTTTGCTTCTACCTGACTTTGATCAGCCTTTTGAACTTTCTTGTGATGCTTCTAAGTCTGGAATAGTGGCCGTGTTGAGCCAACATGGTCGCCACTCGCCCGGTCACTTTCTTCAGCGAGAAACTCGTCGGGGTTCGCTCGCGATAGAGTGTGTATGATATAGAGTTCTATCCGGTTGTTCGAGTGGTGCGACATTGGCGCCACTCTCTATTTCAACGAGAACTTTTGCTCTATTCTGATCATGAGGCACTGCGTCATCTCGCGACGCAACAGAGTTTGTCTGCTCGCCATGCATCGTAGGTCGCTTATTTGCAACAATTCACATTTTTTCTTAAACATTGTTCGGGGGCTTCGAATAGAGTGGTTGATGCTTTGAGTCGGCGAGCACTGGTGGTCGCAGACCTTTGAATTCATGTCCCGGGCCTTGAATTATTGGGGCGATCAGTATGCGTCACACAGGTATTTCGACCCTATTTTGGCCCAAATAGCCGCAGACGACCACATTGAGTTTGTTAGAATAAATGGGTTTCTATTCAAAGGCACTCGCATGTGCATTCCGCACACAAGCTTTTGTCTTCGTCTAATTGCCGAGCTACATGGGGCCGGTCACGTGGGACGTGATCGATCGATTGATCTGGTACAATGATCATATTTTTAGCTAACCTTGCGACGAGATGTGACGCGTTATGTCAAGCGGTGCCGAGTATGCTAGGTCTCGAAAGGAGCGAGCACTAATACTGGACTATACCGCCCTTTGCCCATTCCGCATGTGCCATGAACAACGATTAATATGGATTTTATGTTGGGTTTACCTCGGACGCAAAGCGACTTTGATTCCATATTTGTTGTTGTCGAACGGGTCTCGAAGATGGCCCATTTTATTCTGTGTAAGAAGACATCTGATGTCGTGCACATTGCGACTTTATTTTTTAAGGAGATATATCGTTTGCAAGGTCTTCCATCCTCAATTGTGTCGGATCATGACACGAGGTTCCTCAGTTTCCTTTGGAGGATTTTGCGGCGTATGGCCAACACACATTTGAGTTTCAGTAATGCCTATCACCCTTAAACTGATGGGCAAACCGAGGCCGTCAATAGGTCGCTTGGAAACCTATTGCGCTGTTTGGTGGGCGAGCACCTTCGCACATGGGATTCTCGTCTCAGTCAGGCCGAGTTTGCACATAACTAACTATTATTCGTAGTATTGGGCTTTTACTATTCCAAGTCGTGTATGCAGTCCTCCCTCGCGGCCCGACAACCCTGATGGCCTTCCCGTCGCCTGTGAGAGCAGACCCCGTGAGCAGCAGATCTCATTGATGCCTTGCGCGCCACGTACAAGGCCACGCATGAACAACTCCTTACTGCTACCTTGGAGTACAAAGCACCTGCGGATAAGTCTGGTCGCCCCGTTCATTTTGAGCCTGGGGATTTTGTTTGGGAGGTTCTCACGCGTGATCGCTATCCAGTCCACGAGTACAACAAGCTCGTTGCTCGTAAATTTTTTTTGCTAAAATCAATCTTAATGCCTACAGATTGAAGCTGTCGCCCCACCTTCGCACGTCAGCCGTGTTCAATGTTAAACACTTGATTCCTTACACCGGCGACAATGATGATATCGACGACCAGGAGGGGTCGGGTTCGAGGTTGAACCTTCTCACCGATGGGGAGAATGATGTGGCAACGAGCTGGAGTCCAATGAAATCAATCTTTTAAATTCCATTAAGACCTTAGTCCGAGGTAGTGGTGCTCTAACCACTTGAGCTATCTCGCTTTGTCATTATTACATTTGTTTTATGCAACATATAATCATATAGCATTGTTTTATTAAATAAATTAAATTAATTGATATAAAATGATGAAAATACCCTTTTAATTTACAAAAATTAAATATTTAATTATAAAATGACATATATATTATTTATAAGTTGAATTAAAACACTTTTAACATAATTTTGTAACTTTTATATATTTTTTTAAATGTCTCAAAATAGATAAAAAAATTAATTTAAGTTCCAAAAATAAAATCCTTCGTTAAAACTCAAGAAAAACACCAAATTAAATTAAGAATGTATTTTATACTCCCTCTGTCCACAAAAACTGTGCTCACTTATGTGGGCACAGGTTTTAATGAAAACTCATTTTTTATTGAATAAAGTAGAAAAGTCCATAAAAATTGAAGGGCATTTTGGGTACACCCTTAGCAAGATAGATTGCAATTAGTGAGTAAGTACTCACTTCAAATATTAATAAGCTACAACTGCATTACTACTGCATTAATGGTCGAATGACCAGTTTGCAGATTTACTCAAAAAGCAGTCCCTTCACAACATGGGTTTGATGGGATTAAATTTACAATTTTCCTCCCAAAAATTAGATTTCAGTTTCCCACCCAATTCAAACTACTGCCATAAATACACTATAAATACAATCACACCACCACTACCACCTAACACATTACTACTACCATTAATACTCCTACAACAACAACAAAAAACACCAAAAGATGAGCAGGAGCAAATCCATTAACTTGTCAGTAGCATTGAAGACTAAGGTAGCAAACATCTTGATGGAAATCTGCAAGGATGGCAAACCGTCACGAGGCAAGTTCATGGAGATTGCAAACCTGTTTGACATTTCCAGAAGGTCAGTGAGTTCCATTTGGGCTGCAGCAAGAAAGAAAAAAATTGAAGGTCAAGCTGTTATATTTAATGCTAGGAAATGGTCAACACACAAAGATAGAGTTATGTTAGATATTGAGAAACTGAAGTCTATTCCTTTAAGAAAAAGAACTACATATAGAAGAATAGCAAGAGAAATGAATGTAAGCAAGAGTCTAGTGGGAAAGTGGGTTAAAAGTGGGTTGATAAGGGCACATACAAATGCCATTAAACCTGAGTTAACAGCTCAGAATAAGCTCTTAAGGCTGGAATTTAGTTTAAGTCATTTATGTTATGATAGAGCACTCAACATCATTAAGTTCAAACCAATGGAAAATATAGTTCACATAGATGAAAAATGGTTTTACCTCACAAAAGAGAATGAAAGGTACTACTTGGCTCCAGATGAATCAGGTCCTTATAGATCGTGCAAGAGCAAGAGATTCATTACCAAGTTAATGTTCATGTGTAGTGTGTCAAGACCACAATATTCAAGTGATGGGGATCTAATATTTGATGGGAAAATAGGGATATTTCCCTTCACCAAACAAGAGCCAGCCAAAAGAAATTCAAAGAACAGGCCTAAGGGTACAATGGAGACAAAGCCTATGGAAACTATCAACAAGGAAGTGATTAAAGACTGCTTAATCAACCAGGTACTAAATAAAAACTTCACTATTAGAATAATTTCATCATTAATTTAGGTCAAAATTGTAGGTATTCAAAACTGAATTAAACATGTTGGTTACATTACATTTTTCTTATTCAGATTATTCCAGCAATCAAGTCTAAATGGCCATCAAGTGGGGGCAGGGACATCTTTATTCAGCAAGACAATGCTAGGCCACATATAAACAACAATGACATTGAGTTTAGAGCTGCTGCAAGCTCAGATGGATTCAATATCCACCTGGTTTGTCAACCAGCTAACTCACCAGATACCAACATCAATGATTTAGGATGGTTTAGAGCAATACAAAGTTTGCAAGTGGAGACATCATCATACAATGTTGATGACCTAGTGGGAAATGTTATTCTTTCATATGAACAACTAAATGACATCACATTGAATAATGTTTTTCTTAGTCTACAGGCTGGCATGGTTGAAATGATGAAATGTAAGGGGCACAATTCGTACAAGCAACCACATATGGACAAGGAAAGACTCATTAGAGAAGGAAAACTACCAGATTCCCTACAAGTGGATGAGTTCATTGTTAAGGAATGCATTGAGTATTTAAGACAGCCTGAGAATGATATTCAATCTACATATGATGTGGACACTCTACTTTCAGAATTAATGTGGCTAGCATGATGGGCATAGGTTATAGAAAACCTTTTTTGTATACTTTTGGCTATGTTTACAGCATAATCTTGAAAAAAATTATGCTCTTGTTTAATCTGTAAACATGTATGAAACGTTATATTTTGCACTTTTTGACATTTTGCATCAATGATTATGTATTGGAAGTTTTTTTTTAGAGTTTATTTCATAATTTCATAAACATTTTAGAATTTAAAGTCATCTAGTGGCAAGGATTGAAATGATGAAATGTTTTGCATCAATGGTTAAGAAATGATGAAAAGTTTTGCATCAATGATTGAAATGATGAAATATTTTGACATATATAGACCAAGAAACATCATCACAACCACATTTCATAATTTAAAGTCACCTAAAACTATGACTTATCCATATTGGCAACAAATAAATTCAATATCACCAATAAACTGCCATAATTTCACACATATTGGCAACAAATAAATTCAATATCACCAATAAACTACCATAACTTCACACATATTGTCAACAAATAAATTAAATATCACCAATAATCTGCCATAACTTCACAATATTACACACATATGGACTCAGAAACATCATCACAGCCGCATTTCAAAATTTGAAGTTACCTAAAACTTGACTTAGGCAACAAATAAATTCAATATCACCAATAAACTGTCATAACTTCACAATATTACACGCATATGGACTCAGAAGCATGATCACAATCCCATTTCAGAATTTAAAGTCACCTAAAACTATGACATAACATAGTGGCAACAAATAAATTTAATATCACCAATAAACTGCCATAACTTCACAATATTACACACATATGGACTCAGAAACATCATCAGAGCGCATTTCAAACTTTGAAGTCACCTAAAACTTGACTTAGGCAACAAATAAATTCAATATGACCAATAAACTGTCATAACTTCCCAATATTACACGCATATGGACTCAGAAGCATCATCACAGTCCCATTTTAGAATTTAAAGTCACCTAAAACTATGACATAACATAGTGGCAACAAATAAATTCAATATCATCAATAAACTGCCATAACTTCACAATATTACACACATATGGACTCAGAAACATCATCTCACAGCCACATTTCAGAATTTAAAGTCACCTAAAACTATGACATAGTCTCAGTGGTGACATATACACTCAATTTCAGAATATTAGTTGCCACAATTACATAATATTAGGCACATGCAGACTCAGAAACATCATCATAGCCAAAAACTAAGAGTGTAAAGTCACCAAATCTAATGACTTGTCATAATGGTAACAAATAAATTCAAATTCACTAAAAAAATATAGGGGAATACCATGGAGGTGGTTCATCATCTTCAGAATCGGGCACAACAAATTTCAGAAACTCGGAATCAGATTCCCCAGACTCAATAACTCCAGAATCGGAATCAGATCTGCCACAATATATTCAGATATTAAAATCAAAATCCTCTATAACTAAGAAGAAAACAATATAAATAAAGAAAATTATAAATACCTTTGAATGAGGCACAACACATGGGGAATCCACATAGCATACGTCTCCACAATGAAACGACGCAACTCAGCGGACCTAGGTCCACGAAAGGGACCCCAGATTTTTGTAAAATCATCATCAATCAGAGCTTCACCCACATGGTTTTCGGAGTTGAACTCAAATCCAAAAGAATCAGACACCATAGGGGAATTGGACCCCAATACCATCGCCGATCTAAGTGGTGGTTCATTCTCAAAAGAATCGGACCCCAATACCATAGCAGATCGAAGAGGTTGTTCTTCCCCAAATGAACCAGACCCCAATACCATATCCGATCCAAGAGGTGGTTCTTCCTCAAATGAATCGGACACCACAGAGTTGTGAATCCCAAAATCGTGATCCCCAGAATCGGAAACACCTGAATCGAGCACGGAGTCGCATTTATCAGACATAATATTTCGATCCAGAGTAATCGAGAGTTAGAGATGAAGAACACTCGAAATGTTGGGCTAGGGTTTTGAACTGAGAGAAGAGAGAAGAGAGAAGAGTGAAGAACACGGGTTTTAGATTGTAAAGAATGATCCAGAATGACTTGGGTTGGGTTGGGTGGGTTGAATAAATTTGACGTTATGTTTGGGTTGGGTTAGATTAGGTGGATTAGTTGTGTTAGATTAGTTTTAATAAGCTAGATTAATTATGTTTTGGGAATAAAATTAATGTGGGCCCATAGTGGCATATTTGTAAATATGTGATGATAAAAAGGGTAAATATTAAGTGTTGTGAATAGTATTATTTCCATAAATAGAATGAGCACACTTTTGGTGGACAGACAAAAAAGGAAAGTGAGCACAGTTTTTGTGGACGGAGGGAGTATATTTTTAAAACCTGATTATGTATTTTTTTTTAAAATTATATGGGCATTTCGGTAATTTTTATATTTTACAAAAAATAAATATTTTATCTAATGAAGAAATTCGATCGTCCGTCACAGAGCTTGATGATGTGTCAACTTTTCATTGAACACTTGTTGTAAGATAAGGTGAATTATTAATATGTAATTAATAAGTTTGCATACTAACACTAACCCGTTGTTTCTATGAATTAGGATGTGCATCTCACTCCTATATTTCATTTCAATCTATTTTTAATTTATTTACTCCATATAATACTCCCTCCGTCCCAGAGGAATTTGCACCCTTGGGACGGCACACATATTAAGAAATGTATAAGAAAAGGTGCAATGAGTGATGTTTTGAGGGGTAATTTTGTAAACTTTTATGAATAAAGTAAAGTAAAAAGTAGATTGAGTGTGGAAAAGTAATGACATATGGGTAAATATGAGTATATTTTAAGGGTGAGGGTTATGAAGATATTTCCTTTGATGGAGTGTGCAAATTGGTATGGGACATCCATTTATGAAAAGTGTACAAATTTCTATGGGACGGAGGGAGTAGTATATTATTGCATTGAAGTGATTTATCTCATTTGGACATCTGATCGCATTGATGATTAGGTTTTTGGATTGGACATTGACTTTTTCTTTCAGTGTTTCACGGTCTAAAATCACGGTTATATTATTCATTTATTTATGGTTTATTATTTCTGTTATTTTTTTTATTTATTGAATAATGATTATTTGACTTTGATTTCTTTTTCATTTACTTTTAGTTGAATTATTATTTACTGTCATTTAGTTATCAGTTTTTACTTTTTAATATAAATATGTTTTCTAAACAACATGAATCTGATAGTGAGAAAAGGAAAAAAAGAAAGAGATCTGAACAATTTCTTGTATCACAAAAAGGGCATTGGATAAATTCTTTCCAAAAAATTTAGGATTTGATGATAATGTTAATAGTGGACCAAAACTAAACAACATAGATGTAAACAATTTGAATGGATAAACTAGTCTTAATTCCAGTGGTAGATATAAATAATTAAATGAGGATGATGTTGATATTGTTGCCTTAAAAAATAGATTCGAACAATTGCAAACATATGATAATATTTTTGAATTTTTATTTGGTTCAAATAAATTAAAATCTTTGGATGATAATAAATTAAAAGACTGTTGTCAGAATCTAGAGAACACTTTGAAGCATGACAACTCTTTAGATATTGATTCAAATGATTTATTTTCCGAACTAAAAGTGTTGCAAGTAACTTTATCAACAGAAAAAACAAACGAACCTAGAAATTCTTGAGTTTGTAAATGCTTTGGGTTGTTATTCTAATGCCTTAATTGCGTATAGAATATTGTTGACTATTCCTGTGTGACTGTGGTATCTGCAGAAAGAAGTTTCTCTAAATTAAAATTGCTAAAAACATACCTACTAACAAATTAATTATAAAGATATTATTGAAGAATTTATTTCTCAAAATGCTAGAAGAAGTCATTTTAAATAATTTATTTTTATAACATTCATTCATTTTTAATATGTTTCACTTATTTTATTTGATATTTTTTTAGAAAAGGGGTCCATTTTTTAGTTCGTCCCAGGTCTACAAAATCTCAGGACCGGCGCTGAGAAGGTGAAAAGAATTTAATTTCTTATGCATGAAGAAAGCTTTGAAGTTAACTACCAACGTTACGTTGGGTGTTCCACTTACTTGTATGCCATATATAATTACGTGAATGTTGACTTAAAAAACTAAAATGAGAAATAAAAAAGCAGGATAAATAAATTAATGATTTAAAGTAGAGCATATATATGCATACATTTTAAAGTTTAGGATGAATAAAGGTTGAAGTTTCACTGAACTGGAAATTGGCCAACGGCTGAGTTTAATTAGCAGCTTTTGCTTTTTCACTTTTATAAAGTAGATCAAAGGCTACATACGTACGTGACCCCCTAAATACCCTTTTCATTATTTAAGGTAAGGTGATACACCAAACCAGCTAGCTAGGGCACGTACTCAATTATGCCCATTTGAGATTGCAGATTTTTTAAGAAAATGTGTAATGAATGATATTTTGATGAGTAGTTTTATAAACTTTTATGAATAATTAAAGAAAATGTAGGTTAACTGTGAAAAAATAATAGTCCGTAACATATAGATAAATATGTTTATTTTGAAAGTGAGGATTATAAATATTGAAAGAGTTTTAAGTAAATACTCGTATAATGCTTCTTCCGTTTAATTTAATAATTTTTTATATCTGTATGTATAATATTATTCTTCACATTACATGATCTTCATCAGAAAATATAACTTATTTACTAAAATTGTTATTCATAAGTGAAAACTATAATACACCAAACATAACTATTTGAGGATACAGTTGTACCCACAAATTGATTTTTTTTGGGCTAGTCTTGGGTGAGACCGTCTCACAGAATGAGATTCGTGAGACGGTCTTATATATATAAAAAGTGATAATGTCTGAGCAAAAAGTGATAGTGTTTAAGTAAAAAGTGATAGTCACTTTTGTTAAAAATATTATCACATTTTTTACAAACCAAAATCTGAAAAAAAAAAAAAATGGATTATCCTACTCAAAATTTTGAAATATGGGTTAAAAGGATCTGTCTCACAGAAAAAGATCCGTGAGACGGTCTCACACAAGTTTTTGTCATTTTTTTTTCTAATGTAAAAAATAATAATGTTTCAAAAAAATTCTCAGCAACCAAAATTGTATCCCCATTTCGTACCCCTAAATTCTAAATTTTGAATCCACCATTAACTCCACAATACTTCATAATACCCTTAATTTATTTACTTTATAAATAAACTAATCAATATTTATTAAAACTCATGTTTTGAGCTTTATTGCAAAAGTCGGCGCCTAGGCCCGACTAGGCGTTAGTCCCTGGTCTACCGCCCGCTTAGCGATTTTCGACTAAACCATTTTCTTTTTAATTAGACTTTTTAGTGTCGAAGTTTAGTTCGAGCGATCGAGCACACCTTTTCAAGTGGAATCGACGCTCCGAGCAAAACTCGTGACTTTCGCATGATGTATAACATTTTTTTTTGTAAAATTCTATTGTCTAAGGGGTAAAAACTGCATTTTTTTTTTCATTTTTGCAAGTTCTAATTTTTTCAAAGATCCCTTTGTATTTTTTTGCATTTGTTTATTAGGATTTCGTATTTATTGTTTGAGATTATAAGATAAAATAATTGAAAATAAAATTCTAAGTGGTCGACTAGGCGTCGCCTAGGCCCCAACTAACTGTCTATGCGCTAGGCGGTGTCAATCCATTCGACTATCGATTTTCGACTTCTGTAACCTTGGTTTGGAGAAATGAACATTATGAATTTGAATGGAGGGAGTAATAAATTTTGTAACAATAATAGTAAAATATGAAAATGCGAAACATCCTCCTCCCTTCCCCTCCATTTCAACTATATATATAGAAGTTGTGTTTATTGATTGATTGCAATCTATATATCATTAATTAATTATGAAGGATAAAGGTGGTTCAAGACTAGTGAAGCAAATAATATCCATGGTGAGTAGCGTGACCAGAGCCAAGGCAGAGGCCGTCAAAACACGACTTATGGTCACCGCATTCACGCTTTTATCCAAGAGGAAGAAGCTTTCCCTCGCCGGAATCTTTGGAGCTGCTGCTACTGTCAACAACACTAATGCCATCGTCGTCTACGAAAGCAGCTGCAGCCTGCAGATGGAAGAAGAAGACAGCTCTTATAGTGTCAAACAATTTAACGATGACGAGGAGGAGGAGGACGACAAGTATCCAGATCTGAGGCACTCGCTGTTCGACGAAGAGGAGGAGAGGGAGCTTGCTCAGCTGTTGGATGATCCAAGCTCCTCCATTTCGGCCATCGATATAGTGAAGAATGGCAACGACAAATTCAATCTCGAAGATGAGATTGATGAGGTCGCCGATTTGTTCATAACCAAGTTCCACAACAAAATGCGCTTGCAGAAGCTGCTTTCTTTCAAGAGGCAGGCCCAGGACGATGCCCAGGCCTAGCACCTGCTGAATTAAATCACTCGTTTCAATTTTGATATTCTACGTACGTTATAATATCCTACTATATGGATGGCCTAGCTAGTTAATTAATGAGTGTTTTTCTTTTCTAACTTATTGGGCATTTTATTTTATTTATTGTATTGTATTGTTCATGCACTAATAATATAAATATTGTCACCACCTAGACATAGACAAGAAGCTAATTAGGAGATTTTGATGAATTTGATTTGGAATTAATTCTATTAATTTTCGAAGCTTAATTAAGGGCTTCAGTTTTGGATATGTAGTTAGACGTCTTTGAGTGGCAGAGATTCTTCAAAGGTCATATGTGACTTGGAATATTTTTGAGAAAAGATCGATGTTCCAAGAGACCTATTTAGGGATTAAAATTGTGAAAGTCCATTAATAAAGTAGCATTTATAAATATGTGTTGGGGGTGTCAAACAAGTCCCATCAAAGGATCATAAGCATAAACTAGTATCTCCATTGGTATAAAATCTTTTGGGCAACTGAAAAGCAATTGTGTGAGGACTAAGTGCATTATGTATGAATAAGTATCAAATACAAATTTATTACAAATATTTTTAAATTTATGATAAAAGTTCATACATGATATTGAGAAACGATATGCATTAAATATTTAGATGGTGGAAAATAAGGAGGAGTATAGGGAGTTTTGAGGGGCTATATTTACCATCAAAAGAGAAATTATGATGTTGATCGAGCAATTGCGGAGTTGTTACGATTGTCAATGATAATTCACTTAGACTAGACGTCTCCAATCACAAGCAAAGTAATCGGCCAATATTCAATCCAACGAAAGCATGGCAATTCACAAATATAAACGAAAACGAAAAACAGAGCACAGGAAGATTTAAGTGGTTCGATCAACGTGATCTACATCCACTGGACACACGACTTCAATTTGATTAGTTCAAGAGATGTTTACAAACACTCATCACTCGGAAAGGGATTTATCCTCACTTCGCTCGTGAACTCTCAACTCTCAAAACGAATGCTCGTACGCGTCAAAGATTACAATTACAAGCAATGGGGTATTTATAGGATTCAAGGTGATTTCAGCGTGTGTTGAAAGCGTGCTCTGTTGCCACGTGGATTCTGTTACAACCGTGTAACAAACTCACACTTTCAGCGTGACTCAATCTGAATTGACCTTCTTGCCCTTCACTTGTTTTCGCAAACAAGACGACTCCATACTTAGCCAAAAATTAACCCTGCTATCAGGACTCGACTGATCTGGTCCAACCCGTCTGGTCTTCCCAACTCGTCTACTCCTTCGCAACACCCATCTCATCTGATTGGACTCTTCCAACTCATCTGATCTGGTCTGAGCTAACTTGTCTGACTTCACCAGCTGATACGCCCAACAACTGAGTCCTTCAGAAGACTTCTATCAACTAAGTACCTCGACTGGTCTGCCCAACAGACGAGTACAGTAGTAGAGTAGAATCTACCTGATCTTCACAAGACGAGTCGCACTCGTCTAGTCTAGGAGATTTGAGATAAACCTCGCAATTCTCCACCTTTAGCTCAAAATCTCCACCTTGAACTAAAACAGCTCCGATCTATCCTTCTCAAAGGACAGACTCTACTACTAATCTGCCTCCACCAGACTAGTAGCCTTCTCCGCAGAGGTCACTAATGCAAACCAACTGACCTAAGACATAAACCAAACTTCTCCTTTGGTAACGCCTTAGTAAATGCATCAGCAGGGTTCTCCTCAGTAGCGATCTTAACCACCTGGACGCTCCCCTTCTCCACAATGTCTCTCACAAAGTACAGCTTCACATCAATATGCTTGGTTCGTTCATGATACCCCTGATGCTTTGCGAGATGAATTGCGCTTTGATTATCACAGAAAACAGTCACATTGTTCTGAGATAAACCAAACTCCTTAAGAATCCCTTTCAGCCACATGCTTTCCTTAACTGCCTCAGTCAAGGCCACGTACTCCGCTTCAGTAGTAGACAATGCAAATACGGATTGATGAATAGACCTCCACGACACTGCCGTACCAAATAGAGTGAACACATATCCTGTTAAGGACTTTCGAGTGTCAACATTGGCTGCGTAATCTGCATCCACGTATCCCACAAATGCATCCCCCTCACTTGGCATCTTCTGAAATTTCAGACCCTTCTGTGCTGATCCCAGAACATATCTCATAACCCACTTAACCGTTTCCCAATGGCTTAAGCCTGGATCACTCATATATCTGCTGATCACACTCATAGCATGAGTCAAGTCTGGTCTACACCACACCGTAGCATACATCAAACTCCCTACAGCACTGGCATAAGGTATCTTGCTCATCTGAGTTCTCTCTTGGCTGTTCCTGGGACTCATCTAATTGGACAATCGATGATGTTGGCCAATAGGAGTAGAGACAGTCTTTGCCTTATGCATTCTGAACCTCTCTAACACCTTCTGAAGATAAGTAGGTTGACTCAGCAGAATAGACCCGTCTAGTCTACTGATCTCCATCCCAAGAATCACTTTGGCTTCACCAAGATCTTTCATCTCAAACTCCTGTTTGAGGATCTCCTTAACTTGATTAACACTGTCAATAGACTCGCCTGCTATTAACATGTCATCAACATACAACAGAAGATAGGTAACACCAGTCCCAACCCGTCTGAAATAGACACAACTGTCGTACAAGCTCCTTGTAAAACCAGCTGAGCAAATGTACTCATCAAATCTCAAGTACCATTGTCTAGGGCTTTGTTTGAGGCCATATAGGGACTTCTTCAACAGACAGACCTTGTCCTCCCCTTCTTCTATGTCCAACCCTTCTGGTAGCTTCATGTAGATCCTCTCGTCTAGAGATCCATGTAAGAAAGCTGTGGTCACATCCATCTGATGTAGCTCCAATTCGAATTGAGCAACCATAGCTAACAAGATTCTGATGCTACAATGCTTCACAACAGGTGAGAAGATTTCATTGAAATCGATACCTTCCTTCTGTGTAAATCCCTTAGCTACAAGCCTCGCCTTGTATCTAAGTCTGCCACCTCTCTGAGCCTCCACCTTCTTTTTATAGATCCACTTACACCCAACCAACTTCTTGTTCTTGGGCCTCTGAACATTCTCCCATGTCTGGTTCTTATTTAGAGAAAGCAGCTCCTCCTCCATAACAACTATCCACTTCTCCTTGTCGTGGCAGCTGATGGCTTCTGAATAAGATTTCGGCTCCAGAGACTCCACCTCAAGAGCTGCACATAATGCAAATGAGACTATGTCAGCTTGACCATACCTCTGAGGTGGGTGGACTTCTTGTCTGGTTATGTCCCGTGCCAGCTGATAATGTTGAAGATCATTCTCACTTTGAGGATCGCCCTCCTCATCTGGATCAATATCATCTCCAACTGGTCTTGTGGAGTCAACTTGCTCCACCTCGACTTGTGTCTCGTCTGGTTGGTTATCAGCTGCACTAGTACTCGTACTAGTCTGTTCTGATAGAGGCATCCGACTCTCATCAAACGTAACATCTCTACTGAGTATGCACTTTTGCATCCCAGCTTCGAGGCACCATAACCTGTATCCTTTCACGCCAGAAGGATACCCAACAAACACGCATCGCAATGCTCGAGGCTCAAGCTTATCTTGCTTGACATGAGCATAAGCTTGACATCCAAATACCTTCAAATGATTGTAATCGGCTGCACGTCCAGACCACAACTCCTCTGGGGTTTTGTATTGCACAGCCGAGGAAGGACTTCTGTTTATCAAGTAGGCTGTAGTAGACACGACCTCTCCCCAAAACACCTTTGGTAGACAAGAGTTGTTCAACATACACCTGACTCTCTCAAGTAGTGTCTGGTTCATCCTCTCAGCTACTACGTTTTGCTGAGGGGTCCCTGGCATAGTCCTATGCCGTACTATTCCTTTCGATTTGCAGAACGCATTGAACTCGTCTAATAGGTACTCCAGACCATTATCAGTTCTCAAATGTTTGAGAGTCTTGCCTGTGACATTTTCACATTCAATGAGCCATTCCTTGAATTTCTCAAATGCTTCTGACTTCGACTTGAGAATAGACACCCACACCTTTCTTGAGTAGTCGTCTATGATAGACAGGAAGTATTTTCCACCAGACCTCGTCTGATTCCTCGCTGGCCCCCATAGATCAGAATGGACATAGTCCATGATCCCATTGGTAGAGTGAACACCCTTACCAAACTTAAGTCTCTTGGACTTACCAAGAATACAAGACTCACACAAGTCGAGTTGAGTGATCTTGTCTTTGCCAAGCAGACCTTGTTTAGACAACTCCACTAGGCCCTTCTCGCCTACGTGAGCTAGTCTTTTGTGCCACAACATCGAGTTGTCTTGCACCTCCGCTACATCTGATCTACCAGCTATTGTTTCTCCCTTAAGAAAGTAGAGATCACTACTTCTCTCGCCTTTCAGGACAGTCAGCTCCCCTTTTGACACACTGAGCTCTCCATCAGCAGACTGAAATTTATAGCCCATAGAATCCAGCATCCCAAGTGAGATCAAATTCCTCTTGAGTTCAGGTACGTACCTAACACTCTTGAGTATTCTTACTACCCCATCGAACATCTTCAGGTGAACACTACCTTCTCCAACAACTTTGCAAGTGTGATCATTCCCAAGCAGAACAGAACCGCCCTTCTGTTGCTTGAAGTCATGAAACCAATCTCGTCTTGGAGTCATATGGAAAGAACACCCTGAATCAAGGATCCATGCTTGCTGTTCTATAGAGGATGTGATGGTTAGCGCTTGAGCAGACTCATAGCCTTCATGCTCCTTCTCAACTTGAGTCTGATTAGCTTGATTCTTGTCATTAGAGGTATTGGCACCAGATTTCCTCAAGAACTGCTTGAATTTGTGACAAGCATTCTTATAGTGCCCAAGCTTGTTTCAATGGTAGCACACTGCTTCACCTTGATTGGACACATCTGATTTTCCCTTATCAGCTCCTTTGGGTTGACTAGACCCCTTCTTGGCACCAGATCGCTTCTGGCCACCTCTGATTGCCAATCCTTCTCCGCTACTGACCTTGTCTACTTGAGACGTCTTGTTGTGCAGCAGCTTGGACTTGACAGCCAGCATTACATCCTCCAATGTAATACTTTCCTTCCTACCATACAAGATGGTATCCTTTAAGATTTCAAAGGACTTAGGGAGAGCACTCAATAGAATCAGAGCCTTATCCTCTTCCTCTAACTTGACATCTAAATTCTCTAGATCATCAAGAATTCTATTGAACTCATCAAGCTGATCCGGAATGGGTTTGTCATCCACCATTCTGAAGGCATACAACTTCTGTTTCGAATAGAGACGGTTAGTTAAGGTTTTAACCATATAAAGTTTACCTAGCTTGTCCCAGACCTCTTTCGCGGTTTTATCTTTAGCAACTTCTCTCAAAACCTTATCACCAAGGCAGAGCAGAATATTACTTCGAGCTTTCCTGAGCATCTTGCTCCTTTCAGCAACAGCTGTTGCAGATTCACCAACTGGGGCTGTAGACTCTTCGAGCACGTCGAACAAGCCTTGCTGTTCTAGGAGAGCCTGCATCTTGACTCTCCACAGCCCAAAATCACCCGTGCCTGAGAACTTCTCAATATTATACTTGGTCGAATTTTCCATCTTCGGACTAGTAGTTGATTAATAGCTGACAATCGATTCCTCTCGATCCCGATCGTTCCCACAGACGGCGCCAATTGTTACGATTGTCAATGATAATTCACTTAGACTAGACGTCTCCAATCACAAGCAAAGTAATCGGCCAATATTCAATCCAACGAAAGCATGGCAATTCACAAATATAAACGAAAACGAAAAACAGAGCACAAGAAGATTTAAGTGGTTCGATCAACGTGATCTACATCCACTGGACACACGACTTCAATTTGATTAGTTCAAGAGATGTTTACAAACACTCATCACTCGGAAAGGGATTTATCCTCACTTCGCTCGTGAACTCTCAACTCTCAAAACGAATGCTCGTACGCGTCAAAGATTACAATTACAAGCAATGGGGTATTTATAGGATTCAAGGTGATTTCAGCGTGTGTTGAAAGCGTGCTCTGTTGCCACGTGGATTTTGTTACAACCGTGTAACAAACTCACACTTTCAGCGTGACTCAATCTGAATTGACCTCCTTGCCCTTCACTTATTTTCGCAAACAAGACGACTCCATACTTAGCCAAAAATTAACCCTGCTATCAGGACTCGACTGATCTGGTCCAACCCGTCTGGTCTTCCCAACTCGTCTACTCCTTCGCAACACCTATCCCATCTGATTGGACTCCTCCAACTCATCTGATCTGGTCTGAGCTAACTTGTCTGACTCCACCAGCTGATACGCCCAACAGCTGAGTCCTTCAGAAGACTTCTATCAACTAAGTACCTCGACTGATCTGCCCAACAGACGAGTACAGTAGTAGAGTAGAATCTACCTGATCTTCACAAGACGAGTCGCACTCGTCTAGTTTAGGAGATTTGAGATAAACCTCACACGAGTAAAAACCATTATCTATGAAAATGAGAAATTGGCATAAAACTCATGAAGGATCTTCATGAACTGTTGGCCTGCATGGAAATTGAATAAGGAATTGACACAAAGTTTTTCCCCTTTCAAGGGTGAAGCTTTCCTCCAACTTTGACATGAGATGAGATCCCAACCTTTTGTTTACTTCTCCAACAGAGTAACCTTCTTCTGTTCTCTGGAGAGTTGGGTTTTGAGTTCTTCATTGCGGAGGGTCACGAGATTTAGCATAAAGATCGGAGAATAGCACTTCAAACTAAAAAGAAGTAGTAATGTGTGAGATGGACAAGATAAAAATAAAGAAATGACAAAAAAAAAAATGCAAGGATCAGATGCATTACCTAGGCAAAAGAGTTGGTCACTAAATCCATAACTAGGGTAGACTTGAGGATGCTTTCTTACCGACTGCTTATGACGAGTCTCATTTGGGGAGAATTGAGGAAAATGGTTCGGACACAAACGAAGCTAGAACTTCAGAAATGGTAACTCTTAGTGGGGTGAAGGGGCATGGCAGATTGCTAATACAATGCAGACTTACCTTGGGCATCCCATCAATCTCTGAGGAACAGAGCAAAATAATTTTAAAAAAATGCAATGAGAATACAAGGTGGGTAAAAGATGATTGATCCTTCTTCTTCAGCATTGCAGGTGTCTCTTTGAAGCATACAACTTGTTCTTCAGGGCAACAATTTCTTCATCTCTGACAAGTTGAATAAACTCATCAGAAATTACTTGAGTGCGTATCTATGCCTTCTCCATTCATCCTCTTTGGTGGTGTCCAAAAGATCTCCTTATTAGGGGCCTTCACCACAACTTTAGCTCTTTGTCCTGCTTCCAAGAACTTTACATACACCCCAGGGTGTTGAGCTAGCATGAACCCTTTCTAGACAGTCGACGTATTTCTAGACAATCAACGTTCCTTGAAAATGACTATGTCTTTAAGGAACAAGGTCGTAAAAGGATAGAACTTGAGAAATTCGAGAACCCCAAAATAATACTGAGGCTGAGAACTTGTCTGAGAACCACGACAAGGAATCGGTGGGAACATTCAGTGACTCTCATGGTGGGAGTCTATCACTAGGTGATCTTCTTCCAGCCAGTGGGAACATTCAGTGACTCTCATGGTTGGAGTCTATCACTAGGTGATCGTCTTCCAGCCAGTGGGAGTGCAATTAGGGATATCTCACATATGCAAGAAATCTCAAATAAACAGAATGAGAACGATTTAGACATCGTTCAATCTCCTGCTCAGGAGACGCTAGAAAGCATAGCTCTTGAGAATTCTTCAATCATTGTTGAAGAACCTCCTCACGATCAGAACATACAGCCTACACAAACGTAACTCCATAAGTCCACTAGGAATCATCGTCCACCCGTCGGATTTATTTCCTCTTGGCGGAGCATGATGACGTGGAAATCCCGGACAAAGATGATTCTAAGACTCATTCTGAAGCGATATTAGATATCAATTCAGTGAGGTGGACTGAAGTCAGCCTCTAGGAGTTGGAATATCCGTTTTGATGAAGTTTTCAAATCGTTTGACTTCATCAAAAATAAGGAAGATCTCGCTAATGCAATTTGTAAAAGATTGGTTGTCCAAGACCTTCATGATGAAGGATCTGGGTGAGGCCTGTTACATCCTTGACATAAAGATTTATAGAGATAAATCTAGCAAGATGTTGGGGCTCTCACAATCCACCTATATAGACAAGGTGTTAAGGCATTTTTCTATGGAGAACTGTAAGAGAGGTTCTCTGCCTGCGAATCATGGGATTAAACTTTCAAAGAATGATTGTCCTTCTAAGAAAGATAAAATCGAGCTCATGAAAAGTTTCCCATAGGCATCGGTTATTGGGTTAATCATGTATGCCATGACTTGCACGAGGCCCGATGTGGCTTACGCTGTTAGCATTACTGGTAGATACCAGCAGAATCCAGGTGAATCTCACTGGGTTGCTATTAAGAACATCCTTAAGTATCTTAGACGAACTAAAGAATGTTTCCTAGTCTATGGCGGACAACCAGAACTAGTAGTGATTGGATTCACTGAAGCTAGTTTCCAGTCTGACTGCGATGACTACAAATCACAGTCAGGGTATGCATTTAAACTCAATGGCGGAACAGTGAGCTGGAATAGTTCCAAGAAAGAAACCATTGCAGATTCAACAACTGAAGCTGAGTACATTGCTGCATCAGAAGCCGCGAAAGAGGCTGTCTGGATTTTAGAGTTCTTGAAAGAACTAGGGGTAGTTTCGAGTGCCAGTCGTCCAATAAAGTTGTATTGTGACAATACTGGTGCGGTTCCACAAGCAAAGGAACCAAGATCCAATAACAGAAACAAACATGTACCTAGGCGTTATCATTTTATCCGAGAGATCATAACGAGAAGAGAAATATAATTAGAACGTGTTCCCACAGAAGAAAACCTGGCAGACCCTTTCACTAAAGCTCTTAGTGGTCATGTACACACCTGACACTTTAAGATTCTAGGTGTTAGACATATGGGAGATTGACTCTAGGCCAAGTGGGAGATTGTTAGTATAGATGTCCTAGAGACAATCATTATAAGGACATTGTACTTGATCATATTCAGTTACTTAAGTATTATTGACTTTATCAATAATATTCGGTAATACACTAATAGTTATGTTTGATTGTTTGCATTTATTCGTATATGTGTTCCTATGAACTAATGATGTCATTGAGATGTGAGATCTCTATTGACTATATCATGGTTCTTAAAGTAGCCCCAATCAAGGATTATCGAGATTGGGATATCGATGATACGATTGAGATTGGTGTGCGATCTGCATCATATCCTTAGAGGATGTAGTGGTTCTCACAACTACGAGATACTAGGTATCTCATGATGGATGCACAAATACTTTGAGAGTATTGGTTTGCCCAATCGAGAAACCGTTTGGTGTATTCTATTTACATGTCTACAGGAATATAGATTTGTGGAGAAATGTAATGCCCTTCGACTTGAGGTCAATACACGCGACATGTTCAGAGTGATGGGCTTTGACCATGACCGATGCTTGCACTCCTAACGGGGTAGATTAGGCATGTGTTGGGCACATCATAAAGTACATTTGCGGGGTAGTTGAGCCAAGAATATGATTCATTCCTCAAATAGATTTGGAGAGGATACTCGTCTTCTCATAACTAATTGGATTGTTAGTCATTGACCAATGCACGTTACATTTGGAATGGTGTTCAAATGCAACAATGTGATCAATTAGTAGAATTAGATAACGTGATTAAATTATTGGAATAAACACATCATCATGTTCTAAATTTAATCGGAGTATTCGTGAATGAAAGGATAATATAATTGTGAGTTTCACATTACACGTTGTTGTATCCTCGCAACGTACCTCACATATTGAGATTGTCTGGTTCATTGTCTAGGGTTCTACTAAGACTGTTAGTTTGACTAATCGCTTGATATGTGAGGGCCTATGGGTCACACAACAAGTAGTCTTAATTTACAAATTAAAGTTGGATGAATTAATTATTTGATTTGATCAAGATATTTAATTTATAGAGAAATATAGAATAATTCTATTGGATAGAATTATAACTTATTTAATATTGGATGATATATTAGATATATCGTAATTACTTAATATATTGGATATATTATGTGATAAATATGGTAAAAAGTACTCCCTCCGTCCCTGAAAAGCTTTTATACTTGCCTATTTGGTCCATCCCTGAAAAGTTTGCATGTCTTAAAATGGAAAAAATTCCCACAATCCTTACCCTCACAAAACACTCATATTTACCACTTATGCCATTACTTTTTCATCCTAAATTAAATCTATCTAATTAAATTATCAAAATTAATTAACCATTACCCCTAAACCAAACTCATTACAAATTAATTAAATCAAACCCATCTCTCTCTCTCTCTCTCTCTCTCTCTCTCTCTCTCTCTCTCTCTCTCTCTCTCTCTCTCTCTCTCTCTCTCCAATTAACCCAACCCATCTCTCTGTTTCTCTCGAATTCATATCTAATTAACCCATTTACCCATCTCTCTGTTTCTCTCGAATTTTATTCATCCAACTCTTACTCATCGTCTCTTCAACAAAACCCTACCTTTTCTTTTTCTTCTCATCTCCTCCTAATCCATTTGAAACCCTACATCCACCACGAATCAACTCTATTTTGTTGCTTCAATGGAGTCTGATTCACCCCCTCGATTTATTTGTTCTCCCTCAATGGAATGGGAACCCATGGTGAACGAGACGCCCTCCGACTCTCCATCGGAGTTGGTGTCCGTTGATCTTCCATATTCACCTATTTTCGACATCAATGATGTCGTGGTTCCTGATTTTAAAGACGAGGAATGGTTTCCTGTCCCTGAGACGGAGGCTCAAGAGTGCTATGGCCCGATTGCAGTGGATTTTCTAGATTCACCTATTTTCGACATCAATGATGTCGTGGTTCCCGATTCTGAAGATGAGGAATGCTTTCTTGTCCTTGAGACGGAGGCTCCAGAGTGCTACGGGCTTATGGCAGTGGATTCGGTGGAGACGGAGGATGAGGATGAGGAGGAATATCCTTTCCGTAAATGGATGTTGAAGTTCCTAGCCATATTGTGTCCACTTGTGCTCAGGTTACTCCATTCTATTTGTATTTATGATTGCATGTCCCTATTTTTTGTGGGTAAAATGATATGTTGGTGTCCGTTGATCTTTGGTTTGATGAATTTTTTTATTGTTGGTTTTTGATGAAATGATCCTGGGGATATTAATTGTTGGTTTATGTGGATTCTACATTTTTACTGAAATGGTCCTGGGTATACTGAAATGATGTAGGTGTACTAATTTTTTGATGAATTTTTTGATTGTTGGTTTCTGATGAAATGATCCTGGGTATACTAATTGTTGGTTTATGTGGATTTTATGGTTTTACTGAAATGATGTGGGTGTACTAATTTTTTGATGAATTTTTTGATTGTTGGTTTCTGATGAAATGTGGATTCTGGTTTCTTTGGATTGAATTAAGTGTGATGAATGTGTAATGGGTTAGGTTAAATGTGATGACTATGCTAAGGCCACCACTTGGTAGATTCACCTAGTTTAGGAGGCCTATCCCCTGTGATGAATATGTTGTGAGGGCATACTTACATGATAATTAATTTTGTAGAGACTTTGTAGAGGTTTCTTAATTTTGGAGACTTGATTGTCATAAATTATCACCAACTAAGAAATGCTTTTGATTTCTTAATTTTGGAGACTTAATTGCCATAAATTGATTCAATGATTGAAAAAAAAAAAAACTCTTCATTATGAGAGTCATACTGCCAAAAGGTTACATATTTTAATGTTTACAACATAAGCAAGTCTTAGATGACTTCTAAACATATGTTTAGGTTGTAAACATAACAAAATGATTGCAAAAAGAGTTCAAAATGATGGTTCACATTCCCTAATCATATCCTAAACCCGACATCATGCCCACGAAGTCATATGTTGCATGCTCAATGTGTCCATTGTCTACCAAATACTGTATGCATTCCCTCACAAGTACATCATCCACTTCTAGTGTAAATGGAAGTGTTCCATCTCTGATTCTACGCCACTTGTTGAGGTGTGGCACCTTGTAGTTGTTTTGCCCCTTCAATTTCATGATCTCAATCATGCAACCATGTAGACTTATGAAGACATTATTTAGTGTAATGTGTGTGAGCTCGTCAAAAGATAAAATCACACATTTCATCAATTCATCCACTTTATATGATCTAGTTTCCACTTGCAAACTCTGTATAACTCTGAACCACCCTAAGTCATTTATATTAGTGTCTGGTGAGTTGGGTGGTTGATAAATCAGTTGAATGTTGAATCCATCTGAGTTTGTAGCAGCTCTAAACTCAAGATCCATGTTGTTAATATGCGGTATTGCATTGTCTTGCTGGATGTAAATGTGTTTGCTTGCACTTGCAGGCCACTTTGCCTTTATTGTTGGTATAATTTGAAAATAATTGTGATGATTAATGTCTTAAAAAACTTGAAAATTTAAGAAAAAAAAATCAGTTTTGGAGACTTACATAGTGCAACTACGTGATGATTTATTTCTGATAGTTTAATGCAAATAGTAATGTTAACACTTGAAATTTTTTAAAATTTCAATTTTGGAGACTTACTTGTACCTAAAACTAGACGATGACTCATTTCTAATAGTTTAATGCATACCTGGTTAATTAGACACCCTTTAATCACTGCTTTTGTGATTGATTCTGTTGGCTTTGTGATCATTGTACCTCGAACCCTATTTTTACTGTTTCTTTGGGCTGGTTCCTCACTTGTGAATGGAAAAATCCCAATTTTTCCATAAAATACAAGTTCACCATCACTTGAATATAGTGGTCTTGCAACTGCATACATAAACATAATTTTGGTAATAAACTTTTTGGATTTGCATGTTCTGTGAGGCTCAGGTTCACCTGGCAACAGGTAGCCTCTCTCCTTTGACCTTGTCATGTAAAACCACTTCTCATCAATGTGAACCACATTATGCATGCTGTCAAACATGATTTTGTTGTTGAGGCTATCAATCTTCAATGCAATCAAACAATATTTAATTCTTTGCACCTTATTTCCGGGGGTAAGATCAGGTTTGATTGCATTTGTATGTGGTTTGATTGCCCCTTGCTTTATCCACCTACCAATAATGTTTTTGCTCAAATCCATTTCCTTAGCCAACCTTCTTATGGTTCCTCTTTTCTCAAATGGTATGGCCTTCATTTTTTTCTCATCCAAATGACCATTAACTCTTCCAGCATGTTTGATGCCTACCTTTCTTGAAATGAATATAGCAGGCTGACCATTTGCTTGTTATTGTTTTGTAGCTGCCCAAATATATTGAATGCACCTCACGGACACTCCAAATGATGTGGCAGCTTCAGCTTGTGCCCCTCTATGCACTGAACCATTTGTGCTTTTGTTAATCAGAAATTGGGCAATCAAGTTCTTCTCTGATGGAGTGAGTTCCTTCTTCCTTCTTCCAGAGGTGCTCATTGAATGCAGCTGTAAAGTTTTATTTTTTGAATGAACAATGGATTTTTAGTGGTAGGTGGAAGTGAATTTATGGTAATGAAGTGTATTTATGTGGGTTTTTGTTATGCTTGTTTGGAGGGAAATTGTAAATCTCTAAATTGTTGATTAGACAATTGATATGACCATTTGGAGAGAATTTTGGTATTTATAATTTTGGAGGGATTGTGAACTCCAAATTTTTCAAGTTGGTGAACAATTGTTACCATTAGAGTTTATTGACATTTAGAGACAAAATCCAAGAGCCAAAAATAAAATGAGACAAAAATTTTAAACAAAACAATTAAGACCAAAATCACTTATAAATTTCCTAATATGCTCTACATATTATATAATTTGAATTAATTTAAAGAATTCCATTTAAAAGTCTTTTAGCAATATTTCAATCTTTCCCATAATTTCAACTTTTCTTTCCTTTTTCGAATTCAAATCTAATTGAATCATTCAATTCGATGGTCATCTATTCGTCTGCAATCGATCCTTATCCAAAATTAGATTAATTTCGAGTACTGCAATGAATATATATTGTTCTGAAATTATCCAAATATATGATATTATAATATAAAAAATATAAAATGATAATTGAATACACCGTTGATAAAGATGATTCTTTATGTTTGAAAATGTCAATATTAAGATTTGGACGATGTTAATTAACTTTCGTGAAATAATGGTGCAATGTAGTAGACATGTTTAAAATTAATAATATTAATTATATTAATGATGAGTTAATTAAAATGTAATGTTGATTGTAACTTCCCCATGTGAATTGTAACTTTCCCATAAAAGTAGTAACTCCCCATACATATTATTAGTTTAAAATCTTGTAATATTATTTTTTATAACTTAACTACAAATCTAGGAAAATTTAAATAATCTTCAATTAAATAATTACCTAGTTAAATTATTTTGATATGAGATACATTATTTTTATATGAATATATTTATGACTACATTTGACAATTTTCATAGCTAAAATAACACATGCACATATTAAAGTATATGCAAATATGGATTGCATATATAAAAAAACACATGCATATATATTTGAAAGTATATTCAATTATCGGTTGCATATAATAAAATATGCATATATGCATATATAAAAAGATATAAATGTGGACAAAATGAATGGTCTGCAAATTTAGGAAAGTTGTTTGAATTGAAATTAGTTATCGAAGAAAATATTCCAGCTTTTTCAAATTCATATGGTTGACTTTACATATTTAAGATTAATGAAATTAAATATTTTTAAAATTCGAAATTAATTGTAACTTAAGGGTATAATGGTACATTTAAGTGGTATTTTGTCCTTAATTGAAACTCTAATAAAAATTGTCTTTAATCTTAAAGACTAAGGGTGGATTTTCCTATAATGTAACTTCCTCATACAATTATATGTTACAGTACGGACAAATATGTGTTATGTAAGGACAATTAACACATAATTGACTTTTGAGTAATACTCCCTCCGCTTCATAAAGTTTGTCGCATTTGGTCTTTATTTTTGTTTCAAAAAGTTTGTCGCTTTTCCTATTTTTACCATGAATTTTCCTAAAATGCCCCTTTGTAACTCCTACAATATCACTTTTAATTGGAAATACATTAATGATAATTTTCTCTCACTTTCTTTAAAAGACAAGAGCGTGATAGAAAGGAAAGGTCAATGGGGAGAGGAACAAATTAATAAGGGATAAATGTGTCAAAAAATTATGTTCCTTAATTTTATACAAAATGACAAATGCGACAAATTTTTGAATCGGAGGGAGTACATATTTCTCCTTAAAGTAACACAAGTAAGATATTGAAAATTGTGGTACTATATAAATACAAGTGTATTATTTTATTGGGAAAAATGTGTTACTGCGTGAATAAAATGTCATTAATGCGCGCAGTTCATCTCCAAAACAAAAAAATATATAAATTTAGATCCGCACATCTTTAATAGTTCATCCCTAAAATTACAAAATACATAATAATCAACACTTAATTAAAATAAATCCACGTATGATTTTATCTTATTCAGTTCTTAGTTTTATGTTTTTGTATTTTTTTAATAAAATAAAAAAAGGTTAAACATATGTCAAATGTTAGTTTAACTTTAGAAAGATGATTCCGACTCTAAAGATGATTTCTCTCCCTCATAAAATAGAGGGTGGTGAACTCATAAAATAGGGACAAATAACCATGGACTCATAAAATAAAATAGAGGGTACATATAGATTGATTATGATGGATCAAATCCAAATAGCTATTTAAACATATTTTACCATAAAACTATTGTAAAATATTAATTTCTTGTATCTTTTTTATCAAGATATAGATCGAATTCATTTTTATATATCCTCGTACACACACGTCTCAATATGGCTAGTACTAATTAATATGCATGTAATTCTTCCTCTTCGATCCAATCACTGCATAACGTGCAACCCAACACCACAAAATATTGCCAAAAAGGCAACGGGGAAGGCAACGGATTCCCCCTCACTATTGATGAAGGCAACGGATTTCCGCCGTTGCCAATATGCTCGTTGCTATTTTATAGGCAACAGATTTGGGGAAAACCGTTGCCTTTTGGCAACGGCCACCTGCCTTTTGGCAAGCGCGTGGAGGTCGTTGCCTTTTGGCGAGGGCAACAGCCGTTGCCAAAACGGCAATAATCAGTTGCCTTTTGGCAACAGGCCCACTACCGTTGCCATTTTGGCCGTCGCCTTTTTATTAACTTTTAAAAAATGTGAATCTGGGTTTCGAACCCAGGTATCTAAGGCAACCAACACCCCCTCCACCGCTGGGCCACCCCAATTTTCAGAAATTTCAGAATACATGCCCCCAATTTTCGAAAATTTCAGAATATATGCTTCAGGCGGGGTTCGAACTCGGGACCTCTCGGTCTCGAAGGCTTTTGGGCGCCCCCTGTGTGCCGTTTAGGCTAGGAGCTTTAGTCGACATGTTGTGAATGCAATTAATATATATTCAATTTAATTTTAGTTTTTAATTTTTTAATTCAATCCATTCTAACTTTAATTATTGCTTATTAAATTAATTATCAAATCATATCATATTTATTTCTAAATGAAAATTAACTAAATTATGTTTTTTAAATTAAATAATTTAATTATGGTATCAATTCACACTATTTAAATTTATTCTGCTATGCACTCGAGTGCATGTTATGCACCCTAGTCCATGTTGCACTTTTCAGTTTTACCGACTTACACTTTTTGGTAAATTGTGTTGCACTTTTCAATTATTAAACTGTATAATAATATTTTTAATAATAATTGAAAAGTGCAACACCATCTACCAAAAAATGTAAGTCAGCAACATGGACTAGGGTGCATAACATGCACTCGAGTGCATACTAGACTTTACCTTATTCTAATCTTCAATTTACAACATTTAAATTCATTCTAATTTTCCATTCACAACATTACAATTACATACAACATTGAATATAATTATTTTCACTTATACATTTAAATTTATTCTAATCACAACATTTAAATTCATTCTAATTTTCAATTCACAACATTAAATATATATAATAATTTTCACTTATCCATTTAAAAATATCAATTCACTTATCAATTTAATTAAAAATGTTTTCATCTATTATAAAATCATTCTCAAGTTCATTTTCAATTAAAATAACATCACAAACAACATTAATTATAATCATTAGCATGTTCACGTCAATTAAAATAATATCACACACAGCATTAAAATAAAAACAAAACATTGTGTATCTTGTCGTAACATGGTCCTCGAAATAGTGAGAACAAACAATATAATGACATACAACATTAAATATAATTATTTTCACTTATCCATTTAAAAATATCAATTCACTTATCCATTTTCAATTAAAATAACATCACAAACAACATTAATTATAATCATTGGCATGTTCACGTCAATTAAAATAACATCACACACAACATTAAAATAAACAATCTTCAACGTCATTGTAATATAATTAAACATAACAAAGTAATAGCTAGAAAATGTATCACTCCTCATCACCACCATCATCCTCAACATCACCCTGATCCTCAACCTGGTTACCATCCTCAACATCACCTCGATCCTTAACGTCATTTGAAATAAATTTATAATATATTTTAATTTATTAATTAAAAGAATTATCTTTGAAACATATAGTATAAATTTATTATTATATTAGATAAAAAAAAATGTTGTAGCAATATATATTACACTATTAAAAAAAGAATTATAAAATTTGAATATAAAGAATTACGTAGTAATTATTTTTAAAAATACAACACATAATATGTGTAACACCCCGGTTTTTCAAAAGTGCAATTCCGCCACTTCCGAAAAATCGATCGTTACTTAGTGACTAAAATTACAGACTAAAATTTTTAAAGTTTAAAGTGAGGCATTTATTTCACATAGCACAGCGGAAATTTCAAGCAATTAACATTTACATTTGAGCGTAACGTGCGGCCCCTTTGAAATATGCATAAAAGACAAGCAACAGAATCTTTAAGTTAAAAGTTTGACAAAACTTTTCATGCATGCATGTTACAAGTCCTCGAGTAATCATGAGAAAATTAATGTTTTCTACTCAGCATAAAATTTAAACAACTTAATCATAAACGTAAACAGTAAGTACTCAAGTTCATCCGTAACATAAAACAGTAACCAATTGTGTTCATCATGCATTGGAATGATAAGCAATAACAATATTCATTGACGAAGTAGACACATAAATAGGGAAACCCGTATCGCTCCTCCCGATGCTCGAACTCCTCGCCATATGTACCTGAAATATTTAATTTAAGGGGGGATGAGATTTGAATTCTCAGTGTGGATGACCTGTACGCTAGTTACCCAATATGGCATACGCTATAACAGTGATATCTCGTCTTTACATTATTTGGGACTAGCCGTAGTTCCCCATCATATACCATTTTCTTAAGGCTAATGCCTCCATCATCGTTCATTACATCATTGGGTGAGATTCAATATAGATCTCCGTGCATTCATTTGTTAGTGGACTAGTGTCCCATTCATCAGTTAGCAGGCTCATATGTCCCCAGTCGTCTTTGTGAGACTTATGTCTCCATTAATCATTTGGATATATACCATAGAATATACCAACCGATAAATAACGTCAAAGCAATACAGTAAATGTCACCCACCTGGTTTGCTTAAGAAGTTTGAGTTCGAAAAGTTGCGCTTAACCAAGGTCCATTCCAAAGTTTCCAAACAGGTCCCGCACTTCGCCTAACACAATTCTTTTAATTCTTAGTGAATCTTATATATGTATTTAAATCTTGAATCTTTTAAGTCTTAATAATGCATATACACATGTTCATATAAGGTGTTTCGGCGATTTCCCGATTAAGGGATTTTTTATCATTAAGTCTTTCAATCATAAAATATTTTTATCTAGCATGCTCTCTAGTCCTACTCAAATACCAACATATATTCCTAAATCTAATGACAAATAAATCACCAACATGCTTAGCAAGATTTAATATTAATTAATAGTGTCACACATAAGTCGTAATCACATATAACATTTAATCATGCTTATAAACATATAAACAAACTATCAAATTGAAATAATACACATACTATTGAAATGCCAAATAATAGAACATATAGTCATTTAATTATGCTTGCACAATTTCTAAGTATCAAAACCAAGCATATAACCATACTTGCATGCTTACTCGATCATACATATACATATACACATACACATACACATACACACATATTAACACATTACAAAATAAATAATACTTTATAACTAAAAAATATATTTTACTTAATCTTCATGAATTTATTACACATATAAGTAAATGAAAATACACAAGTCCAAGATTTATGAAAACTCATGTATGCAGTTTGTAAGATGGTTTGTACCTCAATCTCTAGCATTTATTTAAAATATCTAAACTCGTTGAAAAATTATTAAACTTTAAGTGTAGGCACTCATCGAAGTTTAGAATGTTTATAAAATTTGTTCCAAGAGTTTTAGTGGTCGAAAACGAGAGTTTTGAGCTCCTCTTTAAAACTGGTGTAAAGTCACAGTGCATGCAGTTTGTAAAAATGAATCACATAGACAACTTTGTGCATTTTTCTAAAATACTAAAATAAGTTAGAAAATTATCAATTTTATAAAGTTGGTACATATTGAAGTGTAGAACACATATAAAATTTTCATTATAAAATTTGACTGTCATAAAGAAAAGTTTTGATTTATTTTCGAAAATGGTGCAGTGGTCACAGTAACTTTTACAGCATGAGCAGTTACAGAAAACGATTTTATAAAATTATTTCTACTCAGTATAAATTCATGAAATAAATTAAAGAGGTTTATAACTTCATATAGTATTTGAATATAAATTTTATAAAAGCTTTGCTCGAGCCTATTCTTTCCAGAAAATTCGTGAACACAAAAAAGACCACAGTTTGTCACATAATCTTCAAAAATTCATATCTTTCAAAATATAACTCTAATTAGCATGATTCTTGTTGGAGTGGATTTCCAACTCAAAATAGTTTGATATAATAAAATAATATTTTTCCATAAAATAAAACCATAAGGATCGTTTCTTACAAAAACGTCACAGTAGTGATTTTAGAAACACATACTTATAAACACATGCTTTCAATATTTCATTCACAACTTCTATCATGTTCCAAAAATAAATACAACATATCTACACTCTATATCACTTAATATATCATGCATATCATATTATACAAGTCATCATAACCCAAAAAAAACCATATGTACTACAACACATAACTTCAAAGTATGCAAGTATTTATATATGAAAGTTAAACTTAAATAACAACCTTTGATGATATATTCCTTATAAGTCTTTCTTTATGGCTTGACCCCTTGGTACATCTATGAAATCGAATGATCCTTGTAAGCTTGTGTGTGGGTATCTACCATGGTTTGTAAGATAAAAATGAGTTAGTGAAAGAACTATGGAAGGGATGAATAAGAAGATGAAGAAACCCTTAAACAATGGGGGAGTGTCTACAAGCTTGGACTCTTCTTCTTGTTGAAGATATGCAATGCCATAAAATTCTTTTTCTTAAATCCTTTTAAATAATTCGTCTAATTGTTGTAACCGGCATAATTTGATTCGGGGTATTAAGACATGAAAATTAACATTAGCGACATTTACTAATTTAATTAAAGATTGAGATAAATTAAAAGATATATCTGAAATTATAATTAAAAGATATATCTGAAATTGTAATTAAAACTTTTCATGTCCCATTTTAAATTAGTCAATGTTTATCTCTTTATTTATCTAAACTATATACTCAAGAAAACTATATACTCAAGGTTTGGATAAAACTTAATTAACATATTTAAAAATTAAAAAAATCATTTTAAATTGTACATGAACACGGTAAATATCAATATTATGTAATTGGCTATGTATACATAAATTTTTCTGCTTGTAAAATAAATAAATTTATCTTGATTTTTTTTTCTCACTTCAAATTAAAATTATATATGAGGAATAAAAAAACCCGTTGAATTGAACCGAAATAGGAAAAAGCAAAAGTAAGTGAGAATGAGTTGTTGGATAAAACTTAATTAACAATATTAATTTATTGATTAATATTTTAAATAACTTCAATTATGGCGACGGTAAAGGCAACGGGCCCACTGCCGTTGCCTTTTAGCGAGTGGGGTCCCGTTGCCATTTCGCAACGGGCCCAATCCCGTTGCCTTTTGGCGAGTGCAGAACACGCCCTTGCCTTTGTCGTTGCCAAAAGGCAAGGGCTTTATAAACCGTCGCCTTTTCGCAACGGGGCCCACTCCCGTTGCCTTATCTGTTGCCAAAAGGCAACGGCACCCACCCCCGTCGCCTTTTTTCTGCCGTTGCCAAATCTGTTGCTAATTGGCAACGGTAGCCTGCCCTTACTAATCGTCGTTGTCTTTTGGCCAATATTTTGTAGTGCAATATATCAAGTTAAATCATTTAGTATCCCACATGTTTATATTCTTTTTTTCTCTGATATATTAATAGCAATGTATTAATATCAAAATTAAAGATTTATTTGAATATATAACCTAGAATCATAGAGCTTTGTATCAAACCGACTATTAGATTTTTCATATTTTCAAAATATCCTTTTTATTTTAAATCAGTTAACTTAGGCTTATTCCAATTTATATCATTTAAATTGTTACTTTAATTTTTTCAATTTATGCTCTAGAGTGTCCTATTTACATCTTTTTTACCGAAAAATTAGAATTTCAGTCAAATAGTCCAATTTACATCTTTTAAGTTTGAAAATTAGAAATTAATAATAATAAAAAATCTGAAAATCACATTAAAAATCTAAAAATCTCATTAACATTTATAAATTGTGTAAAATAAAAATTATGAAATTCTAAAAATAATTAAAAATTCTACAATTCAAAAAATCTGAAAAAATGTGTAAATTAAAATAAATTTGTAAATCTGAAAAATGTGTAAAATAAAAATAAATCCGAAAAATGTGTAAATTAAAAATAAATTAATTGTTTTTAATTTTATTTTACACATTTTATTTTATTTTTATTTTGAGATTTTAGGATTTTTAACGATTTTTTTTAGAATTTTAATGGAATTTTTAGAAAATTTTAATTATTAAATTTTAATTTTTAATTTTTTTTTTAAAGCAAGAAAGTTCAGTTTTCATTATTGTAAGCGCAAATGGTAGTAGGAAGCCTGTCCACAATAAACGGAGGGTCTACCCAACACAAAGAGTTATCGAATCGACGGGCTTCTTTAGCAATGGAATGTGCCACTAAATTCACACTTCTCTTAGTAAAAGCAACCATAACATTCGTGAAATGGATCAACAAGTCCTTACACGCCTTAATGTAATCTCCGAATATAGAGATAGAATCTTCATTGGAATTAATCGCGTCAACAATTACATTGGCATCTCCTTCAATTATACAATTATCTATGGCTTGAGCTTTTAACCAACATAATGCCTCGTAAAATCCTATAGCCTCCCCCACTTTAATCTCCACACATCCCTGCAAAAGCAGCGACTTCCCTCTTACTACAGAGCCCTGCGAGTCCCGTAAAATAAGCCCTATTCCAGTTTGGTTTGTCTCTCTAAAGAACGCGGCATCTGTATTTAGCTTCAAACTCCCGCTTGTAGGGGCATGCCATTCTTCACATCGCCTATCCATTCTCATTCTTTGGTTGTCCGTGTTGCTGCCAATAGGGGTGGGCATAAAACCGAAAAAACCAAAAAACCGAACCGACGATTTTCGATTTATTTGGTTCGGTTTATTCGGTTGTTTGGTTCGATTTATATTTTCCATAAACCGAATAAATCGAACCGACCGAATTATAAATAAAAATAAGTATAATTAATTAATAAGTAAATAAATAAATAAATAAATATATATATATATATATATATATATATATATGTTCAGATTTTTCCAGATCATAAGTAAGAAGTAAATTTTTGCGGTTGTTACACTTAAATTTTTTTTTCTTCGTGAATCATGACTCTTGAGTATTTGAGTTGGATGGATTCCAGATTTTTTACTTCTTACTTCTTTTACAACCTAAATAGTAGAACAAGCAAAGAATCCCTCACTGTTTTAAGGGTTATAAACTAATAAGTTCATTTCACTGCTAGTTTTTTTCTAATAAAACCTACACCATAAATTCTTGTCTAACAGAGTCAAAATTAAAAATCTTAGACAACTTTACCCTTTTACTAATTTGACACAATTCGAAATATTTAATTCAAATTACAGGGTCAACTAATTACCTTAAATATAGATTAAGATATTCTCGAAAAAAGCGATATTTAAGCACCTTCCAGATTTTTAAAAAATTCCTAAATAATAGGTATTCTAATTAATGCGTTTCACTTGCTTAGCTTCGAGAATTCTGCAGAATATTGATTTTGTTCCAGCGATTGTTCATCGTTATCTGCATTTTCCGGCGACTAGTACTTCGATTCTGCAGAATCTTATGTATACACAATATATATGCACAGAACTGTGCATAAAACACGTTGTTCATACATTTGATAAGTAGCAAAATGGTTGAAAAAGTAAATAATCATCCAAGTTTACATAAGAATACTCAATAAAATATAGCATTAACTAAATCTTATATAAAGTTCTCCATCACCCCAAACTTCTCGAGCACGATCCGGACAATGCACGAAGATTTGCATATGTATCCGGTATGCCTGTGGGTATGCACACTACATATGCACGGATATGTGCATAGAACGTTGTTCGTACATTTGATAGGTAGAAAATAAAGGGTTGAACAATAATTCATCATCCAAGTTTACATAAGAAAACTCAATAAAATATAGCATTACCCTTAATCTTATATGAAGTTCTCCATCACCCCAAACTTCTGTAGCCCAATCCACAAAATGCATAGTGAGTTGAATATGTACACAGTATGCATAATCGGTGCCTACTACATATGCATTGTAATAGGCATATATTTACACACTCGATAGATTACCTTGAGAACTTAGAGGACGCATATTTATTATTTCAGCCAACAAATCTGCAAAGGATGACGATTCAGTCAATCGAATCAACTTGTTCTTCCCATTGAAATCAACCTTGCAGAAAATTATATAATCCATTTGAATCCTGGACGATATCGACAGTCTGTCCAATGCAAATATATTCGAAAAATAATTAATTGATGTACTAGAATACCTAATCTACAATGCAAGAACTGAAAATCAGAATAATAAATTTACGATGTCAAATGCGATATGAGTTGTGGAGTAACAACAATGACTACATATGATTAAGGAATTCAATGATTGGCTTCAGGATATGAACAATAATCGAACGATAAAAAAACAATAGACAAGTATTGGAGACGTACCAGAATCTGGATCTATTGAAAAATGCAGTTCCTAATTCTGATTTCAATGCATAATCGAAAATGACAAATTGAAATCGAAATTGATAATCCAATTTGGAAAATATCTTAGTCTGATTTCATTGCATATCCGAATCTCGTAAATTGAAATTGAAGATGGAATTTGGGAAATTTCCTTAATTTGGTTTAAGCGCATAACAAGAAACTTCGATTTTAATTTTCGAATTTAGAAAGTCAGAAACTTTCTGGTAATCAAGACTAAATTCCAGGAATTCATTTCAAAATTCATACTATTAGTTTAAATTACGATTTTTTTAAAAAAAATTATTTTAAGGGTATCATGGTTAATTTATCTTTGATTTGTCTCTATTAGAAAACTATTGAAGTTGGTGTCTCTATTTGCTTAAGGGGTGTTAATAGTGGACTTATTAGAGAATAATCTCCTGTTTTAAAATTCAATTGACATCTTCTCTGTAATGTTTGTAAATTGCAGGGCAAAATAAATGGGGTGAGAGAGTGAGGGATATAGCCTGTAATCATTGAAATGACATAATATTGCAATTTTCAGATTAATTAGAAGTTGTATAGTATATTAATTAATTAGAAGATGTATAGTATAGTATATTAATTATATTTTCAGATTTGTTATAGGTTATGTTGGATTTGTTTGATTATATATTTGACTTTATGTGGGCTTTTTAATGAGATTATGTTATGGGGATTTGAATTTAATTTGAATTTGATTTTATGCAGTATGCACTATGCACAATTGAACTTTTAGAATTGTTAACTTGTTTTCTTAAAAAAAAAATTATGAAGGAAAATTCGGTTTAAACCGAACTGAACCGAACAAATCGAATTGTAATTCGGTTCAATTTTACAAAACAATCGGTTCGGTTCATTTTTAAAAAAAATCGGTTATTTCGATTCTGTTGAAAAATGTTCAAAACCGAATCGAACCAACTGAATGCCCACCCCTAGCTGCCAGCTCTCGCAACCTTCCATTCCAACCAATACGATGCAGATTGGTGGATACCAGCGTTGGGAGACCTTCGTGAATTATCCTAAACCATGGAGTTCTTCTCTTTCCATATTTGCCAAAATACTGACTTGGTTCGTATTTTTGCTTTTTTTAACAACTATACGATCCCCACAAGCGTATGGGTTCGATAGTAGTATGATAAGTATACCAAGTAGATTTTCGTTCCAAGGACCTAGAGAGAGAGCGTGGAGCCCCAAAACTATAAGTCAAAATGGTGTTATAGAAGCTAAACGAGAGAATAAAGCAAATACCAATAAGAAAAAGAAACACTAAGTAAACAACTAAAACTAACTCTCAAAAAGATGAAAGTGCAAGTGGAAGAATTGCTTCGGGTGTCTTCCTTATGTGGGATCACTAATGAATTAACGAACTAATCACAATAATTAAACCTAATGTCTTGAATTATGCTAAAGGTTATCACATATATGTGTAGACCCCCTCGAAAGGCATAGGTGAACAACGTGCATTGATTAGCAATTATAAGATCTAACCAAATACCATAAGCTCATAAGATAGTGTTTCATAAGCACTTTCAACACGGTTACTAATGCTTATGAAACACCCTCTCACCAAACTCATAGACGACCTCTATTCGTTTAATATCTAATGTTGTCGGTCTAGCCATTAACCCTCTCTCGGTTAAGCTAATTAATACTTAACTTCAATTAATTAATCAAGGCTCACACTCACACCCCAATCATGCAAATCCAACTCTCGTTGTAATTAACATAATCGAAAATGCTAGCTAATAGGATTGATCAACTAATTGAATCTAACAAATCACAACACTAGAAACAATTAAAATTCAAGACATAGACTAAAATATACAATTACTTCATAAATCCACTAATTACCCATATAATTCCAACACCCAAAGCAATAAGAGATTACCTCATATCTAAATTAATAACTAGAATAAAACTCATGAAAATTAAACTACCAGACATGAATGAAAATGAAATTACTAAATTAAAATTGCAATAATAGAAAAATATCACCTCTAGGTCTTCAAATCCTCCAAAGCTTACAATAAAATGAAATATTAAATTAAATCTATCTAAAAAATGAAATGACAAGCTAAACTAATCTATTGAGTTGAGTGGTGGGAAGGAGAAGAGATTTCTCCCCCAATAGAACAGCTGTGCCCCCTGTTTCGCGTGTTCTGCCTCACTTCGATTATTGGCCGATACTCTCCTTAATGGATGAAATGAGTGTGGGCCATGGTAGTAGGCCTCTCCACTGAATGGCCAAACCATTATTCAAATGGGCCCAAAACTCCTTACTCCCCTTTCAATAGTCACGCAGCATTCCCAAATTAAATGGGCAATGACATCTTTAAAACAAAATAAAAAAACAATTGTAGCTTGTTTTTCAAACGGGCCGCCGAATTGGGCCACAGTATATTTTTCTTTGATTTAAATTCTCAAGCCCAATTATAATTTATCCCTTCTCGTATGTTTCCTTCTATTGACTTCATAAATTTATTGAGACGTGTTTTGCTTCAAAAGTGCTCCTTTTCTTATAAAAATAGCAAATAAAATTATTTCTCCAAATCAAGTGCAATTAGTCAATTTAATGTAAATAATGCATGAAATCCTATAAAATTATACTCAATAAGTATGTGAATTTCAAGCAATTATCACACTAATCAAATACCATCCCAAAACTTGCCGCAACGTTTCTAATTGGGCTGCCAGCCATTTTGAAAATCAGCTCTCTCAAACAAGAGGTATGTTCCTCGTAATATATTATCTTCGAAAGAAGGCCTGCACCTTCCCAGCAAGAGCGTGCATACTCACATTCAACGAACAAGTGCCACTCATCCTCTATCCCAGTCGTGCAAAGAGTGCACTCAGTCTCCTGCACTACCCGTTTGTTGTATAAATTCATCTTCGTAGGCAACACAATCATGTCCCGCTCTCCACAATATATCTTTCACTTTTAGTGAGACGTTGAGCCTCCAAATTGTCGTCCATTCACCCTCCATACGAAAATTAGGAGTGGATGTCTCTCGCATTATAGCTTGGTAGGCCGATTTCACCGTGTAAACCCCTTTGATACTGCCATTTGAGTGTATCTATCGCACCCATTGGTGGGACTACCATGCCTTGCACTCTATCAACATCAAGAGGTAATAATTCATGTACCAGGTTCATGTCCCAAGATCGAGAGGGTTGATCAAGGATGGCTCCAACTGTTAAACCCTCCAGACCATCGATACCATCTGATAAAACCTTCCCATTTACCTGGTCATCAATCCATGCATCCTCCCATATTCTAATCTTATCCCCCGAGCCCACTTTCCATCTTAAACCTCCACACGAATCAGTTCCTTGCTAGCATGAATACTAGTCCATGTGTAACTCGAGGGTTCCACCCTGATCCCGAATCGATGAACTCCTCTATTGGGAAATACCTAGCTTTGAGAACCCGACAAACTAAAGCGTCCGGATCAGTGGCTAACCTCCATCCCATTTTTCCTAGCATTGCCAGGTTAAAACTGTGCATATCCCGAAATCCTCTACCTCCATCTTTTTTATCAACACACAACTTAGCCCACCTCAACCAATTCACCCCTTTTGTAGCATCTGTGGAATTCCCCCCCCCCCCCCCAAAAAAAAAAAAAATTATTGATCATTACCTCAAGTTCTTGTAGCAATGTGGATGGTAGTAAGAATATAGTCATGCAAAAAGTAGGCACCGCTTGGCCCGCGACTTTAATGAGAACTTTTTTTCCGGCTTTTGACAACTTTTTCTTTCTCCAATCTTGCAATTTTGCCCATAACCGAGATATGAAAAAAGTAAGATATTTCTTTTTTTCGCCTACCTATCAAAGAAGGTAAGCCGAGATATCTCCCAGTGTTAATACTATTAAAGACCCCCAGGATATTTTTTTATAGCAGCTCGGCGCTCCATGGATACATTCTTACTGAAACACTCCAGACTTGGAGTAGTTAATCGCCTGCCCGGATGACCTCTCGTAAGCATCTAAAATATTCTTTAGATTCTGGCTTAATTTCCTCCATGGTGGCTCTACAAAATAGCAAATGGTCATCCGCGAATAGAAGATGAGTAATTTGGGGTGCCTGACTACATACTTTATTACCATGCAGCGACCCATTCAAACTCGCATTATTCCGCGCCGTAGAGCATAATATGAAAAGGTACGGGGAGAGAGGGTCCCCCTGGCGTAGACCCCGTTCCGGAATGATAGGGCCAACCTCATCGGCATTCACAAAAATCAAATAGCTCACCGTCTTCACACATAAAAGCATCCATCGTATCCATTGCTCGGCAAACCCCAATTTTCTAAGAATAGCCTCCAAAAAATTCCAATCCACACGATCGTATGCCTTACTAATATCGATTTTAAGTGCAACATCGCCTCTCGTGCCACTTCTCTTATTTTTCATTGCATGGATTGCCTCAAAAGCTATGAGAATATTATCTTGTATCATTCTCCCCGAAACGAAGGCAGATTGTTCTCTATCAACAACACCCGGTAACATCTCCTTCAACCGGTTACACAATACCTTCGATATAATCTTATATACCACATTACATAAAGGGATGGGCCTGAAATCTTTCACTGCCTGTGGGACATCAATCTTAGGAATAAGTACAACATTTATTTTATTAAGATCAGGCGGGAATTCCTCTCTATTAAGCCAGGAAGAGCCCTCTCGGAATATATCAGCCCCCACGAAATTCTAGTAGTGCTGATAGAACATCGGGTTAAACCCGTCCGAGCTTGGGGCTTTATCCTCATGCATCTGCTTGATGGCAATATCAAACTCCTCTTTGATAAAGCACTGGTTAACCTACTGCTCTCCAAAGATAAGCCTCCCGACTGGTTGGAGAAATTCCTCACAGTCCTCCCAAGTTGTATCTTCACGGAATAGAGTGTCGAAATTACCTCTCACTGTGCCACAAAGCCCTTCTTGTGAATTAATCCATTTTATTCCTCTTTTTCCTAGTTGACGCCGTTTGGTGGAAGAATTTTGTGTTGATATCTCCCCCCTGTAACCAGTACAATTTGGCTCGTTGACGCCAATACACCTCCTCCTGATTCAATATACTACCCAGCTTTTTTCGTGTATTTATAAACGTCGTCCGTCCACCCAAGCTCATGTCGCCTTGGAGTCTATTGATCTTATCCTCCAGTTCTTTTTTTGCATATTTGAATTTAGCATCATTATTTCTCCCCCAATGCAGTAAGGTGTCACTCGTCGCAAGTAACTTGTTGGTTACATTAAGATCCTTGAACCCCTCCCAACAATTGTTAACCACTGTCTTTAATTCTGGATCCTCCAACCATCGGTTTTCAAATCGAAACAATTTCCTTTTCATTTTGATCACCATCGAAGAAGTGTTCAATAGGATAGGCGAATGATCTAAGATCGGGACCACCAAATTTAATAACTCTGCATTTGGGAATCGAGCATGCCAAGCCGGATTTCCCATTGCTTTATCCAACCTTTCCTCATAATTTGAACTATTTGGCCGAAATTCCAATTTTTGCTCACCTTTTGGGGAGTTTGAAAAAAATTCGATTAAAAAGACGTAAATTGGACAAAAAATAACGTAAATTGAAAAAATGAAAAACTTAAAAGATATAAATTGAAAAAAAGAAAAACTTAAAGTTACGGGACATAAAATGAAATTTATTAATCTTTTGTTCCAAGTTAAGATTTAATTTGAAATATGTGAAAAGTAACTTGGACTTTTCTTAAGGTAGGTAGGGAGTAAGATAGACTACACGTAGGCAGGGTGTCGATTTTTGCCACGTGTTGTCGTACTACATTCTTACAAATCTGCTATTGATTAGTGTTAAAATTACTTGAAATTCATGTATTTAATTTGCATAGTTTTATAGGTTTTCATGTATTATTTACACTAAATTGACTAATTGCACTTGATTTGGAGAAAAAGTGTGGTTTGCTATTTTTATAGAAAAATGAGCATTTTTAGAGCAAAACACACCTCAAATATATTATAGAGTCAATTGAAGGAATAATCGAGAACGAGACCATAAAATGTGAATTAAACTTGGGCCAATTAATTTCAATACTATTTTTAAGCCCAAAAAGAAGAAAAGGAGCGGCTCCAAGTTCCAGGAAGAGAATTGGACAATGAAATAGTTCATGAATTAAATTAGGGGTCTGACTATATGCACCTCCATTTCGGTTTGATGCACTCCCATTTTCATTAAATTAATAAAATAATATGGCGAAAAACCCAAAATACCCCTACACCTTTTTTTTGCATGCCACTAACTACACCATCCTTACTGTACGCACCCCCCCCCCCAATTAACCCCTTTTCATATTACCCTCCCTCTTCCTCTTCAAAACACTCCCGTCCCTTCGCCGTGCCTCCCTTCGTCGTGCCCTGCCGCCGCTTCCAACCACCACAAACCAACGCGCTCCCTCACACCGCGAAGTCATGGACTCACATAAAGGTATGTAGTTTAAAGCTTTATGTTATGGTGTGTTGTTAATGGTGGTTTTGTTGTTTTATGTTTTTTTGAAAAATTAATTGTAATGTATGTTGTTAATGGTTGTTTCTTATGTATAGAATGGTGATTTTGTAATGCTATTATAACATAATTTGAAGATGGTTTTAGTCATGGTTTGGGTTTTAGATTTTAGGGCTTTTTTATGGATTTGTTGTTTATTTGTTTGATTGTTTGGTTTTTGTTGGTTGTTGTTGTATGATTAATAGAAAATGGGGGGGAAAAAGTAGTGTGAAATCAACCAAAAACGGTCGCGTCGGGGTAGGAGTCGTCGACTCTGGTTCGTCGACGAGGTCTTGTTTGGTCGATGTCACGACATCGACGAGGAAGAATTCGGTCGATGCGTCAGTGTCAGCCACAATTAACTCTTGTCGACATCGTGACGTCGACCGAATAAGAGTTCGTCGATGCATCAGAGTCGACGAGAATAAAAAATGTCAACCACTTGTTGTCGACCACTTTGAAAATTATCCATGTATGTCTACCATATGGTTTATTGATTTTATTTTTCATTTTATCAGTGTACAACAAGAGAGTAAGGCCAACTGCGTCCAACAGGAAGAAAAATAAGGATGAAACTGTTGAGCCCCCTCAAGAAGTCGCACCTCAACCTCAAGAAGTTGCACCTCAAGATGAAAGTGCACCAACAGAAGAAGTCGCTCCTCCGCAAGCACAACCTGTTGTTTCTTCAGAAGTTCAACCTCTCGCTCCTCCACAAGTTCAACCTCTCGCTCCTCCGCAAGCACAACCCGCCTCTCCTCAACAACAAATCACATTTACATCTCAAGAATCTGAAGATGAGGAAGTATCTGAAGACATTTTCGACGATGATGATGATGATTACGATGATAGAGATGATGATATACCGGAGGATGTGGAAGCAAACGAAGGTGTTGAGGCGAATCCTCCACTGTTGACCTCTTTCCAAACTCATGTGGCCAAATTTAATTTATTTGGAAGGGTGAAGAGCGTCCTGTGCTCAAGTGCCATAGCCATATTAGTAAACTTTTGGCATGGGAATTTCCCGAGGATGTGGACACCCAACAATTTCGACGATGGATGAAGTATTTGAAAAAGTCCAGCCTAGTTCAAATTAGGGATATTTCATATAGGTCCACTAATAAGAACCTCATCGCCGCTTTTGTTGAGAGATGGCATCCCGAGACCAACTCATTTCACTTTCCATTCGGTGAAATTACCATTACACTAGATGATGTCTTCTGCATTACCGGGTTACCAGTTGAAGGTCGGCCAGTACGGTCTTCTCGTGTTCATTTCGTCTCTTCTTCTTCTGATCTTAGTAGATTGTTGGGTGTAGATGCTGTTGTTGCGAAAGGTTTAGTAAGTGGTTCACGGGGGTCTTCGGTCAAGCTAGAATGGTTGAGAGAGAACTTCATGAACAAGTTTAATTCTGAAGACCGTGTTCAGGTGTTGCGTTCTGCCAGGGCCTACGCTTGGTATACATTTGGGTGCTCTTTGTTTGCGGATAAAACTGGCACTCGTGTGTCAACGACGTGGCTTCAGTATTTGGATGATATGCAAGGATTGCATGAGTATGCATGGGGAGCGGCCACATTAGCTTATTTATATAGACAGCTTGGTTTGGCGTCGAGAAATAAGACTGCACAAATATCAGGCTATTTGACTCTACTAGAGGTAAAACTCATACTTAACACTCTTCCATTTTATATTATGTTTTGCATTTCAACATTTTGAATGGTTGTTATTTTGTAGGCTTGGATTTACGAACACTTTCCTGTCTTGGTCAAACCTCCCCATCACATGGACTTCGAGACTGGTCAGCCGCTATCAGCGAGGTGGGCCCCACAAGGATATGTCGGGCCGTCGATGCCCCGTGTGCAAGCATTCCGAGAGCGTATGGATGCCCTAGAACCACATGAGGTTTGGAGTTGACTTATCCCCTTTCTCTTGTGTCAATTAATAGTGGGTGCTCAATAATTTACATGTAATGTAGGTTATGTGGAATCCATACGCAAAAATGAGAAAAGATTATCCTTTGTATGAAGTCACGTACTTTCATGGTTGTTTGGTCTGTGGGGATATTGTGGAGCCGTACATGCCAGATAGAGTCCTCCGACAATTCGGGTTTGTCCAGACGATACCAGAGAGGCCTCTTGTTGCACGTGCTGAACGAAGTGCTAAACCTTCAAAAAAGTCCAAGCTTGTGTGGGGGCATTTGGGTGATTATTTTGAGACATGGGACATGCACTTGTTATCACCTGAAAGACGCGGAGACAAGGCCAGACTTCCTTGGGAGAGTGCTCCGGACTACAGAACATGGTTCACGGCTAACTCCCACGTGTTTTTGTCTAACCCAGCCACACGTTCGACAGTATCCGATCGAGTACCCATTGCAGATGACGCGTGGCTTATGATAAGCCTCGCTCAAAATATGATGGCGCCGCTGGTTCAGCGATGGAAGGACGGAGATACACCGCCAGCGGAAGAGCTTGCACGGGTTATGGAAGCGGCATGTAGAACACTACAGCCGCCACCTATTGCGTCGGCATCATCGTCAAGGCCACCAAGAGGAAGGGGTAGGGGAGAAAGCCGAAGGAAAAGGAGCAAGGCATAATTTGGATGTTAATTTGTATTTATTTGATGTTTATGTTAATTTGGATGAAGGAAAAGGGGCAAGACGAACTAATTTGATGTTTATGTTTATTTTAGATGTTAAGGTTTATTTTAGATGTTTATGTTAGATGTTGTTTAATTGATGTTCGAGTACATTGTTTATGTTTAATTGAATGTTTTGATTTAAGATGTTGTACTGTTTATGACGTATTGTGACAATTAATTGTGAGGGGATACCTTGTTAAACAAAACTGAAATTAAATTTAAGTAGATACCTTGTTATGGCTCTCCTTGTTTACAGTAGTGTTATGGATCTTGAGCTGATTTGATTTCAATTCGAAGAATGAAGAACCGCCGAACTAGATCTAAAAAGATTAGTAAAATGACAAAAATTGGACTGTTATTTTGCTTTATTGTTTTGGTTTGATTGGGTTTCTTTACCGTTTAAAGGGTTTTGCGTGAGTCACTTTTATATTTAACGAAAGTTATTTAACGAAAGTCATTTTGTCATGTTTCCAAGATTCCAACTGTGACAATTAATTGTGACCAAACACAAAGACGGCCAAAATATTTCGACTTTGAGACGCCGGTCGACTACTAGTGGTCGACCAAATTACACTCGGTCGACCACACGACGCCGACGGATAATGTTTTGGTCGACTTAGGGACGTCGATCGACAACTCGAGGTCGACTATGATGCCTCTGTTCATAATTAACATGTCGACCAAATTACATTTGGTCGACTACATGAGGTCGACCGTAGTACCCCTGTTCAGAATTAACTAGTCTACAATTTATTTAAAAATTATTTTGTGGTGGGGTGCATTTAGTAAATAAGTCGATGTCTTGTTCTCGCCGTGTGTTATTTATGTCGATAGTGGTATGTCGATCGACAATCATATGTCGAACAAACTATGTCTGTTCCTAATTAATGTGTCGACCACATTACATTTGGTCGACTACAAAATGTCGATAACATTACATTTGGTCGACTACAAGATGTCGACAACATATGTATATGTCGACTACTGTCTTCCGATCGACAATCAAAAGTCGACCAAACTGTGTCTGTTCCTAATTAATGTGTCGACCACATTACGTATGGTCGACTACTAGATGTCGACAATAACCTAAATGCATCAGTTCCTAATTAATGAGTCGAAAAATGTCTATTCAACATAAAATGTAACATTGTTGTCGACAAATAGTAACATAAATTGTAACATTGTTCCTCAACATCATAAAACACATAATCTAAGACAATCCAAGTCATTTCCAACACGATTTCAATTGTACAATCGTTCACCAATAGTAATGTAAGTCATTTACAAAACATACAAAAGTATGACTAATCTCAGGCATTTCCAAAAAGTTTCCAAAAGTATGACTAATCTAATGCCCAAAACGTGCAAAAAAATGATTAATGTACGACATTACAAAAGTATGACTAATCTAAGTCATCATTCTCGGTCAGCAAATGTACAAAAGTTACCAAAAGTATGACAACATAAACCCTATTTAATAAGGTTATTGTTATAGAGGTCCAACCATCCAACTGCAGCTGGTAATCTATAGGTCGGCCAACAAGCCGCAATGGGCGGAAGTGGACAATCGGCAGACAAGTTGACGTGGATGAAATGATTATTGTTGATGTGGCCCATACAAATTTTCTTGGGTTTTGTCGGTGGCGACGTTCTCAAGGGAAGGAATGTGAGCGATAAATTATTGGCCAAGGTGACCAAACAAACATTGTACATCGATGCGACGAGGTACCCCATGTACGGCAACTGAAACCAATTTTTCCACGGTGCAGTAACTTCAAAACAATTGAGGGCCTTCAAAATAACATCAAACATCTTATCTTCTTTAAACACTTTCGAGTACAAAGTTACGTGCTGCCCTAACTCCGTCATTGCATTTTGTCGTACTCGGGCCCAATTGTCTTCACCCCATCCCATAGCAGAAGCAATCAATCGAAATCCACAGTGTCCATCAGCAAGAACATCAATACAATCCACCACAAATGGTTGATATCTAATGGGTAATCGTTCTCTCAACCCTGCGTTTGTAGATGAAGAGCGAGTACGCTTACGAGCGACCACCTACAAACCAAGTAAACCAAATAAACCAAACAACATATAAACAACCAAGCCAAATAACCAAATAACCATAAAACCAAACAACCATAAAACAATTCAAAATAAATCAAACAACATATAAACAACCAAGCCAAATAACCAAATAACCATAAAACAATTCAAAATAAATCAAACATATAAAGAAACAAGCCAAATAACCAAATAACCAAACAACCATAAAACAATTCAAAATAAATCAAATTACCGGCGGACGTTTAGCTGATTTTTTCTTCGTCTTCGACGACGAAGGCTCATCTATCTCAACAACACCGGGGAAACACATGGACTCCTTGTACTCGAAGAAGCTCGGATCCCGTTTTGTCGAAGAAGGATCATTTTTCTTCTTATTTCCTTTTCCTTTCGGTCGACCACGTGTTTTTACCTTCGGCTCAGGTTCAATAAGCGAAGTGGTCCTAGGATTCCGAAGCTCTATGGCTTGCCTCAACATCATCCTCTTCGACGTTGTGGCCTCTTGCTCTTTATATGCAATCATTAAGCTCTGTATGACTTCCTCATATCGAGTGTCGAGATCTTCAGCCACATCGTCCTTCGCTTCGTTCTCGCCTCTCACAACTGGCTCCATGTCAAGCTTTCTCCAAAACCTATCAATAGCTTCTATAGGTATCGGTTTGCCAAGCCGGTGATATTGGTCAAGTTCATGAGTGCATGGCAATCCGCATACCTTTCGTAGATAGTGAATGCATATATCAGGACTGGATTCACCGTGTTCGATACGTGTCATCTCTTTGTATATCTTTTCCAATGCATAGATTGACACCACTCCCAATAACTCCTGATATAACACGGACTTGAACTTGTGTAAGGCAACATTCACACTCTTCTCAAACGAAGCTTTAATGGCATTGTGACTTGCTTGATATAAGGTGTCTGTCCTTGACCAGCAGATCTCAAAATTACCCAAGCTGTTACCAAGAGATCTCTTCAACGCTGCATGGTGACTCTCAGCCCTGAAATGATAATATTTTGATAGATTAATTACACACATAAAAACTACAAAATAACTAATAACACATAGACACATACTTATGAAATATTAAAGCGTACCTGTTCGTAGTTGTATTTTCATAGTGCATGTACTCATCCGTCCATGCCGCTACAAACCTCTCCTTGAATGGATTTATCCACTGGTTCATGCAGTAGGAGTATGCCTCACTTTCAGTGTGCACATTTGCATACTCAGATTGAAAAAGCTGAACAAAGGTATTGAATTCATTTTCAGACGATGCATCCATCACTTTCTTCCAAGAATAGAAGAATCTTTCCCAATCTTCCTTGGTCTCAAACTTCTCCTTGCATTTGGCCAAAACATTCCTATCTATGTGCCATCTACATAGGAAATGTTTAGCCTCTGAAAATACGGTGCCGACAGCATTCATGACGGCCAACTCTCGATCGGTAAGAACCACCCTCGGTAGACAACCATCCTCCAATAACTCACGGAGGACACTTAATGCCCAAGTATAGTTTTCCTCCCTCTCATGCTCGAGGAACACTGAAGCTACCGAGAAGGTCATGCCAGTCGACGTAAATCCAACAATCTCTAAGTACGGCAGCTTATACCTATTGGTCTTGTACGTGCAATCCATTATCAACACACTCGGGAATGCACGGTACAATTGAAGGCCAGTTGGGTGTGCAAAGAATACATCTAGTATAGTATTTGATACTGGACAAAATCTATGGCTTTGAAAATAATTATTGTCAATCAACAAAGTCATCAACTGTTGTAGTTGACTCTTTCCAGCAAAACCTGCCATCTTAAACTTGGATCGGACATTGTACACGGTGCGGATCGTAGAATGGTTGTTCGGATTTCTCAACTTAAGTAGTTTCAACACATCCTTTGGTGGAGCGTTACACTTAGACATATCAACAACCAAATTTTCTTCAGCAGGAGTTAGCCTCCCAACGTATGAGTGACCCTCAAGGTAGATTGCTACGGGATGATTGTGAGTCCCACATTTGACCTCCAACATCCATTCATTTGAAGACACTTTAATGCCCCTTAAGAGAAAAGGACATCCACACTTTTTTGACCCCGTTGTCCTTCTTCGTCCCTTATCATCTTCAAAATCATCATCATTTCCTACAACAACAAGTTGGGTTCCAATCTTTGGTTTATTTTTTCGATAAGTTCCACCACGTTCGCACGCCAATAAAACTTGTGCCTTCTTCTTCCCACTACCATTATCTGAGCGCTTTACAACGATGACGATGTTGTGTTGTATGGCTACGTCTCGAACCCACCGTTCTAAGGCTTCCCGAGTCTCAAAGTAATTGAAATTTGAGAACACATCGGTGTAGTCCATCATAAGCTCATTGCCCGGAGCATCCTCATTAGCCGAAGCATTCTCATTAATTGGGGCATTCTCCTCATTAGCCGGGGCATTCTTCTCATTATCTGGGGCATTCTCCTCATTAGCCGAAGCATCACACGGCCCCGATGGCCCCGCTTCATCCTCCGAATAAAAAAAGAAATCCGGGTCAAATTCTTCGTCATCAGCCAAATTCTGAAAAGAAACCAATACATAAGTTTTTTGGCCAAATTCTGAAAAGAAACAAAATTCAACAACAAAAAATAAAATCACATGTTTCGGTCGACATCGGGGAGTCGACCACTACACATTTGGTCGACACATGATTAAGACATAAAACCTTCCCCGTCGACCACCTATTATCGACCATAACAGCGCCAGTCGACATCACGATGTCGACCAAACACATTATCATCAACTAACCAGGGTCGACCATAACACACCTAGTCGACGTCGAGTAATCGACCAAAACACATGCGGTCACCTAACCAGGGTCGACGCGTTAACGAAAAAAACGAAAAAAAATTAAACGCGCCAATAGCTTAGTCAACCATTTTCTCTAAACCATATATCATAAACTACTCTAAAACGTACAAGGAACAATATATGAGGATATATGAGGAAAACTAAAAATAAACCCTTGTTTAGCTAAAATATATGAGAAAAAAAAAACTTACATATTTGTAGAATCCATCACGTTTTCTTGTCATTTCTTGATCCTTGAAGCACAAAGAGTGTAAAAATACGATTTCCACGAGTTGTTGACGTGAGATGAGCGAGTGGAGGATTTTGGTGATGAAGTGGCCGATTTTTTTTTCGGTTTGGAGAAGAGGGGGAAATGGGAAAGTGAGGGGTTTAGGGGAATATGAAAAGGGTTTAAGTGGGGGGTGCGTACAGTAAGGCTGGTGTAGTTAGTGGCATGCAAAAAAAAGGTGTAGGGGTATTTTGGGTTTTTCGCCATTTTATTTTATTAATTTAATGAAAAGGGGAGTGCATCAAACCGAAATGGAGGTGCATATAGTCAGACCCTTAAATTAGTTCGATAATTTATCTTAAAGCCCACTCGCCCATCTTATTTTATCAAGAAAAAGCCCATCAGCCGTGAAGAGAGGACAAGCAGCTGAAATATTGGAGGGCCCTGGCTATATACTCCTCCAGCCTTGTTAAATATACCCCTTATTTCATACCCCTTAAAATTGTAAATGTTAGATGTACTTCCCCCTAAGTTAGATGTACTTCCCCCCTAAGACTATGTTTATCGGCAAGGCGTACGCCCCTCCGCCAACTAAAACACAAAATAAAAACATTAAAAAAATCAAAATGAAAAAAATTTCCATGACCTAAGCCTTCAAGGTTTCCTACAAGTCTTCCAACCACATAATGCCATGTGTCAATATTCAATTGGTTATTTAAAATTGTTTTAGATAAATTTTATAATTTTAATTTGATAATATTATTAATAATATATATATATATATATTAAAATTCATAAAAAAAAATTTGTCTATAAATAGAGACCAATATTGATAGATTTTGGATCAATTTCATATTCTCTTCCAATTTTCTTTCTCCAAATTTTTACTATATTTTATTTCAAATTTTCAAACTCTTCTAATTTAATTTTATTATTAAGATTGTAGTTTATTTTATTTGTATGATAAAATGCTTTTTTATTACAATTTATATATACATTATTAATCTCAAATAATAAAAATTCATTTTTATTAATTGTATGGTAAAATGTCTCTTTTAAATATAATAAAAATTGATTATAGATAATATATAATTAAAAAATAATATATTTGTAGGTTGGGGTGGGTTGTTGATAAAGTATGAAAAAAGGAAAAGTAGTAAGGGTACTAGGGTGTGTACGTGGAGGAGAGAAAAATTATTTATTTATTAGAAGGTTGGGGTTTGAGAAGGTTGTTGATAAATGTAGTTTAAAAACTCTAATATACAATTTTCTTCCTAAAACTCATTTAATACATATACCCCAAGAAAAACTCAAATTTATTCATCATCTTCCCCACAACCTCCTGCCGCCGCCCTACGTCGCCAATAGCTGCAATCTACCGGGGGCCAGTTTCTGTGTGGAGGGGTAGCAACTCCATTTGATTGGGGAAGAAATTAGATAGAAGAATGGCTAGGTTTGAATATCTTGAAAGGTGTAGAAGACCGGCTAATGCCATCTTCACCGTCCGAATCAGACACGTATAGCTTTGATAACTCAACCGCAACACTAATTTTTAAAGCAGCCCTTTTAAGGAATGTTTTTGCCTCCTTAAGCGTCTTTTCAAAGGATGTTATTGTCTCATCAAAGCAATCTTTTGCAACCTGATGATGAGATTGCGTATCTGATTTTAATCCATCATTCCCATTCTCGTTCATGATTCAAAACGCAAAATAGTTACCATTGCAACAACAAAAAAATATTCAAACTTAACAATACAGACATAAATATACGTAGACAAATGTAAACGAAAAAGGTGTGTTATATAACGAACAAATTAAATTGGAAGCAAAGAAACTAGATTCTCTGGCGAAATAAAAAAATAATTATGCTTGGAATCTGTATCCAACTATATGGAGAAACACTGTTGTTATGGGTGGCTCCTCAACCATGCTATAAAAAAAAAAAAAAATTAAAAACAATCCTAATATTTTGGAAAGCAATTGGATGGCAAAATTAAAAACAATCACAATAATTTGGAAAGCAGGGAAACTAACGAGAAAGATAGTGGATAATTTGTTATTATTAAATTAAGACTCAAAAGCAAAATACATAAATCATGGTAAAGATAATTATGAAATTTATTTATAAAAAATATTTGTAGTAAATAAGTAAGGTTAAAATAGTTAAAATTAAAGAAAAAAAAAACTCAAAATGACACTTATTTTAAAATTAGTTAAAAAGTTAAAGTGACACTTAGTAAAACGGAAGAAGTATTGTTTTTGCTTTTAATAAGTAGTTAATCAATCAACCATCCAACACCCCACCCCCATTTATATTGTTTTCTAACACAAACTATTTCAATTGAGTTTCACTGTTTTATGTGAATTCAACCCTTACTTACCCTACTACATTAGTAGGTCAGTTAAGATATTTACTTTTAGGTGTCGGCGACAACACACTAGATCAACAACGAAATTAGAGATTTGCCACGGGAGTAAACAAACGCCCTATTAATGCATCCTTAAATTCACGCACCCCAATCTGGTACGTGTTCTCATCAATACAGATAGTGAAAATTTTACCCTTTTTACACGGACACATATGATCTGGGAAAACAACAGAAGCCATGAGAGGGCAATCATGGGTCGGAGAAGCCGGCTTGACAATCGAAGTCGAAGCCGTGCGCCTAACCAATTTAGAGACAATTGAGGCAGAAGATGACATATTTGGTAAAGTACCAACCAATGGCATGAAGAAGACAAGAAGGCCTCGAAAATTAAATGCTTCTCAAAATCCAGAAGATCGTCACCAATAACGATGTTCGGATTTAGAGTATCCAGATAGGCAACAAGGCCCGGATACTGAGTTGTAATACGTTGTGCAGTACAGACAGGGGTGCACAGTTATACGGTAGCAGGTTTGGGCGTGCCGAGCAAATATGGGTCACTGCGTGAGGCCGTTGCAAATTGAGTGTCGTCAGAAATAGCCTCTGTCAGTGGAGGCACCGCAGATCTGGGAGGACGCGTGGGAAAGTAGCGGCCATGGCTGCCCGAGCTTGCGCATTGGTGGTGGTGTGATTGGGTGGACGGTAGTCGGGCGGCCACCGTGACTGGGCGTGGGCAACGGGATAAAATTTACAACAATTTCTAGAATTAGGATAACAAATATTGCTAAAAAAAATGTATACAACTCTTCATATGTATATTTCATGTTTAAAATGTTGTGATTGAGTATGTCTTCGTTTGTTTGCTCTATGTTGCATGTGAATTTTCTACAAATAAATGAACTTTTCATTTGCTTTAAGTTTATTACTGGAAAACACATGTAGATTCAAATCAATAATATGGGTTTGTTTGACTCATTTGATCTTTCATACTTTTCTTAATCCATCATATACGTGGATAATTGATAAAGTGGGATAGCTCAAGTGGTTAGAGCACCACTACCTATGCCTTAGGTTCTGGGTTCGAGTCATGGGGAGGGGAAAAGGGGTGGATATTTAACTTGTAATAAAAAAAAAATCATATACGTGGATAACCAATAATAAACTTTGGTGACTTATGTACCTTTTTTCTTTTATTATTTAATGTCATACTTTTTTTAGACCAAGTGCTCATCGTGTTTGTATTCCTCTCAAATATTTATATATTCATATAATAACTTCACATATCCTTCTTAGAGGACGTGTCTTTAAATCCAACACGAAGTTTCTCTAAGCTCGAATCAAATATATTCTATTTATCTACAAGGCTCTAAAGAAGCGTGACTTTAAAAAATTGTATACAAATCTAAAATGTCATCTAATTTGAAAAATAAAATTAAATGAAACACACTTATTAAGAATCAGGGGAAGTAATATATATATATATATATATTTATTCGGTTGCAAAACACTTTTCATTTTTGGAAAGTATTAAGAATATGCGTTTAATAGATAATTATAAATTAAATTTCAGACATGCAAGTCGTTGTAGTATAGTGGTAAGTATTCCCGCCTGTCACGCGGTTGACCCGGGTTCGATCCCCGGCAATGGCGTCGTTTTTTTAAATTTTCAAATGGGATTGGGTATATACCCCTCCAGCTTTGTTTAATACACTCCCCCTAATTTTTATTAATTCAAAATATATATATATGAAATACCAATTTTACCCCTTTTACTAAATCATGTTAGATACATACACTCCCCCATAAAACCCTAACCCTAATGCATTAACCCTAATTTTGCAACCCAGCCGCCGCCGCTGCTCCTCCGGCAACCACCATCACCTCCGGCAGTCAACCACCTTCTCATACATCCACAAAAAAATTTAAAAAAAATAAAAATTCAACAACAAAACTTAAAAATAAACTTCCACTAATCCATAAAACTTAACAAAACTCAACAACAAACCCTAAACCAAAAACTTAAAAATTCAAACAAAACAAAAACTTATTTTCGACAAACCAGAGTCGACCGAAAATTCTCCCGTCGACAATGGATTGTCGACCAAAAATAATACGGTCGACTCTGGTTTAACGACCAATTTTGTTTTAAAAAAAAATTAAATTTTCGTTAATATTAAGTCGATAAAAAATAATCTCGTCGACAACCATTTGTCGTTGAGAGTGTTTTTGGTCAATTGAATGTTATCGGAAAAAAAAACCTGGAGAAACGCATGGACGGTGCGGCCAACGAGAGGGTGGGGAGGGGGCACGGCGGGTGGGCAGCGCGGACTCAACGGCGGCGGCGGATTTGGGGGGGTTAGTTGCAGAAACGAAAAAAAGAAAAAGAAGATGATGTGGGGGCGTCTGGCTGCGTACGGCGGCGGGGCGGATCTGTTGCGGGGACTTGTCGGCGGCGGGGCGGTGAGGGGCTGGGCGGCGCAAGCACTGGGGAAGAAGATGAGGGCGGCGGCGACTAGAAGAAAATGAGGCTAGACGAGAAACGAGGAGGAGGGCGGCGGCGAACGCCGCCGGCGCTCGACGATGGGCGGCGGTGGATGGGAAGAAAGACAAGTATGGGAGAGAAAGGGAAGAATGAGGAGAAGATAAGAAAAAATGAGGGTTAAGGGGTAAAATTGGTATTTCATATATATTTTGAATTAATAAAAAGGAGGGGGAGTGTATTAAACAAAGCTGGAGGGGTATATACCCCATCCCTTTTCAAATTCTATTTGAACCCATTCTATTGTAACCCATAGATCATAAAATATGCTGCATAATAATTTAATCACCAATATTACCTTTTTTTTTTAAATCAAACTTGGCACGTGCATAGGACGTCAAATAGAAATACATACAGTATTTTATTCACTTAGAAACGTGTAAATGATAAATTTTAGTTTATACTTTTTAATCAAATAAATATTCATAACTATATATAATTTTTTAATCAAATAAATATTCATAAATATAATTAAATAAGTTAAAACTATATTTTACTTTTTAAAATGGTTCAAATTATATATTTTATCATTATTATAATTTTTTTGGGGCTAGTCTTATGTAAAATATTTCATACGTGCATTTCATACTAATTTGATCAAGTCAAAACCCTAAGCCCATTTAGCTCAAAAATCAAATTAAGATAATTTTAAAAAATTCGCGGGTCATAAGTTCGGATTCGAGTTGCCCAGAAATTTCGCGGGTCGCAAACGGGTGGTTTACTACATGACCAAAATATTGTTACTATAAAATCAAAAAATTACCACTACAAGGCCAAAAATTTAATACTACACGTCGAAACATTCATCAAATTCACCCAAAAAATTGACTGTCCAGAATATTTTTGGACATGTAGTAATACACTTTTGACCTTGTAGTGATAAAATGTTGGTCTTATAGTAACATTGATTTAGCCATGTAGTAGCCGAATAAGTCATAATTATTTTAGTAATTTTGCACAAAAAAAATAAGTGTCCAAAATATTTTTGGACTTGCATAATACACTTTTGGTCTTGTAGTAACAAAATTTATGTCATGTAGTAACATAGTTTTGATCATGTAGTAAGATAATATTTTAGAGCTAAAATAAATATTATAAGTAAGGTTGACCCGCTTTGACCCGCTTTGACCCGCGTTGACCCACATTTGACACACGAATTTTGATTTAATTGGTCAATATAGCATGTATGCAATATTGCATATAAGTTTTTACCATTTTTTTTTTTTACTTTTTGATATTTTCAATTAATTGATAAGTACTTATAAAATTTTAATAACATTTTTTTATTATTAATATAATTTTCAAATTAATTATATATATATATTATAAATTTCCAATCTATTTTCCGTATTGTTTTTTTTTTCATATTATCTCTATAGTTGAATATATTTATGTACTCCTATGTTTTAAGAAATTTACATTGTAGGAAATTTATATTATTAGAAAATAAATCCACCTATAATTCTGAGTGTCCATGTCGGACACTTGTCATCCAAAAAATGACCGGATAATAATTTTATAAATAAATTGAAAATGCACCATTAATTAATACTAATTTTTTGTCAATGCAATGCACAACCTGATTATATAAATAATTTTTTTTGTAATCTATAAATAAATTTTGCTCGTGTCATTTAATAGTTTGAGCTAAATCTCATTTTTTATTTAATTATATTCAACTACATTATAAATATTTCAATTTCTTTTTTCCTACCTTCGCTGACAATAAAGGTAGATATAAAAAAAGAGAAAATAAAAAAGACCTAGAACTATAAAATCATATGTCGAAAACTGGAGTACTGTTGAAAACCCTTCAATTCCAAGAGAAAATCTTTGTAGGAAAAAATAAGACAAGATTCCTCTTATAGGAGAATGACCCCGCCTCAAATAATTGAATGAATGACAAAAAAACATACTTGGTATCAAACGCATAGAAGGTCCCAATTAGAAGAGAAAAAAATTCTTACAAAAGAACAGTATTACAATTAACTTCAGATTTATAAGGTGTACATGAGATTTATCTTCATCATCATTAAACATCAAATCTTCATAAGTGGTCTCATCATCTTTTTGAGGATTGACGTCCTTGCGTGTCTCTACAGTTTTCACCGAATCCTTACCAACATCAAATTTCGTATTGGGATCATTTCACATCTCAATCTCAACCGATTTATCTTGCTTGATTGTTCAATCAGGCAAGGATCAAAGTACTATATGATAAGATGGTATATCTATAATTGACATGGCCTGAAGGTGCAAGTTTAATTTTAAATTTCTGACAATTAGATATTTTTTCTTGAAAGAAAATAAGATAAGATTCTTAAAAGTATTTTTTACTACTATAGAACAATATATTTGTGATCTTGATTAAAGTTATGTACATGATTTATTATGTGTGTGTTATATTATTAACGTTATATGCTCTGTCAATTGCTTCATCAAGAAACTGAAATAAATTAAATACAATATGTATCTTTGTATGAATTATGTTCAATTTTAGAATCGGGTTAATGTACCCAAAGAATAAAATATATATATTCTACTCATGTGAAAACACACAACACGTACCGTAGTAATTTTGAATTTTACTTGTAAAAAACAACAATCAATACAGAAAGCATTCATTGTTTCAGCAAATCAAAACTATCCTACTGCTCCTAATAAAGCTTTTCCACCTGAATGTAAACTTTTTATTAAAGCATTTGTCACCTACAACCACAAAGGAAATCATACATTATTAGAAAAATGAAATGAGAATAACACTCGCAAAGGAAATCATACACTATTAGAAAGTTAAATCTAAAATTTTATAATTGACTAAGCATGGAGTAAACAAATTCATGTAGCAAGTTAACAATATCAATTATCTGTTAAATTCAAGGACATTTAAAATCTCATATGAAACATCATGCACCTTTCTTATCTTCTAAATATGAGACACGCGAATATAAAATATTGTGGGTGTCCATCTGCTTTCAAAACTCTTTCAAGTCTAACTTGATGTTATAATAGCTTCAAAACAGTGAAAACAACAATAAAATATTTGGCATACCTGTAGAAAAAGAAACCAATTTTCTTTTTTTTGCAGCAGTAATCATAGAAGACTCATTGGGGGATGCTGTTGGGAAATGAATTGATTTTGATTAAAATACCAAAACTCCTGAATGATGATAGTCAGATTAGTTGAGAAAAATAGTTAGTCTACTTGTCTCAGGATAGTTGAGACAGCTCAAATTATGTCTAAGTCTGGAATCTCAGGAATGTTGAGATCTTAATTTCAGGATAGTTGTCCAAACTGGTATGTTAGGCAGCTTAATAGTTTTTGTCTTAAGCTCAAGTTTGCTGATCACATGAATACAAAGCTACTGAAGTGGACAACATGGCTGAATGCACGAGGCACAAGCAAGTAGCCTGATCAGTTAAACCAGGAATGATAAGAGTTGTATCAGATCAAGATAATGTGTTAAAGATCAAGTGCATTGAAGGCTTCTACCTCAAGTAACAACATTAATGAAGCATTAAAGACTTAGAAGCATTAAGGATTGAAAACTTGAATGAATTAAAGAACATACTACCTGCAACAAAGGTGTTCAGAGAACTTGTCCCATCTGACCGTTGGAGAAGTACAAGTTCTGACACAATCATTCTTGGAAAGTGTTCAAGCATAGAAATTGACACAAATCTGCACATCCGCATTTTCAGAAGTTAACACCATTCATTCAAGCAACCATTGAAGAACCTTCTTACACAATGGATAATAGAAGGATGCTCAAGTAGCCGTTTCAATGGAGCTGCAAAAAGACAATTTGAATGTCTATCTCTCCAAAGTATAGATGATCAAGTTGTTCTATAAATACAGAAGTGATCCAATGATTCAAGTATCCAACTATCTACTATCAATCCACAATCTAGAATTCAAGGAAACCAAAGCTTACAACTTAGAATCCCAAGTTTCCTGATCACTTCTAGCTAAGCCACATTGTAAAATCCAAGCTTAGCAAAGAGATATACTATCCCTTTACACTGTTCTTATTGTAAAGGATATCTCACGTAGTTGGAACCAAACCTCAAACCCTTACCTCTTAAGTGAAGTAGTGTTTGTTGTAGAAGTGAGGAGTTAAGAGTTGTTAAGAGAAAAACACAGCTTTAACTCAGAAAAGTTGAGCACTAGGACTATGATTTTCCTAGGGATCAAAGCACTAAGATAGTGTTGTTGATCAGTACACCTTGGCACTATAAAACAAGTTAATTCCAGGTGTTAAGAAATTATCATGTTCAATCATGGGAAAGTGGACGTAGGAGCTTGAGTCTCTGAACCACTATAATTTGTTGTGTTATTTACTTACTGCATTTCTATCATTATCACACAATACACATTGCACACAAAGCTTATTGAAAAGATTTGATATCTGAAAAATTAAGTAAAAAAGCTTTGGACAAAGTCCTTGATAAATTGGTTTTTTCAGAAATTAATCAAGGAGTATTTTCAAAGAAAAGGTCAACCACATTTCGCACTTAATAACTCTTTTAGATAGTTGTCCAACTGATTACTTCATAGTTTTCAGTAGGTTAATTATATATCAAAGTTAACTCACTCAGAGAATTGTTAGACAACTCTCCTGATAGCTGTTTGAAACCATACATTTGTGTCATACTCCATAAAGGACCAACATATGCATCTTAATATTGAATTTTTTTCAGGGGAATATTATCTCCGGAAAACACATTATGGCATATTGTTGGGCACCTAGAGAATTACTGCAAAAGCAAAATATTTTTCCAGGGCGATTACTCATTTGCAAGAATAAACAGTGAAGATGATAAATAGATAAAGAAAGTTTTGGAGTTTGACATATCTTATCCATTTTACATTCTCTAAAGACTTATTTATTAAAGAACAATTATGAGACAAAGAAAATCATCAATTACGTATATCCGGTCTAAAACACAAATGTTATGCAGTACATCATCGATTTGTCATATTATTGACTTCGAAACATAGCGCTTATTTAGCAAGGGGTGTAGCATTTAATAGTCAATTAATCGCTTACCTTCAAGTCTCGTCTTTATTGCCTCGTAGTAATATTAATTATTTACACTTATTTAATGGAAGCTCCTCTACATCCTAACTAAATCCACGCTATGTGGTTATGCAAACACAATGAAATATATGCTCACATGGATCCTATTAGCTTCCACTATCAAATAATCTCTAAACTGGATTTTTCATCTCTTTTATCAAACATCAACTAACCCGATCACACTATTATATCAAAACATTTGATGCCATCTCACTAATTTTAAAGAATATAACTTACTGCAAGCAAGCATAAATAGGCAACAAATGACAAACTTCGCATCCTCACATTCATAAGGCAGTGTGTTACATACTAATGTAGTTAAAAATTCTAGCACAACAAAACTCTTCTTAATCTAGGCAATGTGCCTCGACTATCTCACCCATTGCATTCCAAAGGACAAATGTTCCATATCTCCTTCAATATTCGACCACTAATATTGTTCTGCATAAAATCTCTGCCAAAAATATAAATAGGAAGTCATCATAAGGGGAAGAAAAAGCCTGAACTTTTAGTAAACCTGTGTTGTATATCATGTCTTAGAATATGATTGAATATCTCTTTTTCTTTAGATTATTTTAGATGGCCTTGAGTAGTTTGCTTATCTTGCCAGTAATTATTCATGTACCATCATATTTGTTGATGTTGATATGAGTGTTCTGTTTAATGATCCAACACTGACAGTCGAGTGTTGTGTTTAATGTTCCCAACACTCATGACAACATCAGAATTTGCCCTTCCTTTTCTCACTAACTCTTATCTTACGCTTGTTGTCTAATGATGTCCCCAGAGCAGTTAGAAGACGTGGGCAACACCAAGTCATGCCACTGCGTGGGAGTGAGAAGTCATTAGAACATGGTATAACAAGTTCCTAAATTCTAGGAGTGGTGAAGAGAAGTTCTATAACCGCATGATCTCAAGGTTGAGGCGATCATGGGAGTTGATGGCAGTTCGTGGATGAAGCCTATAAATACAGAAGCTGCCCTCAACACAAGATACACAAGAAGAAAAGCTGAAATCGACTACTACTCTATTGAACGCTATATACGCTTCTAGTTAGGAAAAACTTTGTTTCTTCTTGTAGTTCTTCACATTATTATAAACCCGAATAGTAGTGTGTTAGAACATAGTCTTATTTACTAGGTTGTGTGATTAGATCTATGAGGGAGATAGTTTCATAGGATCTAGTAAATCTTTATACACTTTCGTAGTGTAATTATACACCTCAAAGAGGTTGTACTCGTTTCACATATTTTTAAATAGTGAACAGCGTAGATTATTTTATAATCTACGCAAATTTTGAATACTTCTATTTTCAGTACGTGCAATTTAAATTCCGCTGCATAGTGTTGTCTAGATTGTGCCAACACAACAGACGATATCTTTGATTTCGCACGCACACACACTTTCAATATTCTAAAGATGCATGGTTCTTGTGTATACATATCAATGTGCTAAAAGGTGAATCTAAGAACAGACACACAATAGATATGATAATGTAGTGAATATAAATTCTAAAAATTATAGTCATTTGGGTATATATATGTGAGTCATTTATGTAATATGCAATGCATACTCTCTGTTAGTAACTTTTCGATAATATTAACATCCATACACACTTGACATATATTAATTGGTAATGTTATTTAAACAATTCTTTGCATGTTGGTCTGTGGTCCTGTGGATATGGTAGGTTCACTACAGAAAAAATTAAAGTAGCACATAGAGGAGACAAAATAACATAGACAAACAAAAGTTAATTGAATAAACAATATGAATAATGCATTTAAGAAGCAGATGCCAAACAAGAATGGAAACATGTTCCCGCCACAACAACATCAATTACAGTTTATTAAAACATAGGCTTCATTTTGCAATCTGAAACAATTAAAACGATGTTCTTGAGATTTTCATCTCTTCATCATCCTTTAACAAAGAAGCCAACAAACCATGAAAACATAACAAAAACTTCAATTGATATTTGTCATATTTATTTGAAATTATTAAAGTATGAAAATAAGTTGAACCATTCTTACTTGTTTATCCCTAACACGTCAATGACGATTCTGAAGTCCACAAGGCACACAACAATCTTGTGTTGGTCTAATCAGGCAACAACAAGAGGCATATATAAGTTTCAGGAAACATACCTGTAGACGATGGGTGCAAAGCTCATGTGATTCTGTTAGATTATACAAAGTATCTTCGCTAATTTCCTGATCATAAGCATATCAATTATGCTCATAAATTGTAACGACTAGTTTTCCTGATTTGTAGCCTAAACATTTGCCTTGTAATTATTTTGTACACTTGTATATATTTGACAAAAATCAATGAGAAATATCACGGATTATTTCCTTCATGGTATCAGTGAAACCCTTTCTCTGAACCGTGCCTCAGCCGTGATTATCACAATCACCCTCTGCCACCCATCTCCCTCTTCTGTGTTTCTTCCTCTCTCTTTCTCCCTTTCAATGGCCGAACACAAATTTTATCCTGCTCTTGCCATTAATAATGTCAAGAACTTCATTCCTGTGATTCTCGAAATGGAAAAGGGCCAGTATTCTTCATGGGCAGAACTATTCAAAATCCATTGTCCGGCATACCAAGTGATCGACCATATCATTCCTCCCACTCAACAAACCACTGATAATGCCAAGAAGAAGGTGGTTGAACGTGATGAAGAAAATTGGTCACGCTTGGATGCTATAGTCCTTCAATGGATTTATGGCACGATCTCGAATGATCTATTGCACACCATCTTGGAACCAGATTCGACTGCTCAACAAACATGGGAGCGCCTCCAAAATATCTTTCAAGATAACAAGAATTCTCGGGCCATTTACCTGGAAAATCCAGTCACTCATGTGCATATGGACGATTATCCAAACATCTCTGTTTATTGTCAAGAACTTAAAATGCTTGCCGACCAACTTTCCAGTGTTGGAGCATCAGTGTCGAATCAAAGGTTAGTTCTTCAATTAATTGCGGGATTGAATGAAAATTACGATGGTGTTGCTACATTCATTCAACAAAGTGGTCCTTTGCCGCCTTTCTATGAGGCTTGTTCGCGATTAATTCTCGAATAAACCCGCAAGGCTAAGCAAGCCGCAGCCGCTCCTAGTGCCGCTGGTACCGCTCTCCACACTGATGATAATTCAAAGGTGCCAAATTATGCTTCAAATAATGCTCCACACCACCATATTAATGGTCAGAAACGTGGTCAGAATTGCAACACTAATCGGGGCAAAAATTATGGCAGTCGAGGGTGTGGCCGTGGCGGCGCTTACCAGGCCACTGGTGGTCGCAACCACCACCAACAGAAGCAACAACATTCATGGCCGCAACAGCCACCACAGTCAGTCTTGTGTTTTTGGGAAACATGTAAAGTTACCATTTTATGATTCATCTTCTTGCACTACAATGCCATTTGATATTTTGCATAGTGGTCTGTGGACATCACCTATTCTAAGTTCTGCAAGTCATAAGTATTACATTCTTTTTTTTTAGATGACTACTCAAATTTCCTGTGGACTTTTCCTATTGGCAAGAAATCCCAAGTTCATTCCATTTTCTTAACTTTGAGTGCTTTCATCCGCACCCAATTTGGGAAAAATATAAAGTGTTTTCAATGTGACAATGGGAGTGAATACAATAATGAAAATTTTAAACAATTTTGTCACAAACATGGGATGGTTTTCCGTTTCTATTGCCCACACACTTCTCCTCAAAATGGAAAAGTCGAACGTAAAATACGAGCAATTAACAATTTGATTTTTACCCTTCTTGGTCACTCTTCTATGCCACCATCTTTTTGGCATCATGCTCTAGAAATGGCAAATTATCTCTTGAACATACTCCCTAGCAAGTCTCTCTCAAACTATTCCCCAACACAAATTCTCTATCATCGGAATCCTTCATACACACATCTACGGGTTTTCGGATGTTTATGTTATCTTCCTTTTCCCTCCACTACTATCAATAAACTTCAAGCCCGTTCTACTCCGTGTGTCTTTCTCGGATACCCAAATAATTATAGGGGATATAAGTGTTATGACATGTCTAGTGGAAAAATCATTATCTCTCGACATGTCATTTTCGATAAGTCTCAATTTCCGTTTGCCAAGCAGCATAATCCCACCTCCAACACCTACACCTTTTTACATGATGGTCTCCACCCATTCCTGCACCATCATCTTCTAAATTCTCCCCCAGCATCCCACCAAGAACTGGAGACAATTTCTTCTCCTGTTGCTCATTCATCTCCAATGGTACAATCTTCTCTTATCCCATTATCCATTGTATCTGGGCCCAGCTCACCGAATATACCCCCCAGATCACCGCGGCCCTTTCATCAAAGTACCACTACACACCACGACTCTCGGTCCATAGCAACCCGTAGCATGCATGGAATATTTAAACCGAAAAAACTCTTTAATTTAATTGCTTCAGTTACCCCATCCCCTTTACCCAGAAACCCGAAAGCCGCCTTGTCCGACCCAATTGGAAAGAGGACATGTCCAATGAATTTGATGCTCTTATTAAATATAAGACGTGGGTTTTGGTACCTCGTCCTCCTAATGTAAATGTTATTCGTTATATGTGGATCTTTCGTCATAAAAAGAAATTTAATGGTTCTTTTGAGAGGCACAAAGCCCTTCTTGTCGGTGATGGCAGGTCTCAACAGGTTGGTATAGATTGTGGTGAAACTTTCAGCCCGGTGGTGAAGCCTGCTACTATCCGAACTGTCCTCGGGCTTGCTTTCTCAAAATCATGGCCCATTCATCAACTGGACGTTAAAAATGCATTTTTGCATGGCCAGCTTAATGATATCGTTTACATGCATCAGCCTATTGGATTCAGAGATCCATTACATTCGGATTATGTGTGTTTACTAAAAAGATCCTTGTATGGCCTGAAACAGACTCCCCATGCCTGGTATCAACGATTTACTAATTTTTTCTCCACTATTGGTTTCTCACATAGCAAATGCGATCATTCTTTATTTATTTATCGCAAAGGCAATGACTTGGCATACATACTACTTTATGTTGATGATATAATTCTCACTACTTCTTCAGATGCTCTTCGAAAATCCATTATGACACTCCTTACTTCTGAATTTGCTATGAAAGATTTGGGCCCTTTAAGCTATTTTTTTGGCATTGTCGTCACGCGACATCCAAGAGGGTTATTTCTATGTCAACAAAAATATGCTGAAGAGATCCTTGATAGAGCCGGAATGGCTTCTTGTAAGCCTGCCCTCACGCCAGTTGATACGAAAGCTAAGTTGAGTGCATCCCTCGGGCGTCCATACGATAATCCTACACATTATCGCAGTCTAGCTGGCGCATTACAATACCTTACTTTCACACGACCAGATATCTCATATGTTGTGTAACAGGTTTGTTTAAATATGGATGATCCGCAGACTGAACATATGAATGCTCTAAAAAGAATTCTGCGATACATTAAGGGCACTCTTAATTATGGCTTACATCTCTCCAAATCATCACATTCTAGACTTGTCTCTTATACCGATGCCGATTGGGGTGGATGCCCAGACACTAGACAATCCACCTCCAGATATTGTGTATTTTTTAGAGACAATTTGATATCATGGTCTTCTAAGTGTTAACCCACTCTATCTCGTTCTAGTGGTGAAGCAGAGTACAGGGGGGTTGCTAATGTTGTCTCTGAGTCTTGTTGGATTCAGAACCTTCTCTTGGAGTTACATTGTCCGGCACAAAAGGCTACATTAGTATATTGTGATAATACTAGTGCCATATACCTATCTAGTAATCCAGTACAACATCAGCGCACCAAACATATAGAGATGGACGTCCATTTTGTTCGCGAGAAAGTAGCACGTGGACAAGTTCGTGTTCTACATGTCCCGTCCCGTTATCAAATTGCCGATGTTTTTACTAAGGGGCTTTCACGCATACTCTTAGATGATTTTCAGGACAGTCTTAGCATTCGACAACCTCCTGCTTCGACTGTAGGGGTGTGTTAGATTATACAAAGTATCTTCGCTAATTTCCTGATCATAAGCATATCAATTATGCTCATAAATTGTAACAGTTAGTTTTCCTGATTTGTAGCCTAAACATTTGCCTTGTAATTATCTTGTACACTTGTATATATTTGACCAAAATCAATGAGAAATATCATGAATTATTTCCTTCAGATCCTAGAAGCAGAATTATCTTATTACCTATCAAAATGGCAAATTAAAATAAACTCATATGTGTTCCAACTTCCCACGGTGTACAAAAAAACCCATCAAGTTTTAGAGTCACCAGCCTTTAAAATAATCATCCTGCACAGAAGTAAAGCTCAACTATCATGGAACCAGGAAATATTAAACATAAAATAATCAACCGAGCAATGATAGTTTGGAAAAACGAAGCTACTTGAAAGTTTAGTACCCACCAACTCATAATCGTCAATGAAGGAATCCTCTATATCATACTCATCTTCATCATCAGGTACATTGTCCAGAATCACTACTACCATCACCTTGCAAGTTATTGCAACAATAAATTAAAATATTCAACTATCTTTATTGAGGTATAATATTGATTGAACTATAAAACATCAATAGGAATATATCAATCAACTAATCCGATCACACTATTATATCGAAACATCTGCTGCCATTTCACTAATTTTAAGGAATGTAACTTACTGCAGGCAAGCATAAATAGGCAACAAATGACAAACTTCACATCCTCACATTCACAAGGCAGTGCATTACATACTAATGTGGTTAAAAATTCTAGCGCACACACAAAACTCTTCGTAATCTAGGCAATTACCTCGAAAATTTCACCCACAAAACTCTTCTTAATATAGGCAATCACCTCGATAATTTCACACTTGGCATTCCAAAGGTCCAACGTTACATATATCCTTCGGTATTGGCCCATTAAAATATGATTATCGGGACCTCAAAATATGATTTTGAAAACATACTAGAGGAAATCGATTTGTCTAATTTTTCAAAAATGAAAGTGTGATAGAGATAACATTTTACTTCATTCGTCCCTTAAAAAAAATCATTTTGACATTGAGGCTCCATTTGAATGGAGAGATTTAGGCATGGATTTTAAATCCACAATCTAAATCCACTCTACTTTGTTTGGATTAAAAATAAATGAATGGATTTTAAATACTTGACATCTTTTTTTAGTTAAAATTGTAAGAATTTCAAATCATTAGATTCATTACTAAAATCATGTCATTTGAAATCCATGTATTTTTAAATCATTTCATTAGAAATGTCTCCTCAAATCAAATACCCCCATCTAGACACAACCTGGGTTTATTCACTCTTAGGTACTTTTTACAACTCCATAAAGCAATTAAGTACAATCATTTTTCAACATTACTCTTAAGTACAAAATAGGTGTTAAAATATTATTATGCCCTATATATATATATAAAGGTGTCCTCCCTCACATATTAATCTCACATACTGCAAATTTATCTCTCACTACTCCCTCAAGAAACCCCCCACCCCCACTGCATAAGAAATCCCACCTCCCTCCCCCCACCGGAGTTAGAGGTGTCCACTGGTCCGAAATCAGATCGGGACCAAAATCTTACCAGATGGGTGGACCAGAGGTCGAACCTGAATCTATCCAGTCTAGTTTGATAAGTTTTGGTCCGGTTCGAGTTTAGACCGTTTCGGACCGAGGAATTTTTTTTTCATATGTAATTTTTGTACAACTTTTAATATACTATGTTATAACTCCTAAAGAACAAATTATACCCATTGGATCAAGTTTATCACAATTGTGCAAAATTTTAAAATTGTCAGATACTAATTATATTAAATTAGTAGAAAGTATTCAAAACCAATGATTCAGGTGGAATTTACACACTTTTGATGCACATGTGAAGCTCATTTGGATGTTGATTTCATTGATTTATGGGTTGAATATGATGGTTTTGGTCAAAATAAGAGAAAGGTAGTGTTTTATCGATTTTGTAGGAAAAATGATGGATTTTGGAAGCAAAACACCTACCAAACTTTACTGTGTCAAGAATATAAGCAAACCATTGGGTTCGTCTCGAAAAACGGAGTGGAATGGCCAAAAGAATCAAGTCGATTGGAGGTCAAAAGCAAAAGTTATGCACGAAACAAGTTTGAAGTGCAACTCGGCCGAACGCACAGAATCGGCCGAGCTCGACCGAGGACCAGAGACTGGAGTGGCCAGCAACTCCGCCGAGCTAACCAACTCGGCTGAGTCAGGGGAGACAACATGAAGACCTCATCGGCCGAGGAGGAGAGATGGCCAAAGAGGGGTGCGAGCAGCGCCTCGGCCGAGCTCGAGAGGATGGCTAGACAGACTACTCGGCCGAGTTCACAGAATCGGTCGAGCTAGAGCGAGCACCTGAGACTGGAACGTACAGCACCTCGGCCGAGCTACACAACTCCGCCGAGCCATGAAGAAAAGCCCCCCAATTCGAACACCCCGACTCGGCCGAGTCACCCCTGTTCTCGGTGCCATTAGTGTATTTTAGCCATTTTTTAGGGATCTACTAGCAATTCTTGCACCTAAACCCTACCCCAACACTATATATACCCTCATTCTTAAAATCAAAACACCTTCCCCTATTTCTTAAGATTTCACACATACAAACACACATTTGGAGGTGATTTGACCATAACTTCTTCAATTTTTCATCAATTCAAGCAAGGGAGGCACCATTAGCTTTGGAATTTCATTCCACACCATACATTAGACTAAGCTTTCTATTTCTCTCTCTTTTTATTTAGTTATTTCATTTGGATTTGTTAATTAGATTATGTTGTTGATTGGCTAGAACACTTTTGGTTCTAGAGCCTTGTAAATACTTTTGTTGAAGTCTATGAATTAATGTTTTGCTTATTTGGTGGTTGTGTGGCTTATTCTATTTGAATGTTTGGTTTATATTTCAAAACATGTCATTAGTGTACAATAGTGATATGTTAATCTTAGTTAATTAAATTTGGATTGAGAAATCTCTTTTGATTAATTGATTGCAAGCATTTGACCTAATTTTATTGTGAGATTGAAAGATGATCAATGATTAGGAAGATGTGTGATGATCCTAGGAGCTTGATTGGGGTTTTTGATGCAATTTAGGTAGAGATACTAAGTTGTGTGATATTTCTCTTGGATTATTTTGATTGAAGAAACTTTTAATTCATTATTGTGTGATCAATCTTATAGACAAAACATAAACACCACTTAAGTAGATAGTTAATCATAGATGGATTCATGAGTATTGCATGTGCTTTAGAACCTACCTTCTCTTAATTGAGCTTTACCCGTATTTCTCTTGTTTTGTGTTTTACATGAACACTTGTTGATCGATTTCATATTACACTTTTATTTTTTATTTGTGACATTCGGTAGGCAATTTTAGGGTAATTCACCATTCAAACTTATCGATCGTCGTCTATTTAGAACTTATATCGACAAACTCCACTTTTATACTACACCTCTCCGTGGATCGACCTCGTACTTACTTCACTACAATATACACCGTATACTTGCGGTCGTGTATTTTAGAGTTGTTAAATACATGAATCAACCAACACATAGGAATTACTAATACAAAATCAAAAAAAAAAAGAAGTTAAGGGACCACAAGGAATATAACATTGTGTTCATCATTCAAGGTAGTTTTGAGCAAATCTGTAATGACAAATAAAAATGTTAAATTTTTTAAATAGGTACAAGTGTTCAACTAATAAAGAAGTATGTTGATAATTTATTTAATAAATATAAATCATTACCATTCTCAATTTCTTCTAACTAATGCAAATCACGCAAAATATCTTATATGTTGCGCAAATCCTTGGGTGCTCTTCGCTCGAAGTCAGTCTTGTGTACAAATAAGTTCTTGCACATGCTATTATTTTCACATGAAAAAAATAAATATATTAAATAACAAAGTAAAATAAAAACATTTTTTAATAACAAAGTAAAAAGAAATTAAGTTGCATATATTACCAATGGATTCAAAGAACTTCTGAATGAATCAAGATGACAGCCTACCGTACAAAACGCAGATTCAGAGACAACCGTAGATAATGGAATAGCAAGTATATTTCGTGACATCCATGAAACAATCGAATATCGATGCTCATTAATAGCCCACCAAGACAATCCATCCAACTTATTTTCATCATTCCCTAATATTTCATTAAAATACCTTTCAAACTCACTTCTCACATGTCCACTTGATCCTTTCAACCTCTCTTAGATCTATCTTGAAGACTTCTCACATAGTTTATGTCATTCCCAATACCATCCCCACTCTCAAATACATTATCAATAGAAGTGAGAGTACATATGTCTATACTCATCAAATAGAGAGTAAGCATGATTTTTTACTTTAGCGGTCAAGCACATACCCTTTTGTTTACACACATGTCTGTGACAGTAATTCTACAATATCAAGTTTTGATTGTGGATTAAGAACAACAAGATAAATCGTTATGTTCATTTTATCAACATCGCCCCAATACTTATCATACTTCATTCTCATATAAGCTGCCATGTTTTGAAATTCTACCTCAAAGCTCTTCCCCCACTTATTCAATATATCTAAGAGTAGCAGCAATTCCAAAAAAAAACTTTGTTACTAGTCTCATAAGAAGTACAGAAAATATGATAGTTAACGAGTAGAATCCTTTCAAAAACACAATTAACATACTCACATTACACCAATCATCAGCATCAAAGCATCAAGATTCAAGAGGTTTATCATCATGTGGAACATCTCTTACATCAGGCAAATTCACACCACTAAAAATACGCTGAAATTTACAAGCAGTGTCTAACATAACAAAAGTGTAATTCCAGCGAGTACGACAGTCAAGGGATAAAAGAGATTTGGAATCTAAATTAGTTTTCACAACAAGCTCTTTGAATCTATGCAATCTTGTAGGAGAATTCCTAATATATTTCACAGCAGATCTAACCGTATTAATGGATACACAATGCTCTTAAATGTCATCCCAAACAATAAGGTTAATGAAGTGAGACATGCATCTAATGTGAAGAAATTTCTCATCCCTAATACATCCGTGCATTGAACCATCTTTCTCAAATAGCCACATGCAACATCATTCAAACTGGCATTATCAACAGTAACAGTAAAAAACTTATCTTCAATCCCCCAAGATTCTAAACAACACTCAACTGTTTTCCCTATAACTTCACCTTTATGACTAGAGATTGGACAAAATTTTATTATTCTTTTTTGCAATTTCCATTCATTGTCAATGAAGTGAGTTGTGAGATACATGTAATTTATTCTATATATTGGTGTCCAAGTATCGGTTATCTCACAAACCCTTTGACATGAACTCCGAAAAATTTCTTTCAATTCTACTTTTTAATTTTTGTATAGTAGAAGAATGTGCAACAGTGGTGCGTGAGGGAACACGAAATCTAGGCACACAAACTTTCATCAACCACTTAAATCCTAGTTTCTCAACATGCCTAAAAGGTAATTCATCCACAAAAATGTGAATAATAAGTGCATCTCTTACATCTTTCAGATTTATTGTCCCAAATTTTAATTTACCCTTTGTCTCTTCACCATCCCCATATTTAAAAACTAATTCAGATTGTTTCCCTTTACCTTTAATATTAGGATTACAAATACATCTATCAAAATGTAGTTTGATGTTTTTGGTTCCATTCATATTAGAATCAGCAGCAAAGGTTGAGTCACAAAATTTACATTCAGCCCTAAGAACCTTTTATTCATCCAAATACTCTATAAAATTTTGCCAATATGCAGCCCCCTTTTTGCTCTTTTTGTTAGCGTACCTTCATCCCTATGTTAGTGTCTTACTCGGAGGTAAGCACTTACACAACTCTTCTAGCTCTTCGTTAGTAAGCGCATTCGAAAATTGATCAGAAACAACCGGTACTCTTTTATAAAGATTGGGACTGAGAGTTATCCATCTAAAATTGAAACAAGAAATTATACATAATTAACACAATTATTAGTATGAAGACCATGATGAAGTGTAATAGTTGAAAATGCTTGTTAATATTCAAGAAAACTAACATTGCAAGATGATTTAGTGGAGTAATCCATTGCGCTGACTACCTTCTCACACGACTCACACACACAGTCACAACTCATAGGGTGGCCCTAGTGGAGTGGTGGGGTTGGCCTTTGGCTAGACGAAAAAGAAAGAGAATATCAAATGTTTGAGAAAGTGAGAACTGGGAATGCGTGAATTATGGTTAGGGTAGAGATTCATTAATCATATCATAAATATTTTCTTATAAAATAAAAAATAGACCGGACCGGAACCCTAAATTCCAAAATTTTATGGACCAGACCGGAAACAAACCGGTCTATCCAGTTTCGGTCTTTTTTTCGGTCCAGTTATTTTTTGCACACTCCTAGCCGGAGTACGACCACCGTCTGCATTTAATTTTTATCGATCTAGAAATGAGTTATTCACAACGACGACGTATGAGTCGGTGGAAAGCGTACGGTGCCGCCGAAGGGAAGGTCTCTCAAAGGTGTGTCAATCTCTCCAAGGTGCATTTTATTTTACGGCGTCGCCTTGTTCTACAATAGTGTCGTCGCCATTCTACAAATCTAGTGGCCATTCTCGATTGGGAGAGCATCGCTACCTCATTCTGAAGGGGGTTTTTCTCACCAAAGTTCCATCCTCAGATCGGAGAATAACACCAACACCGAACCACCGTCGAACTCAAGAGTACATGATTGTTGCTTAGGTTACAAGAATCATCTTTTTCAGATATTTTTACCTTAATATTGCAAGATATATTAAACTAACGAAACATATTTACTTCATAACTCAAGATATGATGTTTGAATTATCTCTCAAGTGTCTTAATTCACCTGAAATGGAATAAATTTGAGTAGTGATTTCTTCTTACCCCACTATCTGAGAATAAAGCTTCTTATGGCATTATTCTTGTGACATATCCTCAAGCTTCTTACCCCACTATCCTTCCATTTTTTGTGCAATCGTGTTTTAGTGTAGTGCAGACTTCTAGGTTTGAATCTGAATACACCCTTGAAGTTATGATTTTCTGATTTTTTATTTTTATTTTTTCGTTTATGCAATCATGTTTTAGTGTATTGCAAATTTCTTATTGCTTGGTGCAATTATAACACCCACCGTTGTGCAAAAAAATTTATTTCCGTGCAAAGTTTTTCTACTCATTTGTACAAACTTTGAGGGCTTGGATAATGGCTCGGAAATGTTAAGTAACATTTTTTTGTATTAAATTTTTGTAACAGAAATTGGTAACACTATTATTAAATAATATTCTTATATAAAATTTTATTTAATTAATATGTAACATAAAAATTAAATGGCAAAATGAAGAAAGAAATTTAAAATTTAGAATACCTTATAACATCATATTAAGAACTTTTTTTTTTATTTGTAGGTATATATAATTATAGGAGTTAAATAGGGACTAAAGTAATTATTTTAGACTTGGATCACAATATATATATATTAAATTTTACTGAAAAAACAGTTCTTCCAAGAAGTATGACAATGAGGTGTGTATCCAAGTTCTCCTTCACAAAACTACCATGACTAAAGCAACAAAATACAAAATAAAAATGCGTTAATTTTTTTGGGCAAATTAATTGATCATCTCCACTACGTACATACATATCCTTATTATGCAAAAGAAACTCATTCTTCATAATTTGTCTCATATATACATCCAGTGTTATTCAAGGTTTGTCTTCTCTTCCTCAAGTTTCAATATGATTATTTTCAATTAGTTGTGAATCTTTCTCATACATTCATGTAATTCAATGGTGCTTATTAGATATCATTCAAGAATTTGTATCATACGGTTCAATTGATTACAATTTTTTACAATAATGATTCTTAACTTTTTTAGCATATAAACTGTTTGTTGAAAGTTTTGAGTGAATGATTTGCTTCTTTGATTTTTTTTCTCAAACAATAAATCATATTCAAAGTATACACCACTGGTTCAGTACATTAAGTATTGTAATAGTAACAGTCAAGTAAAGAGTGCTCAATAGAATCACACATTAATATTGGTAACAATGTTTTGTCTTCAATGAACTTAGAATTTTAGTTCTTGTGTTTAGACGCATGTTGTTATTATTTTAATTTTTTTTTGGTTAGGCAAAGACAAATTTCATAGTAGATGAAAAAAGTCAACAAAGAATATTACATGATACCAGTAAAATCTGGATGAAAAAGAGAAACTAATGTAAGCAACATGAATGAAGAGTAGAAAATAAGAGTTTAGGCAGTGAAATGGAAGCAATACATAACATTATATTCTAATTTGTTTCCACGGTTCTGAGTGTTGTATGATGTTATTGCTGACAAATATAACATTATATGGGTAAAATATAAACATGAAGAAAATATATGGTTAACTTAAATTTATGATTTTTTTTTTATTTTACTTTAATTTGCTGCAGAGTTGAATATTTCAGAGTTTAAGATAGATTAAAATTGTCAAGTAATCTGCAAGTTTAGACGTCTCCAAACAAAACAGAAAACAGATTCCAGAAACAATCCAAAAAAGATAGAAATTCACAAATATAAGCAGAAACAAGAACAGAAAATAGTGCACACAAAGATTTAAGTGGTTCAATCAATGTGATCTACATCCACTGGACACACGACTTTAACTTTGATTGATCAAGAGATTTTTACACACTCATTCACTCGGAAAGGGATTTATCCTCACTTCACTCGTGAACTCACAACTCAAAGACGAATGCTCGTATGCATCAAACTTTACAAAATGCAAAAGGGATGGGGTATTTATACTAATAAATGGTGATTGCAGCGTGTGTTGAAAGCGTGACTCTGACAGGTTGTTATAACCGCCTAACAAATTCACGTGTTCTTCATTTTCCCAATCGAATAAACAGCTTTGTCCTTCTCTTGTAACTCATAATAGAAGACACCCATCAGAAGACTAATCAAAAGACCTCCCTCTGCTGATCTACTCTTCTGATATCCACCTTATAGCCAAAAGACTAACCCTGCAACTAGACATCTTCTCAACTGATATGAACTCTTCTGATCACATCATCTCAGCAAACTCAAAGCATCACCTACTCATCTTACAGGAATCCTCCAACTCATCTGATCAAGCCTAGATTAGCTTACCTGACTCCACCAACTGACACATCAGCTGACTACTATCAGCAGAGTAATACTCAGCTGATATTGAAATTATGAGATAACACTCACAAAAATGGAGTATGAGAGTTAAATGTTAAAGAGGATTGAGGAAAAATAAGCGAAAAATGAAGGAATTGGGGATTAAACCTCATGCATATCAAATAATTTGTTCCATGGATCAAAAGACACAAAAAATCAACAAAAAGAAACCCGTGAAATTTCTTGCAAAAAGATGTTGAATACATACCTGATGAAGGATGTAAAGTACAATTGTCAAGTGATGATGGCGATATTAAGATTATGCAGAATACAAGAAGTTTGGAATCTCAATAAAAGAAGGTTGTACATATCTCCTTTAAGTACTATCATGTTAGTTTGTTGCATTATCATATGTATTTATTAATTATAAATATGTTTCACGTAATTTCTAGTAGAGGTCAAAATTTTGCAAAGAAATGTAAATCAAAATGCTCAACTATGTCGATGTTGAGTAAGGTAAACATGCAACCTCAAGCTCGTAAAGACCAAGAGCAGCAAAGGAAAACTACAAACTAAAAAAGGTCTTAATACCAGTTTACCAACAACATAATTATAAATAATGTGGAAGATTGTCTTCACAAGCTAAATCATAACAAAGCTCAAGTCACTAAGAAAAAGAGGTCCACAAAAACACCTTGGCAAATAAGGGAAAAGGCAAGATGGTAGCACTTGGATCTTATATTATGATGAAAGAGAGATCAAGAGGACTTCTGTCAAATCATATTTATGCTTTCCCAGATGATTCCATTCCCCTAAGGGCAGATTTATCTTTAGAGCATGAGTTCTATAATGATAACAATGGTGATATGCATGGTCTAGTTGAAGATGATGATGATATATTTGAAAAGGAGAGGGCTGGAGATGTTGACCAGCCATCGGGAACACCAGTAAAGGCAACTTCCAAGTTAGCGGAGGTTGAACTCAGAAATAAACTTATCTATGTAGAAGGTCATCAAACGGATAAACTTGGTATGGTTCCTACCCATTCGATTATAAATGCATTTATAACGGTGTTTCTTTTTTATTATCTATTTTTTATAGTGGAGTCAAAATGTTGAACTTATATGTGTACATGTTCGACATATATCATTTGACATGTTCTTAATTTTTTTTACGGTCTTGCCAAAATAAAAACGAAAGAGAGGACTAATTATATGCAATGATGTCCACGAAAGGTCAATAGATGATAGCAAGCCTATTTTGAATGAGTTAGGTCAGCCAATTAGGCTAAGTAAAAGTATCGCGGATGAATTTAGTCAGTTTTTAGGGTCAATATCACGAAACTCTAATCTTGCACTATTGATCAAACTTGATTGGCACAAAGTGCCCTACAATGATCAAATTTGGGAATATGTGAAGGCATGACCCTTCAAAATGCAACTTGTTCTTAATGAGTGATTTATGTCCTTAAATAGCATATCTATAGTATTGCATCTTCTTTTTTTTAACTCTAGTTATTGTACGCATAAAGCTAATTTCAATCAACTCATTTATAACATGTAGACAGAGTACATGAGTGTAGATGAAGGTAAAAACTATGTGTTGCATTATCAATCGGAGCTCTTAGGTGTAATTACAAGTGTAGAGTAAAAATGAAACACTACAAAGCATATGAAAATATGAAAGATGGATCGAACAATCGTCCAAACGAAGTGCTAGACTCACATTTTAAAGATTTGTTAATGTTTTGAAATCTGGAAAACATCCAGATTTTTTTATAACTCACATTTGCAAGAACTTGGTTCACTTGTAATAATTCAAAAGTGTTATATTAATTTCCATGCAGGAAATTAGTGAAAAAAATATGATGATCAACAAATTTCAAATGAATAGACATACATCATGTCCTATTTCTTTTGCTAGAAAGCGTTATGAGCGGGTAAATAATTATTTACGCTTCTTCTTATTTTTAAATTTTATAAGCATTATTACCTTATAATGACTTGAAGTAGAATTTTAAATCTACTAGCTTACTTCACATGCATGTCAATTAAATAAGTTTCAGCCTAATAAATAGAGAAAGTGTGAAGATTGAGTTGTTAAATTCTATGATAGAAAAAAGCTGCAAATATACCGTCATTTAAAGCAAGGAAAACCCATAAAAGAAAACCAGATAAAAAGCACAAGACAATTGAACTTACCATTGTAAGTTACATTTTTATTTAATTTTAATATAATGAATATAGTTAAATTCATGATGTTATGATTTTTTTTTATATATTATTTCGGTTTTACGATATAAATAAGATGGAATATGAACAAGCCCATGAACATTGCACACTTCTTGGTAGGTGCACTAAGAGGGTAAAAGGGTCTGCAAAGTCCAGTATGCTTATTCTAGATGAGTTTTTGGAGCCATATAAGACAAATATTGTGAAAGAAACAATCAATGAAATTATGAAACTTTTACAACAAGCTCTGCCTTCAGAAATGTTTGCTCGTATTACCCCTATCAAGCACGGATCCATCAAGCAATCTTGTCAACGGGATATCTTCTAGCGGCATCAATGATATAGATCAATGTCAGGTTATAACTAATAGTTATATATATATATATATATATATATATATATATCTTATGTGGTTTTCATTATACATCTTTTATGTTTTTCGACTATTAGTCAACTAATGACACTATTATTAAATTTAGAATGATGGACATAGAGATACTGAAGTGAATGACCATGATGACCTCGAGGGAGTTGAAAATGAAATGCAAGATGAAGACTAGTTATTAGACTTATTTTATTTCAAAAACTTAATTATCTTAATACTTTATGTTGACATAATTTGTACCTTAATGTTTTATAGATTTCGCTACCATGTATTTATGACAATGTATGAAATGTTAACTATTAGTCTATTGAGATGATTACGAATTTTAGAGAATTTTAATATATTTTATTCTTCTATCAATGTGGTGAGTAACAAATGTGATGATTTAACGTGTTGTGTGATTGTTTAAAAAAATGTTACATGCTTATTTAAAAAGTGTTACCTTATAAAATTAAAACTGATAAAAATGTTACATTGCATAAATAAAATTGTTACAACTATTAAAAAAAAATTACCTCACAGTTTAAAAGTGTTATTAAAATAGTGTTTCCTTTAAATAAAAAAGTGATACATCTAAAGTAAAATGTAACATTTTTTTAGTGTTACCACAAAGTATTACAATTATTAAAAGTGATACATTAGGCTTTAAAATTGTTACATTGAACTTTAGACTGCACGAGCAAATGCGACGCTCCCAAAAGTGTTATCCATTTGTTATGATAACACTTTATAGCTATTGGTCGAATACAATTTCATCATTAACAACTTGTTTAGGGACCTATAAAAAAAATCTTATATTTTGGGATTTGACGATTTAATAAACACTAAAATTTTTAACTTATTAATGGGTATTTATTTGATTAAACAATAAAATTGGTATAAAATGAAAAATAAGAGCTAAAATGGATCGTTTAACACATTTCTTATGCCACATCAATCGATATCATAGCAATCTGGTCATTCATGTAGGACACCCCTCGCTACAATTTAAACGGTGGATGTATCTAAATATAAGTTGAAAGTATAAGTATCTTTTTTTTTTTTAAAGTATGGACTGTTGAGATTAATGCAATATTGGAGAACTGTTCTTACTATCAGAAGTGGTAGTGTGCTGATTTTCAGAACTGTGCTTATACTAAGCTCAGTAACTAGTGTTCTGATATTTGGTTATTTTAGTACAGGTAGAGTAATGAGTACTCTGCTGATAAGGTTTAGTGATCCTTAGGTATCAACTCTGCTGGTCGGGTCAGAACAGTACTGCTCTTAGTCTACTAAAGAGTACTGTGCTGATATAGTGTTCTTAGTCTGCTGAGACAACTGTGCTGAGTTTTACTATGCTGAGTCCCACTGTGCTGTTATTCCAGTTTCAGAGTTAGTTTATTTCTGTTAGTTAGTTAGTTAGTTTGTTAGAGGCAGTTACAACTTGCATTGTACATCTATAAATACACCATCTAGTGCATAGGTTGTAGGTTACCAAAATTTGTGAGTCTTGAGAGATCAAGTTTAGTGAATACTTGTAATCTGTAACTTTCATTTGAGATTAGTGAAGAGAGTCTTCTATCCTCCGTGGACGTAGATCATTTGATCGAACCACGTAAATCCCGTGTTCTTTCTTTGAGTTCTTTATTCATTTTCAATTCTTTGCGTTTCTAGTTGTCTTGATTTATCATTTGTGAGGAGTTGCTTAGTGGATACAATTCCATAACAATTGGCGCCGTCTGTGGGAACCGAAGATAAAGTCAAGAATCAAGAAATGGGCTCTGTGAAATTGGAGATAGAGAAATTCAATGGTAAGACAAATTTTGGTTTATGGAAAGCCAAGATGAAGGCTCTGCTGTCACACCATGGGCTGAAAGAGGCCCTTACTCCTCTTGACCCTGCTGCATCCGATGCAGACAAGGTCAAGAAAGAAGAGCTTATGGAAAAAGCTTACAACATTGTTGTTCTGAGTTTGGGAGACAATGTTTTCAGAGAAGTTATGAAGGAGAAGGATGTTGCTGGAGTACTTGAGGCATTAGATGATCTGTATTTAGCACAATCTTTGTCAAATCAGATGTTCATGGAAAGGAAGCTTAATAATTTCAAGATGTCAGATGATAAAACCCTTGATGAGCAGTTAATAGAGTTCATGCAAGCAGTTGATGATCTTGAGAATGTTGGAATTACCTTGGAAGATCACAAGAAGTCCTTTCTACTCCTAGAGGCATTACCTCCCTCATATGACAGCTTCAAGGATGCTTTGCTGATTACCAAGGAGGGTAAGGCAAAATTCAAAGAAGTCTTGTCCATACTGAAGACCAAGAGTTTACATGTTGCAAACTCAACCAAGAAGACCAAGAACCAAGCTGAGGGTCTTAATATCAAACTGAAGAATGACAAGAAAGGAGGGCAAGGCAAGAATTTCCATGCCAAGACAAATCACAAGAGAAATGGAAATGTAGTCAAGAGCAAGGCTTGCTACAAATGCCATAAGGAAGGACATTTCATAAAAGATTGTCCTGAGCACAAGAAGACTATTGATGCTGCCAAAGCTGATGTAGCAGAGGCAAAAGGGTATGATAGTGCTGAAGTGATGAGCATAACAGATAGCAAACTTGTTAATGAATGGGTGTTAGATTCTGGATGTTCTTTTCACATGTGTCCCACCAAATCTTGGTTTCAAAACCTGGAAATGATGGAGGGAGGATCAGTTATATTGGGCAATGATGAATGCTGCAATGTGAGAGGAATTGGCACTGTGAGGGTGAAGATGTTTAATGATAAACATGTGATCCTGACCAATGTCAGATTTGTTCCAGATTTGAAGAGAAACCTTATATCTCTTGGCACACTAAATGCTTTGGGTTATGAATTCAAGACAAAAAGAGGATGTCTGCTTGTTACTAAAGCTGATAGAATAGTGATGCAAGGGAAGAAGTCAAATGGGTTATATTCTTTAATTGGTGAGACAATCACAGGTGCTGCTGATGTTACCATGAGTTCTGAAGATGCTATGCTTTGGCATAAGAGGCTGGCACATGTAGGAGAGAAAGGCCTGATGGAGTTATCCAAGAAGGGGGCCTTCCACCAGAAGACATTTAAAAGCCTGGAGTTCTGTGAGCAGTGCATTCTTGGCAAGGTCAAGAAGAAGTCATTCCAGAAGGGTGAGCACACTACCAAGGAGCTGTTGGATTATGTTCACTCAGATGTCTGGGGGCCATCAAGGACTGAAACCATTGGTGGAGGTAAGTATTTCATGTCAATTATAGATGACTATTCTAGAAAAGTTTGGGTGTTCATTCTCAAACAGAAGAGTGAGGCCTTTACAAAATTCAAAGAATGGTTACTTGAGATAGAGAACCAGAAAGGAAAGTCCTTAAAACATTTGAGGACAGATAATGGCCTTGAGTATCTATCAGCTGAATTCAATGAATTTTGTAAAGAGAATGGCATTATTAGACATAGAACTGTCCCTCTTAATCCACAGCAAAATGGATTAGCAGAGAGAATGAATAGAACTATTCTAGAACGGGTCAGATGCATGTTAGCTGATGCTAAATTACCTAAAAGATTTTGGGGAGAGGCTGTATGTACTGCATGTTACTTAATCAATAAAACTCCCTCATATGCTTTAGAAGGTAAAACCCCAGATGAGATATGGTATGGCAAGTTGTCTGATTATTCAAAACTTAAAGTGTTTGGATGTCAGGCATATGCACACATAAGACAGGATAAACTTGAGTCAAGGGCTCTGAAATGTATATTCATTGGCTATCCAAAAGGTGTCAAGGGCTATAGACTGTGGTGCCTTGAACCATGTCATAAGAAACTGATAATCAGCAGAGATGTTGATTTTAATGAGAAGGTAATTGGATATCCTCATAATGGAAACTCCCATGACCTAGATGGAAGAATTGTAAATGAGTCAGAAGAGAGTTTCTCAGCTGAGGTGGAGTTTCCCACATCAGGAGAGTTGACCCCAGAGGAGGTGGACAACTTTGCTGATGCAGGAGACAACACCCCTGATGAGGTTGTTCCAGAACAGGTTCAAGAAGGTGATCAAGAAGATCATTCAGAAGATGATGCCATGGAGGACAACCCTGCTGATCTGAGAAATTATAGCCTTGCAAGTGATAGGCTCAGGAGGCAAATTCACCCCCCATCTAGGTTTGGCCAGGCTGATCTTGTGTCATATGCTCTGATCACAGCAGAAGAGGTGGAGCATTATGAGCCAAGAAACTACAGGGAGGCAATCACCAGTCCTGAAAGAGAGCAATGGATAGCAGCCATGTCAGAAGAGTTGCAATCCTTAGAGAAGAATGAGACCTGGATCCTTGTGGAGAAGCCAGAAAACCAGAAGTTAGTCAGTTGTAGATGGCTGTTCAAGAAGAAGCTTGAAGTTGGATTTGGTGGTGCTAGAGAGCAGATCAGATTCAAGGCTAGGTAGGTGGCAAGAGGCTTCACACAAAGAGAAGGCATAGACTTCAATGAGGTATTCTCTCCTGTTGTTAAACATTGTTCAATAAGATTACTTTTGTCTAAGGTTGCTCAAGATGATCTTGAGTTACATCAGCTAGATGTCAAAACTGCATTTTTACATGGAGAACTAGCTGAAACAATATATATGCATCAACTTGAAGGGTTTATCATGCCTGAAACTGAAAGTAAGGTATGCTTGCTTAAGAAATCATTGTATGGGCTCAAGCAGAGTCCTAGACAATGGTATAGAAAGTTTGATACATTCATGTTTTCTATTGGTTTCTTAAGAAGCAAATATGATGGATGTGTATATATTGGTAAACAAGATTATCTAGAGAGCACCTATCTACTGATCTATGTAGATGATATGTTGATAGCTAGCAAGAGTATGAGAAAGATTACCCAGCTGAAGCAGCTGCTGAGTAGCAAGTTCGAGATGAAGGACCTAGGTGAAGCCAAGAGAATATTAGGCATGGATATTCTCAGAAACAGGAAAGCAGGGAAGCTGTTCTTGTCCCAGAAGTGTTACATCCAGAAGGTCTTGAAGAGGTTTCTTATGCACCAGTCCAAACCAGTTAGTACTTCATTTGGTCAGCAATTCAAGTTGTCAGTCAAGCAATCTCCTCAAACAGCTGAAGAGAAGAAGCAAATGCTTACTGTCCCTTATGCAAATGGAGTTGGAAGTCTCATGTAGCAGACCAGATCTTGCCTATGCTGTTAGTATGGTGAGTAGATTCATGGGAAATCCAGGAAAGTTTCATTGGGAAGCTTTGAAGTGGATTCTAAGATATCTGAATGGATCAGAAGACTTAGGATTATTGTTTGAAAAATCAGTTGTTACCAAGAGTCCCTTGCTAGGATTTGTGGATTCTGATTTTGCTGGAAACATAGATACAAGGAAATCTTTATCTGGTTATGTGTTTACATTGTATGGCACTGCTATCACCTGGAGAGCAACTTTACAATCTATGGTGACCTTATCCACAACTGAAGCTGAATACATAACATTGACAGAAGCTGTGAAGGAAGCAATGTGGTTGAAGGGCATTCTGAGAGATTTTGGCATATTTCAGAAAAGTGTTCCTGTGCTATGTGATAATCAGAGCACTATTCATCTAGCAAAACATCAAGTGTTCCATGAGAGGTCAAAGCACATTGATGTGAAGTTGCATTTTGTTTGAGACATCTTGGAGAAGAGCATTGTTAAAGTTCAGAAGGTGGCTTCAGAAGAGAATGCAGCTGATATGTTAACTAAGGCATTACCAAGCAATAAGTTCAATCATTGCATGGAGTTGGTAAACCTTAGCACCTGGGATGTTCATTAAGAAGAGAATGGACAAACAGCCTTGAGGAGGGCTGGGAAGAAGGCAATCTTGCATTAAGGTGGAGAATTGTTGAGATTAATGCAATATTGGAGAACTGTTCTTACTATCAGAAGTGGTAGTGTGCTGATTTTCAGAACTGTGCTTATACTAAGCTCAGTAACTAGTGTTCTGATATTTGGTTATTTCAGTACAGGTAGAGTAATGAGTACTCTGCTGATAAGGTTTAGTGATCCTTAGGTATCAACTCTGTTGGTCGGGTCAGAACAGTACTGCTCTTAGTCTACTAAAGAGTACTGTGCTGATATAGTGTTCTTAGTCTGCTGAGACGACTGTGCTGAGTTTTACTATGCTGAGTCCCACTGTGCTGTTATTCCAGTTTCAGAGTTAGTTTATTTCTGTTAGTTAGTTAGTTTGTTAGAGGCAGTTACAACTTGCATTGTACATCTATAAATACACCATCTAGTGCATAGGTTGTAGGTTACCAAAATTTGTGAGTCTTGAGAGATCAAGTTTAGTGAATACTTGTAATCTGTAACTTTCATTTGAGATTAGTGAAGAGAGTCTTCTATCCTCCGTGGACGTAGATCATTTGATCGAACCACGTAAATCCCGTGTTCTTTCTTTGAGTTCTTTATTCGTTTTCAATTCTTTGCGTTTCTAGTTGTCTTGATTTATCATTTGTGAGGAGTTGCTTAGTGGATACAATTCCATAACAACAAAATTTGAAAAAAAAAAAAAAAGGATTAAAATTAATGATTTGGAATTCATTTTTGTAAGTCAAATTCTTTTAAAAAAAATTGAAGGCTTTTCCCTCTTTTCCTAGCTTCTCTCGTGCTCTCAGTCTCGAAATTAGTCAAATCTTATTTTGTTAAAATAATATCTTTAATATGGTGGAAAGAAAATTATAATTAAATCGTACATTCGGTTCACCCTCAATTCATTATATTATATTATCTAATTTTTCCCACCTCTTAAAAAATAAGTGAATTATTTTTTTACTGCACAAACAAAGTGAATTATTATTCACAATTAAAGTAGTATGATTACAATCAAAATGCTTAATGCATTCTTACTAAATAACATGTTTCCTTTGAAATGTGATGCGAATGAAGTTCGTGGGGATTAAAATTACACAGCCCGTGGGCTTAACATGACAACAGAAAGGCGGAGAGATGCACCTCCATTTCCCTATGTAAAATTACCTATTATTTTGGGTCCTGTTTTTAGTCTTTTTGTTATTAATTATTTTGGGCTTCTATATTTTACTTAGGGTCTGACTATTTACACCTCCATTTCGGTTTAGAACACTCCCCCGATTGATGCACCCCCTAAAATTTGTTAGAATAGATGCACCCCCCTAAAATTGTCATAATTACCCTTTTCTCATTTTTATCTATATAATACAACTTTACTTACCACACCCTCCCTTAAACCCTAATTCTCTCTTAATTTTTCCTTGCCGCCGCCGCCACCCACCGCCCCTTGTCGTCGCCGCCGACCCCTTCCTCCTTGTCTCTTCACGGCCGCGGCCGCGACGACATTCCCCTCCCTCCCCTCGTCCGCGGTCGCCTCCTTCTCCCTCAGCCGCGACCGCGACAGCCTTTCCCTCCCTCCCCTCGGCCGCGACGGCCTTCCCCTCCCTCCCCTCGGTCGCGGTCGCCTCCTTCTCCCTCAGGCGCGGCGGAGACGGCCTTCCCGCCCTCCCCTCGGCAGTGACGGCATCCCCTCTGGTAATTTCAGTTGCCGGCCACCCCCACCCCAGATAAGTGTATTGCCGCCGCCGTCTATTAAATTTCAGTCGGCATAATTTTGAAACCTAGGGTTTTCTGCAATTTACAGCAGATACTTTTTTTTTTCGACAGCGTAATTTCGACCATGTAACCTCTCGTCGACAACATGTCGTCGACTAGAGGTTACATGGTCGACATTATGTTATCGAAATTTTTAAGTTTTTTTTTTTTAAAAGAGTTCGACCTTCTTAGGTCGACCATATTCACTCTCGTCGACAACTGGGTGTCGACGAGAGTTTATATGGTCGATCTAAGAAGATCGAATTTTTAAAGTTTTTTTTTCGACAAACTAGTGTCGACCATAGTGAATATGGTCGATATGGTCGACACTGGTTTGTCGAAAGTTTTAAAAAAAAGTTGAAATTTTTTAAGTTCTTGAATTTTTTTTGTTTGGGGAGAAATTTTGGTGCGACGGCGGCGGCGGCTACTGGATAAAACTTAGGTTTAGGGTTTAAAGGTGAAGGACGGGTGCAGTTAGTAATAGAGGTGCATTTAGTAGTGTAATATAACTTAAAGGGTATTTTTGGTTTTTTACATCATTATTTTATTATTAAACTCATAGGGGGAGTGTTCTAAACCGAAATCGAGGTGTAAATAGTCCCACCCTTTTATTTATCATTTGTTTGTTTTGGGCCTTTCTTCTATTAGTTAGATTAGGGCTTAACTTAGAGGGTTAGTTGTTAATACCCATATATAAAGGGTTGTAAACGGCAGAAAAGAAAAGCTTGAGAAATAGCAGCTTTGTTGCAAAATCAATTTGCAGTCGTCGTTCTTGTCGGCTTGAGTCGGAGATTCGTCGTAATCGTGTTTTTATATCGTGGTTCTCATCAAAATGTTTGGACTCTTAATAGTTAAAAAAAATAGTTTTCTTCATGCATTTGTGAGGGGCTAGTTTTATCAATTTGCAGCCCAAAATGTTTGGACTCGTAGTCGTGTTTTTATATCGTGGTTCTTATCAATTTGCAGCCCAAAATGCTTGTGAAATATTACATATATGCATTTCATCCCAATTAGGCAAGTCAAAACCCTAAGCTCAAAAGTCAAATTAAATCAATTTAAAAAAAATTGCGGGTCTCGGGTTGTCCAAAAAATTTACGGGTTGCAAACAGGTGGTTTACTACATGATCAATATATTGTTACTACAAGGCCAAAATATTATCACTACAAGGCAAAAAATTTAATAATACATGTCAAAACATTCTGACAAATTCACCAAAAAATTAAGTCTTTAGAATATTTTTGAAAATGTAGTAATACACTTTTGACCTTGTAGTGATAAAATTTTGGTCGAATAAGTTAAAATTATTTTAGTAATTTTGCCCAAAAAAATAAGTGTCCAGAATATTTTTGAACTTGTAGTGATAAAATTTAGGTCTTGTAGTAACATAATTTTGATCATGTAGTAAAATAATATTTTAGAGTGAAAATAAATATTCTAATTAAGATTAACCCTCTTTGACCCGCGTTGACCCACGAATTTTGACACAATTTATGTTAACTAGTCAGTATTGCATGTATGCAATATTGCATATAAGTTTTTGCTTTGTGAGGCCAATTTTCACTCAGAAAAATATAATTAATGAGATTAGAACTTCCTTCCCAAGCACGTTCAACATTAATTTTCATTGCTGAAAATATTCATCTCTTCAAGTTACAAAAAATTTATAAAATAAAATTATAATAAAAATAAAAATCATGTCAATATTATATGTCCAATTTCATAACATATTCGGTGAAAATTGTGATGAATATTCACAAAGTGTTGATCCTTCTAATGTTTAAAGTAAAGCTGCTCCATCTAATCTTATAGATGACAACAACGAAGTGACTATTTAAATGTCAATATTATGTATGTGTAATATTCTTATAAATGTCATTAAGTATGTGAGTATATACGTGTAATATTCTTATAAAATGATTATTTAAATGTTATTATATGTGGTATTAGTCGGGTGTTATCAATAATGTTAAATTGATTTTAAATAATTATGATGATATGTTAAATATATGATGTGTATTTACTATATTTAAAATTAATAGTTTTACAGGAAACACCCTATATATTATATGTGAGTTTCTTTTAATTTGTTGACGTGTTGTCTTCGATTTTCTTAATTTTGCTAATGTGTCGTTTTCTTTTTAATTTTGTATGATGTGTCATATTCTTATTAAGTGACTATTTAAATTAATGTCATTATTTGTGGTATTAGCCCGGTGTTAGGCCCGATCCTATTGTGAGGCCAACGAGGCCATCGATTCAGGCTCATAAATATTCCATTTTTTTAGGGGCCTGTTGGTCCCGAAGTTGAGTTAAGATCGATTAAGCTAGAAAAAGTTTAGAGAGGAGTGGTGGATAGATTTTTTAAAATCTTTCAAAATATCAGAGTATACAATGCGGAATTTAGTGTTCTGATGAACAGTACTGTGCTTACTCAGCACATATCAGTACTTTCAGTTTTAATGTGAGCCTTTTCAGATTATACTCAACTCTTGATTTTGAACTTTTAGTTAGTAAACACTTAAACAAATATCAAAAAGTAAGTAAATGAGACACGAGATTTATAGTGGTTCGACAAATGTCTACATCCACTCTCACAACTCCAGTCGTGATATTTTATTAACTCCTTGAGTTTTTTGTGGCTTAAAGTCCCAAGACTAAGACTTTGATCTTTTCGATTACACTTCCAAGTGTATCTTCGATCTACTAGTAATTCTACAAGTAACTAACACACTTGTATACAAAATCACAAACTAAAAAGTAAAGTAAAACTTTTCTGAATTCGTAGCCTTTGAATATGCTTCTTCAAATATGTGGCTTCTCTTGTGATCTCCTTCAACTCTGTGAGTTCTTGAATACTTGAATGCTTTTTGATTGCTTGTGTTCTTCAGAATATCTTGAGTAGTAGTAGTCTTTTCAAGTAGAAGATCTTACGGTATTTATAGAACTTCGCATGACAGTTAGCAGTTTGTGAAACTAACTCTCAACTAACTCTTAACCATTTCTTATAACTTATCCTTTATAACCGACTTAACTTCTTATCTTTCCAAGTCAGCATATCTTCAAATATATTTAGTTACACCTGTAATAATAAGTTTTCCAAACTTATTCTTCCTTAGCACAATAAACTTACTCTTCTTAGTTTTACTGTTCTTAGTCTCATCAGCACAGTTCTCAACTTCAGTTCTGCGCTTCTTCAGAATACTTATGTGCTTCCTTTTTACTCTTCTAAGATTAGTCTTCTTATTCCGAGTAGTCTTCTGAGTCTTCTGTTCTGACTTCTAGTCTTCTGACTTGTAGTCTTCTCATCTTTCTCTAGTCTAATGTTCTGAACTAACTATGTTAGTTACAACAATATACAAACTTACAAATATAAAACCTATCTATACTTCAACTGGACTACATACAGAAGAGTATATCTAACTCCTATTATATTAGTTGTTTATACAATACTTTATCAGCTCAGTTCCTAACAGTTCATAATATTCACATATTTCACACATAAGATCAGTAACTCAGATTTATCATACTTATCAAGATAACTTAGTTAAGATGACTTTCAACCACATATATTATTAACTTTAAGTTGCTTTTTTGGCCATCAAAACTTATGATCATCAACTAGAACATTGTTTCAAGGATTCATATCCCAACAATCTCCCCCTTTTTGATGAAGCCAAAACTACTTAAATGTTAATAAATCGGTAGTTAATCAAATAGTCAATCATAACAGTTCATCAAGTCAAAATATCAGATTCATATTCATACGCAGATCAGATAATTACATATACACAGAATATGACAATATGAAATAAAGAAATAAAGATGAGTAAGAAATGTTATCTTGTAAGCTTGAGTCCTTCATCTTCAATTCTTCAGATTATGTATGTTAAATACAACCTTCCTTTGATGTCCTTCTTATGTTGAAGATTAGTGATGCCTTCATCCTGAATGATCTTCTCAATAATTTTGGCTATCTTCTCATGATCAGGTTCTCCAGATTCCAATCGAGGAGGTTCCCAAATAGGCTCTTCAGGACACAAAATATTTATTCCAACAACACTCGAAGTTAACAAGATGTCTTCCCAGAACTCTCTTGCAACATTCATCATAAAGCTTTGAAAATCTTCAAATTCATCTTTCTTGTTCAAATGAACACCAAACTTCCTTACTATGAAGTTTGTTATTTGCCATATCTTCTTGACATCATTCCAATAAGCAATGTTATATGGATGAACAATAAAATTAACATAGTTGTCATCACAAATTTCATTTGACTTCCTTTTCTTCTTAAGAGTTGTCACTCTTCTTTCAAATCTTTTTCTTGAAGCCTCAGCATCCTTCATCTTTTGCTTTTTCAGCTATGCATCAGCTTTCTTCTTTTCTAATAACTCAGCTTTCTTCTGAGCTAACAATTCCTTACAAGTTTGAGCAGCTCCAACCATCTTTTCTTCACTTGGTTGTGCACTTGTAACAACATGCTTCAGCTTTGATCTAGATCTGGTCATCCTACCAGACTCTTCAGTTTCATTTTCAGCTTCCTCATCACTTAAGATGACTTTTCTTTTTCTTTTTCCAAAAGATTCAGCAATATTCTTTTCAGAAATTTTCTCAGCAGCACCAGCAGACTTCTCAATAACAACTTGCCCAGCAGCTTGTTGTTTCCTAAGCTTTATCTTCCTATTCATATCAGTAATCTCTTGCTTCAACTCATCTTGACTCACAACAAGTTCAGCTTGTTGAGCTTGAGTCTTCTCTAATACTGACATTACTCTACCTTCCCCCTTTTTGGCTTCATCATGCAACTCAGTAAAGCCTTTCATGTGTTGCACAAATTTTCCATCTAAATCTTGGGTAAGGTTATGAGCATGCATCTTATGCAAACCATAAATCTTCGACATTGTATGCTCAATGATATGCTCATATGAATTTTCAGCAGTAAGCTTAGTAAGTCTGTCAGTTACCTATTGCAACTGCTTCAAAGTTTATTCCAACCTAGCTTGCAACTCCTCATTGTGCTTCTTCAGCTTCTCAAAGCTCGAACTGTCATGAGGTAGCTAAGCAGTTACTGTTCTAGTTTCCTCTTGAGCATGAACAGGAACAGTAGCAGGTTGTTCTTCCAACTTTTCTTTGGAGCTTTCAGCAATAATTTCAGCATAAAAAACATGAGTGCTCTGCACCTCATCAGCAATAACTTCTTGATCTTCCAACACCTCAGTGTTCTCAATCACTACAGTGTTGTCAAACACCTCAGTAGGATCAGCATCCTCATCTATAGCAACTTCTTCAACAGATTCATCAATGTTAACCTCTGTCTCAACATTTTCAGCAACAAAGTATGAAAATCCTGATACTCTCTCCACCATCTGAACAACTGATTCTGGTGTTAACAACCCAGTTAATGAATTAACACCAGCAGCATCCATTTGTTCTCTTTCCCAGTCTTTAAAAACTGCAGAACCACACATACCTTCCATGACCAGCAAAAGATCATCCACATCTACTCTTCTTAGATACACCTAAGTGCTTATCCTAAGAATTTGCTCAAAAGCAGTAGAGTTTTCATCAATGCCATGGAATTCTCTTAAAATCACATTCCTCAGATTCATCCAAATTTCCTCTTCTTTGTCACAAATAGGATACTGGAGCAGGAATGCAGGTTGGGGTTCAATATGTTCTGGTTCAGGGGATGGTTGAGTTTCAAAAATTGGTTTGGAAGAAGTGTCAAGAATAGGTTCAAGAGATAAATGGGGTGTGGGTTGGTTAAGTTGTGGACTAGATTGTGGGGTAGATTGTGTGGTAGTGTTCTTGGGTGAAGAATAAGGATTGTTCTGATGAATTGGTGAGTAGTGTACTGACTCATCAGAATGGGATGGTAAGGGTTGTTGATCAAGGGGTTTGGCAGGAATGGGATCAGAATTTGATGGGGTGGAAGAAGTGTTCTTGGGTTGTTTCCTAGGTCCAGTAAGACCTCTACCCTTAGTTCTCTTATGTATAACAAGACTTGGAGAACTTACCTCCTTCTCTGAGGCAACTTCATCATGTTACTCCATGTGTTCTGATTGCTCATCCTCAATTTCCACAGAATCCTCTGACTGCTCTGGAGTCAGTTGTCCAGTAATGATCTTCTTGGACTTTTCAAAATGTGGATCATGCCTAGCCTTCGATCTCACCTCTGGTTCATCATCAGATTTGTACATTGATGCACTAGACTCCTCTTCATTTACCTCAGCCTCTTTTACAATCTCTTTCTTGAATAGAAATTTCCCTTGATGAAATTTCTTTGGCTTGCTCCACCTAACCCTTTCACTAGCAATAGTTGGCAACAAAATGGTCAACTTATTCCCATATCCAATCATGGCTTTAACAGAAAATTCTTTTGAAACCTCATTAAAAAAGATTTTCTCCTTCTCTACCAACAGTCTTTCAATTAAAAATCCTTGCCAATCTCCGTCAACCCTATCGATTATAGCAGCCATAACTCGAATATTTAGGTTTATAAGGGCGTCTTGACTGTGATGTTGCCCTAACATGATTTTTCCAGTAATATCCATCAAGAGACGAAGTGGCTCTGGAAAAATCGACTTCTTCATGTTGGTCAGTGTTGAAGGCTCCTCACCGGTCCACTTTCCAACACACTTTTTCTCTTTCCCTTCCATATATGAAGCGATGTGAACTGGGCCTTCAGGTAGGTCGAACGCAATGGCCAAATGATCTCTAGCCAAAGTGACCTTGTTTCCCGAAAGAAACGTCTTTAAAGTATCATTGTCGCCATCCAGATGCATGAAGAATTCCATCACCTCAGGTTCATAAACCTTCTTGGGGAAGGATTCCAAGTACTTCCTTAGGCCAGCTTGCTCGCACATCGTGAGAATGGCTTGATTCTCCGTCTTTTGTTTTCCGATGAAATATACGACATTTTCAACGAAAACTCCTTTCTCTTGGACCCATCGTGTAGGATTGAAGGTACCTACAACTTCATCGTTCTCATTTAGAAGCTCAATAATCGCCATTATAGAGAGTAGAGAAATATAAAAGATAGAAATGGAGGGTTTTTGGAAATATTCAGAAGCTCGTAAGTTTCAGAAGTGTAGAAGTGAAGAAGATGAAGTATTTTGATCGTGGATTATCAAATTCAATGTAAATCTAGGGCTTAGATTGAATTGATTTTGCACGACGTGTGGCTGAGATTGAGTTTTGAGTTGTGGGTTTTAAGAAAACGATTCACATTCAACACCCTTTCTAATTTTGGAGCCAAAGTGCTATTGATAGATACATCGTTAAATTAGGTTAAAAATAGAGGAGTGTATTAATCTTCTCTATTAGTAATCCAATTTGGACAAATTCTGACTTAGAAATTTTTTTAAGGCAAAATACTGTTCTGATGTATATCAGCACAGTTGTTTCCAAAACACTATACTTCATTTTCTTACTTTTATCAAAATGAAATTACTTATCTGGATTTAGCTGAGTACTGTGAGTCTGTGATCAGCTGAGTATCATTTTTCTCGAAGATCAGATTACTTCTGGGGATCAGCACAGTAACATCAGATCAGTTCTTTAACTTTTTTTAGTATTACTTTTTCGATGTTTAGATCACTTTTCAGTATCAGCACAGTAACATAAGATCAGTACTATGTTCAGATCAGTTCCCCCTTCAGTAGAGAACTCTTCTTCTGTGCTTCTTTCAACTTGGTAGAAGTGTTAGTTCATGAGATTTAGGTGAAATACAGTACAGAATAGTAAAGAATAATTAAATCACAGTTTTAAACAAGGTTTATTTTAAGGTGTCTAGTGTGCTGAGTCAACAGAAAGGATATTTAAGGAATCACATATTCCTCCTTAAATGTATATTCTCAATTCCCTCAGCTTTACCAGCTTCCTCATCGGGATTAGGCACCTTAGTAACCTTTTTACCTAATTGTGATGAATGTAATGGTCTTGACATGGTCTTATCCTTCTGGATTACCCTTCTAATGTACTGTTCTTGGTTTGATGAACTGTTCTTTGATATCAGCACAGTACCTGAAATGTTAGTACAGTACTATATGCATGTAGGATCCATGTCTATCAACCCTAAACTTATGCAAAGCTCTCTAAATCTAGTTTCAGCCAAAGGCTTTGTAAAGATATCAGCTCTTTGTATATCAGTATGGATCTTTTCCATCCTAATGTTCTTCTTTTCAACATGATCCCTAATAAAATGATGCCTAACATCTACATGTTTGCACCTTGTATGTAAAACGGTATTTTGAGTGATAGCAATGGCACTATTGTTGTCACAGAATATAGGTACATTAGATTCCACAATATTGTAGTCTCTAAGTTGTTGCATTAGCCAAAGAAGCTCACTACAACAACTTCCTGCGGCCATATATTCTGCTTCAGTGGTAGATGTTGCTACACTCGTTTGTTTCTTTGAAAACCATGAAATGAGCTTAGTACCTAAGAATTGGCATGAACCAGACGTTGATTTTCTATCTATCCTGCAACCACCAAAGTCCGAATCTGAATAACTACTTAGGGATAAATCATCATCTGCATGATACCATAATCCTCGATTAATGGTCCACTTTAGATATTTCAATATCCTTTTAGCAGTTTCCACATGACTTTCTTTGGGGTTGGCCTGAAATCTAGCACATACACCTACTGCAAATGCAATATCCGGCCTACTAGCAGTTAAATATAATAAAGAACTAATTAGAGCACGATAATAGGATTAATCAGCACACTTACCTCGATCATCTAGATCCATTTTGTAGGTTGGTAGCATTGGTACACCAACAATTTTACAGGTTTTGATACCAAATTTATCTAATAGATTTCTTGTATATTTAGCTTGATTGATAAAAATACCATCAGATGATTGTTTTACTTGAAGACCAAGAAAGTAAGTCATCTCCCCCATCATGGACATTTCAAATTTACTTTGCATTAGTTTTGAAAAACTTTCACTCATGTTTTTGTTGGGTGAACCAAAAATGATATTATCCACATAAATTTGAAGTAGGAGAATATCTTTCCCTTCTTTCCTTCTGAACAAAGTTCGATCTACTTTGCCCTTAGTAAAACCATTTTCTAGTAAGAACAATGAAAGAGTGTCATACCAGGCTCTTGGGGCTTGTTTCAATCCATATAGTGTTTTCTTCAGTCTGTATACTTGATCACCTTTCACCTCAAATCCATGAGGTTGTTCTACATAAACTTCTTCAGCAAGTATACCATTAAGAAATGCACTTTTAACATCCATTTGATAGACAGTAAATTTCATGTGGGCAGCATAAGCAAGAAACAATCTTATAGCTTCTAGTCTAGCTACAAGAGCAAAAGTTTCATCATAGTCAATACCCTCAGCTTGAGAGTAGCCCTGAGCAACTAATCTAGCCTTGTTTCTAACAACAAGATCATTTTCATCTTTCTTGTTCTTGAAAATCCACCTAGTGCCAACCACATTGTGTCCAATAGGTCTATCAACAAGCTCTCATACATCATTTCTAGTAAACTGATTCAACTCATCTTGCATGGCTATTATCCAATTACTATCAGCCAAAGCTTCTTTTACAGTCTTGGGCTCAATAGAAGAAAGAAAACAGCACCAGCAAAATAGAGATTTACTAGGTTCTTCCTTAGATTCAAACAGTTATCTTCTGGTCTTAACACCTTTACTAGATTCTCCAATGATCATATCAGTAGAGTGAGCAGATTTCCATGTTTTTCTAGACTTAACAGGAACACTCACATCATCTAAATCGTCTATAGCATCATGCATATCATTATCATCAATATCAACAGACTTGTTTATAGGAGAACAGTCAACCAATTCAGGCATATCAGTGGGTCTAGAAGACTTACCTGTGTCTTTTACCTTGTTTACATCATCGTCTTGATTCAGAATGTTTAGGAATGGGTTGTATGCTTGTACAAATTCATATACCTCAAAATCATCATCGGTTTGAAGTTTCATATTTTCAACTTTCTTACTGAGCTGATGGTCAGCAGGGTCCTGTACAACTTCATCAAAGACAGCATGGGGTGTTTCTTCCACACATAGAGTAGAGTAATTAAATACTCTAAATGTCTTGCTAGTTGAGGAGTATCCTAAAAGTATTTAAGTGTTATGGATAAAACACTTACATCCAAAGATATGAAAATATGAAATTCTAGGCTTTCTACCTTTCCATACCTCATATGGTGTCTTACGATGTACCTTGTTGAGAGCACTTCTGTTCTGGGTATGACAAACAGTGTTGATTGCCGCATCCCAAAACTTTTGTGGTGTGTTGTACTATGCTAGCATAGCTCTACAAGCTTCTTTTAGTGTTCTGTTCCTTCTCTCAACTACATCATTTTGTTGGGGAGTCCTAGTTGCACTAATCAAGTGTTGAATTCCATATTTAGAACAGTAATCTTTGATATAGCAGTTTATAAATTTAGTCCCCTTGTCACTCCGAATCTTGACAATGGGCTGACTCTTTTCAACTTGTAACCTCTTCAACAGCTCTGGTAGAAGAGTTTGTGTATCACTCTTCTTGTGTAAGAAGACTACCCAAGTGAATTTTGAATAATCATCTACCACAACAAGTGTGTACCTTCTACCATTCAAAGTTGGAGGTTTTATTGGACCATGAAGATCCATATGTAGTAGTTCTAAGACTCTACTTGTTGAAAGAGTATGAATTGACGTAAATGACACTTTTACCTGTTTACCTTTCTGACAGGCATCACACAATTGAGACTTGAAATAGATTTCGTTGGGAATACCTTCTACAAGGTAGTCTCTTGCTATTTTATTAATTATCTTAAAGTTCATACGGCATAGGCGTCTGTGCCATAGCCAGCTGATTTCTTTAGGACTCTTAGTAAGCAAGCAAGTATCCCACGAACAGCAATTCCAATTCACAATGTATATGCTGCCTTGTCTTACTCCTACAAGCAGGATAGTGTGTGTTCTCTTGTCAATTATCTCGCACTTGCTACTTTTGGACTGGACTTTATAACCCCTATCACAATATTGAGAGACAGATAACATATTATATCTCAAACCTTCGATATAGGAGACATCTTGAATCTCTACATCTCCATTCCTTATATAACCAAATCCTTTTGTGATTGCAATGGAACTATCACCAAATATCACTTTGGGTCCTTCTTGCTCATGGTAGCCAGAGAGAAGAGCCTTAGTACCAGTCATGTGGTGTGAACAACCATTATCAATGTACCAGGTTTCTCCTACTGAACCACCTTTCTTGTAAAGATCCAGCCGACCCTGCATTTGATGATTTTAATAATTTAGGTAGCCTTTCTTTATTGGGGTCCTTGGTTGTTAGTGGTAAGAGGTACCCAAATAAACATAGAAGATTTGAACAATTGAGACCTCTTCAGTTTTCTACCATGCTTATCACAGAACAGTACTTTGTTGACCTTATCAGAACTATCAACAGACTTAGGATCTATTTTTCTGAGATAGCCTTTCCTTGGATCTACCCCTTTTTCAGTAAGATCAGTATGTCTGTAATAGTTAGAATAGGGCCTAAAAGCCTGTGGACCATACGGCTTATAGATGCATTTAGGTCTTTCCTCACTAATGATATCATAAGATAAAGGTGGAGGATAAAGAACATGTTGGTTATGATAATGAGGCACAAATTTCCTAGGTTTAGTTGAGTACAGCTGAGACTGCCTTATGAAAGGAGGTCTAGACTGATTCCAACTTAACTGTGCTTGTCTGGGCCATCTGTGCTGAGTATACCTCTTCTGATGCCAAGACTGTTCTGCTCTGGTCAGCTGAGTATATCTCTGCTCATATGGTCTAGACTGTATTGGTCTTACTACATTTTTCTTTTTACCATTCTTGATGATAGGAGGAATGTAGTTAGACTGTACTTTAGGTTTTGGATCATTATCATAAATCATAGGTTCTTTTCCTTTATCTAGTTGTAAAGAACTTGAGCTAACATCATTAGTGTTCTTAGTTCCTGAAGTAGATGAACTAGGCACATAAGCACCTATTCCACTTTTATCATTAGGAGCTCAATATATGACTGATAATTTTTTATTAATCTGAGAAGATTTAATCATATCAGCTAGCTTCAGATCTAAGCTCAGTACTTCAGATTCTAAGAATCTATTGCGCTCTTCAAGTTTTTCACATTTAATCTTTAAATCATTGATCTCATTGGTCTCTATGGCTTGAGTTTTAAGCATATCTTGATATAGTTTATCAATGGTTGTGTACATATCTTTGAGTTGAGACAACTCTTCTAATAAGCGTCCATTTAAGACAACTATATTAGGATCTACTTTCAATTGTGCTTCACGTAGACTGATGATTTCTTGTTTTAAAGAAATGTTCTCATTACTGATTTCCATGAACGCTTTGTTAGCTTGTAGGAGGTCTTCTTCAGTCACTTCATTGGAATGATGAAGACTCCCTACACCACTATCAGCCGTATCACATAAATCAGAATCAGAACTATCACAAGAACGGAAAGAAGTAGCAGAAGATACCTCTTGTTCAATCTTAGCCATCATAGCCAGTCCATCATCTGCAATGAAGACTTCTTTCTCATTGGTTGAAGGGTATTCAGATGAAGACGAAGGCAACTCATCTGAGTCCGACTCAGATTCATTGTATGCCATCATAGCCTTCTTACCCTTAACATATCTTCGATCTCGCCTAGCTTTCTTTTCTTCTCTGTCTTCTGAACTCAGATCAGGACACTCATAGATGTAATGACCTGGTTTCTCACAATTATAGCACAAAGGATCATTAGTAGACTTTTTAATATGAGAACGATTACGGTTCCTATCCTTCCTATCAGAAGAGTTCTTACCCTTCTTATCAGACAAGTTCCTATCTCTCTTGTTCTCATTAGAGACCTCATCTCTCCTTTCAGAAGAGTTGCGATCTCTTCTGGTCCCAGAAGAGTCCCTGTTACTAGAACCCTTGGTTTCCTTATAGAACCTCTTATATCTACCATATCTCTTGTTCAGCTTGTCAAACCTCTTAATCATTAAACTCATCTGATCCTTAAGACTAAGATAAGTACTATCTAGTTCATCTTTTATACTTGAAGACTTAGACTTAGATGAGCTAGACTTTCTAGAGGAAGAGGCCTTAAGTGTTCTTAGAGATTTTCTTCTCCTTATCACTATCAACTACTGGATCTTTTTCATCTAACTCGAATTCATGTGCCTTAAGGGTTTGGAACATAGTTTCAGCAGTCCAAGTGTCAATATTTTGAGTGGTCTTGATGATTGTTTTGACCATTTTCCACCTCTCATCTAAAGCCTTAAGAATTCTCAAGTTAATCTCTCTAGGTGTATAAGTCTTTCCTAAAACTTCAAGATCATTCATGATGCGAGGAAATCGAGTATCAAGCTGGTCAATAGTTTCACCAGATTTTATTTTGAATGACTCAAACATTTGAACCGCAGTGGACAATTTGCTTTCTTTGATCAGACTAGTGTCTTCACAAAGAATAGCAAGTCTGTCCCACATTTCCTTAGTAGTTTTACATTTCAATACCTTCCCAAGATACTCGTTTGGGAGTGTATGTAAAATATAATTCTTTGCTATGTTGTCCAAATTGTTTTGTTTCATTTCTTCAGCAGTTAATTCTGACCTTAGTTTTGGAACAAGAGCACCCACGGCTTTGGATTTGTCCAGTGTGGCAGTGTTGGTTGTCATTGTGACAATCGGGCCATCCTTCACTACTGACACCATGAGATCGTGTGTAGAACTGAAGATCGCTTCCATGTGAAGCTTCCAATAGTCGCAATCTGCAATCTTAAACATAGGTAGCTTGTTTGCATTAGTTTCTTCCATAGTTGTATGATAGATCAGAACAGGAATACAGTAAATAGATCAAGATTGTCAAGTAATTGAATAGAAAGAAAAATTTCAAGGATCAGTTTGATTTAGGACAGAAAGACTTCCCTCAAAGTCTTCTGGGTAATCAAGAAACAGCAGTCCAGAAGAACTACCGTTGTGATACCACTTGTTAGTCCCAAAGTTGAGTTAAGATTGATTAAGCTAGAAAAAGTCTAGAGGGGAGGGTGAATAGACTTTTTAAAATATTTCAAAATATCAGAGTATACAATGCGGAATTTAGTGTTCTGATCAACAGTTCTGTGCTTACTCAGCTCAGATCAGTACTTTCAGTTTTAATGTGAGCATTTTCAGATTATACTCAACTCTTGATTTTGAACTTTTACTTAGTAAACACTTAAACAAATATCAAACAGTAAGTAAATGAGACACAAGATTTATAGTGGTTCGACAAATGTTTACATCCACTCTCACAACTCCAGTTGTGATGTTTTATTAACTCCTTGAGTTTCTTGTAGCTTAAAGTCCCAAGACTAAGACTTTGATCTTTTCGATTACACTTCCAAGTGTATCTTCGATCTACTAGTAATTCTACAAGTAACTAGCACACTTGTTTACAAAATCACAAACTAAAAAGTAAAGTAAAACTTCTCTGAATTCGTAGCCTTTGAATATGCTTCTTCAAATTTGTGGCTTTTCTTGTGATCTCCTTCAACTCTGTGAGTTCTTGAATACTTGAATGCTCTTTGATTGCTGGTGTTCTTCAGAATATCTTGAGTAGCAGTAGTCTTTTCAAGTAGAAGATCTTACGGTATTTATAGAACTTAGCATGACAGTTAGCAGTTTGTGAAACTAACTCTCAACTAACTCTTAACCGTTTCTTATAACTTATCCTTTATAACCGACTTAACTTCTTATCTTTCCAAGTCAGCATATCATCAAATATATTTAGTTACACCTTTAATAATAAGTTTTCCAAACTTATTCTTCCTTAGCACAGTAAACTTACTGTTCTTAGTCTGATCAGCACAGTTCTCAACTTCAGTTCTGTGCTTCTTCAGAATACTTATGTGCTTCCTTTTTACTCTTCTAAGATTAATCTTCTTATTTCGAGTAATCTTTTGAGTCGTATGTTCTGACTTTTAGTCTTCTGATCTTTCTCTGGTCTATTGTTCTGAACTAACTATGCTGGTTACAACAATATACAAACTTACAAATATAAAACCTATCTATACTTCAACTGAACTACATATAGAAGAGTATATCTAAATCATATTCTATAAGTTGTCTATACAATACTTTATCAGCTCAGTTCCTAACAGTTCATAATATTCACATATTTCACACATAAGATCAGTAACTCAAATTTATCATACTTATCAAGATGACTTAGTTAAGATGACTTCCAACCACATATATTATTAACTTTAAGTTGTTTTTTGGCCATCAAAACTTATGTTCATCAACTAGAACATTGTTTTAAGGATTCATATCCCAATAGGGCCCATTTTTTAAAATGTCTTTTATATATTTATATAAATAATATATATTATTATATATAATATAAGACACATAAACATTAAACAAAAGTTAGAAAGACGAACGACCCTAAAAACTAAAAAGAATTAGAGAAGGGAAGGAAAAAATTAGGAGAAAAAAGTCTAAATTTAAAAGGTGAGGACAATTTATCATCAAATTAAATAGGTAATTTTTTAGTTGATTTATGAGAATTCTTCTACTTTATTTTGTGTATTGTGTAGGCATGTAGTAGACTAGCAGAGCAGTAGCAAACTATCAATATTAATGTATTTAAAATATAGTTATATGTTCATTAATATGTGGTCCTGTGGATTTGATTAAGAATTTAGAAGGTTGAACTCTAAGTTCCAATTCTAAACCTTATTGAGTTGTCATCCTACTGCTGGCATATTAATATGTTTTCCATTGTTCTTTTTAAGTTTTTTTTGATGAATATGATTATATGAATAAAATATGAATTATTTGTTTAGTTTTTTATTTTTATTTTTATTTTTTTAATAGCATCACCATGCCTTCCAAATAGGCAAATACACACTACAAAAAACAGCTCATTTAAAGAGGGCAATGGTGAGGGAATCACCCTCTTTAAATGTAATGGTGACAGTAAAGGCAAGGGGGACTCTCTGTCGCCAAAGTGCTCCTCGCTAATTTATTGACGATAGCACCGTCGCGAATTAAAGAGGGTGCAGCCCCACTCGCGAATTAAAGAGGGCACGCCCCCACCCCACTCGCGAAATAATGATAATATATTTGGATTGATGGATGGGAAAACATGGGACAAATTAACTCACCCTTCCCCTAGGACTATTAGTCCCACAAATGCATGGTAAATAGTACAAAATTAGCGGGCCTTGCATTAAACACGTGCCACAATCAATCAAACCAAACGTTTGATTAGTCGAGAATAAAAAGTCAATCAAGTCTAATCCATGCTAATCTAGCAAACCAAACATACTTAGTATATATACTCCCTTGCATTCCGGCCCTCGCCAACTTCCAAAAAACCGATCCCTCGCCACCTGGGTTTCTTCATTTCGCGAGGGGTATTAATTTCCCTCGCCAATTTGCGAGGGATTTTGGTACCCTCGCCAACGCGCTCGTAAATTGGCGAGTGCACTTTTTTCCACTCGCTAATTCGCGAGTGTGATTCCATCCCTCGCCAATTTCCTCTTTATTTGTACCCCTCTTTAAATCTCTCGCCAAACAGCAAGGGTTTAATCCCCCTCTTTAACTCCCCTCTTTATTTCAGCAAAATTTTGTAGTGACACATCTGGATCAAAAGAGAAAAAAGTGATTAAGGATAAATGAATTAATCCAAAGTTAAGTCGGAGATATGAACATGTATTTTTCTTCTAAGTCTAATAAAAGAGCAGTCAGAGAAGAGTGTTCAACTTAATTATTCTGACTTGATTAATATTTTTGCTACTAAAATTGTTAGACGAGTCGTATTTATGTAATTACTTGGAACCCTATATCAATTAATGCGAAATTTATTTGTGTGAAAATCATGTGTGGAGTAAATCGTCGAAATGATCTCATGTTTCATGTGTTTTTGAATGTCTTAATAATTAATTACTATGTGTAAAAAAATGAAATGCATATAGTTATGAATCAACTCTAAATTTTCCACACTTTCAAGATGAATGATTGAATTAATCTAGAATAATTAATTTTCAATACTCCAAAACTCCTACCCTCAATTTAATTAATGCAGTCAAATGTCTTCAATAAAGAAGGCTTGGCATATTATTAGTTTGTCAAAAACTTGGAGCTAAGAAAAATTAAAGAAAATGTTAGGGGAGGGATGGCGACGGCTATTTGTTTAAGCCAAGTCAACATAATTTATACATAGTCGTGTTTATTATTCAATTTAAATAGAATTTTTATTCCAATGAAAGAGATCGATATTCTAATTATTCAAATAACCGATTCAAAATTTAGCTACAATTTGAGACTTATATTTTTCAATACACGAATATTAAATGGAGTTTTGAGGGTTAGAGATTTTGTGTTGGGCTTATATTTAGCTAGGATTTGAGACTTATTAAGTTGGGCTTAAATTTGGGTTTGGCTATATACCCCTCCAACCTTTTTAAATATACCCCCAACCCACCCACTCACCCATTTTTGTACTCCACTAAAAGTGATCTAGGTTAGATGTACACCCCAGGAAATACCTAATTTGTCGTCGCGGCGTCGCCTGCCTCCCCTCCCTTCTTTTTCTTCGTTCTCCCATCTCTTTCCTCTCCTCCCCTCTTTTTCTTCCTTCTCCCATCTCTTTCCTCTCGTATTCCCCTTTTTTTTTTGGTTTTTTTTTCCTTCTGTAAAATTTGCTCCGCCCGCCCTTCTTCCCCACGCCACCCTTCTCCCCTCCCCTCTCCTTCTTCCTTCTCTCCTCTGTTCCCTCCCATTTTTTCGTTTTTTTCTAGTTTTTTTTCCTTCTGTAAAATCTGCTCCGCCGCCACACGCTCCTCACAGTCGGCCGCCACTCAGGTAGGTTTTTTTTTTAGTTTCGACGAACTAGTGTCGAATAGATGCACTATTGTCGATAATTTTTTTATCGGTAATAGTGCGTATATTCGATTAAATATTGTCGAATTCTCTTTTTTAAATAAATTTAAAAAAAATTGACAAATCAGTGTCGACCTTATGCATTATTGTCGACAATAATGCATACGATCGACACTGGTTTGTCGAAAAATTTTAAAAAAAAATATTTTATGTTTTGAAATTTCTGTGATGTTTTTTGTTATGGCTTGAAATTTCTGTAATTTTTTTGTTTAAAATGCGACGGTGACGTCGACGGCTGCTATTAGGATTAAGGTTTAAAAGAGAAGGAGGTGTATTTATCAGGTTCATTTTAGTATAAGAATACTTTAGGTATTTCACATGATTATTAAATTAATAAATGGAAAGGGGAAGTATACTTAACAAAGCTGGAGGGGTATATAGTCGGGCCCCTTAAATGCTAGGGGATGTTTACTTTGGGCTTTGGGTGGTTTTAAAACCCGAGTTTTTGAAATCATAATTTTTTAAATCCCGATTAATAGTAATATAAGTGTTTCTTTTGGGTTTTGGAATTGTGGAGAATTTAACTTTATGTCAAATCAAGTTGTATGATTGAATGAGTTTGTATTATTATATTATTGTTTGGTGAGATTATAATGATTAGTTAATTGTGTAATGATTAAATGTATTATATTATTATAGTATTATTATATTATTGTTGAGAAAGAATATAATGATTGGAGTAATATTATATAGATATAACTTTATGTCAAATCAATATATTTGATAGGGATAGTTTTGAGTGGATTTTGAAAATCGATTTTTAAATCTCGAAATAAAACGGGTTTTGGATCTTGAAATCCAAAACCTGGTTTTTAAAATTAGAAGTAAACATAGCCCTAGAGTTTTAGACTTTATGTTAGAGTCATTTTTTCAAATATTAAATATTTAAATGGGTCATGGATAAATGTTAATACTCCCTCCGTCCCACAGGAATTTGCACACTTTTCATATATGGATGTCTCATACAAATTTGCACACTCCATAAAAGGAAATATATTCATAACCCTCACCCTTAAAATATACTCATATTTACCCATATGTCATTACTTTTCTACACTCAATCTACTTTTTACTTTACCTTATTCATAAAAGTTTACAAAACTACCCCTCAAAACACCACTCATTTCTTAAAATGTGTGTCGTCCCAAGGGTGCAAGTTCCTCTGGGACGGGGGGAGTATTATATATTCAAACTTCAAGTCTGCTTCATTTCAACAGTTGAACTGTCAGTCCAACTAATCCAACCGGTTGGACAGGCAGCCAGTTGTCAGTCTGGTTTAGACACTAGTTCGTTATGAAAACATTAGAATATAGTATTATATGTGTAGTAAGTTGTTTATGTAGAGAGATAGAAAAGAGAAAAGAGTAAAAAAAAAATATAGTAGAAAATATAAAAAGACTGAGAGAAATAGTACGTGGGTGTTGGAAAAAGAAATAGCAACTTTTGTTGGAACGCTCAAAATGGCAAAATTAATAACTTTCAAAGAAAATGGGGAGTATTACTTTTAAATAAAAGTTATCACTATTAAAATATGATAACATTTTAATGAAAATCGATATTATTTTTTATTAAAAGTGAATATCATTTACCCTTAAAACATTATCACTTTTTATTTGTATTTTATCAATTTTCAATTTTCACATCATCATGGTGATATAAAGGTTACTTGATTTGTTATAGAATTTTTATAACAAAATTAACAACTAACAAAGCACTAACAATCTAAAATAAACAAATAAGCAACCATTAATACTAACTTTGGATTGGAAAATGCTAAGGGAGATAATTATTTCGGATATCTTTCTTATGTGGATTATTAATGCATTTATGAATTAACTTCAAGGTTAAACAACAACAAAATTTATACTCCTATAAAATATTTCACACATGAAATATAGTTAATTTAGGTAAATTTGAGATAAAAAATTGCAGGTCAACTTCGGGTCAACGCGGGTCAAATTTAACTGAAATAAACTTTTTCGCTCTCAAGTATTGTCTTACTATATGATCAAACTATGTTACTTCAAGACCAAAAATATTGTCACTGCAAAACCAAAAGTGTAAGACGTGTCTATTTTGACATGCATTCTAGATATATGGATTGTATAATCCATTTCAGAGTTTTTAGATTTTAAGCTCATAATATGCGGCTCGATGTATTTTTGGCTCGTACCTTTTTTTTATGCCAAATACTTGTATGCATGCGAGTGCATGGTGCATACCTCCTCAATTTTAATTTTTTTTTTAATTCAAATTATATATCTGCACACCCATTCATTTAATTAGTTCACCTTCCAAATTATTTTTTTAATATAATTATCTGCACTTACACATTTAATGAGTTCACCCCCAAATCTCTTTTTACCACGATTATATGTACTCGCTCATTTTATGAGTTCACCCCCAAATCATTTTTTTACCACGGTTATCTGCACCCGCTCATTTTATGAGTTCACTCCCAAATTATTATTTTATCACGATTATCTGTACCCACTCATTTTATGAGTTCACCCCAAAATAATTTTTAAAAAATAATCACATTTAAAAAAATTATATTATTTTTTTATTAATTTACACAAAATATAATAAAATAAACTCTAATTTATATATTTACAATATACAGACGAGCTATTATCGAGTTACCGTCGATTCACCCCCAAGTAACCCATACTTTTTTTTAAAAATTGTAAAAATATAATTAACAAAAAACTATCGAAATTAGCCACAAATCTCGATTTTTTTCTTTTTAATTTTTTTCCCCTCCTCTTTTCCTTTTTTCTTCCCATTTTCAATTTTTTTTTTCCAAAATTTTTATTTCTTCGTTTTTTTTTCTTTTACTTTTTTTTTTTCGGCCTTTCTTTTTCATTTTTTTCATGTGTATTTTTTTAATCTTAATACAAAATAATATTATAGGTATGATTTTATTATAGTCGGTCGGCGGTGTACCTGAATTTCAATTTTAATTTGATGAGTAAAGGACCTGTCGAAAATCCATGTCGGTCGGTGGGTGACCCAGCCACCACCATATCCGACCACCCCTTCGACGGCGGCGCTTCCGTCCCGGCCGCTTAAGCCCGAGACCCCTTCTCAAATCGCAATCATGATTCTTCAATTCCATGACAATCGACATCATCTTCCATCTTGGCCACGATCCATGGCGATCAAAAACCTCTGCTCATTTCGACCACCGACGCGACTGCTTCGATCAATCTCCTTTGTGTTCGCGATTCAGGAGTTTCTCCGGCATCAATGGCGCTCGCATGCAACACTCACTTCGCTCTCGTTGTTCATATTTGTCCAAATCGAAGCTACATTGCTTCGTCTTCTTCACCATGCTCCTGCGCAGCCTCTTCCTCCGGTTGCCGACGGAGGACTGTGAGTATGTTGTCGATGGATCTCTAATCAGTAGGCACTCGGAGCCGGTGAGCTTGTCGATGAAATCACAGGCGGCGACTGCTGACCTAGGGTGCCCTTCTATTTGGTTAGGGTTCTCTTCAATTGAGCTTGGTAATGTGCACCCCCAAATTTTTTCAATACACCCTGGTCTGCACTCCCTCAACTTTTTTTATGATATTATTGTTAGTGGTATTGGTATTACTAGTTATTGATTGTGGTATTACTATTAATACACTATTGAATTAATATTAATGATTATTGATTACGGTATTATTGATTATTAATTGTGGTATTACTGGTTATTGTTTGAGGTATTACTGATTGTGTGGAATTATTTATTACTCCCTCTGTCCCAGAGGAATTTGCACCTCTGGGACTACACTCATTTTAAGAAAAGGGTGCTTTTTGGCTTTTTGTTGACTTTTCAAGAGGGTATAGATGTCATTCAAGTGAGAGATTAAGAAAGGTTTAATAAAATAAACACTCACACTAAATAATTCGGATGAACAAACCATCTATCAATCCCAGCAAAAAAAACACTACTCCAGAATCTGGGCAATTAACCTCATCACCATAATCACAAAAAATTAAACTCAATCATCATAATAAAAAAAATGAATATACAATTAACCTCATCATAATCATAAAAAATGACTTAAAAATAAGAATTAGAGTGTAACTTGAGCAACTCCCGAACACCAAATCGCATCGAACCAATCCGAGATCACAGACTCAATACGGACAATACCTTTTTTTAATTTCCACAATCTGAGTTTCCTCAAGAAATTAATCTTTTGAATTTGGCATCATAGCTTCAAAAGGAGGCGAATCGTCGTGCAAAAGGGGATTGGATCTAACCGTCAAGAAATCGAGACTCTAAAGGGGATCGGGCTAAAAAGTCGACCATACTCCAGAATCGAGCGAAGACGACAAAGTAGCCACTACAACCGTCGACACAGCCTCTGAATCGAGAGATGGCGACATAGAATCCAACACATTAGTCGATCCAGACTAAAAACGAAGATGTCATTGAAGCAATTTCGATTTAGGGTTTTTAAGAGACACGATTTAGGGTTCTTTAGAGACACAATTTCAGACAGATATTGAGAGAAGAATCGAAGATTCTTCAATTTCACATGGAGAGTGTGTGTGTGAAAAGCTCAGAATCAAAAGATAGGAGATGGAGTTTTTTTTTTTTTTTTTACAGGAGGAGATGGGAGATGGAAGTTGAGAGAGAGGAGGGAGGGGGAAGATGAAGTTGAGTGAGTGAGAGAGAGAGATGAATTCTGAGTTGGGAAATGTGAGGCGGTGGAATGAATGGATGGGTTTTGTTTTGGTTTAAGATTATTGTTAATGGGCTCAATTAATTTGTTAAATGGGTTTAGGGTTGTTAATTTGGTAGAATTATTGTTAAATTAAATTAATAAAGTAATGGCATATGAGTAAATATGTGTATAATGAAAGGGTGAATGTTTGGAGAAAATTTCTATTTTGGGAGTGTGCAAATTCCTGTGGGACGTCCAAATATGGTAAGTGTGCAAATTCCTATGGGACGGAGGGAGTATTAATTAAGGCATTACTGATTATTATTATTGTTTATGGTATTATATATTATTGTTTATGGTATTACTGATAATCGTTTTTGGTATTACTAAATATAATTTAATTTGTGAAATTATTTGTTATTGTATAAGATATTAATGATCAATGTTTATGGTATTACTAATTACTGTTCATTCCTTCATGGTATTACTGATAATTATTTTTTGGTATTACTTTATATAATTAGATGTGTGAAATTATTTGTTATTGTATAAAATTTTACTAATTAATATTAATGGTATTACAGATTACTGTTCGTGGTATTACTAATAATTGTTCTTGATATTATTGAATATAATTAGATGTGTGTAATTATTTATTTTTGTATAAGATATTACTGATTATTATTAATGGTATTACTGATTATGATTTATGGTATTACTAGTTATTACTTATTATACTAGCGACTATAATAAAATTATACATATAATATTATTTTATATTAAAAATGTTAAAAATACTAAACAAAAGAAAAACAAAAACAAAATCAGGAAAAAAAATGAAGAAATTAAAAGTTTGAAATAAAAACTGTAAATTGAAAAAAAAAATAAAAAAAAAAATTGAGATTTGTGACTAATTTCGATAGTTTTTTTTAATTATGTTTTTACGATTTTATTTTTAAAAATATGGGTGATTTAGTGGTAAATCGACGATAACTCGGCTGCAAATTGTAAATGTATAAATTAAAGTTGATTTTATTATATTTTGTGTAAATCAATAAAAAGATAATATAGTTTTTTAAATATAATTATTTTTTAAGAAAATATTAGGGGGTAAACTCATAAAACGAGCGGGTGCAGATAATTTGGGGGTGAACTCATAAAGTGAGTGGGTGCAGATAACTGTAGTATAAATATAATTTGGGGGGTGAACTCATAAAATGAACGGGTGCAGATAATTGTGGTAAAAAAATAATTTGGGGGTGAACTCATAAAATGAGCTGGTGTAGTTGTAAAAATAATAATTTGGAGGTGAATTCATAAAATGAGTGGGTGCAAATAATTGTGGTAAAAAGAATTGGGTAAAAAAAAATTGGGGTGAACTTAAAAAAATAGCGGGTGCAGATAATCTCCTGGCCCATATTCTATTTTGATGATGTATGCATGGTACACGCGAGGGCACGCAAGAATCGACTAATTTTATATCTCTAAGTGAAAAGTGGTGATAATTTAGTGAATACTGATGGTTACTTTTAAGAAAAACATTATTACTTTTTCTATTAAAGTTATCACTTTTTAAAAAATGTATATTTTCAAATGAATAATGAAATATTTTAAGTAGCTCACATTAGTAAAAATTCTCATCAATCTCACTTATTAACCGAAAATTGAAACTAATAATGGTGTAGGGAAAAATGACGGTAGTTTAGTTTTTTTTTTTTTTTAAAGTCTCGGGTATCCGATCTAAGAATCGACTAATTTCAGGATATCAATTTCATCGTCCACTTGTGGGGTCCCATTTAAAGTCAGAGCTTTGCGCTCTGTATGGACATGACCTCATAAAAATTGTTTGCACCTTAGAGGGTTCGAACCTGAAATCTAGTGAGGAGCACACTCCTAAATTTCAGGTCTATACCATTGGTCCAATTCTTTGGGATTAAATGACAGTAGTTTAGTGAAGAGTGACCATCACTTTTAAAAGAAAACATTATTACTATTATTTTTCATTTAAAGTTGTTACTAAAGTTATATTTTCAAATGAAAAATTATACTACATTTTTAAGTATCACTCATTAGTAAAGATTCTCATCAATTTCGTCGATTAATCAAAATTGAGATATTGTTTTGAGTGAAAAGTGATGATAATTTCATGAAAAGTGATTGTCAGTTTAAGAAAAATATTATCACTTTTTTAAAAGTGATATATTTTCAAAAAAAAAAAATTCATACATTTTTAAGTAACACCCATTAGTAAAGATTCACACCACATCTCCAATCACCCAAAATTGAAAAGTGATATGTTTTGAGTGGAAAATGATAATGATATTTTTAAAAGTGATAGTCAATTTTAAAAGAAAATATTATCAGATTCTCAATTGAAGTTGTCACTTTTTAAAATTTATATTTTCAAATTAAAAATGACACATTTTTAAGTATCGCCCATCAGTAAAGATTCTCATCAATCCTTTCTATTAATCGAAATGAGAAGTGATAATGTTTTAAATGAAAAATGATAGTCACTTTTAAGAAAAGTATCATCACTTTTTCAATTAAAGTTCACTCTTTTAGAAGTGATATATTTTAAATACTACTCCCTCCATCCACCTATAAGCTTTTCGCTACTTTTTGGCACAAAGATTAAAAAAAATGATTAAATGATAGATATAGTACAAGTGATGTGATTGAGAGAGGAGAGAGATAGAGAGAAAAATTAAGATATAAAGTGAAGTGTAAGAATAAAAAATTAAAAGTATTTACCAAAAAGGGTATGAGAAGCTTATAGGCGGACGAACTAAAATGGTAAAATGAGAAACTTATAGGCGGACGGAGGGAGTACTAATTGGAGTATTAATTTTCATTATTATACTTTTCCAAATATTTATTCAATTGACGGTAAATATTAGGTGGGTGTTTTGCTTCTACAAATCATCATTTTTTTCAACAAAAGTTACAAAATAAAGTATATTTTTCATTTTATGTGTAATTAGTTAATTTGGTGTAAAAAAATGCATAAAATTATATTAAATTATACACATGAGTATCATGCAATTATCTCACTAATCAGTCTAATAGATGGAAATAACATAAATTTTTATTAATGAGCGATTATGAAAATTTTTAATTACAATTTTTATGGGGTCAGTTCATAATAGCGCAAAACTCTGACTTTAAATGGGACCCCCGTGAATGGGCGGTCGGATTGATCCCCCGAGATTAGTCGGTCCTTTGATTGGATACCCGAGACTTCAAAAAAAAATCTCATTAACTCAAGTGGGCCCCATCTAACCAAATGACAATAAAAGGCATGGTATATAAAAGAAAAGGAAAATTTAAAATCATAAGTTCACAAGTTGAATTAGAGGTCGAAGTGCCGTTAAAATATTGCCTGAAAAAATTCTTCATAGGAACAAAACTCGAGGGCAAGGGAAAGGTACACTGCTCTAAAAATAAAATCTAAAGTAGAATATTACAAGTAAGACAAATACAAGCGTTCTGTGATAAACACACTCAATTCAAGCCGTCTAGCATATCCGACCATCTAATCAAATGAAATTCAAGAGATAATTTCCCATAAGTCTTTGTGCACGTACATACACACATATTATATACAATTTCACATAAGTCTTCAACGGGTAATGCAAATCAAATTAGACAAGGTAGTTCGGGTTAGGCAGCATAGTTACCCATAATACAAAACACTTATAAAAAGAATTGAATTAAATTAGTTATTTAATTGAGCACAAATTCAGATAATTAAGCTTTATTGAATTAAACTCAAATACTTGAGCAATGAATTTTCAAAACTTTCATCAGTGTAATTTGAGCACGAGTGAATAAAATATATACAAAAATAGATTTGGTATGAAAGCATTTGACATCCACAACTAGTTTTAGTGTGTAATTATTGGAGGTAAGAAATAAAAATAAAAATAAAAATAAAAATAGAAAAAGAAAGGGGCTGTGGCAGCGCACGTGAGACAGAATTTGGTTGGGGGGTGGGCAGGAGCATTTTGAATAAATCCAGAAGCTGACTCCATTTGACTCCTAAATTGTCTTTTTTCTAAATGGGAAGGTCTTGGGTGAGACCGTCTCACGGATCTTTTTCTGTGAGACGGATCTTTCTTAACCCGGATACATTAATCAAATTACTTTAAAAAAAACCAGCCCAAACAGAACCTGAGCCCAATCCAAAAACTAATCAGTCCAGAATTTGTTCAAACCGATCCAAAACCTAATCAGGCCCTCAAACATAAAATTTGCATAGTTAACATCTTGAGATTCAATCTTCAAACAAGCCCAACCTGCAAGTCTTCTCCAATGGAAGATTCGCGATCATCACGACACAATCAAACAAGCCCAACCTGCAAGTCTACTCCAATGGAAGATTCGCGATAATCAGCGTTCGCAGTGACTCTCATTCACGGCGTGGTGGAGAATATGGAAAAAACTGTAGAGGTGCTTCATTGGGTCAACTGCGAGACAATTGGGGAAGAAAGAGAGACATAATTTGGTGATTGTTTTTGGATTCATTTGGTTTTGATGGATATGCAACTGCATTTCTCTATTGTGAATCCGTGGGAAATCGAATCAGTATTAATCTAGTCTCGTTAAATAAATAACTATCTGTCGAGTTCTCATACTTTTTTATTTCGCATATTTCTTCTCTTGACGAAGATGGTATGCATTTTGTTAAAATGCTAAGATGAATTGCAGATAAAATGTTTGTTGAAATGATTGATTACATTTATCTCAAAAAAAAAATTGTTTAGTTAATGGGACAGTGCAGTAGAAGAATTTAGAGGCATTGAGAGAAGAAAAACGAAGGCATTGTTTAGTTACTGGGTGCTATTTTCGAGGGATGCATCTGGTTTTCTCCAGTAGTGGGTGAATGAGGGGTGTGAAGACACAATTATATGGATTGTGAAGACATTTGAGAGCTGTTTGTTGTGCAGGAGCGTGGTGAGTGGCCAAATTTCCTTAAAATAGATTCTTCCTACAATAATTGACTTTGTTCCTTTTCTTTTAATAATGAAGAGATTGTTTACCATTGAAGAATTGGTCTTGTAGGAGCAGCCAAACTCTTCATATTGTTGAACTTCTTACAAGAAGTTACTGAAATAAGGAAACATTAGCTCTGTTTCTGCATACATTTAATTTACTTCACTTCACTTCTTTCATGCTTTTTCTGCATACATACATGGATATAATGAATTTGCGGAGTTGGTGGTATGGCTGAGTGGATACAAATAAAGTCTTAATATTAAAACAGAACATACCATCCATTGTTATAAAAAGAATACAATAAACATTAGTGATTTGAATAGCTTAGCAGAGGTAGTAAAGGGTAGAACATACATAGGGTTGTATATTCTAAAATATGTATTGTTGTCTGAAATAGAATAGGGCATGATATGCATGTATGTAAAATGAAATCCATGTCCATAGGATAGAATAGAATTGATAGAATAAAATAGGCATAAAAGTGGAAAATGCTAAGCAAAGAAAGCAAAAAAGGAAAAGAAACTGAGAAAGGCATTATTAAAAAAATAGAAATGTAGAGTGTTGGAAGCAACAAGTGACCCTATCCCTTTAACTTAAATTAGTGGATTGAGTATTTGCCCATTTTCCATATTATGACTATTAAAACCGAATTTGATGAATACAGTAATAAGATTTGATTTTTTTAATGAATGTCGAGAACTTAAAAAAGTGATAAAGTTTTATCTAAAAGTGATAATGTTTGAATTAAAAGTGATTATCACTTTTTAGATAAAATATTATCACTTTTTACATGAATATAGTCACTTTTCAATTATGAGTTAATTAATGAGATTATATGTTAGTGGACTTAGTTAATTTTCAAATTTCAAATAAAGAATTGATATAAATATGGAGTATATGTTATTACAAATGAATCACCAATTTTAGGTGATGTAGACACTATCGAGAGAACTTCAGTTGAGTTGATAGTGTTGAAGTTAATGTGCCTGATATACAAGGTAATCTCTATTTAAAATTTAATAGTGACAAGTTTATTTTAAAAAGTGATAATGTTTTTGTCAAAAGTGACTATTATTTGTATACTTAAAAGTTAAAACAATATCACATTTGAAAAACTAAGTTAATTAATGAAGTTAATAATTTGTTCATGTAATTTATTAAAATTTGTAAAGGAGAAAATATTGAAGAAATGTCTAGATCTCTACTTGGCATGACTGGAAAGACAGTTTGAAAAAAATGTACTCCGTATGATTTATATTGTAGACACAGTAAAGCAATTGACTTTAGTGTACGCAAATCAACCACTCGATAGTCTGCCAAATAAGGTGTTACAGAGAAGTACTTTGTGTGTTCTTCTAGTGGCCTCAAAAAATCAAGAACTCTTTTAAAAAGTGATAATATTTTTAATAAAAGTGACTATCACTTTTTACTTAAATATTATCACTTTTGAATTAAACATTGTCACTTTTTATATGGAGTCAAGGGGACTATCTTACGGATCTCAATCCGTCCCAAGACTAGCACTGAATGTATTATATATTAATTAACACGAATATGTTTACTAATTTTATCAATATTCTGAGCTAAATATATTTATATTTTGAAAGAAAGTCATTACTAAAAAGTAATGATATTTAAGTAAAGAGAGATACTATTATGTCCATCACACCAATCACATTCAACTACTTTTTTTTTTTTTTTTTATGTGTGATGGTGTTATATTTTAATTTTTGAGTCTCATTCACATTTTTTAAAATTGATAATGTTTATATAAAATGTGACTATCACACCTTTGACTCATATTTTAGATTTTTTGGTTGGACAACTCATATTTTAAAATAAGTGATAATATTTAAGTAAAAAGTGATAATGTTTTTAATAAAAGTGACTATCACTTGTTACTTAAATATTATCACTTTTAAATTAAACATTGTCACTTTTTATATGGGATCAATGGAGACTCATCTCACGGATCTCAATCCGTCCCAAGACTAGCACTGTATGTATTATATGTTACTAGAACCAAATATCTTTACTAATTTTATTAATATTTTGAGCTATATATATTTATATTTTGAAAGAATGTCATTGTTAAAAAGTAATGATATTTAAGTAAAAAGTGATAATATTATGTTCATCACACCAAGCACATTCAACTACATTTTTTTATGTGTGATGGTGTTATATTTTAATTTTTGAGTCTCATTCACACCTTTAAAAATTGATAATGTTTATATAAAATGTGACAATCACACCTCTGACTCATATTTTAGATTTTTTTGTTGGATAACTCATATTTTAAAATAAGTGATAATATTTAAGTAAAAAGTGATAGTCACTTTTTAAAAGTGACTATCACTTTTTACTTAAATATTATCACTTTTGAATTAAACATTGTCACCTTTTATATGGGGTCAAGAGAGACTCATCTCACGGATCTCAATCCATCCCAAGACTAGCTGTATTGTATGTTAATGGACATGAATATCTTTACTAATTTTATCAATATTATGAGCTAAATATATTTATATTTTAAAAGAAGTCATTATTAAAAACTGTGTATTATCAAGACTGTGGGTGTATTATCAACTGTGTGTATTATCAAAATTTGGGCCATAATGGCGATCGTGGCGGTTGAGCGTAACGGACTGACGGGGAATAATTGGTTTATTCTATCAGAGAACAATGAACAAGTAGATGAGAAGAAGAAACGGGCTGAAATATAAAAGGATTTGGGCCAAAGTTACACACTGGGCCTTGTTTGATTAATAAAATTTGAAAATAAAATGGAATGGACAAAATAAGTGCGGGCCTAACTTGTACTTGGCCGCTGGAAAAAAAATAATTGGATGTCCAGCCCAAATTTTAGAAAATGGATCTAAAAGGATCCGTCTCACACAGAGAGATCCGTGAGACGGTCTCACACAAGTTTTTGCCTTTCTAAATTCCATTCAAATTTCTTCAATCATTCATCCCTTTCATTATTATTATTATACTTTTCCAAATATTTATCAATTTCTACCGCAAGCAATATATAACATCATCATCATTCACCTTTCTAAACCTAATTTATTACTCATTTCCTATTACAAATACTGTATAAAACATATCCTTATAATATTTACCATTATACATAAAATATCATTACTTTTAATTTTACGAATATACACAAATCAACTCATTTATTTATTTTATATAAAAAAAATTATAAAATTACTCTTTAAAATTCTACTCAACCTTCACATTTTAATATATATATCCATCTACATATAAAATTTATTGTGAAACGAAATTATTTTATTTTTCGAACATATTTTCTCTTGGTGATGTTTACTTTGTGATTTAAAAATTAGTTTTTAGATTTTAAAATTCTATATTTATTTCTTTAAAATTTAAAAATTGGTTTTCTAAAACTACTCAAAACCATCTATATTAAATATATTAATTTAATATAAAATTAAATATGTATAATATTATTCCAATCATTATAATCTCTTTTAATAATAATATAATAAATTAAATCATTATACAATCTTGTAATTCATTATAATCTCATTCAACAATAATATAATACTAATACAGTTTTATTCATTCTTATAAATTAATTTGACATAAAATTAAATTTTATCACATTCAAAAACTCAAAAGAAACATAAGATTAGTGAATTTTTTAACTCTTAAACCATTAGTACGTGCTTTTTAAAAAAAAAGGGTATACCATTCGTGTATAGATAAAAGTAGAGGCATATAGGAAGGACATTTATCCTTTCTATGTCTTTGCACTAATTACTCATCAAACATAAATTTACAATAAATTTATCAAAAAAATGAATAGAAAATCGGAGAGAATTGAAATAACCAATTCTAAATTTGTGTTGTAGTTTTAAGATTGAAAATATGTAGTAATTTATGAGATTAAGAAGTAGAAAAAGAAAATTGTACTGTAGTATAATTTATCTCCATTGATCAAAATTGAGTATCACACAAGACTACACTAAAATTGGTGCAAAGAAACAGAAATTTGAGTATTATGTAGTAATGAATTGTGGATTGATTGAATCCCCCTTGTTTGCTAATGGCTAAATCCCTCCCTACCATAAACAATCTACCAATACTACGTCGTTTCGTATCATAGCAGGCTCGATTTCGTCTTCCTCATTTTCTTCTTCTGTTGGCCTTTCTTCTCAGAAATGGTGTCCAATTTCGGCTTCCACTGGAGTCGCCGCCCTACAAGCAGCTCGTAGTCCTTCCGCAGCTGCGGCGTATTACAAACTCCGATTATCCTCTCCGCCTTCGCCTTCGCCTCCGCCTGCGCTTTCTGGTACTGAATCACCATCTCCTCCGTAACCTTGATTCTCAAACCCCCGGACGCCGTCTTCTCCACCTCAAACGGCGGACTCTTCCCCGGAATCGCGGATCGGCACCGGATTAGCGACGCGAACGTCAACGTCGACTGGAAAAAATTCGCCGGAAGGAGGAAGTAGTTGTGGCCGGGAAGGAGCCGCTCGTTATCGGAGAGTGCAGGGGTAATTTGTCCGATGTAGAAGCAGTCAGATCGGCACACCATGTGCTTCGGAAACTCCTCCATTAGCTCCCAAGCTTTAATCGGACGGTCGTAGATCGTGACGCCGCCGTCCGATTTAATCAATTTGATTACAGAGGCACCGCTGCGGCGGCTCCGGCTGCGACTGCGGGGTTTCCCCTCCGTATCATCCTCCGCCGGCGGGAGATGCGCGCAGGAGATTCCTTGAAAGCAGCGCGGAAACGGCGAGGTGATAATCTGATTAATTTTGCTAATTCCCATTTTCATTTCAATAATTTAGATTCAAATGAATTAATTCGAGAAAAAATGGATATAAATACTCGGAGGAGGAAGAAGATTTGGAATGGAAGACCACAGCTGGATTTGTTAGACTATATACATATATCTATCTGTGTATGTATATGTACAGATAGGGGGTGGGGCCGGGTCGGGTGAGAATTTGCACACGAGTTTCAATTGTTTTTTTGTTAAGAAATAAAATAACATTATTAATATTCATATAAAAAGTGTATTTCTGAATATATGAAAGGATTCAGTCTTGAAACAGCTGAAGTGATGATGAGACAGTCATATGGAGTAGGTGACAAAACATAGAGCGAGATTAATGTAACAGGTACTACAAAATAAGGTAAATGCTATTTTGCACCTACTAAATTTGTGACTTTTACTATTTCTAACTCTAAATTTTGAAGCATTATTTTTGGTGTCCGGTTCAAGTATCGGTTAATTTGGGGATCATTTTTGGTGTCCGGTTCAAGTATCAGTTAATTTGGGAATCAAAATCACCGTTTATTTGCAGAAAATTCATTTAAAGTTAGAATTTTCATCTAAAAGTTTCCTTCAATTTTATACCTCCATTTTTTAGCAGTATAATGATATTGCCCAAATATATTTAGTAAAATTAATATTTCTACCGCCCCTTTAAACTTTATATTTGAAGGACGACACGAACTTTAAAAAAAAAATTATGTAAAATTGTTAGTAAAAATGTAATCAAAATAAAAAGTTAAAGAAAAAGTATAAGAAAAGGTAAAAAAGCGGGGAGAGAAAGTAAAAATGAGTGACAATTGAGATAGTTTTGTGTAATGGTAAGGACAATTATTAATAAATGTAGGACCACAATTTGATAAAAAAAATGTAAAATTTTAAAGGGAACATACAAAATAACAAAATATAAAGTTTAAAGGGGGACGATAGAGAGAGTGTGATACTATCTCTATCCACAATATTTGTGTTCTCGTGTGATACTATCTCTATCCACAATATTTGTGTTCATCAAAATAGACACGTATTTTAAGAAAAAATGGGTAAAATAGATAAAGTAAGAGTATTACAGTATATTGTTGTTTGATTATGAATAAAGTTGAACAATAATTTAACTAATTAAGTATGGGTTGGTCTGCTATGGACTCGAGTACATGTTATGCACCCTAGTCCATGTTGCACTTTTCAGTTTTACTGACTTACACTTTTTTGTAAATGGTGTTGCACTTTTCAATTATTAAACTGTATAATAATATTTTTAGTAATAATTGAAAAGTGCAACACCATTTACCAAAAAATGTAAGTTAGTAAAATTGAAAAGTGCAACATGGACTAGGGTGCATAATATGCACTCGAATGCATACTAGACTTTACCATTAGTATTGATTGAAAAATAAAATTAAAGTAATAATTTCTAAAAATTATATGACAATAAATTTAATGTACAGACGAATAAAACAAGTGAACACAAATATGATGGATGGAAGGAATGTGTAAAATTGTCTTATGAAATACTTCCTCGATTTTTTATTATTCTATGTGTTTAGACATTTTTGCCTTTTTCCATTTTATCCCTATTTCAACCTAAAAAATCTCTAATAATTTTGAACTAATCTTTAATGACCACTTCACTCATAATTAATAAGGATTTATTTGTTATTTATTATTAACCACTCATCTCTAATTTCACCAACAAATTTTAAAACATCAAATAATAAAAAAAAGAGAAAGTACTTACTTAAAATTATATGGATCAAATTTAATCTTTAATATTTACATTTGACCAAATTTATTGAAATTCAATTTTGATTATATGAGTTCAACCAATTGTATTTAAATATTACTCCCTCTGTTTCATAAAATTTATCGCATTTCTCATTTTGTGTAGAATTAAGGAACATATTTTTTTGACAAATTTACCCCTAATTATTTTCTTCCCCTTTCTTCTCTTTTTCTTTTTATTTTTTCACCTTCCTTTTTCACAATTTCTTTGACCTTTCTAAAAAAAATCGTAATTAATATATTTCCAAAAGAATAGGGGCAATTTAGGGAGATCATTGGTAAAATTAGGAAAAGCGACAAATTTTTTAAAACAAATTTAAAGTCCAAAATCCAAATGCGACAAACTTTTTGGATCGGAGGGAGTACTAGATATAAATTTTATCTCATCATCAAAAGTCAGCATTCAACTTTCCTTAAAATTAAAGATAATCTACAACATCATGATTATGCATATTCAACACTAAAAAAAGGAAAAAGAAGACTATTATAACTTCAAAATCTAGAATTAGTAGAGTGTGAATTATAAAGTCATTAAATTATTTTGTTTTATCTACTATAATTGTGTAATAATCATTTATTAATTACAAAAACCAAATTTTCATTACTCCGAAGAAAATAATAATAATCCTACATACCCAAATTTCAGTATCAGTTGTCAAGATTTGAATGATATTCTAAATATATATTCATCGCATAAAAATCCACCACTCATTCTTTTCTTTTCTTTTCTTTACTTTTTTATTGCATAAATTCAAATATTTTTAATTTACAGTCTCCTATAGTAACTATTTTGTGCATTATTATAGCATGATTATTACGTACGTACCAATCATTTTCACTTTTTGGCCTTTAGTTACCAAACTGCGGTAAAAAATATTCTTGCAACTTGCTCATATTATAAAATTGAATAAAAAGCTGCAAAACATATATAATTATTAAATTCTCATTTATTTGATGTGTTTCCTTGGAATTCTTCAAGTAAATGAAGAAATATGGTATCACTCTATGAGCTTTAAAGCTTTACATTCTCAAATGTCAAATTTTAAGAAATACAATAATATTTTATGTAAAAAAAATTGTTTGAAAGTGTAAAAAAAAAAAAAGTAAAAAAAATAAGAAAAAAGATGGAGAGAAAAATGAAAAGTGTAACAATTGGTATAGTTTTTGTATAAAATTATAAATAATTGTTAATAAATGTGTGAGCGCAATTTGTAAAAAAAATATAAAACTTAAAAAAGACACTAAAAATGATAAAATGTAAAGTTCAAATAGACGAGTGAGTTTGTTTTTAATAGAATATATTTTTAAAAATTTTAGTTAATTAAATGATGTTATAAACTTTTATGACTAATAATTTTTACTTAATCAATTATATTTGACTTTTAAGTATTTTGTTTTAAAATATTATAATAAGAACCTGAATTAATAATAAGTTTTTTATTTTAAAAAATGTGACACTTTTTTTATAAAAATATATAGTGACCGATAATTTTGAAGCTGATGAGATAGAAAGAAAGTGAGTGAGTTACCAAAATACTCATTGTCTCATTTTGTTCATAAAAAATTTATTCACTTTTTACGTTATTTGTTTATTTATTTTATGAAAATATTACTTTATCTCCATCTTCATTTACATTATTTGTTTATCCATAAAAAATATGTTTATTTATTATATGAAAACTTCACTTTATCTTCGTCCTCTTATCACCACTTAGTTACTTAAACTAACACTCAATTTTACTTGCACAAAAGTCACTTTATAAATGGACCCATAATATTATACAATACCATTATTTTATGTGAATTATTTTAAAACTTGTGATAAGGGGGTGAGGTGCAAATATAATCAATTTAAGGGCAAGGGTGTAAAGTAGCAATTATTTTTCATGGGTACAACCGTACAAATAAAGAATAAATTAATAAGTGGTCAATGATGTAGAAATGATAAGTTCAAAAATAGAGGCTTTACTTTGACTGGTAATAGTAGAATATATATTTGGTTTTGACCAAACAGGGCCCATCTTCAAATTTCATTCCCGCCTTATTCTATATAAATTACTCTCCGATCTCATGATTACTTATGATTACTTGCACCCCTTTTTTTTATTTATATGTTTTAAAATTATTTGCATACTTTTAATATAAAAATATAAATTTAATAACATCATTTTATTTTTAAAATTGTCCTCTTTTTACCATACATTTTACTTTACACTTCACTATATCCACTTTATACTTCACAAAATCAAATCATCTAAAATACCCATCTTTTATCTTAATTACGGGACAAAGGAAGTACTAATATACTACTAATTCTTGGTGTCAAGCAAATATATTGATACATTCTTGGAGTGATACCCCCAATATTTGCTTGAAACGGTATCACGATGAGGTTTGCTTGAAACGGTATCACGATGAGGTGTTCACGAATTATGATTCATTTCTTCTTAAATGTTAAAAGTCATGTTCAAATTATACTTTTTTCTAACGGTAAATACTTGTTCAAATAATTTTATATGCAAGTTTTATTGGTGATAATATTATTTTGTTTGTGCACCGAGATATAAAATTAACTAATTTTTGGTCGAAATTTTATGATTTCGTGTGTTTCATTAAAAAATTAGAATTATGAGAAATCTATATTTTCCTGAAGTATGGGAAATTGAAATTGAGATTAAATTTTTTAGCATTGATTTATTATTTTCTTGATAATTAAACTTATTTTTCAAGACATTTTGTCGGTCTTGAATGAGTCGGCTACCAGTTATACATTTGTACGTAAAAAATTATAAATTTTGTGATTCAATTGATCTGTTTCATTGTTAAAGAGAGTTTTTTGTTTTTTTATCAGTCAAAAAAAGTTTCATTAATAAATTAGGTATAAGGTATACCATTACTTTTACAATGTAGCAACAATAGCAGGAAGCTAAATTACAGGACACAATGTTATCCATTAATAGAAGTACAGGGATTGCAAATTCAATTCTTGAAAGAGCAGTTATCTTGGTGTGCAAACTTGGTGACGAACTAATTCCAAAGTCGTGCATGTCTTGAGTTTCTCTATGAAAATTTCTTGCTCTTAAATATTATTGCATTCTCAATTTTCAAATGAGCCATACAATTTCTAGCCAAATACATGTCGCCTTTGATTTTCCTCTTTTTCCTTCGATCAAGCCACCAAAATTCAGTAGCTTGTGTATCGTACCTAGTTGGATGGCCGTTGTTTGTTGTAGTCATGCAACACAATTCATCCAGATTTTGAAAGTGTGTGGGCACTCGAAAAATAGATTTCTCTAGCTTTGTATCTTCATACCTCTTGTAAAGTACGCATTTTAAGTCATCGCTTGCTTGGATTCTTTGTCTCATCACCTTCATGATAGTTGAATTAAAGCTCCATAGTGACCATACTGATATTGAAAGATGGGGGTACGTGCGAGAAGAACAAAGAATCCACGAAGAAGCAGATGAGACCTGGAAAGTAGGGAAAAAAATCGGGGTTATTGGGGTGGAACAGATGAGATCACGGTGAAAAGGCTGGAGGAGATAGAGAGGAAAGCAAAGAAGAAAGCCCAGAATGTTGCAGATATACTTAAGGGAGGCAAGAACAGAGATAGATAGATGAAGATCCTAAGCTTCAACATAAGAGGATTAGGGGGTAAGGAGAAGAGGAAAGAAATTAGAGAGTTGGTTAGGAAGAATAATTCGGAGATTTGTTTTGTTCAAGAAACAAAGGTTGAAGACATGAATAAGTTCATTTCTAAGTCAGTGTGGGGAAGAACAGGCTTCGGATGGGAAAGCAGGCCAGCGGAAGGTAGGTCCGGAGGTATTCTAACAATCTGGGATGAAGAGATTTTCACCAAACAAAGCTCGTGGCATAGGAAAGGTGTGCTCATCGTCCAGGGGCTATGGAAGGAGGACGGAAGAAGGTGCATCTTGGGGAACGTGTATGCCCCATGTAATACGAGAGAGAAAAAGGAATTATGGGAGATTCTGACTGCGCTTGTTGAACAGAATAGGGACGCTTATATCTGCATCGGAGGGGATTTTAATGCCATCAGAAACTCGGGTGAGAGGGTTGGAAGGGGTGAGAGAGAGGACAGACGGGACATGGAGCTATTCACGGACTTCATTAGCCAAGCAAATTTGGCCGATATTCCGTTGATAGGGAGGAAATACACCTGGTATAGACCTGACGGGACTTGTAAGAGTCGATTAGATAGAATTCTGACTAATGCTGAATGGAATGAGAAATGGCCAGGGTTAACTCTTAAAGGCGGCGGTCGTTCGGTTTCTGATCATTGTCCAATTTTTGTGGTCAATCAAAGTAAAGATTGGGGCCCGAAACCCTTCAGATTTTATAACGCCTGGATGCGACACCCAAACTTTAAAGCGTTTGTCGCATCAAAGTGGGGGGGCTACAATCTGCAAGGATGGAGCGGGTTTATTCTTAAGGAGAAATTGAAACTTCTTAAAGGGGACCTGAGGGAGTGGAATAGATCGGTGTTTGGGGATCTTGAAACGAGAATAGAGGGTAGACGGAATGAAATTGATAGAATGGATATTCTAGATGACGTTTTTGGGCTGGAGGAGAGGGAGGTAGAACAGAGACGGGATCTAATCGCAGGGCTCCAATGTGATTTGAGATCTAAAGAAGAGCAATTATTTCAAACAGCAAAACTAAGGTGGCTCAAGGAGGGGGATGTTAATTCGAAAGTCTTCCACAGGTTTATTAATGGGCGTAAATTGGGTAACGCCATCTACGGATTGAATATTAATGGTCGATGGACAGAATCAACGCAGGAGGTTAAACAAGAGTTTTTCAGGCACTATAGCTCGCATTTCAAAGCTGACGGATATGCTAGACCTAGAATCCCAGCGGAGTTGCTCAGGCGCAAGTTGGAACAGTGTGATAATGACATGCTCACGTCGGAATTTACGGTGGCGGAAGTGAAGGAAGCTGTGTGGGATTGTGATATTAATAAAAGCCCGGGACCTGACGGTTTTTCAATGGGTTTTTTTAAAGAAAATTGGGGGCTGGTTAAGGACGAAATTATGAAGATGATGATGGAGTTTCATCAACATGGAAGGTTGGTGAGAGGATTCAATCCCTCGTTCATTGTCCTAATTCCGAAAATAGAGGGGGCTCAAGGATTGGATGAATTCCGTCCGATCTCTCTAATTGGCAGCTTGTACAAGGTCATCGCCAAAACATTGGCTAGAAGGTTAGCAAAAGTCCTGGAACTGGTAATTTCCGATTGTCAATCTGCGTTCATAGGCGGGCGACAAATTATGGATGGTACCTTAGTTGCCCACGAAGCAATAGACGAAGCCAAAAAAAAACGCAAGAAGAGGGTGCTTTTCAAAGTAGATTTTGCGAAAGCCTATGACTCGGTGGACTGGAACTATCTAGATAGCATGATGGAGAATATGAACTTCGCGAATAAGTGGAGGCTATGGATAAAGGAGTGTGTATCTTCGGCTAGCGCTACAGTACTCGTGAACGGCAGTCCGTCCGGTGAATTTAAACTCGAGAGGGGGCTGCGACAAGGAGATCCTTTGTCGCCGTTCCTGTTTCTAATCGCGGCTGAGGGACTGGAAGCGCTGGTCCGTAAGGCTGTAGAGATGGGCGACTTGGAACCAATCAGTATGGGGAAAAACAAGGTACATGTTCCATTATTACAATACGCAGACGACACATTGTTTTTGTGTAATGGAGGGAGGAAAGATATCAGTGTTATTAAGGCCATCCTCAAGTTGTTTGAACTTATTTCGGGCCTTGGGGTGAATTTCTGTAAGTGCAGTCTGCTGGGCATAAATGTGAGCGATGCAGAGACGAGGGAAATGGCTGCTTCGTTGGGATGTTCCATCGGCAAACTCCCGATGAGTTTTCTAGGCATGAACGTTGGTATTAATCACAAAAAGATAGCAGCCTGGCATGGATTAATTAAAAGGATCAAGAAGAGGTTAGATGGGTGGAAGGACAAACAATTATCCCTTGGAGGAAGAGCCACGCTGGTACAAGCCGTGTTATCCGCCATCCCAACATATTACTTGTCATTCTATAAAATTCCAATAGCAGTGATTAACGAGGTAAAAAAATTGCAAAGAAACTTTCTGTGGGGAGGAGGGACGGGGGAAGTAAGGAAAATCCCTTGGGTAAGTTGGGAGGACGTTTGTAAAGATAAGGAAAATGGAGGCCTTGGTATTCGAGATTTGCGCTTCTTTAATAAGGCCCTCCTAGGAAAATGGATATGGCGGTTCAAAACGGAGAAAGAGAATCTATGGGTGAGAGTTTTAGAATCTCGATATGGAGGGTTTAGGGAGGAGGAGGTGACACAACAAGGAAGAAGAGGTCGGAGATCAGGCGGATCCAGCTGGTGGAAAGAGATTAATAAATTGTATGATGAATTAGGAGGAAAGAATGCAAGAAACAAGATTCGCAAATTGGTAGGAAATGGAGAGAACACAAAGTTCTGGTACGATTGCTGGTCTGAAGATGGCGAGGTGATGGGGAGAAAATTCTAGGACCTGTATAAAATAAGCAGACAAAAGGAGGATACTATAAGTAACATGGGAATATGGGAGCGAAACGTGTGGGGCTGGAAGTGGGAATGGGAGAGACAACTCAACCCAAATGATCAAAGTAGAATTAATGATTTTCTTGTTTGCGTGGACAGGTGCAAGATGATGCAGAGCATGGAGGACGTATGGGAGTGGGGTCTGGCGCCGCATGGGAGGTTCTCCACTAGCAATGCATACACAATGATGATCGAGGAAAAGGAGGGAACGAACGATGTAGAGCCCGACAACAAAGAATTCAGAACTCTATGGAAAAGTTTTGCGCCGCGGAGAGTGAAATTAATAGGATGGAAGGCGTTGAAAGGCAGGTTAGCAACAACGGACAACCTTAGAAGGAGAGGAATCCGCCTTGCGGATGAAGAGATGAGATGCGTTTTATGTGAGAGTGGGTCGGAAAGCAACAGCCATCTCGTGGTCGAATGTGAATTTGCAGCTGCGGTGTGGCATGAGTGCTACATATGGCTTAAGGTACAGATGGTACCACACATTAATATTAGAGTCCATTCGATCCAACACAGCGAAGCAATCGGGGTCGGCAAGGCGAGGAGGAGGTTCGCCTCCAGCTGGTGGGCGTGTGTAGTCGAGGAGCTGTGGAAAACCAAAAATGAGAAAAGGTTCAGCAGCAAACAACAGGTATTAAAAAAGACTATGGAGAGTATTAAAATCAAACTTTGGACTTGGTTGGGAGGAGAAAATCTTGTAAGGCCAAATTCCTCAATTTCTGCTTGGTGTATTGACCCATTCACATGTATGATTGAGTAACCCTATGTAGAGGAGGCGAAAGTTTTTAATATCCTCACGAAAGTGGGTAAGATAACCTCATTATGTAAATGAGTAAATCTATGGGTTGAGTATCCCTAATACTCGAGTATAAATATAATTTATTTACCGTTCAAAAAAAAAAAAAAAAGTACATAAATACGAAGAAATAAATAGTAAATATAAAATTCCAAAATACATTAATGACCAAATTTTGTATGTGAATTTTTTATCAATTCAAAAATATTAATTTCACTAGTTTATTATAAAAATGTAAAACGTGAACGCGGACAATTAAATTGAAAGGTCAAGTAAAAAATTATTTAATGTCTCTTTCAAAAAAAATAATTTAATGTCAATGAATTTCACATTAAAATTAGCCACCTAAAGACGAAAACTTCGAGTCCTGCAGGCAATGCATTGCAGTGGGCCCAAAAGTTAGGCCTTGAGCTGACTCAGCAAGGATCCAATAATAAAACAACGAAATAGTTGACAAATGTGCAAATTTTCTTCTTTCTTATTCGTTATTTGCAATTAAATACAGTATACTATAAAATTATTATTTTTAACAACTTAACATACTAGCCAAATTCTTTGTCGTAATTACTAACACGTAACAACCGTAAATTGTCGACAACTGGTCTAATATATATATATATATATTGATTAGTGTTATTAAATCATCCACATAAATAATTATAATTATTTAAAATAAATAATTTTCTATTATGCTAATAGGGAATTAGTTTTGATAATGTGTCAAGTTCACAATTAATTGATTTATGTGCCATTTTTAAAATAATTTAAGTACACATGTCATTTATTCAATCTGTTTTTTAAAAAAAAAATATGAATTATCATTGAAACTTTTATTTTTAAAGTCATATATATATATATATATATAAATTAACTATTGAAATAAATTAATACTACAATAATTATTTATTAAAAAATACATTTTAACTTATTTTAACAAATTATATGAAATTATCAAAAGTTAGTCTATTTTTTTAGAAAATTAAGAATAAAAAATAATACTATATACTTTGTATATACATAATTTATAAGTCATTTAAACAAATAAATAATTTGAAGATAAAATTAACTCTTTTTTAATTCAGAAATTACAAACAAAAAAAAACATAAAAATAGTTTATAGATGGATAAAATTACTATATCTTTAATACATATATTTGAGAGTCTCCATTTTACCTACGTGGCTTCTTCTTAGTTTTTTATTTTGAAATACTGAATTGTGGTGAGATGGTTATTTTTTACAGTTTTTTTTTCTTATTTTTTTATTTTGAAATACTGAATTGTGACAAAACTGTTATTTTTTTACAGTTTTTTTTTTACAGTTTTTTTTTTCTTTTCAAATTCTTCTTATTTTCTTCTTCTTTTTTCTTTTGAAATTGTTATCTAATCACTTCCCACTTCTTCATTTTTCTAATTCTTCTCTTTTCTTCTCAAGTAGTTATCTCTCCCTTCTTCTTCTCAAGTAGTTATTTGAATTGCATTTCTCATCCCCTGCACAACATCATTCCATTCTTCTTTACGTTGTTTATACTTTTTTTTTTTTTTTTGACAATATACAAGGAGTATACAAAATTTAAAAATAACACATCTCCTTAATATACTGAGGAATATGATTTTCAATCCAATCGTAAGGTGTTGAAAAATTCCAAGCTTGCTGAGCCAACATATGAGCTGCTCGATTATCATCTCTTGAAATAGTTTCACAATCCCAGATCCCGAGATTTTGAAGAGATTTCCTAATGTCCTGAACCAAATCATTCTCCATTCCTTCAAGACGAATAGACGCATTAATAGCCCCAATCGAGTCAGCAGAATCCATCCGAAGGCTTGAAATCTGAACTTTATGCTTAATACAACATTTTATCCCTTTCATAGCACCAAGTAACTCAGCTGCTGCAATAGATCCTGGGTTTATGATCCTCTCACCCCCAGCCAAAATAACTGTACCCTTATACTCAAATACCACAAATCCCACAGCAAAAAATTGTTTTTCAATATCAAAAGCTGCATCAGTAAAAAGGGTAAAGCCATTTCTACTATAGCTATCAAGCTTCTTAACCTCGCCTAGCCAACCAAGATTTTGAAAATCTTTCAAATACTCAATTGCCCAATTAACCTTGAAGATTTTACTATATGACAGCTTTTTATGAACAAAATCTTCAGAATGGACCCAATTACATCTCTCTCTCCAAATTGCCCATGCAATGACGATAACCAACGAGAAAAAAGGTTTATCACAAGCTTCCTTTAGGCCGTAAAAAAGCTGAAGAATCGTACCTTTTGACAAACTTTTGATCTTTCCCCACAGGCTTTGTTCTTTCCAAACCTTCTTAGCAAACTCACAGCGAAAGAGGACATGCAAGGTATCTGCAAAAGACGCACCACAACAAGAGCATGAAGGAGATACAGGAATATGATGCATAACCAAATTACCTTTAGTAGCTACTGAATCATTCAAAATTTTCCATCCAAAGATTCGAATCTTCGGTGGGATTTTCAATTTCCACAGATAATTCCATAGCAACTGAGTATTATTTTTCCCGGATGAGCATGGTCTGGATTTTATCACCGCCCTTGCGCCCATTCTTAAAGCAAACCGATAACCCGAGGCTACCGAGTAAGTCCCCGTTGCACTCTCCAGCCAAAACTGTTGGTCATTTCGATGGTGGCCTATTAAAGGAACTTGAAGAATCATCTCCGCTTCGTAAGGCCAGAACGCCTGACGCACTAAATTCACATTCCATTGATATGTAGGCAAGATAAACCGATCAACCATAGAAGCACTAGCAATTCTTGATCTTATCAAACCATCTTCAATATTTCCAACCCATCTATCCTTAAAGATGTGCACATTCTTTCCATTGCCAACGCGCCATCTAATACCCTTTTCCAATAAGTCCTTACTCCACATCAAAGATCTCCACACAAAGGACGGATTGGAACCAAGTTCTGCATTCATAATGTCCGTCTGTCTGAAATATCTGGCTTTAAAAATAATACTTACAAACGAATCTGGGCGCATCAAAATCCTCCACACCTGCTTAGCAAGCAAAGCTTTGTTAAAATGCACCATATTCCGAAATCCCAGGCCACCTTCTTCACGTGCTTTACAAAGAACACTCCATTTTTTCCAATGTAACTTATTGTGTTCTTCCGTCATGCCCCACCAAAAGTTAGCAATTATTCTTTCCAAATCTGAACAAATTGAAATAGGAATCCTAAAACAAGACATTGCGTAACATGGGATGGCTTGTAGCACTGATTTGATCAAAATTTCTTTACCACCTTCCGAATTTTTTTTATGGCTCCAGGAGTTGATTTTTTGAGGAGCACGATCCACTAGGTACCCAAACTGATGGCGTTTAGCTCTAATAGAAAAAGTAGGGAGCCCCAGATAAACATCATGTCCATTCGTAGATCGAACCCCCAACATTTGCTTAACTGTTTCTCTATTTTCCGGACTTGTAGATGGACTGAAAGTAATGGCTGACTTATCGAAATTTATCAGCTGGCCCGACGCCGCTTCATATGTCTGAAAGCATGTCCTTAAAATTCTAGCTTCATGCCGTGATGCTTTACGAAAAATCAGACTATCATCTGCAAAAAACAAATGAGAAACCGGAGGAGCTTGTCTAGCAATCTTGATGCCTGAAAATAACTTTTTCTCCATTGTGGCTTGAATTAAGGATGATAAGGCTTGAGCACAAATAACAAACAAGAAAGGAGATAAAAGATCACCTTGTCTGAGCTCTCTTGATGGCTTGAAACTCCCAGTAGTCGAACCATTAATGCAGACATCATATGAGACCGAAGAGATACATTTATCAATAAGCTGAATCCATTTATCAGAAAAACCAGTCATCTGCAAGACTTGAGAAAGAAAAGGCCATTCCACTCGATCATATGCCTTACTCATATCTAGCTTCAATGCAACATATCCTTGACGGCTTTTCGATGAACGAACCCAATGTAAGCATTCAAATGCAATCAAGATATTGTCTGAAATGAGTCTTCCTGGGACAAAAGCACTTTGAGAAGAATCAATAATATTGTTCATGACCAACTTCAACCGATTTGTTACAACTCTCGAAAGAATCCGATAACTTACATTGCAAAGACTGATGGGTCTGAACTGTAGGACATTCACAGGATTCCTAACCTTTGGGATCAAGACAATCGAAGTATGATTCCAAGAATTTAGGGGCTTATCACTATTCAAATGTAACAAAATCTGACCCCCACTTCATCACCAATCGAGCTCCAATTAGTTTGATAAAATGAGGCTGGAAAGCCATCCGGTCCAGCAGCTTTCCATGGATTGAGGTCCTTGACAGCTTTGTTTACTTCCTCTTTAGTAAAAGGTGTATCAAGCAGACTGATATGTTCCTGATTAAGACGACAAATCATCTCTTTTGTAGCATTATGAAGCATTTGAGAGCTAGGGTTACAAGACATGAAGATGTTTTTAAAATATTGAACAAAAGTGTTCTTAATACCATCTTCATTCACCACCCATTCCCCACCATTGTTCTGAATTTTAGAAATCCGATTTGTACATCTCCTCTGATTAGCCCGACTATGGAAAAATTTTGTGTTTCTATCCCCTTCTTTGATCCAAGAAACCCTAGATCTTTGCTTCCAATACCATTCCTCTTGCGAATAAAGATGCTCCAATTCTTTGTCTAATTTTTCCACCTTTGAAATGTCTGGAATGTTAACCTCTTTATCCACCTCCATCTTGATCTGGTTTTTGACATCAGTAATTCGGTTCTTCAAAGTTCCCCATTTTCTGGATGCCCATACTTTAATTGCTTCACCACATTTCTTCAATGAAACTGGTAGATCTAATGCTTTCTCCTTAACAGCCCAAACCTTCCCAATCATTTGTTTAAAGTCATGTTCTTTGATCCAATGGTTTTCAAAACGAAATCCCATTCTATGTTTATCAGTGGACTTTCCTTTGTCCATACCACACGAAAGCATAAGAGGCCTATGATCTGATCCCATAAAATCCAACAAGTTCACTTCATAATTTGGAAAGAAGTTCAGCCATTCATTAGTTGCAACAAATCGATCTAATTTTTCTTGAATGAAATCAGCCCCTCTTCTCTTATTCATCCATGTGAATTTTGGACCATTAACTTTTAAATTAATCAACCCATTGTGTGAAAGTGTATCTTGAAAGTTTAGCAATCTAGACAATGGTTTTTTAGCCCCCCCCCCCCCCCCCCCCCCCCCGTTTCTCATGATGAAACAAAGTTTCATTGAAATCCCCCTACAATCCAAGCCTTATTTGCAAATTGACGATAATTACCAAGACGTTTAAGCAACTCCCAAGAAAATTTACGATCTTCCAATTTTGGATTACCTTGAAATCCCGTAAACCTCCATTGAATCTGATTTGTTGTAATCAAACAATCAATATGCGCAGGGGAAAAAGAGACAAGATCACAAACTATATTTTTCCAAAAAAGTAACAAACCACCCGAGTAACCTTGTGCATTCACTACAAAACATCCATTAAAACCAAGTGAAGATTTTAGAAAGTCGGCTCTATCCGACGAACAACGGGTTTCTGAAACAAACAGTAAAGAAGGACGGAATTTAAAAACTAAACGACTAATATGATTGAATGCCCGAGTTCCACGAACCCCTCGGGCATTCCAACAAAACACGATCATTCACCCCGGCGGGGATGATTCACTTCAGCCTCCGCCACATCACGAATCACAAGAGGCGCACCATATGCTTCGATCATGCTCCTCGCCTTCTTACAGTTACCAGCCACCTCTTTAACAACCTCACCCTCCGACCATCCTTTACCATCACCCCAAAATTCCATGACAGCACCCGAAACATCCCTCCAAGGCCTCTTTTTGATGGGAGACGCAAAACTATTCGCCGAATCTGCAGTAACCGGTATCTCTTTGACCTGCATTTCTTTCACAATCTCCGGATCTGGAATTTTTGGTATAGGCACCGTCTCATAAACAGGAGCATAAGGTTTTTCACCCTAAAAAATGATCTCAACATAGGAAGAGTAGTTAGTAGTATTGAGATCCTCCCCCACAAAATGCATCACCCTATAATCACTCCCATTTTCCACTCCATACAAAGGCTCTTTCATGTAACAATGCTGCAAGCCGTAAGGTACAGAAAAAGAAAGAGGTGTCAGATACATACCAGTTCTAGGGTCAAATCTCCCTTTAGGATTTGGATCCCGACTGCACCGACCCACCAGTAGATCACCCTTTTCCGGCATGAGCTCCTCAAAGCAACCCACAGCCTGGCTTTTCTGAATACCTATCTCAAGTCTAGTTACCACATCAGCATCATCCACCACCTTCTCCTTACCCTTCCTACTTCTTGGATTCTCCTCTGCATGTTCATCAATCATCACTGCCTTACCTTTCAGGGCCCTACGAGCTTCCTCCTCCATCTGATTTTGAATTTGAGCCTGTTCACCTGCCCCAAGACGGAGCAGACTAAAAAACTGATCTAGCTCATCTGTAGTGGGGCTTTTCTTTTTCTCCGCTTGTAACCATGATGGGAAAAACCTATGCATTTTACGCCAGTCCTCCGATTTTCCATATGCAATTGAACAATCAGATTCCGCATGGTCCAGCATGCCGCACAACGAACAGAACCCCGATAACCTTTCATAACGAAATACCGCAGTGATTGGCTCATCTTCCACCGTAATGTAGAAAAAACGACAAAGAGGTTTAGAAACATCCAACAAGACCCTGATCCTAAGGCACTCCCCCCATGTCTCTTCTCCATCCTTAGCATCAACATCCACAACTTCACCAACAATGCTTCCTATTTTTAAACCCAGAATTTTACTCATGGCAAATAGTTGAAGACCATGAGCCTGGATCCAAAATGGAACAAGGTTGAGTTTTAGTTGGGAAAGCCTTTCTCCCCCATGCATCCGCTCCAGTGCAATCAGCGACCGCCTAACATTCCAGGGTTGTTGAAGAAGGACCTCATTCATTTTTGCAGCATCCTCAAATGTGAGTAAAAACAGCCCCTCACCAACGCCCAAGATCCGCAATGGGTTGCGAAGCCTCCAAGCACGTCCCAGTATCTCTGTAAGTTCAGCAATGCTGATCGTTCTCCTCGCCACAAATCGCATAGCCACCGTGTTTTGAGGGATCGCCAGTTCACTTCTTTGAGCCACTATGTGAGTTGTTTCACTTTGAGAAATGCGGAAATTCTCCATCATTTGGCTAAGGGATTCCGTCATAAAGAGATCAAAAAGAAAAAATTGAGAGGAGCGGAAATCTCTGTATGAGAATGAAGGAGAAGTAAATCCCTCCACCCAATATATAAAGGATGACAATCCTAAAATCTGTGGTAAAAAGAAAACCACTCTTGCAAAACCAACAACACCCACCGATACAACTTCTGGAGAGAAGAAAAAACCCCCGCAAGCCAATCGACCAATCATATTCACTGCGTTACAAAATTTGTCGGCAAAGTGGAATGGGAAACCCCAAACCACTCCCAATGCAAACGCGAGTAGCCCTGAGGGATTCTGATCAAAAAAAAAAACCCCCCAAATCTAATGATTAGAAGATATCTAACCACCAATAGAAACCAAAACCAGTTTGAGAAGAAAGGGATTCTCGCAATCCAAGAAGAAGCAACCACAAATCGAGAAAAAGACACTCAAGAATCGAAGCGGCATAAAAAGTTTTCCAAGAAAACTTCCAGAAAATCAAGAAATCTCTCAAAAGTGGGAGAGAAACTTGCGGGAGAAGAGAGAGAAAATTTAAGTTGATATTCTAATAATTCTGGTTACGTTGTTTATACTTAGTACCAAGTTTATGGATAATCTTTAATTCATTTATTTGTTTGACGAATTGCTACAATGATTTAGAGGGTTCTTTATTCAAAATATGTAACTCATTTCTTTTATATATAATTAAATACTCTATTGTTTATTAAACCGCACGAAACTCTATCAGAATTCCTATCAAGCACGAAACTCGATCAGGATTCCTAATCGGAAGTCGAGAGCCGTCATCACAACTATTTTATAGGTAAAGTTTCATTCTTCTTATAACTCATTTTGATATATAATTAAATACTCTATTGTTTATTATTAAGCCTCCGTCGGAAGTCGACAACCGTCATCACAACTATTTTATTGGTAAAGTTCCATTCTTCTTACTATAATTCTAGAATATTGTAGATGAGATATTTAGGGATGGGATGATTTGAGATTCATTCCCATCCATATACTTTGTGTAGAATTATGGAATCATCTTCTTATTGTTTACTAGTGTAGAACCCGTGTATTACACGGGGTTTTAAATAAATATTTTAATATTCAATATTATATCTTAATTTATTTGCGTAATCTAATTTTTTTTTAGCATGATATGTTATTATAATTATATTTAAAAAATTGGTTGGATATAATTTTAAATTCAACTATTATAATGTAAAAGAGAAACTAATGTAAATGTAATTATATTATACCATTCAAAATAAATTAATAAACGAAAACACATAAATGGAAAGATTGTGTTGTAATTTAATTGAGATTTTGGAACTTTTTTTTAAACAACATTAATAGTTTAGTTAGAAGATTTTTCATTATTACTTAGACAAAATATTTTTAATATATTTTGAATCTAGCTCTACACTTAAAACTCTGAACATAAAGTTGATCATATGTTATGTGATAATACAGGTCTTAAAGAAAATAAATTAACGTTGAAAAAAATATACTCCGTATTTTTTTTTTTATTAATGATCATGGCAAAAACATAAACGAACAAGATCTGCCTTCTCAAGCTTTACTTGTATGATTTGAAAGACTTAATATCAGAATGTAAAATAAAGTAAACTTAAGATAATTGGTAAAATAAATATATATATATCCTTCTAAATTAGCACCAGCGTATTACGGGAAAAGTTAAAAAATAAATATTTATATTATAAATAATTAAATAATTTTATAAAGTAAATTCCAAATAAAATAGGTGAGAAACAGACGAAATGAGACGTTTAATTTTTAATATTTAATAAATATGAAAACAACTTTTTAAAAAATTATAAAATTTTGAAAAAAAAAAAAAAATTAAGTAATAATAAAATAACTCTTAATAAATTATAAGTCACCCTTCAATATCAACCACAACACCATAAATAAATAAATATTTTGGTTAATTGCTAATTAAATCACAACCTTTTCCTCATTTGCAATTTAATCTAAACTTTAAGATAATTGCAAAAAAAATCACAAACTTTAAATATTGTTGCAATTTAGTCTTTTTGACAATTTCAATTGTGTTCGAATCTAACATAATTAAGAGTTTTTAATGACATAACAACTCCTTAATAAAACAATATTATTTTTTAATCAAACCATTTATGGCTATTTGGCATGCAGCTGGTACAGGAAAGAATAAATTCTATTTTATAGGTAAAGTTTCATTCTTCTTACTATAATTTTAGAATATTGTAGCTGAGATATTTAGGGATTGGATGATTTGAGATTCATTCCAATCCATATACTTAATGTAGAATTATGAATTTTTATTGTTTATTTTTGTACATGAAAGAATAAATTTTCATCTGCCACTATCTACACCAACCCAATGCTCCAAAACCAGTGCGAAAATATTTGAGGGAGTATTTTGTTAAATCAAATCATCAATCCCTAATTGAAGACATGAATGTGTTGATCAAGGCAATTTTATGTTTATTTGCATTCTGTAATATTGTAGATGAGATATTTAGGGATGGGATGATTTGAGATTCATTCCCATCCATATACTTTGTGTAGAATTATGGAATCATCTTCTTATTGTTTATTTTTGTACAGGAAAGAATAAATTCTATTTTATAGGTAAAGTTTCATTCTTCTTACTATAATTCTAGAATATTGTAGCTGAGATATTTAGGGATTGGATGATTTGAGATTCATTCCAATCCATATACTTAGTGTAGAATTATGAATTTTTATTGTTTATTTTTGTACATGAAAGAATAAATTTTCATCTACCACTATCTACACCGACCCAATGCTCCAAAACCAGTGCGAAAATATTTGAGGGAGTATTTTGTTAAATCAAATCATCAATCCCTAATTGAAGACATGAATGTGTTGATTAAGGCAATTTTATGTTTATTTGCATTTTGTAATTTTTTTAGGTAACTTTTTTACTAGACCCCTTTTCTCTTTTTCTATTTTAATTGCATATTTACATTCTTTTTTAATACTAAGAACTATCTCTTCACTGACTTTATTTGTCTGGCAGAATATGTTTGTGGATCGGCAATTAAATAGATTTAGTATCATAATGTTTTATTTTTACTTTTTTGAGTTTATGTAGATTAGTATATCACAATCTTTTTGTAATTTTTGGATTTATGTAGATTCAATATAATAATTTTTTTTATAATTAATATATAACTAATTTTGATATATCTTTAATACATATATTTGGATCTTTATTACGTGTTTATAGAGCAGTGCCTTAATTTATTTAATGATTTTGCCCGATTTTTGGACCATTGAAAAATTGCTCCAATCATTTTAAGTTTTATTTTTTTTGGTTAAATCATTTGAAGGTTTATTAAGAATACGTGGTTTGCTCCAAATTAAACTTGATCAGAATTTCTAATTAATCAAGACTTAGACCGTGAGGGTCGAGGATTGTCATCACGAAAATGTGATTATATAACTTGCTGCTCAGATTGATGAAAATGGGTTTACACAATTTTTTAAACAACAATAATGTAATTTTATATTTTTTTTTGTATATTTTTTTAAATAATGTAATTTTTTGTTTTATTTGTATTGTACGTGTTAACATTTTTTTTTTCAATTTTCTTCCTTTCTATGTTTTTTATTTTAATTATTCCCGCATACTATGCGGGTTGTGCACTAGTATATATATAAAAGGATGGTTATTCAAATCCTTGTTATTCAAATCCTGAATATCTAAAATGTTATGTAATGATTATTTAACCGTTAATGAATTTTGACTTTTATATTTAAATCAGGGATATTTTAGATTTTTTAAATAAAAATACTATACAGTTTTACCAATTTTGAATATTTAGATTTTAGACAGTTAACACTACCCATAATCCATAAGTTATTAATAATAAGATTATTAAGGACATGATTGGTATATGAGAATGAACTGAAATAGAATGATTATTCTTAATTCTATTTATAATACCATGATTGGTATATTTTTTTTGTGAGTGTTTGTAAACTTAAGTGAGGGGGGGATACTCATTTTTTTTAAACTGTCATTTCACAACTTAAATTTTTAAGAAATGCTTCTAAACTGTTTAAAAGATTTGATATGAATGGTCATTAAAAGTGGAATCACTATTCCTCAAAGTTATGGTTTTACACATTCTCATACTTTGATGAATGGTTTTTTTTTTAATTATTTTACAAAAATGTAATAACTTATTTTATAATATTAAAAATATTATTTTATACTTCAAAAATAACCACAATAATATTAATTATAATGGTCAAAATAATAATAACATTAATTATTAAAAAAATTAATACAGTAATACAATTCTAATAATAAAAATAATAGTAATTCAATAATAATATTAATAAAATTAAAATAATGTAATATTTTTTTAATAATATAATTATTCTTAACATATTAATAAACATAGAAATAATAATATAAAAATATTATTATTTTAAATAATTATAAAAATAATAAATATTATTAAAAATGTAATTATTATTAAATAAAAAATTATATATATATATATATTAATATTTAAAATCTAATAATTAAAATTAATAATATTATTATTGTTTAAAATATATAAAATAATTTCAACCAACAATTATATTTTCAATAATCAATAATATACATTTATACAATACTCACATTCATTTCTAGTCCATACCAATCATAAAAATTATTATTCATATGTCATTCATTCAGTCAAAAATCCATTCAATCATACCAATCATGCTCTAAGTCTTTTTATTTATTCAAATAATTTTTAGACTTACTTTTTATTTTTCAAATTAAATTTATTAAAAAATATTTTATATTTGAGTAACCTCAAAACATCTGCATTTGACAAAAAAAAAAAATTGCAAACCTTCGTGTATAAAGTAAAAAAATGAGGTGACTTGTGCGTATGTGTGAACCTTATAAAGTAATGATATTTTATGTAAAATTATGAATATTGTAAAGTTGAAGTTTATAAATGATTTTTTATTTTAATGGTGTAAAACTTATTGTGAAATGTCAAAAAAAAAAAAATTGTGAAAATTATAATACGAAAATTGTGAAAATTGTGAAAAATATGAATTTTTCTCGTTAAATTATTTAAATATATTCCGCATAATATGCGTGTGTTAATCTAGTTATTACTATTTTAAAGATAGATACATATGTTTTTTATTTAAATGTAAAAAATGAGTAGAAAAGAAAAAATATAGAAATAAGAATGAGAAAATATAGAAGAAAACAAATGTAGAAAGAGATAGCGAAATTTGTGTTTTAAGAAAATAAGAAGTCTAAAAACGTGTAAAATAGATAAATGAATAGTTTATGTCGAGACAGTTGGAATATTAGTTAGTAAATATTACTCTCTTCATCCACAATAAGTAGTCTCATTGAGAGTGGTTACATGTTTTAAGAAAAAAATAGATAAAGTAAGGGTATTATAAGGAGTTTAACTAGTATAATGGACATTCCTATAGACCCAATTAAAAATAGAGACAAAAAATTATAGTATTAGAATTAAGGTCAAATTCATAACCAAATAACCAATTATGCCCCTTGTTATAATAAATTTCGAATTTGAAATACCATTTTCCACGCATTTGTTATTCAAATTGAAATTTAAATTATAATTGAAATTTAAATTCCACTTGTCCTTCAATTTCGAAACTTCCTTAAAATGTAGAAATTGATTTAATCTAATTCACTTTCCTTTTCAAATTTGATTTAATTGATTCACACATTTAATCACTCCATTACTTTCATCCGACGATTTGAGGGATATTGGTTCTCGTTGTCGATCAGCTTGCTCGTCGTCGGCGGTTAGCTTTCTCACGCTCTTCGTCTGCGGTGAATGCATTTCTGGTGGTTGTTCATTTCTGCGATCTGATTTTGCGATTCAGTTGTTCGCCGTCGGTGATTGTTTCGAGTTTGCGATGGATGCAGATTTAGTTTCTCGGGGACCGGGGAACTGAACTTTGTCAAACACCGTCTTCTTCCTCAGACTGCCGGTCGTTAACCTTCCGGCGTACCACTTCCGATTGTCGCCCCTCCCCGGTCAAGGGCGCCACCGATCTTCTTCCTCACGCACCAACCATGGTCTCGCCGATCTCTGTTCACCTCTGGCGTGCGCCCTCTCCGCGGCTGACATGGAGGAAATCCTCCACTTCTCCCTCGTATCATTTCTCATTTCAAAACATTCAAATCTCATATGCAACAAAATAATTGCATATATTATTGACCACATGCAACAGTTTTTTACATATATGCTTATATATTTTGCATATTTTATATAGATGACATTATATTATTAATTTTATTTATAATATAATATTATATTGATCAGTTCAAACTCAAATAATCATTTTTAAAATATAACTAAACTGTGAAGTAATATTATATTATTAATTTTATTTATAATATAATATTATATTGATTAATTCAAACTCAAATAATCATCTGAATCACATCGCACCAACACTAGATTTAAATTGACTCGTTTAAATCCAAATAATCATCTCTATCACTAATGATATGTAATTATCGAATTATATATTCTATATTAATTTTTTAAAATAAAATTAATATTTTATTACAAATATATTGTTTTATTGCATATTATCACGTATTTTGAGTTATATGCAGCATATTTTTGCATATGTCGGGAATAATACGTAACAATTTAGCATATATGCATTAATTAGATATGTCTTCATTACCGAAATAATGAATCTCATATTAAAATAATGCATATAAATATAAAATTAATATTAAAAGATTCTAATTTACCAATCATAATTATGGGCAATTATTACCAGTTACTCCCTCCGTCCCATGATTATTTGCACACTTTCTTTAACGAGCGTCCCAGCATTATTTGCACACTCTAAAAATGGAAATAACTTACATAATTTTTACCAATATTACCCCTCATTTATTTACTTGGGTCCACAACTTAACTCAATTTATAACTTTAGTCAAATCTCCACCCACTTTAGTCAATGAATTACCAATAATACCCCTCCTTTATTCTAACATATACATCACTATATTTCATTTTCTTAATTTCCGTGTCGGTCAAACTATGCACAAAATCCTGGGACGGAGGGAGTACATTTCATGGAAAGTTACAATCCACAAGTTTTAACTCAATCATCATTAATATAATATCAGAATAATGAATCTCGTATTAAAATAATGCATACAAATATAAAATTAATATTAAAAGATTTTAATTTACCAATCATAATTATGGGCAGTTATTACAGTTACATTTTATGGAAAGTTACAATCCACAAGTTTTAATTCAATCATCATTAATTTAATATTATTAATTTTAAATATATCCACTACTCTCCACAATTATTTCACTTAGTCCAAACCAATAATTTATATTTGACCTTTTCAAACATAGTGATATTCAATGGTGATTTTTATATAAATAATATTATATATTACAATTTCTAAAATCAATTTTTTATTCTGATATCCACTTTTGCATAATATGTACACGTCAATGTTATAATAACTCTTTTTATATATAAAATCTATAAACAAATGTAAATTTTGTGGAACAATTTTATTTTTGCCGAATATTTAATTTTTTATATTATATTATATTATATATTTTGGTTAGTTGATAAAACCATCATTTACGTAATAATACTATGATTATCATAGTAATCATAAATATAGATAAAACTGGTGTATTTTGCATATGAACGACACATATTACAATGTGCATATTGTTTTTTCATATACACAAGCATATATTATGTTCCACGTTACTTAAGTAATTACATCGTATGTATTTCTTTATTTTATTTTTTCTACGGTTTTCCATCCAAATTGTTTAATATTGTCTATTCGGGTGCTTAAACCGTTTTTTTTAGTTCCCCTAAAGATAACATTAAGTCATTTTAATTTAATGGAGAAGTTACAATTATCATTAATATGACAATCATTAATATTTATTATATATAATTATAAATTATTATATCTAATATTTGAACGCATTATTGTATATTTTTCTATAAAGTATTGCATATATTTATTATTGAATAATAATTTTTAAAAATATCCAGAGTTGAAAAAGTCTTAGTTAATAGTTGGATAACACGTTCTGCACCTCTCTTCCGAAAATTATGTAAATTAGCTTCTCCAATACTCCAGCTCTGTTTTAGGAATGTTTGAACTTTCGAGAGTATTAATGACCGCGATTTCCGATTATTACTGTTTTTAACAAATCCTAATTTGAATATAATATTTTATATTAATTGAATATCCAACTTTCGAATTTAATTAAAAGGGAGGGTATAATTGTACATTTATAAACTCAATTGTCCTTTTTTCTAACTTTTAAATAAGTTGTTCTTATTTTTAAACTCTATAGGTGAAATGTCCTATATATTAACTACCCCTATTATAAGGTATTGTGGGGTCCATTGTGAATAAAGTTGATGATAATTTGAGTAATTAAGTGATGGTTGAAGGATGGTGATAAAGTGATGGTTGAAATAAAGTGTATGAGACTACATTTTGTGGACGGAGAATATAAGACAAATGAGACTACATTTCGTGGACTCCTTTCTAAGTCTCAAGTTCGAATCCTCTAAGGTGCAAATAATTTTTATGGGATCAGTCGATACATAGCGCAAAACTCTAGCTTTAAACGGGACCCCCGTAAGTGGACGGTGAAATTGGTCCCCGGGATTGGTCGATCCTTGGACCGGATATCGGAGATTTAAAAAAAAAAAATTTAAATCTACTCGCTTCATTCCGGGATGACTTGCACGATTTGATCTAGCTGTAAAGTAGTAAAATATATGTAAAAAATGAATGATAATTTTAAAAACAAACAATTTTAAAAACAAAATGATGTTGCGAAAGTATTAATTTTATAAGTTATTTTTATATTAAAAGTGTACAAGTAAATTTACGAATAAGAAAAATGTGAAATAATCACGGAATAGAGGGAGTACTATATATATATATAATATTATAAAAATCGAAAGATCAGAGAATAAAAAACTCTGAATTTAGAAAGGGACGTGTGGATATGTAACAGGAGGGCTTTTTTTACATTTTATCATAAATATGTGGCTCATACCGTAGTTTCTAAGAATTCATGGGTGTGCATCATAATTTTCCGTTTATCTGTTAGGCAAACATATGACGCGATCTCATTGACTCCGTCCGCAGCTACACAGAGAAAAAAGAAGCCGATCAATGGGAGCCGTTAGCAGGCGATGGGGAACGGCGGCGGTGGTGGTTGCATTGGTCGGAGTGGTGGTTATGAGGAGCCAGGTGGGTAAGCAGTTGGGTTGGGATAACGAGAAGAACTCCTTCGTGATGCAATGGTTAAGAGAACTGACCGATCGTTTGGGGTATTGGGCGATTCCCGTCTACGTCGGAGTTCACACGCTCACTCTGGCGCTGTGCCTCCCCTACGCTGTGTTTTTTGAGGCTGGAGCTTCGATGCTCTTCGGATTCTTGCCGGCGCTTTTGTGTGTCTTCTCGGCGAAGATTCTCGGAGCCTCTCTCTCTTTCTTCATCGGCAGGTACTTGCATCTACCTCCTTTCTCTCTCTTCCCCAATACAATGTATAGGATTTACTTAATTTTATGTATTGTGATATCTATTTAGATCTCCATAAGCTATTAGTATGTGTTACTTTCCGGTATTTCTAGCTGATTGATTGTTGATTTCTTGAAATTTGATGATTTTAGGCTAGTTTGTACACTTTAATTAATTTTCAATTTAAGAAACAGATAAATGAGTTCTCCTTTGAGGGTAGTGTGATCAGGAAGAAATGTTACTAACCCTGTATTATCCTGTTAATTGTACATTATCTGTGTTATCTTGCAACGGATCACCAAATTAGATGCCTTCACCAATTGCTCTCTGTGAGTTGAAAGATGGATTATGAATGTTTTTATCACTGGGATTAGTTCCATCTTTAATTAACTTAGAAGGAGCCTTTCAAAACTTGTTAGGAGATGATTGAACTGTCGCAGAATATCTAGGGTTAATTGTAGGAGAACGAAAACGTCAAGTAATCGAATAGATACTGTTCTAGTGAAAGAGCACACATGATTGATTATATTTTTCTTTTACTTTTCATCATGATTTTCCCTGCCTGCTGTGTTTCGTGTGGTTTATCATGTTCCCCCATGTATGTTATTTTGTGATATCTTCTACTTCAGTAAATTGGGAGAAAATAAGAATTTAATTTGACTATTACATTACATTCCATATCCTGATCTGATTTCATTCTTTTTTTTCATGACAGACTTGTCTTCAGAAAATCTGGCTCTGCATCTGAATGGATTCAGAAAAATAAGTACTTTAATGTGCTATCAAGGGGAGTGGAGCGTGATGGTTGGAAATTTGTTCTTCTTGCTCGATTTTCACCCGTACCATCCTATGTCATAAATTATGCATTGGCTGCTACAAAGGTTAACTTTTTGGTAGATTTCTTGCTTCCAACAATAATTGGGTGCCTACCGATGATCCTGCAGAATACTTCAATCGGTAGCCTTGCCAGTGCTGCTGTATCATCAGCATCTGGTTCGGAGAAATCACAGGTTTGGTCATACGTATTTCCCCTTCTTGGGATCTCATCAAGTATTCTTATCTCTTTGAGGATCAAGAAGTACTCTAGTGATATCGCAGTTTTGGATAATTCTCCTGATGGGTCTGTAAGTAACCCTAGTAATACTGAGATATCTTCTGAAAGATTGTCCAATAGGAAAGGTAAGGGGCTAAAGAAAAAGTGAATTTAGCTGAAGGCAGTTTTGCTTAGCTGGTCTCTACGGACTTATGATTTTCTGCCAATATTTATTAAAACAATATCAAGGTAATCTGAACTTGATGAAAAAAATACTGGAAGCAAGTATGTATTAGTGAATTACAGGCTTCTATAGAACTTTATTGATGGGTTAGTTTTTCTATTTTAGTTGAGTACATTCTTAAGAAATTAGAGAACAAAAAAAAATGGCCTGATATGATTCAAATTCACGTGTACCATCCGACTAGTGGTTTTATTGTGTTCTATACGACTATGCTAAACAGTTTGTAAGACAATAAGATACTTTCATTTTCCTTCTCTGTGTATGTCATTCCAGCTGATGTTATTAGGATTTTTTTGGTTTCACTCTTCCTTTGTTTCTTCCTATTCTATAAGTGCAATTTCAATGGCAAATTTATTATCTGGCTTCAGCTTCTTCTTAGAAGTTCAAGTTCTATAGTCTACCCCTGGATTTATCTTTAAGAGGATGTCTGTTGTGCCCCCACACACCCCACCCCCTAGGGATCTACTCTTGTTTCCTCAGGTGCTCGTGCTGAAAACTGAAGTGTACACTCTACTACTACTTGTAGCTTTCTTCATTTTTGGACTTGACATGCCATGCACACATAAATTGTTGAACATAGTTTGGACACGCTAGTCTGATGCGTGTATGCCTGAGAATAGAGCTTTCATTTCTTGTTCTGGTATTTTTGTTAGAAAATCAACATTTTTGATGTTGAATCTTATATACACATTGTTATTTTAGTGTGCTTAAGACAGTGTTTTAGTTATATTGTCTCCTGGCCTTTTGTTCTTTGATTGTTAGATATTGCTCCATCATATATCTGTATTTTTTGCAATGCATGAATGGGTTCGGAAGAGAAATCGATTCTTGTACATAACTTTTAGGCATGCTGACGGGCCAGGTCGGATAATATGGACCTGGTGGTCAGTAGGCAGTAGAGAAGTTTGACATGGCCAATCAAACAATAATTTAAAAACAAATTTTGTGTACTAAAAGAAGATAAGAATCTTTACTGATAGAGTGTATAGATACAAGAGGGGTGCCATGCTCATCTGAAAGGTCGACATCACCGAGCTATTACATGGGTAGGGCATTCCTAATCTAACAATGTGAAGGAACCTAATCTCCTAAATTGGGCCTTTGTGAAAAGGATGGACTTGCTACTTATAGGGAAATGAGAGGTGACATGCTTGCCACTTGCAATTTTGGCCGTAAGACACACATTGGTGGGTTGATCGTTGACAACTGACCGACACTTAATGTCTTCATCTACCTAGCTACAATAGGGTCCTCATATTTTGGGGCCAGTCTTTCTTTATGCGGCTCGTTCGTTCCTATTAATTCTGGAGTCGTTGTGGGCACTCCTTCGACAGATGTAAAAAGTAGAGACTAAAGAAGGTCCTTGGCTCAAATCAGTAGATGATATTTAGAGGGAGTTGACAAGAATTGAAGAGTTGCTGAGATTAATAAGATATGAGATGCGAATTCTAGATGACATATATACGCGTAGAGAAGATATTTATGTTATGTATTTCTTGATCTAGAAATGAATGGTATCCCTGTCACTGTGCAACAGGCGTACAAGGTTGTCAATTGTAACCATTTTCTCCTACTCCTCTTATTAGTCACCTATTTTACTTTTGATTTTCTCCTAGGCGCGCTGTAAATGAGGCCCCCGCAAGTGGACGGTGAGATCGGTCCTCTAAATTACTCGGTCCTTGAATCGGACACTGAGGCATAAAAAAATCATATATTTTGAACTAATCTACCACTTTTCTTTAACTTTCACCATTAAGGCTCAAGGTTTGTGATACTTATTCCATGTCATTGCCCCCTGAAAAGTATATTACACGTTCCTTTATTGCTCAATTTCTTCTAATTATGTGCGTTATTTATAATTGCACTTGAAACGATGAAGGTAGTGTTTTTGTTATTATTATTGTAGGTAAAATGAGAATTCTTAAAAGTAAAACACGTCTCAAATACTTATTAAGTCAATCGACTGAGAATCAATTTCAGCCCAAGAACAGCTCCTGTTTCCTCTCAGTGGCCCAAAGCAGTAAGGAAGCAGCCCACTTGATGAATCTTTTTAATTGGGTGTGGATTATATACCCCTCCAACTATGTTAGATACACTCCCCTAAAAAATGGCATTTAATAGATGCACTATCCCTAAATTACCTAAACTTTTTTTTTTTAGAAGAGAAATTACCTAAACTTTTTTTTTAAAACTCTCCAAAATAAATACACACCTACCCAAAAAATACCCTAGTTATATTTTGTCTTTCCCCCTCTTCTACACAAAGGCCCATCCGCCCTGCCCTCGCCGTTGTTCCCACCATTGAGTCCCAAACAGGATATTTTTTTTCTTCTTTTTTTTTTTTTCTAGAAATCTTAAACCCCCCACGACACCCATCCAACCCCGACACCCTCCCCATTTCATGTTTCCGTTCTCGGTTCTCCCTTCTTCACAGAAGGGGGCCGCAACATGAAGGTATGGCCTCTTTTCTTTTTATTTATTTTTTTGATAAATCAGGATCGAAAATGATGTCAATTTTTGTGAACAAAACTTGTAATTTTTGACAAATAGTTGTCAAAAATTGTAATTTTGGAATTTTTTTTTTGACAAAACTAGTGTCCAAATATGTCAAAAAAGAATTCTGAAATTTCTAAGTTTGTTTATTTTTTTTCTAAATTTCGACACTGTTTGTGCAAAGTTGATGGTTCGTGACGGCAGCCATCGGAGGTGATGGGTGGTGGCGTGGCGTTAGAAATTAGGGTTTGAATGTTAAAGTTAAATGTATCTACTAGTTACCATTCACTAAAAGGGTATTATAAGTATTTTATAATATTAAAGTAATAAATTAAGAGAGAAAGTGTATCTAACATAGTTGGTGGGGTTTATAACTGAGGTGTTTATATTTGCCATGGTTGAGTCCATCCCCTATATTACTGTAATATACATAGTTTGAAATGCTTGTGTGTCGTCTTTATATTAATTTTACTTATGTGTCGTTTTTATATTAATTTTACTGACGTGTCGAAATCTCAAAGAGTTATCTAGGGAAAATTTCAAAATAAGTCCTGTAACTTAGATTGATTCCATTTTAAATCCTTTAAGTTTTCACTTTTTCAAAATACATCCTAAAGTGTCCAATTTACAACCTTTTGTCCAATTTACGTCCTGTAACTTAGGTTGATTTCATTTTAAATCCTTTAAATTTTCACTTTTTCAAAATACGTCCTAAGGTGCCCAATAACCAAATTTGCCGGAAGCCCCAATTTTAAACAAAAGTTCGAGCCGCGCATGACAGCTTTTAGAAAAAAATTAATTTTCGATAAAAAAATGATGTAAATTGGACATCTTAGGACGTATTTTGAAAAAAGTGAAAACTTAAAGGATTTAAAATGAAATTGTCCTAAGTTACAGGACGTAAATTGGACACCTTAGGACGTATTTTGAAAAAGTGAAAACATAAAGGATTTAAAATGGAATCGATCTAAGTTACAGGATGTATTTTGAAATTTTTCCGAGTTATCTAATTGTTAAATGTGATTTTATCGGTTGATTTTTATGTGTCTATCATTATTGTGTGATTATTTTTCATATATCAAGATTGTATTGAGTTCTTAAAATATAGAAAGTTTGACTATTAAAATATTAATTATAATTAAATAGTAATTGTATTAATGTTACTAATTACTTAAAAATTGAGATACATAGATTTTATTTAAAAAAATTTCTACTTATTTTATTATCTTCTTCTCCGTGTAATAATATGTGTTAAACATTCCGCGTAATTACGCCGGTGCTCATCTTATATTCAGTACATATGACCATTTTTGAGGCCAAAAGAGAGAAAATATTGAGTGGCCCATTTTTTCTACAATTGAAAGCATGGAGCTGAAATTAAGGACATGGCCTCACGCCTATAAAAGTCTCAATGATTTTATTGGGGAGTCATGAATTAATGTACTCCATCCGTCCCACAATAACTTTCACACTTTTCTTTTCGGGACGTCCCACAATAACTTTCACACTCTTAAAATGAAAACCCTTTATAAACTCCACTCATAAAATATCCTCAATTTTACACAAATGCCATTACTTTTTCTCCACATATACACAAAAGTCAACTAATTCTTTACTTTATACATAAAGTTTTACAAAATTACACATCAAAATTCCACTCATTATTACACTTTTTTAATTTACGTGTCCAACTACCTATTAAAGTTAATACGGGACTGAGGGAGTACATAATTACTTGAAATGATGATAGTTTAAGTAAGAGGACATAATGTTACATCCAATAAGGGTATTACTGCAATGTAAACGAGAAACAACAGATTATAAGCGGAGTCAAAGAAAACTTTTTCCCACAAGACAAATACGCCATGACTAGTGCGCACAGGAAAACAAATACGCCATGACTAGTGTTCTCATGATATACGTAATGTCTCAAGATGTAAAATGACTTCAAACTCTAATACTGTAGCACCACTGTAATAGAGCAACTGAGCAACAACGAGCGTAATGGCTTCTGGACCCTTCTGATCCTGATTACAAGTTTTTGTCAAACCTTCTGGCTTCTAGATCCTTCCGAAAAAATATTATCTTAAGTGTTTAGGTTTGGCCCATATTCGAATGGGCCTAACTGGGTCGACCCAATTGTAAAATGGACTTTTAGAGTTTTGGGGTCTTGAAAAAGATAGATGGGCCCCAAAGATCAAATCTAAATCTGGGCCAAGTTTGTGTCGGGCGGCGCGCGTGGTGTATGGGTGTGTAATGTGTATACCCATTTACTATAGTTGACATCTGAAAGTGTGTGGTATCTAGTGTTTAAGTAAAGATAGAATCATGTTACACTGAATATTGTGACAAATAGTGCAACACTGACTCTAACAGAATATAAAGAGTGTAAATACACACATCGGAAGACTAAAACACTAAAACAAGAAGAACACAATAGAAATACTTTTTAACATAGATTTTATTAATGACAAAATCTATGCTAAGCCTTACGACGAAACACTTAACTTGTAAGTACAAAATATCGTGTGAAATGTTACAGCAATAACTTTCACAAACCTAAACTACAATCGAGGCAGGTGCTTGAATCTGGAAAAAGACTTAAGTGTAAAACACTGTCCAAATACTAATCCTATCTATGATTACACTCTCAATAGATCGAAGACTAGTTTCGAGCTACATTGGAAGTTGGTATACTTCGGCAGAGTCTAAAAGATATAGTTACTGGCCATAACTCCTAACAGGGATGAACGCTCAGACTAGAATGTTAATTGAATAGTACATGCTGAATAATGCAAGCCTTCTTCGGTATTTATAGATAAAAAACCGAGTTCTAGAGTCTTCTATGTAAGATCCTACTTTTTAGGATCTTAACTTCCATGATCTCTCAAGATCCTTCTTCAAGGTTTCGGGTCGATCTACAATGCTCCGGGTCCTTCTAGCACGTCCTCCAATGTTCTGGAATCTTCAAGGTTCCAAACTCTTGTAGAAGCTTCTAGATTCGTCCCTAAATGTGACAACATTTAATGTAACATTTTTGAAAAGACTTAGAATAAATCACGAAAGGTCAAATTAAGATGTTGTTGATAATGTTAAATCATTTAAGAGTTAACAACATCCATAAACACTTTAATGTTTAAAAGGCTTTCAAATTTCTTGTAAATTTTTCAAGTGTGACAAGGTGAGACATTTCACCTTGCCACTCAAGCTCATCATTAATTACTCAAAAGATGTAATTACATTCCATGAAAATTAATTTTTCACTCACTAAAATTTAGTTTTAAAATTTTAAATATACCACGTTCATCTACTCCAAAAATAAATCGACTATATCACGTTTAATTTCTAAAAAATTAATGTTTAGTCCATTAAATAATTTTTACCAAACATAAATGTCAAAACCCATAATTTCCAACAGATGCATCTTTGTACCCAAAACGACAACACCTTCTTAAAGGGAAGGTTATAGATATATTCATCCTAACATTTTTTATGCATAACTTCTGCATTTATCCAAAAGTTAGTGTGAGTGAATATCATTCATGAGACGAGTTCAAAAGACGAGTTCAAAATACATATCCATCCCCAGTGACGGAGCCAGAAAATTCTAACTGGGGGGCCCGATTAACATTACTTTAAAGATAAAATAATATGTATTTATACTCATTAAAAATTTTCATGATAAAATTGTCAATACATATCATTAAATTAAATCGAACAATTAAGTTTTGTAAGAAGTTTTGATAGTTTCGACTCAAAATGAAGCTACATTAATGTGTTACAATATTCTATGTTTCATACAATATAATACTGTTAAATATAAATGTACAAAAATTTTAAATCACTAAACTAATAATTTTTTTAAAACATCAATAATATTGTTCAATTTTAAGGACATTTTTGTAAGTCTTAAGCAAAAATTTAGACAATAATCTCAAATGCACCCTCATTCCATTGATTCTATTTTAAAAAAATTATGAAACAAATTTAATAAGAAAATACATGAAAAATAAGAAAAAAAATTCCTTCCTTCCAACCTTTGTATGTAAGCATTTATTTTTTGTTCAGTATAAACTTAATATGTAGTAATTAAAATGAAAATAATAGTTTTATTTTTATTTATATATATATATATATATATATAATAGAAATAATTATTACTAAAACAATACATATAATTATTTAAAAAAATTATCATATATATATATATATATAAAAAAAAAAATTGGTGGGGGGCCACTCACTTTTCTTTTTAGGATGTTTTACAATAAGTTTTTCATTTCATTACATTCTAATTTTGGCAATTATTTTTTTTCTCTCAATCACATCATTTGTACTTTATCTATTATTTTATCATACATCATCTCATACTCATCTACTCCCTCCTCCGCTCCACTATAAGTTTCCCACTTTCATTTTTTGGATGTCCCACTATAAGTTTCCCATTCCATTTTTGGTAAATTATTTTCTCTCTCTCAATCACATCACTTATTATTTTATCATACTTCATCTCATACTAATCTATTATTTTCTCTCTCACCATCACATCACTTGTACTAAATCTATTATTTTATCATATTCCTTAATCAAAACATTCAAAAAAAGTGGGAAACTTATACCGGGACGGAGGGAGTATTATTTTCTCTTTCACCATCACATCACTGGTATTACATCTATTATTTTATTATATTTCTTAATCAACCCACCAAAAAGAAAAGAAAAACTGATAGTGAAACGGTAGTATATGATTTATGAACTTACAAATCTATTGAAATTTGGAATTATATTCTAGAGTTGTTGAAATTAAATAATAATAATAGTATTGTGTAACTTGTGTTAAAGTGACTATAATATTGAGACAATAAAGTAAATGATGGGTAATCGTAGGTGCATACAGCTGCAAGCATGCAGATCAAGTGGAGGTGGATGATGCATTTCTAATTTTAGAATTAGTGGAGTAGTAGACAATCACATCCCAAAATTATGGTTATGAAATTAAAAAATGAAAATTACTATAAAAAAAAATCTCTTTAACACCTATTTTTATCCTTTTCTTTTTAGCAAATTCCTACACATATAATACTACTTCTACACTTTTTTTACTGGAACATTTTATTCCTGCACACTTTTAATATGAAAATACCTATAAAATTAATAACTTAATAATATCATTTTATTTTTAAAATTGTCATTAATTTTTTTCATTCATTTCACTTAAATCTCACCAAATCCACTTTACATCTCATTAAATTACGTAAAATACCCTTCATTTATCTTACATTATCATTTATCTTACATTATTAATCATTAAATTTTATTTCTTAAAAAATGTATCGATCAAACTATGCAAGTTATCCGACAAAGACAGAGAAAGTATATTTAAACTATAGTAAATAACTTGGAGAGGACATAATTGAAACTTGAAAGTATTGAAATGCATTAGAGTAAAACAACTTGCATATATCCTACTAACAAGTTTGTATTAGAGTACATTAATTAATTAATTAGTGGGTGGGTGGCTGTGATGGACAGATGAAATTAAGTAGTAGACAATCCCATCCCAAAAAATAATATTAATGAAATTAATAAGAAAAAAGAGATTTTGAAATAGAATAAATTGAGAAGAGATGGACTGAAATAAACTAATCTAATAAATGGCACTTAAAATGTTTATAAATATATGATACTAGTTCTATACCTGTGTTTTACGCAGGATCGATTTATTAAAATAATAATTTTAAATATTAAATTAATTTTTATATCTTTTTCATTTTTCATTGATAGAGTCTATCAGAGTTAATTTTTTTTATTCTAATATATTTATAACATATACATTCCTACAAATTTAAATCTATATTGTTGTATTTGTATTTTTTTTATGTATATTATATACTCCCTCCGTCCACGAAATGTAGTTCCATTTGTCTTATATTTTTTGTCTACCAAATGTAGTTTCATACATTTTATGGAAACTACCACCCTTCAACCATAATTTAATTACTCAATATGCCATCAACTTTATTCACAAACAATCAATTTATTCACAATGAACCCCACAATCTATATATATATAAAAACAGCCAAGTGTGACTGTAGTCAATTCCCGCCCAATTTATGTGGGCTCAACTTTTTTTTTTTTTAGGCAAAGGTCCAACTGTTTTAATTTTTGGGTTACACCACTCATTGAGTCTTTTTTTTATTCTATTCATAGTCCAATTATAAATTAATTATTAAAAAACATTTGTAATTAAATATACACCTGTAAATTTTAATTATTAAAAAATATTTGTAATTAATTTGTCTATATTTGTACATATACTTTTATTTCTCAAGAATATATATAGATTTTAATTATAAGTTAAAATTTGTATGAGATAGTTTCATGAATTTTAATTAATTAAATATACCCCTATAAGTTGAATTTTAATTAATTGTTTTATTTCGTCACAAGTTTCCATCTTTTCATTTAGATGTCTCACAAAAAAAATCTCATTTTATTTGTGTATACATTGTGACTCCATCTCTTTTACTTTTAAATTATTCTACACTCCATTTTATTCCCTCTCTTCAATCATATCAATTTTACTACTCCTCATTTTATATTAATGCTTTTCAAATTCTGTGATAATTTGACGGATGGAGTAATATTCCATCAATAATTATAAGTGAAAATAGATTTAAAAAAATACGATTTCACATAATATTATTGTTCTTCAAATTCTGTAAAATTCAACTATTGAAAATTTTAAATCGTACGAATGCATTCTATAAATTAATAATGAATTAAAATTTATTAATTATCAATCCGTCGTGCAACGCACGGGAGAATTACTAGTACCCTATAATACCCTTATTTTATCTACTTTTTTTAAAAAAAAATTGTGCCCCACCCCAATAGGACTACATTTGGTGGATGGAGGGAGTAATATTTTTTAATATATTAATAACATATGCATTAATAAAATTATAATTTTAATTGTAAAATTAAGAAAATATTTTTAATAAGTAAAGGCATTATAAAATAATTTTATTAATAAAAAAAGTATATAAAATTACAAATTTCTAAAAACTTTACAACGTTTGTAGTATGCTGGCTTGATTTTCCACAATGACAAAATACAATATAATAGAAAATTGTCTTCTACAAAATTTAGGGGATGTTTGTTTTGGAATTCTGAGAATTTTAATTTGTAGTAGATTTTGAAATTTTAATGACTTATATGTTTTGTGTTTGTTTTGGAATTTAAGTAGGGTATGATTTAACTTTATAGTATAGAATTATAGGTGTTTATATAGGTTTTTATATGTATCCATACAGAATTTGTAGATATTTATATTGTTGACTTTTGTAGGGTTTATAAGTATTTATAGGGTAAAATTTTAAAGTAGAATATGGGTGGGATTTTAAAATCTCAAATCCGAATTTTCCATCGCAAAACAAACATCCCCTTAAATAATTGTTACATCTGTCTAATAACCTATTTTCACGGCACAAATCAGACTTTAGATCAATAATAAACTCTTAATTGAATACACAATCAAAATATATGTAGTATTCACATAATTAAAATGTATATTACTTTTTTTTTAGACATGATAAAACCATTTGTGTGTAGTCCTTAATTTTCACGTCAAGTTTTTTTCCTTTTAATTTTAACATTGTATATACGTATGACAAATACAATGATATCTTTAAATACAATAAATTAATATTATATAAATAAATTTATAAAAAATAAAAAAATTATTAAAAACGATTATATTATAACAAATAATTGCATGATTATAACAAATAATTGCATATTTATTCGACGTACATCTCTAATCCCTCTCTAATCATTTTTCCTTTTTAGGGCGATCACTCTTCATATTTATTCGACACTTCAATTAACTAATCAAACTTAGTTGGAAGATTTTAATTTTCTTTTTATTTACCATTACTAAAACTTTTCTAGATAAAGTTTCTTAAATTATTTTAGAATACACCCAATCTCTGATTTTTTTTATTAACAATTACTAAAAATTCTTTAAAATCCTTCACAATACTTTATATATGATTATTTCATAGTTTACTTCATATTAATTGATCATATCAATTTCATAGTTTATTTCATAGTTTATGTGATTATTTCATAGTTTATTTCATAATTGATCATTTCATAGTTTACTAAAAATTCTTTAAAATCTAGTATAGTTTATTTTATAAAAAAATAAAAAAATATCGATTCAAATTTTTCTAAATTTCAGAAATATAAAAAATAAAAAATTTATTTTCTTTTAGAATTAAAATAATTATAATTTTTAATCTTTTAGAATTAAAATAATTATAGTTTTTAATCTTTTTGAATTAAAATAATTATAGTTTTTAACTTAGGCTCGTAAAACACATATAAAATTAAACTAAAATTAAATTAAAATTCGAAGAAAGTTGTATTTATTTGCACACAACATATTAAAAAATTATTACTATAAAATTTATGTATAAGTAATTTCATAAATAAAATAAAACACCTATAAACATTCAAAATTATAAATTCAACATTAAAAATCACACCATAATAAAAATTTAACAAAAATGATCCAAATTAAATAAAAAAATAGATATGAAAACATTAATCATATGAAATTTGAATTGACATTTGAATTGACATTTAAACATTCGAAAATCATTATTCCCATCTACCACATATCAAATATATTTATCTTCTAATTATGTATAACTTATTTGGATACCTTACCGAGAGGTACTGATAGAGAAAATATATAATTTGGATATCTTTCCTTCTGAAATATAACTTATTTGGAGACCTGAGGGCTCTGTATATAATAAAAAATAAGCACCAGTGAAAAAGAATTTTCCATTGTTCAGGCCTACTTGCTTGTATTTTTTAACCCTCTAAAAAACAAAAAAAATATAGTCCAGTGTAAAAAAAATGTATTATGCAAATTAGATAATATGAAAAATAGATTGACATTTCTGAGAAGAGAAATTACAACGTAAAATAATGTGAGAAGAGAAAAAAAATCACGTAGGAGTACAATTTAGAAGAAGAGATTTAAAAAGATAAATAAATTACTATTTCTATACAAGAGAACAAACACATGATAATGATATAAGACTGAACAAATAAAAAAGAAAATAGAGATTTGATTTAGTTGAAAAAATCATTGGTATTCTAAAAAAATTATTAGATAACGCTAATCTTAATATTACTTAAATTTAAAAAAAAAATACAGTGATTAATATTTAAAAAAGAGAATAGAGAATAGATATTTATTGATTTGAATCGGGTGGTATTAAGAATAGAATACCGTGATTAAATTAAAAATAAATAAATTATGTTGTGATTAAAGTTTAAAAAGTAAATTTAAAAATAATAATTATGATTTAAAATTTAAAAATAATAATTGTGAGTAGATAATATGTAAATTATTATTTTGAAATTAAAATAAGAAAAATGATTTTTTTTAAAATAAGAATACCTAAGGATGCATGAATTTTGAAATAGACGGTTTTGGAGAGGAGAGAGATTGTGATAGAGTGGTGAAATTGTGTCAAGTGTCCCATTATATTCTCACAAATATAGACTATTAAGAAAGCATCTCACAGGAGGGAGAGGAACATAATTATGCAGGTGAGAGATGAGTTAGGAGGCTGGAGGGAGGAGGAGATCGTTCACACTTTGAGAGAGTACTACATCCGGCTGTTCATGTAACGCCCCGAATCCGGAATGCAGCCTTTGAGACTCAAACACTCTAAATTCGAGTCGCCACTTATTGACCAAGAAAACGAACTTGAAAATTTCTTTTAAAAATACAATAATATAAGTGAAAAGATAAGAGTTTTTGTAGCGGAAATAATTTAAATGCAGTAATAAGTAGCAATAGAAGCAATGTGGGCCAATTTATTTAAAAACTAGAACATGATAAACAATAGTCGGTTTAAAGATAACTTACGTATTGGTCATCGTGTAGTTTTAGAAAAGTTTGTCACTCGATATAAGAATAAATTTCACCTTTCGTAAAATATTTCATTTATAAACATAAGTCTCAAATGGATATATTATAACATATTAATATGGGGAAAGCTCTGTGTCGTCCCTGCTGCAACACCGACCCCTCTCCATCATAATCTGAAAATATTTGTTTTTGGGGTGTGAGATAAAAATCTCAGTGGATATCCTGTACGCTGTTATACAGATTGGCAGTACGCCGAAGTAATTAATATTAGTATTTTATCGTATATAATTCTTATTCTTTTGGATAGTGAATTTGTTATTCACTGAGGATTCATTGTATATTCTTATTTAATCATCATATATCATACTTATCATAAATTATATGTCATACTTATCATATATCATGTGGGACACTGGTAGCGACTCTACCACATGCTATCCCCTAAACGCTTCCACCTCCTCCTGGGACACTGGTAGCGACTCTACCACATGCAATCCCCATAAACACTTTCCCACCTCCTCCGTGAAACTCATATTTGGGACACTTGTAGCGACTCTACCACATGCAATCCCCATAAACACTTTCCCACCACCTCCGTGAAATCGTGATTCATATATCATAATATTATAATGTCATATAATAATTATTATTGTATTCTTGTGTTCTTAGTTATATGTTCGTGTTTAATTAGTTTAGTTCAGAATACACCAACAATCCATATAACATTTACATCGGCGGTACAGTAGTGACACCCACCTGGTTAACTTTTAAGAAAAGTTACAAACTTCTTGAATAGTTTTTAGCAAGCGTAACACAAAAGAGGCCGTCCGAGCTCCGATTAGGCCACACTTCGCCTAACACGTTTTCTTGAATATTTAATTATTATTATAACTCTTGTCTCTTAATTTACTTAACATAAAGGTAACTCATAAAATAATACAATTAAAGTAGAATGTGACTTAATTATATTTAAAGCATCATTCTTATTTTTATTAGCACAAATAATGATAGTGATAGTAAATTAATTATTATATTATCGATGTATTAACACTTGCACACACAAAATTCTCAAATGAAATAACACCCATATATTTAGCATATATATATTATAATAATAAATATAAACATATTGTTTGCGAACAAAAAAATGATTTAACAATAAAGTAGGTATTTAGATGCATTAGAAATATTTAAAGATCTATTTAAAAGATTTAACACATGTCGAATGGTTTTTTATGGATTTGGGTAAGATTTTGCTTGTTTCAATATTGGTCCTTTTAGCTCGGAAAATTATAATAAAATAGCTATAACTGTTTGGCAAAACATTTCAACATATCTCTATCAACACAGATATTTTTGCAGAATTTAATTGTGGCTCAAAAGATAATATTTGTAATTTTGCAAAATTGGACATTCTTAAAATAGTGAATTTTTGCATATGTTTGTCAGTCATTTCTCGTCAAACGGTTAATTCAATTAACATGAAATCTTGGGGTAATTATACTACGATATATCAAGTTAATGGCAATAAAAGGTTTTGTGAAAAACGGGTCTCGAAGTCGAGTAAAAATTACCCCGAAGTACTGATCATAAAACGAATGCTCCGTTTTTCCCAGCTTACTGCTTGATTTTCAAAAATGAATATCTCTCGTTCTATCCAACCAATTTATGTAATATTTTATATTCAGACTCTTTACCATATGTAGATTATAATCATGTTGGTTTCGTGTCAAAATCATTTTTCGTTCAAAAGATATAAGCCATCAAAGTCACTGCTTCTAACACCAAAATTCCAGTTTTTTTGTTGAACTTCAAAAGCACGTTTTGTAAACTTAACTCACGTTTCAAACCAGTTAAATATATCTACCATATAACATGATTATCGTAATAAAAATATAACACAAATCCCACCAGATTTAAGTACGAAAAGTTGTGACCGGAAACCGAAAGTTACACAAATAGCACATAGATGGTTTGTGTGTTAAAACCTGTGTAGTTTTCTCCATTTAGGATTTGATAATGATTCGAATTCATGTGGAAGGCTGGGGAATTGATCAAGGATGAAGTTGGTATGATTTTTTCAAGGTTTGAGCAAGGGGATGATGAAATATATTAGGAACAGAAGTTGAAAATAAGAAAAGAGAAATAGGGGAAGAAAAGAGAGATGATGATTGTTACTCTTTTTGGATTGTGTGGAGTATTCTCAAATCGTTTCGCCTTGAGCCTGAATTGGATGGTGAGACTACTCCTAAACTTCACCGGAACGGTAGAAACGACCGATCTTCTCTTATGAGTTAAGAGAGATTAATCAAAGAAGGCTTGTATGAGGAGAGGTGTTCTTACATTTGGAGAATGTATTTCTGCAGAGCTTTGGCTTGCTTTTTTGACATGAGAGATGAAGGGAAAAGCTGAAGTGATGGAGGTATATATAGAAGATGAAAGGATTTAGCAATTGGAGGTATGAAGTGATCACTTGGTTTGGAATAATGCACATGGCCGATTGCAAGTGGGAGTAGAGTAAGGGGCCTAGTTGCAATTACCTACTCAAGTTGGTAAAATATCTCAGGGACTCAATGTTCTATTTAATCATTCAATAAGGAGATGAATTTAATTCCTTGGCTGGTACATGGTCGACTCAAGTGGTGAGGAGAGATGTGGTCAAATTATCACCACATGAAGTTTTGTGGTTTAAATAGTTAAAGTGGTATATATTTTATTTACCTCACTATTCGTTAGCACTCGGTATTTATTACACAGTTGTTACTCATTTTCGTATTAGTTTGTCGTGAAAAATTACTATAAAATTACTAGGAATAATTATTTAGGAACTATGGTGATAAAATCGTCGCGTTTTGAGATGAAAATTATTTAATTATAAAATCCGACTTAAGACTGCTTATATTTTTTTTTGTTTTAATTCTAATATTATTTAATAGCGAATTATCAGAATGAGTCATAATAAAATTTGATAAGACAAACATTATAACACATAGACACGAAAAGCATGACAATCAAAGAAATGAAATCCTTCATCGATCCATCTTATATCAATTATGATCAAATCATTAGAAAATAAATTAGGCCTCTATATTTCGTATTTAAGACTAAGATAACATGGCAATGTTATTTATTAAAATATATTTTACTTTGTTAAGTCGTTTATTATGAGCTTGGTAAAATCATTGATTTGTAAAGTTATTAATTATGATTCTTTCATTTTTTTTTGACATTTATTAGATATTCATCAAATCTTATACTTTTATTTATTTCTCTATTAGGTGCTAGGAGTGCTCCCCGATCAGAATGCTCGTCCGCCTTCCTGAAAATCAAGGTCTTTTGAAAAAAATAACGACGTTAATATAATTGAAAACTCTTAATTTATTTATTAATTTATTTCATATTAATTTTGGGACGGGGTGTTACAGTTCACAACAGCCGACCTTGGCAAGGCAACCCGTGTCACAAATTCCGTGAAGACCAAGATCACTAGCGACATGAACCGGATATTCTTAACAATGAAATTGACCCATCTCCACTAAATTATACACATATAGTCCTCATCCCAAAAACTAAACTCTCTGAAACTACAAAAGATTTCAGACCCATCAGCCTATGCAATGTTATTTTCCGGGTAAGCACCAAAACCATTGCCAACCGATTGAAAGTGATACTTGAAAAAATCATCTCCCCCCACTAAAGTGCTTTTATCCCAAATCGATTGATTGTTGATAATGCTATAATTGCCTTTGAAATCTTTCACTCAATGAGGAAAAAAAAGTCGGGGAAAAAGGGATCTATTGCCCTTAAGCTTGATATAATTGAGTGGAGCTTTTTTGAGAATATGTGTCTAAAACTAGGATTTGACAAAAAATGGATCACATTGGTAATGCGATGCGGCACATCAGTTTCTTATTCGTTAATGGGCAGCCATCAACACCTTTCACCCCTCAAAGGGGTCTCCGTCAAGGGGACCCCTTATCTCCGTATTTGTTTCTTTTATGTGCAGAAGGGTTCTCTTCATTAACACACCAAGCGGAGGAAAATGGAGATATCACAGGCTTTAGAGTTGCGAAGAGCCACCAATTTTGCACCTACTTTTTACTGATGATAACATCTTATTTTTCCGAGCTTCCCAAACTGAAGTGAATAAGGTGAAAGAGATCATAGCGATTTATGAAGCAGCTTCCGGTCAGTGTGTTAACCTCGAAAAATCTGAATTGTCGGTTAGTGGAAATGTCGAAGAAGTGAAGAGGGAGGAATATGGTACTCAAAATACTTGGGACTCCCAACTCTTGTCGGGAGATCAAAAACTTGAGTTTTCAGGGCTGTCACTGAGCGGATCATTAACCGCCTTAAGGGCTGGAAGGAAAAAACCCTCTCAAAGACCGGGAGAGAGGTGCTTTTAAAGGCGGCCATCAAAGCAATCCCCACATACACGATGAGTTGCTTCATATTCCCACAATCTCTTTGTGGGGACATCGAAAGGGCAATTACAAAATTTTATTGGGGAGCAACTGGAAACGAGAGGAAAATTCATTGGGTTAATTGGGAGAGAGCAACACGATCAAAGAGAAAATGAGGTCTCGACTTCCGGGAGTTGTTCTTCTTTAATTTAGCGATGGTAGCTAAGCAGTGTTGGAGGATCAAGCACTTCCCAGAGTCGCTTGCAGCTCGTATCTTGAGAGCAAAATACTTCCCGAGAGGATCGATGGAAACAACAGGTATGGGGTTCCAGTCGAGCTATGTGTGGCGCAGTCTACTCAAGTCTAGAGAGCTTGTTCTGGCCGGGAGTGCTTGGCGGGTAGGCAGTGGAAAATCAATACAGTGCTTCAATGAAAAGTGGATCTGGAATGATTGTTACTACCAACCGCAGCCAACAGACCAGGTTGATACGGAAGCTGTCCTTGTCTTAGATTTTATTGAGCCAAACACTAAATCATGGAATGTTGATCGAATTAAGAGATGCTTCAAGGATGATGACGCCAACTGTATCCTCAACATTCCCCTGAGTAACAGAGATATTCCATATAAGAGAATTTGGAGGGCCTAAAAATTGGCAAATACACGGTTAAATCGGCGTACCAATTGGCGGTGTCGATGCTCTCCATGAAAGAGAGGAACTGGCCATCTGGCAGCAGCCCCACGACCTTCTGGACCAAAATCTGGAATCTGAAAATCCCTCCGAGTACACACAACTTCATCTGGAGAGCATGTGTTAACGCGCTTCCAACCTTGGAGAACCTGGCTAGAAGAAGGATGATGATGATCAACCGGGAATGCACATTATGTGGACACCAAAGTGAAAACCTAACACATGCCCTGTTCCTCTGTCCAGATGCCATGCACACCTGGGGGCACTCACCCATACGACTCGACTTTTAGAAAATTTTGTCCCAAAATTTTAAGGATATCACGGGGGACATGAAGGAGAGCCTCCCAAAGGAGGGTCTTACAATATATGGGGGGGGGGGGGGTGCAAAATAGATTTATGTTTGAGAATTTGCCACCAAACTCGGGTAAGCAAGCAATCCATGCAATTGCACTCATTCATGAACTCTCTAATAGACCACTAGACCCAGGGACGCCGAGAAAGATGAGGCAAGACCCCGAAAAATGGAAGTACCCGGATCCTCGAAGAAACAAATCGAACTCGGATGTTGCAGCCTTTAAGGATGGGTCAATTGGCATGGGTTTTGTGATTAGACATGATGAAGGGGAGATTTTAGCCTTGAGTAGTCGGCGAACAAGATCCAACGGGAGCAACACTTTGATTGAAGCTCTCGCCTTGCGTTTTGCACTCACTCGAGTTGAAGAATGCGACCTGCAGAGTATGGAGGTGGAGTCAGACTCACAGTCCTTGATAAAGGCCCTAAATGCCGAAATGGAGTTTGAAACACGCGTGATGATCCTCGTTGAAGACATCTGGGTTTTGGCGCGGAATTTGAATAGTTTCTCTTTCCATTTTGTTCGTGGGGAGGCGAACGCAGCGGCACATTCTTTGGCCCACATAGGTATTAGTGTAGAATGGGAGGAAATTTGGATCGAAGAAGTACCACGAAACTGTATCTCTTTTTTATCAATGATGTAAGGCGCGAGCCTGCACTTTCCACGTAATGAAATATTTTCTTTCTGTAAAAAAAAATGATAAGATAAGATAGGATTAAGATTAAGATTATTTTTAAAAAAATTCAAATTTTAAAAATGCTTTTCAAATTTTATATTTAGACTGATTGTTGATCGATTTTTTCCATTTTAACTTCATAAAATTAAATTTAATTGTGATATATGACATTTTATAAAATAAATTCAATTAAATCCTATTTTTTCTAGTTACGTAATTTTTTTTTAAAAAAAATAATGTTGAGAGATTTAGTTAGATTTGAAAAGTGAATTAAGGAATTTTATTTTGACTTTAATTAACCTAAATTAGTAATTAAGATGATGTAATCGAAGTCCGTAATGTATGCATGGTATTTTAACTCTATCAAATAATATAAACGACACAAAAATTTGTATGCAATATTGACCAATTAAGCTAAATTCGGTCAAAATTCGTAAGTCAAAGGCGGATTAAAATGGGTCAAACACCAATTAAGGTAAATTTTCGCTTTCAAATATTATCTTACTACATAACCAAATACTCCGTATATGTTACTACAAAACCTAAATTTTGTCACTACAAGCCCAAAAATGTAATACTACAACCTCCAAAAAAAATCTGGATACTTATGTTTTTTTGGGCAAAATTACTAAAATAATTTTGACTTATTCGGCTACTACATGACTAAACAATGTTACTACAAGACCAACATTTTATCACTACAAGCTCAAAAGTGTATTACTACATGTTCAAGAATATTTTAGACACCTAATTTTTTTGGGTGAATTTGTCAGAATGTTTTGACGTAAATTTTTGGCCTTGTAGTGGTAATATTTTGGCCTTATAGTAACAATATTTTGGTCATGTAGTAAACCACTTGTTTGCGACCCACGAATTTTCTGGGCAATCCGGATCCGGCCTTATGACCCGCGAATTTTTAAAAGTATCTTAATTTGACTTTTATGTTAAATGGACTTAGGGTTTTGACTTAGTCTAATTGGGATGCATGTATGCAATATTTCACGTAAGACTAGCCCTATGAGCAATTCAACAATTCGATTTTAAAATAAGAGATTTTTTCTTATTAGAGTCATTTCTATAACACCTTAAACAAATAGAAACTACAAGTTTAAATAGTTTCAATTAGGTTCAAAATGGGTGCTAAAAAACCCTTTCTACCCCTGTATAAATACAATTTCCCTCCCACAAAACTCATTCCTTCTCTCATTTCATCTTATTTTCCAATTTCAACAAAACCCTAGCCTTTCCTATTTCTTGCAAAATCGAAGCATCCCCCTCCCCACGGCTGTCGCCGCCCAAACCCAGACGAAGCAGCCCCTTGGCCGCACGCCATCGACGTCGAAGAAACCCGTCGGCCGTCGCCGCCCTCTCTTGCAACCGACCCCCTGTCTCCTATTTCTTGCAAAATCGAAGCACCACCTCCCCACGGTCTTCGCCGCCCAAACCCAGAAGAAGTAGCCCATCGGCCGCCGCCGCCCTCTCTTGCAACCGACCCCCCGTCGATTTGGGCGCTGCACCATGGCCGCCGCATACCAACACGACCGCCGCCGCCCAAACCAAGACGAAGCAGCACCTTGACCGCCGCAGTTGCTTTGCCGCCGCACTGACCGGGGAAGACGAAGTGGCTGAAGAAGAAAGCCCCGTGGCCACCGCCGCCTGGCCGTCGAAGACGAAGCGGCCGCCGATCTGCAACCCCCTCGACTCCGATGCGCCGATCTATCGGCCGCGAGCCATCGCCGCTTAGCCGAAGGCCTACGATCTGTTCGGGGAAGATGTCCGCCGCCGTGGCCTGAGATATGGCCTTCGTATTGCCGACCTTCGTATTTCCGGCCTGAGATCTGTTGGTATTTCCAAATCGGAGCTGTGCATAAAGATCTACATAGTTTTCTTCTTAAACAAGAAGAAAAAAGTCGGTTGCTCTGTTTTTACTTCCGGTTTCCTTTTCAAAAAAATAAAAAAAATTCTTCTCAAACAAGAAGAATACGTGACTTTTAAAATAATTAATGGAGTATACTTAGTTGATTTTTTGGTTTGTTTTTCAATCATAGAATCATAGATCCGATTTTTATTTTCTTCCTCATATCTGTTTTTTTTTTTTCTGGGTTTGTTTTCCAATTCAACAGTCTTAAACGTCCCATCAGGCCATCCCCATATTTCAAATTCATCTCCATTACACTTTCTCCCTCTCCCTCTCCCTCTCCCTCTCCCTCTCTTACATTTTTTTTGCAATTGTAAGTAATATTGAAAATGAAAGGGTAGAGAGCTCTCCTTTGCTGATTTTTTTTTGGGATTGAGAAAAATGTCAGGGATGAACATTGTCGGAATATTCCATTGTACATGTATCCTTGTTGTACATTTGATTTGAGTGTAAATTTGCTAATTTTATATTATTGAATTGGTTTTGTCAGTCTGCCATTTTTGCATAATCTTCCTTTTACTTCAGAATCAAGAAAGTGGTAGATAAGATTTGTTAAAAAGGTCATCTTTGGAGTATTATTTTCCATTTTAGAAAATGGTGACTTAATCATGGTTTCGTAATTTGTGGACAACTTCGACATGCAAAATATACTTGAGAATTGTGAATAAGCATAATGTGATATGCAAAATAGTCATCATATTTTAGTCTAATTTTAGGAAATGATTTGAATTATGCATAATCGTGATATGCAAAATAGTCATCATATTTCAATCTGATTTTAGGAAATGATTTGAATTATGCATAATCGTGATATGCAAAATAGTCATCATATTTCAATTGAATGCATTATGCATAACGTGATATGCAACATTTAATTAAATGCAGATAAATAACCTAATTAATTAAAAAAGTTTCAAATTATAAAATAATATTAATTAACGTGATTTTAGGTGAATTGTAATATAATGATTTAATTGGGAAAACCTTTTTATGAATGATTTAAAATTTGGAAGGTGGTAAAATTACGCAAATATTGAGAATCTGCATTTATTAGATGATTAGATGTTAATGTTAGACTAAAATATATGAATTCAAAAAATTTTAAATTAAAAAAAATGGTAGATTTAACTTATTAAGTCCCAATTTGAACTTAATACAAACAAAAAAATAAGCTAGTTTCTATTTGTAAAAAGTAGAATCCTAATAACAATTTTCCCTTAAAATAAATGGTAAGGCAAAAACGTATATACAATAATAAGTCAAAATAAATACTCCCTCCATCCATGAAAAGTAGTCTCATTTGCCTTATATTATTTGTCCACAAAGAGAAAATTTACAAAAAAGGCCATTTAGGCACCTAGCTTCTTAAATAAAGACAACTTTTATAATCTTTTTAAAAAAGGACAAAAACGCATGTTAATAACCCATTATACCCTTATATTTAAATATGGAAATTAATTTATTAATTTAATAATTAAATAACAAGTCTTCATCTTCCTTATTTGTCGCCATAGATTTTTGGTTAATTTATTAATTTAATAATTAAAGAACGGGTTTCTTGGCCGGAAAACTCAAATCTTCAAGTTTTTTGGTTAATCCATGATGAATCAAACATAATCCCGCTGCATCTACAAACAATTGGCCATAGATTTCAGATTGGTGAAGCAACAATCCTCGATTTCCTCTTGAAATCGAGGGATCTTTTTCTTCTTTTAGTTTCTGTTTCAGTTTTGGGTGACCCCTCACGCCCAAAAACTGATTTCCGATGATTCTCAAAGTTTCTGCTGCTTAGAGGCTTGTTCCTCTCTTTCAACGACGGCCATGGCTATAAGGTCTCGTCTCCTTTACTCTTCCATAATTGTTTCCTCGATCTGTTCTTTCGACTCCACATGATCAAGAGACTTTCCACGCGAACGTTTCTTTATATTCCTAGGGGATTCAAACTTCACCGATTTCTTCATTATGGATGACGGACGCGAAGCCGCCGGAGATACAGTAGAAACTTTTAATTCCAAGGGTCAGATGAAGAGTTTTACCAAGGGTATGATTATTAATTCCACACGTACACACATAATTTGCAAAGAATTTAGGATTTTTTGAGATGATTTTAATTTAGGTTCAATTTTGCTCTGTTTTCGTGAAATTGTGATGATTTACGTGCGTGTTGCTGAAATGTAGTTCATGATTATTTGTTATTGGTTTGGTCAAGGGATAATGCAGATCTTATTTTGCATATGTATACGTATTTCTGCATAATCACATTCTAATATGAAGACACCGTACTATTTTTTCTGCATTATTCATTTTATTATGCAGTTTTAGATTTCATTGTTCTGCATTATTCATTTTATTATGCAGTTTTAGATTTCATTGTTCTGCATTATTCATTTTATTATGCAGATTTAGATTTTATATTAATTTTCCAACCATGGTCTAGGGAGCAAAATGTTCTTCTCACTTCTCACTTCGTCTTCTTCCGTACTTCACGGTTTCCTTTCTTCACAAATTGAAAAACCCCAAAATTCTGCACAAAATTTACAAAGTTTGACCGGAGTTGTTGATAGAGTTTAATTTTAGGAAGTTTTAATTAATTGCGTAATTCGGGGGGCTTTAATGAGCTGATAGAACTTTAGTACCAAACCTGTTTTTCTTCTCATTTAATTTTAGGAAGGTTTTTCTTAATTGCGTAATTCTCGGAATTAATGAGCTGATAGAGTCAGCTTTAAATTTCAAACATTTAAATAATTTCTCCATATTAATTCCGAATTTATGTATTAAGGGCATGATGGTACATTTATGTGCCATTTTGTCCTTATTCTGAAACTATTTTGAATCATGTCTTTATTTAAAAAAACACTAAGGGCATGATTGGTATGATGGAATGAATTTAAGGCTGAATGGAATGAAGGTCTGAATGGAATGAGGTCTGAATGAGCATTCCCATGATTGGTATCGATTAAGAATGGAAAAGCAATTCATTGATGGATTCCATTCTCCTGATTGGTACACTAAAATGAAATGCAAAATAATGTATATATTTTATCTTAAATGACTAAAATACCATCAACGTATGAAATAATCGCACTCATCTCTACTAATAATATAAATTAATAAATATAAAAATAACTAAAATATAGGGATAATATCATTTTTATCACTCATGTATATCCTTTTCTGATTTGAATTATTTATTCAATTAACTAAAAGTAAAAATAATTAAAAATTAAGTAAATTAAATTTAAAAAAAAACACGGTTCTTCTTCTCCCCCAACTGAACTGCGCCGTCGTCTCCCACCTTTCTGTCGCCGACCTTCATGCTGTACCCCACTCCCATATTTAATTCAAATTTGAGGATTATTTTTAATGAAAACCCGTTTATGTTTATAGAGGACATTGATTGTTCATGAACAAGAGTGACGACGTCTTCTCTTTTGCACATATATAGAGAGAAAAAACAATACAAATTTTATTTTCTCAGCGTCTTGTCTCTCAAATTAGGGTGGAAGAATGTTGAATTATAAATCGCCGTATTTAATTGTGAATTAGGGTTGGAGAACTGAGTTAATTGTTCAAAAGGATAATTATGTAAAAAACAAATTTGAGTGATTATTTTAAAAAATAAAATAAAATATAATTCGATTCCACACAAAATGGAATGGGGAAAGACAGGGGGATGGAGAGGAATCAGAATTCTTTATTTTTGGGAATCACCATTCCTTAAGGAATTGGGATTCCACGTAAAAAAATATACCAATCGTGAGATTAGGAATGAGCCCATGAATGCTCATTCCATTCCAAGCCTATTACCGCATACCAATCATGCCCTAAGTGAAATGACCTTTTATGTGAAATCCCCGTCCACAAAATGTAGTCTCATACCCTTTATGAAAACTATCACCCTTCAAACCATCACTTAATTACTCAAATTGTCATCAACTTTATTCACAAACAATCACTTTATTCACAATGGACCCCACAATACCCTTACTTTATCTACATTTTTCTTAAAACACGTGCCCCACTCCAATGGGACTACATTTCATGGACGGAGGGAGTAACACATAATTTGTTTTTACAGTAACATATACTTACATTTATAGTAACACAAATATGAACTCGCTTTTTTGCCTTTTACGCTACTTTTTTCGCGATTTTTTTAGAAAGATCTGTTTAACTGATATTTTTTTCCCTTCCTCAAGTATAGTATAATAATGTTACACTTACACAATACACAACACACGTTATTCAAAAGATACCGTACTTGTTGAATATTGTTTGAATTGAATTAATTAAACATTTCCCTAACAGTTTTTTTTTTTATTTTAAAAAAGCAGTTGTTAAATCTTGCTTAGTATGCGGGGACTAATTCTGTTATCATATATTCCGACATTCCACTTGCCGCCGCCATGCTCTGTATAGAATAGAGATAAATTTAATGGTGTGTGTCCATTGAAGAATGGGCAGACTAAAACACCTGTGCGACTCACTGTTACACACCAAGAAGCTACACGCCCACCGAGATCGACTCTCTCTACTGTAGTGGCGTCTGCATATGGAATCTGCGGCCATAGGCAATATGAGTACTCTAAATCCACATACAATGGAATTATAAGGATGTATATTGAACGTGGACAGCTAGCAGATGTTTGTGGAAATGCACGAATCGGATTTAGCTATTCAGGCATTTGGTATTGGTATTGGTATATATGGCTTAAATTGGGGATGGTGGTTCACTGTTTCAGTTTGACACTAAAGGGTGGGCTTGTATCACTTGTGGGGATATTCATGGGGCCAAAACAGTGTTTAATTGATGTTTTTCAACAAAATGGTGGATAGTGGCCGGTGAGGTTAAGATTGATGATTCTGTTTTGTCAGCTTGTGGGGGACTTGGAACAAGGGAAGGAGGTCCATCTATTGACCTGTTCAAGATGCGGAAGAATGGTGAATGCAATGATTTCGGGGTGCATTCATAATATGTTAACGAGAGATTTTCAAGAAAATGTTGGTTGAACAAGTGGAGATGTAACTTGTATTTCCTGAATTACATCTTAATCAAGTGATTAATGTCCATTCCATGGTTATCTGGTTAAATCGGGCTTTGTCTGAAATCCCGAAATCATCACCAGTTTAATTCATATATACTACTCAAAGTGTGGAGCTTTACCGTATGCTCATAGCCTATTTGATGATGATCTTTCTTCTGTGAAGAAAAGGAACATTGTTTGTTGGAGTGTATTAATAGTAGATGGTTATGCAAACCATGGAAATGGTGAAGTTGCTCTCTCGCTCTTCAGTGAGATGATTCAACACTTTATTTTTACGTCTGTGTTCAATGCTTGTGTCAATTCAGGATTGAATGTATTTTTAATTCACTACAAAAAACGCGCGTCATAGGGACGGACAAATGCCGACGGATTTCCGTTCCGTCGGCATTTACCGACGGACAATGCCGACGGACTTTTTAAAATATGCCTACCGACGGAAATGATCCGTCGGCATCTGACCCGTTAATTTTGCACCGCCTCGATTTCCAAAAAGATAACGGTTGGCATTAAAAGTGGGCGGTTACCGACGGAATATCCGTCGGTAATTTTTTTTTTTTTATATATATAAGGGCTAGGGGTGTAAACGAGCCGAGTCGAGCCGAGTAGTGCTGAGCTCGAAACTCGACTCGATTGTTATACTCGAAGCTCGAAACTCGACTCGACTCGGTCGAGCCTAAAATTTTGAAGATCGAGCTCGACTCGATAAGAAACTCGATAAACTCGAGCTCGGCTCGACTCGACTCGATTACCTATATAATTTTCAAAATTAATTTTAAAACATATTTTTTTCTAAAATAAACTCGAGCTCGATTAATCGAATATAAATATAAATTATATATTAATGGCAAAATAGTAAATATTGTTCAAGCTCGATTAGGCTCGCGAGCCTTTCGAGCCGAGTATCTATGAGCTCGAACTCGAACTCGGTAGCTACTCGAGTAGCTCGAAACTCGACTCGACTCGATTAACTTCGAGTCAATTTCGATCTTTTTTTGAGTCGAGCACGAGTAGCTCGCGAGTAGGCTCGACTCACTTACACCCCTAATAAGGGCCTCAAATCACAGAATTCGTTTTAGAAAAAAAAAAAAAAAAAAGGCATGCGTGAGTGAGTCGATTCGGGGGGGAAGACGAAGACGAGGCTATTGAAGCAAATTTCTCCGATTACATTGATACGGTACGTTTTCTTAATTAGTTCTATTATTTAGTTTTAATATTTATATATGTTTATGCATGGATATATATAAATATGAATAATTTAATGTTGATTTGCATGTTATTGATTTGGTTAGTTGTTAAAATATTATGATCATGTTAATTAGTACGTATGTTATTTAATTTGTTGATTAAGCTAGAATAATTTTGATAGAGTAGTTTTTTAAGGTTAATTAATTAATTGTTATATGCATGTATAGTTAATTACTAGTTTAATTTAATGGTGTAATTTTGATATCGAATATTTTTAATGTAGGTGATGCATGTTTCAATCAATTGTTTAAATTATTAGTTAATTAGATGGTTCGACGGTGGTATCACGTTGTATTTAGGTTATATATTGTTTTGATTTAAATTAGAAATATGTTGATGAAATTAGTAATTGATTAAATTAGGAATATGCTATATTAGTTAAAAAATTAAATTAGGAATATGTTCATTAAGTTGATAATTAGAAAACTTCAATTAGAAAACTATTATTTTAATTAGGTTTAGGTTTGTTAATTTAGGAATATGTTAATTTAGGAATATTTTTAATGTAGGTGATGCATGTTTCAATCAATTGTTTAAATTATTAGTTAATTAGATGGTTCGACGGTGGTATCACGTTGTAATTAGGTTATATATATATTGTTTTGATTTAAATTAGGAATATGTTGATTAAATTAGTAATTGATTAAATTAGAAATATGTTATATTAGTAAAAAAATTAAATTAGGAATATGTTCATTAAATTGATAATTAGAAAACTCCAGTTAGAAAACTATTATTTTAATTAGGTTTAGGTTTGTTAATTTAGGAATATGTTAAATTTTTTATTATTGATTAAATTAGAAAAATAATAATTAAATTAGGTTATTGTTGATTAAATTAGGAAAATGTTGATTAAATTGGTAAATTGTTGATTAAATTAGGAATATGCTATATATACTTAAACTAGTAAATTATTGATTAAATTAGGTTATTGTAAATTAAATTATGTATTTTTTATTGATTGAAACAGATGAGTCAAGTACCGACGAATTAGGGTTCTGGTTCAGATTCACATAGGTCACGTGCAAGGAGGCCTCCTCCTCCTTCTCCTGTGGTAGTGTCGCCGCCGCCGACTACGATGTCGTCTAGTTCGTCAACAGCCGTAGGATCCTCTTCTCGTCAGCATCCCGTTCGAGACAAAAGGCAACCCGTTGAAATCCATTCAGGAACGTAAGTCAACAATTCTAATGTTTAACAGTATTCAATAACGATTAACTTTATTTATTTATTTATAATGTGTTAGTTTATAAATTTGTTAATAATTTTACAGGTTGTTGCCCGGTAATGAGGTGTCCAGGATCTGCACAAACTCCTTTAAGAAGTGCAAGATTTCTAAGGGTGTTATCACTTGATCGATGGTGCAGCAAACTAAAAAGGATGAATACTTCGAGGAGTTCCAGGTATATAATTACAATAATTAAAGTTTATTAAATAACTAATTATACATATTATTTGATAAATATGTTGAATATTTGTATAGAAAAAGGCCCGTTGGGATACGGCGATCTACTCGGACGACACTATTTACGAGAAGTGGTTCGGTGTTTGTTCTACTCGGTACACGAACATGATGTACGACTGGAGAACGGCCTGGCGTGATCGTAACGTGAATCGTGTTATGGGGGACGAGGATGGTGTTGACCTGTGGGAGTCGTTGATTGAGAAGTGGATGGACCCGGCTTACCAAGAGAAGTGTGAGAAAGCTCGGGTCAACCGCAGAACCGACGTTGGAGGCGGGATGGCAAGGCATCGGGGGGGAGCTCGGTCCGTCCTCGAGCAATCACTTGCTATCGTAAGTTTTCATTAATTTTAAAAATTAAATAATTATAGTTAATTATTTTATATTAGTTATCTAAATTAATTTGTATATGTTTATTTGATACGTAATAGGAGCGGGAGACTGGACGTTCACACACCCACTTGGATCGGATGAGTCTTATTCATCCGTTTGATTCCGATACACTAACGTCCACCTACGGGCGCACTACTGACCTCCACGTAAGTTTAATTAAATTTATGTATTAATTAAATTATATATATAGATAATTAAATTAATTTTAATTTTTTAATTATGTAGTTGAACGTCCGACAGAGGATTGAAGAGGTCGAGACGCAAGTCGCGATGACTACTGCTGAATCCGGAAGCAGCGGTCCCCCTCCGGCTGTTGACGTGGACTAGGCTTACCTTGACGTTGCCCCGACCTCCAAGGGAAGGGTCCTTGGCCTTGGTGGGATGAGCAACGTCGTGAGGTCATCAAGTGGTCGTCGGTCCCGGAGTGCATCGCAGGCGTCCGTATCCTCCACTGCCGTCCCGGATCCGAACGTCATGGCAACGTTCGAGAACTACTTCCGCGTCTGGAGTGCCAATGCGGGTCGGACGTTGGGGATGTCTGCTGAGCAGATCGAGGCCATCTATCAACAGACGATGGTGCAAGCCCCGCCAGCTCCAGCTCCAGATCAAGATGCAGGTCCAAGTGCAGCGCAGGCCGACGGTGACGACGTCAACTTGAATGACGTTGTGGATCAGTTTTTTAGCAACTATCGTGGTTGAACTAATTTTGTGTTGAACTAATTTATTTTTCTGTTGAACTTATTTAATTTTTTGTTGAACTTATTTACTTTTCTGTTGAACTTATTTATCTTTATGTTGAACTATATATTTATCTTTATGTTGAAATATATGTTGAACTATATATTGCAGTTTATTTGTGTAGTTTATTGGTGGAATAATGCATTTGGTGTATAGATGAAAATAGGGTGCATTCATTTGTTTCATTGAGTACAAATAACAGTGCATTCTAGTACAAAATAGTCTCATTTAGAGTGCATTCTAGATAGATTTAAACCACTTGAAGGTGGAAGTGAATTATAGTACAAAATAGCCTCATATAGAGTGCATTATACATATATTTAACCAAACCACTTGAAGGTGGTAGATGCAACCATGACAACTAGCACAATCAAAATGATTTTGTTCACTTTGATTAAATCCTTAATTTTCTTCAGCCAAATTCTTGATCTCTATAACCAATTTCTTCATCTCTTGAGTCATTTTCTTCATGTCTTCAGTTTCTTGGTCACTTTGATTAGATCCTTGATTCTTGTCAACACCACAGTTTTCTAGAGTATCAGCCCATACAAATAAACCACATCCACCACCACAACCATCACTTAGGGAGTCAGGACAATTATGAAATATCCTCCCTTTACTTCTAGGCCTGTTAGAAGCATATGTACGACATGCCTTTCCACAATAACAAACAAGGCCTTACTGAAATCGAATAGAAGATGAAAAAGATATGATATTTTTGTTGTTTTCTTTGCAAAATAGAAAAAATCGAATATGGTGTGAGCTTTGTGTTGCTTTGTGTGTGCTATATATAGAAAAATTGAATTAATTAAAAAAAAAAAAACCGCCAAATGCCGACGGACATTCCGTCGGTAAATGGGGCGGGTAATATGCCGACGGAATTAATTTTCCGTCGGAAATCACAATTTGATAAATACCGACGGAAAATTCGTCGGTATTTATCTATGCCGACGGAATATTGGGCGGGTGAAATGCCGACGGAATTAACTTTCCGTCGAAAATCACAATTTGATAAATACCGACGGAAAATCCGTCAGTATTTACCTTTGCCGACGGATTTTGGGCGGGTGAAATGCCGACGGAAAGATAAGTCCGTCGGGAAATATTCACCCAAAACTTTCTACTGCCTAATTTTTTTCCACTTTCGTATTGCAAATTTACACCAAAACTTCATACTGCCTAATTTTTTATGCTCATGCTCGGGTATTCAGAAACATCAAATTACGATACATTTTCTACCATTTTTAATTTACTATATACATAAAATTCAATATAATGTAATTACATGTTTTATATCATAAGTTTTGTTTGAATTTATTATAAGTTTAGTTTAGTAATGTGTTGCTCCACTTAAATGTTTAGCAGATGGATTTGCCTGACCATCGTTGGATGTACTGTACTCCTAGAATGATTAGAGGAAATGTGAATGTGGAATTTTATAATGAACTCGTGTTATTTGTTGAATTTGCAAAAAGCCAGCCACATTACATGGTTGGAAATTGCATTAGGTGTCCGTGTAATGCTAAGAAATGTCAGAATAAGCAATATAAAGAGATTGATGAGGTCCTAGTACATATTGTGAAGAATGGTTTCGTTGATAATTATTATAATTGGACCAGTCATGGCGAAACACGTTGGCCTTATAGATTTGATGAAGTGTTTTACTATTACACTGTTGGAATCTATCAACAAGAAGTAAATTTCGATCATGTTGGCACTAGTAACGAGGTAGAACAACGGTTTGGGGACGAAGAACAACAGTTTGGGGACGAAGAACAACAGTTTGGGGACGAAGAACAACAGTTTAGGGACGAAGAACCGAATATGTATCAAACAATGATCAGGGAAGCTGGTTTTTCAAAGATGGAAGAGGAGCCGACGAATGAGGCATTTCGGTTTTATGAGATGCTCAAATTAGTCGAAGAAGATTTATATCCGGGTTGTGAATCTCACTCACAGTTGTCATTTAATGCACGACTCATGAACATTAAGACCGAGAACAAGCTTTCTAACAGGGCATATGAGCAAGTGACACAGTTATGCAGTGAAATTTGTCCTCAAAATAACAAGGTGCCTACGACGTTTCATCAAAGCAAATAAATGTTGAAGAATGTTGGTTTGCCGGTTGAGAAGATTGATTGTTGTGTGAAGGGTTGCATGTTATATTGGGGTGACGAAGATAGCAGTCTGAAGATGTGTAGATTGTGTGGCCATCCCCGGTACAAAGAGGCACGTCGAAAGGGACCTGGTGGTCAATCGAAGAAGACAAAGAAGGAAGTGCCATATAAGAAGATGTACTACCTTCCTATCATTCCTCGTTTGATGAGATTATATCAATCAAGTGCCACTGCACAACACATGACGTGGCATGCTACAGATTCCTCTTCGGCTGAGTCGAGGGAGATGCGACATCCGGCAGACTCAGAGGCCTGGAAACATCTTGACAACGTGTTTCCAGATTTTGCTTGTGAACCGAGGAATGTGAGATTAGGTTTGTGTACTGATGGTTTTGCACCGTTTGGGATGCATGGGAAGCAGTATTCTTTGTGGCCGGTGATACTGACTCCGTATAATCTTCCTCCGTGGATGTGCATGAAACCTCAAACAATGTTTCTGACTGTATTAGTGCCTGGACCAACGAATCCAAAGGACAAACTGGATGTTTATCTCCAACCTCTTATAAAAGACTTGATCTTCTTATGGGAGAATGGAGTCCAAACGTACGATGTTTTTAGAAAGCAGAACTTCACGATGCGTGCTGCTCTTTTATGGACCATTAGCGACTTTCCTGCATATGGTATGTTGTCCGGGTGGAGTACGGCCGGAAAGAAAGCATGTCCGTATTGTATGGAGAATACTGAAGCTTTCAGTCTCCCGGTGAGTAGAAAAGTTTCATGGTTCGATAATCACCGTAGGTTCTTACCTCGAGGTCACCCGTTTCGAAGAAATAAGAAGAACTTCGTAAAGAACAGAGCAGTCACAAACAATCGACCTCAACTTCGAGATGGTATTTTATACATTTATTTAATGAGTATTAAACGTATATTTATCTATTGCTTTTAGTGTCATTTATAATTTACTCTCCGTACAGGACGTAGGTTGTTATATGAGATTGAGTGGACGGGGTTGAAAAAAAGTACTGAGGAAAATGCAGCGGAACACAACAGAGGAATTGAGGGTGGTTGGAACAAAAGGAGTATTTTTTGGGACTTACCATACTGGAGTTCACTATTGATATGACACAATTTGGATGTGATGCACATTGAAAAGAATGTGTTTGGCAATGTGTTCCACACAATCATGAACACGGAAGGCAAGACGAAAGACACTCCAAAGTCTCGGGAGGATTTAGACACTCTTTGTCGCCGTCCAGAGTTGAAAAAGGATGAGCGTACAGGTAAATTTCCAAAGGCTAGCTACACACTGGATAAGCCACAAAAACAAAGATTGTGTAGGTGGATAAAGGAGTTGAACTTTCCGGACGGCTACGTGTCGAACTTGAGTCGATGCGTAGACACAACAACGGGTAAGGTTGCAAGGATGAAGAGTCATGATTGTCATGTATTTATGCAACGCTTGATATCGATTGCGTTCCGAGAACTTCTTCCTCTCAATGTGTGGAGGGCTATCGCTGAATTAAGTCTCTTTTTTAGAGATTTAACGACTACAACGATCAAGATCGATGATATGATTCGTTTAGATGAAGACATTCCAGTGATTTTGTGTAAGTTGGAACAAATTTTTCCACCTAGCTTCTTTAACTCGATGTAACACTTACCCGTTCACTTAGCGTATGAAGCGAGAATTTGTGGTCCGGTGCAATACAGGTGGATGTACCCATTTGAAAGGTAAAATCTTACTTATTTTATTTCATTACAATTACACATGCATTCTTATAAGTTTTATATATATATATATATATATATATATATATATATATGTGTGTGTGTATATCAGGTATCTCCACAACTTGAAACGCAATGCTAAACAAAAGGCAAACGTTGAAGCATCGATTGTGAATGCATATTTGAATGAAGAGGTTGGCATGTTTTGTTCTTATTACTTTGAAGACCACGTCAACACAAAGTTAAGAAGTGCTCCACGTAACTTCGGTGGTACATCCGCTGACGATATTAGTGAAGAGGTCGATGGAATGCTCTCCATATTCAAGTCTAAGGGACGGCCAATAGGAAAACCCACTGAACGATATTGGGAGACGGACTCGGAGGCGGAAATAGCACAAATGTATGTGTTAATGAATTGTGATGAAGTTCAGCCATACATTGAGTAAGTATTTCATATATAAATCGTCTATTTAACTACCACTTCATTTATGTCATTTAATATTAACCAAGTTTTTTAATGTTGTGAATTAGGATGTACACTCAAGAACTACGATGAGCAGAACCAAACATCTCAAATACATATATAGATGCTCGTATTCAACGTGAATTTTCCCGATGGTTCGAACGTTATGTGAGTACCATTTAATTATGTTTTACGTAAATAAATTAATATTTATTTTAATTAATTTTAAATTGAGCCGTATAGGGACGGGATAACGCTCTTGACAGTCGATTCTTACGAGATCTCAGCAAGGGACCACTACGTCGTGTAAAGACTTACAACGGTTATATTGTGAAGGGCTACAGATTTCATACGTCTGGGTATGCATCGACAAAGGCAACTACCAACAGTGGCGTCTGCGTTAGCAGTGCGAATTACAATGCAGATGCAAGTGATTACTTTGGGGTGTTACGAGAAGTCGTCGAAGTAGAATATCCAGGATATCCAGCAAAGACTGTAGTGTTGTTCAAGTGTCATTGGTTTGATTCAGGCCATCTAGGAACAAGAATTCACCCGGAGTACAAGCTCGTTGATGTTAGTTCGAAAAGGACGTATGTTGGGGATGATCCATTTGTATTTGCCCATCAAGTATCTCAAGTATACTACTGCACATATCCGGGAGCTCCACGTGGTTATGAATGGCACGCTGTTTGAAAAGTAAAGGCAAGGTCAATGGTAGAAGTCCCTAAAAAGGACAAAAATACTGAAGATGAATCTCCATTTCTAACAGAACAAATAGAGACTCCAACTGAAGTCTTTACGGGAGATTTCAATCTTTTTGTACCCTTGACGGCTGCAAATCCCCAATTAATCGAAATTGAAGGTGAAGGGGAGGGGGATGAAGGAGAGGATGAAGAGGAGAATGAAGAGGAGAATGAAGAGGAGAATGAAGAAGATGAGGATGAGGAGGAGGAGGATGATGAGGAGGATGAGGAGGAGGATGAGGAAGATGATGATGAGCAGGAGGAGGATAAGGATGAAGAGGAGGATGAAGACGATGAAGATGAAAATTAATTCAATTAATGTAATGTATTTATTTCTTATTTTATAAAAGTTAATTAATTATTTATCATTTAGGTACAAATTATAAAAATTAAATTTACTATAAATATAAGTCACAACCAATATATTTATTAATATATGTGGAATAAATGAATTTTGTGATTTTTTTAAAAAATATTTTGGTAATTTAGTAGGTCTAGTAGAAAAAATTGAATTAATAAAAAATAAAAAAAAATGCCGACGGAATTAACTTTCCGTCGGAATTCACAATTTGATAAATACCGACGGATTATCCGTCGGTATTTATATATGCCGCCGTCGGAATTCACAATTTGATAAATACTGACGGATTATCCGTCGGTATTTATATATGCCGACGGAATATTGGGGCTTATATAAAGCCTCAACCTAAGGTTTCTTTCACTTCTTCCTTCATCATCTTCCCATCTTCTCCATTCCATTTTTTTGCCCTTTCAATTTGAATTTCAAAACCATCCTCATTTGTGTATCAAATTCCTCATTACAGTCCATTTCTCTTAAAATCTCTTCCATACCTCCCAAACCCTAATCACCACCATGGCCGCCGAGACGGAGCTTCGAAGCAGCCTGCCCCCATCGCCTTGAACGTTGACGGCGAACCTTCGCCATGGCCATCGAGGCTCCATAGCCGCCGCCGCTATAAAGCTTTTCTCCGACGAAGATGGTGGCCTTCGCCATGGCCGCCGAGCTTCCATCGCCTTGAACGAAGATGCCGTGAAGACGAAGAGGTTTTTGGCCGCGTGTTTCTTCTTCCCGGCGCAAGAGAAACGATCTTGTTCTCGTTGATGAGTTTGTTGCAAGTGAAAGTAATTGGTAAAGTTTGTAGTTTTTAATTAAATTTGATGCATCTTATAAGTAGGTTGAAGATATTATGCAAACTATTGATTAGTAGGTTGGTTAATTTGTTCTTCCGCATTTTTAATGTTGATTTTGTTGAAGATTGAGTGAGGGAAACTATGTTATATGTCTTACTTTTGATGGATATTTCGTGTTATTTCACTTTCGATAAATTTAAAATATGACTTTTTCGTAGATTTAGCATTTGATGAAGTTGCTATTACTGGTTTTTGTATGTATTTGACTGTCTTTGTTCTTTTGGATTCGTCATGACCGTGTGATTCAATTTTTCTTGATATATTTTTCAAACTTAGTAGTAATAAGAATTGTGTATATTAATGCACAACACAATTACGAGTTTGATGTGTTTTGTTTAATAGAAGTAGTAATATTACTTATATTACTTGGAAAGTAAAATTTTACTTGACCAATTTATTACAAAATGCTACAGTGTGGGTCGGGTTTAGGTCGGGGCAGTGTCAGGTCGGGCCGGGGTCTCCCCGGTCCCACCCATATTTTTTTTATTACTATTTTGTTTTAGTGACGGATAATCCGTTGGTAAAAAGCCGACGGATATTCCGTCGGGATTCCGTCACTATATGAATTTGCGAAATTAATTTATTGAAAATTAATTCAGTCGGGATTCCATCGGTATTATTATCCGACGGCATTTCCGACGGATTTTCCAACGGCATTGCCGACGGAGGTGACGACGGAATATCCGTCGGAAATACCGACGGAATTTAATTTCTTTTATAATTATTTTAATTAATTTATTTCCGACGGAATATCCGTCGGAAATACCGACGGAATTTAATTTATTTATTTCCGACGGAATTCCGTCAGAATTACCGACGGAATGTTGACCCGGGTTGTTAAACGGGTTATCCGGATTACCGACGAACATTCCGTCAGAAATAATGACTGAAATATTCCGTCGGTATTACCGACGGAATTCAAAAATCCGTCGGCAAAAAATGTCGACGCCGACAAAGGAGACAGACAACTTTCCGTTGGTAATTCCGTCGGTAACCTCGGCGGGCGACGGATATTCCGTCGATAAATCCGTCTCTAAAACACATTTTTTTAGTAGTGATTTCATGCAGAGAAATCATGGGGAAAGTATAATAAAATATCATTATACTTGCATTGTTGATCTTCTCGGCAAAAGACAACAATGCCTTTTCAAGCCAACCATACTGATTGGGGTGCATTACTTGCTTGTTGTGTGATACATGGAAATGTTAAACTGGGGGTAGTGACGGACCTAGGTGGTGACCAGTAGGGTTGTAAACGAATCGAATCGAAGCGAATACTGCAGTATTCGATTCGATTCGTGAAAATATTCGAATATTCGTATTCGTATTCGTTTAATTTTCGAATAATAAATTTGATTCGGTATTCGATTCGATTGATTATTCGATACTATTCGATTCGATTCGAGTATTCGATTCGAATTTTTAAAACATATTTTTAAAATTATTTTTCAAGTATTCTATTTGAAATTGATTCGTATTCGATACTATTCGATTCGACTTGAAACTATTCGATTCGAAAATTTATGGAGAAATTTTTTAAAATAATAATTTAAATAATATTATAGGAAATGATACAAATATACATTTAAAAATATATTTATGTATATATATTATAAATATAATCGAATACTTACGAATATCGAATCGAATATCATAATTTTGTATTTGTATTCGTTTATTAATCGAATCAAAAAAAATATTTGTATTCGAATTCGAATCATAAAATTTCGAATACGAATATCAAAATTCGAATACGAATACCGAATCGAGCAAAATTATTCGATTCATTTACAACCCTAGTGACCAGGGAGCCCGTGGCCCCCCACTCATTTTGTAAATTTGTTAGGGGTATTTTGGTAATTTCACACATATTAAAATTAATACTCTGTTTTATAATTATTTGCACATTTCTGATATAAAAATAATTCATAAAATTAATATATATCCGAACATCATTTTATTTTAAAATCGTCACTCATTTTGGGTCTACATTTTATCCTAAATTTCACTAAATTTATTTTACATCCTACTAAATCCTCCTTATACCTTATCAAATCACTCAAAATACGCTTTCTTATTTGACTCTACCCCACTAAATTCAATTGTTTTTTCAAGTGAAAATGTGCAAGTTATCACGGGTAAGAGGGAGTATTAACTTGTACCAAAACATAGCAAAAGTCAACTTATCCGATCAATTTAATTTAATAAAATGTGACGTATTGACAATTTTATAATGTGAAATTTTGATAAAAATATTGAGTATATATATTTTTTTTATAATAATATTAATCGGGCCCCCCTACCGAAAATTTCTGGGTCCGTCACTGACTGGGGGAGATTGCTGCAAAACGATTGTTTGAATTGAGACCCGAGATTCCTGTAAATTATGTTTAATTGGCAAATATTTATTCTGCAGTTGGAAGGTTTGATGATGCACAGAAAGTGCGGAAGATGATAGATAATAAAGGATTGGTAAAAAATCCTGGATACAGTCTAATATGGGACAAGAAAATTCGGGGATAATAAATAACTTAGAATTTTGTTTGACTCTAATTTTTTTTTGTTTTTTGAAAACTAACAATTTAAAATATTAAGTGTTATTCGAATTATAATTTAAATAGAATAAAGTGTAGTAAATTAGATTTTTTTTTTTTTTTTTGTAATAGTGTACTAGTGTTGTAATAATGATCTTTTTTCGAAATCTTAAACTATAACTAATTTTAAAGCTGAAAATCTTAAACTATAACTATTTTTTTAAAACTCAATACAAACATCATTTTATTTACCAGAATGGAGTATTTACAAACATACATTTTATTTGGTAAGTTATCCATTTTGCAATTTCGTATGCCATTTCTTAAATAACCTATTTTCATTTTAATCATATAAATGACACATTATCCATTTTAAGATTTTAATTTTCTAAAAAAAAAAAAAAAATATTACTCATACGGTCACACACTAATTTTATCACTTGCGTCCAACTTTTACTTTTTACATAAATAAATAGTTTTTTTTTTAAAACTTGTGTCAAATTCAAATGAAAATTATAAAATTAAAAGGATATATTTCCAAATTCTCGTCGCATGTATACTTTGAAGATACACCCTCATAATCATGTTTCACCGTTCAAATTTTAATTTCCACATTAACATGATCAAATGAAATTTTGACTCCAAAGAATATCACAAGAACCAATTGAATTGGTTCTTTATAGACAAAATTCATGCAAATACCATTCCAAACTATAGCCATAATCACTTGGATTCAATATGTTTGAGCACATAAAATACAAAGTAAAAGCATATCCGGGTGTAAGCACGTAGACAAATATATATTAAAATCTGATGCAGCTAGAAAGCGTATAAAAATAAGATAGAAAAGGAACACAAAAGAACACACACTATCTGTTGATTCTACGAATACCCGGAAAAGTGGCAAAACTCAGATACGTTGATTCACACAGAATACCGTAAAAGAGATCGTGAGATAAACTCTCGTTTTTTTTTATTAATCAAATCACCTCCTTTTACAATGAAAAACACTCTCTATTAATAGTAGACAAACCTCAACAAACCCTAATCTAAGGCCCAATACTATCGTGGGCTTATAATACTTAAATAGGAAATAACAATTATAATTAAAATATGAATAAAATCAAAGCCATCAATTTCCAATCATGTCTTAATTGCTGCTAATTGATCTCCATCAATCTCCATCATTCTCACCCGGTTGAAAACGATTCGTCCTCGAATCGCTACTAGTTTCACTCTCACTGTAAATGTACGAAGACAAGCTGGAACATCTTTGTACTCTTTCGGCCACCAAATAATAACAATTAGACATTCCGTCTCACGAGCAGTGTGGTTTCCATCACCAGGAGTAAATAACACGAAATAATTTTTTTCAACCCTCATTGATGAGTCAATGATATTGGAATGAACATCCTCAACATCCTCAATTATAAAAATATTTTCATTTTTCTTGTAAAAAATTGGGGAGCCAATATCGTCAACGTCAACATCATCGATCAGAATATTGACAAACTCCTTGAAAATGGGTGCTACATCATAACCACAAATGTCATCAGAATATTCATCAAAAATTGGTGGTCCATCATAACCACAATCTTCATCGAAAATTCGTGGTCCATCATAACCACAATTTTCATCAAAATATTCATAAAAAATTGGAACCATCATCAAGAATCGTACCTGATCTCTGAATACCAACTGATGCAGCTAAGGAAGCGTATAAATAAAGAAGATAGAAAAGGAACACAAACTAACACACACTATCCGTTGATTCTAAGAATACCCGGAAAAGTGGCAAAACTCAGATACGTTGATTCACACAGAATACCGTAAAAGAGATCGTGAGATAAACTCTCGTTTTTTTTATTAATCAAATCACCTCCTTTTACAATGAAAAACACTCCCTATTAATAGTAGACAAACCTCAACAAACTCTAATCTAAGGCCCAATACTATCGTGGGCTTATAATACTTAAATAGGAAATAACAATTATAATTAAAATACGAATCAAATCAAGCCATCAATTTCCAATCATGCCTTAATTGCTGCTAATTGATCTCCATCAATCTCCATCAAAATCAAATTAATTTACTATTTAAAATTTAGGAACTTAATTAAATAGTTAAATTAGTGATATTTAATATACACGATACGAGCCGGTCAAATTATACGAGTATCGAAATACTCGTATTTGGTAAGAATAAATGCGACTTACCATATATGGAGGAAATTAAATCTCAACTCGTCAAAATGGGAAGGGAATTAAATTAAAATCAATCAAGTCAATCAAATCGTCATCAGTCAATAAGAAGGCGCCACGTGCCACGATAAAGAGGAAAAGTATTCACTCCCTCACCCTATAAATAGGGTCCTCCCTCATTCATTTCAGACACAACACAACAAAGCATTTCAAGATTCTAAAATTCTCTACAGAGATTCAAGAGCGTTCTTGAGCATTCAAAGGAGCTTCAACGACATTCTTCATACAAACCATTCGAAAACGACGTTCGATCCAAGATCAAGGTGTTAAAACCCATCGAATCGGCGTTCTTCTCAGAGTGTTTGAAGATTCAAAGGCGTTCTTCGCGGATCTTTGAAAATCCAAAGACGTTCTTCATTGCATTCGAAGGTGTTCATCTGAAAGCTCCCCAAATCAGCGTTTGATAAAAAACAAGACGCCAAGTCCTTGGATAAGCGTTAAAATTTTCAAATCCAATCGTGGTCAAGATCAAAGCAAGGATCACGCCACAAAACCTTCCAAGTCAAGATCGAAGAGGAGAATCAGAGGATTTAAATTAGAGATTTGTAAAACCACAAAGTTTTATCGGTTTAATCTGAAATAAATAATATTGTATTTTAAATTCGTGTTTTTATATTAATTACACGAAATTTGTTGTTTACAAATTTGGCACGCCCGGTGGAACCTCTCTACCTCTCATCTCTTCTCTTCCACAAAAAAAAAATAAAATCAAAGGCCATCACGATGTTTCAACGCAAGATCTTGTTTATAAGGACAAGTCCTTCCAAGACTATTGATGTCAACGTCGTCACAAGAAGCATGACGAAGAGATCATTGTCCCATGCTTTTTCAGGAGGAAATGCTTCAACTGGAATGACTGCAAACCAGCCTCCACACTACGACTATCAAAGCACATCCAAGAGCAAGACTCTCAGATTGTTAATTTGATGGATAAAGTGGATAATGGTGACGCAAGTCGTACCGATAGAAAGTAAGTCGAGGAACTAGATGACACAGAAACCTGAACTAAGAACCGGGCAATGGAAACTAAACCCACTGCTGAAGATTTGATCATTTCTTATGATAGAGGGATGGGCGTCGATCATCTCAAGGAACTAATATTGGATACGGTGAAAGATAGACACGAAGAAGGATTCAAATCATCTTTCACTTATACCAAGTTGTATACTAAATGAGTTGACAACTTGAGGATGCCAGCAAGCTATCAACCTCCAAAGTTTCAACAATTTGATGGTAAGGGGAACCCAAGGCAGCATGTGGCTCACTTTGTTGAAACATGCAATAACGTCGGAACTTATGGCGATCATTTAGCCAAATAGTTTGTCCGCTCCTTAAAAGGAAACGCTTTCGATTGGTACATCGATTTGGAGGCTAACTCCATCGCTAGATGGGATCATATGGAGCAAGAATTCCTAAACCGCTTCTACAGTACAAGGACAACGGTTAGCATGATCGAGTTGACTAACACTCGTCAAATGAAAAATGAGCCAGTGATTGATTATATCAATCGATGGAGAAACTTAAGCCTTAACTGTAAGGATATGTTGAGTGAATCTTCTGCAATCGAGATGTGCATTCAAGGAATGCAATGGGGCCTCTGATATATCCTGCAAGGAATCCAGCCAAATACTTTCGAAGAATTAGCAACAAGAGCCCACGACATGGAGTTAAGCATGTTTTCTAGTGGATTCGCATCACCACCGGTTAAAGAACTCCGCAGTAAGGCTTATGCTAAACCTTCAAGTAAGGATTACATTACAAACATGCCTCGAGACTGGGGGCAAAGTGGGTTGACATTAAAAGAAATGCGACAGAAAGAATATACATTTCTAGACTCTGATGTCTCTGAGATATTTGATGACTTGCTCGGAGCAAAACTCATTTAGTTTCCTAAAATGAAACGGTTAGAAGAAGTTGGACAGGTTGATGACCCGAAATATTACAAGTATCATCGACTAATAGGCCATTCCGATTCATGATTGTGTCACATTTAAGGAAAAGATAATGCAATTGATCCAGCAAGGGGAAATCGTGTTGGAGGAAACTATTTAAAGCTCCTCAAGCCGACTCTCCTCGACAAGAGACTAAACTGTATAAGACTCTAAATTCGAGTCATTCAAATCAAAGCTCCTTAATAAGAGCAAAAACTTTCTAAAAAATAAATCTCCTTGACAAGAGACTAAACTGTTTGAGACTCTCAAATCGAGTCATTCAAATCAAAACTCCTTGATACGAGCAAAAAACTTTATAAAGTCCTTAAAAAAAAATTCCTTAACAAAAGAATAAACTGTTCAAATCAAAGCTCCTTGATAAGAGCATAAACTATCTACAAATTCAAATTGTAAAGCTCCTTGATGCACGAGCTTAAAATTGCATATCACAAATTAAGTTTTCCCTTGAACTACGTTATGATTTGATCATTTTTAGGTACGTATGCAACTTAGAAATTCTCTAAGTACAGTCATTATTCAGTTATCTCGTTTAAGATCATTAACTTAACGAGTGATCGAAGGAAAAAAAAAAAGAGGTGCTGAAATCAGGAACCTTCATCATTTTTCAGCCGAATTAATTAATTTGATTTGGGTTTTAAAAAAAAAAGTTGGACGCGAGTTTTGAGCTAACTCAAATTAATCCATTGAAGCCTACATTTAATATTGGAATCTACATTGGGCTTTAAAGAAGGAAAAAAAAAAAGGTAAAAGAGCCCAATTGAACACCTCCACTTCGGTTTAGAACACTCCCCCTATGAATTTAATAATAAAATAATGAGATAAAAAATCAAAAATACCCTTTAAGTCATATTAAACTACTAAATGCACCACCTCACCTTTAAACCTAAGTTTTATCCATCCTTCGCCCCGCCGCCGCCGCCGCCGCCACCACCACCAACACCAAACACCAAAATTTCTCCTCAAACAAAAAAAATTCAACTTAAAAAATTTCAACTTTTTTTTTAAGATTTCGACAAACCAGTGTCGACCTATATGTGAATATTACACTGGTTTATCGAAAAAAAAAAACTTTAAAAATTTTCAAATTTTATTTTTAAATTTCGACAAACCAGTGTCGACCATATTCACTCTCGTCGACACTAGTTTGTCGACGAGATTGTATATGCTCGACATTTGTTGATCGAAAAAAAAAATTTAAAAACTCGTCGACAACTTTAGGTCGACCAAAAATACACTCGTCGACACCCTATTGTCGACGGGGTGTATTTGGATCGACCTAAAGTGGTCGAAAGGTAAGAAAATGAAGGAAAAAAAAAAACAAACCTGGATTTGGCTGATGGACGGGAGCGGGGGCGGCAGCCGTTGGGCGGGGTCGGGGGCGGCAGCGGCCGATTACTGTAATTTTTTTTTTTACAAATCAAGATGGGAGAAGGGAGAGGGAGAGCGGCGGAAGGACTACGGGGCACCGGGGAGGGAGAGAGGAGGAGGGGGGAGGGAGGGGACGGCAGCGGCGGCCGCGATCTGTTCTTTTTTTTTTTTTTTAACAGGCGGGGGGAGGGGGTCGACGGGCTCGGCGAGGGAGGGAGGGGGTGGCGTCGTCGGCGACGGGTGGTGGAGGGGCAGGTCGCCGGCGGTGGTGGTGAGGGGTGGGGGGGAAGATGAAAGAAGAAATGGAGGAGGAAGAAAATGGAGGATTTGGGGGAGAAAGTAGGGTTTAGGGAGGGTGTGAGTAGTAATTGGAATTGTATAAGAGAAGGGCATTTATGACAATTTGATGGGGGTGCATCTATCTTGACGAAATTATGGGAGGGTACATCAATCGGGGAGAGTGTTCTAAACCGAAATGGAGGTGTAAATAGTCCCACCCTTGATTTAAAGTCCAAGAGTAAAGCTTATTGACCAAAGTCAAGTTTAGCTCATTTGGGTATCAACTGTCAGCCCATTACTCCATGCTTTTCACTTTTTTTTATGGAAGTTAAATACCCATCCCTTTTTCCCCTCCCCCATGACTCGAACCCAGGACCTAAGGCCTAGGTAGTGGTGCTCTAACCACTTGAGCTATCCCACTTTGTCTTACTCCATGCTTTTCACTGTGTTCAGAAACAGGACACAGTCCTCCCTCTTTTCACGTAGCAGCCGACGCCGTCGCTCCCACAAGCCAAAAACTTCACCCATGCCATCAAAACCGCCGCCGCTGCTGTCGAGGCCATAGCAGCGCCGCAAGTGCCGCTCACGCCTTGACTCGAATACCACAACTAGAAGCGGCTGAATTGCCTAGAATTTGCATTCGCCGAACTGCGCCTCTCTGTTCTGATCGTTTGTCGCACTTTCACGGTCGCGTCCTTTCTACGTCTTTCCAGCACAAGAACCAAATCCTTTGGCAAAGCCGTTGACATCGTCAAATTCCGCCCACCATCGACGCCAAAGAGACATCCTTTGTCTAATAAATTCTAACACACACAAGAAGAGCTATCAAGACTCTAGAATTTTCTACAATAAATTCGCACACAAACTGCTCGATGAAAGACCTGAGTTATGTCACGATTTTCTCCAATAAAAGCAGACCGTTGAGCATTGTGATGGACCTTTGAGAAGATGCTGCCGACGAGTGGTCTTTGAGAAGAAGTCCTTTGAGGTGAGTCGAACCTTTGAGAAGAAATTGTTGTGGAGAGACCACCATATTCTTCTTCAAATTTCATATGTGAAATTGATAAGAAATACAGTGCCGGACACGTTGAGGTGAGCATATCCTTTGGGAAGAAACCATTAAGGAGAGAGACCACCGTATTCTTTTTCAAAAATCACACTTGTGAAATTGATAAGAAATACAATATCGTTGCGTTGCTGATGTGAGAAAAGAAAGAACATATATGCAGCCTTGCCTTGATTTGATTTGAGGTTGCAGCAAAAAGGAAAATGGAATATTGAAAATCCATGTAATGTAATCGTCGGATTGATGTTTTAAACAATCAAAGACCTTCTTTTTTACTCCTCGCTGGGCCTTTTCAACAACAACAACAAAAAAAAGCCATCACTTCCAAGCCATATATGTTGGGCCTATTTTAATTTGATTTAACAAGTATGATGTTGGGCCTGTCTTAATTAATTCAAGTACACAACAAGTACAATGTTGGGCCTGTTTGTTTTAATTAGGGCGCGCTTATACACACACACCAACGTATTGAGTACACCCACATGTAAATGTCCTATATACCCCTTCTTTAAAAAATTTAAAAAATACGAGGATGAGTACACCCACCCATTTTATTTTGCCATAATTATCCCCACCATCACCATAATCTTCAAAAAATATCTTAACAAACACAAAATTTTAAAAAAAAATGTTCCGCGATTTATTTTCGGAAAAATACACATTGTCCGAAAAAAAAAAAAAAAAGAGTTGTTCGGGATTTTTTCTGTATTGTAGTCAGGGATACGGTACAAACACAGCAGCATTGAGTACAGCTTTATTCAACATCGGTTTGAGCTGCGGGTCGTGCTACGAGATTAGGTGTGAATGGCGGAAGGTCGTGTTTGGGAGGGTCAATTGTGGTAACTGCAACCAATGTCCGAAAAAAAAGAGTTGTGTCTCTCAAAATTAGAGGTTGGGGATCTATTCTCGCTGACCTCTACGATAGGAAGGTATCATCAACAAACTGCTTGTATTGCGATTGATATCATGTGTCTAATGAATAATTGTCCTTTGCTTTATATATAGTTAGTTGACTTTGTATATAGAGACTTGAGAGTCGATGCCAATTGTTTTATTTAGGTCATCTCAAAAGGCTTAGTATGCTTAGGACTTGTATTTACTGGAGTGAAACTCATGAAATGTATTTCAAGATGCAATACCATATATAGTAGCTACAGAGGTTTTTCAAGTAATAGGAGAATGATTTTATGGCGTTTAATGAATGCGTGATGATACAATGCATCAATCACAGAGCATCATAAACATAACTTGTTTATTTGTTTGTTGTAATGTCCTACTGAAAACATAATAGAAAACAAAGAGTTGCAAGAAAGAAAGTTTTAGTTAGTTGTTGCCCATATATAAATGTTGGAGTGTGTGTCCATAGGCAGACATAACAGTGCGAGGATACAGTGGTTGGAATTCAAGGAACGCTCTTCAGGTCTTCAAACAATTTACTAAGTCTAAGGATGTCTCCATGGAATTCTTTCTGTATCACTTTTGTTGGAATTAATGGGAATTAATTGGGTTTTGACACCCTGATCTAATTTAATTAATTAGACGGACTAAACGTTAATTAAGAAATAATTGAACGTGACATAGTCGATCTACTCGCGGAGTAGATGAACGTGGTATATTTAATATCTCAAAACCGAGTTAAGGTGAGTGAGAAATTAATTGTTGAAGTTGAAGAGTTTCAACTTGGAAGTTTGAGAATGTGGGGAATGGGCTCGGCCCATTCGAACTACTTCAAGAATGTTCCAGAATTATCTGGAAGTCTCAAACTTGGTCTTCAAGATTCGGTCTTCAAGACTTATCCACGTACGAGATATTATCTCAACCGCTGCGATATTTTCGCGATATATTCCCAAGAATCGGGCCTGGCCCACGCGTTTTCCAACAGCCCTCCTAGGGTTTATTCTGCCTATAAATATCAGACTCTTCCCTCATACATCCTTACGCTGAAATTCGCCCCTCAATCCTTCTACTCTCCTCTCGTCCCTACGCAGTGTACTGAGCTCCCGAAAGCCTTACACTGTTCTTTCTTGTGACGGATTTATATCCGTGAGTGTTCAGTTCGTACTACGTACGTTCGCCGATACTTCTTACACAGTGGTGCTACTGTGTATTAAGTGAAAGTCGTTTTACCTTTGGGAACGGAACGCCGTAACAGTCGAGCACTATCCTGGGCGTATTCTGTTCTGCGGGAAAAGGGATTCCCTTGACTCGACTTACTTGTGGAATTTAATTGTTATTCTGAAATTTTTGATATTGCAGTTTACACGCCGTAAACAGGTTCCAACAATCGCAGAACAGAATATTTAATTAATATTTTCGAATTAAATAAAATTTTTCGGACCTAATTAATTTAATTAATTTATTGAGTATCAAAGATGAATGATAACATGGATGTCGATCCCGTTAATACGGAAGCAGTGCATGGTACTGAAAATATTGGCAACGATGCTAATAAGGAAGCGTCTCCCTTTTGGATATTGGGACTTTCTGTCTATCCATTGAGCTGCAGGCGCTTCTCGCGGGATGAGATTTGGTGATTCTGAGAACAGAATTGATTTTTGGATATTGGAACTTTCTGTCTATCCATCTTTCTCGCGGGATGAGATTTGGTGATTCTGAGAACAGAATTGATTTTTGATATTAATTTATTTATCTTCGGATAATTAATTAATTAAGTTTTTGATAATTACTGCAGGTATTTACTCCTTAATAAAAGGGGAAAAACCGCCTTCTCCAATTCTTACTCTAGATTAAATTCTGGGAGATTAAATTCTGAGAGTTGGTCTAAACCTCCCTATGTTATGGGAGGTGGTCTCCATCCATTGAGCTACATGCGCTTACTCATGGATCTGAGCAGAATTCTAAGAGAGCACGCCTGGAAATCCAATTTAAATTAAATTGGAATTATCCATTGAGCTGCAGGCGCTTACTCGCGGGGCGTGACTGAATGATTTTAAATTAAATTGGAATTGCACATCAATTAATCTATAGGATTAAATTAGAGGATGTGCTGATAAATGTACCGTAATTAATCGAAGAGGATTAAATTGGATTTAATTAAATCAATTAATCGAGAGGGTTAAATTGATTAATTACATCAGTTAATCAGGAGTATCAAAGTATATTTGATAGGAGCATGGCTTCGTAGGAGCATGGCTTCGTTGGAGCATGTAGTAGCATGGCTTCGTAGGAGCATGGCTTCGTTGGAGCATGTAGGAGCATGGCTTCCTTGATATGGAGCATGGCTTCGTTGGAGCATGGCTTCGTGGGGAGCATCTCCGGCTTGAGCAGAATTGATGTATTCTGAGAACATAATTGACTTTCTCAATTAATTACAGAATAAAATAAATTAATAATTAATTAAATTTTGGATAATTACAGAGGAATATCCAAATTTAATTATTAATTATTTCTGGGAATTAAATATTTGTGCTTGAAAGCATAAATTTGTTTTGAATTTAGTTCAAAAGACTTTGACTAGTATAATTTGATCGAAAAATTATGCTCGAGTCACGGGTGACAATAAAAGTCACATTTGAAATTGAATTTAATTTTGGTATGTTGACCAAAGATTAAATTAATTTTGAAGTTGGAAATAATTCCAATAAAAGAAAAATCAAAGATCGATTTTTCAATGTATCGAGGCTGTGTCCAAATTTGGTGAATAAGAGAAATTCACAAATAAAGTGGCAAGCAACTCGAATGTGGGGATATAAATCTCCTCACATGGAAACATTAAAATGTGAGGGAGAGAGGTCTCCGTCGACATGTTTGAATGAAAAGTGTAGCTAAGGTGTGACCTTAAAGCTAAATATGGAAAAAAAAATCTAAAATAGTTGAATTTAGTGGAATGTTTTCCACAAGTAATGTGGATTTGTTCATCATGAAAAATCACATTCGAGTAAAGCTCCACACGAGGAGGGAAAAAGTACTTTATTAATTTCATTGATAATTGTACACGATTCTACTACGTTTATCCTTTAAGAAGTAAAGACGAAGCTATAGAGGCTTTTAAACGTTATAAAAATGAAGTAGAGAATCGATTGGACACTCGAATTAAATCAATTCGTAGTGATAGAGGTGGAGAGTACGTAGCTCCGTTTGAACAATTATGTATTGAATCAGGGATTATACATCAAACGACAGCCCCTTACTCACCTCAGTCTAATGGTGTTGCGGAAAGGAAAAACCGAACATTAAAGGAGATGATGAACGCAAGTTAATCAGCTCTGGTCTACCTCAGAACTTGTGGGGGAAGCCATTATGTCGGCTAACCACATTCTGAATAAGATTCCTCACAAAACTAAGGATCAAACTCCTTATGAAATATGGAGGAAACGAAAACCTTCATACCAATACCTCAAAGTGTGGGGGTGTTTGGCTAAGGTTGAAGTACCACTTCCTAAACAAGTTAAGATCGGCCCTAAAACAGTCGATTGTATCTTTATAGGATATGCTTCAAACAGTAGTGCCTATCGATTTCTTATTCACAAATCCGAAGTACCGGATATGACAGAAGGCACTACAATAGAGTCAAGGAACGTCGTGTTCTTTGAAAGTATATTTCCTCTTAAGGAGAAAGAGGAAGTGAGTTCGAGTAAGAGAACTCTCGAAGCAACAGACGACACTGTTAGTCCTTCCACTCAAGAGAGTGAAGAACCGAGACGCAGTAAGAGAGCTAGAATTGATAAAGATTTTGGTTCATACTTCATTACTTATGTTTTGGAGGAAGAAGAACCTAAAACTATCAAAGAAGCAATGGCAAGACCAGATGCACACCTCTGGAAAGAAGCCATAAAAAGTGAATACGAATCTATTCTCTTAAACCACACGTGGGAGTTGGTTGACCTCCCTAAAGGTTGTAAGCCCTTAGGATGCAAGTGGATCCTTAGAAGAAAGTACAAAGCAGATGGATCTGTTGATAAGTACAAAGCTCGTCTTGTTGCAAAGGGGTTTAAACAAAAGGAAGGGTATGATTTCTTCGATACATACTCACCAGTGACAAGGATCACCTCCATTCGGGTGTTAGTCGCCATTGCTGCGTTGCACAATCTCGAAATACACCAAATGGACGTTAAGACGGCGTTTCTTAATGGTGAGATGGATGCTGAAATATACATGGAGCAACCTGAAGGATATGTTGCTCCTGGAAACGAGAAAAAAGTGTGCAAACTCGTTAGACCACTGTATGGACTTAAGCAAGCTCCAAAACAGTGGCACTTGAAATTTGACAGTACAATGCTGTCAAATGGGTTTCGTATTAACGAATGCGATAAGTGTGTGTATGTGAAGGATACACCAACTGGATATGTTATTGTGTGCTTATATGTCGATGACATGTTAATCATGAGTAACAATCACGATATCATAATTAATACGAAGAACATGTTAAGTAGAAACTTTGACATGAAAGACATGGGATTAGCAGATGTGATTCTTGGAATCAAGATAGAGAAAACGTCCAATGGAATTTCCTTGACACAATCTCACTATGTGGAGAAGGTACTAAAGCAATTTAAGGCCTTTGACGATCCACCTGCTAAGACACCTTTGGAACTCAATGTTCACTTGAAAAAGAATAGAGGAGAACCAGTGGCCCAACTGGAATACGCAAGGATCATTGGAAGTGTGATGTACATAACGAACTGTACACGCCCTGATCTTGCATGTTCGGTAAACAAGTTGAATCAATACACGAACAATCCAAGTCATGAGCACTGGAAAGCGTTGAAAAGGGTATTAAGATACTTGAAGTACACCCTAAATTATGGGCTTCACTACACAAGACATCCAGCTGTAGTCGAAGGATACAGTGATGCAAATTGGATATCAGACACAAAAGACTCGCTGTCCACTAGTGGATATGTATTCACTATTGGAGGAGGAGCAGTGTCGTGGAGGTCCAAGAAACAAACATGTATTGCTCGTTCCACAATGGAATCAGAATTTATAGCGTTAGACCTAGCCGCTGCAGAGGCTGAATGGTTGCGTAATTTTCTGGAAGTCATTCCTTGTTGGAAAAAGCCGGTACCTGCGGTGACGGTACACTATGACAGTCAAGCTGCCATTGGGAGAGCTTCGAATGTCATGTACAACGGAAAGTCGAGACACATACGTCGTCGACACAACTCCGTTAGAGAATTGATCTCCACTGGAGTAATGTCCATTGACTATGTCAATACGAAGGACAATATAGCGGATCCGCTCACGAAGAGCATAAACCGAGATCAATTGAATAAGCTGGTAGAAGGAATGGGTCTAAAACCCACAATAAAAACCAAAGCAGTGGTAACCCAACCATGATGACTGGAGATCCCAAGAACTTGGTTCAATGGGAAAACGAAGCTGTGAAGGTTAGTGATAAAACACTTGAAAAATTAAGACTATTCCGGACAGCACTATCTCAAGTGTTAACGACCCGTAAAGATGTGGTAAAGGCTGAGTCTCGGACTCTTAATAATTCCTAGAGTATAATGGGATACTCTAAATGAAGTTACCTATATAAATGAGAAGTGAGGGCCGCTTCGACCAAACATTTATGAATACAAAGGACGTCCATGGCCAAAACGAACAAAAACGTGAGAACGTTACAAAGACGAGATTGAAGTGTGCTGACACTGTTGTCTAGGTATACACTATGGAGGAGTAGTTCAAGGCATCGCGTCCACTAAGCCGCCGGTATATCCGATAGTGTTTGGCTACGGAAAGTTCAAGGCCAAAAACCACTTATCCGGACGCACGGAGATCTCACTCGAACTGAACACTGAGTCTGATGTTGTATAGATACGATTTTCACTCATGTGGGGGATTGTTGGAATTAATGGGAATTAATTGGGTTTTGACACCCTGATCTAATTTAATTAATTAGACGGACTAAACGTTAATTAAGAAATAATTGAACGTGACATAGTCGATCTACTCGCGGAGTAGATGAACGTGGTATATTTAATATCTCAAAACCGAGTTAAGGTGAGTGAGAAATTAATTGTTGAAGTTGAAGAGTTTCAACTTGGAAGTTTGAGAATGTGGGGAATGGGCTCGGCCCATTCGAACTACTTCAAGAATGTTCCAGAATTATCTGGAAGTCTCAAACTTGGTCTTCAAGATTCGGTCTTCAAGACTTATCCACGTACGAGATATTATCTCAACCGCTGCGATATTTTCGCGATATATTCCCAAGAATCGGGCCTGGCCCACGCGTTTTCCAACAGCCCTCCTAGGGTTTATTCTGCCTATAAATATCAGACTCTTCCCTCATACATCCTTACGCTGAAATTCGCCCCTCAATCCTTCTACTCTCCTCTCGTCCCTACGCAGTGTACTGAGCTCCCGAAAGCCTTACACTGTTCTTTCTTGTGACGGATTTATATCCGTGAGTGTTCAGTTCGTACTACGTACGTTCGCCGATACTTCTTACACAGTGGTGCTACTGTGTATTAAGTGAAAGTCGTTTTACCTTTGGGAACGGAACGCCGTAACAGTCGAGCACTATCCTGGGCGTATTCTGTTCTGCGGGAAAAGGGATTCCCTTGACTCGACTTACTTGTGGAATTTAATTGTTATTCTGAAATTTTTGATATTGCAGTTTACACGCCGTAAACAGGTTCCAACAACTTTGTTATTAAGGACCGACTCACGGGGGATCAGCTAGCTCAAGGGCGTTGTGAAAATGGGGTTTACCACATCAAGCCACTGTCATATTATCTTCAATCCCCTTCTAAATTTGCTGCTCTTGGTGTTCGTACATCTCGTCATACTTGGCATGCTCATTTAGGGCATCCATCCCCTTCTCGATGCTCGGATATTATTAACACTTTTAATTTACCAATTGTGAGGACATCTATTGCTTTAATTTTGATTGTGTTTCTTGCGGAGTGTGGAAGTCTCACCACTTACCATTTACTGAATCTTCGTTTACTGCTTCTCGTCCTTTGGATTATATTTTTGCGGATGTGTGGGGTCCCGCCTCTTGTGTTGCCCATGATGGGAGTCGTTATTTCTTATTATTGGTTGACTTATTTAGTCGCTATTGCTGGCTTTTTCCCATTACTGCTAAGTCTCAATTCAGTCTGTTGTGCATCAGTTTAAATTAATGGTGGAAAAATGATTCAACACGTATATTAAACACTTTTATTCAGATAATGGTGGAGAATTTTTGGCACTCCGTTCATATTTTGCCTCACAAGGTATCATTTGGCTAACAACGGCCCCACATACCCCTCAGCAGAATGGGATTTCTAAACGTCGCAATCGTCACATACTTGAGGTTACACGTGCTTTGCTCCATCATGCAGCCTTGCCATTTCAGTTTTGGTCCTTTGCAGTGCAAACAATAGTTTATTTGATAAATCGTATTCCCACGCCATTATTACACTCACGGATCCCCTTCCAATGCCTTTTGGGTCAAAAACCGAACTACCTCAAGTTACGGACTTTTGGTTGTGTTTACTTCCCCTGGTTGCGACCATATTTTCCTGGGAAGTTGTCATATCCTTCAAAACCATGCGTCTTTGTCGGTTACTGTACAACACAGAGTGCATATCGCTGCCTTGGCCCTGACACTGGCCATATATATATTTCTCGCCATGTGAAGTTTGACGAATCTAGATTTTGGTGTTCTTTTCCACGGAATGTGCCCACCGACATTCCCATGGGCCGTTTATTCATTGCTCCACCGATTATTTCTGACCCACCAACTACACCGGCTATTATCTCTCCCCCTGATCCCGCACCTCGGCCACCTTCTGATCAGCCTCTGACTCAGACTCATGCAATGCGCACCCGGAGTCAAAATAACACATTTCGGCCAAAGCAGCTTCACTTAGTCACCAAACACCCTCTTCCGCCCGACACAGAACCTACCACTGTCTCGACCGCCCTTGCCGATCCTCGCTGGCGAGCAGCTATGGCAGATGAATTTACGGCTCTTCAATGGCATGGCACTTGGGAACTTATTGCACCGCCACCTCATGCTAATATAATAGGTTGCAAGTGGGTGTTCCGCATCAAACGCAAACCCGATGGCACTGTCGATAAGTTTAAAGCTCGTCTCGTCGCCAAGGGTTTTAATCAGCGTCCTGATATTGACTATCATGAAACATTCAGTCCAGTTGTCATGTCACCATCCGAACTGTACTCTCTCTATGGCACTCTCTCTACTCCGGTTTACATGAAGCAGCCTCCGGGATTCTAAGATGATCAACATCCATCTCGTGTATGCCTCCTCAAAAAGTCCCTTTATGGTCTTCGCCAGGCCCCACTTGCCTAGTATCATGCCCTTAGTACGGCTCTTCTTCAGTTCGGATTCTCTCAGTCAAAAGCTGATCATTCTATCTTTACATATGTCAAGGGTGGTGCCAGCCTGATTGTGCTTGTCTATGTAGATGATCTCATAATCACGGGATCTAACTCATCTTTGTTGCGGTCCCTCACTCAACACCTAGAGTCTTCCTTTGCTGTGAAGGATCTTGGAGGGCTATCTTACTTCTTGGGTATCGAAGTGGCATATTGCAAGGAGGGTCTCTTCCTTTCGCAACACAAGTACATTGTTTGATCTTCTCCATCGTCTACAGATGGACGGTGCGAAGCCTATCTTGACTCCATCTTCTACCAAATCTGGCTCATCCTCTGGCTCAGTTGATACAATTACTTATCGAAGTGCTATTGGGGGTCTTCAATACCTATCATTCACACGCCCGGACATTGTTTTCACTGTGAATCGTCTTGCTCAAGCCATGTCCTCACTGTCACCTGATGATTGGGGTGCTGTCAAATGTCTCCTCCGTTATTTGAAAGGTACTCTTCACCATGGCCTCCTTCTTCGTCCAATTTTTTACATGTCACTCACTGCCTACTCGGATTCTGATTACGGGGGCGATTTGTGTGACGGCAAGTCCACCTCGGCATATATCCTATTTCTTGGTGGCAATCCGATCTCTTGGCATTCACGTAAGAAAGCAGGTGTTGCGCGCTCCTCTACTGAGGCTGAATACCGTGCTCTTGCTTCTGCTGCCTCAGAAGTTTGTTGGGTAATGCAACTTTTTAAAGATCTCAACCTCACGATCATCTGCAAACCTCGCCTTCTTTGCGACAACATGAGTGCAACTCGTCTTGCCCTTCATCCGATCCAACGCTCCAGGATGAAGCACATCGCTAGCGAGCCTCCTCACCAAATCGCTTCCTTATCAACGTTTTGAGACCCTTCGTTCCAAAATTTTCGTCGCTAATGGGACGTCTATTTTGCGGAGGCTTATAAAAGATAATTAGTGTATATATTGTAGAATTAATCTTGATTGTATTTTTCTTTAATCTCGCACATTAGATAGGCAGTTTCCATATATTACTCAATTCTTAGTTGTATATATCCACGTAAATCATTCAATAGAAATCATCAATTCCCATTATCTATAGTGTTGATTTGGATCTTAGGTTGAATGTTTCCTTTAGATTTGTGCATAGACTTCTTAAGAAATTTATTAAATTGATTTGTGAGTAAGGCAATGTTGTTAGGATTGTTAAGACATTCATCAATCAAATCATCATCCGAATCAACCTCAGTGATAATAGACTGACTTTCAGATTTGTTTGATGTTTTTCCTTTAAAAACAACTATTTTTTTATCATCTTTAGTTTCATCAATTTGATTAGTGTTAATTTCATACGTTCTAAGAATACTCACTAATTCATTTTGACTCAACTTATCAGTATTTTTTGCCTCTTCAATAGCACAAATTTTAGCATCAAATCTTTTAGGAACATACATTAATATCTTATGAACTACTCTAACATTAGAAAAAGGGTCACCAAGGACACGTTTGTTTTGGGATGGGAAATACGGATTTGGGATTTCGAAACTCCATCCCCGTTACAGTTTGGAATTGTGATTCAGGATTTCGAAATCCCACCCTATAACACTATAAAAGTCAACTCTATAAATACATATAAACCCTATATAAATACCTATAAAACTTATAATCCTATACTATAAAGTTAAAATCCTACCCTACATAAATCCCAAAACAAACACAAAACATAAAAAGCATTAGGATTTTGAAATCCACTAGATTTTGAAATCCGGATTTCAAAATCCTTCAAATCCCAAAACAAACATGCCCCAAGAGAATGTGATTCATTTATTATCTCACTTAATGATTAGTGTGAAAATTGCTTGAAATTCATGTGTTTATTTTGCATAATTTTGAGGATTTTGTTGCATTATTCACACTAAATTGACTAATTGCACTTGAAATGGGAAAGGTATGTGTTTTGCTATTTTTTTAGGTAAATTGAACTTATTTGGAAGCAAAATACGTGTCTGATAATTCATGAAGTTAAGAAGATAAATGCACCATTGGATGCGTCTCGAAAAAATTAGTGAAATGGAAAAAAGAATCAAGTCAATCGGAGGTCGGAAGCTCAAGATATGATCGAAACAAGAAAATGTGAAGTTGAAACAGATTCCACTCGGGCAGCCGAGTCAACCCACTCGGTTGACCGAGTGAAATCTGCTTCCAGATCAGTTTCTGGACTTCCAACTCACTCGGTTGGCCGAGTCAAATCACTCGGTTGACCGAGTCAACTTGCTGATGCGCGAAAATTCGAGAATTTTAAAGGATTTCAAGGGCCTAAGTGCAAATCTCGTCTCAAGCATTCTTCCAAGCTATAAATAGCTCCCCAAATCAGATTATTGAGAGGTTTTTGCCTCACTTTTACCCACTCAAACCCTAACTCATATATTCACACACACCATGGGATAGCTTAGGTTTGAGGAGCTTCTCTCCTCAAACACCATTAGATAGTTTTTATGCTTTTTAGTTTAGAATCATTTGTGTATTTCATTTTTATGTAAGAAATGAAGAATTTCAAGACTCTCAAGGTGCTATTTTTCTTTTATTTAAGCTTTGTTTGGTAAATTTCATTTTCATGTTTTATTTTGTTGTTTTAGCTGTGGGTGTTTTCTCAAACACCATGGGCTAAGGTTTTTATGCTTTGGGTGTTTAAAATCATGTGAATATTTAGTGTTGGAATGGTTTATGCTTTGAATATTGTTGATATTTAGATTGTTGCTTCTTTTATTGAGTTTTATTGGTGCTTTGTGTATTAGCTTCTATTAATCCGTATTTTGGGGCATGTTTAGCGTAGACGAGAGTTACATGAACATGTTTAAATTTATGGTGTGAGTTGTTGGTATACAAATGCGTTTATTATACTTTTAATTCGTCGAGAGATAGTTAATTGTATTAGAACCTCATTAAGAGACATTAATTACTTGAATGGTTATTTGGGTAGTTCGTGAGGATTAGGAAAAGGTCGTATTACCGGGTTTGGGAACACCTTAGACGTAAGGCTATAGTACCCGAAGGGAAAAGATTTTCATCCTAGCATCTTGATGCTCTTAGCAAGTCCAAATTGAAGCATAGACACGGTATAAACAATCCCACTCGATTTCACTAGGTAGAGAACACCCGAAGCATTTTCCACCCTTGCACTTCTCCGAATTTAGATTCGTAGTTGTTCTTTACTTTAATTGTCATTTTCTCGTTTTCTTAGTTTAGTAGTTAATTTATTTACTAGTGTTTAGTTTAATTTATTGTCTTTAGATTATTGTTTAGCTTTAGTTTTGCATCCAACTCCCGAAACCGTAGCTACATTATGTATGAAAACACATAACTCTAGGGATCCATTGCACTAGCCCACCTCCCGTGGTTCGATACTACTTGGTCGAAATACTTACGTGCATACTACTACGATCCCTTATGCTTGAGGGGAAGTAGTTAGTCAAAACATATAGACTAAAATTCGTTCAAGTCACTTAACCTTTCATTATAAGATGAAATAGTTTCATCTTCCTTCATTCGGAGATTCTCAAACTTTGTCCCCAACATTCGAAGCTTTGTCCTTCGAACACTGTCTGAACCTTCACAATTCTCTTGCAACCTAGCCCATGCATCTTTAGAAGTAGAATAATTAGATATAATTTTAAACATAGAGGTATCAACAGAAGTAAAAATAGTATTTAAGGCTTTAAAATTAAATCCTGATGTTGTTATCTCATCAGCCGTCCAATCAACTTATTTCTTGAGTTGAACTTCACCATCTTCATCTGTTGGATTCTTTGGTGCATCCCAGCCTGTAAGTACGGTCCTCCAAGCACGTACATCAATTGACTTGATGTACATTCGCATCTTAGACTTTCAATAAGCATAATTTGAACCATCTAAAACAGGTGGCCTAAGTGCAGTTGATATGTGATGTGTTTCCATTGCTAACATAAACTAAAACACACTTAAAGCAAGGATCTAAACCTAGTGTCGTCAGGTGTTGGCTCTGATACAAACTAAAAGTGTGTGTGGTATCTAGTGTTTAAGTAAAGACAGAATAATGTTGCACAGAATGTTGGGACAAATAGTGCAACACTAACTCTAACAAAATAAGATTGAAGTAAACACACAACGGAAGACTAAAACACTAAAACAAGAAGAACACAATGGAAATACTTTTTAACATAAATTTTATTAATAACAAAATATATGTTAGCCTTACGACGAAACACTTAAATTGTAAGTACAAAAATGTCGTGTGAAATGTCTCAACAATTACTTCAACATTTCACAAACCGAAACTATAATCGAGGCAGGTGCCTGAATTTGTAAAAAGACTTAAGTGTAAAACATTGTTTAAATACTAATCCTATCTTTGATTCACTCTCAATATATACAAGACTAGAACGAGGTACACTTGAAGTTTGTACACTTCGGCATATTCTAAAAAATACAACTACTAGCCATAACTTCTAAAGGGATGAACGCTCAAGATAGGTGTTACTCGAATAGTGCATGCTGGAAAATGAAAGCCTCCTTCGGTATTTATAGAGGGAAATCTGAGTTCTAGAGTCTTCCATGTAAGATCCTATTTTTTAGGATCTTAACTCCCATGATCTCTCTAAATCCTTTTTCAAGGTTCCAGGTCGTTCTAAGATATTTCAAACCCTTCTAGCACATCCTGCAATGTTCTGGAATCTTCCAGGTTCCAGACCCTTGTAGAAGCTTCTAGAATCGTCCCTAAATGTGACAACATTTAGTTCAACATTTAATGTAACATTTCAAAAAAGACTTAGAATAAATCACGGAAGGTCAAATTAAGATGTTGTTGATAATGTTAAATCATTTAAGAGTTAACAACATCTAAAATAGTCTTGATATAAAAATGAATGTTAGTAACAATGACAACATGAAAAAATGAATTAATATAAAATATGTCAATTAATAAGTAAAATGAATTGATATAATCATAATAAATTAATCTAAGTTACAAACTTTAGGACAAAATTACTTTTAATAAAAAGGTCAATTAAATGTTACTTCAACTTTGACAATCAATAAGTAAATTTGAGATCTGAAACTTTAGGCCAAAAATATTTAATAAAAATAGGAAAATTACATATTAATTAAATAGTTGTCTAAATTTCATATACAAATTGAATGTTAATTAAAGATATACATTAATCCCATAAAATATGCAAATTAAATGTTAATTAAAACGTCACATCCATTATCTATCTCACACTACATTTTTTAACTTTTTATATTAATTATAAAATACACTTTAATTTTTTGTATGATATTTGTAATGTACGCTATGGTCAAATATAACAAAATACTTGTTGTAAAAGAAATGATTAATTACAATTTTTCTTCCACATTAAAGACAAATATAACAAATATAGTAACTTTAGAAGAAATTGCATTCACTCGCGAATTTGACTAATTGAAGCATTTATATATGTAAATTCTTGAAATAAAAATTCATTAATTTTATCATATAAAAGATTAAAAAATTAATATAGAAAATATTGGAATGTAAAAAATATTGTAAAATACAAATTAAATATGATAACAATCATATAATGCATGAATATTATAATATTGCAAATAATATTTATTATGCATTAAAAAAATCGATGCATTATATGAACTAAAAAAAATATAAATAGTAAATACACAAAATTTAATGAGCAATGAGATATTTTGACTGAATATTTTCGAATCAATAATGTACAAAAATAAACACTATAATAGAGAATACATAAGAATCGTAAAAATTAGAGAAAAATGTCATAAATTAAATAAAACTCGCAACTGAAATATAGAATAATCAGATTAGATGAAATATTGAAAAATAACAACATACATATAGAGGTTGTATCGCGAATTGAAAAATAAAAATGAAAATAAAATAAAATAAAGTGAAATCAACAATATTCAAAATATAATTACTGGAAAAAAAAATTGAATTAAAATATATTTTAAACACAAGTACAATCTAATAAAATAAATTCACTATCTATTATAATTGACGGCGGCTGTCGGGGGTGATGGGTGGTGGCTTGGCTGGTGCAATTAAAAATTAGGGTTTGAATGTTAAGGAAAATGTATCTACTAGTTACAATCACGGAATTTTTTTTTGATGGAAGTTAAATACCCATCCCTTTTTCCCCTCCCCATGACTCGAACCCAGGACCTAAGGTCTAGGTAGTGGTGCTCTAACCACTTGAACTATCCCACTTTGTCTAGTTACAATCACGGAAAGGGTATGATAAGTATTTTATAATATTACAAGAGAAAGTGTATCTAACATAGTTGGTGGGGTTTATAACTGAGGCGTTTATTTGCCATGGTTGAGTCTATTAAATATATTCAGCACATATGACACCATTTTTGAGCCCAAAAGAGAGAAAATATTGAATGGCCCATTTTGCTACAATTGAAAGCATGGAGCTGAAATTAAGGACATGGTCTCACGCTAAGGGTATTACTGCAATGTAAACGATAAACAACAGATTAGACCATCTCCAACCACAAACTATATAAAATGAAGATCTCTAAACTCTAAAATACACTTTTTCAAACTCTATTTGAAAAATCTTTTCAATCATAAAACTCTATATCTTACTCTATTTATTATTTTATTCATTTTCAATATATTACAATCATTAAATAATATATTTATCTTTATATTTAAATTAATTTATACAATTAAATATTCAATTAGTAAATTAAATTATAAATTAAATGTTACAACAATAAAACTTCTCCATCTGGATTCAACATTCGTCGTACTAGTGTATCGTTTTTTTTTTTATTATTTGTATTTCTTTTCAGTTTATGTTCACTTATTTTAATATGTCGGTGTTATATGTAGAGGTAATGCATGTATGTCCGTTTTAATATGTAATGTATTTCATATTTAATATATAATGTATGTTTTATTGTATTTTACGTTTGTTTTTGTTAGTAATAATAATACACACACACAAAAAAATTATTATAAATTAGTATAACAATAGAATTGTAATTATATTTAACAAATTATTAATATAGAATTGTAAATATTAATAAAATAATAGATATAAAATATAGAGTTTTGAATAATAAACTTCATATATGAAGTTTACTATTCAAAACTCTATTTCAAAACTCCAAGATAGAGTACAGTTGGAGGGAGCAAAACTTCATTTTTTAAGTTAAACTCTATAAATAGAGTGCCATTGGAGATGGTCTTATAAGTTGTGTCAAGGAAAACTTTTTTCCCGCAAGACAAATACGTCATGACTAGTGCTTACAGGATATACGTAATGTCTCCAGATATAAAACGACTTTTGTCAAACCTTCTGATCAACAACGAGTGTAATGGCTTCTGAATCTTTCTGATCCTGATTACAAGTTTTTATCAAACCTTCTGGCTTCTGGATTCTTTCGAAAAAATATTATGTTAAATGTTCAGGTTTGGCACATATCTGAATGGGCCTAAGTGGGTCGTCTCAATTGTAAAATGAATTTTTGGATTTTTGGGTCTTGAAAAAGATAGTTGGGCCCAAAGATCAAATTCAAATCTGGGCCGAGTCCGTTCGGGCGGGCGGGCGACATGCGTGGTGTATGGATGTGTAATGTGTATACCCATTTACCATAGTTGACATCCATAAACACTTTAATGTTTAAAAGGCTTTCAAATTTCTTGTAAAGTTTTCATATGGGACAAGGTGAGACATTTCACCTTCCCACTCAAATTCATCATTAATTACTTTAAAGATGTGATTACATTTCATGAAAATTAATTTTTCACTCACTTAAATTTAGTTTTAAAATTTTAAATATGTTCATCTACTTCGAAAATAAATTGACTATATCACGTTTAATTTCTAAAAAATTAATGTTTAATCCATCAAATAATTTTTGTCAAACATGAATGTCAAAACCCATAATTTTCAACCCATACATCTTTGTACCCAAAACGACAACACCTTCTTAAAGTGAAGGTTATAGATATATTCATCCTAACATTTTTTATGCATATATAACTTCTACACTTATCCAACGATTCTATGCAATTGTAGTTTGATTTGGTGTTCGGATAAAAAAATTGCACAGAATCTGCATTTCTTCAAGTAGAAATATTTGTATAAAAATAAAAAGTTCCCTTTTTCAAATAAGACAAAAGTTAGTGTCAATTAAGGCATCCGTCATCAATAGAAAAGATTCTATGGTCATCCTCTCAACTTCTCTCTAGAAGTTTTGCCTTCCTAAAGTTTTTTAGTAAACTTTCTTCCGCCGCAACGGTTCACCTCCCTTCCCTTCCTTTTCAAATTTGGCCTATTAGCTTTTCTTGATTGTGTTGATGCTTTCTGCACAACCCATTTCTTGGATATTGAGTTAATTGTAATCATTAGATTTGGCAGGATTTAGGCTTCTGAGGAGTGCCTTCTACGCGCGTGAATATTGGGGCAGACCTTTCGTGTGGTTTGTTCTTGGAAACAAATGATGAGGAGCTTTGTTCTAATTGAGCGAAGCATTTTTGGGGGTTTTTTTCTGATATTACAACCGGTTTTTAGTGGAATTGGGGCAGTGGTTTTGCGAAACCCAGCAAATATTGGGGGCGCCTCTCCACCTATTTATACCCCCACAATCGCCTCTAACTTCTCATCTTCCCCACTACCTCTCTCTTGTTTCTTCTATTTCTCTCTTTCTTCTGAAATGGCAGAAAACCTTAATGAAATGATGGAGAGCTTTCGTATTTCCACCAAAGAAACTACCCACATTGTTGCCCAAAGGAATGAGCTAGCTATCCCAAAAAATACACTGGCCATGAGGTTCGTTGCTCGGAGGACTTTTAATGCGATGGAGCTAAAAGAATTGCTGATTCGCACTTGGAGGTTGAGAATGCCATTCCAAGTGTCGAGTGTGGGGGATGGTCTTTTCCTTCTCACTTTTGGGGCTGCCTCTGAGCTCAAATCGGTCCTTTCTGGTCAGCCGTGGAATCTTCGTAAGTCATTAATGGCTATGAAGCTTTTGCATGGTGATGAAAAACTGTCCCAGTTGCAAATCAGGTATGTTCCCTTCTGGATTCAAGTCCATGGCCTACAGCTCTATGCTATGAGTACGATTTTGGGCTTGAAGATTGGGAGTATAGTTGGGGAAGTCCTGGAAGTAGATGCGAAGGACGATGAAGTGGCTTGGGGGGAGTGTCTTCGGATTCGGGTTCTGATGGACATTACCCATCCGTTATGTCGTTTCTTCTATATTACGGTGGAGGAGGAGCCGGTCACGGCGGTGTTTCGCTATGAGAGGTGGGTTTCTGCACTCTTTGTGGCCGGTTACAACACTCGGAGAATGATTGCCCACTTGATCTTGGTAAGAATGAGGATTGGCTCAAAAAGCACAGATTTTTCCCTGCATGGCTGCAGGCTGACAAGAAGAAAAGCCCTTCGGTGGAAGATCTGGAAAAGTTTTTTGAGCTCTTAAAGTTTGGGGCGGGAGAGCAGGTTACATTACAAGAAAGGGCTACGGATCAGCCAGGAGGTTGGAAAAAGGTAAAGGGGTTGTTATTGAAGGAAACTCTACTGATCAGGCTCCTGTGGGGGTGTTGCAAAGGAAAGTGGTGAATCGGTTTGATGAACTTATGGCAAGAATTGAGGCTGAGCATCAGGAAAATCGAGGTATGGATGAAGCTATTAGTGGACGGTTGGACCCTCGTACAGGTAAAACACTTACTCCTCTTTCTTTTATGGTTCCTGATGGGTTCCAACATTGCTATGTAAAGGAGCCGTTAACGGGTGTGGAGAATGGTAAGGATTATCGTGTAGTGCATTTTGTTGGCAAAGATCTTAACTCTACTGATTATACTTCGTATGTGGAAATATTGCATGAGGGTGAAGCCCCTTTTGTTCCAGTTTATGAAAGAAATGGACAGATTCAACATGCATTACCAACTACTGATGGAGAGTTTCAGGACAAAGAAATGGCGGATGATATGGTTTCTGTGCAGAGCTGTGTGTTACCGTGCAAAAAAAGGACTTGGCGCGACGAGCCGGGAGAGGTGATGGGCTTTTGGAGTGGGGATAAAGGATGGTCGGAAGGGGAGATTGTTCGGCAGACTGAAGGAATGTTTAAAAAAGCAAGAAGCATGGTTGAGGCTTACGGCACGGCCGTTGAGCTTCAAGGTTCGGCGGAGGTTGAGGTAACTCAACCCCGCCATGGGGAATGAACATTGTATGTTGGAATGCTCGAGGAGTTAGTGGAACTCGAGCATTCAATTACCTGAGTAGATTAGTTTTTAATTATCGTCCGTCTGTTTTATTTCTGTCTGAAACTAGATGTTCATCGGTTCGTACCGATGTTTTGAAAACTTCCCTCGGGTTTGACTCTTGTTTTAATGTAAAAGGGAAAGGAAATTCCGGTGGCTTGATGTTGTTTTGGTGTAATATTGATCTTCGTATTATCTCATACTCTACTGCCCATATTGACTGTTTGATAAGTAATAATGTGGCTACATGGAGATTTACTGGTTTTCATGGATGTCCATATGTGCAAGGTCGTAGAGTAGTTTGGGAACTTCTGAAACGACTTAAGAATTACACTTCGTTTGGGACAAATGCTTGGCTTGTTGGGGGGGATTTTAATGAAACACTTTATCACTATGAGAAGAAGGGCGGAAATCGGAAATCTTTGTCTCAAACTATGCAATTTCAAGATGCCTTGACACATAATGATTTGCGCAGTTTGCGAACTTCTAGACCTAAATACACATGGATTAATAAAAGGAAAGGAACTGAGTTTATTGCTGAAAAACTCGACAGATTTGTAGCCACATTTGATTGGGTTCGTTTGTTTCAAGCTTATGAGTGTACAAATTTGGATTTTATGGGTTCGGACCATAGGCCTATTATGATTTCATGTGTTCCCAATAGTCGATCATTTGAGGGGAGGAAGCAAAAAACTTTCAGGTTTGAAAATCATTGGGTGAAGGAACCGGAATTTAAGCGAATGATCAAACAAGTTTGGGTTCGTAAGGATAGAAATTTAAATCTAAGCAATACACTCACTCAATGTGGAAAAACTATAAAGCAATGGGCAGTCAAGCAAGGGGGCACATTGAAGGAAAGGATCATCAATGTACAGAATTTACTTAACTCAGAACTCAACAAAGAAGATGACCTGCCCAATTTTCAACAGGTTCAGAAGCATGAAAAGGATCTTGAAAGGTTGTTTTCTCAAGAAGAGTGGTATTGGAAACAACGATCTCGTATTACATGGCTCAAAGAGGGGGATAGAAATACAAAGTTTTTTCATATGAGGGCTAATCAACGAAGAGGGGTCAATAGGGTTGAGAAAATCCAGAATAAGGATGGGGCTTGGATTGTGTCTGCTGAACAAATTCCAAAGGTCTTTGCTGAGTATTTTCAAGGGATTTTTTTCTCACATAACCCTACTCCAGATATGATTGATAGGGCTACAAGGGATATTTATATGCATCTTTCTGAAGATCAAATTGAAGAACTGGCCATTCCATTTACGAGAGCAGAAGTTGATGGTGCATTGAAGGACCTTAATCCTTGGAAAGCTGCCGGTCCTGATGGTTTTCCTGCTTCATTTTACCAGACTAGTTGGGAGACTATTGGGGAGGATGTTGCTAGTCACATTTTGAGTGTCTTGAATGATGGTGAGCCATTGGAGTCGTGGAACAATACTACGATTGTGATGATCCCCAAAATTAAGAAGCCTACACAAGTTACTCATTTTAGGCCTATTAGCTTGTGCAATGTTTGCTACAGGCTGCTCTCAAGGGTCATTACTAATAGGCTCAAGTCTTGTATGAATGACATTATTGATCCTCACCAAAGTGCTTTTATTCCGGGGAGGTTAATTTCGGATAATATCTTGATCGCTTTTGAAAGTATGCATTGGCTTCGATTGTCTAAAAGTAAAAAGGGATATGCGGCGCTTAAACTTGACATGAGTAAGGCATATGACAGGGTCGAATGGGCTTTCTTATTAGGAGTCTTGAAGAGATTGGGTTTTTCACAGAAATGGGTATCTCTTATTCATCAATGCATCTCTTCGGTGACTTATTCTATTTGTGTTAATGGTAGTCTTTCGGGTTCCTTCAAACCATCTAGAGGCCTTCGTCAAGGTGATCCACTTTCTCCATTTTTGTTTGTCATGTGTGCGCAGAGTTTGTCTTCACTATTACTGAAGGCAGTTACGGATAAGAAATTTTCTGGTATCAAAGTAGCAAAGGATGCACCAGTGATATCTCATCTCTTCTTCGCAGATGATAGTCTGATTTTTATGAAGGCTGAGAAGGGTGAATGTCAGGCATTGAAGAACTGTTTGCAAATTTATGAAGCAGCTTCGGGGCAAATTATTAACTTTGATAAATCTGTTATTTCCTTCAGTCCCAAGACGGCTTTGGATAATAGAGAAAAGGTCATGAACATTCTCCAAGTTAGATCGGCATCGGGCTATGATATTTACCTAGGACTACCTACCATTTCTGTTCAGGCCAAAAGACATCAATTTGGATATCTTGTGGATCGGGTAAGGCAGCGTATAAATTCATGGAGCCACAATAACTTTTCTGATGGTGGTAAAGAGGTTCTTATTAAATCAGTACTTCAAGCTTTGCCTTCTTATGCTATGTCTTGCTTTCGAATTCCTGTCTCAATTTGTGCGGATATTGAGAGATTAATTGCTCGTTTCTGGTGGGGATCTTCGCAAGAGAGCACCAAAGTACATTGGACAAAATGGCAGGTAATGTGTAGACCTCGAGAGGATGGAGGACTCAATTTTCGAAGTATGGTATCTTTCAATAGAGCGTTGTTGGCAAAACAAGTGTGGAGGATAATGCAACAGCCTGACTCTATGGTGAGCCGAGTCTTTAAAGCTAGGTACTTCAAGGATACACATGTTATGAATGCAGGGCTGGGATCGAATCCCTCTTTCATCTGGAGATCATTATTATGGAGCAGGGATATTGTGGAGTATGGAACCAGGTGGAAAGTTGGAAATGGTGAGTCGATCCACATTTTTAAAGACAGATGGATTCAAGGAGGAGCTGAGGGTAGGATCTTTTCTCGTATTGCAAGTGCATCTTGTGTTTCTCGGTTTTTGGATCCGCAATATGGATGGAATGGTGAGTTGCTATGTCAAGCTTTTCTTTCAATTGAGGTAGAAGCTATCCGAAGGGTTCCGTTATTAGGGAGACAACAAAACGATCAAAGATACTGGCCTTCTTCCTCTTCGGGGTGTTATTCAGTAGCCTCGGGGTATATCCTTGCCATGGAAATTGTTGATACTCAGCGCAAAGGCCTTCAAGCTGGACCGTCTACGCGTAGTGGGCACCAAAGATTGCTTCAACAAATATGGAAACTGAAAGTTCCACCAAAAGTTCGAATTTTTGGGTGGAAATTGTTCTATGGTTTTTTGGCTACAGAAGGTAATCTTAATTCTCATCATGTACCCATTAATCCCTTTTGTTCTTGTTGTGGTGCTCCTGTGGCCGATACTTTGCATGTTTTATTTCAATGTGTCTTTGTTCGGAAAGTTTGGAAAGAGCAAGGCTTGTGGGTATTGTTGAAAGAGTTTGCCAAAGGGACTTTGATTCAATTACTGGAAGCTCTGGGGGGATTGTCAATTGATAAAAAAGTATTTTCCACCGTGATAGTTATAGCCTGGGCAATTTGGAAGGATAGATGTAAATGGCTACATCTGGAAGACTTGGCCTTACGTAAAGATTGGAAACCTGGGGTGTTTAAAGTTTAATGGGCCATTGATTATTGGTATGATTATCTTAATATCAATTCCATTGCAGATCAAAATTGTGTGGGCAAGGGTTATAAATCAAGAGGAGGTGGATATAGCAAGGACAATTACAGCCTTTATGTGGATGCAGCATTCAATTTGCCATTGAATTTTTTTGCCACAGGCTTTGCTTTGGTCGATGATGAGGATAAACTGATCCGTGTAGGTGGTGAGAGAATTTTAAATCCTGGTTCTGTTGTGGCTGCTGAATTAATTGCAGCAGATTTAGGCCTACAGAAGTGTCAAAACAATGAAAGTCGAGTGTCAAACCTCTATATGGATTCAAAAATTGCAATCAAGACCTTGACTCAGGTAAACAATCTGGACGGTCTAGAAAAGGAAATGGTTTTAAGAATAAGATCAAGATTGGGCTCAGACTTGAATTGGAGCTGTGATTATGTCCCAAGGGAAGAAAATAGAGTTGCACATGCAATGGCACAGCTCACCTGAAATGTTTCAACTCCTTACGATTGGATTGAAAATGATATTTCTCAGAATATTAGGGTACTTTATAATGTTTACCCTAGTATTTCAAAAAAAAAAAAAAAAAAGACAAAAGTTAGTGGGAGTGAATATCATTCATGAGATTTGTCAAAAAAAAAAAAAAATCATTCATGAAACAGTTCAAAATACATATAAAGTATTAAGAGCATGTTTGATAGCATAGACGGATTATCTTAAATTAGGATGATAATTAAATTTTATAAATTTTAAAGTATAATTTATACTTAATCTAAATTATCAAACAATCAATAAAAATGATATATAATTAATATAGATGTAGTCTAAACTATCAAAGGCCTAATTATATGATTTATAACCTTACAACTCTATTGGAAATATATTTTAGAGTTGTTGAAATTAAATAATACTAATAGTAGTATTGTGTTAAATTGGCTATATATAATATTGAGACAATAAAGTAAATGATGGGTAATCGTAGGTGCATAAAGCTGCAAGCATGCAGATCAGAAAAGGAAAGATCATCAAAGTGGAGGTGGATGATGCATTTCTAATTTTAGAATTAGTAGTGGAGTAGTAGACAATCACATCCCAAAATTATGCCATGACGCACCAGCCTAACGGTTTTATCATCATCAAGATTTTCTTAAAATATAAGTTAAAAAAAACATATATTATGTGATTCGAGTATTAAGTTTCGATCCTATTCCAATTATATGTTATAAAGCAAAGCGAGGTATAAATACTTCAGTGTTGCTTCATTTTATATATGAAACTGTTTCACATAAAAAAAAATTAAAAATCAAATACAATTCAATGAGTCTGAAGTCAATTGTGTAAGTAGAAGTGTTAAAACTTAAAACCTACCTCAGTTGGCGCCTATGTCACTGCATATTATAGTAAAACAAATTTGGATCTAGCTTCCTATGTAGTTACAAGATTCAATATATTAACCGTATGTTTATATTTCACAACACTTGTTGTATAGCATTAGCACCTAAACCAAATTCTTATAAAGCATAGACCTTTGGAGGTCTGCAGGCCCATTTTTTATTAGACAAAAATTTGTGTGAGACCGTTTCATTGAACTTTTTCTGTAATACGAATCCCTTTTAATTCATATTTCAAAATGTTGGGTAGAATAACCCTTTTTTTTTTTTAAAAAAAATTGTTTGTAAAAAAATTGATAATATATTTAAGTAAAAAATGATAATATTTTTAACAAAAATGACCGTTACTTTTTACTTAAATGTACACTAAACACTATCATTTTTTACTCAAACATTATCACTTTTCATATGAGAATTAAGGTAGACCTGTCTCACCCATCTCATTCTGTTAAGACGGTCTCACCCAAAAGTAACCCTTTATATTATTATTAATCTAAGTTAATAAAAAAATCTGTTGTCAATTAATAAATTACATCTCCATTGAATTAATTAAAAAAAAAAAAAAAAGCGGTGGTGGACTTGAATCTTTGTTCATATAATTTGTTATGCCATGTGAGACAATCCCTATATCTAAGAGTGTCCACAACAACGGTAGGTTATTAGAGGTTATAACTTTAAAAATAGGTTACAACCGTTGTGGCGCTGAGTTATAACTTAAAAAAATTTCTCTCTCCTCAAATGGGTTAGTCCGGCATAATCCTACTTTTTGCTAACAACGATGAATTGACCCACCTTAATATTTGAATTTTCTATTTTTTTTTTCATCTTCAAATTTTAAATTAATACAATGGTCTTTTTTTTTTCTCTTTAAATACTTCATATTCACAGTTTTTTTTTTCTGTAAATACTTAACAAATGGATAAAGATTCTTCACCATTTTATGTAATATTTTTTTCGATTAATGTAATTTCAGTTAATGTATTAATTTGATATTTATGTTTAATTTACATTTAAAAAACTTGCCCATTAGAAACTAGCTGTTAAAAAACTAGCCGTAGGAAAAACAGTCGAAGTGGTAGATAGGTTATCTCATAACAGTTGAAGCAACCATGATAAGGTTTTTAGACTTTGTGACATTTACTTGAGTTATCAAAACATTTAATTAAGGTTATGATGAATGAAATTTCCATTTGATAATAGCATGTCTATATATACAAGTGAATTTCTTAATTTATGATAAATCTAATATTTCTAAAATATTCTAAAGATTAATTTTTATTTTATGATAAAAAATTCGACTAAATAATTTTAATATATTCATATATTAATTTTTTTCACATATATTAAATTTTAATATATTCATATATTAATTTTTTTACATAATTTTAAAATCTTAAATAAAAAATTAAAAATTAAAAAGAAATGTAATGAATAGTGGGTCTCTCAAATGTAAGTTATAACTTTGGAATGGTTGTGGAAGTTATTGGAGGTTGAGTTATTTATGTAAAAATGATGAGGTGGAGGAGAGAGGGGAGTTATAACTCCCTAACCAGATACTCTAATCAACACACGAATATACAATATTATTTATTTCTTCTCGATCAAATAAATTAATACTCGTACTAGTTTCATAGCTAGCTAGGTCATTTGATCCTAAGTTGACACATATTTGTTGTTTTAATGTTAATTATAGCTCTCCCTAGCTAGTTAATTACCCATTAATTGAGGCGTTGTTCATACGAATAAAATCAAGATCATAATTTCACATATAGAAGTTTGATTGCCCAATTAAATAAATTAATATTTCTCTCATTTTTTATATATATATATATATATATATATATATATATATATATATATATATGAATTATGAATTATTTTGTCCCAATTGATTTGAAATAATTTAGTACAAGTGTAGTGATACGCAATAAAGCTGGAGATTTAGGGGGGTGTCGGGTGGTGGGTTTTGAAGAAATATATCGCTGCTGGTGCAGGTCGGATTATGATTAATACACCATTTATGAAAGACAGCTCACTTTCAAATAATGGAATTAAATTAAAATTAAAATTGAATTTATAATGAAGTGACGAGAGGAGAGACAGAAGGATATTGAAATTAAGTTGCACACATGCACATGATCTTTTTTGGTTTATATCCATGTTACATTACTATCAATCAACTATGTGACCTACCTAGCTTGCCTCACATCCCTCTTGGATTTAAATCCATTCCTAATTTAATCAACATATTCCTAATTTAAATCAAAACAATATATATATAACCTAATTACAACATGATACCACCGTCGAACCATCTAATTAACTAATAATTTAAACAATTGATTTGAAACATGCATCACCTACATTAAAAATATTTCTAAATTAACATATTCCTAAATTAACAAATCTAAACATAATTAAAATAATACTTTTCTAATTGGAGTTTTCTAATTATCAATTTAATGAACATATTCCTAATTTAAATTTTTTACTAATATAGCATATTCCTAATTTAATTAATCAACATATTCCTAATTTAATCAACAATAACCTAATTTAATTATTATTTTTCTACCTAACTTAATCAATAATAAAAAATTGAACATATATATTCCTAAATTAACAAACCTAAAACTAATTAAAATAATAATTTTCTAATTGGGTCAATAATTATCAATTTAATGAACATATTCCTAATTTAGAATTTTTACTAATATAGCGTATTCCTAATTTAATCAACATATTCCTAATTACAACGTGATCCAACGGTCGAACCACTATATCTAAACTAATTTAAACAATTGATTGAAACATGCACTACATACCTACATTAAAAATATTCTATATCAAAATTACACCATTAAATTAAACTAGTAATTAACTATATAACAATTAATTAATGTATACATATAACAATTAATTAATTAATTAACCTTAAAAAACTACTCTATCAAAATTATTCTTAATCAACAAATTAAATTAAATAACATACGTACTAACATGATCATAATATTTTAACAACTAACTAAATCAATATAACATGCAAATCAACATTAAATTAATCATATTTACATACATGCATGCATAAACATATATGTATTAATGTATATAAGTATTAAAATTAAACTAAGTAATAAAACTAATTAAGAAAACGTACCGTATCAATATAATTGGAGAAAATTGATTCAATAGCCTCGTCCTCGTCTGCCTCCCCCGAATCCCTCGATCAGAACCTTAGGTTTTTTTTTTTCTAACGCATCGCGTCTGTAATGAGATTGCTTATATAAAAAAAAAATTGTGTTTACCGACGGATATTCCGTCGGCATTTCCCTCGGTAACCGCCGACTTTAATGCCAACGGTTACCTTATTGGAAAACGAGGCGGTGCGGATTTCAACGGGTCAGTTGTCCGTCGGCATTTCCGTCGGCATACATATTTCAAAACATCCGTCAGTATTTCCCTCGGTAAATGCTGACAGAACGGAAATCCGTCAGCATTTATGTTGACTTTTCAATCCGTCGGCATTCCGTCAGCATATCCGTCGGAAATGCCGACGGACTATAATCCGTCGGCATTTGTCCGTCCCTATAGCGCGCGTTTTTTGTAGTGGCATTCTGAATGACGCACCCGATCTTTCTGAATGGAATGATACGCTGATTACATTGACTCCAAAGGTGGCACAATCTAAAAAATAGTTAAAGATTTTCGATCCATAAGTTTGTGAAACGTCATCTATAAAACTGTTGTACGAACAATTACGAATAGATTGCGCCCAGTTATGGATCAGGTCATTGACCTAGAACAAAATGCATTTGTCCATGGTAGACTCATTACGGTCCGGAAAATGAATAAATTATTTATCAATACTTTAAAATTCTTACTTCAAAACAATTTAATAAAAAAAAATTATGATGGACCAAAAACTTCATGTTTTTATTGTTTGTCGAATATTTGATAAGAATGTAAGAGTTTGAGAGAAATTATTTTTTTATTAATAAAAATAAAAATAATCATTTGAAATAATACATTTGTTAGGTAAACAATTGAATAAAAAACTTATGGGTTGACCACTAAACCCGTCGCGGTGCTAGTGGTGCATTGGACTTAGGGTGTGTTTACAACTTGTAACGAATAGTTTAGAATCACTTTTTTTAAGTTATTAGATTGGATCATTCGAAGAGAAAAAAAAAAAGTGATTATAAATCTTTAATTGAGTTTGAAAATGCACTCTAAGAGCATTTTCAATAATGTATATGCATTCCGTACACATAAATGTTCTTATTTTTATTTTGCAGAAAAAATATATGTGTATGAATATATGTGTATGAATAAAGTATATAGAGTAGAAATGATATAAAATAAGTGTGGTGGGTACACTACAAAAAACGCGCGCTACAGGGACGGATAAATGCCGACGAATTATAGTCCGTCAGCATTTCCGACGGAAATGCTGACGGAATGCTGACGGATTGAAAAGTCAACGTCAATGCTGACGGATTTCCGTTCCGTCAGCATTTACCGAGGGAAATGCTGACGGATTTCCGTTCCGTCAGCATTTACCGAGGGTAAATGCTGACGGATGTTTTGAAATATGTATGCCGACGGAAATGCCGACGGCACGTTGAATTCGCACCGCCTCGTTTTCCAATAAGGTAACCGTTGGCATTAAAGTCGGCGGTTACCGAGGGAAATGCCGACGGAATATCTGTCGGCAATATTTTTTTTTTAATATATAAGGGCCTCAAATCAATCAGATCAGTTCGTTTTAGAAAAAAAAAAGGGCGTGCGTGAGTGAGGATTCGGTGGGGAAGACGAAGACGAGGACGAGGCTATTGAAGCAAATTTCTTCGATTACATTGATACGGTACGTTTTCTTAATTAGTTCTATTACTTAATTTTAATACTTATATATGTTTATGCATGGATATATGTAAATATGAATAATTTAATGTTGATTTGCATGTTATATTGATTTAGTTAGTTGTTAAAATATTATGATCATGTTAGTATGTACGTTAGTTAATTTAATTTGTTGATTAAGAATAATTTTGATAGATCGAGTAGTTTTTTAAGGTTAATTAATTAATTAATTGTTATATGTATACATTAATTAATTGTTATATAGTTAATTACTAGTTTAATTTAATTGTGTAATTTTGATATAGAATATTTTTAATGTAGGTAGTGCATGTTTCAATCAATTGTTTAAATTAGTTTAGATATAGTGGTTCGACCGTTGGATCACGTTGTAATTAGGAATATGTTGATTAAATTAGGAATACGCTATATTAGTAAAAATTTTAAATTAGGAATATGTTCATTAAATTGATAATTATTGACCCAATTAGAAAATTATTATTTTAATTAGTTTTAGGTTTGTTAATTTAGGAATATATATGTTCAATTTTTTATTATTGATTAAGTTAGGTAGAAAAATAATAATTAAATTAGGTTATTGTTGATTAAATTAGGAATATGTTGATTAATTAAATTAGGAATATGCTATATTAGTAAAAAAATTAAATTAGGAATATGTTCATTAAATTGATAATTAGAAAACTCCAATTAGAAAAGTATTATTTTAATTATGTTTAGATTTGTTAATTTAGGAATATGTTAATTTAGAAATATTTTTAATGTAGGTGATGCATGTTTCAATCAATTGTTTAAATTATTAGTTAATTAGATGGTTCGACGGTGGTATCACGTTGTAATTAGGTTATGTATATATTGTTTTTATTTAAATTAGGAATATGTTGATTAAATTAGGAATATGCTATATTAGTAAAAATTTTAAATTAGCAATATGTTCATTAAATTGATAATTAGTAAAATTATGTATTTTTTATTGATTGAAACAGATGAGTGAACAAGTACCGAATCAGGGTTCGGGTTCACGTAGGTCGTCATTTTGGTCACGTCGTTCAAGGAGGTCTCGGGATGAATCAGTTCCTGTGACGGCTCCTCCTCCTCCTCATGTGGCAGTGTCGCCGCCGCCGCCGACTACGATGTCGGTTGGTTCGTCATCCTCTTCTCGTACGCATCCTGTTCGAGACAAAAGGAAACCCATTGAAATCATTTTTGGGGCGTAAGTCAATAATTCTAATGTTTAACAGTATTCAATAACGATTAACTTTATTTATTTATTTATAATGTGTTAGTTTATAAATTTGTTAATAATTTTATAGGTTGGTGCCCGGTAATGAGGTGTCCAGGATCTGCACAAAATCCTTTAAGAATTGCAAGATTTCTAAGGGTGCTATCACTTGGTCGACGGTGCCACAATCTAAAAAGGATGAATATTTCGAGGAGTTCCAGGTATATAATTACAATATTTAAAGTTTATTAAATAACTAATTATTCATATTATTTGATAAATATGTTGAATATTTATTTGTATAGAAAAAGGCCTGTTGGGATACGACGATCTACTCGGACGCCCATATTTACGAGAAGTGGTACGGTCTTTATTCTACTCGGTACACGAACATGATGTACGACTGGAGAACGGCTTGGCGTGATAAAGACAGAAATCTTGTTCTGGGGGTAGAGGATGGTGTTGACCTGTGGGAGTCGTTGGTTGAGAAGTGGTTGGACCCGGCTTACGTTGAGAAGTGTGACAAAGCTCGGGCCAACCGCAGAACCGACGTTGGAGGCGGGATGGCAGTGCATCGGGGGGGAGCTCGGTCCGTCCTCGAGCAATCACTTGCTATCGTAAGTTTTCATTAATTTTTAAAAATTAAATAATTATAGTTAATTATTTTATATTAGTTATCTAAATTAATTTGTATATGTTTATTTGATACGTAATAGGAGCGGGAGACTGGACGTCCACACACCCACTTGGATCGGATGAGTCTTCTTCATCCGTTTAATACCGATACACAGACGTCCACCTACGGGCGCACTACTGACCTCCACGTAAGTTTAATTAAATTTATGTATTAATTACATTATATATATATATAGATATAGATAATTAAATTAATTTTAATTTTTTAATTATGTAGTTGAGCGTCCGACAGAGGATTGAAGAGGCCGAGACGCAAGCCACCGCCACGACTACTGCTGAATCCGGAAGCAGCGGTACCCCTCCGGCTGTTGACGTGGACCGGTGTTACCTTGACGTTGCCCCGACCTCCAAGGGAAGGGTCCTTGGCCTTGGTGGGATGAGCAACGCCGTGAGGACACCAAGTGGTCGGTCGGCCCGGAGTGCATCGCAGCCGTCCGTATCCTCCACTGCCGTCCCGGATCCGAACTTCATGGCAATGTTCGAGAACTACTTCCGTACCTGGAGTACCAATGCGGGTCGGACGTTGGGGATGTCTGCTGAGCAGATCGAGGCCATCTATCAACAGACGATGGGGCAACCACCGCCAGCTCCAGCTCCAGGTCCAGCTCCAGATCAAGCTGCAGGTCAAGATGTAGGTCAGGCCGACGGTGGCGACGTCAACTTGAATGAGGATGTGGAACAATTTTTTAACTTTCCGGGCACTGGCAACTATCCTGGTTGAACAATTTGAACAATTTAATTTTGTGTTGAACTAATTTATTTTTTTGTTGAACTTATTTAATTTTCTGTTGAACTTATTTATCTTTATGTATATATTTATGTTTATGTTGAAAAATATGTTGAACTATATATTGCAGTTTATTGGTGTATAGATGAAAATAGGGTGCATTCATTTGTTTCATTGAGTACAAAATAATCTCATTTAGAGTGCATTCTAGATATAGATTTAAACCACTTGAAGAGTGCATTTTAGTACAAATTAAAATAGCCTCATATAGAGTGCATTATACATATATTTAACCAAACCACTTGAAGGTGGTAGATGCAACCATGAGAACTAGCACAATCAAAATGATTTTGTTCACTTTGATTAAATCCTTGATTTCTTCAGCCAAATTCTTGATTTCTGTAACCAATTTCTTCATCTCTTGAGTCATTTTCTTCATGTCTTCAGTTTCTTGGTCACTTTGATTAGATCCTTGATTCTTGTCAACACCACAGTTTTCTAGAGTATCAGCCCATACAAAGAAACCACATCCACCACCACAACCATCACTTAGGGAGTCAGGACAATTATGAAATATCCTCCCTTTACTTCTAGGTTGTTTAGAAGCATATGTACGACATGCCTTTCCACAATAACAAACAAGGCCTTGCTGAAATCGAATAGAAGATGAAGAAGACATGACATTTCTTTGCAAAATAGAAAAAATCGAATATGGTGTGTGTGAGCTTTGTGTTGCTATATATACAAAAAATTGAATTAATTAATAAAAAAAAAAAATAACACGCCAAATGCCGACGGAATATAATTTCCGTCGGAATTCGGAATTTGATAAATGCCGACGGAATATCCGTCGACATTTATATTTACTGACGGCAATTTGGGCGGTGAAATGCCGACGGAATTAAGTTTCCGTCGGAATTCACCATTTGATAAATTCCGACGGATAATCCGTCGGCATTTATCTTGACCGACGGAAATTTGGGTGGGTGAAATGCCGACGGAAAGATAAGTCCGTCGGCATTTCCGTCGGGAAATGTTTCCCTAAAACTTTCTTTTTTTCCACTTCACTTTCGTATTGCAAATTTACACCAAAACTTTCTACTGCCTAATTTTTTTATGCTCATGCTCGGGTATTCAGAAACATCAAATTACGGTACATTTTCTACCATTTTTAATTTACTCTATATATAAAATTCAATATAATGTAATTACATGTGTTATATATATCATAAGTTTTGTTTGAATTTATTATAAGTTTAGTTTAGTAATGTGTTGCTCCACTTAAATGTTTAGCAGATGGATTTGCCTGACCGTCGTTGGATGTATTGTACTCCTAGAATGATTAGAGGAAATGTGAATGTGGAATTTTAGTGTCACTTATAATTTACTCTCCGTACAGGACGTAGGTTATTATATGAGATTCAGTGGACGGGGTTGAAAAAAAGTACTGAGGAAAATGCAGCGGAACACAACAGAGGAATTGAGGGTGGTTGGAACAAAAGGAGTATTTTTTGGGACTTACCATACTGGAGTTCACTATTGATACGACACAATTTGGATGTGATGCACATTGAAAAGAATGTGTTTGACAATGTGTTCCACACAATCATGAACACCGAAGGCAAGACGAAAGACACTCCAAAGTCTCGGGAGGATTTGGACACTCTTTGTCGCCGTCCATAGTTGAAAAAGGATGAGCGTACAGGTAAATTTCCAAAGGCTAGCTACACACTGGATAAGCCACAAAAACAAAGATTGTGTAGGTGGATAAAGGAGTTGAACTTTCCGGACGGCTACGTGTCGAACTTGAGTCGATGCGTAGACACAACAACGGGTAAGGTTGCAAGGATGAAGAGTCATGATTGTCATGTATTTATGCAACGCTTGATACCGATTGCGTTCAAGGAACTTCTTCCTCTCAATGTGTGGAGGGCTATCACTGAATTAAGTCTATTTTTTAGAGATTTAACGGCTACAACGATCACGATCGATGATATGATTCGTTTAGATGAAGACAATCCAGTGATTTTGTGTAAGTTGGAACAAATTTTTCCACCTAGCTTCTTTAACTCGATGGAACACTTACCCGTTCACTTAGCGTATGAAGCGAGAATTTGTGGTCCGGTGCAATACAGGTGGATGTACCCATTTGAAAGGTAAAATCTTACTTTTTTTTTATTTCATTACAATTACACATGCATTCTTATAAGTTTTATATATATATATATGTGTGTGTATATCAGGTATCTCCACAACTTGAAACGTAATGCTAAACAAAAGGCAAACGTTGAAGCATCGATTGTGAATGCTTATTTGAATGAAGAGGTTGGCATGTTTTGTTCTTATTACTTTGAAGACCACGTCAACACAAAGTTAAGAAGTGCTCCACGTAACTTCGGTGGTACATCCGCTGACGATATCAGTGAAGAGGTCGATGGAATGCTCTCCATATTCAAGTCTAAGGGACGGCCAATAGGAAAACCCACTGAACGATATTGGGAGACGAACTCGGAGGCGGAAATAGCACAAACGTATGTGTTATTGAATTGTGATGAAGTTCAGCCATACATTGAGTAAGTATTTCATATATAAATCGTCTATTTAAATACCACTTCATTTATGTCATTTAATATTAACCAAGTTTTTGAATGTTGTGAATTAGGATGTACACTCAAGAACTACGACGAGCAGAACCAAACATCTCAGATGCATATATAGATGCTCGTATTCAACGTGAATTTTCCCGATGGTTCGAACGTTATGTGAGTACCATTTAATTAATTATGTTTTACGTAAATAAATTAATATTTATTTTAATTAATTTTAAATTGAGCCGTATAGGGACGGGATAACGCTCTAGACAGTCCATTCTTACGAGATCTCAGCAAGGGACCACTACGTCGTGTAAAGACTTACAACGGTTATATTGTGAAGGGCTACAGATTTCATACGTCTGGGTATGCATCGACAAAGGGGACTACCAACAGTGGCGTCTGCGTTAGCAGTGCGAATTGCAATGCAGATGCAAGTGATTACTTTGGGGTGTTACGGGAAGTCGTCGAAGTAGAATATCCAGGATATCCAGCAAAGACTGTAGTGTTGTTCAAGTGTCATTGGTTTGATTCAGGCCATCTAGGAACAAGAATTCACCCGGAGTACAAGCTCGTTGATGTTAGTTCGAAAAGGACGTATGTTGCGGATGATCCATTTGTATTTGCCCATCAAGTATCTCAAGTATACTACTGCACATATCCGGGAGCTCCACGTGGTTATGAATGGCACGCTGTTTGCAAAGTAAAGGCAAGGTAAATGGTAGAAGTCCCTAAAAAGGACAAAAATACTGAAGATGAATCTCCATTTCAAACAGAACAAATAGAGACTCCAACTGAAGTCTTTACGGGAGATTTCAATCTTTCTGTACCCTTGACGGCTGCAAATCCCCAATTAATCGAAATTGAAGGTGAAGAGGAGGGGGATGAAGAAGAGGATGAAGAGGAGAATGAAGATGAGGATGAAGAGGAGAATGAAGAAGATGAGGATGAGGAGGAGGATGAGGATGAGGAAGATGATGATGAGGAGGAGGAGGATAAGGACGAAGAGGAGGATGAAGACGATGAAGATGAAAATTAATTCAATTAATGTAATGTATTTATTTCTTATTTTATAAAAGTTAATTAATTATTTATCATTTAGGTACAAATTATAAAAATTAAATTTACTATAAATATAAGTCACAACCAATATATATATTAATATATGTGGAAGAAATGAATTTTGTGATTTTTTTAAAAAATATTTTGGTAATTTAGTAAGTATATAGAAAAAATTGAATTATTTAAAAAAAAAAAAAATCGCCAAAATGCTGACGGAATTAACTTTCCGTCGGTATTTACTTTTTGAACAAATACCGACGGATAATCCGTCGGTATTTATATATGTCCGTCGAAATTCACCATTTGATAAATACCGACGGAATATCCGTCGGTATTTGTACATGCCGACGGAAAATAACCCCTTATATAAAACCTCAACCTCGCCTCCCTCCTCTCTTTACATTCCTGTTTCGGCCCCATTCCCCCCACCTCGCCTCCCTCCACTCTTCGGCCCCATTCCCCCCACCTCAAAATCCTCAGAATCGGCGACATCAAATGGAAGCCATCAACACATCATTTTCGGCGACATCAAATGGAAGCCATCAACACATCAAATGAGCCCCAAGGTTCAATCTTTTTCACTAATTTATTTCAAGAACATCATCTGAATGCTAATACTAACACTCTTTTTCACTCTGCAGCGCCGAAACTTGAGGATTTCATCGGCGCCGGCGGAATGGCCCTGAGAACTCCGGCCAACATTTTCCGGCCGGCCAATATGAGAACTACTCAAACTCGTTTGTTCTTCTTTTGTTCTTAGGAAGAAGCTCTCAAAATGGAACAACATATATTCTCAACTAATTTAGTGCATTTTCACAAGGTTTTGATGTTTGATTTTCAAGAAAAAATGGTAATTTTTTCTCCATTTCTTACTTTCATTACTTCTAAATTCATGAATATCTTGCAATAGATGTTTTATCTCCAAGTTAAAACATTGATCAATTCTCACTAAAATAAATAAAAAGTATTTCGATAAACCAATGCCAATTAATTCTGGTCGGAAAATGAAATTCTGGTCGGGGCCTCCCCGGCCACCCATATTTTTTTTATTAATATTTTGTTTTACTGACGGATATTCCGTCGGAAAAATGCCGACGGATATTCCGTCAGTCAAATGCCGACGGATATTCCGTTGGCATTTGAATTTCGAAATCATATTTTTTTTATTCATATTTCGTTTTACTGACGGATATTCCGTCGGCAAAATGCCGACGGATATTCCGTCGGTCAAATACCGACGGATATTCCGTTGGCATTTGAATTTCGAAATCATATTTTTTTTATTCATATTTCGTTTTACTGACGGATATTCCGTCGGTCAAATACCGACGGATATTCCGTCGATATGTGAATTTCGAAATCAATTTATTCAAAAATTAATTTCTTTTATAATTATTTTAATTCATTCTAATTTCTTTTATAATTATTTTAATTCATTCTTTCCGACGGAAATTCCGTCGGAATGTTGACCCGGTTTGTTAAACGGGTTGTTCGGAATACCGACGGACATTCCGTCGGAAAAAGCTGACGGACATTTCCCTCGGCATTTCCGTCGGTATTTTCGACGGAATTCAAAAATCCGTCGGCAAAAAAAGCTGACGCCGAAAAAGGGGACGGCCGACTTTCCGTCGGTAACCTCGGCGGCCGACGGAAAATCCGTCGGTAAATCCGTCTCTAAAACGCCCTTTTTTTGTAGTGGTATATTTTCCAAAAAAATAAATAAGCATGTTTTATGTGGACAATTCCAAAAATAAAATAAGGGATAGAAACTAATTTAATCTCATAATTTTTCTCTTTTTTAAAATGATCCCAAAAAAGTTAAGTGTAGCAATTTAGTCACATTTTTTTCCCAATTCGTTCTAGCCCCAGATTCGCTGGAAAGATGATTGGGCAATTGTTTTTGGTCATGTGACATGCATTATGTATTAATTTTTTGATCGAAAAGTGTTGAATGTGTAAATAAAAAATAATCAAAAATTATTTTTAAAGTTCAATACAAAAAAAAAAATCATTATTTTGTGAAAAAAAACATTATTAAACTAAAAATAATGGTAAGTTCTCAAAAAATGATGATAAAAGCATTGATACTCTTTTTTAACAAACAAAATCGAAATAAAATGTGATATAGATAAAATGTTCTCACAATCCTCAACATAGTCGCTAAAAAGTAAAAACTAACGAGCACTAAATACTTTAATACCGAGAAACCCTTTAATAATGTTTTTCTTATAAAATAATGACATGGATTTTTTTTTATTGTATTGAAGTTTAAAAATAATTTTATTATTTACACACTCCAAGACTTTTCAGCTGGCCAATCATCTTTTCAATAAATTTAGAATCAAAACAAAACAAATTGCGAAAAAAAAAAAAAAAAAAACTAACTTCGTACATTTAACATTTTGGAATTAAAACAGAACAAATTACAAAAAAAATAGAACTAAATTAATGAATTTAACTTTTAACTTTTTTAGAAACATTAAAAAAAAAGTAAATTAAAAATGATGAGAAAAAATTAACTTTAATCCCATAAAAATAAACCAATTTTATGTGAATCTACTGAGATTCACCATATTTATACATTTATTTACCAACGGGTATCACCTTTTTTAGTCCATCAATCTTTTTCTCTATTCCCCCTCCCCTTCCAAGTAAAAATGTTTTTTGGTTGCATTTTCTCTTTGACAATTTTCCTCACCACAATATTTCTTTTACATGGGTAATTTCTCTTCCACCGTATGAATTCTACTTTGGTTAAAAGTACACTTATTTAAATCAAGCTTTTAAAATTAGTGAAAATAATATATGGTTGTACCATATAATTTTATTTTGAACTTATAGAAAGGTGTAAAATTATATATACTCTCCTTTACATGTGAGTCGGATTATCGTCTCATTTAATTGGTGGAATTTGATTTCAACGAGAATTGAACCCGGGACGTTTGAGCATGAGTCTATCACTTTGATACTATGAAATAATTTTATCTCATCTAAAAATTTAAATTTATAGAGGGTTGTCAAATTAAATCACATATATACAATTCCCTTTTACACCTATAATTAATGGGTATGAGAGTAAACTAGTCCATGATCACTCATCATAATATAAACTACAGTATCTTGAAAAGACTCGTGCTAGTATAAATTAATTAAGTCATGAAATTTCCATTATATCTTTATATCTCTATTTTTTAAATATTTAATAAATATGATTCACTTATTAAACTGCTCGATAGAACTTTTTTTTATTTTTTTAAATCGAAACAAAGATAGTAATTTAATTTATTTAAAATTCATTGAGCTAGCATAAAAATATACATTTAATTTATAGCTAAAATGTCTCAATCTCTGAAATCTTTTTTTGTTTTTCTGAAAAACTATCATGTGGGCTGTCTAAAAATAACAGCAAATCTGGCATATCAACCTTATTTTCGGTACTACATTTCAAAATAATTATTCATATGCATTTGTCGTTTTAACTAACATACCCCGACGTGTTTGACCACATACAAAGGATATATACAAATACAAGTGCCAACTACCTCACATTATATACACTAATTTACAACTCAATTTTATTTTGTCAGTTGAATTTTTGATAGATTTGTTGAAATATTTATGATCAAGTTTAAATATCTCAATTAATTCAAATTAAATCATAAATGATGTGCTTTTCATTCATTTGATATGTACACAAATTACACAATCGAGTTTGTTTTTACATGTTATATAAAAAAAATATTTTAGACCCGATTATACATTTATCTTGAATCTGATTATTCATTTATTTTGGTCTAATTTGGACTACACTAAATTGAGTCTAAATGCAAATGTGATCAACCTTTATATGTTGGATACAACTTGCAACTAAAAGTGTTATATAAATCCCTTCAAAAAAAAAAAAGTGTTATATAAATTGGTAAGACTTTTTTATTAACCGACTAATTTGGGGGACCAATCACATTTCGTCTATTTACGGGAGACTCGTTTAAAATTAGAACAAAGTTATATATATATATAGACTGGTCCATTATGAATTGTTTGCACTTTAAAAAAATTAAATTTGAGATTTAGAAAAAAAAAACATACTTTTAAGTGTCAAGCCTATACCATAATCCAACTCATCTGGATTAGGTTGGTTGTGTAATGTATTTTTTTGAAGATGTTGTGCGCCAATAACTTAGCCATCGATCATTAAACTCTACATTATTGAAATATGGTTTAAATATGAAGTTAAATGTTGAGTTTTTTAATGGAATTACGGTCTTATGAGGAAGTATTATGTGAGACAATCTTTATGTACAAAGTTGAATTTCAATTTTGAATTTACACCGCATTTTACTTTAAAATCGAATTCAAATAGAGTTATAAGTTTACGAATAATGTAATATATATATGTGCGATAACTTGATAGGAACTGGTCTCATCCAAAATTTCCCCATTGTCTGTATTTTGTTATATTGGATAAGAAACTCACCCTCAAATTTCATATATGGGTGTCTTTGTGGTAAATTTAATACTTATATATTTTTCTCCTAGTTTTTGAAAGAATTTTAATTTATCTAAAAATTTGAACTATAATAATGTGTAGGAATATTTAATTTATATTAATTTTTAATATTGAAATATACTTCCTCGTTCCATTTTAAAGAAAAAAAATGGTTCCAAAATATACATTGTTCTTTATTTTTCAAAGGACATTAAATATTTTTTTAAACTTTGCCCCTTTCTTGATTTTTGTGATAGGTGAATTATTAACCATAAATAATTAATTAATAATATGTAAAAGAGTAGTACTTTTTTTATATACAAATAATTATTAGTAATACCTAACTTTTGTAATATGCACTTTTGTAATATGCATGAAAATTTAAGAATACTAGTTAAAGTGAAACAAAGAGAGCATTTGCAGACCCATTCATGAGAGTCTGAGAGATACTATTAATTACATAAATTACTCAATTAAGAAATTCAAATTGGATTAATAGTAAAACACATGCATTATATCTCACAATCCGATTGATATTATACCGTGGCACATTAAAATTTGTCAATTTATAATTATATATATATATATATATATATATATTTTTTTTTTATTAAAGGGTTAATTCTAAATAAATACATCACATTTCATCTCAATATCAATTTAATCACGTTCTTGATTTTTTTTAAAACCCCAATCTTTCATCGTGTTGCAATTAGATACACATTTTTTTCTCCGGTCAACAATTGATGATGTGGCTTGCCGGAGCTCGCCACGTTACACATATTTTTTTTATTTTTCCCATAAAGATTACACTTTATAGAAATAAAAATATAAAATTTCATGCTTCTCACACTAAATCAAGTTTTCTTCTACCATTCTCAACTAAATAAAATTATTCTCTTCTAACCATAAAAATCGTACAAAAAAAATCAAACAAAAGCAAAAAAACAAAAAAAACAAAACTCACGCGTCTAATCATGACCATTTGGTTGTTTATTTCTTCAGGAATTCTTAAATTATTTAATAATTTTATTGTTTTGTTCAACTAGTTCGAGAACTATAATTTTTTTCGGTGGACCTCAATTAATTATTGTATTTGGGTGTATGCTGAAGATAACGTTGTTAGTGGTTTTTTATTATTTTGTTCAACTAGTTCGAGAACTACAATTTATATGTTTTATGAGAGAGAAAAATATTCTAGGAATTAATGTGTTTAACACTCATAATTATTGCAACAAAAATGTTCGATCACTTATCATTTTGATTTTTAGGATTTGAAGCATAAGAACTCTGTTTTTGAGTTTGAGAAGCGCCGAAGATGCCGAAGATGCCGAGAGTTTTATTTTTATTTTTATTTAATTTTTATGGTTAGAAGAGAATAACTTGATTTAGTTTGAGAATGGCAGAAAAAAACTTGATTTAGTTTGACGAATGCAATTTTATTTTTATTTTTATAAAATTTTATATTTTTATAAAGTGTAATCTATATGGAGAAAAAAAAATATGTGTAATATGACGTGGCGAGCTCCGGCAAGCCACGTCATCAATTGTTGACCGGAGAAAACGATAAAAGGTTGGGATTTAAAAAAAAAATAATAAAGATCGTGATTAAATTGATACTGAGACTAAAAGTGGTGTATTTATTTAGAATTAACCCTTTATTAAAAGAAAAAGGAAACAATTCTTGAAACCGTAAATTTATAAGTTGATCCAGAGATCGTGGTTTCATTAAAACTTACCTAGATAAAATTTGAATTAAGAAAAAAGAACGCCACTCTAAAATTACAAACAAGTAAATTTAAAAATGATTTTTTACTCATATGATCACTAAAAGGAAAATGAAATTGTATAGCCTTCTCCAAACATTGAATCTGAAAGGGCTAATAATAGCCAGGCCCCAGCTATCTGGAAATTTTCAATTCTGGCATAAGCCGAATCTTTTTAATAATTAGGTTATTGAATTATAGTATTAAACCTGTCATTATGTGTGGAAAATGATTTAATCCTTATAATTCCTAATTTTGTTATAGTCTATAGTACTAACAAATTTCAAATTTCAGTTCCTATTTTATAAACGAGAAATTATTGTAGCAATTGAATTTTAATTATTTAATTGAATTTTTGACTCAGAACAAATTAAAATTGATTTTAAAGCAACATAGATTTAAAAGTATAACTAGCCAAGGAGTATATCAATTATATATCTAAACTGCTAGCCAAGGAAATTTATATACATAAATTAGGATTGCCATTTGCATACTAGCTTGCAATCAGCACTTTAATTTAGGAATACTATTATACTCACTCCGTCCGCCTATTCCGCCTATAAATTTTATTTTACATTTTGGCACAGAGTTTAAGAAAAATGATTAAATGATATATATAATACAAGTGATGTGATTGATAGAAGAAGAGAAATATAGAGAAAGAGCAAAATATATTAAAGTGAAGTGTGAGAATAAAAAATTAAAAGTATTTATAAAAAATTGTATAAGAAGCTTATAGATAACAAACCGAAATAGTAAAATGAGAAGTTTTATAGGTTGTGATAATCTGATGTACACTTTTATTTCTGCTGCTTTGCACCCCTTGTGCCACAGCAGCTTTTCTTTGTTTTAATAAAATTGTCTTTCACTGATTAAAAAAATAAAAAAAAAAAAGCTTATAGACGGTGGAGAAAATATTCAATACGACGAGGTAGATTAGCTGAATATGAATTGATAATCATATTTAAACTATATACATAACTAAGCTTAAAATTTAATAGGTAACAAACACGTAAAAATATATTAAATTATTTACATATTAAATGATCGAAAAACTATATACATAATTAAGCTTAAAATTTAATAGGTAACAAACACGTAAAAATATATTCAATTATTTACATATTAAATGATCGAAAAACGCATTATCTATAATTCAATTCATATAAATTGAAATATTCAGGTCTTATCATACATATCATCCATGCAATTTGTGAAGATTGGGAGCAATAAATTAATAAAATGTTGACGATAATTAGGCATCAATTAATTAATTGGACAGCGTTGAAAGAGAAGAGAAATGGTTAATGGTGTCATGTGGGAAAGATTAAGATTGTAGGCAGAGGAGGCACATGTCATGTGAAATTGGGCTCGGGCCCCCACACCTCTTTTACCCAATCTTTCTGTCTCACCCAACCTTTTAAATTTTACTCCCGAACTAACTCCATTTGTCTACTCCCTCCGTCCCACAAGTGTTTGCACCACAAAGTGGGCACACTTTTTAAGAAAAAAGTGTAATGAGTGGAGTGTTGAGGGATAATTTTGTAAAGTTATATTAATAAAGTAAAAAGGTGATTGAAAAGAGGGAAAAAGTAATGGCATTTTGTGTAAATATGTGAATATTGTGAGGGTGGGGTTAATGAGAGAGTTTCCTTTTATAGGTGTGCAAACAATTGTGGGACGGATAAATAAGGTAAGTGTGCAAACAGTTGTGGGACGGAGGGAATATAAATTTTTCACTATATTTTAATACATAAATTAAAAAAGTAGTTAAATAATATATATATATATATATATAATACAAGTGATGTAAATTAAAAACACAGAAAATGTAAAATATAAAGTGAAGTATAAAAATAAACTAAACTTTATAAATTTTAAAGCATAATCTACCCCTAATCTAAGTTATCAAACAACCAATAAAAATGATATATAGTTAATCTAGATTTAATCTAAGCTATCAAACATGGCCTATATATATAATACAAGTGATGTAAATTAAAAACACAGAAAATGTAAAATATAAAGTGAAGTATAAAAATAAAAAATATTATAAAATACTTATTGACGGACGGACCAAAATGAAAAACTTATAAACGGATGGAAGAATATTTTTTTTCCTCCTCTACCTAGCTAAACAATATGCTTATGGGCTAGTCTTGGGTGAGACCGTCTCACAGAATGAGATCCGTGAGACGACTTTTATATATAAAAAGTGATAATGTTTGAACAAAAAGTGATAGTGTTTAAGTAAAAAGTGATAGTCACTTTTGTTAAAAATATTATCACTTTTTACTTAAACATTATCACTTTTTAAACAAACCAAAATCTAAGAAAAAAATATGAGTTTTTTTTTTTTTGAGAGTACAGCACCTGTCAAACATAATATAAATGAAAGAGATACAGGATTTAAGCCGCTCACAAATCGTCAAACCTCCGGGTACTTCATCGTAAGATTTGAATTTCTGCTCCGTCCCAATCGCGAGGGAAAGGAGAGTTCAACGCCGCTCGAGCCATCTTATGGGCTTGTATATTTTTCGCTCTTGGTATGAAACGAAAATGGCACACTACCATCTTGTTTACCTCTGTCCGCGTCTCTTCAAGAGCAAAACCATCTGGGCCCATCAACGTCGTATTTTCCTCAAGAAATCTGATTGCATTGAGGCAGTCCGATAGCACTGTTACTGTAGTCCACCCCTTTTCTCTACATTTTCGAAGGCCATTTGCAATTGCACACAATTCGGCTGCTAGCACAGAAGCCGGTCTTCTAATCCGACAATGCCCTTTCGCTGATACTTGAGAGAAAGTCTCCCCCATTACATACCCAGCTCCATAAATTCCCTCTTGTTCATTTGTTGCTGCATCAGTCGCCACCCAAGCCCCTTCAATTCTTGTCGCTGCATCTTCAGTACTGTGCGCTGTGTTGTCGCGGCCTAAACTCAGCTTGGCTCGCTGGAAGTCGAATAAGTGTGTTCTAGCCCAGTCCATGTTCGAAAACAAAGCTATCTTCCCAAAATTATCTCCCTCCTTCCATTCAGCTTTCCAACTACACTTTTCTCGCCAGATGCCCCACGCAACAATCACAATTTCTTCCATAGTAATTCCACATTTATTATCCCACAAACAAGAGAGTACAGTAATAGAGTCTGAGATATCTGACTTTTTAACAATACTCCATAAACCCAAGTGCTTCCAAATATGCTTAACAAAAGGGCAAAGAAAGAGGGTGTGTACCGTTGTTGCTTCATTCGCCCCACAAAGAAGGCAGTGAGGTGTAGCTGGAACATGATGCCTTACCAGGTTTCCTTCCGTTGCTACAATATTCCACGCAATTTTCCAACAGAAAAAAATATGAGTTATCCTACCCAAAATTTTGAAATATGGGTTAAATGTATCCGTCTCACAGAAAAAAATCTTGAGATTGTCTCACACAAATTTTTGCCTATGCTTATTTCAATTTATTTGAATTTAGGTTAAATATTTTTTTAGGATTACTGGGAAAGTGCGAAGTGGTATTACTAATTAAAAATATAATTATTTAAATTCAAAATAAGTTCTAGTTATTTTTAAAATGATTAAGGGGCGCTTTGTTTAATATTTGGTCCAATACCTAAAAATGTACTGTACAATTTATGTGTGAGTAAAGGTATTTTAACCAAACAATTATAAACACATTCTTTTATAAACCAGAAAATCACATTTACTTAATACATAAACAATTAATATTATTCCATATCAAATCATAAATACTTAATACATAAACAATTAATATTATTCCATAACAAATCATAAATATAAAATTTGGACAAGGGGGTATGATATTTCAAAAACATTCAAGTATTATTCTTGCATCTAACTTTTACACATACTCAACGTAGTGTTAGAAAACCTCATTATTTATTTGTCGAATACTTATGAATTACTCAAAAAAACATATTTTAGAATCTCATAGTTTTATAAATTTTTATTTATAAAATAAAAAAATAAGTTGACTTGTACTGTATTAAATACGGGACAAAAAGTAATAATTATTTATATAAAATTGTGAATATTATAAATATGTAATTTATAAATGATTTTTATTTTAAGAATATAAAGTTATTATTGAATGTTACCAACAAAATGTGTAAGTATACAAGAAGATAGACAAAATCATGAATTACTAATTTGGGAAACTGAATGAACAACAATTGAGTTATAGTAAGAAAATAAGTGTAACGTCATTGTAAATTGTAATGGATAAGTGTAGCGTTCACGTGACATCTTCTATTTATTTAATTATTATGTACTGCAACATAGAATAGGAGAGAGATGATCAAACAGGTGGAAAACATTGGCTGGACTTACAATAATTACTCCCTCCATTTCTTAATAAGTGTCATTTTGACTTTTTTCAACAAATTAAAATTATAAATTATGGTCTACATTAACCTTCATTAATTATAACTAATTTTGATATATAAATTTTGTTTGATAAAGAATGTGGTCAAGAATGTAGCTAGTATTCATAAATCAAATTAATTTTGGTATAAACAATATTTGTGGAATTTATTTATGAACAATATATATGGTAAATGGATAAGGGTAAAATGGTCAAAATTAAAGAAAAAAACTCAAAATGACACTTATTTTAAAATTAGTTAAAAAGTCAAAGTGACACTTATTAAAAAAATGGAGGGAGTATAATATAATGTAGGAGTATTCAACTCGCTATAAAAATATTTGGTGTTTTAATTACAGAATACCATGTATTTTTATGGTTTTGTGATTACTCGTACACTCACAATATGGACAATAAAAGATAGATCATATAAAAGAAGAAAATAAATTTAGGACCATAAGCTCACATGTCGAGCCAGAGGCCGGAGTGCCATATTGTCTGGGAAAACCCTCCTTAGGGATAAAACCCAGGTCAATGAAAAAGGTACACTCCTCTAAAAATCAATGTCTATAGAAAGCAGTATATAAATCATTATGCAGAAATGAGAGTAAAAAGTCTGGTGGGTAGCCTCTCCAGACACAATCAAGGCTAGTCTTGGCCACAGCATCCGCCACCTGGTTGGCCTCTCTAAAGACGTGAGTATCTGATGTGCATGTCCTGTGTAAGAGGGTGGATCTGGCTCCAAAGGCCTTGCAGACGCAAAGGAATAGAGGGATTGGTGCTCATAAAAGTGTCAATCGTGAGTGTCGAATCCGACTCAATCCAAAGGAAGTGTCATCCTGATCATGTGCATACTTGATGGCCATAAGTACCGCTGCCAACTCAGCCTCAAAAGGGAGACCCCAACCCACCTTAGTAGCGACCGCAGCCACGAAAAATCCCCTGAAGGTCCTGAATACCGCTCCTGCATGCAGATTGACTTGAACGAATTTTAGTCTATATATTTTGACTAACTACTTCCCCTCAAGCATAAGGGATCGTAGTAGTATACATGTAAGTATTTCGACCAAGTAGTATCGAACCATGGGAGGTGGGCTAGTGCAATGGATCCCTAGAGTTGTATGTTGGCATAACTAATGTAGCTACGGTTTCGGGAGCAATTTGAACTAAAGCTAAGAGCAATCAAAGGAATTTAATTAAACTAAACACAATCCTAATAAGTAAATTAACTACTAACCAAGAAAACAAGGAAATGACAATTAAAAGCAAATAACAACTACGAATGAAATTCGAAGAAGTGCAAGTGTGAGAATGCTTCGGGTGTTCTCTACCTAGTGAAATCGAGTGGGATTGTTTATACCATGTTTATGTTTCAATTTGAATTTACTAAGAGAATCAAGATGCTAGGATGAAAATCATTTCCCTTCGGGTACTATAGCCTTACGTCTAAGGTGTTCCCAAACCCAGTAATAAGACCTCTTCCTAATCCTCACCAACTACCCAAATAACCATTCAAGTAATTAATGTCTCTTAATGGGGTTCTAATAAAATTAACTCTCTCTCGACGAATTAAAAGTATAATAAACGCATTTGTATACCAACAACTCACACCATAAATTTAAACATGTTCATGTAACTCTCGTCTACGCTAAACATGCCTCAAAATACGGATTAATAGAAGCTAATACACAAAGCACCAATAAAACCCAATAAGAGAAGCAATAATCCAAATATCAACAATAATCAAAGCTTAAAAAATTCACACATTCAACATTCACATGGTTTCAAACACCCAAAACATAAAAAGCTTAGCCCATGGTGTTTGAGGAAACACTCATGGCTAAAACACCAAAATAAATAGAAATAAACAAGAAATTTATCAAACAAAGCTTAAATAAAAGAAAAATATCACCTTGAGAGTCTTGTAATTTCTCCATTCTTACATGAAAATAAACTATCCAAATGATTCTAAACTAAGAAAGCATAAAAACGAAGAGTGTGTTTGAGGAGATAAGCTTCTCAAACCTAAGGTAATTGCTCCTCTATTTCTCACATGTTGGAGGAAAATGAATTAGGGCTTGAGTGTGTAGAAGTGAGGCAAAACCTCCTCATAATCTGATTTGGGGAGTTATTTATAGCTTGGAAGAATGCTTGAGACGAGATTTGCACTTAGGCCCTTGAAATCCTTTAAAATTCTCGAATTTTCGCGCATCAGCAAGTTGACTCGGTCAACCGAGTGGTTTGACTCGGCCAACCGAGTGAGTTGGAAGTCCAGAAACTGACCTGGAAGCAGATTTGACTCGGTCAACCGAGTGGGTTGACTCGGCTGCCCGAGTGGAATCTGTTTCAGCTTCACACCTTCTTGTTTCGATCATATCTTGAGCTCCCGACCTCCGATTGACTTGATTCTTTTTTTCATTCCACTCAGTTTTTCGAGACGCATCCAATGGTGCAGTTGTCGTCTTGACTTCATGAATTCTCAGGCACGTATTTTACTTCCAAATAAGTTCAATTTACCTAAAAAAATAACAAAACACATACCTTTCTCATTTCAAGTGCAATTAGTCAATTTAGTGTGAATAATGCAACAAAATCCTCAAAATTATGCAAAATAAACACATGAATTTCAAGAAATTTTCACACTAATCACAGATTACCCGGGGAAGAAGAGGCACTACCGTCCGTGTTAACCTTGTACCAACCCGGATCAGGCGGGAACCAAATCACAGATGAACCTTGTCTCGTTGGCCTGTGTCTGCTCGAAATACCAAGAGCCCTAGCAATCAGTAGATCCTGAACTGTGTCGTCCGAAAAACCCCTAGCTATGTTGTTGGCCTCCTTAATGCCTGAAATGATCTGAGCCATACATCTCCTAACAGAGGGCCAAACCCCATCGAATATTACACTGTTCTGCAGAGTCCAAACGGCCCAAATAGCAGTGACGAAGCCCGCCCTCCACAACTCCAAAGACTGCGGACCCAACTAAACTCTAGTGGCCTGAAGGAAGATGTCTAGGAAGCTGACCCCTGTGTAAATCGTGATCCCAAACATGTGAGTCAAGCTGCGTAAAATCTCCAACGTGAACGGATTATGGGCAAGCAGATGGTCTAGCGACTCAGAATTCCCGCAGCACAGCACACAAATCGACAGATCCTGAATCCCAAAATACGAGAGCCAATCCGCCGTGGGCAGCTTGCCCCAAACTGCTCTCCAAATCGCAGTGGATCGACACATTGGTATGAAGGTGCCCCAAATCCATGATGTCCAACCAAGCCTGGGTAAGGGTGATCTGAGCAAATCATATGTCATGCTGGAGGAGAGTTCTCCTAAAAGGGAGCCCTCCCAAATACGTTTGTCAGGTCCCCTAAGCACCGTGATCTGCAGGATATCCCTGACAATCTCCGTAAATCTCATGATAAAGCACCTCGGAAAGTGCCAGCAATCATCATAGAAGATATCCCCAACCGTGGAAGTGAGGGTAGGAGCGAACCAATCAGGCAGGCCCATCCTCTCAAAGATAGTATAACCGAGCCAATTGTCGTGCCAAAAGCTGATAGGAGATTCTCTACCAATCAGCCACCTCGACCCATCCCTAAGTCTTGTATCATGCGGACGAACTCCAGGTCTAATAGAAGAGACTCTACCATAAGGTCTCAGCATGTGCTCTGAATTAAAATGTCTTCGATGCAAGAGCTTCGTATCTGGCGATTTGTTCTGAAGGATATCCCAACTCAGCTTACAGAGAAATGAGGCATTCGCCAGTCGTATAGAACGAACCCCAAGTCCTCCTTCCCCCAAAGGGGCACAGACTCGCTGCCAAGAAACCGAACAAGCCCCATTCTTGCGGTTCACATCCCCCTTCCAAAGGAAGTTTCTCATAGCCGACTCCACCTGTCGTAGCAAAGAATTGGGCCATTTGTAGACCATCATCAAATGTACCAAAGAGGCCGTAATGACTGAGTTAATCAGGCAACGACGGCCGACAAGGGACAAAGTGCTACCCTTCCACCTACCAAAGTTAGTTATGACAGAATCTGCAACTGGCTATAAATGTGCTTTCCTTGGACTACCGCGGAATATTGGAACCCCCAGGTATGTGAAGGGGAGTGAGCCCTCAGCAATGCCAGTAATCCTGAGTGTCCTACGACGTAGCCTCTGAGGTACAACTCTCCCAAAGAACACCCTGGACTTCGAAGGACTGTAGATCTGACCCGACAGTCGCCCATACCCTTGCAAGATGGAGTGCAAGTTCCTGGCATTAGCCTCTGTGGCCCGTAAGAATATCATGATGTCATCCGCGTAGAAGAGGTAGCGGGGGACATTACGAATGGGCTGGAGTCTACCTCTGTCTGTCTCCCAATCGATCCATCTTCCAAGAGCCTCCTCCGCGATACAAAACAATAAAGGAGATAAAGGATCACCTTGACGGACACCCCTCGTACAAGAAAAGTAGCCTTTCGGCTCCCCATTAACTAGAACTAAGATCCTAGCTGAATCCAGAACTCCCTTAACCATAGAAATGAAGGCTGCTCTGAACCCCATCCTAGCCAAAACCGCCTCCAAAAACTGCCAGGAGATCGTGTCGAAGGCCTTAATCATGTCCACCTTCAGTGCCATATACCCACGAATCCTCGGATAGTCTAGGGTATTAATGCCACCTGAGGCCAGCGCAATACACGTGTGGATTCGCTTACCCGGAACAAACCCAAACTGATAAGTAGAAAGGCAACCGCTGATGAAAGTACCAAGTCTCGATGACAAAACCCTGGTCATAACCTTGAAGATGAAATTACCCATCACAATCGGTCTAAATTCCTCCACCATATTGGCTCCCTCTATCTTAGGAATAGTGGAGGAAATTCACTATGGTGATCGTACGTACCCTGTGGGCCGGAGGGATGTAAGTGAGAACCCCGTCCGGCATCATTAGCGCCAGTCTGCCTCGGGGCAGAGACATGATCAATCATAGGCATCTTCCCGTGAGATGTCTCCCTCTGATCTCGCTGGGAGGCCGTCTTACAATAGTCACCAAAGGGCTCTTTCGTCTGCAAAGAGTTCAAAGAAGCAACAGCAGAACTAGTCTTTTCCACCAAATTATGTAATACATGAGTGGGTGTATGTAACGTACCCGCGCTGTCGGAAAGGCGAGGGTCGTCGTCCTTTCCGGCCAAAGCATAGCCAAGTCGCTCCGAGGCAGCAACAATATCATCCATGTTACGAATATTATGCCACTGAAATAAATCGAGTAAATGAGCAGGGAGCATGTTCTTTTCTAGCAAATATGCAAAAGAAAAGTTGGGATTAGCCAACGTACCCTGTGTGTCGGAAGCATGCAGTGAAGCCATGCCTCCGGCTGAAAGTGAGCTAAACTGCCGAGTGACAGTAACAGTAGCTGAATCAGTCGGGGTGGGAGTCCGAGACGTAAGTGAGGTGAGGCCCTTGGTACCCGAAGCGACTCTTTGGTTTGAAGGGAGTTCATGGGGGTGAACTGAAGGAGGTGGTGGGTGTAAATCAGGTGGTGGGTGGACTGAGTAGTTTGGTGGGTGTGTGTCTGAGTTGTTAGGCCCAAGCCCAATGGCAGTTCCACTCTTGGAAAACCCTAGCTAGGTTTGCATCGCCGCTGACGGGAAACTCATCGGAGGGGGGGCGTAGGTTGCAACGGCCGGTCGGGCAGGCCGTCGCCAACCATCATTTGGGTGCCAACCGGAGTCGAAACACTACCGGGAGTACCGCCGGCGTTCGGTATCTGAATGCGGTCGTCGCCGCCATCTCTAGTTTGAAGGTATGGCTGGTTGTCGGCGTGTGAGGTGAGCTGCGTTGTCGGCGGTGGTGTGCTCGTTAGGCGGCGAAGCGAGTCGTCGATCTGGGCCGCAAGAACTCGCATGAAGTCAGGGTTTGCAATTAGGGAATGGAAGTTCCCATCGCCGGTGGAACGACCGTCTTCGTGTATTGCAGCGGGCGGCTGTAAATTTTGAGTTGCAACGGGCTTGTTCGCCGTCGGTGAGGGGCGGAGTGGCATCTGTGACGGGGGCAGAAATCTTACCGACCGACAAGCATGGAGGCCGAAGAAGATGAAGTTCAGTGGACAGTTGGCCGGAGAAGATGACCGCAAATAGTTGGCCGAAGAAGATGCAGGTTGTCTTATCGCCGAGTTCAATCTTTTCACAATATGGAAATATCCTATAAAATTAATACTTTCATGATAATATTTTATTTTTAAAATTGTTACTCTATTTTTATTTACATTTAGTAAAATTGTGTCACTTAAATGATGCAAGTCATATGGAAATGGAGGGAGTAACATGTAATATAAGTGATGTGACCGTGAGAAAAAAAATTTAACAAATACTTAATAATTATAAGATGAAGTATGATAAAGTAGTACTGTACATATAAAAAAAAGGTGAGGAAATTATAGTACTTCTTCTACCTATAAGTTTTTCATTTTATTATTTTAATTTGTCCATCTAAAAGTTTGTCATTCTCTTCTTGACGAGTACTATCTTTTAATTTTGGATTTTTACATTTTACTTTTTTTTCATTCAATTAAATTATTTTATCCATTCTCTTATAAGTTTCTAGTTTTGTCATTTTAGTCATTCTGTCTATAAATTTTTTATATCTTTTTTTTCTTTTTTTTTTTATAAATATGGAGTATTTTTTAAATTTTTTATTCTTATACTTCAATTTATATTTAAAGTTTATCTCTATCTCTCACTTTCTTAACTATATCATTTGTCCTATATCTATTATTTAATTAATATTTTTTATCAATAGGTTAAAAAGTAACAAAATTTTTTTTATAAATAAACGGAGAAAATAGGAAGTACTCCGTACTACTTAATTACATAGTACTCCCTCCGTTCCGGAAGTGTTTGCACCACAAAGTGGGCACACTTATTAAGAAAAAAGTGTAATGAGTGGAGTGTTGGGTAATAATTTTGTAAGGTTAAATGAAGAAAGTAAAGTGAGTGGTTGGAGTGAGTGTAAAAGAATGACATTTTGTGTAAATATGTGAATATTGTGAGGGTGAAATTTATAAAGGAGTTTTTACTTTAAAGTGTGTAATAATTATGGGATAGACAAATAAAAAAAGTGGATAAACAATTGTGGAATTAGGAGAATAATAGAAAATTAATATACGGAGTGAATGAGTGATGGAGTATTAAAAAGTGTGTATATGATTAAGATAGCATAGCATAGCAGCCGTCAACAGAAAAAGCGCGTCAGACAGTGCAGTGCAGTGCGGCCGCGGTTACTGTCTCTCATATTGGAAATGGATCCCTTTAATTCATCAACCCTTCTTCTGCTAAATTCACCAGATTAAATCAATAAATCTTTTGCTAAATTCATCAGATTAAATCAATAAACATATACTTTCAGGTCTATAAACTTTACATTACTTTTAATCATATAAATTAAAAAAAATAATTAAATTATACATATAGTATAAATAATGTAATTTAAAGAAAAAAAATAAGATATAGAGTGAAATATAAAAATAAAAAATTAAAATATATTTATTAAAAAATGTATAGAAAACATATAGACGAACAGATCAAAATAACACAATAAAAAATGTATATACGGACGGAGTGAGTATTACTCTCTCCGTCCCATGATTATTTGCATACTTTCTTTATTGGGACGTCCCAAAATTATTTGCACACTTGAAAATACCCCCCAAAATTAATACCCTCCCAACATCATTTTATTTTTAAAATTGTCACTTTTTTTTTAAATACATTTTAATTTACACTTCATCAAATTCACTTTACACCTCATCAAATCATCTAAAATACCCCTTATTTATCTTACATCACCAAATATTAAATCTTATTTTCTTAAAAATTGTGTCGGTCAAACCGTGCAAATAATCCCTAGAGTCCGGGACGAAAGAAATACTATATTAATAATCCCGAGAGTCCCGGACGAAAGAGTATATAATAACATATTTTTTTGTTGAGAATGTATTTGTTAATTGAGAATAATAAGATAAAAAATAATATTTTTTTGTGAAGAAAGGTAATGATATTTGCAAAAGATAATTGAATTTTTTTTTCTTTATATGAAAGGACAATCTAATAAATAACATATAAAAATAAAAAAATGAACAATTTAATAAAGACTAAATGTACTCCCATTGTCTCAATTTAGTTTCAATATCTCTTGTACACACATTGTCTAAGACGAGAGTTTATTGTATTAAAGGAGATAAAATTGAATGTGTGAAAATATTTTGAATAATAAAGTATAGTACTCATTTATTTCATTAAATGGATTGATTTGACTTTTAATAAAGATTTAAAAAATTATTAAAAAGACATGGAGTATTAGACAAATAAAATTTCTAATTAATATAACCCTATTTAATGAATGTTATAATTTTTTATGTAATTAATGTATAATGTTATATTAGTAAATGAATTAGAAAATATCACTTTATATGAAGATAAATCTACATAAATGAGACATTCATAAAAGGAAAACAAGTTCATCTAATTAAAATGAAGGGAGTAATAAAATAGAGTAATAAAGCAATAACATATTATATAATTTTGAGATATTGAAATAGTGTAGTGTAAAGTTAAAAAATATTTTATTGTCAAATTAAAAAATTATAAATTTAATTTATGACTTCTATTTTTAACAAACGATGAATCTAAATGGAGAGTAATACTAGTAAATAGTATTCCCTCCGTACCAGGATTTTATGCACACTTTGATCGGCACGAAGATTAAGAAAATGGAATAAAGTGATGTGTAAGGTAAATAAAGGAGGGGTATTATTGGTAATTCATTAATTAAAGTGAAAGAGATTTGATTAAAGGTAAAAATAAAGGAGGGGTATTATTGGTATTATTGTTTCCTTTTTTGGAGTGTGCAAAAAATGTTGGGACGTCCGTTAAGAAAAGTGTGCATAAAATCTTGGGACGGAGACAAAGTGAGATAGCTCAAGTGGTTAGAGCACCACTACCTAGATCATAGGTCCTGGGTTCGAGTCATGGGGAGGGGAAAAAAGAATGGGTATTTAACTTCCATAAAAAAAAATCTTAGGAATGAGTACTCGTAATATCCACCGCCAATAAAGGTTGAATGTGGGGATGATAGTAGAACAAATTGGGACCTTAAAAAAAAAAAAAAAAAAAAAAGAACAAATTGGGAAAAGGCGTGTGACGCAGACGAGTTAGCGCTTTTATGGTAAAAGTATGGTTAGATTGGGTGCATCTTGGACTGTAATTCTGACTGCTTCATCGAACCCGACAAATACTAGGTCCACCGACATAATCCACTCGCCCCGTTTTCCCATGCTACCAATTCACTATCCTCCAAAAATTCTCATCTCATAAATACTACACCCTCTTTTTTTTTTTTAAATAAAAATCAATCGTTTTATATAATTTTGAGTACAAGAGGTTAGGGTTGGCAATGGGACGGGTAAAAATTCGGACCCGCATGAAATCTGTCTGCACTGGGCGGATAAATACCCAGTCAAACGGATTCTGGGTTGGATAAATACCCGGTTAACGAATACCCGTCGGGTATGAGACGAGTAATGAAATTGTATATACCCGAACCCGACCCGCATATATATAATAATTAAAAAATATATATATATTAGTATAATAAATATATATTAAAAAAACTTTCTAAATTCTAATGGTAAGGTTTACACAATAACAGAACATACACACGCACTGCTTACTGCCTTTCTAATTCGAGGAAGAAAACGTACATGAAGAATTATCTATCAACGAGTGTTAGAGAATTGAGATATTAATTGTGTTATGCATTTGATTTTGTTAGGTTAATTTTGCATTGAACAATATGTATGTTTTTTAAGATTTTATGTGGGCTAGTCTTGGGTGAGACCGTTTCACAGAATGAGATCCGTGAGACGGCCTTTATATATAAAAAGTGATAATGCTTGAACAAAAAGTGATAGTGTTTAAGTAAAAAGTGATAGTCACTTTTGTTAAAAATATTATCACATTTTACTTAAACATTATCACTTTTTTTACAAACAAAAATCTGGAAAAAAAATATGGATTATCCTACCCAAAATTTTGAAATATGGGTTAAAAGGATCCGTCTCACATAAAAAGATCCGTGAGACGGTCTCACACAAGTTTTTGCCTTTTATGTTCTATTTAATGTTGGAATTGATGTTTTATTGTGATTTTAAGAGCAAATTTTAAATGTGCTATTTTATTTAAATAACAATTCTTTTTTATTAAAAAAAAAAATAAAAATGGCGGGGCGGGTTTACCCACCGGGTTCGCGGGATGGGGCGGGTTTTGAGGCGGGAGGGGGCGGGTAACAGGTATAAATTTTTTTGGCGGGGCGGGTCCTGGGACAGGTCATACCCGTCCCATACCCGCCCCGTTGCCAACCCTACAAGAGGTTCTTAACTCATATACAATTATAAAAATGAATCATCATATTTTCACTATGGACTCATCACTATCGAGATGTTCTCAGAAATGAATCAGATTTTTAGCTAATACATTATGTGATGTTGTGCTCACCTGAAGCCATTTTTTACATCCCGTCCACAGCTCATCGATCCCCGGCCTGGACATTCAAGTAGGATATGGTTGTTTATCTCCTCTAGTTCCTCGTAGAATCTGCATCTTGCCGCCTCCTGGTCGACCGGGACACCTCTCATCTTGAGTAGGGGTGGGAATGGGCCAAACTATTCGACAGGGGCCTATAGCTCGGCCTACTAAAACTCGACTAGTTTAATAAACAAGCTAGACTCAAGCCTTTTTAAAAACCGATTTAATTAAATAGACCGGACTTGAGCTTTTTCGTATGTCTTTTAAGGCTAACAAGTCGGCCTATTTAAACTAATTTATACTCCATCCGTCCCACAGGAATTTGCACACTTTCCATATATGGATGTCTGATTCACGTATTCTACAACACTAGAATAAACGACCGCAAGTATACGGTGTCTATCGTAGAGAAGTAAGTACGAGGTCGATCCCACGAGAAGGTATAGCGTAAAAGTGTATTTTGTTAACGGAATTCTATTTAGACGCGATCGATTAAGGTGAATGTGGTGAATTACCCTAAGATTGCCTACCAAATTGTCACAAATAAGCAATAAAGAGTAATGTAGAATCGATCAATTAACATGCAAATCAAGAAAACGAATGAAAACTCAAATATGAGAAGGGAGGTTCCAAGGCATATGTCACACTAAGGGTTCAATTTATGATCAAAAGCCTATTTAAGTGGTGTTGTGTTGATTACTATAAGGTTGATCATGAAATGATGAATTAAAAGTTCTCTCGATACAATTAATCCAAGAGAAGTATCACACAAACTAGTATCTCTACTTAGCATGCATAGTAAACCTCAAAAAGGGTCCTAAGATCATCTAATACCCTCCCAATAATTGATCCTCTCTCTCGAGCTCACAATAATATTGGGTCGAATGCTTAAATACGATTAATGAAAGAGATTTCTCAATACAATTTCAATTAACAATAAATAAAACATATTATCATGGCCATTGACAACATGTCTTGCAATGAAAGTTAAGCATTCAAATAGAAATAGCAACACAACCACCAAATAAACAAGAAATTAATTCATAAACATCATCCAAAGTGTAAACATAGCCCTAGAACCAAAAAATGTGTTTAGCCAAGAACTAACATAATCAAATTACAAAATCAAATGAAATAACTAACTAAAAAGAGAGAGAAAGAGAAAGCTTAGTCTAAAATGTGGTAGAGAATGGAATTTCCAAGCTATTGCATCCTTCCTTGCTTGATTTGATGGAGAATTGAAGAAGATATGGCAAAAACACCTCCAAGTATGTGCTACGATGTGTGGGAATTGAGGAATTGGGGGAGAATATCTTGGATTTCAAAAAAGAGGGTTTATATAGTGTTTGGATGGCAAAATTGCAAGTTGGTCCTTAAAAAATGGCCAAAATATGGAGATGGCACCGAAAATGGGGGTAGCACGGTCATGCACGGAGCACGGCCGTGCAAAATGGACATATGGCTTGCAGGTGCTCGGCCGTGCCCTAGTGTGGCCCAAACCCCTCGGTCTCGAGCTTCCTTACTCCGAGAAGGGTGCTCGGCCGTGGCCTTGATTTGTGGATTTGCAGCAGCTCGGCCGAGAGGGGTACTCGGCCGTGCCCTCTCTTGGCTCAAATGTCTCGGTCTCGAGGTGCACTTGCTCGAGCACTCGTCTCGGGCGTGCTCGCTCGGTCGACTTCGACCCTTTCTCGTTTCGTGCATATCTTTCGCCTCGGGTGTCGGATTGACTCGATTCTTTTGGCTAATCCACTCCGTTTTTCGAGACGAATCCAACCGTGTACTCCTCTTCCTGATCCAGTAAAGTATGGTTGGTGTTTTGCTCCAAATTCCATCGTATTTCCTACAAAATCGACAAAACACAACATTTCTCTCATTTTGGCTCAAACAATCATATTCAACCCATAAATCAATGAAATCCACATCAAAATACGCTTCACATGTGCCTCTAAAACGTGTAAATTCCACCCGAATCAAACTCCCCAAACTTAAAATGTTGTTTGTCCTCAAACAACTAAGCACTTAAAGAAATGAAGGTGGAATGATCACAATGGAATATTCAATGCAAATCACACATGCAAAGTAGAGTGTAGTGATATCTCTTTCTCTAAGTGCATTTCTCAATGAAGGTCATATGCTCATTATTGCGATTCACACTCATGGATCAAAGAATGCACAAACACACAACACATTGTGAATGGGAAACATAATCCAAATGCTCAAGTCCTCTACTCACATGATGAAGTGTTTCTCTCAAACACACAAACAAATTGAGGATATCAATGCACTCATCAACCAAGTTATGCTATGCAATCACCATATACTTGCCCAACTTCTACTTTTCACAACACTCAAATGCTCAACAATGTGATCAATAGGACTTTATCAAAGATGTAACATTGGCTCTTTGGACAACGTAGGATGAATTTGGGAATTTGTGACTCTTCTAGTGGAGGGCAAAGCTTGTTGTTTTACAATGTGTGCTTTTACTTTCAAAGCTTATAAACTCCATCCTCACTTTTCATTTTCTTTCTTTTTCAAGCATTCATCACCTCATCTTTTTGAACCATTTTTTTCTTTTCAAGCTTTTGGGGCTCTTTGTCCCTCTTTTCTTTTCCCTTGATTTTCTTTTCATCTTTCTCTTTTTTTTCAACTTTTCCAATTTCTTCTTTCACCAAAGATATTCATTCAAGCACATGTTTTTCCACTTTGTCTTTTATCCCCCACTAGATGTAGGTATCAAAGGCTCAAAAAGGTTAAGTGGTGAACATTGTAGTTTGCCAAGAAAATGAGGAATTAAGCTCAAGGGGCTAACTACGGAAGATTACTTCGGTTTTGGGGAATTTTGGCTAAGTGACTATTTTAGAACAAGATGGCCTATATCACATCACAAAGTTTCACACAATCATGCTTTCAAACAAGAACTTAGGCAAGTTCTAGAATCACTAGCAATAACCTAGCCCACTCTCAAACGAACTAAACCGGATTACATGTTCGATTTAAGGCTCAATTCTCACCGGTTTATTCAATAGAACTCTCACATTCATCAAATGTTCATAAACAACAACACATCATGCATCCATGCTATCAAAGCTCACAAATATGAACACAACATGATACTATTCTCCAACACCAATCATGCATACATTCAAAGCAAATAGACATCACCACAACTACTCAACCATGGATTTCAATGATTATTCATGCTCACATTTCACCAAAGATCCACTACACAACATATGCTCAAAACCAACTCAAACAATATAAGCATGTGAAAGCCAAGTGTGTGCCGGTGTAAAATGTGACACAAGTAGAATGACGAACCGGTGCAAGGGTGACAACTAGCAGAAAAATAAAAGAAAAATAACTCCCCCAAACTTAGAATTTTACTATGTATAAATTCTAAGTTTGGGGCTACAAGTTGTTACCTCCCTCCTTGCACATCCAATGCTTTTCAAAGATCACCATTGCAACACTTTCTTCCCTTCTCCAAAGTTGATTTTGCTTCCTTCTTCATTCTCCAAGATATGATGTCCATAGTACTATTCATCCATACCTACAAAATAAACCAAGCTATCAAAACTACTAAAGCAATAAAACCTTGGGTTGCCTCCCAAGAAGCGCTATTTTTAACGTCCTATGCCGGACGGTTCTTCCTTGAGGGGAATATCAAGTCACCCCCTTGTCATCCTTGTTCTTGACCTTCTTTGCCCAACCAACTTTCTTAAATTCATGGAAACACCCACTCACTAGCCCATCCGGCTCTTCAATCATGTCATAGGAAGTTGATGCCTCATTCAACCCCAAGCTTGCACAAGTAGCTTTTCTTGCTTTGGGGGAGTTTTTAAAGAAAACTCCCCCAAACTTGGCCTTCTTGTCTATCTTCAAATCTTAAAATATACTCATATTTACCCATATGTCTACTTTTCCACACTCAATCTACTTTTCACTTTACTTTATTCATAAAAGTTTACAAAACTACCTCTCAAAACATCACTCATTACACTTGTTCTTACACATTTCTTAAAATGTGTGCCGTCCCAAGGGTGCAAGTTCCTCTGGGACGGAGGGAGTATATAATTTATAAAAATATAATATATGAAGATGAGATTATCTTGAATAATTTATGTATGTTTTTATTTATATTTTTCTTTGTAATTGTTGAAAAGAACATTTTAATATTGTTTTTTTTGGACCATTTGATAAATTTGTTATTGTTTTTTTATGATTTGGTGATAATTAAATTGTTGTATTTTTTATTTTTTTAAAATGCACTTAAAAAGGCCTTTAAAATATTTTCGGGCCAGACCAAACCTTTAAAAAAAAAGCTTATAATAAGCCATAGGTAAGGCTTGGGCCCAAAAATTATATACCAGGCCCAGGTTTTTTTTTTTCTTAAGGCCCGGCCTAGCCCATTCCCACCCCTACTTTTGAGATTCTCCGCGGTAGCTAGCCTTCCACGCTATGGTATGTATACGTCTTAGAGCGTATGATTTCCATAATGCACGAAAAGTCATCCCATTTTTTGAATTGTCCCTCGTCTCAATCGGATCTGCTGTTAGAAGCTTCCTGTACGCCATGCTCGTAGAGTACAACCCTCGTGGGGCACAATCCCAGCTCCAAATGTTCTTGCCTCCTCGCCTGATTTTGTGCATGTTAATACTAAAAGTTAACTCTTGTAATAAGTTACATCCTCTCGTGTTGAGACCTCTTCTCCACTCCCATACCCACTCCCACCCATCCTCTCCCCACTTCCCCATTTCACAGATCAAAGCATTCTTATTGTTACTCAGGGCCCCTCACTATCTACCCATCTGTCACACCAAAATCTAGTCCCTTCCCCGTTCCCTACCGATTTCACAATATCTCGCTTGACTCCCCATCCACCATTATTCCTCCCCTCATATATTTTCCCCATGTCTCTCCACTATTTTGACCCTGTCCTGTTTCTACCCACTCTCTGATTTTTGTTACCCCACCATCCAACCCCGTATATTTAGATACCAGAATTTGCACCCACAATTTATCACCCTCACTCAAAATTCTCCACACCCACTTTCCCAACAAAGCCACATAAAATAAATTGAGATCACGTATGTCAAGTCCACCGCTATATCTATCAGTTCAGATGTCGTACCATCCCACCCATGGGATTTTCCTTCTAATCGACTCACACCCCACCCCCCATAGAAATTCTCTCTGAATTTTTTTAATCTCACTCAACGCTTTTTTTGGTATCTTATAAAAGGACAGATAATAAATCTACACCCTCCTATTCATTATTATGAGTGACACTTATATGAAATATTTCATTTGAAATATTAGTATATTTAAGGAGAGACTAAAAATTAGAGGATCTCTTACGGGTCTGACCAGATTAAAAATAAAAAATAAAAAAAATTGCGCAAAAATCACGCAGAAGGCTAACAAAAAAACGGGTTTCAGGTCTATGTTAATATGAAGGTAATTATATGTTACTGTAAAGGCAAGTATGTGTTATTGTTAGTACAAATAACACATAAATTGATTTTTCACATCAAATATTTGTACAATTAGTTTAAGGAATGATAAAAAAAACTCGCAAATTTTTTGCAAGTCATACTAAATCAAAAAAATCTTTAAAAAAAATCACTCAAAGACAAATAGAAAAACTTGTTCTTGATCAGTGTTACTATAAATACAATTATATGATACTGCACGGTACAATATGTGTTACTGTAAGGTCGAGTAACACATAATTTACTTTTGTGTAACACATATTTGTCCATAAGTAACACATGCAAGATATTGAAAATTGTGTTACTATATAAATACAAGTGTATTACTTTATAGAGAAAAATATGTTACTGTATGAACAAAATGTCATTATTGTGTGAATGCAATACTCAGTTCATTTTCAAAACAAAAATACAAATTTAAATTCACGCATCTTGAATAGTTCATCCCTAAAATTACAAAATACATAACAATCATCCGTTAATTAAAACAAATCCACATACGATTTTATCTTATTCAATTCTTAGTTTTATAATTTTGTATTTTTTAGTAAAATAAAAACGTTAAACATATGTCAAATGCTAGATTGAACATTAGAAATATAGTTTTGACTCATAAAATAGGGGGGCAAATAACTGTGACCATCCAATATAAAGAATCGGTCCAGACCAATTTTTAAAAATAAAAAAATTAGGGGAGTGAACTCATAAAATACGGGTGTAGATTGGGTATGGTGGGTCAGATGCACATAACTATTTGAGCATATTTCACAATAGTAGTAATATACAATATTTCATAAATATTTCATAAATATTTTTGTCCACTATTATTTATAAACTTTCCTCAATTAAACGTCTCATTATTTGCATACATAAATAAGAAAATATTTATCATATCTCTTATTCTCACAATATACATTTAATTACATTGGAGTATGTCATTACACTTTTACTTTTAAAAGTCAATTCACATTCATTAACTTTATTAAATGAACTTCTTTACATTTCATTTGGATGATGGGTAAAGTAAATACTCCCTCTTCCGTTCATCAAAAGTGTGCTCATTTCTTTTTTTAAGTTTACAAAAAATGTGATTATTCTATTTAAATAGTTAACTTTTGAATATTTTTTCTACTTTACTAACAAGATTGAGTATCTACCAAATATATTTTATACTCATTATATTAAATATATTCTTTATAATTAAAATATGATCTTTTAAAAAACATATATAAAAAAAAATGAGCACACTTTTGGTGGACAGATGGAGTATTATTTTATTTTTAAAATTTGTGACACTATTTACTTACAAATAGTTATGAGACGGAAGGAGTATACTATACTCACTCCACCCTCTTTAAATTTTAGATTCTACGTTTAGGTGATAACACATATTTTAAGTAATATTAGTGTTTTATGTAAAATTATTAATGAAACATGTAAAAAAAAGTAAAAAGTAGAGAGAATGATAAAAAAATGAATGACAATTGATGTAATTTTTTTTATAAGAGTAATGATAGTTGTTGATAATTGTGAGAGCACAATTAAAAAAAAAAAAAAAAAAACTTAAAATTTTAATTGAAGAATCAAAATTAAAAAAAAATAAAAAATTTAACGGGGGACGAAAGGATTATTAGGACTTATGTTAGTACTAGATAGTCTAGATTACTCTCTGCATATTACACGGATGTTTGTAAAAGTCGATTTTATAATATAATATATTATTTATATATAAACTAATTTACTAATATTGTAAAAAATATAAATGTTAATATAATAAAATTAATGTATACCCATAAAATTATGGAGTATAACATTTTTTAGATATATATTTTAAAGTTTTTTTATTTTTCAAATACATTACATCTATGAATTAAAATAATTTAAGTAAAAAAATAATGGGATATAAAATAGCACCATTTTTAAAATAGAAATTTATAACTAATACTCCGTTAACTAATTTATTTGAAACCATCACTAACTTGATTATCATGTGGACTACAAACCGAACCCACCTAATGTTCGTCCATTTATCAAACTCCAACAGAAAATTAGTTAACTCTCATTTATTTAAACTTAAACCTTCTCTAACTTCATTATGATCACCACTTCAAACCAAACCCGCCCAATGTCGTCGATTTATCTTTATATATAAGTAATTATATAAAATTTGATAGTAAATTTTTTATAAAATCCACTATCTATATAACCCCACTTATATATTTTAATATGTATAAATATTTTATATAGATAATTGATTTCATATCAAAGTTGTGTATATAGAGTGGGTATGAAACAGAGATTCTAAATATGAACAATCTAATTTTTTAACGAGTTTCTTACTCAATACCGTATATAAATTAATGGCAAATTATGGTATGCAATTTGATAAATATCATACAATTAAATTTTAAGTGACTTTATTCAATTCAATTTTTAATCAGTTACATTATAATTAAGTTAAAATGGCCGTTCAATTGGTTTGATGCATAACCGTGACTCTCGATTAATTAATACTCCTAAGTAATTAAATATCAAAGAAATATCTAAGATGTCAGGTTATATGCGTGAGTATCTGTTGGAACCTTATCCGATTAGATAAATTAAACTAAGTTCGAGTAAGTGAATATTCGATTTAATTTTTAAGAATAGTATATTTTTTAAAGGTCACCAATTTTACCCACTTTTTATTTACATTCCGATTGTTTTTATTAAAAAAAAAAAAAATAGATCATGTAACAATATTTATCTTGTTTTTCTTTTGTTTTTTTTATGATCGATTATTGAGGGTAACCCAACCAACCACACCGCGTCACTATTCATCACATTTGTAAACTTACATGATCTATTTTAAAAAATGAAAATGAAAATAAAAATGAAAATGATTGAAATTAAAGTCGTACATGTAAATTAACTTACATGAACAATTTTTAAAAAAAAAAATGAATAAAGCTATTAAAAAATGTAAACCTCTTGCTCTTTCTTTTTTTTTCTTTTTCGCTCACTTACTCATTCCTTGTGAAGCCCTCATCAATATCAAGTACGACCATTTTTTATTATTCTTTTAACCCTTGTCATTGGTGAGAGTTTTTTTGCTCCTCGCCGCCGACAAGCTTTTTTGTAGTGAAAGATTAATAGACAAAATCAATTTATTATGGTTCAATAGGTTATTTTATCATAATATATACCATTGTCTTATACAAATTTATTTTATCATAATTACATGATTTCTTACTAAAATTTAACAATATTCAATTCGTGCACCAGATTAATGAATTATTAGTAAGGGTTAAATATGGGCCGGTCTGCACCGCTTATTAATATGGTAAGTTGGATCGCGTATTTAAAAACTCGTTTAGGAGCCGCCCGTACGATCTAGACCGTATGAGTCGCGGGTTTTAGCGGGTTAGACCGCGGACGGAGCGGGTTGGCCCGTGGGCTTTTTTAATTTTAATTTTTATAAAAAAAAAAGGAAGGGCTCTAAAACCCTAAAGTGAAAAAAAACCACCGTCTCCACAAGCCATGGACATATGCTTATATTTTTATTTATAAATTGCTACCTTGATTTATCAATAATTTCTTTTATTCCACGTTGTATATACGTTTTCATGAGAATTTATTTAGCCTTAATTCATATTATAAATTGCAGATTTTAAGACAAACAAAGTCATGGACGGTATTAACTTAGACAATACTCCTAATAATTTAGGAGAAAATTCCAAGTTAAAGTCTAGACAGTTTTATGATGTTTGGAGTTATTTTACAAAAAAAGGGACCGAAAAAGATTGTGTTTCTGAATGCAAAGGTTGCAAAAAAATCTATAAAGGAGGGGAGAGATTTTTTGGGACTTCTACTTTGAAGCGTCACGTGAAAGTATGTAAACAGATAAAATTTTATAATGTAGGGCAAATGTTTGTTAATTGCATATTTTAAGCCATATTTTGTGTTTATTTTTCATATTCGACTATTTAACTATTATGTTTTATATGTAGACGAGGATTGTGTACGTACTGAAACAATTTTGTTGAATGTGGGATTTTTATCTAATGTTGTTGAAAATTGTGAGGATGAACGAGAATGAAATGAAGAGGACTTTGATGATGTTATGGAAGATAATTTTTAATTTAGAAAGTGTTTATCTATTTGAACTTAAATGACTATTTTAATATCTTATGTTTTATGTTGATGAACTTTGAACGCTATTTCACAACTTTATGTTTATGTTGATGAACTTTTATATGTACGTTTTATTTATTTGGACTATTTTGTGGACATTATTGCTTGAATTTTAATTTTATGTAAATTTTATTTTTTATTTTTATTAATTGTTTATATTGTGTTTAAAATATAATAATAATATATGTAAAAAAAAAATATTTAATGAAAAAGTCTGTGGGCTAGCCCGCCACCCGCCATGGGTTGGGTTGGGTTGACTGTTTTTCAACCCGTTCCCGCCGCGGATCGGTCCGTCAAAGCCCGCAAAATGATGGGTTGAGGTGGGTTTTGAACCGACCCGCACCGTTAGCCCGTTCTGACAGGTCTAGGGTTAATGATGAGACATCTCCAAAATCATGTATCTAAGCTCGAGTCATTTTTAAACATTGGCCTAATTAAAATAAGTAAACGAATTTGTAAATGAAAATTATTATCTCTAACACCCGTTTTATCTTATATGCATTCATTGCAGTCGTTGAACCACAACTAAAACTAATTAACTAAGCCGTATATTCATTCCATGATATGAAAATTAAAAAAGAATTACAATAAATACACCCGGAATTTGCATTGAATTTGCATTCACGGAATTGCACACATTTTAAAAAATGTGTAATAAGTAATGTTTTGAGGGGTAATTTTATAATTTTTTATGAATAATATATAAAAAAAAATGTAGATTGAGTTAGGAATGACAATGGGGCAGAGCAAGACGAGTATCTCAATATCCAAACCTGTCATTACCATATACGCATCCGCCCTGCCCTGTCCCATGATCTGCTACGGGACAACATTTTAAACCCTGCTCTGTCCTGCCATGTATATGAATGAATGAAAATATTTAAAATGAAATAAACTAAACATTAAAATTCACCTTTAAACTAAACATTAAAAATTCACAAAATCATATACAAAATGAACAACTAAAATAATCAAATCAATGACAATTTCATGTTCAAAATTAACGATAATGATTACATAAAAATTAAAATTTCATGTTTCCACCACGAGCTCCACTTCTCCTTCATTATTATATATATATATATATATATATATATTTATGACAGGGCGGGTCGGGGCAGAACAATAAATATGTAAATTCATACTTGCCCTATCCTGCACGCGGGGCGGGGCTGACCTGCCCTGTTTTCAGAATGGGGAAGGACAGGGCGAGCCCAAATCGCTCGGGCCAGGGCTGAGCGGTTTCGGGGTAGATCATTTTGCCATCTCTAGATTGAGTGTAGAAAAGTAATGACATATGTGTAAATATGAGTATATTTTAAGGAGAAAAGTTAAAATGATACATTTTTTTTTAGTGTACAAATTAATACTCCCTCCGTCCGCCTATAAACTTAACGTTGCTTTTTGACACATAGATTAAAAAAAGTGATTAAATACTGTATAAAAATATTTCAATATAACAAATGTGCAAATTTAAGTGAAATTGACGAAGTTAAAAAAAGTCACAGGAACATTAATTAATCTTATTTGCAAAAGAAATTGGAAAATCAAGCAGTCGAAGAAGCAGAACAAAACATGGAGGCCCGATTTCTGACAATATCTTGCAAAATGGAGTACTAGAAATTATGTAGGTAAAATTGTAAGAATGTTTGCATCTCTCTCGGGTAAATTCAGCCCTTACTAGTTACTGACCAGTGACCAGTCAATTTTTTTTTTGTTAATTAATTTGTTTGGACGTTGTTGCACTTTTCAATTATGGTGATTTATATTTTTTAATAATATTTTTTTATTATATTAGCTTACACTTTTTAATAATGTTATATTGCACTTTTTAATTATATGATATTATACTTTTTGATAATGTTAACCTATGATACAATTGAATCACAATTATAATTTGACTTTAATGTAACTAATCAAAAATTCAATTGAACAATTATGGATATATATATTAAAATAATTTTAAATCCAATTAAATATAAATCATTTCATTTATTTAACTAAGTAATACTCCATTTGTCTCAAAACTTATTTGGATACTTTTATTTATTAAAATGTTTGTCTACAATTTGCACTCTTAAAAAATAGTTAACTCTCCCCAAACTTTCCATTAATCATAATTTCATAAAATTTTAGTGAAGTTGGTTCATAAATAAATTCAATCAAATCAACTTTTTAATTTATAAGAATAAGGAGAATGAATATTAGCATCACAAATTTAAATTAAGTGGAGTACAACATTGTATTATGGTATATTTTATTTTTTTTTTTAAATAAAAAATTACTTCCGTCGTCCATTTGAAAGTTACCAGTTTTACACTTTTAAGCGTTTCACCGAAAATTATCAATTTTCTTTTTAAGCAAAGTTTACCAGCCTTTTCTATTTCTTTTATCTCTCTATATTTTTTCTTTTTTACCCTTTTGCTTTTTCTATTTTCTTTCTACATCCAAATTCACTAAATATAGTAAAAACTCTATAAATTAATACTCAATTAATTAATAAAATCTCTAAAATAATATTTTTGATCGATCCCTACTCGGGGATAACGTGTTAAATTAATAAACTCGTTAAAATTATAAGATAATACATTTTTTATAATTTCTATAGACCCCATATAGATTAATAATTCCTTTTATAATATCTATTACATGAATGATTTATGAAGGTTTTTTGAAAAATTACTCAATTGTCTTTTGTGTTTTTTGTTGAAATCAATTTCTCCTTAAATCTCGTCTCTAATTTTTGTAAGAATTTAAGATGTCGTTTTCTCATAGCTCAACGAAGAAATTATTTAACGTGATTGGTGATTTAATAGTCACATAAGTGTATGATGTTGTTTGTGTTAGCCTATTTTAATCTTGTATATTTATATAGGAAAATAATTTTTAATGTTTATAAAGTGATACAATAAACACAAGAAGCAGAGGATTGAAGAATTCTTTCAAATTAAACCCTTCATTTAATATTAATTACATTACAGATGAAAGTAACATTTTTAATTAATAAATTTGAGTGATTCAACATTATTAATTTATAGAGAGTGAAAAATACTAAAAATAAATGTATTAACTTTGGGTTGTATGGGGAGCAACACAATACACAACCTTATACGTGTAGATGGATGATTGAGAGAGAGTTGTACGTATTTAGGGTTGGGGCGTAGGCCCCACCATAGCTTTTGTTGTTTTACTACTCACTATTTTTAAATCTATATAAACACCCATACACCTTTCTTCTTCCTCATCTCATTCTCTCTCACTCTAGAACTTCTCCTTCAGAGCTGAGAAATGGCTTCTCATCATCACTTATTGAGTGTGTCATTGGGTGTGTTAATGGTTGTCTCTGCTGCATTCGCCGCCGCACCTCGAAAACCAGTGGATGTTCCCTTTGGGAGGAACTATGTTCCCACTTGGGCTTTCGACCACATCAAATACAACAATGGCGGCTCTGAGATCCAGCTCCTTCTTGACAAAAACACCGGTACTACTCTCTCCACATTTAGTCATTACTCTTCTTCTCTGTTTCCCCTAATCTAATACTCGTATTGAATAATTGAATGTTAGGGACTGGATTCCAATCCAAGGGCAATTACCTATTTGGCCACTTCAGTATGCACATCAAGATGGTTGGTGGAGATTCTGCCGGAACTGTCACTGCTTTCTATGTAAGTTCAAATCAACCAATTTTTATAATTGCTCGTAGTAATTTGAAATCTGTTTTGGAAATTGCACAAAACAAACAGTGTTTTTATGAATGGGTGATTTTGATTTTGGTGTAGCTATCTTCACAAAACTCAGAGCACGATGAGATAGATTTTGAGTTCTTGGGGAACAGAACAGGGCAGCCATACATATTACAGACTAATGTCTTCTCAGGCGGTAAAGGAGACAAAGAACAGAGGATTTTTCTCTGGTTTGATCCTTCTAAGGACTTTCACACTTACTCTGTTTTGTGGAATCAATACCAGATTGTGTAAGTCTTTTTTAATAATCTTTATTTATTGCATTTAAACTAATTACTCCTTTCATTAATTTCTACTTATATCTTAGTTGTTGCCTTCAATATGGACACTTATTGGTTGGTGTAAAAAATAATAATAAATGTTATCTTTAGTAAGAACATTAGAGTTAATAGCACAAACCACCAAGTATTCTCACTTATTTTTAAATTGGATTGCGGGATTCTTGCAATTTTCAAATGGAAGTTTTTAAAGTGAATGGGTTTAGCACGTTGAGTTCTTGATATATCTATTTATTTTGCAGAGTTCAATTGTTGTATGTTGGATATTTATTGGTTGGTGATGTTTGTGGACTTAATAGTCAACAATTTTTTGACTTAAAAGTGTCTAGTATAGATAGATAGAGCACGTGAATTTTAATGGGGCCAACGAGATCCAGTTTGTATTTTATGAATCTGTGTAAATCCAACATAATGACCATTAATTAGCTGCTTTCCATCTGTCTCTAAACTTAATATTTTGTTGGCCTGCTTTCAATATACATTTAACTATTCACAACCATGTGCACCTTTTGACTTCAAAATTAGCTTCTTTTAATCTCATTTCTCATATCCGTTGATGGAGGAAGACCTTTTAAACCACTTTTCTTGATGATACAGATTCTACGTGGACGATATCCCGATTCGAGTGTTCAAGAACAGCAAGGATTTGGGCGTAAAGTTCCCGTTCAACCAGCCCATGAAGCTGTACTCGAGCTTGTGGAACGCAGACGACTGGGCAACGAGGGGTGGGCTTGAGAAGACCGACTGGAGCAAGGCCCCGTTTGTGGCCACGTACCGAGGGTTCCACATTGACGGTTGTGAAGCCTCCGTGCAAGCCAAGTTCTGCGCGACTCAGGGGACGAGGTGGTGGGACCAGAAGGACTTCCAGGACCTGGACGCCATGCAGTATCGTCGTCTCCAATGGGTTCGATCTAAGTACACCATTTACAACTACTGCACTGATAAGACCAGGAATGCGGTTCCTCCACCAGAGTGCAAGAGGGACAGAGACGTATGAAGATGGATTGTTATAAGTATTTTTTATGTATGATGATATATAATATTCGTTTTCGAGGCGCCTCGTGGCATGGGTGGATGTTTTACTATAAGTTATTGATATGCTGATTTAATTGTTTGTGTTTGAATATGAAAGCAGTAAGTATCATCTTGATGCTGATTTGAGCTTTTGCACGGACCCATCATTCATGGGTTCTTGCATATGTTGCATCATTTTCATTTTGGTATAACTAATTAAAGCTATATTTATTTAATACTACCTCTTGTCTTCGTCCCATAATATTAGGTGTTATTTTATTTTAATTGATTGTCTTTTTGTTTTTCCCACATTTGTTCTAAAAGATTTTTTTCAAGTAAAGAGAGAATATTAAAAGGGAAAGTTTGACTAAGGGTAAATGAAACAAAACTTTGTGCTCCGGTTTGTTTATAAACTTCTTTAATTTTGCAATTTTGACCTGTTTATCTATAATTTTTTTATTTCTTTTTAACAAATACCTTTCATACACTTCACTCTTTACATATAATGTTATTAAATTGTCTTTATATTTCACTTTATCTCTTTTTCATATATATTACTTATAGACAGACATAGAAAGTATTAGGAATGAAAAAATGACGAAGTCGCTCCGTCCTGCCCTGGGAGATTTGGACTTGCCAAGCTGCCCTACTCTAGCTGCCCTGCGCGCAGAGCAGGACACGCATGGATTTACATATTTATTGCTCTATCCTGCCCCGCCCGGTCCCGAATTTAAATATATATATATATAATAATTTATACCAATATTTATTTTAGTAGTTTAATGATGAATTTTAATGTTTAGTTTATATCATTTTAAATAATTTATATACATGTAAAATGAGACTTAGGGCACGTGGCAAGACTCAAAATGCTGCCCCATATCAAGGTGGGGCAGGGCAGGTACCCGCGCGGGGCAGAGCAGGATATAAAATGTTGTCCCGTAGTAGACCCTGGGATAGGGCAGGACGGATGCGTATATGCACGATGCAGGTTTGGATATTGAGATACCCGTCCTGCTCTGCCCCATTGCCATCCTAGAAAGTATTAATTCCCTAATACGAGCATACGTCATTTTTTAGGATATAGAGGGAGTAGAAAAAAATGAGAAAGGTTGGGGTAGACCGTAGACATGGGAATAATCAACGTAAAACTTTATCGTAGCATCATATATGAATCATTTATCAATTTCGTTGAGATGTATTATTGCACGTAATTCAATGTGATTCTATTATTAGTTGATGCAATAAGATATAGTTAAGTCATGTTCTTGATAAACCATTAGGCCAACATAAGCATGGTCCTAAGTTTAATTTTGAAATAAATCAGTTGATACCTTAACTCCTTTAGCTCAAGAGGAATATAATAAGCAATTCGGCATGTTAAGCATGTTGCATAAAGGTGATCTTGAAGAAAGTGAACATAATAATATATTTAAAGCTGACAACACAATTCCTTAAACTCAAGAAAGCAAACATAAATCACATTTTTTATTGAGTCCGTTACACGATATTGCCTAATCACATTATAAATATCACAAGCGAACTATTGCACGAAGACAAAGTTTACCCCAATAAATAACACAATCGGTTCAACTTAGAAGTTAGAAGTGGAAAGTGAAACCCACAATCTACCTTTTTGTTGTTAGCTTCTCAAGAGCAGACAAGGTAGAATCTATGTAAATTAAGAGGCAAGATTGGCTCACAATGTCCTTGAATGTAAGAAAAGAATGTGGAAAACTGCAAAATAGCGTGATAAATTGCTTCATATAGGAGCAAGGCATACAAACACCGAAGTAGAAGATGATGGACTTCACCATTTATGGTGAGACAAACTCATGCCTATTCCCAACATTGTTTGATCATATTTGACATCAAACAACAAGAAATGGGAGACAAGGAATGGGTCATCAAAGTCCACGACGAGCTAAAACAATTGCCCGATGCCTTATCAGAGTCCGTCCATTGGAGCAAACGATCCATCTACCGGATTCCAACTTGTGTTACTGAAATCAACAAGCGAGCTTACAAGCCACAAATAGTGTCGTTTGGACCCTATCACCATGGTTTGGAATCTCTCAAGGCAATGGAGGAGCACAAGCGTCGTGCTCTCCTCCACTTCCTCAAGAGATCCAATGAGCCCCTCCAGAGCTTCATCGACGCCTTGATGCCAGTGGTGGATGATCTCAGAGGTGCTTATGATCAACTAGACCCCAAGTGGCAAGACATCGATATGTTTCTCGAGATGATGATCGTGGACGGATGTTTTATGTTGGAAATACTACGATCCACCACTACCACCACCACCACTCAGGTTGAACCTCGACCTCTACCATTGCCTCCGCCCCAGTCGGAGATTCAGCCTCATCATCCGACTCGTGTGGAAGATTATGCAAGCAATGATCCAATCTTCAGCAACCATGGGAAGCTCTACATTGTTCCATATCTAAAGCGTGACATGTTGATGTTAGAGAATCAGCTTCCCATGCTGGTTCTTGAGAAGCTAGTCTCCACTCCTAAAGACAAGTCATTCAAGGTAACAACCTACATTAACAAGTAGCCCTACCAATCAAACAATCTAACATATTTACCACACGTCTGCAGGATGGGAAGGACTTAACGAGACGCATTCTCAAGTTCTTCTCACAAAACGTTCCAGCCAAGCACCTCCATCACTTCGGCAAGTGTCTCCACATTCTAGACATATACCGCAAGAGCTTGCTCGTAGACGAACCTAAACCAAAAAAACACGCAAACCGGGGCAGCCAACAACTTCACCAAGGCGGGGATGAGATCATCCGCTCCGCCACGGAGCTCAACGAGGCAGGAATCCGTATCGAAAAGAGCAGAACAAGAAGCTTGAAAGACATCTCATTTCGTCACGGAGTTCTCAAGCTTCCTCTCGTTGTTGTAGACGATGCACTCGAAACACTCTACCTCAACCTCATAGCCTTCGAGCGGTTCCACGTAGGCGCGGGCAATGAGGTCACTTCTTACATCTTTTTCATGGACAACATCATTGACAGCGCGAGAGACGTGTCCCTTCTGCACTCGTGTCATATTATACAAAATGCGCTGGGCAGCGACAAGGCGGTTGCCAACTTGTTCAACTCGCTGTCCAAGGACATCACACTCGACCCGGATAGTACTCTCGACGAGGTTCATAAGCAGGTCAGTGCTTATTGCCAGAAGACATGGCACCAGTGGAGAGCTAATCTCATGCACACTTACTTCACTAATCCATGGGCAATTCTCTCTGTCATTGCAGCCATTTTCCTCTTTGCCCTCACCATTGTTCAGACGATCTACAGCGTCCTAGCCTACGTTAATCCTTCGTAAATATTGCATTTATCTTCATACTGTTTCTTGAATGTTTGTTGTTTTCTTGCTGTGTGTTTTTATTTAGTTCCAAATGATTGGAAGCTCCTGTTTCATCTTTTTGTGTAACCATGAATGCGGTATGTATTGTTCGTTTCTATTCCGACTTTTTTAACGTATTCGTAAATCGTAACAATGCAGATTTTTATTCTATGTAACCAAGTACAGAAGAAATCATCAGCAGATAGAAAATTTACTGAGATATATCTGAGTGTTTATACATAGACTTGGCATCCACACAAATGGATGCAAACTAGTCTAGTCTGTCTGTCTGTCTATCATGCCCACTGGGCTGGGAGCTTCAAGTAATGCTCTGAGGAGTCTGGTGACTCTGTTTTCCAATTCCGATGAAGGATAAAATGTTGTTACTAGGTTGCTTCCAATAAAACCCTTGTAGAACAAGAGGCAAGATATTGCAGGCTACAAGAATGTATATCAGCAACGCGTTCATTCCCATCCATTCCAGCACCAATGTAAACCGTCTGAATCCATAAACATCTACCTGCAAAAACAAACTATCCCATATTCACTATCTGCTAACTTCTTAAGTGGTTGCATGTGTTGAAAACAAAGCCTTTGTAAAGCTCAGAGGATTAAGAAGGCTGACCACTATATAAATTGAAGCAAGCAGAAGCCCTGCAACTCCAGCGGTAACACACGTGTAGCTGAACGAGTATAAAGCTTTGTTTATATGCATCCCTGTAGAAATTTTATAAAGAAATGTCATCAATGTTGTCTCTCTCTCTCTCACATATGACAACACTTACCACAGATGTGGCATATTACGCCAATCACGACCATGCCCGATGATGGTACTAACCACAGAAAGAGTCTACTTTTGTGTTCCTGAGTAAGATCAAGGTAGATGAAAACTATCAGGAATTCATCAAGCACGGAAATTAGATCATGATTCACGAGAACACAATGATGTAGAATAAAATTTCTCTACCTTAAAGTGGGCAATGACGTGCCCATATTGTAAACCAATCACGCATGTGACAATTGCCATCACTGTACTACAAAACGACACAGAATGTGGTTAACAAAAAATGATGGAAGCAAGAAACAAGGCCTAAAAATTGGCTTAAAGTACTCGGATTTTACAAATGTTTTCCTATTTAGTATAGTGCCTAATGTTTGACTACCTGCCTACTAGAGTTTTGTAATAAGATAACAAGTAAAAAGAGGCAAAGAAACCTTAAAATTCCTTCTGGGTCGAAGGGGGCTTGACACCACGAAGGAGCATCAGGCGGAAGTGAACCATAATCTGGTGAGTTAACACTGCATCTCTGTAGAAGAAAAGTAACATTTAGAACCAAAAATATAATATAACTAGAGTTTGCAAGTTTTCATCTCAAATACAAAACTTACTTTGGTTCGGGCATATATTGGCTTGCGATACAAGTGCTGAATGCCCATAATCTTACGATCAATCATTCCAGCAGCATTACATGCAGGTCCAGTGTCACCTCGTGTATGACAATTCACCTATAAGAAAAAACACAAAGTGTCAAAAACACTTGGCTCCATACCAGCATAAAATTAAATTCCAGCCCAGATAAATGTATTAAAAATCAAGAACCTACCTTGAATAACTTAGTATCAGAAGATGCACCGGTGGGAATCCGGTATTCCCAGTCAGGAACATATAAACCGTATAACATTAGAAGATATATGGTGGTGAGCATGAGTGCCATGATCCTGAAAATATCAAAAGGAAAACCTTATATATAAAACATAAAATGATAGATATTGCTGAATCTGTGTTTTCACTTTGCAATCACTCTACTTTATCCAATTGGTTGTTTACACATAAATGCAGCCTTTTCAAGAGAAATCTATCTAACTAAACTGCTTTCCCTCAGAGCTAAAAGAATGAATGTGTAAGCATAGTTACCAGTGGCGTTTGTACTTCTTAAGCAATGTTATCCCAGAATCAACTTTTTCATCATTCCTAAGCCAAATCTCACACATTGCTGCTATCCAATATGCTACTGCAATTCTCTGAAGGAGACCAATATGCATAATTATTGATTGTTTATGCACCTCAAAAGCACAATATTTTAATCAGGTAAACAATTAACAGAGTATATAAATTATACACACCTGCAATATACCCATCCATCTGATCTGTTCCATGTCCACGCCAAATGTTAGATTATTGATACCATGGAAATAGCCACCTGATACATGAGGTATAGCAATGAGTAAACAATTAAATGAGAATAACTGTGGAACATACGTGTTACAATGATTGATAACTTCCAACTGACAAGAGGGTGTCATCAACTATTCTTTCACAATCTGGATAAATTCCATCCTTACATAGTCATTCCCAGTAATTGTCATCACAAGACTTCTGTCAATTATACATAAGGGAGTAAGAAGAGCACCTTGGAGAAAAATCCCTAGTATTAGAAGCTTTAGTGCCCGGAATATTGCTTTTTTGGTTGCAGTAAGTCTGCAAGACATATTCTGGTATAAAAAAGAAAATATTTAGGGTATAAAGGCATCATCACATACGTGAACATGTTCCTAAATGTACACACACACATGTATATATAGACAAAGTCTTGTATGCACCAGATGCACCGTGCAACTCAAGTGCGTTTGTAAATGGTATTTATTGTTTTGCTAAAAAGTATTGGTTGGTCACTATTATTTATTTTCACTGAACAATATTAGTAGTTTTACTAAAATGTATTAGTTGTGTACAGTTGCACCGTACAACTGGTGTACAAGAGAGTTTCTCGTGCATATAATATCCTAACCAGCAATAGGATGATGCATATTGGAATAACAGCGTAGGATGGGCATGAGTGGAAAGAGAAGCCTATAGCAGATGCTTAGGCTCAAAGAATTTGTGTTGCTCAATTTGATAATTGAAAGAACACCCCACCACTATTTTAAAGATGTGCTCAAGAACAGGGCACCTAACAATTAAGTACCTTATATACAAGTCCCAGTGAGACGCCAACCATGAAGAGGAAAAATGGCATTACAAAATCAGCCAATGTCAAACCGTTCCATGGTGCGTGATTGATAGCTGGTATAATCCCACCAGCATGATCAACAATTATCATTATCTGCAAAATAATAAAATTACAAAAAATGATTTGACAAGAATTAAGCAAATCATCATGCACCAGGACAGACCCTCCAAAGAATCATACCAATTTAGGATAACTTGAATACTAACAAAGTCTAAATGAGATCAACAGTCATTCAATTAGTTTGTCGAATCCAAATATTTTATAGTAATTAGTTTCTTTTGCTATAATCTTCAAAGGCATCTATCCAACATCTAATTCCTTTGAAGATTCTTAAAGAACACAACAAGAAACAGATATAAACCACACTAGGGATTAACAAGACTTGCGAATATCAAACTTTGTGAGAGTTGAGTAGTATCTTCACATTCATAGTGTGATCCATTCTAATAATATACATAGGTAGAGAGAGAGAGAGAGAGAGAGAGAGAGAAGGGGGTTACCACAACAGTGAGGCCACGAAAAACGTCAAGGGACACAAGGCGAGGGGACTTGGAGCCGTTAGTCCTCGACATTCTCGGAGAAGGAGGGTTACTTTTGTGAATAGCAGACTCAACATCACAGACATGGCCGCCATCAACGCGCAGAGAGCAACTCGACAAACTCAATGTCCCTTCCTCTTTAAGGAGTTTGTAGGACGCCATTACAATTCTTCCTCAATTCCTACTCAGAAATTATCATTTGGGGCACACAATTCAATCCTCCTCCTCCTCGGATTATTATTATTATTATTATTATAATCCAATCCAATTAGGATAGAAGACAAATTTCAGGGTGAAGTCAAATTGAAAAAGGGGCGATAAAATTGCTGGGGAGAGGAGAGAGAATGCAAAAGAGGAAATGCGTTGATGAAAAGGGCATGTATAATGGGAATTCCAAAACGAGAGAAACGTAAGGGTGGGTGGCTTTTCTTGATGGCCTCTCTCCCTCCACCCACTCTCTCTCTCTCTCTCTTCTTTCTCTCTCTGCAGCAATTGCAGAAAAGATACGTTACCGTTGGCTTTTACTCAAATCTCACCATTAACGCATTCCGGATATTTCTGCAAATGCTAATCCTAATATACGGATGAAAGGTGGTAAGCCGCTATCCATAATCAGACACGTCGTTACGTTTTTTTTCTTTTTCAAATTAATAAATATATCTGTTTCAAATTTAAAATATATATTCCAATCGTCACATTTAGGTCATGACTCATGCACCATAAACCTTTATCTGGCTTTTATTTTATAGTAATACTCTAAACTTAAAATCGTATACCTAATTTTGTTTCTGAACTACAATTTTAATTTTATTTTATTATAAAAATATATTTAAAATCCTTAATGGTATAAAATAATTTATCAAATATTTTTTGCACAACATACTATCAAATAAAACTGCATGTACGTATTGAAATAAAAAAAAAACACCAATAGTTGCGCTCTTTTTATTTTTTTAGATATCGCTCGTATAACTGTATATTTAAAAATAATATCTAAGAATATAAAGATTTAAAAAAAAAAATTATAATCCAACCATAAGAGTACTGCAAAGGTCATGTGGCTCCTAACCATTTATTTGGGGTGTTTAAATTTTTTTTGGTAAAGTTTAGTAGGCACTCGAGTGCATGTTGTGCACCTAGTCTAAAGAAAAGGGTATGTTATTAAACTGAAAAGTACAATACAATATTACTAAAAGTGTAAGTCACTATGACTAAAAATATTATTATACAGTTTAATAATTGAAAAATACAACACCAATTACCAAAAAGTGTAAGTCAGTAAAACTGAAAAGTGCACTAGGGTACACACTCGAGTCCATAGAGACCAACCCATTTTTTTTTTTAGAGAAATAGTTGAGCCCAACAAATTTATTTTATGAATAAGTCAAATTTGAATATACAAAATTTATTTGATATGCATGCATTTTGATTAAGAATGTTGGTTGATTACATGAAATGATTAAAATTAACTAAAGTCGAATGGCGTTATAATATTTAACCTTATATTAATTCAGTTACTGTATATAATTAATTATACGATCAAGCTTTGTCAAATTAGGCGTAAAAAATATTCGAATTACAAAAGTCAAGATTTAGTAAAACTAAATCCAGATACATACTGAATTGATGCTATCCATAAATCCATAATCCCCTAAATTAGCTACATTCTGTTAATATGTTTCGGTTACAGTAGGCTTTTAAAATACTGTATTTAAAATTACTTCTTTTATTGTTATTTGAAAAAAAAAAAAAAAATACACATGTGATACTAAGTCAAGATATTTAGCTAAATTCCTAATTAGTTGATCTACCAATGTGAAATGGAGGAAGTATCTTTTTTAAAAGAACTCAATTTTTTTTTATTGTTATTTAAAGATACAGATAAATTATGTTGCGTGTATAATACTAAAAATTTCATAATTTAATTAGTAATAATATTGGTGAAAAACACATGACAAATGTTCCTAATCTAGACTGTTGTCCTTTGTCACGTGTGATAATAAGTCTAAGATATTAATTAGGCTAAATTCCTAATTAATCCATCGTGTGAGACACTCACATGAGTCGCCTAGCACTCAGCAATGTATCTTTCAAATCAAATATTTATCTCTTATATTATATGAATTAACATATTTCAGAAAATTTTATATAAAATATTTCACAAATGAAATATAGACAATTAAAGTAAATTTGAGGTAAAAATTCGTGGGTCCACGGGTCAACATGAATTAACATGAATCAAATTTCATTAAAATATATTTTTTCTTTTCGATTTTAAGTAATGTTTTACTACATGACTAAAATATTATCATTATAAAGTTAAAAATATACTACTATAAGTCCAAAAATATTTTGAACACTTAAACTATGTTTACTTTGAATTTTGGATGGTTTTAAAAATCGAATTTTTGAAATCCTGATGAATAGTAATATTAGTATTTCTTTTGGGTTTTGGAATAGTCGATGATTTAACTTTATGTCAAATCAAGTTGTAAGATTGAATGCGTTTGTATTATTATATTATTGTTTGATGAGATTATAATGATTAGTTGATTGTGTAATGATTGAATGTACTAATATATTATTGTATTATTATAGTATTATAGTATTATTGTTGAGAAAAAATATTATAATGATTGAAGTGATATTATATAAATATAACTTTATGTCAAATCAATATGTTTGATATGTGTGGTTTTGAGTGGATTTTGAAAACCGATTTTTAAATATCGAAGTAAAACGGGTTTAGCATCTTGAAATTCAAGACCTGATTTTTTAAACCAAAAGTAAACATAACCTTAATTATTGTGAGAATTTTTTAAAATATTTTTGACATGCAGTAATACACTTTAATTCTTGTAGTGATAATACTTTGGTCTTATAGTAACAATACATTGGTCATGTAGTAAACCATCTGCTTGCGACCCGTAAATTTTTTGGACGACTCAGATCCAGACTTTTGACCCGCGAATTTTTAAAAAATGTCTTAATTAGAAATATTCCACACAAGTGTTGTTCAACATATAAATGCATATATCAATATGTATTAAAAATGTTAACTTGTTTCGGTAAGAAGTGTTCTCTCTGTTTCATTTCACAGTACGTTGGTGAATTTACATATTAAGAAAGTGTAATGATAAATAGAATTTTGAAGGGTAATTTTGTAAATTTTTATGTATAAAGTAAAGAAATAAGTTGATTTGTATATACATGTTTATGTTTATGTAAAATTGCATATATTGTGAAGTGCAGTTTATAAAAAAAATTATTTTAATAGTGTGAAAGTTATTATACAAAATGGTAGTGTAATTTGTTTTATTGAAAAATACTAGATTAAATTTTGTATAGATCTGTGCAACTGATTTTTTTAAAAGTAGTAGTATTTGTTATTTTTAATAAACAATATATGTAAGTTGGTTTCACAAAATAATACACCCTCGGGTTTCGATAAAAACCGATAAAAACTATTCATAATCTCTGGTTACAAAGATTAAGAAATATAATATAATAACTAGATGCGTTAAAGTAACGTAATTAAAAGAAAAAAAATATAATAAAATATGAAATAAGATAGTTTACCAAAAAAAGAATAACTTTTATTGAACCGACAAAAATAGAAAGTTATATAATTTTCACTAAAATAAAGAAAATATTAACCATGTATACGGGGACACTATTGATTGTACCGTACACCCAAGTATTACTCTTGAAACTTTTATAATTTACAATTTCATAAAATTCTTAGGGCATGTTTATTTTGGGACCCATCCCACGTTCTTATTTTATTTCAGGATTTCACATTCGAATTTCACCATCCAACTACATTCACCCCTAAAAATATTTGGGCTAGTCTTGGGTGAGACCGTCTCACAGAATGAGATCTGTGAGACGGTCTTTATATATAAAAAGTGATAATGTTTGAGCAAAAAGTGATAGTGTTTAAGTAAAAAGTAATAGTCACTTTTGTTAAAAATTTTATCACATTTTACTTAAACATTATCACTTTTTTTACAAACTAAAATTTGAAAAAAAAATATGGATTATCCTACCCAAAATTTTGAAATATGGGTTAAAAGGATCCGTCTCACAGAAAAAGATCCGTGAGACGGTCTCACACAAGTTTTTGCCAAAATATTTATACATCCTACTATTACATTCCATCCAACTACTCTTACACAATTTGATTTGACATAAAGTTACATCTCATCCTACTCAAAATTTCAAAACAAACACACAAAATTATTATTTATCAGGATTTCCCCATCCAAGATTTCCTCGTCCTACATAATCCCAAAACAAACATCGCGTTACATTTTTTTTTAATGTTACAATGTAGAATAAAATTAAAAAAAAAAAAGAATGGCCAGAAAGTAGTTAATAGTCTATTTATTTCCACCGTCAAAACTAAAAATTTAGGCCAACAAAAAACGTCATATCATATTATATTATAATTAATTGCATACTCCATGTGTTAGAGAGAAAGGGGATCACAATGAAGAATATGCTCATCCCCGCCGAAAGAGAAAACAACAATTATATGGCCACGAACTCTTCCCATTTACTTGCTTGCTCCGTTTCAGAAGTCTTTGCATTAAAAATTGGATACATAAATTAAAAAAAAATGTATAATAAGTGCGTGTTTAAAGGATAATTTTGTAAATTTTTTATGAATAAAATAAAGTAATGATTAAATTAAATGTAAAAATAATAATATTTTGTTTAAATATATAAATATTATGAAATTTAAATTTATAAATAAAATTTTCTTTTTAAAATATGCGGTGGAACTTGTACAGTACATAGTTTTGAAATACTAATTAAAAAATAGTTGGACGGTAAATGACACATACTTTAACTTGATTTGTGGTGTGTGACACAATTATGTCCCTTCGAAATTTGAGAAAGTGTTTGTACAAAATTCAGAGTACACGAATATTTATATAGTGCGTTTTACTGAAACAAGACACATGTTGTAATAGTAATTCAATAAAATGAATTTATTCTTTTATAGGAATTTGTTATATATATATATATATGAATGTGATATATGTTTTTTTTTTTTTTTTAATTTTAGATATTTAGAAGTTTTTAAAGTCTTCATAATAATAGGGTGTGTGGGTTATTTTGAGTCTTTGAATAATGACGTATTTAACTTGTATAATAGTGAATGGAATTATATTTTTATATTATTGTTGGATGTGATTAAAATAATTGAATGACGTAAATTATGATTTAAACATATTAAAATGTAAGGTTAGAAAATTGATTGTATTGAAAAGCGAGATAGTAGATTTACATAGTGTGGTAGTTTTATTTTTTGTCGGTCAAGGAATATTTTACATAAATATGTTCTGGGTATAAGGAATATCTAACTTTACAATATATATAGTTATTACCCAACAAATCAAACTTTCAAAAATATAACTACCTAAACATGTAATAGGGTTTTTAACCCACCCCTTGTACGTAAAGTCGTAAAGTTACATTGAATCGAAAATTTTGTTACGAACCAACTCCATAGCTTTACCTTTAACTTCTCCATAAATTTAGATATCAAGGATTCTGAATTCTTGAATATAATCTCGTTCCTCCATTTTCACACAAGCCACACAACTCCAAGCCACATACATACTGCCTTTATTTTAGTTTTTCTCCCATCAGTTAGACCACTAGACCACTAAAGTTGAGAAAATTTTGTAATGTACTTGAGTGAATAATCATCTGCTTGCCAAACCACTTAATAATTTCCATCCACATTCTATGTGTTTGTAGGCATTCAAAGAATATGTGTTTCTCCATTTCATTATGTGATCCACAAAAGACGCACCTCAGGTCATCAGTTTGCTTAAGGATACCTCTTTTAAGAAGGTTTGATCGCGCTGGGAGTCGTCCCCACATCATCCTCCAAGCGTGAGCTATTACCTTCGGTGGTGCGAAGTTTCTCCAAATTAATTTGAAGCCTTTCAAAGTGTCTTCATCTGGCTGCAATGTGCGACTTTGGGTGAGCAGTCTCGAGTATGTCTCCTTCGTCGAAAATGTGTCGGTTGAAGAAAGTTTTCATTTCCATGTATCTTCGACATTGAGTCTTGGTTTAAACTTGTCATATAGTGAAACAAGATCATTAAGAACTGTTAGTTCGCGATCAAACAATGACCTTCTCCAATTCCACTCCTACACCCACTCATGCCCCTCCCATCTCACCCAATTTCTTATTCTTATCACTATTGATGTTATATAATCTAATGAACTTCTCCTTGAGCCTCCCCTCCCTCGTCCAATCCTCCTTCGTAAAATAGGTATCCTCTCCATTGCCTACTTCATTTTCTAAACTATTCTCGAACCATCCCCCTACCCAATGTAATGTAATTTATAAGCTCCGTTCTAAACTCTGTTGCCCCCCTCTCCCCACCTATAAATTCTGACCCAACACCATCTTTCATTATATCCCCATATATCTGATAAATATGACTTCTTTTCGGTTGAACATATATCATAGCTTGAGATTGATTCATATTCACTAAAACTTAAACAAGGGCCACTGTCATTTCTTCTCGTAAGATTATTTTCTACTCTATTTTCATCCACACATCCAGAAATGTCATCAAATGGAATTGAATTAATAGCATGTGAAAAGTGATGACTTAATGAAACTGAATCACTAGCTCGTGTAGATTGAGTAACGAATTGAATATTACTATTGGCTTCAACTTGTACAATATTCTCAGATGTGATTTGACAAATTAATACCATATTCCTCAAATCAACATCAGATCCCAAACAACAATTCCTAATGCTACCCACGTTAAACTTACATACCAAATTATCAAGTTTTAGGATAGGCCACGTACCAACAACTTGTGCATCAAACTCGATGAATAATGAACTTGAATTGACCTCAATTAACTTGCACCCCCTTGAAATTTACACTAAAGATGACTGAAAAACCCTGACTCTGCATTCAACAGTAAAAATTCAAAGTTTAGGGTACAATAGATAATATAGCAGAAATTTAATGAGTATGAAACTATAAACACACAATCATTAGCACATCAAAGAATTAGCCTCTAAAAATAATTTTCAAGTACGATGAATTTGGGTATTACTTATTAGACAACAATAAGATATTCAAAGTCTAGACAATGATTAAAACAAGAAGTGTCAGCGAAAATTAGTTACAATTCAAACTTAAAAATACCAAAAATACAGAAATGGAAAATAATATTACTCTAAAAAAACCAAAATCACCGAAATGAAAAATGATGCTACTCTAAAAAAAAAAAACCAAAATCACCGAACCTGATAATGAGATGTTTTCGTTCGAAGGTTGAAGAGCAACACCTTCACTAACAAATAATTACACTATTTTACTTGAAAATGATATATTACATTAATTGCAGTTCGGATTAGGGTTTTTCCAAACTTGAATTATCACTAATACTGTTGCGTCAGAAAGTAACGAGTAGGGATATCAAATCTCTCTATCTGGATTACGGCGGTTGTGGGTCTGGATTGTCACTTTCACGCAAGCTGATCCACGAACAATTCTCCTTCAAGCTCATTAAAGACCTGCAAAAACACGCCGTAGGGGATTCCGGCGTGGAATCTCCGACGCTCAAGTCAGAATCTTTCTCAGGAGAATCAAAGAGGAATTTCCCTGTAATTCAAGGGAAATTCTCGCAAATATCGTGGAACTTTATGTATTTTTCAGTGTATATTTCGTATATTTCTTATCAAGAATATCAATAATGTGTAATCTTAATGTCAAAAAACGTAGTCAACAAAGTAAACAAAACTGCCTTTATACCTGACCTCATTTTGTGGGAGAGAGGGAGACTCCCTCTCCCCCTTAACTCTCAACCGCCCCTCAAGACTCGGTCTTTTGGTGGACTCCCTCTACTTCCTTTGACTACTTCCTTTCGGGCCTCATCTATCAATACTGGATTTTCCGACTCCCTTTCTTGGGCTGGGAACATTAACCCCCGAGTACTTGGGCTAAGGATATGGGTCGGAGGCCCAATTGTACCCATTTCCCTTTTTGGGCCTAGGGGTGTATTAATCCCCTTCACCAAACCATCACTCATAGTAAGATGGATTTAATTCATCTTATATCCACGTGTCGTTATCTCCGAGGACGACATATTTTGTCCGCATCAACTACTCCCCCTACTCTCGTAAAAGTGTTAGTAATTTTATGAGAGTAGGAAAAGAGATAAGATGAATTCACCTTATGGATCACTTCTCGAAAACTGCTACTATTTTTCACATTAAATTCAAAGGATACGTTGTGCATCCCTAAGAGAATATGCCTCTTGGTAAAAGAACTTAATTCTTCTTTCAAATCCCTTCTTTTGCCGCTAAGTGATAATCATCCCCTATTACAATTTTCTTACTTCTTCGAATTCCGCGTCTGCCTCCTTCACGCGCCTATCATAGAAAAGACAACCAGCCGCCGTTGCCATAATCACGCGCCTTCCCATTAGTTCTGGATGCCACTTTCCTCGTTTTTCTCCCCATTTTCTGAGTTACCATCATAACTCCCAATTCAAAAATAAAAAAACCTCTCTTACTTGTGCAAACTTCTCTTCCACAGTTCTTCATCTCTCTCTTCGAGTTTCCTTTCGTTTTTGCAACCAACCGCCTCCTTCGCACGTTCGCCGGCACATCACTTACTTTCCGAAGGTGCTTTTATTTTCAGGTACCTATCTTCACTTCCTTTTTTATTTTATCGTCATGTCCTCTCTTTCCCATTCTTCATCGGAAGATGTTTCGAGGGAAACTTCCGACTCCTCTCCCAGTCCGATTTCGCGATTCCCCATAACCATACCAGCCTTAAAAAACAAAATATCTACCTCTTCGTCTCTCTCGGAGGAGTGTTTGGCTTCTTTCATTCGGTCGGGAATGTTTCCGACATACTATCTAGTTAGGGCCACCCACCCGAAAGAACGCCCAAATTTCGCTGGTCCCTGGAGCTTAGCCTTCTGGGAAGCCCAATTGAAAGCCGGGCTTTGTTTCCCCATTAACCCTTACTTGGCTGAAATTTCCTCTTACGCCCGCATTCCTATCAACCAATTCACCCCTAATGCCATTCGAGCGATGTTAGGGTTTTACATTCTGGTAAAGTGGAATGGGGGAGAACCTTCTGCCCAACTTTTCTTGACTCAATACGCCTGCAAGCTTGCGGACGGGTTTTTCTATGTGTGCGGCCGTGCTGCCCGAACCGGGAAATTCATGGAAAAACTCCATGAGGGGGTTCAAGACTGGCGGGATTACTATTTCTTCGTCACTAATCCCTCTCCCTGGGATTTCCCTCACGAAAATGGGTCTATGAAAATCCAGGGGTGCCTTGTCCTCCTCTCTCTGCTTGTTCCCCTCTTAACTTGGATGTAATGGAAAATCTGAACCAACACGTAACTCACCACGGGTATTTTGATGTAATGGGTATCTGTAAAAATCCTAGGGCTTTGTCACATTTCGGTTTTGGTCGCACTGACTACCCTTTAGGTCCAGATGATGGTAATACCATTTCCTTCCCCCGTTGTTGCCTTCTGTGCTCGCGTCTTTATTGTCTCTAATATCTCTGTTTTCTTATCGCAGATATGAGTTGGTTATCCCAGATCTCCCGAGATGCCACCCCTCTCTCTATGGTGAGCAAACCGCCTGCTCCTGAAAGTTCTTCGAAGGCTCCCCTGCCTCCTTCTCCGACGAAACCTTCGGTGGGGTACGTTGCCAAACGGACCATGTCATCCACCGGAAAAGCTATTTTCTCCTCCGGACTCCCCACTTCTGGGGCCTCTAAGAAGAAGAAGACTAAGGGTCAGTCCTCTGCCCTTCCTTCGGAAACCATCGATCTGGAAGCTACGGGGGATATCGATATCGAACGGTTTACCACATTTGTGGAACGCCACGTTCCTGTGCCGGCTGTCAAAGCTTTTAACACCCTGACCTTAGAGGAGAGGATGGTGTACACATCCCACAGTTTTTCCCAGGTAAGTTTCTGCTATACGTTTCCCTTATATAGATTTCAAGGAGCAAAATGAGTCTCTTGACTTTCTCTGTTACTCCATGATTTTGCATAGTTCGGCCTTCTCTATTCTGATGTGTTCGACCAAACCCTGCAATCTCTTCGACTTTATGAAGACCTCCGCAGCCAGATAGAGCAGGAGAAGGTGAAAAAGGAGATGGTCGAAGCAGAGCTTCGGGAAGCTACCTTAGGGAGAAAGGCAGCCATGGCTGAAAAGGTTCAAGCGTCAGCGCAAAACCAAGTCTTGTCAGGAGAGCTCTCTCTACTCCGAGCCCAAGTTGTTGAGCAGGATACGGAGATCCGGCGTCTGAAGACTGAACTACCCTCGACTGGGGTGAAGCTTTGTGTCGAGTCTCTCTTTACCTCTGCGGCAGGGCAGAGTTTTCTGGGTACTCTGCACCGGGAGTGGCTAGAGGCCTTTCTCAAGAGCACCAGCTTCTTAGGGGCTATGGGGGAGTACATTCCGCACTTCATTGATCATGGTTTCTCAAAGGCCGTAGCAGAGCATTCCGCTGCAAGTTTTGATGGACATTACACTCGTGCCCTCCGTCTGGATGAATTAGTTACTCCCCCAAAGTTCCCAGGAGATCCCAAGGAGGATATCAACACTCCTTGGTGGTTGCCTAGCATGAGGAAGGCTCTCTAAGAGCTGAAAAGTGCGGTCTTAGGAGTAGGGGACTTGGTGCCTGTGAGCGATCTGGAATTCCCCATTAATGTAGCTAACCCCGATCCACTGGCTACCCTAGCTGCTGACGCTTCGGAGGAGAAAGAGGAGGGTGGTGGTTCCAGCGGAGAGGTCAATGAGGCAATTGGAGGCACTGGAAGGGCTGAAATTCCTTCCTCTTGATAAACTTTCTTTACTCTCTTTGATAACAACATGTTTCTAGGATTTTTAAAACACTTTTGGGGCCTCTGTGACTTTTTGGTATTTTCATGAGACTCCACACTCCTGTGTTTTTCTATGGAGGGCCAGAGCAAGGTGTCCTTGGTCTTGAATATTTCCAAACTTTTGATGCTTTATTCTACTCCTTCTCATACCTGCATATTGTCTTATTGTATGCATATATATGTTGCTTTCTCTTCATAAGCGTGTTATGTATTATGTCTAAGATAGTGAGCATGTCGTATATTGCATGTTTAGCTTCTCTTAGCTAAGTTTCAATGTATATCTTTAGTATCCTTCTAACACATATAGGCTATGAGGCTTCATTATCACAAAAATAGAGAATTCAGGCTTAAAATAGAGAATTCAGGATTCTGTACTTACTTGATGATGTTTGTAGGGTCTCCACATAGCTCCTCTTCCCCCTAGCCTCAGAGGCTGTAGTGGGTGGAGATTTTCGATCTTATAGCTTTGAATTCTCCCCTTAGGATGAAGTTCATTTTGGATCTGCATTAGTTCTCAGAGCAAGGTTCATTGGAACCCACTTATTTTCTCAGGGTGAGGTTTGTATAAACCTTCGCATTTCCTCAAAGTGAGGTTCATCGGAACCCACTTGTTTTCTCAGGGTGAGGTTTGTATAAACCTTCGCATTTTCTCCAAGTGCGGTTCATCGGAACCCACTTATTTTCTCAGGGTGAGGTTTGTATAAACCTTCACATTTTCTCAAAGTGAGGTTCATCGGAACCCACTTATTTTCTCAGGGTGAGGTTTGTATAAACCTTCGCATTTTCTCAAAGTGAGGTTCATCGGAACCCACTTACTTTCTCAGGGTGAGGTTTGTATAAACCTTCGCATTTTCTCAAAGTGAGGTTCATCGGAACCCACTTATTTTCTCAGGGTGAGGTTTGTATAAACCTTCGCTTTAATATCATTATATATCAATCATCTCATCACATTTTCAAGCATCTATTTCACACAATAATTCTTCAAAAATCAAGAGAAATCACTACAATTTCTTCAAAAATAAGGCTTCATTGATCAAAAAGTGTTTATCAACATAGGCAAAAAGGAAACCTATGCCGGCCTCATTAAAAACCTCTCCATGGTAAAACCCAAAGAGAAACCCACGCAGAGGGAAAAAGAGTGTCGGTGAAGCGATGCGTACAATTATTCGAATGGAAATGAATGTCAAAATCGCACAAAAAAGAGAAATAAAGGACCAACACGTTTTTAAACGTAAAACCTCTTAAGGTGGCACACGTTCCATGGGCGCAACACCTCCTTTCCTTCCATATTCTGGAGTTTGTAGGCTCCTCCTTTCAACACTTGTATCACTTTGTAAGGACCCTCCCAATTGGGCTCCATCTTCCCAGTACTTTTCAAGGCATCAGCTCTTCGGAGGACTAAATCTCCGACTCTAAAAGATCTGGGAATTATTCTACGATCGTAGGCTGCTTTGATCCTGCTCTTGTATCTCTCTGCTCTCAGCTTCGCTATCTCTCTCTCCTCCTCTACCAGATCCAGGGCCTCTCTCATTAACTCTTCATTTTTCCTTTCATCAAAATGTGTGATTCGATGTGACCCTAACCGGGCCTCTGGCAGTATTACTGTTGTTGTCCCATACACCAATTGAAAAGGGGACTCCCCTGTAGCTGACTTAGGGCTAGTTCTGTAAGACCAGAGAACATTGTCCAGTTTCTTTACCCATCCCCCTCCTATTTTTTGTAGGCGAGTTCGGATGCCATCCACTATGATTCTGTTTGTGACCTCCACCTGGCCATTATCTTGTGGATGAGCCACTGAAGTGAACCTCTGTAGGATATTCCATCTCTCACACCATCTTCTCACTTTTTCCCTGTTGAACTGCGTGCCATTATCCGAGACTAGAATCCTGGGTACTCCAAATCCGCAACAAATGTGTCTTGCTAGGAAATTAATTACATTATCTTCCTCTATCTTGGCCAACGGTGCGGCCTCCACCCACTTGCTGAAATAGTCCACTGCCACAATTAAGAACTTCCTTCCCCCAGGTGCCATAGGAAAGGGCCCCACTAAATCTATTCCCCATTTTGCAAATGGGCAGGGCGAATACATGGCCCCCATTTTTTCCGCTGTTACTTGTATTAGCGGTCCGTTCTTCTGACACTTCTCACATTTCTTCACAAATTCTCGAGCGTCCCTCATCACGTTAGGCCAGTAAAAACCTGCCCTGAACACCTTCTTCACAATTGTCTTATAGCCCTTGTTGGTCCTGAAAGGAGTAGATAACAAGTGTATGGGGGGGGGGGGAATACACTTGTTTGGGAATTCTTTTCAAACTTGATCAAACCAGAGCTCAGCAAGGTTGTCTTGGACAACTCTGCTGAAGAAGATTAACTCTTCTAAGATAATCAATCTACTAAGTACTATTGAGTACTTAGTTGAATAACTATTTAGGGGAGTTATGTGTGCGGAATAGTGGTTGGCCCTTTTAGTTTAAACTCCTTTAATATCTGAAATCACTTAGTCAATGTAACACAGTCCAGTTTTCAGGGAACTTGTCCAAATAGGTTTTTGCACAGTCTTTGAATGTTTATCCTTGAAAGATCAGTTTTGTGTGCAGTGTTGATGTATTGTAAATACTTGAAATGTAAATCAACACAAGAGTTTATAGTGGTTCAGAGACTCAAGCTCCTACATCCACTTTCCCTGATTTAACAGGATAATTCCTTCACTCTTGGAATTAACTTGTTTTATAGTGCCAAGGTGCACTTGATCAAGAACACCACTCTTGGTGAATTGATCCCTAGGATGTCTAGAGTCCTAGTACCCTCTTCTCAACTCAGAACTGAACTGTTCTTCTCTCAACAGTCAGCTCCTACCACTTCTACTACTACAACCTTCTCACTTTCACTCTTGAAAGATATGAGGATTGAAGTAAGGTTCCAACTAATGAGATATCCTTTACAATGAAGATCAGTGTATAAGGATAGGATATCTCTCTAAGCTTGTGTATGGATATACAATGTAGTACAGCTTAGGTGAAGTGTTTGAAGACTAAGATAGTCTTTGAAAGCTTTGAAAGCACTCTAGCTTGTAAGAACTTAAGGTTGGATGTGCTTTGTTGAGGTTCTAATTGGATGCTTTCAAATGGTCTTCACACTTCTGTATTTATAGACAAATGAAGGATTTGCCCGTTGGAGAGGCAGCCTCCAATGTCCATAAGTGTCTTCTTCCAGTTCTTCAATTTTTGAAGACAGTTTCTTGATAGTGACATGTCCTCATTTGGGAAATAAACGGCTGTAAGAGCTTTGTCTTCATTCTGCAGCACTCTTCCCAATATCTGACTTTCAGATTCTCTTGTTAGAACTTGGACATCACTTCTGAAGATTGTTCCAATGATAGGACAACATTCCTTAACATTTGGACAACACTCCTTATCACTATCAGCAGTCTTGCTTATCAGCAAGGTTGGCTTGCTCTTCTTCAGATGACTTGGCTCTTTCCCTTTATTTTTCTTGAAGATGATCTTAGCTTGTTTCTTTGAAGATCTTTAGGGTGTGGTTGTCTCTTTCTCTTCAGCATAGTTGACCTCAGGCTTTCAGAGCACTTGATCTTGATTAATTGAGCTGAGACAACTCCTCTGGACAACTCTCCTGATCAGCATACTTGTCTTTCAGCAGACTTGATCATGATTCCAGAGTTTGAGCCTTGAGGGGACTTGTTCTTGATGTACTTCAAAGTATATGTTCCCCCTCAATTTGTGCATCTAATCATCTAAGAGCTACCTAACATATTAGCTCCTCATCTAGCCTTAATACTATATGTTCTAACATGTCTAGAACATATTCACTCATAACTTAGGCATGTCTCAGGGGGTTTTGGTATTCAATCAAAACATAACTCATTTTATTCCCAACAGCCCTCATGGCTGGCTGCACAACCTTCGTGAATATCCTTGATCACGAACTCCGCTTCCTGTTTTGAGAGATATTTCAGATACGGTTGAGTGAAGGACCTCTTGTAAAGTTGATCCCCAATGATACAATACTTCACCCTCAAAGCTTTGGATTCTTTGGATGTCAGGGTTGCAGGATTCTTAGGATCTTTACTCAATTCTTCCCATATCTCTTTTCTCCAATCGTCTCTCTTAGTTATTTCTCCAACCAGAGCCTCTGTCGCTAGCCGGTCCGCAACTAACAGGGTTATATTCCCTTGGCACTCAAACTCAGTGGAACTGGCCAGCTTGGACAACCCATATGCCTTCGTGTTTTCCTCTCTCGGTATCTGTATCACTTCAAAAGCATGGAATTTATTCTTCAAGTTCCTCACTTGCTCCAAATATGCAATCATCTTCTCGTCTTTGGCAAGGTATTTCCCCATTACTTGTTGCACCACCGACTGTGAATCTGAGTATAGAGTAACCTTTTGAGCTCCTAGCTCCGCTGCCATGTTAGATCCTCTGATCAGGGCTTCGTAACCGCAACTTGTATCTCCTGACCTTCAGGGTCAACCAACACTATCCCTGCCCCACATCCAAGTGCCGATGCGGAGCCATCAACGTACACTTTCCAGCCCTCCATCTCCTCTGTTCTAGTGGATTCTTGAATAAAATCCGTTAGGGCCTGGGCTTTAATAGCCCTCCTGGGTTCATAATCAACATCATATTCCTGCAATTCAACGACCCACTTGACCATTCTTCCTGACAAGTCTGCTCTCCCTAGTACCTGCTTCAAAGGGTAATTAGTCCGCACAATGATTTTATAAGACCAGAAATAAGGGCGTAATCGCCTAGCTGTCACTACCACCGCCAGGGCTGCCTTTTCCACCTCTGAATATCTGACCTCTGCTCCTTGGATTACCTTGCTCACATAGTATATGGGCTGTTGTGTGGAGCCCTCTTCCTTCATCAACGATGTACTTAAGGAATACTCCCCTACTGAAAGATATAGGAATTATATATCTTCCTGAGAAGGTTTCGTTAGTTTCGGGAGTTGTTCCAGGTGAAGCTTGAGTTCCTCAAGGGCCTTCTTGCAATGCTCGTCCCATTCAAATTTCGATCCCTTCCTTAGGGTCCTGAAGAAATGATGACTTTTCTCTGCCGATCTTGATATGAATCAGCTCAGAGCTGCTATTCTCCCATTCAGGGTCTGTAGTTCCTTCAAGTTTCGAGGAGGCTGCATGTCAAGTACAGCTTTCACCTTTGCAGGGTTGACTTCTATTCCCCTCTAGGTCACCATGTATCCCAGGAATTTCCCTGACCTCAATCCAAAGGAGCATTTAGCTGGATTCAGCATAATGCTATTACTCCTTATTACCTGGAATATCTCCTTCAGGTCTTTTACATGTTCCTCTGCCTTAACGCTCTTGGCTAACATGTCATCCACGTAGATTTCCATGTTCTTACCAATTTGCTCTCGAAAAACTGAGTCTACCATTCTCTGGTAGGTGGCTCCTGCATTTATTAGTTCGAAAGGCATATGTATATAGCCAAAGGTACCACATGTTGCAATAAAACATACCTTCGGGATATCAAGGGGATTCAACTGAATCTGGTGGTATCCCTGATACGCGTCCATCATGTAGAGCAACTCAAAACCTGATGTCGCGTCCACCAATTGATCGATTCTGGGCAAGGGGTAATGGTCCTTGGGGCATGCTTTATTCAAATCCCTGAAGTCGATGCACATTCTCCACTTACCAGCTCCTTTAGACACCAAAAATGCATTTGAGATCCATTCGGGAAACTGCACCCTCTTTATATGCCCTGCATTCAACAATTTATCAATCTCCTCTTTCACAATAAAATTCTTTTCTTTACCAAAATTTCTCAATTTTTGCTTTACTGGTCTCGCCCTGGGATCCACATTGAGGTGATGTACTGCTATCTCCGGAGGGATACCGGTCATATCCGCTGGGGCGAAGGAAAATATATCCACATTCTCTCGAAGGGTGGCTATCATTCTTTCTTTGAGTTCTGGGTCCATCTGGGTGCCAATTCTGGTCGTGAACCCCTCATTTTCTGTGTAAAGTTCGATGTTCATTAATTCCTCATCTGCTCTGATCTTGGGCTGCTCCCCTGCCAGTTCACCCACTCTTCGTTTTTTCAATTCGGGATCTTCGCCTTTAAATCTTTCTAAACCTCGAAACATAGCCTTATCCGCTATCTTTACTGACTCTACGTAGCATTTCCTTTGCCTTGTACTGATCTCCACATATCTCTCCCACTCCCCCTGAGGTAGGGAATTTCATCTTCATGTGGAAGGTGGAAATTACTGCCTGAAATATATTAAAGCTCGGTCTTCCCATCACCACATTATATAAGGATGGAACGTCTACTATTAAGAATTCTATCATTTGTACTCGTCGGTGGGGGGGCAGTCCCTAGCCCTACTTGCAACAATGCTGAGCCGAGGGGCTGGGTTGCTCCCCCTGAGAATCCATAAAGGACAGTTTCCACTGGCCTAAGCTTTATGTTCAACTCCATATTTTTGAAGCACTCCAGGAACATAATGTCCGCTGAGCTTCCCGTATCTACAAAGATTCGCGCCACGTCATACCATGCGATGTTCGTAGTAATGACTAAAACGTCATTATGAGTTTCTCTGGGCACTCCCATGTCTTCTGGTCCAAAATGGATATCAGGAACCACTGTCATTTTTCCTATCCCTCGATGTTCCACATTCGGATCCACTTTCAACGATCTGACACTTTGCTTCCTTTGTCTAAATGAGTCGCCATCAGTAGGGCCCCCCATAATCATGTGGATTGTTCCCCTCGTCTGGGGAGGGGGGGTTGATCTTCCGTTTCCTTCCTCTGTTCCCTCTTATTTTCCTCTGTCTTCCCCTCCAGATCCTTTCTCTTTTGCCCTCGAGGGCCTTGCCTATCCCTGAATGTAAATTCTTTAAGATGTACTGCTTGGATCATCCTTTCTATCTCATCCTTTTGGTGCCAACATTGATTTGTATCATGTCCGTAATCATTGTGGAACCGGCAAAACTTATCAGATTTAGGATTCTAGGGACCTCTGTTTCTAGAGTAGGGGAATTTCATATTAGGGTGATCTCCCGCTACTTCTAAACTTCCGTTGGCTCTATCTTCAAAGGGGTATACTTCTCGAACCTTCCCCTAGGACCCAAACGCGTTGTTTTTTCTTCCTTTATGTTCCCAGGCCTTCTCAAACTTCTGTATCTTTCTGGACTGGACCTCCAAGGTATTATTTCTCTTCTTCGTTCTCCATTTCCTCCCATTGGTTTAGTCACCATCTTTTAACCCATTGGTAAGGGCATTAATCTTAACTTTAGAGGAGGCTGTAGGTACCTCTAGGGCCGCTTGATTGAATCTTTTCAGAAAAGCCCGAAGGCTCTCATTTTCTTCCTGTCGCATGTTGAACAAGGTGAGGGTAGCCCTGGGCTGCCTCCTAGCACTAGCGAATTGATGCAAGAACAATTCACTAAATTCCGACCACGAATGAATGGTATCAGGTCCTAACTGCGTAAACCACTGTTGTGCAGCTTTGGATAGAGTGGTTAGAAAGACCCTGCACTTGACGCCCTCTCCGTAGCGGTGCAATAAGGCGGCATTTTCAAATCTCACCTGGTGCTCATACGGGTCCGCGGTACCATCATATTCAAAATTTAAAGATTTGAAGTTAGAAGGTAATTCATCTTGTAGGAAGTTGGTAGAAAACTGATAACCAGTAACATAAGAAGGTTTACTTACATTATCAACCATTTGTTTCCGCATATCCTTCATTTCCTTCCGAAGGGCTTATATCTGATCACTGACTGCCCCCTGATAAGTGTCATCTGTGCTTTCTCCTGTTTTTTTGTCTAGAGTAATCCTCCCCGGGGTTATCTCCGTGTTCCTCCTAGGAATTCTGTTGAGGATGCTCCTTTCGGCTTGGGAGGGTACCTTTTCTTCTTGATCTCGCGGGAGCCCCTCATTTCTGGAAGGAGCCAGAGAAGAATCAATGATGTGTTTCAGAGGGTTCTGCTTCGTGCCCTCGTTTATTGGTGGAATGAGACCGGAAGTGTGAATTCCACGGGAGTTAATTATCCTTTCCACTGCTTGGGCAATCATTGCATCTAATTGATCTTGAGAGATAGTAAGGAGCTCTGGTTGCGTGTTGGCAGGAGGGGTATCTTTGTTGGTCCCGCTTCCAGAGGCTCCCGGAGTACCCGTCGCATTCCCCTCGGGTGCGAGAGGGTTATCTTCTACTGTAGTGTTTATGGGTTGTTTCCCTAGATTTCTGTTTGGGGGAAAACCCGGTGGAGGTGGAGGGAAATGAGAGGAAGTAAGATCTCCTTTATCTTTGGTCTTCTTTGTAAGATCCTGTTCTCCACCCATTCGTACGAAATTTTCTCACTCCTTAGCTCAAAAGCTTCCCACAGACAGCGCCAGTTGTTGTGTCAGAAAGTAACGAGTAGGGATATCAAATCTCCCTATCTGGATTACGGCGGTTGTGGGTCTGGATTGTCACTTTCACGCAAGCTGATCCACGAACAATCCTCCTTCAAGCTCTTTAAAGACCTGCAAAAACACACCGGAGGGGATTCCGGCGTGGAATCTCCGACGCTCAAGTCAGAATCTTTCTCAGGAGAATCAAAGAGGAATTTCCCTGTAATTCAAGGGAAATTCTCGCAAATACCGTGGAACTTTCTGTATTTTTCAGTGTATATTTCGTATATTTCTTATCAAGAATATCAATAATGTGTAATCTTAATGTCAAAAAACGTAGTCAACAAAGTAAACAAACCTGCCTTTATACCTAACCTCATTTCGTGGGAGAGAGGGAGACTCCCTCTCCCCCATAACTCTCAACCGCCCCTCAAGACTCAGTCTTTTGGTGGACTCCCTCTACTTACTTTGACTACTTCCTTTCGGGCCTCATCCATCAATACTGGATTTCCCGACTTCCTTTCTTGGGTTGGGAACATTAACCCCCGAGTACTTGGGCTAAGGATGTGGGCCAAGGATATGGGTCGGAGGCCCAATTGTACCCATTTCCCGTTTTGGGCCTAGGGGTGTATTAATCCCCTTCACCAAACCATCACTCATAGTAAGACGGATTTAATTCATCTTATATCCACGTGTCGTTATCTCCGAGGACGACATATTTTGTCCGCATCAAATACATATTTGGCTTTGGACAACCTTTAAAAAGTGTGTTGGAGAGCTATTAAAACAACTCTCCAAGTGATAGCTGTCTAAGCTTAGACAGCTGTTAAAAACCGTTGTCTAAGATAAAACACTTAGACAACGGTTCAGAAAGGCATTGCAACTTGCAAGTGGTAACCTTAGACACCGCTGTCTATGTTTTTTTTTTAATACATTTGACAACCGCTGTCTAAGTAATTTTTTTTTAAAATCTGTCTCACTTGGACAGGGGTTCATAACCGCTGTCTAAGTAATATATATATATATATATTTAAAATAATTATTTTATATTTTAAAAATCCTGTTTATACAAAACCAAAACTTACACCAATATATAAACGTCAAATACCAAAGCATCAAATAAATAAACGTACACATACATACGTCCAATATACATAAAAAACATGAAATATCATCACAAATATATAAGTTAATTAAATGCTACCAAAAGTTATACCAATTTACGTATACATATACAAAAATCGATTGTAAAGGTACCCCGTCCAATTCCTTTTCCATTTATCCATTCTTTTATAGTTGTAAGTCTTGAGCGAACGTTCATAGACAAACTGCAAACAACGATCAATCAATATAGTTATATATATAGTATATGATTTTTTATTCAATCAATAATAATTTAAATAAATCGATAAATTGACTTACATTATATCTTCAATATAGCAACACACAAGCATATTCTTTGAACTTTTCTTCATCAAGGAACTGTAAGATCAGGAATACCAATTCTCTACTAAGAGACGACATTCCAACCAACCCTTGTTCAAATCCAGTTGGTATTATTCAAAAGCAAATACAACAACAGATCTGTAAATTTAAATATATATATATATATATATATTAATATGACAATAAATGAAAGGGTCAGCTACCACTAGCCTTATTAAATTCTCAAACTATCATACCCGTCCTTTCTCTCGCGTAGCAGGTTCAGGGCGTCTCTTGCCAAATTACATGTCGTCACTGAAACTCACAAGTTGGACAAGGATTGTTAAACTAGTGCAGATTTCCAACTCAGGTAACAAACATTATAGTAAGGTTCAATATAAAAAACCACTAGACTTCCTAAATCAGCTCAAAATGTGTGATACAAGTAACATTCTGCAACTCAACTAATTCATAAGCACTTTCAAATCATACCTCTTCTTATATGAAGGATCATATGTTTTCTAGTTTTTTTATATAAATCATCTAATACTTCAAAACAATGAACTCACATATACAATAGTAACAAAATCCTCCCTAAAACATCTATTGACAGAGCTTGAAACTAGTAGGCAGAATGTTATAAGTTGTTTTAGGAAACTATTCAGCTAATATAAAGAAGGATTGCTCCCCTTTTTGTTGTGTTTTTCAGCATATCAAATTCAAAACCACATCTTCATTCTCTTCACAAATCTATATCAGATAAAATTGTAGCAACTGGTTAGAATTAGAATATATCTCTCTCATTACAGCTTTTCACTAGAAATCCTTTCGTTTCTTAACTAAAACTCTAGCCCTTCAACTAATAAAACAAATGAAATTTGCTAATACTATTCCCAGTAAATCCCTGTTGCAATTACTAGCCTATAATTAACTCTCAGTTCTCAAACACAGAGCAGAGAAACACACACACACACCCTTCCAAAAAGAGAAAAAGGGAAAACAATGGATCTTTAAAACAAACAATAATTTCCCAAAACGGTAAAAAAAGGGCAATTGCATTTCAAGAAAAGGCAGATAGGGGGAAAATACCTTCATAGTTGCACTTTTTGAGCATTTTTTCAAGAATCTTCAACCATGTGGGATCATCCTCGACTACGAGGACCCGAAGACCCGCCGGAAAACATTCGGGTCGAGGTGAAGAAAACCCAAAAGAAATCCATCTGGCCAATAATCACAAACAAAATGTCAACAAGCAAGAAGTTACTTCATTATATAGGACGAAAACTTTCAAATGAATGCAACAAGACAGGAAATGCATAATAAATGCCGCAAATACAAAATTCCAACACATATAGTTCTATAGGTTTAAAATTAAGGGAAAGCAAACTCCAAATTTGGATTCAAATCTAAATTCAAACCTTACATCCTCTATTCCAAAGTATGCAAATCCATTCTGGAAAGAAATAGTCGTAATTGCGAAGCGATCGACGATGAATTCAATTAGGGCTCCTGAGCTATTTGGGGCGAGTTTCGGTGCAGTAATTGTCATAGGAGCCATACTCGCTACGATATTCTGGAAATTGGACAATTCGCCGAAGGGGATTCAAGAGCGATTAGGGTTCTTCGCATTCGCAATGTCGACAACATTCTACACTTGCGCAGAGGCGATTCCAGTGTTTCTTCTTCAACGATACATATTCATGAGAGAGACAGCTTACAACGCGTTAACTCTCTCTCCAGCATTCGCGGGAATCACTTACTTCGTCGTCGGATTGGACGGCGGCGCTGCGGGGTTTTTATTCTACTTCGTGTTCATCTAAAATATAAACTGCCTTTTTGTTTTTTTTTTTATTTTTTCTGACTTTCATTCTCGATGAGACTTTTGGGTCTTCTAGAAACAATCAGAATCCTTAAAATCAATTAAAACCCTGGAGTTATTCACAACAACGACGGCTGGAGAGGGAGGCGACGGCGCGAGGAAGGAGGTGACGGCGACGGTGGATTAATTTGGGGAAAACACTTTCTGTGTGGATTTGGGGGGAGAAACACGTATTTAATTAATTTGGGGGAGAAAGAAGCTATGTTATGAACCGCTTAAGACTTTGACCTAATAACTTCTCTTGGAGAGCGGTTATGAACCGCTTTCCAAGTGTTTCACTTGGAGAGCGGTTATAAACCGCTCTCTATGTGTTTTTTTTTTTATAAAACCGCTCTCCAAGCTATATCTTGGAGAGCTGTTTGGAAAAAGGGTTGTCCAAGTGCAGCTCTTCAAGCTTAAATGTGTAGTAGTGTATCACTTCTAGATGTGATCTCTTGTGAATGAACCTCTTCCAAGCTTCCAAAGACCTGCAAACACACGTCGGAGGGGATTCCGGCGTGGAATCTCCGACGCTCAAGTCATATATGCTCTCGGGAGAATTACAGAGGAGCTTTCCTAAGACTGGAGGGAGAGCTCTCGCAAGAATGGTGTAATTTCAAGGTGTTTTGTGTGCTTTCTTGTGTCAAGAATGTAGAAAATGTATATTCTTGATAATAATGATCGCGTGTGTTGTGTTAATTGACTTAAAACTACTTCAAAACGTACCTTGGGGAAAAGGTAGTATTTTCCCCCCTTTCTCTCAACTACCTTCCTTTAGACTCGGTCTGAGGCATATCTTCCTCCTTCCAGCCCTCGTTCCTAGATCCTAGGCGTTAGTTGCCATCTTCCAGCCCTAACTTTCAAGAATGATAGGCACTTGTTCATCTTCTTCCATTTCTAACACTACAAAGTCGGCGGGAAACACAAACTTGTCCACTCTAACAAGAATATCCTCTACGATGCCTTTGGCTATTGTGATTGATCGATCGGCAAGTTGAAGTGCAATTGAAGTCGGCTTCAACTCCCCCCTTTCAATCTTTTCAAACAACGATAGGGGCATCAAATTAATGTTAGCCCCCAAATCACAAAGAGCATTCCTCTTGATCTCATTTCCAATATTACACATGATGACAAAACTACCCGGATCCTTCATCTTTTGTGGCATGTTCTTTTGGAGCATAGCACTACATGCTTTGTTGAATTTCAAAAGCTCGGGTTCATCAATCCGCCTCTTCTTGGTTTGCATAGTTGGACATTTGTTCCAAAGCATCAGAGAATGGAATGTTGATGTGAAGTTGTTTGAATACTTCAAGAAACTTAGCAAATTTTTCATCCAACTTCTTCTTCATGAATCTTTGAGGAAATGGTACCATCGTCTTTGGTACCCCCCACTCATCACATGGTATGCTCTTTTCTTCATCAATCTTCTTCTCCTTCATCTTTTTCCACTTTGGTATTCTTTCTTCAATCCCAACATTCTTGTTCTCTTTTGATTCCATCCCATTTTCTTTCTCATCTTCGGTTTTTCCCATCTCTACCTCTTCACATTCCTCTTCAATTTCACATTTTTCTTTGACATCATCTTCTCCCAGTTGAGTAGGCATGGATGGACCTTCATATTTGGTGCTACTTCTAAGCTCTATTGCATTGCAATGCTCCTTGGGGTTTATCTCGGTTGTTGAGGGAAATTTTCCCTTGTTTAACATTTGATTAACAGTCGTGCTCAACTCTCCAACGGACGTTGCAAGTTGCCCCACCGTATGCTCGATATTTTTAATTCCTTTTGAGTGTTGTTCATTGATCTTTGCTTGGTGTTCTTGAGATTTCTTGAACAACTCTTCCATCCTTAAAAGTGTATATATCTTCCGTAGTAGCTTTTCCTTCACCATTAGGAAGCTTCGCTCCAGGATCAAATTCGGGTGGATATTGCACCGCACCCTTTGGGTTGGAGTAAGCCAATTTCTCATTTCTTCGGAAGTTTTGATTCCCTTTATTGGGTTGGAATGTTGAGGATTGACCACCTTGAAAGCGGTTCTGTTGGGGAGCTTGATATGGGCGCCCACTTTGGAAATTTTGTTGGTACCCTCCTTGGTATTGTGGTCGACCCATATAGTTCACATCCTCCGCTAGATTCATAGGAAACTCTCCTTGAACCATAGGTAATGGGCTCTCACGTGTTTGATTAGATGAAAGGGAGTTCACCTTTTCAATCAAAGTGGTGACCATTGTCTTCATGGATTCCATTTCATTAACTTGAGCAACTCAATGTCTTCCCCCTCTATCAATCCTCATTTTAAAAGAATTGCTTGATATACCCTCCATTATTTGCGTGATCTCTTCCTCTGACTTGAGCCATATCGAACCTCCGGCACAAGCATCCAAATGTTGTTGATCTTCTCCCTTCAACCCACAAAAGAACCAAATTGTAGTTTGCTCCAATGGAAAACCATGTTGAGGGCAAGTTATGAGGAGATTGGTAAACCTTTCCCATGCTTCCTTGAGGCTCTCATTAGCTCCTTGTGTGAATTGAGAGATATTTTACCTTGCTTCCATTATTTTTTAAGGTGGATAATACTTCAACAAAAATCTCTTCTTCAATTCATCCCAAGTTCTCACCTCTCCCGCCGGAATGCTTGTTTGCAACCATGTTTTTGCCTTTCCGGAAAGTGTAAAAGGGAATAACCTCAACTTCTTTGCATCTTCGGACACACCATTTTGTTTGAGTGTGTCAGCTATCTATAGAAATTGAGCCAAGTGATCATTTGGATCTTCTTCAAAACCTTCCTCGGCCCTCCCTTCAAATTGATTTTCTCTAAGCATTCTCAACAAAGAGGCATTTATTTCAAAATTATTAGCCTCCACATTTGGCCTTGCTATCCCATCATAATACTCCCTTTGTTGAGGCTCAAAGTACTCTCTCATGGGCCTCCCAAGTTGTATTGGACGAGGCTCTTGTCTCTCCGGTTGAGGTGGAGCGGGTATTTCTTGAGGGAATGCACCTTGGGGTGGATGGTATGGATAAGGAGGAAGATAATATCCTTGAGGTGGTGGATAATATCCTTGAGGATATTGTGGATATGGATAGGGCTGTCAAAACTGGTCCGGCCAGCCCGCTCAACAGGCCAGGTTGGGCTGAACTTTTAGAGGCCCGAAAACAACCGGGCCAAATTGGCCCGACCCAAGTAACCTGACAGGCCAACCGGGCTCAGGCCGGGCTTAGCCCGATTTTTCGGGCTGGCCCGGTTCCCCTCCCCTTTTTTGAAAATAAATAAATAAATTCCTAAATCTAATACAGAAAAACACACGTCTCCCCTGTTCCATTCCCAAATTGAAAACCCTACACACAAATTGAAAACTCTAGCTACACACAGAATCACAGATCGCTGCCTCCTCCTTGAAAACGGCGGACGTTGGACGCCCATCTCCAGCCAGGGGCAGCAGTGCAGCGGTCCAAGGGAGGCGCTGTCGACAACTCGTTCTTCTCGCGCAGTCGCGCACAACGGTACAAGGACGGTGCTCCACGACCCAAGCCCCCACCTCCGGTCCTCCACACTTTCATCCTCCACGCGGCTCACCTCTAGGTATTTTACGGAGTAGTATCTATGAATTTAGTTGTGTGCGGATTTAACTTGTACTGAAATTTTAAAATGAATTTAAGTAGTAAAGTTGTAATGGAGATGGTAATGGAGTTTATGGATTGGAGATGGTTTTGAGTTTTGACAGACTGTAATGGACTCCATGGAGTTATCTTGAAAACATAATGAATTGATATGTGTGAAAGTGGGAAACTGTGCGGCTGTGCTTATGAAACGCATTTAATAAATAATACAGCTGTAATGTTTTTGGGCTATTATTTATCATTTAATTGTGAATATTTTTTTTTTTTAATAATTAAAATGATGGGCTATTTTGGCCCGGTAGCCCGACCAGGGCCAGGCTGGGCCTCAATTTTACAGGCCCGGTAGCAACCGGGCCAGGCCAGCCCGACCCGATAAAAACGCTTGGCCCGGTGGGCCGGTGCCGGACTGGCCCGGCCCGACCCATTTGACAGCCCTAGATATGGATATGGTGGATAGCCTTGAGGATACCCTCCTTGTTGAGCATTAGGGGGATACCCTTGAGGTTGTCCTCCATAGGGGCCTTGATTGAACACACCACCATTTTGAGCATTAGGTGGGTGTTGTATGTCATTTCCTCCACCTCCTTGCAATTGGTCATCTCCTTGATGTTCAACTTGGAGATCTTCTTGTGTATTTATATCATCACTTTCATCATCTACCACGGTATCCGGCGGTTGATTTCGTCTATTATCCGCCATTCTTCGATTTCTTTCTCGATTCCTTCTTGCGGCAGCTTCAATCTCAAGATTTATAGGTTCAATTTTTCCACCACGTGCTCTTGTTATCATGCACCTATGGAAAATTGCAAATATCAAATTCTTGAAATAAAAATAAAAACAAAATAAATCAAGTAATTGTAGTTAGCACTAGTATTCAACTAACTCTAAGTCCCACTAATAGCACTACGTCACCTCCCCGGCAGCGGCGCCATTGACTTGCACGAATTTTAGGCAATATATTTTGACTAACTACTTCCCCTCAAGCATAAGGGTTCGTAGTAGTAATGGAAGTATTCAACCAAGTAGTATCGACCTAGGAGGTGAGTTTGTGCAATGAGTCCCTAAAGTTGTATGTTGGAATAACCAATGTAACTACGGTTTTGGATTTTGAATTTTTAAAATTAAGCTAACTTACTACCCAGATGCAAGAAAATAAATCAAACACCAACCTAGAAACTAACAAATAATTTAAACCACTAAAAATAAGCAAATAACCATAAAGAACAATTACCACAATTTGGTAAGGAAAATTACTACTAAAGAAAGAAATTGACAATTAAAACAATAAACAACTACGAATATAATTCGAAGAAGTGCAAGGGTGAGTAAATGCTTCGGGTGTTCTCTACCCAGTGAAATCGAGTGGAACCCTTTATATCGTGTTTATGCTTCGATTTAGATTTGCTAAGAGCATCAAGATGCTAGGATGAAAATCGTTTCCCTTCGGGTACTATAGCCTTACATCTAAGGTGTTCCCAAACCCAGTAATAAGACATCTTCCTAATCCTCACCAATTACCCAAATAACCATTCAAGTAATTAATGTCTCCTAATGGGGGTTCTAATACGATTAACTCTCTCTCGACGAATTAAAAGTATAATAAACACATTTTTATAACAACAACTCACACCATAAATTTAAACATGTTCATATAACTCTCGTCTACGCTAAACATGCTTCAAAATACGGATTAATAGAAGCTAAAATACAAAGCACCAATAAAACCCAATAAGAGAAGCAATAATCCAAATATCAACAATAATCAAAGTATAAATAATTCGAACACTCAATATTCACATAGTTTCAAACACCCAAAGCATAAAATAGATTAGCCAATGGTTCTAAAAGCAACAACCATATCTAGAACGATTAGAGAAAACATACTCATGTAAAATAAATTAACAAAACTTGAAATTAAATTAAATTTACCCACAAACTTGTAATATGGATAGAAGTCACCTCTAGAGTGAAGAGTGCTCAAAACTTGAAGAAATAACAGAATCAATGAGTATCCTTACTTGAAATTGAGAGTATAGACTAAGTTTACCCTAAATTATCTAAGAAGATGAAAGTTGAAAGTTCAATTTTCTGTGTGCTCTCCTCCTAGGTATATATAGCAGCATGCGTGGCTTGGCCTCCAAGTAATATACTCCCTCCGTCCCACAAGTGTTTGCACCACAAGATGGGCACACTTTTTAAGAAAAAAGTGTAATGAGTGGAGTGTTGAGGGGTAATTTTGTAAAGTTATATGGATAAAGTAAAAAGGTGATTGGAAAGAAAGTAAAAGTAATGGCATTTTGTGTAAATATGTGAATATTGTGAGGGTGGAGTTTATAAGAGAGTTTCCTTTTATGGGTGTGCAAACAATTGTGGGAAGGACAAATAAGGTAAGTGTGCAAACAGTTGTGGGACGGAGGGAGTATACTGTATATGATAACCTTCTTAAATTAATTGTTTTAATTTTGGCAGCTTGCTTCCTCTTTGACAACTGCCATAATTGGGCCAATTCCATCAAGCTACAGGGGCTGCTTGCTTTTTAATTCATTCCTTACAACAATTATCAAATGGGCCCGCTTGGTCCATTGCAATTCTCGTACTACTCAATTAAATGGGCCATCAATTAAATTGTTGGCCCAAATAATCTTCAACTTCCATTTTTGCTCGACTCCATTCTCATTTCATTTCTCCAATTGACGTCACAAAATAATCGAGGCGTGTTTCACTCCAAATGTGCTATTTTTCCTATAAAAATAGCAAACAACACTCTTTCTCCAAATCAAGTGCAATTAGTCAATTTAGTGCAATTAGTCAATTTAGTTTAAATAATGCAAGAAATCCTATCAAATTATGCGAATTAAACACAAGAATTTCGAGCAATTTTCACACTAATCACTTGGGCCGAGGGTTAGTCCTGTTTCTTCCATTCATTTCTCAAGGGCTCGGGCCCACTTCCTTTGCTATTATCAAGTTGGGCCACTTCATGGACCTATTCTCAATACAATTGGGCTCCTTAGCGGTCCATTGAGTTATTTATAAAACATATAATCAATGGTGTATTAATCATCTCATAAAATGAATATAAATACTTAGTGGGGATAACTCATCGTTTATCCACGTGTCGTCACCTCATAGGGCGACATATTTTGGCCGCATCAACCACTTCCCCTACTCTCGTAAAGTATCTCAAACTTATGAGAGTAGGAAGAAGTAAAATAAGTTAGCTTCAGTATCTCCCTGTACAAATCATCAATCATATCATTTTAAGGCTTTCTTTAGCCATAAAAATTGTTGGAATAAGACCCTAAAAAGGGCATCATATAGCTTTAGAAAAGTGTCATCAATCGCATTCACTTGAGGCTTTTCTTAGCCTTAAAAAATAATACTCCCTCCGTCTCGGGATAATTTGCATAGTTTGACTGGCACGTTGTTTAAGAAAAGTGGATTTAGTGGTTGATGATGTAAGATAAATGAGGGGTATTTTAGGTAATTTGATGATGTGTAAAGTGGATTTGATGATGTGTAAAGTGAAATGTATGGAAAAAATGAGTGGCAAATTTGAAAATAAAATGATGTTGTGAGGTTATTAATTTTGTGGACTATTTCCATATTAAGAGTGTGCAAATAATTTTGGGACGTTCCAATAAGGAAAGTGTGCAAGTAATCACGAGACGGAGGGAGTAATCATTGGAATCAAACTTTGAGAAGCGCAGTATGATGCTCCAGAAAAATTATACCCCTCAGACCCTCGAGCCCTGGGAGCTCAGAATCCCTCGACCCCCAGAGTCGAGTTGGTGATTCTTTTCTTTGAACCTTCCAGTAGCAAATCTTTCAAGATCCCCTTTAGGTGACGCCTCGTATTCCGTACACGGAGGTGCCTCACGCACTTGCAGGTTGTCCCATATGTTGCAGGCTCCCTCCAACACGCGCCCTCTAAATGGGCATCCAAAGTCTCGGTTTTCCCCCTCTTTTCTCATCCTTACTGTTGCGTCTGAAAATAACGAATAGGGATATCGAGTCTCCCTTCCTGGATTATAGCGGTTGTGGGCTTTGATCGTCACTTTCACGCAAGCTTATCCACGAACAATCCTCCTTCAAACTCTTTAAAGACCTGCAAAAACACGCCGGAGGGGATTCCGGCGTGGAATCTCCGACGCTCAAGTCAGAATCTTTCTCAGGAGAATCAAAGAGGAATTTCCCTGTGATTCAAGGGAAATTCTCGCAGATATCGTGGAACTTTCTGTATTTTTCAATGTATATCTCGTGTATTTCTTATACAAACCTGCCTTTATACCTGACCTCATTTCGTGGGAGAGAGGGAGACTCCTTCTCCCTCTTCTTTCTCAACCGTCCCACAAGACTTGGTCCTTTGGGTGGACTCCTCCCACTTCCTCTCATTGACTTTTTTTCGGGCCTCATCTATCAAGAACGGATCCTAGGGCTTTCCCTCATAGGCTGGAAATACTTAGCCCAAGAACAATTGAACCGCAAATATGGGCCAAAAGCCCAATTATGCCTATTCCCCTCTTTGGGCTTAGGGGTGTATTGATCCCCTTTACCAAACCATTATTCATAACAAGACGGATTTAATTCATCTTATATCCACGTGTCGTCATCTCCGAAGATGACATATTTTGTCCGCATCAACTACTCCCCCCTACTCTCGTAAAAGTGTTAGTAATTTTATGAGAGTAGGAAAAGAAGATAAGATGAATTAAGCGGAATATTTTCTCGCCCTGGTCACCCTTAATTCACAACTTTTCGGAGCATAACATATTATTCTGAAAATATATTCCTCCAAATCTAATCGAATCTCGGGTCCGGCATTTATCGCTAATTAATGGATTCCCTAACCTTTAATAATTCCTTCGACTTTTCGCTCTTACACAGCCTCGAACCTCCCAACTGCCTTTATTCTACGCGTCTGTAGAGGACAAGACATCTCGCCGCCGTTTTTCATCCACGCGCGTTCTCACTGGTCTTCGATTATACCCCTTCTCGATTTTTCCCCCGCTTTTACTTAGCCATCATAACTTTACCAATTCAAAATTCCTCACGTCTGTAAAACTCCTCATTTCCCATCTTATCGACTCTTTTCGACCTTCATCCTCAGCGTCTTCCTTTTGTTTCCTGCGACCAACCACCTCTCTCGCACGTTCGCCTGTACACCACTTACTTTCCGGAGGTGCTTTCACTTTCAGGTACCCATCTTCATTTCTTTTACCTCTTTTTATTTTATTTTATCGTCATGTCTTCTTCCTCCCATTCTCCATTGGAAAATGTTTCGAGAGAAACTTCCAACTCTTCTTCCAGTCCGATCTCGCGATTTCCCATAACCATACTGGCCTTAAAAAACAAAATATCTACTTCTTCTTCTCTCTTGGAGGAGCGTTTGGCCTCCTTCATTCGGTCAGACATGTTTCCTACGGACTACATAGTGAGGGCCGCCCATCCGAAAGAACGCCCAAATTTCGCCGGTCCCCGAAGCTTAGCTTTTTGGGAAGCTCAATTGAAAGCCGGGCTGCGTTTTCCCATTAACCCTTGTTTGGCTGAAATTTCCTCTTACGCCCGCATCCCTATCAATCAATTCACCCCCAACGCCATTCGAGCGATGTTAGGGTTTTATATCCTAGTAAAGGGGAATGGGGGAGAACCTTCGGCCCAACTTTTCTTGACCCAGTACACTTGCAAGATTGCAGACGGATTTTTCTATGTGTGTGGTCGCGCTACCCGAACTGGGAAATTCATGGAAAAACTCCATGAGGGGTTCAAGACTGGCGGGATTACTATTTCTTTGTTACCAATCCCTCTCCTTGGGATTTCCCTCACGAAAAGTGGGTTTATGAAAATCCAGGGGTGCCTTGTCCTCCTCTCACCGCTTTTTCCCCTCTTAACTTGGTTGTGATGGAAAATCTGAACCACCATGTAACTTACCATGGGTATTTTGATGTAATGGGCATTTGTAAAAATCCTAGGGCTTTGTCTCACTTCGGTTTTGGTCGCACTGACTACCCTTTACGTCCAGATGATGGTAATACCATTTCCTTCCCCTGTTGTTGCCCTCTGGGCTAGTATCTTTTTTGTCTCTAATATCTCTGTTTTCTTGTCGCAGCTATGAGTTGGTTATCCCAAATCTCTCGAGACGCTGCCCCTCTCTCTATGGTGAAAAAACCAGTTGCTCCTGAAAGGCTCCCCTTCCTCCTTCCCCGATGAAACCTTCGGTGGGGTCTGTTGCCAAACGGACCAGGTCATCCGCCGACAAAGCTACCTTCTCCTCTGGACACCCCACTTCGGGGGCCTCTAAGAAGAAGAAGACCACGGGTCAGTCCTCTGCTCTTCCCTCGGAGACTATCGATCTAGAAGCTACGGGGGATGTCAATATCGAACGGTTTGCTGCCTTTGTGGAACGCCACATTCCCATGCCAGCTGTCAAAGCTTTTAATACTCTGACCTTGGAGGAGAGGATGGTGCATACAGCCCATAGTTTTTCCCAGGTAAGTTTTTACTGTACATTTTCACTATATAGTCTGTAAAGAGCGAACTAGACTTCTTGACTTTCTCTATGACCTTGTACATTTTGGTCTTCTCTATTCGGATGTGTTCGACCAAGCCCTTCAATCTCTTCGACTCCATGAAGACCTCCGCAGCCAGATAGAGCAGGAGAAGGTGAAAAAGGAGATGGTCGAGGCAGAGCTCCAGGAGGCTACCCTAGGGAGAAAGGCAGCAACGGCTGAAAAGGTTCAGGTTTTGACGCAAAACCAGGTTTTGTCTGAGGAGCTTTCTCTGCTCCGAGCCCAAGTTGCTAAGTAGGGCATGGAGATCCAGCGCTTGAAGGTTGAATTGCCCTCGACTAGGGTGAAGCTTTGTGTTGAATCTCTTTTTACCTCCGCAGCCAGGCATACTTTTCTGGGTACTTTGCACCAAGAGTGGCTAGAGGCTTTCCTCAAAAGTACCAGTTTCTTGGGGGTTATGGGGGCGTACATTCCACATTTCATCGATCATGGTTTCTATAATGTCGTAGCCGAGCACTCTGCTGCAGGATTTGATGGCCACTACACTCGTGCCCTCCGTCTGGATGAGTTAGCTACTCCTCCAAAGTTCCCAGGAGATCCCAAGGAGGATATCAACACTCCTTGGTGGTTGCCTGACATGAGGAAGGCTGTTTCAGAGCTGAAAAGTGCGGCCTTAGGAGTAGGGGACTTGGTGCGTGTGAGCGATCTGGAATTCCCCATTCATGTAGCAAACCCCGATCCACTGGCTATCCTAGCTGTTGACGCCTCGGAGGAGAAAGAGGAGGGTGGTGGTTCCAGCGGACAGGTCGATGAGGCAGTTGGAGGCATTGGAAGGGCTGAAATTCCTTCCTCTTGATAAACTTTCTTTACTTTCTTTGGTAACAACATGTTTCTGGGATTTTTAAAACACTTTTTTGGGGCCTCTGTGCCTCTTTGGTATTTTCAGGAGACTCCACACTCCTGTGTTTTCTGTGGAGGGCTAAGGCATGGTGCCTTTGGTCTTGAATATTTCCTAGCTTCTGATGCTTTATTCTACTCCTTCTTCTCATATCTACATATTGTCTTATTGTATGCATATATATATGTTGCTTTCTCTTCATAAACATGTCATTTATTATGTCTAAGATAGTGAGCATGTCGTATATTGCATGCTTAGCTTCTCTTAGCTAAGTTTCAATGTATATCTTTAGTATCCTTCTAGCACCTATAGGCTCCGAGGCTTCATTATCCCAAAAATAGAGAATTCAGGCTTAAAATAGAGAATTCAGGTTTCTGTACTTACTTGATGATGTTTGTAGGGCTTAAAATAGAGAATTCTGTACTTACTTGATGATGTTTGTAGGGTCTCCACATAGCTCCTCTTCCCCCTAGCCTCAGAGGCTGTAGTGGGTGGAGATTTTTGATCTTATAGTTTTGAATTCTCCCCTTAGGATGAAGTTCATTTCGGATCTGCATTAGTTCTCAGAGCAAGGTTCATTGGAACCCACTTATTTTCTCAGGGTGAGGTTTGTATAAACCTTCGCGTTTTCTCAAAGTGAGGTTCATCGGAACCCACTTATTTTCTCAGGGTGAGGTTTGTATAAACCTTCGCATTTTCTCAAAGTGAAGTTCGTCGGAACCCACTTATTTTCTCAGGGTGAGGTTTGTATAAACCTTCGCATTTTCTCCAAGTGAAGTTCGTCGGAACCCACTTATTTTCTCAGGGTGAGGTTTGTATAAACCTTCGCATTTTCTCCAAGTGGGGTTCGTCGGAACCCACTTATTTTCTCAAGGTGAGGTTTGTATAAACCTTCGCATTTTCTCCAAGTGAGGTTCATCGGAACCCACTTATTTTCTCAGGGTGAGGCTTGTATAAACCTTGCATTTTCTCCAAGTGAGGTTCATCGGAACTCACTTATTTTCTCAGGGTGAGGTTTGTATAAACCTGTGCATTTTCTCCAAGTGAGGTTCATCGGAAGCCACTTATTTTCTCAGGTTGAGGTTTGTATAAACCTGCGCATTTTCTCGTTTTATCCTTCGCTTTAATATCATTACATTTCAATCATCTCATCACGTTTTCAAACATCTATTTCACACAATAATTCTTCAAAAATCAAGAGAAATCACTGCAATTTCTTCAAAAATAAGGCTTCATTGATCAAAAAGTGTTTATCAACATAGGCAAAAAGGATACCTATGCCGGCCTCATTAAAAACCTCTCCATGGTAAAACCCAAAGGGAAACCCACGCAGAGGGAAAAAGAGTGTCGGTGAAGCGATGCATACAATTATTCGAATGGAAATGAATGTCAAAATTGCACAAAAAAGATAAATAAAGGACCAACATGTTTTTAAACGTAAAACCTCTTAAGATGGCACACGTTCCATGGGCGCAACACCTCATTTCCTTCCATACCCTAGAGCTTGTAGGCTCCTCCTTTCAACATTTGTATCACTTTGTAAGGACCCTCCCAATTGGGCTCCATCTTCCCAGTATTTTTCAAGGCATCGACTCTTCGGAGGACTAAATCTCCGACTCTAAAGGATCTGGGAATTACTCTACGATCGTAGGCTGCTTTGATCCTGCTCTTGTATCTCTCTACTTTCAGCTTCGCTATCTCTCTCTCCTCCTCTACCAGATCCAGGGCCTCTCTCATTAACTCTTCATTTTTACTTTCATCAAAATGTGTGATTCGATGTGACCTTAACCGAGCCTCTGGCGGTATTACTGTTGTTGTCCCGTACACCAATTGGAAAGGGGACTCCCCTGTAGCTGACTTAGGGCTAGTTCTGTAAGACCAGAGAACATTGTCCAGTTCCTTTACTCATCGTCCTCCTATTTTTTGTAGGCGAGTTCGGATGCCATCCACTATAATTCTGTTTGTGACCTCCACTTGGCCATTAGCCTGTGGATGAGCCAATGAAGTGAACCTCTGCAAGATATTCCATCTCTCACACCATCTTCTCACTCTTTCCCCGTTGAACTGCGTGCCATTATCCGAGACTAGAATCCTGGGTACTCCAAATTTGCAACAAATGTGTCTTGCTAGGAAATTAATTACATTGTCTTCCTCGATCTTGGCCAACGGTGCGGCCTCCACCCACTTGCTGAAATAGTCTACTGCCACAATTAAGAACTTCCTTCCCCCAGGTTCCATGGGAAAGGCCCCCACTAAATCTATTCCCCTTCTTGCAAATGGGCAGGGCGAATACATGTCCCCCATTTCTTCCGCTGGTACTCGTATTAGCGGTCCGTTCTTCTGACACTTCTCACATTTCTTCACAAATTCTCGAGCGTCCCTCATCACATTAGGCCAGTAAAAACCTGCCCTGAACAACTTCTTCACAATTGTCTTATAGGCCTCATGGCTGGCTGCACAACCTTCGTGAATATCCCTGATCACGAACTCCGCTTCCTGTTTTGAGAGACATTTCAGATACGGTTGAGTGAAGGACCTTTTGTACAATTGATGCCCAATGATACAATACTTCACCCTCAAGGCTTTGACTTCTCTGGATGTCAGAGTTGCAGGATTCTCAGGATCTCTACTCAATTCTTCCCATATCTCTTTTCTCCAATCGTCTATCTCAGTTATTTCTCCAACTAAAGCTTCTGTCGCTAGCCGGTCCGCAACCAACAGGGTTATCTTTCCCTGGCCCTCAAACTCGGTGGAGCTGGCCATCTTGGACAACCCATCTGCCCTTTGTGTTTTCCTCCCTCGGTATCTGTATCACTTCGAAAGCATGGAATTTATTCTTCAAGTTCCTCACTTGCTCCAAATACGCAATCATCTTTTCGTCTTTGGCAAGGTATTCCCCCATTACTTGTTGCACCACCAGCTGTGAATCTGAGTATAGAGTAACCTTTTGCGCTCCTAGCTGTGCTGCCATGTTAGCCCCTCTAATCAGGGCCTCGTATTCTGCTCCGTTGCTAAAGGTTGAAAACCGGAACTTAACCGCAACTTGTATCTCCTGACCCTCAAGGTCTACCTGCACTATCCCTGCCCCGCATCCAAGTGTCGATGCGGAGCCATCAACGTACACTTTCCAGCCTTCCATCTCCTCTGCTCTAGTGGATTCTTGGATAAAGTCCGTTAGGGCCTGGGCTTTAATAGCCCTCCTGGGTTCATAATCAACATCATATTCCTGCAATTCAACTGCCCACTTGACCATTCTTCCTGACAAGTCTGCTCTCCCTAGTACCTGCTTCAAAGGGTAATTAGTCCGCACAATGATTTTATAAGACAAGAAATAAGGGCGTAATCGCCTAGCTGTCACTACCACCGCCAGAGCTGCCTTTTCTACCTATGAATATCTGACCTCTGCTCATTAGATTACCTTACTCACATTGTATATGGGTTGTTGTGTGGAGCCCTCTTCCTTCATCAACGGTGTACTTAAGGAATATTCCCCTAATGAAAGATATAGGAATAGTATATCTCCCTGAGAGGGTTTCGTTAGCTTTGGGAGTTGTTCCAGGTGAAGCTTGAGTTCCTCAAAGGCCTTCTGGCAATGCTTGTCCCATTCAAATTTCGACCCCTTCCTTAAGGTCCTGAAGAAATGATGATTTTTCTCAACCGATCTTGATATGAATCTGCTGAGAGCTGCTATTCTCCCATTCAGGGTCTGTAGCTCCTTCAAGTTTCGAGGAGGCTGCATGTCAAGTACGGCTTTCACCTTTGCAGGGTTGACTTCTATTTCCCTCTGAGTCACCATGTATCCCAGGAATTTCCCTGACCTCACTCCAAAGGAGCATTTAGCTGGATTCAGCTTAATGTCATTACTCCTGATTACCTGGAATATCTCCTTCAGGTCTTTTACATGTTCCTCTGCCTTAACGCTCTTGGCCAACATGTCATCCACGTAGATTTCCATGTTCTTACCAATTTGCTCTCGAAAGACTGAGTCTACCATTCTCTGGTAGGTGGCTCCTGCATTTATTAGTCCGAAAGGCATACATATATAGCCAAAGGTACCACATGCTGCAATAAAACATACCTTCGGGATATCAAGGGGATTCAACTGAATCTGGTGGTATCCCTGATACGCGTCCATCATACTGAGCAACTCAAAACCTGACGTCGCGTCCACCAATTGATCGATTCTGGGCAAGGGGTAATGGTCCTTGGGGCATGCTTTATTCAAATCCCTGAAGTCGATGCACATTCTCCACTTACCAGCTCCTTTAGACACCAGCATTGCATTTGAGAGACATTTAGGGAACTGCACTCTCTTTATATACCCTGCATTCAACAATTTATCAATCTCCTCTTTCACGATAAGATTCTTTTCTTTACCAAATTTCTCAATTTTTGTTTTACTGGTCACGCCCTGGGATCCACATTGAGGTGATGTACTACTATCTCCGGAGGGATACCCGTCATATCCGCTGGGGCGAAGGCAAATATATCCACATTCTCTCGAAGGGTGGCTATCATTCTTTCTTTGAGTTCTGGGTCCATCTGGGTGCCAATTCTGGTCGTGAACCCCTTCTTTTCTGTGTAAAGTTCGATGTTCATTAATTCCTCATTTGCTCTGATCTTGGGCTGCTCCCCTGCCAATTCACCTACTCTTTGTTTTTTCAGCTCGGGGTCCTCACCTTTAAACCTTTCTAAACCTCGAAACATAACATTGTCCGCTATCTTTATTGACTCTACATAGCATTTCCTTGCTTGGTATTGATCTCCACTAGAGCCGGCAATTTGGGCCCGACCCGATGGGCCGGCCCGGCCAACCCGAAGCCCAGTATGGGCTGGGCTCTAAAATTATAGGCCCATATAAAACTGGGCCTATTTGGCCCGACCCGATAGGCCCGATGGGCCTAATGGGCTAGGCTGATTTTGGCCCGGCGGCCCATGGTAAATAAACAATTAAAATTATTACAATACTCTATACTTAAATATTATTATTATGTTATTAATTTTATTTTGACTTTAAAATTTGAACTTATGAATTATTTATAATTCTATTTGAACTTGATATATAGTGTAATGTTATACTCCGTACTAGTTATGTCCATTTATAAATTATGTATAATTAATATATTAGTAATGTATATTTTTAATTGTAATTATTTATATAAATAAAAAAATATATGTGAGAATGTGATCAATACATAATAAATTTATATATACTGAGTATAGTTTTTGTTAGAAATATTTTTTTTTATCTAATGGGGTGGGACTTGCAGTGTACATTAATGCAATAATGGTTATGATCGTTTATAAATTATGTGTAGTTACTAGTTACTCCCTTCATCCACCAAATGTAGTCCCATAGAGGGTGGACACAAGTTTTAATAAAGTGATTGTTTGTGAATAAAGTTGATGGCAAATTGAGTAATTAAGTGATGGTTGGGGGTGATGGTTTCCATAGTGTATGGAACTACATTTAATGGATAAAGAATATGAGGCAAATGAGACTACATTTCATGGACGGAGGGAGTAATATATAATTTTTGCAAGAATTTTTTTTTTTTAAAAAAAATTATGTAATGGGCTGGGCTGGCCCGCTAGCCCAGTAGCCCAGATGGGCTAGGCTGGGCTCCAATTTTATAGGCCCGACCAGTTCATGGGCCAGCCCGGCCTAGCCCACGAACATCACTTGGCCCGATGGGCTGGGCTGGGTTGGGCCGGGCGGCCCGATTTGCCAGCTCTAATCTCCACATATCTCTCCCACTCCCCCTGAGGCAGGGAATTTCATCTTCATGTGGAAGGTGGAAATTATTGCCTGAAAGATATTCAAGCTTGGTCTTCCCATCACCACATTATATGAGGAGGGAACGTCTACTATCAAGAATTCTATCATTTGTACTCGTCGGTGGGGGGCAGTCCCTAGTCCTACTTGCAACAATGCTGAGCCGAGGGGCTGGATTGCTCCCCTTGAGAATCCATAAAGGGCAGTCTCCACTGACCTAAGCTTTATGTTCAGCTCCATCTTTTTTAAGCACTCCAGGAACATAATGTCCGTTGAGCTTCCCGTATCTACAAAGATTCGCACCACGTCATACCCTGCGATGTCCGTAGTAATGACTAAAGCGTCATTATGAGTTTCTCCGGGCACTCCCATGTCTTCTGGTCCAAAATGGATATCAGGAACCAATGTCATTTTTCCTATCCCTCGAGGTTCCACATTCTGCTCCACTTTCAACGATCTGACACTTTGCTTCATTTGTCTAAAGGAGTCGCCATCAGTAGGGCCCCCATAATCATGTGGATTGTTCCCTCCTCTGGGGAGGGGGGGGGGGTTGATCTTCCGTTTCCTTCCCATGTTCCCTCTTATTTTCCTCTGTCTTCCCCTCCGGATCCTTTCTCTTTTGCCCTAGAGGGCCCTGTCTATCCTTGAATGTAAATTCTTTAAGATGTCCCGCTTGGATCATCCTTTCTATCTCATCCTTTAGATGCCAACATTGATTTGTATCATGTCTGTAATCGTTGTGGAACCGGAAAAACTTATCAGATTTGAGATTTTGGGGACCTCTGTTTCTGGAATAGGGGAATTTCATATTAGGGTGATCTCCCGCTACTTCTAAAACTTCCGCTGGCTCTATCTTCAAAGGGGTATACTTTTCGAACCTTCCCCTAGGACCCAAGCGCGCTGTTTCTTCTTCCTTTATGTTCCCAGGCCTTCTCGAACTTCTGTATCTTTCTGGACTGGACCTCCTAGGTATTATTTCCCTTCTTCGTTCTCCGTTTCCTCCCATTGGTTTAGTCTCAGAGCGCTTGGCTTTCCGTACCTCTTCGAGGGTGAGGTATTTTTCGGCTCTCCTTAATAATTCATCAAAGGTCTGTACTGGTTTCTTGGCCAGGGATGTAAAAAGATCTCCATCTTTTAACCCATTGGTAAGGGCATTAATCTTAACTTCCGAGAAGGCTGTAGGTACCTCTAGGGCTGCTTGATTGAATCTTTTCAGAAAAGCCCGAAGGCTCTCATTTTCTCCCTATCGTATGTTAAACAAGGTGAGGGTAGCCCTGGGCTGCCTCCTAGCATTAGCGAATTGATGCAAGAACAATTCACTAAATTCCGACCAGGAATGAATGGTATCAGGTCCTAACTGCGTAAACCACTGTTGTGCAGCTTTGGATAGAGTGGTTAGAAAGACCCTGCACTTGACGCCCTCTCCATAGCGGTGCAATAAGACGGCATTTTCAAATCTCACCAGGTGCTCATACGGGTCCGCGGTACCATCATATTCAAAATTTAAAGATTTGAAGTTAGAAGGTAATTCATCTTGCAGGATATTAGAAGAAAACTGATAACCAGTAACGTAAGGAGGTTTACTTACATTATTAGCCATTTGTTTCCGCATATCCTTCATTTCCTTCCGAAGGGCTTGTATCTGATCGCTGACTGCCCCTTGATAAGTGTCATCTGTGCTTTCTCTTGTTTCTGTATCCAAAGTAATCCTCCCCGGGGTTATCTCCATGTTCCTCCTAGGAATTCTGTTGAGGATGCTCCTTTCGGCTTGAGAGGGTACATTTTCTTCTTGATCTCGAGGGAGCCCCTCATTTCTGGAAGGAGCCAGAGAAGAATCAATGATGTGTTCCGGAGGGTTCTGCTTTATGCCCTCGTTTACTGGTGGAATGGGACCACAAGTGTGAATTCCACGGGAGGTAATTATCATTTCCATTGCTTGGGCAATCATTGCATCTAATTGATCTTGAGAGATGGTCAGGAGCTCCGGTTGCGCGTTGGTAGGAGGGGTATCTTTGTTGGTCCCGCTTCCAGAGGCTCCCGAAGTACCCGTCGCATTCCCCTCGGGTGCGAGAGGGTTATCTTCCACTGTAGTGTTTATGTGTTGTTTCCCTAGATTTCTGTTTGGGGGAAAACCCGGTGGAGGTGGAGGGAAAGGAGAGGAAGTAAGACCTCATTTCTCTTTGGTCTGCTTTGTAAGATCCTGTTCTCCACCCATTGCGTCTGAAAATAACGAATAGGGATATCGAGTCTCCCTGCCTAGATTACGGCGGTTGTTGGCTTTGATCGTCACTTTCACGCAAGCTTATCCACGAACAATCCTCCTTCAAACTCTTTAAAGACCTGCAAAAATACGCCGGAGGGGATTCCGGCGTGGAATCTCCGACGCTCAAGTCAGAATCTTTCTCAGGAGAATCAAAGAGGAATTTCCCTGTGATTCAAGAGAAATTCTCGCAGATATCGTGGAACTTTCTGTATTTTTCAGTGTATATCTCGTGTATTTCTTATCAAAAATGTTAATAATGTATGTTCTGAATGTAAAAAACGTAGTCAACAAAGTAAACAAACCTGCCTTTATACCTGACCTCATTTCGTGGGAGAGAGGGAGACTCCCTCTCCCTCTTCTTTCTCAACCGTCCCGCAAGACTTGGTCCTTTGGTGGACTCCTCCCACTTCCTCTCATTGACTTCTTTTCGGGCCTCGTCTATCAAGAACGGATCCTAGGGCTTTTCCTCATGGGCTGGAAATACTTAGCCCAAGAACAATTGAACCGCAGATATGGGCCAAAAGCCCAATTATGCCTATTCCCCTCTTTGGGCTTAGGGGTGTATTGATCCCCTTTACCAAACCATTATTCATAACAAGACGAATTTAATTCATCTTATAGCCACGTGTCGTCATCTCCGAAGACGACATATTTTGTCCGCATCACTTGCACTTCTCCATCCCATCTTTCGAAGTAGAAGACCTGAAGGTCCTCGAGGACCTCGAGGTTTAACCAACTTCAAATCATATAAGAAATTATGGCCATCTATTAGCCTTAGGTCAGTCAGGGTTATTCCTTCTTTAAGCATCAAAATCTTATAAGTGTTTCTCACTTAAAATCGCGTAATCCAGCCACATTAAGACTTCAAATCAAGGTGGTTCGTACACTAAACCTCAAAATCTCATAAGTGTTTCTCACTTAAAAACCTGGTCTTCCGACCTCAAATCAAGTTCACTATTTAACCTCAGAATTGTGAAGGGCTCTCTAATTTCCCTTGGCCTCGTGGCCTCAAATCAAATTCATCATTGAACCTTGTGAGGGGCTCTCTAATTCCCCTCGGCCTCGTGGCCTCTAGTCAAGTTCATCATTGAACCTCAGAATTGTGAGGGGCTCTATGATTCCCCTCGGCCTTGTGACCTCAAGTCATGTTCATCATTGAACCTCGGAATTATGAGGGGCTCTCTAATTCCCCTCGGCCTCGTGGCCTCAAGTCAAGTTCATCATTAAACCTCAAAATTGTGTGGGGCTCTCTGATTCCCCTCGGCCTCGTGGCCTCAAATCAAGTTCATCATTGAACCCCAGAATTGTGAGGGGCTCTCTAATTCCCCTCGGCCTCGTGGCCTCAAGTCAAGTTCATCATTGAACCTCAGAATTGTGAGGGGCTCTATGATTTCCCTCGGTCTTGTGGCCTCAAGTCATGTTCATCATTGAACCTCCGAATTGTAAGGGGCTCTCTAATTCCCCTCGGCCTCATGGCCTCAAATCATGTTCATCATTGAACTCATAATTGTGAGGGGCTCTCTAACTCCCCTCGGCCTCGTGGCCTTAAATCAAGTTCATCATTGAACCTGATAATTGTGAGGGGCTCTCTAACTCCCCTCGGCCTCGTGGCCTCAAATCAAGTTCATCACTGAACCTTAGAATTGTGAGGGGCTCTCTAACTCCCCTCGGCCTCGTGGCCTCAAATCAAGTTCATCATTGAACCTTAGAATCTCTCAAGTGTTTCATCACTTGATATTTCAGAGATTTCAGCCATATCGTGGCTATTCAAGTTTTAAGTAATCCACTTGGATCTCAAGTACGATGAGGGAATCTCTAGCTTCCCTAGGCCTCGTGGCCTCAGAGTGTCTCTCACTCTCAAATCAAAATATTCTCTGGTTTATTCTGCCAATTTCCCAGGGATACAATCTTTGACCCCCAGGGATATGACTATTGGCCTCAGTCATTCAGGGATACTGACCTAGGGATATATCAAGTTTCTCATATAATAATAGTATAAAATACTCATTTCATGTATTTCTCAAAGAATCATCTCATGCAACAAATTCTAAGCATGCATAACCAACATCCCAATCTCAACTTATTCAAAGTTATTAATCATGCATCATTCAAATACTCTAAACTCTTAGCAAATGTTCAAATGCTTCGAGGTTTTATGCTCTCTAAACTACAAAATCGAAAGTAAAAAGTAAAGTATACACTTTTCACTTACTTGGCTTCATAGCCGCATCTCGGAGGTGGTAGACCTAGACCCTTCATCACCCCCCTCAAGCATCGAAGTGTAGGACATTTGCAAGTTCCTCAATCCTCTTCGAGGTTCGGGTCTTGTGGCCTTCAATCTTCAATTTTTGGACATCCAACACTCTGGGAAGGGTTTGGTCAGCTTTAGCAGCTAGGCTCGGGGGAGCTTCAGCTCCTCAAATGCTTTTTAACATTATTCATCCTACTCGATTCTGGATCTTAGACCTCGGGGTCATGAATACTCGTTTCATTTCTTCCTTAATTATGTAGCATTACTCAGCCACTTCAAGCATAGGATCTTGTAAAAAGGTCCGTTATCACGCTCATCTCTCAAAGTCTAGGTCTCAGACCCCATAGCTCAGCTTCTGGACAGCCATCATCCAAATTTTTGTCTTGAACTCTGCCCTCTCAAGTTTTTTGGAATGTAGCAATCTGATCTCCAATGTTTCGCATGATGAAGTTGGCTTCATAGCCAGTCGGGTAATCTCCATCTTCGTCTTAGCGTCTTAGCCATCAATTTCCTGGCTATCAAAGCATAAAAATCACAAGTAATATGAACTTAATTGTTACCTCAATATTCATCTTCGGAGTTGCATATATCTCTCGTACATCTACAGCTCCTCGAGCAGGTCGAGGTTTAACATTAACTTATCATCTCAAACTAGAAGTCAAATCCTCCTCTATGAGTTATTGATCGCAAATCTAGCCTTCATGACCTTCGTTTCATATGGTCTTTTCCTGAACCTCCAGCCTCTCAACGTTGTTTGGCTTCGCTCTTTAGGATCTCAAATCTAGAGGTTTCGCCTCCAAGTCTCAAAATTCTCTTCACGCCCTTCAAATCAGTGAATTATCAAGAGGTACGAAGAAATGGATAAATCTAACCTCAGAATAATCTGGGGGTCCACCAAGGCTCCCCTGAACTCAATCTTTATCCTCTTCTGTAATCCTACTCTCTCGAGCTCCTCAAGCACCTCTAGGATCTCCAACTCCTCCTCATGGGCTCATTATTCATCATAGACAAGGTAAAATGATCACAAACATTCACGAGGACGTCAAGTCAATGATTTTAGAATGATTAGAAATATCTCAAAATATCATATCTCATTAAATTTACAAACAATAAATGCAAGTCATGCCTTGTTCATGCCAACCACATTATCAGATCTAAGTTTCCCCCTCTACCGAGAGGGTAAAATTACTCATCGAATTTCTCAGGGACTTCGCATCCCTCATCTGTTCTCATGTGTACTCTAATCCCTGACATACTTCAAGGTCTTGGACCCCTAGGTCCGTGTTATTAGTTTTACGTCTCTTGATCTGGTTTCTAGACCTCAAGGTCTTGGATACTCAACTCAAGTTTGGGGAGCTCCTGAGGGGAAACTCCCTCATTATGTTCTGGTTCAGCTTTTGGACTGACATGTAGATCTCCAGGTTTACTCGTATATCAGTCCCGAATCAATCCTATAAAGATACAACAAAAAGGGGCTCCAACATAGGCTCTCAAGTGCTCGGATAAGCGTCATAAGCATCAATTATATAGTTTAAACATGAAATAATCAAACAATGTAAATCAAGTCTCTTTTGATCTCAAACATGAAACCTGGACCCCCTCTAGGACCTCCAGTCTCGGCAAGACGATTAATTTCTCTAATCTCCAACCTCAGAAGGGGATCAACTTCTTAACCTCTTATTTGTGGAGCTCTAGGTGATCTTTGTATAACTGATCTCCCATGATGCAGTATTTCAATCTTAGGGATCGGGCCTCTCGGGACAGTGGAGCCCCTGAGTCTTTGTTCAGCTTTGTAAGGATTTCTCTCCTCCAATCATCTCCATCCTCTCATCAACTCTAGTTTTCGGACTTATCATTTCACTCACTTAGGGCTACTGGCCCTAAAATATCTCAGAACGCTCGGACTTATCCTTTCACTCTTTTAGAGCTACTGACCCTAAAATACCTCAGAACGCTCGGGCTTATCCTTTCACTCTTTTAGGGCTACTGACCCTAAAATACCTCAGAACGCTCGGACTTATCATTTTGGTTATTTAGGGCTACTGGCCCTTAAGTACCTCAGAACGCTCAAATCATGTTTCATCACTCTAAAAGAACCATCTCATGCAATATTAAAAATTCATAATCTTTTAAGAAATAAAACTTCATAGCCTCGAACAAACAAGTCAAATAAACTTCCACTCTAAAAATCAAAATAAAGTGGATCAGTCTCTCTCAAATAATCTCTTCAAATGAAAATTACAATGAATATTCAATTCTCAATGTTTCATCATGAATAAGTATTTCTAGTGCATGCAGGCTTCAAGGTCCTAAACGAGGACATAACTCAAGACATATCATTATTTAAAGATAAAAAAGTAAGAAGTAACACTTTTCATTTTTTGATCTCAAGGACCCGAATAGGCTCAATCTATAATCTGAAATCATATCTAAAGTATAGAAACATGTCAATCATACACAATTCGAAAATAGTTATGTTAGCCTTCGCTTCCAGAACCATAATGATCATCAATTCTCCCATATAAAGTAGTCACAGAACTCAACATATGAATTGCCTATTCATGCTCCTAAGATTTCAAGTAATTCTCAATTTCAATATCATTTCTAAGGTATTTACATAAATCAATCATGTAAGCTCAGGAAGACCATGCTTAATTCAACTGAAAAAAGTAGTCTCGAATCATATATGTCAATCTCCTAAAGATATGCTCATAGTAATATCAAATTAATACAAAAGATCTAATATTTTAGGCTTTATACAACACGTGTACTAACCAGTGGTACCAATGTACTCATCATATCTCAGCTAGCCCTCACGGACCTAGACCCTTAGGTCTCCGTCAGCCCTCGGGGCCTTGAATACTCTCGAACTCCCGAATCTGGATACTGGACCTCGGGGCCTTGAATACCCCTCTAGAACCTCCACCGTTTTCAACATTTTCATCACGGACCCTTAGGTCCAGGCCAATTGGTGCTTATATCTCTACCAGCCCTCGAGGACTGGAATACACTGCCTCATGTTGTCTAATCTGGATGCTGGACCTCGGGGCCTTGAATACTCTACCTAGTGCTGTTATTCGAGCCGAGCGAGCCCTAGTACCTAAGGTTCGAGTTCGGCTCGAGCATATTTCGAGCTAGGCTCGAGCTCGCTCGTTAACATTATCGAGCGTGAAAGATGGCTCGACTTGTTTTTTTTTTAATTAAACTCGAGCTCGAGCTCGACTCGAATATTTTTTTTTTAGCTTAATAGAGCTCGAGCTCGACTCACATATTTTTTAGCTCGACAGAGCTCGAACTCGAATAACTAAATTATTTTAGCTCGAGAAGGCTTGAACTCGAGCTCGAAATTCTGTAAATACACACATTTAACTAAAATATTGAAATTTCTATACAAAATACATATTTAATCAAAAAGTACTAGAAATATAAAAGCAAATGCATACTTCAAAAGTCATACAATTAAAATATGAAAGCAACATCCACTAACAAGTTAACAACTAACAAATGTACTCCATCCATCATAGAAAATGTTTACAAATAAAATATTTCTCCAATCAACAAATCAATATTTAGCAACATTCAATGGATTCATTCTTCAATCTTGATCGGGGAGTTCAATTTCTTGATAGGTCGATGTAGATGATTCACCAACATCCGATAATTCCTACAAAAATAAAAAATAAATGAGAAAGCCATTAATATATTTTTGATATTGGAATTATAGTAGAAACATGCCGTAGGCATAATTTACAGTAGAAACATGCAGTAGGCATAAATGAGAAAGCCATTAATAAATAAGAAAGCCATTAATGAGAAAGCCATTAATAAATGAGAAAGCCATTAATGAGAAAGCCATCCGATGATTCACCAAAACATGTAGTAGGCAGAATTTAACCAAAACATGCAGTAGAAGTTAACCAAAACATGTAGTAACTTGTATAAAAGATAATCAATCAAAAAGTAAAAGTATTAGAAGGTTCATTTTACTTACACGGGGTCTAGTCTTCACACCATAAAGATTGCGGATCCAATCATTGCCACAAAGTAGCATTTGCACCGTCTCAACCGTCATAGAAGCTCGTCGATCATCAACTATTCGACCACCGGCACTAAAAGTAGATTCGGAGGCTACAGTTGTAACCGGAATAGAAAGAATGTCACTTACCATCCTTGACAATATCGGAAACCTCAACCTTTTCGATTTCCACCAAGCCAAAACATCAAGATTTGCAGAAACATCATCACAACAATATCTATTTTCTTCTAAATACACATCCAAATCCATTTTTTCTGGTGGAGTCTTGTCAATTTCATTGACACGCATCAAAAACTTTTCCTTACCGGTAAGAACATTAATTCCAAGTTTCTTAACAGCTACCCTATTGCTCATCAAATCTCTACTATGTCGATGTAGCTGCTGTTTTTTAGGGCCTTCAGCATGAGATGAGATATAAGCTTCAACATATTCATTGTAAAGCTCATAGATAAGCATCTTGATTTCATGAATTTTATCCAATGCTTCTATCTCACCATAAATAATCGGAAATGCATGATCAACAAGTGTCATTTTATACCTCAGATCAAGAATAGCAGCTGATGCGGCCTAAAAATGTCACCTAATAAGGAGTCGACACGTGTATGAATGATGGGATTGAGAGGAAAGGATTGAATCATCTAGTGTTCTCTGAATAAAGAATCCTCTCTAGAGGTCTCTCTGGAGGGAGCTCCGTCTGGAGAGGAGTATCAGAAAGAAGCAGTCTTAACATAAAGTCGTGGGCCGTAAATATAGGAGACCTCCGCCATTTCCGGACCAGACTTGATAAAAGGAAGTTCTTATCCTCCTTTATTGGAGGAAACCAAGTCTACTAGGAGAGAGGGTCGCCGAGTCTTCAGGGAGTGGAGAGAAAGGAGGACTTCGTCCACTCAGCAGGGCCGAGTCTTATGGGCAGCTCCGAAATAAGAGGAAGGCTTGACTTCCTCTCCAGAAAGTATCCCTATAAATAGGTAAATTCGAGGAGATTTCCAGGTTAGACACTCATATACTAAAAACTTGATATACTAAATACGAAACACTTTTCTAAGATTCTTTGAGAACTATTCTGATATATCAAGGATCTTGAGATCCTTGGAAGATATTGATAAGCCCTATACTGACTTAGGCATCGGAGTGTCCACACCGGACCCCCCTCCGGTGTGTTCTTTGCAGGTTCTTGAAGATTTGGAGGAAAGGCAGCATACTTGGAGTGATTGTACGTGTTCGAAGAGTGGGATATCCAATCCGGAGGACACGTAATCCTCTCGTGCAAATTTTGGCACATCAACTGGCGCCGTCTGTGGGAAAGAGTTGAAAGATTTTCTCACGAGTTTCTACCTGTTCGAGCAAATGGGTGGCGGAAACAAAACATCTACTCCTGGAAAGAAGAACCTTCCAGGGGAAAATTCCCCCTTGCCAACTGATCCCCCGCCAAGGGGAGGCCGGGGGAAAGATCCAGTCCATACTCCTTCTGGATCAAATCAGCCATTGGCACCTACTCCAGGTTTGGGTGACGAAAGTCATCCCCTACCGGTCGGGGAGGGAATAACAGGGAACCTTGAAGCCCAGAGTTCCAGACCGCAGATCCTCAGCGAGAGGATATTCCAGACTCAGGGCCACTCCTGATCTCTCCTGATCAATTGAACTCCCTCATCAAGCAAGCTGTAGAGAAAGCCTTTGCAGATCAAAGAGACCGGATTCCCAGGGCTGCACCAGGGAATCTGTAGGTACCGGCCCCGAGACCCCAGGATGAAGCACCTGGAACCTCCCAAGTGTTGTCCAAGGAAATGGGGATGCGGGCGGAGGAAGATGATAAGGTGCCCTCGCGAGCGGAAAGAAGCATTCCCCTTCGGAGTACAAGAAGGAATGCAGATCTAGCACCCCGAGGGACAGAACCCCTTGAGACAGAAGAAAGCACGGATGATACCTACGGAGGGCCGGTCAGCGACCAATTATTGGCCCTACAGAAAGAGATGAGAGATATGAGGAAGCAAATGAGCAACCGAACCAGTAGGTCCGCTCACGCCTCTGGATGCCAGTTCTCCCCTAACATATTACAAGATGAACTACCATTCAATTTCAAGCCCTTTAATTTTGAATATGATGGTACGGCAGACCCGTACGAACACCTAGTAAGGTTCGAGAATGCTGCATTACTACACCGCTATGGAGAGGGAATAAAGTGCAGGGTATTCCTAACTACCCTAGCAAAAGCCGCACAACAATGGTTCACTCAGTTGGAACCCAATACAATCCGATCCTGGAAAGAATTCAGTGAGCTCTTCCTTCATCAATTTGCTAGTGCCCGGAGACAACCGAGGGCCACTTTGACCCTCTTTAATTTGAGACAGGGAGAGGGTGAGAGCTTAAGAGCTTTTCTCCAGAGGTTTAACCAAGCAGCTCTAGAGGTCCCTACAGCCTCTCCGGAGGTGAAAATCAACGCTCTTACTAACGGATTGCGTGATGGAGACTTCTTCTCCTCCTTAGCTAAGAAGCCGGTTAAGAACTTTGATGAATTGCTGCATAGGGCAGAAAAGTACCTCACTCTGGAGGAGGTCCGAAAAGCAAAGAGATTGGAGGTTAGGCCACAAGATCGAGAGAGGAGAAGAGAAAGGGAAGGCCCCTCCAGACGACTTAGTCCAGAGGTCCCTCGGACCTCTGGATCAGCAAGAGATAGCAACCCCTCCGGAGGTCCCCGGTCTGGCCCTCGCGGGAGGTTTGAGAAATACACACCCTTGAGAATTGAACCTGCCGAAGTTCTGGAGGTAGCATGAGATCATCCAGACTTGAATTCCAGAAGTCGAGGACCTCAGAAACCCAAGTCTGATCGATTTTGCCGATTTCACAATGAATATGGGCATGATACAAATCAGTGTTACCACCTGAAAGACGAGATTGAGAGGATGATCCAAGCGGGCCATCTAAAAGAATTTATATTTAGAGATAGGCAGGGCCCTCGAGGGCAGAAACGAAAAGAGCATGAAAGAAAACCAGAAGAGAAGGAAACCAGAGAGGCGGCTGAGGATATGCCCCCTCCACCACCAAAGAGAGGAGTAATCCACATGATTGTGGGAGGGCCAGCAGATGGAGATTCCTTCCGGAAGAGAAAGCAGAATGTCCGAGCTCTAAAAGCAGAGCAAGGAAGCCAGTTAAGAGAAGTGGGGCGTATGACGGAGACGCCCAATATCCGATTTGGGCCGGAGGATGTGAAGGGGGTTAAGGAAGACCACAACGATGCTCTGGTAATCACTACCGACATAGCTGGATTCGATGTTGCTCGAATCTTCGTAGATACGGGGAGTCCGGCTGACATTATGTTTTTCGAACGTTTCAAGAGAATGGAGTTGAGTGTGAAGTTGCGCCCTGTAGATACCTCTTTGTATGGTTTCTCCGGAGGTGCTATCCAACCTTTGGGATCGGTAATGTTACAGGTAGGATTGGGGGACGCTCCAGCCCGGAAAGTCCACCTTGTGGAGTTCCTTATTGTAGACATCCCCTCATCATACAATGTTGTGATGGGACGACCTAGCTTGAACCTCTTTCAGGCAATCATCTCTACATTTAATATGAAAATGAAATTCCCTACAGCCACAGGGGTGGGAGAAGTAAGAGGAGACCAGTACCAAGCACAGAAGTGCTATGCAGAGTCTGTGAAGATGGCGGACAGAGCTCTGACTAAGGGCCTGGAGCGGACGAGAGGAGATGACCCTGAGGTCAAGAGGAAGAAAGTAGAGGGAGCAACACCTGAACAGGTGAATGTTAAAACAGACGAGGAACTGATGAGTGTGGAGCTCTTCCCAGGGAAACTCGGCTTTGTTACTAAGATAGGTACCCAACTGGGACCTGAACTCACAGAGAAGGTAATATTTACATTACGTCGAAATTCCGATATATTTGCATTTTCTCCAGCTGACATGACAGGAGTCCCTCCGGAGATAGCAATACATTGCCTTAATGTTGATCCAAAGGCAAGGCCCGTGAAACAGAAACTACGAAATTTTGGGATTGAGAAGAATAACATTGTGAAAGAAGAAGTCGAGAAGCTATTGAAAGCAGGGCATGTGGTGGAGGTCCAATTCCCAGAATGGCTCTCCAATGCCGTGCTAGTGCCTAAAGGGGGAGGAAAGTGGAGAATGTGCATCGATTTCAGGGACCTCAACAAGGCATGCCCCAAAGACCACTATCCGCTACCAAGGATAGACCAGCTAGTAGATGCAAATTCAGGCTTCGAGCTGCTAAGCATGATGGATGCATACCAAGGATACCACCAGATCCAACTGAACCCTGCAGATGTCTCCAAAGTGTGCTTCATAGCAGCCTGCGGAACGTTTGGATATGTTCGGATGCCATTTGGATTAATCAATGCCGGAGCAACATATCAAAGGATGGTCGATGTTGTCTTTCGAAGGCAGCTGGGAAGGAACATGGAGATATATGTAGATGATATGCTGGCTAAGAGTGTGAAAGCAGATCAACATGTGGAGGATCTGGAGGAAATTTTCCAAGTAATTCGAGAGAACGGCATCAAGTTGAACCCAGCCAAATGCTCTTTTGGAGTAAAATCAGGGAAATTCCTCGGATATATGGTCACTCAAAGAGGTATAGAAGTGAATCCAGCCAAGGTGAAGGTTGTACTGGACATGCGACCACCAAGAAATATAAAGGAGCTCCAGACACTCAATGGGAGGGTTACAGCATTGAGCAGATTCATAGCCAGGTCTGCTGAGAAGAGTCGTCCCTTCTTTAAAATTCTTAAGAAAGGGACCAAGTTTGAATGGAGTGAAACGTGCCAAAAGGACTTTGAAGACCTGAAGCATCATTTGTCTCAGTTGCCGAAGCTGACGAAGCCTTCTCCAGGAGATACCCTCATTTTGTATCTCTCCGTAGGGGAATTCTCACTAAGCACCGCCTTAATCAAAGAAGTGGGATCTCTGCAGCACCCTATTTATTATGTCAGTAAGGTCATTCAAGGGGCCGAAAATCGATACTCAGAAATTGAGAAGGCTGCTCTGGCCGTGGTAGTTACACCGCGAAGGTTGCGCCCATATTTCCTTTCTTACAAAATACTGGTCCGCACTAATTACTTGTTGAAACAGGTTATAGGGCGATCGAGCTCCAAGAATATGACGTGGATTTCGAGCCACGGAAGGCTATAAAAGCCCAAGCTTTGTCAGATTTCATCCAAGAGTCGACCAAACCAGAGGAAGTCGAGGGATGGAAGGTGTATGTAGATGGCTCAGTGACCCTGAGCGGATGTGGAGCAGGGATTGTGCTAACAGGCCCTCGAGGAGAGGACCTACAATTTGCAGTGAGGTTTCAATTCATGACCTCAAATAATGGAGCAGAGTACGAAGCTTTGATCAGAGGAATGGAGATGGCATTAGAGTTGGGAGCTCCAAAGGTAACTCTATACTCAGACTCCCAATTAGTTGTTCAGCAGGTGAATGGTGAATATGTAGCCAAAGATAGCAGGATGGCTGCCTATCTGGAATGAGCCAAAGAAGTGATGGGCAAGTTCCAAGAGTGCGAGGTAGTCCAGATACCTCGAGAGAAGAACATGCAGGCGGATAGCCTCTCCAAACTCGCTAGCTCCACAGAGTTTGATGGACAAGGGACAGTAACTTTAGTAGTTGCAGAAAGAGAGACTCTGGAGAACCCCATTGGCTCCATTGAAGAGGAAGATGACTGGAGAAGAGCTATATGGACGGAACTCACCAAGGGAGCAGATGCCCCTACCACCAGAGAGACCCGAGCCCTTCGGATTAAATATTGTATTATCGGAGGGCACTTATACAAGAAATCATTCACACACATTTGAGGTGTGTATCAACTCGAGAAGCTATGTACACACTCAAAGAGATCCACGAAGGTGATGCAGCTAGTCATGAAGGATACAAAGCAGTGGTGAAGAAAGTTTTAAGGGCTGGATTATATTGGCCCTCCATGACAAAAGACGCTAGAGAATTTGTGAGAAAATGTGTCAAGTGTCAGAAAAATGGTCCATTGATAAGGACCCCTGCGGAAGAGATGGGAGCGATGCACTCTCCCTGTCCCTTTGCTAAGTGGGGAATCGACTTGGTAGGACCCTTCCCTCCAGCCTCCGGAGGGAGAAAATTTCTGATAGTAGCAGTGGACTATTTTAGCAAATGGGTGGAAGCTGCTCCTCTGGCTACGATAGATGAAGAAAATGTGATTAAATTCTTGAAAAAACAAATTTGTTGTAGGTTCGGAGTACCCAGAATATTGGTCTCTGATAATGGAACACAGTTTAACGGCGAAAACGTGCAAGGATGGTGTGCAAGACTGAACATAATACAGAGATTCACCTCTGTAGCTCATCCTCAAGCTAACAGACAAGTGGAGGTTACTAATCGAACAATAGTAGATGGAATTCGAACAAGGCTGACAAAGATAGGAGGAGGATGGGTGAACGAGTTAGATAATGTATTATGGTCATATAGAACTAGTCCGAAGACAGCAACTGGAGAGTCCCCATTTCAGCTGGTCTACGGAGCTACGGCGGTGATACCTCCAGAGGCCGTGTTACGATCGCACCGAGTTACCCAATTTGAAGAGCATCAGAATGAAAGATTGATGAGAGAGGCTCTAGATTTGATGGAAGAAGAAAGAGAGATGGTTAGGGTACGTGCTGAAAGATATAAGAGCAGAATTAAAGCTGCATATGACCGAAGGGTGATCCCGAGGTCCTTCAGAGCGGGGGACCTGGTGCTAAGAAGAGCGGACGCCCTGAAGAATACAGGAAAGCTGGAGCCCAACTGGGAGGGACCTTATAAAATCACACAGGTGCTGAAAGGAGGAGAATATAGACTGCAGAGTATGGAAGGGGTCGACATAGCTAGGCCCTGGAACGTTTGCCATTTGAAGAGATTCTTTATTTGAAGACAGTGTAAGGTCTTGAGACCATCTATGACTTTTGTTTTGTGATTTTTTGCATTGATTCATATTTTGCTTGATGTATTTTTTGGCTTCACCGGAGCTCTTTTTCCCTTTCTACGGGTTTCCCCTTTGGGGTTTTTCCATAAAGAGGTTTTTAATGAGACCGACGTAGGTTATCTATGGCCTATGTTGAAAATTGACAATAAAGCAATGAAACCTTATCCCTTTTTGAAGAAAGAATTATTCAGAATTATTGTGTCTTGATTATCTTTCTCATATTTGAACATGCGATGTATGAATATAACAATAACGAGTGTGAGAAACGCTCAGAGGCCTAGAGGCCGAGGTGCTCCAGAGAGCCCTCATTTTACTTGAGACCCAAGTGGGTTACTGAAATGAGAGGATTTTATTAATTAAAATCTTTTAAGAATAAGAGTGAGAGACACTCAGAGGCCTAGAGGCCGAGGTGCTCCAGAGAGCCCTCACTTTACTTGAGACCCAAGTGGGTTACTGAAATGAGAAGATTTTATGAATTAAAATCTTTTAAGAATAAGAGTGAGAGACACTCAGAGGCCTAGAGGCCGAGGTGCTCCAGAGAGCCCTCACTTTACTTGAGACCCAAGTGGGTTACTGAAATGAGAAGATTTTATGAATTAAAATCTTTTAAGAATAAGAGTGAGAGACACTCAGAGGCCTAGAGGCCGAGGTGCTCCAGAGAGCCCTCACTTTACTTGAGACCCAAGCGGGTTATCGAAATGAGAAGATTTTATGAATTAAAATCTTTTAAGAATAAGAGTGAGAGACACTCAGAGGCCTAGAGGCCGAGGTGCTCCAGAGAGCCCTCACTTTACTTGAGACCCAAGTGGGTTACTGAAATGAGAAGATTTTATGAATTAAAATCTTTTAAGAATAAGAGTGAGAAACACTCAGAGGCCTAGAGGCCGAGGTGCTCTAGAGAGCCCTCACTTTACTTGAGACCCAAGTGGGTTACTGAAATGAGAAGATTTTATGAATTAAAATCTTTTAAGAATAAGAGTGAGAGACACTCAGAGGCCTAGAGGCCGAGATGCTCCATAGAACCCTCACTTTACTTGAGACCCAAGTGGGTTACTGAAATGAGAAGATTTTATGAATTAAAATCTTTTAAGAATAAGAGTGAGAGACACTCAGAGGCCTAGAGGCCGAGGTGCTCCAGAGAGCCCTCACTTTACTTGAGACCCAAGTGGGTTACTGAAATGAGAAGATTTTATGAATTAAAATCTTTTAAGAATAAGAGTGAGAGACACTCAGAGGCCTAGAGGCCGAGGTGCTCCAGAGAGCCCTCACTTTACTTGAGACCCAAGTGGGTTACTGAAATGAGAAGATTTTGTGAATTAAAATCTTTTAAGAATAAGAGTGAGAAACACTCAGAGGCCTAGAGGCCGAGGTGCTCCAGAGAGCCCTCATCTTAGTTGAAACCCAGGAGGGTTAATTGATGAAAGGAGAAGATTTTTGCGAATCAAAGTCTTTCAAGTACAAGAAAGTGAAAAGAAAGAGAAAGACGTAGAGGCTTAGAAAACCGAAGCCCTCCAGAAAGCCCTCACCATGCTTGAGAACTACAAAGACTAGATGATGAAGAAGACAGGTTTTATGATCCAGGAGTCAAGAGAAGAGGGAGGATGACCTCCCACAACCAAGTCACCTGAAATCAAAAACAAAAACTGTACAGCCAAGAAGTGATTTCAACATAGCCTACAAGACCAACAAAAAGGGCGGGAAGAGAACACACCTCCAACACATTCCTTGCTGGTCTTGTAAGCTACTCATGCAAGAAAGAAAAAGAAAAAGACAACAAAACATGCAACATCAAGCTAATGCGATTACTACGAAAAGCCCCCACATATCCAGGAGTGTGGGGTCCCCTATAAAGTATGGAGAGCAAATATTATGAGCAGAAAATAAAGAGTGTAGCAAAACAAGAGAAAAGTAAATTGTTTGTGGTGATCATAAATATGAAATTTAAACTGCTTTTTCAGCAGCAGCTTCCTCAGCAACAGTCCCCTCGACCTCAACTCCTTCAGCTCCTCCAGCAGCGCCCTCCTCCTCAGCAACATGGTTGCTAGATCCTCCGCCCTCCTCTGGACCCGCTGTACCTCCCCTGGTATCGGCAACGCCAGTCCCTCCATCTACTACGGTTGTCATGGCTGGAGCGGAGTCATAAGGATAAATCAGACGCTCCAGAGGCTTTAGCTCAGCCATACCTATCTTGACAGCCTGCAGTTTGGCGATGGCCTGGCCCATTCCGGGTAGCCACCAAGGACTATCGGGGCTCTCTTTAGGATCCCCCAAGAATTTTGGGGGAGTAGCAAGACGATCCAAATGGAACTCGCGAGAGTAAGTTCCATCAAACCCCGGGGCTGAATGCTCGGCGACGGCATTGCTGAAGCCATGGTCGATGAAGTGAGGGATATGCGGCCCCATGGCACAGAGGAAGCTCGAGCTCTTTAGGAAGCTGGACAGCCACTGAGTATGAAGAGTTTCCAAGAACTCTTGACCCAAAGAGGAAGTGAACAGGGACTTAATACAAGCCTGCACTCCGACATCCGGCAGCTCGCGCTCCATCCGCTCCACCTCCTGCACCAGGTACTTAATCCTGGCTGCATCCTGCTTGCTTTGAGTCTGTAAGAGAGACAACTCCTCATATAGAGCTTGAGCTCGCTTATGGGCTTTATCTTTCTCCGTGGTGATACCCTTGAGGGTTGACTGGAAAGAGGACGCTTCAGCCCGGAGAAGTTCGAGCTCAGCCACCATCTCAACGCCTTGGTCGAGTATCTTAGCATAGGTAAGACCAAACTACAAAGGAAAAAGAAATAACGCTTGAGGATATGAAGAAGGCAGAGATTATGAAAATGGAAAATACCAGAAAATACCTCAGAAAGAAGATGAGCGCCATGGATCAGTCGATCCTCAGGAAGGGGCGTGTCGGATAACTCAGCATCCGGAGGAGCAGGACATCGGTCAATAAGGCGATGGAAAGGCTCGTATACAGTAGAAGGAGGAGTTCCCCTATCAGCACGGGTAGCTTTCCCCTTCTTCTTCTTAGAGGTGCCACAGTCAGAAAAGAAAGCATTGGCAGCGGAATGGGTTCTTTTGGCAACTGAACCTGGGACCTGAGTAGAAGAACTAGGGAGAGGAGGAATTTTTGAAGAACCCTCTGGAGCCGGAGTCTTTGCAGAGCTCTCGAGAGCGGGAGACGGAGGAGCCTTTGGAGGATCTTCTGGAGCGGATAACACAGGGGTCTTCACTATGCTGAGAGCAGGGGCATCTCGGGAGATATGAGTTAACCAACTCATGGCTACAGATAATCAAGAAAATTCTCAGAACTCAGAAAACAGCCACACGCAAGAAATAAAATACAGCAATAGAAGATTTTTTACCATCTCGAGAATCTAAAGGAAAATCTTGAGGACAAAAGCCAAAGTGGGAGAGGATGCGAGGATTTTTGCAAATGCCAATAATATCGAAATAGTCGTGCAAACAGGTGTGAGTATTGAGATTGCTCATAATAGTGTGATTGGAAACAGAGTAAGCTTTCAGAGGAGGAGGAATTACTCCTGGATTGTGGAATAACCAATCCCCGTGAGGAAATGGCCAATCAGTGGGGCTTGTAGCAAAAAAATAATAATCTCGCCAAGATGAGTCTTCTTCATGGAGTTTTTTCAGGAATTTACAAACACGGGACCTTCGCCCACTAACATAGAAAAAACCATCATTCACCTTACAAGAATGTTGGCTCAGAAATAGTTCGGCAGACGGGTCACCCCCATTCCCTTTCACCAAGATGAAAAAACCTATCATAGTGCGGATAGCATTCGGAGTAAACTGGTTAAGAGGGATCTGCATGCGGGTTGATATGGCAGCCAAATAAGGATGGATCGGAAATCGTAGTCCTGCCCTAAGATGTGCTTCGAAAAAAGCAAGAGTTCGAGGCTGGGAGATATCTGGGCGTTCATTTGAGCGAGGAGCAGAAAGGCGTACTCCGACGGAAAACCATAGGCATGAGCAAGGTTAACTAGGTGAGTATGGTCGATTTGGGAAGCAAGGGAAATCCTATTCTCTGGACTCCCCATCAGAGAGGGAGTCACTTCAGAGGAGTTTTGGCTAGCGGCTTCCGGCGGAGAGAGAGGGTTTGACATCGATTTACAGTGCTAATAAAAGAAGAAAAGAAGGATAGCTGGGTTACCTTGAGTGGAAGGACTATGGAATCAGGCGAGGCGGCTGGCGACGGCGGAAACTCGGGATGAAGAACACCGGAGAAGAAAGATGAAGACGATGAGAAATTTTTGGGAAGAATGAAATTTGAAAAGTGAAGAGAGGAAAAGGGGGTGGTTGCGTGAAGTAAATGAGGAGAGATAGGGGGAAGAATCGAGGATTTTCCTCGGGAGGATAACAAAGGGGAGAGAAAAGTGATCGCGTGGAGCCCACGCGCGGAAGCCGAAAAGTCTCCCAGAATTGGAGGCGGGAAAAGCCTTTGGAGAAGGACATGTTTTGAAACTTCCTCTCCGAAGCAGGAACAATACACGTCTCTCCAGAAAGACCTTTGTACTAAGATCTAGGAAATTTTTCTACTCTCACAAAAGATGTCTCCCTTTTACGAGAGTAGGGGGGAGTAGATGATGCGGCCTAAAAATGTCACCTAATAAGGAGTCGACACGTGTATGAATGATGGGATTGAGAGGAAAGGATTGAATCATCTAGTGTTCTCTGAATAAAGAATCTTCTATAGAGGTCTCTCTGGAGGGAGCTCCGTCTGGAGAGGAGTATCAGAAAGAAGCAGTCTTAACATAAAGTCGTGGGCCGTAAATATAGGAGACCTCCGCCATTTCCGGACCAGACTTGATAAAAGGAAGTTCTTATCCTCCTTTATTGGAGGAAACCAAGTCTACTAGGAGAGAGGGTCGCCGAGTCTTCAGGGAGTGGAGAGAAAGGAGGACTTCGTCCACTCAGCAGGGCCGAGTCTTATGGGCAGCTCCGAAATAAGAGGAAGGCTTGACTTCCTCTCCAGAAAGTATCCCTATAAATAGGTAAATTCGAGGAGATTTCCAGGTTAGACACTCATATACTAAAAACTTGATATACTAAATACGAAACACTTTTCTAAGATTCTTTGAGAACTATTCTGATATATCAAGGATCTTGAGATCCTTGGAAGATATTGATAAGCCCTATACTGACTTAGGCATCGGAGTGTCCACACCGGACCCCCCTCCGGTGTGTTCTTTGCAGGTTCTTGAAGATTTGGAGGAAAGGCAGCATACTTGGAGTGATTGTACGTGTTCGAAGAGTGGGATATCCAATCCGGAGGACACGTAATCCTCTCGTGCAAATTTTGGCACATCAGCAGCTATTGTCAACAACACATTACTATCTCCCCAATACTTATCAAACTTTTCCGACATTGCTATGGCCATTTCTTTGATATTACCTGAAGTGTCAACAATCTTTTCATTTAAAAGCTCTTTCACCCTATAAAGCTCAACAAGAAAAATGTTGGAAGTTGGATAATCTGATCCAGAAATCATGTTAGTAATTTCATGGAAAATACCCAAAAATTTGCAAAATTCCTCCACTTTCAACCAATCTTCTTCACTTGGAACATAAGTAAACCCAGGGTTAATATCATTATATCTTGAAAAAACAGCCTTGAATTCTAAAGTTGATGCCAACATGAGATATGTGCTATTCCACCTAGTTGGACAATCTAGAATCAACTTTCTAGAAGGTAGTTGCAGCTGCTTTGCAATCTTTGCAAATTGAATAAGACGAGATTCTGAATTATTCAAATACTTGACCCCATCTCTAACAACATCAATCACACAATGCAAATTTTTTAGACCATCTTGCACCAAAAGATTAAGTATATGTGCACAACACCTCACATGAAAAATCTTTCCACCAAGACTAAGTCTCTTTCTTAGAGAAAAATCCATTTTAAGCCTTCTAATGCAAACATCATTATAAGAAGCATTGTCTACAGTTATGCTAGAAATCTTATCATCAATCTCCCAATCACTAAAGCATTTACTTAAAGCATCAACAATAATGACTCTTGTATGGGGAGGTGGAACATTGCAAAAGTCCAAGACACGTTTCTGTAACACCCAATCAACATCTACAAAATGACCCGTCACAACCATATACTGAAGTTTTTTACCAGATTTCCACAAATCAGTAGTTATACTAACCCTACTAGCACCCCTCAACACAAATTTCAACTTTTTCTTTTCTACTTGATAGGTATTATAACAAACCTCTCTAACTTGTTGACGAGTAATCTTTTTGTAAAATGGTGATACAGCTTTCATGAACTTATTAAACACTACATGATCCATCATAGAAAATGGATACTCATGCACTAGAACCATATGAGAAGCAAACTCTCGTACTTTAGTATGATCATACGAATAGCCGGCAAGGGAAGTGATACCATCAGATTGTCCATCTATGAAAGACAATATTTGTTGCTTCGCTTTGGTTTGATCTCCACTGGATAGCCTCTTTTGTAGACACGCGTTTAAATGACGCTTGTGTTGAGATGTAGCTCCAGTTGCGCTCTTAGCAAAATATGTCTTGCAATGATTGCATTGCACCTTTTCTGTTCCATTCTTGAACTTAACAATTTTCATATTCTCCCAAAACATTGATTTTTTTATTCGTTTCTTTGGCTCAAATGGTTTTGTTGGTCCTCCTTCATCACCGTCTTTTTCCACTTCTACTTATTCGGGTTGGTCACTTGTTGTTTGGAGCTCTTCCTCGCTCATCACATCCACACTTTCTTCATTGATCTCAATATCTTGACCACCATCTTCATTGATTTGATCCATACCAACACCTGAACAAGAACATTGGGTTGAATACATCCTATTTATAAAATATTAAAATAAGTCAGTACATACAACATTAATGGAAAAGTAGTGTTGTTATTAATCTCAAACTCAAACTGAAACTCAATTGATTTAGTGTTGTTATTTGATATATCGGAATGGAAAATACACTATGTTATATCAGCTGAAATATCAATTGATTCAACATCAAAATGGAAAATACATTTTGTTATATACTTATATTGTTATTAATGAGAATTGAGAAGTAAGATTGTGAAGTTATTACTTTTAATGTATCTTAGGATCAAACTGTATTTTTCACATTAAATGATACTCCAAAAGTTAAATCCATTATGCATTTACTCCATTTCATTTCCCATTTAATACTAGTATTTAAAATAACAAGGATGATCGTGATTACAATTTATAAATATTTTCTATAAATTTAAATAAACACTTTAAAACTAAGCCTCTCCACTATATGCATTTACTCCATTGTGTTAAGATGAAACATATTAAAGGTAAAAAAAACCCATTTGAGGTAACAGTGGCCGAAAAGAAACAAAAGAAACAGGGGATAATTTTTGCCTAAAAACAATGGCTTGGTGGAAATCTAAATAATTGGTAGATCTATTTTTGCCTAAAAACAAAGCAGTATAGGAAGGAGATTCATTATATGTGAAGCAAATCTTGCTCAATCTTGCTCTAAAATTGGTGTTTTTTTAATTAATATCTTCAGTGAATCCCCTTCTTCCATTATACTGTAGCAATAGGTCGAAAAGCTATAAGGAGAAAAAAAACTTACCAATATTTAAATGGGTGAGTTGTGTATCCCTAAACTTCAAGAAATTGAAGTAGGAATAGAGAGATTCCTTCAGCGGCTGGAATGCGAATATGCGATGTGAGTATGTGACGCAACGGTTGAGGCGTCGCGGTTGTGGACTGCGGTGCAGCGGTTGCGGCTGGCCGGCTGGGGATGCGACGCGGCGCGACGGTGTGTGGTTCAGTGTCAAGTGTGGCTGCTTGGAGAGAACTCAGGGAAGATTGGGAGTGAGGGTTTGCTTAGTATGCGTGTGTGACTGACTGTGAATTGGAGTGGGTGACTCAGAGTGAAGGAAAGGGTTTGGGAATTGGATTTGGGACCTTGGGTTACTGGGTAATTGACCTAATTTAAGATATTTACTAAAATACCCATTCGAGCTCGAGCCTTAGTGGGTACTCGCGGGTCGAGCCGAGCCAGTCTCGTTAAGCAATCGAGCTTATATAGTACTCGAGCTCGGCTCATTATGCTACACGAGTCGAGCCTTAACGAGTCGAGCCGAGCCGAGTCTCGTTAAGGCTCGGTTCGAATAACAGCACTACTCTACCTCGTGACCTCTGCTCGTGGAGGGGGCACAAGTGCTGGCATCCCCTAAGCCCTTATCACTCTTTCCATGGTTCGAGTCAATAAAATATTTGCTTGCTCAGTAGTCATTACCAGCAATTCTGAACCTGCAACTGCTGGAGGTATCTCCTTGCTAGGTCCACTCCCGAGGGCTCCAGACATGTCAACAACATCACCCACAGTAGGGATAGGGGTGTCTAGAGTCTCTTCCATCAGGTTCTGAACCTCTACAGGTGCAGGGGGCAGATTTGCTCCTGAGGAAACGAATGCAAGTCATTTTTCCAAACTTCCAATCAAGTTCTTCGGAGGGGGAGGAAGGAAAATAGGTAGTGTAGTTCCTCCTCCCACTAGAGTTCCAAATTCAGGTCATATAAAGGAGGCAAATATATCATTTCCCTCTTTAGTAGTTCGTTTAACAACCTCACGTTCACCTCCAATAGTTAGGAAATAAATCTCACATTTTAGATCTATTTTCTCACAGACGGCGCCAGTTGTTGCGTCAAAAAATAACGCAGTGTGATGTCGAATTCAATGGTTCGGATTAGGGTTTTTCCAAGCTTGAATTATCACTCCTGGATATGATCTCTTGCGAATGAACCTCTTCCAAGCTCCCAAAGACCTGCAAAAACACGTCGGAGGGGATTCCGGAGTGGAATCTCCGACGCTCAAGTCAGATATGCTCTCGGGAGAATTACAGAGGAGCTTCCCTAAGACTAGAGGGAGAGCTCTCGCAAGAATGGTGTAATTTCAAGGTGTTTTGTGTGCTTTCTTGTGTCAAGAATGTAGAAAATGTATTGTCTTGATAATATTGATCGTATGTGTTGTGTTAATTGACTTAAAACTACTTCAAAACGTACCTTGGGGAAAAGGTAGTCTTTTCCCCCTTTCTCTCAACTACCTTTCTTTAGACTCGGTCTGAGGCATATCTTCCTCCTTCCAGCCCTCGTTCCTAGATCCAAGGCGTTAGTTGCCATCTTCCAGCCCTAACTTCCCTCCTAAATCGGAGGCCTCCTTGAATAAGACTTAGTCCAGATAGTTTTGTGCTTGGGCCAGGGATATGGGCCGAGGGTTTAGCTCTGGGCTTGGGCTGAGGGTTAGGCCTGTTTCTTCCATTCATTTCTCAAGGGCTCGGGCCCACTTCCTTTACTATTATCAAGTTGGGCCACTTCATGGACTTATTCTCAATACAATTGGGCTCCTTAGAGGTCCATTGAGTTATTTATAAAACATCTAATTAAGGGTGTATTAATCATCTCATAAAATGAATATAAATACTTAGTGAGAATAACTCATCGTTTATCCACGTGTCGTCACCTCATAGGACGACATATTTTGGCCGCATCACTGATTCACTGTACATTTAAAATTATTATTATCTAATTTATTACTCCCTCCATCCATGAAAAGTAGGGACATGGGGATGGGGCACAAGTTTTAAGAAAATGGTAGATAAAGTAGATAAAGTAAGGGTATTATAGGGTATTGTGGGGTCCATTGTGAATAAAGTGATTGTTTAGGAATAAAGTTGATGGCAAATTGAGTAATTAAATGATAGTTGAAGGGTGATAGTTTTCATAAAGTGCATGGGACTACATTTGGTGGACAAAGAATATGTGTCAAATGAGACTACTTTTCGTGGACGGAGGGAGTACTATTAATTAGTTTGAGTGTAATTAATGTAACTAATTTACATTAAAAAAATGTAAAACTTGATATAATTTGTAAAAAAATTAAAGTCAAAACCTCGTATATTATAAATAGGAAAGAATATTTTTTACAGTAATACTGGTAATTTATTTTGGGGGAAGGAACTAGGTTAGTAAACATTTGTGACTCTTGGTCAACTGAAGAAAAATATTTCTGAATTAGACGCAGAGGACGGGTTCATCCATAGTTAGATGGGTCGGCGAACCAATTCAATCGCAACGGCGGCGGCGTTGCTGGTGGTACTCGCGGCAGTTGCCGGGGCTGAGCGCGTTAACAAGTCGACATCGGTAGGGTCATTTTGGTCCACTGCGAAAACTGATGCTGATTTAAGTGACCGTACTGTTCAGCAGGAGGAGGAAGAACGACAATTGGACGGTGGCTTCTCTTCTCTGGAAGGAATGCTGCAGTGGACTATTGGTAATATCTCCATCTCTGATTTATATTCCGTGAAACTTGCCTTTATTTTTTAGAATTTAGGCAGTCTTTGAAGTTCTACGGTGTAGGTTTAGCATACTTTCGTGAAAATCATATTAGAATGGTAGGTTTAGCTTGAATTGGTTGTGTTATTTTACGGTTGGAATTGCTACAACTCGGTAAGTTAAGGTAATCAAACATATACACAGACAAAGTCACAAGCCTAAAGCTAGTTTCAGATGCCCTAACGCCCGAAGGTGATATAAGGTGTTTGATTGATTGTTTGGCCGCTTATGTTTAATTATGTGAGTGATGTGAATTGGAGATAAACTCCTCTTGAAAATAAAAGTAGAAGTTCAAATATGGAAATAAAGACGAGCTCTGCAATTTGCCATGTCATGTAGACCATGCTATTAATTACGTTTTATGTTGATTTTTCTGTGAATAAGTTGATGTTTGTGAACTTTATGTATGCTTTGATCTTGTGGGATCATTTTCCGATAGCTAAGTTACAAGAATGTTTATATTGGACATAGCCAACAGCTTTGCTTCATTTGATCTTCTTATGTTCTGAATGTGGGACCAGGAAGCTAAAGGGCTAATTTGACTTTACAAATAATGTCATTTACTGCTTGTTACTGGACTATTACCTAATTAGAAAACTTCTGAGGTTTCAGTTGAATGCAGAAAAAATAAAGTTTGTTGCGTCAATTACACTAGAAATTTAATGTATGATGCAGTAATGAAGTATACTTGCTGAAATGGATTGCTGTTCTATTATTTCTATTTAACTTTGTGGTATGAAGAGAGAGTTTGAACTGTTATGCCATGGTAAATAATAATGTTTTCTTGCCCTTTTGAATTGAGGTAGGCCATTCAGATCCAGAAAAGTTAAAAGAAGCTGCATTAGACATCCAGCGCCTCTCTCCTGAAGAACTGAAAGAACGCCAGATGGAAATAAAGGTATGGTGTACAGTTTCTCCTATAAAGTCCTGTATGAGTTTATTCTTTGGTATGGAAATAAAGGTATGGTGTATAGTTTCTCCTATAAAGTCATGTATGAGTTTATTCTTTGGTATGGAATTAAAGTTGTGTTTGTAGTATTTACTGCAAGCTTCGCCAGAGCTTTTCACCCAGGTATCCTGCAGTAGATTCTTTCTGGAGCTTCATGTTCTCCAATTCCAGTTATTCCTTTGCAATAAGTAATAACCCTTTACATCATCATATGGGCATGTTTATTGTGCGTGTAACAGTCTTAACCCATTAAACTTATGATACTTATCATCCAAGGGTTAGGACGTGTAGTTTATTCTACGAAGATCCTAAGTTTGCTCCATCCCTGTAATTGCATTTGAAGATGCATTTGCCTCTAGAACCCCATTTTTAATCTTTACATATTAGGGATCCCTTTTCTGGTTCTGCACAGGCATTCCGTTCTGTCACTCTGTGAGGGTTTTACAGCATTGTATCATTTTATTATTGCAGGTATAACATCTTTTAGCTTATTTAGATCTAGTTTTTATCTCACACGTACTCCCTCCGTCCCAGGCTAAGTGCCTCATTTTACCATTTAGGGCGTCCTTGACTAAATTACTCATTTCCATTTTTGTTAACACTCCACTATCTCTCTACCATTTTTACTTCCTATCTCTCTCTACCTTTTTCTTTTTTCTACTTCTCTCTACATTTTCTCTTTACTACCTCTCACAATGGGGGTGAGAAGTCCCATGTGGATTCCTACCTCTCACTCAAAATAAGTGTAGAAGGGGTTGTGGGGATGCTTATGTGGAGGAGAGAGGGGAAATGGGGTAGAAGTAAAAGTTGGGGGAAAAGGGAGAGTGGGGTAGAAGGGAGAGTCTACAAAAAATGAGTAAAAAAGAGAACAATTTGGAGAGTGTAGTCCACAACCGCCAGGGCTGCGACTGGGCATTAAATTTTTTTTTTAAATAATAAAATGTGGTCCCAGCTTTATAAATGTTTTTATTTTGCATGTCATTTTTTTATAATCACTTTTGTTAAATCACTAAAGTAAAACCAAAGTAATAAATTTATAGTCTACGAAATGAGAAGAATGTCTTTTTTTTTTCCTTTTTTAATGGTACAAACTAGATATATTAAAGAACAAAATATTAAACCAAAAGTTATAAAAAATATATTAACATTAATTATTTTCTAAAATTAATATTAATCATAATATTTAAGTTATAAAAACAAATTATAAATAGTTGATGAATGAATATGAAGAGAATAAATATATATGCATGATTTGATAGTGGGACCCATAAATTGTACTTTTGGGGTAGAATGCATTGGTAGAGGCATAAGTTTTTTGAAATAGCAGTAAGGAATTTTTGAGGTGGCACACATGTGGCTAACTTAAAACTTCAAAATCATCACTCCCATTGTGGATGCTCTTAATACCCCACTATTCATTTAATACTATTATTCCTTAAGAAGTGCGCAAACAGTAAATGGGGCACTTAGCCAGGGATGGAGGGAGTATTAAAAGACTTCGTCATACCTTGAAGTATGATTTATGTAACCATATTCCTCAACACATCATAGCATGTAGTTTACTCTTTATGAGTAACCTACTGACCTAGTGCAAGTTTTCAGTCAACATATATCCGTATAGAGCTGCTGTTTTTTTTTTTTGGGTAAGACTATTCATATCCTGTGTTCTATTATAATTCCACAGATCTAATGCTGTTGCTTTATGCATGCTGAAACAGGAACTGATGGAGAAATTAAAGACGCCATCAGATGCAAATTTGATGAAAATTGCAATAGATGATTTAAACAACTCATCTCTATCTTTAGAGGATCACCGTCGTGCACTTCAGGAACTTCTGATACTTGTTGAGCCAATAGACAATGCAAATGGTATGTCTAGTGAACAAGCTTCAGCTGCTGATATATCTAAAGAATCATCACCACTATACATTCTGTTAATTTTAAAAGACCATTCAGATCATTAAAAATAATATTTGGGTTAAGTCAAGGTTTTTTGAATTCACGTTGTTTGTATATTTAGTATGAAAGAGATGCTAATCAAGTCTAGGAAGACATTAAACAACTACATTGGTACTGTTGTAGGAAATTACTTATTTTTTTATATTATGCTGAATAACTAATACAACATCAAGAAAATTAGCGTACTTACAGTATGTGAATTGGCTTGATATTGGTGTTAGAATGCTGGCTTCAGAATAATCTGTACTTTCTATAGAAGTGTGAATAGGTGAACATGGTTAAAATCTTTGAATGTATTTTAGAACAAATATGCACTAATAACCAGCTCACCACTTCAATTTTTACTAACAAGTTACTTTTTTTTTTGAATTACATTTAAATACCCATCCATTTTCCCCTCCCCATGACTCGAACCCAGGATCTAAGGCCTAGGTAGTGGTGCTCTAACCACTTGAGCTATCCCACTTTGTCTTACTAACAAGTTACTGAATCCTAACTATTGCAAGTAGCTAGAGTTCTATATAAATATAAAGAATCATTCAGTAAACAAAAGCGCAACCTAACAGTAGCATCACTATAGTGAAACCCAAAACTTGTATCACTATCTCCTCGCGAAAATGGAATAAGGACTTGGAGAGTTATCTTTCGACAAGGTGTGGGGGATTAAAACATTAGAGCAAAGAAAGGAAGAAATGTAGTTTTCTAAGATGGTGAAAAACCTGGCTTGCATAGATACAAATCAATTTAAAAATTGCAAACTACGGAAGAATGAAGAAAAATTAGAAAGAAAAATGGCTATTGTGGGTGCTAGAACAAAATATTTTGTACGTCAAGTTTACGGACCTTTTATGTTAATGTTTTTTTATCAGGTAAAGTTGCAGGTACATTTTTATCTCAGTGTATAACAATATTTTTAGCTCTCTTGCTAGAATATAGTTCTAATCATGAAAAATCTCCTTTTTAATATTGAAACTATATTTGGACGTACCAGAGATGAGTCATGTGTTCTTGCTAAAGAAACTATATATAAAGAGTTGTTGCAGAAAAAATTGAACTGAAGTTTATATTTATTTTCTTGCCAAAAATTTGTATCCTATTTGACACGATATAACACTTTAGATGGTGTTGAAGAAGTGAGACTTTGAGCATTTTCACAAATTCTCCCCAATTGAAGATTAGCGGTGCTTAGTGCTGTTATTCGAACCGAGCCTTAACGAGACTCGGCTCGGCTCGGCTCGACTCGTTTAGCTTAATGAGCCGAGCTCGAGCTCGTTAAATACTCGATTTACTAACGAGCCGGCTCGAGCTCGACTTGTTAGGCTCGATAATTAATTTTTTGTAAAAATTTCCATTAGGCTCGTTAGGCTCGGCTCGACTCGATAGGCTCGTTAAGCTCGTTAGACTCGTTAACGAGTCGAGTCGAACTCAATTTTTAACTCGGTAATGTTATCGAGCCGAGCTCGGCTCGGCTCATAAGAGCTCGAGTCGAGCTCGAACCTCAAATACTCGGCTCGACTCGGCTCGAATAACAGCTCTAGGCCGGTGCTAGATCACTCTTTAAATTGAGATGGTTGTTTTTCATGGCATAAGTTTTCTAATTTTATAAAATCATCAGTGAAACATCTGAAAGATGATGCAATAGGTGGTCCAGTCTGTCATTTTTGCCTTTCTGTTTCTTTTCTTCTGTAGTTATTCTTGGAAGTAACTATTGAAAGTAAAGCGTAGCTATTTTGTGCAAAAATTCGACATAAAGATATTTTTTTACTGCTAGATTTGCACAAACTTGGGGGGCTCATTGCAGTCATAAAGGAACTTAACTATCCAAATCCAGAAATAAGAGCTATTTCTGCATGGGTTCTTGGCAAAGCCAGCCAGAATAACCCACTTGTTCAGAACCAGGTTTATTATTAACTTTTCCGTTCAATTTCCAAGTTCATTTGTTTTTAGATCTTGTAATTTTCCTCTAGAATATCAATCATATTTTCTGTATGAAGGGAGTCACATGACCTATAGATTGCTATTAAAATTTGTCGATATCAGATTTTGGAGCTTGGGACACTGGGAAAGTTGATGGAGATGGCACAGTCTGAATTCATTGAAGAAGCCACAAAGGCATTATATGCTATATCAGCCTTGATAAGAAATAATCGAGAGGGACAACATTTGTTCTATAAGGAAGCTGGAGAATTGATGCTTGAGGTGATTTGATGAATACTGAAGCATTATATTGCAGTTATTCGTTGTTGTCCCTAATATCTCCAATTGTTACTTGTTGTCTTGCAGAACATACTAAGCAACTCCAGTGTTGATATCAGATTACGCCGGAAATCCATATTTATGTTGGCTGATCTTGTTGAATGTCAATTGGAGAGTAGAAATGATGTGGAACTGCCTTTCTTCAGCAGTCAAATTTTGTTAAAATCTGTGGTTGATCTAATGGCATCCCCAGACCTAGATCTCCAGGAAAAGGTCTCTCTCTCTCTGTACGTTTGTGTAGTCGCTTGGATACTCACTCATGTACGGTTTCTGCTTTAAGTTTTGCAGGCTCTATATGCAGTGAAGAATTTATTAAAGCTAAGATCAGCGAATGCGCTTGTTTTCAAGGACGTATGTGAACTGGATGTGGAATTGGGGAGAATGAGGCAACAACTACAACAATTGATTGTTGATGATAATTCTAACGAGTATGCTCTGGATATGGAAAATCTCCGTAGCGAAGTTGAGCTCATTTTCCTTGAAAAGCTTGATAAGGTGAGGAGAATATAGTTTTCGGATCATGTTATCAAAAAAAAAAAAGTACTATCTTATTTTTTGGTCTAAACTTTTGAGACACGACAGGCTAAATCAGATTGAACGTGATAAACGAGTTGTGTTGGCGCACACCACGTTCAAAGTCTCATTTGTTGAATCTGAGTTTAGTAGTTGACGAGGTGTTTTGGGCGTTGGTCGTATTTTTGGAAAGGCAGAGAAGGTAATTGGGAGGCTTGTGAGGGTTATAGGTAGAGTGAGGGGAGATGAATTTGAAGGTAAAACTCAAATTGTATGCTGAGCTGCTCCAATGCTCTCCTTCCCTTGTATACATATTTAGTAATTCATATATGCATTTTTTATGTTGCTTTCTTTTTTGTAATCCACTTACCCCCCATGGACAATTAATTAGGCCACTTAATTTTATCTCTTTTTAAACCATCTGCACGCTGTTATTCTATATTTGACATATATATATGCATGCATAAATACTGTGTAAAATCAAAATAAAATTAATTTGGACAACTTCATTTCATAAAATCTTTAACAAAATAATCATACTTATGAATTAGTTTACTTGTCGTGTGATGACATGACAGCTCTCTTGTAGTTAATTTGGAGAAAAGAATCGTAAATTGTAATTTAGTGTGATTGATGAGGTTTAAACACTTTACCAACTTTGCATAGTGCTCATCATGGTTACTTTGGAAATGGTGGATCGAATCTATATATATATATATAAACAACATAGTTGACATTTGGTCAATTTCCGTCCAAATTGCTGGACCTAACTTTTCTCTCTCTTTTTTTTTTTTTTTATTATAAGCAAAAGCCGTTGTTTTAGTTTTTGGGTTATATCACTTCTTTGAGTTTTTTTTTTTTATTCTATTCACAATCCAGTTACAAATTAATTATTAAAAAATATTTGTAATTATTTATATTCCTATAAATTTTAATTATTAAAAAACATATGTAATTAATTTATGTATATTTATACATATACTTTTGTTTCCCAAGATTATATATAGATTTTAATTATAAGTTAAAATTTGTATGAGATAGTTTCATGAATATATTTCATAAAATTGAATTTTAATTAATTACTTTATTTCGTCAGAAGTTTCCATCTTTTCATTTAGATGTCTCACAAAAAAAAAATCTCATTTTATTTTTGTGTATACATTGTGACTCCACCTCTTTTACTCTTAAATTATTCTACACTCCATTTTATTTCCTCTCTTCAATCATATCAATTTTACTACACTTCATTTTATATTAATGTTTTTCAACACTGATGGAGTAATATTCCATCAATAATTATAAGTGAAAATAGATTTTAAAAAATGTAATTGAAGCTTCATTCACAAGATGAAATCAATGATATGGTTTCACATAGTATTATTGTTCTTCAAATTCTGTAAAATTCAACCATTGAAAATTTTAAATTGCACGAATGTATTTTATAAATAATTAATTAAAATTTATTAATAATCAATTCGTCGTGCAACGCACGGGAGAATTACTAGTATTAAGAAATATAAGAAATACTAGAATTCATGAACATATATCTAATTATACTAGAAATTATAATAAATAGCCTTATAATAAATTCAATAAATAATTATATAAATATATATATACATTATAAAATTTATGAATATTACATATCTTGCGTCTTAAATCCAAATATAAGGTCCTCGGCTGCCGTTATTGCTGCCTTGCTGGGGTTTAATTTTGATATTTAGGATAAAAAAATGTGCATATATTTGTGAAAAATAATAATAATGTGTGATTTTTAAACATTGCAAGACAGTGGTTACCTCAATGTCGACAGGAACGAAGGTGGCTGGGTGCAGCAAATGGAGGTGGGTGACTATGTGAGGCACTGCGGCGAAGCCGCGAAGGGACGGGAGGTTGGCGTTTGCCGCCGAGCCGAGGCTGGCCACCTAGTGCGTTCACCGGTGATTGCGGTCATGCGGCAAAGGTTTAGAGAAAATGATTGAGAGAAGAATTTTTTTTTTTTTTGAGAGACCAAATATTAAAAGAGAAAAATAATAGAGAAGGAAAAGAAATTTTAAAAAAAATTGAAAATATGAAAAATAAATAATGAGAGAGAATAGAAAAAAAAATAGAAAATATGAAGTACAGAAAAGTGAGATGTCAGGTAGAAGAGATTTTTTTTTATAAATACCTATTTAAGGGTAGAGATTATTTCTTCTACTTATTTCCCGCACATTGTAATATACCGCGTATTATGTAAATATATGCATATAAAATAATAGTACTGAGTAGTAGTAATTGCTAAGAGAGATGGTGAGAGAGAGAGAAAACACCTCCCCAAATTCCACCAGAACCCTAGCCACCACCCCAAACCCATGAGTGCAAACATGAGCAAATATCCCAAAACCCCGATTGGTAGTAACAATGGCAAGTCGTGCGGCCCATCAGAGGTGTTTCGCACATCTAAAGGCAGACTATTCAAGGCAAAACCCTAGGAAAGGAACCAACCCATCGATGATCCAGGGGAGAGCAACGTATGTACCTTCTACATCATCAACTTTCGCACATCTAAAGGTAGACTATTCAAGGCAATACCCTAGGAAAGGAACCAACCCATCGATGATCCAGGGGAGAGCAATGTCTGTACCTTCTACATCATCAACTTTCCAGGTCATTGGTCATCTAGCGATCTTATGGACGTCTTGGCAAGATACGGAAAGGTTTTGGATACCCTGATCCCTGACAAGAGGAATGAGAGAGGGTGTAGATTCGCTTACGCCCGTTTCTCAGGTGGAAAAAATTTCGTGACACTGGAACGTGAACTGGATAGCATTTGGATTGGTAGCTACAAGTTGAGAGTAAACATATCAAAGTACAAAGACTAGTTTAGAAAAGAGATAGCAAAGGTCTCGAAGAGTCCAAAGATATTATACCCAGCCTGGATTAAGGAGAACACGAGCTTCACTGAGATCACTAGAAAAAATGGCACAACAGGCGCTACTGAGCCACAGTCGACTCAGGCAGGCCTTGGGAAGAAGAAAACCTTGGTAACCAATACGGTGGTGAAAGATTGGGTGCTCACCCGGACTGGTGATATCCACAATGACTCTCAATTCAGATTATCCGAAAAGGAATGCACATGGGCGAAAGGGGCCATTGTAGGGAAACCACAAAAAGTTGACGAAGTGGGCTTAGCTATAGAGGCATTGAGATCGTGCGGGCATATGAACATCACAATTACCATCCTCAACAAAAATTTGTGGGCTGTTTTCGGTAAGAATGTCGAGGTTATGAAAAAGTTCTTGGTGGAAGAAGAAGAATGGATGGCTGAATATTTCCTGGAGTGGAGACCCATGTAATTCAAAGACGGGATCGAAGACAGAGAAACATGGGTGCAGGTTAAAAGTATCCCAATAATATGCTGGAACTGAGCTCTATTTCAATGGATCTTGTCGGACTTTGGTATTGTTACAAAGATCGATCAAATAACAGAAGGTAGAATCAAAATGGATGCCACTAGAATCAAGATCAGAATCGACTGGTTTAAATCGATATGCTACCAATTTTCATTTAATATGGGCTACAACTCTATAGACACCATAGTTCACGAGGAAATGCCTTCTGAATACGGTTGGGCTGGTCTTCAAAATCTTTCCCCCCACGAATCCACCAACGGCGTAGAAGTCGGCAACATGAACGGATCTAACGAAGAAGATGAATTATCCTCAGACTCCCATGTATCGGAATCGGAACTCCGGGGGTCAGATCACCAAAGGTCGCCTTTTCGGGGCAAGGAATCATGCGGGAAGGCGAACAATCATTGGACATGGGGAAGCGTAGACAGATTTTTGGGGAGAATCAGCCCTGGGCCCGACAAGGCGACGGGTGTCAGTATCGAAACAAACTTAAACATAGTGCACAGGAACCCAACCTCGGATATTGGGCAAAATGCCACGCATCAAGTGCCCCTAAAGCTCATTGAGTTAGACCTAGTTACGATGAATGGTAATCAATTAATTGAGGCCAGGCCCCAATGTATATTGTTCTCAGGCCTTGAGGAATTTAGGCCTTCAATAATCCCAAATATAGAGGATACTGAAGTACTGAATTCGATACAATTTATGGGCCTCTCACCTACCTCTACCCATTTAGACGAAAGGCTCTCAGATTATTATAGCCCAATTAATCTCGAGAAACAGGATGTTGGGCCATCTCCAGGCCTCACCCTTCCTAGCCCAATTGTGAAAACTAACTGTCAAGCCCATATATTAGCCCATCCCATCATCGATGCACTACCTAAACCTAAGGGGTACGATTTCTGCCCACTTGGATCTAGTCCTTAGGGACCAAACCCAGGTGAAGCTACTCCCCGATAGAAATTATCCTAATTCAGCCAGACCAAAGCAATTTGACAACCGACGAAGGTGTAGTGGATTTTCAGAGAGGAGAAATCGAGTTTGACATCCTTAAGTCACTGAAAGTAAACATGATCTTTAAAGATCAAACAAACCCTAAGGAGGGTGACGAGTGCGGGCATCAACTCAAACTCTCAACCGGGTAAGGTTCAGGAAAGCAAAATAGCGTCTGGGTGTGCAGAGGGAAACGATGTGGACCGGGCCAAGAGGTGCAAGAGAGCTAGGAGAAAGAGATTAAGGAAATTACAGAGAAAAAGAGAAAATAATCTGAAGAAGAAGCAATGAGCATCCTTTGTTCATGGGATGTCTGAATCAATAGCAAAACAGAAAGATCAATCACCCAAAAAGACGGAGGAAGTTGTTATTCAACAACCCTCAAACCTTCAAACTCTACTCGGACTTGTAGAAATATGGGAGCTAGGCAAGCAGTCGGGGGCAATAAACAAAAAGAACGAAACAAATATCCTGGAAAAACTAAGAATGATGCAACAAATGATGAGGAAGAGAAGAGAACCACCAAACCTACTATTAATTAATGAAGATAATATTCTACAATATCAGAGGTTTAGGGGGAAGATTGAAGAAACAAGAGGTGAGGGAGCTTGTTACAAAGTTCAACCCAAACATGGTTTGTATCCAAGAATCTAAATACATTGTTCACACTAAGTTGAACCCAATTCAGTTTTGGGTGATAACGATATCAGTTGGGATACCAAAGACACGGAGGGCAGGTTGGGAGGTATCATTAGCATATGTGGAATAAGGATAAGTTCGAGGTGTATAATGAATGGAGTATGGACGGAGCAATCAGAATTAATGGGAGATGTATGGAGAGTGGGAGGAATCATGTGGTGGTGAACGTGTACATCCTGTGCGACCTAAGGGACAAATGTAACATGTGGAAAGACATACTAGTGAAAATCAGAGCGCTAATGAGAGGAAAGGAAGGGAAATTTATGCACCTAGCACCAATAGCAAGAAATTTGAAGATTTCATCTCCTAGGCATGCTTATTGAAATTTAGGTGGCGGGTAGAAAATTCACGTGGTCTAAACTCGACGGGAAATATTGCAATAGGATTGACAAAGCCCTTGTCTCTGCTGAATGGGTGAGCGATTGGGGTGATAACAAGCTACATGGATTGCAAAAGAGTAGCTTGGATTACTGTCCAATTTTCCTCCACAGATGTACGCAGAATTGGGGTCCTAAGCCATTTCGCTTCTTCAATTTGTGACTCGAGGATCCTGGTTTATTCACCTACATTCAAGAAAAAAGGACAGTTTATATGGTGGACGGAACTAAAATTTTTAGAATTAAAGATAAAATTAAGAGATTGAAGAGTGATATTAAGGAGTGGAGCTCCCTAAACAGCAAAAAGTCAGAAATTAGTCTTAATGAGGCTAGGAAGGAAATGTACGCTTTAGAAAAAATTCAGGAAGATAAAGATCTGTTTGAAGAGGAATTAAAATCACTAAAATCAGTAAGAAACACCATATGGAAATTGAGGAAGACAAAGGACAGAGATGACTTCCAAAGGTCCAAAATTCAGTGGATCAGAGAAGGAGTCGTTAACTCAGCTTACTTCCACAAGTGCATCAATTCTAGGAGGACAGGGAACAAAATCGAAGGGTTGGTGATTGACAATGTGTGGTCAGAAGAGGCACCTAAAGTTAAGAAAGAAATTTATGAGCACTTCAGAAACAAATTCTCCAAACCTCAGAAAGCTAGAATCCACATCAAACACCTGGTGAACAAGAAGCTCGATCGCGTGCAAAATTACTTACTCACGGCCCCTTTCCTTGAATCTGAAATTAGGAAAGTTGTGTGGAGTTGTGGGGGAAACAAGAGCCCTAGTCCCGACGACCTCACGTTCAAGTTCATCAAGATGATGTGGCCAATTATCAAAAGAAATGTCATTAATGCTTTGGAAGAATTCCACCAGTGCGGTAAAATCGTCAAAGGGGGGAACCTAAGCCTCATCACCCTCTTTTCGAAAAAGTGAGGTTCGAATCGTATCAGTGACTATCGCCCCATATCCTTGATCGGCTGTTTCTACAAAATATTGGCCAAAGTCCTTGCAAACAGGCTATCCTTGGTGATTAGGGGTGTGATATCGGACAACTAAAGTGCATTTGTGGGTAATAAGAAAATTTTGGACAGCATACTCGTCCTTAATGAGTTTGTTGACTTCTTCAAAAGGGACAAAAATGAAGGTTTAATATTCAATGTGGACTTTGAAAAAGCGTATGATTCGATATTTTGGGAATTCATTGATGAGATGATGGAAGGGATGAACTTCGATTGGAGATGGAGGATGAACGGGAGCCCAACTAGTGAATTCCAACTTGAGAGAAGAATGCGCCAAGACGACCCACTGTCTCCATTTTTATTCCTCATTGTAGCGGAAGGTCTGAGCTGTTTGATGTAGAAAGTTGTGGACCTAGACAGATTTCAGTGCTTCGAAATCGGCCACCTTAAAATTTAGGCCAGTCATTTACAATTTACTGACGACACAATTCTCTTTGGCAGAGCCTCGAAGTATAATTCAAAAGTAATGAAAGGTGTCTTGAGACTGTTCGAGGTGGCGTAGGGCCTTAAGGTAAATTATTCGAAAAGTTCTTTGCACGAGGTCGGTATCAATACCTAGAAACTCGTCTTCTACGCTAAAATCATTGGATGTACCCTTGGATCTGTCCCGTTTTCTTATCTAGGCTTGCCCATCGATGCAAACTCCAGAAATAATGAAATGTGGAAGTCCCTTATTGGTAGATTTAAAAAAAAAAAAAATATTTAGGTGGGCTAGGAGAATTCTGTCACTCAGTGGACGAATCACCCTCCTTAACTCGGTCCTCACGGCTATGCCATTATAATATATATCGTTTTCAAAGCCCCTATGAGTGTTATTAATACTATCAAACGTATCGAACGAAACTTTTTATAGAGGGAAAACAACAATAATCAAAAAATTGCTTGGGTGGGATGGGAGAGAGTTTGTAAAAGTAAAAAGTCGGGAGGTCTAGGAGTGAGAGATATAGGTTATTTTAATAAGGCTCTTTTGTGTAAATGGGTGTGGCGTTGGTCTAAGGAAGAGAAATCATTGGGGGTTAGAATTCGTAAGGCGAGGTATGAGTATTTTAATTAAGCAGGTGTTCCATTTGGTGGAGGGACCTGTGTAAAATGATTGGAGGGATTGAGGGATCATTATTCTTTGACAACTTGAATTTTAAACTGGGTAGGGGCTCTTCGGTTAGATTCTGGTTGGACCCCTCGCTAGATGATAAATTGTGTCTTCGAGAGAAATATTAGTCATTGTTTAACTTATCCTCCAATAAGAGTGGGAGCGTTCGGGATTTTTTTCTACAGGATGGGGAAACTTGGGGTTTTAATTGGAATATGTCTTTTAATGCTCATGAATTTCTGGAATTTGCATCTATGTGGTCATGTATTTCCAGGTACAAGCTGGACGAATCTAAGGAAGACTCATTTTCTTGGAAAGGCTCGAAATCTGGAACTTTTAGCTCAAAAAGTATGTACAACAGCTTAGTGGAACAGACGGAACCTGTCGTAGGACCTGCTGCGAATTGGTTAAACCTCTGGTGGAAGTGCATCCCGTCTAAGGTCTCGGCCCTCTCGTGGAAAGTCCTACAAGGAAGAATTGCAACGCCGAAAAACTTGTTGAAAAGAGGAATTAATCTTGAAGGATTTAGCGCCACTTGCCCCCATTGCAGGTCCGACAATGAATATGTCCAACATCTCTTTACTACTTGTGCAGCGGCTTTGCTGGTGTGGGGCAATATACTGGAGGGGGTGGACATCAACCTGGTCTTCTCAAATCCTGTGGGAGAACAATGGGCAGAATTCTGGGGTAAAATGCAAATATGGTCCCAAGAGAATTACTGCTCACGAAAATGGTCTCATTTTGAGCAAAAAAGGTCCCGCGAGATTTTTTAGTCAAAAACTAACGGAATTGTGAGCGTGAGGCACACACGCCGTTAAGTTCAAAAACGGAAAAATGCAGATTTGGTCCCAAGAGATTCGTGCTCACGAAAATGGTCCCATTTTGTTCAAAAAAGGTCCCACGAGATTTTACCTTCTAAAATAAAATCTCCAAATGCTCGGTTTCAATCAAATGCTCCAAAATCACATCTAATTCTAAAAAAGCCCTAAAAATCTCCCCCAAATAAAACCACACGAATCCAACTTGAAAATTCAGGAAAAATTGAAGGCGAAACACTCATTAAGCATTCCCAAATCGCAAGCCCTTACTTAAATTCCTCAAATCGTAAACCCTCACTTAAAACCCCCAAATCGAAGCATACAAACCACATTCACTAAAATTGCACGTCAAATCGTTCTTGATTTTTTCTCTCTATCTCAATTATTCTTTTCTTTTGTTGGGACTGGTGGTCTGTGCCGCTGATCACCATGGGTTCGGGGTGTGGTATTACTTGAATCGAATTTTATAATTTTGAGATATATTCTAAAAAAATTTAAAATCAAATCTAATGATTTGATTTTGAAGGGATGATTATTTTGTTTGAGAGGGCTTAACATGTAAAATGAATTTTTGGAAGATTAACTTTCGATTTTCTGTCAATGACGGGGTGAAGAGCCCTGGTTAATGATAAATATATGTATACATTTTTTTTTAGTATCTTTAGTTTAAAATTTTGATGGAATTTATAATTTTTAATTTGAATTTCTTCAAAATTTACGTTTTAAAAACTATATATGATATTTTTTAAAAATCTATATGATAAATTTTTATGATTTTATAAATAAAAAAAATAATATCGTCAAATTTTAATTATTCAAATTTTTTAATTTGACAGATTTTACATAAAATATTAATTGGTTTGAAACTTTTTTTTTATTTTTAAATGTGGTAGGTTTTCTATAAATTTTTCTTAATTTTTAAATTTGATACAAATTATTATCTATATGTTTTTTTTTCAAATTTACACAAATTATAATTTAATTTGAAAAAATTTGCAATGTGTCATTTTTTCTCATTTTTTGTTTTGGGACCATTTTTGCAATATCACTTAACGGAAACGGTTAAGTATTTAACGGTTGGGACCATTTTTGCAAAAAATGGGACCAAAAAAGAACGTGGGACCAAAATTGTTTTTGAAAAATTCTCTTGGGACCAAACTTGCATTTTACCCCAGAATTCTGCAACTTAGGGAGAAAGGCCAACAATATATAGGAAAATTGGACTCATTTGGCAATACACTATTTGGAAAATTTGTAGGAATCGTAATATTATAATTTTTAACGAGAAAACATCGACAATTGAGGAGATTTCAGATAGCATAAAATTTAGCACATGGAAGTGGCTAAAGACACAAAGTTATTGATTCATCTCTTCAAGATTGAGAAAGAGCCACGTGAATGTGCATTACTGATTAAGCTTCAGTCTAACATCTTGTACTTTATAGTCTCTATATCCCGTTGTCATCATTGATGACACGGGTTTTTGTATACCCCTATACTCAATAAGTGAAATAAGAGTACTGTTATTACTTCTAAAAAAAAATATGTGCATATAACAATTAATTTAATGGTTGATGACTTAAACAATTAATTCTTTAATTAAAATTTACATGACGTTTTCTAACTTAATAAATTGTTGGGAAATAAAAGAGTTTTTGATACAATACCAAAACTCCTGAGATACTGTCTTAGATAGATTCAGTGTATTGAATTAAAAGTGTTTCAGAATAATGAAACACTTAGATCAGAACAGTTAGATTGCTGAGAAATGTTAGACATCAATAGAGAATGAATAGTTTACTAATTGAGGGGGAACTCAAATACTAATGGACAAACTCACTGATGAGTTAAGATATTAAAGATTAAGACTAATTGACAAACTCACTGATGAGTTAAGATAGTAAAGATCAAGACAAATGTACAAACTCACTGAAGAGTTAAAGTGGTCAAAATCCTATCAAATGTATAAACTCACTAAAGAGTTCAAGCTACAAGATCACAAGACACAAAAGAGATACTCATTGATACTGAAATTATGAGGTGCATTAAGTATTGAAAGCAAAGTATCAAGAAGCACAATCTCACTGAAGTCAACTAGCCTAAGTATGAAGACTGTGAAGAGTTTGCTGATACAAGAGCACATTCAGATGTGTTGTCTCAATCCATCCGTTGGAATACAAATGATGAGAAGCTGTAATGGAAGGTCAACCTGATAAGATCGGAACATCTCTAATTGACAAAGCATTCAACAACACCACAAAAGTCCATACAAAACACTATTCATCTGAAGAAAAGATGAACATCATGTTTATACCTATAATGAAGAAAGAGTTGTATCCCTCCAAGTGATACATATTCAAACTTCCTATAAATACAGAAGGATCATGAATTGATCAAATACGTGAAACCAAAGCTAACAAGACAATTCTAGTTCAGAAAAGCCTACTCATCTGAATTACTTGTTTCCCCTATGGTCATATAACCTTCTGTGATCAAAGATTCTAAGCCAATTACAAATCCAAACTTAGAGAGATATCATATCCTTAAGCATTGTTCATCATTGTAAAGGATGTCTCAGTTGGAAAACAACCCTCAACCCAATCCCAAAAAAGATTGTTAAGTTAAGTGTGTTGTAGAAGAAGTTGAGCAACTAAGCTATAGTGTGGAACTAAAGCCTAAGGCTTTAAGAAGAAGATGTAGTTTGAGTACTAGGTCTCTATAAAACTAGGGATCAATGCACTAAGAAGTAGTGTGGTTGATCAGTACACATTGGCACCATAAAATAAGATAATTCCAAGTGAAGGGATTATCCTGTTCAATCAGGGAAGTGGATGTAGGAGCTTGAGTCTGTGAACCACTATAAGTGTTTGTGTTATTTACTTTGAAGTCATTTCATTACTGCACTTACTCTACATAGTTGTCTAAATCATCAAAATTGTTTTTCAAGGAAAAACTCTATTGTTGGACAACTCCCCTAATACTGTAATTAAGCAAGAATCATTCATTCAGAACAAAAGGAGATATAACTTTAAGGGCCTATCCATTCCGCAAATTATAAACTTACTAAGATCACATTTCAACTGTCTACTTCATGGGTAGGTCTCCTATGAAATTGATTCTATATATGAAATTGAGTTGACCAAATCAACAGTCAACTATTGACTGTTGACTTGGTCAACCTTTTTTTTTCGGTAAAAAAAAATCGGGATTGATTTTTTTTCAGATATTTTTTTTTTTAGTGTTACATTTTTCAATTATCGTGACTTACAATTTTAAAAATAATATTTTCAGTTATATTGACGTACACTTTTTGGTAATGTTATATTACACCTTTTAGTTATATAGACATGCACTTTTCAGTAAAAATGTGTTGCACTTTTCAGTAAAAATGTGTTGCACTTTTCAGTTATAATAACTTACACTTTTCATTAAAATATTGTGTTGCACTTTTCAAGTATATTGACATGCACTTTTTAATAATATTGTGTAGCACTTTCTAGTTATACTAACTTGCACTTTCTAGTTATAATGACTTACACTTTTCATTAAAAGTTGTGTTACACTATTCAATTATAGTGACTTACACTTTTTAATAAAAAAACGTGTTACACTTTTTAGTAATATTGTGTTATACTTTTTAGTAATATTGACTTACACTTTTCAACACACATTTTCAAAAAAAAAAATTACAAAAAAAAAAATAATAATAAAAAAAGTTTGACCAGGTCAAAAAATTTATTGACAATATTCTTGAATATTTAGGTGGTGTTTGGTTTGGGATTGATTTGGATTGGATTTGGATTGTGGTGGATTGAATTGATATTTGTGTAATCCATGAATAGTAATTGTGTGTAAGTTGTGTTTGGTTAAGGATTGAGAAGTAGGGGTAGATTTAACTTTATGTCACATCAAAAGTGATTTTATAATATTTTATTATTGTTAGTAGTGAAAGAAAAGTAAGAAAAAAAAAGAAAGTAGTAGAGAGAATGAGTGATTTAATTGTATAAAAATAGGTGTATAGGTGTATTATAGGGATGAATTGGTATTTGGATTTGTATTTGGATTGATATGGATTGAGAGAGATTGGATTGGGATTGGGTCAATCCAAATTCGGATTGACCAATCCCAAAACAAACACCGCCTTAGAGTTTAGGATTGATCAAGTCAACTCAATTTAAGAAATTGATTCTATGTAAGACCAATCCCTATTCAGAGGATTTGTTATCTAGTCCAAAAGTTTAATCTATGGGTGCGTTTGATACACGAAATAAATTTATGCAGGAAAAGGACATATAAGAGGCCCGCAGCATAATTTAATATAGGATAGGGTGTATAAGTGGTGTATAAAGTCAAATTCTTGTTTGATAGAAAGCACAAAAAGTTGTACTAAAAACCATATATTATGTTAATTCTTGTGTGATAGAGTGTATTAACCAGTGTATACAATTATTTTTTATTTGATAGAATGCATACCCCACCATATAAATGATAAAAAGACATATTTGCCCTTATTTTCCTTATTTTTCAAACTGTTGTACTTTGTTTGATTGGCTATAAAAATATGTACACCATATTCCACCTTAATAAAATTGATACACTTTTTACTCTTGAAAAATGTGGGAACAATAGTGGGCATATGTGTGGATAAAATCAAACAATTCAATAAAATTTAAAAAGTTATCATATATTCAATTAAATTTAAAATTTATCTCACAAAATTTGATCAATTGCATTGGTGCACATTAAAATTTGATTATTTGTATGATTCTTCATTACTTTAACTTGTATTACATTTTTTTTTCTTTTTTACTTCATTCCCTTAAAATTTCTATGTATTACATTCTTTTTTACAAAATTTGATCAATTACATTGGTTCGAAAAACTTCTTCTACAACCACTCTTCCAAAGTGAAGGTACACTTGAATTTTCACTCCTTTTTAAAACAAACGATCGACCGACCAACAGTTTCAACTCAGGAGCTCGATGCAAAGTGAAGGTACACTTGAATTTTCACTCCTATTTAAAATGATCGACCGATCAACATTTCAACTCAACACTCATTCTTTGAACGTTTTGAATGGTTGATAAAATTTTCATGAATAAATTTTAGAATCAAAATGCCATTGATTTTAGTCGTCTATTCTGAAAATTCATATACTTCGTACCAGAAGAAACATAACTTATTTTTTGTGCAATAATGGAATGACAAAATTAGAGCAATTTCTTCCAAAACTGAAAGCTAATTTGAATTTTGTTGGAGCCTTAAGAAACACAGATTCACAGGATTAAAGTTAAAGTAAACTGAATTGATCATATCAGCCAAAATACGCATTCAAGTAGTAACCTAAACTAGAAAAAATTAGGTTAATAGAGTATGATTCAGATAAAAATGAAGGAAAATTGAGAACAGGGAGTATTCCATTACCAAATTGGCAAAACAGGCTGCCAAAAACAAAACATGTAAAATTCACATTCACAAGCACACGAAACAACTTCAATATCAGTCCACAAAACTACAAGCTGCAACCTATAATAGACTCCTAACAGCAGGCCCATTCCAGCTGCATCAGCTCACAAATCTGGTCAATATCAGTCCATGAAAAACTGCAAACAAGAGCCACAAATCTGCTCACCATCTGCCCAAAAAATAGCAAACAGCAGCCATGAATCTGTCGTTGAGTGATGACATGCACAGTGACACAATTCTGTATACAATTCAAAAGCATATCAATTGAATGAAAGAGATACATCTCCATAAGGAGTGACAACATATACTTCTAAGCTTCTTTCACATAAGAACATGCTTATTGAAATAATGTCTCTTTGCTCTGAACACCTCTCACTATATCCATTTATCTGTTATTTTGGGGTTAGTTGCCTGTTTCACTTAAGAAATATGTGCAGACTATAAAATACAGTTCGCTTCTGGGCACATAATATTCTACATGTTCATTTCTTTTTAAAGGATAAAAAACCAAATGCTACTTCATTATTGAGATGAGTTTTATAAAGCGGGATTAACGTGTTATGGTAACACCCCTAATTTTCAAGGCAATTAGTTATTATATTTATTTAACATTAATCCTAAGATATCCAAATGTAAGAAAATCATAAACTGTTCAAGTTTAGATGTTTTAAAACCCAAATATTATTTTATTTATCATTCGGGAGAAGCAACATATTACGACATGCCCTCATTATTCAAATGGATTGATCGAGTGTGGTCGGGGGCTGGTGGATACAGCTTCACTTATATAGATAACTTAATTCATGTGCTATTACGATTTGAATTTTCTTTTATAAGAATCACATCTCTTTGAATAATTTTCAAAACCTCTGATTCTAATTTATTAAATAATTGACATCTGGATTTGAGTTTAAGATGGTTTATGTTTTAATTTATTTACTTCTGCTGCAAGTTTTAAAAAAGAAATGTGTGTATGTTCAACTTGTTTATGAAAATATGGATGTTTAGTGAACTGTGAGTCGGGATGTGAAGAGTAGCCAGTAGGATATGAGCAGATGCATGAACTCAAAGAATTTTGCCTAGCCATGAAACACATGGGGGAAAATGTAATCTATATTACCAAAAGTGCATCCTTGTGAACCTAAGCCAATAGAAGCAAACAAATGATGGAAGGGTTCACTTGTAGATTCTAAGCATGCACAGGAAATGCAAATTACCTGTCCTTGTGCCCCTTAAAGTATCGAAGGCACCGATTATCGTACAAAGACAGATACCTCAAAGATTCTGGCCACAAAAAGAAGAGAAACATATCAGAACTGTTTGTATGTAAAAAGATAAAAGACATTAAACTGTAGCGAACTATTTAACCTCCATTAGCATCCAAATCGTACAACGAAGAGCATATAACGGAACTAGGGCGGTGAGTGAAGCATATCCGGTCAGCCCCATGTTTCTTATGATAGGTCGTTTTCACCAATCTGAACTTAGCAACATGCCCAAAAAACTGCACACCAAACAACTTGATTTGTTATGAATGGTGAGAAGAATCTCATCACGAGGAACGAATTCCTCTGTTGATATTTGCTCTACTCGTACTTCTTTTATTTCCTTAGAAACTGTTGGGATTTGGCTTTGGGGAAACTTGTCTTGATCTCTTCTTCTTAATTTCTTTCTTGAAGTTAAATAAAATGTCAACAAAAAGAGGATTATTACAATCAATAACCCCACAATTATTCCTATAACTTCCCAGAAAATTAAAGACTCAAAAAATTAGAAGTAGTAACTAAAAAAATAAAGAATTAAAGACCATTTCCTTCCTTTACTGCAATTAAAGAAGACAAGAATTGGAGAAAGACTCAAACTTACAAAAGGGGTTTAGTTAATGGGGGATTGTAAACCTAAAGATATGAACAATATAGAAATTCCCACATGGAAGAAATCCCCCTTGCCGTAACTTGGGAGAATAAACTCAAATATTCCTGTGTTGTATGGTGCTACAATTACAAAACTTTGCACCAAAAGTAAAGCCTTTTGAGAACCCCTTTCCTTGTATTTGGAATAAATTCTTCACAAGTTTCCCTTTTTTACACCTTAAATCACCTAAGAACACATGCACTAATGCTATTTTTTCCCTTTGTCAATCATCAACTAAACAAAAATTCAATACTTTACTCTAAACTTTTCAAGACAGTAACTTTATTAACAATTAAGCCCCTATTCAGATTTTTTTTTTCGGAAAAGAAGAACAAAGAACTATCACACACACACGAGATCACAGTAGAGAGTATTAGCTATCTATACCAAGTGCTAAACCACCTCCGACAGACCCTATGCTGCCAAAAATCTATAAAATGGAAAAATTGTAAACATTCACATAAGAATTTATTATAATCAGAGAACTAAGCAGAGAAAATGCACAGACCTTTCCTATTAGAGTCCTGAACAGAAGTATTCCATGTGTATCAATTCCTACACATTAGGACATTTGCATGAGCTTCAAAAAGAAAACAATCAAATTACCCAGCAGTGATCAACACGAGGATTTATAAATTACACTTACCATTTAAATAACCCTTAATTTCAGGTATTCCTGATCCCGCAGCTGCTGGCGCAAATTGTGTAATTATATATACAGAAGATAACACTAGGGCCAAGTTGATAAGCGTATAGACCAAAAATCCGGCAAAAAAACACAATCAGAGGGATGTTCAAAAGCAGAGGAGTCAAGAAAAAGCTCTTGAAAAGTTATTATTATCCATACTACACGATTAAAAAAAAAAACAGAATTATTAAGAGGTGAAAGCAAAGGTACTTACAAATTGGCTTGAGCGACGGAGTCAAGAGCTCTAGCTTCGAGGATTTATGGTTTAAATTGGCTTGAGCGACGGAGGGTGGATTTGTGCCACGACGGCGGCATTGACACTCGAATCTGGTTCTCGCGCTAGGGTTCCGCTTACAGAGGCGGCGGCGGCACCTCAGGCTGAACGGAACACAGAGGCGGTCGGATCTGTGCCGCGACGACGGTGGCTCGGTCACAGCACACGAAGGGCTCACCGCGATAGGGCTCCGCCTCTGTAGGCGGCGGCACAACGTCCATGGCGCCGTCGTTGGTTTGGGAGAGAGAATGAAATCGCCGAACAAGAATGAGAATGAAGAGTCGATTGAATTTTTGAAAAAATGAATTAGGGTTTAGAGTGTTAGCAAATATACGGAAGGGCAAAATCGTAATCTGTTTATACAGGCCAAACCTGTATAAAATAATACTAGGGGGCAAGTGGTATTATTTCTTCAAAAGGGAACAGTGAAAAGCCGAGATAAATTCATAAATGGTCCTGTAACTTTGTCTGAATTCACAAAAGGTCCTGTAACTTTTTATTTGATCAATGATAGTCCTTTTAGTCTCAATTTGGATCCTTTTGGTCCTTTTTGTACCAATTTTAGTCATCTGATCCGATTTCGGTTCAATTTCAGTCCCTTTCAATTCAATTTCAACCATACTCACCGGAAAAGAATATGTGTATTTTACGCATCAATTTTTATTACGTATTTTTAACGCATCATTCGACACACAAACAGTTTGGATGACTAAAAATACATAAAATCAACTTAAGAACAATTTAAAATTATGAAAGACTAAATATTAAAATTAAAATTTCTATTTTTTTATGATAATTTCATTTATACACATGTATTAATATGTATTTTTTAGTATTAATACGTAATTGAATTTGATGTTTTAATTTATTTTATTGAAATCAATTTGTATTTTTTTTTTTAATTTGTATTAGATATATTATTTTCTTTTATTTAATTTAAATGAACACACGAAATTATATATTTGGTTATAAATAATTATTTGGTAAAATAGAACATAAAAAAAAAAGATAAAATTAAGATTTTGATAAAATTATGTATGTTTGATTATAAATAAAAATTTGTTAAAATTCCGTATTAAATATATCCCTCTTATTTCTATTCAAAATAACTTATGTGTTAGATGATGTGTTAAAAATGTAAAAAGAAATAAATAAATAAATAAATTGGCATGTAAAATACACATGTTCTATTCCGGTGTGAACGATAAAATTAGATTGAAAGGATTAAAATAGGATATATTGAACTGAAATTAGACCCAGAGGACGAAAATTGAGATCAAAAGGTTCAATATTGAGACTAAAAGGACTAAAATTGATTAAATAAAAAGTTATAGGACCTTTTGCGGATTCAGACAAAGTTATAGGACCATTTGTGAATTTATCTCTGAAAAGCCTGTATAAGGCCCCAAAAAAGCACTTTTTAATACATATCTTTTTTCACTATACCGGGCTGCTATATTTGCCTATTTAGGCTATCAAACAGCAACAATGTTGTTATACTGGCCATTTTTTCCTCTTATGTAGGCTATCAAACGGGTCCTATATATATAATAGGAGAATATATAATAGGAGAATGTGGCTCTTCTGTATTCCGTCATGTGTCATTTTAAACCCCTTCTACTTCTTCCATGTGTCAACATACTTGTGCCATGTCAGCATTCGTGACAAAATTATTCAAATGTGTCTTTTTCTAACTTTTCATTTCATAGGAGTAATTCATAACGTGTTTACTCTTTTTTACATTCCCAAATTAATTATTAATTAATGCTTATAATTACGGTAATTATGTGTAAAAGACAAGTTCTTCTTTCATCCTTTCATCTTCGTTTTTTCTTTCATCTTTTTTTTTTTTTTCGATTTCAGTTTCCACTCTTCCTCTTTAACCGAGTAAGTTTCCAAAAGAAAAAAAAATCTTTACACAGATGAGAAGAGGAGAGAAGGAGATTCGTTGTGGAAGACTGGAAGTGGTACGTAATTCTCGCAATGGGTTTTCGCTTTAGGGGTATGCTTTTGGGACGTGTTATATCTTGATCTTCAATTATGTAACTATTCGTGAGGTTTTGGAATTTTTTTTACACAGATGAGAAGAGGAGAGGAGAGGAGGAGATTCGTTGTGGAAGACTGGAAGTGGTACATAATTCTCGCAATGGGTTTTCGCTTTAGGAGTATGCTTTTGGGACGTGTTATATCTTGATCTTCAATTATGTAAACTATTCGTGAGGTTTTGGAATTTTTTTTATACAGATGAGGAGATGAGAGAATTTGTTGCTTCATTGACGGAAGTGGTACGCTTATGATAATTCTCTAATTATATTCATATTTTGAAGAAAACTAAAAGAAGTATTCTTGAGTGGAATGAAATTTTTTTTTGGATATGTGATCATTGAATATGATAAGTATTTTTTTTTAATGTCAGGTATGCGGTTTATGACATGTATTCAAATTAAACATAGTTAACTAAATTATTTTTTTTATGTGAGTTAGGGGTTATGAAATATATTCAAATTAAGGTATAAATCTACTATTTTTTTTCACTTATGTATTTTTTTTTTGTCTGTTTTAAAATTCTTTGTAGGTGAATGCACTCAAGTAAGCCCCTAAAATGACAGATGTTCCAGGTTTTTGATATTCTAACATTTTTATTTTGAGTTGGGTTTTTCTAAATCTCTGACTAATTAATAATTTAAGTCATGTATTCTTTCTTTGATGTGTTTTTTTTTTTTAGCTGACAAGACTCTACATTGCAATTTTCGAATGATTAAGGTAATCTTAATTTTCTTACTGTATTATTTATGGTGACTGTAGAAAGTCATGTTTTTTTAAGAAAAAATCTTGTATGAAACCCTGCTCTTGCTATCGTTATGAATAATCACACTAAAAATATGTTGCTGAGATAAGTCTTTTTTAGTTGAACTTTGGATAGACATATTCTGTCAATTGTATGCCTGTGGTGAATGCTTGCCACTACCCTCTTTCCAACGGCGGCGGTAGTTACAATCATGGTAAGTCCAGGCTTTTCTCTTCATAATTAAGTCATCATAGGATTATGAATTTGATGTCGGGAGCATGAGTGAAATATGAACTTTTAATTTATGATGGGATTCAATGATAATTTGTCTTATCATGTCTCATATGTCTCAATTTTAGCTTATGTCATTTGTATTATGGACTAATGTTGATCATCTTTTGGTCTCTCCGTTTTTCAATAATATGTCAATTTATGTTGTCTTATTTTACAGTGGAATGATTCACGTTGAAGTAAAGTGTATATAGAGATACTGGTTTAATTGGAGAAACCCGTTAAACTGAAAGATTGGTTTGTGTAACTTGTTAAAGCAGAGAAAAGTTCAATCTAGGTAAGGATGTTTGTGATTGATTGTGGAACTAATTGACTTCATTTTTTTAAAAAATTAAATAAAAATGGATGTTAAATTTGTAGAATGAATTGTGGTGTGACTTAGCTTTGACACTTCGTATCTACAATGGTGATACTCGAAAAAGAGAGTTCACATGAACCCACCAGTGTTACTCTTTTTCGAGTATCACCGTTGTACACGTCTCTAATATAATTTTCATCCATTTCTCAAAACTAAAAATTTGTGTTCTGAGTAAGCTTATGCCATTTTACTTTTGATATAATCTTGATCATTTTTATAATCACTTTGTTGCTCAAATTTGAAATGATTTATATAGTGGCATAATTTATGTATCTGAGAAAGTGGTTATGTCTTACTTGTAAAAGACAGCTAGCAATTTTTTTTTTTTTTGACAGGGACAGCTAGCAATTGAGTCTTGCAAATAATTAAATAAATAGTTCTAGAAGTGGAGTCTTGCAGTGTTCTTGTTGATGTGTTCGCCTCTCGCTACTTCACTTATTTTTCAAGTCGATGTGTGATAAATCTCAAATCGTAGAAGATATTTATTCCAAGTATTTTTAAGCAGTTTATTGGTGCATTAATATAAAATGATACACAAAACTTTATGCATGTATATATTATATCCACATATGTGGATTTGAGCCCATGTACTAAAAGCAATGATGAATGAGTATTTTAATTTTCGACCACGCCATTGGTGGCAAACGATGAAATTTAAAAAATGTAATGAAAAAACATTGTGTTTCATGAGGAGTTTAATGAAATGCCTAAGAAATTAAAATGATTTTAAAGATATTTTTTCATTTAATTTTTTGGGAAAATAAGAAATCTGGACATCATATTTGAGAGACGTTTTACCTAGAAACTCTTGATTTCAGACATGATCTCTACATTGTTTTGTAAAACTAAATTAAAACGTGTAAAAGAAAAGCAAAGAATTATTGTGAGAAAAGCCAAAGTCTCTATCAATTATGACTCAATTCAATTTAAAGTTGTACATTAATTCCGAAATAAAATTATGAACATATTAAGTTATAAAATCACATGTTTATTTTACGTTGAATTTTTTTTATATAAAGTATCAGAATAATTTTTTGCTGAAAAAAGTAAAATTAACCAAACTTTTATAAATTATAAAAATATAAAATTACAACAAGCCCGTGCATCGCACGGGTAAAAACTAGTTTTGATAAAAGTAAGAGAGATTATTGATCAACTCTCCTGAACTAATCAAGTGATAAGTCTGTTTTACCAAAAAGAAAATTAGTACACATTCCCCCCTCCCTCCCCACACACACTTGTGGTGTCATAAATTAATAATTCTGAATTAAATTTTGTATATTGTTTTTCAATTTTTTAAAATATAAATAATAAATCTATTTTGTCATATTTTCAAAATACGAAACGAGGGAATATTATAAACAACGCACAGTCTAGAAGAGAGGGAGAGAGAGAGGTAAACGAGGGAAAATACACATTCCTCTCCAAATTGGCATGCCCACCGGCGCCACCGCGACGATATGGTGAATCTCGCCGCCCAAATCAGTCGCCTTTTAATCCTCCGCCGTTTCGATGCCCTCAAAAGCCTCGCCTTCACTTTCTCCGACCACCTTCTCAACGACGTCCTCAGGAATCTGAAGCGTCACCCTGCCCCAGCCCTCCACTTCTTTAACTTAGCTTCCAAGCAGAATCACTTCAGACCCCACTTCAAATCCTACATCAAGATCATCCACATTTTATCCAATGCCAAAATGTTTGATGAAACGCGGCTCTATTTACGCGGCCTTGTGGACCTCTCGGAGAAAAACCGCGTTCCAGTTGCCTTACTTTATGATGAATTAGTTACTACTTATAGGGAATTTAAGTTTTCTGCTACTGTTTTTGACATGGTGTTGAAAGCCTATGCGGAGAGGGGGTTGGTGAAGAATGCCCTGTACGTGTTTGATAATATGCCTAAGTGTGGTCGCGTGCCCAGCTCGCGGTCGTGCAATTGTTTGTTAAGTCGTTTAGTGAGAAACAAGGATTTTCTTACTGCTGCTTGTGTTTATGATCAAATTATCAGAGTTGGAATTGCCCCAGATGTGTATACTTGTGCCATAATGGTGGATGCGTATTGTAAAGATGGCAGAGTATCTAAAGCAGTGGAGTTTGTGGAAGGCTTGAAGAATATGGGATTGGAAATGAATGTCGTTGGTTATAATAACTTGATTAATGGGTATGTGGAGGAAGGGAATATGGAAGGGGTGGAGAAAGTATTAGAAATGATGAGGCAACGAGGAATTTCCCGAAATGTTGTAACTTTCACTCTATTAATTAAGGGTTTTTGTAAGAAGGGTGCATTGGACGAAGCAGATAGAGTATTTAGAGGAATGAAGGAAGAGAAAGGAGACAAGTTGATTTTGGATGACAAGGTGTATGGAGTGTTGCTTGATGGGTATTGCCGAAATGGAAGAATGGATGATGCTCTGAGAATCAAGAATGAGATGCTGAGTTTAGGATTGGGAATGAATATGTTCATTTTCAATTCTTTGATTAACGGCTATTGTAAACTTGATAAACTTTCTGAAGCAGAGCAAGTCATAACGAGTATGGCTGAAGGGAACTTCAAGCCAGATAGTTATAGCTACAATACATTATTGGATGGATATTGTAAAAGAGGATTGATCAATAAAGCTCTTAAGCTCTGTGATCAAATGACTAGTGATGGTGTATATCCAACAAATATAAGTTATAATACTCTATTAAAAGGTTTAATTCAGCATGATGATATTGATGATGCTTTGAGCCTTTGGCAGATGATGCTCAAGAGAGGTTTTGTTCCCGACGAGGTTGGATTTAGTACTCTTCTCCATGGCCTTTTCGGAAAGAGAAAGTGCGATTTGGCTTTGAAGCTGTGGAAGGATGTTATTGCAAGAGGCTACACTAGAAGTATCATTCTATGCAACACAATGCTCAATGGATTATGTAAGATGGGAAAGATGACTGAAGCAGAGAAAGTTCTTGACAAGATGATGGAATCGGGTTGTTCGCCAGATGAGGTTACTAACCGAACATTGATTGATGGATATTGTAGAAGTGGGGATGTTCAAAGAGCTTTTCATATTAAAGGTATCATGGATGGAAAGGGGGTTCCTGTTTCAATTGAAATGTATAATTCACTTATTAGTGGATTGTTTCGAGCAGGGAAATCAGATAAAATTCCAGATGTTCTTTCTGAGATTTATGTGAAAGGACTAAGCCCTAATGTAATTACCTATGGAGCTCTTATCAGTGGTTGGTTTAAAGAAGGAAACTTGAAGAAAGCTTTTGATGCATATTTTGAGATGATGGGGAAAGGAATTGCCCCAAATGAGTACTTACGTAGTACAATCATTAGTGGATTAAACAAGCTTGGTCGGACTGATGATGCAAATATGTTACTGCAGAAAATGGTAGATTTAGATGTTGTCCCAAACCTCAAACAGTTCTACAATTCCTTTAACTTCAACTATATTCCGATAGAAACACAGAAAATTGCAAATTCCCTTGATGTCGGCGCTCAAAGACATATCACTCCCAACCACATTTTATATAATGTAGTTATATCCAGCCTATGTAAACACGGGAAGATAGATGATGCAAGAAAAATCATCAATAATCTGTCTCAAAGCGGTTTCATTCCAGATGAGTTCACATACACTTCCCTTATCCATGGTACCTCGGTTTCTGGTGCTGTTGATGAAGCTTTTTTGTTACGCGATGAGATGCTGAAGAAGGGTCTTTCTCCAAATATAGTGACTTATAATGCTCTTATGGATGGCTTATGTAAATCTGGAAACCTTGCTCGTGCACTTAGGCTTTTCCATAGACTTCCCTCCAAAGGCTTAGTTCCGAATGTGATCTCTTATAACACTTTGATTAATGGATGTTATAAAAATGGTAGCACTAGGGAAGCGCTTAAACTTTTGGGGAGAATGATGAAGGAAGGGATTGCTCCTTCAGTCCAAACATATTCTCCATTTCTCAGTAGTTTCTTACAGCAGGGTGATGTGGAAGAATACTCGAAACTTTTAGATGAAATGCACAAGGAAGGCCTTGAAAATGACTTAACAAGACATTGTAGACCGTATGTAGCTGATGTTCTGAGTGTATGACCAGTATTAATGGATGGTGCAGATTTCTGCTTCCACTGATGGTATGGTAATTTTTTCTTTTGCACTCATGGATTGCAGAGTTATTTTGGAATATATGATGGTTATTGTGCTGATAATATGAATTGGTAAAAAGATTACGAGTATTTTTGAATGAAGTGAATTGGTTATTGTGTTTTAAACTGATGAAGATAGAAATGGGATGTGTGTATTAACTGTGTTGTGTGGTATCTGTTTATCCTGCCTATATCCACAATTTGGAGTATATATATGTATCAATGGAAGGAGTCAAAGATCTTATTGTGAATTAAATGGGGAAGCAGATTGGGTTTGTAATGAAGAAATGTTTGCAGTTTGGTTGTGCAGAGTCGGTTTTTAGGGAGATATATATCTATATTTACTTTTACACGAGGGCTGGAGAAAAAATAAAGACCTGGGATCTGTTTGTTTTTGTGGTTCTGGCATGGGATTGATATTTTAATCAGGCTAACCTTTCTAGTGGATACCCTTGATTAATAAGGTTAGTATATTCCTCCCATTTAACTCCTAACCGAACTGAGATTGCCAATATCAATCCTTAAACCGTGCTCATCTTTATTTCCTTGTTGGCCAGATTACTTTATTACTGTATATCTTTTGATAGGAGTATCTGTTAGATTGCTTCAGTAGATTGTTTCTTTAGTATTTATATGCTTTGATATTGATGGTATTTAGCAGCTTTTGATGTATTATTCATAAAACTGGGTTTTCCCAATAGGTACATCTTTCTCTTAATTCCCGTTGAGTTATTTGATTGTTTGCATCGTTCTTATATAACTGTTGAATTATAAGATCTGTGTTACCTTCATCGATCATATTAACGCTGTGCTACATCACGAACTGTATTTATGTGCCATTTGCAGCTGTTTACTTTAATCTTCATTGTGTACTGCCTCAACTGTCATAACTAATATTTACAACTCATATACCTTCTTTAGAAGGTAACATTACATTCTACTTGTATACATGGTCTTTTTTCTTTTTAAATATTGCTATTGTGTTTGAACCAGAGAATGGTACTCTTGCCATTTCTGTGTAGTGAAGAAGTTGCAAAATTCGTGGAGGAGAAGCCTCAGCTCTGTGAGGAGCAGTAGGAAGGTTTGACAGATATAGTTGGAGATGAAGATGAAGATGAAGCAAAGGAGATAATAGTTGCATGCTTTTGTTGATGGCTTGATTCGATTTTGCGGTATATTTACCAGTTATAGAGATTCTTCTTTCAGTTTCTCCCCTGATGCGTCTTGAGGGCATTGCAAACCTGTGGAAACACTCCAAAGTATGGTCTTATATTCCATTCTTCCTTAATTGGTAAATGGTAATGCATCTGCTCCCTATCTTGATTACATAACTATTATCATAATTTTTATAAATCTTATAATGATATCTTTTTTTGGTGCCAGAGAAACTTGGTGCTCGCTCGCTCGACTTGTATGATAAACTCAAAGTGGACTTGCACATGAATTAGCTAGACTTGGGTTGATTTCCTCCGATTCTCACGATTGGGTTGGTGCAGATATCCCTTTTTGGGTTGAAGAGATGGCTCGTCGCCTTGCAAGTGTTTGAGGCGCGGGGTCCTTTTCTTCTAGTCTCAAAAATCTCATCTCTGAATGAATGTATATAGATTTAATGTCTGGTACTTTGGCACATGTTTTTATGCTTGTTGAAGAATCCCCATACTCGGCAAAAGAAGCATATAATTGGCTAGTGCAACAAAAGAATGAAGAACCACAGGGACCGAGAGAGAAGATTTCAAGCTGATCTGGAATAATTTTTCACCACCAAAGGTTCGACTACACGCCTGGATTCTACGGGAGAGAGTTCCGACAACGACAAAGCTTCATAGACGGGGAATACTTCTGACGAATGTGAACACAAAGTGCTCTTTCTGCAAAACGGAACCTGAAACGGTATGCCACATTTTGTTTGAATGTGTCTTTTCATATCAAGTTTGGATGAGGCGGTTATTTTCTCTAGTCCCTTGACGAACCTACTCCATTTTAGTAAGATTTTGAGTGGAAAAAAAAAGGAAAATCTGTAGCTTTGTGTATCTGGGAGTGCATTATATGGTTATCCCCACATAACTAATTCTCGTGATAATAAATCTATCCAAATATTTTCTACTTTGAATCATTCTTATATAATTTAATTTAAAACTAGTATATATATTTATAGACCATTTCACATACTTTGTTTCAATTTAAATCCGCTAACAACCAGCAAAAAAAGAAAAAAGAAAAATGATGGCCTATGAAGAGAATACAAATTCAGATGTTATCAACAACAAGAAACAAGAAGCATTCCTATATTAATACAGAGAGTTATCAAGTAACAAAAACAACAAGACAGTTCACCCTATAATTGATTATACAAGATTTGATCAAATCATTTACATGTTGCATAAATTTATTTATCTGCAATCAGTAAACCCTGTGCAATTTTCTTAATTATAAACTTTATGGCCTTAAAAGCTTTGGACCAGAGTTGGAGGCTATCCAGCTTTCAATTACATTTACAAGCAGATCGATTTCCTTCGAGTTTTCAGCTCGAAAGTCTGAACTGAATGTGCTACCCACTTCTTTCGCAACTGCCTCCCATGGCGTACCTGCTGTCAAAGATGCCAAAAGCTCTCCTCCTCGATTCACTGCATCCGCCATTGCTGGAGGAACATTTGGCAGAACCTGAAGGTTGAAAAAGTTTAAATTCTATTATTTTTAAATCAAGATGGTTATAAGTGTTGAAATGTGGAATCAAATGTAACTTCGCTGGAATCTTTTATCTTATTTTTAATCAATTATTTAATGATTTTTTTTATCCTTCTACACAAATTGAAATGTGTGTGTGTGTGTTTTCTTTTTTTCAGGATGTTAAAAATTATTAAACTAAAATATAATTATACCAGGATAACTGACTATTTTGGTTCTGTTTTAGTTCTTATTTGGTACAATTCGGTTCAGCTTCGATTTGAGTTTTCTAAAATTTCGATTTTGCACTTTGGTTCGTTGACCGAATTGACCGTTGCACACCCCTGAATCAGCATAGTGATTAAGAAATCTTAGGGCATCTACACATTAAAGCATAGAAGGGAGACATAGGTTAGGTAGAATACCTGTTGTAGAGGGAGACCGTGATCTCCAGGTAACTCACGAATGGACATATCCAGCATTGAACTGATTGCAGATTCTGAGCTAAGGACCTGAGCTAGTCTTGGAGTTTCATCGATACTATCGTCTTTGAACTTTATTAGCAGATTCCTTGAAATTCCATAGTATGACCTGATCTATCATACCAACAACCATGTACAACAATGTAACATTATTTTTTCTTCTTAGATTAACAATTTGGTAACATTCTAAATATTTGAGGTTTGCATTTGGGCTCGAGGGGAGGGCTCGGGAAGAATTTCGAATGAAAGTCAATTTAAAATCCACCAAAACCACTTTAAATTTTGAAACAAACTTGGAGCTATAATACAAGCAAAAGAATTGGAATAAAGAATTTCAAGATCATACGGTGTGCATAGTGAGAGATGAGAGAGTATCCAGAAATTTGTACTAACTCTCAATAACCATAAAATGTAGTAATAGAAAGGATATAGACTGACAGCTTGCTTATCATGAGTTATTAAATATTAAATGCTACTGAAGAATATGCTAGACATAGAAAGAGGATTTACCAATCGTTGAGTTTCTTCAGGCTTAGGGGAAAAATCTTCTCTCCCTTTAGCTAAGTCCATGTACAGTGGAGGAAGTTGCTCAACGAGAGGAAGAACTTGCTTCAAGATGGAAGGGCTAAGGTTCTCAAACTGCTTCCTAGTCATCTCAGCCTGCAAATATTTTAGAAAACCAAAACATCATCTTAAAAACTCCAATTTTTTCTGAGGAAAACAGCAGCAAGCTAGGGGTGTCATAAAGCTTCTTAAAATTATTTGGAAATAAGCATACATATACTAAAGCAACAAACATTGATAACAATAAAGAATGAGAGAACCATTCTAGATTGCGATATCAATAAATAATTATTATTGTCAGGTATGTGTAAGTCAAAATCTCACCCCAAGACGAATAGTTGGTGATGATGCTACTTGGGATAAAAATGGTCCAATGCTTTGGGCCATTGGCATAAGGACAGGTGAAAACATGGGAATAGCTAGGCTTGCTTCCTGAAAGTAAATAAATAACCATGTTAACTTTAAACAGATATTACATCCTTTTGAAATGGGAATAGTTGAAGCCTAATTAATCTTTGCTTCATGATAAAATGTGGAATTCCTTTTCTGTGCTCTTAGAATTATTCAATGCTAAGGAATAAAGAATAACAGCAATAAATTTTATAGATTATGTCTTCACATCTTGGGTTGACAATTTTCCATATGAAAAATGGATGAACTATCATACCATACCTTGTTGTTGAATGCCATTAATATATTTCCACTACTTTGCACAGCATACCTTGACCCTGATAATCAGAACAACAAGTTGTCAACTGATGCAAGATATCTCTAGCTTCGGTCTAATACTTAAAACACAAAGTCACAAATGATAAGTCAACCTATCAGAAGATGAATGAGAGAACCCAAAGAATGTCCGATGCCAAAAGTAGGAAGATCTTCAATCTGCACAACAGAGCAACTCAAACAAACAAATAACAAACTAGCATGCAGCTACTTTGACGAAATTCAGGGTCAACTTACTGTTTCTTTGAGATAACGTAGACACCTCTCAAATTTAAATTGCACTTCATCAGCAATGAGGAAGTGATCAAAACCACTGGCATAAGGTGTGGCAATAATCAATATACCCCTGTTTCACAAGATAGAGAGCAAGCAAGTTACATCTCCCAGTTCTTAATGATGCATTATACTACCTCTGTCCCTTCGATAGTGCACATTTTGCCATTTTGGACGTCCCACCGAAAGTTAATCATTTTTTTTTTTGACAAAAAAACTACCCCACCACAATTAACAATTATCCCTACACTTTCTTTTTCTCCCTCTACCTTTTCCCCTTTCCCTTAATACATGTGCCAAAAGAAAATGGGCAACTATCGAAGGGACAGAGGGAGTATTAAAAACAATATAAATAAATAAAAAGAAACAAAAATATAGAAATGAGTATATACTTCATAGGTATATATAATGGCGGATAATAAATACTGATGTGTGGACATGCAATAGCTGATGAAATTGAAGGATCAACTATATCTCATCGGTAACAACTCACTTATCTGCAAGACGTTCCAGGAACAAGCGATAAGTAAGCTGTGGGGCAGCCCCCACAAATATGCCACCAATAAAATGTATGATTGACGTTAACTTGGTATTTCTTCGCCTGAGTACCCACGCTCCCTAAAAAATTCATATATGTTATAACAGCAATCTGACTCGTTTAAGACTCAGGACTACTGAAGAAAAATATCATATATAGCATCTAATAGATGCCTCCAGATTTGTCCACTCAACAGTCCACCAAGGGTCAACATTTTGCACCAGAAAGCATACTCACGACTTAAAATATTTCTATAGAGCAAATTAAAAGAAAAAAAAGAAACATACAGGAAGCTTTAAACATTCAACAATAGCTGGCAGATTTTGATAGAAGCATCATATAAACAAGCAATGAAATAACTTAATTGGTTTCTGCAACCAAATTCCAAAGACAATGGGCTGCCAGTCAAGAAAATATACCTCAATTTCACGCCAATCTCCTGAACCACCCAAACCATCTTGAGTTTGCTTCGCAGTCTCCGTAAGTATTCTATTGATGAAAGCAAATATATAGCATTAATTAACCGCCTTTAAGTGGATTGTACCAAACATATGAATTTGAGAAGGAAAAGTTGTATCATATGTGTCTTAAAAACGAAATAGTCATGGGAAGCATGGCCAAATGAGTCCAAGACAAAGAGAATTCTTCAATTCCTTCGAAATACTAAATTATAAAGATGGGCACACCAAACACAATTGAAGAATGAAATTAGTGTCGTTTATCCAAGGGTTCTCTCTCACAAAGCACTCATGTCTGGAGTTCACAGTTTGGATTTTCCAATAACTGTAACTTTTGAACCCACTAGCTTAGTTTGGGGTAAGTGCATCTCTCAACTTGAGAAATGTCTCCAGTCAATCCCCCACCCCACACAAAATATAACTCAAAAAACAGAAGAAAAAACTTAGACTTCTGAAAACTATGGTTGAAGTTGTGGGATTCTGATTCTACTTGTAGAGGTTAGGTGTTTCTTTTCCATTTTCACTGTTGCCAGTTTCGAGATACAGCTATCATCAGGCAAATAGAAAATGTGCAATTTCAAAAAGGTGAAAGACTAAAGAACAGTGCAAGCAAGCAGAAAGGTATCAATGAGATGCAACTTTAGAGCTGCATCTCCAAGCACTATCAATTCTCATTTGCTAGTTTTATAGATCATCAAGATTAAGAATTGATGTTCAGCATAACCTATATGCAATTTGCACATTGATTATTTTTCTAATCTATCTCCCAATTTCCTCACTATAAAACTGTACTTCCTGATCGTGTCAGCTGACTTTGAGTAGTTGAACAGCAAAAGATATTTGGAATTCAATTCCTTAATTCATGTCTCTCTTCTATACTCAAATCTTCTTAAATTCCCCATTAATTCCAAGGGCTAATTAATGATTATAAATTAGTCTGAGTTAGTACACTCAATAATCTTGCCCAGATAATCTCAAAATCGACAGCAAGAAAAAGACCCAAGAAGAACACAAAACGAAACGACTTATAGTATAGTTAATCAAACGGCGCAAGAGAAAGAGCAATTTAATAAAATTAAAAGGTAAAACCTCTCGATGTCCCTGTAAAGTTGAATTCCAGTTGTTTGGTTTTGACTATTGGAGTTTACACCGCCATCTCCACCGCCTGAGCTGCAATAAATTCCGAGACGACGACAGGAGGTACGGTTGCTAACGAGGCGAAAATTACGGTTGCAGAGACGTGAGAAACAGCAGGAGGGAACGGAATCAACGACGGGCGAAGCAAAGGTTAGACGAGGCGTGGGAATCGATACAGAGCTCGCCATGGGTAGGTATCAGCAGCTCATCGGAGAAGACAATTGGAAGTCTGTGGGTGATGTTACTTAACATTCACGCGAGAAGTGCTGCTAAATCAGTTTAAGCGAACCAAGTATGACTGCCTCCTCACTAACGTGTACACTTTAAACACTAGAGGAATTTACACGTTTATACTTCTCAAATATTACTTGCATGCTCTTAAAATTAATAATCCCTAAATATCATTTTATTTTACATTTCACTGAATCACCTAATTTAAAATGCTTCTCATTTATTTTATATCACTAACCACTAAGTTCTATTTTTTTAAATTGTATGCAAGTCATCTCAGAGGGAGTAATAAAAATATGTAATGATTAAAGTTTTAAAATATAGTTTTGTAAATTTTAATTAATAAAAAAAGAGAGTAAATTGAGTGTATATTTAGGTTCTAAAAGAGGGACAAAATTAGAGGGTGTCTAGAGGTTTCAAAAGTAATGACACATGAGTAAATATATGTATATATGTATATTTTGAGGCTATGAATTATAAATATGTTTTTTTTAAGTGTACAAATTAATATGGAACGGTCCAATATGACAAGTGTGCAAATATTTATGAAATAGAAAGAGTATGTGTTTTAGTAAGGACAAGTGTAGATAAATTTGTAATAGGATAAAAGTTGAACTTGTAAAGATCAATTATTGTAGTTTAGTGTTAGCCGATAAGGTCAACAACTGAGAGGGAGCTTCAGTGCCACTTGAGTTCAACCTAACTAGATAAACAGGCCAAAGTGTAAGACTGAAGATCGAGATAATCTACTCAATTGTTGAAGAGCTAAGACTAGAAGATAAAGACTGAAGTGAAGACCAGTGTTGAAATTCAGGAAGCTTGATAGTTGACTAAATCAGTTGACAAATGCAACAATATATACTTATTTGTCTTCATTAACAACAACTACCTATCGTGCAAAAGTCAAGTGGATAAAATTTGAAAAGACTATGCTCAATTACCGAGTAAGACCAAATGAATATACAACTTAAATGTCAATTCAACAAATAATGAAATATGACACATAACAGGTGATGAATGGATTAATAAGATGATGGAACAGAGCAAACGACTATAAAAGACTCATGAACATATTTGTGGTGCATCACTCAAGGACGATTTATATAGTCACAAAAGATATAGTCTAATGTAGCTCTCCAATAACTATATTTTGAACTACACTATAAATACAAGGCCGCCTTCATGGTGAAGAACATAGAACGTAAAATTCCAAGTCGAAGCTTTGCACAAATTATCAAGCGCATTCTCAAAAAATCCAGAATTTTCAAGAGCAAATTCTTAACTTTCATATCGAAGCAGTAAGTGTTCTTCCCGCCTTAGTTTAAGCTTATAAATCCATATATTAAGCTTAGATGGAATTCATTCAAACTAGTTGTTTGAATAATTCATTAGTTGGAAACTACTTCAAATCTTATTTCTTATCCTTAGATCGAGTTTGTTGTAAAATATTGTAAGATCATTTATTCTCAATTCTCACCATAATAAGTAAGATCATATACTGTTGAGGAAAGTCCAAAGTGTTATTCTTGACACTTAAAATACAAGTCATTTCGTATAAAATAATTAGTTTCACAATTGGGGTGTGAGAATGAACGTAGAATTGTGATCTAAACCAATATAAATCTCTATATTTTTATCAGCTTTGATATCTACTTATTCATTCCATACTTATCATATTTTATAAAACTGCATATTACACAACTCAACTATACACCAAGTCAATTTTCTGCATAAAATTAATCATAAGTTTTTCTAAAAACAAAATAAGTTTTAGGTACAACCAAGTCTGTTTTAAGGACCTACACAACTTTTTTGCAAATTACAATTTAATTGATAGTAATCCAACTTACCAACTGACGAACAATCAGTAGGATTATTATCAACCCGACTATTTTACATTAGCACTCAACAACTATCTTATTTGTCACTTGACTTTTTTTTTTTTTTTTTTTAAGGTAGAATTACAAGATAGGAATATTGAAATTGCATCTCACGCTCACCTATCTATTACAGATAAACTCTACCAAAGACTCATATTCCAAACTCAATCTTGAGAGAGTGGAGAGTCACACAAGCAATCCATCGAATTCTTCGATCAAGAAAGATAGCAAATCTGCTTCGAAAAAGAAACAAATTGTCGCCCACTACGACTCGCGCTACAAACTCCCCAAATCATAGAAGATGACCCATGGACAACCAGTGTCAAAGGAGAACCATTATCAACCAAACACAACTTCCAAACAACAAGAACCCACAACAGGGAAAGATGACCCACAACAGGGGAGGAGGACCCATAAAAGGGAAGATAAAAAACAACCGTATTTTTGTCACTTGACTTACCTTAACTATTTCTCTCAATTGTTTCACAATTTTTTTTTTTTAATTTTAAAGTATTTGACAAAGTGGGATAGCTCAAATGGTTAGAGCACCACTACCAGGCAAAAAAAAAAAAAAACCTATTCCCTCAAAACTTTTAGCCTCCGCTTAACTCGTTCGAAACCTACAACAAGGTATGTCAATAGAGTAAAATTTCATTCACCAATAAATTTTGGAAGAAGAAATAGTCAAGATAAATAAGTTTTACTCCCTTCATCTCATATAAATTTTCTCACTTATTGAAACGTCCCATATTAATTTGCACACTAAAAAAAATAAAAAAAATTCATAACTTTCATTCTCAAAATAAACACATATTTACCTGTCATGTGTCATTACATTTGAGATCCACATAAAATTTAGTTTACCTTTCTCTATACTTTATTTATAAAATTTTACAAAATTACATCTCAAGAGTCAAAACTCATTCATTGAGTTCAAATAAGTATGTAGGGAGTACTAATATAAGCGCATCTCCCATGGATGTATCCTAAACCCTATAAACACATATAATATCTATTATCTTACAATTTTTTACCATTTTCCATAAAACATATTAATCATTATATAATCATTACAATCACACTCAACAAATAATATAATACTAATATAACACTATTCATTAAAGTTAAATCTTATCCTACTAAAATTTCAAAACAAACACAAAACACAAATCTTATTAGAAATTAGAAATTCGGATTTCAAAATCCCAAAATAAACATTCTCTTAGATTTTGGCCTTTGGTAGTTCTCGGGTGTCTTTGATTTTTGCGGTGCTTCGATGTACTTGGATCTTGGTGAATTCTTTCCTTTATTTTTCTTTCTATTTTACTTGACATGAGATTATCGGGTTTGTCTTATATTAGTAATAGAAACGTTTCTTGGAAAAATAGTTCACTCATTTTTTCACTTCTCACGATTAGAGTGACAAACGGTGCTAAATTAATCGGTATCTATTTAATTTGAAAATTTTGTGCTCAAATGTGTTAATTTATACGTATTGATATTGTTAATTTTTTTAAAAAAAAGTATGAAGGGAGTACTACAAACGAAAGAGTTTGATTTAAATAGTAATCTTCCCGTGATTACTTGCATACTTTTCTAATTGGAATGTCCCAAAATTACTTGCACACTCTTAATATGGAAATACCCCACAAAATTAATAACCTCACAACATCATTTTATTTTCAAATTTGCCACTCCTTTTTTCCATAAATTTCACTTTACACATCATCAAATCCACTTTACACATCATAAAATTACCTAAAATACCACTCCTTTATCTTACATCATCAATTTATGAAGCACTTTTTCACACTTTCATCTAGGGGTGTGCATGGTTCGGTTTGGTTAACCAAACCGCCCGTAAATCGTAAACCAAACTATAAACCATTCTTTTTTTCAAAACCGTAAACCAAAACGTATTTATAAAAACCGTTCGGTTTGAAACCATAATATTTCGGACGGTTCGGTCGGTTTTGACCGAACCGTAGTTTTGCTCATTTTTTATGGATGTCCCACAATAAGTTTCCCATTTCATTTTTTTTCATTTTTGGCATATGATTTTCTCTCTCACAATCACATCATTTATACTTTATCTATTATTTTATCATACTTTATCTCACACTTATCTATTATTTTCTCTCTCACCATCACATCACTTGTACTAATGGAAAACTTATAGCGGGACGGATGAAGTATTTTTTTTATATAATTTTATATATAATATATATTTATATATATATAAAAAATAAGTTCGGTTTTTTACGGTTTTTCATTAGTGAAAACCGTAAACCAAACCATACTAAAGAAAAATCAATTCTAAAAACCGTAAATCGAACCGTAAACCAAAAATCGAACCATATTTAATGGTTTGGTTTGGTTCGATCGGTTTGGTCGGTCTGAACCATACTTTGCACACCCCTACTTTCATCTGTAATTAATTATTGTATATGAAATGAAGGGTCTAATTTGAAAAAAATCTTTAATCCTCCACATTATTATGCTTCTTGTGTTTATTGTATCACTTTATAAACATTAAAAATTATTTTCCTATATAAATATACAAGATTAAAATAGGCTAACACAAACAACATCATATACTTATGTGACTATTAAATCACAAATCACGTTAAATAATTTCTTGTTGAGCTATGAGAAAACGACATTTTAAATTTTTACAATGATAAGAAAAATTAGAGACGAGATTTAAGAAGAAATTAATTTCAACAAAAAAAACAAAAGACAATTGAATAATTTTTCAAAAAACCTTCCTAAATCATTCATGTAATAGATATTATAAAAGAGTAATAAAAAAAAGAGTAGGGAGGTTGTACTAACATTCGAAAATCAGAATTATAGAATAGAATGAAGAATGTTTACTCCATTGAAAACAGCATTTAAAGAAAAACACTACCGACATACAAACCTAGCTTTTGCCTTCACATTACTCCACCGTCAGCTGCCGTTTCCTTTTCCTCCGTCGCCGCCGCCGTGTAAGTGCCTCACATTACCCAATTCACTTGCCCACAATTTCTATGTGAAGTCCTTCCCTAGCCAATATATTTTTATTTTAATTGAATATTTCAGTAGAATTGTTTATCTTATTTTGTTTGTTGAATTAGTTGGCGGATAGAATGATGTTGTTGACGTGTTTTTCGAGGTCTTAGGTTTTCAAGTAGCAAAGTTTGTTAGAGCCTAACCTCATTCTGCTTAATCAAACATAAGAAATGATCCTCTTGTTCACAATGTTAGGTAGACGAAGAATTTGGAATGCCAAATATGTTTTGATTATCCCACCATTTGCTACTCTCTTGATTACCTATTCCATTATTTCGTCATTTCGCCCTCAGATTTTACTGCCCAATGAGCCCAAGGTTCTTCTGCTTCCCAATTCCAATTCCAATTCCTCTGTTTTATCATCTACTCCTTATCACAATTGGGAGCTTTTCAATACAGATTATCAGGATATGTTGAATAAGTTAAAGATTTTTGTGTACCCTGATGTTTCCATCAACAATGAATCCTTCCCTTTTGCTCCCATCTTTCTTCCCCATCCCGACCCCCTCGACCCAAAATTAGGTAATTATTACAGTGAGCATGCCTTCAAGCTTGCTCTTCTACACAGTTCCTTTGTCACCCAACACCCCCAGGAGGCTCACTTCTTCTTTATGCCGTTTTCCATCAATGCAATGCGTAACCATCCCCTGTTACGCTCAGAGTCCTCCATTTCTGACTTTGTTGCCAACTATGTTTCGAGGATCAGCACCGATTTCCCTTTCTGGAATGCCTCTGGGGGTGCTGACCACTTCTTCGTCTGCTGTCATTCCGTTGGGAGGGAAGCTGCCTCCAAGCACTTCGAGGTGCGTAACAATGCTGTTCAGATAACTTGTTCGTCTAGCTATTTTCAGAGGCTTTATACTGCACACAAAGATATAGCTCTGCCTCAAATTTGGCCTCGCCATGATGATCAAGTATTGAATCCTCCAAATATGAGGTATATCTCGATTGCTACCTTTTCTACTTACTTTCCTAGTACATTGCATTCGTGTTGGTACAAAGAATTGGGATTTGTTTGTGGCTCTTAAGTCTTGTATAGAGGCTTTTGGCGATGTTAACTTACATTTAGGCCCCGTTTTGAATCACAAATGGTGTGTCTTTCGGTCATTTGGTATGTACACAATCGAATGTGTTTTTGCGTGTTGGGTATAAATTTTATTTTAGGCCTATTTGGGCATTAATCTTGGGTCTAATTACCCCATCTATCTTGGGCTAATATATCCTATCAAACTGAGCCTAAAGGGATTGGAGAATTCTACTTATAACATTCCTGAAGTTTGTCCTTTCTTGGAACCTGAAATTACCTATAATCCTTGGTACTTGCTTTGTCTCGACTTCTGGGATTAGGGTTAACTTAACTTCCGAAAGTTGGGATATAGCGTATCGTAATGTTGAGCTAGATAGAAATTTAGAGGTAAAAGTAGTGGAGCTAGAGAATGTTTATATTAATTTTGGAGTAACACTTTGGCACACCTGTTGCAACTGACTAAAAAATTTCAAGTAGAAAAAAAAAAAAAAAAAAAACGGTCGGGAAGTATTGGTTCATGTGATGAAAAATATCAGCTCCTTCGATGAAATGTTTAGTTGTATATTGAAAGATTATTAATACATTTCTTTTGTATGAACTAGTATTTCTCTGTCATGTATTTCAGTGTTTTTCGTGGAGAAGTCAAACTTTGGGTCATAATTGAGTAGAAGTTTTTGCCTTAATTTTGAGTTTTGCTTTCTTTATTCATGTTTTTTTTCCAGTTTATATACATTGTGAGAATGGACTATGTTTGGGGTGTGTAACGCAGAAGCAAACTCGTCTTCTTTGCTGGTCGAGTGCAGAACTCTAACATTCGACAAGAGCTATTAACGTTGTGGGGAAACGACACATGTTTTGATATATTCTCAGGGCATTCATCTTTGCCCTATGAGGAAGGTTTCCGGAAAAGCAAATACTGCCTCCACGTAAAAGGCTATGAGGTGAATACAGCTAGAGTTGTCGATGCTATTCACTATGGCTGCATTCCTGTTGTGATATCAAATTACTATGACCTTCCATTTGCTAATATCCTGGATTGGAGCAAGTTCTCGATTATTGTAAACCAACGGGATGTGCATCTCCTGAAGAATATCTTGACATCAGTGTCTGAGGAGACGTACTTGAATCTGTATCGGAACTTGTGCATGGTTAGGAAGCACTTCAGGTGGCATCTTGTTATGCCCGAAAGCTACGATGCCTTTCACATGACTGTTTACGAGCTATGGCTGAGAAGAGGCTTGCATCGCGTGGCCACCTAGTTAGTTAATCAAATCTGTACCATTACCATTCTTATGTCATGTGTACATTTGTTTATATTCATCATTCATAATTCTTTCTGTTTATGCATCACCAATGTAACCAGGACTGCACAACACAAGAAGGTTCTTTTTAATATGATTTTTTTTGTTTAATTAAAGAGTATTGTTTGGTGAATATATACAATTAAGGAAGTTTCTATGGTCAGGAAGGGAGTTCGCTCTTTCCGACAACAGAAAATCTATTAAAAGATGATACGTCGCCCACTTTCGTCATAGTGCGATCTAGCTTCGTTATGTAATAAAATAATTAATATTTTAAATAAATATATAAAATTACAAAAATGTTCATATAATATTTCTTTAAAACCTTGAAGATGTAATTTTCTTCTTAGCTAGTACCTGTCTTAGAACTTATACAAAATCGCACGCCATATATGACAAGACAAAATAAATAGTGTTAAGAGTGATATTATTATATATCCTTATAAATTAAAAAAAAATGAATTATAACATACACCTTCCTTTCTTCTCCTTCTCTCAAAAGTGTAAGTTTCTTCTTTAAAAAATAAAATAAAAACGAATAACTCACATATCTGCATTCATGATTCATCCTACAAATTTACCCTCTCAATCGGACTAATTGATTTGACATAAAATTATATTATGTAATATAATATCACACACTCTTACACAATTGATTTGACATAAAATTACGTTCCATCCTACTCAACATTCCAAAACAAACATACACAATCACTATTCATCAGAATTTCTCATCCACATCTCCCTCATCCTATATAATCCCAAAACAAATATGCCTTAATAGAGGGAGATAGAGAGATAGAGAGAGAGAGAGAGAGAGAGAGAGAGGTGAAACGTGGGTTGTATATGTTTTTTTTTTTTTTTTGACAATATACAAGGAGTGTACAAAATCAACGATAACAAATCTCCTTAATATACTGAGGAATATTATTTTCAACCCAATCGTAAGGTGTTGAAAAATTCCAAGCTTCCTGTGCCATCATATGGGCTGCAAAATTGTTGTCTCGTGGAATAACATCACAGTCCCAGATCATCAATCGACGGAAATATTTCCTTACGTCTTCAACCAGATCATTCTCCATTCCGTCAAACCTCAAGGAAGCATTCAATGCACCAACTGAGTCAGCAGAATCCATACGAAGGCTTGATATTTGGAGGTTATGTTTAATGCATCCTTCCAACCCTTTCATTGCTGCAATAAGTTCTGCTGCAACAACCGAACCTGGATTTTTAATACGTTCACCTCCAGCCAAAACCACAGTCCCCTTGTTATCATAAACTACAAATCCAGCAGCAAATTTTTTTTTTCCAGGATCAAAAGCTACATCAGAAAAAAGAGTACCTTGGCTTTGATAGGATATTCCTGTTTTTCTCCCTCTACAAACATCAGATTCCAATTCCATTTCTAGCCAACTCAAATTTTGGAAATCCTTCCAATAATCAATTGCCCATTGAACTTTAAAACGAGCACATATTGGCCCTGATTGCAGATTAATAACATCAGAATGTAACCAACTACATCTTTCTCTCCAAATTGCCCAAGCAATAATAAGAAACAAAGAGAAAAACCTCTGATCAAACCGTTCCTTAATATTGCACAATAGTTGATAGATAGTACCTTTAGTTAATCCTTTAATCTGCTCCCATAACCCCTGATCCTTCCATACCCGCTTGGCATGCACATAGTTTATAAGAACATGTGAAGTATCTGCCCAGAAAGCACCACAACACTTACATGACGATGCCATAGGAATATGATGTTGCACCAAATTTCCTTCAGTTGCTAACGAGCCATTCAAGATTTTCCATCCAAAAATACGAACCTTTGGAGGAATTTTCAGCTTCCACAAGTACTTCCACAGCAACTTAGCATAATTCCTCCCAGAGGAGCTTGGCGTAGAGGTATACCATGGTTGTAAAGATAATTTGGAAATAAATTTATAACCAGAGGCTACTGAATAGTTACCCGAAGCATCTGCCGGCCAGTACTGTTGATCGTTTTGGCCAATCCCAAACAAGGGAGTATTGAGAATAACACTTGCTTCATTTTGCCAGAACGCCTGACGAACAAGATCCTCATTCCATTCAGAATTTGGCAAGATAAAACGGCTGACAGAAGATGCACTAGCAATTATTGAATGAACCAAACCATCCTCCGCGCCCCCAACCCATCTATCTTTGAAAATGTGTACCCCCCTGCCACTGCCAATGCGCCAGCGAATCCCTTTCTCCAATAACTCCTTACCCCACATCATAGATCTCCACACAAATGATGGATTAGAACCCACCTCGGCATTCAAAATATCAGAATTTCTAAAGTACTTTGCCTTGAAAAGAGAACTCACAAGGGAATCCGGACGCATCAAAATTCTCCAAACCTGCTTGGCCAAAAGAGCTTTATTGAATAGCACCAGACTTCGGAAGCCCAATCCACCATCCTCGCGTGATTTGCATAAATCATTCCACTTTTTCCAATGAAGCTTATTATGGTTCTCATTCGAACCCCACCAAAAATTAGCAGTCATCTTTTCCATATCTCTACAAGTCGAAACTGGGATTCTAAAACATGACATTGCGTAACAAGGGATAGCTTGCAGAACAGACTTAATGAGCACCTCCTTTCCCCCTTCCGAAAACTTCTTATGGCTCCATGAATTGATCTTTTGTCTCACCCGATCCACCAAATATCCAAATTGATGACGCTTCAATCTGATCGAAAAGGTAGGCAAACCTAAATAAATATCATGACCATTAGTTGAACGGACACCCAAAACCTGCTTCATAATATTCTGATTCACCACTTTCGTAAGAGGGCTAAAAGTGATAGCCGACTTGTCAAAATTAATCAATTGACCCAACGCTTCTTCATAGGTCCGAAGGCATCCTTTCAGAACCTCAGCCTCTCGTTTTGTAGCCTTCATAAAAATCAAGCTATCATCTGCAAAAAATAAGTGAGAAACACAAGGAGCACTTCTAGCAATTTTGATGCCAGCAAACAACTTCCGATCCATAGCATTGCGAATTAAAGAGGATAACGCTTGGGCACAAATAACAAACAGAAATGGTGAGAGTGGGTCACCTTGCCGCAATCCCCTAGAAGGAGTAAAGGAATCAGACGTCGATCCATTCACACAAACATTATAAGATACCGACGAGATACAGCTGAAAATAAGCTCCCTCCATTTATCAGAAAAGCCAAATTTCTCCAAAACCTGTAGTAAGAAAGGCCATTCCACCCTATCGTATGCCTTACTCATATCCAACTTCAAAGCAACATACCCTTCTTGACTCTTAGATGACCGAATCCAATGTAAAGATTCAAAAGCAATTAAGATGTTGTCCGAAATAAGCCGACCAGAAACAAAGGCACTCTGAGAGAAATCAATAATGTCTTGCATAACCACCTTTAATCTGTTCGTAATAACTCGTGAAAGAATCCGATAGCTCACATTACAAAGACTAATGGGTCTGTATTGTAACACATTAACCGGATTCTTAACCTTCAGAATAAGGACAATCGTGGTATGGTTCCATGAGTTTAAAGACTTTCCATTGTTTAAGCACATCAATATTTGCTCACTAACCTCATCCCCAATCGTACTCCAATTAACTTGATAGAACGAAGCCGGGAAGCCATCTGGCCCGACTGCCTTCCACGGATTAAGGTCCTTAATAGCCTTATTCACCTCCTCTCTCGAAAATGGAACCTCAAGCAGCCTCATATGATCACTAGTTAAATGCATATTCATCTCTTTTGTAGCTGCATGGATAGCTACAGTACTAGGGTTACATGTTGTAAAGATATTTTCAAAATACGAAACAATTACCCTCTTGATTCCAAATTCATGGAGCATCCAATCCCCATCAGCATTTTGAAGTTTAGTGATCCGATTCGTACTCCGCCTCTGATTTTCCCGACTATGAAAGAATTTGGTATTCCGATCCCCTTCTTTAATCCATGAAACCCTAGATCGCTGTTTCCAATACCATTCCTCTTGTGAATACAAATTCTCCAGATCTTTCTCCAATCTATTAACCTGTAGCATGTCCGGAATTTTAGAGTCATCATCCACCTCCTTCTGAAGTTGAGCCTGAGTTTTCCCAATACGATTTTTCAGAGTACCACCCCCTTTCACAGCCCACTTCTTAAGTGATTCCCCACAGTGCTTTAAGGATTCAGATAAATCTGATTTCTTTTCCTTGACAGCCTATATCTTACCAATCACCTTCTTGAACCCGGAATCTTTGATCCAATGATTTTCAAAACGAAAGCCAATTCGTGAATGACCAGAAGAGGGGCCAATGTTCCAGTTGCACGAGAGTAATAGAGGTCGATGGTCTGAACCCATAAAATCAAGCACTTTTACTTCATAATTAGGGAACAGATTTATCCATTCATTGGTAGCAACATATCTATCCAATTTTTCCTGAATAAAATTCAGTCCAGACCTCTTATTCATCCATGTAAACTTTGATCCATTCACCTTCAAATTAAGCAATCCATTATGATCAAGTGTATCTTGGAATTGCATTAATCTGGACAAAGGTTTCTTAACTCCCCCTCTCTTTTCTGAATGGAACAAGGTTTCATTGAAATCCCCACCTACAAGCCATGCTTTAGTTGAAAATTGAACATAATTACCCAATCTTTTAAGCAATTCCCATGAGAACTTACGGTTTTCCAGTTTAGGATTCCCTTGAAACCCCGTGAATCTCCATTGATATTCTTGGGATGAAATCAAACAGTCTATATGTGCAGAAGAGTAAGAGACAATATCTAACGCAACATCCTTCCAAAACAACAACAAACCACCACAAAAGCCTTTTGCATTGACTGAGAAACAACAATTAAAACCAAGTTTATACTTCAAAAGGTCGGCTCTAGCCGATGAACATCGAGTTTCTGAAATAAACAACAAACTAGGACGAAATTTAAAAACTAATCTACTAAGATTATTGAATGCTCGAGTACCACGGACCCCTCGAGCATTCCAACAGAGCACGATCATTCCTCATGGCGGGGCTGATCAACCTCAGCCTCCGCCAAATCACGAATCACCAACGGAGCCCCATACGTCTCAAACATACTCCGAGCCCTTTTGCAATTCCCTTCCACCTCCTTCACTGCCTCGCCCTCCGACCAACCCTTGCCATCACCCCAAAACTCCATGACCACCCCCGCCGCATCTGCCCAAGGCCTCTTCTTATACGGAATAGCATAGCTATTAGCAGAATCTGCCTGACCCGAAGCCTCCTTTTCTTTGATCACCTTATCAGCTTCAGTAGCTGCATGCTCTGGAAGAGCCACCGTTTCATATACCGGAACAAAAGGTTTTTCCCCATCATACAGAATCTCAACATAAGAAGCATAATAAGAAGTACTGAGATCTCGTCCCACAAAATGGACCACACGATAATCACTCCCATTGTCCACACCATTCAAGGGCTCTTTCATGAAACAATGTTGAAAACCCATTGGAACAGAAAAAGAAATAGGTGCCAGATACTTACCTGTTCGTGGATCAAATCGCCCCTTATTTTCAGGCATACGGCTGCAATGGCCCTCCTCCATTCCACCCTTTTCCGGCATAAGATCCTCAAAATTCCTCACTACCTGTCTGCGTTGAGGACCGATTTCCAGCCGCGTTTCCACTTCTTCATTCTCCACTAACACCACCTTGCCCTTCAGGATCCTTCTTTCCTCCTCCACCCTTTGAGTAGGCCCATTAGCAGGCTCCCCACCCCCGATTTGAAGGAGTTGGAAAAACTGGTCAAACTCAGCCATTGTGGGACTCTTCTTCTTATCTGCTTGAAGACATAGAGGAAAAAACCGGTGATCCTTACACCACTCATCAGATTTGCCACATGCAAGTGGGCACTCCTTCTCCGAATGGTCCAACATCCCACAAATCATACAAAAACCCGACAATCGCTCATATCGGAAGACTGCAGTAACTGGTTCTTCCTCCACTGTGATGTAAAAAAACCTACAAAGTGGTTTAGTAACATCCAAAAGCACTCGAATGCGCATGCATTCACCCCAAGCAACATCATCTTCCTTAACATCAACCTCCATCACTTCTCCAACAATACTACCAATTTTTAGGCCTAAAATCTTGCTCATAGCGAACAACTGGAGCCCATGAACCTGGATCCAAATAGGCACAAAGTTAAGTTTGAGTTGAGCCAGCCTTTCTCCACCATGCATCCTCTCCAACACCACCAAAGACCGACGCACATTCCAAGGCTGCTGGGTCAAGATCTCCTGCATTTTAGCCGCCTCCACAAAGGAAATGAGGAATAGGCCTTCCCCAGCACTAACAATCCTCAAAGGAGTCCGCATCCTCCAGGCTCTGCCCAAAATCTCATTCAGTTCAGCAATGCTAATGGGCCTCCGTGCCACAAATCGCAAAGCCACCGTATTTTGTGGGATGGCCAGTTCATTCCGATGTGCCACCAAATGCGTGGCCTCGCGCTGCGAAATGCGGAAATTCTCCATCATTTGATTAATAGATTCTGCCATAGAAGACCAAGAAGAGTGCATGAAGGAAGAGAGGAGAAAATAGAACGAGAGTGAGTGAGAAAGAGAGCCTTCAACCCAATATATAAACGAGGAAAACCCACCCGCCTGTGGTAAAAAATAAACCACGCTAAAAAAACCATCAACACCTTCTAAACCATCATTGAGAAAAATGAAAAATCCCCCGAAATTTGTTCGGCCAATCATATTGGTTGCGTTCAAAAATTGTCTCCAAGAAATGATGAACCAAGCTTCTCCCCCAGTATAAACGCGAGTAGGCTGCACAATCTGAGCACAACAAAATCTCCTCCAAAATCTAATGATTAAGGAAGTTGTAATGGCCAATACAAACGAAACCCAGCAGTAGACGAAAAGGGATCTCACAATCCAAGAAAAATCAAACGAAAATCAAGACAAATTGATCAGAATTCGAAGCGGTGGAAAAAGTTTTGCAAAAAAAACTTTTCGGAGATCAAGAAATCCCTTTCAGAAAAGAGAGAGAAAACTTGCGGCGGGGGATAATTGGTGTGCAACGTGGGTTGTATATGTTAATTGGGGGCGATATATAACTTATACTTCCTCCATCCGATGATTACTTGCACACTTTTCTTATTTGGACGTCCCAAAATTATTTACACACTCTTAATATGGCCCACAAAATTAATACCCTCCCAACATCCTTTTATTTTCAAAATTGCCACCATCTTTTTACATACATTTTACTTTAAATCTCATCATACCCACTTTACACCTCACCAAATCACCTAAAATACCCTTCCTTTATCTTTACATCACTAATCACTAAATTCATTTTTCTTAAAAAATGTGCCGGTCAAACCGTGCAAGTAATCTTGGGACGGAGGGAGTAATAAATTAACAATATGGTGGTATGTTAGTATGTGTGAATAATTGAGAAGATTAATTAATTTAAAAAAATCAATTAACAATAAATAGTATGCGAGCCGAGTTTTGAAAAATTAATTAATAAATAGTAAAAATAAAAAAATCAATTAACATTAGTGATGTAAGTAAGTCGAGTTTCGAGCTACTCGAGCAGCTATCGAGTTCGAACTCATAAATACTCAACTAGAAAGGTTCGCATGCTTTATCGACAAAAAGGAAATAATTAAAATAAAACTCTCAAAATTAAACATACTTTTTTGGTGGACAAATTAAGTATATCATTATATAGTAAATAATAATTAAAATAAAACTCTCAAAATTAAAAGTTGTATTTAATCCTGTTGGTCTCAAAGTTGAATTTAAGATTGATTAAGCTTGAAAAGTCTAGAGGGGAGGGGTGAATAGACTTTTAAAACTTTTCAAAATATCAGAGATTAAATGTGCGGAATTATCAGTTTTATGAGCCATATACAATTATACTCAACTATACAATGTAAAACCTTGCTTATTTATTCTACAAATATATCAACTCGTTTATTCAACTTTAATATCAAGAATCTAGTTGATTATTCAAGTTAACAATTAAGAGCAATTAACAGATATAAAACAGTAAGTAAACAACACGAGATTTATAGTGGTTCAACAAATCCGTCTACATCCACTCTCACAACTCCAGTCGTGATATTTTATTAAACTCTTCTTGTGGCTTTAAGTCTCAAGAAACAAGACTTCGATCTTTTCGATTATACCTCCAGGTATATCTTCAATCTAACAACTAGTGATTTAATCAAGCAACTAGCAAGCTTGTTTACAACAAAACGATAAAGAAAAACTTCTCTGTTTTCTTCAGTAAGCCTTCTTGTAGTCTCTTCTTTTCTGGGCTTCTTCTTTGAACTTTCGAATGCTTTGAACTCTGTGAGTTTTCTTACTTTGATTACTTCAGTATATGTTTCAGTATTTCGAACTTCAATAGTCTTTCAGTAGTCTTCACACGTTGAATGTCCTCAACTATTTATAGACTTCTCTTCTTTAAGATTAGTTAGTTATCCAACAACCTTTTCTTGATAACTTCTTCTAACTAACTCTTCAAACCGCTTCCTTGATATGTATCTTCAAATACGTCAGTTATTCTGTTAATTTCCATAACAAACTCCATATCTTATCTTCAGATACAAATATACGATCTTATCTTTGACTTTCTGGTTGACTAGTCTTCTTTCTTTATATTCTAAGTATTTCAGACTTCTTCATCACTTGTCTTGTCTGGTCAAGTCTTCTTGTCTTTATACTTCTTTGTAGAACTCTACTTGTCCTATCTAACCTATCTAATCTATTGCATTACATTAAACTTTATAGATTAACTTAGTCATGCATCTTAAAGACTATTACATCAAATACATAATATAAACATAACTATAAGATTTTATACAATGATTATAGCTTATCATAAAATCCTATAGTAAAGTAAACTTTCTTTTTATACTTAGTCATATTTCAATATTACTTTTAACTCATCTGATCTTATCTCATACAAGATGACTTTCATAACAGATCAATTCAATACTTAGAATATATTCAAGTCCTCTTTTTGACTTATCAAAACTCATCTTATCATCAAATAGAACTTGTCTTAGGATTCATATCCCAACAATTTCTCCCTTTTTGATGAAGCCAAAACTACTTGAATTATTTAAGTCAATATATCAGTTAAGTAGTTATCTTATATCAACATCAAAATATTATTATTATTATTTTCATTCAAAATATAAATCAGTTGGATTACAATTACTTAGTAATATATCAAAATGAAAATAAAGTAAAGTAAAGAAATCTTCTTACTTTTTCACATGCTTCCACCACTGTCCGTCTTCGCTTCTTCATCTGGAACTTGAAACGCATCGAGAATTCTTCTATGAATATCATATATATGATCTTCATTCTCAATCTTCTCATCTTCTATATCAAGGATTTCGGTCGATTAGACGTCTCCAACCAAGTAGAATACTTGAAAATATAAGAAATAACCAGCTAAGATAGTAATTCAAAAAGTAAGCAACGAAACAAACAGCACACAAAGAATTTAAGTGGTTTGATCAATGTGATCTACATCCACTGGACCAGACGAGTACTTCTTTGATTGATCAAGAATGTTTACACACCCATTCACTCGGAATAGGATATTTCCTCACTTCACTCGTGAACTCACACAACTCAAAGATTACAAAACGTACTACAATCCAAAATCCAACCTTTACAATGTACACATACAAGAGTATATAAAGACCAAGGTAGTTGCTGCTGTTAGGAACTGCTTGAGTGGTTATCAACCGTTTGCAACCGCTTGAAACAACCCATGTGCTCTGTTATTGCCCAACTGAAATGGTAGTTATGCCCTCAAGTAGTTGTAACTATAATACAACTAGTTAAACTAACTAACTTCCATATCAGAAGATTTGTCCGTAAAGATCAGAACACTACTTAGTGTTTTGATACTCAACTCTTCTGTTCTTGTGATCAAAAGCTGACTCTGCTGATATACTTCTACTGTGCTGATCTTTACTGTGCTGATATACCCTGCTGAAGTACTGTGTTTGGTATACTCTGCTCAAGTACTGTGCTGATCTAGTACTGTGCTAATCTGACCAACTGTGCTGAACTCTAAGCATCACCTCATCAGCTGATTGAAAACCTTCAACTCATCTGATTTCGGCCTAAGTCATCTTATCTGATCCTATCAGCTCACTTCTTACTGTGCTGACTATGAGATTATGAGATAACACTCACAATTCTCCACCTTTAGCTCATAATCGAACTAATCTCCACAAAAAACACAAAACCACTATTCTCCTCAAAGAATAGTCTCCACCACTGCTCCTCTGCCAAAGGATCAATAACCTTCTCCTCGGAGGAATTAATGCAGTCCAATAAGTCTAAGACACAAGCCAAACTTATCTTTTGGCAATGCCTTAGTGAACGCATCAACAGGGTTCTCCTCTGTAGCAATCTTCACTACCTGGACCACCCCCTTCTCTACAATATCTCTTACAAAGTACAGCTTTACATCTATATACTTAGTTCTCTCATGATACCCCTGATGCTTTGCAAGATGTATTGCACTTTAGTTATCACAGAAGACAGTCACACTTCTTTGTGATATACCAAACTCCTTCAAGATTCCCCTAAGCCACATGCTCTCCTTAACTGCTTCAACCAGGTCTACGTATTCTGATTCTGTAGTAGATAATGCAACTACGGACTGATGTATTGACCTCCATGATATAGCTGTACCAAATAAGGTGAATACATACCCTGTTAAGGACTTTCTTGTGTCTACATTGGCTGCATAGTCGACATCAACATATCCCACAAGTGCTTCTGCCTCATCTGATATCTTCTGAAATTTCAGACCCTTCTCAGCTGATCCCAAAACATATCTCATGACCCACTTAACTGTCTCCCAATGACTTAAGCCTGGATCACTCATGTATCTGCTGATTACACTCATTGCATGAGTTAAATCTGGTCTACAACACACCATAGCGTACATTAAACTCCCTACTGCACTGGCATAATGAACCTTACTCATCTGAGCTCTTTTTTGGCTGTTCTTGGGACACATCTGATTGGATAGCTTCTGATGCTGGCCAATTGGTGTAGAAACTGACTTAGCTTGATGCATCCTAAATCTCTCTAACACCTTCTTTAGATAGGTAGGTTGACTAAGCTGAATTGCTCCCTCAAATCTACTGATCTCCGTCCCAAGAATCACTTTAGCTTCACCAAGATCTTTCATCTCAAACTCCCTTTTGAGAATCTCTTTCACGTGATTAATACTGTTAATAGACTCCCATGCTATTAACATATCATCTACATACATCAGAAGATAGGTAACTGAACTCCCAACTCGTCTGAAGTAAACACAACTGTCATACAAGCTTCTTGCAAAACCAGCTGAGAAAATGTACTCATCAAACCTTAAGTACCATTGTCTAGGGCTTTGTTTGAGGCCATAGAGTGATTTTCTGAGTAAGCACACTTTGTCTTCTCCATCTTCTATGTCCAACCATTCTGGTATTTTCATGTAGATCTTCTCATCTAAAGTTCCATGAAGAAATGCTGTGGTCACATCCATCTGATGCAGCTCCAGTTCATACTGAGCAACCATAACTAACAAGATTCTGATGCTACAATGCTTTACAACAGGTGAGAAGATTTCATTAAAGTCAATACCCTCTTTCTGTGTAAATCCTTTAGCTACAAACCTTGCCTTGTACCTAATCTTGCCACCTCTCTGAACCTCCACCTTCTTCTTGTAAATCCACTTACACCCAACAAGTTTCTTGTTCTTAGGTCTCTCAACAATCTCCCAAGTCTGGTTCTTGTTAAGAGATAACAATTCTTCCTCTATAGCAACTAACCACTTCTCTTTGTCATGGCAGTTGATGGCTTCTGTGTAAGTTTTAGGCTCCAGAGACTCCACCTCAAGAGCTGCACATAAAGCAAATGATACTATGTCAGCTTGACCATACCTTTGAGGTGGGTGGACTTCTCTTCTGGTTCTGTCCCTAGTCAGCTGATAGTCATGAAGCTCAGTATCACTATGAGTAGTCTCCTCCTCATTTGGATCAATATGATCTTCAGTTAGTGTTCTGGTGTCAACATGCTCCACCTCAACCTGTGTCTCATCTGGTCTGTTGTGTGCTGCACTTGAACTTGCCTCTTCTTTCAATGGCATTCTACTTTCATCAAAAGTTACATCTCTGCTGATAATACATTTCTGCATCCCAGCTTCAAGGCACCACAACCTATACCCTTTCACTCCTGAAGGATACCCTACAAACACACATTTCAAGGCTCGAGGCTCAAACTTATCTTGCTTGACATGGGCATATGCTGAACAACCATAAACCTTCAAATTACTGTACTCAGCTGCATGGCGAGACCATAACTCTTCTGGGGTTTTAAATTGCACAGCTGAGGAAGGGCTTCTGTTTATCAAATAGGCTGCTGTTGACACTGCTTCTCCCCAAAATACTTTAGGCAATCCCGAGCTGCTCAACATGCACCTGACCCTCTCAAGCAAAGTCCGGTTCATTCTCTCAACTAATCCATTATGTTGAGGTGTACCTGGTACTGTTCTATGCCTCACTATACCCTTCTTCTTGAAGAAAACATTGAACTCTTCTAATATGAACTCCAGCCCATTATCAGTTCTCAAATGCTTGAGCTTTTTTCCAGAGACATTCTCAACCTTAGTGAGCCATTCCTTGAACTTTTCAAATGCTTCTGACTTAGATTTCAGGATAGTGATCCATACCTTTCTTGAGTAGTCATCTATGGTAGACATGAAGTATCTCCCAGCACTTCTGGTTTGATTCCTAGCTGGCCCCCATAAATTTGAATGGACATAGTCCAATATTCCTTTGGTAGAGTGTGAACTCTTTCCAAACTTCAATCTCTTGGATTTCCCAAGAATGTAGTGCTCACACAAATCAAGTTTTGTGATCTTGTCACCACCTAGCAGTCCTTGCTTACTTAGCTCAAGTAGGCCCTTTTCTCCTACATGACCTAATCTTCTGTGCCACAACATTGAGTTGTCTTGCACTCTTGCCACATCTGATCTGTCAATCATTGTTCCTCCCTTAAGAAAGTAGAGATCATTCCTTCTCTCACCTTTAAGAACAGTAAGCTTCCCCTTTGAAACTCTGAGCTCTCCATCTTTTGACTGGAATTTGTAGCCCATTGAATCCAGCATACCAAGAGATATCAAATTTCACTTGAGTTCAGGAACATACCTGACCCTCTTGAGAATCCTCACTGCTCCATCATACATCTTCAAGTGTACTGTACCTTCACCTTTAACTTTGCAAGTGTGATCATTCCCTAACAACACATAACCTCCATTTTGATGCTTAAAATCATGAAACCAGTCTCTTCTTGGAGTCATGTGGAAAGAGCACCCTGATTCTAAAATCCAATCTTGCTGTTCTTCAGTGGTGGTGATGGAAAGTGACTGAGCTGACTCATAGCCCTTCTGCTCCTTATCTTCTTGGGTTTGATTTGCTTGATTCTTATCAGTAGGGTTCTTGGGACCAGATTTTCTCATAAGCTGTCTGTACTTGAAACAAGTACTCTTGTAGTGCCCAGGTTTGTTGCAGTGGTGGCACACTACTTCCCCTTGATTTGACACTACTGATTTTCCCTTATCAGCTCCCTTGGGTTGACTAGACCCCTTCTTGGAGGCAGATTTCTTCTGTCCTCCCTTGATTGCCAATCCTTATCCACTGCTACTTTTATCTCCTTGAGATGTCTTATTATGTAGTAGCTTAGACTTGACAGCTAAGATCACATCCTCCAATGTGATTGCCTCCTTTCTACCATACAAGATGGTGTCCTTTAGAATTTCAAAGGACTTAGGAAGAGCACTCAACAAGATAAGAGCCTTATCCTCTTCTTCTAACTTGACATCCAAATTCTCCAGATCATCAAGTATCTTGTTGAACTCATCTAGCTGCTCCGTAATGGGTTTTTCATCTCCCATTCTAAAAGCATACACCTTCTGTTTCGAATAAATTCGGTTAGCAAGAGTTTTCACCATTATAACTTCTCAAGCTTATCCCAAACCTCCTTCGCTGACTTCTCTTTAGAAACTTCCCTCAAGACCTTAAGGCAGAGTAGGATCGTGGTTCAAGCTTTTCTGAGCAACTTGCTCCTTTCAGCCGCAGCTGCTGCAGTTTCTTCTGCAGTCTCTTCGGATTCTTCGAGGGCCTCGAATAATCCCTACTGTTCAAGGAGGTCCTGCATCTTGACCTTCCACAACCCAAAATCTCCCGTGCCTGTAAACTTCTCTATGTTGTACTTGGTAGAATTCCCCATCTTAGATCTGCAGCTACTTCAGTTTCCCACAGACGGCGCCAATTGTCAAGGATTCCAGTCGATTAGACGTCTCCAACCAAGTAGAATACTTGAAGATATAAGAAATAACCAGCTAAGATAGTAATTCAAAAAGTAAGCAACAAAACAAACAATACACAAAGAATTTAAGTGGTTCGATCAATGTGATCTACATCCACTGGACCAGACGAGTACTTCTTCGATTGATCAAGAATGTTTACACACTCATTCACTCGGAATAGGATATTTCCTCACTTCACTCGTGAACTCACACAACTCAAAGATTACAAAACGTACTACAATCCAAAATCCAACCTTTACAATGTACACATACAAGAGTATATAAAGACCAAGGTAGTTGCTGCTGTTATTGCCCAACTGAAATGGTAGTTGAGTGGTTATCAACCGTTTGCAACCGCTTGAAACAACCCATGTGCTCTGTTATTGCCCAACTGAAATGGTAGTTATGCCCTCAAGTAATTGTAACTGTAATACAACTAGTTAAACTAACTAACTTCCATATCAGAAGACTTGTCCATGTGATACTCAACTCTTCTGTTCTTGTGATCAAAAGCTGACTCTGCTGATATACTTCTACTGTGCTGATCTTTACTGTGCTGATAGTACTGTGCTGATATACCCTGCTGCAGTATTGTGCTTGGTATACTCTGTTGAAGTACTGTGCTGATCCAGTACTGTGCTAATCTAACCAACTGTGCTGAACTCTAAGCATCACCTCCTCAGCTGATTGAAAACCTTCAACTCATCTGATTTCGGCCTAAGTCATCTTATCTGATCCTATCAACTCACTTCTTACTGTGCTGACTATGAGATTATGAGATAACACTCACATTCTAAGACTTTTTCTTCAAACTTCTTGATTTCATTAAAATCAATTCTTTTTCCAGAAGCAAGCATCGGAGTTTCCCATTTAGAAAATTCTGGCGAAAGAATGTTGTATCCAACAACAGTTGCCATTCTTATGATTAGATTCCACAAGTCCTTGTCTTCTGCTTCCATGAATTTTTAAAAATTCATAAACAACTCATCTTTCAAGGATATCTCTCCATATCTTCTGATAATGCAATGATATATTTCCCATTTCTTCTTGACAACTTTCCAGATTTCACTATGCTCAGCATCAATGAATTTGTCAATAAATGCATCTTCAAAGACTTCAGGATTAGCTTTGCTGTCTTGCAACTTCTTAATGTGTTTTCCCAACACCTTCTTGTTTTCATACTTGTCGTCTTCAATTTTCTGTTTCTTATGAATCGACATTTCATTAATATCAACTAAAATCTGACCTATTGATTCTTTCACTGTTGGTTCACTGATTTCAAGCTTTCGCTTTACTTGTCTGAACCACTTTTCTTCAGAAAATTTTCCTCTGCCTTTGGGAATTTTCTTCAACTCTTCAGCCATCTGTTCTTTCACATGACCCTTCACTAGTCTACCTCTTCTAGGTCTGACTTGCTTTTCTTGCTGAATATGAGTTTGAGTTTGAGTTTTCTCTTGCTCAACTTGAATATGCTCTTCTAATTCTTCCCTCCTTTTGGCTTCATCAACAGTCTTCAAGGTAAACATGGAAGTAAACCTAGTCATCTCTTCTTGTACTGCCTGCTTCATCAGCACAATAGCCTTCTCTATTTGCTTCTGATGACTATCATTTTGACTGAGCTTTTCAAGTCTATATGATGTATATTCAAGCTTCTTTGAAGTAAGATTGAATTCATTTTTGAAATGAGTAACAGTTAACCTCAATTTTGAATTTTGAGCTTTCATCTCATCCAATTGCTTTCTGGCTTCGAGTAATTGAGCATAAGCTTCTCTTCTTTGCTCATCTGCAATCTCAATCTTAGTCCTATAGACTCTTTCCATTTTCTTAGATTGAGTGGCCAGAACTCTTGCAAAATCCACCGAACTTTTCTCAGAATACTCAACTTGGTTTTGCAAAAACGTCTCAAGTTGATTAAACATCTCTTGTCTAAATGCTGCATCTAATTGATTTACCTCATTCATGATCATCGATTTCGAATCAGTTACCAGAGAACTGTTCTGTTCAAGAAGAACACTTCTCACATCTGTCTTCAAGAACTTATCTATTGCAGTTTTCACGACTTGTTTAAGATCATCCTTCAAGTGATCAATAGATACACTCTGAACAATTGTCTGAACATCATTTTCAGGAACAATTTCTTCTTTTTCAGCAGCAACAGGAACTTCAATCAATCTTATCTCAGTAGGCAAGACCTTATCTGCCTCTACTGGTAGCACACTTCCTGCTATTGCTTTCAAATTTAAAGGAGCAGAGTAAGGAACGATTGATAACTTTGCTTCCTTAGCTCTTCTATCAGCTTCATCTGCTTCTTTCTTGACTAATTCAACCAGTTTTGTAGTATATGCACAAGTCTCAGACGAAAAGTACTTCTCAACTTTTCTGGTTATCTGACCAACATTGCACCTTGGTCCATGTGCATGTCCAACTTGGAATTCAAACACCATTCCTCTAGGTTGATCGGAAGGGTTGTCCAGATCGATCACTGGATCAGTAGACTCTGTCTCAACTGGTTCATCTTCAAACATCAAGTCTTTAGATGCTTGAACACCAATACTTATCCTTTCAACACTTGATTTATCTGATTCCTCAATTTCTTTCATCGGAATCAACTCGTCTGGAACATTTAGCATTCTCTTGACTAAAGCAGTCAAGGCTTCTGTTGAAAGTAAATCATTGTAGCTTCTAACACCACTGTTCTCTTTCTGTTCGAGTTCCCAATCTTAAAAATTGGCAATTCCACCCATGCCCATGATGACTTCAAACATATCTTCACTAGGGCCTTTCTCCAAAGCAACCCATGTGCAAATTCTGATCAGTTTCTCATAAGCTTCCGAGCTTGTATCGATCTCTATTGATGGTAGAATTTTCGTCAAAATTCTGGTCATTTGTGCACGAAGTCTCTTTTCTCGCATGGACATTGGATAGTCGACCAGGGATGAAAACTTGTTTTTGGGAGGGGTTTGAGTGAGTAGGGTGCTCAACTCAGTAGCCGAAGTGTCAGCCAGTGGGGTTCCCAAAACAGTCGGGTTAGGGTCAACATATTCTGTTGTGGGTAGGGATAAAATTTGGTTTGTGGTTTCTGGGGGCTGTGATGTGGTTTGGTTTAGTATATCAGCTGTCGAAGTATCAGCAAATGCATATATAGCAGTGTCTTGGGTTAATAATGAGCTTAAATGTTGAACAAACTTCGGAGGGGCTTGGGGATCAGGCTTAGCACGCGAACAATGTGTTCTTGCTTTGGTTTTGATCGGAATAGAGGGAGGAGAAAGAATAGATGCAGAAACGATAGATGAACTAACTGTTTTTGCCTTCTTGGCTGGTGATGAACTGGATTCAGCCATCAGACGAGTAGAGGGCGGTGGAGGCCTTGTTTCCAAAAAAATTGTTTATACGAGCATTGTATTCCTCTTCTGTCTCCGTTGCTTCTTCCATCGACTCATCTGACTCAGTCTCTTCAGAATCATCAACATGCTCTATTAAAGCCTCATCTGAGTTGTACTCAACCAGAGCACCACTGGTTCCAACTTTTCGTGCTTCCTTGTCTGATCCATCATACTCTTCACCAGATGACTCAGGCTCTATCAACGCATCTTTTGGATTAACTTGATATTCCTTTCTCTCAGCTATCCTTCCTTTCGTCTGCCTGTCCAAGGCATCCTTCTTCAAATAGTTCTTCAAGACATGAAAGGGTTTACCCTTGCTCCAAGCTTTCCTGGTTGGCAACAAGACGGGTAAAAGGATACTTAGCTTGTTTCCAAAGCTAACTGACGCTGTAACTGTTCATTCTCTGGTCGTCTTGTCCACTTTGACATACTTCGCAAAGTACATGAGACGATCCATGAACAGTTTCTGCCAATCACCATCAGTGATTCCGTCATAGATAGCAGACATCACTCTCGCCTTCTGTTGAGTGACTGCATCAAAACTTCCTGTAACACCAAGCAACATCTTGCCTCCAATGTCTAGAAGTGTCTTGTACTTGGGCAGCAACTGATTCTTCTTCACAGCTGGCACCTTGCCATCATTGTTTAGCTTCAATTTTGTGCCACAGAAAATGCTCAAATATCTTAATTCCTGACCAGTAGCGTATTGCTCGACATCAATTGGGCTTTGCTTCAATTCAAACACCTCATCTAACACCTCTCTAGAGATCTTGATTCTCTTACCACCAACAAAGGCCTCAATATATTCGCCTCTGTGAGTAGCAGCCGAGTAGAATTCCAACACTTCTTCCTCGAACACCGTTTCTGGAACAACTTCCAAAAATGGCTTCAACCCACACCTATAGCACTTGAGTAGAATTTCCTTGTTGTCATCAATGTGCCTCCCTTTGAAGAACACTGAGCTTTCAACATTCACCTTCCCTTCAATAGCATACTTCGTGAGATTGAATCGGGCCTGCATGTTAGTTTCAGAATCGAAGATGGAAACAATAGACATTTTTCGATCTAGGAATGTAGTGAAACAAATATCACAGAAGAATAGTAAGGTTAAAGATTCTGAATGCTAGAAAGTAGGAGAGTAGTAAACGTGGGGAGTAAATTTCGGAGAAGATAGTTTTAAGAGAAGAGGGTTTTTGAATGAGCGTATCAGATCGAAATGAGATGATCTAACGGTAGATCAGAAACCTTTGAGATTCTTTGATGGATTCTAGAATATTATGTGATTTGATATTGTAATATTTGGAATCCGACTTTTCTATTGGACAGAATAGAGGAGTGTACTCATCTAACCTAGTCCAGTAGGTTTAGGCGGGAAACTGGGTGTATGCACTTCATTAATTGGGGTGTATAAATCTAGTTCTAGGTTTTCCAAAATATTTCAAATCAAATTACATTAATACCCTTAGATTGATTCATAACACTTAGGGCATGATTGGTATGCGGTAATAGGCTTGGAATGGAATGAGCATTCATGGGCTCATTCCTAATCTCACGATTGGTATATTTTTTTTACGTGGAATCCCAATTCCTTAAGGAATGGTGATTCCCAAAAATAAAGAATTCTGATTCCTCTCCATCCCCCTGTCTTTCCCCATTCCATTCTGTGTGGAATCGAATTATATTTTATTTTATTTTTTAAAATAATCACTCAAATTTGTTTTTTTACATAATTATCCTTTTGAACAATTAACTCAGTTCTCCAACCCTAATTCACAATTAAATACGGCGATTTATAATTCAACATTCTTCCACCCTAATTTGAGAGAGAAGACGCTGAGAAAATAAAATTTGTATTGTTTTTTCTCTCTATATATGTGCAAAAGAGAAGACGTCGTCACTCTCGTTCATGAACAATCAATGCCCTCTATAAACATAAACGGGTTTTCATTAAAAATAATCCTCAAATTTGAATTAAATATGGGAGTGGGGTACAGCATGAAGGTCGGCGACAGAAAGGTGGGAGACGACGGCGCAGTTCAGTTGGGGGAGAAGAAGAACCGTGTTTTTTTTAATTTAATTTACTTAATTTTTAATTATTTTTACTTTTAGTTAATTGAATAAATAATTCAAATCAGAAAAGGATATACATGAGTGATAAAAATGATATTATCCCTATATTTTAGTTATTTTTATATTTATTAATTTATATTATTAGTAGAGATGAGTGCGATTATTTCACACGTTGATGGTATTTTAGTCATTTAAGATAAAATATATACATTATTTTGCATTTCATTTTAGTGTACCAATCAGGAGAATGAAATCAATCAATGAATTGCTTTTCCATTCTTAATCGATACCAATCATGGGAATGCTCATTCAGACCTCATTCCATTCAGACCTTCATTCCATTGTTGAGTTCATTCCATTCAGCCTTAAATTCATTCCATCATACCAATCATGCCCTTAGTGAAATACACAACATGTAAGATCTTATCTGATCTTTTCGAGTTCATCAGAACAGTTGAGTGTTCATATTTTGCACTAGGCGAGTTCCCCATTCGACTGTGCTTATTTGTCTCATGAGCGAACACCTTCTTGTACCTATGTACCTTGATAGAAGCGTAAACATATATACTAGAAGTAGAGTAGAATAATTATATTGAATATAGATATAAGAATTGTAATCAAGGTTTTATCAAGATGACTCGACTGATTAGGAGGCAACATAAGGATCTTTTAAGAAATCATAGATTCCCCCTTAATTGTATATTCTCCTAATATTACCCTCAGCTTTACCAGCTTCCTCATCGGGTAGTTTGGTCATCTTGTCTGACCTTGTTTACCTGATTGAATCGAGTTTTGAAGGAGTGTGATCTGGTTGGTGGTAAACTCGTCTGAAATGCTTTCCTCTTGATTATGGATACATGTCTTGTTAGTACAGTACTATACACAAGTAGGGTCAAGATCAATCAATCCTAGACTAATGCATAATTCTCTAAATCGTGCTTCAGCTATTGGTTTTGTAAGAATGTCAGCTCGCTGTATGTCAGTATGTATTTTTTCCATGCGAATGTTCTTTTTCTCAACATGATCCTAATGAAATGATGTCTAACATCTACATGCTTACATCTAGTATGTAAAACGGGATTTTGAGTGATAGCAATAACACTATTATTATCACAGAATATTGGTACATTAGATTCTACAATGTTGTAGTCTCTGAGTTGTTGCATAAGCCATAGTAGCTGACTACAACAACTACCTGCAACCATGTACTCTGCTTCAGTAGTAGAGGTTGTTACACTTGTCTGTTTCTTTGAAAACCATGAAATGAGTTTAGAACCTAAGAACCGACAAGAACCAGATGTGGATTTTCTATCTATCGCAACCACCAAAGTCCGAGTCTGAATATCCACTTAAGGATAGACCATCATCTGTAGGATACCATAATCCTCGATTAATAGTTCCCTTCAGATATTTCAAAATCCTTTTAGTAGATTTCAGGTGACTTTCCTTGGGGTTGGCCTGAAACCGAGCACATACACCCACTGCGAATGTTATGTCCGGTCTACTGGCAGTCAAGTAGAGTAAAAAACCAATTAAACCACGATAGTATGATTGATCGACACATTTACCTCTTTCGTCTGGATCCATTCTGTAGACGGGTAGCATTGGTACTCCTACAGTTTTACATGTTTTAATATCATATTTATCAAGTAGATTACGAGTGTATTTGGCTTGATTAATGAAAATTCCTTCAGATGATTGTTTTACTTGAAGACCAAGAAAGTAATTCATCTCTCCCATCATCGATATTTCAAACTTACTTTGCATGAGTTTTGAAAAAAAATCACTCATACTTTTGTTGGGTGAACCAAAAATGAGATGTAAATTTGAACAAGAAGGATGTCTTTCCCTTCTTGTCTTCTGAACAAGGTGCGATCGACCTTGCCCTTAGTAAAACCATTTTCAAGTAGAAAGATAGAAAGAGTGTCATACCAGGCTCTTGGGGCTTATTTCAACCTGTACACTTGATTTCCCTTGACTTCAAAGCCAGAAGGTTGTTCTACATACACTTCTTCAGCAAGTATACCATTAAGAAATACATTTTTAACATCCATTTGAAACACTGTAAATTTCATGTGAGTAGCATATGCAAGAAATAGTCTTATGGCTTCTAGTCTTGCAACAGGTGCGAAGGTTTCATCAAAATCTATACCCTCTGCTTGAGAGTAACCTTGAGCGACTAGTCTAACCTTATTTCTTACAAATAAATTATTCTCATCTTTCTTATTTTTAAAGATCCACCTAGTACCAACTACATTATGGTTGTCTGGTCTATCGACAAGTTCCCAGACGTCGTTTCGAACAAATTGATTCAGCTCCTCTTGCATGACGATTATCCAATTACTATCAGCCAAAACTTCTTTAACAGTCTTAGGCTCAATAGAAGAGAGGAAACAGCACCAGCAAAAGAGAGATGGATTAGTCTGTTCTTGCGACTTAAAGAGTTGTCATCTAGTCTTACTGGAATCACCTAATATAAGGTCAGTTGAATGAGCTGATTTCCAGGTTTTTCTAGTTTTAACAGGCACACTTTCATCATCTAAGTCATCTACAGCATCATGCATATCTATATCATCTATACTAGTAGATTTATTAGGAGGAGACGAGTCAACTAGAGCAGGCATGTCAACTGGTCTAGTAGACTTACCTTTGTCACTTACCTTCACCTCATCTTTAGATTCATGAAGAATATTCAGGAAAGCACTGTAGGCTTGTATAGATTCGTATACTTCTGTTTTGTCGTCGGATTGAAGCTTTAACTCTCTTACTTTCTTACTGATCCGGTGGTTAGACGAGTCCTGTATAAATTCATCGAAAACTACATGTGGTGTTTCTTCCACACAAAGAGTAGAGTAGTTAAACACTCTAAATGCTTTGCTAGTAGAGGAGTATCCTAAGAATATCTCCTCATATGCCTTAGCATCAAAGGCATTTAACTTGCTCTTCCCGTTGTTGTGGATGAAGCACTTGTATCCAAAAATATGAAAATATGATACACGAGGTTTTCTACACTTCCATACCTCATAAGGTGTCTTACCAAGTACCTTGTTGATAACACTTCTGTTCTGGGTATGACCATGCAGTGATGATCGCCTCAGCCCATGTAACATCCCTAAAAAATTTAAGTTAGTTATTTTATATATGTATTTAGATTATTTTTGGAAAAATATTTGGGCGTTGATTTTTATAAATTTATATTATTCCATTTCTTAATTAAAAAGGATAATCCATTTCTTAAAATTTTCGGAATTATCTCAACAACCCGATGTATTTGTTTAAAAACCAAATTTAAATTCAAAATTCTGCACGTCAATTTTCTTCTTCTTCTTATTTATTATTATTATTATTATTATTAAATTCTTATTTCCTTTCTAATGTTAACTAAAAACCCCATATACATATGCTACGTGATTTAGTTTCAAAATCAATCTCACATCGTCGTCCATTATATATTATTTTTTTTAATTTTCTTTATTTGAAACAAATCTAGTCAAATTTTCAAAAAATATTTTAAGTAAATCAAATCTTATCCCAAAAATATCTTAACTGCAATTCTATTATCTTTCTTTATATACACGGTACTTCTATAAATCAAATTACATAAATATTTTCTCCAGATAAAATAAATACACGCATAAAAATATTCTCCCACAAAAAAATTACAGAATTATTTATTCTACTTTGAAATCACGGAACTCGACTCAAAGAGAATTAAAGTTATTTTCATTCCATGCATTGCATCCACGACATGAAATCGAGGTGGGATTTTCTTACTATGTATTCACTTTGTCACCTTTAAATGTTATGTGAATTTAATTGTTGCTTAGCTACATAAACCTATGTTTACGATATTATGGGTTATTTCGACGGAAAGGTCGTTATAGCTAGCGGGGACTACGGTCCGGGATGGTAAGATCCTTGTGGGCAACTCCACCGTATACAGATTGGCCAATTTACTTGGTCAATATACAGATTGGTCAATTTATTTGGTCAATATACAGATTGGTCAATTTACTTGGTCAATATATGGAAGAATGATTTACGCATGTTTGTGAGTTGATGGTTTTATTCATATGTTATATTTAACTGTGACAAAGTTAATCCCACTGAGCTAGTTGTTTTGCTCACCCCAATCATATTAACATTTTTACAGATTAAAGGAGATTAAAGGAGTGGCGGTGGAGGGACGGTGGATGCGTGTCAAGAAAGTAATTATTATTTTAAAATTATGATTTAATTAGTTCGATCGTATGTTATTTAAAGTATTTCGTTTAATAAAAAGTCACATCTTTTGATTGTTTTAAAAATTATATTTACCTTAAAAGTAAATTAATTTATTTTCGAGTGATTGGTCTTAGATTTTCAAAATTGTCATTATTTTAATATTTACTTCCGCTGCAAATATTTTTTTAAATTAATAAATTTATCTATATATGCCTTTTGAGAATCAAGATAAGACAGTATTTTATTTAATTGGCCTTCAAAAAGTAAAAATATGTTGTTTTCATCTAGGCCCTAAAATCGGGATGTGACAGCCCAAAACTTTTGTGGAGTGTTATACTCTGCTATCATGGATCTACAGGCTTCTTCAAGAGTTCGATTCCTTCTTTCAGCTACACCATTTTATTGTGGAGTCCTAGCTGCACTAGTCAAGTGCTGGATACCACTTTTAGAGCAGAATTCATTGATATAGGAATTAATAAACTCAGTCCCTTTATCACTACGGATCTTGATAATGGGGTTTCCTTTCTCAACTTGTAACCTCTTCAACAAGTCAGGTAGTTGAGTTTGAGTGTCACTCTTTTTGTGCAAGAAGACTACCCAAGTGAATTTTGAGTAATCATCAACCACAACAAGGGTGTATCTCCTACCGTTCAATGTTGGAGGTTTAATAGGACCATGAAGATCCATGTGTAGAAGTTCTAAGACTCTACTGGTTGAGAGAGTTGGGATTGATTTGAAAGAACCCTTTACCTGTTTACCTTTTTGGCATGCATCACACACTTGTGACTTGTAATAGACAATAAAAGGTAGATTAAATAAAAGAAAAGAAACCTAGGACCATAAGCTCACAGGTCGAGCCAGAGGCCGGAGTGCCATTAAAACCTTGCCTGGGAAAACCCTCCTTAGGGATAAAACCCAGATCAAGGAAAAAGGTACACTCCTCTACAGGTCAATGTCTATAGAAAACAGAATATAGATCATTATTCAGAAATGAAAGTAAAAAGTCTGGGGGGAAGCCCCTCCAGACACAGTCAAGGCCAGTCTTTGCCACAACATCCGCCGCTTGGTTGGCCTCTCTAAAGACATGTGAGTATCTAATGTGCATGTCCTGTGTAAGAGGGTGGACCTGACTCCACATGCCTTGCAGACGCCAATGAATAGAGGGGTTGGTGCTCATAAGAGTGTCAATCGTGAGGGTCGAGTCTGACTCAATCCAAAGGAAGTGCCATCCCTGATCATGAGCATACTTGATGGCCATAAGAGCAGCTGCCAGCTCAGCCTCAAGTGGGAGGCCCCAACCTACCTTTGTGGCAACCGCGGCCACAAAGAATCCCCTGAAAGTCCTGAAAACCACCCCTGCATGAAGGTTACCCGGGGAAGAAGTAGCACTACCGTCCGTGTTAACCTTGTACCAACCCGGATCAGGCGGGAGCCAAACCACCGATGAGCCGTGTCTCGTCGGTCTATGTCTGCTCGAAACCCCAAGGGCCCGGGCAATCAGTAGATCTCGAACCGTACCGTCCGAATAACCCCTAAAAATGGTGTTGGCCTCCTTGATACCTGAAATTATTTGTGTCATACATCTCCTAACAGAGGGCAAAATCCCGTCGAAAATCACTCTATTCCGCATAGTCCAAACGACCCAAATAGCTGTGACGAAGCCCGTCCTCCACAACTCCAAAGATTGCTGACCCAACTGAACTTTTGTGGCCTGAAGGAAGATGTCTAGAAAACTGATTCCAGAGTGAATCGTGACCCCAAACAAGTGGGTCAGTCTGCTCAAAACATCCACTGTGAACGGGCATTGGGCTAGTAGATGATCAAGAGATTCTGAATCCCTACGACACAACACACAAATTGACGAACCCTGGATCCCAAAAGACGAGAGCCATTCCGACGTGGGCAGCTTGCCCCAAACCGCAGTGGAGCGACACATGGGTATGAAAGTGCCCCAAATCCATGACGCCCAGCTAGGCCTGGGCAAAGGTGACCTAAGCAAATTATATGCTATGCTAGAAGAGAGTTCCCCTGAAAGTGAGCCCTCCCAAATACGCCTGTCAGGTCCCCTAAGCACCGTGATCTGCAGAATGTCCTTGACAATCTCCCTAAAACTTGTGATAAAACAACTCGGGAAGTGCCAGCAATCATCATAGAAAATATCCCCAACCGTAGATGTAAGAGTAGATGCGTACAAGTCGGGCAGACCCTTCCTCTCAGAAATAGTATAACCTAGCCAGTTGTCGTGCCAAAAGCTGACTCGGGACTGTCGACCAATCAACCATCTCGAGCTATCCTGAACTCTCGTAGCATGCAGACGAAGACCTGGGCCAATAGAAGAGACTCTACCATAGGGTCTCAGCATGTGATTTGAATTAAAGTGCCTCTTGTGCAGAAGCTCCGTATCTGGCGATCTATTTTGAAGAATATCCCAGCTCAGCTTACAGAGAAATGAGGCATTTGCCAGACGGATAGAACGAACCCCCAATCCTCGTTCCCCTAAAGGCGCACAGACCCGTTGCCAGGAAACCGAACAAGCCCCGTTCTTGCGATTCACATCCCCCTTCCAAAGGAAGTTCCGCATAGCCGACTCCACACGACGTAGCAGAGAACTAGGGCATTTATAGACCATCATCGAATGCACTAAAGAGGCTGTAATGACAGAGTTGATCAGGCAGCGTCGGCCAGCAAGGGACAAAGTGTTACCCTTCCACTTGCTAAAGGTAGCTATGACAGAATCTGCAACCGGCTGTAGATGCGTTTTCCTTGGACTGCCACGGAAGATCGGAACCCCCAAATAAGTGAAGGGGAGTGAGCCCTCCGCGATGCCAGTAATCCTGAATGTCCTACGACGCAGCCTCCGAGGTACAACTCTCCCAAGGAACACCCTGGACTTTGGAGGACTGTAAATTTGACCCGACAAACGCCCATACCCTTGCAAGATGGAGTGCAGGTTCCTGACGGTAGCCTCAGTGGCTCGTAAGAATATCATGATGTCATCCGCGTAGAAAAGGTAGCGGGGGACATTACGAATGGGCTGGAGCCTACCTCTGTCAGTCTCCCAATCGATCCATCTTCCAAGAGCCTCCTCCGCGATACAGAACAATAAAGGAGACAAAGGGTCACCCTGACGAACACCCCTCGTACAAGAAAAGTGAAGGGGAGTGAGCCCTCGGCTCCCCATTAACGAGAATCGAGATCCTAGCTGAGTCCAGAACTCCTCGAACCATAGAAATGAAGTCTGCGCTGAAACCCATCCTAGTCAAAACCGCCTCCAAAAACTGCCATGAGATCGTATCGAAGGCCTTAATCATGTCCACTTTCAGCGCCATATACCCACGAATCCTCAGGTAATATAGGGTATTAATGGCGTCTGAGGCCAGTGAATACACGTGTGGATTCGCTTACCCGGAACAAACCCAAACTGATAAGTGGAGAGGCAACCGCTGATGAAGGTACCCATTTCATTGGGAATACCTTCAACAAGATAATCTCTTGTGATCTTATTAATAATCTTAAAGTTCATATGGCATAGGCGTTTGTGCCATAACCAACTGATCTCTTTAGGACTTTTAGTAAGAAGACAAGCATCCCTAGGACAACTATTCCAATTCACAATGTAGACGCTGCCTTGTCTGACACCGACAAGTAGAGTAAATTGCTACTGGTCAATAAATTGCATGCATTCATTGCTGGCAGCTCAGCAACATTAATACACCTATTAATACGAATTAAATTGCTACTGGTCAATAAAACAAAAGTTGACTTGTTGACTGAACATAATGTATGAAAGCCTGTTGATACTCTTGTTGTAAAAGACGAGTCATTGAACTGTAAAGAGTGTCCAAAGACTCAAAGATGGAATGTTAATAGTATTATATGCAAATGAAATTGAAAGTCTGATGTATGTTAAGATGAGTACACATCCAGACATTGAGCTTTTGGTTTGGTTAGCAGATATCAATTTAATTCAGAATAGACACTGGTGACAGTGTAAGGGATTGTAAGATATCAGAAATGTACTACATATTAATTTGAACCTGAAGAGTATATAACCATGTACTATCCAGTGTGCAAGCAGGGCCTGTGGTAAGTGCATCTGTAAGTACGAGAAATAGTACTTTGGGTAAGAAATTTATTGAAACTTTTGAAAAAGTAAGAAGTCCATTATGAGCTATAACGATTCATCGTGGGATCAAACACTTCGGTAAGAGTTGTGGCGATTCACTATGGAATCAAACACTCTAGTGGGAGTTGTACCGATTCATTGTTGAATCAAACACTCTCTAGTGGAAGCTGTAATGATTCACTGTAGAATCAAACACTCCAGTGGGAGAGTTGTAACTATTTACAGTACCTTGTGAGTTGTAATGATTCACACTCCAGTGGGAGTTGTGGTGATTTACTACAGAATCAAACACTTCAGTGGGAGTTGTAGTGATTCATTGTAATAATCAAAGTAGTTAAAGCTTACACTCGAGATTTCGAGTTTCATGAAAAACTAAACAAATTAGATACAAAGTTTTGACTTTGTGAAAAGATTAAAGGAATAAAAGGGTGATTCTTAAATGCATGACTACTCACTTGATGTTTGCAGATCCTCTTGTCAAACATATTCCTGAGAGATGTTTTGACATCTAAGGTTTTGGGTTAGTGTGGATTTGAACATGGTGCTTTGTAGTTGTTAATGTTGTTGAACATTTATGTATTGTGAATTATATGATGTTTCATATAATAGTATGTCGACAAGTAAAGATTGGCTCTCTCATACAAGTAATCGCCTCTGACATCGAGGCATGTGCAGAGATGAGATTATTTAGGAATAATCGTAATAGATCTTACCACAAATCTATTTAATTTGTTACGAAGCTAAATCATCGGATTTTCTGGACTATAGTGGGAGGAAATTCAAGTTAAGTGTCGAGGATACATTTGAACTATGATTTACACGATGTCAAATAAAAGAATGACATACGCTTCCATCTTGGGAAGTTAAGATATTGTGACATGTGTTTCATACCACATGTGCTAAGATGACCATAAGGAAATGAGAAAGATATCCATATTTTCTCATTGTATGAGGCCTTGAGGGTTAAGAAATCCTCTAATAAGTACCCTTACGACTTTTTACTGTATTCTTAACTCTTCACTCTAGTGTTTCTACTTTAGCATGCTACCAATATCTATAAGTTATATGGCCATGCGGTGCATGTCTAGGAAAGCAACTATAGTGGAAGTCTAAAGATATTAATGTAAAAGAAAGGACGTCTTTATTAACATGTTCTATTGTGTTCATTGATCGATCAATCGAGTTGGGAACTTGATTATGAATACATAGATTTGATAAAAGGTTGAATATGCTCTTATGTTCAAGGGATTGAAAAAGATATGTCAACTAATGTTAAATTGAAAGAGTTCAGGGGTATAACGAGTTTTGAAATCTTCATATAAAACTGGTTGAGTCGCTATATATCCTTAACAAGTGTATAACATGAAAACTCATATTCTTGAGGGTCACAGGATTTATCTGCCTGTATGAAAATGTGTTGTGTGATGGTATACATAAGTGAAGTAAAGAAGTGTAAGGCTCAAATTTCATGTGTGAGTGGAAGATGAATGCTAATAAATAATAATTAATTAATATTAATTATTTATTTATTTAATCCACACATGGAAGTGGATGATTAGAGGAGTGGTTATTTTTATAACCTCCTACATAAGAAAATCCAAAGGGATTTTCCAATAACGATTTACGCAGAAAGAATTTCATTCTCTTCTCCACTCCCAAGACCGAAATAGAAAAACAGAGATTCTGTGTTCTGTAAAATTGAACATTACACACTGATCAATGACTTAAACTGTGAACATTGGAAGCAATTCGTGGGATTCACGTGATTGACTTCCTGACTTGGAGGATCACAATTTGATACGTGCAATTCAGCCGGGTTCAATATCTTCCGCTGCATTGAGAATTACAGGTTGGTAATTCTAATTTTTCAATTAATTAATTCCAACAGGGTTTAAGGCCTTCTCTTTGTACGCATATATAGCTACTGAGGCAGTTTCTAAGAATTAATAAGAACATTATATTTCTTGCGTATGTATTCAGTTTCTTCATGGTACCAGAGCATGGTATCTGGTAACTATTCACCATTCGAGTATCTACCATCGTTCTTGGAAAATTTTGTTACGCTTCAAATCAAAATATGACTGATGAAAAGTCCGTTGAGAAAGCCGCCGGTGGCGCAAGTTCTATTCCGGGCCTTTCAAATGAACAACTTCAAAGATTAACCGAGTTCATGCACTCAGAAAAGGATGATGGCGATAATCCTACTACAGGGCCAACGACAAATATGGCAGGTACATTGCCACTTCGATCGCATGAGTGGGTGATCGATTCAGGGGCAACATAACACATTACTTGTGGAATTGAAGGTTTGCTTGATATGGTGAAAAACACTAAAAATCCCAAATGGTGAAAATATCCTAGTCCAAGGGATTGGTCGTATTGCTCTTGGAAACAATCTATACCTTGATCGTGTGCTTTATATACCACAATTCCATTGCAATCTTTTATCTGTTAGTCGAATCACGAGTGATTTAAATTGTGTATTCGCTTTCTTTCCAGATTTTTACATATTACAGGCCTTACCCTCGAGGTCGACGCTGATTGAAAACTGAAAAGGCGATTCTAGCAGTTGTTGGGGATATAAAATTATGACATAAACGGTTGGGCCATGCTTCTAAAGGAAAATTACGACACATTAGTTATTTGATTAATCATAAGAACAATGTTCCTTTTTGTGATTCTTGTATTCGAGCAAAACAAACTCGTTTACCGTTTCCTCTTAGTACATCTATTACTTTACATTGCTTTGAATTAATTCATTGCGACATTTGGGGGCCTTATAGATGTGATACGTTTACTGGTGCTCGATATTTCTTATCCATTTTCGATGATCATAGTAGGGGAGTTTGGGTGTTTCTTGTGTGCCAAAAATCCGAAGTTGCTGCAGCTTTAATTGCTTTTTTAAATATGGCTCACACTCAATTTGGTAAGGCTGTTAAGAGGGTTCACTCGGATAACGGTATCGAATTCAGGGCTTCAAGATTGATTGATTTCTATGCGGCTAATGGGATATTGTTAGAGAGCTCTTGCACGAATACCCCATAACAAAATGGAGTTGTGGAACGTAAACACCGTCACATATTAGAGGGCGCTAGAGCCCTTCGTTTCGAGTCTGGCCTACCAATTGAATTTTGGGGTGAGTGCATATTATGACTGCTGTGTACATTATAAATCGACTACCTTCCCCCGTTATTGGTAATTATCAAACACCCTATGAAGTGTTATTTCAAAAAACCCCAATTTATGACCACTTTAGGGTTTTTGGGTGCCTCGTCTACGCCCATGAAAATCGACGTAAGGATAAATTTGACGAAAGGGGGAGTGCTTGTGTTTTCGTTGGTTACCCCATTGGACAAAAAACCTATTGTGTTTTTGATTTGGAAAAGCACACATTTTATAATTCACGGGACGTGACCTTTGTTGAGCATGTTTTTCCATTCAAGGGTACCGATCACACATATGAGGTGGATTTTGTAAAAGCTGCTCGGGCAGCCCTTAGTCGAGTTCGGACTCCTTCACCTGTGCCCCTTACAACTCGACCATTCATAAAACAATCAAACACACATGATATAGTAAAGCCCACGCCGAGCATTGATACAACGATACCCATTCCTCAGGCCTCGCCTGCACCGAGCACTAATGCGGTCGGGTTGGATATTGGATCCTCGACGCCGATCATGGAAAGTCGAGTTAGCCATCGGGTCAGCACTGATGCGATCGGGCCGGATATTGGATCCTCATCACTGGTCATGGACAGTCGAGTCAGCCAGCGGGTCAAGAAACACCCCAAACATCTGGACGTATATCAAACAGACTTGCCTCCTTCGATAGACCATTCACGTTCCACTACCAATTCAGTTGACTCAACGGTACACCCCTTATCTCTTTACGTTTCGTATGATAATTTTTCTCCTACTCATAAAGCATTCTTAGCCGCCATCACGTCTCGTGATGAGCCAACACACTTTTCCCAGGCCATTAAAGACCCTATATGGTGTGAGGCCATGGATAAGGAAATTCGTGCATTGGAGAAAAATGAGACATGTGTTGGTGTATACTGTAAAGCAAACTTTTAGTGGGCTTTTGTGACGTATATTCGATTTCCTTTTATCTGAAATAAATGGTTTTTCACATTATTGCATTCTTTGTGATTACTTGTATGTCTGCTTATCTTGCATTGTAGACGATGTGGTGGGTTTGTAGTCACACAGAAGATCACATTGTCAGTTCCTTGTAAGATATAAACAGTATTCACAACTGAGATAGTTATGGACAAAACTATTGGTTTAATTTGTAGTATAAACTTGTTAGTGGTTTGTCTTGGCCATTAGTTTATACTAGTGCGCTGTGGCGTATTGAATGGATCACAGATAAGACATGTTCTTCTGTTCTGACTGTTATGAAGAACTAGAAGTCTTGGTGACTTTTATGATTCTTAACCCTAAGTGTGATATTTAGATGTGTGGGGTGCTTGTTCACTACTTTGATGTACCATAGGTGAGAATCTTGATAGATTCTTCACGCTCTGTATTTTGGGTAGTGGCATCGCTCGCATGATGTCTACTTATTGGCATTAGGGCACCGTGTCCTGTAGATCCAGGCTGATGATGTCCCCTTGAGGAAACTCATAAAGGATTGTCGTATTAAACCTTGCAGGTGGATTTAATCCGTACGACAACAAGGTTGAGTGGTACTACTCAAGGAATTATAGTAATTAATTATTTAAAGAAGTCGGGAGCTTTAATAATTAATGGACGTGCGATATCTTAAACACGGGGAATTATAAAGTCTAATAGAAGCCCTGATTCGGTTCGGGATAGGACGGGAGTGCAACATTAATTCTCTAGTGGAATGAATTAATGTTCTCGGGCCAAATTATATGTTCTGGGCTGAACATAAGAGTATTTGGGCCTGTAAGAAGCCCAAGCCCTATACCTTCTAATGGATCCCTAGTCTGGCCCATGAAACTTATGGAAATTATAAATAGGAGCCCTAATTCAGTTTTGAAACCCTAGCACACACGAAATAGAAAAAAACGGCTAGGGTTTCAAGGAGACGAAATTGAGGCACCTTCTCCACGTTTGATAGCACGCCGTCCACCCGGTGTTCGAGCGAAGTTGGGAGACAGACTAGAAGATCTGTAGATTAGAATCAACGCCTCGATCTTCAAGGGTAACGGATCTAAACTATGTTTTAGAAGCATGTTTAGGTTTTATTTATTTATTTATACGTTTGGCATCCGACAACGATCCTGGTGACGGACCGTCTTCGCCGGCGTGTTCCAGCAACATGGACCCTTACTAATTTATTCCCGGGAAAGAAGGTTATTGGGTCCAAAATGGGTGTATAAAATCAAGTATAAACCCAATGGTGAGGTGGAGCGATATAAAGCTCGATTGGTGGCAAAGGGTTTCACTCAAACCGAAGGGGTTGATTTTCATGAAACATTCGCTCCTGTGGCGAAACTTTTTACGGTACACTGTTTGTTGAGTGTTGAAGCAAAACGAAACTGGGAGGTTCACAACCTCGATGTAAATAATGCCTTTTTACATGGAGATTTGCACGAAAATGTTTATATGTGCATTCCACAGGGATTTGAAAAGAAAGGTGATACACGGGTTTGCAAGCTTCAAAAATCTCTCTACGGGCTTCGCCAAACTTCCCGTAATTGGTACGAGAAGTTTACTCATGCCCTCATCTCGATTGGTTTTCGACAATCCCGGGCCGATCATTCTCTCTTTATATTCCAAAAGGGGACCATTTCTTTCTTTTCCCTCATTTATGTTGATGATGTAATACTAGCCGTCAATGATCCAGCCCACATTCAGTACGTTAAAAGGTTTTTGGATGGGAAATTCAGTATTAAAGATTGGGGAATGCTCAAGTATTTTTTGGGTATCGAGGTCGCTCATTCCCCCAAAGGTTTTGTCCTAAGTCACGGAAGTATGCACTTGATATTTTGGAGGAGGAAAGTGGTTTACAAGGCTGTCGTCCTTGCAATTTCCCGATGGAACAAAACCTTAAGCTACGACCGGATGATGAGACGCCGCTCGTTGATGCTACCAATTATCGTCGTTTAGTTGGTCGCCTACTTTACCTCACTGTCACTCGTCCCGACATTGTGTTTTCAGTTAGCCAGTTGAGTCAGTTTTTTAGCAAACCTCGGCAAAGCCACATAGCAGCCGTACATCGTGTACTTCAGTACATTAAATTGAATCCGGGGCAGGGCATTCTTATTTCTGCCCGTGCACGTTTTGATCTTCAAGGGTTGTGTGACGCCGATTGGGCCGGGTGGCCGTTTACACGACGATCGTCTACCGGGTATTTCATCACATTTGGTGGATCACCTGTATTTTGGCGCACCAAAAAGCAGTTTGTTGTCTCCCGATCTTCGACGGAGGTGGAGTATCGGGCTATGTCAACCACTGTATGTGAGATAGTTTGGTTGAGATGACTTTTACAAGATTTCAGAATTCACCAGGTCAAGCCCGCACCACTTTTTTGCGATAATCAAGCTGCCCGTCACATAGCCATTAATCCAGCTTTCCACGAACGAACTAAGCATGTGGAGATGGGTTGCTATTTTGTTCGAGAATGGGTTGTCAAGAGTGATATCAAACAGTGCATGGTATCAACAGAAAATCAAATCGTCGACATTTTCACAAAACCGCTTGGTGCCGAGCATTTTCGAATTCTTCGGAGCAAGTTGAGTGTTCGAAACTTGCACATTCCAACTTGAGGGGGAGTATTGGATGATACGAAATATATTTGATTTGCAAATATATTAGTTTGATATTAGCATATCTTTATTGTTACAAGCAATATATTTATTTCCTTATTTTGGGCTTAAGGTCTTCTCTTTGTACGCATATATATATGCATCCACTGAGGCAGTTTTTAAGAATTAATAAAAACATTATATTTCTTGAGTATGTATTCAGTTTCTTCAAATTTAATTAATATTTAACTCGTAATTTCCACTCGTAAGAATTTAATAATTTGCAATTGAATTTTTCTCATCTACACTTAATAATTGAAAGCAATCTATTTATTCAAATAACTTTCATGTACAAGAAATTGAATTATTCATTAAGCGAGTACTTTCATATAACCCCTGTTGGGATATGAATCCTAGACAAGTCCTACATGATGATTAAAAGATAAAGATGAAGTTTTGATAAGCCAAAAAGTAGTTTGAATTTTTCTAAGTGTTGACTGATCTAGTCTAGTTAAGAAGGAGTCATCTTGAACAGACCAGTAGAGTTCACATGTGAAAGATAAGTGTTGTTATTATATTAAAAGATAAGTACGATTTATAAGTACTTCATATTTGCTATTTGTATACATATTAGATTGTTATTGAGCTATAATAATCATTGTATAGAGCTCATGATTTTCGTATGTAATAGATAGATTCATTGTATAGTTTGTAAGTTGACTAAGCTATAAAGCTTAAAGTAATGTAATAGTCTTGTTAGGATTAGAATAGTCTACTATTGAAGATTGCACAAGAAGACCGGACAAGAAGGGTTGAAGTCTACTACACAGGACAGGTAGTCTACTCAACAAGACAAGTGCATATACAAGACTACACAAGACAAGTCAACTAGAAGTAATTTGAAGTAAAGTTCAAATGAAGCGCGTGGAAAGATAAGGATCAAAGTTAGTTAGAAATAACTAATTTACAAGAAACGCGTGAATGGATAAGAAGATTCAGTTGGAAGTTAGTTTTCAAGAAGAGTTGGTTACAACTAACTAAGTTCTTGAATTTGAAGTCTATAAATACCTCAAGGTGTTTATCATTAGGAGACTACTGCAAATACATATACTGAAGATTTACTGAAGCATTCGAAGCTTACTCACAGAGTTCATTGAAGTTCAGAAAGCAAGTCCGCTAGTGAAGTGAAGAAACCAGAAGACTGCTACTGAATAAGTTTTTAGTTTTTGTTTGTTGTTTTTATCAAATTTCTAGACACTTGTTAAATTTCTAATAAGATCGTAGACATATCTGGTGGTATAGTCTTAGAAGATCTAAGTCTTTTTCTTGGGACTTAAAAGAACAAGAACTCACACTTTGTACTCGATTGGAAGAGTTAGTGGAAATATCACAACTGGGTTGTGAGAGTGGACGTAGACAAGTTGTCGAACCACTATAAATTGTTTGTGTTGATTACTTTACTGTTTTGTTTTAATTGCTTAATTGTTTACACACATAACTGAACAAGACAAGTTGAGTATAGAACAAAGTTCTCGAATTTTGAAGACTGAGTATAAACTTTAGTTGGGCTCATTATTAATTTCGTATTCCGCATTTTGTAATTCTGATATATCGAAAGATTTTAGAAAAGTCTATTCACCCCCCTCTAGACGTTTTCTTTAGCTTCCCTCGATATTAACTCATCTTCGGGACCTACAAGTGGTATCAGAGCAGTAGTTTACGAACTGCTGTTTCTTGATAACTGACTTAAGACTTAGGGTGAAGTCTTGGTCCGTGATTGAATTTGCTTACGTGCTCTTGATCAACATTCCTGTTATATCTGTTTCTTGTTCCCTGTTCTTGATCTATCTGCTTCTTGATCATATAACTGGTTAACACTAATCTACTTGCTTAAAAATGTCTCTTGAAATAAGTGCTAATAAGTTGCCCAAGTTCCAGGTTCAGGACTACGGCTACTGGAAATTGCGTATGGAAGCGATTTTCAGCTCCACGCACGATCTGATGATCTCTGTTGTGATCGAGGGTCCGATCGTGACAATGGTCCCAAATACTGCAAATCTTGACAAAGACAAACCAATTGGCACCCTCGTCAAGAAACCAAGGTCTGATCTAACCTCAGAAGAAATGCGTCAAAATAATTTGGATAGTTTGGCGAAGAATTACATCTTACACACTCTTCCTAACGAGTATCTAGGAAAAGTGTTAAAATGTAAAACTGCCAAAGAGATGTGGGACAGATTAGCTATCATTTGTGAAGGGACATCCCTGATCAAAGAGAGCAAATTATCCACTGTTGTCCAAAGATTTAAATCATTTCGGATGAAAGCTGGCGAAATTATCGACCAGCTGGATACTCGTTTTACTAAAATCATGAATGACCTTGAAGTTCTTGGTAAAACTTATACTCCTCGTGAAATCAATCTTAGGATTCTTAAGAGCTTAGATCCTCGATGGAAAATGGTAAAGATGCTAGTTAAGAATACCCAAGACATAGATAAGTGGAGTGCAGAGACCATGTTTCAAACTCTTAAAGCCCATGAGTTTGATTTAGACGAAGATGAACCTGTAGCCAGTAGTGACAGAGAACATGTTGTATCTAAGAACGTTGCCTTTAAGTCTAGCTCTTCTAAGTCCACTAAGGTAGACAGGTCTAAGTCTAAAACTAAGTCTGCCTCTGTAAAAGACGAGTTAGATACTGATCTTAGTCTGAAGGATCAGGTGAACCTCATGGTTAGAAAGTTTGATAGGCTGAATAAACGTTTCGGAAGCTATAAGAAGTTCTATAGGGATCATAGAGCGTCTACTTCTAAGAACTCGTCTGAGACCAGATGAGACCGAAACTCGTCCGAAAGGAGAGACGAAGTCTCGAAAGGTAATAGGCGAGATAGAGAGTCTGACGATAGGAAGATTCAGCGTTCGGATAGACGTGATAAGCGTAGGGATAAATCTCCTATTAAAAAGGCTACTAATGATCTCTTGTGCTACAACTGTGAAAAGCCAGGTCACTACATTTATGAATGTCCAGACCTGAGCACTGACGATCGAGAAGAACGTAAAGCTCGAAGGGAAAGAAGATACAACCGTGGCAAGAAGGCAATGATGGCCAATGATGACTCTGATTCGGATTCAGACGAGTTGCCATCGTCCTTATCTAGATACCCATCTGATCAAGACCACGACGAAGCATTCATAGTAGATGATGGCCTATGCTGCATGGCTAAAATCGACCAAGAGGTATCATCTGCTACTTCTTTTCAATCTTGTGATGATTCTGATACTAATGAAAGTGACACTGCTAGTAGTGAAGTAGGAAGTAGTCTACAACACTCTACTAGTGCTGTTGAAGACGACCTTCTACTTGCTAACCAAGCATTCATCGAAGTCAGTGATGAGAACATTGCATTAAAATAAGAAATCATTGATCTTAAGGAAGCTCAGTCTAAAGTAGATCCTAATGTAACAATCCTAAATGAACGTTTGACTGAAGAGTTGAGACAACTCAAAGAAAAGTGTGCATTGACAGACAGGTTATATCAAGACCTACTTAAGACACATGCAACTGAGAGAAATGAATTCAATGTTTTAAAGAGCAAGTGCAATAGACTTGAAGAACGTAATAAGTTCTTAGAGACCGAGGTTGTCACATTAGATCTCAAGCTTACTGACCTGGTTAACTCTTCAAAGATTAACCTTGAATTGTCAGATAGGTATAGAGATCCAGGTGACAAGACTGGTATAGGTGCTGAGTCATCTAGCTCGTCTATTCGAGTCATTAAGAACCCTACTACTACTAACGCTAGACTTTTGCCAAATGATAAAGGAAAAGGACCTATGATATACAATATTGGTACTCCATCTCAAGGTACTGTATCTAAACAAGCTCGAGTTAACATTCCGATTACCAAGGGAGGTAAAAAGAATGGTAACAACAAGCCTGTTCCACCTAGAACTAATCTTCAAAGGACCACTAATCGTGGACGACCCAACCAGGTCAGATACGAGGACTGGTATCCTGAGAAGACGAGTACTAGACAGGTACAAACTAGATGACAAGAGCCTAGACCTCCTTTCATAAGGCAGTCTCAGCTCTACTCGTCTAGACCTAGACAGGTAGCTCCAAAATATCGTACACAAGCTGTCCTATATCCTCCACCTTTATCATATGATATTATTAGTGAGGAAAGACCCAAATGCGTCTATAAACCGTATGGACCTAATGCATATAAACCCTACTCTGACTATCATAGACCAGTGCCTGCTCAAGTAGAGATCAAGTCGAAAGGCTATCTCAAACGAGTATACCCAAACTCGAATGATAGGACAGAGAAGGACAATGTATATTTGGATTCCTCTGAACTCGACTAACCCCCAAGGACCCCAATAAACAAATGGGTACCTAAATTATTGAATATCTTCATTGCAGGGTCGACTTGACTTGTATAAGAAGGGTGGCTCAGTAGGAGAAACCTGGTACATAGACAGTGGTTGTTCGCACCACATGACTGGTACCAAGGCTCTCTTATCAAGTTACCATGAGCAAGAAGGACCAAAAGTGATATTTGGTGATAGTTCCACTGCTGTCACTAAAGGATTTGGTTACATCCGGAATGGAGACGTAGAGATACAAGATGTCTCATATGTTGAAGGTTTGAAATATAATTTACTCTCTGTTTCACAGTTTTGTGATCGTGGATACAAGGTGCAGTTCAAAAGCCGCAAATGTCAGATCATTGACAAAAGGACACACACAGTCCTACTAGTCGGCGTAAGACAAGGAAGTGTGTACATAGTGAATTGGAACAGTTGTCCGAGGGACACCTGTCTACTTACTAAGAATCCTAAAGAACTTGGCTGGCTCTGGCATAGACGCCTCTGTCATCTAAACTTTAAGGTTCTTAATAAGATAGCCAGAGATTACCTTGTAGAAGGTATTCCCAATGAAGTTTACTACAAGTCACATGTATGCACGGCTTGTCAATAGGGTAAACAGGTGAAAGGTTCTTTTAAGTCAATTCCTACTCTCTCAACTAGTAGAGTCCTAGAACTCCTACATATGGATCTTCATGGTCCGATAACTCCTCCAACCTTGAATGGTAGAAGGTACACTCTTGTTGTTGTAGACGACTATTCTAAGTTTACTTGGGTAGTCTTCCTACACAAGAAGAGTGATACACAAATACTTCTGCCTGAACTGTTGAAGAAGTTACAAGTTGAGAAGAACCAGTCCATTGTCAAGATTCGTAGTGACAAGGGAACTGAGTTCATTAATTGCTATATCAAAGATTTCTGTGCTAAACGTGGTATCCAGCATCTTACTAGTGCAGCTAGGACACCACAACAAAACGGTGTAGCAGAAAGAAGGAATCGAACTCTCAAAGAAGCCTGTAGAACCATGATAGCCGAGTACAATACGCCTCAAAAGTTTTGGGTAGAAGCTATCAACACTGCATGCCACTCACAGAACAGAAGCGCGATCAACAAAGCTCTTGGCAAGACACCTTATGAGGTTTGGAAAGGTAGAAAACCCCGCATTTTATATTTCCATATATTTGGTTGTAAGTGTTTCATCCATAACAATGGAAAGAGCAAGTTGAATGCTTTCGATGCCAAAGCAGACGAGGGGATATTCTTAGGATACTCCTCGACTAGCAAGGCATTTAGGGTATTCAACTACTCAACTCTTTGTGTGGAAGAAACACCACATGTGGTTTTCGATGAATCTCGACAGGACTCGTCTGCCAACAAGATCAGTGAGAAAATTACTGATCTAACGATCGAATCTGACAAAGACTCAGAGGTATATGAATCCGTTCAAGCCTAAAATCCATTCATGAAAGCTCTCGAGTCTGATGACAAAGAGAAGGTAAGTGCTCAAGGTAAGTCTTCTAGACCATCTGACATGCCTACTCTAGTTGACTCCGCTACTCCTGGTAAATCTGTTGATGATACAAATGATGTTGACATGCATGATGCTGTACATGATATAGATGATGATAGTGCTACTTTTAAGAATAGAAAAACATGGAAATCTGCGCATGATACTGAAAATATTATTGGTGACTCTACTGTTGGTGTGAAGACTAGACGACAACTCTTTGAGTCGCAAGAACAGCCTAGTCCAACTATGTTTTGCTGGTGTTGTTTCCTCTCATCTATCGAGCCTACCACTGTTAAAGAGGCATTGGCTGATAGTAATTGGATCATCGCTATGCAAGACGAGTTGAACCAGTTTGTTCGAAACGACGTCTGGGAACTTGTCGATAGGCCTAAACATCATAATGTAGTTGGCACACGATGGATTTTCAAAAATAAGAAAGATGAGAATGATGTAGTCGTTAGGAATAAGGCTAGACTAGTTGCCCAAGGCTACTCACAAGCTGAAGGCATAGACTATGATGAAACATATGCTCCTGTTGCTAGACTAGAAGCCATTCGATTGTTCCTTGCATATGCTGCTCACATGAAGTTTACTGTATATCAAATGGATGTTAAAAGTGCATTTCTTAACGGTATTCTTGCGGAAGAAGTGTATGTTGAACAACCTCCAGGTTTCGAAGTCAAAGGCGACCAGGTGTACAAACTAAAGAAGGCCTTATACGGACTAAAACAAGCTCCAAGAGCATGGTATGATACTCTCTCTCTCTTTCTATTGGAAAATGGTTTTACTAAGGGCAAGGTAGATAGAACCTTGTTCAGAAGACAAGAAGGGAAAGACATTTTACTCGTCCAAATTTACGTAGATGACATCATTTTTGGGTCACCTAATAAAAAGCTGAGTGAAAGTTTTTCTACACTCATGCAAAGTAAGTTTGAAATGTCAATGATGGGTGAGATGAACTACTTTCTTGGACTTCAAGTAAAGCAAACTCCAGAAGGTATTTTCATAAATCAGGCAAAGTACACAAGAAACCTTCTAGACAAGTACGGGATCAAAACTTGTAAGTCTACTGGCATACCAATGCAACCAACTTACAGAATGGATCCAGATGAGAACGGTAAATGTGCTGACCAATCCTATTACCGTGGTTTAATTGGTTCCTTATTATATCTAACTGCTAGTAGACCAGACATTGCATTCTCTGTTGGTGTTTGTGCTCGATTCCAAGCCAATCCAAAAGAAAGTCACATGGAAACCACCAAAAGGATTCTGAAATATTTGAAGGGGACCATTAATCGAGGTATTTGGTATCCTTCAAATGATGATCTATCCTTAAGTGGGTATTCAGACTCAGACTTTGGAGGCTGTAGGATAGATAGGAAATCTACTTCTGGTTCTTGTCAATTTTTAGGCACAAAACTCATATCTTGGTTTTCTAAAAAGCAGACTAGTGTTGCAACTTCAACTACCGAAGCCGAGTACATGGCTGCTGGTAGCTGTTGTAGTCAACTACTCTGGCTCATGCAACAACTTCGTGATTACAATATACATGAATCATATGTTCCTATTTTCTGTGATAGTAATAGTGCAATTGCCATTACACAAAATCCTGTTTTACACACACGATGTAAGCATGTTGATGTGAAGCATCATTTCATACGTGATCATGTAGGAAAGAAGGATATTCGCATGGAAAAGATTCATACTGATTTTCAAAGAGCTGATATTTTTACAAAACCATTAGGTGAAGCACGTTTTCGTGAGTTATGCATTAGTTTAGGGCTAATTGACCTAGACCCTACTTGCCTATAGACATGTACTAACCAGTCAGGTACATCAAAGAAATAAGGAGACCAGAACAGAGCACTCGACTACTCACGCAACAGACAGGTATACAAGGCTAGACTAGATGACCAAACAACCCGATGAGGAAGCTGGTAAAGCTGAGGGTAATACTAAGGGAATAAACATTTAAGGGGGAATCTATGATTTCTTAAATATCCTTATGTTGACTCTTATGTGTTAAAAGTCATCTTGTTCGAAACCTTGATCATTGCTTTAGATTGATATTCATCTTATTTATTTTACTCTACTTGTACCTACGATTACACGTTGCATATGATAAGATAGGTACATGAAGTCGTTCGACATTCAGAATAGACAAGCACAGTCAAAGGGGGAACTCGTCTTGTGTGCTTAAGCCAACTCGTCTTGTGAAGCTTAAATCTACTCGTCTGTTCTGGATGGACTCGAACAGACAAGCTAAGTGTTCTTTTGATTCAAATATGTTAAGTGTTTAATCAAAACGAATTAAGGGTATTAAAGTAATTCGATAATGCTAAAATTTGAAAACCCCAGAATTGGATTTATACACTCCAGTTTAATGAGGTGTATTCACCCAATTCGTACTCGACTTCACTAGGTCAGATGAGTTCACTCCCCTGTCCTAACTAAGAAGAGACGGATTTCAAATTTTACAATATCAAATCACATAATATTCTCGATTCCGTAACCGAATACCAAAAGCCCCAACCGTTGGATCTAATCCTTCGATCTTGGCCATTGGATCAACAATTCAGTTTTGAAACAAAACCCAACTCTCTCACACGTCTTGCCCCACAATTTCTTAACTCCCCTACTCTCAAGCATTTGTTTTCTTGCAAATCCAAGCTATTTGTTCTTACTCAGTTCATCACTATGTCGATTCGATCTATTTTCGATGTGAGAACTAACATGCAGGCTACATTCGACCTAGGCAGATACATTTCCGACAACAAAGTGCATGTTGAACCTTCTGTGTTCTTCAAGGGTACTCACACAGATGGAAATGCAGAAATTATGTCCAAATGCAGCAGATGTGGTCTGAAGCCTTATTTGGAGGCGTTTCCTCAAGTCGTCTTGGAGGAGGAAGTGCTGGAGTTCTATGCCAACGCCACCAGACGAGGTGACACAATTGGATCCTTTATTGGTGGAAGTCCAGTAGAAATCACTCGAGAAGCCATGTTCGAGCATCTGAAGTTGCCCACCGGAACAATTGATGTGGAGAATTATGCAATCGGGCAAGAGACAAGATATCTTAGTATATTTTGTGGAAGAAAGATGAGGCTGAAACCAGATGGCAAGCTCCCTGCCGTAAAAAAGATGGAACTTCTAGAGAAATATCGCACCCTTTTGGACATAGCCAGCAAAATCTTGCTATGTGCCACTGGTTCCCATGACTCTGTAACTTTGGGAAAAGCAAGGGTGATGGCTGCCATTTATGATGCATTACTGAAGGTAATTGGTTCAAACTTATCGCTGATCGGATAATGTACTTTGAGAGAAGCGTTCGGGTGGACACTGACACTCGTAATTGGGTGGTATCTAATGTGGTTGGATATGGAAACAAGCTTAGCATTCTATTTCCATTATTAATGCCAAGCAAGTCGGAATGGAGTAAGGGTAAGCCATTCCATCCTTTGAAATTTTATTTGAAAAAGGAGGCCTTGAAAAAGCAGGCTGCTGCTAGGCCAGCTGCACCTAGGCAAGCTCGGATTGACCCCATGGAAGCCTTGCCTTATGCTGCTGCTTCTGGTTCTTCGGAAGATGAGTCAGTTGGAGAAGAGTCGATGGAAGCTGCACAAGACTCGTCTAGTGCAGATGACTCTGAGAAGACTCAGTCGGAAGAGGAGTCCGAAAAGGAGAAAGTTCCAAGTACTCAAGTACCTGAGTTATATCAACTAGTGAGAATTGGAACGCCCCCTCCTCCAGAAGAGTTGAGTCCCAGGTTGGTACTTCATCTCAAGATATTTCAATTCCTCTCTCTCTCTCTTCTATTCGAACCAAGGCTAGATCACATCGATCTAGGCCTAGACCTGCTCCCTCAACCTCACAAGTGCTGGCAGCACATCCGCTGAGAGCCAGCATTCCCCAAAACACTCCCACAATTGACACAACTGATACTCCGACAGTTGTCACACCAAACCTAGACACGTCAAAGCCCCAAGAAACCACAGACCAAATTATCTCTCTACCCTCAACAGAATATGTTGAACCCATCAACCCATCTACTTCAGACAATACGCCAGTTGCCACTGCAACAGCTGAGTTAGGGACCCCACCTACTCAGACCCCGTCTGAAGTTAGATTCGAATCCTTGGTGTATTATCCTATGTGCTTAAGAGAGAAGAGAATTCGTTCGAAGATGAGCAAAAATTTGAAGAAGCAGCTCTCATCTGTCGAAGTCGACTACTCGTCAGAGCAGTTTGAAAAACTTCTAAGAATATGCACTTGGGTGGCATTGAAGAAGTCTGCAACAGATGATCTTTTCAAAGTCATCTTAGGAAAAGGTGGAATTTCAAACTTCATGGATTGGGAGATGGAACAAAAGGAGAACAGTGGTGTTCGAGACCACTCAGAGATTGCTGAACATTTCCAATGATTTGATGTGTTCAGAATCGCAATTTGATATGGGTGTTCAGGTTTCAGAGGCTGATTTTGAAGAAGATGTAGTTATGGTTGAAGCTGGACCAGCTGAGGTGACTCAGTCTATTGATCCTGTATTAAATCTTGACAATGTCTCAGACCAGTTGAGAGGCATTGTGTTCAAATTTCAAGTGGATAATGCTGACAGTCCGAGGTCAGATTTTGCGTTTATCAATCGATATTCTGATGTATACTTTCCCATCGAAATTTGTGGATATATGGAGAAGTTACATGCCTTGATAAAGAAGGACTTGGCTGATGCTGAAAGGAAAGCTCATGAAGCAAGGTTAGCTATAATTCCTTACTCTCCCCAACTGAATTTAAAAGCTATTGCTGGAAGTGTGCTTCCAGAAGCTGAAGTAGTTGAAGACGAGGTCTTGACTGCTGCTCTAGAAGGCCAGTTGGTGGAAGTGTTATCGATTCCAGATGATGTGATCATGGAAGAGGCTACTCATGTTGAAGTTGAACAATCGTCTCAAGCAATCCCAACCGCTTCAATAGATGAGTTGAAAGAAGACTTGAAGGCTGTTATCAAGTCATCTATCGATGAATTTCTCAAGTCTGAGTTGAAGAAGACTCTTGTTGAACAAAACAGTGTCCTTGTGACAAGTTCAAAAGAGATGATCATGAATGAGGTCAACCAGTTGGATAATGATTTCAGACAAGAGATGTTTAATCAAATTGAAAGATTTCTCCAGAACCAAGTTGAATATTCGAAGAAGTGCTCAGTCGATTTTGCTCGCGTCTTAGCTACTGAATCCAGGAAGATGGAAAGAGTCTATAGAGCCAAAATCGAGGTTGCTGATGTTCAGAGAAAAGAAGCCTATGATCAGTTAGCACAAGCAAGAGAAATTATCAGTGCTATGACTAAAGAGAACAGGAAGCTGCGTCTAACTGCAACACATTTTAAGAATGAGTTGAACTTGTCTACTCAGAAGCTGGAGTTGGTGGCAACCAAGCTGGACAAGTTGAGTCAAGACGGTTCTCATGAAAGGCAGATTGAAAGAGCTACGAACCTTATGAAGCAAGCTATGTTTGAAGAAATGACTCGGTTTACTTCCCTTTTCTCTCTCAAGGCGACTGATGAAGCCAAAAAGGGGGAAGAGACAAGTCGAGTTGAAGTTGTTGCTGAAGGTGAGAAAGCTAAGTCTAGTGCTGAACCAGAAGTCAAAGAAGCTGCTACTACCATGCAAGAGCTAAGAAGGCCTAAGAGAGGCAAGTTGGTGAAAACTGTAGAGCTCGAGCAAGCTAGAGCAGATGAGTTGAAGAGAAAGGAGAAGGGCAAAGCTGTTGCATCTCCTGAAGCTATAGTTCAGACCAGACAAGTATCAAAAAGGAAATCTATTCATATAGAAGAGCCGAAAGAAGTTGAGACAACAACAGTTGTGAAGATACAAAAGGTTGTTGATCCAAATGATGAAAGTCGATATGCAAACAAGAAGAAGATTGGAAATCATATTGAGAGTTTGCAGAAGCTGAAGGCAGATGAAGATCAGATGGAAGATCAGTTCATTGACTACTTCATTGATAGAGAACATCGATCTGAATGGATGAAAGTGAAGAGGCAATGGGAACTTGATCATTGGATTATTCGTAAGTATGGTGATTCTGATAGTCCAGATGAGTTGTATGCTGTGTTTGACAAATTCATGGAAGGTCAGAACAAGATGCTATGGAATTTGATCTTGAGGATATCTGCTGGAGCGAATTTCAACATTCTAGTTCCTGTATTTCCAAAGTGGAAATGTCCTATGTCCAGTTCTGGTAGAAGAGTTGATTTTAATCAAATCAAGAAATTTGAAGAAGAGCTACTAGATAAAGAGAATATTGAAGATGAAGACCATGTCAGAGTTATTCACAAGAGACTCCTTGATGCATTCTGTGTTCCTAACCCAGAAGGAGGTACTCTTTCAGATTAGTTGATTATGTGCTCTGATACTTAGTTTTATTTTCTCAGTTTATCATTTTAGTTTGTTAAATTTTGAAGTATGTGTAATATCTACTGGTATTATTTTGAATGAATGAAAATATAAGTACTATTTGATGTTAAGACAAGATAACTACTTAACTAGTCTACTATTGAGAAAAGATTCAAGTAGTTTTGGCTTCATCAAAAAGGGGGAAATTGTTGGGATATGAATCCTAGACAAGTCCTACATGATGATTAAAAGATAAAGATGAAGTTTTGATAAGCCAAAAGTAGTTTGAATTTTTCTAAGTGTTGACTGATCTAGTCTAGTTAAGAAGGAGTCATCTTGAACAGACCAGTAGAGTTCACATGTGAAAGATAAGTGTTGTTATTATATTAAAAGATAAGTACGATTTATAAGTACTTCATATTTGCTATTTGTATACATATTAGATTGTTATTGAGCTATAATAATCATTGTATAGAGCTCATGATTTTCGTATGTAATAGATAGATTCATTGTATAGTTTGTAAGTTGACTAAGCTATAAAGCTTAAAGTAATGTAATAGTCTTGTTAGGATTAGAATAGTCTACTATTGAAGATTGCACAAGAAGACCGGACAAGAAGGGTTGAAGTCTACTACACAAGACAGGTAGTCTACTCAACAAGACAAGTGCATATACAAGACTACACAAGACAAGTCAACTAGAAGTAATTTGAAGTAAAGTTCAAATGAAGCGCGTGGAAAGATAAGGATCAAAGTTAGTTAGAAATAATTAATTTACAAGAAACGCGTGAATGGATAAGAAGATTCAGTTGGAAGTTAGTTTTCAAGAAGAGCTGGTTACAACTAACTAAGTTCTTGAATTTGAAGTCTATAAATACCTCAAGGTGTTTATCATTAGGAGACTACTGCAAATACATATACTGAAGATTTACTGAAGCATTCGAAGCTTACTCACAGAGTTCATTGAAGTTCAGAAAGCAAGTCTGCTAGTGAAGTGAAGAAACCAGAAGACTGCTACTGAATAAGTTTTTAGTTTTTGTTTGTTGTTTTTATCAAGTTGCTAGATACTTGTTAAATCTCTAGTAAGATCGTAGACATATCTGGTGGTATAGTCTTAGAAGATCTAAGTCTTTTTCTTGGGACTTAAAAGAACAAGAACTCACACTTTGTACTCGATTGGAAGAGTTAGTGGAAACATCACAATTGGGTTGTGAGAGTGGACGTAGACAAGTTGTCGAACCACTATAAATTGTTTGTGTTGATTACTTTACTGTTTTGTTTTAATTGCTTAATTGTTTACACACATAACTGAACAAGACAAGTTGAGTATAGAACAGAGTTCTCGAATTTTGAAGATTGAGTATAAACTTTAGTTGGGCTCATTATTAATTTCGTATTCCGCATTTTGTAATTCTGATATATCGAAAGATTTTAGAAAAGTCTATTCACCACCCTCTAGACGTTTTCTTTAGCTTCCCTTGATATTAACTCATCTTCGGGACCTACAGCCCTTTATTCGCACGAGCCACATACTTTCTTATTTTTTTTTTTAAAGGAAAAAAATTGTATTATAGGAGTACGAGATACTCAAACCAAGTTTACACCAGAGATTACAATGATAGTTTCAACATGGAAGTTCACCATTACAAGCATACAATGATAGTTTCAGCACAATCTTGGGTTTGAGCACTAGTCTTAAAAGTTAAGGGAGGACACACAGGGAAAATTTTGATATAAAAGGCACCACATCTTGGTTCTAATTTCCTCAAAAGTTTTCTCCAGTTTAGCCTCGACGTTCTCGAAGATTTTTTTATTCCTGGCAGACCACAAAAACCATACGACATAGGACCATAGGCACTCTGATCCAAAACATGATTTTTCCTCTTACAACCTAATGCTCCGGCCAGAGTGTTGGTGAAAATGGGAGAATCTACTTTGTTGATTTGATCTAATGTATTTAAGGTTTGATACATACATACTTCTTTTTGATTTGGAACGATCAAAATTATCCCCCTGGTTGAACTTTCATGAGTCTCAAAATATAAAACAATCAAAATGGTTTTTCGACAAATATTCATTGTTTATAGAGTAAAAGCCGCCAAGGTTGCACGGGAAATCGTAAGTATTCATATTAATTGCACATATTTTAAGTTAACATTATTGTAAGTATATATATATGTATGTATCTTCAAATACAGGAGCAAAGGACCCGATGACCCTCGAAAGCGTGGAAAATCATTGAGAAGTTTCACTACTACGGCGAGAGGGAATACACCTATACATAATTCTTAAATAATGGTAAGTATATACTTACCATTATCAGAAGTTAGTTACCATAATTTACATTAATTATGCCAGTTTGTGTATATATATGTTCTTGATTCAGTTGTAAAACATTCATTCACAATGCGTTTTACTCTCGATTTTAACATGGTACCAGAGCAGAAATTCTGGTGATTCTTCTCAACGATCTTCTTGACAGCAAGCATCGGAAACCTTGCCATTGTTGGTGTTTAGAGTTAAGTTTATTGTTTTATTTTAATTTAATTGGACAAACATTTTTTAATTCATTGTTGGCATTTTATAATTTTGTTTTTAAAGCATTAATTGTTGACAGTTTTTATATATGTGGCGCCACATGTCACGATACTCGTCGGAAGCCCCAAATTAAAAACACATTTTCCGCAAAAAATTGGCTAAAATGATGTAAACTGAACTAAAAAGGATGTAAATTGAAAACTGAAATGCCTAAATGATATAAAATGGATTCAACGTCAGTTACATGACGTAAAATGAAATTTTATAAAATAAAATATATTATAAAAGTAGTGGCATTCAAAGCACTTAACTTATATACCAGTCTTCACGAAAAGTAGGATTTTTGAATAATTTTTAGAATTACGTCGTTTCGTTTGAAAGCCGTGATTATTGTGAATTTTATGAATTACGTCGTGATATTTGTAATTTTTGACAGTCGAGCTAATTGGGCTTGAAGTTGCAAAAATAAATTTCACTGGTCTAATTTTGCCAGGCAACACAGTTGCGGTCCTCTTTTTGCCACCTCCCCAAAGTAACGGTCTTGATTTTTTTTTTTTTCCGGAAGAATTTACCCTCGATGTAATTGCCATAAAGAGAATTTGGTCGACCCATGGGCATCCAACGATCTTGTTGTTTCCTTCTATAACCATGTAATCCAAGTGCATATTTTTAACCCCATTGCCTCCCATAAACCATATCCAGCAATTCCAGAATCACCAAGGTACGTTCTACCAGCCACAAAAACACCTCTAACGTCTCTCAGTACAAAGCTGGTCTGCAAAGCTATCTTTGGCGTTCTACAAAAAAACTATTTTTTTTGGTAACAAGTAGTCCATATATTATTTATATAGAAAAGAGTTGCAAATCTAAATACCCTTCAAGTTTATTTATGAAAGTGGCCCTAGCATGTAATCTACAATGTATTATAACTTCAAAATTACCTTTCCACATAGGATACCTTCAACAACAACAAACCCTTAATCAGCCGACGATTTCCTCTTTCACATACTCCCCAACAGAAAACGCTTTAAAGATTACGCTCCCATGATTCTGCCATTTTTCCCAATGTTTTACGAATCTTTTTTTTTTCTTTTATGTTAGCTATTTGAGGCGTGGATACTTTTGAAATTGATTTTTTTTTTTTTTTGTGCGTGAAAAAATGTAAAGATGAATAATTGATTGGGTCAGTGGGTTTGATGCAGAAGAGTATCTCCAATACAGGTTTCCTCTTTGCAAGACCACAACCCTTTTTTTTTTGAAATGAGATAACCAAAAAAGAAAGCAGTGTGGTACCCATCTTTCCTTCCAAATTAAATTTAATCTGTTCACATTGGTTTATCAACACAAAGAGATTTTTTCCGGCCAAAATAACTCGAACATCAATTTAAACTTGACCAAATCATCCAAAAAAAATAAATAACTAAATCAATTGAAGATTTTGTTCTTTTCAGTCCAGGATGACAGAAATTGAATAGATTTTCGAAAATAATAATAGAAAAACGAAGGGAAAAGAAAAGAGAAGAGGCAGCGTTGCAAATGGAGGATGAAATTAGGTTTTAATGGAGAGGGGTAGAAATGATATTTGATCTCCCAGGTGTATTTACAAATATTAGATTAAAAAGAATTTGTAGCCAGCCCAGCCCAATCCAAGCAAACTTCTTACAGCCTTCATTATTATTACAATCTTATTTAGAGCTAGCTAGCTAGCATACAATTTTTCCCTATTTTTCAACTCCCAACAAAACCCTAATCTTCTTCCTTCCACAGTCACTTGCAAACTCTAGCCGCTTCAAAAAACAAAAATCTAGCTTCCGCTCCATTTTATTGATATTCATGTCTGACCCATCAAATCCACACAAGAAAAAAGTAGGGAGGCGGCAGCAGGCTGACTTCCTTGAAGCTTATTCTAAGGTTTGCTTTGAAAATTGCCTTTTGCTTTGAAAATTAATTAATGCCTTTTGATTTGAAAATTGAATGAGTGATTTCAGAAACTTGAGGATGAACTAAAAGAAGTGGGTCTGAAGATTACTCATCATGAAGACAATCTTCAACACTTAGACACTTTGAAGACAAAATTAGATGAATCAATTCTCAAAAACCAAGGTATATATATATGTACTAAACCAATTCCAGTTCTGCAAATTTTATGTTTCGAAAATTATATAGTATATGTTTCTTTTTCTTATTATAGCTTCTCTAGAGAGTTATGAAAAAGCACGTGCCTTCAACACAATGGATGGAGACTCTGCTGCTGCCCTTTGGTTTAAGTTGAAAAACCAAGCAGAAACTATGTCTTCTAATCAGTCATTCAAAGACGACGTCATTGGTGTTGTAGCTATGCTTGGAAAAGTAGATGATGAGAATCTTAGCAGGCTAGTACACTTTCTGCTGCCAGACATATCATTTTTTTATATATTTTTCTCTACTGCTGTCAAATCCTGATGATGACTAAATTATTTCCTTTTCAATTGTCGGACTTAGACTTCTTTCCGAGTATTTGGGACTGGAAACGATGCTATTAGTCGTTTGCAAGACATATGAAGGTGTCAAAACCCTGAAAGCAATTGCAGCTTCTACTGACATCTCCCTGCCAGCTACTAGATTTAGTACCATCAGTCTTGAATATATAAGGTTAATTGGCACATTTGAAGTAATTATTCTCTTCCGCCTTTTCTTCATTAATCTTCTTAAAACTAATATTTGTTCAGGCCGTATGCTGGTGAGTGCATGGAGGATGATCCTCAACGGAAGCTTGTTCTTCAAAAACCGAGATTACAGCTGAGTGGAGAAACTCCTCCTGGCTTTCTAGGTTTTGCTGTGAATATGATCAACATTGACACAAATTACTTGCATTATAACTCTGACAATGGGTACAACCTAAGGGAAACACTATTTTATCACCTTTTCTCAAAATTGCAAGTATATAGATCAACAGAGGACATGTCACGGGCTCGTTCTTGTATAACTACAGCAGCCATATCCCTAGATGGAGGGATGGCCAGAAGTCCAGCTGTGTTCACCTTGGGTCTCAATCGGTAAGAATTGCCCGTGTCTTTATTTATTATTTATGTGTTTTCCTCTTATGCTGATTTAAAATATGAATTTCGTTGATTTAAGGCACGATATAGATGTTAAGTTCCCGACAGCCTGCGAAAGGTTGAACCTGCAGCCTGAGAGTTACTACGAGTCTTTAAAAGGGTGGTTGAAGAAGACTAAGTGGAAGAGGGATCAAACGATAGAAGAAATGCAGATGGAGAAGACGCTACTAGACCATGCAAAGTCGAGCTTTAAAATAAAGAAGCGGGCGGTTCTCCAGTTTCTAGATGAAAACTCATAGACTATGTCTTAATTAACTCAGGTAAAGTGCTCAGTATTTGGTATTTCCATTCATAGGCCTTACAGAAATTGTTTGTATTAATGGAAAAAAACAAAGTCTTCTATTAAATTTGCTTCAGCTCTTTCTTTGCAGAATGATTGTGCAGGACATACAAGGAAGTAACTGAAAAATGATCCTATCAAGATTATTGCCATCATCTATGCCATACTAGTTTATTTATAATATGTGTGTTTCTTTTGGGTTTTTTAGACGGGGATTTAATTTTATGTCAAATCAATGTGTAAAAGTGACTGATGTTGAATTACTGCTACGATTTGAGATGGTCGATTTCAGTGCAAATTGTCAACGGTATAATAAATTTTGTGGTAGTCGATGTGTCAGGAGTTTATCAACGGAATCATCCGCGTTGCAAATTTTAAATTTGATTTTGCGACAAATGATTTAAAAATTGATTTCAGTATAATAAATTTCGTGGTAGTCGATGTGTCAGGCGTTTATCTATGGAATCATATGCGTTGCACATTTAAATTTGATTTTGCGACAAATTATTAAAAAATTGCCCCGTTTCCGTTTGGTTTGGAATTAGCGATGAACTTCTGTCCGTCACAAATTTTCTGTTATTAATCTCCGCAATTTTTGTAGTGGGTGATAATACTTAACTATTATATAAGGGTAGCTAGAAACTAAGATAACATATATAAGCTCCATACAATATATTGTGATTTCAATATGGATTCTGATATAACACAAATTTTCATACTATGTTTTCGGGATCTATGCTAGTATATCAAGAAATCTAATAAACATGTATTTTATTTAACATATATTTTGAATCCTTCTACGTGCATCATATGTAGAAGATCAATGACAATCATGCATGCTGTATAATTTTCTGTCCCATATACCTGCATCACAAGAATGATAGATGGATAATTAAAAAGTTAACTAAAGCTGGTAGATATATATTCAATATAAATATATATAGATACTACCTCCCAAGCATCATGAGTGTGGCCTGAGGATTAGTTCCTGGAGCATTATAGAAGGTTGAACCATCAATCACGCGCAATGAGTCCACACCCATCACTTTGTAATCAGAATCCACAACCCGACCCACTTGACACCCTCCATGGTAATGCCATATGGTCATCACATTGTCTTTGCAAAACTGCTCCAACGAATCAACTCTGATGCGACGCTTTTTAGAAAGTTCCAATGTTAACTCCATGATTGATTCAAAAGTGGTGAAGGGATATCGATATTTAGAGAAGGCTTTCGATTCAACTACTCTCTTGATGATCTCCAAGCCCTTCACACACTTTTGAAGGTCTCTCGGGTCCTGAAAGTAGTTGAAAGTCACTCTCGGATTCTCATTCGGGTCATTGCTTTGGAGCTCCAAATACCCGGTGGAGAAAGGTTGGGCCACCTTTTCCAATATCATTACTGATTGAATAAAGCTTTGATTATTGATGCCGGAAAGAAGACCTGACCCGAAGAGTCCACAAACTTCTTCAATGTAGCACCCAACGTCGTCTGTTATACCGACTATATTAACAAGGGCCGTCTCAACGGGTCTAGGGGAAGGTATTAAGACTGCACTCATTGGGTTATCGGACATACCCTTCCCCACCGTTGGCTGGTCCAATATAACATTTATTCTATGGGACTTTAGATGACGAGCCGGCCCAATACCACTCAACATCAATAGTTGTGGGCTCCCTAGTGCACCAGCTGAGACAATGATCTCGCTTGTGGACTTCTTATTCAAGAGTGCTGTGTGGTTACTGCCTTTCGAGTCTTTGAACACAACCCCGTAAGCCTTGGGTTTTTGTCCTGCGAATTGCGCCTTTTACTTGGTGATTATCAATTAAATTGTATTGCAGTAAATCTAATTCAAAACGCGAACACTTAAATGTGAGCGTGACAAATACTCATTCCATGACAAAAACCTGCATCTAAAAGTCTCATACATATGAAACAAATCCCATTAATTACCTATATTATATGACTAATACACTTATGAACTCCAACCTAATCCTGGTTTTTAAAAAAAACGTATGACTCAAATATCAAATTGAGGCCCCGTCTCACACAAGACACCCTCCATATATTGAATATATGTTATATGATATATGGATTTATAATCTTAGCCCAATCATATTTTATAACAAATTAAAACTCGAATACTAAAGTAGAGTTTCGTCTATTAGACCGTACGTCCCACACAATTATATATATAAATATATATATTGACAAAATTGAAAATACATCAAATCGAAAATCGCCCCTTTAAATTTCCTTAAATTGAAAATCCATACTGAGAGTTAAATTATATATATTGAACCATATATATTAAATTGCTAGAAATAATAACAAAGATATATACCAAGCACAACTCGCTTTTGCCCATTCTAATAAAAAATCTGTTTTTACCTTAAATGAATAATATACCATTGTGGACGGTTAATAGCCATTTATTTGTGTCCCCCACCAGAATAACAACAGTTTCATTTTCACATCTTTTCTTCTTCTTTCTTTTCACATCTTTTTTTCTTCTTTCTTTTCACATCTTATACTAGAAGGTCCCATAACTTTATACCTTTTATGAAATGTTCCCAAAAAAGTTAAATGTACCAATTTAGTCCCATTGGACGTTTATTTTGATCCCAAAAAATTAAATGTACCAATTTAATCACATTTTTTCACAATTTTTTTATTTTGTTCCCCCCAAAAAATTAAAGGTAATTGCAAAAAAAAAAAAAAAAGAATGGGACTAAACTGGTACATTTAACATATTTTTGGAACCAAAACTGAACAGATTCCAAAAAAACGGAACTAAATTGACACATTTAATTTTTTTAGGACCAAAACAGAACAAATTGCAAAAAAATGGGACTAAGTTGATATATTTAATTTTTTTGGGACTAATTCAGAAAAGGTTGAAAGTTATAGGACTTAAATTGACTTCTATGGAGGTTGAAAAATATGATTGATTAACTTTAATTTTACATTTGCATAAAAATAAATTTAGACTAATACTGTATATATAATTAATCAAACCTGGTAAAGTCTTAAACAAGATTTTGTGTGCAGTTGCATGCAAATAAACTGTAATCTTGGTTTGATCCGCATACTCCAACAATTCGGCAGCAGAATGCCTATATCCATTTTCGTCAATAATGGAACCCCCTATTTTGGTCCCTTGCAAATGCTCATACGTAAATCCATTGTCCGGCAACACCCCGGCTTCTAGCAGTCCATCCCTCACCGCAGCTTCCCACCCAAAGAGCGACGGTCGAAAAACCACCTTCTTCTCCACCCACTCATACGACTTGTTTACTAACTGTGGGTCCCACCCCACTTCCTGCACGTACTCTCTGCTGGCCCTCGAATAGAACCCCCCATTGATGGCTGAGCCACCACCAAGGATGCGGGCGCGTTGGTTGGGAATACCGTCCGTTGAGACAAATTGTTGTGCGGCCGAGCTAGGGGAAGTGTCCAATAATGTTGAAAGAAAACTCGTCACACGGGTTATGTTGGGGTAAGGAAGGCCGCCCCTCTCTAGAAGTAGTACTTTCGCGGAGGCGGAGAGCGTTGCTGCCACTGCACAACCTGCGGTTCCACCACCGACGATTATGTAGTCATAGTACTCTGCACCCGCTGCTGAAGTGGCATCTTTTGCGAAAGAGGGGTATGGTACTGATCATAAATATACAATATGAAATTTATTTAATATAAAATGTATTGAATTGAAGATTAGGAAACACATTAAATATACATACTACATCTCACCTTTCGTGGCAAAAGAGGAAACGATGAACAAGAATATACCAAGAGAAGCTATTGTAGTAATGGGGCGCCACGCCATAATTTCAGAATTAAAACATCATGTAGATGATGATTGAGCTCCGATCCTTTTATAACAAGACAATTATCAGAGATAAAATTTTACGTGCATATAAATATTTCATCCCTCAATTAAAAGACCTAGTTTTTTTTAAATGAGTTGTGTAACTATTAATCTGCACTACAAATAGTATGGAGATTAACGATGCCAAATTTGTGACGATCGGAATTTCGTCGAACGAACATGGTCAAACGGTCAAAGCCCAACATATTTGCACGGATATTAATTATTTAACCTAACTGAAATATTGAAATTGGTGAAACTAACCGCTTCATTCAAGTTGGTTGTCGAGAAAATTAAAATCTTGAAGCCTCATCAATGAGGTCCCCGCCCATGTGAAAAAATTATTTTGAAATGACTTTTACAATAAATCTACTACTAAAATAATTAACTTATTAAATTAATCTCATTAATGGTTGGCCCCAGCCCATATCACTGAATTAATTGGGTCCGCCACTGTCAATGATTATTTGTGATATGCTTCCCAATGTCACCATCGTTACTAATAAGTACATTGTTAAATAATTACTCTCCCTTGTTCTTTCAGCCTTTATTTTTCTATATTTTACATACATCTTGCGCTTCCACTTATTCATATCACAATAAATTATTGCAATTCAATTAATGTTAAAATAAAAACATATAAAAAAAAAATTGCCGACCTACTTGGAAGGGATACGGATTAGAATAAAATCTAATTCTCACAAATTTTAATTTCTATTGTTTTCTCCCTCAACTAGCTAGTATGTCGTGTTGCATGTGTCTATAAATTTTGGCCGACGAATTGAAACTTGCAACTATCGTTTTCTGGTAGGTAAAACATCTATGTCTCGTTGGTTATGAGTTCTTAATAACTGTTTTCTGGTAGGTAAAACATCTATGTCTAAATCCGTTTCAGATTCATCATTTGCCAACATGGCCTTCTTACCCTTGTTGTATCTTCGTTCGCGTCTGGCTTTCCTTTCTTCTCGATCATTTGTGCTCAGGTCTGGACATTCGTAAATGTAATGACCTGGGTTTTCACAGTTATAGCATAGAGGGTCATTAGTAGACTTTTTCACAGGTGAATTATCCCTTTTCTTGTCTCGGCTATCAGACGAACATCTAACCTTCCTATCATCAGAATTTATATCTCGTCTGTTCACTTTCGAGATGTCATCTCTCCTTTCGGAAGAGTTTCTATCTCGTCTGTTCTCAAACGAGTCCTTGTTTGGAGCACCTCTATAGTCCTTGTAAAAGCGCTTATATCTACCATATCGTTTGTTCAGCTTGCCAAACCTCTTGATCATTAGACTAATCTGATCCTTTAAGCTTAGATCAGACCTATCTAGTTCATCTTTAATACTAACAAACTTAGAGTTGACTATCCTAGTATTTCTAGATGGACGAGCAGGCTCTAAAAGCAACATTCTTAGATACAGTTTTCTCCTTATCGCTACTGACTATAGGATCATCTTCATCCAGATCGAACTCATGTGCCTTAAGTGTTTGAAACATTGTTTCAGCAGACCATCCATCAATATCTTGAGTATCTTGATGATCATCTTGACCATCTTCCATCTATCGTCTAACGACTTAAGAATCCTCAAGTTAATCTCCCTATTAGTATAAGTATTGCCTAACACTTCAAGATCATTCATAATACGTGTAAAACGAGTATCTAACTGGTCGATAGATTCGCCAGCTTTCATCTTGAATGATTCAAATCTTTGTACAGCAGTTGATGACTTACTTTCCTTGATCAGTGCAGTCCCTTCACAAAGGACTGCAAATCTATCCTACATACCTTTAACAGACTTACTTTTTAATACTTTACCCAGATACTCATTAGGTAGAGTATGTAAAATGTAATTGTTTGTTAAGCTGTCCAAATTATTTTGCCTCATTTCTTCTGAAGTGAGATCTGACCTTGGTTTGGGCACGCGTACGCCAACGACTTTGTCCGGTTCGAGAGTAACAGTATTTGCGGTCATGGTGACGATTGGTCCCTCTTTGACGACGGACACCATCAGATCATGTGTCAAACTCAAAATGGCTTCCATTCTGAGTTTCCAGTAGTCATAATCTTGCACAGAAAACTTAGGCAATTTGTTAGCATTGATTTCCATAGCCATTGTTCAAGAAGATCAGTAGAAATATAGCAGACAGATCAAAGATATCACAAATACAGAAAAATCAAGTAAGATGATATGATCAAATACAGTTGGACACCAAGACTTCCCTCAAAGTCTTTTCTGGTGATCAAGAAACAGCAGTCCAAAGAACTACTGCTCTGATACCACTTGTTGGTCCCTAGTTGAGTTAAGATTGAGTAAGCTAATAAAAGTCTAGAGGGGAGGGGTGAATAGACTTTTAAAAATATTTCAAAATATCAAAGTTAAAACTATGCGGAATATCAAAATTATGTGAGCCCTTAGATTTATACTCAACTATTCAATGAACACCTTACTAGTCTATCTTATATGCAGATTATCAATTAAGCAATTATTAACAATCAAACACAAATAAAACAGTAAGTAATCAACACACAAGATTTATAGTAGTTCGACAACTTGTCTACATCCACTCTCACAACTCTAGTCGTGAAATTTTATTAACTTGTCTTGTGGCTTTAAGTCCCAATATATAAGACTTCGATCTTTTCGAATATACTACCAAGTATATCGTTGATCTAACAACAACTAGCTATTTAACAAGTAACTAGCAACTTGATATCAAACACAAAACAATAAAACTTCTCTAATTTTAGTAGCCTTCTTCTTCGTAAGAACTTGTCTATTCTGGGCTTCTTCAAACTTTGAATCTTGCTTTGAACTCTGCGAGTTTCCTTGCTTTTGAATTCTTCAGCATGCGCTTAAATCTCTTAGTAACAGTAGTCTTCAAATGTTGAAAGTCTTCAACTATTTATAGACTTTTACTTCCTCAAGATAGTTTGTTACTTAACAACCTTTTCTTGATAACTTCCTTCAACAAACTTCATAACCTTTTCTTGATAACTTCCTTCAACAAACTTCATAACCGTTTCTTCTTATCTCTTCACGCGTTTTCAAGTTAATTAGTTATTCCATAAGTAACTCTTCATAACTTCACTTTGTTGATACGATCTTATCTTTACTGCGCGAACTTGACTTGTCTTCTCTTGACACTTAGAATATTTCACAGCTTCTCAACACTTGTCTTGTCTTGCACAAGTCTTCTCTTCTCTTGTAAAACTAATCTAGTCCTATCAACTAATTTATCAAGACTATTACATTACTTTAAGCTTTATAAAACAGCTTAGTCAACTTAAAACTATTACATCAATATACATGAATATAAGCTTCTATACAACAATTATAAGCTTATCATAAAATCCTATAGTAAACTGTTATTTCAATACTTAGTTTATTTTTCAGTATACTTATACTTGTATTTGTACTTGTCTGATCTTGTCACAAGACGACTTCCATAACTAGATTAGTCAACACTTAGAAATATATTCAAGTATACTTTTTGGCTTATCAAAACTACTTCAATTAACATCAATTAGGACTTGTCTTAGGATTCATATCCCAACATTTAGTTTAATACTCCATCCGTCCCATTATTTCTTTAACATGTGAAGTGACACACAAAATAAGAAAAGTGAATTTAGTGGGGATTTTGAGGGGTAATTTTGTAAACCTCTGTATAAAGTAAAGAAATAAGTTGATTTTTGTGTATATGTGGAGAAACAGTAATGACATTTGTGTAAAATTGAGGATATTGTGAGGGTGAATTTTATAAAAGGTTTTCCATTTAAGGGTGTGAAAGTTATTGTGGAACGTCCCGAAAAGGAAGGTGTGAAAATAATTGCCGGAGGGAGTGCTACTTTTCTCTTCATTTTTTATATAGATTTTAATGGAGAATTTTATTTTATTGTAAGCATTTGAGGATTTAAAGATATTGAGGTGATATTTTTCTTTAATTTCATGATTTGTTCGGGCTTTAGTATGCAAGTGAAAAAGCATGATGATTAGGGTTTATAATAGATTAATTAGGTAGAACCTCCAGCTACGTGATTACTTGAGTATGAACTAATATATATATTCATCGATCTTCACAATCTTAGGTGTGTAATTAATTAGACACATTCTTAGTGATTGTTCTTATCAATCACCAACAAAACGACTGCCCAATCATCTTTCCGGCGAATCTGGGACCAAAGCAGAACAAGTTGTGGAAAAATAGGATTAAATTTGTACATTTTTTTTGGGACCAAAAAAGAACAATTTGCGAATAAATGGGACTAAAGTGGCACATTTAATTTTTTTGGGACCATTTCAAAAAAAGTAAAAAATTATGTGACTAAATTAGTTTCTATACCAGAATTAGACGTCTAGGTTAGGTTTTTAAATCGATTCCCACATAATAAAAAACACCTGAACACTCTCACACACTATTTGACATTTGATCATCATTTTACTTACTTTTCTTAATTAGTACTTATTCAGTTAAATTTTACATTTAATTTCAATAGTGCAAATCATGTTTGTTCATTATAATTACGTGACGACGTATAACACTAGGGCTAAAATTGCAAACTAGTCTGGGGATCGATAATTTAATCGGGTACTTTTTTTTTTTTTTATGGAAGTTAAATACCCATCCCTTTTTCCCCTTCCCATGACTCGAACCCAGGACCTAAGGCCTAGGTAGTGGTGCTCTAACCACTTGAGCTATCCACTACAAGAAACAGGGGGAATACCGATGAAAATTTTGCGACAAATCTAAATTTCATCGCTAAAATCAATTTTTAGCAACAAAATAAAAAATTTCGTCGCTAAATTCTTAGATTTAATATTTACAACAAAATTTATATATTTCATCGCTATATTAGCAACAAATTGCTTCATTTCGTTGTTAATAATCAAAATAGCAATGCAAATTATATTTCGTCGCTAATATTTTGCAATGAAATAGAAATTTTCGTCGCTAAATTTTTAGATTTAATATTTGCAACAAAATTTATATATTTCATCGCTATATTAGCAACAAATTTCTTCATTTTGTTGTTAATAATCAAAACAACAATGAAAATTATATTTCGTCGCTAATATTTTGCGATGAAATAGAAATTTTCGTGGCTAATTTTTTGAAATTAATTTTTGGAACAAAATTTATATATTTCATCGCTATATTAGCAACAATTTGCTTCATTTTGTTGTTAATAATCAGAACAACAATTAAAAATTATATTTCATCGCCAATATTTTGCGATGAAATGGAAATTTTCGTGGCTAATATTTTGCGATGAAATAAAAAAATTCGTGGCTAATTTCTTGAAATTAATTTTTGCAACAAAATTTATATATTTCGTCGCTATATTAGCAACAAATTGCTTCATTTTGTTGTTAATAATCAGAACAACAATGAAAATTATATTTCGTCACTAATATTTTGCGATGAAATAGAAATTTTCGTGGCTAATTTAGTGAAATTAATTTTTGCGATGAAATTACAATATTTTATCGTTATACTAGCAACAAATTACTTCATTTTGTTGTTAATAATAAAAAAAACAATGAAAATAATATTTCGTCGCTAATATTTTAGCGACAAAGTTGAAATTTGTATGACTAATTTTGTGAATTTAATATTTGCGAGAAAATTAAAATATTTCATCACCTTATTAGCAAAATAATATTTTATTGTTAATAATCAGAACAATAATAAAAATTATATTTCGTCTCTAATAATTTAGTGATGAAATATAAATTTTCTTGTTTAATTCTCGTGAATTAAAAATGGTTGTCGTTTAAACATAATAAAGGAAAAAAGTTTGTGTGCATGCACAGTGTGAAACAATAGAGACGAATCTAACACTATCATGTTTGAAATAATAGGATCAATATAATTTCATTTACACTCATTAATTTGACATATTAAGTTTTTTGTTTGATTTATTTTGGGGTATAATTTCTTGATTTCATTATATATAATTTGTTTTATATTTTTCTATTTTTCTGTTTTCTTGATTTCATTAATTATTTGTTGTTGTTTCTACTGAGCATGAGGGAAGAGTACTACTTCAACTATGCATATTAAATCTAAAAAATCGGTTTAAATGTTTAATAATTCTCCAAAATTTTGTGTCTTATATAAATCAGTTTGAATGTTTACAAAAATATTTATAAATATGAAGATGCAAATGAAACTGGACATAAAGATGAGATGATGATGAATGGATGTAATATTTATTATTTTTTTGGAATTGTTAAAGTAACATTGATTTTTTACAATTGAAATTGTTTTAAAAATTACAATATATATAAATATATATATATATATATATATATAATTGTTACAAGTTCAAAAATTAATCAATTAATATATGTGAAATAAATTAATTAAATGAGTAAAATTAACTAAACTAGTAACAATTGAATACATATATAATTAATATTAAAAACTGAACTAAAGAGTTGTCTGCCCGAGTGGTGGGCACCCAGCCATCCACCCGGGATCGATTCCCACAAAGACCAAATAAATAGTCATTTAAATAAAATGGGGAGGGGTATGCGGGTTGGGTGCGGGTGTGGGTGTGGGTCGGGTTGGGTTGGGTGTGGGTGTGGGTCGGGTTGGTCGAGTGCGAAAGTGGGTTTAGAGAAACAATATGAAAATCGGATATGCATAGCCAAATATTAGCGACAAAAATATGGGTTTCATCGCTAATATTTGCAACGAATTTAAAATATTTATCGCAAAAAATTAGTAACGAAATGAGGAGCTCGCAGGATTTGTTGCTATACACCCGTCGCTAACGTGTTTGCGACAAATGTTTGATTTTCCTCGCAAAATTTTGCGATGAAATTCATATTTTCGTCGCTAATATTTTGCGATGAAACTCAAATTTTCATCGCTAATATTTGCGACAAAATTAATTTTTTTTGTCACAAACACGTTAGCGACGGGTGTATAACAACAAATCCTGCGACAAATTTATTTCATTGCTAACGTGAAAATATTAGAATTAGCGACAATTTTTTTCGCGGCTAAATTGCAGTTTTCTTGTAGTGATCCCACTTTGTCAATTTAATCGGGTACTTATCTTTACTACAAGCTCTTACATTTGAGAGACGAGTATTTTGAAAAATAAGTGTCAAGTTTTTGGCGCCGTTACCGCGGACTAGTCTTTTCACGTAATTACTAATTTACGTACTAGTGTTTCTTTTCTTTCCACCTTATCTTAAGAATTTGATACTTTGACCATTCGTATAGGTGAGCTTAATTGGAATATGAACAAATATTACCAATATGCATGGAATCAATGTTTTGATCAATATGATATGGTTTATCCTTCTCATCAAGAAGAAGTTTGCTATGATAATTGAGGGAGCTTCGACTATGATTATCAAATGCAACAAGTTCCCACCTCTTATCAAGATTATGGGAAAATAGAGGCCTCACCTACTCTTGTTGAGTTTCTAGAGGCCTACATAAAAGAGAGTCGGAGTGTTGAAGAAATGACGAAGAAAGTTGAAGAGACAATTTCATATTCGAAATTAAGGAGGAAGATTGCATATTCAAAACGAATATTCATATCTGAATACTTTATCGACATTATTATAAAATTACACGGACACTTAATTTGGTCTCCACTCATACATTCTGGCCTGAGTGATGTTATAAGATCAATGAATGTACTAAGCTCTCTATAAAATTCATCGTACGTCGACATAATTCAATGAATACATCCAACGACGACCCAGATATTACCTCTTTTAAGAAATTAAAATCATCTTATCATGTCACTAACTACAATTTCTAGAAAACTGGGCTGAGTTTCGACTGTATATGACTATATCCAAAAAAAAAAATTCAATATTATACAACAATCCACTCATCAAACCATATATCCATCATACAAATACAACTCATGAATCAAGTATAGCTAACTCATTATCTTATTTTGTATAAAGGAAATTATATTAAAGCAAGATATTTAAAGTGACAGAAAATATTTAAACAAACGACATCACATTTTGTAGTTTACTGCAAAAAATTCCACTGTTAATCACTATTACGATTTGTGACGGTCGATTTTGTTGCAAATTTTCAACGCTATAATATTTTTTGTAGTAGTCGATGTGTCCGGCATTTAGCAACGGTATCATAGGCTTTGCAAATTTAAAATTTGATTTTGCAACGAATGATATAAAAACGACCTCGTTTCTTTTTTCTGTAGAATTTAGTCATAAATTAAAACGTAAAACTGTCACAATATTATGATTTCGATATGGATTCTGACATAACACAAATTATTTGTACTATGTCAGGATACACTACAAATAATTGTCAAAATTGCGAGGGTATGTAATCCCTCGTTAAATGGTGAAGGATTTTATGAGGGGAGCAGATGGAGAGGGAAATACCGAGGGTTAAAAAAACCCTCGCAAAATAGCGATGGAATTACAAATCCCTTGCCATTTAACGGGGGTCATTATTTTAAAAATGATAAAGTGCGAGGGATTTAATGCTCGCTGGCTGGCGAGGGAATTTAATGCTTGCGGCCAGGCGATGGATAAATTAAAATGCTCGGCAAAAAATAGCGAGGAAATTCTAGCAAGGAAATTCTGGCAAGAAAAATCCCTCGTTATTCATGTTAAAGAGGACTTTTTCCTCGGTAAATCTCTCTCTATTTGGATACATTTTTTGTAGTGATATATACTAGTACATCGAGAAATCTAAAAAAGTAGAGTTTAATTCATATATAGTATTGTTCTTAGCCGAACTACAATTTTATATAACAGATTTTGAATCCTTCTACGTGCATCATATGTAGAAGATTAATCATGCTGCATAATTTTTTGTCCCATATACCTGTTTCACAAGAAAGATAGATCGATGGATAATTAAAAAGTTAACAAAAGCTAATATATAAATATATATATATATATATTTCCATTAATTATATATAGAGAGAATATTAACGTTATCATGTACCTCCCAAGCATCATGAGTGTGGCTTGAGGATTAGTTCCTGGAGAGTTATAAAAGGTTGAACCATCAATCACGCGCAATGAGTCCACACCCATCACTTTGTAATCAGAATCCACAACCCGATCCACTTGACACCCTCCATGGTAATGCCATATGGTCATCACATTGTCTTTGCAAAACTGCTCCAATGAATCAACTCTGATGCGACGCTTTTTAGAAAGTTCCAATGTAAACTCCATGATCGATTTGAAAGTGGTGAAGGGATATCGATATTTAGAGTATGCTTTTGATTCAACTACTCTCTTAATGATTTCCAATCCCTTCACACACTTCTGAAGGTCCCTCGGGTCTTGAAAGTAGTTAAACGTAATTCTCGGATTCTCGTTCGGGTCATTGCTTTGGAGTTCCAAATACCCAGTGGAAAAAGGTCGAGCCACCTTTTCCAAAATCATTACTGATTGAATAAAACTTTGATTTTTGCCACCAGAAACAAGAACTGAGCCGAAGAGTCCACTTGCTTCTTCAATGTAGCACCCAACGTCATCTGTTATACCAACTAATCTAACAAGAGCGGCCTCAATGGTTATTGGCGAAGGTATAATGACTGCATTCATTGGGTTATCGGACATACCCTGGCCTACCATTGGTTGGTCCAATATAACATTAATTTTATGGGCCTTTAGATGACGAGCCGGCCCAATACCACTCAACATCAATAGTTGCGGGCTGCCTAGTGCACCAGCCGAGACAATGATCTCGCTTGTGGACTTCCTATTCAAGAGTGCAATGTGGTTACTGTCTTTCGAGTCTTTGAACACAATGCCATAAGAATTTTAATGAATTGCAGTAAATCTAACTCAAAATGTGAACACTTAAATGTGACGGAGACTCATTCTATGATAAGAATTTGCAAGTAACGGTCTCATACATGAAATAAATCTCAATTACTATATAATTATATGATTCAAACAATTATGGATCACAATCGAGTCATGTTTTAAAGGAAGGTGTGATTCAAATTTCAAATTGGAGCCCCGTCTCACACAAGTCTCCCTCTATATGGTATATGATATACGGATTTATAATCTTAGCCGAATCATATTTTATAACAAATGGGTAAAATGCAAATATGGTCCCAAGAGAATTTTTGTTCACGGAAATGGTCCCATTTTGAGCAAATATGGTCCCACGAGATTTTTCCGTAAAAAACTAACGGAATTGTGAGCGTGAAGCTCACACGCCGTTAAGGTAAAAAACGGGAAAATGCAGATTTGGTCTCAAGAGATCGGGAAAATGCAAATTTGGTCCCAAAAGATCGGGAAAATGCAGATTTGGTCCTAAGAGATTTTACCATTTTGTACAAAAAAAATGGTCCCATTTTGTACAAAAAAGGTCCCACGAGATTTAACCATCTAAAATAAAATCTCCAAATGCTCCAAAATCACCTCTAATTTTTTTAAAAAAAAACCCTAAAAAAATCTCCCCCAAATAAAACCACACGAATCCAACTTGAAAATTAAGAAAAAATTAAAGGTGAAACACTCATTAAGCATTCCCAAATCGCAAACCCTCACTTAAATTCCTGAAATCGTAAACCCTCACTTAAACTCCCCAAATCGAAGAAGACAAACCACATTCACTGAAATTACACGTCAAATCATTCTTGATTTTTTCTCATTCTATCTCAATTACTATTTCCTCTGTTGAGGCTGGTGGTGCCTGTTGGTGATCACCATGGGTTCGGGGTATGGTATTGCTTGAACCGAAATTTTCAATTTTCAGATATATAATCAATTTTTTAAAAATCAAATCTAGTGATTTGATTTTGAAATGATGATTATTTTGTTTGAGATGACTTAATATGTAAAATGAATTTTTGAAAGACTGAATTTTTGGAAGACTGACTTCTGATTTTCTGTCAATGACGGGGAGAAGAACAGGGTTAATGATAGATATATAAATACATTTTTTAGTATATTTAGTTTAAAATTTGGATGGAATTTGTAATTTTTAATTTGAATTCTTCAAAATTTACGTTTTAAAAACTTTATCTGATATTTTTAAAAATTCTATATGATAATTTTTTATAATTTTATAAATAAAGAAATAATATCTTCAAATTTTAATTATTCAAATTCTTTATGAGAGATTTTACCTAAAATATTAATTGGTTTGAATTTTTTTAATTTTTTTCTCTTTTTAAATTTGATATAAATTATTATAAATTTTTTTTTCAAATTTACACAAATTATTAAAAAAATCTGCAATGTTTCATTTTTTTCTCATTTTTTGCTTTGGGACCATTTTTGAAATATCAGTTAACGGAAACCGTTAAGTATTTTAACGGTTGGGATCATTTTTGCAAAAAATGGGACAAAAAAAGAACGTGGGACCAAAATTGTTTTTAAAAAATTCTTTTGAGGCCAAACTTGTATTTTACCCAAAATTAAAACTCAAATACTAAAGTGGAGTTTCGTCTATCTACCGTCCCACACAATATTGCCAAAATTGAAAATACTTCAAATCGAAAAGTAAATACTGACCGTTTGAATTTCCGTAAATTAATGAAAATCCATACTGAGAGTTAAATTATGTATATTGAATTAAAATTCTGTTTTTTGTCAATTTTTATAAAAATGCGGTGGTGGTGACGGGTGGCGGAAAGGTGATGACGAGAATGGAGCCAAAGTGGCGACTTTAACAGCGATCGGAGTGGGGAACGGCGTTCGCCGGCCAGAAGAAGAGAAGGGGAGGGAGAGATATATGAGATATATGCATACTGTACGTATAATTGTTAAATTTTTTCTTGATTTTCCTTTAAAATTGTAATTAATATTTTTTAATTCTATTTGAGGTACAGATGGATTGAGAAGGAGATTTTATATTTTTAAATTCTATTTTTTCAGAATTTTTACTTTTTAAATAAGAATGAAAAAATAATGAAAATAATTGTAATTAATATTTTTAAATTCTCCCATTAAAAAAAAGAAATAATTCTATTTGAGGTAAGAGGGATTGATAAGGAGATTTTATATTTTTAAATTCTATTTTTTCTGAATTTCCCCTTTTTAAATTGGAAAAAGAATTATTGGGACCAAAATAGTTAACAGTTGACTCACGGCTGACTAACGGTGGGATCAAAATTGACAAAATTTATCGTATTGAGACTACAATTTAAAGTCATGGGACCAAAAAAAACGAGTGCCCGTGGTAGGTGGGACCAAAAATGCCATTTACTCTAACCTTAAATGACTAATTTTTACATCTATACTTCTTGGCACATGATGTGTGAAGAAATATCGCCTTGTATGATTGATTAATTTCCTCATTTGCATAAAAGATAATTAAGATTAATATTATATAATTGATCAAACCTGGTAAAGTTTTAAACAAGATTTTGTGCGCAGTTGCATGCAAATAAACTGTAATCTTGGTTTGATCCGCATATTTCAACAATTCTGCAGCGGAATGCCTATACCCATTCTCATCAATAATGGAACCCCCTATTTTTGTCCCTTGCAAATGCTCATACGTGAATCCATTGTCTGACAACACCCCGGCTTCTAGCAATCCATTCCTCACCGCAGCTTCCCACCCAAAGAGCGACGGTCCAAAAACCACCTTCTTCTCCACCCACTCATATGACTTGTTCACTAACCGTGGGTCCCACCCCACTTCCTGTACGTACTCTGTGCTGGCCCTAGAATAGAACCCCGCGTTGATGGCTGAGCCCCCGCCAAGGATGCGGGCGCGTTGGTTGGGAAGACCATCCGTTGACACAAATTGTTGTGCAGCCGAGCTAGGGGAAGTGTCCAATAATGTTGAAAGAAAACTCGTCATACGGGTTTTGTTGGGGTAAGGAAGGCCGCCCCTCTCTAGAAGTAGTACTTTCGCGGAGGCGGAGAGCGTTGCTGCCACTGCACAACCTGCGGTTCCACCACCGACGATTATGTAGTCATAGTACTCTGCACCCGCTGCTGAAGTGGCATCTTTTGCAAATGTGGAGTAGGGTACTGATCATAAAATTTATTTAATATAATATGTATTGAATTGAAGATTATGAAACCCATGAAATATTAGAGTCCCAAAAGCTACTACATCACCTTTCTTGCCAAAAGAGGAAACGATGAAGAAGAATATCCAAATAGAAGCTGTTGTAGTAATGGGGAGCCACGCCATAGTTTTTCAGAATTAGTAAGGATGATTTAGCTCCTTATAACAAGACTATTTTTTTTTAAATGAGTCGTTTAACCACTAATGTGCACTACTAGAAACACTGACATTAACTGCAAAAAATTTGTGTCGGTCGGAATTTTGTCGCACGCACGAACATGGTCAAACGGTTAAGTCCAACAGATTTCACCTCGTTATTATTTTATTTTTTTAAAGTCTCAGTATTCGGTCTACTAGCGGGTCCGTTAAGCTGTGAATTATGAAGTGAAACTAATTAACCACTTCGTAGTTGGTTGTGGAGAAAATTAAAATCCAATTAATAATGCAACCTCATCAATGAGATCGTCACTGCCCACGTGATTTGCTTCATTGGCCCTGTACCCTAATTAATGGCATGGTCAGGATCAGAATAGATCTTGAATTAATATTTTTTTATATTATATATAATAATATACGAATTAAGATGCAAATCAGGGGGTGTGATTTGCTTCTCATCAGTGTCAAATCATTCTATTAATGTGTTTATATATATTTAATTTAGATATACCCCATTTCACTCAGTTTGGGTCCGCCATTGTCAAATTATTCTACATATATACTCACACATCAATTATTGAAATTAGTTCAAACATCAATTATTGTGTAAATAAAATAATATTTTCCATCCTGGATACGAATTGGAATAAAATCTAATTCTCAAAAATTAAATTTTCTATTATTGTCTACGTCTATAAAATATTACCGAAGAATTGAAACTTTCAATAACTATCACTTTCTTATAGGTAAACCATCTCTGTCACTTTTTCCATCCCTATCATATTTCAAAAATTTCGGTGTTCCCCACCATATTCCACTATATGGATTGTAGAGTGAGAATGCTCTCTCAATTGAGAGAGATCAATACGTATTGAGGTGTATATATAGACTAGTTTACAAAGAAGAGAAGAGGTAGTTAATAGTAGTTGAAACTAACGAATAACTACCATTGTAAACTAATCTAACTAATATTCCCCCTCAAGCGAAGCGGATGTGAAGAGACGCAAAGCTTGTGTTTAAAGAAATCAAACAATGGTCGAGCAAGGCTCTTCGTGGAGATATCGGCGAGCTGGAAGGAGGAAGGAACGAATTGAGTGATGAGGCGCCTAGAAGTAACAAGTTCTCGAACGAAATGATAGTCGATATCAATGTGTTTTGCTCGCTTGTGAGCAACTGGATTTTGAGATAAGAAGATAGCACTTTTATTGTCGTAGAGAAGTGTTGGTGGTTGCTTAGGTAAGGCACGTAGTTCTTTTAGGAGCGAGCATAACCACATGATTTCTGAAGAGGTGGTCGCCATGGCTCGATATTCAGATTCACAGCTTGATCGCGAAACAGTGGGTTGCTTTTTGGCTGCCCAAGAGACCAGATTTGGTCCTAGGAAAATGGCATAGCCAAAAGTAGAGCGGCGAGTATCAAGGCAACGAGCCCAATCTGCATCTGAATATGCGAGCAGGTTTGTGGAACCGGAGGAAAAAGATAAGCCAAGATCCAACGTGCCTTTGACGTAGCGAAGAATCCTTTTAACGGCCTGAAATGATCCACTGTTGGGTTGGATTGGAATTGGCTGATAGTGTTAACGACAAAGGAGAGACCTGGTTGCGTAATAGTTAAGTATTGTAAGGCGCCGACCAGAGAGCGAAAAAGATATGGATCTGGAAAGGGAGTTCCATCGATCCGAAGAATATCAGTCGAGGAAAGAGGCGTTGCTACCGTTTTACTTTTGAGCATGTTGGCACGGGTTATAATGTCGGTGGCATATTTATTTTGACCGAGAAAGAGACCGCGAGCAGTATAGGTGACCTCCAAGTCGAGGAAGTATGTTAGACGACCAAGATATATCCTTGATAGCAAATTCTGTATTGATCCTGGAAATAAGACGAGTAATGAAGTTTTGATCGTTGCCAGTTACAATTATATCATCTACATAAATGAGAAGATAAAGAATAGTACGACCTGAGGTGAATATTAAAAGCGAGGTGTCGGACTTGGTTTCTGCGAATCCAAGGACGAGCAGAAAATCACAAAAGCGTTGAAACCACGCCCTAGGAGCTTGTTTGAGGCCGTAAAGAGCTTTGTTGAGTTTGCAGACATGATTAGGATGAAGAGGGTCAACAAAACCAAGAGGTTGTCGCATGTAAATAGGGTTTTGAAGGAGACCATGAAGAAAGGCATTGTTAACGTCTAGCTGATAAAGCAACCAATTATTCATGACCGCAATGGAGAGGACCACACGAACAGTGGCTGATTTAAAAACGGGACTGAAGGTGTGGTCATAGTCAATCCCATGAAGTTGAGTAAAGCCCTGAGCGACCAGGCGGGCTTTGTGGCGATCAATAGAACCGTTTGCAAGAAATTTTGTTCGAAAGACCCATTTAGAGCCCACGATATTTGCACCAGGAGGTGGAGGGACCAGGTCCCAAGTTTTGTTTTTCTTAAGAGCTTGAAGTTCATCGTCCATTGCTGCTAGCCAATGCTTATATTTTGCAGCCGAGGAGAAGCTTTTCGGTTCCGTGTAAGAGTGAACCGCAGCGAGAAGAGAGCTGGTGGTGATAAGGGAAGTATTAGAAGGATACGTGATTTTGAAAATCCCATCTTGGGAGCGAGTGCGCATTGAGTAAGTGGAGGTGGTTGCTGGCCAGACACGAGGCCGAGGAGGCGGCGTTGGAGCTCGCGGGCGAGAAGCTGGAATGGGTCGAACGGCCGGGCGAGCAATGGAGGGAAGAGAATTATGCCGAGGAGGATCATTTTGCGGCTGTTCCCAAATATCAGGTTGGAGACAGAGCGATCAGGGGTCCGTAATGGAAGCATCAGAATGAGTGGAGGTAGAGGAGGATGGAGTGGTGTTTGGGGGACAGGAATCAAAGGTAGAGATGTCCAATCCTGAAGGGAAGGTGCGAGAAGAGTCGCCAGAAAAAGGAAAAATGGTCTCGTCAAAGCGAGCATGGCGAGAAATGTAAGTGCGAGAAGTCGTGCGATCAAAGCAACAAAATCCTTTGTGGAGCGAGCTATAACCTAAAAAGACACAAGAAGTACTACGAGGAGAGAATTTGGTAGTAGCATGAGAGCGAAGACAAGGATAAACACAACAGCCAAAGACTCGAAGGTTATCATACAAAGGAGGCCTAGAGTGAAGCACTTCATAAGGTGTTTTAGAACAAAGGACAGGGGTGGGAAGCCTATTTATGAGGTAAACAACCGTTCCAAATGCTTCAACCCAAAATGTGGTTGGAACAGATGAAGAGAACATAAGAGTGAGGCCCATTTCAGTTATGTGACGATGTTTTCGTTCAGCTCAACCATTTTGGGCTGGAGTATAAGGACATGACATAGTGTGAATAATTCCAGAAGAAAGGAAAATACTACGTAATTTGTGGTTGGTAAACTCAGTTCCACCATCAGATTGAAAACGTTTTATTTTTCGATCAAATTGATTTTCAACCATATTTTTAAAGTTGACAAAGGTAGAAACAAAATCAGATTTATGATGAAGAGGATAAAACCATGTAAAACGAGAATGATCATCAATAAACACTACATAAAAGAGGAAACCATCATGAGATTTAATAAGGGAAGGACCCCACAGATCACAATGAATTATATCAAGAGATTTAGAGGCACATTTGGTGTTCAAAGTAAAAGACAATCGAGTACTCTTAGCTTGTTGACATGGCGAACAAATAACAGGGCGAGGAAGCAAAGAGGTAGTAGAAATGTATCCTTTATTTTTTAGCAAGTTTACAACATCAAAGTGAACATGGCCTAGTCTATTATGCCAAATTTCAAAAGAACTACAAGTTGAGCGAGCACGTAAAGAGGCAGCAAAGCCAGAGTGGTATTTGTCCAAAACATATAAGCCACAATTAAGCTTGCCTTGAGCTAGAGTCGTACATGTAATCCGATTCTGAATTTCAAAACAGTCGTTAGAAAAAACAAGACGAACTAGAAAATTATTTGTTAATTTAGTAACAGAAAGGAGATTTTTAGTAATGGAAGGGACGACCAGAACATTTTCAAAAGACAATTCAGAATTATAGATATGTATAACAGTATGAGTAATTGGAAGGGTATTAATATTCGCCACAACTACTCTATCAGATCCGGTGTATGGCGAGGAAAAATCAAGAGTTGCCGAGGAGGGAACAATGTGAGAGGATGCTCTCGTGTCAACATACCAATTTGAAAGATTGGAGAGGTGAGAAGGACCGTGCTTAGAGAGAGAGTCAGCAGTGTTCGCCTGTCGACCAGAAGTGGAGGAATCATAGCGCTGTGGGCAAAAAGAGGCATAATGACCATCATATCCGCAAATCTGATATCATTCTTGCTCGTCCACGACCACGACCATACTGACCGCGACCACGAGATGAAGGTTGACCACGACCATATTGCTGACGAGCAGGAGGGCGACCTAGTACAGTGGAGGCCGAAGAACGAGCAAAGAAGGCAGGCGACTGAGACGATGAAGAAGGTGTTTCGAGAGATCTTGTAAATAGATCATGCATGGGATTCGACTTTGGCAAGAAGATCCGAAAAGGAGGGGAGCGGAGAGATGTTAATCTGCACTGTGGAAAAACCATGAAAGTATGGGCCCAGACCTCGAAGAAACCAATGAGACTTGTCAGTTACGTCTAGAGTGCAGCCCATGGATGAGAGTTGATCGCACGGATTCTTGAAAACTGCGCCATACTCCGAAACTGATCTTGAGCCTTTTCTGATAAGTTGAAGCTCATCTTTAAGGCGTAGTTTACGAGTCGTCGAAGGTTGATTGAAGGCTTCAGCCAGAGCCTTCCAAATGTCTAAAGACGAGGAGCAACCAACGGTGACGGCCATGGCTTCTTCGGTAAGAGTAGAGGTTAAGAAAACACTTACTGTTTGATCTCGAGAAAACCAAGAAGTATAAAGAGGGTTGGGCGCAGAAACTCCGGCGGGGGGGGGGTGTATAGCCATCGACGTAAGGCATGATTTTTTAGTAACAAGAAACGGAAAAACATGACGATACCACATAGGATAGTTCGTGGGTTTCAATTTGATTGTAACCAGATGCGTCATCGCATGAAGGGTGAGAGTGGCATCGAAAACAGAAGTGGTGGGCACCGGAGGATCCGCCATTGAAGCAGGGAAGGGAGATGATCAAGAATGATCAAGAACGAGAGTGAGGGGGAGAGACGAGAAGATGCCCATGAATTAGGCTGATACCATGTAGAGTGAGAATGCTCTCTCAATTGAGAGAGATCAATGTATATTGAGGTGTATATATAAAATAGTTTACAAAGAAGAGAAGAGGTAGTTAATAGTAGTTGAAACTAACCAATAACTACCATTCTAAACTAATCTAACTAATATGGACAATTAGCATGTGTCATATTAAAAAATAATCAACATCCTATAATATTGGGGACGACACGTGTTAAAAATCCAGTATGATGGAATACCGAACACAAAAAGTAGAATAAGAAAATCAACCGCAATTTGTGATTGTGTGTGTTATCTCATAATCTCACACCAACTGAGGTAGCCACCTGATAGGGGTCAGACAAGATGACATAGGCCGAATTAGATGAGTGGAAGATGTTTCAGTCAGCTGAGGAGGAGTTGCTTAGAGGTCAGCTGAGTTGGTGAGATCAGAAATGTTGGATCATCTGAGTAGATGTATATCAACAACGTTAGTCTTTTGACCAAGATCAGAGGAGTTCCTCTAAAAAATGAATGCTCGTTCTAGCTCGAAACCTTACTTTGTAAGGTTTCGAGCTAGAATGAGCATTCATTTTTTTAGTTGTGAGTTCACGATAGATCTTGAATTAATATATTTGTATGACGTTTTTTATATTATATATAATAATATACGAATTAAGATGCAAATCAGGGGGTGTGATTTGCTTCTCATCAGTGTCAAATCATTCTATTAATGTGTATATATATTTAATTTAGATATACCCCATTTCACTTAGTTTGGGTCCGCCATTGTCAAATTATTCTACATATATACTCACACATCAATTATTGAAATTAGTTCAAACATCAATTATTGTGTAAATAAAATAATATTTTCCATCCTGGATACGAATTGGAATAAAGTCTAATTCTTAAAAATTAAATTTTCTATTATTGTCTACGTCTATAAAATATTACCGAAGAATTGATACTTTCAATAACTATCACTTGCTTAAAGGTAAACCATCTCTGTCACTTTTTCCATCCTTATCATATTCTAAATTTCAGTGTTCCACATCATATTCCACTATATGAATAATTAGCATGTGTCATATTAAAAAATAATTAACGTCCTTTAATATTGGGGGCGACACGTGTTAAAAATCCAGTATGATGGAATACCGGTAAAACACGAAAAGTAGAATAAGGAAATCAACCGCAATTTGTGATTGTGAGTGTTATCTCATAATCTCACACCAACTGAGGTAGTCACCTGATATGGGTCAGACAAGATGACTTAGGCCGAATCAGATGAGTGGAAGATGTTTCAGTCAGCTGAGGAGGAGTTGCTTAGAAGTCAGCTGAGTTGGTCAGATCAGAAATGTTGGATCAGCTGAGTAGATGTCTATCAGTAGAGTTAGTCTTTTAACCAAGATCAGAGGAGTTGATTCGGGTGGAATTTACACGATTTAGATGCATATTTGAAGCGCATTGGACGTTGATTTCATTGAATTATACATTGAATATGATTGTTTAAGCCGAAATGAGAGAAAGGTTGTGTTTTGTCGATTTTGTAGGAAATACGATGGAATTTGGAGCAAAACACATACCACAAGTGATCGAACCGGAAAGAGGAGTGCACGGTTGGATTCGTCTCGAGAAACGAAGTGGATTAGCCAAAGGAATCGAGTCAATCCGACATCCGAGGCGAATATTAGACAAGGAAACGAGAGGACGTGCCAAAAGACAAGTGGCCGGGTAGATTCCACACGGCCGAGTAGACACCACACGGCCAAGGCGTGCAAAAGGAGCGCGTTCGTGTTTGGCCCGGGTGGGATTCTACCCGGGCAAGGCTAAATATCAAGAGGTTCGTGTTTCGCCCGGGTGAAACCCACCCGGCCGGGTGGTTTCGACCCGGGCAAGGCTGAAATCTTATTTGCTTCGTATTTTGGCCGGGTGGCATGCCCGGGTGGGAGCCACCCGGCCGGGTCACATCAATCTCGGGGTATTTTGGTCATTTTCTCCAATTTCGAAGGGCTAAAGTGCAAAAACTCATTTTTGGAATCCTTGCAACATATAAAAAGTGCCCTATTTCAGTTTTGGAAGGGACACAACACCTTGGAGAGCAATTCACACACAATCACACATAGTCATAGGTGTTTTTCATATTTTTGCAATTTCATTTCATAGATAGCTTAGATTCTTGTTTAGTTTGAGAATTCAAGTGAAGATTTCCATTGGGCTTTGTAAGTAATTGAAGTTTGTAGCTACATTTCAAGTTTTAAGGTGATATCTCTTTAATTATTATTTCAATTTCCCAATTCTCTTATTTCTTATCTTCAATTTCTTAATTGCTATGGGTTTTGTGATTTCTTGCATTCTAGCCATGGATTTCTATCTTAGAACCATGGGCTAAGTCTTAATTGCCTAGGGTGTTGAAGTTTTGGTGGTTAAGTGGTGTAATTATGGATTAATTGCATGATTAGCTTAGGAATTGGGTGTATAGGCTTCTAGTGTGGTAATTTGCATGATTCAATTGGTTAATTCACCCTATTAGCTAGCATTCTTAGTTGTGTCGATTTCAACGACCGTATTGGGTTGCATGATTAGGAATGTGTGTATGAGCTTGAATTAATCGATTAGAATTAACATAGTAATTAGCTACACCGACCGGGGGTTAGTTGCTTAGATAGACGACACTAGACACTAGTCGATGAGATGTCGTCTATTAGATTAGTGAAAGGGCGTCTCATAAACATTAGTAACCGTGTTGAACGTGTTTATGAGACACTATCCTAAGATCTTATGGCATTGATTAGACGATATAATTGCTAGTCAATGCACGTGTTCACCTAGGCCTCACAAGGGATTGGTCGACACACACGAGTGATGGCCTTTAGCTCTACCCAATGCATTAGGTTTGATTTGTGTATTTTGGCTCAATAATTCACCACACGACCTACAAAATGGATACACCCAAGGCAATACTCTATCACCTTGCACTTTCGAAAGGAAGTTAGATATCTTGTTATTACTTTTGTTCGTTTCTTCTTGTTTAGTTCATCTTGTTTAGTACTTGTTTTTAAATTCCCGAAAATCCAAACAAACAAGCTTAGTTACTACAATGACATGATAACTTGCAACTTTAGGGATTCATTGGCACTTAATTAAATCCTTGGAACGAAAATATACTTGGGAAACTTATCCAAAAATACGAACAAGTCAATGGCGCCGCTGCCGGGGATTTAAGCGAGTGTTGTTAGTGAAACTTAGAGTTTGTTAAGTGTTATTGATAGTAGCATTTCTTTTTGTTATTTTGTTTTTGTTCATCTTTGTGGGCTTTGACATTTTCCTTTTGTAGGTGCATGATCACAAGATCACGTGGAGGAAACCTTGAACCATTAGACCTTTGAGATCGAGGCACACGCAAGAAGAAGGAATCGAAGTAGAAACCGTCAAAGAGTCATAGAAGAACCACTTGAGATGGAAAACATTGAAGAGATGAATCCTCCACCAAATGGAGAAGATGAGCTTCAAAGAGAGAATCATCAAGTTGGAAATCAAGTTGGAGGGAATCCACCTCAAAACCCAAACCCACCTTCCATATCAAGGATACAATCCTTACCCTTATCCACCTCCACAACAAGCCTACTATCCACCACCTCCACCTCATCCATATCCACTCCATCAACACCCATATCCTCCACTTTACCAATATCCTCCACCTCAACAAATCCAAGAAGAATACGTTCCTCCACCTCAACATATAGAAGAACCTCAACGTGTGTATCATGGAAGGCCAATGAGGGAATATTTTGAGCCTCAACCTAGGGAGCATTACGATGGGTTGGCAAGACCAAGGGTGGAGGCAAACAACTTCGAGATTAGTGCCTCTTTATTAAGGATGTTGAGGGAGAGACAATTTGAAGGAAGGACGGAGGAAGGATTTGAGGAAGACCCGAATGAACATCTTGCTCAATTCTTGGAGATAGCCGACACTCTCAAGCAAAATGGAGTGTCGGAAGATGCTAAAAAGATGAGGCTATTTCCGTTTACATTGTCGGGGAAAGCAAAAGCTTGGCTACAATCAAGCATTCCCGCCGGAGAAGTGAGGACTTGGGAAGATTTGAAGAAAAGATTCCTATTGAAGTACTACCCTCCTTCAAAGACGATGGAAGCCAAGCAAAAGATCTCGACGTTCAAACAAGGTCCAAATGAGGGAATCAAAGAAGCATGGGAAAGGTTTACGAGTCTTCTCATCACATGCCCCCATCATGGTTTCCCAATAGAACAAACAACATGTTGGTTCGTTGGTGGGTTGCGATTGGAAGATCAACACCACATTGATGCTTGTGCGGGGGGTTCAATTTGGATGAAATCGGTGGAGGAGATCAATGACATAATAGAGGGGATAGCAAGCAATACTTTCAAGACAAGAGTAGACCGTGGAGCACAAAATCGGGTAGCCCAAGTGGATGCTAATGATAGCATAAGAGCGATGATGACTACACTCATTGAAAAGGTAAATGCTTTATCTCAAACAAGAGATAATCATTTATCCTTTGTGCAAGAAGATCCTCAATTGGGACATATGGAAGAAGTGCAATACATGGGTCAACAAGGATATCCACAAAATTTTCAAGGGAATCGACGATATCAAGGCCAACCACCATATCAAAATCGTGGTCAAGGATATCAAGCTCCTCCTCAAAACCGATTCCAAGGGCAATCTTCATCATCTCAAGGTCAAGGGGGACCATCCCCTCAATATCAAGCCCCTCAAAATCCGAATTTTCGGAGGAATGAGAATTTGTCATATTCGAATCCTAAAGGTGCTATTTAATATCCTCCCAGATTTGATCCCGGAGCAAAACTCCCGAGTGGAGAAGGGAAATCCTCCACGGACGAGCTTCTTGCACTACTCATGAAGAGGATGGATATGAGTGATAAGAGAAGTGAAACAATTGAAAAGAAAGTCGAAGCAACCAAGTCCATCCTTGCTCAACTTATGAGTAATCAAAAAGCAATGGAATTCCACATGGGACAATTGGCAACTTCCATTGGATCTCAACCAAATAAAGGAAAACTTCCATCTACAACCGAAGTGAATCCGAAAGAGCATTGTAAAGCAATTAAATTGAGGAGTGGCACTTCTTACGAAGGACCAAAACTGCCCACGGATGTTTATGATGAGAAAGTCGATGAGGAGATTGAGGAAGTTGAGGAAGGAAAGCAAGATGAGGAGTTGGAAGTTGAAGGAAGGAAGGATGATAAGGATGAAGAGAAAGAAAAGAAAGAGGAGGAAAGTGGGGACGACGAAGTGAAGAGTCCAAGGACTCCAAAGTGGAAGATTGCTAAGGAGCTAAGAGAGAAGAAGCATGATGTACCATGTGACAAATGGGGGATTCCCATTACTCATGTCCCACTTCCCTTTCCTCAAAGGTATATGAAGAAGAGGTTGAACGAGAAGTTTAGCAAGTTCATGGAAATCTTTAAGAAGATTCATATAAATCTCCCTCTTCTTGATGCCTTGGATCAAATGCCCCACTATATGAAGTTTCTCAAGGATTTGATTGCTAACAAGAAGAAGCTTGGGAGTCATCAAGCAATCAACCTTTCGGAGGAATGTAGTGCTCTACTACAAAGAAGCCTACCCAAAAAGTTGGAAGATCCGGGGAGTTTTACTATTCCTTGTGAAATCGGGGGTAGTGAAGCAATATGGGCGTTATGTGACCTTGGGGCAAGCATCAACCTCATGCCCTATTCGATTTACAAGAGGTTGGATATGGGGGAGTTGTTACCAACGACCATGACCTTGCATCTAGCCGATCGATCGGTGAAGACACCAAGAGGGATCGTTGAGGATGTGTTGGTGAAAGTGGACCGATTTATATTTCCCGTGGACTTCGTCATTCTTGACATGGCGGAAGATGATCACGTTCCTTTAATCTTGGGAAGACCTTTCCTTGCAACGGGGGAGGCAATGATCAATGTGAAGAAAGGGGAATTGAAATTGAGTTTCAATCATGAAGAAATCACATTTTCAATTTACAAGTCTTTGAAAGAGCTTGGAGAAGTGGAGTCTTGCAATTTCTTAGATGTTGTTGACAACATTGTGCAAGATGAATGGGAAGATTTCTCTAACACTTCTTTAACTCACTTTATTTCTTCATTTCTATGTGATTCTTTGATTGTCTCTAATGATTTGTCGCCAAGTTCTTATAGGGAATCAAGAGAAGAAGTTGATGCAATGGAGATGAGAAGGAGACCTCCAATACTACTACTTCATATCCCCGTTGAAGGAGGACAAGGCCCGGAAGAAAAGAAGGAAAAGATGAAGCCATTACCGGAGCACCTCAAGTATGCTTACTTGGATAACGAAATGAGGTACCCTGTTATCGTTTCCTCTTTGTTGAATGATGTTGAGTTGGAAAAATTGTTGGTTGTGCTTGCTAGGAATAAGAAAGCCTTAGGTTGGACCATTGATGATTTGAAGGGTATTAATCCATGTATATGCATGCATAGGATTAGGACCGAGAGTGATGTTAAACCTATAGTCCAACCTCAAAGACGTGTAAATCCTATATTGCAAGAAGTCATTAGGAAAGAGGTTATCAAATTCTTAGACTCGGGTATGATTTTTCCCATAAGTGATAGTCCATGGGTTTCACCATTGCATGTCGTTTCTAAAAAGGGGGGTATGACGGTCATAAAAACCGATCAAAATGAGGTAATAGCTACAAGGGTAGCAACCGGGTGGAGAGTATGTGTAGATTATAGGGAGTTAAATAAGGCTACATGTAAGGATCACTTTCCCCTCCCCTTTATGGATCAAATGCTTGATAGGCTTGGTGGATTTGCTTACTATTGTTTCCTCGATGGTTATTCCGGGTACAATCAAATAATGATTGCTCCCGAGGACCAAGAGAAGACCACCTTCACATGTTCCTATGGAACGTTTGCTTGGAGACGCATGCCCTTTGGTTTATGTAATGCACCGGCAATATTCCAAAGGTGCATGATGTCGATTTTTCATGATTTAATTGAGAAGGTAATGGAAGTGTTCATGGATGATTTTTCTGTTTTTGGTACCTCATTTGACACATGTTTGGAACATTTGGAGTTAGTGCTTAAACGATGCCAAGATACCAACCTTGTCCTTAATTGGGAAAAGTGTCATTTCATGGTCAAGGAGGTGGTGGTACTTGGTCATCATATATCTTCTCAAGGTTTGCAGGTTGATCGGGCAAAGATAGTGGCAATAGAGAAGCTTCCTCCTCCATCAAACGAGAGAGGAATTCGTTCATTTTTGGGACACGCCGGCTTTTATAGACGGTTCATTAAAAATTTCTCTAATTTATCTAAGCCTCTTTCACACTTACTTGAGAAAGATGTTCCTTATGTTTTTGATGATGCTTGTTTAAATGCTTTTAGTGCCTTGAAGGAAGCGTTGATCAACACTCCCATCTTAGTAGCACCGGATTGGAAGGAACCGTTTACATTGATGTGTGATGCTAGTGACGTGGCAACGGGGGTAGTTCTTGGCCAAGTAAGGGAGAAGATTTTCCGGGCTATATACTATGCATCCAAAACATTCAATGGGGCTCAATTGAATTACACCACTACGGAAAAGGAACTTCTAGCGGTGGTGTACGCTTTCGATAAGTTTCGACCCTACCTAGTAGGTGCGAAAACTATCGTTTACACGGACCACGCCGCTATCCGTTATCTCCTAGGAAAGAAGGATGCAAAACCAAGACTAATCCGATGGATCCTACTTCTTTAAGAATTCGACATTGAGATCAAGGATAAGAAGGGGAGTGACAATGTTATAGCCGACCATTTGTCCCGGATTGAGAGGGCTAAAGAGTCCAAAGAAGATTTTGGAGATGTGAAAGAAGAGTTCCCGGATGAGCGTTTATTCCGTGTCCAAGGATCGTTTGTGGGAAAAATTCATGATGAGGCACCTTGGTACACGGATATAGCTAACTACTTAGCAAGTGGAAGCATGCCATTTGGTGCTAACACTTATGAGAAGAAGAAGTTTTTGAAGGATGTGGAGAGTTACATTTGGGACGACCCTTTTGTCTTGAAGAGGGGAGTTGATTCAATCATCCGAAAATGTGTCCCAAAGGAAGAATGGGAAAACATCATGACCCATTGCCACTCATCCCCATGTGGAGGACATTATGGGGGTGAGAAGACGGCTTTGAAGGTGCTCCAATCCGGATTTTATTGGCCATGGGTGTTCCGGAGTTGTAAGGAGTTTGTGATGAGATGTGACAAGTGCCAACGGAGTGGAGGGATTTCTAAGAAAAATGAGATGCCGTTGACAAACATTGTGGAAGTTGAATTATTTGATGTTTGGGGGATAGATTTCATGGGACCATTTCCATCTTCAAATGGTTACACGTATATTCTACTTGGTGTTGATTATGTGTCAAAGTGGATAGAGGCCATTGCTACGAAGGCCAACGATGCGAACATCGTCATGAATTTTTTGAAGGGGATCTTCACTAGATTTGGTGTTCCAAGAGCTCTCATTAGTGATGGGGGGAGCCACTTCGTGAACAAATTGATGGAAAAGCTACTTGCAAAGTATGGTGTCACACATAAAGTAGCAACTCCATATCATCCCCAAACCAATGGGTTAGCCGAAGTTTCGAATAGACATATCAAGAAAATCTTGGAAAGGACGGTTAGTACGAGCCGAAAAGATTGGTCTAGCAAGCTTCCGGATGCACTTTGGGCGTATAGGACGGCATATAAGACTCCACTTGGTATGTCGCCTTACCAATTAGTTTTTGGGAAGGCATATCACCTTCCCGTTGAAGTGGAGCACCAAGCACTTTGGGCTTTAAGAAAGGTGAATTTGGATAGTGACTTGTGTGGAGAGAAAAGGGTGCTTTAATTGCATGAACTTGAAGAGTTTCGTGAGGATGCATATGCAAGCTCACAATTCTTCCGTGAGAAGACTAAGAGATGGCATGATGCCCGGTTGTCCATGAAAATTTTCGAAGTGGGTGATGAGGTCCTCCTTTACAATTCAAGGTTAAGTGTCTTCCCCGGGAAATTAAAGTCCAAGTGGTTTGGGCCATTTCATGTTACTAGGGTATATCCCACGGGTTTTCTTGATCTCGTGAATGAGCAAGGCGAGGAATTCAAGGTGAATGGGCACCGTGTGAAACATTACTATTCTCTTCCCAACAAGGGGGTAGTACATGTGATTGGGCTTCGTGATCCTTGAACTAAAGGAGTTCCGTCCGGCATAGGACGTTAAACCTAGCGCTAAATGGGAGGCAACCCATTTTTACTTGCTTTATTTCTCTTTTTGTTTGAATAAGTGTGAGTAGTTGATGTTCTTTTTGTGAAGAGCTCTTTTGTAGGTCAAAATACCCACGTGGTGGAGGTCTTACATCGTGGATAAAAGTTGTGAGTAGTAAAGAAGATTGGAGTTGATAGCCATCATGAGGTACACCCCGTCCCAAACTTAATATTGCTTTGCAATATCTAAGTTTGGGGGGGTAGGGAAATTTTCTTGTGATATATTGTACTTGAGTTGTGATGAATTTGAACACTTGTCATTTATGAATAATGGTTTGACATATAATTCTTGACTTGTGTTTAATATATATACATGGTGGTTGTTGACATTATTGATTGTTGGTTGGAATGATTTTGTTGATTGGTTTTGAGATATGTTATGATTGGTTGAATATTGTTTGCAATTGAAAATCATGGCAAGTTTTTGGTGAAAAATCTCTTTTCAACACTATTTTTCCAAACTTTTATTTGCTTTGCAAAGAAAAAGTTTGGGGGGGTATGTTTGTTTTTGTAATTCGATTTACACCAAGAACTATGCATGATCAATGAAGATTTGATTTAGTATAGGGTGAAAGTTGTGTGAACTTGTCATGAATGGAGAAATTTGAGGAATGTTGAGTGTAATTGAGCAAATTTGTGAAATTTTGGCAAAAAGGGACATTTTCAGGGATTGCCCGGGTGAAGACGACCCGGCCGGGTGGGTGTTACCCGGCCAAAAGTCGAAGGACATGAAAAAATCGTGTTGCCCGGGTGAAGATGACCCGGCCGGGTGGGAGTTACCCGGCCGAAAGTCGAAGCCAAATCGAGGGAAGCGTGTTGCCCGGGTGAAAACCACCCGGCCGGGTGGGATTCCACCCGGCCGGGTGGGATTCCACCCGGGCAGAAGACGAAGCAAACATGAGTCAACCGGGGGCGAACAACTCGGCCGGGTGGGAGTGACCCGGCCATGTCGCACATCACCCAGGCGGGTCGTGTTTCAATCGGCCATGTCGCATTTTAAATCGGGCGGTTCGCGTTTTAAATCGGGCGGGGTATTTCGACCCGGGTAAGTCTTCTCCACCCAAACCCATTTACACTCAAACCCTACCCACACATTCACACACTCTATAAAACCCTCCCCACACTCAAAACACACACATTCTCTCTTAGAAAAGGCACAAGAATTCGGCACCTTCATCTACTTAGCTTTCTTCTCACTTTTCTTCAATTTTTCTTGAGGAATTCACCAAGAAAATCAAGACCCAAGGTATGTAACTCATTTCCCCCAATTTATTTGCAAGAATGAACACGATTTAGATGTTTTTGAAGGTTTTTCTTGCATGTTTTTGGGAAGTGACGAAAATTCAAAATTTGACATGGGTTTGTTGATTTCTTTGGTATTTCTTCCATGGGCTTTGTGTATTATGGGTAATTATTGATAAATGTTGAATAACAAGTCTTATTTTCAAATACCCATGGAGAAATTTGAAGGATTTAGAGGTAGAATTGTGAAATTATGCTTCCATGAGAAAATTGGTGTTTGTGAGCATGTTGTGTTTAATTGATGAGCATGTTAGTTTCTAAAGCTTGGATTTTGTTAAAGAATGCTTACACATGCTATGTTGGATTTAGTAGAAGTGTTATTGCTTGGTTTGGTGAAGATTTTTCTTTCAAGCATTTCTACAAACACTTGATGAGCATGATTTTTGTGAAGAAAGTGAGAGAAAATTATTGGTATTTGAGAAAATTAAAGAAGAATTGCGGTTGTATGTGAATGAGCATAAGAAAGTTCATGTCTTGACTTAAATTAAGTGTGAAAACTTGATGTTTAATTGATGGAAGTCACATGCAATGTATAATTCTTTGATAATTTGAAGAATATCATTAATTTTTGTTGTTGTGCTCATTTGTAGAAGGATGTCGAGAAAAAGATCTAAAGGAGAAAGCTCTAGAAGGGAGATGAGTGTGGATGATCTATGTACGGAAAAGTGTGGGGTATGGCCATCGAAACTAGGAATTGATTTTGGAGATAGAGGGAAGGAATACGTGGAGGCCTTTGCTAAGATAATAAACACCACAAGTAGGCCGACACGATATCCGGATGAGGCGTGCATGGTGAGAATGGGTATAAAAGATGATGTGCACGAGTTGTTCGACAACATAGGTTGGGAGCACATTCTACTTATTAAAAGGGAGTCGTGGATGAAGTTCATAGTGGAATTCATGTCCACTATTGAATTGAAGGAGGAAAGAAGAGGAACTCCCATCGGAATATCATTTCGGATGGGAAACGAAGATCACGAACTCTCGTTTGAGGATATCAATGAGATGTTTGGAACGGTAATGAATGTGGCGCCCACCACCCCTCAAGAAATGAAAGGATTTGGGGAAGAAGATTTTTGGATTAGATTGACCCGGAGGGATATGAATGATCGGCCTAAGTATGATCCGAGCCACTCAAAGGCTTCACTCATCCGGAACCCGGTGTTCCGATATGCTCACCGAATCCTCTCAAACATTGTATTTGGAAGGTTCGAGGCGGGTACTGTTAGGAGGGATGAGTTGTACGTACTATGGTGCATGGTGAGGGGGAAACCTCTTAACATGGGCGCTTTTGTAGTAGAGCAATTGTTGAGGCATGTCAAAAGAGATGTCTCGAATTTCATGCTGGGAGGCATTGTCACAACGATTGCTGAGAATTACGGGTTGGAACTTGAGAGATCAAAGTCTATTAAAGGTGGATCACTCCTCGACTTGGGATTGATGGAGAAGATGAGGATGTTGAAGTTCGACGAAAGGAGAAGAACTTTCGTTTTCTTACAAGAGGACGAGAGTGTATTTCCATTGCCATATCGGGGCTTGACTTCACATCGGAGGGTCGAGAATTGGGACATGGGGTCCCCACAGCACTACCAAGTTATGAACGCATATGCAAATGGACGAAACGTCCCAGATCTTTTCATTCAGTTACCTCCTAGAGGAACCAATGTTGAGGCAATTGAGGCTCCACCTAGCCCTCCACATCGTGATAGGGGTGAATCGTCTTCGAGGCAGTTTGATCATGAAGCTCCATTCCCTACTCAGAACGTGCCTAGAAATCTTGGTCAAGTTTACACGAGGGGTACGAGTGGTGTAGGGAATCTAGTACGAAGAATTGATGGATTGACTGCGTCGATGAGAGAGATGAGAACGAGCTTTGACGAGAGATTCACAAACATGGAGAACGAATCGAGAAGCTTGCGCACCACGGTGGAGGATGGAATGAGAGAGTTACGAGACCAACAACAAGCTTTCAACTCGTGGATCATGCAATATGGTTTCCCGGGAATGCAACCACCACCTCATTGAGAGGAATGTGTGGTTAAGCTCTCCTTACCCTTTATCTTTTCCAATTCCCTTTATGCTTTATGTTCAATATGTACTCTAATTAATTCCTTGGGATTTGTAATATTTGATGGATGATTTTTACTGTTTTGAATTATGTGTGAGTCGGGATGTGTTGTGAATGAATGTTGAAGATTGTGTTTGGGTTGTGAAATTGTTAAATGGTATAATCATTGAGACACATTTGATGATGATTTGTTGTGAATTTGATTCCTTGAATGTGTACATGATTGGAATGAATCATCTTGTTTGTGTTGTTGTCATCTTATTGCCTACAAATGTTTTGCATACACAATGAGTTATGTGTGGTGGTGATTGATGAATGTTTGAGTCTTGAATGAACCGGTGAGAGTTGAGCTGTGAACCGAGCATTAATCCGGTTTATTTCATTTGTGAGTGAATCCATTCATTGCTTGCTTTTCTAGAACTTGCCCAAGTTCTTGCTTGAAATCGTGCTTGTGTGATACTTTGAGATATGATGTAGACCATCTTTCGTACTATACGTCACTTAGCCAAAAAATTTCCAATAACCAAAGTAATCTTCCGTAGTTAGCCCGTTTGAGCTTGATTTCCCATTCTATTGGCAACCTACAATGTTTAACCATTTAGCTTTTTGAGCCTTTGATGCCCAATTCTAGTGGAGAACAAAAAGAAAGTGGTAAAACATATGCTTAAGTGCCTTTGGTTTGAGGAGAAAAATTGGCAAGGTTGTGAGAAGAGAGAAAAAGATGGAAGTGATGAGAAAATAAAAAAAAATTGAGAAAGAAAAGAGGGACAATGAGCCCCAAGTGCTTTAGAAGAAAATAAATTGAAAGGTGAAGTGATTGGCTACAAAAAGAGGAGGAGATGATTGCATGTGAGAAATTTGAATGAAAAGTGAGAATGAAGGTGTGTAAACCTTATGAGCATAAGCTTGATGTGTGAAAAACAACTTTCGTTCTCCACTAGTCAATGCACGTGTTCACCTAGGCCTCACAAGGGATTGGTCGACACACACGAGTGATGGCCTTTAGCTCTACCCAATGCATTAGGTTTGATTTGTGTATTTTGGCTCAATAATTCACCACACGACCTACAAAATGGATACACCCAAGGCAATACTCTCTCACCTTGCACTTTCGAAAGGAAGTTAGATATCTTGTTATTACTTTTGTTTGTTTCTTCTTGTTTAGTTCATCTTGTTTAGTACTTGTTTTTAAATTCCCGAAAATCCAAACAAACAAGCTTAGTTACTACAATGGCATGATAACTTGCAACTTTAGGGATTCATTGGCACTTAATTAAATCCTTGGAACGAAAATATACTTGGGAAACTTATCCAAAAATACGAACAAGTCAGGAGTTGAACAAATGTACTCCTCTAAAAAATGAATGCTCGTTCTAGCTCGAAACCTTACAAAATAAAATTACAACATGTTGTAATTGTACTTTGTAAGGTTTCGAGCTAGAACGAGCATTCATTTTTTAGTCGTGTGAGTTCACGATAGAAGTGAGGATATATTTCCATTTTCGAGTGAATGAGTGTGTAAAATTTTTGATCAATTAAAGTTGAAGTCGTCTGGTCTAGTGGATATAGATCACATTGATAGAACCACTTAAATCTTTGTGTGATGTTTGTCTCGTTGATTACTTTTCTGAATTACTATCTTAGTTGGATTATTTCTTTCTATCTTCCGATTTCTACTTGATTCTGGAGACATATAATCTCGTAGACTTCTGGATAGTGATATTACTTCATATTACTTATTACTCCCTCCGTTCCATTTAGATAGGTTTGTTGGACTTTTCACCAAGATTAAAAATTGTATTGGGAAGGTACATTAGACAAGTAAAATTTCTATTATAACCTTATTTAATATTGAATGTTATACTTTCTAATGTAATTAATGCATAGGGTTATATTAGTAAATGAATTAGAAAATATTACTTTATATGGAAACAAGCCTATTTAAATGGGACATCGATAAAAGGAAAACAAGCCTATCTAATTGGGACGGAGAGAGTACTGTATATAACTAAGAAGTAGAGAACAAACACAATTACATTACTTATTAGTTAAGAGTTGAATCAATTCTGAAATCTTCACGAATATATGATTCTTCATATTGATTTTAATACTAGCTCCCTAATCATTGTTATATATAGTCAGACTTTCAAGATATCAATAGATATTGAAATAGTGACCACTGATCGACTAGCTACAACCGACAAGCTGCATAGTATATTTAATAGGGAATAATATAATACACGAATAATATCTTTTTATTTTAGTTCATTTCTTTGTATATATCTTCTTGATATGGTTTGTTTTATTTACTTTATTTATCTCTTTGTAAATACTTATAAATAGTGGATTATTACTATCACCTCATTAACGGTGGTCACATACCTATTCTCACATGGTATCAGTCTGACTCACCAAAATCCTAATTTCTCTCTAAAGCGTCACGCTAAATCTTCCCTTCCCTTCTCATGGCGGCGACGACACCTCCCCCTGCCATTCCCCTCAACTTAACCATTAAGTTGAAATCCTCCAACTACGTGCTTTGGCGAAATCAGGTGGCCGGTTCCGGTTCTATCAAACCATGATCTTCTCTCTCATGTTCATGGTACGATCTTTACTCCAGCAAAAATAATCACCATGTCTGGTGAATCGTCTCCCAACCCCGAGTACATCTCTTAGTTTGAGAAGGATCAAAACTCATTAGTTGCGACACCCCTCGTTCTGTTTGGACTGCCCTCGAGTTGGCTTTCAGTCATGCCTCTATTCCTCGCATCAATCAGTTACGTAATCAGTTACTCTCCCTTCGTCGCGGTTCTACCTCTGTGGATGAATACAACAAAAATATTTGTTCTCTCTGCGATCAACTTGCTTCTATTAGTAAGCCTATTGATGATGGTGACAGGTGTCATTGGTTTCTTATTGGTCTCGGCCCCTAGTTTGCTGGTTTTTCTGATACTCGCATGGCTATGTCGACCATGCCTGTGTTTTGGTTGTTGTTCCATCAAGCCCTAAACTATGAGCAGTTTACTCGATCGATGGACTTCTCGTCCTCGCCTGTCCCGGCATTCACTGCCTCTCCTCGTCCTGGCACCAAGTCCCATAATCCACCCTCTTGGAATTCTGGTGACCAGGCGACCACGGGTTCGGCTCCTGCTCGTCACCCTCCCACCTGCCAAATCTGCCAACAACAGGGCTACTGTGCCAACCGTTGTCTGGACCGTTATGCTCGCCCTGCCCCTTCTACAGCCAATCTTGCTCATGCCCTTGATACTCAGTGTCATGTCTCGCAGCCTCCCGCCTTAGATTGGTTCCTCGATAGTGGTGCCTCCGCTCACATGACTCCTCACCTTGCTGACTTGGATAATCTTCACCCGTATTCTGGTAACGATAATGTTATTGTTGCGAATGGTTCCACTATTCCGATCACTCATGTTGGGTCGTATTCAGTTAATAAGGATGTTCGCTTGTTAGATGTGCTCGTCGTACGACATCTTACTAAGAAACTGTTATCCATTAGTAAGCTTACTTCCGATTTTTCTATTGATGTGTTATTTACTAATGACTCATTTGTCATTCGGGTGACCAAACAACCCTCGGCGAGGGGACGGCATAGTCCCTGAAGGCCTCCTTTGAATGTTGGCATCGTAGATTAGGCCATGTTCCTATTTTTGTCATTAAGTTATTGTGAAAGTTGGGCTTGTTGTCCATTTCTTCTTTATTACCCAATTCAGGTTTATATACTCATTGTCAGATGGCTAAGAGTAAACATCTATCTTCGAGGACCTTCCCCTATTACTTCGAATGATGGTTTTCGGTACTATGTTATTTTTGTGGATGATTTCACCAGATTTACATGGCTTTCCCCTCTGCATGCCAAGTCTGATTTTTATGATGTGTTTGTTCGATTTCATACTTATGTTTGCAATCAGTTTTCCACCACAGTTAAGGCATTCCAAAGTGATGGGGAACGGAGTTTGTTAATGGTCGTGTTTGTTGTTTCCTCGCCGATCATCGCATCTATTGCCCTTACACTCCTCAACCGAATGGTCATGTCGACCGCAAGCATCATCATGTCACTGAAACTGGGCTCTCATTATTGTTTCAGGCGAGCATGCCTGCTCACTTATGGGTTGATTCCTTCTCCACAACTGTCTACATTATTAACCGGTTGCCCACACCTGTTCTCGGGGACAGGTCAACGTTTTAGCTCCTGTTCGACACATCTCCAAAATTTGCAAACTTTAGAACATTTGGTTATCCTGTTTTTCCGTATCTTCGATATTATGCTCTCCACAAACTTGCTCCTCGCAGTGCTCCATGTGTTTTTATAGGTTATATTTCTTCACATAAAGGGTTTCGGTGTTACGATTCGATCGCTTCCCGTTTCTACACTACTCGTCATGCTCAGTTTGTTGAATTTGTATTCCCGTTCTAGGCCGAGCATGCTCCTTCCTCGCCCGTTGATTCCATTGAGATAAGCTCGTTCATGGAACCATCAGTTGCTCCTCGTCGGTCTACTTGCGGTCTCTGCCCTGACTCACCAAATATGGCCCTACCTCCTGCTCGGCCAACCCTCTCAGGTGCCTATTGCTCGTCACTTGAACCAGCTACCTCTTGCTCGCCCTACTAACCAGCTACCTCTTACTCGCCCAACTGACCCACCACCAGCTGCTCGCCCTTCACCTGATTCGACTTACCCCATGGTCACTCGGGCTAAGTCTTGTATATTCAAACCTCGGCACATTGCCGACATTGCGACCACCGGCCTCCTGTCCGCCCTCTCAGTCTCGGATGAGCCCAAGGGTTTTAAGTCGGCTCTTAAACATCCACACTGATTAGCTGCAATGCAATCTGAGCTCGATGCCCTGCATGTTAATCAAACTTGGGAATTGGTTCCTCACCCTCCCTCTACAAACATTGTTGGTTCGAAATGGGTCCTTCGCACTAAATATCTTGCAGATGGTACAGTTGATCGCTACAAAGCTCGTCTAGTCGCCCTAGGTTTCGTGATAAGTGCAGAGTCTTATATCCTCCGTTGACGTAGATCATTTGATCGAACCACGTAAATCTCGTGTTTTTTATTTGAGTTCTTTATTCGTTTCAATTCTTTGCGTTTCTTTGTTGTCTCGATTTATCATTTTTTAGGAGTTGCTTAGTGGATACAATTCCATAACAGAGCGGGTAATGGAAGAGAACATAATTCTCTCTGTTTCAGTTATTATTGAAAATCCCGTTGGATTTTCTTATATAAGGAGTTATCCAAATAACTTCCACTTATAATTATCCACTCATGTGCGGAATAAATAAATAATAATTAATATTAATTAATTATATATTTTTTTATTAACTTTCAAGAATGATTCGCAAACTTCAGCTTGTCACCCTTCCGATAAGCATCAAGCACAAACTAATCATTTAAACTGAAGTGAAATGAGCAATCTCCATCTTAGGTCTTGTTTGGTGTTGCTCCTGATTTTGCCAATTTTAAAAGGTTTGGATGCCGTGTTTATCCTTATCTACGCAATTATGCGCAAAATAAGTTAGCCCCTCGTAGCCATCCGTGCATCTTTCTTGGTTATAGCAGCTATTACAAGGGTTTTCGGTGTTTGGATCCTGCGACTTCTCGGGTCTATATTACTCGCCACGCACAATTTAATGAGCATTTATTTCCACTCTCTGGCGTTAATAATACTACTGTTACTAAGGAACTGGATTTTTCTACATTTTGTGAGCCTCAGGAGGTGCGCTCTGGCCATTCCTCTGTTGCTCGCAGCACTTGCTTGCCACCTCCCACAATCGATCTGAGGCCTATCTGCTCGTTGTGTCTAATAAATCCGGCTACTCGACCGATCCCTCTTGTTGACCCTGCTGTGGCTGCTCCGACTCCCGCGCTGGTTGCCGAACAACCTATCGAGCATGCTGCCCCTGCTCCTGTCCCTACTGCCGAACAAATTGTTGAGCATGTCGAGCATCCACGGCTCGCCACAAATACCCACTCTATGAAAACTAGCTCGAGCCAAATATGGGATTTCTCGTCCTCGGCACTTTGTCGATCTCGCCACTACAGCCCTGCTCACGGCACTCTCCAAATCAACAGAACCTAAATGTTATTGTTCAGCCATTAAACTGCCTCATTGGTACTCGGCAATGAATGAAGAAATGTTAGCATTGCATAAGAATGCTGCATGGGAGCTTGTTCCTCGACCACAATCTGGAAATGTGGTCAGCTGAAAGTGGGTTTTTCGAACCAAGTACCATTCTGACAGCTCCATTGAACGTTACAAACCACAATTGGTTGCCAAAGGATTTACTCAGATCCCTCACTTCGACTTCTCTCATACGTTCAGCCCTGTTGTTCGAGCGACTACTGTTCGAGTTATTCTCTCTATCGTCGTGCAGCGTTAATGGCCTTTGCACCAATTAGATGTCCAAAATGTTTTTCTTAATGGCTACCTTGATAAACCCATCTTGATGGCTCAACCTCCAGGATTCATTGATCCCAAATATCCAAATCATGTTTGCCGTCTCAAGAAAGCCTTGTACGGTCTTCGTCAAGCTCCCCGTGCTAAGTTCACTCATCTAAGCGGATTTCTCAATAGTTTGGTATTCATTTGCAGTAGATCAGACACGTCCTCTTGCTCTACGTGGACGATATTATTATCACTAGTAGCAATCCTGTTATTGTTCGACATTTCATTACTCACATCAATACATAATTTGCTACAAAGTATGTGGGTCGTTTAACTTACTTTCTTGGTCTCGAAATCACACACACCGATTCTGGTTTATTCTTGGGACAAGAAAAATATGCTCATGACATTCTCACGAGGGCCTTTATGCTTGACTCAAAGCCCATTTCCACGCCTTTAGCTGCTTGCGCATCACTTGTTTGCGATGGTGACCCGTATGCCGACGTCACTCATTATAGGTCCTTGGTGGGAGCTCTACAATATCTCACTATCACTCGTCCCGATTTATCTTATGCGGTGAGTCATGTTAGCCAATTCCTTCAGTCTCCCACTGAAGATCACTTTCTTGTGGTTAAACAGATTCTCCGCTACGTTAAAGGAACCATTCACTATAGTCTGAAATTTGGACGCTCCTCCAACACTTCGATCGTCGGATATTCAGATGTCGATTGGGCACAGCATGACCCACGACGATCAACTTATGGTTACTCAATCTATTTGGGTGATAACTTGGTCTCTTGGAGTGCAAAGAAGCAACCCACCGTCTCTCGCTCAAGCTGTGAGTCCAAGTATCGCGCTCTAGCCAACACTGCTCAAGAAATGGTTTGGCTCACTCACCTGCTTAAAGAACTTCATGCCATGCCAGCTTCTCGCCCACTGCTCCTTTGCGACAATACCAATTCTTAAGCCAAAACCTAGTGGCCCACAAACGCGCCAAGCACATCGACATTGATTGTCACTTTATTCGTGAATTGGTTTCCTCCGGCAAAATTGCGACCAAGCATATACCGACACATCTTCAGGTGGCAGATGTTTTTACAAAGAGTCTTGCTCGCGCGCCCGACCTTTGAACTCTTTCGTACCAAGCTTTGCGTTGATCCCTTAGCCACGTCATGCTTGAGGGGGGATATTGGATACAAGAAAGATGATAACTATCTGATGCCTAAGTTTACGTAACAAACCCTTTGAATAGATATAAGATTACATTTGTAAATATTCCCTGTATTGTATATCTTTTGTTATATATAATACACATCTCTCAACACCTACGTTCAAGGTGATTGAATAATTACATTCACACTAGGATTTGCACACCAATCATTAAATGTGGAGGTGGGTTTAGATTGTTATTATGGTTGCGTAGTACATTTTTGTCATTTACTTAGATTGTTCACCTCGTCTGGGAGATTCTCTTCTTTGTCCTTCAACTCAAGAAAATCATAAGATGGTCATGTAAAACACCAACATCAAATCCATGCTCATTCATCTTTGCCGTTGTTCCTATCTTTTCATCGACGTTGCTTTTGGTATCACTCACTTGTAATTTGGAGGTTACCACTAAACCTAAAGAGACAAGCTAGCCTTCACGATCGATGTGATGTTAATTTCTTCAACTTTTATCTACATGAGAATTTGGGTCAGGAAAATTCTTTTAATTATGAATTACTCAAGTTCACACAATGAATAGTTCAAAAATGCTATATTTCAATATTTTATTGTACTTAATAATTTATTGCAATTTTTTTTTAAATAACTTTTATATAAAATAAATTGAATTATTAATTGAGCGAGTAATGACATCGCACCTTATTCGCACGAGCCAAATACTTTCATGATTTGATGTAATTTATTTATGATTTAATTATTCTCCTGACATTTTGAGTGAGAGCGCGTGTTTATCCAATATGGTTACAGCTGATATATATACGTATGGCTGGTCCATTAACGAAACTAAAAACATATAACTTGAATATCCCAATAGAATATCCCCGAGCTAGAGGAATCACCGTCAATCTGCAGGCCAGTAATCATATAAATCACTATCAGATTCGTAAAGTACGTCATTAGTCCTTGTAGTTGGAATTGGTGCTACTATAATCTTCCTCTTTATCGATCAAATCTCTCAACAAGCCGTCTGTCTTTCAGAGGTTCCAACTTCAACCTCGCTCGCACGACCTCCTTTGGAGCGTCCAGCCACATTTGATCCATGCATAGAGATGATGAGAAGATGAAAATATCTACTTCAAGATAATGAAAAAAATGAATGATAATCTACATAGAGATGATGACAAGATGAAAGTTTGTTGTTCTATTAATAAAAACTAGTTTTCAGCTCATGCAATGCACGGGCCTATTTTTGTTTTATTTTTGTAATTAGTAAAAAATATGAAATCTGAAATTTAACCAAGGAATAAAATCTTTAATATTTATATAAAAAATATATATACTCCATTAAATACAAAAGTTAAAATAAAAATCATCAAAAATAAAATAAACCTATTTTTTTTTAATATTAAAAAATAATCAATTTTTGTTAACATCACGAAAATTATAAAAATACCAAGCATATTTCTACATTTTATTAATATAATTTTTTAAAATCTGTAAATTTACTTAAGTTGAAACTAATCCCAAATCTGTTTATAATCTGTAAATTTATATAATTGTTCGTCATGCATTCGTAATTGTCGCAACTTTGAGAAGGCATTCATAGGGTGCCATCACCGCAACTTATACAATGATTTCGGCAAACATCTACATCACACCCTCAATCAGAAGCAACATGCGGGCATTTCATTTATTTTTGTAATCATCTGTGCGGTTGTTACTCTATATATAGATATTGAATATTTGTCGAAAAAACTTTTTGATTATTTTATGTTTTGTGACTCATGAACTTTAAATCAGGAGAATAATTGGATTGTTTCGAATCTAAAAGAAGTATGTATCATATCAAATAAAGAAATTATGTGGCTCAATCGTGCGAATAAGGTTTAATGTCATTACACGCTCAATTAATAATTCAATTTATTGCAGATGAATGTTATTTAAATAAATAAATTGCTATAAATTATTAAGTACGATAACAAATTAAAATATATCATTTTGAAGAATTCATTGGGTGAAATTTGAGAAATTCATAATTAAAAGTAATTTCTCGAGCCCAAATTCTCATGGGACCAAAACTGGAATTTACCCAATTTAATGTAGATCAATGATAACAATGATAACTCTAGGATTAAGGAAGAGACGCGGAGGATCAACGGGCATTTTGTTGCCGAATTAGCTAAAGAAAAATATTGTTGATGAAGTTACTTTTTGTAATATGAAATTTATTTAATGAATGGATCTTATATGTTTCGTTACTCGTGTCATTACTCGCAATTGAATCATAACATTTTTTTTCGTATACGATTTGTGACGCATATGGTCGAGTTAAAAAAGGAGGATAATATCATTCCAAATCAAAAAGATATCCTATCAAATTTTAGATACTATGTCGTTGGATCAAATTTTATAAACCACATCGCTCGTGCAATTATGGATCGATGTCACTACTCACACAATGAATAATTAATTTTTCGCACATGAAGGTTAATTTGAAAAATCAATTGCTATATATTACTAAGTACGATAAAACACTGAATATAACATTTTAATTTCAAGAATTCGAGGTGCGAACTTGAAGAGTGACTAATTAATAATTGAGAAAATTATATATATATATATATATATATATATCCAATCTAAAATTTGAAAAAGTAGAGTTATTAAAACACGTGGCTATATATTTTAACATCTACTATCTTGATATTTCATTTATTTTCCTAACCACTAAAGTTACTTGTTGCATTTACCTTTTCTTCAGAAACTAAACGATTAGAATTTCGTTGCCATTTTTGAAGGAAGACAGAAATTAGTCTTCAGTTGCGTGGTCTTGTCCCGACCATTTGAAGGTCTGATGTCATCTCTCTTCGCACCAGATGCCTAGCACAAAAAGATAATCATAGCATAGCAATTTGGATCAGGAGAATAATTCGAAAACTTCAGCTTGTCACCCTTTTGATAAGCATCAAGCACAAACCGATCATTTAGATGGAAGTGAAATGAGGAATTTTCACGATCATAAATATTCTTGCTAAATTGGTTCACCAATACAATCTCCTAGGTAATCATGCCTTCCAACACTATTCTTCAATTAAATATATCAGATCTTCTCAGCAAAAGAAGCTTCATGTTCCTGCATTCGTAATTGTCACCACTTTGAGAAGGCGTTCATAGGGTGCCATCACCACAACTTATACAACAATTTCGGCATACATTAATTTGGATCGCACACTCAATCATAAAAACCGCACAGGCATTTCTTTTATTTTCATAATCATTCGTGCGGTTGTTACTCTATAGACAGTGGATATTTGTCGAAACCCTTTTTGATTATTTTATATTATGTGACCCATGAAGTTATCTATAGATAGTGGAGGATAATTGGATTGTTCCGACTCTAGAAGAAGTATTTATCAAAGCATCTAATTGCGAATAAGTACGATGAAGTTATCTGGCTCGTGCGAATAAAGAAAGTACGTGGCTCGTGCGAATAAGGTGCAATGTCATTAAACACTCAATTAATAATTCAATTTATTGTAGATGAAGTTATTTAAATTAATAAATTGTTATCAAGTATTTAAGTACGATAAAATTAAATATTGAAATACTATTGCATTTTGAAGTATTCATTGTGTGAACTTGAGTAATTCCTAATTAAAATATTTTTCATGATCGAGCCAATATTCTCATGGGACCAAAATTGCAATTTACCCAATTTAATGTAGATGAAAGTTGAAGAAAGCTCACATCGTGAAGGCTTGGCTCTTTAGGTTTAATGGTAACCTCCAAATTACAGGTGAGTGATACCAAAGCATCTTTGATGAAATGATACGCGCAGCCTCGAAGGGGAGGGTTTTAGATGACCAAAATTCTGCTGGGGAAGAAGGTATGACTGTTTTTATACTTCTTTTGCCGAGGGATTTAGCGAGGGCACCACTAGCCCTTGCCAAATTTTAAATTAAGTGTCAACATAGCGAGCGCCCAGCCCTCGCCAAATTTCAAATTTTAAATCCCTCGTAAAATCCGTCGAGAATGCCTGAGGGATTTTAATTCCCTCGCCAGTTTAATTTACGAGGGTTTATGCTTCCCTCGATGTTTTCCCTCGCCTAACCATCCCCTCGCCCAATTTGTCGCCATTTTGCGAGGGCCGGGATTGCATTCCCTCGTTGACTTTCCTCACGATCTGGGGCAAATTTTGTAGTGTTATTTGACGGTGCCTCGGTTGGAAAGAAGTGTGTTCCGGTCTCCCACTTGAAATATGCCGACGACACCATATTAATGGGAAATGCTTCAGCAAGTATATAACATCTCGGCTAGCTCTCAAAAATGCATTTTGATTAATTTCGAGAGTATTTCCGGCTTCAAAATTAACTACACAAAATGTAGCTTGTATGGAATTAACATCGAGACAGACTTGCTGCAAGATATGGCCACTTTTCTGGGCTGTGAAGTTGGATCTTTCCCTATGATGTTCCTCGGCATACAAGTTGGAAAGACCAACATATTTCCTTTGGAGGTAGGAAAGTTCTAATTAATGCAGTTAATAATTCACTACCCATCTATTATCTTTCCTTCTACCAATTACCAAAATACGTACCTCGAGAGTGCTCATCACACTTCAACATGAATTTTTATGAGGGGAGGTTCTCCTATATCTTGGCGGACTAAAAAGCAGACTATGGTATCTCGCTCTTCTGCTGAAGCTGAGTATCGAGCAATGGCCACTACTGTTAGTGAAATACTATAGATATGTTGGCTCCTTTGCGACTTAGAGGCTAAACAACACAACTCTAAACCTCTATTCTACGATAACCAAGCTGCTCGTCACATTGCTGTTAATCCCGTTGTAGACAAGCAAAATTTAATTAATTTGGGCCTCCAAAGCCCAACAAATCAAGTCGGGCCTCTAAAGTCCAACAAATCAAATTGAGCCCAAATAGGGTATTCTTAGCCCAAGTAATTCAAAATTTTGAATTAAAGCCCTAACCACTTGCACAAATATCTCCAGGCCTCCACCTATAAATAGAGGCCTCATTTCATTCATTTCAGAATCAAGAAATCAGAAGCATTCAAGGCTCTAAAATTCTCTGCAGAGATTTTAGAGTGTTCTTCAGCAAGCGGAGGATCTTCAAAGGCGTTCTTCGTGCAAAGCGGCGAGAAGTGGTGTTCGAGTGGAGATCAAGGTGCTAAGCCTCTTCGATTCGGCGTTTCTTCAAGGCGTTCTTCGTGCAAAGCAGCAAGAAGCAGTGTTCGAGTGGAGATCAAGGTGCTAAGCCTCTTCAATTCGGCGTTTCTTCAAGGCGTTCTTCGTGCAAAGCAGCAAGAAGCAGTGTTCGAGTGGAGATCAAGGTGCCAAGCCTCTTCGATTCGACGTTTCTTCAAAGTTCTTCGTGGATCTTCAACAGAAAAGTCCCAATAAGTCCCGAAAAAGTCCCGAAAAGGTCTCGAAAAGTCCCGAAAATCAACGTTTAATCCAAAATACGGCGTCAAGCCCTTGGATTAACGTTACAAAGTCCCAAGTTCAAGAACGATCTTCAACGACGTTCATCACAAAAGTCCATAAATTCAACATTTAATCCAAAAATACGGTGCTAAGCCTTTGGATTAACGTTATAAAGCCCCAAATACAAGATCGGAAAGGATTCGGCTGCGGATCCAGCTCCAAAAGCTCAAGAAATTCAAGAAGTTCAAGAAGAGAGAATCAGAGGAGAAATTAGAGATTGTAACCCGCAATATTCATCGGTTTAATCCGAAATTAAATAAAATCGTTTCGCATTTTCGCGTTTTTATATTTAATTCACGAAATTTGTGTTTACAAATTGGCACGCCCGGTGGGACTATCTCTACCTCTCATCTCTACTCTTCAAGCAAATCAAGTCTCGACGATAACACCAATCAAGATTAAGATCAAGAGAGGTGTTGCATCCGGATCAGCTGGTCTTGACTTTGAAGACGTGAAAGTAGTCACGAGGAGTATGTCAAGAAGCTCGAAGTCATCGTCTTCTTTAGAGAAGGCTACTTCAGAGGGTCCACCACCCAACACTGTGAATGAGGAGAACAATTCAGCATGTTCCCCTACTCGTTCCATAGCAAGCTCATCAGATTCAAGCACAGCCTCAGCAATGGCGACAGACACTACGACTGTTGAGGAGCAATTGTCAAGCTTAACTCGAGCCATAGAAGGACTCAAGAAACATGTCCACGAACAAGATACTCGGATTGCTAAACTGATGAGCAATGCAGATAAAGGAAAGCAAGTCGAAGGGCATGATGCTGAGACGTCTGGTGAACGCCATCCAATGGAAGTTGACCAAACTCTTAAAGATTTACAAGTTTCTCCCGATGGTTTGGTGCCCGTTGGCCGATTGAAAGAAATCATACTTGGGGCAATCAAAGATAAGTTGGAGGAAAATCCCAAGTCTTCATTTACCTACAGCAAGCCTTACACGAAGAGGATCGACGGTTTGAAGATGCCAACTGGTTATCAACCTCCAAAGTTGCAGCAGTTCGATGGCAAGGGTAATCCAAAGCAACATATTGCTCACTTCGTGGAGACCTGCAACAATGCCGGCACATATGGAGATCATTTGGTGAAGCAATTTGTGCGCTCTTTAAAGAGCAATGCATTTGATTGGTACATCGATTTGGAGGCCAGTTCGATAGACAGTTGGGAGCAAATGGAACAAGAATTTCTCAATCGATTTTACAGCACTCGTAGAACGGTTAGCATGCTTGAATTGACGAACACTCGCCAATCAAAGGAAGAGACGGTGATCGATTACATAAATCGATGGAGAAATCTAAGCCTAAATTGCAAGGATAGATTGACTGAAACTTCAGCTATCGAGATGTGCATCCAAGGAATGCAGTGGGGTCTTCGATATATCCTTCAAGCAATTCGACCAAGTTCATTCGAGAATTTGGCGACTAAGGCTCATGACATGGAGTTGAGCATGTCTACAAGTGGATTTAAAGGGCCGATATCTCAACAGTGGGGGCAAAGGAAAACGAGTTTGAAGGAGTTGCAACGAAAGCAATATCCATTTCTAGACTCATACATCCCCGGAATTTTCGATGACTTGATCAAGAATGATCTCATTGAACTACCACAAATGAAACGACCCGATGAGGCTGGGCGAACGGACGACCCTAAATATTTCAAGTACCATCGATTGGTAGGACATCCAACCCAAGACTGTTTTATACTTAAAGAGAAAATTATGCGGCTAGCCAAAGAAGGGAAGATCTTGCTAGAAGAAACTGACACAGCGGCGAACTACGCGTAAAGAAAACAAGTATGCTCCATAAACGCACGAGCCTAAACTGCTTGTTGCTCCATAAACGCATGAGTCTAAACTGCTTGTTGCTCCATAAACGCATGAGCCTAAACTGCTGTTGCTCCATAAACGCATGAGCCTAAGCTGCTTGTTGCTCCATAGACGCACGAGCCTAAACTGCTTGTTGCTCCATAAACGCACGAGCCTAAACTGCTTGTTGCTCCATAAACGCATGAGCCTAAACTGTTTGTTGCTCCATAGACGCATGAGCCTAAGCTGCTTGTTACTCCATAGACGCACGAGCCTAAACTGCTTGTTGCTCCATAAACGCACGAGCCTAAACTGCTTGTTGCTCCATAAACACATGAGTCTAAACTGCTTGTTGCTCCAAGAACGCATGAGCCTAAACTGCTTGTTGCTCCATGATGCACGAGACTAAACTGCTTATTACTCCTGGTCCGCACGAGTCTAAACTGTGTACGACAACCACCAAAGGTAAATACATGTGGTTAAACTGTTAACTTACTCCACTAAAGGCATTTTAAGTGGTTAAATAATTAAATCCCTACGTTGTCAAAAGTAGTTAAAAAATAGTCACTCCTGGCTCGCAAGTGGAAAATCATTTGAAAGTAATTCGCAATTCGTCCACATCAAAGACAAACGTTCTCGTGAACGAAATGCGAGGGGGCAATTTGTAGACAAGCAAAATTTAATTAATTTGGGCCTCCAAAGCCCAACAAATCAAGTCGGGCCTCTAAAGTCCAACAAATCAAATTGAGCCCAAATAGGGTATTCTTAGCCCAAGTAATTCAAAATTTTGAATTAAAGCCCTAACCACTTGCACAAATATCTCCAGGCCTCCACCTATAAATAGAGGCCTCATTTCATTCATTTCAGAATCAAGAAATCAGAAGCATTCAAGGCTCTAAAATTCTTTGCAGAGATTTTAGAGTGTTCTTCAGCAAGCGGAGGATCTTCAAAGGCGTTCATCGTGCAAAGCGGCGAGAAGTGGTGTTCGAGTGGAGATCAAGGTGCTAAGCCTATTCGATTCGGCGTTTCTTCAAGGCGTTCTTCGTGCAAAGCAGCAAGAAGCAGTGTTCGAGTGGAGATCAAGGTGCTAAGCCTCTTCGATTCGGCGTTTCTTCAAGGCGTTCTTCATGCAAAGCAGCAAGAAGCAGTGTTCGAGTGGAGATCAAGGTGCTAAGCCTCTTCGATTCGGCGTTTCTTCAAAGTTCTTCGTGGATCTTCAACAGAAAAGTCCCAATAAGTCCCAATAAGTCCCGAAAAAGTCCCGAAAAGGTTTCGAAAAGATATTTTTGTTTTAGGACTTTACAGAACTTCAATAAATTTAGTATTTTGAATAGATTTTAGAGTATTATTTAGAAAATATGCAATATATGATTCGTTGATTACGATTAATTAGCCTTTTCAGAATTGTAGCACATTCTGATTATGGCCCGAAATTTCTGCAACATTAAAGAGAGCTTAATCATGTCAGTTTGAATGAATGCATGGATTAGCAATTCTATGGTCTGCATGTGTAATATATAAGTGGTCTGTAGAGAGTAGTGAGAACTTAATTATAATGAGATGTGTCGTACTTTTTGTTGCTTGGTGGTGGTTTCTTGAACATTGATGTATGGGATTGGAGTACCCTCGTACTCCTTGTTAAAAAAAAAAAAAAAACCTTAATCGTATATATTCTCGTTTAATGTATCCCATATCGTTAGTATATAGCTATTAGATAGAATACTCTTGTACTTATTTCTACCCTCAATATTGAATGAAGTACCTTTTCCATTCATTTTCTCTATATGGTATAAGAGCATTTTTTTTTGGTTAACATCATCCTTCACAATCATTTCCTTTTCTATTTTTGGAATTTTAGCGAAATCCTTAGTTAATCTCTCCAGATTTGATGGAGCTTTCCTATTTCCACGATCTATCCAGAATCGGCCTCGCCTAGTTCCCAAAAACCCTAACCCGCCTCACACGTCCTACGTATCTCTCTTCTGCTGCTTACTCCCATGGCTGCCACAAACACCACTGCATCGGCCTCCCCTGCTGCTTCCCCGTTTGTGGATTTTAACACGTCAATGCAGGCTCCCCTCAAACTCACTACGTGGCGATTCCAGACCTGCACCTTTCTCGTGGGAGTATTCTATGCTAATAAGTCTATACTAACGGGATACATTACACAAGAATATATTCCATATAATCCTAATACACTACTACAAAAACGGGCTTTATGTGACACTTTTCATATAGTGACGCTTTGTCCTAGCGTCACTTGATTTGGCGTTTCTTTATATTGTTATCGTGACGCTTGAAAGCGTCACAGTAGATAGTCATTGTAACGCATTTAGGCGTCATAGTAACAATATTTGGTGAGGCTAACCAACGTCACACCGGTGTGCATTAGTGATGCTTTCTCGCGTCACGAAAAAGTTATAACTAACTTAACTACCTCATTTAATGACGTTTTTATGCGTCATAGTAACACAATTTGGCGATGCTAACCCGCGTCACAACGTTGTATTTTAGATACATTTTCTCGCGTCACGAAAAAATTATAACTAAGTTAATCACCTCGTTTAGTAACGCTTTAATGCATCATAGTAACATTATTTGAGGACGCTAATCGACATCACGAAGGTATGCTTTAGAGATGTTTTCTCGTGTTACGGAAAAATTTATAGCTAACCACCTCATTTAATTTTTGCCCTCATATCCATCATAGTAACAATATAGGTTATACATAAACCTCTAAACTACTCAAACATGTATAATAAATTTATATTTTCATTCATTAATATCATTACAACAAAATATCAACATATTCTAAAACAGAAACTACCAAAATATAATAAAAAATATACACTTCTACAATAAAAACAACCAAATTTATAACAATAAAATTTCATTACACTTCTAAAACAAAAACAATCAAAGTTTAAAACATCTTAACTTAGGTTTTGTATCAACCACATAACTATCAAGTCCAATTTTCAAAATTTTCAGTTCAAAGATAAATTTCACCTTAACTATGTGTGCCAAAATTAATTTTGCTATCGTTATGTTGCATCTTCCACTTGAACCTGTAATAATAAATGAGAGAAAAAATTATTAATACTTGAAATTGAAAAAAACTAACACAAATGTATCAAAAGAAACTTACCAGATGCTCTAGATAAGCAATGATACGTGCTATAGCTTGCCCAACAACTTTAACACCTTCAAATTTCAGGATTAAAGGGTCCTCATATTCAAAGGCCACAATAACTTTCACGTCACACTGTACATGTTCTAATAATTCTCCATTGCCAACAACTTAACATGATTTAAGCTTTCAACAATACCTTGTACAGAATAAATACCTGGTACAAAATAAAGATAAATCAATTTCCAGCACATATTATCCATAAATAAATTAGAAAATCAACCCATACAAACTCATCAAACCCATATGGAACAAAAGAAAAGCAATTCAAAATAGCTAATTTTCAATGCGAACGTATATGCTCAATTATAGAAAATGACAGCAGAAAACAAAATAAAACTAATGCTACATGACAACTAGATGTGCCAAGCATACAATGTTCAATTTACTACTGCATATTAATATATGTACTCCCAACCCAATAAGTAAAAATAATCGAATAAAAAATTACCAAATATGTGGACCTTTGGAAAGATTTTGCAGACAACGATTTGCATCATTTGGTCTTTTTCCAATGCCAGCTGCAATACAATTATTTGTAGAAGACAACAATGATTTGCATTAACTGGCTCTTAAAAACATAATTCTGTACAAGAGGACTTAAAGAAAAATAAAATCAAGCAGCTTGAATTCCGAGTTAAAAGGACGTTACTTCAGCAATTAATTTGTTAGTGTTTTGAACCAGGCTTAATTATCTTATCAGAAGGAATTAGGAAAAGACACGGGTAGACCTTCAAGATTAAGATGAATGATTTCAGGTGAAAATTAAGATGTAGATTCCTCACCTGCTACAACAAAGCACGAAGGTACGTTTAAGAAAAACTGATGTAGGTGGTATAAAGAACTCGTGCATTAAAAAAAAAGATTTGTATGCTTTTGGAATTCGGCCTATGGTTATGTTTTTTATGAATTCTTTACAAAAGGAAACCAATTCCCCAACTCAAAAGCTTTTAATTGTCCCAAATACATATAATTGAAAGAAAACTAATATTTATGAAATCTAAATTTGATACCTTAATTGTGTGTTGAATATTCATAGTTTTTTTTTTTTTTTTTTGGACAGAAAAAAGGTGTATTATATTACTAGAGTACCATAAGTACTCGAAAAAAAGAGTACAAATGAGAGTTACAAGTAGATATTACAAAAAAAGATTGCAAAGTAAGAATATAATATAAATGCTCCTCCTTAACACATACAAACTTGTCTAGGATTCGCACACCAATCATGAAAGGTGAAAGAAGTAATACGATCCAATTTATAGATTAAAATGCTCCACATCATAGCCCTTACTTCATCAAACAGTTTTTCCGGGTTGATCTTCTCCTTTGCAAAGACTAAGTTGTTTCTTGCTTTCCAGATCATCCAAACAATACAGCACCATAGACATTCCAGAATGGATTTTGTATGTTTGCCTTCAAGAATTCCATTGTGTTGGTGGAAGTGAGTTGCTTCTTCCAGGGACGTGGCCATGGGAGTATTCATAGTAATACAGAAGTATAAAGCTTTACTACAATTTTTTGTACGTATTTCATTCCCAAGAGAAAATAATAATTGATGAATCACGATAATAGTAAAAATAATTAACGCAAATATATTTAATTTCATAGAACTTTTGCATTTCATTAATAGTAGATGTAGTATAGTCAAATTTATTGTCCTTTATCCTCAAATGTATCTTAAAGGCAAAAGTTAGTAATGATTATCTACTCAATTTCCTTATATATATACTTGCCTAAGTCCTGATATATCCAAAAGGCATAGTAATGATATATACAAATGGTGGGCTAACTCTCATATTGGACAAACAGATCCAAATTGTGTAACTCAAGATGCTGAGAGTGAAGAGAAAATAAAGGGTGAGGAAAGGTATTCTACCTGAGAATCAACTATGTGGAGCTTCCAAAAAAGTTTCGAACTGAACACCAAGAAAGTATTTAATGGTGACAGAGTCCTGTTATTATAAGAAAGGAAAGTATTGTTACTAAATTGAGTTCATTTCACCCAAAACCACTGTAAATTTATATTTACCGAGGTTGTAATTGTAGATATGTATTGCATCTCTTTATGGTTTTAACTTTTAACAAAAATACAAACTAAAAACAACTATATATTTTTCCAATGTTATCATGTTCAGATGAAGTAACATATATGGTCTTACAGAGGACTTGCCAACACTGCCTAATAGAGAAGCCTAAATAAAAGAAACGTAAAAGGAAATTGTAGAAGTTTAATAGTTTACACAAAACCATTTCATGAAATAATTAACAAAGAATAACACTATGTTTACCTTGAGCCTGAAGTCAGAATCACATATTGTGAACTATCAACAATGCTTCAGGTCATGAACGAGGGATGAACGATACAATATATTCGGAAGGACGGACAATTGGAATATCTGATGGGTATACAATCTCGCCCTCAGGTCCTTCTTAACTAAAATGATCTCTATATCATTTGTGATTTCTTGAAGGTAAATGTATGTATGTGTGTGTACGTGTGTAACTAGAGATAATTAAAAGGGCAACACAGATTAGGGGAATACAGTCACTGTGAAAAAATTGAGAGTAGAAGTGATATTTCAGGAGGAACACGAGTCTACTAGCTAGGGTTATTTAATGGACGACGTCGTCAAATCCTTTTACAATGACGTACGGTGGTGGATGGGTGTTGTGGCCAAAGAGTAGAAGTGATATTTCAGAATACACTTTGACGTGTTTGAATTTAGCTAGGGTTTTTGAAATTAGGGTTCATTGCAATTTGGGTGACAAAATAGAGTAGATCTAGGAGTCAATGTTTGGGAAAAGTGACTTGATGAGAGATTTTAGGGAGATCTCTCAAGCATCTCCATGATATCTCTCACTTTTCTTTACCAAACATTGACTTCCCAAAAGCTGTACTTTGTTTCTTCACTCAAGTTCCTTTCATCCAATCCAAATGAGAGCCTTAACTTCAATTTCAGAAACCCTAGACTCTCCCCACCTTCCAATCCACTACTCGTACCACAATACCCATCCATCACCTATCATTAATTGCGAATGGCGTCGATGATGTTGGCCAGACTTGCCTTTCTCCTGAAATTTTGATGGTCCATGGGTTCTCTCAGTTTGTTCCACTAATCCTCTACTTTAATTGAGTCATTATGCTGAAGTGGAAAATCCAGATTTTGGAAATGACAATTATGTAATATTGATCAGACAATTACGCAAGTTGTAAGATTTAAAAATTATTCTCATATATTCGATTAATCTTTGTTTTCATATCCTTAGATTTAAAAATTGCACTGCCAACGCTGCCCGCAACTCTACTTTCCTAATATGAGCTCTGAACAACGCTGTCCTCGATCTCAAAATTTCTCAAATCCCAATTCTGAAATTAGATTTCTTCTTTCTATTATAATTCCTCAAATTCCAAATCTTGATTTTTTGTTGTTTCCTTCTAAATTAATTTTATAAAATATGTTTTTGTTTTAGGACTTTTCAGAACATCAATAAATTTAGTATTTTGAATATATTTTAGAGTATATTATTTAGAAAATTATGCTATATATGATTCGTGGATTACGATTAATTAGCCTTTTTCAGAATTGTAGTACATTCTGATTATGGCCCGAAATTTCGGCAACATTAAAGAGAGCTTAATCATTTCAGTTTGAATGAATGGATTAGCAATTCTAGTGTCTGCACGTCCTACCTATCTCTCTTCCGCTGCTTACTCCCATTGCTGCCACAAACACCACTGCATCGGCCTCCCCTGCTGCCTCCCCGTTTGTGGATATTAACACGTCAACGCAGGCTCCCCTCAAACTCACAGCGTGGCGATTCCAGACCTGCACCCTTCTCGTGGGTTATGATCTCTTTAGCTTCGTTGATGGGAGTTTTCTATGCTAATAACTCTATACTAACGATGTGGGATACATTACACAAGAATATATACAAGATAATCCTAATACTAAATCTCATTCATACAAGGTTCCTTCTTCAAAATAGTTGCGAACATCTTGCTCGGTAAAAACGCTCTGCGAAAGGAAAGTCAGATAGACTCGTAACTCTAGTCCATTGCATTTCTTGATATTTTTCATGTCTTCAACCAAAACTATTGAATCCCTCCTATGTGGTCTAGCTATCACATATATATATATATATTAATGATTGATATCAGTTTAATTTAACCTGTTAACAATGAGAATGGATTTTTAATTTCCCTTTGAGTAAGAACTTGTTTCATCGTGCAAATGAACTCTCCTTGTTTTCTATGCTCACCTAGTTCACCCTCCACTTGAAGTGAAGTCGCAGAAAAGCTCACCTAGTTCCATCTCATGATGCTTCAGAGATCCACACTACTGTAGCGTGTGGACGGGGATCATCATCTCATTTTTATCGATTTCAACAACATTTAAGTTGCAATGCACTACACAAGAAAAAAGCCGATATCTTAACCAAACCTCTAGCTGAAGTAAGATTTATGGAGTTATCAGCAGAGTTGGGACTAGGGGTGGAAATAGGCTGGGCTAGGCTAGGCTTTACATGAAAAAGTCTGGGCCTGGTTTATAAATATTGAGCCTGAGCCTGGCCTGTTATCTGTGATAGACTTTTTTTGCAGCCTAAGCCTGGCCTTTTAAGTAAATAGGCCAGGCCTACGAACCTTTTAGAAGCCTATTAAATATGAATCGTAGTTCAATATTCAAAGTTGCAAATAAAATTTACTACCAAAATAAATGCATTACAACTATGAGTTTAAATACAAACATTATAATGATTTCAAAAGTACTAAAATAAATTTAACTTACTTTAATTTAATTTAATATAAATGTTAGTACTAAATTTTAAGAATAACTTATTATAAAATATATATAAATATAATATATAATGTTAAATAGGCCGGCCTGGTAGACTTATAAGGCCTTATTTAAAGCCTAAGCCTAGCCTACTTAACTAAATAGGCTTTTTAAAAAGCCTTAGTCCGGCTCATATTATAAATAGGCTAGGCCTAACAAGGCCCTTAATAGGCTAGGCCGTAGGCCCCTGTCGGGTAGCCCGGCCTACTTCCACCCCTAGTTGGGACTTCTTGATCCAGGGAAGTCGTCCATGTGGGATCAGATAAGTTGGAATGGTTTTCACTTGAAAAATCTGAGGATGATAAGCACCTATTTTGGGTAATCATTGTCTATTTCGATGGCTGTCCAAATCTGAGGAAGGGCGCGTCGTTGTTCACTCAGACCTCCGATTGAGGATCCTCGTGTACATAGGATACCTCCTCCGGTCGTGCCGTCTCCTCCTGTCGTGCCGTCGCCCTTTCCTTCGTCTTCACATCAATCTTCTCCTATGGGAGGATCTTCTTCTTCGCCTGGCGAGCATGCAAATGTGGACGAGAGACTACCCATTAAGATCCTTAGTGGAATGTAAGTAAATAATTTTAATGTTTAGAATATCTATTGTTGTTTTTCCTAAAATCATGTGCACTCTATTACTGCTAGATTTGTATAACAATAAACTCATAACATTAAGTTATATAACTATAGAATTAAGGGCAATTAACTAAATAATATAAGAAAGGGAATAAACTCGTGACATTAGAATTCGATTTTTTTATTTTAATGTTAGTATACATTTTTTTTTTATTTACTTCAATCATGACATAAACTTGGCAATTGCAATTATATATATAGTACTCCTACTATACGGTATGGTGTAAACATTCTTAATATTAATTGTTAAAATTGCTTCTACCATTATACACATAATGATTTTTTTTGGCAAAATAGGTAAATCGTATATTGATTTCTTTTAGAAATAAAATTATAATTGTATATTATATCAGTATTATATATATATATATATATATATTATAAAATAGGATGTAATCTATATCTATTATTTTTTTTATCTTTTAATAAATTAAATTTTTTACAAATTTATACATATTTTAAAGTTTATTATTTTTAATTAATAAATTAAAATTAAAATATAATATAAATTTATTTCAACCCCGCTGGAGGTTTGATTAATCTCGTAATGTGACTGTTGTGTATATTTTAAATTAGTGACACTGGGAGATCAAATATGGGATACTTACTCTTGCTAAAATTTTAAATTAGTGACACTAGGAGCTCAAATATGGGATACTTACTCTTGCTAAAATTGCCACCTAAAAATCCAATATATGTTCACAAGTACAATTGTTTTTCGTTTTCATTTTTTTCTAAGAAAAAATCACGGTTAATCAAAATAATGATATCATGAAAATTAATAAAAAATTGTAGTACTAATCGATTTAAATTAATAAACAATTATCTAATCTCATATAAATAAGTAACTATCATGTTATAATTAAATTATCAAAGCACGTACGGTTGCATCTACCTTAGTTCTTTAAATGTTAGATTACATTAATTATTAAATAATAAACTAAAGGAGAAAATATAGAGTTACATATTTTTGCAAAAAATAAAACATTTTCCTTGAAACTCAACAAATATTTATATATTGTTATGAATGTCACAGTATTGTACCTAGTCACGAGGCGGCCACATTTGCGACATCAGCCATTAATTCTTTGGAAATTACGCATGGTGCGTCCAGTTGGTCTAAGGTCCCACGGACAAATCGTTTAGCATACTTCGAAGAGTTTAGGGTATGACTTATTTAATAATTAAAATGATTAAATAATATTATATTTTTTAATAAATCTTTTATTAAACGTAGAAATTTGTTGTTTGTGATCAATCGTTGTACTCGGAGGAACTGGTCTTCAAGAAATTTTGTAAGTGTGCTGAGCTCAGGTACAAGAGTATCATGTCAAAGTGGAGGGTTGCATACCGTAAAAAAAGGATCAGGCAGTCATTATCAGACGATTTGTGGCTTTCTTTGACTTCTGTTTGGGATAGCAAAGACTATATAGTAAAGTGTCACTACAAGAAAAACCATCTATTCGTACACTAATTTTAGTACATTATTTTTTAAATGTCATCTTAGTCATTCTATTAGTACATTATGTTTTCACACACCTATAAATACATTATTTAAATATCTATTAATACACTACTGAATAATTGTCACAACAAAAATTTATTAATACAATATGACTAGTGTACTAATGGCCTCAATTGCTTTTTTAATATTTAATATATTTATAATAACAATATAATTAATAAAAAATTCTAGAAAAATGACGGGTGATCATTAAAAATGAAATTGAAATAGAAAAAAAATTGGCTCCATAGTTTTCCTCCATTATTTTAATTAAATAAATGATAAAATAAAAATAAATGTATAATTGATCTCTTCTAATTTTAACTAAGGCAGTTTTCAATTACAGAAAAGTTCTCAAAGCACGGTACCAAAACCATGGCCTCATCGCCCACCATCAGGGATTCAATATCCTCGGCGCCGTCGTTTCTGCCCGCGACCACCACCACTTCCACAATCAGCTCTTCCTCGTCAGTCAACAACAGGTCATAAGGGCTTTCAACGGCGATGTCAGTAGCCTTCTCATCGGTGGTTTTCAGCAATCTAGGGCGGCGGGAATGCCTGCCGACTGCCGTCGGACACCGGTTGAAGTCTCTTAGGGTTTTCTCATCATTCTGTCTTCATTTTAATTAATTAAGTGAAATTTATATAGGTAATTAAACAGTGCTCAAAAGACCAATTTGTTTTTATTTGGTATTTAACTTCTTGTTTTCACTGCTTAATTATTACTTTATATTATTTCTCAATTATTTATTGAACGAGTCTTTCAATCCCGCACAAATTAAATTAGGTTCTTGACTTGTGTTGAACGATGAGAGAATTTGTCAGAGGATTGAATCGATTTGGTAAGGTACGCTCGTTTATTGTTATACAGGGACGGGATGGGATTGAGTAGCATCCCTTTTCTGAGTCAAGAAGAATCTGATTATCAATTTCTTTTATACTTCGCTCAAAAGACTCATTGATACTTATGTTTCCAGATTATTTGTCAAGTGTAGTGGGTTTTGATTCATGATGTACATATTTCTTCTTGATTTCGTAATGGCTGGTCTAGATTATCTTGCTTTTATAATATATCACATTGTAAACATGATTTTTCATTGCAGAAGGAATTGATTGCGCCGGTGATTATTAACTTTTCATTGATGCAGGAAGTTTGATTATGTGCCTTCTAGTTAAAAGGGTTTACTCTTCACTGTAAGCATTTGAGGAAGTGTTTCTTGATGTTGTTGTGATGATATTCTTCACAGTGCTTATTTATTGATTTTTGTTATTCTTTTATACAACAACAGATTTTATTGTTGGGATTTATGTGTAGGTTGAGAATCCATTGTTGGGATTTATACAACAACAGATTTTATTGTTCTGATTCCTTAGAGACTCACTTAGTTTTTTTTTTTTTTTTTTGAAGTTAATATGAGAAAGCAAAAGATCTTACTGGCATTGCAGGTGATTTCTTTTGCAATTGAATCCTGAATAAATGTCATCTTTTCTCATTTCAGTTGGAAATTATATAGTTGTCTAACCAAACAATTATGAAAATTGAGCTATGACTTCTCTTCTTTTCGTCTAAGAAACTTTTTGTTGATTGCATACCATGTATAGTAATGAATAATCTTTCGTGAAAGATCTACTTCATGAAGAATGACTTTTGTTATGTTGTTCTTCTGCTCACATGAGTATCATCTCAAGTCCAACTTCTTATGTTCCTGAATATAATTTTGCTAGAAAGTCAGCCTTAGATGACAATGAAAAGACAAAATAAATATCTTGTTTTTGTTCATTTCAGGCGGTTAAGTATTCAGTTTGGTTGGATGCTGATAACCCAGACACTCACTGCTTCTTGTGATTGGTATGATTTGTGAATGGTGAGTAATGCTTAAGTGGAGCCACTTTTCTAATTTTGTGTGGATTTGTATAACTTTTGAATTTTTAGTATTTAATTTTCCTCAAGAGGATACTATCTACTGTTTGTTTGGAATAACGTTCTGATCTTAATTATAAGAGTGAAATTTATGCCTGCTCCAACAACTGGGGGTCATAGATATTGAGGGTCGTGCTTCCCTAGTTTTTACGGTTTCATTTTTTTCAATTTTGGTTGCTCATGATGTTGCATCGAGTAAGTAACTTTTCAATATTTCATGCTTTTGTCTGCTCTTGTTACCAATTGCAGTGCTTTATTTTGACCACCTGAGATCATTGGAGATGATCTTTTGTTAACTTTTTTTTTTCTATTGTATCTTAACTTGCTTGTGTTTGCGGTGAAAGATCAAGTGGAATATCACAGTTTATATAAATCTAGAGATGAAATTAATGATAATGCAGGTCATGTATTTCCCTCAGATACTGAACTGTTGAGTGCTTAAAAATAGCATGTCCTATATATTCAATTTTACTATCAGCCTTACATCCTCCTAATCATGTTTCTGCAGATTTTTGAACTCAAAATGTTAAGTGTTTTTACAAGGAAAGAGCAAGATGACGAGATTTAATAAAACAGAGGCCGGTCAATTTGATCACCATCGAAGAAGCTATTTACTAAAGATTGGAGGATGAGAGCTTGAGGAGTAATATATTAGCTATATTCACACAAAAAATATTTTTGTGTGTTTACTAGGTATTTGTATTAAATAAAAGTTAGGTATTTGTATTAAATAAAAGTTAGGGATTAGGGAATGAGGATTTGTTAGTCATTTTATATGGAAAATTATGTGATGTACTTTCAGAAAATGTGTTGAAATTTATAGCATTTTGCAAGTTGTTTAACAGTGACATACTTTTTAATTTATTATTGTTATTATTAATATTATTTTTAGTATTATTATTATGAATTGTAAACATTTGTAGTAATAAAAAATTATTATTATAAAAAGTCTGATAGGACATTTAATATTGTATTATTAAATAATATTGAGAAATTAAAATAATGAAAATGATTTTAATAATAAATCTGTAATGACAATTAATAATGTATTATTAATTAATTTTGAGAAATCGTATGGCTAACTAAGTGTAGTGGAAACTGAATTGTATTGACATTTAAGAATGTCTTAATAGGCTCATGTCTATTATTACATTAGAATAAATGACATTTTAAGTAAATGTCATAATAAATTAAATGTAGTAACAACTACTCCCTCCATCTTTGAATAAGTGTTACTTTGGCATTTTTCAACAAATTAAGATTATAAAGTGTGGTCCATATTACCCTTAATTAATTATAGCTAATTTTGATATAGAAGTTTTGTTTGATAAAGAATATGGTCAAGAATGTAGCTATTATTCATAAACCAAATTAATTTTGGTATAAACAATGTTTATGGAATTTATTTATGAACAATATATATGGTAAATGAATAAGGGTAAAATAGTCAAAATTAAAGAAAAAAACTCAGAATGACACTTATTTTAAAATTAGTTAAAAAGCCAAAGTGACACTTATTAAAAAACGGAGGGAGTAATTTTTAAGTACAGTTATGAATGTCAACAAAAGATGTTTTTCTTGTAGTGTGTGAGAAAAATAAGGTCAACTGTAGAGGAACCGACATTGCCTTCCATCGTGCGGGATCCCAGACTGTGCTTGAGCACGGACTTGCACTCGTACGTATTATTAAACTCTATTGATTCATTTAATTTTATCTATAGTAATTATATTATTTATTAATGATTTATTTAATTAGTATGTTAATTTCCTATATGCAATAGAAGCGTGAGACGGGACGTGCACCAACTCACATAGATCGATTCAATATCGCTCATCCGTGGAATGCTACAACGCAGACGTCCACCTCCCTGCGCACAACCCAAGTTTGGGTAATTTTTTTATATCGTAATATTAATTAAATTAATTATTTAGTTTTTATTGTATATAATAAATTATTTTTTCTAAACGCCCTTGTAGATGGAAGTGAATCGGAAGGTAGCGGAGGCTCAGACTCACCTGAATTCGGGGGGCGATAACTCGCAACCTCCTCCAACAGTTAATGATGACCAGATATATGTGGAGACTGTCGAGGTCAATTGGGGACGAGTCCTAGGCCTTGGTCAGATGGGCAGTGCCGTCAAAATGTCGGCATCAGTGCCAACTTCCGATGATATGCAGGAGTCGGTCAAACAAACGATCAGGGGGATTATGCCGGATTTGAAAAGGGAGATAGTGCAAACGGTGACTTCAGCTTTAGGGATGAATGTCGATGAGGTGCAGCGTGCAGTTAATAGAGCCAACGTGGGTGGGGTGACAGACGTCGCAGTGAATGATGATATGGACTGCGCCGATGAAGACGACGACAGCAACTGGAACATTAATTTGGGAACTGCATGAATACTTTATTTATTTTTAAGGATATTTTAATTTGCTTGAACGCTTTAAATCCATGTCTAAGTTTGATTTTTAAGTTTGTTTTTTGAACAATTTAATGGTTCTTTATGTTTATTTTACTTTGAACAGTTTAATGTTTTTAAGTCTATGCAAAATTTGTATAATTTAATATTAATGTGGTTATGTTTATTTTAATGGTAATTAGAATGTAAAACTTATTTTTAAGTAATGTGATTATGTTTATTTTAATGGTAATTAGAATGTAAAACTTTAGGTACAATATATAATTTGCGTTGGGTAAATTAAGGTGTGTACAATTTTATGCGTTGGGTAAATTAAGGTGTGTACTTTTATATATATATTATATTATTAAATAGTAAATAATAATTAAATTAAAAAGGTTTTGATTTATTTTTTTATTTAATTTTACCATTTAACTAATTAGATACAGATTAGAGATGGTTAGATTCCGTATTGCAAATTCCAAAAAAAATGACTGTTTAGAGACGGTGCTATATGTATCTAATCCGTATCTAAAACTCTCGAAACTAAAAGTCACGTATCCGTATCTAAAACTTTCAAAACTAAAAGCCGTATCTAATCTGTTTATAATGAGAGACGGTTTTATTTTCGGTTTCAAATCTCGATTTTTTAACAAATCCGTATCTAATCCGTATCTATTAGAGACGGATTAGGTGTCCGTCTCAAAATTTTAAAATCAAAATCAGGCTTTTTTTGTAGTTGTTTAATTTAACCTATTCACAATGAGTAATTTAACCTATTCACAATGAGAATGGTTTTTTAATTTCCTTTGAGCAAGAACTTGTTTCATCCTGCAAATGAACTAACTCTCCTTGTTTTCTATGCTCCAACAACTTGCCCTCCACTTGAAGTGAAGTCGCGGAAAAGCTCACCTATTCCAATCTCATGATGCTTTAGAGATCCACACTATTGTATCGCGTGGACGGAGATCATCATCTCATTTTTATCGATTTCAACAACATTTAAGTTGAAATGAATTGCATTGTAAAAATCAACTTTCAAATTTTGATTTTCGTCTTAGGTATATCACACATGTGCTAGGAGTTATCATGTTCAAAATGTGAAATCTGGATGGTCGGCAAAGATGTATGAGGAAGATTTAAGGATAGAACCAAACAAAAAAGTTAGTGGGTTGGAGAATCAAGCTATGAAGAAACTTGGGTGTTACATCTCTCACCACCAAGCATACAGGGCAAAACAGAAAGCAATGAAGGCAATTGAGGGACAGGTCACAGATCAATACACCAAGTTGTGGGACTATTTGGCCACTTTAAAGGAAAATAATTCTGGTTCAACAGTCATAATGAAGATGGAGCAACACCTGCTTGTAATAGATTCTCAAAGTTGTATGTGTGTTTGAATGCACTAAAGGAGGGCTTCAAAGCTGGATGTAGGCCATGGATTGGTGTTGATGGTTGTCACCCAAAGGCGGCTGCTCAAGGTGTGATGCTTATTGCATTTGGCATTGATCCGAATAAGGACCCCTTTCCATTGGCATATGCAGTAGTTGGATCAGAAACTAAGGAGAACTGAGAATGGTTCTTAAGCTTGGTGAAGGAAGACCTAATTGTAGGAAGGGGAGATGGATACACCTTCGTGTCAGATAAGCAAAAGGGTCTGATCCCAGCTTTTAGAAGGTGTTACCTGGTGTAGAGAATAGATTATGTGTGAGGTACTTGCATAGGAATATGAAGAAGGCTGGATTCAAAGGTGATGTATTCAATAAGGCTTTATGGTTTGCAGCCACAGCAACAACAATCTCAGCTTTTAACAGATCTACGAGGAAATTAAGAGAAATAGATGTTAGATGCTTACAATGGCTTCAAGAGAAACCAGCTTCTTAGAGGTCAAGGTCACATTTCACTACATTTGCAAGATGTGATACCTTGGTGAACAACATGTGTAAAATATTCAACTATTCTATCTTAGAAGAAAGAAGCAAGCATATATTGAATATGTTAGAATGGATCAGAGAATATATGATGACAAGGCTTCAGAAGAATAGGGAAAACTGTGAGAGAGTGTGGGAAGGCAGAAAAATATATGGAAGGATAACTTCTCTTATTTATGGAGAAATGGATTCTGCAAAGGATTGCATTCCTGTGAAGGCAAATGACTTCAAGTATGAAATTACAGTGTTTGATGGTTCAAAATTTGCAATGAAATTGAGAGCCCATACTTGTGATTGCAGAAAATGGGAATTGTCTGGGATACCTTGCAATTATGCTGCAATTGCAATCCTAACTCAAAACCATGATATTGAGGATTATGTGAACCAATGTTATTCTGTTGACACCTACCAAGTTGTGTATCAACATTCAATTAGACTCGTGAATGGAGATGAGTTGTGGTAAAAAAACAGGGCGCATACCACCATTGCCTCCAAACTTTGGTAAAAAAAAGAGAGGTAGGGCTAATATGAACAGAGAGATCGAGAGTAAGGGTGGACAAAGCAGTCCAAAGCAGAAAAGAAAGATATCTTGCACGTTTTGTAAACAAGAAGACCACACAGCAAAAACATTTGAGTGGAAGCAGCTTGCTTAAGATTTCTTGGCAGATGTTGAGGAAGAAGCATGGAAGAGAGGGTAATTCCTGAAGTACCTAGAGAAGATATATCTCTTGAGGTGCATGCAGAGATGACACAAACATAAAATATGCCTCCAATTGACATACAAGAAGACAATGAAGATAATATGAGTATTTATTTCTATATTTTTTTTTTGGTATTTATTTCAAAGCTATTTTGGTATTTATTTCAAAGTTATTTTGGTATTTATTAGGCACTGGTGCAAGAAGAGTGTGGTGATTTGATAAGGCATATTAGGCCAAACACTAGGGAAGGGAGAAAGAAAATGGTAAGATATTAAAAAATGATGTTTTGTTTTATGAGAATGTTTTGTTGCTCGCCCACTTGAACCAGCTACCTCATGCTCGCCTTACTGACCAGCTACCTCTTGCTCGCCCAGTTGATCCACCACCAGTTGCTCGCCCTCAACCTGCTCCGACTCAATCCATGGTGTTAGGATATGGTTTATATTAATAAAAGAAAATTTGATTTTGATTAGATACTAAAACCCTAAGTAAAACCCCAAGTACGATGATTTGTCAAGTCTAGATTTTCAGGCTAGAAAAGCTCATATATGTTAGGGAGCTTTAAATTTTATTAGATAGATTTTTCTTGAATCTATGACAAATAACCTGAAAGCACAAAGAGCATGAAGACAAGTAGCATTGAAGACAGGAAGTTAAAGTGTTATGAAAAAGTGACAAGGATTCATGAAGACAAGTATGTTAAAGGACAAGAATCAAGTATAATGAATTTGGATATTCATATACTTTGGACTTAACACACTTATGGTCAAAGACGATGGATGACGAGGCATATTACCCAGTACGAGGCCGTTAGCGGGAAGGACAGAATTATTCCAAAACAACCAATAAATTAGTGCCACCTGTCACTGCGCATAACAAATTATGAGAATGGAATGCAAAATTCATAATGGACGTGAATGCATGTACTTTTTGAAGGCAGGCCCCTGGACAATTTAAAAGTTCAAATTTATGGATAAGTTTGCTATCTCCACCAACGGATATTTTGCTTCTTCTATAAATAGGCCATATCTTGAATCATTTCAAGATTACGAGACACACAAGCCATACACATTCTAGTAATATTTTAGCATTCAAAAGTATTCAAAACACTCGAGAGATTAAAACTTTTAAGCATATTCGTTTGTGATTGTTATCTTTAGTCCCCACTAAGAAAGCTAATTGTTTTATTATCCTAAGCCTAGAAAGTGATATCCTAGCCTTTACATTCATTTTTAAATTGCAAAGGATATCACATTTAGTTGGTAAAAGAACAAAACCCTACATTCACCTTGAGAGATAGATTGAGAGTGTTGTTGAGTTCGTAGAAGTGTTGAGAGTATTGCAACGAGAGAAGGTTATAAGAAATCAAGAGAAGAGGAGAAGAAGAAGTAGAGTTCACCTTGGCACTGTAAAAGCAAGTTAAATCCAAGTGATTAAGGAGAGTGGACGTAGGAGCAGTTTATCCTCCGAACCACTATACGTCTTGTGTTCTTATTTACTGCGTTTATCTTATTGCTTATGTTTTTGTATTGTTACAACTGCTTATTGTTTATTTGGTAGCTTAGTACTTAAATGCATATTATTTGAGGAGTATAATAGGGCCTATCATTTATTCCGCATACAAGTTGTTTCCTGTTAAGTTCTGTTAGAATATCTCATTAAGTATTTTCATAGGACTTGACATACAGTACAACTTATCTGACTCTGATTATTTGTGTTGATTAATTGCAAAAGTTTTGAAAAACACACACGTGTATTCCTCCCCCCCCCCATACACGTGTCACACTCCTTTTGGGACCAACAAGTGGTATCAGAGCAGGGGTTTAAAGACCACTGCTTTGAGGATCAACTTTGGTTACCTAAACAGATCTACTTGTGCACTTCTGTGATATTAATTATCTTTATTACTCACTATGCCTAACACATCTTCTTTTGAGAATTCTGGTGTAGTTATTCCACCACCTACTGTTATGGGAACCAACCCTATCAATAAGATATCTTACCAGAAACTTCTCATGTTCTCTATTGAGAATTCTGACTTCTGGAAGATAAGGATGAGAGCTCACTTGGCCTGTCTCCATGATGAAATTCTAAGGGTGATCACTAAAGGTCCATTTGTGTTCATGAAGCCAAACACAAATGTTATAGAAGCCCAAAGAGCAGTTGGAGCACAAGAAATTCCAAAACATGATGATGAGCTCACTCCTAAAGAAAGAAAGAAGCAAAATCTCAACTTTGTGGCAATGAACACCCTATATCAGACCATTCCAGATGCTATAATGGGTAGATTGTTTCACTGCACAACTGCAAATGAGATCTGGGACACATTAGCTCTAATGTGTGAAGGAACTAACAAGATCAAGGAAAACACCTTCAAGTTGCTGTTCAAAATTATGAGCAATTTACAATGAAGTCTGATGAAAACATTGATCAACTGGATGGAAGGTTCACAAACATCATGAATGAAATCAACTCACTTGGAAAAGAATACTCCAATAGAGAAGTGGCCTTGAAGATTCTTAGGAGCTTGACATCCAAATGGAATGTGTATGTTGTCATGATGCAGAATACGAAGGATTTATCAACCATGCCAAGGCAACAAGTGTTCTCAGAACTAAAGGCGCGCATATGAATATGACTTGAACAGGAAGAACAACACTGAGGAACCTGAAAGCAAAGGAATTGCACTAAAGGCCAAATCCAATGAACCTGATTCCAAGAAAGTCAGCAAATCTAGTTAAAATGGAAAAAGAGTTTGAAAAGCTAAATTCTAGATTTGAAAAGCTAAATTCTAGATTTGGAAATGATGGCAATGATGACATTTCAGATGAGTTAGAAATGATGGCTAGAAGATTTGAAAAGCTAAATTCTAGATTTGGTAAATACAAGAAGTATTATCAAGACAAAAGAAGAAAATACAACTCACATGAGAAGAAGAACGATGAAAGGAGATCCAGAAGGGACAACTCCAAAGAAGAACCATCTTCATCAACTAAGAAGAGAGATACTGAAAAGAAGAAAGATGAGGATGCATGTTACAACTGTATGAAGACATGACATTTCCAATATGATTGTCCAGAGCTGACTTCCAAGGAAAGGAAGGAAAGACAAGCTAAAAGGGACAAGAAATATGGAAAAAGGGAAGCTTTGAAAGCAGAAGAAGAAACCTCTGAAGATGATCAACTTCCATCTTCATCATCTGAGATGTTTATTGACTGCAGTGATGAAGAATGTTTAATGGCTATTGAAGACAATGATAAGGTACAATCTATTTCTAGTTCTGTCAATTCTAGTAACACAATGATGTCAAATGAAGACAACCTGAGACTTACCTTTGGTAAGTTGATGGAAGACTTCATGAGACTTCAAGAGATTCATGATCAAACCTTAAAAGAAAACAAAGCCTTGAATGTTGAGATTGAAAGAATTACTCAGGTTGAAGCTGAACATGATCTGAGAACTAATGAGTTGTGCAATAACTTAACTAAGGAGTTAAATACTCTGAAGGACAAGTCATCTAAATAACTTAATAAGTTGGAAGAACAAGTTAAGCTTCATGAGAGTAAGGACTCAGATTACCAAACATTGATGGCTAAGTTTGAAATCTTTTCAAGGAACATGAATGTCTTAAAATGAGTGAAGAGAGTTTGAAACTTAAACTGGCTGCTTTGTACAAATCATCTAATTCAATATATGAAATACAAGGAATGTAGAGGCATATGACTCAAAAATATGGACTTGGTTACAATCCAGATAAAACATCTTCACCATGCCTTAGTGATACTTCAACAAGTATTACTAAGAGAGTCTTTGTAAAATCTGTGGCTCAGACTGAAATTGTTGAACCAAAGCTGCTACAGAAAATGGACAAAGGTAAATGATTCGGGTGGAATTTACACGATTTAGATGCATATTTGAAGCTCATTTGATGTTTATTTCATTGAATCATACATTGAATATGATTGTTTAAGCCGAAATGAGAGAAAGGTTGTGTTTTATCGATTTTGTAGGAAGTACGATGGAATTTGGAGCAAAACACATACCACAAGTGATCGGACAGGAAATAGGAGTGCACAGTTGGATTTGTCTCGAAAAACGGAGTAGATTAGCCAAAGGAATCGAGTCAATCCGACATCCGAGGCGAAAGTTATGCATGGAACGAGAAGGGGAAGAGGCAACTCGGCCGAGTGACTCAACTCGGCCGAATCTGCAAGTTTTGAAACTACTGCGCACTCGGCCGAGTGAGCCAACTCGGTCGAGTAAGGTTGAATGCGTAGCCCCTGGAATCGAACATCACTCGGCCGAGTAAGGTTACTCGGCCGAATCTGCAAGTTTCATATTTACTGCGCACTCGGCCGAGTGACCCCAACTCGGCCGAGTCTTGGCTGGAAAGAGTTGCTACACGCTTCTTAAGTGTTCCACTCGGCCGAGTGACCCCAACTCGGCCGAGTCACCCCATTTTCGGTGCCAAACTTGTATTTTCTCCATTTTTGAGGGATCAACTTGCAATTATGTCATTCAAACCCTACCCAAACACTATATAAACTCCATTTCTTGAAATCCAAGCCATTCAACCCCAAAATTCCTAAACTCTACACATAGTAACACATAGTAATAGGTTTTGAAGCATTTTTCCTTCTAGTTTTACATAGATTAGCTTAGTACTTAGTTAATTTGTCATTTCAATCAAGGATTGTAAGTGGGCTTTGCTTATTTCATCATATTGTAGCTACAAATCCATCATCAAGGTGATATCTCTCAATTTTAAGTTTCAATTTGGTAATTACTTTCTACATTGCAATTTCTCTATTAATTAGCATGGGCTTTATGTTATTTTGTGTTGTAGCCATGGGATTCTCTTCTAGAACCATGGGCTAATCCCCAATTGCCTTGGGTGTGGATGTTTTGATGGGAATTTAGTGTAATTGTGAAGTAATGGCATGATTCACTTAGGATTTGGGTGTAAATGTTTCTAGAGTTGTATTTTGTTTGATTCATTTGATTGATCAACCCTATTAGCTAGCATTTTCGATTGTGTTGATTGCAACGAGAGTTGGGTTTGCATGATTGGGGTGTGAGTGTGAGCTTTGGTCAATTGAATAGAAGTTAATTAGTAATTAGCTAACCGAGAGGAGGTTAATGGCTAGACCGACAACTTTAGACACTAAACGAATAGAGGTCGTCTAGGAGTTTGGTGAGAGGGCATTTCATAAGCATTAGTAACCGTGTTGAAAGTGCTTATGAAACACTATCCTAGGAGCTTATGGTATTTGGTTAGATCCTATAATTGCTAATCAATGCACGATGTTCGCCTATGCCTTTCAAGGGGGTTTGCACACTTAGGTGATAGCCTTTAGCTTAATCCGAATTCATATCTAATTCATGTAATTGGTTCACGAGTTCATTAATTTCTAACAAAACGGAAACACCCGAGGCAATACACTTCTCTTGCACTTTCCAAAAGAAAGTTAGTTAGTTCACTATTTGTAGTCACTATTACTTTTTACTTTAGTTAATTTGGTTTAATATCTTTGTTCTTATTCCCGAAAATCCAAACAAACAAACTTAGTTACTACAATAGCATGATAACTTGCAACTTTAGGGATTTATTGACACTCAATTAAGTCTTTGGAACGAAAATATACTTGGGAAAAACTTATCTAAAAATACGAACAATTCAATGGCGCCGCTGCCGGGGACTTAAGCGAGTGTTATTAGTGAAACTTAGAGTTTGTTGAGTGTTGTTGGTAGTAGCATTTCTTTTTCGTTATTTTGTTTTTCGTTTCTCTTTGTGGGCTTTGACATTTTCCTTTTGTAGGTGCATGATCATAAGATCACGTGGAGGAAACCTTGAACCATTAGACCTTGAGATCGAGGCACACGCAAGAAGAAGGAATCGAAGTAGAAACCGTCAAAGAGTAATAGAAGAACCACTTGAGATGGAAAACATTGAAGAGATGAATCCTCCACCAAATGGAGATGATGAGCTTCAAAGGGAGAATACCCAAATTGGGAATCAACAAGGAGGTAATCCACTTCAAAACCCTCCACAAAATCTCATTAATCCCAATCCACCATATCCACTCCAAAACCACCTTCCATATCAAGGATACAATCCTTATCCTTATCCACCTCCACAACAAGCCTACTATCCACCACCTCCACCTCATCCATATCCACTACATCAACACCCATATCCTCCACCTTACCAATATCCTCCACCTCAACAAATCCAAGAAGAATTCGTTCCTCCTCCTCGACATATAGAAGAACCTCAACGTGTGTACCATGGAAGGCCAATGAGGGAATATTGTGAGCCTCAACCTAGGGAGCATTACGATGGGTTGGAAAGACCAAGGGTGGAGGCAAACAATTTCGAGATTAGTGCCTCTTTATTAAGGATGTTGAGGGAGAGACAAATTGAAGGAAGGACGGAGGAAGGTTTTGAGGAAGACCCGAATGAACATCTTGCTCAATTCTTGGAGATAGCCGACACTCTCAAGCAAAATGGAGTGTCGGAAGATGCTAAAAAGATGAGGCTATTTCCGTTTACATTGTCGGGGAAAGCAAAAGCTTGGCTACAATCAAGCATTCCCGCCGGAGAAGTGAGGACGTGGGAAGATTTGAAGAAAAGATTTCTATTGAAGTACTACCCTCCTTCAAAGACGATGGAAGCCAAGCAAAAGATCTCTACGTTCAAACAAGGTCCAAATGAGGGAATCAAAGAAGCATGGGAAAGGTTTACTGTAATATCCGTATTTTTTTTAATATAAATATATATGTATATATTTAATTTATTCATTTGAGATAAATATTCAAAGCCCATTTAAAATTGAGACTTTTGAGATTTTAAACCTTAGTCCTCATTTCAAGCCCGAGCCCAATTTTAATATACATATAATAAACTTAACCCTAAATTTTTCACAATGCAATTCTCATTCTAATTACACGGCCGTCTGCAGTAAAGGTACTTATTTCCTTTCATTTGATTTTCATTGCTATTACCTACGAATTTCTCCACAATTTTGTTAACTAATTTATCCAGTGATTCCACTGCACATCAATTATCTTTATTCTTTAACACTCAAAACCATTTTTTTTCATATTCTTTTCGTATGATGCATGCCACTTATTTCCCAAATCATGGCGCTAAGATTATTTAGTTTTAGTTATATTTTAATTATATAATTCTATATATTTTCATAAATATAATCAGAATTAATTTTGTATCCAAATTAGGTGTTCGGCCTAATCTTTTAATTTATTAATTTGTTAGTAATAGTAGAACAAGATGACCATTTCAACGATATTCATTATTTAATTATTTTAGGTGATGAGGCTTAAAGTTATTTCATTACATCCATTGCATTCACGACAATCATCTCAGGTGGGGTTTCTTATTCATTAATTATCTCTACAGTGGTTAGTAGAGCAAGTTGTTCATTGATAAATGTTTTACTTGATATGTTGGATGTGTCTACTACGTGTTATGTTCCATGTTATCCATGTTATGAAATCAGATAGCCAGGGACTAGTTCACGGGTCCGGGACCATAAAGTTGTCCTCGAGAATCACCAGGGTCATTAAAATGGCTTTGGCAAGGCTCGCAGTGCTCAGTCAGTATATCAGTCAGTTCAGAATGTGGCAATATTCTCATGTTTGCATTGATGTGTTTAACTATTTGTTTAATATTTAGCTGTGAACAACTGTGCCCCACTGAGTGTGCTTGCATTACTCACCCCCTCCATTTTAACATTTTAGGTTAAGGAGCTGATGGCGAGGAGGAGCGATGGATGACAAATCTATTAATATTTAGTAAAGTAATTGAGTTATTTCATTTTATGTATTAAATTTTTCTGAGCTTTTGAGACTTGATTCAATTAATATTCTAGATTTATTTTAAGTTGCTATTTATTTATTAAGTCTTCCGCTGCGATTTAAGTAATTCTATTGCTAAATAAATTCGAAAAAATGATTTCTTACGTTAAAATTTTAGTTCATGCCCCTTTATTTTGAAATTCTCAAGTATTTCTATAAAATCTACTTTTATGAAAATTGGGGCGTGACAGAGTGGTATCAGAGCAGGTCTACGTTCTTGTAGACTTGTATAAAAAAAAAAAAAAAAAACTTTTAAAGCTAAAATTATTTAAAGTCTATTGAGTTGCAAAAATATTTTAAAATGTAAATGTCGTCAAATACCGCCTCCCGCTCCAGCTCTACGAGGTACGTACGTATATTTCATTATATGTTATGAGGCAAGCTATGTTATTATTATGTTTCATGTGCATGCATATTTTATCAACCAAATTCTGATTTTCGAGGACGAAAATATTTTAAGGGAGGAAGGATGTAATATCCGTATTTTTTTTAATATAAATATATATGTATATATTTAATTTATTCATTTGAGATAAATATTCAAAGCCCATTTAAAATTGAGACTTTTGAGATTTTAAACTTTAGTCCTCATTTCAAGCCCGAGCCCAATTTTAATATACATATAATAAACTTAACCCTAAATTTTTCACAATGCAATTCTCATTCTAATTACACGGCCGTCTGCAGTAAAGGTACTTATTTCCTTTCATTTGATTTTCATTGCTATTACATACGAATTTCTCCACAATTTTGTTAACTAATTTATCCAGTGATTCCACTGCACATCAATTATCTTTATTCTTTAACACTCAAAACCATTTTTTTTCATATTCTTTTCGTATGATGCATGCCACTTATTTCCCAAATCATGGCGCTAAGATTATTTAGTTTTAGTTATATTTTAATTATATAATTCTATATATTTTCATAAATATAATCAGAATTAATTTTGTATCCAAATTAGGTGTTCGGCCTAATCTTTTAATTTATTAATTTGTTAGTAATAGTAGAACAAGATGACCATATTTCAACGATATTCATTATTTAATTATTTTAGGTGACGAGACTTAAAGTTATTTCATTACATCCATTGCATTCACGACAATCATCTCAGGTGGGGTTTCTTATTCATTAATTATCTCTACAGTGGTTAGTAGAGCAAGTTGTTCATTGATAAATGTTTTACTTGATATGTTGGATGTGTCTGCTACGTGTTATGTTCCATGTTATCCATGTTATGAAATCAGATAGCCAGGGACTAGTTCACGGGTCCGGGACCATAAAGTTGTCCTCGAGAATCACCAGGGTCATTAAAATGGCTTTGGCAAGGCTCGCAGTGCTCAGTCAGTATATCAGTCAGTTCAGAATGTGGCAATATTCTCATGTTTGCATTGATGTGTTTAACTATATGTTTAATATTTAGCTGTGAACAACTGTGCCCCACTGAGTGTGCTTGCATTACTCACCCCCTCCATTTTAACATTTTAGGTTAAGGAGCTGATGGCGAGGAGGAGCGGTGGATGACAAATCTATTAATATTTAGTAAAGTAATTGAGTTATTTCATTTTATGTATTAAACTTTTTCTGAGCTTTTGAGACTTGATTCAATTAATATTCTAGATTTATTTTAAGTTGCTATTTATTTATTAAGTCTTCCGCTGCGATTTAAGTAATTCTATTGCTAAATAAATTCGAAAAAAATGATTTCTTACGTTAAAATTTTAGTTCATGCCCCTTTATTTTGAAATTCTCAAGTATTTCTACAAAATCTACTTTTATGAAAATTGGGGCGTGACATTTACGAGTCTTCTCATCACATGCCCCCATCATGGGTTCCCAATAGAACAAACAACATGTTGGTTCGTTAGTGGGTTACGATTGGAAGATCAACACCACATTGATGCTTGTGCGGGGGGTTCAGTTTGGATGAAATCGGTGGAGGAGATCAATGACATAATAGAGGGGATATCAAGCAATACTTTCAAGATGAGAGTAGACCGTGGAGCACAAAATCAGGTAGCTCAATTGGATGCTAATGATAGCATAAAAGCAATGATGACTACACTCATTGAAAAGGTGAATGTTTTATCTCAAACAAGAGATAATCATTTATCCTTTGTGCAAGAAGATCCTCAAATGGGACATATGGAAGATGTGCAATACATGGGTCAACAAGGATATCCACAAAATTTTCAAGGGAATCGACAATATCAAGGCCAACCACCATATCAAAATCGTGGTCAAGGATATCAAGCTCCTCCTCAAAACCGATTCCAAGGGCAATCTTCATCATCTCAAGGTCAAGGGGGACCATCCCCTCAATACCAAGCTCCTCAAAACCCGAATTTTCGGAGGAATGAGAATTTGTCATATTCCAATCCTAAAGGTGCTATTCAATATCCTCCCGGATTTGATCCCGGAGCAAAACTCCCAAGTGGAGAAGGGAAATCCTCCACGGATGAGCTTCTAGCACTCCTCATGAAGAGAATGGAGGCAAGTGAGAAGAAATCTGAAGCATCCGACTCCATCCTTGCCCAACTCATGAGTAACCAAAAATCAATGGAATTCCAAATGGGACAATTGGCAACTTCCATTGGATCTCAACATATAAAGGGTAAATTGCCCTCAAACACCGAGGTAAACCCACGTGAGCATTGTAATGCTATTACAATTTCAAGTGGTGAACATTATGGAGTTTCTTCAATTGAATTGGAAGAGGGTGAAGTGTTTAAGTCAAAAGAAATGGAGGAAAAGGAAAAGAAGAGGATAGAAAAAGTTGGAAGTGGAGAGGTTGCTCCAAGAATTCCAAAGTGGAGAATTGCCAAAGATTTGAAAAAGAAGAAGCTTGAGGTACCTTGTGATAAATGGGGGGTGCCCATTACATATGAGCCACTTCTGTTGGTCCTTGGTGGAGTATAACACAAGTGTATGGGGGGGGGGGGAATGCACTTGTGTATGCAAATTCTTTTCTTTTTAACAAAACTGGTCTTATCAGGCAGGTTGTCTCACAACTGGCCTGAGTGTGAACTTTGATAGATACTTGTCCTACTGATTACTATTGAGTGATCAGTTGGCTAAATATCTAAAAGAGTTGCTAAGTGCGGAATGTGGTTGGCCTTTGACTTAAAGAAATACTCCAAGTTAATTTCTGAAAAGATACAGTTATCAGGGACTTTGTCCAAAACAGATTTTCCCACTTACTGACTTTTGCTTCTTTAAAATATGTTTGTATGTAAGTGCAATAAAGAATGCAGTAAGTAAATGGCACACAAGTTTATAGTGGTTCAGAGACTCAAGCTCCTACATCCACTTTCCCTGATTGAACAGGATAATTCCTTCACAATGGAATTAGCTTGTTTTATAGTGCCAAGGTGCACTGATCAACAACACTCTCTTAGTGCTTTGATCCCTAGGATAATCTGAGTCCTAGTGCTCAATCTCTCTGAGTTAAGACTGTGTTTCACTCTAACAGTCCTTAACTCCTCACTTCTACAACAAACACTCTCTTCACTAAATGAGATAAGCTTTGAGGTTTGGTTCCAACTAGTAGAGATATCCTTTACAATAAGAACAGTGTAAAGGCTTAGGATATCTCAATGCTAAGCTTTGGATTTTTACAAAGATTGGCTTAGCTAAATGAAGTGATTCAGGAAACTTGGGATTCTGAAGAACAGCTTGGTTTCCTTTGAAAGCTTGATGATAGTTTGATAGCTTGTAGTTGGATTCTGAATCCCTTTGATCACTTCTGTATTTATAGACAAATTTGAACAACTAACCGTTGGAGGGATAGCAATTCAAATATGTCTATTTGCAGCACCATTGAAACGGCTATGGAGCTTGGCATCCTTTTATCCACTGTGTAAAAGGGCTCTTCAATGGTTGCTTGAATGAATGTGTTGACTTCTGAAAAATGCGGCTGAGAAGACTTGTGTCAGATTCCAAATATGCACATTTCCCAAGGTTGATTTATGGCAAACTCCACACTCAACCAACGGTCAGATGGGACAAGCTCCCTGAACATTCCTGCTGCAATTTAGAATGTTCCAACATTCATTCAATGCTTCACTCTTTAATGCTCTAAGTCTTCAATGTTTGGTTCAGGCATGATTGGCAATAAATGCTTCATTGAATGTGTCTTCTGTGGGCTTTGGCATTCAATGCTCTTGATCATTTGTACTTCAACTGTCTTGATCATTTGCAATTATGAGCATTGCTTTACTGCTCTTGATCTCTTCAGCTAAGTTGTCCATTTGGTTAGTTTGTCTTGAAAGTTCAGCAACTTTGGCCTATAGACTTATCAAGCTGCCTAACATTCCAGCTTTGGACAACTATCCTGAACACTAAAATCTCACAACATTCCTGAGATTTTTCACTTAAGCAATCTACATACTCAAGTGTACTGAGACAACTTGTCTGAACTAGACTTGAGCTTATCTCAACTAATCTGAACATCATCAATCAGGGGTTTTGGTATCTAGATCAAAATCATTTTATTCCCAACAATTTCCCCCTTTTTAATGATGCCAAAACCTATTACAAAGGGAACTTGACTTATACTATACTTTATCTTCAGGATGAGTGAACTGGTCAACTTTCCTGAAAGAAACTGTTAGCACAATAAATCAAGTATATATGTAATGTCAGGTTAGTTGAGATAATGAGTTGTTATCTTTTGATAGAAAATCAGTGGTCCTTTTATATATCATTAAGCATTACAGATCAGAAAATCAAAGGACAATATAACTGATACAAGAAAATCAGAATAACAACAATCATAACCAATCATAAAAAAAAATAGGGAAGAGATGAACTTATCCATCATAGAGTTCCATCATCCTGAGGAGCTATGCCATATTGAGCCCAGACCCTTTTCTTCAGCTCCCAAACATCCTTGTTGGAGCCTCTAGGGCCAATCTTCATCTTCTCCATCTTCATGATGTTGATGAACTCCTCCAGAATCTTTTCCTCATCAATTAAGTTCCCATTGAACTTAGGAGGCATGTACAGAATTGGACCAGGGGCCTTGAATTCAACTCTTGCCATCTCAGCTGCTGCAAACAGCTTTTGGTAGAGGTCCCTATGATTCTCAAACATGAACTGGACAAAGACTTCATCTACACTCTCTTCAAGCCACTTTCCAATGACATAAAAGTCATATACAAAACTTCTCTTGGCCTCCTCCCATGCATCATTCAGTGAGATTGGAACCCACTTATCATGGTGAGGGTACTGAGTGTCCCATCTTTGCAGCATTTGAGGTTTGAGCCTTCTGTATGAAGCCCTCCTTCTTGGAGCTTTGAAGTTTGCCCTTCTTTCATCTCTTGCCTTGTTGGCCTCAACCAGCTGATCTATTCTCTCTTTAGCCCTTTGAAGAGCTAGCTTCTCTTGTGTCTCTGGATCTTTGCCAAATCCTTCTTCAAACAATTTAGAAGGATCATCAACAAGCTTGGGCACACCAACTTCAGGCTCTCTGTCCTGTACCTCCTCTTCAACATCTTCTTCAATGGCAGGCAGCTTGACTGCTTTCTTCAATCTCTTTGATTGCCTTACTGGAGTAGATTCTTCAGACTGAAATTCTGAAGGCAAAGTCAGGCTGGTTGGGAATTCATTGAAGGCTTCCAATTCCTTCCTCTTTCTTTCAGATGACCTTGTCACCTTCCCTCTTACTTCAGCAATCTTCTCTTTGGGGTCAAGTCCTGCTGACTCACCACCAGGCCTTTGTTGCTTCCTTGCCTGACTCTCCATTGCAGACATCATGGACTCTTTAACAGCCATTTGAATCTGCTCTTCCTCAGTTAAGCTTTCAATATCCATTTGGCCTTTGCCTTTCCCAATGTCTTCTACTGCCTCCTCCTCAATCTCAGGGACCTTCTCCTTTCCCTTAGGTTCACCAATCACCAAGGTTCCCTTTGCCCTTGCTCTCTCTCTTTCCCCCTTTTTGGCATTATCAAAACACTGGGGCTTTAATTCACTCATAGAAACTGAGAGATGTGAGTGGGCCTGAGTGAGGGACTTCAACTCCTGCAGTAGATAAACATTCTCATCATGAATGTTTTGCATTTTGTCATCTGCCATGCTCAAGAATGTGTGAACTGGCTTCATCTTTTGAGTAACAATTGCATCTAATGTGGCTTTCAGTGATTGATCAAGTTTGGCCTGAAGTTGCTCAGTGAGGTTGGCCACAACTTGATCAGACACTTTGGCCATAAGTTCAACAGTGAACTTCTCAGCAGCCTCCTTCACCATTGCAGCTTTCAATTCTTCAGCCTTCTTCCTCTGGGCTGCTGTCCTCTGCCTTAAAGCATCCTTGATTGTTTTTCTCAAGGCTTTCACATTATGCTTGTACAAATCTTTAAGACCCTGCTGCTCTTTCTTCACAGATTTTGTGAATTTTCCCATAGCATCCTTGGCCTTTGTCACTTCAGTTGAAACTGTTTGCAGTCCAGTTTCAACTCCACAGATTCTTGCATCCAATGTGGGTAGGATCACCTTCTCTGAGCCAGTTAGCCTCATCTGCACAGAGGCTAGAGTTTTTCCTTGGCCATCTAGGGTATCAATTGTTGCTGCATGTGCCTTACCAACTTCCCTGACCAAAGTATCCAACTTCTCTGATTGTTCTTCAATGATAGATGCAGTTTGAGTAGCAATTTGAAAGCCTGCTTCAGTGGTGTTGGCTTGCTCAAAGTACATCTTATTCAATGTGGATACATTGGCTGATACTGCTTTAAGGTCAATGTCAGCATCAACAGGTATATCTGTAAGGGAGGCATCTGCAAAAATTTGCTCAATTGTGACAGCAACAGAATCTGCAAAACTAAGAGTGTTAGTAAAAACTCCCTCAACACCCTTATTTTTTCTTTCTCCCATAAGGCCTGATACATCAGCACCTTCTCTCTCATTTTCAACTAAATTCTTTTCTTCAATATTCATTTCAGATGGACTCACATTCATTTGAGAATCAGGCCTCCTTTCACCAAGGGATTCATCAAGTTCAGATTTGACTTGAAGAATTGCCTGACTCTCATATTGGGCTGCACCCAATATTTCGACCTCATCTCCCTCTACTTGTGGTGCACTCAGGGAACCTGTAATCACACAATCCTCACCATCATCTCCCTCTGATTTTTCACCACTATCAGCCTTTTCAACTCCTTCCATTCCTAAACCTGACACCTCTCTATCCTCAACAGGATCCACAGAGGGCAGTTGTTGGGAGATCACAGTGCTTGGGCATCCCAAGGCCACTGAGTCATCCTGAATGACTAAAGGCTGGTCAATGTCCAACTGTCCTGACATTGATGAGGCTTTAGTCAAACTAGCTTCTCCCATGAAAGTCTCAACATTGTCAAGATGTGCCTCAGGTTCAGAAGAACCATCCTTGGCCAATGCATCTTGGACTGAGTCACCATCTTTGGTCAACTCCTTTGAATGATCAGAGTCCTTTTCAGAATGATAGGTCAAGTAATGTACCTGAGCAGAGTTGAGGCCTGGAGGGTTGGGATTGGTGTTATCATCATCATCATCATTATCATCATCAGATGGACTATCAGGGTGCCTGAGTCCCTGTGCAATTCTTTCTCCCTCAGCAAGCACCTTCTCATGAACAATGGTGCAGAACAAGGCCTCAGTGGTCAACACACTGGATTTCTTCACATTTGCAAAATGCAAGAGCCTGTTCTCTTCAACCTGCCACCAGCTTGCTCCTTTATCCTGAATAGCCTAAGCTATTTCCACCATAGTTCTATCCTTGATCTCAACAAGAGCTCTGAGATCATAGAACTGTTGTTGCAGCCTAGGATAATCCTTCAACCCTGGATATAATTCATCCACATTGGCCTTGGCAATCTGCCTCAGCATCCCCTCATAAGTGTACTCTTCACCACTTTCATCTCCAGAGGAGTTGGCTTGGGATTCAGGAGGGTTGGATTGGAATTCAGGTAGGCTTGGCTGGATTTCAGGTAGGTTGGGTTCAGAAGGGTTGGGTTCAGAAGAGCTTAAAACAAGTTAGGATTCAGGTGCTTTTGAGAGCAATGTGCCTGAAGAGGTAATTGGAATGGCTGGAATGGGTAGGAGAACAACTTGATCACCTTCTTGAAGGACAGTTTCAAGAAGTTTGGTATATGAGAGAAGTCTTGGATCAAGTGGGGAAAAAGGTCTATCCTCAAGATTGACCAAATTAGCCAGCACATCAATACCTGCTCTATCAGGGGCACCTTCAGGGGAGTAAACCTTCTTGGCAATGATTGGGGCATCTTCAGGAGTCTTGCACTCCTCTTCTTCATGCCTTGATGGGGATATTCTTTCTGATTGAATTTCAGGAGAGTTGGCTTCAGGACTGTTGGTCTTGGAGTTAGACCTACTGGCTTGCCTAATCTCCTTGAAGAACTCTTTCTTCTTCTTCTCCTCTTCCATCAACTTCTGCTTCTCAGAAGTTTTGATTATTCTTTTCCTCCTTTCAAATCTTGTTGGCTGGTCAAGATCCCTGAATTCTGTTACACTTTCAGGCTGTAAGGGGACAACCTCTCTGAATTCTTCACCCTCTTCAGGGGGGTTGACTCCTTCATCAGCATCTTTCTCAATCTCCTCAGAAGTGGCTCCTCCACTTCTTGATTGGCTTTCTGGTGAAGATTCACTCAGAATCTTCTTCATCCTTTTCATCTTTGGCTGAGCTTTTGGTGGTTGGGCTTTCCTCTTTCTTGGAGAGGCTCTGGTTGCTGGAACAGCTGCAACAGTTTTCTTGGAGATAGCCTTCTGCTTCCTTTTTTCTGTCTTAGAAGACAGCTTTCTGAACATCACCTTTTGAGCAGGAAAAGGCTTTGGCTTTGCTTGTAGATGGGTGTAATGAGCAAATCTTTCCAAGAGCAGGCTGGCTCTTGTGCAGAACTGAAGTCTTCCATCAACCACCACCTTGTGGTGTTTCACCTCCTTAAACTTGAACTTTTCATTCATCATCTTGTCCAAGATAAAGCTTTTCCAGTCAAACTTGACTCTCTTCTCAGCAGAGTCAATTACAGCAGCCATCACTCTTAACTTAGGCATACTTATTTGTTTAACACTCCCAGAGTGGCTTAACAAACTCTTCACCACACAATCAAACAAGTGCCTAAACACTGGCTTTAAAGTATTCTTGTTTTGAGCACTTACTAGCTTTTTGGGTGTAAGCAGCCATGGAAAGTAGAACTCCTGATCATCTTCTTCCTTGTAAGTTTCTGAATTCTGACCTTCTGATGGTAGCCCAAAGCTAGCATCCAAATCCTATGCAGTGAAGATGATGGTGTGTTGGCTTTCTTCTTCTTCATCTTCCTCAGCATATGTGAGCTTAGTGCACACATCTCCCTTCTTGCCCTTCCATCTGAGATGGGCAAAGAATTCAGCCATGAAGGAGTTCAGGCAGGAATCTGGCTTGGTGCCTAAGAACTTCTCTAGCCCAGCCTCCCTTAGCCATTGGAGGACTTGATGAACTTCAGTGTCTGGACTATCAAAGACAACTGGTTTCTCAAACCAAAGAGAACTTGTGTTGCTGAGATATGCAAAATCAATGTCCAAAGATGGATCATTGGATAGGTTTTTGGAGATTAGTTCTTCTCTCTTGATTTTGGGTGCCATGGATAATATGAGAATTGGATAGGTTTTTGGAGATTAGTTGCAGGTTTGAGAGGTTTTGAAAAACCTTAAGAGTTTGAAAAATATGAGTGCGTGAGGATGAATGTAAAACTGAGGAGTTTATATATGTGGGGAGTTTATTAACCGCTAGTTAATAGAAAATGGCAGTGGGTAAAAGTAAAAACCAATTGAATAAAGTAGGGTAGTGGGATTTAGGCGGTTTGATGGAAGTTTAATGCAAATCAATGGTCTTGATGATGGCTCAAGAATTCATGAAATCTCAATTAAGATTTTGCATTAAATGCTGATTTGCCTTTTTGGTGGTAAAAATCTTTATAGCACACTCCATCCTAAAATGGCCTACTCTTAGACCAAAAAATCTTTTAAATGTCTAATCAATGCTAAAAATAGCAATGATTATCCAATTAACTCGGACAAACATCCTGAGATGTGCTTTGATTTCTGTGAAGGTCAAACTGCCTGATTAACTTGCCTGAGTGGGTCCCAAAGTTGCTGACTGGGTCCCACTTGGACAAAGCTCCTGACCAACATTGCTGAACAGCATAGGGACAACTTTGCTGAGTTTCCCTCTTTGGCTGACTACATCAGTGAGGTTGGTCAACTTTGCTGAAGTTCATCTTAATGAACTTCCCCCTTCATATGAGCTTTCTTTCCTCATTTCTCCATCTTGCCTGGATCAAGTAAGCCCAATTCAGCTGACAATTCCAAGAATCTTACTTCAGCTAGAGGCTTAGTCAAGATATCAGCTTTTTGCTTATCAGTGTGAATTTTGACAAGCTTGATATCTTTCTTCTCCACATGATCCCTTATGAAGTGATGCTTGATATCCACATGTTTGCATCTGGTGTGGAGCACTGGATTCTGTGAGATGGCAATTGCACTGTTGTTGTCACAGAATATTGGCACTTCATTTGAGATGACTTTGTAATCTCTAAGTTGCTGCCTGAGCCAAAGTATCTGAGCACAGCAACTTCCAGCTGCTACATATTCTGCTTCTGTTGTTGAAGTTGCAACTGTATTTTGCTTCTTGGAGAACCATGAGATAAGCTTGCTGCCTAAGAATTGACATGTTCCAGAGGTGGATTTTCTGTCAATTCTACATCCTCCATAATCTGCATCTGAATATCCAGTGAGCTCAATGTTGTCATCAGCTGGATACCACAATCCAAGATTCTCAGATCCCTTGAGATATCTTAGGATTCTCTTGGCAGCATCAAGATGGCTCTTCTTTGGATTGGCTTGGAATCTTGCACACACTCCAACTGCAAATGTGATATCAGGCCTGCTTACAGTGAGATATAGCAAGGATCCTATGATTCCCCTGTAGTTAGTGGAGTTTGTTGGCTCTCCACTTTCATCAGGATCCATTTTCCAGTTAGTATTCATAGGAATTCTGACTGGCTTGCTTGAAGCAAATCCAAATTTCTTGATCATGTCCCTTGTATACTTGGCCTGATTGATGAATATTCCTTTCTTTGATTGAGTGACTGGAAGTCCTAAGAAGAAATTCATCAATCCCATCATGGACATCTCAAATTTGCTCTACATGAGTTTGGAGAACTTCTCACACAGCTTCTCATTTGGAGATCCAAATATAATGTCATCCACATAGATTTGGACTAACAAGATATCATCTCCTTCACAGATTTTGAACAAGGTTCTGTCAACAGTGCCTTTGACAAAACCATGATCTAAGAGAAACTGTGATAAGGTGTCATACCAAGCTCTTGGAGCTTGCTTTAAGCCATAGAGAGCTTTCTTCAATCTGTACACCTTGTTTCCATCTTCAAAGCCTGGGGGTTGTTCCACATATACTTCTTCTTTGAGCACCCCATTGAGAAATGCACTCTTCACATCCATTTGATATAATTTGAACCTCATGTGAGCTTCATATGCTAAGAAGAGTCTGATTGCCTCAAGTCTGGCCACTGGAGCAAAGGTCTCATCATAATCAATCCCTTCAGATTGACAGTATCCCTTGGCCACCAGTCTTGCTTTGTTCCTCACAATGATGTCATTTTCATTTTTCTTATTTTTGAACACCCATTTGGTTCCAATGACATCTTGATGAGTTGGCCTATCTACCAGCTCCCATACTTCATTTCTGGTAAACTGGTTCAGCTCCTCTTGCATGGCTATGATCCAGTTGGTATCTTGTAGTGCTTCCTCAATGTCTTTTGGTTCCTGTTCTGAAAGGAAACAACAAAACAAAGCACTTTCTCCATGAAACCTTCTAGTTTTGATCCCTTCACTTGGATTACCAAGTATCAGGCTAGATGGGTGGTCCTGCAACCAAGTCCTTCTAGACCTGATCCCTTCAGGAGGATTGTCCTCATCTGAAGTTGGATCACTAGACTCATTAAATTCAGGAAAGTTAATTGAAGGATCAAGTTCAGGATCATATTCAGGGGTATTGTCTTCATTGTCAGATGAGTTGACATTTTCATTGGTTCCCCCTTGAATATTGGATCCATTTACTACCTCAGCATTGCCTGCTTCTTCATTGGTAGTTGTTACCTGGTTTTGAACTGGGATGGGTTCAGTCAGTTCAATTTCACCTTCAGGTTGGTTGACTTCAGGTTGATTGCCATCAGGTAGGTTGTCCAGTTTTTTATTATCATGTAGTTCAGGCTGGGCAACATCTACAAACACTGTTTCCTTGCTTTGAAGCCTTAGTCTGGTTGTTCTTTGTGTTATCTCATCAATATTCAGGTTTCTATCCCTGAACTCATCAATAGATTCATCAAACACAACATGAGGTGTTTCTTCCACAATAAGAGTTTTGCAATTGTAAACTCTGTAAGCCTTGCTGATTTGTGAATATCCAACAAATATTCCTTCATCAGCTTTGCTGTCAAAAGCTTTCAAGTGCTCTTTCCCATTATTGTGAATGAAACACTTACAACCAAATATGTGAAAATAAGCAACAGTGGGCAATCTACCTTTCCATATTTGGTATGGGGTTTTACCTTGTCCTTTGGTGATTAAGGACCTGTTTTGAGTGTGACATGCAGTGCTAATGGCTTCAGCCCAGAACCTTTTAGGCAGTTTGGATTCAGCAATCAAGGTTCTTGCTGCCTCTTTCAAGGTCCTGTTCCTTCTTTCAGCAACCCCATTTTGTTGAGGTGTTCTTGCTGCTGAAGTTTCATGAGTGATGCCATTCTTGCTGCAGTACTCATTGATGTATGAGTTTATGAATTCAGTGTCTTTGTCTGATCTGATTTTGACAATACTTAGGCCCTTTTCATTGCTCAATCTCATCATCAATTCAGGTAGCTTGATTTGGGTCTCCTTTTTGTTCAGCAAGAATACTACCCAAGTGTACCTGGAAAAATCATCAACAACAACTAAAGCATATTTTCTTCCATTTAAACTTACTGGGATTATTGGTCCAAATAAATCCATATGCAGTAGTTGAAGAACTCTCTCAGTTGAGATGACAGGCTTTCCTTTAAATGAAGCTTTGATATGCTTTCCTTCCTGACATGGCTGGCATATATGTTCTTTGGTGAATACTTGATTTGGCAGCCCTTTAACTAGAGAGTTTCTTGCAATCTTGTTGATGGTTTTGAAGTTCAGGTGGTTTAGTCTTTTGTGCCACAGCCAGCTTTGCTCACTTGTGCTTTTGGCAACAAGACAAACTGCTTCAGGGGTTTTGCTCCAATCTGCAAAATAGACATTTCCCTTTCTCACCCCTGTTAGTAGCACCTGCTGTGTTGATTTGTTTTTGATAGTACATTCATTTGGTGCAAATTCAACACAATATCGTTTATCACAAATTTGACTTATGGACAGCAAGTTATATTTTAGGCCTAGGACATATGAGACATCAGTAATTTTAACACTACCAATGTTTAATGTACCATAACCTCTTGTGATCCCTTGAGAGCTGTCTCCAAAGGTTACTGAAGGACCATCATTTTCTATGAAATCTGAGAGAAGCTCCTTGTTTCCAGTCATGTGTCTTGAACATCCACTGTCCAAGTACCATGCTGTTTTCTTGTTGATGCTTCTCTTCTTCTTGTGGTCCTTGCAGCCCTGCAAAGTCAAAATTTAGGTACCCTTTGAGTGTTGGGTCCTAGAGGGTTAGCTGTACCTTTTGGAACCCAAATCTGCCTGATTACTCTGATTGACTCAAAGTGACTGAGTTGGTTTCCATTTACATCTACATACACATTTTGACCCTTAAATGCCTTGGGTGGCTTCTGTGTATAAGTGTTAGCCTTGTAAGGTTCAGGAGTGTTTGTGAATTTCTTTGGGACATTTCTCCTGAAGTTACTGGACTTAGGTGCAGTTTGGTAAGACCTTTGAGGATAGGGTTTTGGATGGCCTTTTTCATTTGGCAAGTAAGGTCCAGGCTTCCTGAATGTTTTATACCTGTCAGAGGGGATTGGCCTTAGTCCATTCAGTTGAGGTTGCCTCATTTGAGTTGGCCTTTTCTGAACAGATTTTGGACAACTTCTCTGATGAGGATTCAGATAGGTTGGCCTTCCATTGGTTCTACCTTTCTGACCCTCATTTCTCCTGTAAGCAATGTCTTTGACCTTTTCCTTAGGTATGGGTTTAGGGACATTGTTTACTTGAGTTGGTATAAAAATTCTATTTCATTTTCATTTTGTTGTGCCACTGATCTTACAAAAGTCATCTTAGAATTGCTTGATGAGGCAATACTAAAACCAGGTGAGGGTTCAAATGGATTATAGCCTAATCCACCCTTTTGAGCAAATGGTCTTTGAAACCCTTGAATTTCCTCTATTGCCTTAGCAGATTTGTTCAAGGCAGACATTTTCATTTTTAAGCTCCCCTCACTTATTTTCAGAGAATCAAATTCACTTGAGAGATTGTCAAATTTTGCTTGTAGAATTCTAAGATCAAAATCCTTTTTCCTCAAGGCCAGTTCTTGATCATCAATCAATTTTTGTTGTTCAGAGACTTTGAGAGACATTTCCTCATGTTCTCTCACAATCTGCTGATACAACTCAGTTGATTTAATGTCAAACTCTGGTTCAGGAAGGTTGGGAGTTTGAGCTTTTAAATTCAGTAGCTCATTTTCTCTAAGTGCCATATTGCATACTTCTCTTAGCCTGGTGAAATCCTCAAATAACTTTACAAAGTTGAGTTTTAAGGGGATTTCACTGGACTCATGTGTGTCATTTGAAGAATTAGAAGAACTAGAAGATGAACATACCTCATCATTTTCAAATGCCATTTGACAGTCATCATCACTGTCACTGTTGGAGAACAGTCCATCATCAGAAGAGTAGACACTCTCTTCACTTGCTGAATCTCCAGCTATCATGGCTTTCCTGTTGTTCAGCCTCTTGTCTCTTTTATTCTGCCTTTCTTTTCTTTCTTTGGCACTAAGGTCAGGACAATCATACTGAAAGTGACCATTTTTCTGGCAGTTATAACACACATCTTCATCATCATTCTTCTTCCTTGAGGACTCCTTCCTCCTTGATGATGATGGTTCACCTTTGCTGAATTTCTTCCTATCAGCAGATCTGTCTTCTTTCTTTTCATCAGAGACTTTGTCCTCTGATTTGTTGTCAGGAGAACTGAATCTCCTTCTGGTTCTGTTGTCTTGGTAGAACTTCTTGTATCTACCAAATCTGGAGTTGAGCTTCTCAAATCTCCTGGCCATGAGTGCCAGCTCCTCCTTTATTTCAGATTTTGAAACAGATTGAGAGGATCTTTGTGTATTCTTCTTTTCTGTTTCAGCAGCTTTGAATGCAACACCTTTGTTTGAGGAGGATGGCTCTTCATGCACCTTCTTTTTGTTTAGATCAAACTCATATGCTTTGAGTTCAGAGAATACTTGCTGCATTGGCATGTTGTCAAGATTGCTGGTATTTTGCATCATGACTGAGTAAATGTCCCACTTGGATGTGAGACTTCTCAGAATCTTCAAAGCAACCTCTCTTTTGGCATAGAACTTGCCAAGAGAGTTTATCTCATTCATGATGTCAGTAAATCTGCCATCAAGATGATCAATAGTTTCATTGGCTTCCATAGAGAATTGTTCATATTTTTGGATAGCCACTTGAAGCTTGTTCTCCTTAATCTTTTGGGTACCTTCACACATAAGTGCTAAGGTGTCCCAAATCTCTTTAGCTGATGTGCAGTGGTACACTCTTCCCATCACTGCATCTGGAATGGTCTGGTACAATGTGTTCATGGCAATGTAGTTCAGGTTGTGCCTTTTTCTTTCCTCAGCTGTAAAGTCATCTTCATCTTTTGGCAGCAACTCCCTTGGATCTGCTTTCTGAGCATCAGTGAGCTTGGGATTTGCTTTAGTGAATGTGAAAGGCCCTCTAGTGATGACTTTAAGCATCTCATCATGCTGGCAAACAAGATGTGCTCTCATTCTGATTTTCCAGAAATCATAGTTCTCAATTGAGAACATTGGCAGTCACTACTACAAAAACGGGTTATGGAGACGCTCAAAAGTGTCACTAAAGGTAGTATTTGGTGACGCTTTTGCTATAATGACGCTTTGGGTAGGCGTCACCTGATTTGGCGTTTCTTTAGGGTGTTATCGTGACGCTTGAAAAGCATCATTGTAGATCGACATTATGATGCTTTTATGCGTCACAATAACGCTATTTGGTGACGCAAATCGGTGTCACGACGGTGTGCTTTAGTGATGCTTTCTCACGTCACGAAAATTTTCCAACTAACTTAACCACCACATTTAATAACGTTTTTATGCATCAAGGTAACAATATTTGGTGACGCTTACCTGCATCACGACGTTGTGTTTTAGTAACACACTCTCGCTTCACAAAAGTTTTATAACTAATTTAACTTCCTTAATGTCACATAGTATTAGTAGCAATATAGGCTAAAGGTATACCGCTAAACTGCTAAAGCATATAAAATAACTCTATATTTACATTAATTTATATCATAAATAATAAAATTTCATCATACTTCTACAATAGAAACAACCAAAGATATAATAATAAAATGTCATCACACTTGTAAAACAAAAACAACCATAGTTGAAAACATCCTAACTCGACCTATTATCAACCACATAACTATAAAGTCTAATATAACAAATTCAAAATTTTCGGTTCAAAGATAAATTGCTCCTAAACTATGCAAGGCAAAATCCATTTTGCCATCTTTATCAAGCATCTTCCACTTGAACCTATAATAATGAACGAAAGAGAAGATTATTAATACTCGAAATAAAAAAAAATATATATATATTATCAAAAGAAACTTACAAAAAGAAATATCATATAACCATACATGGAGGATTTTAGTCCAGAAAAAATAAAGAATGTTGTTTGTCTGTAGAGAAGAAGTGACAAAACCTTTATTCAAATTCACTGAATGAAGTGAATGATCATATTATCTAAGATAATGATAAGACAGTTAAGCATGTCAAATCAAGAAAGGTAACTAATAAATATTTTTCCTCTAAAAGTGAATAAAAACAACTAGAAAAGTCAAAATGTAAAAGTTCAATAAAATAAAACAACAATACAAAGGTTGCTCAACATACCAATAGCATAAAAATGTCTCATGATTAAAGAGTTTAAGAGCATACCACTGGAATACCAGCAATCTCCACAGAGGTCAAGCTGGAGTTTTTCTTAATCCTTCAGACAGCGTAAAAGGCAAAACAACAATTTTGATGTTAATTGCTGCAAGATAAGGAGTTGCTCTTTTTTTTAATGATTCTATCAAAAATAATCACAAACCTTTATTAGAATTTTTTGTGCTTTTAATGATGCAGGATTCTTCTTGCTAAATAACATCACACAAAAGCTTGTCACATGAAAATCTGGTCACATTAAATATAAAATTATATTCTATTTGTGAAATAGAATAAAATAGATCCATTATATGACTACGCACAAATGTTCCATCAATACCACTGCTTATAATCTCAGGCCTACATCACCTACAGAAACACAATTTCTCTGGAAATATATTGTTTATGATAATGCATCACCTGGTGCCTAGATTTGCAAGGAAAATTATTGTTGTTGTATAGCCTTCCAACCAGTATTATACTCCAGTAATCCCAGTGCTGGTGATACATTCATTCATTATGAAAACTAGTTACGACAAAATGCCACGTTCATCAACAGACTTTTATCTCAAAAACCAAAAACTAACCCACGTTCTTGCCTGCCCCTTTGCCCACACTAATTCATCATCAAATGCACAAAATCCAGAATTTTAAGGGGGCCATGTCAAAGCAAAAAAAAAAAAAATGTCACCTTTAAAATGCACGAGAACTTTGAAATTATGCTGATACCATTGGCGCCATTTGAATTTTTAAGAAAATCCTCAACTCTAAAGCTTTTTGCGTGGTATTGAAGGTGCAGTGACCTGTTCCCACTAGCTGCAACATGTTACATATATGATTAGCTATAAGAGAAAGATATATATACAAATAATTGTCAAAAGATTGAGAGTCATCTTTATTAAGATGAGAGTAAAAAATGTTGAAACCTGGCTGAGAGAGCTACTTGAAGAGCCTTTCCATGTCCAAGTGCTCTAACAGGAAGGCTCATGACATACCTAAAGCATTAAGAGATGAAAATGGTTTCTATGATAAAAAGAAACTGTATAAATCTGATAACGTTGGAAGATATTTAAATAATAAAAATAGTACTAATAACTTGCTTTGCGGCTGTCTGAAAATTTGAATCCCAAAGGGCAGAATCATTCAGGACTAATCCTGAAACTATAGGCTCCCCAATAACCTTCTGACCTGAAAGTATAAAATACATTAAAATCTTCAAGACGCATTAACAATGAAGCATAATTACTTTTAAGTACCGTTCAAATTAAGATCAATGAGAAATGGGGAAGAATCAAAATATAATGATTCAGAAGTAGTATCAAAATATAATTAAGAACAATTTGAGCAGGTTTGTTATATATTTAAGAAAAGAATCAAAATATAATCCCAGTGTTGGTAATCTACAAGTCTAAATTCAGAAATTGCTCCACAAATGTGCACGTCTGAAAGAGTAATGCTAACAACCTTCACATCATAATTGATTGATCAGATTCAACAAGCTTATATTTGTGTATTTTTCACTTACTTGATTGCAGAGTGGCAAGTAGGAAGAGATTCAGACGTATTCTTCTTTACGAAAATTCACTAATGCTATGTAGTCGGTCCTGATATACCAGCGGAATTAATTTGTTTACATCCGCTTGCAATTGAGAAGGAATATTCATACCGACAACACTCCATGGCATTCCATTCCATTCCATTACGAACATCTGCAATTAGGTGTGAAGATCCTAGATACAAAAAACCCAACTAGTTACACTACATAAAATGACGTTTGAAAGGTTTTTATGGTTGATACATGTAAGAGTAATGTTTGGTATTTACTAATCCAAACTGAGTAGCTATTCAAAAGTATTGAACTATCACTTCATTCCCCTGATAATCAGTAACATTAACAGACGTCATTCATTGTAAAAACTAGTCGTGACTAAATGCCACGTTCATCAACAAACTTCTGATCTCAAGAACCAAAAATTAACCCACACTCTTGCCCTCCCCTTTGCCCACACCAATTCATTATCAAATTGCAAAAAATTAGAATTTTAACACCCAAACAAAATCCAGTATTTAAAGATACCCCACAATTACTTATCAATATAACATTATATAACACTTACTCAAACAAAAGTCAAACAGTGAGAAATCCCAGGCTTCCTGATCCAAGCCACTCAAAGTTCCAATTGCTCCCAGATAATGAGACCTAATAAACAAAATAACTGAAATAAATAAAATAAAAAACTACTAAAACCCAAACTAGGTTTCTCTTTCTGTACCCAATACCTTGAACACATGAATATCTTTACATTTACACGTTGAATCCATTAAAATCGCCACAATTACAACAAGAAAATAATAAAACCATGAAATTTAATAGGACTTAGCATATTTTACTTGGGAGCGAACAATTCAAATTCCCAACCATCACAAACTAATAAATTGCAATTAGATCTCAAAAGAAAATAGCAAATCAGTCGAAATCGAGTGCTAATATTCAACGTAATCGACAGGTTTAACATATTCATCACTTTGTTACCGTTTGATAGGCGATTTGACGGGCGACGGAGGTCTCGATCCCATTGAGAAAGCAATCTGAGGAGGGAGAAAGAGGGACGATGAAGGATCTGTGTGACAAACCCATAGTTACTCGCTTTAGAGAAAGTGGATTAGTGAACGGCTCGGTGCGATGAAACGAAGGTAACACGGGATTGAAGAAATTGGGGGAACTCTTAAAGTAAATTAACAATATAAAATTAGGGGGCGTGTGGTTTTATTAAGAAAATATAATTAAGAAAATAAAATTAGGCGTCACTAATTCTAATTAGAGGGCGGGGGTCATTATATCCATATATTGTCACGCATACTTATAAACATGATTAAGGAGGCGTGACCATAGGGGGTATTTTTTAGTAGTGAGTTTGTGATGAGAAATATGATTGACTTGATTTGGACCCATGTTGTTGATGGTGTTGACAGCATCTCCTGGAACTGCATTGTTAGCCATTTCAACAGAAATAATATAGGATGAACACAGATAGGTTTTTCAGAAATTTGGATCAGTTCAGTGACCACAGAAAATGTGATTTTGAAAATCAATGATTTTCAGAAGCAGTGGTCTATGAACCCCTGATCTGATACCACTTGTTGGTCCTTGGTGGAGTATAACACAAGTGTATGGGGGGGAATGCACTTGTGTATGCAAATTCTTTTCTTTTTAACAAAACTGGTCTTATCAGGCAGGTTGTCTCACAACTGGCCTGAGTGTGAACTTTGATAGATACTTGTCCTACTGATTACTATTGAGTGATCAGTTGGCTAAATATCTAAAAGAGTTGCTAAGTGCGGAATGTGGTTGGCCTTTGACTTAAAGAAATACTCCAAGTTAATTTCTGAAAAGATACAGTTATCAGGGACTTTGTCCAAAATAGATTTTCTCACTTACTGACTTTTGCTTCTTTAAAGTATGTTTGAATGTAAGTGCAATAAAGAATGCAGTAAGTAAATGGCACACAAGTTTATAGTGGTTCAGAGACTCAAGCTCCTACACCCACTTTCCCTGATTGAACAAGATAATTCCTTCACAATGGAATTAGCTTGTTTTATAGTGCCAAGGTGCCCTGATCAACAACACTATCTTAGTGTTTTGATCCCTAGGATAATCTGAGTCCTAGTGCTCAATCTCTCTGAGTTAAGACTGTGTTTCACTCTAATAGTCCTTAACTCCTCACTTCTACAACAAACACTCTCTTCACTAAATGAGATAAGCTTTGAGGTTTGGTTCCAACTAGTAGAGATATCCTTTACAATAAGAACAGTGTAAAGGCTTAGGATATCTCAATGCTAAACTTTGGATGTTTACAAAGATTGGCTTAGCTAAATGAAGTGATTCAGGAAACTTGGGATTCTGAAGAACAGCTTGGTTTCCTTTGAAAGCTTGATGATAGTTTGATAGCTTGTAGTTGGATTCTGAATCCCTTTGATCACTTCTGTATTTATAGACAAATTTGAACAACTAACCGTTGGAGGGATAGCAATTCAAATATGTCTATTTGCAGCACCATTGAAACGGCTATGGAGCTTGGCATCCTTTTATCCACTGTGTAAAAGGGCTCTTCAATGGTTGCTTGAATGAATGTGTTGACTTCTGAAAAATGCGGCTGAGAAGACTTGTGTCAGATTCCAAATATGCACATTTCCCAAGGTTGATTTATGGCAAACTCCACACTCAACCAACGGTCAGATGGGACAAGCTCCCTGAACATTCCTGCTGCAATTTAGAATGTTCCAACATTCATTCAATGCTTCACTCTTTAATGCTCTAAGTCTTCAATGTTTGGTTCAGGCATGATTGGCAATAAATGCTTCATTGAATGTGTCTTCTGTGGGCTTTGGCATTCAATGCTCTTGATCATTTGTACTTCAACTGTCTTGATCATTTGCAATTATGAGCATTGCTTTACTGCTCTTGATCTCTTCAGCTAAGTTGTCCATTTGGTTAGTTTGTCTTGAAAGTTCAGCAACTTTGGCCTATAGACTTATCAAGCTGCCTAACATTCCAGCTTTGGACAACTATCCTGAACACTAAAATCTCACAACATTCCTGAGATTTTTCACTTAAGCAATCTACATACTCAAGTGTACTGAGACAACTTGTCTGAACTAGACTTGAGCTTATCTCAACTAATCTGAACATCATCAATCAGGGGTTTTGGTATCTAGATCAAAATCATTTTATTCCCAACAATTTCCCCCTTTTTAATGATGCCAAAACCTATTACAAAGGGAACTTGACTTATACTATACTTTATCTTCAGGATGAGTGAACTGGTCAACTTTCCTGAAAGAAACTGTTAGCACAATAAATCAAGTATATATGTAATGTCAGGTTAGTTGAGATAATGAGTTGTTATCTTTTGATAGAAAATCAGTGGTCCTTTTATATATCATTAAGCATTACAGATCAGAAAATCAAAGGACAATATAACTGATACAAGAAAATCAGAATAACAACAATCATAACCAATCAGAAAATCAAGCTGCCTAACATTCCAGCTTTGGACAACTATCCTGAACACTAAAATCTCACAACATTCTTGAGATTTTTCACTTAAGCAATCTATATACTCAAGTGTACTGAGACAACTTGCCTGAACTAGACTTGAGCTTATCTCAACTAATCTGAACATCATCAATCAGGGGTTTTGGTATCTAGATCAAAATCATTTTATTCCCAACAACTTACATACCCGGGAAGATACATGAAGAAAATGGATGAGAAGTTTGGGAAGTTTTTGGATATCTTCAAGAAAATCCACATTGATCTTCCACTTTCGGATGCTTTAGAGCAAGTACCTCATTACATGAAGTTTCTAAAGGATGCAATAGCAAACAAGAAGAAACTAATGGATGATGAGAAGATCAAGTTGACCGAAGAGTGTAGTGCTATCCTTCAACGAACTCCTCCTGAAAAGCTCAAGGATTCGGGTAGTTTCACTCTCCCATGTGAGATTGGTGATGGTCTCATGATGAAAGCTCTTTGTGATTTGGGAGCTAGCATCAATTTGATGCCACTTTCAATTTTCAAGCGTTTGGGACTTAGAGAAGTAGTGCCCACATCAATTACTCTCCAATTAGCGGATCGTTCCATCACCCATCCTAAAGGGATCATTGAAGATGTATTGGTGAAGATTGACAAGTTCATCATTCCGGCCGACTTCGTGGTGTTAGATATGAAAGAAGATGCAAATATCCCATTGATTCTTGGGAGGCCGTTTCTTGCCACGGGGGGAGCAAACATCAATTTGAGAAAAGGGGAGGTAACATTGGAGGTGAATGGAGAGAAAGTGATATTCTCCAAGTATGGCTCAATTGAGAGTCCCCCAAGAAAGAAGGAATCCCCCTCCATCCAAGAATGTGACATTTATGTGAAAGAGCCATTACCAAAAGTCCCATTGAAAGATCCGGGAGATGATAACAAATTGAAGCAAACTCACAAACTTGAGCAAAACTCAAGTTTGGGGGAGTTTTATAAGGAGAAGAGTTTTGATAAGTTCCTTGAGGGTAGTGAAGATGAAGAGGGAAGAAGAAAGAGTTCAAAGGAGAGAAAGATTGAGAAGGGATTTGAAATTGGAGATACGGTGGTATGGGGCACCTTGGGAGTGATGGAAGTCCTTGGAAAGATGAAGCTCAAGGAACGGAAAATGTTGGTCATGAAGAAATTGGTCTATGGAGGAGGCATTGCGTTGGAAAGTGAGGAGGATGAAGTGTTCATCACCGATGAGCACAATGTCAAGTACTATCATCCTCCATTCAAAGAAAGGGAAGTATGAACTTTTTAAGTTCCGTCCGGCATAGGACGTTAAACCTAGCGCTAAATGGGAGGCAACCCATTTTTACTTGCTTTATTTCATTTCTTGCTCATTTTATTTGCTTTAATAGTTTAGTTTGATGTGTTTGTGAGTTTTGATGTAGTTGGAGAAGCTTGGATCGAATGGACAAGTGGAACTTTGTGCTTGAAGAAGGTGTAGCTATAGCAATCGTAAGAGGTACGCCCACTCCAAACTTAGGAATTGCATAACAATTACTAAGTTTGGGGGGTAGTGGAATTTATATTCTTGTTCATAATATTGATTGTTTAGCTACTCTTAGTGTTAATTGTTGGGATAGTGGCCCATGTGTGTAGATTTGTATGGTTAGCACTTGGTGTCAATACCAATGTGTACTCTTGTGTATGTGTGTAATTTGAGCTTTAATGATCATTGAGACACATTTGATTCCTTGAATGTGTACATGATTGGAATGAATCATCTTGTTTGTGTTGTTGTCATCTTGTTGCCTATGGATGTTTTGCATGCACAATGAGTTATGTGTGGTGGTGATTGATGAATGTTTGAGTCTTGAATGAACCGGTGAGAGTTGAGCTTTGAACCGAGCATTAATCCGGTTTATTTCATTTGTGAGTGAATCAATTCATTGCTTGCTTTTCTAGAACTTGCCCAAGTTCTTGCTTGAAATCATGCTTGTGTGATACTTTGAGATATGATGTAGGCCATCTTTCGTACTACACGTCACTTAGCCAAAATTTTCCCAATAACCAAAGTAATCTTACGTAGTTAGCCCGTTTGAGCTTGATTTCCCATTTTATTGGCAACCTACAATGTTTAACCACTTAGCCTTTTGAGCCTTTGATATCCAAATCTAGTGGAGAATAAAAAGAAAGTGGTAAAACATGTGCTTAAGTGCCTTTGGTTTGAAAAGAAAAATTGGCAAAGTTGTGAAAATAGAGAAAAGAGATGAAAGTGAAAAGAAAATTTGAGAAAGAAAAGAGGGACAATGAGCCCCAAGAACTTGAAAAGAAAATAACTTGGTTAGAAAAAGATGAGGAGATGAATGCAATTGAGGAACTTATATGAAACGTGAGAATGAAGGTTGTAAACCTTAAGAGCACAAGCTTGAATTGTTGAATAACAACTTTCGTTCTCCACTAGACGAGTCACTTTTTCCATATTCATCTTACCCCGTCCAAAGAGCCAATGTTACGTCCTTGGTTAAGACCTATTGATCTCATAGTTGAACATGTTTGTGGTGGAAAGATGGTAGAGCTTGGGCAAGCTTATGGCAATTGCAATGCATGATTTGATTGATGAGTGCTTATTGTCCTTAATTTGTTTGAGTGTTTGAGTGAAACACTATTTCTTGTGAGTTGAACTTGAACATTTTGATATTGTCATCACCATCACTTGTTATTGTGTGTTGAGCATGTGTGAGTAATTAGTTGGATCTTCAATATTGAACTTGTGATCATTTTTGAGAATGTATCTTGAGAAAGAAGAATTCATTTCATGTCATTTGATACGTGGGATCTTTCATTAATCATCTAGTTGTAAATTTCACCCTCATGTTGTAATTCTTTCGTTGCTCGAGGACGAGCAACACTTTAAGTTTGGGGGAGTTGATTCGGGTGGAATTTACATGATTTAGATGCATATTTGAAGCTCATTTGATGTTGATTTCATTGAATTATACATTGAATATGATTGTTTAAGCCGAAATGAGAGAAATGTTGTGTTTTATCGATTTTGTAGGAAATACGATGGAATTTGGAGCAAAACATATACCACAAGTGATCGGACAGGAAAGAGGAGTGCACGGTTGGATTCGTCTCGAAAAACGGAGTAGATTAGCCAAAGGAATCGAGTCAATCCGACATCCGAGGCGAAAGTTATGCATGGAACGAGAAGGGGAAGAGGCAACTCGGCCGAGTGACTCAACTCGGCCGAATCTGCAAGTTTTGAAACTACTGCGCACTCGGCCGAGTGAGCCAACTCGGTCGAGTAAGGTTGAATACGTAGCCCCTGGAATCGAACATCACTCGGCCGAGTAAGGTTACTCGGCCGAATCTGCAAGTTTCATATTTACTGCGCACTCGACCGAGTGACCCCAACTCGGCCGAGTCTCGGCTGGAAAGAGTTGCTACACGCTTCTTAAGTGTTCCACTCGGCCGAGTGACCCCAACTCGGCCGAGTCACCCCATTTTCGGTGCCAAACTTGTATTTTCTCCATTTTTGAGGGATCAACTTGCAATTATGCCATTCAAACCCTACCCAAACACTATATAAACTCCCTTTCTTGAAATCCAAGCCATTCAACCCCAAAATTCCTAAACTCTACACATAGTAATAGGTTTCGAAGCATTTTTCCTTCTAGTTTTACATAGATTAGCTTAGTACTTAGTTAATTTGTCATTTCAATCAAGGATTGTAAGTGGGCTTTGCTTATTTCATCATATTGTAGCTACAAATCCATCATCAAGGTGATATCTCTCAATTTTAAGTTTCAATTTGGTAATTACTTTCTACATTGCAATTTCTCTATTAATTAGCATGGGCTTTATGTTATTTTGTGTTGTAGCCATGGGATTCTCTTCTAGAACCATGGGCTAATCCCCAATTGCCTTGGGTGTGGATGTTTTTTATGGGAATTTAGTGTAATTGTGAAGTAATGGCATGATTCACTTAGGATTTGAGTGTAAATGTTTCTAGAGTTGTATTTTGTTTGATTCATTTGATTGATCAACCCTATTAGCTAGCATTTTCGATTGTGTTGATTGCAACGAGAGTTGGGTTTGCATGATTGGGGTGTGAGTGTGAGCTTTGGTCAATTGAATAGAAGTTAATTAGTAATTAGCTAACCGAGAGGAGGTTAATGGCTAGACCGACAACTTTAGACACTAAACGAATAGAGGTCGTCTAGGAGTTTGGTGAGAGGGCGTTTCATAAACATTAGTAACCGTGTTGAAAGTGCTTATGAAACACTATCCTAGGAGCTTATGGTATTTGGTTAGATCTTATAATTGCTAATCAATGCACGATGTTCGCCTATGCCTTTCAAGGGGGTTTGCACACTTAGGTGATAGCCTTTAGCTTAATCAGAATTCATATCTAATTCATGTAATTGGTTCACGAGTTCATTAATTTCTAACAAAACGGAAACACCCGAGGCAATACACTTCTCTTCCACTTTCCAAAAGAAAGTTAGTTAGTTCACTATTTGTAGTCACTGTTACTTTTTACTTTAGTTAATTTGGTTTAATATCTTTGTTCTTATTCCCGAAAATCCAAACAAACAAACTTAGTTACTACAATAGCATGATAACTTGCAACTTTAGGGATTCATTGACACTCAATTAAGTCTTTGGAACGAAAATATACTTGGGAAAAACTTATCTAAAAATACGAACAAGTCAGTAAACAACCCATTGTACCAACAATCCTGAATTACAAGTCAAAGGTTGCAACATCTAAGACAAGGATTCAGAAGTCTGAGACAATTCAGATGAGTAAAAGTCAATGGAAGACAACTCAGCTGAAAAACTCTCAGACTCAGGCAAGAAAACCACAAGTGTTGGTCCCTGAGACGAGTTTAAGATCAGCTGACTTGATGTCTGCTGATTGTGTGGAAAATAAACTAACTCTTCAAAGTAACTAGTCCGCTGATTTCACTAGGGGCCTAGGACTAGTTAGTCGACTGATTAATTACTTATCGGAGTTAAGTGCGGAATTGTAGTGTGCCCATAAATATTATACTCGTCTATTTAATAAACACAGTGTGTAAAACAGTTTATGCACAAATATGTATGAAAAGACTTGAAATGTAAAGTGCAGAAATGTAAATAACACATTGATTTATAGTGGTTCGGATATACGTTCCTACGTCCACTCTCACGTCCACACGTGATGTTTAATCCCTTTAATTTACCCAAAATTACAAGGGCCTTGTCCTTTATAGTCCCAAGGGTAGGACTTTGAGATCTGAGCCAGTTCCCTAACTGCTACGGTCTCCACAAGTGATTGTAAGCACTTGCACTTCCCCACAAGTGATTGTAAGCACTTGCACTTGAACTCCACAAGTGATTATAGAGCACTTGGACTCTTTACAGTGATAAACACTCAACTTGACTTCTAAGGTTTTATGGTAGAAGGTGGGTTTTGTGTATATGAACTAGGTGAGAATTTCCCTTACAATCTGTTTTAGCCTCATGCTAGGATTGGGAAATTCTCTCTAAGCTATGAATATATATGAGTGGTTGCACTGGCTTAGATGGTATGAGTTCACTCACTGGGGATGAGGTGATGCGTGTTGAATCTTCATGAATGATCTTCTTGAGCTCTTCTTATTTTTGGACTTTAAGCACTTTGCTCGACCTCTGCATCTCACACCTCTTCTCTTCTCCCAATGATGTATGAGCTCATTTATATAGTGTTGATGTTTGAATGTTACCGTTGGATGATAGCAATTCAAATCTCCACTAATTGAGGAATTGACAATCTCTTGATTTTGATATGATTGAATATTACCATTGTCATGTAATTTCAATCATATATTTGACTTTCCTTTCTTGTGCACATATCTTGTCAATCCTTGATTCCAGCTGTGATTGGTCTTCCTTTAATTGTGTAAGAAGACTTCTACTCTGCTGGTAAGAAGACTTCACTCTGCTGGTAAGAAGACTTCACTCTGCTGGTAAGAAGACTTCTACTCTGCTGGCTTTACTCAGCTGTCTTTACTCAGCTGACTTTACACAGCTGCTGTTTCTTCTCAGCTGCTGTCTTTACTCTGCTGTCTTTAATCAGCTGGCTTTACACAGCTGCTGTTTCTTCTCAGCTGCTGTCTTTACTCTGCTGTCTTTACTCAGCTGGCTTTACACAGCTGCTGTTTCTTCTCAGCTGCTGTCTTTACTCAGCTGGTTGTAAGATGACTTCTACTCAGCTGATGTAAGACGACTTCTGGTCTTGGTCTTCTCTTCTCTTCTTGAGCATTGACATGTCTTCTCTTCTAACCAGAGTCCTATCTATTACAAGATATATAATAAAGTTGTCTATACAATACAACTTATCCTATTACATGTTTGATTTGGTTTATCAAAACTAAACTAAGGATATTCATATCCCAACAACAAGGTATTCCAAGAAGACCAACTCAAATGAGAAGGCCTACAATGAATGATCAAAAGGATTTCCAGTCTAAGTACAATGAGCAGCAGGTGTATTACCAGCTGGGCGAGCAGGAGGCATCTGACCAGCTGGTCGAGTAGGAGGCTGCTGAAATGCTGGGCGAGCAGGAGGCATGATTAGGTCTGGTGAGTTAGGGCAAAGACCACAAGGAGACTGGCGAGCAGCAGCAGATGGTTCCACGAATGAGCTGATCTCAAGGGAGGCAACAGGCGAGGAAGGAACATGAGCTGCAGAGAACGGGAACACAGATTCATCAAACTGAGCATGTCGAGTAGTGTAGAAGCGGAAAGCGATCGGATCGTAACACCAAACCCCCTTATGGGAGGAACTGTAACCCATAAAGATGCATGGAGCACTGCGAGGAGCAAGCTTGTGGAGAGCATAGTCACGAAGATACGGAAATACTCGACAACTAAAGGTCCTGAAGTTGGCAAAGTTTTAAGTAGAGCCGAACAAAACCTGAAAGGGTGACCTGTCCCTAAGAACATGTGTGGGAAGTCGATTGATAATGTAGACTGCTATGGAGAAGATATCAACCCATAAGTGTGCAGGCATGCTCGCCTGAAACAATAAAGAAAGCCCAGTTTCAGTGACAGGACGATGTTTGCGTTTGGCGCGACCATTCTGTTGGGGAGTGTAAGGACAGGAGATGCGATGATGAATGTTATGGTCGGCAAGGAAGCCGCGAACACGACCATTAACAAACTTAGTTCCACCATCATTCTGGAACGCCTTAATGGAAGTGGAAAACTGAAATCAAACAAAGGTGTGAAACCGAACAAATACGCCATGGAAATCAGACTTGGAATGCAGAGGATAAAGCCAAGTAAATCTGGAGAAGTCATCCACAAAAATCACATAATACCGAAAACCGTCATTAGAAGCAGCAGGGGAAAGTCCCCAAAGGTCACAATGAACTAAATCCAAAACATGAGAAGCTCGCTTTTCATTTAATGCAAAAGATAAATGTTTACTCTTAGCCAACTGACATGGAGTACAAAGGCCCGGATTGGGCAAAATAGACGCAAGGGACAATAAGCCCAATTTATTCAAACATTTAACGACATAAATAGGAACATGACCTAATCTACGGTGCCGACACTCAAAGGAAACCTTCAACGACGAACTCCGCAAAGCAGCGACCAAGGCTGGAGTGCCCTGCTCCAAAGCATAGAGTCCTCGACTATGCCGACCCCTCGCCAAGGATTGCTTGGTCGCTCGATTCTGAATGACAAATGAGTCATTAGTAAACAAAACATCAATAGGAAAGTCCGAAGTAAGCTTACTAATGGATAACAATTTCTTAGTGAGATGTGGTACGACGAGCACATCTAATAAACGAACATCCTTATTAACCGAACACGACCCAACATGAGTGATCGGAATAGTAGAGCCATTAGCAACAATAACATTATCGTTACCTGAATACGGGTGAGGATTCCCCGGGTCAGTCGAGCGAGGAGTCATGTGTGCAGAGGCACCACTGTCGAGGAACCAATCTGAAGCAGGAGGATGCGAGACATGACACTCAGAGTCAAGGGCATGAGCAAGGTTGGCCGCAGAAGGGGAAGGGCGAGCATAACGATCAGGGCATCGATTTGCATAATGACCATGTTGGCGATAGATCTGGCAAGTGGGAGAGCGACGATCAGGGGACGAGCCACTAACTGAGGATCTAGAGGGTGTTTGGCGACCAGAATTGCAAGGAGAAAAGTTACGGGACTTGGTGCCAGGGCGAGCAGGCTTACCCGAGCGAGCAGAGGCAGAGAATGCTGGAACGGGCGAGGACGAGGAGTCCATCGAGCGAGTAAACTGCTCATAGTTTAAGGCTTGATGGATCAAATCCCGAAAGGCAGGCATGGGCGACATAGCCATGCGGGTGTACGAGAAACCAACGAACTAGGGGCCGAGACCGGTAAGAAACCAATGACACTTGTCATCATCATCAACAGGCTTACCGATGGAGGCGAGTTGATCGCAGAGAGCACGAAACTTCTTGTTGAATTCGTCGACGGAGGTGGATCCACGACGAAGGGAGAGGAGTTGATTTCGCAGTTGAGTGATGCGGGAGACTGAGGTGTGAATGTAGGCTGCCTCGAGTGCGACCTAGATGGAGCGCGAGGTGTCACAGCCGATGGCCTCTATCATGGCTTCTTCAGAGAGGGAGGAAAGAAGAAGACTAAGGATCTTCTGATCCTTCTCAAACCAAGCGGTGTAGGCTGGGTTTGGAGCCGATTCACCGGATGTGGTGATCGACTTCGCCGGAGCGGGTGTCGTGCCATGAACGTGAGAGATGTGATCATGGTTTGACATGACCGGGACTACCTGATTTCGCCAAAGCAGGTAGTTGGAGGGTGACAACTTGATTGTCAAGAGATGAATCAAAACATTGGGGGGGAGGGGTAGCCGCCGCCGCCATGAGGAGGGAAGAAATTTAGCATAAGGCTTTAGAGAGAAATTAGGGTTTTGATGAGTCAGACTGATACCATGTGAGAATAGGTATGTGATCACAATTTATAAGAGTATTTACAATGAGATAATTAAGGTAAATACAACAACCATAACAAAGAGATAAATACAAAAGATATGGACAAAATTAAAATATATTATTCCTATATTATTATTCCATATTATACACAAACTGAATGATTCAATTAATGCTTTAAATGTGAAACAATATGCGTAAAAGTAGATGGAAAATTCGCAAAGGATTAAATATTCAACATGAAAATTCATAGAGTTCATAAAGCATTGAGCTATGAATGTCATTAAATTTCCATTTTCCGAAACTTGAATTATTGAAATGCAGAAACCATTTTGCTGAAAAAATTTCTCATTTCCAAATTATGAATTAATTTTTTTAGGAATAAAGTTTCAAACCTTCAATCCTATCAATAAAAATAATAACTTAAAAACAAAACACAAAATTATTACAGTTTTGAATAACTTCAAAAAATAAAAAACAATTAAAAATTTCAGAGTTCCAAATCTTCAATCCTTTTTCGAATCAAATAAATCAAAAGAAACAAATTCGATAAATTCCAAATAAACAAGGTTGTTTCGGCTTCAACCATTTGTAGAAAATCCTCTGTATCCAAAATTAAAAAATTCATTTCTACATCCCATCACATACGTACAACCTCAAATCATTCCCGGCCCAAAAATCCACAAAACTCAGAAAAGCCCCAAAAAAAAGGAACTCAGAATTTTACCTTGAACCGGCGTCAGCGATGAGAGGCGAAGTCGACTTCTAGTGACCGACCGGTTTAATGGTCGCAACATCGTCGGATGAAGGGGCGAATTGGTTCCGTCGACGTAGGTGGGGGAGGCGCTGTGTTGTCATCGACGTTAGACGAGGAGATGGTGGTTCGATTCCAGCACTTCAGTCGAGAGAGAGAAGGGTTTGGGCGAGAGTGAGAAGACAAAATTGAGAGTGAAATGAAAACGGGTTGTGGTGAAGCTTTCTATATTCTAAGGTTTAGACACAGAATTCTCAAAACAGACTTAAAATTGGCGGTCAATTAAAATTTTGGGATTCAGAATTTTTTATACAAATTAAAGACTGCATTTCTGGTCTTCTAACAAAATTCAAAATCAGAATTTTTAATTCGGTGTACAGACTGAAATTTGGTCTCTAAGCGATCAAAAAAACATAATATTAAAGACCGAATAAAAAACAGTCTCAAAACTTGATTTTTTTTTCGGAAAGGTCTCAAAACTCTAGTCTCTAATTGAGGCATATTTTGTAGTGGCTATTGCCTCTTCTATTCCTTATAGCAGCGGAGGGAGTTAGCATTCTGATGTCTAAAGCACTAAATACGGGTCTATTTAAACCGGTGGAAATAGGAAGAGAAATGATCCAAGTATCCCACTTTCAGTTTGCAAATGACACCGTGTTCTTGGGAAAGGCGACCATTGACAACATCTTTTTCTTAAAGAGTTTCTTACTGAATCTCGAACTGGTATCAGGGTTGAAGATAAACAAGGGGAAATGAAGCCTTTTATGGACTGAACATTGAGGGGGAAAGATTGAATGTATAGGCAGGAAGTTTGGGCTGCGGCACTGGAAGTTTATTGTTTAATTACTTGGGAATAAAAGTTGGGTTCGCTCATAGGAAAGCATCAGAGTGGGACTATGTTGTCCACAAAATAGAGAAGAGGCGGAAGAAATGGGAGGGCTTGAATTTATCCATAAGGGGAAGGCTAACATTGGTGAATGCGTTTTTATCATCTATCCCGAAGAACTTTAAGTCCATCTATCGAATGCTAAAATGGGTTGCGAGTAATATATCTAGCCTATAGAGGAATTTCTTTTGGGGAGGGGGCAATGGGGGGTCGAAAAAAAAATTACTGGATAAGCTGGAAATCTATATGTAAACCAAAATATAATGGTGGGTTGGGGGTGAAGGATCTCGAGTGTTTTAATAAGGCATTATTGGGAAAATTTAGACTAAAATGATTAAACTTGATACAATAAAAAGTTACATGACCTTTCATGTCTTCTAGTTATAAGACCATTTGTGAATTTATCTTCTCTAATAAATCACTCATTAATTAACTGATCATAACTATATATAAAGTGATAATGTTTATTTAAAAAAAAATAAAAAATTTAAGTAAAAAGTGATAGTCACATTTTATAATCACTTTTAACTAAATTTTTATCACTTTTTTATACCAAGTAAAAAGTAAGAACAACTAACTCTAAAAGCTAACCTAATTAATGATCATATCTAGTATAATATATAATTTCATCAATTAACTCTAAATTAATACTCCCTCCGTCCAATTTCATTACTCCCATTTTCCCTTTTTGGTTGTCCAATTTTGTTATGCCCATATTTTTTTTGTAAACAATACTATTCATACTACTTTATCTACACCCTTCTACTATCACTTATTTACTCACTTTGACATTCACTTTATTCATAAACAATCATTTATTTACCAATGGACCCACAATACCCCATCATACCCTCAAATTATTTACTTTATGAATAAAATAATCAATATTCATTAAAACCCGTGCCCAGAGAAGTGGGCATAATACAATTGGACGGAGGGAGTATTTCAATAAAAAAAAATTAATTTTAGTTAGTTTATTTAAAAAATACTATAAATTTATGGTTAATTCGAGAGGAGGACTCACAAGTCTTTGTCACTTTTTATTTAAATATTATCACTTTTTATTTAAAAAATATCACTTTTTAATGAATGTGATTATACATTAGTTTATAAATTGTGAATGGGTCACTTTTGATAATGTTTATTCAAAAAATAATATTCCGTATTATTTAAATAAAAAGTGATAACAATTATTTAAAAGTGATATTATTTAACTAAAAAGTGAGAGTCACTTTTAGGAAATTCGTTATCACTTTTAGAATATAAATAATCATATCAAGTAAAAAGTGATAACAGTTAACTCTGAAAACTAGCACGATTAATAATCATGCTTAGTAACATATAATTTCATTTATTAAGCCAAACATAAAAAATGGTAATTTTTAGTGATATTCACTTTAGATAAAAACATTACACTTTTTGACTAAATTATTATCACTTTTTTAATTATAATGATATTCTTTCAAATAAAAATGACAATTAACTTAAAATTTTGATATAATTAGTAAAATAATTATAACCACACAAGACTTAGTCATGCGTAGTCAATTTGATAACAAGTTTTTTAATCAATTCTTCCCTTTATTGGTGAGTAAATTGTATGTATTGTTTATTTATTTATATTTTTCAAAAAAAATATATTTTTTTAATTAATTTATTAAATAAATACTATAAATTTATGATTAACAATGGGCTCGAAAGATGAATTGCATGGCTAATGTTGCGCGTGGGCGGTTGAAGTTGGGCCCAACTTATATATTAATGGGTCAAAGAAAGATCCGTCACACGAAATGAGATTCGTGAGACGGTCTCACACAAATTTTAGACTAATAATTAAAGTGTATATTTTATATTAAAAGTACGCTAGGGAAAGTTGACAATCTGTAAGTTAATTAATTTGTTTGCATGTAAATATTTTTTTAAGTTATTCCTAGAAAGAAGAATGAATAAATAGAGATATTTTTTATTTATTCATGTTTTTAAGTATTAAAGTGATTTCATTTTTCTTTAAATAAATATTATTTTTTCACTTGAAGTGTACTCCCCCTCCGTCCCTCCCAAAAGCTTTCATACGAGGGAGTGTACACAAAAAATGTAGTAATGAGTAGGATTTTGACGCATAATTTTGTAAAATTTTATTTTATATAGTATAAAATATAAAATAAATGAATTGAAATGTCGTACGTATGTGGTGACGTACAAGAGTAAAATTGTGAATGTTGTGAGGGTGGAGTTTATGGAGAGATTTATGTTTCTATTATTGTATGTATATTGTTGATATTCACGTTAAAATATAAATATATATAAGAATTTTTTTAATTTTTTTTTTGTCATGACCTAAAATTAATTAAAATACAGATTAATGGAAATATACAACTACGTACGTATAAGTATAAGTTCGAATAGAGGGCTGGAGAAAGTGGGTAAAGGAAATCAAAAAATATGAGAGGTTTTACAAACTATTATGATTAATTAATTTCTTTAATTAATTCATGAGTCTGAATTTTATTATATACGAATAATGGAAAAGGGATGTGCCGAGAACGTGGTCATGTAATATTAAAAATCTTGGTATGTGTAAATTGCATCTTAGATATATATAGATTATTTGTATGAGCAAAATTTTCTATATCTTGGGGAAATCTTCAGATTAATTAATTAATGTACTTAAGAAGTAGATTAGAGAAAATTAAAGAATGTGTAGATAATTAATTAATGATTGAGCCAATTAACTAACCTATATATGCATGTTGGTTGCACGTACGTTACATACATATAGTGATCATGAGAAGGTAGAATTAATTAAAAATATATTCATCTTTATATTATTGTAATTGGAAGTATGGATTTCTATGCATGGTACCTTATTTAAAGCTAAAGCTCAAAATATACATAAAAACAACTTGAGTAATAGCAATAGCAATGGTGATAATTGTCTTCAAGCTTGTGAAGATGACGTGACGTGCAAATCACGTTGCGAGGCGTTACCGTGAATTGAATGCACGTTGTCGAGACTCGATCAGCTAGCTGGATGCGAGGGTGCGCAGGACTAATTATGATACATCTATCTATCTTGTGTTTTTTCTAATCTCTTCACTTTAATTATTTATTTTGTTTGCTTAATTAATTAATTAATGATTTTCTGCTCTTTTTTTTTTAATTGGTTTTTTTATCTAATTAATCAATTTCTTTTCATTGCCGTACGTATTCAAGTCCTCATATTTAGTGTTGTTGCATCGTATCATCACTGTTAACATGAGCTGAAATCATATATACTAGTATTACATTTTTCTACATTCAATGCCAGAAATGGCCTACGGCAACAGGTATTCCTCGTTGTCTTAGCTATTTTTTGCCCGTTGACTATCAAGCTAACGTCGTAGGTCTGGACTTTTTGACAACGGTACGTGAATCTACGTTGTCGTAGCTTGTTTATTATAACGGGTCATAATTTATAACAGCTGGGAATCCCCGTTGTCGTAGGTCATTTATAACAATAGGAATTCTCCATTGTCATAGTTATTTTTTGCCCGTTGTCTAACAAGTCGTTGTCGTAGGTTCGGAGTTTTGAACAATTAAGAATTCCCGTTGTCGTTGGTCATTTGTTTTAACGAATCTCAATTTATAACAATTCACAATTTTAATTATATACGGAGTATATATATATATATATATATATATATATATATATTAATTAATTAATGCACCCACCATGCTATGCCCACCACCTTTCTCATTGATATATAAATCTAGCTAGTTAGGAGAATTAATATGATGCATGAATGATCTTTTCATTTCATTTTACTAACCGGCTTTTATATATAGCGCGCACAAAAGATCCATTATGCATTTTAATTAATTAAATTGTAAGTATAACACTACAAAAAATGCGTTGATCAGAGACCAATGTTTTTTTGTAGTGTTATAACGTGTTTGTTGAGGTGGAGATGAAATGAGCATCTCTTTTGATCTTATAATAATGCATGTAGTGACGGAGCCAGGATTTTTAAGTCGGGGGCCCAAAAAATAACACTAAAAAAAATTAAAAAGTGAAAATTTAAAATAAGCTCATGAAGTACTACTAATATTTATATAATAAAAATGATAAATTTAATTACATTAACATCTAAAAATAAAAATCAAATATAATTAAATTATAACATTCCTCTTCGATTCTTCATATTTTGGAAGCGTTGCATGATAGCTTCGTTACTGACTTTCTGAAAGACATCCTTTTCAATGTATGTAACCAAACAATCATTCAATAATCGATCTCCCATTCGATTACGGAGTGAACTCTTGATGAATTTCATGGCCGAAAATGCTCTTTCTACAGTAGCTGTGGCAACGGGTAAGATCAATGATAACTTAACGAGCAAATACACTAATGGAAAAACAATGTGCTTTCTTGTAGAAACCATCTTCTGAGCAAATTAAAATAACATAAAGCATGAACATTAATTAATAACTATAATTTAAGTTACATAAATAAATAATTATTTCTCCTATCACATGATGTCACAAAATTCACAATCCAATAAATTTTTGCTCTATAATTATAGAAAATAGAGTAACAACAAGGTGTATATATATTCTTGATCTTTAAATATGAAGAATCCTACAAATTTAAAATTCAACAAGGAGTTATAAACTAATTAAAACAATAAAGAATATATATAATTAAATTAATAATATAAAAAATTATTACCTTGGAGGAGTGGAGAAGTTGAGGAGTTGAGGATTATAATATATAAACGCCGTGAATGAAAGAAGGGAAATAGGTTGAGAATTTTATAATGAAAATTGCGTGTACAGTATTGGGCCAGAGAAAATAGGGCACATATTACCATATATTTAATTTTTAATTATTTAAATATATATATGTGTAAAATTACTAAAATACCCTTGATTTTTTTACAAAATTGGTGGGGGGCCCACTGCCCCCCCGGGCCCTTGGTGCCTCCGTCATTGAATGCATGTATTATTGTTAATTACAAAAAAAAAAATCACGACTTTTACAGTTTCTATCAATCTACAACATATTCTTTTTTTCTTTACAATTTGATACACAACTTTTTAAGTTTTGCAATTCAATGTATCTGTCAATTTTCTGGTACCAATTCAATGCATTCGTCAATTTTCAGAGTTGTTGAGGTGCCACATAAATGGGTGTTGCCTGATGTGAGGTCGAGACGCAATAGGAGTGCATGGAGGACGGGGTTGTTTCTCATGAACTCTACATCGAGCCTCATCGACGGCTACCAAAAAATTTAGATTGTCGATGCCCTTAAAAGGATACACATGTTCAAAAAAGGTGACATCACGGGAGCTATAAAATGTATGCTTTTGCAAATCAAAAACTCGATACGCCTTTTGACCATGGGGATATCGAACGAATATGCAAGCACTCCCCCTTTCACCAAACTTATCCTTACGACGATTGTCATGTGCATACACCAAACATCTAAAAACTCTAAGATGATCATAGTTCGGTCTCTTGCGAAATATAATTTCGAATGGCGTTTTATTGGATATAACCGGCGATGGCAACCTATTAATGATGTAGACAGCCGTGAGGATACACTCTCCCCAAAACTCGATTGGCAAACCAGATTCAAAACGAAGCGCCCTAGCGACTTCCAAAATATGCATATGTTTGCGTTCCACAACGCCATTTTGTTGTGGGGTGTCAGTGCATGAACTTTCAAACAGTATGCCATTATCTGCATAGTAAGCAAGTAACGTAGACGACTGGAATTCAACCCCGTTATCTGATCGTATGCGACAAACCTGTCGATCAAATTGAGTTCGTATCATGTTGCAGAATTGCATTAAGTGCATGGCTACTTCAGATTTTCGTTGAATGAGAAAAACCCAAACTCCTCTACTGTAATCGTCAACGATAGACAAAAAATAACGTGCGCCAGAGAACGTATCACATCTATATGGCCCCCAAATATCACAATGTATAAGCTCAAAACATCGAGAAGTCGTACTAGAACTCATAGGAAAAGGTAAACGGGTTTGTTTTGCCCGAACACACGAATCACAAAAAAGGTTATGGCCTTTAAAATCTTTTAATGAACAAATGTATTTCAACTTAATTGCCGTCCGATGCATGTCCAAGTCGCCTATGCCACAATTCTGATTTCCCTATGGTAGCATGTGCTGCCCCCTTTGTTATTTGAGGCTCCATGTAGTATAAGCCATCTAAGAATTTACCCACTCCAATCTGTGTTTTTAAGGGTAAGGTCTGTATGACACAGTATTTCGGAAAGAATGTGAACACACAATTCAAATCTTTGGTGAGACGACTAACAGAGAGTAAATTGCAATGAAATTGTGGTATATAAAAAACTCGATCAAGATGCAGCCCATTGAATGTGAACACACAATTCAAATCATCGGCCATAGTTTTATGCGGACGAAGGAAGACGCTTCAACATGAAATCTTGAACGAAGACGAATTGAAACAGGTCACCAAAATCGGTGCTCTGATACCATGAGAAGATTGATTGTAGAAGGCATAATCTATGCGTATATTAATTCTGATATTTTGAGTTAATGAATATCAGTAGGGTACAAAGGTATATATAGTGCGGAACTTAGGGCAAGATACAATCAATTAATAAAAAAAAGATATGGCCCAAAATACGACCCAATAGCTGGGTGTTCTCCCCCAAACAACATACGCGTTTTTTAACCTAAACTAGTATTTCACCCGTGCGATGCACGGTTTATGATGATATTGTTTAAAATAATTAATTATTTTTTATATATAAAATATAGTATATATAAAGTAATTAGTAATTAATGTACAATAAAATTTATTTTAAGAAATTCAGCTTAAATGTTTTGGCAGAAAGTTTCAATAAATCATGCATATACATGGTAAAGGGATGTAATTTGATACATTGAAGTACCGATAAGACTCTTTCTTAATATTTGAGTTGTGTTTCACCTCATTAACCCATTAAAATTATAAAATAATTCATTTCATACAAATTTTTATTATTGGATATTTTGATTATTGTAGTAAAAACCAACTCCTAGATCAGCTCGCTGCAAATTTCTGCAACATTAATCACTGCCTGTTTGAATGCTTAAAAAGAATTGTATGCAAAACTATAACTTAAATGTTTACTAAGAATATCAAAATTACTCCCATTAAATTAGTAAATATTTGCTTTAAAGAGAAACTGGAAGAAGAAATATGTTTACAATGAAAATAATACTTATGTATTGGTTAAGAACACTACAAAAAACGCATCGATTAGAGACCGATTTTGAGACTGTAAAGGCGGTCTCAACACACGTTAGAGACTGATTTGGGACCGATTTATGGAGGTCCTTATTTCATCGGTACCTAATATTGAGAGACCGAATTTATGGCACAGTCTCAAATTAGGGACCGATTGTCGATCGGTCTCTAAATGAGAGACCGGCAATTCGGTCTTAAAACGGTCCCTAAACGTGAGTCGGCCCGACCTATTTTCGGGCCTAAAACAGTCTCACATCGGTCTTAGATTAAGGACCGATTTTCGGTCGGTCTCTAAATGAGAGACCGGCAATTCGGTCTTAAAACGGTCCCTAAATGTCAGTCGGCCCGACCTATTTTCGGGCCTAAAACAGTCTCACATTGGTCTCAGATCTTACCCAGCAACTGCCCCCGAAACCCGACCCGCTGACCCACACCCACCCTCTTTATTTACACCCACCTTCACACCCGCATCGCCAACCCGACCCGCCAACCCACACCCACACCCGCCTTCGAGACCCGACCCGCACCGCCAAACCACACCCACTTTATTTAATTAACCATTTTATTTTGGCCTTTGTGGGAATTGATCCCTAGTGGATGGGTGCCCATTTCTGGGCACCCACCACTTTGACAAGTAATTGTCTTGTGTAACTTTTAAAAATAATTATATACATATGTAATTAATTTCTTTATTATATATGTTTTAAATAATAAATTTTCAAAATCAACGTTACTTTAAAGAAGTCCAAAATAATTAAATCATTTTCACATATATTAACTGATAAAAATCATTGAATTAATTGTAAAAAATCAATGTTACTTTAAAAAATCAATGTTACTTTTAAATATTTTATTTTGACACTTCTTCAAAGTACATGGACACTTGATTTTATCGTTAAACATATATTGTGGCCTCGTCTTCGCAAAATCAATAAATTTGCGAACTTGATTGTAAAATTCACTGTTCGTACTTCCATTAACGAATCGAGGAGTATAATACATCCACCAACGACCCGGTAGTTCCATCTATACGTACTCAAAATCAAAATGATTACATAATTGACATATGTATATAAGATAAATATTGCTATATTATTATATTCAAAGAATAAATATTGTTGCATTATTGTACTAAAATTAATAATGTTAATAATAATATTTAATTTGGTAGATATGTGAGAAGAATGTGGTGGAGCCCATCGTTAATCCAAAATTTAAAGCTAAAAAATTTGATAGCAAACAGGGTATGCTCTATGAGAAATTAATTCAAGATCTTTAATTTGTTTGACTTTCAAGTAGATCAACTTTGAATCGTATACCATATAAAGTAAAATTTTGGGAATTCAGTTATTTTTATGTCAAAAATATTAATTGTGGAATTCTAAATTGATTATTATGAATAAATTGTACTTATACTCGGTCTTATAATATGTGTATAGATAAAATTGTACAAAAAATTTTGAGTGAAATATTTTAACAGTTTTAATTTAATATTAGACAATTAATTCACTCTAAAACCTAATTTACATGTATTCATACTTTCAACAGGTTTAATTGGACATATAATAGTACACATACGATTATGATATCTTTCAAAATAATTAATTCTAATTAGTATTTGATTTGATATCATAACAACGTCAGTGGTCTATCTTATTTACTACTATTATACATATCTATTAATTATATGAAAATAAAATTATCAACGAACACTTAATTAATTAATTAATATGAGAAAACATTAATTTAAATAAAGAGGGAATGAGAAATCTTACGGTTGAATTCGAAACGAGATCTTCAAACTGATATTGGAGAGTAAAATCAAGGAATTTTCTATTTAGAAGCTAGTTTATCGGTTTAAATTGAGAGAATGACATTTGGGACCGACAATATTGGTCAATAACCACAACCGCGTGATTTGGGACCGATTTGGGACCGAATTATGCGGTCTCTACTATGTTAAAAATTATCTATAAAACAAACAGCTTGATTAAATACCTATTCGTGATCGAAAATATTGGTCTATAAAAACAACCACCTAATTATGGGACCGATTTGGGACCGAAATATGCGGTCTCTACTGTTAAAAATTATCTAAGAATATTCTTCTGGAGTGTGTTAAAAATTATCTAAGAATATTCTTCTGGAGTGTTCAGATACCACTAAAATCGGTCTCTATAAAATAAACAGATTAATTTGATACCTATTCGAGACCGAAAATATCGGTCTATAAAAACAAACGCCTGATTTGGGACCGATTTGGGACCGAAATATGCGGTCTCTACTGTTAAAAATTATCTATATATACAATATTAGGATGAATATCTAATATAATATAGATATAATCGCCAACTTATTTATCTCTCTCAATGATGGACGAAAATTCCTCTTCTCCTAATTCTGATTCCTCCCTCTCGAACAAACTCATAGAGCCAGATTCGATGAAAGTTGATACGGTTAATTAAAATTTTGGGATTCAGAATTATTTATACCAATTAAAGACTGAATTTTCGGTCTTCAATTAAAATTCAAAATCAGAGTTTTAATTTCAATTAAAATTTGAAATAAGAATTTTAATTTCAATTAAAATTCAAAATAAGAATTTTAATTTTGATTTAGAGACTAAAATTCTGTGGCTAAGTGGTCTGAAAAACATAATATTAAAGACCGAATTGAAAATAGTCTTTAAACGAGCGGTCAAAATTGGTAGTCAATTCAAATTATACTTTTCAAAATATTTGATACCAATTAAAGACTGAATTGTCGGTATTTAAACAAAATTCAAAATCAAAATTTTAATTTTGGTTTAGAGACTGAAATTTGGTCTCTAAGCGGTCTGGAAACATAATATTAAAGACCGAATTGAAAACAGTCTCAAAACTCAATTTTTTTTAGGATCAGTCCCAAATCAGTCTCAAATTGAGACTGATTTATGCCGGTCTCAAAACTTTGGTCTCTAATTGAGGCATTTTTTGTAGTGGAAGAAATATTGCATCTCTTGCCAATTTAACTTGAAAGAGCCACTACTATAATATGATTACTCATTACTCGTTTAACTAAGCAATACACATTATGTAAGTATAGCAAACTTGCTACAAATAAATCTCAAATTCAATAATTACAACGTAACCACCCAACTAATGTTTGCAGCTACACTATAAATCATGAATAAATAAACTCTCAATCTGGTATAATTTTACAACATACAAATTGACACTAAGCAGGTTATAATATCCAATAATAGTATCTCAATCTGTTAGTATAATTATACCTTCTTTTTTATCACAAATAACTCAATATATTAAAATACTATAGTATCATAGATTAAAAGGCACCAGGAGTGCTCCACGGTAGAACAAAAAGATAGAAATAGAGTCAAAAGGCCAAATAAAACCAAATAGCATAACAAACATATTGAAGGTAGACAACACGCCCAACTTCGATTCTAATGTTGTTGTCGTCCACTGAGAAAGCACCATGGACCATCGAGCCATTATCTGTATGGTATACTACCCGAGGGTGTATTGTAGCAAGTCACCCAACTCCAAAACTGTCCTTTGATATCATCCAGAATTTTACCCATATCCCAAATTACATTTTCAAACACTTTCTTATTTTTGCCAATTCCACATTACCCAGACGATACAAATCCACAGCCCCACTGCAAGATTGCACCCTAGCTATTGTAGCAGCCGTGCCAAACACCATATGTCTCTCTGTTACAATTTTACCTCTTGGCCAATCCTGCATACTCTAAAAAAACATTTTAGCATCCTCCCGAAAAAATGGTTCCTCCAAAATTGACAACAAACAAAATTAACTCAAATTACAATAAACACACAACAAAAGTTGGAAAATTATTTATTTAGAACTGGAACCTGCAATACAACGTAAAAAAAGACTCAAGACAGAGGAAAAAACAATGTCATATTTTTTGTTCTTGCAATGGATACATACCAATTGTTACCTTCATATGTACCGATTTTCAAGTAGTGGGACTCATACAACGCGTAACCTTTAATTCTCTCAAATGAAGCACATAAATGTAGAAGAGAAATATTATTTATACTTAACACAATGCATAGGCCACTCGATAGAGATACTCACTGCATGCTATTAAGTGAAATCTCCACGATTTTAACGTTGTCACTACTTGAAATTATTTATCAAAGTTCTGATTTATTTTTGCTTCACACCCTCACTTCTCTTAACGTTTTTTGCTTAAGAAATGTGTTTCCAAAATATAATCTGTATACAGAATAACCTTTGAGATAAATAGTTTTTTTTCTTCTTTGGTTGAAAAAGAATCCTTCATAAAATATTGTTTATTCACAATGCTACTTTTAGTGAGCTATGTATGGTTGCATTGATTCCATTAAGGGAGTCCATAACTAAAGAACAGTTAACCCACAAAGTGAAAAAATGACATACCTTCAGGACTTGCTTTAATGCATCTCCTTGTTCCTGAGTTTTATGACGTGCTGAACTCATATTTATCATTAGGGAGAAAACTGTCTCTTGACTCTCTTTATAATCAGTTTAGCTTAATACAATACCTTCATATGTACCGATTTTCAAGTAATGGGACTCATACAACGCGTAACCTTTAATTCTCTCAAATGAAGCACATAAATGTTGAAGAGAAATATTATTTATACTTAACACAATGCATAGGCCACTCGATAGAGATACTCACTGCATGCTATTAAGTGAAATCTCCACGATTTTAACGTTGTCACTACTTGCAGCAGAGTGCAGAGGACCCCAGATTTCTTCTTCACAACTGTTGTCTACTAATGGAGATGCAATTAATAGTATTTCCACCACCTAATCCATCCAGTCCACGCACACCGGCAAAGAAGTTAAAGATGAATAAAATGTAAATGAAACAATAAACAAACTAACACTAAGACATTTTAAGACAAATATATTTACATTAGCAAAAAAATGGTATTAATTGTTTCAATGTTTGTATAACAACCTAATAGTAAAAAACATCCATAAAATGAGTCAAATAAAAATACTAAAAACCAATTACATACAATTTCAGCAGCTGCAGAATCAGTTGCAGCCCAGAACGACAACCTTATTTGCTTCCACATACTCGATCAAACACAGCGCGTTCAGAGAGGATGAAAATCAAAACACCATTTCTGGCTCAAACAAACCGAGCAACCAACACAATGCTGGAACTAAGAGCGTCATAGATAGATTAAAACCCATCAAAATCAATGGAATCTGAACAGATATTCATCAGTATTTAGTGTTTAATTTATGCAATTAACAATATATTTCTCATTAGTTGCTTTCCAATTAAGCCATTTACCTGCAAACACTCCAAAGACCAGTGATAAATAAAGGATGTGCGCATGGAAATTGGATTATTAATTAATTTCTAAAAGAACCACATAATAGATTTTAAGAACAGACCTCCACAACCCAATTACTATGAGATTCTGAATTAGAATCAATCCAAAATATTCATCATATGACCTCAAAGAAAGCTCCAATGATTGATATATTTAATTAGCATTATAATGTCACCTAAATACAATGACACAATCTTAACTAAAAAGACTTAAAAAAATATATAATAAAAGGCAGGAAATCAGGTGAGCAAAAAATTACAAAAAAACCCCTATTATAATGAAGACACATTTGACATATAGGATGAGACTTGATTATAAACCCAATGACTTCCAAATTCCAATGAAACCTGAAACTTGTCAATGACTAAAACACCAAAACTTGTCTATCAAGCTCAACTTTATCAAACCGCTGCCGAAATAAGAAATGTTCGAAACTGAAGTTGACAATTTTTTTTATCATCATACAACCAATAAAACCAAAAACAAAAGGTGAGCATTTATTTTTAAAATTCGATTTAAATAGCTGTGAACTCAGGTTTTTGATAAATTACCTTTATTCTCCATAATATTCGTGATCTATTTTCTATTGGAAATTGGGAGTGCAACGGAAGAAACATTTGGGGTCAAAGTTCCAGCGGGAACGGAGAGTGCATCGGCATCGCTTGAGAGTTGAACACCCGCGACAATGGGCTCCATTCCTCCTTTCACTCCTCCTTTATTTGACCATGAGAATTTAACTTTCCACCAAAATTATTTCAGTAAAAATATAACTCTAATTTTTTTCTCTATTTCTAAATTCAAGAATTAATAGAAGAGGTAGAATTTGAAGAGTCTGGCTTCTTGAGAAAGCCCTAATTCTCTGAAATGAAAAGCCGATGAATGGAAATCCACTTCTTTAGACTGTGACCTTGAAAAAATGAACGAAATGTAAAAAGTAAAAGCAATATTATTGAAGATCAATACTGCAATACGATCAATAATGCAATACAGACAACGTGCAGGGAAGGAGTACTATATATATATATATAAAAAAAAAAGGGCAGAGGTTTTTGGTGATTTTCTTTACCTGGCAGGAGGAGAGGCGACGTGGCTTGGGGGTAGAGGTGGTGTGAACCAACGGTGTATCGGGGGAGGCGGCGCGGCGCGAAGAACGGGTCTGGGGAGAGGCGGCGCTGCAACGTTCGTGGTTCGCGGCGGCGGAGCGATGGCAGGTGGCGTGCGTTCGCGGCGACGTACGGGCGGCGTGCACGGCGACGTACGGGCGACGCAGCTGGCCCAACGACAGTGAATGAGAGAAGAAATTGGAAATGGCCGGGAGAGAAGAAGCAATTGGATGTGCTTGGATGTCTCCAAAGGAAAAATAAGAGCTGGCATTTGAAGAGTTAGCTTCTGTCAAAAGCCATCTTGAAAAGTGGAATGAGCTGTATTAAAATAAATGTAAAGATATAAAAATATTTTTCCAGAATTAGTAAATTGAAATGGTCGGGAACTTGCCAAAAATAGACTATGCTGTTTTTATATATATATAGATAAAAAAAAAACGAAGTGTTCTCCCCTAAATCCACAACATTAATTCCAATCCAAGTCTCCTCTCTTAAAAGCAATGGCAGCAACCAATTTCCACCACCGCTACCTCGCCGCCACCGGCACAGTAAACTCGGCCAACTTCGGCGATCAATTTGAGTTTGACGAAGCTCATGTTTGGAGCACCGATGCCGTCATTAACGTTCCCGAAGCCAGAAATTCGATTTCAAAACCGCGCGCGTCGACCTATTCGAAATTCACTGAGAAAGGCCGTCACCGCCAATCGTTTTCCGCCTTGAACCAGAAGTCCGCATGGAGCTTTGTAGCCCTACTTTATTGTAATTCTTATACTCTTGTGAAACTAATTTCTAAGGCGTTCCTTGCTTCTTGTTCTTTTTATTCCCGTAATGGTTTAATTATAATTATTTGCATTTATGATATTTAAGGTTTTCAATTGAATGAGGAAGATTTGCCAATAGCATTCATCGAAGACGACGATCGGCTGGAATGGTAAGTCCTTCTGTCAAAGACCTCAATTGTTGCATTTATTATCAATTGTACACCAAAGCAGTAGTAAATAAGTAGTTTTTCCCCTTGTGATATTAAATAATTTCCAAGTTGGTTTTCGTGTGTGTTTGTGAGAAATGAGAAGAGTACTTTTCATTGTCTGGATATATGTTTGCTTGATTATTTAACAATCTATGTTGCATATTGAACAGTGATTTTTTTATTTTTTTTATCAGTAGAAAGATTTCATATTTGTATAAAATGGGTACAAGGGGTACACCACGTACCCTTACAAATATTAAAGCCAGAAACACATTACATCCTCTTAACAGCAAAATTAGACCATTTCTCTCTGTCTCCTCATAATTGCCTGGTTAGCCTCCTACAAAGCAGGATGCAGGGTTTGTTCTCCAGTTTTCAACAGAGCATTCCTTTACTTTGATATTTTTGATCCCAAGCCATACCTTCAATCTGAGTTTGACAGTCTCCACAACTTTTCTTCTACCCCGATCCAAATTGTTGTCGCTATTATTCCCAGAGTACCTCTACCCAATAACCCGTTAAATTGCATATAGTTTGTACCTGGATCCCAATGGATGATCACTTGCTGGTTCAGCCAGTGGTTGATTTCGTTCCAAATCTCTCGACTTTCGGCGCAGGTGAACAGAGTGTGAGGGATGGTCTCCTCTGCTGCATTGCACAACTTACACTTCGAAGATTCAGCCGGTAGTTGTACGCCTCTTTCGCCTAGTTTGTCTGCTGTCGGGAGTCTCATCTGTATCGCTCTCCATGCTGTAATATTAATCGTCGCTTTTCGGGGAGCCCAATTTCTCCATAGGTGTTTGAAAAATTTCTTTAGTGAGGTCGGCCTTGCGTTGCCGTCTTTGGTCTGGTTTCTCCTTCGTATGCTATCTTCGTGCAATAGAGGCCTTGTGGTGAGTGTTTCCATCTCCAGGAGTCGCGTCTGTGTTGGTCTGGTGCAGTCCTGTCAATAAGAGCAGTCAACTCGTTGAGCATATTGAACAGTGATAGTTGCAAGACGTCCATCGCGAATTTCCACAGGAGTTGCCCGAACCCTGCTTGTTGTTAATAATTAAAACTTTAACTGATTCTGTGGAATCTTGATTGTTTGTGTTATTTTGAACAGATGATGCTTATTTGCATATTACAGGCTCTAATGAGACTGGTACTAGTTTTATTAATACAAATAATTATGCCCTGTTCTTGCTGATTAGGAAACTCATTTATTTTGAAACCATTATAAGCTCTTGTTCTGAGTCGGTTTATGAAAGTTTAATGTGGTGTTTGTCCCTCTATTTTCCCCATTGAAAGTACTCCGTATTGATTTTCTCTCTTTTTTCTTCAATTTGTAAATGCTAAATTCATAATTATTCAGGACTTATTAATGTGGGGTGTGTATAACATTAGTAGAAAGGTCTTTGTGTGATTATTATTGTGGTCCCTATATTGCATTCAATAATAGAAAGTACTGTAGTAAGAACAACTTCAAGGTTATAACTTTTGGAAATATAACATTTACCGTGGCGTCTATACTAGTATAACATTTATCGTGGCGTCTATATCTAACTATATTGATTGATCGTTGTTTGCAGTTTGTCTATGACCGTTCGCTCAAGACTTACAGCGACAAAAGAATGGACAAATGGAAAAAAGATTGGATAGGGTACCTTTACAACCGATTTTTGTATATGTATAATTAAAGTAGTATAACTTTTGGTAGCATGTAATATATTAACTTTTATATATATATATATATATATATATATATATTTATTGTAGTGGTATAATTAAGTTTTGGTTTTTTATATAAACAGGATTTTTAAAATAAAAAAAAATTAGTGAAAAAAAATATATAAAAAAAATAAATTACTTAGACAGCGATTATGAACCGCTGTCCAAGTGAAATGAAATATAAAAAAAAAATTACTTAGACAGCAGTTATGAACCGCTGTCCAAGTGAAAGGAATTATAAAAAAAACACATAGACAGTGGTTATGAACCGCTGTCCAAGGTCACCACTTGCAATGCGGTTCAAAATCGTTGTCTAAGTGTTTTTACTTAGACAGCGGTTTTTAATAGCTGTCACTTGGAGAGTTGTTTTAATAGCTCTCCAAGGAACTTTTTAAGGGTTGTCCAAAGCCAAATATGTATTAGTGGTCGGTTTTTAAACCGATCCGGCGGTTCAAAAACCGTAACCGACGGTTTGTCGATTCGATTTCGATTACCAAAAATATAAAACTGAAACCGACGGTTTCGACCTGTTGGGCATGTCTAGTGTAGGATCATATATAAATCTCCATACTTTAATTTTCTTTCGTTCTAATTTCTAACTTTCTATCCCTCTAAATGAAAAGATAAAAAATTTATCAATTAATTAATTGTATATAAAAAAATTCATATGTATGTATGTGTATACATGCACTACAAGAAATGTCTTAGTATAGGAAAATTGGTATTTGATGATACCTAATCTCATCCTTTGGTGCGAGAAGAATTAAGTATTATACAAAATTGATTTATGTAGACTTGACGATCGTAAATGAACAAAATTGAAAACGATGGTGATCGATGAGGAGGATAATGATATGATGAAAATGAAAAGTTACAAATTTATCAATTAATGAAAAGTTACAAATTTATTTAGATGAAAAACGAAAAAGGAGAAATACAAAGTGAGCAGGAAATCAAAGAGCTAGCTAGGAAACAAATTACAAACATAATTAATCATCAAAGTGAAGATTACGAAAAACACAAGATAGATCGATCTTAATTATAGATGCAGGCAGACACGTAAACAACCTTTCTTCGTCGTAGCACAAGAGTTGGAGCACGACAGTTGTTGTGAAGCAACGGCTGTACGGACACAATACGGAATACAAACTTCGGCGTATTGGAACCTACATGAGACCTCGCAAGGATCTAATTGTGCCTGAAGCGCAGGTGCTTGAAAGATTAATATTACTATAAATGCGATTAAAATAGCAACCATACAATTCTTCTTCATCATTAATATTGCCATTACTATATATTAATTTGAGGTGGATATATATTTCACCTCTTTATATATATAGGCCACGCCAAGGCGTACAAATCCATAAATAATTTGCTCATGGATTAATTTTAAATTGCACCTTCTCATCACTATGTATGTAACGTATATAGTTTATTAATTTCTAACATTAATTAATTAATTTGAAGATTAACTGTCCAAGATTTAGAAGATTACGTTCACACAGATCTCAATAATTGGATTGATGAACTTCTACTCAGGCTTACCAGACAATCAATCTGAAAAAATGATTTTTATCAATCAAGTCAAGTATATTTTTAATTTGTATTTAATAATTAGATTTTTTTTTTCCAAAATCTGATCTAAAAATTATCTAAAATTCATGAAATTATAGATGTGGTGTAGTGTTTTATATAAATAATGCTAAATATATATTTAAAATTTACTTAAGGTTAAACCGATTTTATTATCTTCATTTCACATATTTTTAAATTTACATAAAAAAATATATTAATATTTACATTTTATTTATATGAATTTTTATTATAATTTTAATTGATAATATAAAAATTGTATTTTTAACGATATACTTAAGGGCAATTTTTTTTTTTCACGTGGCTCAGCAATTTTTTTTTTTTAAAAAAAAGGCAAAAAATTGATTAAAATTGTACACTCCTTTCAATGTTTATACTTTACTCGAAACTCATCTCTAGTTTATTATTATTTCAAGAAATAATCAGAACCTAATTTTGAAAGAATACATAAAGTAAAGAGTTTTTTGTACTTTCACTACAAGAAAAGAGATTTTTAGCATCGAATTTTTTTTGATATCAAAGATGAAATATTTTATACCAAAGGGTATTGGTATCAAATTTATTTTCGATACCACTTCCGATACCTATACTCCCGATCCTAAAGACCATGTATCAGAAAAAAAAGTCTGATACGAAAGGGTAACCCTTTAGTATCTGAAATGTATAGTATCAATAAAATTTTTCTGATACTAAAGGATTGAACTCTTTAGTATCAGAATTGTATTTAGTATCGGATTATTGTATCAATTTATTTTGATACAACAATGCATTTATAGTATCGTAAATTTTTACTGATACTAAATATATAGTATCAATAAATATTTTCTAATACTAAATGATTGAACCCTTTAGTATCAGAATAATGTTTAGTATCAAATAATAGTATCAATTTTTTTTTATACTAAATTGTATTTTTAGTATCAATTTTTTAAACCAGATATTAAAAAATCCAATCCTTCCATATATTTTTTTTCTAATACTAAAACAATGAATTCTTTAGTATCAGAAAGACAATTAGTATCGAATAATGTATTAATTTTTTTATACAATATTATATTATATTATATTTACTAATACTATAATTAATGGTATTATAAAAAAAAATTAATATTAATTATCAAATCACAGAATTCACAGTAGAATAATTTTTTTACACCAAAGAATTCATTAGTATCAGAAAGACAATTAGTATCGAATAATGTATTAATTTTTTTATACAATATTATATTATATTATATTTACTAATACTATAATTAATGGTATTATAAAAAAAATTTAATATTAATTATCAAATCACAGAATTCACAGTAGAATAATTTTTTTACACCAAAGAAAATGCTAGATAATATACAACATAATTCAAAACTAGTTTCATATACAAAATCCAAAATTGAAAAAACAAGGCAATGGCCAAGAATGAGTCTTTCTCTACATATTACAACTTTCCTTTTCAACAGAGCGCCCTTGAATCAAGAATGTAGCTCTCAGAATTGGGCCCACCTAAGTCTGTTGGGTTTTCTCTTTTCAATTCCTACATAGAAAGGAGAAGATGATGATGACTACGATGACGACGATAAGACTAATATATGAAGATAATAATGAAGAAGTAGATGATTAAGAAACGACTAAGATGATGAACAAAAATATGGTAACAAAAAGTGGGAAAATTACAGAAAACGTAATGTAGAAGGCTTGTGAAACAAAAATAGTAATGTAAGATTACTATTACAAATAATTAATACATCTTCTTTCTACCAATATCATTGTTGTCTTTAGGTTAACTAACTAATTCATGATAACCCAAACACGTTTATAATGAGTAGCAGTTAGTTTTACGTACAATGTCGATACTTAGAATCTCTTACAGCAACAACTTTCACAAACGCTGTCAGCTTGAGCTAGATGCTGAAAGTCACAGATAAAAAGCTTTTGCATCCAGGTCCATTAATGTATTTCACAAGTACAAGAGAACACTTTTTGAGTTTTGACATGGTGAAATTGCATCATTTCCAATTTAAGAAACTCAAAAAATATAAGACAGCAAAACAAATAAACACAGCTAAGTTCAATAATATGACAATGAACCACAAGAATACTATAATATATGTTACTTCATTCACATAAACAAATTTAAGAAAAAGGCCAAACCTTTATAAGAGAAACTATTCGTTGTCTAAGCCCAGGCGCAATGAGATCTTCCAAACATCTCTGAATCGTAGATATAAGATCAGCTTCAGGAGTCAGGACCAAAGTCAAGAACAGCAGCCTGTAGAAAGCCAAAAAGCATAGCCATCAAGGAGAGAGCAATAAATATCAATCTTAGTAGCATGTAAATTGATGTTAGTAGATCTCTTCTCTCTGTATACCAAAGTCCTGCAGCAACACGATAAATTTCAAATGGCTCTCGACCTAGCAATCCACACTGAAACAAAACATATATTATAATTCCAAACCAAAATGTTTAACTGCAAATCAAATTAGTACATAGAGAAAAAAAAATGATTTAATTTGTGGGACTTTTTATCCATGACCCCACACATACATCAGGTTTGATTTTCATTGCTTCCGTATTTCTATGAATCCACACATATATCAGGAGGAGAATAAAAACCTATTTTCATCTTTATTAGTAAAGCACAATCAAAATATAAAAACATTAAGAATTCATCAATTGTAAGCAGCAAGACATTACTTGCCTGTCAACAACATGACAGGAGTGGGAAACGTCAGATATTACCTCCTGATTAGCAGAAATAAGCAAACGCACACAGTCTATTTCATTGAGGTAGAGATTGTCACTCAACTTTAAGGCCTAACAATAAAAGTAAGAGGAATTTATGCTCTATAAAAGCCGTAAAACGTGACCAAATAGTTTCCCAACAGAATTAGATATAATATATAAAGAATTGCTAAAACTGCACCACTTCAAATGCATAAATTAAAAAATGTAGTAGCTGAAACTTGAAGCACAAACAATGAGTACTGAATAGTCAAAACTAAAAAGTTGTAATAACTATAAATGTATAATCAGTTTTAAAACTTCAAAAGAGATTAAGAGAGATGAATTTGAGTATGAGTCATTAAGTAAGGGAGCAAAATAAGTCAATAAGTATTAAGTAGGAGACGAAGAGAGTAGTATTTTTGTGTAAAGAGCATGCATCTGCAGAATCGCAACACTATCAGTCCAAACGCATTAAGAAATTCATCGACTCTAGCTATGATCTCCAATTCACTAGCCATTATGAATTTTACAAAAAGCTAAGGATATGTGAAAAAGAATCAGAAATATCTAACGTGCACGTTATATTTAACAATCAATTTATATTTCGTAGGTCAACGCAATCGACTACTAATATGAATTTGAGATGATACATATCTTTTAAATTTTTTATTACAGTGTGGCTTACTTTAATATGATTTTTGAAGTATCCTTTAACCACTGAGTTAGTGAAGAAATCATCATCATCAGAAACTATATCATGCCCCTCATTTTTTGCCCACTTCACATACTGTTTCTTCCCTCCATAATCATCATAATTGTTCACAAGGCTTAGAATCAGTTTAATCCTATGTTTTCCAGCTTCGTAGATCACAAAATCCAACCCCTGCACCAATTAAGAAAAACTAAATATCATAATAACAATTTAATAAATCATATGTTTTGGTCCCACATCAGACCTGAAACATGAGTTCATTGTAAGAGCCCGAAGAATATTGCAAAGAGGGAATATCCTGGCGATTAAGAGGCTGTGATTTGCAGCTTGTTGAAAAGCAGAGGAGATTTTGTTTCTCTGAGATGAAGCAACATTAATATGTTCTTCATTTTTGTTGCCAAGAATTCTTGAAATTTGTTTTTTTACTCTATGATTGTGGGTGTACAACAATCAAAATGTTTTGGATCTAGTGGTTTGTGTTTTGCTTCAAGGCTGTTAAACAAAAGGGCAAATACTACACTTGTTTATTTTCTTCTAGAAATGATTCCTTTTCACTTTATCGTGTTTTTTGTGTTGTGTCCATAATGAATGAGATTAATTTAACATATCGATGAAAATAAGTTCTCATGAATTCATATTTACATACATAGCTTCTTCAACAAAAGTTTTATCCAAAATACAAATTTCTTACCTCAATGCCCCTTCCCTTACCCTCAAAACCTTGAGAAATGAGGGGCTGAGATCCCCAAATGTTTGATGAAACTTCAAAATTCTTCAGTTGCAGCCATATTCGAAACTTCAAAAATTAACAAAAGAGTTGCAGCAGTTAATCTAATTAATTCAACATAATGTACAAACAAAGAAAATGCTCGAGTTCATAAGGAAACAAATTCATCATAAACGTTTAATGTCATGAGATCGCAAAATATCTGCATTTATATTGTCCAGATATTCCCATTCCAACATGGGAGAATCGATTTCTTTTCAACGAGACTAGTGTGACTATAGCTAATCAAAAACTAGCTGATGATTTTGTTTAAACTGAAGTTGAAATAATTTAATTAAGCAAAATGTACAGAGCTTTCTAGTCCACTTCTAAACCAAGTCATTTGCATAGGCAATAGATCTTATAATAGGAACAAACATACCAGCATAAGTGGAGTGTACAACAAATATTTGTATTGTTCTTAATTGTGCGTTCTGATACACTAAAAGATAAACTAGAGCATGGTCTTGACACCTGTAAGTACAATAACTTGAGCCAAGCAACTTTAGATAGAAGAAATTAATCAAAGGAACATTTGCCAATTGCACTTCTAATTCAAATAATTTTCAGAAGGCTATCATCAATTTCCCCAAAAAAGAGATCAAAAGTATGTACCAGAAATCAGATGGAAGCGCGAGGTGTCGATGGACCGGAGGCTGCTGGACACCGATGGACGCCGGAGCTCTACAGCAGGAGGCTGTATGGGACGCCGGCCCTGGGCGTCTGCCTCGTCGGCCTGAGCGCAGCAGCGGCAAGCCTGGGATCTGCCGCCGGCGTAGGAGCATTAGCCGCGAGGCCACTGGGAGACACCATGGTGTAGTCTCCGGAGGGTTATGGTGCAGCGGCGGCCGAGAGAAGGAGGTCGCGTTATAGTGCTGACGTCTGAGCGGTGGCTACGGCGCGCAGTGAGTGACCGGAGGGACTGTGTGCGACGGAAGTATTCTCACTGTGTGAAAATCGCACACAGTAGGGTTTTCGGTTTCTTTTCGTAATCAAATTTCATTTTATTTTTTTTGACACAGAGACTAGGGAGATTGTATAATTTGTATACTGCATAAGCAATTGGGATCGGAAATCATTATCCGATACTATTATTAGTAATTACAAATAAAATTAATAGTATTAAAAATTTAATTAAAATATTATTTGATAAAAAAAAAAGTGGTATTAATAAAAATAAAATTAATATTAAAAATAAAATTAATAGTATCCCAAAGTTAATTTCTAATACCAATGATAAGATGTATCTATAAAAATAAAATTATTATTACTAAAAATAAAATTAATGGTATTAGAAATTTTTATTTTCGATACTAATGATAAGTAGTATCAAAAAAATCATTTGATGCAAAAAAAATAATTAGTATCAATAAAAAAATTACTAATACAAAAATAGTAATAGTATCGATAAAGTGATGGATGTTATAAAGTTAATGGTATCGAAAATTAAATTTTCAATATCAATGATAAGTAGTATTAAAAAAAATTATCTGATACAAAAAATAAGTCGTATCAATAAATAAATTACTAATACTAAAATAATAATAGTATCAAAAAAAGTTTGGATGCTATTAAATTAGTGGTATCGGAAATAAAGTTTTCGATACTAATGATAAGTAGTATCAAAAATATTATTTGATACAAAAAATAAGTAGTATCAATAAATGAATTACTAATACAAAAATTGTAATAGTATCCATAAAGTGATGGATGATATAAAGTTAATGGTGTCGGAAATTAAATTTTTGATACCAATGATAAGTAGTATCGAAAAAGTATTTGATCCTAAAACTAAATAGTATCCATAAATAAATTTCTGATGCAGTAACAATATTAGTATTACTACATTTCTGATACTAAAAATCTCTTTTTTTTGTAGTGTTTTTTTTTTCGGGGGGGGGGGGGAGAAAGTTGCACATTGCACATTTCTTGTGAATTGAGTTTGAATTCGTTCATTTTGGGTGCAATTTTTAGGGTTTTGAATTAGGCTTTAATTTTGGATGTGTTTAACGGGTGCATGACTTTCACGCAATTTTCATCCGTTAAAACAAACATAAATTTACTACGGGACCAAAAGTGATTTTATCTCATTATTACAGGACCAAAAGTGCATTTTTTAACGGTTCACACAATGAAAATCCGTTAAAGTTAACGAAAATATACTACATGACTAAAAGTGTATAAAAATGACCGAAATTGATTTGACTTCATTCTTACAGGACCAAAAGTGCAATTTTCCAACAATATTGAGATGTTTAATTTGAAAGGATAGTTAAAATGCACTTTTACTATTTTAAGTAAGGGACACTAAACGGGACCCCCACAAGTGGGTGGTGGGATTGGTCCCCCGGGATTAGTCGACCCTAAAACCGGATACCCGAGTCTTCAAAAAAAAAAGTAAAAGATAAAAAAATGACAAAATGAGTCATTAAGTAGAGGATGGAGGGAGTATTATATATCCAGCTCCTAATCATATATATATGATGAGTTTGTTGAAAGTTTAATTACCAGTTTACTAATCAGGAGCTTATTATCAGTTTAATTAACATGATCGATCACGTTGCATACAATATATATACTACGTTCTATCTATATCACTTTCGTATAAATGAAGGACAAGGTCTTAGTTAGATATATTTTTTTTCAAGAATAAATAAAAATGAAATCAAAGCTGGATTAATTATAATTAAAATATGATCAGATCTCTAGGCAGTTTGTCTAGATGATAAATGCACCCTTGACTTTAGAATATATTTTTTAACTAATACCTATATATTGCTTTCACTAATACATATTTGACATTGGAGAGCTTTTAAAAAGGGACTTGGAGAGCTTTTAAAAGAGCTCTCCAAGTGGTAGCTGTCCAAGCTTAGACAGTTGTTAAAAACCGTTGTCTAAGTGCTTACACTTGGACAGCAGTTTTTAACAGCACTGCAAGTGGGGGGCTTAGACGGCGGTTATGGTTTAGGGTTATGAACCGCTGTCGAAGTACAGGCACTTGGACAGCGGTTTATAACCGCTGTCTATGTATTTTTTGTTTTGACTTGGACAGCGGTTCATAACCACTGTCTAAGTGATTGTTTTTTAAATACGCTTTAACTTGGACAGTGGTTATGAACCGCTGTCTAAGCCATTTTTTAATAATTTTCATTTCACTTGGACAGCGGTTATGAACCGCTGTCTAAGTTTTTTTTTTATATATTTTTTTTTAATAATTATTTTATATTTTAAAAATCCTGTTTATACAAAACCAAAATTTATTTATATACTACTACAATATATATATATATATATATATATATATATATACACGTCAAATACCAAAAAATCAAATAAATAAACGTACACAAACATACGTTCAATATACACCAAAAACATGAAATATCATCACAAATGTATAAGTTAATATATTACATATATGCTACCAAAAGTTATACTACTTTAATTATACACATACAAAAATCGATTGTAAATGTATCCTATCCAATCTTATTTCCATTTGTCCATTCTTTTGTCGTTGTAAGTCTTGAGCGGACGGTCATAGACAAACTACAAACAACGATCAATCAATATAGTTAGATATTTAGTATATTAATTTGTATTCAATCAATAATAATTTAAATAAACCAATAAATTGACTTACATTGTTAGGATTAATCGCCGATCGAGAAAAATTGATTATATCCTCAATATAACAACATACAAAATGTCCACAATGGTTTCCATCACGTTTCCTCGGAACCTGTTATGATTAGCAATCATAAGCATACGCGCATTACAATTATGATTATTTTCTATTAATTTGATAACTTACTAAATTAAATTACCTTAATTGGATATTTTTAGGCAGATTTCCAGGATTTCAGGCCTTGAAGAACCTATGCAATGGGTGGAAGGTTGAGCATGAGATAAAAAGGCACGAATCTGGTTGGTTGATGTTTCGCTTTGAGAGTGAGAGGACTTGGACAGTGTGCTCAATGGTGGACCATATGCTATATGGGGAATGACACTTATGATGAAGAAAATGCCCATAGGGTTCGATTTCAGTAATGAGGAAATAAGTGTAGTGCCTACATGGGTAAAACTGAGAAATCTACCCATGCACTGTTGGAGCAATCGTGTAATAAAGATAATCGCCTCGTTCATAGGGAAGCCTTTGTATACCGATAGAGTATCTAATACGAAGGATCGAGTGTCATATGCGAGGGTGCTAATAGAGGTTGATGTTGCGAAACCTTTAATCTGTGAAGTTGCTGTCAACTTGGGGATCTAAAAGAGTGGACGCAGCGTGTTGAATATGACTATATGAGTTTGAGCCTACCTACTGCAATAAGTGTTGCAGATTTGGACATTCCACTGTTTCGTGCACACCTGTGACTCGAATGGCCAAGAAAACCCCTGCAAAGGTGGGGGAAGCACAGGGATCGGAGGTTAAAAGTAGGGAGGTGGACGAGATGGGTTTCATTCGAATTAAAGGTAAGAGTAGAGGGCACAATCTGGGAGAGGGCAGGAACTTTGCGTCAAATAAGGTTGATGACAAAGGTGGGGAGGTTAAGGGTGGTCGATTTGATGCCCTGCGTGACATAGAGGAGGATGAGGCACTAAACATGGAGGAGGACCAGCCTATGGAGGAGGAGACTAATGAGCAAGCTGGGATCGAGGACAAGGTGGAGAAAATTGAAAATGTGAAGGTGGGAAAGGGGTTGACTAGTAATAAAGATGGGCCTGGTTCGAAGGGCAATAGAGATGGAAAAAAAGGAGGGCAGTGGGAGGTGGGGGAGGGCTCGAGAGTCACTCAAAAAAGACCTAACAAATCGACACACCATGGAACGTGAGGGCTGTAAGTTTCGGTGCGAAATGGTGGACTGTTTTCGATATTTGGTGCAGGTCTTGGTGATAGCATTGCAGCTGGACATAAGCAGCAAGTGTGATGGAATGTGGACTTGGAGGCTGGTTTTCGAGCCACCTTTGAGGCTGGTAATTGAAGCGATTGTGCACTTAAAGAAATGTTTCGATAGGTGTTTTTTTTGTTATTCTATTAGGCACTTCAATGGGAATGTCCATTAGTAGTGGTAGTTGGATTGATGGAGGTTCCACCAAGGGTGGTAGTCGGATTTATAGTGATGTTTTGTGTAGGGATGTGAGGATAGGACTGTATGCTCGTTTGAGTTGTATTCTGTTGGCGTTTTCCCTTAGGGGTTAATCGTTTTTTGAGTAATAAATTTTTTAACCTTTTGCTCAAAAAGAGATCTTGAGCTTTGATTGTGAAGGCGACTCCGATACATCGTCATCACACTATTATTATTATAATTAGAAAAAAAAAAGATTAAATATGCATAATTTTAAAAGTAAAACAAATCATTATATTAGAATATTAAAAATGAACTTACGCTTCCATGTATGACATGAGATCAGGACGATTTGCAACCACCCCATCCAAAGCTGGGTCCATAAAAAAGATACTTAATGTCTTCATATTAATGACGACCAACACCCAATGGTCCCTATATTATATTAAGAATATTAAAATTAACTGCAAATGTGCAAATAACATATTATGCATACAAATTTTAACGAAATGTTTATTGTACTCACTTCAAATTTGTTGGCCAAAAAATGAGATGTTCTGTCCCACTTAACCTCAACATGTTCGACTATCCCTTCCATGCCCTGTGTCCTATCACCCAGTACGCAAGACACTTGGGGGCAGACGAAGGAATATATTCCACTTGCTCGGTTATCTCTAGAGAGATATACCTCACCCAAATATCTTTAACCAACATATATACGCTAATTAAAATTTAAAAAGAAAATTAAACTGTATAGAAAGTAAATACTGATAATTAATAAACACATACTTGAGGTAAAAGGCTATGGTGGATGCACTCAACCACTGGTTGTTCAATACTTCAATCACATTGTCCAGAACGATGTAGTCTTCATAATAAGGCTGATGAAAGTGAGCACTCATCGGAATTCTGATGGTATTGAAAGCACGTGACTGCACTGTCGTGCTCACCATATTATGTACGACGGAGTTGTGCTCTAAGTCTCCAGACAATGGATAACCACGTAGGCGCGTATCAATACCCCCGTCCCTCGTTCTCTCCATCCGACTGTCTACGACACCTCTTGATTTTTGTTTAGGATTTTCTGTCAGTTTCTACAATCAATTTGCAACATTATTTAGAACAACGGATAAGATAATAAATTTTAATAACATATATTTACCTTCGCGGTGTGAGAGACCAAGTTGCTCGGCCATTCGATGAAGTGCCCGACCGCTGTTCCGACTGTGACAACATCATCTACCGGTTTCGGCAAGGGTGAATCTACTTCTTCCTCTACGGGCACTTCTAGCGTGACCCTCACGAAAACAGGAGTGAGTGGACAACCATGAATCATTTGATGGGAGTTGTTGTGCAACGTTCCCGTGGCCACCAACCGAGTAGGATCCTCCAAATAAAGGTAGCTAAAGGTCGGTGGTTGTTCGAATAAGATATTTACTTAGAAAATTATAATACACTAGTATTTAATTAAAACAAAGGCGAGACATGCACATTTTGATACCTGAGAGATGATTTGAAGTGCCTCAATAAAGTCGTCTCTACCATCAGCCGAAAACCTAGCATCAGCGACACTATTATCACAGCTTGCTCCACTCGACAACAATCCGTGACTGGATTTTCTCTCGGACCTCATAGTCTCCATATCTCTAGTCAACTTGGCAACCTGTTCTGAAAGTATACCCACCATATTCATGGCTTGAAAAGCAGGTGCCATCGCTAACGAGGTCTTCGTCACGCCTTATCCCAAACTCCGTAAGCGGTCGGGATGCTCCTAACGACCTACAACCCGTCCATACAAATCATCAATACCGATACTACGGATGTCCTCGGGTGTCATGGTCTGAGATATGCGCTCCTAAATCACAAAAAATTATTATTTAATTATTTGTTTAGAAATAACAGTTTGTAATTGAAAGATAAATTAATGAATATATTACCGCTTCTTCGATGATACGCTGTGCACTGGAATCGGGAATACGCCCGTCTCGAGTCTTTCTTGTAGTCTGAAATAACTCGAAACGGGTAACAAGAGGCTCACTCTCTCCCGCTTTCCTTCTTTCTTCTTTCTACGATAGTGATGAAAGTGTCACTTTATTAGATATATTAAAAGTGAATATATAAAAAAAATTAAAAGTTAGGATTTTGATCTCACAATAGTTTCTCTTATGCGTGCATAACCTTTGTTCGATCCACGATAACGAGCCTCCATCGCCTTGGCTTGTTGGCGATTTTGCTGACTTCGCCTCTACAGTGTAATAGAAATACGATAAACACTGAAAAGCATAGGGCATTAGGAATTGAAGAAAATGATATTGATCAATTTTACCTGAAAATCATCATCCATAGCTTTACGAACAAACTCCTCCCAGTAAGGGGCCACCATAGGGCTATCCCGATACTCATTAGGCGGACTAGCCGAGTAAAGTCCGGTGTCCCGATCTAGTGTCTCACTTCTTAGCCAAGCCCGAAAATTCTTGGCCATTCTTCCAGCTTGCGACAGTATTTGCTTCTTGTTGGAATGGTTAAGGCCCCCTCCACCAGTTCAACGTCAACAACGCCTTCCTTCATGGCACCCTCTTAGACATTGTTTACATGGCTCAACCTCTAGGCTTCATAGATAAAACTTTTCCCTCCTATGTCTGCAAATTTCACAAATCCATCTATGGACTAAAGCAGGCTCCTCGCACTTGGTACTATGCTCTTCGTGCTTTCCTCGCAAGTATTGGGTTTAAACCCACTCACTCTAATGAATCCTTGTTCGTTTACAACAAGTCTGGTGTGGTCGCCTATTTCCTCGTCTACGTCGACGATCTGATACTTACGGGCAGCAACTCACCCATGCTCGCCCGTGTTGCTGTCGACCTCAGCTCCAAATTCTCGGTAAAGGATCTTGGTCCCTTATCCTATTTTCTGGGAGTGGAAGTCCTTCGCTCCAAAACCTCCTGCTTCCTCTCCCAACGCAAATACATCACTGACCTACTCGCCCGCTATAATATGGTCGACTCTAAACCAGTTCAAACACCACTACCCACCTCTGCTCGCCTAACCATCTCGGATGGTTCACCACCCACGGACGCCACTCAATATCGTCAGGTCCTCGGCTTCCTGCAATACCTCCAACTCACCAGACCTGATATAGCCTTTGTCGTGCACAAATTGTCGCAATTTATGCATGCGTCGACCACCGCCCACTGGGGTGCTGCCAAGCGCCTTCTTCGATATCTCAATGGCACCAGGATGTTGGAATCACCTTAACACCAAACTCCTCCCCCTCTCTGCACTGCTTCACCGATGCAGACTGGGCGGGTAACACTGATGATCGCACATCCACAAGTGCCTACATTGTCTTCCTCGGCACCAATCCCATCTCCTGGTCTTCAAAGAAACAAAAATCGATTGCTCGCTCCTCCACTGAGGCCGAATACCGTGCCATTGCTGTTGCTGCTTCCGAGGTACAATGGCTAAAGTCCCTGCTCAAGGAACTTCAATTCCCTACCTCACCAACTCCTGCTATTTATTGTGGTAACATTGGGGCCATCTATTTATGTTCCAATCATGTCTTTCACTCGAGAATGAAGCACATTGACTTCCACTTCGTCCGTGATCTAATTAAAATGAATCAACTTCGGATCTCCCATGTCTCCTCGGCTGACCAACTTGCGGATGCTCTCACCAAATCTCTCTCCAGCACTCGTCTCCAACTTCTAATGTCCAAGATTGGACTCACCTATGGTGCTCCATCTTGAGGGGGCGTATTGGGCCTACACTGTTATTATATTCTTATTTACATTTAGTATATATCCACTTGTATAGGCCCACATTACTTTACTCATGTGCTCTCTTATAAAGCCCATTAGGGTTAGGTCAAACTCTTGTATAAATACCTCATGTACATTTCATTTACAATTAATCAAGAAAATATATTTTCCATACTTCTATAAGGGACACCTAAAACGGTAAAATGGGTCATCAAGTATGGGACGGAGGGAGTACTTGATATTAATTTTGATCTCAGAAGGGCGTACAACTTTTCTGCAAGTTACGTAGAATTAGAGTCTCGGCACTATGAAAAAGGAATTGAAGTCTTAATTCTTTTTTTTTAACAGAATTGAAAAAGATAGGGCTCACGTACGCGAAAGCTTGGTCTTTGTTGCCCCTAAAGTGGTGGGTACTGCGCCAGGCTAGGCTTAGTATTTAGTTAACTCGTGCGATGCATGAATAAGCATACTTTCATAGTTTGCTTGCCTCCGTAAATTTAATCAAGTAGAAAAAACTCTATTCACTACATAATTAATTCGAATTCGCGAGGGAACCTACCGGCAGCATTTATTCCCTTGCGAATTATCGAGGGGGACAGTTGGCGAGTGTGAGAATAGGTATGTGATCACCGTTAATGAGGTGATTAAATAATCCACTATATATAAGTTTTTACAAATACAACAAACCATATCAAAGAGATATATAAAAAAGATTTGGACTAAATTAAAATATATTATTCCTATATTATTATTCCCTATTACCCCCCGTCAAGCGATGTTGTGGATGCAATCGAACACAGAGCTTGGAACGTAACAATTCGAAACTGGGGCGACGAAGACTCTTGGTGAAGACGTTGGCGAGCTAAAGAGTGGATGAGACGAACTTCGTGATGAGGCAACCAGACGACACAAATTCTCAAATAAAATGGCAGTCAATGTCTATGTGTTTTGCACGTTTATGAGCAACAGGGTTAAAACTCCAAAATAAGGCACTCTTGTTTTCACAAAGTAGTGTTGGGGCCGACGAGGGGAGCTGACCAAGCTCGCGAAGAAGTTGAGTGACCCAAATCATTTCCTGGGATGTGTTCGCGAGGGCCCTATACTCGGATTCACAACTTGAGCAAGCAACAGTGGATTGTTTCTTCGCGCTCCAAGAGATTAAATTTCCACCTAAAATTATCGAGTAACCATGAGTGGAGCGACGGGTCTCAATGCAACGAGCCCAATCTGCATCGGAATAACCAACAAGCGAGGAGTCACTAGTTCGGCCAAAGGAGAGCCCGTAATTGATAGTACCTTTAACATATCTGAGGATCCTTTTGACCGCGAGGAAGTGGTCGGTGGTCGGCGAATGTAGAAACTGACTAACATAATTCACAACATATGAAAGACCAGGACGAGTGATCGTCAGGTACTGTAAGGTGCCGACAAGCGATTGGTAAAGAGTGTGGTCGGCAAAATGGGCACCTATACTGACCAAAGATTCACCGGCCGCGAGGGGAGTGGAGACAAACTTTGAGTCGAGCAACTCAGCCTGAGATAAGACATCGCGAGCAAGAGAGGAAGCATCATCTAAACATATTTTTGTTGATGGCGGCCGCAAGAGTATGAATTTAAGAACTTTGATCTTTTTGTCGAGTTAAAGAACTTATCTTTTTGTCAAGTTGAAGAACTTATCATTTTGTCAAACTGACACTCTTGCCTTTGGAGTTGGATTGAATTCAGTATCACTATCTCTCTTACCTTTGGAGTTGAGTGTGTGTAGTGCGTGTAAAAATGGGTTAGCTGGTGTGGGACCCTATCAATGCTCATGTGTATCATGGAAACAATTTGAAGGTAATTGATCAGAGAGTGAGGGTTGCATAATTTTGTGGTGTCTAACTAATACGTGGTTTAGACCAATTTTTTTTTTTTTTTTTGCCAAGAAGATAAACATAAAAGGATTGCAGATGAGAATTTAAAAAGATAAAGGACGACCAAATGCGGATTCAATAAAAGTTACAGGACACTTTGTCATTTTTTCGTATATATTTAATTTTTTTTAGTGATGTAGAATGTCGTGCAAGAATACCCACCGGAATTTGATACTCATGTGACCGGCACATGTGAATTCAGATCATTTTTTTATTTTTTTGTCCGCTCATCCACTAGTCTTGTAACTTTGGTAAGACATGTGCAAAATTGAAATTAGAAACGGACAAACAGGCTGGTTTCCAACCGCCGGCTTTGGTTTGAAAACCAAATTGTAACCTTAAAATTAAGGTTCGGTTTCAGTTTCACTTATGGAAATTCAAAACCAAAATCGGAAGTTTGGGGTTAAATCGGCGGTTCGGCGATTTTGCCCCTTTATTATTTATTTTTTTTAATATTATTCTATAAATACCTTAATTTCAACTCATTTTTTCACACCAACCTCCCTAATCGCTTATGTAGTACTCCCTCCCCTCCATACACCAAATGTAGTCCCATTAGAGTGGACACGTGTTTTAAGGAAAAGATAGATAAGTAAGGGCATTGTAAGGTATTGTGGTGTCCATTGTGAATAAAGTGATTGTTTGTGAATAAAGTTGATGGCAATTTTTTATTTTGGAAAAGACAAATTTATTAATGAAAAAACATTGCAGCTATGTTATATATATATGAAAAAGGCATTAAGTCATCGCCGAGCTTTGTAACGTAGTCTTGTGACCCAAATGGGGACATTATGGTGATTGGATGTTGGGTCAGCCTAATTGGGAGGGTTGCTAGTGGCTAAATTTTGGCCTACCCGTTCTAAGATGGGAGTTGGTCTATGTGGTCTAAGTGAAAGCTTGGGCTTTGTTGCCCCTAACATGGTGGGTACTGTGCTAGGCTGGCTCCATAGAGCAGCGACAACCATCCTCTCTCAGTAGTGGAAGGATAACGGGTGGAAGGATAACAAGTCTGTTGCCGTCTCAGCCCATTACATTTAGATGGTTTGGCCCCAATTCAACAATCAGCTTTTGTGTTCTCATTTAAAACACAGTGATCATACGAACATGTATGGTAGTAATAGGTAATAATATAATATATGAATAATATCTTTTTTTATTTTAGTACATATCTTTGTATATACAAGTGTATGGGGGGGGGGGGGGAATACACTTGTATTCAAATTCTTTTCTAACTTGATCAAACCAGAGCTCAGCAAGGTTGTCTTGGACAACTCTGCTAAAGATGATTAACTCTTCTAAGATAATCAGACTACTAAGTACTATTGAGTACTTAGTTGAATAACTATCTAGGAGAGTTATATGTGCGGAATAGTGGTTGGCCCTTTTAGTTTAAACTCCTTTAGATTCTGAAATCACTTGGTCAATTCAATACAGTCCAGTTTCAGGGAACTTGTCCAAATCAGTTTTGCACAGTCTTTGAATGTTTATCCTTTGAAAGATCAGTTTTGTGTGCAGTGTTGAGTGTATGAAAGTACTTGAAAGTAAATCAACACAAGAGTTTATAGTGGTTCAGAGACTCAAGCTCCTACATCCACTTTCCCTGATTTAACAGGATAATTCCTTCACTCTTGGAATTAACTTGTTTTATAGTGCCAAGGTGCACTTGATCAAGAACACCACTCTTGGTGAATTGATCCCTAGGATGTCTAGAGTCCTAGTACCCTCTTCTCAACTTAGAACTGAACTGTTCTTCTCTCAACAGTCAGCTCCTACCACTTCTACTACTACAACCTTCTCACTTTCACTCTTGAAAGATATGAGGATTGAAGTAAGGTTCCAACTAATGAGATATCCTTTACAATGAAGATCAGTGTATAAGGATAGGATATCTCTCTAAGCTTGTGTATGAATATACAATGTAGTTCAGCTTAGAAGAAGTGTTTGAAGACTAAGATAGTCTTTGAAAGCTTTGAAAGCACTCTAGTTTGTAAGAACTTGAGGTTAGATGTGCTTGGTTGAGGTTGAAGTTGGATGCTAGTTGGATGCTTTCAAATGGTCTTCACACTTCTGTATTTATAGACAAATGAAGGATTTTCCCGTTGGAGAGGCAGCCTCCAATGTCCATAAATGTCTTCTTTTAGTTCTTCAACTTTGAAGACAGAATCTTGATAGTGACATGTCCTCATTTGGGAAATAAACGGCTGTAAGACCTTTGTCTTCATTCTTCAGCACTCTTCCCAATATCTGACATTCAGATTCTCTTGTAAGAATATGGACATGTCTTATGAAGGTTGTTCCATTGATAGGACAACATTCCTCATCATTTGGACAACTCTCCTTATCACTATCAGCAGTCTTGCTTATCAGCAAGGTTGGCTTGCTCTTCTTCAGATGACTTGGCTCATACCCTTTGCTTCACTTCAAGGTGATCTTAGCATGTTGATTTGCAATTCTTTAGGGTGTGTTTGTCTTCAGCATAGTTGACCTCAACTTTCAGAGCACTTGATCTTGACTTCTTGTACTGAGACAACTCCTCTGGACAACTCTCCTGATCAGTATAGTTAGTCTCAAAAGACTTAGTGTTGTATCCAGAGTTTGAGCCTTGAGGGGACTTGATTTAAATGAACTTCTAAGCATGTGTTCCCCCTCAATTTGTGCATCTAATCATCTAAGAGCTACCTAACATATTAGCTCCTCATCTAGCCTTTATACTATATGTTCTAACATTTCTAGAACATATTCAATCATGACTTAGGCATGTCTCAGGGGGTTTTGGTATTCAATCAAAACATAACTCATTTTATTCCCAACAATTTCCCCCTTTTTGATGATGCCAAAACCTATACAGCTTGTGCAAAAGTGACTTAGCTACACCTATTACATTAATCTTCAGAAGACATGACTAAGGTCAGTTATCCTGAAAAGCAATGTGTTAGTGTATTCACCATTCATGTTGCACATAGGTTTCATAGATAGGCATAGAGAGATGAGTTTTTCTTGATTCAAAATAAGTTCAACTATCATTCATTCAAAAATCATTACAAGCATGTTGATAGTTGAATTTAACATATCAGAGCATGAATCAACAACACTAAATACATCAGAGTATTTAACAGTTCAACACATATACAAGATTTTTCAGTATCAGAGCATAAACTTGTATCAGAGCACCAATTTTGTATCAGAACAAATACTAACACTTCAAGACATATACAAGACTTTCAACATCAGAGCACAGAGCTTGTGTCAGAGCAATCCATATCAAATTAGAGCAAACAGGTTAGCACACCACATCAGCAATCTTGACCATATTTCAGCATAGTTGATCAATCAAGAAAGGTCAGAAGACTTAGCCATTTCAAAGATCATCCTCAGGAGGTGGCAGCATTCCATACTGTGCCCACACTCTTCTTTTCAATGCCATGGCTTCTTGGTTTGTTCCCTTAGGACCAAGAACCATCTTGTTTAGCTTAAGGATCTCAGTGAATTCTCTCAGAATTCTTGCTTGGTCAATCCATCCTTCAAGCTTTGGAGGCATGTATATGATTGGCTTAGGAGCTGTGAGTTCAATTCTTGCAATATCAGCAGCTGCAAGCAATTGTTGATAGAGTTCTTTGTAGTATTCTATCATGAACTCAGCAAAAGTGGAGTTGGCATCTCTTCCATTCCATCTGTCAATGACATATTGATCATAGACATACTCCCTTTTGGCTTCCTCCCATAAGTCATTCAGCTGAACTGGTACCCATTTATCCAAGTGAGGATATTTGGTGTCCATTGGAATCAATAGCTATGGCTTCATCTTGTTGTAAGTTGCTCTTTTCCTTCTTGGCTTCTGGAAGTCTGTTCTTCTCTTATCTCTTGCTCTGTTGGCTTCTTCCATCAAGTCCATTTTCTCTTGGGCCCTCATCATGGCCAGTTTCTGTTGTGTTTCAGGGTCTTTGCCATACCCTTCATGAAACAGCTTTGATGGATCATTGAGTACCACAATCTTTGTCTTCTTTGGTCCAGGCCCAAAGCCTTCTTCATATAATTCCTCAACATCTTCAGAGGCTTTGGTACTTTCAGTGGACTTAGTCTCAGTAGACTTGTCTTTTTCAGCAAACTTGGATATTTCAGCATTCTTGGGCTCTTCAGCAGTTTTGGCCTTCTTTGAGATAGGCTCATCATCAACAACTCTGAATTCAGGTGGAAGATCAAGGCTATTGGGAAAGTCAGTGAATTTCTCAACTTGTCTCTTCTTTCCTTGGGCCTTCTTGATCTTTCCTCTAGTTTGGACACCTTCAGCATCCTTGTCCAAACCAGATACCTCACCACCTGGTCTTTGTTGTAACCTCACTCTTTCCTCTTGAGCTGAGGCCATAGAGTTCTTCAATGCAAGTGCTAACTGCTCCTCTTCATCCAATTCTTCCAAGTTCAGCACTGCTGGCTCTTTTCCCTTTCCTTCAGGGACTTTGTCCTTACCCTTAACTGGGCTTCCAATCACTAAGGCACCTTTTGCCCTTGCTCTTTCCCTTTCCCCCTTTTTGGCAGCATCAAAACATTGGGGTTTTAGCTCACTCATTGTTGTGGCCATTAGGGATTGTGCCTGATTTAGGGATTTCATTTCTTCCAACAAATATACATTTTCATCATGTATATTCTGCATCCTGTCACTGCTCAAGCTAAGAAAAGCTAGAACAGGCTTCATTTTCTGTTGGACAACCTCCTCCATGGTTGATTTAAGAGATGCATCCAATTGGGCCTTAAGAAGCTCAGTGAGGTTGGCTACTGCACTTTCAGCAATGTTGGCCAATACCTCTTGGGAAAATTTTTCTAAGGCTGCCTTCACCATAGCTAGCCTTTGCTCTTCAGCTCTTTGTCTTTGCAAGGCAGTCTTTCTTCCAAGAGCTCTCTTTACCACTGACCTTAATGTCTTCACATTCCTATTGTGATTGATTCGTAGCAAAGATTGCTCTTTCTTTACATCCTTTGAAACTGATCTCATGGTGTTTTTAGCTTTGATGACTTCAGTGGAGATGGTTTGCAAACCAGTCTCAACTCCACTGATCCTTGCCTCCAAGGTAGGTAACACCACATCCTCTGAGCCAGTTAGCCTCATTTCCACAGATGCCAAAGTTCTTCCATGCTCATCCAAGGCTCCAGAAGTTTCTGCATGAGCTGATTGTACCTGGTGAGCCAAGGAATCCAACTTCTCTGATTGCATCCCAAGCAAGGCTTGTGCTGATCCACTATCAACTTGGATGGGTGCATCTGTTAAGAGTTCATCTGCAAAGATTTGATCAAAGGTTATACCTGCAATATCAGACAAATCAAAAACATCAGTAAAAACACACTTGTCTCCCTCCAATTCTTTTTCATAAGACTCTGATACATCAGCAGTCTTCTCCTCATTTTCAACTATTTCTTTTCTCCCTTCAATAATGATTTCCACACTTAAAGGAACAGGCCTCCTCTCATCAAGGGATTCTTGAAGTTCAGATTTGACTTCAAGAATAGCCTGCCCTTCCTCACTTATATCACCCTCATTTGGTGGTACACTCACTATTCTAGTGATCACAACCTCTCTTTCATCCATAACTCCCTCTGATTTTTCAATTCTACTTTCCTTTTCAACTCCTTCTCCTAAACCTGCAGCATCTCTACCTTCTACAAGGTTCAAAGATGGCAGTTGTGGGGAGATCACAGTGCTCTTATCAGCAGCCACTGAGTCATCCTGAATGATTAAGGGCTGATCAGTGTCCAACTCATCTGACACTGAATAGGCCTTAACCAAACCAGCCTCTAAAATAGGAACCTCCACATCTTTAGGCTGTGCCTTGGGTTCAAAAGAACCTTCATTGGCAGCTGTGTCATTGGTTGTGTTACCATCCTTGGTCAACACCTCTGAATTGACAGAGCCTTTCCTATGATAGGTCTTAGGAGGGTTGGAAAGTCTTTCAGATACAGAAGGCTTAGGGATATTAGCTTGAGGGGTTTCAGGAGGGTTGGGTTTTGAGGGGTTTGAGGGATCATTAGGGGAATCATCATCATTGGAGCTACTATCAGGGTGTTTGATTCCCTTAGCTTTTCTTTCCTTCTCCTCCTTAATCTTATCAGCTACCAGCTTTGAAAAGATTTCCTCATCTATGAGAAATCTTGTCTTTGAGACTCCAGCAAAGTGTAGCAATCTGTTCTCCTCAACTTGCCACCAGTTTGCTCCCTTATCTTGGATGACTTGTGATATCTCCATCATAGACTTATCTTTTACATCAACAAGCATCCTTAGATCATGAAAAGTCCTCTGAATCCTTGGAAATTCAGCAAGTTGTGGATACAAACTGTCCACAGTAGCCATGGCTCCTCCTCTGAGCATACTCTCATAAGTATACTCCTCCTCATCTCCACTTGAATGGGGACTTTGGGTTATAGGGGAGTTGGCTCTGGGTTCTCCTAAAGTGGCTTCAGGAAGGTTTAGTTCAGGAATATTGGCTTCAGAAGGGTTGGGTGCAATGGAAGGTGCTTCAGTTGCTTTAAAAAGCAATGGATCTGAAGGGGCTTTACTCAAGGGGGTTGGCTCAAAGAGTGCAGCTTCTAATTGCTTTGAGTAATTGAGCATAGATGAGTCAAGGAGAGAATTTAATCTTGTCTCATCAACTGCTATATCTGCTAGCACATCTATCCCACTTCTTTGCACACTCCCTTCAAGAGAGTATCTCTTTGTAAGATTGATGGGGTTTATAGGTTGGTTGGTTGGGGTTATGTGGGTTTCAGGGGAGTTGGGCTCAGGATTCTGAATTTCAGGGATGTTGGCCTCTATTGGTTGACCTTCAGGGACCTTGGATTCTGGAGTTCCAGAACCAGATGAGTTGGTCCTTGACTTTGATTTGGTCCTGCTTTCAGCTCTGCTCTCTCTAAGAGCAAGTTGTAGAGACCTTTCCTCTTGGAGCTCCAACACTTTGTCAGTAGGTTTGGCCCTTCTCTTGCTAGCCCTACTGCTTCCACTTCCTTCCTCATCCTTCTCAGGGACAACCTCCCTGATCCTCTTATCATCCCTAGACTTTTGTCTAGTCTCATTGTACTTCTGCCTTAATTCTTCTGAATGATCAGAGGGCACTTGTACACCTTCTCTAGCAACTTCTTCAATCTCAGTTGAAGCATCTGAGTTCTCTTCTGAGATGATCTGAGACATTTTCCTTGTCTTCACCACTCTTGCTTTTGTCCTCTTCTTCATTTTAGGTTTCTCCTCCACCTTTTCTTCAGCAGGTTTGGCCACTATCATCCTCCTTTGCTCAGTTTTCTTGCTGAGCTTTCTGAACAGAATCTTTTGAGCTGGGAGAGGCTTTGCAAAGGTTTGCATTTGGGAATAATGGGAAAATCTCTCAATCAACAAGCTTGCCCTGGTGCAATACTTGAGTTTCCCTTCTAGCACAACCTTGTTATGAGCTCTCACTTTAAACTTGGCCTTTTCCTTCATCATCTCAGAAATAATGAAGGTCCTCCAATCAAATTTGATACCCTTGTCACTGGCATTAATGACTGCAGCCATGATTCTGATTCTAGGATGGCTGACCTGCTCCAAGCTCCCAGTGTTGCTCATGAGACTCTTAGTGATTACCTCAAATAGATTGAGAAATTTAGGCTTGAGAGTCTTCTTGTTTTGTGTTGAAGATAGAGGGTCTGGCACTAATAGCCATTCTTGTGCTATGTCATCTTCATGGCCAGCACCATAAGATTCTGGATTCCTTCCTTCTGAAGGCAATCCAAAAGCTCCTTCAAGATCTTCTGAAGATAATTTCACTCTATGAAATCTCTCTTCTTCATCTTCTTCAGCAACATAGGACAATCTGGTGGAAATCTCACCATCTTCTGGTTTGCCTCTCCATTTGAGAAAGGCAAAGAACTCAGCCATGTAGTTGTCCAAACAAGAGCTTGGCCTTTCCTCCATGAATTTCTGAAGGCCTGCTCTTCTCAACCATCTCAGGGTTGGAGTGATTTCAGGATCTTCACTTGTAAATGACACTATTGGCTCAAAGTGAAGGTTGTTCTTGTTGCTCAAATAACCAAAATCAAGGTCAAGAGCCTTGTTGGAAAAATCTATGATCATCTCTGGTCTAACTTTGGGAGCCATTGAAAATTCCAGAGTTGAATTTGAAAGAGTGTTGAGAGAGTTTGAAGAAAAGTGAGCTAGGGTTCGAATACTTGGGGAAGAAGTGTTTGTGGGGGATCTTAAGACTTGGGGATATTCTAAAAAGAATGTTTGTCAATGAGTTGGTGAGTTTTGTGTATTTTCAACGGTTGTAAAAAATGGAAACACACACTTGGACGGCCAGGATGACTTTCAGGGGAGTTGGCCAGTTTTGATCCAATGGTTAAAAACCAATGTAACAGTGACTTGTTGGTTTTATTCAAAACGTGGAAGGTATTTAATATTAGTTAATGGTTGGGGAGTTTTCGAGATAGATCATGGTTTGAAAAGGTGTAATGCAAACAAGAGTTAAATCTTGGCATTTAATGCATGGAAAGCGACCTTTTGGGTGGGGGACAAATTAAATCCCACAGAAATGATATCTGTAGTTGGGACAGGTATCAAGGTAGACAATGATTACCCAAAATAGGTGCTTATCAAACCAAGAGAATAGGTTTGATAACTAGGACAACTTATCTGACCCTACAAGGACAAGTGTCCTGAAGAGATGTGGACAAGAGTCCTGAATGTCAATGGACAAGTGTCCTGAGTAGTTATGATCATCTCTTCTGCACTTCAGTAGATTTGTCCAAGTCTACTGAATATCAATTCAGCTCTTTTACTCCCATTAACTTCAATGAGTTTTACTTGTCCAACTTCCCTGGATCAAGTAAACCCAACTCTGCTGATAGCTCCAGAAACCTTGCCTCTGCAAGTGGCTTAGTTAGTATATCAGCTTTTTGATGATCTGTGTGGATCTTGACCAACTTTATATCCTTCTTCTCCACATGATCTCTAATGAAGTGATGCTTGATGTCCACATGTTTGCATCTTGTATGCAAGACAGGATTTTGTGAAATAGCAATGGCACTATTGTTATCACAAAATATAGGCACTTCAGTAGAGTTGACTTTGTAATCTCTTAGTTGTTGTCTCAACCATAGGATCTGGGCACAACAACTTCCAGCTGCAACATATTCAGCTTCAGTGGTGGAAGTAGCCACTGTATTTTGCTTCTTGGAGAACCAAGATATGAGCTTGTTGCCTAAGAATTGACAAGTCCCTGAAGTGGACTTTCTGTCAATTCTGCATCCTCCATAATCAGCATCTGAGTAGCCAGTTAACTCAATGTTGTCATCAGCAGGATACCAAAGGCCTAGATTTTCAGTGCCTTTGAGATACCTCAAGATTCTCTTTGCAGCCTCAAGATGGCTTTTCTTAGGGTTTGCTTGAAACCTTGCACAAACTCCTACTGCAAAGGTGATGTCAGGTCTGCTGGCAGTGAGATAGAGGAGTGAACTAATTATTCCTCTATACTCAGTAGAGTTGGTTGGAATACCACTCTCATCAGGATCCATCTTCCAATTTGTGTTCATTGGGATCCTTGCTGGCTTGCTAGTTGTACACCCAAACTTCTTGATCATTTCTCTGGTGTACTTAGCTTGGTTGATGAAGATTCCTTCTTTTGATTGCTTGACTTGAAGACCCAGAAAGAAGTTCATCAACCCCATCATGGACATCTCAAACTTGCTTTGCATTAGCTTGGAGAACTTCTCACATAGCTTCTCATTGGGGGATCCAAATATTATGTCATCCACATAAATTTGGACAAGCAAGATGTCCTCTCCTTCAGAGATTCTGAAAAGAGTTCTGTCCACAGTTCCCTTGGTGAATCCATGATCCAAGAGGAATTGTGACAGTGTATCATACCAAGCCCTAGGGGCTTGCTTGAGTCCATAAAGAGCTTTCTTGAGTCTGTAAACTTGGTTTCCAACTTCAAAACCTGGTGGTTGCTCTACATAGACTTCTTCCTTCAAGACTCCATTCAGAAAGGCACTCTTGACATCCATTTGGTACACTTTGAACCTCTTGTGGGCTGCATAGGCTAGAAAGAGCCTTATTGCTTCTAGCCTTGCCACAGGTGCAAATGTCTCATCATAGTCAATGCCTTCATGTTGGCAGTAGCCTTTTGCCACAAGTCTTGCTTTGTTTCTGACAATCACATCATTTTCATTCTTCTTGTTCTTGAACACCCACTTTGTTCCAATAACATCTTGATGTGAAGGCCTATCCACCAGCTCCCATACTTCATTTCTGGTGAATTGATTCAGTTCTTCCTGCATGGCTGTGATCCAATTGGCATCTTGAAGTGCCTCCTCAATATCACTTGGTTCTTGTTCTGACAAGAAACAACAGAAAAGAGCACTTTCACCATGAAATCTTCTTGTTTTGACTCCAATACTTGGGTCACCAAGTATTTGATCAGTAGGATGGTCAGACAACCAAGTCCTTCTTTTTCTGATCTCTTCAGTAGAGTTGTCCTCTACTGAAGTTGAGTCAATTTGATCATAGAATTCAGGATAATTGAATGCAGGATCTAATTCAGGATCATAATCAGGGGTGTTGTCCTCAATGTCAGTGACATTGGTATTTTCAACATTTTGATTTCCCCCTTGATTATTTGACCCATTAACTACCTCAGCAGGAACTGCTTCTTCATTGGTAGTTGTTACCTGGATGTGAACTGGGATTGGATCATTCAGTTCACTATTTCCTTCAGTGGGATTTGCCTCAGGAGGATTGCCTTCAGGATGGTTGTCCAACATAGAGTTTTCAGGTAGATTGGCTTGGACAACATCTATAAGCTCAGTGTCTTTGTCTTTTAGACTTAGTCTGGTTGTCCTTTGTGTGATTTCTTCTGATTCCAAGTTCTCATTCCTGAACTCATGAATAGATTCATCAAATACAACATGAGGTGTTTCCTCCACAATAAGAGTTTTCTTGTTGTAGACTCTGAAGGCTCTACTGATTTGAGAGTATCCAAGGAATACTCCCTCATCAGCTTTGCTATCAAAGGCTTTCAATTGTTCTTTCCCATTATTGTGAATGAAACACTTGCAACCAAAAATGTGAAAGTAAGACACTTTAGGCAATCTTCCTTTCCAGAGTTCATAGGGGGTTTTGCCTTGCCCCTTAGTGATCAAACATCTATTTTGAGTATGGCATGCAGTGTTTATGGCTTCAGCCCAAAACCTCTTAGGCAAATTTGAATCAGCAATTAAGGTTCTAGCAACTTCTTTTAAAGTTCTATTTCTTCTCTCTGCAACTCCATTTTGTTGAGGAGTTCTAGCTGCTGAGGTTTCATGAGCTATTCCATTAGATGTACAATACTCATTGATGTATGAGTTAATGAACTCGGTGCCTTTATCAGATCTTATCTTGATAATGCTAAGGCTTTTCTCATTTGACAATCTCTTTAGAAGTTCAGGCAGTTTGACTTGAGTTTCCTTCTTATTAAGGAGAAATACTACCCATGTGAACCTAGAGAAGTCATCTACTACTACCAATGTGTATTTTCTACCATTTATGCTTATAGGGGTAATTGGTCCAAAAAGATCCATATGTAAAAGTTCAAGTACCCTTTCAGTGGAAATGACTGGGTTTCCTTTAAATGAGGCTTTGATCTGTTTTCCTTCTTGGCATGGTTTGCAAACATGCTCTTTAGTGAAAACCTCATTAGGTAGTCCTTTGACTAATGCATTTCTAGCAATTTTGTTCATTGTTTTGAAGTTCAAGTGGTTTAATCTTTTATGCCACAACCAACTTTGTTCACTAGAACTCTTAGCAATGAAGCATGCAGCATCAGTAGACTTGTCCCAGTCTGTAAAATACACATTTCCTTTCCTAGTTCCAGTCAATAGAATTTGTTGAGTCTTATCTTTGATCAAGCATTTATCACTGGAAAACTCAACATTGAAGTCTTTATCACAGAATTGACTGATACTTAGGAGATTATATTTGAGACCAGCTACATAAGATACATTGGATACTTTGATGTTACCAATCATCAAAGTACCATAACCTTTTGTTGATGCTTGTGAGCTGTCTCCAAATGTGACATTAGGGCCTTCTTTTTCAATGAAATCAGTGAGGAGTTCCTTGTTTCCAGTCATGTGCCTTGAGCATCCACTGTCAAGGTACCATGCTGTCTTTTTGCTTATGCTCCTCATCTTGTGGCCCATAGGTACCTGCAATTAGATTGGTTTAGGTACCCTTTGAGTTTTGGGTCCTGAGAGGTTAGCTGTACCTTTAGGAACCCAAACTTGCCTAATAACCCTGATTGATTCAAGGTGGCTAAGTTGTCTTCCTTTAGCATCTAAATACACTGTATTTCCCTTAAATGCCTTTGGGAAAGTGTGTGTGAATGTGTTAACTCTATAAGTTTCAGGAGAGTTGTCAAGTCTCCTGAACTTTTGAGTTCTTTGTGCAGCTTGAGGGAATCTTTGAGGAAAGGCTTTCTTATGACCATTACCCTTTGGTATGAAGGGTTTTGGTTGTCTCATTTTATTCTGCCTTTGAGGAAAGTTGTCCCTAGGTCTATTCAGCTGAGGCTTTCTCAGAAGAGTTGGCCTAGGCTGATTATACCTTGGATACTTCCTCTGAACATTGTTCAGTAGAGTTGCCCTACCATTGGGTCTACTCTGCTGACCAATATTCCTCTTGTGTTCAGGAGCTTTGGCCATTTCCTTAGGTTTTGGCCTAATCTCCTGAAGCACTTGAGTAGGCATAACATCCATTTTGCCCTTTCCTTTGTTCAGTGGCTGAATTATTTCATTTTCAGTCTGTGCCACTGACTTAACAAAGATTCTCTTAGTGTTACTCACAGAAGCAACACTAAGACAAGGTGAAGATTCAAATGGATCAAAACCTAATTCACTTCTTTGAGCCATAGGTCTTTGATAACTCTGAATTTCCTCTATTGCTCTAGAGGATTTCTTCAGAGCAGACATCTTTAATTTCAGGCTCTCTTCACTTGCTTTAAGAATATCATATTCATGTGAGAGGTTTTCAAACTTGGCATTGAGAATTTTAAGTTCAAAATCTTTTCTCTTCTGAGAGAGAAGTTGATCATCAATCTCCTTTTGTTGGTCAACTATCCTGAGATTTGCTTCCTCAAGCTCTCTCAAGACTTGTTGATACAACTCAGTAGACTTGACATCAACAACTGTCTCAGAGTTTTTGGCAAGTCCAATAGCCAATCTTTCATTTTCTCTCACAGAGTTATCATGAAATTCTTGTAGCATAGTGAAATCTTCCATTAACTTTCCAAGGGAAAGCTTCAAGTTGATCTCACTATTGTTTTGTGAGATGAATGATGGTGAACTAGAAGTAGAGGATACCTCATCATCCTCAAGAGCCATGTTGCAGACATCATCATCATCATCACTGTTGGAGAATAGTCTATCTGAAGAGTTGAAGCTTTCAGCACTATCAGATTCTTCACCAGCCATCATGGCCTTTCTATTGGTGAACTTTCTGTCTCTTTTGGCTTGCCTCTCTCTTCTCTCCTTAGAGCTTAATTCAGGGCAATCATACTGAAAGTGCCCTTTCTTTTTACAGTTATAGCACAGATCTTCATCATCTTCTTTCTTTGATTCTTCTCTTCTTTTTGATGATGAAGGTTCAGCTCTACTGGACCTTCTCCTATCAGAGTACTTGTCCTCTGATCTTTTCTCTTCAGACTTTTTGACTTCAGCATGTGCTTCAGGAGAGTTGTATCTCCTGAATTTGTTGTCCTGGTAGAACTTCTTGTATCTACCAAACCTTGAGTTTAACTTTTCAAACCTTCTAGCCATCAAGGCTAGTTCTTCCTTCATTTCAGTCTTTGAGACTGACTTTGATGATCTTGGAGTGGACTGCATCTCTAGTTCAGCAGTTTTGGCTTTGAATGCCACTCCCTTGGTAGTATTTGAAGGTTCCTCAATAGGCTTTCTTCTATTGAGGTCGAACTCATAGGCTTTGAGTTCAGAGAAGATTTGTTGCATGGGCATGGTGGAAAGATCTTTGGTGTTTTGCATCATTACAGCATAGACATCCCACTTCTGAGTGAGACTTCTCAAGATCTTCAATCCAACTTCTCTCTTGGTGTAGACCTTGCCCAGTGAGTTGATTTCATTCATCACATCAGTGAATCTACCAGCAAATTTATCAATGGACTCCTCAGACTCCATTGCAAACTGTTCAAATTTCTGCACAGCAACTTGGAGTTTATTCTCCTTGATCTTTTCAGTACCCTCACACATTTCTGCAAGAGTATCCCAAATTTCTTTGGCTGTTGTGCAGTGGTAGACTCTACCCATAATTGCATCTGGAATTGTTTGGTAGAGGGTGTTCATGGCAAGATAATTCAAGTTATCTTTCCTCTTCTCATCAATGGTAAAGTCATCTTCATCTTTTGGGAGCACCTCTCTTGGGTCTGCCTTTTGAGCCTCAGTGACTTTGGGATTGACAAATGTGAACACAAAAGGACCTCTTGTGATCACTCTCAGCATGTCAGTGTGTAGAGATGCAAGATGAGCCCTCATCCTGATTTTCCAGAAATCATAATTATCAATTGAGAACATGGGCAGTTTGTGATGTGAAATGTGGTTGACTGGATTTGTGGCCATGTTGTCCAATCCTTGGACAGTAGGAGGTGGAACAGCAGCATTGTTGTTGGCCATAACTCAAGAACAAACAGTCAGTCAATATACAATTAGGATTTCAGAAAGATCAGTTCAGTGACCACACTAAATATGTGATTTTGAAAACCAAGATGGCTTTTCAGAAGCAGTGGTCTTTAAACCCCTGCTCTGATACCACTTGTTGGTCCTGAAAGGAGTATATAACAAGTGTATGGGGGGGGGGGAATACACTTGTATTCAAATTCTTTTCTAACTTGATCAAACCAGAGCTCAGCAAGGTTGTCTTGGACAACTCTGCTGAAGATGATTAACTCTTCTAAGATAATCAGACTACTAAGTACTATTGAGTACTTAGTTGAATAACTATCTAGAAGAGTTATATGTGCGGAATAGTGGTTGGCCCTTTTAGTTTAAACTCCTTTAGATTCTGAAATCACTTGGTCAATTCAATACAGTCCAGTTTCAGGGAACTTGTCCAAATCAGTTTTGCACAGTCTTTGAATGTTTATCCTTTGAAAGATCAGTTTTGTGTGCAGTGTTGAGTGTATGAAAGTACTTGAAAGTAAATCAACACAAGAGTTTATAGTGGTTCAGAGACTCAAGCTCCTACATCCACTTTCCCTGATTTAACAGGATAATTCCTTCACTCTTGGAATTAACTTGTTTTATAGTGCCAAGGTGCACTTGATCAAGAACACCACTCTTGGTGAATTGATCCCTAGGATGTCTAGAGTCCTAGTACCCTCTTCTCAACTCAGAACTGAACTGTTCTTCTCTCAACAGTCAGCTCCTACCACTTCTACTACTACAACCTTCTCACTTTCACTCTTGAAAGATATGAGGATTGAAGTAAGGTTCCAACTAATGAGATATCCTTTACAATGAAGATCAGTGTATAAGGATAGGATATCTCTCTAAGCTTGTGTATGAATATACAATGTAGTTCAGCTTAGAAGAAGTGTTTGAAGACTAAGATAGTCTTTGAAAGCTTTGAAAGCACTCTAGTTTGTAAGAACTTGAGGTTAGATGTGCTTGGTTGAGGTTGAAGTTGGATGCTAGTTGGATGCTTTCAAATGGTCTTCACACTTCTGTATTTATAGACAAATGAAGGATTTGCCCGTTGGAGAGGCAGCCTCCAATGTCCATAAATGTCTTCTTTTAGTTCTTCAACTTTGAAGACAGAATCTTGATAGTGACATGTCCTCATTTGGGAAATAAACGGCTGTAAGAGCTTTGTCTTCATTCTTCAGCACTCGTCCCAATATCTGACATTCAGATTCTCTTGTAAGAATATGGACATGTCTTATGAAGGTTGTTCCATTGATAGGACAACATTCCTCATCATTTGGACAACTCTCCTTATCACTATCAGCAGTCTTGCTTATCAGCAAGGTTGGCTTGCTCTTCTTCAGATGACTTGGCTCATACCCTTTGCTTCACTTCAAGGTGATCTTAGCATGTTGATTTGCAATTCTTTAGGGTGTGTTTGTCTTCAGCATAGTTGACCTCAACTTTCAGAGCACTTGATCTTGACTTCTTGTACTGAGACAACTCCTCTGGACAACTCTCCTGATCAGTATAGTTAGTCTCAAAAGACTTAGTGTTGTATCCAGAGTTTGAGCCTTGAGGGGACTTGATTTAAATGAACTTCTAAGCATGTGTTCCCCCTCAATTTGTGCATCTAATCATCTAAGAGCTACCTAACATATTAGCTCCTCATCTAGCCTTTATACTATATGTTCTAACATTTCTAGAACATATTCAATCATGACTTAGGCATGTCTCAGGGGGTTTTGGTATTCAATCAAAACATAACTCATTTTATTCCCAACACTCTTTGATATGGTTATTGTATTTACCTTATGTATCTCATTGTAAATACTTATATATAGTTGATTATTCCTATCACCTTATTAACGGTGATCATATACCTATTCTTACATGGTATCGGTCTAACTCACTGAAACCCTAATTCTTTTCTAAAGCCTCACGCTAAATTCTCCATTTCCCCTCCATGGCGGCGGCAACTTCTCCTTCTCCTTCCATTCCTCTAAACACCTTGGTCCACCTTTTGACCATCAAGTTAACATCCTCAAACTTCCTGCTTTTGCGAAATTAGGTTGTTTCGGTTATATCAAGTCATGATCTCATCTCTCATGTTCGTGATACAATAGATACTCCGGCTAAGACGATCACCACATCTAGCGAATCGACCCCAAACCCTGAGTACACCTCTTAGTTTAAAAAGGATCAAAAGATCCTCATTCTTCTTCTTTCCTCCCTTTCTGAAGAGGCCATGGCCGAGGTCATCGGCTGTGATACCTCACGTTCTGTTTGGACTACTCTTGACTCCGCCTTCAGTCATGCCTCTGTCTCCCGTATCAATCAGTTGCGCAATCAATTGCTTTCTCTTCGACGTGGCTCCTCCACTGTCGATGATTACAACAAGAGATTACGTGCTCTCTGCGATCAACTCGCCTCTATTGGAAAACCTTTTTACGATGTTGACAGATGTCATTGGTTCCTTATTGGTCTCGGCCCCCTGTTCGTTGGTTTTTCTGACACTCGCATGGCTTTGACGCCCATGCCTGCCTTTCGAGATCTGATGGATTCCTCGTCCTCGGCTGTTCCGGCTTTCGCCGCTTCTCCTCGCCTTGGGAAGTCTTCTCGTCCAGGCACCAAGCCCCGTTATCCATCTTCTCAGAATTTTGGTGGCCAGGCGACCACTGGCTCCTCTCCGAGCAGTTCAGCCCATGCTCGTCGGCCGCCCACTTACCAGACCTGTCGACAGCTGGGCCACTATGTTGATCGTTGTCCTGGGCGATATGCTCGTCGTGCTCCGTTTGTGGCTAACCTTGCATATGCCTTTAACACTCAGTGTAACATCTCGCAGCCTCCGGCTTCCTATTGGCTTCTCGATAGTGGTGCTTCAGCGCACATGACTCCGCATTCCACTTACTTAGACACTCTCCGTCTTTATTCCAGTAACGATAATGTTATTGTTGCTAATGGTTCTACTATTCCGATCACACATGTTAGGGCTTGTTCAGTTAATAAGGATGTTCGTTTGTTGGATGTACTTGTGGTGCCACATCTGACTTAGAAATTATTTTCTAGTATTAAGCTTACCTCTTATTATCCTATTGATGTATTGATTACTAATGACTTGTTTGTCATTCAGAATCGAGCGACCAAACTCCCTCTGGCACAGGGTCGGCATAGCTACGGTCTTTATGTTTTAGGGCGAGGAATTCTAGCTTCAGTCGTTGCCTTGCGTACTTCCTCGTTGAAGGCATATTTTAAGTGTTGGCATCGTAGATTAGGTCATGTTCCTATTTTTATTATTAATTTGTTGAAAAAGTCGGGTTTGTTATCACTTACGTCTTTGTTGCCTAGTCCGGGCTTGTGTACTTCGTGCTAATTGGCAAAGAGCAAACATTTATCTTTTTCATTGAATAAGAAACAGGCTTCACATGTTTTGGATTTGTGATCTTTGGGGACCAGCCCCTACTATTTCAAATAAGGGCTTTCGTTACTACGTTGTGTTTGTGGATGACTTTTCCCATTTCACTTATACCCGTTGCATGCCAAGTCTGATTCTTATGATGTGTTCGTCCGGTCTCAAACTTTTATTTGCAATCAATCTGATTTTTATGATGTGTTCGTCCGGTTTCAAACTTTTATTTGCAATCAATTTTTCTCTTCTGTTAAGGAATTTCAAACTTTTATTTGCAATCCGTTTCACTTTAGAGTTCATGCAGGTGTCCCTCATTGGTCAGATATGCTGGATGACATAGATTGAGGACTCTGTTATTTAGAGGAGTGTACATTTTCCTTTGACCTCGGATTTTGTCCCTTATTTAGAGCAGTATACATTTTCCTTTGATCTCGAGTTTTGTCCCTAAAGAAGATTTTCCCAGACAAAGTTTTAACGGCACTCCAGCCTCTGGCTCGACTTCTGACCTTATGGTTTTAGATTTTCTTTTGGTTTTAGATTTTCTTTTCTTTTATATACGGTACCATTTATCTTTTATTGTCATGTCACCGCTCTTTTATTACCGAGTAAGCAACAAATATATCAACTGAAATTTACAAATTACAAATATAATATAACATCAAACATTACATATATGTTCACTCTGAGTAAGTAAGTGTTCTTGACAAGGACAAGGGGTTTATATTACATAACAAGGTTCCATGACTTCCATCATAAGAAAAACACCAATGATCACATCCGGTTTTCTGTATTCTGTGGCTGGTATGTGCGACGCCTCAACTGAGACTCTGAGTTCGGCTGCTGCAAGAAGATCCTCGTTGGATCGTTAGGATCAACATATCTGCAAAATCAACATAGTGTTTCTTCTTCCATTAAAACAACAGTTAAGCTGCTATAGTCAATAGAGATCTAATAATAGAACAAAAGACGTACGCGTGTCTCATCATCTCATCCACTGGAGTTTGTGCTGCTTGCAGAGGATCCACTCGAGGCTGCTGCGCTGCTGCTGCACTCATGTGCTGATTATATTGTCTCACTGAACCAATAAGGTTGAAGAAGAGAGGAATAAAAGTTCCACAGCCACCTTCCTTGAACAGAATCTTGAATGATTGGGTGGAATAAAGAGCCCTATGTTCGTTATCAGGGACAACCTAAAATAGCAGGACGGGAATCAGACCACTCGGGTAAAAGACCAGGGCCTTAAAATATAGTAAGTTGTAAGAGCTTACAGGCTCAACACGGCCAGAAATATTGTTGCAGTAGAAAATTGGTTGGCTGAATTTTTCACCATGGACATAGAGCTGCATTATAAATTCCATGTCAAAACTCAGAAGTAAACTTATGATTAAAAAGAAATACTGAAATAGGATTAATAGAGGAGAATCATAGAGAACCCTGAGAATGTCATCTACATCAGAGGAAATAACTCAATAAGTATGTCAAGAAAGCTACTGACCCCTTCAAAAAAAAAAAAAAGAAAGAAAGCTACTGACCAAGTGCTAACGTACAAGCCAAAAAAATTAGCACTCAAGCATGGAAAAGGTAAAACAGAAGGCGTGGATAAGGGTGAGAACAACAAGATAAACAACGCCACCCAATCTAGAAATCATGCTTCAAGTGTTGCTAGACACATTTGATTGAAGGGCTAGGGTGAACAATAAAGTCAAGGGGTTAATTCATGAAATATCAATCAATATTTAATAATAAAATGCACATGGAGTAAATGACTCCTTAATTTTTGTTCTTTGGGGGCAGGGTGGAGGGGGTGCGCTACAGGGAGCCTCTGTTCTCAATGGTGAAGCCTGGGAAGCTGTGTTCTAAAACCAAACCAGGTGTTTTTCTTAAGAACTTTAGGCGGTCACTATGCTACACATCAAGAAGTAAGCATCTATTTCTAACCTATTCCAGCCCCTGATGCCAATTAAACATGAAGAGAACAGAACATCACAAATCTTGACGAGTAGCAGACGATAAGTCAAAACTGTGACATGAGGGTGATTACAGCAATCAAATAATGAAAAAAGATAGAAAATCTCAGCTAGCCATGGATATGCGTGATTGATTGTAACTTAGCAGTTCTTAGAGCAAGTTCTTCAAAACAAGTAATACGGACAAGATATACATACCAAGGGCATATCAAAGGCAAAAAAATTCCCAACAGGTTTGTTTGCAACAAAGACCATACGGATATTTGACAAGTAGATAGTTCCTTTTGCTTTAACAGTTCCACCTTGAGTGCTGCCAATGAAGAACACGAAAAATGAGTATTTGTTATAGACATAACCTTCAGATATCACCAATTCTCGCTCCAGATGTCAAGCTGGAATAAGTAATCAATGAATGGCGCAGGAACATTCCAAGAAAGAATCAATGCATCAACAACAAGAGATACCTAACTATAGGCCATAAAACCAAATTGACCAACCATTTCAAGAAAAATAAGTAAATTATAAAGACGGGTAATTTTAAATCAAAGCATTTACGGGTGCATGTCGGGCGATGTGCAATATCAAAGAGGCACGCACCTCACTGCACCCAGCACCTTTTTCCCACCGGCACATGTGCGCCCCGAGCACCAGTGCTTTCCCCACCCCCAAGAAATGTCTTAGAGTTCCCCACCCCCAAGAAATGTCTTAGAGTTCATTTCTGGTTGTTTATATGTAAATTGATTCAATTTATAATTATATATATTATAATTTTTAATCAGTTATTTAATTTTAAGTACTCCCTCTGTCCCACAATTGTTTGCACTATTTCCTTATTCATCCATCCCACAATTGTTTACACATCCTAAAAGGGAAACTTTTTCATAAACCCCACCCTCACTATATTCACATATTTACACAAAATTTCATTACTTTTACACTCAATCCAATCATTTACTTCACTTTATTCATAAAAGTTCACAAAATTACCCCTCAACACTCCACTTATTACACCTTTTTCTTAGTTTGTGTGCCCACTTTTTGGTGAAAACATTTATGGGACGGAGGGAGTATTACATTTTTACATGGTTGTAGAACCCTAGAATGTTCATGAAGCCCGGGGAATTTGCACGTGAGTGTGCCTAGCACCTCTAATATCTATGCACTAGATCTGAAGCATAGATGAAGGTTTCAAAATATTATGCTAAAAAACTACAAGATGAGTGGCCCATTTTCTGCAGATAGTGCCTCACGAGTCGAAACTAGAAGCTCAGAATCAGAACTATTACTACCAGCATGCACTCAGCTGCATTCAATGGTAAGTAAAAGTGTGCGTAAAAAAGAAGTTTCACAAATCGAATATAAGTCACCCTAGCCTGCAGAATTTACTCTGGGCATCAATTTAAAAAAAAAAACCTATTCGCATGCCATCTAAAAATTATCATAAAAGGGATCATATTACTGCTCCTTACTAAGAAATAAACGAATTAGAATATATTACCCTACATAACTCCATTAGACCAATAAACCCATAGTGAGAGCAATATTTAAGTTTACAGCTCATCCACTGAAGCCTCGAAAAGAGGCAGAATTACCAGGAATGAAATGACAAAGTGGGATAGCTCAAGTGGTTAGAGCACCACTATCTAGGTCTTAGGTCATGGGTTCGAGTCATGGGAGGGGAAAAAAGGCATGGGTATTTAAATTCCATCAAAAAAAAAAAAAAACCAGGAATGAAATGAAAACCAAATATTTCATAACTACACCAATATAGAACAACCAGAGGCAAATAAAGGGAGCAAAGATAGGCCAATCGATGAACATCATGTACGGAATAACAGCATTATTGAAGGAAATGGCATATCACTTACATACATGATCACAAAATTCAAAGGATCCACGTCTTTTAGCCCGTTAAGGTAATTTTAGGTCAAGATCATTCATAATTCAACAAATATAAACCTCAACAGATATGAACCCCAAACCCAATGCAATAAAAGTTACCAATAATCAATATAATGACAACAATTAGGTCGTTCATCTCCGCTTCGATCAAACAGCAACCCTCGTCACCAGAGGATAAATAACAAAATCAAAGAGAAGCATTGGAATTGGGAACAAACCCGGGAATCTTGTCGATCTCAAACTCGACGCCGTCTCTAGCCAAGACAAACATCTCGTTGACGAACGGCACGGGCATTCCGTTCGGGAAGAGCTGAGGATTCAAAGCCATGGCTTTCTCTCACTAGATTTTTTTCCCACCTTCAACCAAAAGATTCAATGCGTTCCTTGCAGGGAAGATCACAAATTGAATTCCGTAATTAATTGATGACCTCCTATTGTAACCGCGTGGCGAATTACTCCACGACATTCTGGAACTTCCTGAATATATTCATCAGGATTCGGGCTTTAAAGTTGGGCCGAAGTAGAAAACTGGCCCATTTAATAAACAATCCTCTTTTTTTTTTAACTAAATAAATATATATAATATCCCAAAAACAAAAAACAATTGTAAATGGTGTGTAATCTAATCAATTTTTAGACCATAATAATATTGCACATTTAAGGAAAGGGATCGAAAATTCACGGATCATTTCTAGGTCACCCGATTAAATCGAGTGTGTGATGTATAATAGTAAGGATAAATATGGGTTACTCTAAGAGCATGTGTTTATTAAAGTAAGACATGTATCTTTATAGTAACACGTTTAAGTAGGGGTGAGAATGGGTCAAACTACCCAACAGGAGTCCATGACTTGGTTTACTAAAATCCTGATTAGTTCGGCACGTTTAATAAATATAATAAATAAGACATGTTCAAGCTTTGTTAAAAGTCTATTTACTAAAATAGGTTAAACTTGAACTTTTTTTATATATAGGTCTTTTAAATCCAACGGTCCTACCTATTTAACCCTCTTATATATGAATATATTATACTTTCTCCGTCCACTAATTTTATTTTCACTTGTCTTATTAGTTCGTCTATCAAATTTATTATCATACTTTTTTTTTTAAATATCATTTGAACTTTATACTTTAACCATCACTTAATAACTCAAAATGACATTAACTTATTCACAAACAATTATTTTATTATAATGGATTTCATAATATTATACAATACCAATTTCATACTTTTATTTTAAAGTTTATATTTAAAAGTATTGATAATAGAGTTCGTGGATCGAGAAAGTATATACTCCCTCCGTTCCGGGGAAAGCTCTCCATAAGCTTTGAACACGGTGTTGGGCCTTTGTCTAGCCCCACTATTTTAGTGGAATGGTTTTTTGGCCCACACTATATGGCTTTGGCCCATATGAGAAAAACCCTACTTTTCCTTTCTTACCAAATCTCACACTTTAGGCAACCTTTCTCTTAATCACGGTAATATGGTAGAGATGATGTGAAATATAAATATATTATAATATATATATATTGTACATTGAATCTCAAAAGCAGAAAATTATTCACTAAACTTATACAAGATATAAAGCAAACGGGTGACAAGCACATTGATGATTACACTGTTATTGTTCTTTTGAATGCTATATCTGATTCTTACAATGATGTGAAATTTGCTATTAAATATGGTAGAGATGATGTTACTTTGGATATTGTTGTGAATGGCTTAAAAAGCAAAGAACAGGATTTGAAACAACATGGTAGTGTGAAGGGTGAGGTCATGCATGTGAGGGGTAGAACTAAGACGAAAAATCAGTCTAAGAAACATGATAAAAATGATGGTGAGAGAGGTAGATCTAAGTCTCGGACTAAGGCTAGAAAATGTTTTCACTGTCATGAATCTGGTCATTTTATTAAAGATTGCCCTAAGAAAATTCAAGAAAAACAGGATAAGAATGAGCATGCTAATATGGTTGTTAGTCAGGAGAATTATGGTGATGTTTATATGGTTATTGAACCTAGTGTGAACTCTGTGCATTCTTTTGATATGAAAAAACATGAATGGCTCATTGATTCTTGTTGTACTTATCACATGTCTCCGTTTAAGGAGTTGTTTACCACTTTTAATAAGGTTCAAAATGGTTTTGTTTCCATGGCGAATGACAAGAAATGTGATGTTATGGGTATTGGTAATGTGACTTTGAGTTTTTCTTCTAGTGTTACTTATACTTTGAAAAATGTTAGATATGTGTCTGCTCTTTGCAATAATCTTATGTCATGTGCTGCATTGGAAGATGATGGATTGGAAGGTAAATGGGGTAAGGGTTTTATGAAAATTGTTAAAGGAACTTTGGTGATTTTCAAAGCTGAGAAAAGAAATAATTTGTATGTTTGTTCTGCTCAATCTGAGTTTTTAAATGCTGTGAATGTGTCCAAGGGTGACAAAACTGATTTATGGCATAACAGGTTGGGACACATGAGTAATACAGGTATGAAAATTTTGCAAAAAGATGGTTCTTTTGGTGATGATAAAATTTCTAGTATTCCTTTTTGTGATGCATGTGTACTTGGCAAACAACATAAAGTGAAATTTTCTGTTTCTCCCTCCCCCAATAATTCCACTTGCAAAGATGTGATTGAATATTTACATGCTGATGTATGGGGTCCTGCTAGTGAGCCCACTCAAAGTGGTAACATGTATTTTTTGTCCATTATCGATGATTTCTCTAGAAAAGTTTGGGTGTTTTTGATGAAAAACAAATCTCAAACCGGTAAGAAAATCAAAGTGCTTAGGACTGATAATGGCTTGGAATTTTGTAATGCTCAAATGAATGATTTTTGTACAAAATTTGTTATTAAAAGGCATAAGACGGTTCCTTATAATCCCCAACAAAATGGTGTGGTGGAAAGAATGAATCGTACTTTAATGGAGAGAGTTAGAAGCATGCTTGCTACTTCGGGTCTTTCTAAAAAGTTTTGGGGTGAAGCTGTTTGTACTGCTGCATATTTAATTAATAGATCTCCATCTGTGCCTTTAAATGGTAAATGTCCCGAGCATGTTTTCTATGGTAAGAAAATTGATTATTCTAACTTAAGAGTGTTTGGTTGTGCTGCTTTTGTTCATCAAAAACTTGATAAACTTGAATCTCGTGCAAAAAAGTGTGTTTTTCTTGATTATCCTGATGGTGTGAAAGGTTATAGATTGTGGTCTATGGATGAGCATGGTTACAAGATTATTATAAGTCGAGATGTTACTTTTAATGAGCATGATTTTCCTTGTTTACCTGCTTCATTGTCTTTACATGAGTTTAATGACACTTCTAACGAGGTGGAGCATGATATGCCCAAACTTGAAATTGATGATGTTCATGTTGATAATGAAAATGCTGAAAATAAGTTTAATGATATATATCTGATAATCTTGAGAATGTGAATGATGATAATTTGCAAGGTGGAGCTAATGATAGGCCTAGAAGGACTGTTAAGAGGCCCCTTAGATTTGATGATTATTATTTGGATACTCATGTTTTTGAGTTAAATGATAATGAGCTTAAAACCTATAAAGAAGCTTTAAAATCTGATCATTCTAAAAAGTTGATTAATGCTATGAAAGAAGAAATTGAGTCTTTGCATGTTAATCACACTTGGATTCTTGTGCCTAACCCTGTTAATTGCTCTGTTGTTGATTGCAAGTGGTTGTTTAAGGTTAAGAATGAACTTAATGATGTTAGATACAAAGCTAGGCTTGTGGCTAAAGGATTTACTCAAAAGAGGGGGTAGATTATACTGAAATATTTGCTCCTGTTGTGAAATCTACAACTGTGCGAATTATGCTTGCTTTGGTTGCCCATTTCAATTGGGAATTGAAACAAATGGATGTTAAGACTGCTTTTTGCATGGTGATTTGGATAAACCGATTTATATGAAGCAACCTGAGGGTTTTGTTGATACTAAACATTCTAATCATGTTTGCTTGCTTAAAAAATCTTTGTATGGTTTGAAACAATCTCCTAGACAATGGAACAAAAAGTTTGATGCTTGCATGATCTCTTTGAAGTTTAAAATAAGTGCGTATGATCATTGTCTATACTTTAAAGATGATGTTAATGTTCCATTTTACTTGCTCATTTATGTTGATGATATGCTTTTGATAAGTCCTAGTGTAAAAGCTATTGAGCATGTGCAAAAATGTTTTGGTGATAACTTTGATATGAAAGATCTTGAAGATGCAAGGAAAATTTTAGGCATGCATATTGATAGAGATAGAAAACGGCATACTTTGTTGTTAAACCAAGCTTCATATGTGGAAAAGATTTTAGAAAAATTCTCTATGTTTACTGCTAAATCGGTTAATGTGCCCCAAGCCGCTCATTTTGTGCTAAGTAAGGATCAGTCCCCCAAGACTGATTCTGAAATTAATGCTATGGAAAATGTACTTTACTCTAATGTTGTTGGCTCTGTTATGTACTTAATGGTCTCTACTAGACCTGATATTGCTTATGCTATTAGTTGTTTGAGCCGATACATGTCCAATCCAGGTAAAACTCATTGGGAGGCCATGAAATGGCTTCTCAGGTATTTGAAAGGTACAAGTAACGTTGGGCTTAAATTTTCCAAAGTTGTTAATGATGTGAATTTAGTTGGTTATGTGGATTCGAATTATGCTAATGATAGAGATAATATAAAATCAACTACTTCTTATGTTTTTACCTTGTGTGGTTCGTGTATAAGTTGGAAGTCTCAATTACAGCATGTCGTTGCTCAGTCCACAACTGAGTCTGAGTATGTTGTTATCACTGAAGCTGTAAAAGAGGCTATTTGGCTTAAAGGGATTGTCACTGAAATTGGTGTACTTAAGGGAAAAGTAGTTGTTTACTCTGATAGTCAATCTGCCATTCAATTATGCAAAAATCATGTGTTTCATGATAGGACTAAACATATTGATGTTAGATTTCATTTTATTCAAGATATCATTGAAAAAGGCATAATTGATTTAGTGAAGATTCCTACTGAAAAGAATCCTGCTGACATGGGAACTAAATGTTTAAACTTGGACAAATTTAAGAAATTTTTACAAAAAGGGTCCTTTCTATAGGTATAGTTCAAATTTAGTGCAAAATTTAAAATCATTTCCAATTAGGCCAAAATTGGACGTAAATAACCCATAATGCCCTTAACCCAATTTAAAATATAAAAATTCCTTAACACACGCCTAATGTCCTTAAATTCCTTAACAAACGCCTAATGCCCATAACCCATTTTAAAATATAAAAATTCCTTAACACACGCCTATTTAATATATCTTCCGTTTTCAAATTATGCAAACATCGTGGGAACTGGTTTAATTCTCTTAACTTTCCATTTTCAATTACACAAATCAAAAATTACAGAATCATTGTTAATGTTGGTCAATTTTCCCCCAAAAAAACGTATTATGCAAATCGTATTATTTGAATTACCCTAAACCCTAAACCGTTTTACATAATTGTGTATTGTTCATCGCATTTGTTCTACACTTAATCTGTGATTTTATCCCCATACGTTTCAGATTACGATCAATGGATTACTGCGTTATACTAAAGATCGAGTTCGATGGAAAGACCAAGTTGGTTCGTGTTAATCAGTCTTCACTCTTTCAAGACATTGTGAATCAGGTCAGTAGTATTTGGCCCATATTATCTCCCAGTATTGTATTAATGTATTATTCGGTTGGATACATAAATAATTGTTGTTTAGCGTTGGATGATGATTTGGGTGGGTTAATTGAGTTTTGACAGATTTCTTCAAGCTAGTAAACGTTTGTATAGAATCCCAACATCACAAGGACCAAGGGAATGAGATGCAGAATTCTGATCAGAATATGCAGACAATACACTGATTAATCTCCATTACGCTTTGTTGGAATGCAACGTTTTAGCTGGGATTAACTACATTTCATATAGAATATTGCATTTGTTCACTTAATATTATTGCACTTCATCTAGTACGTACAATTTGGTTGTAATCAAAGTTCAGATGGTGCAATAATTTGTGCAAGGTATCCTTTAATTTTTCTCACCATTTGTAAATTCCAGAGTAAGGATATATTCGTAGGGATTATTTATGGCTTGCGGAGTACTAACCAACTTCATAACACACATAAATTTCTCTTTCTCAATGCGACGCTCCCTATTTTTTAATGCAACATTTTAGTTGGGATTAACTGCATTTCATATAGAATATTGCATTTTTTCATTTAATAATATTGCACTTCATCTAGTACGTACGGTTGGGTTGTAATCAAAAAAAATTTAACAACGCTAAATAATCATGGATATTCGTACAATCTATATTGTGTAAAAACACATATTTGTTGTATAGCAATGCTGGCGTATGAAGACATTATAATTATTTTTCAAAATTATACATTTAATGCTAAGATTAATACAATAAGTTTATTTATGCAGTTTTGTACTGCATTATTTTACATAATCTGCATAACAAATTTATATATGTAGCGTATTTATTAACCTTAATTGCACTTGTACCGCGCTTATGCAATACTTTTATCCTTGTTTTCTGCATTTCATGTATTATATTGCATTTTGTACTTATTGAGTAGTTGAAATAACAAGCATAAAAACTTCTATATCATCAAATACAAAGTAAATATTTTATTTAATTGTCCAAACTTTGAACCGGTGATACAAGACTCTCAACATACTTATACGTATGTTGAATTCCATATACCCTATCAACTTCTTCTAAATCAAATATTTCCTTCGTCGTGAAATCATACGTCGAAAACGTACCACTTGGATCAATCCTGGATAAAAAAATGCATGTTCATATTATAGGGTTTCTTCATCACAGACCTACTCGAGGATATTTCATCACTGTTAAAACGACCTCGAATCTTTCATAAAAAAACAGATTATATTTCAAAATATAAGCTCTTGTTGAAATTGTAAACCCAAATATATCTTATGCATACATTACAAACCTGAAAATATCAACCTACAAAGTATCAGTAAATCAGTATAACCCTTTACCTTTGACAAAGTGTTAAACCCTTTTTTCGAGTTATCTGCACAATCGCTCCCTTTTCGTAGGTCTTCCTCACAATACCAAAATAAAGTGAAATTTGAAAGAGATTAAATTTCTGCAGAATAATCAATTCAAAAGTTTTAATTTTGGGAACTGTGAGTAATTAGCGCCTTCTACGATGTGGTGACTGGTGAGAGATTGCATTTCAAAAATAAAAAATGGTTGACTTAATCAACGGCTTTTTCGATTTGTTGAGAGATATGCATTCCAAATTTAAATTATTGCACTTAATACTATATTAAAACACAATTTTAATTATTAAGGGTAAAATGGTACATCTAACTTGATTTTTGAGCTTAATTGAAAAGTAATTTGAACCTAGCTCCATTTTGAAAAAACTCTAAGTGGAAAGACCTATTTGGTGAAATCCCCATTTAAGACTTGCATGAAACTATTGAATTTTGATTCAATTGATTGATAGCATGGGTTTTATGTTCTTGCTTGGGGATCGAGACTGTATTTTCTTAGCACTTCTTATAGTCTCGATTATGTGTTTGAAAGTGCTTAACTTTAAATCTGTGTTAACTAGTGTGTTGTGTGTGGAGGTCTGACTGGACTCATACTACAAACATGTTTGTTGCTTGTGCACGTTTAACGGGCGATGATGAATTAGTACTACATTCAATATAAGTGGATGATGATGCTTTAAAGGGGAATGGACCAAAGAGTAGGGGTGGGAATGGGCCAGGCTACCCGACAGGGGCCTACGGCTCGGCCTTCTAAAGCTCGGCTCGACTCGGCTTGTTTAATAAACAAGCCAGGCTCAAGCTTTTTTTAAAGCCTTTTTAATTAAATAGGCCGGACTTGAGCTTTTTCGTAAGCCTTTAAAGCCCAACAGGCCGGCCTATTTAACTCTATTCCTATATGTATAAATATATAATATATAAAAATACAATAAATATATAATATAATATTCAATATATGATGAGATTATCTTGAAGAAATTATATATTTTTTTGTTTTATTTTTCTTTGTAATAGTTAAAAATAATTGATATGAATATTTGCATTTGAGTATAATTTTATGGATCTTTTGATTAATTTTTTATTGTTCTTATTTCTTCAATTTAAAAAGTTAGTTTTTATAATTTAATGGTAATAAGTGTGGTAAAAATTAATTTTGAATAATATTAAAGAGGCCTTTAAAAGGCTTTCGGGCCAGGCCTATTTACTAAAAAGGTCAGGCCTAGCCTCTAAAAAGAGCCTATAATAGGCCACAGGCCAGGCTTGGGCCCAAATATTATATACCAGGCCCAGGCTTTTTTTCTTAAGGCCTGGCCCGGCCTGGCCTATTCCCACCCCTACCAAAGAGGTGGAGAAATGTTGGGCCTTTGTCTAGCCCCACTATTTTAGTGGAATGATTTCTTGGCCCACACTATATGGCTTTGGCCCATATGAGAAAAACCCTACTTTTCCTTTCTTACCAAATCTCACACTTTAGGCAACCTTTCTCTTAATCCCGGTAATTTGTATCAATCTCACGATTTACTTTCCTTTTCCTTCACTGGGAATTATGGCTAATGGCCGGAAATCGTGGGTGGTCTTCACTATATAAAGGGCATTGGTCCTTTGGTGAAAAGTGTGGTTTACAATACAATTCTTGTATGAGTGAGAAAAGGGAAAGAGTTACCAAGAGTGAGAATTCGGTGAGAGAGGAAGGCCTCGAGGTTGTTCCCTTTATCGTGTGACGTTCCACTTGAGTTTAGGCGCTGAGCCCGGTGTTTTCGGTTTTCTCTTTAATTTCTTTTTCTCTATTATTGTTTTTCTCCATTTGTTTTCTTTTGTATTACGCTTGTTTTTAGTGTAAAGGAAAACTTACACACGGAGGTTAAGAAATGCTAATATAATAAGTAGATGTATTAAAGGTGATGTGATTGAGAGAGTGAAGAATATAATGAAATGTGAGAATAAGTATAATGAAAGTTGGGTAGTTTTCACTAGAACGTAGGGTGTAATATATATAGTAAAAATGAATAAGCAATAACTTACATGAGCAAATAGTTAATCTTGTGTGAACTTGTTCATAGGGGAAACTCGATTCATATCTTACAATATGGATCCAGTTCAATTAACCCACGTCATAAGAGTTAAATTCTTGTATGAGAAATACAAGAATTTATCATATGGAATTAATACATTAAGCTCAAAAGAAATAATAAATCTAATTAATTTTTACTCCGTATTTATCCTTTTTAAGTTTTTCATTTGGAAGATGATATAGATTTTAAAAAATATAATATTTTATAGGGTTAATTGCAAAATAAATCACCACATTTAGTGTATTTATCAATTACAACAAATTCTTTTTTTCTTTGCAATTTGATACACCACATTTTTATATTTTACAATTCAATGCACATATATATTTTTTCGATCAATTTTAATTTAACCTGTCGTCGAAAAACGGCGAACACACCACGTTATTGACACATAGAGTATCACTAATAATTTTTTTTAATGAAACACACATGCACATTTAAAAAAACGTTGTTTTATATAAATTGCACATCAAATTCATCTATATTTTTATAATTTTTTGGCAAAATTCTCCATCTTTATGCTTTAATATTATGAGTATTGATTTGATGTTTTCTATATCAAAGCTCTCTTATCCTCTACACAAATGTAAATATGTAATATCTAAATAATTTTATATATAAAAAAATCCAATCAAAGAATTCTGTAAAATAAAATAATTTCTATAATCATATTTATTCCTATGATGTGCATTAACGTGTTTTGTTAAAAAAAAAAAATTTTAATCACACAAGTTGTGCATTGATCAAAATCATATTTATTCCTTTTCTTAATATTTTTTCTTCATTGTGTTAACTTGTTTTTTCTTAATCACAAAAAATAAAAATATATAAAACATTTTTTTATGTTATGTTGCAAAAAAAAATTAAATTTTTTTTATATATATATATAATGGCGCAAAACACAACGAATTTGTAATTTTTAGGAGACATATCAAATTAAAATTGATAAAAAAAATATATCGGTGCATTGAATTGCAAAACTTAAAAAGATGGTGCATCGAATTGCAAAGAAAAAAAGAATATGTTGTAATTGATAAATACTCAAAAGGTGGTAATTTTTTTTGCAATTAACCCTATTTTATATAAAGTGTAAAAAGTGTAAGAAAGGTAAGAAAGGTAAAAAGATAGATATAGAAAGTGTTAAAAAAAATGAAAAAATGGAGAGATAAATGAAGGGGTAATTAGTATATAGGACATTTCACCTATAGAAACTAGAAATAAAGACAATAAATTTGAAAGTTAGGAAGAAGGACAATATGATTTATAAAAGTACAGTTTAATCCTCAGTTTAAAATAAAGCCAAAATTTGAATAATCAATTAAGGTATATTAGGAAATTCAAAACTTGAATGCGTTGGACTTGAATATTAAATTACCGAAAATCCAGGGCATAAATGCGTTGGACAATCAAAGCTACCTATATGGTAAACCGTTACATACACAAAAAAAAAAAAAAACATATGATGTAATTAAGTAATTAAAGTGTGGAGTATCGAAAGGGAATATATGCGAAAGTATATGCAAAACAAATATGCACATTGTGAAATGTGCATTATTGTGGAAAAATTAGACCGTTTTTTAATATATTTATGACTACTACGATAATCATATTATTATTACGTGGATATCAATATAAACTGTTCATTTTAGAAATTGTATTAATAATATTATTTATAGAAAAAAATTACATTTGAATATAAGTATGTTTGAAAATGTCAAAAATATATTGTTTGTTTATATTACGTGAGATAATTGTGGAGAGTAGTGGGTATATTCCTATTTTAAATTAATAATATTGTATTAATGATGGTTGACTTTACAATTGTGGATTGTAACTTTCCAAAAGATATTCATTATTATGATATTTCCGTGATATCATTGGATAGCATAAAAAATATTGCATTATTGTTTAAGTTAAGTATATCTGGCCCTATCATAAGTAAACTACGAGTACATATCAAGATACTGCATATTATAAAATATATGCTAACGATTTGATGCACATGTGTGAATATTAGTTGAATATATTCTAAACCTGGAAATCATATTTTGCTTAATAATAAAAATTACACTGTGGGTAAAAATAAAAACAATATGGAAAGTATACCAAAATATATATGGGAAAAATCGTGCTAAAATACTAACACATGCCTAGATTATAAGAAGACAATATGGGCCACATACCGATTACTTCATTAACAATGTCTTCGAACTTTGAAGATTGTTGAACACGGATCAACTTGGTTTTCTCCTCGAATTCGAACTTTAATATCACAGCATATTCCATATTTGACACTGTAAAATAGCTTCTCCAAATAAAAGGTTGAATAGAGCCCTAAATCGCACAAAATAAAACGGGGTAGAATTAGAACAAATAGAATATCGAATCGGACAGGGTATAAATTGAAATAACAATGAACCAATCGAATTATTGATTATCACAGTTGGAAATTGAATACGGACTCATTGAATCAAAACGGAATTCATACCTCCAAAATGGAATGATTCTGGAATCGAAGATAGCGCAATTGGGATTTGCAGATCGATATATTGATTATTGAAGATGTGATTTGCGGACGGGATTTGCAGCAAAAATGGAGGTGGTTCGGTGATGATCGAATATCGAAGATGGGATTTGAAGATCGAACAGAATTCGTACCTCCCAAATTGGAATGATTCTGTTATAGAAGATAGCGAAATTTAGAATTTGGAGATCGGTTTATTGATTATGCGCAATTGGGATTTGGAGATCGAATCACCAAATTATTCAAGCTGTGATCTGCAGATTGGATTTGCAGCAAAATGGCGTGTTTCACTGTGGACCATGAACTGCTTTACATTTAAAGTATAATTTTATTTTACATTAATTTGAAATTAAACAATACCGATAACTTTAATTTGAATATTATTTTAATTTAATATATTGGTGTGATGAAAGAGTAAGGGCATAATTGGTCATTTAGTTAAGAATTTGACCTTATTCCTAATGCTATATTATTTTGTCTTTTTTTCTAGTTGTGTCTATAGAATTGTCTCTAATCTTAATTAAACTCATAAATGAAAAGCGAGTGAATTTTTTTGTAATCTATATATCTATATATTTGCAAACTTCTTTATGGACACATGTCACCACCTTAGCCACTCTGCCTCAATCTCTCTCCTCTCTAATCCTTTCATTTCAAAAATCCATCCCCCTCATTTATTTCATTTATTTGCTTCAATCTTCACCATCCATTTAAACATATTATTAATCTTAACCGTCAGATCTTAATACAATCTTCTATATAATAGGAGCTTACCTCTTTCATTTTTATCAATTCACTTCAAACCCATTTTCTTTTTAAGCATGTTTTCCTCAAATTTGATATTCTCAGTCGAGGCCGAGAGATCGAGATTGATGAGATCTGAAAGAAATAACATTGTCTCACAATTATCAACCAAATTTCTTTTCTTTCCTCTTTTTCTTAGAAGTATGTAAGTAGTGAATGATACAAGGGAGTTATATTTTTGTAGCAGCGAGTCCTTGAGATTGAGTCGAATACTCTGGCCTTTATCCAAAAAGGCTCCATCAGTTAATTCAATGGTAGAAGAGGCTGAAGCTTTGATAATTCTTCGACGTGTCTCTCTTGATGAGATCTGAAATGGACAAAGGTTCTCTTGCTGTTCAGAATGGGTAGACTCACATTGAGATTGAGACAGATCTGACCAGATTTGACAACCTTATAGCTGAGATAAGGATCGCGATCGAAGGCTTTACGGAAGTGGAATTTTGTTGGACAAGACGAGAAGGAAATAAGACTGCCCACAATCTGGCTGGGAATAGTTTTTCTTTAAATTAATTGTATTAGAAATAATATTCAAATTATTACCCTTCAATATTGGCAATATTTCCCCAAGGTAATAGATATTTTGATGTTTATGATTTCGATTGAGTAATTTTTGTTGTTTAGTATCAAAATTTTATCGATTATGTATGTAAGATATTGTGTAAATTTCAATTGACGTAAAATATACTGATTATTTAAGTATTTTAATTATATTGCATGTGTTCGAAAAAAAAAAAAACATTTTATATTGCATGTATGTTTAATTGACACGTTTTAAATTGAAAGAATGGGAGCAGAATGGAAATTGGATTTAGATGGACTATTTATGTTAACAAATTAATAAATTAATGTATTGACTGAACTAATTACATGATTTCCGTATAATTAATTCTCTCCACTATTTTTTTTTTTTATAATTACTCAATTTATACATACTTTAATTTAGGAGTGTTATTTAATTTAAAGGTTTGACCTTTTAAGATTATATTCTATATTTAACTCTGAAAATATTCTTATTTAAATTAATTGTATTAGAAATAATATTCAAATTATTACCCTTCAATATTGGCAACTAGTGCAGTGCCCGCGTACTACGCGGGATTTAAAAAAAAAGTTTAGATGTAAAAAAAAAAAAATCAAAAGAAAATTTAAGAATCTGATAAATAAAAGATTAACTATGTGACATTATTGAAATGTAATAACTTAATTAAATTAATTTAAACCATATATATTTTAATAATGTTTTATGTTATTGTAATGCATATTTTTTTAGCTCTCATACATTATCATACATACATCGATAAATTGGAGAGTTACATGATAAATTTTCTTCAACATTCTTTAATGTTTTATAAAGTCATAACTATACACGTTTTTTAACTTGTTAACATTATCTAAGTCAATAAATTGAAATTTAGAAAAATTAAATGAGAAATTTAGGATTATAAAAATTGCATATCTCAACAACTATACAACTTATATAATAAAAAAATTTCAGAATAATACAACTATAAATGTGACAAAATACTAAGATATTGAAACAATGAAAGAAACCATTAATATTGAAGCAATGGAAAAAATCATCAATTACAATGAATATAAAGGAAAAAAAAAATCATCAATTACAATGAATATAAAGGTTACACATAACAATAGTTAAATGAAGAAAATAGAATATCCAGATGTGAAAGATTTTATATTTAATTGACGGATTAAATATATAAGAAAAGTAAACTCATAGGTTTACACATATATATATGAACTCACAAATATATTTGATAAAAATGTGATTTCATGTTCAGATCCTTGTACAAATAAAAGAATAATCATATAATTCATCTTACATCTCGATTATGGGTGGACATATGGATATATAAGATGATATAAAAATAATATTAAAATTTATTTAAAATGACATATTAACCAACGTTTACAACAACGGAACATTACAACAATAATGTGTTAAAGTAGAATAGAAATTACACCATAATCACATTAAAAAAAGTAAAGTCAAATAATATATTTCAAAGAAAAAGGTAAATTATAAATAATCATATATGATTTCTGATCTTTATTCTCCAACATTTTTAGCCTCAGACTCCCAATTATGTTCGCAACAATCCAGACTATCCAATAATTACTAAGGAATAGAAAATAAAAGAAAGGACAAATTCATATCCGTAGTACAAATATGAGTAAAAGATTATAAAATCAGTAATTAATAAAGAATAATGAATAATGAATAATGAAGAAGAGAACAATTTCATATTTATGGTACATACTACAATCCAAACTATCCAATAATTAGTAAGAAATAGAGAACAGAAAAGAGGAATTTCATATTTGTAGTATAGATATGAGTAAAAGATTATGAAATCCTTAATTAGTAGGAATACATAATTAAGTTAAGAAGAGAACAATTTCATGTAAAATTCAGAGTCATTTGATCTTATCGTCTTTAAAAATTGACATTATTCTCCCAACAATTCAGATTATACAATAATTAGAGAATGGAAAGAAAATAATTTTATATTTGTAATACAGATAAGAGCAAAAAATTAGGACAATAAAAAATATAACAATTTCAGTTTTACAATACAGATATGAGAATGTAAAATCACAACATAAACAATAATTTTAATTAGAACAATAGAAAAGTTGAGATGAAGAACTAAACGACGGTAGATGAGGATTAAAACACAGAAATAGTGTAGAACAAAATTGATTGATCACCAAATTCTTTGAAAAAAAATAAGGAAAAAATATTTACAAAGAAAAAACAACAAAGTCGATCTCTTACCCAATGTGAAGCCTGGATATGGACGGGCATGACCATTTCAAATAAAACAATCGAAAATAGCCCCCAAAAAAATCTTAGTATGAGTAATAAAATAGGAAGTCGGCAATGGAGGAAATAGAATAGAGAAGAGAAATTGAGAGAGAATGTAGAGAGAAAGAAGAGATCGAATAAAAAATTGACGGTTTCTTATAAAAAATTAAAGGAAAAAAACTGTCAAAAACATTTAAATAAAAATATTCAAAAATAATTATTAAAAAAAAAAGCAAAAAAAAAAACCGACTCACAGAAATTCAGAATTTCAAAATAGTAAAAGGAGAGAAAGCCACGTAGGAGAGATAAAAACTCTCAAATATATGATGTAAAGATATTTCCCCAAGGTAATAGATATTTTGATGTTTATGATTTCGATTGAGTAATTTTTGTTGTTTAGTATCAAAATTTGATCGATTATGTATGTAAGATATTGTGTAAATTTCAATTGAGGTAAAATATACTGATTATTTAAGTATTTTAATTATATTGCATGTGTTCGAAAAAAAAAAATATTTTATATTGCATGTATGTTTAATTGACACGTTTTAAATTGAAAGAATGGGAGCAGAATGGAAATTGGATTTAGATGGACTATTTATGTTAACAAATTAATAAATTAATGTATTGACTGAACTAATTACATGATTTCCGTATAATTAATTCTCTCCACTATTTTTTTTTTTTATTAATTACTCAATTTATACATACTTTAATTTAGGAGTGTTATTTAATTTAAAGGTTTGACCTTTTAAGATTATATTCTATATTTAACTCTGAAAATATTCTTATTTAAATTAATTGTATTAGAAATAATATTCAAATTATTACCCTTCAATATTGGCAATATTTCCCCAAGGTAATAGATATTTTGATGTTTATGATTTCGATTGAGTAATTTTTGTTGTTTAGTATCAAAATTTTATTGATTATGTATGTAAGATATTGTGTAAATTTCAATTGACGTAAAATATACTGATTATTTAATTGCATGTATGTTTAATTGACACATTTTAAATTGAAAGAATGTGAGTCTAATATATACTAGAATGTAATCAAATTCTTATGGATGGAGATAATTTTAACATTTACTCCGTATATTATCATATATTTTTTTATAATAATTTAAGATTATTTTAATATTTAAAATTCAATTATAAACTTATTATGTAATAATATGAAATAATCATAATCCGTAAATTATGTGTGTATTTAATGTGTGAATGAAATTATGTATGAATGCAGTTAAATTAGGTTAAAAGTATTTATGCATTTAAAATTAATTGTCTTAAATACAAGAAAATAAATACCTTTTAAAAAATTAAATGTTACTAAAAATAAATAGTGTTGTATGGGAAGTATATAATTATTATAATTATTCCACAATTTATTAACATAAATATTGAATAATTAATCAACAATAACAAATGAAGTGTAAAGTTAAATTAATAAAGTAAAGAGAATGTTGAAATGAGTGTAAAAATAATGACATTTTACGTAAATATGTGAATATTGTGGGGATGAAATTTATGAAATAGATTCCTTTTTAAAGGTGTGTAAATAATTGTGGCGTATAAAGAAAGTGTGCAAACAGTGTTGTGAGACAAGGGAGTATAAATTATACTCCCTCCATTTTTTAATAAGTATTATTTTAGCTTTTTTCAACAAATTAAGATTATAAATTGTGGTCTATACTACCCTTCATTAATTATAACTAATTTTAATATAGAAATTTTGTTTGATAAAGAATGTGGTCAAGAATGTAGCTAGTATTCATAAATCAAACTAATTTTGGTATAAGCAATTTTTGTGGAATTTATTTATGAAATATATTTATGGTAATTGAATGAGGGTAAAATAGTTAAAATTAAAGAAAAAATCTTAGAATGACACTTATTTTAAAATTAGTTAAAAAGTCAAAATGACATTTATTAAAAAATGGAGGGAGTAACTTACTATTAATTACAAATTTACAACAATAATTTAGGCAAAAATTGAGCAATTTATTAATTTAATTTGTCAACATCAAATAATAATTTTCAAGTTTTTAATATCTATTTTATAACTTAATATACCACAATATCATCAAATAACTTAGTTATAATTTTTTTTATTTGAAGATATTTCAAAATCGAATTAATTAATAATATCATGTAATTTAGCATAACATTGAGTAGTATATTAATTCAAAGTCAAATTGAGAAATATATTAATTTATTTCAAATGTCAACTTCATAATTTAACTATTTTCACGTTTTTTTATATAGCCTTAATTGTAAAATGATGCACAATATTTTAATTAATTGCAATTGAATCTCAAATTTTGAATAATGGTAAATAAATCCCCAACTTTAAGTGTTGTTGTAAATTAATATTTTTAGCAATCCTTTTTATTTTTACCCCGTATGGCTTTTTTCTATTAACGCCGTTTTTATAGTTGTTGGGTACTACTTTGACAAGACGTGTCACACACAAGTAAAAATGGAATTATTCAGAAAAATTAATTTACAACAATATGTAAAATTGATACGCAATTTAATTGTTTGCAATAATTTAAACCGTTTTAGATTAAATTGCATAGCAACAAAAGGTTTTTAATTTTTAAATATCTTCATTCAAATATACCGAGTTATTCTAAACCTGATTAAACTAATAAATAAATACAACAATTTATTCAATTTTACTCTCAACTTATATGTTATATTTGTTCTACTTTCTGCAAAATATTTTACTACACGAAATCTTAATTATTATACTTTAGCATAAATCACTTATTTTTAAAACGTTCAAACCATTTTAGATATAATAGTTATTTTCACAACCCGCGTAATTACGCGGGTCTTACACTAGTTTTATGTAAAGTAGGATAGTTGTTAATAAATGTGGATCCAGTGACGGAGCTAGAAAAATTCGATAGAGGGACCCGATTTACATTAATTTAAAGATAAAATAATATTTCTCTTGTCCAATTTTAAATTTTACTATTCACTCTACTTTATCTTCACCTTTCAACCATCACTTATTTACTAAAATTGTCATTAATTTTATTCATAAACAATCACTTTATTTATATATGGACCCCACAACATCTCATCATACCCCCAACTTATCTAATTTATACATAAATTAATCAATATTCATTAAAATCCGTACCCGAAGAAGTGAACATAATAAAATTGGAATGAGAGTGTATGTATTTATTATACTCATCAAAATTTTGCTTGATAAAATTGTCAATACATTTCATTCCATTAAATTACATTGAACAAACTGACTTTCAATATGTTTTGTAAGAAGTTTTGATAATTCCGACTCAAAATGGAGTGAAACAATTTAAAAATTGTTAAAATATTAATATCATTAAATTAAAAAAAAATTATTTTTTCAGTTATAATTTAATCCCCAACATAAGTTAAAATTTAAATTTTAAATAGTTTATTACTTGAATGGTAATGTTTTTATTAAAATAATATATAAATGTGTTCCAATATTCTATAATTCATACAATATAATACTTTTAATACCCCTACAAAATTAATACCCTCCCAACATTATTTTTTTTCAAAATTTCCACCATCTTTTTATTTCATTTTACTTTACACCTCATCATATCCACTTAACATTTCACTAAATCACCTAAAATGTCCCTTCTTTATCTTACATCATCAACCACTAAATTTACTTTTTTTTTTTTAAATGTGTCGGTGAAACCGTGCAAGTAATCCTTGGACGGAGGGAGTATAAAGTTTAAATGGGGACGGAGTGAGTAGGTTTTTTTAACTCCAAAACTATGTTTTCTGATCTAATTATTCAGGCTAGATTGTTTATTTTCTTTGATTGTAGCCCGGTTGCCTTTTGGCTTTAATCCTGATAAAGGTTGACTGTTTTAGGGATGTCAAAATAACCTGTCCCGAAACTGTCTCGTTCTGTCCCGAGCGATTTGGATTCGCCCTATTCTACTCCATTTTGAAAACGGGACAGGTCAACCTCGCGCGCAGGGCAGGATAAGCATGAATTTACATATTTATTGTTCTTCTCTATTCCGTCCTAAATTTAAACAAATAATATATATAATGAAGGAGAAGTGGAGCTCGTGGTGAAAACGTGAAATTTTATTTTTTATGTAATAGTTATAGTTAATTTTGAACATAAATAGTTAGTTATTTCATTTTAAATATTTTTATTCATATATATATATATATATATATATATATATATATATATGTGTGTGTGTGTATACAATATATGTAAAATGAGACATGGGACAGGGCGGAGCAGGGCACAAAATGCTCCCCATAGGCCATATCCATCATGGGACAGGGCGAGGCAGGACAGGTATCTGTAGTAAATTATAGAACAGGGCATGACAGATGCGTATATGTGCATAACAGACTTGGATAAGATATCTACACTACCTGCCCCCATTGTCATCCGTACACTGTCCCCCACCTTGCCCAATACATATGCAACATGAATGAAGAGAAAGCTAATGGCGTGGAGGGCAATTTCGACTTTTACCATTTTTATTTAAATTGAGAATTGTTTTCGCTATAATATTTGAAAACTATTTCATCAATCCAAACATATAACAATTCCAACATTCCAATTCCACTAAATTATATGTCTTGTCCATCCAATTAAACGAACCCATCACCATAATATAAAAAATCCTGAACAATTTCAAGACACAGATTGGAGAGCATACATTAATCAAAATAAATATAAGAATACGTTTTGAGCCATCATTAACCAAATACATTCAAACATTAATTATATATTTACGATAAGAAAATAGTTATATTTTCGTCAAGACAACTACAACGCCAAATTTCCTATACTTATTGCATGAAAGGAGCATGACAAAATCAGAGTTCCTAGTTACAAAGTCATTGAACATACAGACTTCTTATTGTCCAAACAAAAAACACAATGTACACTTAGTCCTCTAAGTAAAAGATAGTAGGTTTGTCGGGCTCAGTGATCTCGATCGTCCCCTCCAACATCTTCGCTACCTTCCCCATCGACGGCCTCATCTCCGCCCTATCCTGAAGGCACCACATTGCTGTCTTCACCATTCTATTGATCATATCAAAATGTTCTCGACTATCATATGTATGCTTGATACGAGGATCTAGAATCTCCTCCACGTTCATCTCCTTGAACACCTTCTCAAACGCCCACTTTGGTAAGAACCATTGGTCACTGTCCACCTTCGAATCTAATTGAGACGAGCTTCTTGACCCACTAACAATCTCCAAGAGAACCAACCCGTAACTATACACATCAGCTTTAGAAGTGATTTGCTCGGGCCGGGTCCACTCAGGCGCCATGTATCCAGGTGTCCCGCGAATCCTTGACATGGTAATCATGTCCTCTTTCTTCCTCAATTTAGCAAGCCCGAAATCAGACACCTTGGGGCAGAAATCTTCCCCGAGAAGTATGTTTTCGGGCTTGATATCACAATGTAGGACCCACTCCAAGCACTCTTCATGCAAGTATGCTATAGCCCTTGCCACCCCTAAAGCTATTCTATACCGTATATTCCAATCAAGAATCGGTTTGTTCTTTGACCCGAGAACCATCGCCATCTCTTCCTCTGACGTCTCTAAGGATGCAGCATCAACCGTTTGGAATAAGAACTCGTCTAGTGACCCATTAGCTACGTATTCGTACACAAGTATCCTACTACCTTTCTCAGCACAAAATCCCCACAACCTAACCAAGTTAAGGTGGTGCATACGAGCTATAATCGTGACCTCAGCCCAAAATTCAGCATCACCAGTTGTTACATTCTTCAGTGTCTTCACAGCCACCACACGCCCATCATTCAATTTCCCCAAGTAAACAACACCAAACCCACCCTTCCCAATTGGATTCGAGAAATCATTTGTGGCATCTTTAAGCTCTTTGTAGCCAAACCTCTTAGGCCCACCCATAGGCATAACCTCAAGCCCGAATGTCCTGGCCATGTCCCTATACTTGATGTACTTCCTCAAGAACGCCCAAAAGAAGAACGCACCACTAAGTAGCTCAGCTGCAAAAATAGTGCATATGATCACGATATTCCTAGTGGTTTTCTTCGACATTTGTGGAGGTTGAGGCAGCCTTATCTTCATAGGACACATAGTTTCCATCAAAGTAGTCATACCAGTGAAGTTTGATACATCATTCTCCGATGCATCAACCCTCAAAAACATGGCCGTCTCTGAACCAGGAGACCAATATCCATCAACCATCTTTTCCAACTGAAGAACACAATAATTTGAACCGTCATACTTAAACATGAACCCTAAGCAATTCGGCTTGGACAAACACTGAGACTCACAAGTCGAAAAACTGGTTGTTTTGATATCACTTTGGTTCAATCCTCCAGTAAAGTTAACAAAATCCAATCTCAGAAACTTAGTTCCTAAATTGGTTAATGGGACTTTCAACTCGCAAGAATCATCAACACTTTTTCTATACCCCGGAGGACACACACACGAAGTCGAAAGATTCGAAGCATCATACAAACATATAGAGTTTGCACCACAAATACCATGGACTAAACATAATTGAAAGACAGCTTGCCAAGTAACAATCCATCGACTCAACCCTGTATCATAACTATAAAGCCTAAGATTACCATCGTCATCGAGTCTCAACAGTCGCAGCTTTTGAGCCTGGAAATCGGATGCATAATACTTGGCATTATCACCATACACAATAACCCCCAAATCATCCAAACTCATGAACGTTAAATTATAATTGGCCCAATAAGTATCATTCCTATCAATGAAAACAAGCTTCCTAGAATCAAACATAAACTTGCCATTCGTAGAAACAAGCGTTGTCTCGTTAATTTGTTGATTAGGAAGAATCGTATCGGTTGGGAAAGAAAAACTCGCAAAATTACCGTAAATAAGATTGCCGGTGGGAAGCAGAGAGAGACCGCTTCCGTTGACCGTTCCCAAAGCTGGAGAAGGCCAGAGATTGGGGCCGTTGACTGAGGAGTTGACCAGACGCAGCTCACCGGAGGCGGAAATGAGCAACGAAGCGGCGGCGGAAAGAGGGGAACGGCGGGGGGTTGACCAAACGACGTCGTGTGAGGAGATGTTGTGGTACCAAACGGAGAAAGTGTAGAGACGAGTGTTGTTTGGGAGTGGGAGAAATCCGGCGGCGAAGGTGTTGTTGGGAGAAAGGAGGATTTGATTCTGAGTAGCACGCCATGGAGAGTTGGAGGAGGAGAAAACGGAGATGTTGGATTGTTGTTGGGAAGAGGAGAGATTGAGAATTGAAGTGGTGAAGAAGAAGAGAAGGAGAAAACGATTGGGAGAATACATTTTTGCGTGATTGGTTGAAGCTAATAAGTTGGGATTTTAATGGCGGATTCTCGTGTCGTGTCAACTGGGCAGCGTTGAATTCGAATGTGGGGGCCACATGGATAACAGAAAATTGGTTGGGTAATCAAAAGAAATTGGTTTGGTATGGAGTATGGACTATGGAGTTGCAACTTGCAAGTGCAACCAAATTATAAGTCAGCTCAAATTTCTTCATCTCATTTGAATACTAAATACACGTCAGGTTCTTTTATTTTACGTCTTATATTATACTACTTAATCAATCTACTGTGTCTATTTATCATTTTAAATTGTTCATATATTATGTGCATGTTTTTTAAAAATATATCACACCCCATTTACCTTTTCACTTTTTTTTTTATTATTTTATTTTCTATTTTATCGATAAATAAAAATATATCACACCCCATTTACCTTTTCACTTTTTTTTTTATTATTTTATTTTCTATTTTATCTATTTATCGATAAATAAACAGTATTCATTATATATATATATATATATATATATATAAATGCACTGGACCGGATGAAGTATAGACTATATAAAATGAGTCAATGATCAATCATGCACAAGTAGTGCATATTTGAAATTAGTATGAAATAAATGTTCTCTTACGGAGGTGGAACACAGACTCGAGGTTAGGAAGCAAAAAATTAAATGATTCAAAATACTCATATATTACATTAAAATACATTTATACATTTATATTAGTATTAATTAGCAAATTTCTCAAATATATCATCAATATATATATATATATATTTTTTTTCTTTTTTTTTTGAAATGCGACTTGAGTTACAAGAACAAATATAATTGAAAAAATTAACATTCAAATTATTGATTAACAAATATTTTTTTATTTAATGTTATGTAAAATTAAAAAAAATTGACAATCAATTATATTTTCTTCATCAATCTTTTTAAAGGGCTAATTTTTTATTTATTTATATAATATTACTACATGAGTTAATTGCAAACATGTTTTAATAATATAAAAATAATTTAAAAGTGATCCTATTTTTATCGATAATAATAGTCACAAACATGTAAAATAGTATAATTCTTTTGAGATCGATTTTACAATTAAAATACTTACAAAATAATCATTTTTATATATAAGTATAAAAAAAAGTGCAATAAAAAATTAATTTTGAGCGACTTTTACAATAAACTCACTACTAAAATGATTTATTAAATTAATATATCATTAATTTTATTTAATTTTAAAAAATTACTAAAAGAAAGTTAAATTTAATACACATATATATATATAGTGGTAGGTGGGGGTGGGGTGAGGGTGGAAGTAGGGGTAGAGGTAGAGCTGTCAAAACAAGTTGACGGGGCGAGACGGTCCACAATCCATCTCAACCCGTCATTTTACGGGCTTCGATGGTTTGGCCCGCGATAGGTAAACTACTCAACCAAACATAATGCAAAGCTGTCTGTGAACTTGATGGGCTAGTCAACAAACTTTTTCATTAATTTTTTTTTTTTTTTGTTTTTCAAATGTAGTACTTCCTCCGTTCCACTATAAGTTTCCCCTTTTTTTTGATTGTTTTGATTAAAAAATATGATTAAATAATAAATGTAGTATAAGTGATGTGATGGTGAGAGACAAAATAATAGATGAGTATGAGATGGGAAATTTTTTTTTAGTCCTATAAGTTTAAGACATTCTAAAATAAATCCTTTAAGTTTCAAACTTTACAAAATACATCCTGTTTCAAACTTTCAATTTCAATCCTTTTTTTATTCAATTTTAATCTTTTATCTTTGAAAAGAATGAAGTGGTGACTTGGCACTTCATGTATTAAAAAAAAAAACACATCATCATGTCACATCATTATTTCTTCTATTAATAAAAGAAAATAAGAGTTATTTGAAAAAGAAAAAAGAAAAAAAAGAGTTCTATACACAAAAAAAAATAAATTATCTTACTCTAAACCAATTAATTCACTCAAATACTCAAACAATTACAAAAGGAGGTGGATATATTTGTAAAAAAAATTGTCATATGAGATAATTCTTCTTATTATTACTCAATCAGTCAAAATTAATTAATTAATTAATATAAAATGTATAAATTATTAGCTCACTCTTAAATTTAAACAAATTAATATTTCAAGTCAAGATTAAATTTCATCGTATGAATTTAAAAAAATTAATAAATAAAGACTATTTTTTTTAGATAACCTCCTATCTTTTTTTTTTTGACAAAGATAACCTCATATCTATTGAAATATATAAGAAGAATCACATTAACGGGTGTGTAGATGTGTATTTTTAAAATATACTATTACCATTACTTATTTTACTAAAAGTTATTCTTTTTAAAAAAAACGATTTTATTTTACAATTATATCATATGACAATTTTTTTTACAAATATATCCACTTCCTTTTGTAATTGTTTGAGTATTTGAGTGAATTAATTGGTTTAGAGCAAGATAATTTATTTATTTTTTTGGGTAGAGAACTCTTTTTTTTTTTTTTTTCAAATAACTTATTTTTTTTTTTTAATAGGAGAAATAATGATGTGACATTATGATGTGTCTTTTTTTTTTAATACATGAAGTGCCAAGTCACCACTTCATTCTTAAAACATAAAGGATAAAAATTGAATAAAAAAAGGATTGAAATTGAAAGTTTAAAACATAAAGGATGTATTTTGTAAAGTTGGAAACTTAAATGATTTATTTTGGAATGTCTTAAACTTATAGGACTAAAAAAAAAAAAAATCCCCAGTATGAGATGAAATATAATAAAATTTTTACAATGTATATTTCACAGTTTTTTTGTATCCTACGTGTCTATCTCTCTTCTTTTTATTTTGAAATTCTGCATTTCTGTGAGTCGGTTTTTTTATAGTTTTTTTTTTCTTTTGCAGATTTTTATTTAAATGTTTTTAACAGTTTTTTTTTTTTTTTTTAAATTCTGCATTCCTATTATTTTGTATTTTTATATTTATTTTCTGTAACCGTTTTAATTTTAGATAAGAATCCATTCATTCTTAATATTTCTCACTTTTATTCGGTCTCTTCTTCCTCCCTACATTCTCTTTCAGTTTCTCTTTCTCTTCTCTCTCAATTCTTCGATATAAATGGTGTCTGTTTTGCTCATCTCTATTTTCTCTGTTGACGACTTCCTGTTTTATGATCCGCCCTCTTCTTCTTCTGTGCTTTTTCTGCTGTATATTCTCTCTCAGTTTCTCTCTACATTCATTCAGCCTCTTCTTCGGTATATTCTCTCTCAGTTCTTACTGGATATAAATTGGACCGAAATCTGACATATCTTTATCTCATATATTTGAGAGTTTTTATCTCTCCGACGTGTCATTCTCTTTTATCCTCTAATTTAAAATACTGCAATTCTGTGAGTCGGTTTTTTTTTATGATTTTTTAAATTTTAAATTTTTTGACATACGGTTATCATCAGTTTTCTTCTTCTTATCTACAAAGTTAAGCGTTCTTTTTTATTACTGTATTATTATTCTTTCTCCATTTTTCTTTTCTCTCTCATTTGTATTCTGTTTATGTTCTAATTACATATCTACATTTTTTTCTCTCTCATTTTTTTTAATACTGCGAACTATCTTTTCACTGCACTATATTTGTCTGACATAATTTATCATCTATTAACAAATTTATTCGTCCTTTCTTTTTCTTCAAGTTGTCTCTATTTTCTCTTCAGATCTTTTCATTTTGTAATTCTGAATTTTTTGTGTATATTATAGGTTGCCTATATTATTCCGAATTTTCTGCTCCGGTTGTTGTTGCAAATCTGAGATAAAGAACATCATTTTGTTTTTCTGCAATTTCATCTGAGACAAAGAACATTTTATGCTGGTATTGTTTATAATTTTAAAAGGATTGGATAAAAATAATTATATATTATTCTTTCATTTCTCTTCAGGTGGCTCTGTTTCTTTTCAGGTATAGAAATTCAGATTGGTATTGATTTGTTAAACAAGACAACATTTGTTTCTTTTACAGAACAATTAGGTAATTTTATATTTCTTCAGCGTTTGAGGAATTACTGTGGTTTGCTTCTGTATAATACAGTTAATATTTTTCTCAATAATAACCCATTTCTAACCTCCGCACGAAATTCTGTGAAAATAAATTTATTTAGATAAAAAAAAAACAGTGTACGTAATAATTATTTTTATTATATCATTTTCTACGTTTAATTGTTAGATTTTTTTACTTAATGGATGAGATTCAATTTTGCACAAATTTTTTAGGTATCAATCAAACTCCTACTAATTTCAGAGCATATTGTTATTTTAAAACTATAACTAATTTGTATTGATTTATTATTCATTTTAGATTGACATGGAAATTTTAAGAGAATATTAAAATATAGTTTTTTTTTTTTGTTAAAAATGAATCGCCCAAATTGACAAGACGTTTGAATCCATCTTTTTATTTCAACTCAGTATACAACTCTAAAAATGATGAGATGGTGACGGTTTATAAATTCATTTTGTTTACTCATGATTTCTGCATGTTTTTGTAAAGTTCTACATTTTTTTAGTATTTTCTAAACCTCTTATGTTATGTCAATCCAACCCTCAATACTCGATCATATCATCAATTGCTATTTCTAATTTATGAAATTTGCAACTCATTTTATTTCTTAGATTTTTTCTCTTTTTACAATCAATTGTACTTATTTCAATCATGTGTGCCTCTGCATTGTATGTACATTGAAAACTTATTATAGGACATCCATAAAAGGAAAGTGGTAAACTTAGAGTGGAACGGAGAGATTATTATTTATAATACATTTTAAATACTCCCTCCATCCACAATAAGTAATCACATTCAAAGTGGACATATATTTTTAGAAAATATATATTTTATGTGAAAAAAAAAGATATAATACACAGTCAATAAAAGTATAATTGGAATTTCAATTTTATTCTAAAGCAAAAATTTATATACAATATTTTACAATAGACTTATTGTGAAATATGCCCAAATAACTATTTGGATCTAACCCACCATATCCAATCTATCTGCACCCCCTATTTTATGAGTTCACCCCCCTTTTTTTTATGAAAAAATAGACTTGGGCCGACTCTTTATATTGGATGGTCACAGTTATTTGACCCCCTCTATTTTATGAGTTAGAAGAATCATCTTTAGAGTTAAAACCATATTTTTAATGCTTAAACTAGCATTTGACATATGTTTAACGTTTTCTATTTTACTAAAAAAATACAAAAACATAAAACTAAGAACTGAATAAGATAAAATCATATATGGACATGTTTTAATTAACTGTTGATTGTTATTGTCAAGAAATCTAGTCGATTACACGTCTCCAACCAAGTAGAAGACTTGAAGATATAAGAAATAACCCAACTAAAATAGTAATTCGAAAAGTAATCAACGAGACAAACAACACACAAAGAATTTAAGTGGTTCGATCAATATGATCTACATCCACTGGACTAGACGAGTACTTCTTTGATTGATAAAAATGTTTACACGCTCATTCACTCGGAATACGATATTTCCTTACTTCACTCGTGAACTCACACAACTCAAAGATTACAATCCTACTTGCATCCAACCTTACAATGAACAATTACAAGAGATTATAAAGACCAAGGTAGTTAAAGATCAGATGAGTAGGTCGGAATACGATATTTCCTTACTTCACTCGTGAACTCACACAACTCAAAGATTACAATCGTACCAAGAGATTATAAAGAACAAGGTAGTTAAAGATCAAATGACTACCTACTCATACTGATCTTGACCAAAAGCTGACTCTACTGATAGACTCCATACTCTGCTGATTTTACTCTACTGATATGACCAACTTAGCTGAACGCCAAGCAACTCCTCCTCAGTTGACTGAACACATTCAACTCATCTGATTTGGCCTATGTCACACTCCAACTTAGCTGAACGCCAAGCAACTCCTCCTCAGTTGACTGAACACATTCAACTCATCTGATTTGGCCTATGTCACACTTAACGGATCCTATCAGTTGACTATGAGATTATAAGATAACACTCACAATTAATTTGTTGGGTTCCGGGCAGGACTTGGACCCTTTATAGTATTCCACTTGGTATGATATTGTCCGCTTTGGGCTAAGCCCTCACGACTTTGCTTTTGAGTTATCCCCAAATGGCCTCATACCAATGGAGATACCAGTCCCCCCTTTTATACCCAATAATCCTTCAATGCTAATCCGATGTGGGACAATTGTTTAACACTCAACAATCTCCCCTTTAAACAAATGGACCACGAACCTTCCCTCAATCGATCGCTCTAACAAGAAATTCCCTCCTAGTCCACCGATCTAAAACATTCCGCCAAGATCCCGAGACGACTCGCTTTTTCTAGGCATCTCTCCTAGCCCATAGAGACTTTGTTGTATCTCCAAGGGTGAGTCCGTCCTACTTTTTACGGAATAGGAATTCTCCTCCTCGAGAGAACTCTCCTCATTTACATTTTAGCATATCTCGGACCTCCATTTCTTCCCACAGACGGCGCCATTTGTTGGGTTCCGGGCAGGACTTGGACCCTTTATAGTATTTCACTTGGTATGATATTGTCCGCTTTGGGTTAAGCCCTCACGACTTTGCTTTTGAGTTATCCCCAAAAGGCCTCATACCAATGGAGATACTAGTCCCCCTTTTATACCCAATAATCCTTCAATGCTAATCCGATGTGGGATAATTGTTTGATACTCAACAGTTATGTATATTGTAATTTTAGGGATGAACTATTCAAGATGCGTGGATCTAAATCTATATTTTTTGTTTTGGGGATGAACTGAGTATTTCATTTGTGCAGTAATATAATTTTATTCATTCAGAAACACATCTTTCTCAATAAAGTAATACCCTTGTGTTTATATAATAACACAATTTTCAATACCTTACATGTGTTACTTTAAGGACAAATATGTTTTACTCAATAGTCAATTATGTGTTACTTGTCCTTAAAGAAACACATATTTGTCTGTGCAATAACATATAATTGTATTTATAGTAACACAGATCACAAACAAGTTTTTTTGTTTGTCTTTTGGGTGAATTTTTATTTATTTTTTGAAAGATCTGTTTGATTTGATATGAATTTAGTATAACTTGAAAAAAAATTATGAATTTTTTATCCTTCCTTAAATTAAATGTACTAATATTTCATGTGAAATGTCAATTTATGTGTTATTTGTACTTATAGTAATATATATTTGCTTTTTTTTTAAAAAAGGGGGGGGGGGCAATAACACTATAGGTCATTTCACCTAGTGTTTTAACAAAAAAAAAAACATTCTTCTATGTAATTACAGAAAAGATCATAATCATACTCCATATTACGATTTTAACCTCGTAATGTAATTAGTTGTATACATTTATTACTCAACTACAAATCGTGGCCTATTTTAAATTTTTATAATCAATCATCGGTAATCGCGCTGAAATCTTATACAAACATACCATATTTCGGACACCTTCCATTATTGAAAATATCAAAACCCAAATTCCATCTTCTCTCTTTTTCCACGCTGCACATTGATCGGAGGATTTTCCACCGACTGCATCCCAACAAAATTCCACGATTTGCATCAAAGGTATGTCCTTATTCTATTGATTGTAGTGTATATTCCATGTATATTCAAGCTAAAAAACAGTCATTTCTTAAACGTATTTTTGATTTTTTATGAAACTGTGCTGCAGAATACCAGTTTTCCAAGTTAGGTGTGTACCGAGGAAAGTATGATTGTCGTAGTGAAAAAATACAATTTCGTTTTCTTTTTTTTTCGATTTTTCGAATTTCATTTTGGTTGTGTTTGTTCAAGACTGTAAATTTCTGCTTCATATACACGCACCATTTTTTGTTTTATGTTATTTTTTGGTAAGATTCTTTTATATTCAGGTATGACTAGGGACAAGGGGAAAGGAATCCGAATAGAGGAAGAAGATAGGCCAAAAAAAGGCAAGAGGAATAGAAGTAGACAGATACGAGTGTCATTGAGGACTAACAGAGGTACTTCGAAAACATTTTGATTGATTACTGTTGAAATTAAGATTTAATCGCTTTTATCATAAAAAAATTCGCATTACCAGTAGAAATTGTTTAGTTTGGCCATGGGATCATAGGGTTTTGATTAAATCTATATCCATATAGAAGTGTAGTCGATTTTGAATGAGGATCTGATGCATATCCTGCATATAGTACCATAAACTTCTGCAAGTGCATGGCAGGATTGCATTGTGCAGTAATGGATTACATGCGTGGTCAATATATGCAGTCATTGTCGCATATATATATGTTATGGACAATGTAATCCTGTATTATGAGTGTATGTTAGCATATTTGTGGTGTAGCTCATACAAAATATGTGTGTTTGTGTTGAAACTTATTAACATATGAAAAATCTAATTCACTGGATTTGATGTACGTCATTTATATCTTTTTAAAACGCTAATTGGCAGGTACGGGAGTAAAAGGCGAACGTTTAGATAAAATGGGGGTAAAACATAAAGGTCTGTAACTTTTATTATTAAGTCTTTTTTTGGTTATTAATGATGCAATGTATATTTATATTTTGACTGTATGCAGGGAAGCGTGTTTTGGGATATGTTGTTGTCCCGTCAGATTCTGGTAAAATTTATTTGCATAATAGTATTCTGTTGTTTACATTTTCGTTATAATGCTAATATGTATTAGTTCAATCATACAGATTTTGAAAGTGATTTCGAATCAAGTAAACAGAGTAGTGGTTATTCGGAAGAACATATAGAAGGTAATATTGAAATTAGTGATACTGGGTTTACTGGTTGTTTCGATTATATGAATATTCTTTAACTTTTAAGTGTGTTATGTGATGTACACAGAAAGTGAAGGCGAAGAATATGAGAGAGGGAGAAAGGATATGAAGCACAAGCGTCTAAGGGCCAAGAACATATTTGGTTTATAAAGATTTTTAGATTATATTTTATGCATTCTATATCTTATTTCTGATTATATAATAGCTGATAACTTTTTGTAGACTGAATTTTCCCATGGTTTGTTTTCTTCTAAACAGAAGGCGTACACATTGACAGAAAGCAGAGTTATTATAGATCGAACATTAGAACAACTTTTACTGAGTTGCAGCCTGTACGGTTTACAGAACTGCATTTTAAGGAGTTGAGGAAAACCCCCTTCTATCTGCTATTAATTTCGTTTCTACGCAATGGAAGTGAAACGATGTCTAACAACTGTATGAAAATTGAAGATGATATAAGAGACATTGTAAGAATGTTTGACGAAGAGTCAGAGTGCTTCATTGTTGGTTCAAAAGAGCTAAAAATTACAAGAGAAGATGCAGAACTGGTATTTGGAATAGTATCAGGTGAGGAGAAGATAAGTTTGAGAGGCGATAATTACACCCATCCAGGTTGGATCCGAAGGTGTTTTAGGGAAGAACTTGTAATGAAACCACCAAATTTCCCTTTGTACAGGCATGTTTTCCTAAATAAGATAAAGGAAATCGTTGAATTAACTGATACTGAGTCTATACAGGATGTATGTAGACTTCTCTGTTGCTACGTCTTGGGTGGTATACTATGCCCTATCAGGAGTGGGGCCTTATCTTGGTATATGACATCGTATTTGAAAGATTTCAATGGAATGTGCAAATTCGACTGGTCTACATACTTTGTTGTGAATTTGATTAATTGTTTAAAGAGAAGCAGGGATATGAAAGTTGGTGGATGTGCAATGCTTTTGCCTGTAAGTAAAGTTAAACAACTATAATCTCTTGTATGATATTTTATTTCTTACTCACGAATGTTGATCTTGATGTAATATCAGTACTGGTTGTGCGAACACACTTCGCTTGTTCACCCGGTGGACCAGAAGGCTTTTCCAAGGTTTTTAAAGTGGGATCTCAATGAGTTAAATGGGGCTATATTCAATGGATGGTTGCATAGATACACAAAGGTATATTAGTCTATAAATTTATGAACGAAGTTTATGGTATTTTCTCAAAAGTAACTTTAAAAAAGGCATATGTGTGATATTCAAAAAATGATGCAGGTGTACCCTGAACCATTGACTGCAGAATCGTGGGAGGTGGTGCAATATGACGAACTCGCTGTAGTGAGAGCGACTAAAGATAGTCCACCGGTTGAGAGTAATGCAGTGAATATGACAGATGCTCCGGGTGATTCAAGTGGAGCTGCAGCTGGACAAACAAACTCAGAGTCGGTTGGAAGGGGAAAAACAGTTGTTGATGAGTCATTTGTACGTAGGTTTGAAGTTGGTTCTTCATCAAAGGGTGATACTGCAACTTTTGACAAGGGGATGCCAATGAATTCCAGGACACAGTGATGAAAGTTTGCAGTGATTTGAACAAGACTTTCTTGGACGGTGATAATACTCAGGGTGGGTCTGTGCCAGGGACTATAGGACAAAACAAGGAGGGGAATTTGAATGTTGATTCTGAAAGAACAGGTGAGAAGGATGTCGATGGCTGTAGAAGTGAGGTAGAGGATATGCGTCTTGAAATTAAATTATTGAAAGAACAGTTGGAGAATGAGCGTGTTCGTAATCAGCTAGAAAGAGCTCAGAAAACAAATATTATAAGTTACCTTGAATCTGAGATTGAGCTCCTGAGAAGAGAGGTAGAGATGGTCAGAGGACCAACCCCAACACAGTTGTTTGAAGATGAGACATTAATCAAAGAGATTGATGAAATTGAAAAACAAGCGGTGGAGAGATTTTCTGCGGGGAAGTCTGTTTATGATCAATATTTAAAAATAGTTTCTAAGGAGGGATCTTGTAGGAGGAAGAATGCAGTTGAAGCAAATATGGCAAATGTTGGAATACGTAAAATGAATGAGAATGTGGATGTTAATGTTGTTGTTAACGTAGATGACATGGTTTTGGATGATAGCGTTTCTAAGGGAAAGACAGCCTCGCCTACTGAGCCTACACCAATCAGTGAGGCTTCTGGGAGTATTAGAACGCCAATGTCAAATATTGGAATCCCTGATGTGACCTCCCCGACTGATGATAATGGGAACACAGTGAAAAGACATCCTACAACAAAAATTAAGATTGAGAATAAAAAGAGTGATACGGAATTCATTAGTTCGATGGTTGCGCGTGTGAAGGGCAGGACAAGGGCATTAAGCAGGAAACCAGTTAAGATGTCTCCACAGCCTCTTATTCAAGATCTGATGAAAGTACATGAAATTGATGACAGTGATGGAGATGATGTAAAAGCTGCTGCAGGAAAGAAGAATGTGAAACGGTCTGTGAAGAACCCTTTTGATAATCGTCTTGGAACAATTAAAAATTGTCCACGTGAATTGAAAGATGAAATTTATAAGAAGTTCGTTGAACATGGAGACAGGTAAATTTTGTCCCCAATTTATAATTATTTATGTAACTTATGTAATTAACAATCTCTAATATTTTTTGCTTATTATCTACAACTAATGAAATTTTAAAAATGCAGTCACCTTGTTTACATTGGGAATGGTCCGCTGACGCATGTTACAGTTGGGATGCTAATCAACTTGCTAAACAATCGATCTCTGGACAACGAGGTATAAATATATTATATTATATTTTGCTCTGTATTAGAACTCGAAATGTGCTTAACATATGTATTGCAATATGTATAATGTAATAGGTAATCGATGCTTGGTCCGAACTGATTCGTTTGAGACTATTCCAGACATACCCTAGTGCTAGAAGGGTGACGACTTTTACGTCATCATGCTGGGTAATATATGACAAACTTGTTTACTTTGTATAAATTTAGATTTAATTGTATATTATATTAAAATGTGCATTATCGTCCAAATTGTTACATTTAAGGTTCTCATCCAAAAGCGGGAAATATCGAAGCAAAAGATCTTTGGTGTGCTAATTGAACGTCCATTGGAAGATGTTGTCGATAAAGATTTTCTCCTATTTCCTGTTAACGTAACGGAGAGTGGAGCAAGAACACGCTCTAACGTCACCGGACATTGGACTTTGTTGAAGCTTGATATTAAGAAGAATCAATGGACATTTTTCAATTCACTACGCCCTAGGACAGCAGGCTCCAATGATCCATATCTAAAAGATGCTATACTCGTGGTAAGACAATATTCTTGTTTTTATATTTATATAAGAAACATGAGAGCATTTTTTTTTGTCCATAAGATTACACTAATTACTCAATAATAATGTATAATTGCAAGGTTAAATACGTTGATGCGAAGCTAAAGTACGTTTTGAGAAAAAGAGCACCAAATCACCCATTCCTAAAACGATCATTGATCAAACCAATAGAATCAAATATTATGCAGCAGGTTGAAGGGTCCCTTGATTATGGTATAGTTGTGTGCTCTCTGATTGAGTCTTACCATAGAGGGGTGTATCCCAATTCTGCTACGTTTGATGGAGGAAGAGCAAGTGAAATGCGTGTTCGAATTGCAGGGGCCTTTGAAGACCCGTTTCGATATGTTGCTGACTAAGCATATGGTTGTGATGTCTTTCTAAACAGTTTTTGTTTTCCTTAAAACAATTTAACTATGAGAATATTTATAAAAAGGGCCATTCATACACCTACCTTCTTAATAAAGGACAACTAATATAATCTTTTTAAAAAAGGACAAAAACGCATGTTAATAACCCATTATACCCTTATATTTAAATGTTGGGATATGAATCCTAGAACAAGTCCTAAATGATGAAAAGATAAAGATGAAGTTTTGATAAGCCAAAAGTAGACTTGAATATTTTCTAAGTGTTGACTGATCTAGTCTAGTTATGGAAGTCGTCTTGAACAGATCAGTAGAGTTCACAAGACAAGTACGCAAGATAAAAAGAATATTTTAAAAGACAAGTACTTATAATATGTTATTACTTTGTATTAATTGTTTAGGTTGTTTATTGAGCTATTAAACAGTGTATAGAAGCTCATATTGTTTCATATGTAATTGATAATCATTGTATAAATTCATAAGTTGACTAAGCTATTTTATAAAGCTTAATGTAATGTAATAGTCTTGTTAGGATTAGATTAGTTATATCTAAGTCTACTACTGAAGAAGTTTGCGCAAGAGAAGAAAGAAGATGAAGTCTACTGCACAAGACAAGATGAGTAAGAAGAAGGCTCAGAATTTGTCTAAGTGTTGGAACAAGACAGGTGCGTAACTCAACAAGACAAGTCAACGAGAAGACTGAAGAAGTTAGTTATTCAAAGCGCGTGTGAAGATAAGGATTGAAGAGTTAGTTAGAAATAACTAATTAATAACAGAAACGCGTGGATGGATAAGCTGAAGAAGTTAAGAGTTAGTTTTCAAGAAAGGTTGGTTACAACTGAAAGTTCTTGAAGTTGGAAGTCTATAAATACCACAAGGTATTGAACGATTAAAGACTACTGAAACTCTACATACTGAAGCGAATTAAGGCGTACAAACAAGAAACTCTCAGAGTGTTTGTTTTTGAAGTTCAGAAAGTGAAGCTACACAAGACAAGTGAAGATCAGAAGGCTACTACTGAACGAAGAGAAGTTTTTTTTGTTTACTGTTTCAAGTTGCTAGATACTTGTAAATCTCTAATAAGATCGAAAAAACACTTGGTAGTGTTATCGAGAAGATCTAAATCTTATTTCTTGGGACTTAAAGCTACAAGAACACATTACTCTATTGGACGAGTTAATAAGAATATCACAACTGGGTTTGTGAGAGTGGACGTAGACAAATTGTCGAACCACTATAATTTTTGTGTTTGATTTACTTTACTGTTTTGTTTGTGTTTAGTTGATTAATTGTTTAATTGATTGAATTACATATCTGAACAAGACTAGTTGAGTGTTCATAACAGAGTTCTCGAAATAAGTTGAGTATAAACTAGAATTGGGCTCATTGTTATATTCTGTTTTCCGCATTGTACTTTGATATATTGAAAGATTTTTGAAAAGTCTATTCACCCCCCTCTAGACATTTTCACTAGCTTACTCAATATTAAACTCAACTTGGGACCTACATTAAATATGAAAATTAATTTATTAATTAAATAACAAGTCGTCATCTTCCTTATTTATCGCCATATCTGACCTTCCTTATTCGTATGCAATTAAACCAATCACAATTATTCTCAGATTCAGTCAATTCCATAATTCTGAAAAATCGCCGAAAAGAAAGCCTTCGACGGCGCCGAAAACTTCTCAGCAAGGCCCGAAGTTCGAGATAACGACTGTTTGCGGACTGAGAAAAGATATGGAAGACGAGATTGCGATTCACCCTTCTTTTTCTAATTTTTCTGACTACTTCAGAGTTTTCGACGGCCATGGCTGCTCTCATGTAAGCACCTCACCATTAAATTAGTAGTAGTATTTTGATGTTTTTTTCTTATTGATTTTGGCGATCTATTGCAGGTTGCATCCAGATGCAAAGATCGAATGCACGAAATCGTGAAAAACGAAGTGGAAAACGGCGCTGATTCTTCGTGGGAGCATATAATGCGTAAAAGTTTCTTAAAAATGGATCAGGATAACACAGAGTGGTCAAGTAGCGCCGCCGCCAAATGCCGATGCGGGATGGTATCTCCAGAGTGCAAATTCGTCGGATCCACCGCCGTCGCGGCGGTGGTTTCACCTCATCAGATCGTCGTTTCCAATTGCGGAGGTTCTCGCGCTCTTCTCTGCCGAAAAGGCATCTTAATCCGGTGAGATGAAGAGTTTTGCCCTAAAAATTATCTAATTATATCGGCATATATTTGCGAATCTCACGAATGGAGACTGATTTTTAATCGTTTCTACATGACAGATCATCCTTGTCTGCGTCGTTCACGATCGAACCCCCCACCCAATCTCATTCGCGGCGACGTGACAATACAGACACGGTGCAAGTGACTGGTTCAATTTTTGTTATTATTATAGGGTTTTCTGCATAATGATATTTGCATATGCACATAATTTACTGAAAACTTATGCATTATTAATATTCTTATGCAACTTTAGTATTTTTTTTGCTCGTGCTTTTTCTCTTCTTTACTCGTACACTCATCATTTGTTCAATGCAATTCAGAGATGGACTTATTCAAGACTATGTCTTCACCACACGGAATTTTGCTTGTGGGCTTTTCTTGGTGAAGCGGATGATTCAAGAAAAGATCTAATTTGCATTAAATTCATTTTTCTGCATAATGATATTTGTATATGCACATAATGTACTGCACACTTCTGCATTATTGATATGTTGATGCAACTTTAATTCTGCATTATTTATATGCTCATGCAATTTTAGTTTTTTTTTTCTGCATTGTACGATTTTCCTGTAGATGTTTCTGCATAATCAAGTCAGAGATTTTTCTGGAGAAAATATCTAATTTGATTTGACGATTTTTGTGCAGATCTTCAAGTCTGACAATGAAATTGAATATCAGAGCTTTGGGAAAATGCGATATTTGTAAAAAACTTCAATATCAGAGATTTAGGGAAGAATTGAATACCATATCTTTGGGAAAGTCCTAAAACTGGGGATGTAGAATAATCATACAAAGATTTCTTCCCCAAAATTCTGCAAATCATTGACCGGAGCTGTTGAGAGTAATTTTGGAAGGTGTTAATTCATTAGCGTAATTCACGGAGTTGATAGACATTGATTTAAATATAAAACATTTATTGACTTTCTCTATATAAATTCCGAAAATTAAATAGTAAGGGCATGATGGTACATTTATGTTACATTTTGTCCTTAATTTGAAACCATTTTAAACCAGGTCCTTATTTAAAAAAACACTAGGTGTAAAGACATTTTATGTGAAATCCCCTTTAACTATTTTGGTCTCCAGACTTTATGTTTTGATGTCCATGATGACCATTAAATGCTTGTTTGTTATGATATTGTTTTGGAATACTAGTGATGGATTATCGTTGAATTTATATTTTATTTTTTGTATATTTTATAATTGATTTACTTATTATAGTTAAAGTCGTCTGCATATTTAATATATACAATACAGGAATGATATTATTACATTACCAATTATATATTCTATGATATACAATATCTAAGATTTGTAAAAAAAAAAAAGATACCAAAATAAATTATATACCCTTCTTATAATTTATTTATTTATTTATGGAATATATAGGCAATTATAAGGTTTATAAAGGAAAAAATTTTATACCTTATAATTTATGGTATAATTATAATTAAATCACATGATTTGTTAAATAGGAAATAAACAACTTTCTATATAAATACGCATACAAAAGGGGAATGTAGGGTTTTGATTAGTGTGTTTCATATATATATATATATATATATATATATATATATATAATCAGCCGCCTCCTCGCTTGTGCTTCATCAAAAAATGTCTCTGAGTATCACCAATAGCAAAAATAAATCTTTAATAATACCTGAACCAAATATAATATTTCCAACCGGTTTTACTAAAGCATCAGTGTTTTTTGGGTTAGGTTATGATAGTGATACAAATGATTATTTAATGTAGGTCCCTAGTTGAGTAGATAATATTGAGTAAGCTATGAAAACGTCTAGAGGGGGGTGAATAGACTTTTCAAAATCTTTCAATATATCAGAATACACAATGCGGAATAATCAGATTAACAATGAGCCCAATCAAATTTATACTCAACTAATCTCGATGAACACTGTTATGAACACTAGTCTTGTCTTGTTCTTATATGCAATTCAATCAATTAAACAGTTAATCAATCAAGTAAAAAATAAAACAGTAAAGTAAATCAACACAGAATTTATAGTGGTTCGACAACTTGTCTACATCCACTCTCACAAACACAGTTGTGAAATTCTTATTACTCTTCTCTTCGAGTAGTGTGTTCTTGAGGCTTTAAGTCCCAAGAAATAAGACTCCGATCTTCTCGATTATATCACCAGATATATCTTCGATCTAACAACCAGTAGTTTTACAAGTAACTAGCAACTTGAACAAAAACAATAAAGAAAAACTTCTCTAGCTCAGTAGTAGCCTTCTTCAAATTCTTCACTTGTCTTCTGGCTTGAACTTTCTGAACTTCAACTCTGTGAGTTTCTTTGCTTTGAATGCTTCGTAAATTGCTTCAATAGTATGTAGAATATCAGTGTATCAGTAGTCATAACCGTCAAATGTCTTGAGGTATATATAGACTTTCGAACATCAAGAATAGTTTGTTATCCAACCAACTTTTCTTGATAACTGACTTCTAACAACTTATTCTTATCCTTTCACGCGTTTCTTCAGTCAATTAGTTATTCCATAACTAACTCTTCAATATATATCCAATACGCGTTTCTGACTTAACAAATTTCTTCCTTGCTTGCGCACTTGTCCTCATTTCCATACTTAGACAAATTCTGACTACTTCATCACTTGACTTGTCTTGCGCATCCAGTCTTCTTTTCTTCAGTAGACTTCTATCAAGAACTGTTAGGATATGAATCCTATAAACAATGTTCTAATTGATGATTATATGTTTTGATGGCCAAAAACAATTTGAAGTAAATGGTATATGTGATTATATGTTGTTCTATGTGAAGTATAAGTTTACTGATCTTAGTATTTTACTAATCTGATATATGAACTGTTTAAGAACTAAGCTGATGGAAGTATTGTATAGACAGCTTATAGTATAGGACTTAGATGTACTCATATGTATGTAGTTCAGTTGATGTATAGATAGGTTTTATATATGTAAAGTTGTATTCTATTGTATTCAGCATTGTAAAAGTTTAGAACAGTAGATTAGATTGAAGAAAGAAGACTAAGAAGACTACTTCAGAGTATGAAGAAATCAAGAGAAGTATTTTTGAAGGAAGCTGAACAGTTTTGGAAGAACTGTGCTGACTGACCAAGAGCAGTAAAACTAAGAAGAGTAGTTTACTGTGCTGAGTTGGTTTGTTTGAAGAATAAGTTTGGATAACTTATTTGAAGCGTAACTGTAGATTTATTTGAAGATATGCTGACTTGGAAAGATAAGATAAGTTGGTTACAAAAAGAAGGAAGTTACAAAACAAGAAACGGTTATGAGTTAGTTGAGAGTTAGTTCACAAACTGCTAACTGTCTTACTATTGCTTATAAATACCGTGTGATCTTCTACTTGAAAAGACTACTGAAACTACTACTACTCAAAGTATTCAAGAGCAATCAAGAAGCATTCAAGTATTCAAGCACTCACAGAGTTGAAGATCAAGAACTGAAGAGAAGCCACAGATCTGATTTGAAGAATCAAAGGCTATTACTAGAGAAGTTTTACTTTTCATTTTAAGTTTGTATTGTTGTAAACAAGTGTGCTAGTTACTTGTGAAATTACTAGTTGATCGAAGATATACCTGGTGGTATAATCGACAAGATCGAAGTCTTAATCTTGGGACTATAAACAACAAGTACTCAAGAGATAAGAGTAATAAAACATCGCAACTGGAGTTGTGAGAGTGGATGTAGACATTTGTCGAACCACTATAAAAATCTTGTGTTCTTTACTGTTTGTTTTGATTAATTGTTGATATATTTGTTGAACAAGAACAGTAAGTTTTCTAAAGAAAAGATTTAAAGTAAAGTTGAGTATAAAAGCTAACTGTTAAGTACTGAGCTGATTCTAAGAACAGTACTGTACAGAACACATTTCCGCACTTAAACTCTGATATTTTGATAGAATTTGAAAAGTCTATTCACCCATCCCCTCTAAACTTTTTCTTATCTTACTCAATCTTAACTCAACTTTTGGGACGAACAAGTGGTATCAGAGCAGTAGTTCTTTGGACTGCTGTTTCTAGATAACCTTGTAGACTTTGGGGAAAGTCTAAATTGTCTCTCATTACTGTTAATTGTTTCTTGATCTTACTTGCTTATCGTGACCTATTTGTCATACTACTGATCTTAACTGTCTACTCTATCATGGAAGAAACTAACATCAATAAACTTCCAAAGTTCAAGGTTGCAGATTACGATTATTGGAAGCTAAGGATGGAGGCCATCTTTAGTTCAACCCATGATCTAATGATATCTGTGATCAAAGAAGGGCCTATTACTACCATGATACCCAACACTGCAACTCTGGAGCCTTCAAAAGCCATTGGTGTTCTCGTGCCAAAACCCAAGTTAGATTTAACTAATGAGGAAATGAGGCAGAACAATCTAGACAGCTTGGCCAAGAATTACATTTTGCACACCCTTCCCAACGAGTATCTTGGGAAAGTGGTTAAATGTAAATCTGCCAAAGAGATGTGGGACAAGTTAGCTATCATTTGTGAGGGAACTTCTCTTATAAAGGAAAGCAAACTATCCACTACTGTCCAGAGGTTCGAATCATTTAAAATCAAGACTGGTGAAACAATAGACTAGCTCGATACTCGTTTTACAAAGATTATGAATGATCTGGATGTTTTAGGTAAGACTTATACCAACAGGGAGATCAATTTACGTATCCTTAAATCCTTAGATGAAAGATGGAAAATGGTCACACTGATCATTAAAAACACTCAGGATATAGATAACTGGTCTGCTGAAACTACCTTCCAAACCCTTCAGGCACATGAGTTTGAATTGGATGAAGAAGATCCAATAGTTAGTGGTGATAGGGTTAAGGAAATTTCCAAGAGTATTGCACTTAAGGCGTCTACCTCTAAGAAGCCTAGATCATCTATGTCTAAGTCCTCAAGCATAAAAGATGAACTAGAGAGTACTGATATGTATCTTAAGGATCAGTTGAACTTAATGATTAAGAGGTTTGACAAACTTAACAAGCGTTATGGTAGATACAAAAGATTCTATAAGGACACTCAGGGCTCTAATAACAGGGACTCTTCTAGGACCAGAAGGGATCACAAATCTTCTGAAAGGAGAGATGAGATCTCTAATGAGAAAAGAAGAGATAGGAACTCTGCTGATAGGAAGGATAGAAACTCTACTGATAGAAAGGACAGGAACCGATATCACTCTCCTACTAAACGTTCTACTAATGAACCTCTGTGTTATAACTGTGAAAAGCCAGGTCATTACATCCATGAATGTCCTGATCTGAGTGCTGAAGACAGAAGAGAAAGGAAAGCAAGGAGAGATCGCAAATATGCAAAGGGTAAGAGGGCAATGGTGGCTAACAATGAATCTGATACGGATTCAGATGAGTTGCCATCTTCCTCTTCTGATTACCCTTCAAGCAGTGAGAAAGAAGTCTTCATTGCAGATGATGGACTAGTCATGATGGCAAAAATAGATCAAGAGGTATCATCTGTCACATCTTTTCAATCTTGTGATGAATCTGATTCTGATTTATGTGACACTGCTGATAGTAGTGTAGGGAGTAGTCTTCACCATTCCAATTGAATGAATGAAGAAGACCTCCTACCAGCTAACAAAGCATTCATGGAAATCAGTGATGAGAACATATCTTTAAGGCAAGAAATCATGAGTCTTAGAGAAGCTCAATTGCAAGTGGATCCTAATATAACTGTTCTAAATGCACGGCTATCAGAAGAGTTGTCTCAACTCAAAGATAAGTATGCATCTATGGATAAGTTATATCAGGGTATGCTTCATACACAAGCTAAAGAGACAAATGAGTTCAATGACTTAAAGATTAAATGTGAAAAACTTGAAGAGCGCAATAGATTCTTAGAATCTGAAGTACTGAGCTTGGATCTGAAGCTATCTGATATGATTAACTCTTCTAAGATTAATCAAACACTATCAGACAGATACAGAGCTCCTTATGATAAGAGTGGAATAGGTACTGACCTGCTTAGTCCCTCTACTTCAGGCATTAAGAACACTACTGGAGCTAGTTCAAGTTCTTTGCAATTAGATAAAGGAAAAGAACATATGACTTATGATAATGATCCAAAATCCAAAGTACAGTCTAAATACATTCCTCCTACTACCAAGAATGGTAAACAGAAGAATGGATCTAGACCAGTACAGTCAAGACCATACCAGAAGAGTTCTACTCCCCTGACCAGAGCTGAAAAGTCCTGAAATCAGAAGAGGTAGACTCAGAACAGTAGGTCAAGACAAACTCAGGCAAGTTGGAAACAGCCTAGACCTCCTTTTATAAGGCAGACTCAGCTGTACTCAACTAAACCTAGGAAATTTGTGCCTCATTATCATAACAAACCTGTTCTTTATCCTCCACCTTTATCTTATGATATCATTGGAGAGGAAAGACCAAAACGCATCTATAATCCGTATGGTCCACAGGCTTTTAGGCCATATGCAAACTATTACAGACATACTGATCTTCCTGAAAAAGGGATAGAACCAAGGAAAGGCTATCTCAGAAAAATAGATCCTAAGTCTGCTGATAATTTGGGTAAGGTCAATAAAGTACTATTCTGTGATAAGCATGGTAGAAAACTTAAGAGGTCTCAACTATTCAAATCTTCAATGTTTATTTGGATACCTCTTACTACTAACCCCCAAGGACCCCAGTAAAGAAAGGGTACCTAAATTATTAAGATCACTACTTGCAGGGTCGACTGGATCTTTACAAGAAAGGTGGTTCAGTTGGAGAAACTTGGTACATAGACAGTGGGTGTTCTCACCACATGACTGGTACCAAGACTCTTCTTTCTGACTATCATGAGAAGAAAGGACCAAAAGTGATTTTTGGAGATAGTTCCATGGCAATCACAAAAGGATTTGGATACATCAAGAATAGAGATGTAGAGATTCAAGATGTCTCATATGTTGAAGGTCTGAAATATAATTTGTTATCTGTCTCTCAATTTTGTGACAGGGGTTACAAAGTTTACTTCAAAAGCACCAAATGTGAAATCTGGGATAAAAGAACTCATACAATTCTACTAGTTGGAGTTAGACAGGGCAGTGTCTACATTGTAAATTGGAATAGTTGTCCTAGGGATGCTTGCCTTCTTTCTAAAAGTCCTAAAGAAATCAGTTGGCTATGGCACAGACGCTTATGTCATCTGAACTTTAAGATTATTAACAAGATTGCAAGAAACTACCTTGTTGAAGGTATCCCTAATGAAATCTATTTCAAATCACAAGTGTGTGATGTTTGCCAAAAAGGTAAACAGGTAAAGGTTTCCTTTAAATCAATTCCCACTCTTTCTACTTGTAGAGTCCTAGAACTCTTGCACATGGATCTACATGGTCCAATAAAACCCCCTACACTGAATGGTAGAAGGTACACTTTGGTTGTGGTAGAGGATTATTCAAAGTTCACTTGGACAATCTTCTTACACAAAAAGAGTGATACACAAACCCAACTACCAGATCTGTTAAAGAGGTTGCAAGTAGAAAAAGGTCAGCCCATTGTCAAAATCAGGAGTGACAAGGGGACTGAATTTATAAACTGCTATATTAAAGAATTTTGTTCTAAGTCTGGAATTCAGCATTTGACAAGTGCAGCTAGGACACCCCAACAAAATGGTGTAGCTGAGAGAAGAAACAGAACACTAAAGGAAGCCTGCAGAACAATGCTTGCAGAGTACAACACACCACAGAAGTTCTGGGCTGAGGCAATCAACACTGCCTGTCACACTCAGAACAGATGTGCATTCAATAAGGTACATGGTAAAACTCCTTATGAGGTATGGAAAGGTAGAAAACCAAGAATTTCATATTTTCATATCTTTGGATATAAGTGCTTTATTCATAACAATGGAAAGAGCAAATTAAATGCTTTTGTTGCCAAAGCTGATCAGGGAATATTCTTAGGATATTCCTCTACTAGCAAGGCATTTAGAGTGTTTAATTACTCTACTTTATGTGTAGAAGAAACACCCCATGTTGTCTTTGATGAAGTTGTACAGGACTCTGCTGATCATCAGATCAGTAAGAAAATTGATGATCTGACCATTCAAACTGATAAAGACAATGAAGAGACTGAAGTCTATGAATCTGTACAAGCCTACAATCCATTTCTGAATGTTCTAAACAAAGATGATGATGTAGAAAAGGTAAAAGACAATGGTAAGTCTTCTAGACCAATTGACATGCCTGAATTGGTTGACTATTCTCTTGTGAATAAACCTGCTGAAAATGATGATATTGATATTGATGATTATGTTATACATGATGTGGATGATGGAAGTATTCCTGTTAAAACTAGAAAAACATGGAAATCTGCTCATTCTACTGATCTGATTATTGGTGAATCCAATAAAGATGTTAAGACCAGAAGACAACTGTTTGATTCTAAGCCTGAACCCAGTAATTCTCTATTTTGTTGGTGTTGTTTCTTATCTTCTATTGAACCTGCTAATGTGAAAGAAGCTTTATCTGACAGTAACTGGATTATGGCCATGCAAGAAGAATTAAATTAGTTTACTCGAAATGATGTATGGGAACTCGTAGAGAGACCTACTGATCACAATGTGGTAGGTACAAAGTGGATTTTCAAAAATAAGAAAGATGAGAATGATCTTGTTGTGAGAAACAAAGCCAGATTAGTGGCTCAGGGCTACTCTCAAGCTGAGGGTATTGACTATGATGAAACATTTGCCCCTGTAGCTAGACTAGAAGCTATAAGATTGTTTCTTGCTTATGCTGCTTATATGAAATTCACTGTGTATCAAATGGATGTGAAAAGTGCATTTTTGAATGGTATACTCGTTGAAGAAGTTTATGTAGAACAACCTCCTGGATTTGAGGTAAATGGTAATCAAGTATACAGGTTGAAGAAAGCACTCTATGGTCTGAAGCAAGCTCTAAGAGCCTGGTATGACACTCTTTCACTATTCCTAGTTGAAAATGGATTTACTAAGGGCAAAGTGGATCGAACTTTGTTCAGAAGACAAGAAGGTACATACATTTTATTAGTCCAAATTTATGTTGATGATATAATATTTGGATCTCCTAACAAAAGCATGAGTGAAAGCTTTTCAAAGCTCATGCAAAGTAAATTTGAAATGTCAATGATGGGAGAAATGACTTATTTTCTTGGACTTCAAGTTAAACAATCATCTGATGGTATCTTTATCAATCAAGCAAAATATACAAGAAATTTGTTAGATAAATTTGGTATCAAGACCTGTAAAACAGTTGGTGTACCAATGCTGCCAACATACAGAATGGATCCTGATGATCAAGGTAAGTCTGCTGATCAATCCTATTATAGAGCTTTAATTGGTTCTCTACTCTATTTAACTGCTAGTAGGCCAGACATTGCATTTGCAGTAGGTGTATGTGCTAGATTTCAGGCCAACCCCAAAGAAAGTCATGTGGAAACTGCTAAAAGGATATTGAAATATCTAAAGGGTACCATTAATCGAGGTTTGTGGTATTCTGCAGATGATGATCTGTCCCTAAGTGGTTATTCAGATTCTGACTTTGGTGGTTGCAGGATAGATAGAAAATCAACTTCTGGTTCATGCCAATTTTTAGGTTCTAAGCTCATATCATGGTTTTCAAAGAAACAAACAAGTGTGGCAACATCTACCACTGAAGCAGAATATATGGCTGCAGGAAGTTGTTGTAGTCAGCTCCTTTGGCTTATGCAACAACTCAGAGACTACAACATTGTAGAATCTAATGTACCTATATTCTGTGACAGCAATAGTGCAATTGCCATCACTCAAAATCCCGTTTTACATACTAGATGCAAGCATGTAGATGTTAGGCATCATTTTATTAGGGATCATGTTGAAAAGAAAAACATAAGGATGGAAAAGATCCATACTGATATTCAGAGAGCTGACATTTTCACAAAACCTTTGGCTGAAACTAGATTTGGAGAGCTTTGCATAAGTTTAGGATTGACAGACATGGATCCTGCATGTATATAGAACTGGATACTAACAGTTCAGGTACTTAGCTGATATCAAGATCAGTACACCAAGAAGGGTAATTCTGAAGAATAGACCATGTCAAGACCACTACATTCATCACAATCAGGTAAAGAGGTTACTAAGGTGCCTAATTCCCGATGAGGAAGCTGGTAAAGCTGAGGGAATAGAGAATATACATTAAAGGGGGAATCTATGATTTCTGAAAAATCCTGTATGTTGACTCATAGCACAAGTCACCTTAGAACAAACCTTATAAAGACCTATTTTAATTATTCTTTACAATTCTGTACTGAATTTCACCATCTATGCATGAACTAACACTTCTACCAAGGTGAAACAGGCACAGAAGAGGAGTTCTCCACTGGAGGGGGAACTGATCTGATTACAGATTTGATCTGTCTACAAAACTGATCTGATTACAGTACAAATCTGTCTACAGACATGTTCTGATTATTGAATTGATTTATCTACAGGACTGTTCTGATTACAAAGTTGATTTGTCTACAGAACTATTCTGACTACAATATCATTCTCTCTACAGAACTGATCTGATTACTGATTAACCTGTCTACGGAGCTTTTTTATTACAGGGAAATCTGTCTACAAAATATTTACAGTACTGATCTGAGAAAATACTGTGCTGGTATCAAAAAGATGAAAATCAGAAGAGTTGGGGAACTGATCTGAGCATTACTGAGCTGACCCAACTACTGATCTGATCTTCAAAAGAGTACTCAGCTGATCACAGTACTCAGCTGCACCCAGATAAGTAAATTTCAATATAGTGTAAGAAAGAAATTGAAGTATAGTGTGTATGGAAAACAACTGTGCTGATACACATCAGAACAGTATTTGCCTTAGAGTACTTCTAATTCAAGGTCTGTTCAAAGTTAGATTATTTATAGAGAAGATTAATACACTTCTCTATTTTTAACCTAATTTTAAAAGGTGTATTTATCAACACAGGTTGGCTCCAAATTGGAATTGAGATGTTATGAATCTGGAACGTTTTTCCAATTTACACTTTTTCTAAAACTCAATCCAATCCACACAACGCGGAAATCAAAATCAATCCAAGCCCTAGATTTGCTTTGATTTTAGATTAACACGATCACATTAACTTCTTCTTCTTCATTACTTAAAATCTTTCTGCAAATTCTCTAAGCTCAAGTTTTCTCGATTCTCCTTACTCTTTCATCCACTCTTCTACATTCTTTTACGCTATGGCGATTATCGATATTCTTAACGAAGAAAATGAAGTCGTAGGTACTTTTGATTCAACCAGATGGATGCGTGAGAAAGGAATCTTCGTTGAAAACTCTGTTTATTTCACCGGACGTCAAAAAGCAGAGAATCAAGCCATTCTTACCATGTGTGAAGAATGCGGGCTAAGGAAGTACCTAGAATCATTTCCCATGAAGGTTTACGAACCTGAGGCGATGAAATTCTTTCTACAGGTGCAAGGTGATTCGAACAGCATTCGTTCGATAGTTTCGGGTCACAGGGTTGTTATTTCCAGAGAAACCCTAGGAATCGCTTTCAATCTACCCGAAGGGCCAATAGACATTTTGAGCTATATGGCAGGGCAAGAAAAGGCTCGCGTGGGCAGATGGTTGAATGTTGACCCAGCGACACTCACCAATTTGAAGAAGGATATTCTTCCAGAAGGTCTTCAATTGTTGATGGACATTGCCGGAAAATGCTTGTTAGGGCAACATTTCAGTCAAGATGCCCTCACTAATCTCAAGATTCGTATTATGGCCGCAATCACTGATCGAGTTGATGGTGATTGGCAAGGATTTCTGTTGGGCAGATTGCTGGCTGAAAAGGAAAAAGTGTTGTTTGATGAAGTCTCTAGAAAATTTTCCATTAAATCTTGGATGGATTTTGGAAATAAATTGAGCATATTGTTGCCTCAATTAGCTGAGAGGAAGGTGGATTGGAGTCCTCCGAAAAGATTTCATCAGGGCAAGTTTTTGTTCAAGAAGGAGTCCACACTATTTGAACAAGACCAGAGGAATCGTCCTCAACCTCAAGAATCTGGTGGTTCTATGTTCCGTTTTGACAACGATGAGCCGGAGTTGAGAACAAAGGCTAGGCATGATCCTCACCGAGCTGGATTAAGAAGAGGTAGATCAGCTAGGGCCGTTTCTGAAAAGTCAGAAGAGTCGGTTGCTGTTGTGAAAAAGTCTTATGTGGATCAAGAGGTAAGTTCTTCGAGCCTCATTCTTTCACATAAGAGAACTAAAGTTTCTGGTGTTCTTAGACCCAGAAGAGTCCTCAAGAACACTACCCCTACTCCCTCAACCTCTCATTCTATTCAAGCCCAAACCCTTGAAGCTGAGCCTTCCTGTTCTGAGGAGTCAGTTCACTACTCTCCTATTCATCAGAACACTCCTTCCTCAACCCCTCAGAACACTTCTTTTCATCCCACTCCCCAATCAAGTCCTCAACAAAATCCCACTCCTCATTTCTCTCCTGAACCTGAACCAGTTCATGATCACTCTACTGAGCATGAACATATACCTTCCTCTGAACCAATCGAGATTACCTCTTCCCCAGAACCTGAGATTATCCAACCTGATTCAGTGTTCTTGATGGATTATCCTGTTTGTGATAAGGAAGAGAGGATAAGATTCAAATTGAGAAATGCTCTTCTCAAAAGTTTTCATGGTTTAGATGACAGCACTAGATCTTTTGAGCAACTTCTAAGGATAGGTACTTGGGTATATCTTAGAAGGATAGGTCTAGATCAGCTGATGATTGTAGCTGAAGGTATGGGTGGTTTATCTGTGTTCCATGACTGGGAACAAGAACAGAGAGAAGCTGCATGTGTTAATTCATACACTGAATTTTTCACCCTTGAATCTGTTATTCAGTTGATTGAAAGAATAACTGGTTGCAAATATTCTTTGGTTAAGCCTACTGATGTAGATGTTGATACTGATGTCAACATGGAAGCTGATGATGCTGAAGTTAGAAATTCTGATAATCAAGCTGATTATGAAGCTGATATGGAAGCTGACTATCAAGCTGATACCAATGCAACTGAGATGTTTGAGAACACAGTTGTAGCTGAAGAAACTGAAGTCTTAGTGGAACAAGATTTGGGTGCTGATGAGTTGGAAAGCACACCAGTCATTGCTGCTGAACATACTGTGCTTGATGAGACAATAAGAGATGTTCCTACAGAAACTGTGCAAGATAACTCTAGCTTTGAGATGTTGAAAAAGCATAATGAAGAGTTACAAAGCAAGCTGGAGGCTACTTTGAAACAATTTCAACAAGCCACTGAGAAATTGGAAAGTTTGACTGCTTCTACTTCATATGACAAGATAATGGAATTCACAATGTCAAAGATTTATGATCTGCATAGATTGCAAGAAAAGACACTTTCTACTGAGCTGCAAAAGAAAGTTGAGCTACTTTTGACACCCTTGAAAGATTGGCAGGATGAAGCCAAAAAGGGGGAAGAAAAAGTGATGAAAGTGATGGAGCAGACTCAAACTCAACAAGCTCAATTGGTTGTGAGTCAAGATGAGCTGAAAGCTAGCATTGATGATTTGAAAGAAGAAATCATTAGTCTGAAGTTAAGACAATAAAATCATGATTTTGAAACTCAAGAGATTGCTACTCAGAAACACATTGCTGAATCTTCTTCTGGAAAAAGGAAAAGGAAACTCATTGTTGAAGATAAAGAAGAGGCTGAAGAGACTGGAAGGATTACCAGGTCTAAAAGCAAGTTGAAACATGTTGTTACTGATAGTAGGCCAAGTGATGTGCAGATGGCTGAAGCAATTGAGAAGCATAATCAGATGCTTGCTCAGAAGAAAATTGAGTTGGCTGAGAAAAGAACAGATGAACAGATTAGAAAACAAAAGTTGAAAGATGCAGAAGCTACAAGAAAAAAGTTTGATAATAAGGTTGCTGCATTGAAAAGGAAAATGAAGTCTAAGTCTGTTGGAACTGTTCTGGATGAAGAATTCATGGAATTTGTGGTTGATCAAGATGATATGGAATACTGGAATAATTTGAAAAAGAAATGGCAGATTGCTAATTTCATAGTGAAGAAATTTGGTGACCATTCTAGCAAGGAAGATATGTATTATGACTTTGATGAGTTCATGATGAACTTAGCAAGGAATTTTTGGGAGCATATTTTGTTATTAGCTGCTGGTGCAGGTATTCAGATCTTGTGTCCTGAAGAACCTGTTTGGGATCCTCCAAGATTAGAGAATGGAGAACCAGATTACTCAGAGATTGGAAACATTATTTCAAAGATTATTCAAGATGAAGGCATAACTGATCTTAATCACATGATGGATATCAAGAACAGAATGTACTTGGCATTCAGAATTCCTAATAAAGACTGAAGATGAAGGACTATGCTGGAAAAGATAACACTTCTTAACCTTATCTTTATATCTTGATTTAGTATTTCTGTGATTATGTGACTTAGTTGTAATATGTGATATATCTGATCTTATTTTTGAATATGAATCTGATTTTTGATTTGATGAACTATATGAATAACTATATATCTTAACTACTGATCTGTTAATGTTTAAGTAGTTTTGGCTTCATCAAAAAGGGGGAAATTTTTGGGATATGAATCCTATAAACAATGTTCTAATTGATGATTATATGTTTTGATGGCCAAAAGCAATTTGAAGTTAATGGTATATGTGATTATATGTTGTTCTATGTGAAGTATAAGTTTACTGATCTTAGTATTTTACTAATCTGATATATGAACTGTTTAAGAACTAAGCTGATGGAAGTATTGTATAGACATCTTATAGTATAGGACTTAGATGTACTCATATGTATGTAGTTCAGTTGATGTATAGATAGGTTTTATATATGTAAAGTTGTATTCTATTGTATTCAGCATTGTAAAAGTTTAGAACAGTAGATTAGATTGAAGAAAGAAGACTAAGAAGACTACTTCAGAGTATGAAGAAATCAAGAGAAGTATTTTTAAAGGAAGCTGAACAGTTTTGGAAGAACTGTGCTGACTGACCAAGAGCAGTAAAACTAAGAAGAGTAGTTTACTGTGCTGAGTTGGTTTGTTTGAAGAATAAGTTTGGATAACTTATTTGAAGCGTAACTGTAGATTTATTTGAAGATATGCTGACTTGGAAAGATAAGATAAGTTGGTTACAAAAAGAAGGAAGTTACAAAACAAGAAACGGTTATGAGTTAGTTGAGAGTTAGTTCACAAACTGCTAACTGTCTTACTATTGCTTATAAATACCGTGTGATCTTCTACTTGAAAAGACTACTGAAACTACTACTACTCAAAGTATTCAAGAGCAATCAAGAAGCATTCAAGTATTCAAGCACTCACAGAGTTGAAGATCAAGAACTGAAGAGAAGCCACAGATCTGATTTGAAGAATCAAAGGCTATTACTAGAGAAGTTTTACTTTTCATTTTAAGTTTGTATTGTTGTAAACAAGTGTGCTAGTTACTTGTGAAATTACTAGTTGATCGAAGATATACCTGGTGGTATAATCGACAAGATCGAAGTCTTAATCTTGGGACTATAAACAACAAGTACTCAAGAGATAAGAGTAATAAAACATCGCAACTGGAGTTGTGAGAGTGGATGTAGACATTTGTCGAACCACTATAAAAATCTTGTGTTCTTTACTGTTTGTTTTGATTAACTGTTGATATATTTGTTGAACAAGAACAGTAAGTTTTCTAAAGAAAAGATTTAAAGTAAAGTTGAGTATAAAAGCTAACTGTTAAGTACTGAGCTGATTCTAAGAACAGTACTGTACAGAACACATTTCCGCACTTAAACTCTAATATTTTGATAGAATTTGAAAAGTCTATTCACCCCTCCCCTATAGACTTTTTCTTAGATTACTCAATCTTAACTCAACTTTTGGGACCAACAAGAACTAATCTATGCTAGTCCTATCAACTAATCTAACAAGACTATTACATTACATTAGACACGCGCAAAACCGAACCGCCAAACCGGCCAACCGGCCAAACCGCCGGTTTGACAAACCGCCGGTTACGGTTTGAAAACCGAACCGTAACCGAAAAATGGCGGTTCGGTTACGGTTCGGCATTTTGACAAACCGCAAACCGGCGGTTTGGCCGGTTTTGGCGGTTAACCGCCGGTTTGGCGGTTAACCGGCGGTTTGCCGATTTTTTATTAAAAAAAAAAAAAAAAATTAATTTTTTTAATACACAATTCTTCTATTTTTAATGTATAAATTTAAGTTATATAATTTTTATTCAATTCTAGTAATGTATTTTCTAAAAAATGAGTTAAAACGAATAAAATACGAACGAAAATGGAGTGAAAACGAGCGAAAACGGAGATAATATTTAAAAAAAAAAAAAAAAACAAACCGCCAAACCGGCGGTTTTCAAACCGAACCGCCGGTTTGAAAACCGTAACCGTAACCGGCGGTTCGCGGTTCGGTTACGGTTACCGAAAAACCAAAACCGTAACCGCCGGTTTCTAACCGAAACCGGCGGTTTGGAACCGTTGCCCATGTCTACATTACATTAAGCTTTATAAATCAGCTTAGTCAACTTAAGATCTATACATGAATAATACATTAATACAAACATGAAATATGAGCTTTTATACATCATTTAAATCGCTTATTATAAATCCTAACATATACACAGTACTTATAAATCGTACTTAAACTTTTCATTCATGCTTATGTACTCTACTGATCTTCTCAAGACGACTTCATAACTAGATCAGTCAACACTTTTAATATATTCAAGTCTTTTTTTGGCTTATCAAAACTACTTCACATCATCAATTAGGACTTGTATTAGGATTTATATCCCAACATTTAATAATGAGATTCACCCGATTTTGGACGTATGGTGCTTTTCATAGCGTAGTGAATTTATACTCTAGAAATTCAAACAAATGGGTTTCATTATACCCATTTCCATACAAACACCCTCCATCGTGCAATGCTCACTTTGTTGCCGGAATTTTTCATTGGAAGATTTATGAAGGGTATGGGGTTTATGCAATTGCGACTTTTGATTATAGTGATAAGACGTATGGGTTGATAAAGTTACCTGATTTCAAATGTAATGGATGGTCGTTAGTTATGGAGTCATTGGATGACAATAACCTAGCCGTATATAGGGATCGACAGAATGCAGATAACTGTGGAACAAAAAAATATAATTTTGGAATGCAGGTGCTGTCGTATTCAACTACGGGTTCCACATGGAAAAAGTATACTATATCAAAAGTGGGAGTGCTACCCCCAAATTATAAAATCATGCCTATACACTTCATTAACAATACTCGTAAAAGGATTATGTTCAGGAATGATCCGGCAGGATCTTTCTATTCATTCGATTTTGCAACAGGGGAGGAGCTCACAATTGACGAATTGAATTCAGATATTCCTATTGGGCATACATATAAGTATGTTGAAAGCCTTGTATCGCCTGAACAAATTTTGTGATCATAATTACTACTTACTGCATTTTATTGTTAGGTTCTGATATATTTTATTTTTGTCGTACATTTATATATTTTATTTTTCGTACATTTCAAACATTTTTTCTTTTTTGTTTGTATTAACTAATTAACGTACTAGATCATTGTTAAATATTTTGCTAGATGATAAATGTAAATTTGGTAAATTATTTTTGACCTAACAACATAATGAACATTAATATTATTATAGACATTCTACCTCATTAACTGAAGTTATTAAAATATGACAAAATATATCAATTCAATATATCAATCATTTTAACTTATGTATCAATATATATGTTATATAATACAACATGTTTCCTATATCTGAATATGGTTATAATTAAAATCAATGGCTACAATAAACAGTTAACTAACGATGATATATAAAATAGTACATGAACTAATTAAAGATTAAAATGAAAAAACAAGGAGATTATAAATGTGAAAAGTAGATTGAATAATAAAATATTAAATGCTTCGGTGCAAACCAATGTTAGAATATCCAGATATAATTTTAAAGACATCTAATTGTCTATATTTGTCATATCTGTCCCGAATACGTGAGCACAAGTCAATGTGTCGTGACGTCCTTTCTTGCCACACTTGTTGCATATTGTAGGCTTGACTCGACGGAATTCTCCATATGACGTTATCCTTTTCTGTTTGGGACGGCCAGGAGGATTCTTTAGTACAGGGGGTAGAATTTTTTCAGAATGTGAACTGCACTTGAAAGCAAACCTCTCTGTATCTGGAACTGGAGCGAGATCCACTTTATAGCAATCACGATAGCTAGAAGTAAAAAAACAGTCTTCAACAACATCGGATATAGATGTACAATGTTTTTTAAAAACGGCCACTGCATGCGCACATGGGAAACCCTTTATTTTCCATTGAAAACATGTGCATATTTTATACTCCAAGTCGATAGTAACTGATGTTTTGGATCCAACTTCAAACTGCCCGTTTGGATATATTGATACGACCCACGACGCATTGATATTCGACATTTCGTTCCATGTTTGCTCCTTGCTAGGTACTAACAAACCTGTCCAGGATTGGCTATCTTGACGTCTCTCAACAAACCATCTAGAAATTTGCTTCCTAATAGAGTCAATCATATAAGTGATTGGAAGAGCTCTAGTGTCTCGAATCCAAGAGTTAAACGACTTTGCTGCATTCGACGACATTTCACCATACCTTTTTATATGTGGTGAATGGTATACAGCTCATTTTGAATATGGAGTATCTTGCAGCCAATCTTCTGCAATTTTCCCTCCAACATCCTTGAACTTAGTGATTTTTTCATTGAAGATGGAGCTAGTTGGGGCATAAGCACACTGCTTGAAAAGATCTGCCATGTTCTCGCGGTGCTGAGTGTTCCAACCACCTCCATACCTTCCTTTTAGATTAGATAGAAGATGATACAAGTAGTAGTAATGAGCTGGTTTTTCCCATACTTCATAGAACACTGACATTAAACCGATGTTTCTATCAGAAATGTATATGATTTGTTTATCGTGGAGTATGTTATCTCTGATCTTACTTAGGAACCATGCCCAATTGTCCCTGTTCTCAGCTGATACAATTGCAAAAGCAACAGGAAACAGACCTGCATCACAAGAACAAAAATTAATTGGTCTGCTGATGAGAACGGTGAATGGCAACATCTCAGAAACTTATATAAGAAAGCTAGAAATTAACAAGTTGTTTTTATAATGCAGTAGTTGAATTTATAAACTTGTCCAATCCATTAGTGAAACAATTAAAACACATCATATATACTATAACTGAAAATCCATTCTTTAAAAACTACAATAAAGACAAATATAAGTTAATAAGTTAACAAAAAATCAACTAATTTTACTGATGTTCGCACATTATATAAAAATTGTTAATGTGAGATATAGAATGTTTACCATTGTCGCCATCGATCTTTTGCTGTAGTAGCCAGCAATACTCCCTTGGCCCTTCCTTTCATGAGCGTTCCATCTATAAACAACATCGGCCTACATTTTTTAAAACCTTCCTTGCAGGCGTGGAATGAGACGAACAATCGTTGGAAGTGATTCGTTATATCATCTTTTTCCAAATCAAACAGAGTGTCTAGGTTAGTTCTCTTCACTGCATCTCCGTACCAACGGAGTTCGTCGTATGAATCATCATAACATCCGAATATGTTGTCCCTCGCAGCCTCTATTCCACGCCACGCTTGATAATATTCAATATCTAACCCGTAATCCTTTTTAATATCCTCGATTATCTTGTTTCCACTAATTGAAGGGTTGTTTTTTACTTGTTGCAATATTAGATCCTTAATAACCTTTGTTCCGAATCTATTTTTATCTTTCAGTATTAACTTTCCTACACAACTGTGACTCAAATTAGCCTTCGACACAATAAAACCAATTTTTTTAGGAGTTTGCTTAGCTTTAATAAACCATTGACAGTTAGCTGTTTGTTTTTCAGAGCAAACGACATGCACATATTTGGGAGAGTTCTTGATGAATGTAAACTGGAATTTCAACTTAATTGAGTACTTTATCAATTCAATCCTAAATTTCGGTGCTCCACCAGAGAAAATTGCTCCTACGGCCATTATGTCACCCCAATGGTCAGACAAATATGACTTTTTCCTCTCATCTGGGCATATGTCAAAATTAGGTATACTACCTATACCCAAGAATTCGACCGAGCAATTGTTTTTAGGTATACACGAATTCTCCTTCACAATGAGTGTGGTGCTTAGCATATTACTAGATTCCTTAATCTGAGTTACATCAACAGAACTCGAAGAATAATTGACACATACAGTATTAACCGTTCCTTGACTATTGGAATCATGTATAGACTTGTTTCGGGCATCATTAAACTCAAACATAATATCTACCAATTTTTCAGATGACAAAATGCAAAAATCCATCATACCAGCGAAATCACTATCTGATTCTAAATAGCAATTGTTGATGCATCCAACTGAATATAAAATTGAAAATTTACCTTCTGACATATTGGGCCATTTGTTTTTTATTTCATCTACGATGCTCTGATATATTGTTTGATCGGTTGTACGAATCAACTTGCATCTGCCCTCGTGAACGATTTTGAGTATTATGTCGTTCTGCATTTCAGGGAAGAACAGGGCTCCAAAAATTAAAATCTATGAAAACTGAAATATCAGATATTTTGGTATCTTTGACGATGACAATTAGTGCAATACCTAGATATGGAAGGTCAGACTTGTTGTTTGACATAGCCGATGCAACTAATTGTCTCAATCTGCATATGTGATCGTCGGTCCGATGTATTGATGGTAACTGCCGAAGAAGTAAATGGAAGACAATCAATTACATAAAATAGCCTAAAATACGGAATTGCAGTATATAATAGAAATTGTTCACTTTTTTAGAATTAAGGGTAAAATAGGATTTTCAAAGGACAATGTGACTTAAATTGTTTTAAAAATAAATTGTGTCTTAAATTGCTTAAGGGTCTTACATAGTGACTTAAATTGTATTTATTCCAAAAAAAAAAAAAAACACATATATTTGCTTTTACAATAACATATAATTACCTTCATAGTAACGCATACCAGAAAACCGATTTCTTGTTAGTCTTCTGCGCCACTTTTGCGCGATTTTTTTTTAAAGATCCGTTTGACCTGTTTAGACCCGTAAAAAAATCGCTAATATTTTGCCCTTCCTTAAATATACTAATATTTCACATGAAATATTTCATATATAAGTGTCCATTTTATTCTAATAAAGTAAGTGGGTCATTCAATGACATTTAATGTAATATGTGGTGTTTTAAATGAGTATAAATATATTAAGTGTTGTGTAGGGGTGTATTTCAAAAGGGGCATGAAACTAAATTTTATGGACGAAAAATATATATAAATGGGACTACATTTTTTGGACGGGGAAAGTAGTATATAAACAATGCCTATAAAAATAATAAAAACAATCAAAACTTACATAAACTTAAAATTCAACCAACAATGTACACAAATAGTCAAAATAAATAAAATGTGCATAAACGAAAGTAAATCAACAAGAAAATCTAAAATTAAACTAATAATAATATGCAATCAAATAAAATAACTTAAAATAAAATATGAAAAATTCAATCAAAACAGTGTCACTGTATCCCCTAATAATTAATATTCGACAATGCCCTTCCCAAACAAATTCTCCAAAAAAATCAAGAAAGCTTCCAAATTCGATCATCAATGAATTTGCGGAAAGTCAAGAAAATTAGTGTCCAAAATTCAATTTATGTATCAATTGTTACAACCTATTTACATGGGTGAACAACGGTTTAGGCTTTAGGGTTGTAGACTTTCTTTCTAATTTTTTTTCATTTAGTATGCGTAAAATAAAATTTAAGAAAAAAAAAATGAAATGCATGTGGGCCAAAAGGCCCCGCCCAAGCCTGTAGTCCATACGGTCCAGGTCGTACAGGCATCCAATTACTTAATCCAACCCACTATATTAGTAGGCAGGGCGGGCCGACCCAACGAGTCCAACCCATTTTGACAGCTCTAGGTAGGGGTGGGGGACCTGGTCCCCCTGGCTATACTATGAGCTTGCTTCTGCTTCCCAAAAAATAAAAGTCACACTTTCATTACTAGTGCGTCCCATGTCTATTTGAAAATCAAAATAAAATTATAAATTCAACCCTCACAATATTAATATATGACAAAAAGTTGTATAAGACCGTCTCATTTCGTGAGACGAATCTTTTTTTGACTCATTCATTTTTATTTTTAAAACCATAAAGGTTAGTTTTCATTATTGCGCGTGCATGAAGTGGTAGAAAGTCCAACTACAAAGTTTGGTGGATAAACCCAACAAAAAGAGCTTTCGTAAAATCGAGAAGCCCGAGCATTTTTGTGTGATATAATATTAACCAAAATTGACGGCATTCCTCTAAGAAAAGTTTGACAATAATTAATAATATCCCCCACAACAGAAAATGGGGAATTAAATGAGTTTGCTGCATCAGTGACCAACTTGTTGTCACCTTCAACAATAAGGTTTTCCAAACCCAAGTTATCAATCCATTTAAGTGCCTCCATCAGAGCCAATGCTTCCCCAACTTCAACGTGCAGGACCCCAGGAAATACCACTATCCGAGCCACTACAAACTCACCCCTCTCATCCCGTATCACCAAACCGATTCTCGTTTGTCCTGAATCCTCGAAGAACCTTGCATCAAAATTCAATTTTCACTTTCCCTCCTCCGGCGGGTGCCACGCCCCACACATCGAGTTGAACTCGGTGTCGGTTTAGCCGAACATTTCTGAACTTGACACCACTCTGTTAGTGTTGTTGTTGCCATAAAACACGCCTCAACTGGAGACCTGCAACCACCCTCCAATACCATAGAATTTCGCTCTTTCCAAATTTGTCAAAGGGTCATTGCATATCGGACCGATACCTCCAGCGGATAACTCCCCAACATTCGAAAGACCAAGTCCATAAATCCATCAACCTGCTCCCATTCGGCATTAATAAACTGTGCCAGGCCCACCTCGCTCCAACATTCTTGCGCGAAATCACACGCAATGAATATATGTCGATTGCTCTCTATAGCATCTACACATTACGCACACCATTTATGCCCCACAACCCTTTTCTCAAATAAATTCAACTTGTTGGGCATGCTCTCCATAAAAAAAATCCTTAATCCGAGTCTCCATATTGACTTCCAATTACCGTCCACCTCCAAAGATGGATTTGCTAGCATCATAGAAATCACCTTGTATCCCGACTTCAAAGAGTAACGGCCATTCCACTCATAATGCCAAACTAGTTTGTCTTGGACCCCCTGTGGCGGCAATGGAGTATGGAGAATTTTATTCACCTCCGAGTGCGGAAACATCTTAGTTAATCTATCTGACTCATTCAACACCCTGTCCACTGTATATGATTCAGTGCCTGACACCACCGTTTGATGTAGAAAAAAAATTGTATCGTCATCCACCCAAGGTGATTCCCAAAAATTAATGTTGCGCCCATCACCCACCTTCCACCTGGTCCCACGAGCAATCAACTCTCGACTGGCCAAAATGCATGCTTTGCCACGTAAAACTGGGGTTACCCCCGAACCAACCGATTGCCTTTAAAATCTGACCCACCAGACGTTGGCTCAGCAACCAATCGCCATCCCATTTTACCTAATAGAGCCAAATTAAACAAATGGAGATCTCGGACCACCAGCCTCTTTCCGGACACATACCCTCTCCCACTTCATCCAATTAGATGCATCCCTATAATTTCCCCACCAAAACTTATTAAACATCACCTGCATGCAATTCGTTAAATAATGTTGATGGAAGAAGAAAGGTCATCATGCAGTATGTGGGAATAACATGTGCCGCCACTGTAATTAATACCTCTTTCCCCGCCCTCGACAACCTTCTCCCTATCCATCCTTGCAACCGCCTCCAAAGCCTCTCCCTGATATAATTAAAGATATCCCGTTTATTCCTTCCCACCAAAGAAGGCAGCCCCAAATACTTTCGCATATTCAATGGATTACGAATATTGAGCACCCCACTGAATTCAGTCCGAGTCGCCTCAAGAACATTCTTACTAAAAAATATACCAGATTTAGCATAATTTACTGTTGGAATTAATGGGAATTAATTGGGTTTTGACACCCTTATCTAATTTAATTAATTAGACGGACTAAACGTTAATTAAGAAATAATTGAACGTGACATAGTCGATCTACTCGCGGAGTAGATGAACGTGGTATATTTAATATCTCAAAACCGAGTTAAGGTGAGTGAGAAATTAATTGTTGAAGTTGAAGAGTTTCAACTTGGAAGTTTGAGAATGTGGGGAATGGGCTCGGCCCATTCGAACTACTTCAAGAATGTTCCAGAATAATCTGGAAGTCTCAAACTTGGTCTTCAAGATTCAGTCTTCAAGACTTATCCACGTACGAGATATTATCTCAACCGCTGCGATATTTTCGCAATATATTCCCAAGAATCGGGCCTGGCCCACGCGTTTTCCAACAGCCCTCCTAGGGTTTCTTCTGCCTATAAATATCAGACTCTTCCCTCATAAATCCTTACGTTGAAATTCGCCCCTCAATCCTTCTCCTCTCCTCTCGTCCCTACGCAGTGTACTGAGCTCCCGAAAGCCTTACATTGTTCTTTCTTGTGATGGATTTATATCCGAGAGTGTTCAGTTCGTACTAAGTACGTTGGTCGATACTTCTTATACAGTGGTGCTAATGTGTAGGAAGTGAAAGTCGTTTTACCTTTGGGAACGGAACGTCGTAACAGTCGAGCACTATCCTGGGCGTATTCTGTTCTGCGGGAAAAGGGTTTCCCTTGACTCGACTTATTTGTGGATTTATTTGTTATTCTGATATTTTTGATATTGCAGTTTACAAGCCGTAAACAGGTTCCAACAATCGCAGAACAGAATATATAATTAATATTTTCGAAGATAATTAATATTTTCGGACCTAATTAAATTAATTAATTTACTGCAATATCAAAGATGAATGATAACATGGATGTTGATCCCGTTGATACGGAAGCAGTACATGGTACTGAAAATATTGGCAACGATGCTAATAAGGAAGCGTCTCCAAAATATTGGCAACGATGCTAATAAGGAAGCGTCTCCCTTTTGGATATTGGGACTTTCTGTCTATCCATTGAGCTGCAGGCGCTTTCTCGTGGAATGAGATTTGGTGATTCTGAGAACAGAATTAAATTTTGATATTAATTTATTTATCTTCGGATAATTAATTAATTAAGTTTTGGATAATTACTGCAGGTATTACTCCTTAATAAAAGGGGAAAAACCGTCTTCTCCAATTCTTACTCCAGATTAAATTTTGGGAGATGGTCTAAAGCTCCAGATTAAATTCTGGGAGTTGGTATAAAGCTCCAGATTAAATTCTGAGAGTTGGTCTAAACCTCCAATGTTATGGGAGGTGGTCTCCATCCATTGAGCTACTGGTGCTTACTCATGGATTTGAGAGATTTGGTGATTCTCAGATTTGAGAGATATGGTGATTCTCAGAATTCTGAGAGGACGCCTGGAAATTCAATTAAATTGGAATAAATTCAATTAAATTGGAATTATCCATTGAGCGAGGCGTGCCTGAAAATCCAATTAAATTAAATTGGAATTACACATCAATTAATCTATAGGATTAAATTAGAGGATGTGTTGTTGAATTGATTAATTACCGTAATTAATCAAAGAGGATTAAATTGGATTTAATTAAATCAATTAATCGAGAGGATTAAATTGATTAATTACATCAATTAATCAGTTGTATCAAAGTATATTTGATATGGAGCATGGCTTCGTCAACCGACGTTGGCCGTTACTTCTGTTCATGAGATGGAGAATGGCTTCCAGCTTCTGTTCATGAGATGGAGAATGGCTTCCAGGTGTGGTCCTTCAGCGACAAACAGTTGTACAAGATCCTCAAGGACCACTTCTTTCAAGTAAGTTGTTTGAAGCTTTAATAATTTTATTTGAAATCACTCTTGTGTGAGTGCCTTCTGTATCACCTTTCTCGTGGGAAGCCCGGCTTGAGCAGAATTGATGTATTCTGAGAACAGAATTGACTTTGTCAATCAATTACAAAATAAAATAAATTAATAATTAATTAAATTTTGGATAATTACTAAGGAATATCCAAATTTAATTATTAATTATTTATGGAAATTAAATATTTGTGCTCGAAAGCATAAATTTATTTTGAATTTAGTTCAAAAGATCTTGACTAGTATAATTTGATCGAAAAATTATGCTCGAGTCACGGGTGACAATAAAAGTCACATTTGAAATTGAATTTAATTTTGGTATGTTGACCAAAGATTAAATTAATTTTTAAGTTGAAAATAATTCCAATAAAAGAAAAATCAAAGATCGATTTTTTAATGTATCGAGGTTGTGTCCAAATTTGGTGAATAAGAGAAATTCACAAATAAAGTGGCAAGCAACTCGAATGTGGGGATATGCATCTCCTCACATGGATACATTCAAATGTGAGGGAGAGAGGTCTCCGTCGACATGTTTGAATGAAAAGGGTAGCTAAGGTGTGACCTTAAAGCTAAATATGGAAAAACCTAAGATGGTTGAATTCAGTGGAATGCTTTCCACAAGTAATGTGGATTTGTTCATTTTGAAAAATCTCATTCGAGTAAAAGCTCCACACGAGGAGTTAAAAAAGTACTTTATTAATTTTATTGATAATTGTACACGATTCTGCTACGTTTATCTTTTAAGAAGTAAAGACGAAGCTATAGAAGCTTTCAAACGTTACAAAAATGAAGTAGAGAATCAATTGGACACTCGAATTAAATCAATTCGTAGTAATAGAGGTGGAGAGTACGTAGCTCCGTTTGAACAATTATGTATTGAATCAGGGATTATACATCAAACGACAGCCCCTTACTCACCTCAGTCTAATGGTGTTGCGGAAAGGAAAAATCGAACACTAAAAGAGATGATGAACGCAATGTTAATCAGCTCTGGTCTACCTCAGAACTTGTGGGGGGGAAGCCATTCTGTAAGCTAACCACATTCTGAATAAGATTCCTCATAAAACTAAGGATCAAACTCCTTATGAAATATGGAGGAAACAAAAACCTTCAAACCAATACCTCAAAATGTGGGGGTGTTTGGCTAAGGTTGAAGTACCGCTTCCTAAACAAGTTAAAATCGGCCCTAAAACAGTCGATTGTATCTTTATAGGACATGCTTCAAACAGTAGTGCCTATCGATTTCTGATTCACAAATCCGAAGTACCGGATATGACAGAAGGCACTACGATTGAATCAAGGAACGCAGTGTTCTTTGAGAACGTCTTTCCTCTTAAGGAAAAAGAGGAAGACTGCTCGAGCAAACGAACTCTCGAAGCAACAGACGACACTGTTAGTCCCTCCACTCAAGAGAGTGAAGAACCGAGACGCAGTAAGAGAGCTAGAATTGATAAAGACTTTGGTTCAGACTTCATTACTTATGTTTTGGAGGAAGAAGAACCCAAAACTATCAAAGAAGCAATGGCAAGACCAGATGCACACCTCTGGAAAGAAGCCATAAAAAGTGAATACGAGTCTATTCTCTTAAACCACACATGGGAGTTGGTTGACCTCCCTAAAGGTTGCAAGCCCTTAGGATGCAAGTGGATCCTTAGAAGAAAGTACAAAGCAGATGGATCTATTGACAAGTACAAAGCTCGTCTTGTTGCAAAGGGGTTTAAACAAAAGGAAGGGTATGATTTCTTCGATACATACTCACCAGTGACAAGGATCACCTCCATTCGGGTGTTAGTCGCCATTGCCGCGTTGCACAATCTCGAAATACACCAAATGGACGTTAAGACGGCGTTTCTTAATGGTGAGATGGATGCAGAAATATACATGGAGCAACCTAAAGGATATGTTGCTCCTGGAAACGAGAAAAAGGTGTGTAAACTCGTTAGATCACTGTATGGACTTAAGCAAGCTCCAAAACAGTGGCACTTGAAATTTGACAGTACGATGCTGTCAAATGGGTTTCGAATTAACGAATGCGATAAGTGTGTGTATGTGAAGGATACACCTACTGGATATGTTATTGTGTGCTTATATGTCGATGACATGTTAATCATGAGTAACAATCACGATATCATCGTTAATACGAAGAACATGTTAAGTAGAAACTTTGACATGAAAGACATGGGACTAGCAGATGTGATTCTTGGAATCAAGATAGAGAGAACGTCCAATGGAATTTCCTTGACACAATCTCACTATGTGGAGAAGGTAATAAAGCAATTTAAGGCCTTTGACGATCCACCTGCTAAGACACCTTTGGAACTCAATGTTCACTTGAAAAAGAATAGAGGAGAACCAGTGGCCCAACTGGAATACGCAAGGATAATTGGAAGTGTGATGTACATCACGAACTGTACACGCCCTGATCTTGCATGTTCGGTAAATAAGTTGAGTCAATACACGAACAATCCAAGTCATGAGCACTGGAAAGCGTTGAAAAGGGTATTAAGATACTTGAAGTACACCCTTGATTATGGGCTTCACTACACAAGACATCCAGCTGTAGTCGAAGGATACAGTGATGCAAATTGGATATCAGACACGAAAGACTCGCTATCCACTAGTGGATATGTATTCACTATTGGAGGAGGAGCAGTGTCGTGGAGGTCCAAGAAACAAACATGTATTGCTCGTTCCACAATGGAATCAGAATTTATAGCGTTAGGCCTAGCCGCTGCAGAGGCTGAATGGTTGCGTAATTTTCCGGAAGACATTCCTTGTTGGAAGAAGTCGGTACCTGTTGTGACGGTACACTGTGACAGTCAAGCTGCCATTGGGAGAGCTTCGAATGTCATGTACAACGGAAAGTCGAGACACATACGTCGTCGACACAACTCCGTTAGAGAATTGATCTCCACTGGAGTAATGTCCATTGACTATGTCAATACGAAGGACAATATAGCGGATCCGCTCACGAAGAGCATAAATCGAGATCAATTGTACAAGCTGGTAGAAGGAATGGGTCTAAAACCCACAATAAAAACCAAAGCAGTGGTAACCCAACCATGATGACTGGAGATCCCAAGAACTTGGTTCAATGGGAAAACGAAGCTGTGGAGGTTAGTGAGAAAACACTTGAAAAATATGACTATTCCGGACAACACTATCTCAAGTGTTAACGACCCGTAAGATGTGGTAAAGGCTGAGTCTTGGACTCTTAATAATTCCTAGAGTATAACGGGATACTCGAAAGGAAGTTACCTATATAAATGAGAAGTGAGGGCCGCTTCGACCAAACATTTATGAAAGTACAAAGGACGTCCATGGCCAAAACGGACAAAAACGTGAGAACGTTACGAAGACGAGATCAAAGTGTGCTGACACTGTTGTCTAGGTATACACTATGGAGGAATAGTTCAAGGCATTGCGTCCACTAAGCCGCCGGTATATCCGATAGTGTTTGGCTACGGAAAGTTCAAGGCCAAAAACCACTTATCCGGACGCACGGAGATCTCACTCGAACTGAACACTGAGTCTGATGTTGTATAGATACGATTTTCACTCATGTGGGGGATTGTTGGAATTAATGGGAATTAATTGGGTTTTGACACCCTTATCTAATTTAATTAATTAGACAGACTAAACGTTAATTAATAAATAATTGAACGTGACATAGTCGATCTACTCGCGGAGTAGATGAACGTGGTATATTTAATATCTCAAAACCGAGTTAAGGTGAGGGAGAAATTAATTGTTGAAGTTGAAGAGTTTCAACTTGGAAGTTTGAGAATGTGGGGAATGGGCTCGGCCCATTCGAACTACTTCAAGAATGTTCCAGAATAATCTGGAAGTCTCAAACTTGGTCTTCAAGATTCAGTCTTCAAGACTTATCCACGTACGAGATATTATCTCAACCGCTGCGATATTTTCGCAATATATTCCCAAGAATCGGGCCTGGCCCACGCGTTTTCCAACAGCCCTCCTAGGGTTTCTTCTGCCTATAAATATCAGACTCTTCCCTCATAAATCCTTACGTTGAAATTCGCCCCTCAATCCTTCTCCTCTCCTCTCGTCCCTACGCAGTGTACTGAGCTCCCGAAAGCCTTACATTGTTCTTTCTTGTGATGGATTTATATCCGAGAGTGTTCAGTTCGTACTAAGTACGTTCGCCGATACTTCTTATACAGTGGTGCTACTGTGTAGGAAGTGAAAGTCGTTTTACCTTTGGGAACGGAACGCCGTAACAGTCGAGCACTATCCTGGGCGTATTCTGTTCTGCGGGAAAAGGGTTTCCCTTGACTCGACTTATTTGTGGATTTATTTGTTATTCTGATATTTTTGATATTGCAGTTTACAAGCCGTAAACAGGTTCCAACATTTACAGCCTGACTAGAAGGAGCCTCATAGCAAGTTACGGAGATAAGCACATTCTTCTATTGTGGCTCTACAAAACAAGAAGCAATCATCCGCAAATAATAAGTGAGAGACACTGGGCGCCCTGCGACACACCTAGTCGCCATGCAAACCCCCAACTACACTCGCGTGATTCATGGTCGTAGACAGAACCCTCGGCACACAAAAGAAAAAGATACGGAGATAATGGGTCACCCTGTCGTAGGCCCCTAACCGGGAAGATAGGTTCCACCCATCCTTATTTACTTAGATCATGTAATGAACCGATCTCACGCACATCATCATCCAATTCCTCCATCTCTTCGAAAATCCAATACGTGCCATAATCTCCTTCAAATAGTTCCAATCAACCCTGTCGTAGGACTTACTGATATCAATTTTAATTGCCACATCTCCTCTTCGACCAGTCCGACGATTTTTCATTGCATGAAGAATTTTGAATGCTATCAAGACGTTATCTTAGATGTTACACCCTGAAATATGTTGTTTATGTAAGGGAACACATAGTCTGTTGGACCAAATTAAGAGGGTCTCTTTTAGTCCCTTACAAAATAATTTTCTCACTTTAGTTCTCATAACTTTTAAAACGATGCGATTTTAGTCCTATATTGACAAGGTTACATGATTTTTAATATGTCATTAACATGAGCTGCGTTAGCTGCACGAATTTCATATAGCAACCTGGCTAATGATTTGGTCTCACTTAAGTGACATATTTACTTTGACAACACATTTTGACGTTTAGAAAGACACCTACAAAAAATGGGCATGCACCTCCCAAGAAGAAAGAGGAATAAAATGATGATTCACCTAATGATGAAAATAACTCTGATGAGGATGTTGCTGCAGCAAAATTGTAAAAATAGCTTTGATGATGTACCTAAAAAGGTCTACGTTGCTGCCTAGAAGAAATCTGGACCAGTAGTGAAGATGATGCTCCTCCAGCAAAGAATTTTGTTTAAGAATCTTATTCCTGAGATGTTCAATTGATTTTGGGGATTTTTCAGGTAATGGAAGTTGCAAATGATGGGACGATTTGAGATTCATTTCTAATTGCAGAGAATGAAACAATTCTTTTTGTCATGTTGTGTGGCCAATAGAAGATGATTATTGACCATTTGGCTTTGACGAGTGGAAAAAACTCTCCACAAAAAATGTATATCGGTCTATGTGTTATAAAAAATAAAACATTTATTTTTCTAGAAATTTTATATGTTATTCTATTCTTTGGAGTACACAAAATAGAAGTCATATATTCACTTATTCTAAGCCCGTGCGATGCACGGGTAAAAAACTAGTTATTACAAAACAAAAATAGGGACCCAATTAAATCACTCCAAACAACTTGCAAAATAACAATATTAAGAAAGATAAAAAACAAATTGGGAAAACTCTTTATTACCCAACTAAACTATGCAAGTTATTCCTGGAACGGAGGGTATTATTAATAATTTTTTTATTTTATTATTTTTATTATTGATTTTCAGGATTTTATTATAGATGATATGTTATTATTTATTTAATAATTATAATATTATATTTTAAATTTATTACTTTTTAAATTATTAATATTATTATTGTTGAAAGAAAAATAATATTGTGAAAATAAAAATATACATAAAAAAGTATAGAAGGAGTCATATTCGTTAACTTTTGATAATAAATAATAAGCATTGTATTTAAAATGATCATTCCTAATAAAATAACATACCGTAAGCATTGTATTTGAAATGATTATTTCTTATAAAATAATATACAAAATATAACAATTTTGAGTGTTCAGTCAATTTTATACTAAATTGATTGATTTCATGTTTTCGTTGAGTTTGCAACTGTATAATTTTCTTCTTTAGACTCTGGAGAAGTTTCTCCATATGTTATAAAGAATGAATGGAAATGCGGTTGTTACCTTTTGCCAAAAAAAATTATATAAGCATACAAAAAAAGTCTAGTGATATAAGCTATACTTTTTTATATAGAGTGGAGAGTATAATAGAGAGTATAAATAAAAAAAAGGTAAAGTCTAGTATGCACTCGAGTGCACATGGACTAGGGTGCACAGCATGCACTCGAGTCCATAGCAGACCAACCCATAAAAAAAAAGTCTAGTGAATTATTTTTTATTTATTTGTATGGCATAGTTAAAAGAAGTCATTCCTTATTATATAACGGCCGTGCAGGTAACATTGAAAACTTCTAATATTTACACTAAATCTACTCCACCAATGGAATTTTTTTTCTGCAACGGTTAGGAAAATATCTAGAACCCTCAATAATTCAACTATATATTTTAAAATTTTCTGAAATTATTCTATAATATTACTTATTGTTCTAGAGGGTTTTATATAGTTGTAAAGAAGTATCGTTAAATATATTTAGAATAAAATAAAATTTTGTATGAGACATATTCTCATCACACATATTATATGATTTGTGAAATTTAGTCTTGTTTTAGAGCAAAGTTATCAAAATGAAATTACGTCTCATATATGAGACCTTGTCACGCGAACCTCACACTTAGAAGAAAAGTAGAATAATTAAATTAAATCATAATCATCAAAATAAACAAAGAACAAAGACAAATTTGTGTGAAATCGTCTTACATATCTTTTTTCGTGAAACAAATCCATTTTGACCCATATTACAGATTTTTGAGTTGAACAACCCATTTTTTTTCTCAAATTTTATGTTTGTCATAATAATGATAATATTTTTAACAAAAATAATAGTCATTAATTTTTAGTTAAATATTATCACTTTTTTATATGGAATTAAAAGAGACTTGTCTCATATAATGATATCCGTGTCTCACACCACGCCTACAATAATTAAATGCATTGTATAGCTTTTGGAATCAATTGATTTCACAATAAAAATAACAAAACAAGTACTAAAGTCTAATCTCATATTAATAAAACAAGAAAGAAAGAGGGGTTTAGCATTCAGTTTCCCTATGAAAATATTAACTTAAAAAAGGTCCTGGCGTGGGTTATATGTCCCTCTAAAGAATGTTAGATGCCCTCTCCCTTCCATTTATTAATTAAATATATATGTAAAATATCATATTTTTTCTTTTAGTAAAATATTTTAGATAGATACACTTTCCCAAATTCTAACCCTAACTTTAATTCCAAGTGAAATAGTCGTTGTAGCCGTTGCCTCACCTCCGCCGCCGGCAACCAACCCTCCACTTCAGGCCACCGTGCCGTCCAAATAAATCTAGAAATTTGAAGAAAACAAAATTTAGAAATCATAAAAAAAAAAAAAACATTTTTTTCGACAAACCAATGTCGATCGACACTGATTTTTCGACCATAGAGTATATTGTCGGCTATAGTTTGTTGACGAAAATCACTCCTGTTGACAACATTTTATCGAATGAAAATTTAAAAAAAATCTTCATTTTCGACAAGATATTGTCGACCATAAACATTGTGGTCGACAACGATTTATCGACCATAAACAGACAATATCTTGTCGAAAATGACAAAAAAAGCTAAAAACCAAAAAACCGAAATAGGGGAGGAGGAGGGAGGAGTCGTCGTCGGGGGAAGGGGGAAGAAGGTGGGAACGGCTAGAGGGGGCCGTGGAGGAGGGGTCGACCGGCCGACCGACACTAGTAGAGCAGGCGGCCGAAAGACGCAGGCAGAAGGAAGGAAAGAAAAAAATCTAGTTTAAGGCGGTTGCCGCCATAGAGGCAAGCGGCGTGTGGCTGGGGAAGGGGGCGTGCGGCTGGCAGAAAAAAGGGAAGGGGGAGGGGACTGGACGGCGGGCAACTGTGGTGGCTGGGCGGTGGGCGGCGGTTGGGGAAGGTTGGAGAAGAATAAAGATTTTAGGATTTTTAAATGAGGAAGAAGAAAAGAGTAGGGAAGATGAAGGAAAATGAGAGTTTTAAGGGGTATGCGTATATCTCACGTGTTTATTTAGGGAGTACGTGCATCTAATATTCTTGGAGGGGCATATTACCCACGCGAGTCCTAAATTCTAATTCTTTGTTTTTTTAGGAGGGTTTACAAGATCATAAAATAAAATTACAATTCACGAACTAAAATCTTGATCTTCAAACCAATGCGGATCACCAAAGTATCGTCGTCCACTTCAATCGTGAGAAGAGGAAATATGAGTTTCCCTTTGCCTTAAGTGATGTCCAGGTCTCCAATCTTTAAACGAGACAACCCCACACTAATGTGTTTCATGTTAAGAATAGCAAATAAAAAATAGACAAAGTTCCACCAAGTACCCGATCCTAAGAACTAGAACCCAAGGACTCTCGAGTCTATCTCAAGAAGCCCAACCACAAAAAAGGAGACCCACAACCACAACAGAGCCCCCATAACGGGGAAATGACGCACAAGGCATAATCAAACAAAACAAACCGCAACTAAAAACTAAACTAAACAAGCACAAATACTACCTAGAAAACAGTAAACAGGATCAACGAAAAAATACCCGAACGGTCACCGTAGCTCCATTCGAGATAATTTCTACGCTGATCCCAACCCAAGGCAAAAAACAACTTCATAAAAGAAGGAAAAAACTGAGAAAATCGGAGCAGCGACGACGGTGACGGCAAGAACAAAGTAGATCTAAGGATCTGCTTCCTAGATCTGAAAGGACGGCGACGGCGGACAGTGACGGTTCAGATTTGGCACTATAACTCACAGATCTACAAGGGAACTCATAGATCTACAAGGAAACGAGCAGATCTACATGGAAGAATGCTAGATCTATAAGATCTACAAGAGAAAGAGGTGGAGACGGGACTGTGTGCGAATCACACCTGGAGTGTGAGAAAATCGCACCTCCAGTGTGTGAAAATTACACACACACGCTCCCCTAAATTCTAATTCAATTGTACGTATTTCCAGTTCATGAACGTTTTATTTTATTTTATTTTTTTTGGAAATGATACACTACTTGTATTACAAGATCCTTAGATCCAATATATGATAACGTGAAGCACAAAACAGCCATTAGTGATCCTTCAGCCAGCCTGGAATCTCTGCTCCTTCCCAATCTTGAGGTAAAGGAGAGATAAGAGCTCTTCTAGCCAACCTGTGGGCAGTCAAATTTTGTGTTCGTGGAATGAATTCAACATCGCACACTACCATGTTGTCCATTACCTTTCTTGTCGCACCCAGTGCCAATCCATCAGGGGTATAAATATCCTCCCCCTTCTTAATAAGTGTTACTGCATTCATACAGTCCGAGTGAAACTTCACCTTTCTAATGCCCCTCTCCGTACATCTCTGAATTCCCTCTTTTATTGCGAGAATTTCCGCTACAAGTACAGTCCCCGGCGCCCGTATTCTTGTACATCCCGCCGCCTTGATCTCTCCATTCTGTGATTTGATTACATATCCCACACTATATATTCCATTCTGCTCATTCGTCGCTGCATCTGTTTCTACTCGGTAGAGATCTGCATCATGGGGTTCCCCAACACCTGTTCTTTGTTCATGTGCCATTCCTAGCCTCATCTGCTTGCCTTCCATGTCCATCACATTTGCCTGTTGGAAGTTTTTTAAAAAAGAGAGGGCCCAATTCATATTTGAGAACAACACTCCCTTTGTCAAACCACCATCAGCAATTGCTTTTGCTTTCAATGCACATCTTTCTCTCCATATCCCCCACATAATCACAAATATTTCTTCCAGCAAAACACCACAGTTGTTCTCTTCTAACTTAGTAATCAAGGTCACAGTGTCCATCCATTTGTTACTTTTAATAATATTCCAAATACCACACAATTTCTAAATAGATTTCACATTTGGGCATAAAAAGAGGGCATGTACCGTATGAGCTTCATTCGTTCCACACATGAAACACTTCATCGGAATTGGTACATGATGTTTTACTAAGTTCGCCTCCATTGCTATGATATTCCACGTTGCTTTCCATAGGAAGATTCGCACTTTTGGTGGAATTTTTAGTTTCCAAACCTTTCTCCACCAACCTTGCATTCTGTTTTCACTAGTCCCCACACCGTCCCCCTCCCTTTACTTCTTCATTTGTTGAGCAAGTCTGTATCCCGTCTTCACAGAATATCTCCCTTTTGCATCTGGCTCCCAATACATCCTATCACAACAGCCCTCCCCCTAATGGGCATTTAGGATCGCCTCCGCTTCAAAGGGGAGGAAGGCCTCTTTTATAAGGTCCTCATCCCACTCTCCCGTATCACTAATGAAGCGGCTGACTGTGGATGCGCTGGCAATTCTTGACTTGATTCTTCCACCTTGCAAATTCGCCACCCATCTATCTCTGAAAATCTTTACCGTTCTTCCATCTCCTATCCTCCGGAAAGCTCCTCTCTCAATCAGTTCCCTGCTCCATACGAGGGATCGCCACACGTACGAGGGGTTTGAGCCTACCCCGGCCTCCATTGGGTTCTCGTATTTATAGTATCTCGCCCTCAGTACCTGTGTCGCTAATGACTCCGGTTGTGAGATCAATCTCCACATTTGCTTTGCTAGGAGGGCTTTATTGAAAGCCTCCATTTGTCTAAATCCCATCCCACCCTCATCTTTCGTATCGCACGTGTCCCTCTATTTCTTCCAACTCAAGGAATTACCATTTGTGTTCTTACCCCACCAGAATTGAGCACACATTCTCTCGATTTCTTTGCATATCGACTGAGGGATTCGGAAGCACGCCATGGCATATGTTGGGATAGCCTGGATCACAGCTTTAATCAGTATTTCTTTACCACCTTCCGAGAAATCTTTTATTTTCCAGCTCATCAGTTTCTGTGCCACCTTATCTTTGATATATGCGAACTGGATTCTCTTCGCCCTGAGTGAGAATGTTGGTAACCCGAGATACACCTCATTGCCTTGACTCACCCGTAAACCCAGCTCCTCCTTTAGTGCCATTTTAGTCCCAAAAGCTGTGTTGGGGCTGAAGGTGATCGAAGACTTTTCGTAGTTTATTAATTGGCCCGATGCTTTTTCATATTGTTGCAGGCCTCTCTTCAAATGGGCTCCCGCCTGGCCATCCGCTTGGAAGAAAAGCAAGATATCATCCGCAAACAAGAGGTGAGTTATTTGCGGTGCTTCTCTTGCCACTTTTACTCCTTTAATGTATCTGTCCTCCGCCATTTTCCTCAAAAGTCTTGATAGGCCCTGTGTACACAAAACGAATAGAAAAGGGGACAAAGGGTCCCCTTGTCGAATCCCTCTTGATGGTTTCACGTGACCCCTAATTTCCCCATTTATCTTGAAGGAATAAGAGGTTGTAGTAATACATTTCATTATCAGTTCTACCCACTTCTTGCTGAATCCCATTTGTTGCATTATCGCCCTCAGATAAGGCCACTCGATTCGGTCATATGCCTTTGACAAGTCGAGCTTGAGAGCCGCATATCCTCTTGCGCTTTTGTTTTGTCGTAGCCAGTGCATACACTCGAAACCCACTAGCACATTGTCGGATATAAGTCTCCCTGGGGTAAAAGCACTCTGGCATTCGTCTATCACATTTCCCAGCACCCTTTTCAATCTGTTGCTTATTGCCTTAGCCATCACTCTATAACATACATTTGTGAGACTGATTGGTCTATAATATTTGACACTCAGTGGCCTGTTCATTTTTGGTATGAGTGTAACCACAGTCTGGTTCCATTCTTCCACACTCTCGCCCCTGTTAAGAATAGCAAGGATACTCGATGAGACTTCCATACCTATCGTTTCCCTTTTTTTTTGTTAGAAATCAGCCGACATTTCGTCCGGGCCTGGCGCCTTTAGGGGGACCAGCTCAAAAACCGCCTCCCGAATTTCCTCTACATTGAAATCCCTATCCAAGCTCTGTTTTTACGCCTCTAAGATTCCTCCATGGCACAGTTCTACCACCTCCCGTATATCAGATTGGGATGGGTTCGTTGTCTGGAAGAGTTCCGAATAGAAATCTGTGATAATCTGTGTAATTCCCTCCACATCTGTACACCATTCTCCTCTATCATTATTCAGCCCCCCTATACGGTTCACCTTCCCCCGTCTTCTAACTTGATTGTGAAAATAATTTGAGTTTCTATCCCCTTTCACCATCCAATTGTTTTTTGCTCTTTGTTGCCACCATGCTTCTTGTTGGGAAAGTAGTTTCTCCAAACGCCCTTCGATACGCGTCATAGCCTCTCTATCCCACCCATTTCTGTCATCGTTTTGCAGGTTCTCCAATTGTGTCCTGCATCTCGAGATTTGTCTCGGGATATCTCCCATCTTTTTTCTTGCCCACTTTGAGAGGTCCGACACCATGTTTGACATTTTATTCACCAGGTTTTCCCCTCCCCTATTCGCTCACAATGTGTTAACATGTGCCCCAAAATCGGGCTCAAGGGTCCACGCATTCTCAAAATGTGCTGCTATCTTTGTATCCTTTGGGCCCACATCCATATACGGCTCAGTATCAATCTTCACCGGGCGGTGGTCGGAAGCATAAAACCCCAAGTTTGTTGCTTCAGCTTTCGGGAACAGCTCCAGCCAGCTTTCATTTGCTACATATCGGTCAAGCCTCTCAAAAATACACTCTGTTCCCCCTCTTCTGTTACACCAAGTGAAAAAAGGGCCATTTGCTTCAATATCTTCCAGTTTTAATTCCTCCAAGATATCTCTGAAGGCAGCCATTTGTGCAAAAGGTCGTACTCTATCTGAAATTCCCCCTTTCATCTCATATAAGCCCAAAATTTCATTGAAGTCTCCCCCTTTCATCTCATCACCAGCATGTGATTTATAAATACTACGCATTAAATCCCAAGAAAATCTTCTTAAAGACGTGATAGGGTTGCCATAGAATCCAGTAAACCACCAACTAGCAATTTCATTCTTCATTAAACAGTCAAACTAACATCCACATTTTCATTTGCAAAAAGTAACAAACCACCACTACTACCAATAACATCAACTCCCTAGCACACATATGCTCAGCATAGGTTATAATTGGAAGGAGACTACAAGCTTCTATATTCATCCTAGAACACTACTATTAAGTAATTTTGTTTGGAGATGCACGTTCAAATTGTCACACAAATACAGTAGTAAACTGCATGTGTTAAACTCTATTCTTCTACTTTCCTTTACAAACTGGGGAGGTGTTTGGATTTACTTATTTTAGCATTTTGAGCTTTTAACTCCAAATAAGCTTAAAATGAGTGTTTTGTGATTTAATCAAATTGTCACTAACTTTATTCATAAACGATCACTTTATCTATAAATGGACTTCACAACATTTCATCATACCCCCAACTTATCTACTTTATACATAAACTAATCAATATTCATTAAAATCCGTGTCCGGAGAAGTGGGCATAATAAAATTGGACCGAGGGAGTATATTTTATTTGTACCAGCTCATTTAATAAGTTCACCTCCAAATTATTTTTTTACTACAGTTATCTGCACCCGCTCATTTTATGAGTTCACCCCAAATCATTTCATTTTACCATGGTTATTTTCACCCGCTCATATTATAAGTTCACCCCCATATTTTTTTTACCACAGTTATCTGCACTCACTCATTTTATAAGTTCATTTCAAAATATTTTAAAAAAAATAATTACATTTTAAAGATTATATTATCCTTTTATTAATTTACACAAAATATAATAAAATCAACCCTAATTTATTTGTTGTAGAGTGATACTTGAGTACATGCAAGTGTACAAGTACACACTAATTTTAATTTATATTTATTTGCACCCGCTCATTTAATGAGTTCACCCAAAAATTATTTTTTACTAATCTGCACCCGCTCATTTTATGAGTTCACCCTCAAATCATTTCTTTTTATCACGGTTATCTGCACCCGTTCATTTTATGAGTTCACCCCCAAATTATTATTTTTACCACGTTATCTGCACCCCTCATTTTATGAGTTACCTCCAAAATATTTTTAAAAAAATAATTACATTTAAAAGACTATACTATCATTATATTAATTTACTTAAAATATAATAAAATTAACCTTAATTTGTATATTTACAATCTGCAGCCGAGTCATTGCCGAGTTACCATCGATACACCACCAAGTCACCCATATATTTTTTTTTAAAATCGTAAAACATAATTAAAAAAAAAAAAACTATCGAAATTAGTCACAAATCTTGATTTTTTTTTTTTTTTAATTTTTCTTCCTCCTACTATTTTCCCTCCATTTTCAGTTTTTATTTCAAACTTCTAATTTCTTTGTTTTTTTTTTTCCTTTTACTTTTTTTATTCCTGCCTTTATTTTCCATTTTTTTTCTTGTGTATTTTTTAAAATTTTAATACAAAATAATATTGTAGGTATGATTTTATTATAGTCGATAATACAATAAGTAATAACTAGTAATACCATAAATAGTAACCAGTAATACCATTAACAGTAATTAGTAATATCTTATACAATAACAAATAATTCCACACATCTAATTATATTCATTAATACCAAAATTAATTATTAGTAATACCACAAAAAATATTATACAGTAATAAATAATTCCACATATCTAATTTTATTCACTAATACCAAAAACAATTATCAATAATACCATGAACAGTATATACAATAACAAATAATTCCACACATTTAATTATATTCAGTAATATCATGAACAGCAATCAGTAATACCATGAACAACAATCAGTAATCAATAGTAGATTATACGCACACCCGAGATTTTAGCGCACACCCCGTACGATTAGGACACACCCCATGAAAGACCGAAGATACTCTTCTCCTACATAACCATAATTCTCCCCTTGTTCTCTCAAACCATATAGCGTGAAAAATAAAATAGTAACCAGTCTCGTCGGTTGCCGCTCAAAACCTCGCTACCACAGTCTTTCTTCATTGTCGCACAAAGTCTCGCCGTCATAGCCTCGTTCGTCGTCGTCGCATTTGTTTTGCCGATTTTACGCGCGCCTGCTTCGCCTTTCGTCCAGGCCTCACCGTCCGTCCAAGGTTGCGTCCCAAGCCGCCGCCGTCCGTGGCTACGTCCCAAGCCCCCGTCGCTTCCTCCTCATTCCGTCGCGTCCCAAGCCGTTTGTCCCTCTTTCGATTGTAAGTTAGAAAAATAGATTTGTTTCATCCCCCTCGTTTCTGCCGTCCCTCCGTCGTCAATTTTTTTCTAGATCTCTCAGCCTCAAAATTCAGATATGTAAGTATTTTTTTTTTCTTATAGACCTCCCAATCTAAAAATCATTGATTTGTAAAAAAAATTGGTGGGTGTCCACCTCAAACTTGTGTGTGCATATAATTGTGGTCTTTCATTAGATTTGTGCACTGAAAAAAGTAAATTAGGGTCAAACTTTTAACGAAATTGAAGTTTGTATATACACGTGAGTGTATATAAGAATTTGCATATATAAATTAGGATTGATTGTATTATATTTTGTTTTAATTAATAGAAGAGCATTATAGTAATTTTGGGTGTAATTGTTTTTAAAATATAATTTGGGGGGTGAAGTCAACAAAAGTGGGGTGTAAATAACCGTGGTCAATTGTTTATATATAAATTATGATTGATTGTATTATATTTTGTGTAAATTAATAGAAGGGCATTATAATAATTTTAGATGTAAATTTTAAAAAATACTCCCTCCATCCACGAAAAGTAGTCTCATTTGTCTTATATTTTTTGTCCACAAAATGTAGTCTCATACCCTTTATGGAAACTATTACCCTTCAATCATCACTTAATTACTCAAATTGTCATCAACTTTATTCGCAAACAATCACTTTATTCACAATGGATCCCACAATACCCTATAATGCCCTTACTTTATCTACTTTATCTATCTTTTTCTTAAAATATGTGTCTCACTCCAATGAGACTACATTTCATGGACGGAGTGAGTAATAATTATTGGGGGTGAAGTAAAAAAAAGTGGGGTGTAAATAACCGTGGTCAATTGTTTATATATAAATTAGGTTTGATTGTATTATATTTTATTTAAATTAACAGAAGGGCATAATAGTAATTTAGGTATAATTTTTTTTAAAATAATAATTTAGGTGGTGAAGTTAATAAAAGTGGGGGTGTAAATAACTATGGTAAATTGTTTATATAATTTATGGGGGTCTAGTCAATTATAAAGTTGAAATTAAAATTGAAATTAGGTATGAACGGTACATGCGAGTGTACGGGAGAATTTGGCATACATTAATATACATATAAATTTATATAAATAGAAACATATATATATTAAATATTAATATATTTATATATAACGGATACAGGTACGGGTAGACGGAGCGGGTTTGACAAAAACTATGACCCGTCCCATACCCGCTTAACCGGGTCCATACCCGACCCATGCGTATTGAGTTCAATACGGATCCGGGTTTAGATCCGTCCCATTGTCATCCCTACTCCTTAGGTATCTAAGGATAAATAAATTTACTAAAACCTGACTGAAACAACAAGCATATATGGCCGGATTATCATTTATCAATGATAGCCTTATATAATTGGAATGCATCAACTTCTAAAATCTTTTAATAGTCGTGCAGACCAAAAACACAAAAACAATGAACAATTTTGAAATCAAATCAGCCCGGTCAAGAAAATTGAAATCTATTACACCAAGGAATTGAGTAAATTTTTAAAAATTGGTATGATTGATAATAAAAATAAAATACGCGAAAAACATGTATGATAATTTACGTAGCTTAAACAGTTGAGAATAGTTTTTTTTATGTTGAGGTTGTAACATGCAATTTACAATTTTTTAGCATGTTATTTTGCAATATTTGCAATAATAATTTCAGTTATAATGACATTGAACACTTACATCTAACAATTTTCACATATATTTTTTTTTAATTATAAAAGTGCATGTTGAAAATAAGGAAAAGTGTAACATGCAATTTACAATTTTTTAGCATGTTATTTTGCAATATTTGCAATAATAATTTCAGTTATAATGACATACACTTGTTAGTGATGTTATGTTACACATATTTTGTTGCACTTTTCAGTTGTAGTGATTTACTATTTTCAACAATATTTTTTAGTTATATTGACTTACACTTTTTAGTAATGTTATGCTACACATTTTAGTCATATTTTATTGCACTTTTCAGTTGTAGTGACTTACAATTTTCAACAATATGTTCAGTCATAGTGACTTACACTTTTTAGTAATGTTATGTTACACTTTTTACTCGTATTTTGTTACACTTTTCAGTTATAATAACTTACACTTTTCATTAAAATATTGTGTTGCACTTTTTAAGTATATTGACATACACTTTTAAATAATATTGTGTTGCACTTTCTAGTTATACTAACTTGCATTTTCTAGTTATAATAATTTATACTTTTCATTAAAGTTGTGTTGCACTTTTCAATTATAGTAACTTACACTTTTTAATAAAAAAATGTGTTACACTTTTTAGTAATATTAACTTACACTTTTCAACACACACAATTTTGAAAAAAAAAATTATCAATAAAAAAAAATTACAAAAAAAAAATAATAATAATAAAAAAAAAATTAAAAAGTCAAAAATTTTATTCACAATAATTTTGAATATTTAGGGTTCACAATATTCTTTAATATTTAAGATGACCAAGTCAACTCAATTTCTTATAAGGAATTGATTCTATATAAGACCAATCCATTGTACTCTTAATTGGAGGAAAAATAAAAGGGGAAGAGATTAACAATTTTCAAAAGGAAATAAAACGCACATTAAACAAACAAAAGAAGTTAATGTGAATCTTGTTAAGTTTTAAGTCGGTTTTTGTGATGTTGAAAAGTCTCGAGAATGCTAATGTGGTGATAGTTTGTGGAACACACTACAGATGCTTTCAAGGGACTTTTTATGTTTTCCTGTGTATTGAATACTTGATTATGTGGATTTATTCGCCACTTTAGATATTATTATTATGGCTTATGGAGAGTCCAAATTAATGTTTTTTACACGGTAAATTGTCCTGCAGGTATAGCCTATAGGGAACATGTAGTATAGTATAACTTCACTAATTTACTCTCATCCCTTCACTTGAAGGGATGAGAGCTGCTGGTAAGAGAATAATCAAATGCATCTACAATTTGGGATAAAACATGTTTTCAATGATTTTGCATGCAGAATTTATCATGTGTTTTGTTATTTATAGACAATTAGTGGATATGTATCCATGTTTAAACTATATGAGAAACCCAAAACTTTATCTACCTAGTATCAATTTGATGATCTACCAATAGAAAAGCAGTCTACTACACCTTTCTTTGCACTCTTCTGGAATTTTCCCGACTTGTATCTGCCTCAACTCTAAAAGATAAGCGCAACACAACAGCACAGCCTGTGAATCGTGATACAAAAATCCTACCAAAATGACAAGGAATAGTCCTCGTTCAGGAGGATCACTGGATTTGTTTCGACTTTTATGGTCACTCACATCAAGGATTGAACAAACTTGTGTTACCCATGTTCAGAGCTATAAGGACTGTTATGCTTGTAACCAAAGCAAGCCAAAACAGAGTGGGAGTGGATCCTGCAATTAGAGGTTCTCATTGGATTTCTGAATTAAAACGAATAATGAAGTAAACCAACAAGACAACACAAGTGTATTTTTTTTGGGTAAATAGTTCTTTTAGTCCTGTAAGTTACTCTTACTTTAATTTGGTTCTCGTCTGCCTTTCATGAATTGAAAACAATCTTATAACTTCTAATTTTTCAACAATTTGGTCCAGTTACTCCAGTAGCAGGCTGTAAGAGGTGAAACATCTGATTGACCAATCAGACTCAGCAACGTAGCGTTAACCGGATGCTTCACCTCCTTCAGCCGGTTACAGGACCCAAAATGTTAAATATTTAAACTTAAGGACTATTTTCATTTGTGAAAGTCGACAGGACTAGAGAGTTAAACACAACAATATAAGCACCAAGTATTTGGATATTCAAAGAAAATACCTCGAGAACTACCAGAATCAGTAGCAGCAGAAATTGACTGTGTAGTTCCAACACTATCCTCATTTGGTTCTAAAGCACTGGTATTGGTTTCAGCATCTACAGACTTGGCATTCATCGTTTCAGTTGCTACTATACCTCGAAATTCCTCACTCACTAACAAGGCAGCTAGAACATCCATGAAAGATTCCTTATCTGATGCCATAATGTATTCCTTCTTAGAAATTGGGACATCTGATTCATCAGAATCAGACAGGTCATCCTCAGATGCCTCTGTGTCTGTCAATAATTTCTCAGACCTTTCATCTTCTTCATCCTCAACATATGCTTTGTATGTCAAACGAAGTACGATTTCTCCAGCTGATCCGTTTCCAAATGGGGTCCAACCTCCTCGAAGTACAACTATCCTATCTGCAGGAACTGTATCTTTCAGAGAGCCAAGATCAACCTGCAAAAAAAAAAAAAAAAGAAGGAATTACCTCACCATATTAGCAAAACAATACGGATATGGAGAACATTCACAGAAGACAAATATGGCAATGGTTGTTTTGGGTTTTAAAAAATGATTTTAGGATTTGCAGATCTAAATCCGATTATACTTTTGAAATCCGTTTTTATAAAACCACCACTACAACATCTATAAACCTATTATTACATTTTTCAATACAATCAATTCTCTCTCCTTTACACTTTAATATATTTAAATTCTAATTCACATCACCCAACCATGACAACCACACTCAACAACAATATAATAAAACATCATTCACTCTTACACATTGATTTGACATAAATTTAAACCTCACACTACTTAAAATTCCAAAACAAATATACACCTTACTATTTATCATGAGAGCTGCATACGAAAAAAATAAAAAAATATATAGGCCTTTCTAGAGCCCTCTCATGAATTGGATTTGAACCAATCAAGCGACTTGCCTTTTAGTCGATCGTGACTATGATTTGAAATACCCTCAATTTCAAAAATCAGTTTTAAAAAAACCACTATAAATCCAAAACAAAGAAGTTCTTAAGTTCTTTTTGGCTGATGCATACTGCTTTAAATTCCGGTATGACAAGTATATGGGGCCTATACTTAGTCCCTTCCACATAGCCAATTGAAAGGCATGATTTTTTCTAGGTAAACTGAGAAACCATTGTTTCCCTTGTACTAAACAACGCAAGGAAAAAAAAAATAGAAAACAATGAAGAAACATATACTCCAAATTGTAGACGTCCTACCTCTGCGGTACCTACAGTCAAGTCTGTGAATCCAAGTGAATCCTTTACTTCAATGCGTAATTTATCTTTCCTAGGGTCGGAAACCAGCATGTCAAAATCCTGTAAGATATAAATAACTTAGTATTAGTTTTAATATTAGTAACTTAATCAGAACCTATCCTCATGAAAGCACAAACATCTGATGCATACCAGTTAACAGAACTCACCTGATTCCAAATTGGCTGACCAGGAGGTCCGATAACTGTTGTTTGGCTGTTTCTTTTACTACGTATAACTTGATCTCCCAATCTAAAAATAACGAATGGATCTGTTTTGCCTGTAAAATTTTGGAGCAAAATTATGCGACTGTACTACTGAGAGTAAAAAGCAGATAAGAAAGGCTAAAAACTGGGAAGGATACTTTAATTGAAGAAATAATGATGGGCATTACAAGAATCGGGAAATTAATTCCATCTGAGCATATCAGCCCTTTAAACTAATTAATTTGTAATGAATTCTAGATAGTCCACTCCGTTAACCCCTTCCCCTATTTATACATTATTTCCCTCAACTACAGTAAACAGATTAGCTGATCCTAACTTATGCAACAACACTCCAAGGGAAGCAGTTCAAATGTTTCACTTAGTGCCTGTTTGCATGCACAATAAAATAGCCCAAAATCACTTTACTTCAAAGCTGATAGACTCGAACTTTTTTGAAAGAAAAAAATAAAATTGATTCTGGGGTTGCAATCTCATTTGTAAACACCATCTTAGAATCGCAGGAAATAAAATTCATACCATAGAATATATAACTGAGTTTGCGTGCATCTAGAAGAGTTACAGATAATTCTCCTGTATAGTCATTATTTCCTTCTTGAGTTTCTCCAGATTTGGTAACAAATGGAACAGGTCCAACAGCTTTTCCCTTTTGAAAATCTAGAACTATTTTTTTGGGTCGCACAAATAACTTTGGTAAATCCTCAGTGAGAAGCTTTTTCAAAAACCTGTATAATGGAAGTGCTTATATTAGCATTTCCAGAAAAGAAAATACACTTGATTTTGAAATCAATAGTGAGTCAAAAGTAGCAGAAACTAGAGTTATTAATCAAATTACACAAGGGGGAAGACAAAAGGGCAGGTAAACGGATACATGCTATTAGGAACATAAAAAATGAGGCACTAAACAAGAAATACTAAAACTCGAAAGTATAATTACATAAGGCAGGTCAATGGATACAAAAAATAAAGCAAATGAAGAAGTTTATTTTACAGGAAGCAACTTCATGCAATTTCAACATTTGAAAAAGGATTTCGAAACAGCAGTTGATTAAAGAGAACAGTAAAATTAGTTCTAGATTGGTCGACTCTGGGTTATATAGAATCAAAGAGAACAGTAAAATTAATGTCTCGATTGAAAAGATAAGGTGCATAAGGAACCACATGGCAGAAGAAGAAGCAGACAGAGAAAATAAAATAATACAGACAAATCCCAAAAAAAAAAAACTATAACTTACATTGACAGGACAGGTATCGCTGAGATTTTCGCGTACACATAAAATGGGACAACATAAGATACAAAAGTTAGTAGGTTCTCTAGTTACATATAATTAATATAAATTAAATTAATAACACAAAAAAACATTCTTAACCAATACTTGAAATAAAAATAGTGAGCTTCACTTAACATCATGACAAGAAGCAAGAAACTACAATCTTTAGCCAAACATCCTACTCCCATTTTGAAAAAATAATCCCTGCTGATAGCTAGATCAAAATTATCTAAAAGTATTGAGATTAGAAGCAAGGAACAACAATATTTAGTCCAAAACTCGTACTTTCATCATTGAGAAATTAATTTAAGCATAACTTTTATCCAGGTCAACCGAAGACAGCTATAATATCTCCTCTGAATCAACTTGAGAACTTTGAGAGCAAGGAAGTGTATCTTTGTAAATATGGCATGAGTTCAATGAAGCCAATACAGTCCCAGTTTAGATAAGGAACCAACATGGCAACACCTCTACATTTTTGTTCACTTGTTTGTATCCAATTCCTTAATGGGAAACAGTTACAGACTCTGGGAATTTATTTATTCAATTAAATATTGCACATATTCAAAGTACATGTTATATTTCTCAAAGTGATCATGCAATCATTATTATCAATTTTTAATTGCTTCTCTATCATCATATAGATTTTAACGGCTCCTTGGATCATTTTGAACCAGTTTCTTGAACAAAAAGGTGTCATAATGATACATTTACATGGGATTAGGGTAGCTCTTTGAGTGTTGGATCATTAAATTAGGGTAGCTCTTTGAGTAATTTCGCAATTATTTCATTTCCTTCTCAAATATTGTTAAGTCTTCACTTTCATTCTTCACTAGAGTAGACTAGTAGTCTAGTATATCACGATATATGCCATGATTAACAGATTAAGAGAGCTAATTCAAAAAATGAGAATATAACATACCCATTAAGTTGAATAAGCGAAATGGTGATAACTCAAACTTTATCTTCGGAAGAGAAACAAAGGCCCAGGAAGCAGCTCCCACCCATGGCTCAGTCGGTATCAGTCGCAGTTTGACCCATAATTCCCCATCAATGTCAAAATCTCGCACACCCACTGGCACAGAAATCGGAAGGATGCCGAATTTAAGTGATAGAAGTAGAAGCATGCGTGCACCCCCAGTGTAGCGGAGGCCAATCTGGTATCTTTGTACAAGGAAACAAATAATATCATTAACTTAACGAGTTGGTCTTGCGTAAAACAATTTTACCATACAACTGATTTGCAGCTATCACTTATTAGTATAACAACTGATACTTTTGAATGGAACAACTAACAAGGCTAACTACTAGGTTTTAAGAGAACAACTAATACTGTTTAAAAATACACACAAAATGCAAATCAATTGCACGGCATAACTTGTTTACATAAGACTTTGGCTAACTTAACACAACCCAGAGCAGTTATTATCTATCGATCAAGATTCAAGAGTGAAATTTATTTTGCAGCATGCAATATAACACATGGGATTAGGGAAAATATTTTGTGATTCTTACTGCACATAAAAAATCAAGTAGAGTTTAAATATTCCTATGAGTTGAGAGTGATAAATTAATGAAATCAAACCAAATAATTGGCACAGAGTATTAATGAAATGCCCAGAATCGTTCTAAAACAACATGAAATAGAAAGGGGCACAAAAAACAATTTCATTGCAAACACTTGCTTCTGAAGAGAAGTATAGGAACACCATGCATCATGATTAAACATTAAGCACTGGAATCTATCAGGAGAAACACATGTTTCATTCTAACAAGCTTACACCAACAGAAGATACTGTTTTGCATGTATTCGTTCTGAAATCCTGATAGATATGGACCATTTTCAGGACAACTCTGCCTGTTTTTTAATCCGCTAAGGGAATGAATAAATAATACTCCATTATAAAAAATAATATCTTCACGGACACTACAAGTTCAAATATCACAAAGTACAAATTAGACACAATATTCGTTTGACCTTTATTCCACTTTTTGCTTGCTCGTACTGCTATTTGAGTTTCATCTTTGCATTTGCTCTACAAAATCTTAAATTGTTATGCATGTCTGCATTTACATTCGTTGGACTTGAAAAGAAATAAAGAACCCACAAACCAAGAAGTTCTTGCATCCATTATACCACAACAAAAAAGATACAGAGTGCGGTTTTTCATGAAATTTAACCTCTATCCATCTCAACATTATGATGAAATACATCAGGCTTTCCAATCTCGGAAGACATGTCACCTATATCTGGTTATTAGTTAAAGTAATGGTCGATATGAAGTTCATATAGCATTTTCTTTCCTCGTTGAGATAACAACTCTATAAATTTTATGCTATTGTATAGCAAGAAATCTTAAAACACAATAAACATGAACTCGTGGAGCATATTCTAAGGGCAAAGGTATAAAATGTGTGAATTAACAAATATTGCAAGGGGAAAAAACTCACTGCAAGTCATTAGCACGGCGAGAAGTTCTGCGTTCAACACTCCTAACAGACAATGGCTCATCTCCCAAGGAAAACTGCTTGATCTCTACCCTCTCCACATAATCTGGCTTCTTTAGATTGTCAATAACAGGTTGCAGCAATCCAATAATCCAATTCTCAATCCCACCCCTATACACTTTCCACAGCTTCCCCAACACCATGTTCACCCACTCTACCGACTCTTTCCTCTGCAAATCCTTGTCGAGTAACAAGGAAAGGCCGATGGGCAGCGACGGCCAACTCCCTGGCTTACTGTTGCCACTTGTTCCATCTGGCTTTCTCCATGTCCAAAGCTTATCGAAAACAACACCCACAAAAAAGAAGAAAGCAAAAAGGCCAAAAATATTGCGATTTATTGGTGGAGAGGGAATGGGATGAATAGTCCCAAGCTGATTCCTGAGTTTATCTACGATAGGATCTTGCCCAAAATTTGTAGTGTAGTAACTACTCCTAGAGTTAGAGTTGAAATCAGACGAAGAAGGGTAGTCTAACTGTTCTTCTTCTTCTTCGTGGCTAGAGAATCGTTTGAGAAGTATGCTTCCGGCGGCTTTTCCTGCGGCGGCATTCAAATGGTGTGGTGGATTTCCGCCATTGACGGCAGCTTGAGGTTGAAAGAGAGGCCATCTGAGAAGTCGTCTGCTTGGAGCTCCACAAGGGCAGGAGGTGAAGGGTGAAAGGGGAGGCAAGAAGAAACTGTTCCTGTGTGAGAAATCGGAGTAAAGGGGTGAAGTATTGGAAGGCGAGTGCAGAACCATTAAATATAGGGCTCCCAATTTCGATCAAAAGAAGAAGAATTACTAGGAAACATGAACGAATTCAAGCAGTTGGAGCTGTTAATTGTTGATTGCAGGTAAGATTAATGGTTAAGAAAGAGCTGGGAGGAATTTCTGTAAACAAAATGAGTCGTAAATGAATTGTGATGGTGATGATGATGATGTTGTAGGGTATAGGAGGAGATTTAAAAGGAAAGGTGATTCTAGTTCACCAATTTTTTTTATTTTTGAGATGAAAAAGGACTGCTATTTCGTATGCACACATAAATAACGTTTATAGAAAGCGTGGCCAACCTAAAAAGAAAAGAAAAATGGAACAATCTCTTCAAAATAGCCACGAGGTCGGCTGATCCCTTCATATGCTTTAATTCCTTTGTTCCATTAATGTAATAAAGTGATTGTTTGTGAATAAAGTTGATGGCAAATTAAGTAATTAAATGATGTTTGAGGGGTGATGGTTTCCATAAAGTGTATGGGACTACATTTGGTGGACAAAGAAAATGAGGCAAATGGAACTACATTTCATGGAAGGAGGGAGTATATTTTTAATATGACATGTGTAAGTTATTCATACAGTCGAATAAGATGTTAAAAATAAAATTGAAACAGATGATTTCATTCTCTTCCTATCACCGTATTAAAGTTTACAATATAAAATATTTCACCCATGAAATATTAACATGGGTCTTTCTATAGTTAGAAAGGCTTCGCCTTACTTTCTTGTTAACCGTAGACACACTAAATATCATTGGATCATTAATTCAACGTATATAATTATTTGTATATATGATTGCACTTTGCAATAGTGTGTTTGTTCTATGTAATGTGCAATTGCATAGTTTCGCCATACTAATAAATTAAATTAATAAATATAAAATGATAATAATATTCTTTTAAATTTAAATAATTTAAAATGTTTAATAATAAAATAACATAGTTATGGTTGTCAAACATGTCGGATCGGGCCAAGTCATGACTGCCCCGGCATGTCACCTTTTTCGAGCCGGGTCCGTCGAGCTTTGGACGGATTGTCGAGCTAAAATGACCCAAATTTTTATAATTAAAAAAAAATTAATTAATGTTAATATTTTTTTAATTAAAAAAGACTTAAAATGAAAAATAAATATGTAAAGGACTTAAAGTGAATTAGGTCTAAATTACAGGACGTAAATGAAATTATCCATTTATAAATTTTGGGAGGGTTTTTTAAAATAAATATTACAAGGATATTTTTGTAACTTTATTATTCATTTAAAATTTTATTATTTTATCACATAACAAAGTTAGTTCGCACTATGGTGAAGGTGGACGACGTGTCACCTTTTAATTGGTTTCAAATAGATAAAGATTATCCTATCGAAAGTTACTCATTTTTCACAAAAACTTATATTCAATATTGCATACATGCAATATTGACCAATTAAGGTAAATTAAGTCAAAATTCGTAGGTCAAACGTGGATCAACCTTAATTAAAATAGGGATTAAAGATTTTTTAGTCCACTAAGTTGGAATGATTTTGAATTTGGTCCAGATGAATTATACATTTTGATTTCGATCCAATAAGTATGCTTAAATTTTGAAAATGGTCATTTTACCCGTAATATCAGGTCACACACAAGTCAAATGTAAATTTTAATTTTTGTTTTCTTTTTTAACATGTGAAATATTTTTTTTCTTTTTATAACTTAATTATATTTATTAATTTAGAAAAACTATGAATATTAGTTAAAACACTAAATAATATTTTAAAATTATTGAAAACAAATTATGACTAGTATATAAAATATAAAATAATTTTTTTTTTAATCTAAAATATTACAGTATAATATGAAACAATAAAAAAAATCAAATAAATTATTTTCTAAATCAATTAATTCTTAAAAAAACTCCATTAACATGTCTAATTAGAAAAAAATAGTACTATAAATTTATTTATTTTAAAATAATATAATAGATATATAAATTTATTCTTAAAATAATAAAACTTCCAAATAAAAAAAAAATTAAAATCGCCAAAATTATTCACTAAAACCTTACTTAGATATTAATATTTAAATATTTTATATAAATTCACAAATCACCAAATATTTTAAATCCCAAATAATTTCTCAAAATAAATTAAAAAATCATTGAATTAATTCAATAAATAGAAGTATATTTATTTAAATAGAGTATTACAAAAAATAGGTCTTCATATTTTTTATGAGCTAATTTCAAATAAAAAAATATAATAAAAAAGAAAATTAATAAAATTGACATATAGTTAATTTCAAATAAAATTTTTTTTACTATTCATCATCTTTTTTCTATTAAAGTGGGGGAGAGGGTGAAAATTTTGAATTTACTTGTATATATTTTTTTTTATTTGAGGATTTTTATGATTTAAATATTAAAATAAAAGTAAAGTTTTAATAAGGAATTTTGATAGTGATGCGGCCTAAAAATGTCATCCGATAAGAAGTCGACACGTGTATGGAGGATAGGATAAAAGTGAAAGTATTGGATTATGGAATACTCTCTGGATAAAGAATCTCTCCTGGAAGTCCCTCTGGAGGGAGCTCCACCCGGAGAGAAATATCAGGAAGACTTAGTCTTGATATGAATTGGTAGACCGAGAATATAGGAGAACTCCGCAAGAATCGGACTAAGATTAACCAAAGAAAGATTCTTCTCTCCTTCATTGTAGTGGAAAGAGTCCACTAGGGAGAGTGGCCCCGGTCTTTCCGGAGGTGGAGAGAAGGGAAGACTCGGTCCACTCGGCAGGGCCGAGTCTTAGAGGCAGCTCCGAGATAAGGGGAGGCTCTAACTTCTTCCCAAGAAAAAGGCTCTATAAAAAGGTAAACCGAAGGAGATTTCCAGGTTAGACATTCTTATATTACAAACTTGATATATACAAAACGAAAAACACCTTTTTGATATTCTTTGAGAACTGATTTGATACATCAAGGATCTCGAGATCCTTGGGAGATTTTTATAAGCCCTATACTGACTTAGGCATCGGAGTGTCCACGCCGGACCCCCCTCCGGCGTGTTCTTTGCAGGTTCTTGAAGATTTCGAGTGAAGGCAGCATACTTGGAGTGATTGTACGTGTTCGAAGAGCGGGACATCCAATCCAGAGGACACGCAATCCTCTCGTGCAAATTTTGGCACATCAACTGGCGCCGTCTGTGGGAAAGAGTTGAAAGATTTTCTCACGAATTTCTACCTGTTCGAGCAAATGGGTGGCAGAAATAACACATCCACTTCGGGAAAGAGACCCCTCGCAGGGGAAAATCCTCCTTTGCCGAATGACCCTACGTCAAAGGGAGGTCGGGGAAAAGATCCAGTTCATACCCCTTCTGGAGTAAATCCGCCAGTGACGCCTAATACAGGCTTGGAAGAGGAAAATCATCCCCTCCCAATCGAAGAAGGGACAACAGGGAACGTTGAGGCCCCAGAGTTCCGGACCACGGATCCCCAACGAGAGGACATTCCAGAATCAGGACCACTCCTGATCTCTCCCGATCAATTGAATATCCTCATCAAGCAAGCTGTAGAGAGAGCCTTCGCGGCTCAAAGAGATCGAGTTCCCAGAGCTGCACCAGGGAATCTGGAGATACCTACCCCGAGACCCCAGGAAGAGGCACCTGGAACCTCCCAAGTGCTGTCCAAAGAAATGGGGATGCGGGCAGAAGAAGACGATAAGGTGCCCTCCCGAGCGGAAAGAAGCTTTCCTCCTCGGAATACAAGAAGGAATGCAGATTTGGCACCCCGAGGGACAGAACTCCCTGAAGCAGAAGAAAGCACTGATGATACCTACGGAGGGCCAGTTAGCGACCAGCTACAGGCTCTGCAGAAGAAGATGAAGGATATGAGGAGACAGATGAACAATCGAGCAAGTAGATCTGTGTATGTCTCCGGATGTCAGTTCTCTCCTAGCATACTACAGGATGAACTGCCATTCAATTCCAAGCCCCTCAATTTTGAATACGACGGCACGGCGGACCCGTATGAACACCTAGTAAGGTTTGAGAATGCGGTATTATTACACCGCTACGGAGAAGGAATCAAGTGCAGGGTGTTCCTGACCACCCTGGCAAAAGCAGCGCAGCAATGGTTCACTCAATTGGAACCCAATACAATCCGATCCTGGGAGGAATTCAGGGGAGAACGAGAGTTTAAGAGCTTTTCTCCGGAGATTCAATCAGGCCGCTCTGGAGGTCCCTACAGCTTCTCCGGAGGTGAAGATCAACGCTCTTACTAACAGATTACGGGATGGAGACTTCTTCTCCTCCTTAGCTAAGAAGACAGTTAAGAACTTTGATGAGCTGCTACATAGAGCAGAGAAGTACCTCACCCTGGAGGAGGTTCGAAAAGCCAAGAGACTGGAGACTAGGCCACAGGACCGAGAAAGAAGAAAAGAGGGCCCCTCCAGACGTTCCAGCCCAGAGATCCCTCGGCCTTCCAGCTCAACAAGAGACAACAATCTATCTGGAGGTTCCCGGTCAGGTCCTCGTGGGAGGTTTGAGAAGTACACACCCTTGAGAATCGAATCTGCCGAAGTACTGGAGGGCCCTCGAGGGCAGAAGCGGAAGGAACATGAGAGGAAACATAGTGTTCGAGCCCTCGGGAGTGGACCTGGCAAGGAGATACCTCCAGCCACTGCAGGGGATGACAACATTTGTGCCCCCCACGAGCAGCAGAGTATTCAGGACCCCGAGGTCCAGAATAAAAACTTGGAGGTATGAGGAAGAGTATTTAGGGCCTCGAGGTCCAAAATCTAAACGCGAGAGTATAAGGCAGAGATATGATAAATGCATCGGTACTACAGGTTAGTACATGTGTTTGATAGAGCCTAAAGTATTAGATCTTTTATAATAATTTGATATTGCTATGAGCATATTTTAATGATATTGACATATATGACACAAACTTTTCCATTGAATTAAGCATGATTCTCCTAAGCTTGCGTGATTGATACTCTAGAAACGATCTTAGAATTGAGAATTACTTGAAAGTGTAGAAGCATGGGTAAGCAACTCACATGTTGAGTCTTGTGATTACTTCATGTGGTAGAATTAATGATTAGACGTTGATGATGATTATGATTTTGGGAGCAAAGACTAACGTAATTATTGTTTTTATTGCACACGATTAACATGTTTCCATATTTTAGATATAATTTCATATTACAGACCGAGCCTATCCAGGTTCTGGAGGATCTCTGGGTAGGTTCAGAAGATTTCAGATTATATATTCGGTCTATCCAAGTCCTAGAGGATTTTGGGATAAACTCGGAAATGGAAAGTGAAGATTGAGCCTATTTAGGTCCCTGAGATTAAGGCCAATAGCCCTAAACAGACAAAATGATAAGTCCGAAAACTAGAGTGGGTGAGAGGATGATGGATTACCTGAAGCGGGTAGAGAATTTGAGAATCTTCAGAGCCGAAAAATATCTCACCTTCGAAGAGGTGAGGCAATCCAAGAGGCTGGAGGTGAAACCAGCTAGTGGAGAGAGGAAGAGAGAATCTACAGCAGGGAAGTCCAGCCCAGAAGCTCCCCGAAACTCTGGAGGAACAGGAAACCGCAATGCTGCGGGAGGAAACCGCAATGCTGCGGGAGGAAACCGCAATGCTGCGGGAGGATACCGATCTGGGCCTCGAGGGAGGTTTTAAAAATATACCCAACTGAGATTGGAACCTACAGAGGTCTTGGAGGTTGCTGGAGATCATCCAGATCTGAAATTCCCTTATTTCATATTTAGATTATATAATTGAGACTTATGAAGCTTATCTGAGCACTTGAGAGCCTGTGTTGGAGGCCCCTTTTTTGGTGTATTTTTACAGAATCAATTCGGGATTGATATACAAGTAAACCTGGAGAACCTAGAGGTCCTGGAGGAGCTCGAAAGAGCAAAGAACTATGGAGAACCAAACGAGTAGCTGGATTATGATACTTAGTCTGCTATGGTGCTGACCCCCAAATAACGAGTATATCGATACCACCGGTTAGTGCAAAATTTGATCAAGCTAAAAAAGGTTAGATCTTTTATGCTAACTCGATTTTATAATGAGTATGTCATGATGAGTGTAACATGAATAAGCTATGATATTCGTTGATTCGATATTGTTATAAGTATGTCATTATGAGATTGATATGCGTACCATACTTTGTTTTCCCTAAATCAAGTACGACCCTCCTACTTTTACATGATTATTATGTCTAGACGCTCTAGATGTGATGTTAAAATTTGAAGATTGACTTGAGATACTAGAGAGCATGAGTAGCATGTTGAGTTTATGTGGTTACTATATGCTCTAGAATCCATGACTAAGGATTAATAACGATTCGTGACTTCAGAATGAAGCGCTAACATACTTATCTCTGAATTTTGTATGATTGACATGCCTCGATATTCTAGACGTGACTTCAGATTTCAGATTAAGCTTGTCCAGGTCCTGAAAGGCTTCTGGGTAAACTGATTGAATGTCAAAGAGTGAGTTTATCTAAACCGGGAGAGAACACCCGAATAAGCTCAAATGTGGTGGATTGAGTTTCCTACTAGAATCATGAGTTGAGGGAAAATAGAATTACCTCACCCTACTCGAGATCCAAGTGGATCACCGAATATTTATTAAGGAATTAAATGCTAAAACACTCGAGAAACCCGAGGACGAGAGGAGAGAGCCTCGAGCAGAAACTGAGAACCAGCCTCCCCAGGTCCCGAAACGGGGCATGATCTAGATGATTATGGAATAAACATGAGTGTTCGGGGCTTGAGAACCAAACACGAGAAGAACTTCAAAGAGGATCTTAAGCAAATGATCCAGATTCGAGTGGGATGAATAATATCAGAAAACATTTGAGGAGTTGAAGCTCCACCGAGCCCAGCTGCTGAAGCTGACTAAACTCTCCCCAGGGTGCTGAAATTTGATATTCAAAAGTTTAGAAGAGCTGAATAAAGGACCAGCCCCTGCAGCTTCTGGAGAAGCTCGAGCTTTGCGGATAAGATACTACATCTTGGGTGGCCAATTATACAAACGATCGTTGACCCATCCCTATCTAAGATGTCTCCCGAAGGAGATTACGTGATAAAAGAAACCCATGAAGGAGGAACAGGTAGTCATGAGGGCTACAAGGCTACTGTAAAGAAGGATATACCCAAGAGTCGATCTATTAGGTGAGTAAGATCATCTAGGGTGTTGAGATGCGATATTTGGAGACGAGCATGGTGACGGACCTTGCAAATGCTTTACACTTCGATGCTTAAAGGGGGTGATGAAGGGTCTAGGCCTATTACCTCCGAGATGCTGATATGAAGCCACGTAAGTGAAAAGTGTATATTTTACCTTTTTACTTTAAATTTTACTTTGTGATATGATATGTGTTACCTAGACGTAGTTGTTTAGAACATAAAACCTCGAAGCATATGAGCATTTGCTAAGGCTTCAGAAATGATTGATTTGAGAAATGTTAAGGGGATTACTTAGGAGAATTTCGTGATTGAATCGAGAGAATGATTGAGAATTTAGGCATGGTTAAGAACGTGTTTTTGATTAGTGATGAGTCTAATTTTTTCTAAATTATGTTAAAATGTATGTTTATCTTTGATGAATATTTGAAGATTTTATAAGATGTGATGAAAACATTTGGAGATTCTTGGAAATTTGTATGAGCACATATTTCCTAACAATTTAAGATATGATTCATAAGCATACTTTGAGCATTCTGAAACGCGTGACGGCTAACCACCCTGAGTAGCCAGATGACTAAGTTTGAAAATTAGGAGTGATGAAATGATGAAGGATCTTTAGATCACTGAGCATATATGAGATATGAGAATACAAAAGTGAAAAATACTTAAAGGCCACGAGGCCGAGGGAAACTAGAAAGTTCCTCACCCTACTCTAAATCCAAGCGGATTACTTGAACTTGAAGGGTCTTGATATGATCAACACCTTGAATTGAGAGTGAGAGACACTCAGAGGCCTAGAGGCCGAGGAGCTCCAGAGAGCCCTCACCATGCTTGAAGCCCAAAAGGGTTAATCAATGAAATGAGAAGATTTTATGAATCAAAATCTTTTAAGAATGAGAGTGAGAAACACTCAGAGGCCTAGAGGCCGAGGAGCTCCAGAGAGCCCTCACCATACTTGAAACCCAAAAGGGTTAATCAATGAAATGAGAAGATTTTATGAATCAAAATCTTTTAAGAATAAGAGTGAGAAACACTCAGAGGCCTAGAGGCCGAGGTGCTCCAGAGAGCCCTCATCTTACTTGAGACCCAAGTGGGTTACTGAAATGAGAAGATTTTATGAATCAAAATCTTTTAAGAATAAGAGTGAGAAACACTTAGAGGCCTAGAGGCCGAGGTGCTCCAGAGAGCCCTCATCTTACTTGAGACCCAAGTGGGTTACTGAAATGAGAAGATTTTATGAATCAAAATCTTTTAAGAATAAGAGTGAGAAACACTCAGAGGCCTAGAGGCCGAGGTGCTCCAGAGAGCCCTCATCTTACTTGAGACCCAAGTGGGTTACTGAAATGAGAAGATTTTATGAATCAAAATCTTTTAAGAATGAGAGTGAGAAACACTCAGAGGCCTAGAGGCCGAGGAGCTCCAGAGAGCCCTCACCATGCTTGGAACCCAAAAGGGTTAGTCAATGAAATGAGAAGATTTTATGAATTAAAATCTTTTAAGAATGAGAGTGAGAAACACTCAGAGGCCTAGAGGCCGAGGAGCTCCAGAGAGCCCTCACCATGCTTGGAACCTAAAAGGGTTAGTCAATGAAATGAGAAGATTTTATGAATTAAAATCTTTTAAGAATGAGAGTGAGAAACACTCAGAGGCCTAGGGGCCGAGGAGCTCCAGAGAGTCCTCACCCTGATGGAAACCCAAAATGATTGATCAATGGAAAGAAAGATTTTATAAATCAAAATCTTTTAAACGAAAGTGAGAGACAAGTAGAGGCTCAAAGGCCAAGGAGAACTGGGGAGCATCTCCCCATAACTAAGACCCAAAATGGGTACTTAGAAAACAAAAATTTCGCTAAAAGTCAAGGAAAACCTCCTCGAGCCACTTGAAACCAGAGGTGATTCCTTGAAAGGGGGAGAGATTCCTTAAAGTTCTTGAGAAAACTCTTTGAAGGTTATGAAGCCAAGAGTCAGGCCATTGCCAAATTATAGGTGGCCAAGGCAGAAAAATCTTCGAAGGGGAGCACTTTTGAAATTCCTCTCCGAAGCAAGAATAATACACGTCTCTCCAGAAACGCCTCTGTACTAGGCTCACTGGAATTTTCTACTCTCACAAAAGATATACCCCTCCGGCGTGTTCTTTGCAGGTTCTTGAAGATTTCGAGTGAAGGCAGCATACTTGGAGTGATTGTACGTGTTCGAAGAGCGGGACATCCAATCCAGAGGACACGCAATCCTCTCGTGCAAATTTTGGCACATCAGATAGTTTTAATAAATGTTTTTTTATTTGAGAGTTTTTTTATTCTAAGATAAATTTATATATTCATTTAATTATTTTAAAATAATTAAATAAATTTCTAATATCTATTTTCAATTATATATTTTTCGAATTAAGTAAGTTCATTTTTCTAATAATATATTGATTTATTAATTTTTAAATTTTATCAATATTATAATTTTTTAAAAAATTTTGAAAAAAGTTAATTCGAATTTTAAATATTACTCACAAGTTATTTTTCAAAATTTTAATTTTTTTTTTATTTTTGCTAATATTCGTGATTTTTTTTAATTAATAAATTTAAATTAATTTTTAATTTATATAAAAAATAGAAATATATAAAAAAATGTCACAAAACATATAAAAAAGAAAATGGATTAAATTCATGTGCGTGTGACCTGTTACATTACCTGCTATTGCAGATAAAAGGACTGATTTCAAAATTTAAGTATACTTATTGTACCAAAATCAAAATGTGTAATTCGTCTGAACCAAATTCAAAATCAGTCCAACTTAGTGGACTAAAAAATCTTTAATCCCATTAAAATATTTATTTTCGCTCTCAAATATTATCTTACTACATGAACAAAACCATGTTACTACAAGACCTAAATTTGATCACTACAAGGTCAAAAGTGTATTACTGCAATTTCAAAAATATTCTGAACACTTATTTTTTTTTGGCAAAATTACTAAAATAATTTCGACTTATTCGACTACTACATGACTAAAACAATGTTACTACAAGATCAAAATTTTATCACTACAAGGTCAAAATTGTATTACTACATCTCCAAAAATATTCTGGACACTTAATTTTTTGGGTGAATTTGTTAGGAATGTTTTGACATGTAGTATTAAATTTTTTGTCTTGTAGTGGTAATATTTTGACCTTATAGTAACAATATTTTGATCATGTAGTAAACCACCTGTTTGCGATCAGCGAATTTTTTGGAAAACCCGAATCCGGGCTTATAACCTGCTAATCTACTATTTTTCTACATTTTCTATTTTCTATCTATCTATCTCTACATTTTTTTCCTTTTTATCTCTCTATCTTAACAATTCACTATACATATAATTATTTTTTAATTAATATGAAAAAGTAAATGAACACTTTAAAAGGGAAAGAGAGAGTAGTAATTTTTTTTAAGTTTACTTATTTAATATTTTCATATCATCATCTTTGCATTGAGTATGATATTTTTTTTAAAACTCTAAATCAACATATTTGCATTTAAACTCATAATTTAGTTTTTTTATCGGTTATTGTAATTTCTTTGATTGATTATCAATTATTAATTTGTTAGATATCATTCTTTTAATCTAATAAAACGGCGTGATTGTAAGATTTATTTATTTAATTTATTCGCTATATCATTGATTATTTAGTTTTTATTATTTGAGTTATAGTTATTGATGATTTAATTGTTAGTTTATGATTTGTATAATAGTCAGTTAAATTTAATTCTAATTTATAATTATAAATTTTTTGTACAAATGTTGTAAATGTGTTGTTATGTTGAAATGTAATTAAATTATTTATTTTAAATATTATCATGTTATTATGTAGGGTTAATTGCTAAAAAAAAAAAATCACACCATCTTTTTAAGTTTTGCAATTATATGCATGTTTTTATTTTTCGACAACACATAAATGTTGTTGTGACGAAGTTGGATAGCTCAAGTGGTTAGAGCACCACTATCTAGGCTTTAGATCCTGGATTCGAGTCATGGGGAGGGGAAAAAGGAATGGGTATTTAATGTAATTCAAAAAAAAAAAAAAAACACATAAATGTTGTATATACCGAAGTCACATTAAGGTTCTACACAAATGTCCACGTAAATGTCATGACTGATCAATAAAATATTTTTATTTTATTTTTTATTTTAAAAACGTTTTTAAATTTTACATTATTTTTTGTGGACAATGATTTGGAGTACGCGATCCTATCCTTTTGAGTTTTGGTGGGAAATGATAATAATTAAATTGATTTATGATTTATTTTTAAAAATAATTTTTTAGTATATTGTTTTAGTTTAAAACAATTTTTTTAGTATTCTTTTAAGTTAAAAACGTTTTAAAATTTTAAAAAAAATGTTCATCATTCGTGACATTTATGTGGCACCTCGGGAGCTCTAACAATCACATTATGATTTAATTGTTGTCAGAAAATTAATAGATGCATTGAATTGCAAAATTTATAAGGTGGTTTATCAAATTGACAAATTGTAAAAAATAAAAAAGATATGTTATAATTGATAAAAAAGGTAAACGTTGTAATTTTTTTTTTTCAATTAACCCTATTATGTAATATTGAAATCTGTTTATAATTATTTTTTATTAATTGGTCGTAAATGGGCGGTGCTGATATTCGTTTTGATGACGTGGTTAGGCAAAAGTTGGGCAGCTAACAATAATCACATGGGTCGGAACTTCGAGTCGATCGAGTCAACGCGCGCATAACTACCCCATTAATTATTACTTCACTTCGCACACAAAATATGCTTTTTTTTTTTTTTTTCTTAAGAGTTTAGGGTTTAGGCTTTACCTAAATAAAAAGATTTATTTCCTACACCCTTCACATCTAAAGAAATACTGAAATGTCAAAAAAAAAAAAAGAAATATTTCAATATTTAGAGAAATATTTCACAGATAAAATATGTCTAATTAAAACAATTAATTTTAAAAAATTTAAGGATCATAAGCTCGGATTCGAATTGTCTTGAAAATTCACGGATTGCAAACAGGTGGTTTACTACATGTAGTAATACATTTTTGACCTTGAAGTGATAAAAATTTGGTCTTGTAGTAACATAATTTTAGTCATGTAGTAGCACAATAGTTTTGAAGTAATTTCGTCCCAAAAAAAAATAATAAATGTCTAGAATATTTTTTGATATGTAGTAATACACTTTTGACCTTGTAGTGACAATTTTTTTTTATCAACATGGCTTTGATCATGTAGTAAGATAATGTTTGGAGCGAAAAAATTACTTTATTTAAGGTTGACTCGTGTTTGACCCACAAATTTTGACCTAAATTTACCTTATTTAGTCAAAATATTGCATACAAGTTTTTATGTCACATTTAACTTTATACCTTTATTTTTTATATAAATATTTATTATTATTTTTTTAAATTTGTACACAAAAAAATGTGCATATTAATTATTAAGTGTGAACGGATGAAATATTAAAATTGCACTCGTATGCATCCAAGTTACAATTTTAATTTATTCGGATTAATAAAATATTTAAATTGCTTGAAAATTCAGTTACATTACATACACTCACTACCACCTAGTGCCTTAGGTCCTGGGTTCGAGTAATGGGAAGGGGAAAAAGGGATGGGTATTTAACTTCCACAAAAAAAAAAATTACATACACTTAATTGCATATAATATTATTATTATTTCCAAGTTTAAAGAAAGTAAAATTTATGTGTTCGAGAGTCAAGGGTAGAACCATGTTATCAGTGCCGGTCCTGAGATTTTGTAGGCCTAGGGCAAACAAAAAAAATGGCCCCATTTTTTTAAAAAACATCAAATAAAATAAGTGAAATACGTATGCAAATATTAAAAATGAATTAATGTTATAAAAATAAATCATTTAAAATGACTTTTTCTAGCATTTCGAGAAGCAAATTCTTCAATAACATCTTAATAATTAATTTGTTCAAGCATATTTTTTTTCAATACATAAAGTTGTTAGTCCATTTAATCTTTCTTGTGACATAGTGAATCGTAGGTATATTTTTAGCAATTTTAATTTAGAGAAAGTTCTTCCAATATTAGATTCATTTTCATTTATACCGTCATTTGAATTATTTATATCTACATCCACTATAAGACTAGTTTGTCAATTCAAATTATTTACATTTATGTTGTTTAGCTCTGGTCCACTATTAACATTATCATTCAAGTCTTTTAAACGATTCGATTGTCCTAAAATTTTTGATTTATGTTTTTTAGAAAACATATTTATATTAAAAATAAAAATTGATAACTAAATGACAATAAATAATAATTTAAATGAAAAAAAACAACAAGTCAAATAATCAATATTCAATAAATAAAAAAAATAAACAATAAATAAATGAATAATATAACCGTGATTGTAAAACTCACGTATTACGCGAGATTGTAAAAAAAAAACGATTACACAAAATGAAAAAAAAAACTGTCCGAAAAAGGGAGAGAAAGAAAGAAAAGAATTTTAAAATTAGATGAGTTAACACGGAGAGAAAAACGGTTAAAAAAATAGAAAAATGAAAAAAAAAATCAGAAATTCTATAAAATTAAAAAAGTGGAAATGGAGAAGAATTGAGATGACACATAGGAAAGAATTGATTCAGAAGGTAGGTTTAGAAAATGTAAATGAAAATGGGTGAAAAGAGAGAATGAAGACCATTATAAATCAATTTAATTAGAAAAAAAATAAAAAATTTAAAACTTTAAATGGGTGGAGAAGATAGAGGAATAAAACAGTTATAAATCAATTAAAAAAATCAAAATTACAGAAATAAAGAGATTGTGAAATCAAGAGTTTTGGAGAAGCAAAAAAGATTCAGAATTAGTATATAGAATAAATAAATAGAATATAGATTGATATTGAATGGAATATAGAAGTGAAATGCACAACCTAATATATATGAACAAACGGTTAGCTTATTAATTAGATATTAATAATTAATTACTAATTAAGAATAAATAATTGTGTTTAGTATTAAAGCCATGATCATTTTTAAGAATACAATTAATGCTAGTTTATTAAAAAAAATTACTGTTTATATTTATGCACTCAAATTCATTATTACATTTATCTTTTAATTTATTTTAAAAATATTAATTATAATATTATATATATATATATAATATATATAAAAGTAGGCCCCAAAAATTCGGGGCCCGAAGCGGTCGTAGCCCGCCAGCCTTTTTTTTTTTACTATATGTATCTGTACAGCTTGATCCATTCTATGTGAAGTAGATGTTTATAGTGAAACTAGTGTAAGACCCGTGTTTTACGCGGGGTTGAAATAAAATTATAATGTATTTTAATTTTAATTATTAATTAAAAAATAATCTTTAAAATATATATAGATTATAAATTTATTATTTTATTAAAAGATAAAAAATGAAATGTTAACTGTTGTGTATATATAACAAAAATAGAATAGATAATTATAAATTTATTTTAATAAAAGAAATCAACATACGAAATTACAAATTACGGTTCGTTGTATGTTTACATATTTTTTCATTTGAATCTAGGAAAAAAAAATTCAATTCACTCTTATTTTTACTCTATAAGCTGCAATATACAATTGTCCGTGTGTGAACACAAATTTCAGAAGGTAGACAATTACCATAGAAAGAGACTAACTTTGAAATTGACTCCTTCGAAATTTTACGGGAGTCGTGTCATCCAAAACACTCAATGTCATTCTTGAGATAAAATTTTTACTACTAACATTCCTTCCAAAAAGAATTTGAACTTTAATGATATGATTTTCAAGTGTTACAACAATAAGTTTAGTTCCATGGCACAAATTAAACCAAATTTCATATCATTCTTCTCACTTCATCAATTAAGTATTAACGCATCCAAATTTGTAGTCTTCTCCAACTCCCATACACAATTCAAAATTGTTAAAAATAAATTTTGAATCTAAAAAATAATATAATATATTATCAAATAGAATACAATTATTTAATGTTTAAATTTAATAAAAAATAATATAGGTATACAATATAAACATGTACTAACCCTATTGCGTTAATTCTGTTAAAAACTCCGTTATTTGTGTTATAAATATATAATTGTAAAAATTTTGAAGCATTTTTTAGAAGTTGCCACAAACTTTCATAAATAGGGTGGTGATTAACTTCTTGCAACTCACGTCTTTTGTTGATTGAATAATCAATTTTTCCATCCATTGACGTGAAACTAAACATCATGTTACATGTTCGAATATTTTGAATGAAGTGACGACTATTTGCATCATTCCAAATCATAAGGTTTTTTTTTAGAGATTCAGGCACTTCTTTTAAATTGGAGAATTGAATTTTTCCATTTGAGCAACACTGTAGAAATTTTGGAGGATTCTCATATCTCTTTTTTTGGCCAAATAATAAATTTTAGATTTTTAGCCATACTTTTTATCAAATCTAGCACATATATTTTTCTTAACCAAATTATACTCACATTTTTCACCTTTGATCAAATTTAGCACATTATTTTTTCTTATCTTATATTTTTTATATCCATACTTTTTATAATATTTTTTATTCTAAGAAATATAAAAAAAATGTTTAAAATATGAAAACATTATTTAAAAAAAAATATACAATTTATTTCAATTCTTAAAAAAAAATTAAATCTCTTTTTATTAAATAGTTTTAGATAATTCTCAATTATTTTTTAAATTTAAACATATTTAAGATATATTTTTTTAATTAGATCATTTTCACATTTTTTTTGTTTAATATTTTAAATTAATTGATAAAAATATGTGCTAAAACTGGCAAAAACATAAAAATAATATGCATGTGTTACATTTGATTAAAAAAACAAAAAAAAGGTGTGGGTATAAAAGGAAAAATATGTGCTGATAAAAAAAAATGAAAAGTATAGATATATATCATATAGTTAAGAAAAGTATATACTATATTTAATAAAAAAATTATAAAATATTGCGCTAAAATAATTCAAAACTCTTTGTACCACTTTTATCATTGTAATAAATGCACGTGAATGTGGCATCACCAAATCATGATAATCGACAAAGTGGGATAGCTCAAGTGGTTAGAGCACCACTGCCTAGACCTTAGATTTTGGGTTCGAGTCATGGAGAGGGGAAAATGGATGGGTATTTAATGTAATTAAAAAAAAAAAAAACAAATCATGATAATCTTTAAAAAGAAAATTTAAATTTTAATAATTACTGTTATGTAATTTAATAAAATAATAGGATGATAAACCTAAAAGTATATATTGAATGAAATGACTATATCATCCCCATAAAACAATTAAAAGTGTTGAATAAATTTTCAATTAATTCACCACACTTTTCGTACTACATTTATATGTGTATCATAATTAATCCAGGATGAAATTTCGGACATAAAAAGTTCATAAAAATAGAAAAAAATAATATTGACAAATATAATATTAATAATTATTAATATTACCATAATTCTAAAAAAATAACGTACTCCGTATGTATCATTCATTTTTATGTGTTTCCAGGCCTATATATCCAACAGTGGGCAGTTGAATTGGGATGTGCAGCCGCATCAGTCCCGTTTGAGTATCTGGGTATCAAGGTTGGATGCAACCACAAGCTGCACGGTTCTTGGAGGGGGTTGATTCAAAAGATCAAGCAACGACTAGAGACGTGGAATTCCAAGCATATATCCATGGGGGGAAGGGCAACGTTAGTCCAATCGGTCCTGTCCGCCATGCCAATCTATTGTCTCTCCTTTTTCAAAATTCCAAAAAAATCCGACAAAACTGCAACGTAAATTCTTGTGGGGTGGGAATGAAAATACTTCAAAAATTTTATGGGTGTGCTGGGAGGATGTATGTAAGAGTAAAGAGAATGGGGGCTTGGGGATTAGAGATTTAGAGACGTTTAATTTAGCATTGATAGGAAAGTGGATTTGGCGATACTTGGAGGAGGAAGAGAGATTGTGGGTGAGAGTGTTAAAATCAAAGTATGGGGGGCTAGGGACAGCGAGAGCAGTTCGGGGGGCGAGAGGGAGAGGCCATGGAAACAGGCTTTCAGGATGGTGGAGGGATCTTATAACAATGTATGAGGGTGGGGAGAGTGACAGTTTGAGGGATGAATTTGTGGTAGAAGTTGGGAATGGTGAGAAAACTCTCTTTTGGCATGACAGTTGGGTGGGGGAGTTTAGGCTGAAAGATAAATTCAGCAAGTTGTACAAACTTAGCAATCAAAAATATAAATTAGTGAGAGAGATGGGAGAATGGAATGGAGGGGGCGAGTGGAGTTGGAAATGGGAGTGGAGGAGGCGCATATCAGATAGAAACTAGTAAGTTTTAACGAATTGCTTGTTTTCATCAACAGGAAAGTACCCCGTGCATAATCAAACAGATACATGGAGCTGGAAGTACTCACCAAATGGCCTTTATTCCACCAAACTAGCGTACGAAAGGAGAGTACGAGAAAAGGCAGGAAATACGGGAGCCCAACCAAGAGACAAAATATTCAAGAAATTATGGAGAAACTGGGCGCCGAGAAAAGCAACAATCACAGCGTGGAGAGCCATTCGAATGAGATTACCAACGAAAGATAAGCTGAGAGAAAGAGGAGTGCCACTATCGACTGAAGCGGCAAAATGCAGCTTGTGTGCCAAATCCGACGAGAACATTCCGCATACCCTGTTCCTATGTGAGGAGAGTTGCAAGGTTTGGAACGAATTAATTGGATGGCTGCAACAGCAGACGGCCACTCAAGGGAATCCAGGTTCTAATTTTAGTCAATTCCATGCTTTGTTGGGGCGAGGGGTGAAGGGAACTATTGCAACTACAATTTGGGTAGCGGTAGTGTGGAACTTATGGCTTATGCGGAATGATGTTTGCTTTAATGGTGGAAAGTGGGATAGTAGGATAGCTGTGGAAACAATCAAATCTCGTCTGAAATCGTGGCTTGGAAATAAACTCAACAAGGTGAAGGAATGTAGCATTAGTGAGTGGAGAATAAACCCAATAAAGTGTTTTGAGGGAGAATAAGGTTCAAAGAAATGGGGTATATTAGCAACAGACTGGGATTGGGTGCTGCAAGAATTTTTAAGGAATGTAATTTATTTGATTTAATTTCTGAAGTCTGGAGTGTATTGTTATGGATAACTTTATGTAAGGGTTGAGGGAAAAATGCAATTTTGGTCCCAAGAGAATGACTGCTCACGAAAATGGTCCCATTTTAAGCAAAAATGGTCCCACGTAATTTTCCCGTCTAAGATTAACGGAATTGGCAGTGTGCAATACACGCGCCGTTAATATTTGAAACAAAAACACGCAACTCCTCATTTTCGATCAAATATCCAAAAGCAACCAAAATCTCAAAAAAAAAAAAAACCCTTGAAATCTCGCAAAGAACAATCCCAAATCCAATGCTACTCACTGAAATCATCAATCAAAGCACCCTGTAAGAACCATCTCCAAATCGCGATACCCTGAAATCACACCCCAAATCGCGATACGCTGAAATCCCACCCCAAATCCCAAAACCCTAAATCGCGCCCCAAATCACAAAACCTTGAAAATGCACCCCAATCGCACACAAAATCAAAAAATCCTGAAGTCGCCACCCCAAATCGCACGCTAAGTTGCTAAGTTCTGCTGAAATCGAAAAACTTTGAAATGGCACTCATCAAAATTGAAGATACTGAAATCGCACGCCGCTGAAATCACACCCACTGAAGATGCTGCGACAAGGCAAGGTTGGAGAACATCCCCCACGAAGTAAGTTCATCTGAAAATCTTAGGTTTTTAATTCCCCAAATTTCTGTAAAATAAGGGGTTTTCTTTATGCCCTGTTTTCTTATTTTTGTTGAGGCTCTGTTTTCTTTATTCCCCAAATTTCTGTAAAATTATGGATTTTCTTGAGGCTCTGTTTTCGTACAGGTTCTGCAAGTTAGACAAATCTATTTTGATCGTTTGGTGATTCCATTTGATGATTTTGTGTTTATTACAATTTTTCTTGTGTATTTTTAAGATTTAGTGGTTCTGAGACAAAAAATGGTCCCATATTACAAATCTATTAGTGGTATATGTTAGTCTTTTATTCGCGTGATTATAGTCCTAGTAGATTCGCTTTCAACTACCTCGAATTGGTTGGAAGGAAATTAAAATTCTTTTGAATATGTTTAGGAAAGGTTTAAGTGGGAGTAGGATTTTGAAACATCATAATGTGGATTTTGTACTCCTTTATGTTTGGATTAATTGAATTGATTTAAATTTGATATCTACTCGTTTCAAATACCTTGTTTGAATATGGCGTGGATAATTCATTGCTAGACAAATTCTGTTCGTATGAGACAGTGTGTATGAGAACAACTTCTTTTACTATATACATGAAAGAGAACATATGAAATTCAAATTACTAGGTTTGTAGAATAAATTTCCAATCTGTTTTGAGTTTTTTGATATTCAAGTTGAATGAATTTGATTGTGCATCTTAGATCATCCACAAAATTATGTATGTTGGAATCACACAAAACTGCATAAAGGTTTTTAGAAGCAGGCCTCGTGCATTTTTAGAACCAATACTTCAACTCAATTTTAGCTTGAACATGGGATCTTGTTTATATTGTTTTGGCTATGAATTATTGTACTTTATTTGGTTGAGGATCATGGGTGCAAATATATACATTCTTCTGGTATTTGTTCTATTGATTATTTCTCTGTTTTTAGTCCACATTTCTGATTTTCTTGTTTTTAGAAGTGTGGTGTCATTTCAAAAGTCAATTCTTTGTGTTTCTTGATTTTCTTTCTTTCTTTTCCCTTATAATTTTGTTTGTTATAATTACAATGTGTAATATGCAGAAAAAATGTGGTATTTGTTGGAATTTTTAATCGGAAATTTCCCCCGTTTCACTACTTACTTTTTTTTTGGCTTGGTTGGAAAACAGAAACATAGTAAACTACTTACTTATTTTGGCTTTGTTTAAAATTGAAATCTCTTTGCATTACAGAGTAAATAATATACTTTTAGAAGTTGATTTTACTATAAAGTTATAATCATTTAATAAAAAATATATGTATGCAAGTGGAAAAGAGGTGTGGTACACGATTCATATTCATCACGGGGGAAAAATTTCTTGGGAAGAGAAAAATGAAAACCTTGCATATGAAGGAGGTGAAGTAAGTTCTTTTGATTATGTGAACATACTTGGAATTTCTGTAGAACAAATTGATGGATTAGTTGCACAATTAGGGTTAAATGGTCCTAATAAGTATTATAGGCTTGATTCATGCAACGTATTAACACAAATTATGGATGGAAATGATTTATATTTAAGTCTTGATTTTAAGTCATTTGAGGTTCATATATATGTTGAAAGTAGGGATAGGCAGTCTATGGTGGTTGATAAGGGAAAGGGGAAGGGCATTCTTAAGGCTACTAATAATGATGATAAGGGAAAGGGAAAGGGTAAGGTTATGGGGTTCATAGTTGATGTAGAAGAAAATGATTTTATTGATGGTGGAGGGGGGTTAGATGAGGGTAATAACAGTGAGGGGTATGTAGATTCTGATGATAGTGAGTTTGTAATGAGTGATGGTGGTGGATATAGCGACATGGATGATGTATTGTTTGAGGAAGCAATTGATAAGGAGGCTGAGTGGTGTGGTATAGTTCAGGAAGATGAAGACAACAATGAGCAATCTGATGAGTCTACTAGTGTAGAGGTAGAGGGTAGTGAAGATGAGGATTTCAGTAGTGATTTGGGTTCTGACGATGAAAATTGTGTAAGTGGATTGCATAATTCATTTACAAGCTCTACTGTGTTTAACCCCGAGTTCTGGATTGGACAAAAATTTAGTAGTAAACAGCTGTTTAAAGATGCAATTAGGTCTCATGGGGTTGTTGAGAAAAGAAATGTGAAGATAACAAAAAATGATAAGAGGAGAATTTATGCTCGATGTCTTGATTGTGAGTGGTTTATAAATGCATTAAAAGTACCCGATGAAGACACATACCAGATTAGGAAGATAAATAATTCTCATACATGTGCTGTGTCATTCCATGTTCAAATTTTGAACTCAACTTGGCTTTCAAAGAGATATGTGGAGGATATTAGGGCAGATCCTAAGAAGGATACAGATGGGTTTCGAAATACAATTGTAAGAGAAACCAGGGTGCATGTCTCTAGACACCAGGCTTATAGAGCCAATGTTAAGGCTAAGAAGCTAATTGAAGGTAGTAGTGAGGAGCAATATAATCTGATTTGGGACTATGCAAATGCTCTTAGGTTGAGGAATCCAGGGTCAACAATTAAAATCAGTGTTGATGAGGGGGCTGGTGGCAGAAATAAATTCAGTAAGTTTTATGTGTGCTTCCAAGCATTGAAAGCTGGTTTTCTTTCCGGGTGTAGACCTTTCATAGGTGTAGATGGGACTTTTCTTAAGGGTCCACATGGTGGGGTGCTATTAACGGCTGTTTCTATAGATCCTAACAATCAAATATATCCCATAGCATATGCTGTAGTGACTACTGAAAACACAGAGACTTGGACTTGGTTTCTTGGTTTGTTGAAGGAAGACCTAAATATTGTGAGGGATGATCTCTACACCTTTATGTCTGATCGACAAAAAGGTATGTTGGCTGCATTTGAAGCTGTTTTGCCAGGTTGTGAAAACAGGTTTTGTGTAAAACATTTGCATGGAAACATGAAACGAGCTGGGTTTAGAGGTACTGCACTAAAAAATGCATTGTGGACAGCTGCTAGATCTACCACAGTACCCGCGTTTGATCATGCAATGAGGGCAATAGGTGAGCTTGATAAAAAATGTTTAGCTTGGTTACAAGAAATACCCTCTTCTCAGTGGTCCAAATCACACTTCTCTACATTTCCCAAATGTGACTTGTTGCTAAACAACATTTGTGAGTCATGGAATAGTGTACTTGTAGAAGCTAGGCAAAAACCAATCATCACCATGTTGGAGTGGATACGAATGAGTCTTATGAAGAGCTTGCAAGAGAAAAGAGATAAGTGTGAGAGGTTGTGGGAAGGTAAGTTGATTTGCCCATCAATTAGAGAGAAATTGAATAGGAGGATGGCAAAAGCAAGTGAATGCATCCCATTCAAGTCAACTTCTTTGCTGTATGAGATAGAAAGCTTTGACGGTGGAAGATATTCAGTTGATCTAGGGGCTAAGACTTGCTCATGTAGGCTGTGGGATTTGACCGGGGTCCCATGTAGGCATGGAATGAGAGCAATTGGAGCTGAGAAGTTGAATCCAGAAGAGTTTGTTCATCAATGCTACTCGATTCAGACATACAATTCAGTTTATTCCTCAGCTTTACAACCAATGGTTGGTGTTGACATGTGGGAGAAGACAGGATACATACCTCCCCTTCCTCCAAACTTTGGGAAAAAAAGAGGAAGGCCATCAAAAGCAAGAAGAAGGGGGGCAGATGAAGAACCATCTGGTGGAAGAAAGAAGAAAAAAACAAAAGAGTTGTTGCCTATGATGAGGAAGAAAGTGAAATGTGGCTGGTGTAAAAGGCTAGGACACAATGAAAGGACATGTGAGTGGAAAAAGTTTGCTGAACAGTTTCCAAATGTAAGTATTTTACTCAGATTTTTTTGCTTAATTTTTTTTACTCAAATTTTTACTATTTGTTTCTTTCTAAAATATGTAATTAATGACAGGATGATAGCTTCATGGAGGAGATGCCACAAATTGATGGCATTCCACCTCAAACTCAAGAATTACAAGTCAGTTAATTTAAGTTAATTTTTCTTATATTCTGATTTTTATATTATTTTATTGTATTTCTAATAATATTTATATTATTTTTAGGGAATTCCACCAATGGAGGAGATGACACAAACTGATAGCATTCAACCTTCGACTCAAGAATCACAAGTCAGTAAATTTAAGTTAATTTTTCTTATATGCTGTATTTATATTAATTATTTTATTGTATTCTGATATTTTAATTAATTTTAGGAAATTCCACCAATGGACGAGATGACACAAACTGATGGCATTCCACCCTTGACTCAAGAATCACAAGTTGATATGAGTGAAATTGCAGTGAGTATTCTCTGATGAATGTATTAATTCTGAAATTTTTGTCAGTAATTTTGCACGCATGGACTTATTCTGAAATTTCTGAAATTGTGAGATTTTTTTAGTTAAATTGCAGTAGTTTTGTATGCATGCACCTATTCTGAAATTTTGAGATTTTTTAGTTAAATTGCAGTAGTTTTGTATGCATGCACCTATTCTGAAATTCTGAAAATTTTGGTTAAATTGCAATGGTTTTATATGCATGCGCTTATTCTGAGATTTTTTGGTTAAACTGTAGTGATTTAGATCTGTTTAGTATGAGATTTATACATAAGTGTGAAGTAAATTGTTTCCAAAATTATGGATTAGGTTGTGAAGTAAATTGTAGTGGTTTTGTATGCATTCACTTATTCTGAATTTCTGATTTTTTTGGTTAAATTGTAGTGATTATGTATGTGCACTTATTCTGAAATTTCTGAGATTTGGATATAGGCTGTGAAGAAAATTATTTGAGATTTTTTGTTTAAATTCCAGGTGCCTATGAGTTCCCATTTTATAGCAACAAATGAGTCAATTCCTTTCAAACCTCCTAGACAAGTAGTTTCAAGGGTTAATATTAGAGCACCGGCTCCCATGACTCTACACCCTAATGAGAACTCAATTATGCAAAGAGGAAGTATAATGGCAACTCCATCATCACCTGTTGTTCCGTTGTTGAAAGTTGGGGCCCAGAAGTATGTGACCATGACAAACTTGCAAGCATCAATGGTTCAATCTTCCAAGAAGAAGAAGGGTGGCAAAAAGAAGTAAAGTATGCAACTTCTTTGTCTTTTGTTTTGGAAACTTGAACTTCGGTTTTATTTTGTGTTAGACAGAAAACAATGGCGCATCTAGTTTGTGGTTAGATGATTGACTCTGTCTTAGATGAAGTTATTTTTGCTAGTTTGTTTGAAACAAATTAAAACAATACTTTTTGATGATGCTATGAACTTGTTAGCCTTTTGAAATTATGTAATGAAAACAGGATATTTGACATTAAACAGAACATTCCGCACCCACGTCTAACGTTCGATCGAATGTTAGATGTCGAAGAAGATGAAGGCATGTGAGTAATTTATTTATTTTTGTTACAAAAGTACAAAACTGATTTTTTTTTTTAGTATTGGAGCCATTTTACCTCCAATAAATATGCAGGTCATTTCCCTCCAAAAAAATTCAATGCCAAAGCATTTTCCCTCTTATTTTTCTTTGGGACCATTTTTGCATTTTTATCACTTAACAGAAACTGTTAAGTATTTAACAGTTGGGACCTTTTTTGCAAAAAATGGGACTAAAAAAGAACGTGGGACCAAAATTGCATTCGAAACATTCTCTTGGGACCAAAATTGCATTTTACCCTAAGGGTTGAGTACCCCTTGTACTCAAAATCACAATTAAATCTTTTTTACTGATAAAAAAAAAAAATGATTTGTAATAAAGTCAATCTTAATTAGTGTTATTTATGAAAGGAAAATAATAAATTTAATTTAGTAGATACAATAATTTGTTAATTAATACTCCCTCCACTTTTAATTTAGTGTCATTTTAACAATTTTCAACAAATTAAGATATATAATCATGGACCATTTTACCCTTCATTAATGATAACTAATTTTAATATTAAATTTATGTTTAGTAATGAATGTGGCCAATATTGTAGGTGATATTCATGTCTAGAATAATTAAGGTTTATTCATGATTTATGCTACAGTACTATATTTAAAAGGGAAAAAACTTAAATTAAGGTAAAAAAAAAATGGAGGGAGTATAATGTATAAGGGTAAAATTGTTAAAATTAAAGAAAATAATGTAGAATGACACTTATTTTGAAAATATTAAAAAAGGTAAAGTGACACTTAATTAAAAACGGAGGGAGTATACATTTTTGTAACTTGTACGTGTTTAACTTATAATTAAATTATATATATATTAAATTAGATTTTATGAAGCTTTAGCTAATAAGTAGTAACAAATTATTTTGTATTAGGGTTTTTTGATAATTGAGAATTAATTATGTAATTATTAATGAAAATAATAGAATTGTGGGGATGTAGCTTATTATGGAAAATAATAATAGAATTTAATTATTCATAAAGGATGGACTTAATAAATGCTACTACTTTATTTTAATTAAAAAGATAGATTTTGATATATTATCTCTTATAATCTTAATTTTTATTTTGTACAAATGATGTTATCATTTTTTTTTTTTGGTTATCACTTGATACACGCAAACTTGCTATCTTTCTTTTGAATATTGATTTAGAAAAAAAATCTTAAAATTTGATTTTTTTTTTTTATATACACTTATATATATAATAGGAGGAGTTTATTTGTTTAATTGATTATATTCTCAATCACCACATTAATTAATCAAAAATATTAATTATATCATATAATTGGATTAGTCATTAGGGTTGCACTCTTGTGTACTAGTTACATGTATGTAACTACTATATCCAATCCAATATATGTAACTACTATATCCAATCCAATAACTCATTATAAATAACACATGACCCATTTACTATATCCAATCCAATAACACATGAGCCATTTACTATATCAATTTAACACATACATTTTTTCATGGGCCTTTATTTTACTTCAATTTTTTTTTTAATTTTATCAATAAAAAATAATACTCCATTAATTTTTTAAAATTATATTTTTTTATTTTACTCAATTGATATTGATATTTATCTTTTTAATATTATTTTTCTTCCTGTTTATCATTTGTGTTTCAAATGATAATTTTTTTAACGTACTTTCTTTTTATGTCATAAATAATTATTCTAAAATTTTAAAGTCTAATAAGAAAATTTTAAAAATAATATTAATTGTTTTTTTTAAGTATTAAATAGTATAATAATAATTTATTTTAAAAAATAAAACTCTCACCTCTCTTAGGCAAGTGTTCAATTTTATTGGTACTATTTTACTTTAATTAATTGGTGTATAATGTTCACCTTATCCTTTTAAAATTTTACTTCATTCCTTACAAATTTCACTTCGTTTTACATTGTTTAATTGTTTTTTTCATTTGAACTTTCATTTTTTAATTACTTTATTTTAATTTTTTATGAATATAATTTTTAGTTTATAAGTGTGATGATAACCGTTGATAAGTATTATGATATATTATTAGTTAATATGCAGTACTGTACATATTAGTTCATATACAGTATAATATTAGTTCATATTGGTACGTGTTTTAATTTTTTCGAGTTTCGAGTTCACATACTTTATGGTAATACGGAGTAGTTCAAATATAGTATAGTATTAGTTCAGATATTGTACAATATTAGTTCACATACTCTATGGTACAAGTTCAAATATAGTATAGTATAAATTCAAATATTGTATAATATTAGTTCATATATTAAATACTCTGTAATATTTTTATACCCACATTAATCTCTAGTACTATACAATATATTAACTAGTACTATACCATAGGCGTACTAATACTATATCGTATTTAAACTAATATTTATATTTAACAAAAATACATAACTTAACACATTTATAATTCCAGGCATACCATGCAAATTAATACATCAATATTAAAAAAATGATATTAACTAACTAGTAAGAATAACAAAAGTGAGAATGAATCACACTGAACACACAATTCAATTAATAGATACGATCACACTCAATAAACATATCAATGCATCAACATGACGATGATCCCAAAGAAAATAATAAAGCTGATGCAATATTATGCTGGTTTAATTTCTTTCCCAATTCTCAACTCATTTAAGTTTCTAAATATAAATTTTATTTTTCAATTAGATTATATTATTAATTAGTTTTAAAAAATAATCTACAACCTTAAAAAACTTGTAACAAACCGGATATCATTTTAGAAATAATGAAGACATAACAAAATAATCTTAGTTATTATAAATCAGATTAAAGCTAGAAAGTGAACATGTCATATTCATACATTTATACCCACATTAGAAAAAAATTGAATTTTTTTAGTTTAGTTTTTTTTTTTTTCAATTTTTTCTGTATTTTTATCCTAAATTTTGGTCATTTTTTGAAAAAAAAAACTGGAAATTTTATTTCATAATTTTATTTTTGAGTTTCATATTTTTTTAATATTCGTTATGTTTTTATATTTATTTTTTAAAAGTTAAAAAAATAGAATAATATTTGACTTCGTGGTGATTCATTGGTGAATCGATAGTCGGTGTATAATTATAATTTTAATGAGTTGTATTTTAATTTAATTGATAAAATGGTAATATAGTATTTTACATGTATTTTTCTTTTAAAAAATTTAGGGGTGAAATTAATAAAAAAGAAGGTAAATAACTAATAACCCATGTAAAAAATTGGATTTAGTTACATGTATGTAACTTGTACACATAAATGTCTAAAAGAAGGGAGTGCCTAAAAAAAGGAGTGTGGATTTATTAAAAAATAGGGTAAATAGCCAGTTACATACATGTAACTGATACACATAAACAATTGCCTAGTCATTAATATGCAAATGTTTTGGAACTAATTTTTGATATCCATAAAATATTGGAACTAAAATATGTATATTCTTGAATTAGTGGAACATGATTCTCTATCATTGAATACACATTAAAAATAAGTTAATGGTGGAATTATTTATTGTATAAGTAAATTATCGAGAGTAATTTATGAGATTTTAAATTTTAATTGATTTAAATTGAGGTCAACTCAATTTTTATATAGAAATTGCTAGATTTTAGTTGTTATGTTAAATAAAAATTTCGATTTACTAAATTTAAATTGAAACAGAACATTAAGTGTAATAATAATAATAATTTGTTATAATTATAATCACAAAATATTCCTTAATTTGTTATATTTACTAAAACATAATAATAAGTAAAAAACCTCTAATCTCTCTTATTATTATGGTATATACTTAATTCCATAAATTATGATAGACGTATTATATGACATGCTATGTTAAAATTTGAAAATTCATTTATCATTGTAGAAATATTATTTAAATAAATAAGATCTGTCATATTTTTTTTATTCATTGCAAGAACATGTGCTTGGGAAAGTCCTACCACAAAGTCAGGCGGATCATCTCAATAGTGAGAACATTTAGGGCTCCCAAATAATCTAGAAGTCCTTGTGATAAAATTTGACATCTGATCAGAATCATAGAGAGAAGGGCGTACGAAAAAAAAAAGCTATGTGACATCTGATCAGAATCACTGAATTATAAGCATAAGAAAAAACATAAACATATAAAAAAGAGTGTACTAAATAACAAAAAAATGTAAAACTCTTTGTTTGAAAATTGTGCACGTTTCTAAAGTTCTCTTAAAACGAATGTTGAAAATGAAAGTAAGAGGATTATTATATAGGAGATTACATAAAGATCGAACGGTTAAGATTAATTAATTTCTTTAAATGAATGGATTAGATTAAGTTGAAAAGGAGGAAAATGAGGTGATGAGATAATTTTTGAAATGGAGACCATTGAGATGAGAGAGATTGCGTCAGATGAATCAAACTGCGACACGTGGCAGTCCAAAGGTTTGCAAATATATATAACTAGTGTAATACCCGCGTATTACGCGGGATTGTAAAAAATATTATTTGGTAAGATTATATTTTTTTTGTTTTTTATTTTAAAAGTGTGTATATAAGAAATCAAACATTTACACATGTCAAATTACAACTTAAAAAAAAACATGTGATTGATATTTATGTTTCTAAATGGAAAACTATTGACAAAATATACATCGATTTTTTTTCCGTAATGAAGTCCCGAATTTCAGATGAAGATCTTGACATAGAAATAATTGTCATTTAGGCAATGTCCATCGTGTATTCACCACATACCAACTTCATACATGTTATAACTTCCATTTAACAATTGAAAAAAACATGACAATTAAATATCAATTAGTGTCGTTAAAGAATATACTTAATAATTTTACAATCAATATAAAATAGTTATTTACTCAAGAATAAATTCAAATGATCCATCAATAAATGTAAATTCAAATGTGAAATAAGGAGATTTTTCTTTAGAAGTAGAAATCTAACAAAGAAACCCCACAATTTTCACATCCATCCCCAATTTTTATGCTATATTACAATGAGTCAAATTATTTGGTGTGATAAGAGAACTATAAATCAATAGTTAGTTCCACAACAATTTAATATATATCTCATTATAGTAGTCAATAAGTGCTAAATTAAACACAAATAAAATAAGATATAAAAAATACAAATAAAACTAAAATAATCATTTAATACAAAAGAATGATAGTGTCCCAACTAAAACAAATGTACAATAAAATAATGACAATATGAAGCTTCTATTTATAACCAATCAATACATGGATATGATAACCATAAAAAAATATGCAAAATACCATATGAAAATATATAAATAATGACTCTCAAACCATCAAATATAAATTAATAATAAATGGATATAAAATACACCACGTATATCTATAATTACCCATCAATACGTACGAACAACTTAAAAAATTTATATATTTTCGGCATCAATAAATCTCATTAAAGAAGAATAAAGTAATGGAATAAACACTCCCCGTTCACTAAGAAGATGAGAGCTTTGGAAATAATTTGTATCGAAACCTTCAAAAGAGAGCATTAATTGTAAATCAAATTATGAAAGAGTTCGTAAAAATACTCCACTACCAAAAAAGGTTCCAAAATTTATTTTGACATTTATTTAGAAGGAATGCCATACATTGTGAATATGTTCTACGCCACATAATTGTCCAAAAAATAAAAACTATACAAATTAAAATATATATAATAACAATCACCAAAGTTTTGTCCAATCAAAACAAATTTCTGAAAATCTCCCAATAATCGAGATAATCTGAGGCACGACGGAAGTTGTTAAACAACACAAATAATAAAGTGCATATGGAGCAATCTTCTACTGTTTTTCTTCATAATTACCTTCATATCGTTTGTAAAATTAACTCAAAAAATTAAAAACTACACACCTCTGTTATTATTAAAAGCATTATCACCACTACTTCCAAAAAAACATAAAGCATATCCCTCGACAGCTTTAAGAATGTGAAAAAAAATCAAGTTAAGAATGTTGTCAATACCTCATAAAAATAGCAAAAGGAAATGAGTTACCAAATAGTTAATACAGAAATTTAAAAATTGTATCAATCGAAATAAATATTGATAGTCACAAAATAATCCCTGAGGTTTAGCCTATAAACAAAAAAAATATGTTTTTCTTTCAAATTACATATCTCTCTCTAACTAAAGGAGGGTTGGGACAAACTAACTAATGTAATGAAATACAGCTAGTAAGTACTGTTAAAATAATTTCAAGGTGTATAAAGGTTAAAATCAGATGCTTCTACTGAATAATGTGACATTAATTGAACCTTACTTGACAGTACAGAAAATTACAACACAAATTTTTGAAGCTTGTATAGATTTAGTTTACATCACCTAAGATTAAAAGTAGAATTTAGGTCCAATAGGAGCCATAATAATACTTGTTCTTTTTAGAATTCTCTCCATGCATGTGAAATATAGCTATTTTCTACATCATCATTTCTGCTGCCTAAAACATACAATCTAGAAAGTAAAAATAGAAGGCAAATTATCCAATCTCATACCACATTGTGCAGATTACAACATATTGTTCAATTTGGACTACAATCCATCTAAATAGTAAGAACCTAGAGAGTAGACATTGCAATTGAAAAAATCAATTAATACCAGGCTTGAGAAATTCGCTATACTCGTAGAATTGTAACTTTTGAGTCGGAGAACATTCCAAAAAGAACAAAAGAATTACTTAGTCTGCAGATCATGAAGAAAGGACAAATCAAAACAATGTAATCAACAACTCAATATAAATTAATTAATATACTTCCATTAGGTTGATGGATTTTTATGAGATAAATATTTGTTCTGTAAATAAATATATATATATATATATAAAAGAGCAGTGAAGACAATAGAGAGTGTCTGGAATGAATTCAAATGTGTTTAGTGAATTGGTAGAAGACAAAAACAGTAAATACTAAATATAACAATAAAGTGAAATGAATGATGTGGATGAATTCTCTAGAAAAGTATGGTCTCCATCAGAAGTGGAAGCGAAAACTAAGAAGACGATACGCTGCCGCAAGAGATATTCATAGAAGACTGAGTAAGATCACAGAAGTCACAACTTTTGAAATAAACCATAATTTTGCATAAAGAGTAGGAAAAGTGAATACGCATGGCACATTAAATAATCAATTAAAGCGAACCTTATGCCGAAATGTCCAACATTTTGTATCAGTGTAACAAGCACGCACATCTACTACTCCACCATCATCTGAAACAAATTTTAATTTAGAGGGATTGATGTTTGAATGCATAAACACACGCTTGATGGAAAAAATACCCCAAACATTAGGCCAAACACTTATGCAATTGCCAGGTTACAACATAAAAAAAAAAAAAAAACAAATGAGATTCATATTTATATCATAATAGAATTCTAGAACTCTAGCACTGACTGAGATAAAAAAAAATCAATTAATACCAAACTTGAAATTTTCAAAAAAAAAAAAAGGGCGAAACATTAGCCATTCTAATTTTGCAACAACAATGATTAGATATTACAATCTTAAAATGAAAAAAGTATCACATCATAAACAACCCCATAATATTTAAATGTTGCAAGAGCATTCTAAAAAAAAAAATCTAATCGATTAATCTAAAGAATTAAAGTCCTTACAAGTAGGTAAATAAACAAAATGGAACTTAAACCAATGGTTGCAATATATGATCTCACGATAAATTAGAAATTCTCCTTAAAAAATGAGATTAAAAAATACCTCGAAGAGGTGAGAATGGAGGTGAGGGAGAATAAAGAATCGGAAGTCCAGTCATGCTTAAACCGAACCTGGTACTCTCAAAACTGATCTTCTGGCGTAATCATCCTCTCCAATTTTATGCGTAGCAACCCTTGATTGTCTTCTCCCTGCGAACTTGTGTAAAGGAAACCTATAATGGGAGATCAAAGAAAGAGAATTCAGAGAACGCCACATAGAAACAAAGCCACATTAGACATTTTGGCACATTAAAGAAGACCCCGAGAACAAAAGATTGAACCTCCAATTTCAAAATAATCACCACATAAATTTTATTGATTCATACATCATACGTAAAACTGAAGAAAACAAATGTGGAAAAAAAATACAGAGATTAGAAAATTGTACGATTCAAAGGTTAGAAAATTGACTCACTAAATCGCTTTCCACGCGGAAGAGTGTAATCGAGGCGGCAGAGTGAAGCGGTAGTGGGAAAGATTTGAGATGAGTAGAGAAGATGAAAAGATAACAACAATTCACACAACATCTGTAAAACTGAAGAAAAAGAAGAATCTGACAAATAGTACCGAGATTGAGAAAATTGTATGAATTGATTAAAATTAAAAATTGACAAACAGTTAAAACGCTTACCACGATGACGTGTAATCGAGGTGGTGGAGTAGTGAAGCAGTCGTGGGATAGGAGGTGCATAGAAGAATATGAAAGGTAAAAGTGAAAAAAATAAATTAAAATGTAAGTTAACCCCAAATTAGGGCATGTATTAAGATTTAAAACTTTAATGCTGAGATTGAAAGTTTGGAAAAGAGAATGAATGAAGGAGAAGAGAAGAAATTTGAAATGGAGTAATTTTAAGAAGATCAATGTGGTTGTGACATGTGTCACAACAAAAGTTTATATATATATATATATATAGATAGATGAGATCATCTCGACTATTTAATGAGTTTCTACTCTAGAAAATAGAAAGTTGGAAACAACCTTGAAAAGTACCTAAAGTAGCCCCACTGAAAAGAACTCTAACTTCCTATATACGGAGTACTAACAGAGAGTTTTTGTTGTTTATGCGTCGAATTTTAGTGAGTTTTGATGATGTGTCGATTTTTAGCAAGTTTTGATTATGTGTAATAATGTTGTGTCATTTGCATATTAATATTTTGAGTAATCCCATAAAAAATGAATATTTGACTCAATTAATTCAATATATATCTATTATTATTGAAAATTACGTAGATATAGTAAGTATGATAAGGTGTGTTATTTATAACATATGTATCATTATTATATATATTGAGTTTTGAGATTTTTATTATGATGGACAAATTAATTTATTATATGTAGTACATAATGTTACAATATTTTTTTTTTATTATATGTGATTTCTCATAAAGAAAAATGTATTACAAATTTACAATATGTCTTTAAGATAATGAAAAATAGTGAAAGTTAATACTACATTCGTTTCCAGTTTAGATATCCATTTACTGTTTGTACAAATCTTAATACTTTATATTTGTGAGAATATAATGGGACACGTGTCAAAATTTTATCACTCTACACAATCTCTCTCTTCATCAAAATAGCATATTTCAAAATCCTTGCATTCTCAGGCATTCTGATTAAAAAAAATATTTTTTCTATTTTAATCTCAAAATTATAATTCCAAATTTTAAATTATAATTTTTATTTTTAATCTCTCTCCCCTTTAAATTCTTCCATTTCAAATCTTAATATTTTATATTTGTGAGAATATAATGGGACACGTGAGAATATAATGGGACACGTGTCACAATTTTATCACTCTACACAATCTCTCTCTTCATCAAAATAGCCTATTTCAAAATCCCTACATTCTCAGGCATTCTGAAAAATTATTTTTTCTATTTTAATCTCAAAATTATAATTCCAAATTTTAAATTATAATTTTTATTTTTAATCTCTCTCTCCTTTAAATTCTTCCATTTCAAAATCTCAATATTGTCAAGCATTTTTATTAAAAAAAATTAATTCTCCTAATTTGTCAAATTCTTTCATTTCAAATCTTAATCTTAATATACTACTCTTATCTTATCTTAATACTCTATATTTATATCTTATCTTATCTTAATACTCTATATTTGTGAGAATATAATGGCACACGTGTCACAATTTTATCACTCTATCACAATCTATTTTCACCAAAATCGTCTATTTCAAAATTTCTGTATTCTCAAATCCATTTTTATAATTTTAATCTCAAAACAATAATTTAAATATTATCTACTCATAATATTTATTTTTAAATTTGAAATCATAATTATTTTTAAATTTATTTTTTTACTCCAAATTTCTCTCCTTATTCCGGTATTCTGCATTCTTATTAAAATAAAAAAAAAATCAATTTTCCTATTTTAAAATTTAAATTTTGGATAACTATGATTATCTCAACAGTTAAATCTCACATCCTTTTTATATCCGGTCGCTCTCACGTCATTATTTTATCTTCGGCCACTCTCTCTCTCTCTCCCTCTTTCAGTATAAAAAAACTTCAAAGTTTCTTTCAGCAATTACATTATTTGTAAATTGTATAATAATTAGTTTAACTCATGTGAGTGTATTTCTGTGGCTTTTTTTATGGTTATATTTTATATTATTTTTATGTATTTTCTTTTACTATTTCTCTTTTATTAAATTTTTATGTGATTTTATAAAGATGAATTAATGGGATGTGAGAAGTTTGATCAATTTCAAAACTTCTGATTTTTCACCATTTTTAACATTAACAAAGAATAAATTTGTTGTATTTAATTAAATTAGCGTCAATTTCCACTATTTCCACTCATGGCATATTATTTGTGTTGTATTTTCGTATATTAATTTGGTTGGTTTATTTTTTTTAATATACATTTTTCTATTTTCGCTTGAAAAAGTTTTCAAGCAAAGTTGAAGAGGTTTATGTTCATCTCATAGAAAGATCATTCTCTTGCTTTCATTTTTTTTTTCTACAATTTTTTCTCATTCTTTTTTTATTTAATAATTTTTTTTGCTTTCACTTTTTCTTTCATTTTTATTATGTTTTTCTATTTAATAATTTTTTGCTTTCATTTTTTTTTCAATTTTATCTGGAAATAGGAAGGAGTAACATTCACCCATTCAAAGATCGGCAATCTTCCAAAAAGTGAATGATTTTAAAAAGAGGTATATATGATTTGAATTATAATTCTTTTATTTTTTCTCTTTCATTAAATTTAAAATTTTAGGTGAGGTGGTGAATGATTTTTATAAAGAGGTATGTTTGATTTTTCCCTTTTTATTAAATTTTCAGGTGATTTTTCAAAGATAAATAATTTTAAAAATAGGTCTTGGTACATAAAAGCAAATTTTCTTCTTTAATTTTTCTTCTTTCATTAAATTTTAATTTTCAAGTGATTTTTTTTTAAGGTTAATGATTTTTACTTTTCCTCTTTTATTAAATTTTTAGGTGGTGCATAGTTTTTAAAAAGGGGTATGTTTAATTTTTTCCCTTTTATTAAATTTTCAGGTGATTTTCCATAAATATATAATTTTATAAATATGTTTGTTTAATTTGAATTATTTTATTTTTCTGTATCTTCTCTTACGATTTTCTTTTTTATTAAATTTTTGCAGGATAAATAATTTTAAAAAGAGTTTTGTTTAATTTGAATTATTTTATTTTATCTTATTTTTATGTATGTTCTCTTACTATTTCTGTTTTATTAAATTTTTAGGTGATTTCTGTTAGGGATTTCTTCATTTTTCTTTTCTGCAATTTTTTCTAATTCTTTTTCTGTTTAATATTTTTTTGCTTCTTTTCTTTTCTGCAATTTTTTCTCATTCTTTCTGTTTAATGTTTTTTTGCTTTCATTTTTTCTTTCAATTTTATTATGTTTTTAGTTTTACTTCCATTTTATTTTTTCAATTTTATCTCATAGGAATAGGAAGGAGTAACATTCACTCATTCAATTTTTTTGATGTATATATGATTTGAATTATAAATTATTTTATTTTATATTAGTATAAACTTAATTATATTTTTTTTTATCAATTCACGCTTGATTCTATCAAAGATAAAGGAAACCTTTAATTTTTTTCTAGATATATCCAAATGATTAGTATTTTGTAGACACCCCCTCTAATAAATATACACTTTAAATGAATATAAGTTTATCAATATTAATTGTAAGATCAATTTTTTTTTTGTTTTTTATAAATTAGAGTTGTTGAGAAAAATAAATTTACTATAAGTATGTATAAAGTATTGTGGAGGTTTTTAGAGAATTTTAAAAACAATTTTTGAAATTCTCCACGATAAGGAGGAGGTAATTTGTGATACCTTTTAAATATATAAATTTATATTTTTATTATTTTCAAACTAACAAATTAATTTTAACAATTTTTTATTGTTTTGATATATTTCATAGTATTTTTTTTAAAATTGCAGGTTTAGGTGATGAATTTTCAACCGAACTAGAAAACTTAGTCGAAAAGAAATTTATATTTAGAATTAGTATTTAAAGTTTAATTTGGAGAATAATTATTAGAAAAACTGACTTCGGATTGATGTGCTTTGGTTTTTATATAATAAATTAAATATAAAATTTTATGTTAATTTAAATGTAATTTATATATTTTATGTAAATAATTTTTTATAATATACATGACGACATGTATTTATTTTGTTAAAGTTTTTTTAATGACATATTATTTTCTTTTATAAGTGAACAGGTATTGGTACAACAAAATACATTCCAATCATCAAGAATTAGGCGCAAAAAAATTATAATACTTTAAGATGAATCATCGCAAAAAAATTATAATACTTTAAGATGAATCATCGCAAAAAAATTATAATACTTTAAGATGAATCATTGCCTAAATGTAAATGTATATATAATTTTTTTGAGTTGAGAAAATTATGAATAATAGTTTTTAATAATTGAAATGAAAAAAACTTGACGAGAAAATTAAATATTATTTTGTTTACTAGAAATGTCACAAAGAAATGTTTGTTTTAAAATGGAAAATTCCACACGGTTCTACTTTAAAATTTAGATTTAGAATTTTAAAATCTTATCATACAAATAACTATAAACCCTATCAAAGTTAACCCTATAAATATTTATAAACTCTATATACATGCATATAATAATCTATATAAAATTATTTTATAATGCCCATTCTTATTAAAAATATTTTTAATTTTACAATTAAAATTATAATTTTATTAATGCACATTTTATTAATATATTAAAAAATATTATAATATATAAAAATATAAATACAATAATATAGATTCAAATTTATAGATATGTATATGTTATAAATATATTAGAATAAAAAAAAGTTTATTCTCACAATCTCTAACAATTGAAAAAAATATAAAAATTAATATAGTATTTAAAATTATTATTTTAATAAATTAACTCTAATTTTAATAAATCGACCCCGCGTAAAACGCGGGTATTGGGCTAGTTTTAAAAAATAATGGTTGCAAAGTTATTTTTTTAGGAGGAATATTATATGTGTTTCTATTTTATTGGAGAATATAAAATCTTAGGTGTAAAAAAGGATGACATGTTGTGTAAAAAAAAGATGTTTGAGGAAAAAAATTTAAAGAATAAAAAGTTTTTTTTTTTTTTTTAAAATAAGGAAATGTTCAATTACAAATGAGACAAATGTTTTTAGCAAATATTTAAATAATAACGATACAAAGAAAATAATATTTAATGTGTAGTGGGTTATTGATTAGAAAATGATAGAAATAAAAAAGGTAAAAAAGAATAAGAAAACACAAAAGGTATAGAGAGAAATATAATGTGACATTATAAAAAAAATGAAATTTGTAACTTAATAAGGGACGTCGAAAGACGAAGTGAGAATAAATATATTATTGATTATAGATATTACAACATTCACTTTCAAAAAAAAAAAAAAAAATCTAATTAAAATTCAAATTTTTATACATTTATTATAGACTTTCAGTCCACCTACTTTTCTTTTTTTTTTTAATCATGGGTCAGCCCTTATTAGGAGTTCTATTCTAAATTTTTTCAAGGAAAACAATTGTATACAAATTGAAGTTGACAATGAGAAAATCACAGGGCTAAATTCCTAACCCACACAGGTACTTCCACCTCCATCCCAATCATGAAGAGAGACATGTATTAGTGTCATTCGTGCCAAATTATGAGCCGCCAAGTTTAACCTTCTGGAGATGTGGTCCACGTTACACATAGAACTCCAGTTATTACTCTTTTAACGTCCTCAAGGAACCATCCTTCAGATCCCTACAAAACCTTTGTCTGGGCTACATCAAGTGCTTCTGACCAGTGTCATCCCAACTCCTTATTATTCCCCAGTAAATATCCTTCCTTCAATTTCGCTCCAAGGACAGACCCGAATGATGCATTTGCTTTATACCCGACATCAACTACACTTCTTCTAATTAATTGAAGTCGGAAGTTGTATGTAGGCAAGTCATATTGCATTACAGTGCTAGTTACTTGATAAATACTCCCTCATTTTCGTGATTACTTGCACATTTTTTTTATTGGAACGTTTCAACATTACTTGTATCCTCCTAATAACCCATAAAATTAATATTCTCACAATATCATTTTATTCTTAAAATTGTCACACATATTGGTGCACATTTTCCTCTACATCTCATCAAATTTAACATGATTTTAGTGAGGAAATTCCTCTCAATTTTAACTAAAAAATGAGTGAGCAAAAATCTAAGTATTTAAAATCTATTCATAATCCAAACAAGTAGAATTAATTTGGATGTTGAATTTAAAATTCATAAATCAAACAGAAAGGAGGGAGTAACTACTATTACTATTACTATCCGTTTTCTACATGGGTTGAAATAAGTTGAGGTTGTTCATAAGATATCTCACGTTCATTTTTATAACTAATATACTTTTGGTGTTCTTAAAAAAACACAAAAACTATATGCAATATTGTATACATGCAATATTGATCAATTAAAATAAATTAGGTTAAAATTTGTGGGTTAAATGCGGGTCAACGTCGGTCAACGCGCGGATCAATCTTAATTAGAGTATTTATTTTCGCTCTAAAATATTATCTTACTACATGACCAAAACTATGTTACTACATGACCTAAATTTTGTCACTACAAGTCCAAAAATATTCTGGACACTTTTTTTTTTGGCAAAATTACTAAAATAATTTTGATTTATTCGGCTACTACATGACTAAAACAATGTTACTATAAGACCAAAATTTTATCACTACAAAGTCAAAATGTATTACTACATGTCCAAAAATATTCTGGACACTTAATTTTTTGGGTAAATTTGAATGTTTTGACATGTAGTATTAAATTTTTGGCCTTATAGTGGTAATATTTTGATCTTGTAGTAACAATATTTTGGTCATGTAGTAAACCATCTGTTTGGGATCCGCGAATTTTTTGGGCAGCCCGAATTTGAGCTCATGACCCGCAATTTTTTTAAAATTATCTTAATTTGACTTTTGGGCTAAATGAACTTAGGCTCCATTTGGATGGAGGGATTTGATTTATGGATTTTAAATCCACCATTTAAATCTACTTCACTTGTTTGGATTATGAATGGATTTCAAATACATAGATTTTTGCTCACACAATTTTTAGTTAAAATTGAGAGAATTTTAAATACTCACTAAAATCATGTCATTTGAAATCTATCAATTTTTTAAATCATTTCGTTTGAAATACATTCTCAAATCAAATTCACTCATCCAAACACAACCTTAGAGTTTTGACTTTGTCTAATTGAAATGAAATGCATGTATGCAGACTAGACACGGGCGGTTTGTAACCGGAAAACCGTCGAACCGTGAAAACCGGCGGTTTTTAACCGCCGGTTTTCCGAACCGGCGGTTTCGGTTCCAAAACCGAACCGCAACCGTATTTTCACGGTTCGGTTTCGGTTCCAGATTTTGAAAACCGGCGGTTTCGGTTAAACCGGCGGTTTGCCGGTTAAACCGGCGGTTTTCCGGTTAACCGTCCAAACCGCCGGTTTTCGGTTTATTTTTTTTTAATTTTTTTTAATTTTTTGTAATTTTAATTTATAGTTAAATTATGTTGTCTTTTTACTTATCATTTTTCGTTTTAAATTGTTGTAAGTTGTAACTTGTAATTATATATGAACTACTAATGACTAAGTCACTAAACATAAGCATTAGAAATTTAGAATTTAGAAATAGAAGTAAACATAAGCATTTAAATAAACTAAAATTACTAAACATTTTAATAAAAACATAAACACATAAACTAAAAATTAAAATTACTAAACATTTGAATAAAAACATAAACTCATAAACTAAAAATTAAAATTACTAAACATTTGAATAAAAACATAAACTCATAAACTAAAAATTAAAATTACTAGCCAACTCCAAGTCTCCAAGTAGCCATTAATATTTAATAATTTAAACATTTGTCCGGATGCTTGGTTTGCATGTGCTTCGCGTATGTTCCGTATCCTCCACCGCGCTTAAATTTATATTGCTTACCACAATAGTTGCAACAAAGTTGATATGATCCATCAATTGGATTTTGACCGATTACATGAAAGTGATTTTGAAGGCCTCTCTGAAAACGAAAATTGGGAGGGAAAGGAAAATCGAATTGTTGTTGAACAACTTGAACTTGAACTTGAACCGTCGGTGGCGGAGGCGATTGAATGGGTTGATCGACTTCCTCTTGGTTTGTAGGATTGACATTCAAATTTGTTACAATTGAATGATTTGATGATCCTTCATTTGCCATTTGAATTGAAATTTGAAGTTGGGAAATGAGAAAATGAAAATAGGACTATAAAGTCTATAAGAGATTGAGTTTGGTGTGAAAAATGAGTTGAAAAAGGGGTATTTATAGGACAAAATACGAATTTAAAAAAAAAAAAAAAAATTCCGGTTAAACCGGCGGTTTTAAATTCAAAATTATGGCCGTTGGAAATTCAACGGTCCAGATCTGTTGACCGTTTGAAATCCAACGGCCGAGATAAATCGCGTTTAAAATTTAAAAAATAAAATAAAATTGTGCAACGGTCAAAACCGGCGGTTTAACCGGTTTGCTTTAATTCAAAAATATGGCCGTTAGAAATCCAACGGTCCAGATCTGTTGACCGTTGGATCTCGACGGCCCAGATTGAGACGCGTGGCGGTTAACCGCCGGTTAACCGGCGATTTGCCAGAATTTTTTTTTTTTTTTTTTTTTTTATTAAATTCGAATTTGGCTCTATAAATACCCCCTTTTCCAACTCATTTTTCACACCAAACTCAATCTATTATTCTCATAATCTCATTTCTCAACATTCATTCTCAAATTTCTCAATTCTTTCTCAATCTCTTACTCTTATTCTTATAAATTATAATCTTATTTACTAAATTCATTTCTCAATCTCTTACTCTTATTCTTACTAATTAAGTAATTATACTAATATGTCTTCTTCAAGAGAAAAGGCTATTGGAACTTCTTCATCTTCTCGAAGAAGACGCATTCCATTATTCAACGAAGAGGATGATGACCAAAATATGCGTAGAATTCTTGGTGACGACATCGTTGATGAGGTACTTGGCTCGGATGATGATGATGAAGAAGGTGGCCGCCCAACTCAAGAAAGTGCAACCGAAATTCCAACTTCAACGGAGGAAGGAGTTGGAGTTCCTTCACAACAAAACCCCATTTTGAGGTCCGAAATTTTTGCACGTCACTTTCGAAAAGTGCCAACCGCCGAAACAGATAAGTTTATTGTTTTTTGTAATTATTGTACAAAGCAATATAAGTTTAAAAAGGGAGGAGGATATGGAACATTTAGACTCCATTTGAGTTCCACACATCCGGATAGAGTGGGAATTGAAACGAGTCAAACACAACTACGAGGATTTACCGGGTCCTCCGGAGGTGGAGTTCAAGGTGAGGTAAGTAATTCGACTTCTATTTTTAAATATGATCAAGCATATTTTAGAAAAATGTTAGCTAAAATGATAAGTGTTCAACATCTTCCTTATAGTTTTGTGGAAAATTTTGCTTTCAATGATTTGGTTCAACTTTCCCTTCAACCATGCATGAAAAAAGTTTCTCGTTCTACGATTACTCGTGATATTGCTAATGTTGTTGGTGAATATAAATATGCTTTGATCAACACATTTAGATCACTAACAAGTAAAGTTTCTATTTGCGCCGATATTTGGAGTGATAATTTTCAAAAACATTCTTATATAGGAATTACTTGTCATTGGATTGATGATTCTTGGACTTTAAACAAAAGATTAATTGCTTATAAGGATTTTGATGATATTCATAATGCCGCTAATATTAAAACAAAAATTGTTGATATTTTAAATGATTACGGTTTGAATTATAAAAATTTTTCTATTGGTTTTGATAATGCTAGTGCTAATAACGCTAGTATCGAAGAACTTCAAATTGAGTGTCAACCGTATGTTGGTGGAAATTTTTTTCATATTAGGTGCATGTGTCGTATTTTAAATCTATGTGTTCAAAATGGTTTAAATGCTTTGAAAGTATATGTCGCTCCTATTAAAGATGCTATTACTTACTTGACGAGGCGTAGTAGTTTGATGAAAAAATGGAAAAAATTTTGTAGAACTAAGAATGTGCATCCAAAAAAATTTTCTCTTGATGTGTCAACACGGTGGAATTCTACTTATAAATTGTTAAGAGAGTCGGTTGAGTATAAAGAAACTTTATGTGGTTTTTTCGCAAAAGAAAATTGTGGTTTTCGTTTACATCCTCAAAATTGGGATCATTGCATAAAAATTATTGAGATTTTGGAAACTTTTAATGATGCTACTTTTGCTATGTCTAAAGTTTACGAACCTACTTCTCATTTGGCAATAGAATATTGTCTTAAAATTGTTGGAGTATTAACACGTTATAAATATGATCCATTATTACATGATGCTATTGAACCTATGTTGCAAAAATGGAAGAAATATTTTAATCAAATTCCTCCTATATTTTTAGTTGCTAAAGTGTTTGATCCTAGATATAAGTTAGATGGTGTACATGACATGTTAGAGTTGTATTATGAAAATTTATATCCCAGTGACGAAATTAGTTCTTCTGATCGATCGGATACCGAAGAAATCGTAAGTGGTGTTAAACAACTTATATTAGCATTAATTAGGGAGCATATGGATGCAAATGGTTCTTCCACTTCTTCTTCTTCTTCACATAGTGCTACTAACGTTCCAAATTTGGTCAATATGGATGCTATAAATAGACTTATTTATCAACGTAATCATAAAAGATCAGGATCATCGTATACTCAAGAATATGAAAATTATATCATGAATTCGACAATGGAAAATATGGAAGGAGATTTTGACATACTAAAGTGTTGGTCGACGGTGAAACTTGTATTTCCGACAATGTCAATGCTCGCAAGAGAAATTTTATCGGCTCCCGCCTCAACCGTTGCCGTTGAGCAAGCTTTTAGTGTAGGAGGTTATACCTTGGATGCAACGAGATCAAATATGACCGTTGAAAACGTAGAGAACCAATGCTTGCTTGATGATTGGGTAAGAGCCGAAAAAAGAGCCCAATCGTTAGAAGAGGATAATGAAGAAGACGAGGAATGGACCTCTACGGGCGGAAGTGAAGAATGAAGAATCGAGCCATGATCATTCAACAACAACGTCAACGGGTAAGTTGAGGTAAGAGAACTACGTGGACTTTGATTCCAACATGTTGGATACGTAGGCAACTTAGTTTTAAAATTTTGAACTTAGAATTTCTAAGTTTAATTCTTAAAATTAAGCTCAAGTCCAATTTTCTCCCCCCCCCCCCAATTTGTTGTAAATTTATTTTGTAAGTTACTAAGTTTTTAAATTTGTAAGTTGTAATTTTAAGTTGTAATTTGTAAGTTGTGTAATTTCACTAATTTGTAAGTTGTAATTTATACTTTTGTAATTTGTAACTTAAAACTTAAAAGTAATTTATTTATTCTTTCAATTTTTTATAATATTTCATCAATAATAAGTTATATAAACTAATAAACTATAAAGTTAAAACGAACAAAAAACAAGAGTCGAAAACGCGCAAAAAATCCAAAAAACGAGCCAAAAAAAACCCAAAAAAAAAAAACAAAGATTATAACCGCCGAACCGGCGGTTTCGTAACCGTAACCGCCGGTTACAAACCGTAACCGTAACCGGCGGTTTCTGGCGGTTGGGCATGTCTAATGCAGACTAGCCCCTTAAAAAAAGGTGATCTCTTTAATTTAAGGTTGTGTTTGGATGGAGGGATTTGATTTGAAGAGGAGAGATTTGATTTGAGGAGGAGGTATTTCAAATGAAAGGTTTTGAAAATTGATGGATTTCAAATGACATGATTTAATTAGAGAGAATTTAAAATCCTCTCAATTTTAACTACAAAAATATGCTTAGGATTTTAAATCCATTCATTTCATTTTTAATCCAAATCCATAGACAAAGTGGGATAGCTCAAGTGGTTAGAGCACCACTACCTAGGCCTTAGGTCCTGGTTCGAGTCATGGGGGGAAAAAGGGGATGGGTATTTAACTTCCATAAAAAAAAAAAAAAGATTTGAAATCCATAGATCAAATCCCTCCATTCCCATTTGGCCTAAACAATAGTTTTAAAAAAATCTTGGAAAGCTTCGCTGAAACTCTAGTGAATCAAACTAACTTTTGTACTTAGTTGTTTGAACAATTGACCCAATAACATCTCATCCAACCCCAATGAAACTATGGAGCCCACCTCAACTGAAACTTTCTCAACCTATTTACCTTAACTAATTTTGAGATATACCGCTTATAATCAATCATTTTATTTATAAGCTTCACAACCCATTTACTTTATAAATAAATACTCATTCTTTTTTTCAATAAGTATTGTTTTAACATTTTTCTCTTATACAAAAATAAGGGATGTTTTAAATTTTTTTACACGGTTTGTTCACATTATACCCTCACTTTAATTTTAGAAAATTTCATAATTTCTAACTTTTGAAATAATTAAAAAATATTTTTTAAAGAATTTGGAAAGATTTGAAGGGAATTAATGTGATTAAAATATTCCTTTATTATTTAAGGGTATTCTTATCGATCAATACACAACCTTTTACAATTCCAATAAATTTCATGAAAACAACATTTATTAAAAAACGGGGGGAGTATAAATTAATCAGTATTCATTATATTGATTTTAGATGGAGGGAGTATATTACTACCCTTGTTCCTCTCTAAGGTTCATACTTTCCTTATTTGACAAAATCTAGTAATCTACCATTTTTTTTGTTTTTTATGAGAAGATCACATGAATATAAGTAAACAGAACCCACCAAGAAAATATCCAATGAATGAAAAAACCAACACTACTCCATTTCAGTCGCATGAAATGGTAGAGTAAACCGCTCTTTGTACTATATTATGTGCCTTTTCATTGTCAGAGCGAATTAAGTAGGTGAATTCGTACACTACAAATTCATGTGACTCACGTCGGATTCTTGATGCAATGCCCATTTCTGATCCCATTCCTTTAGTTCCCCCTTTGCACAAGCTTATAACTTGTTTTGAGTCTGATTTTATTTCAATGCACTCAAACGCGTGATTTTTTCGGGCCTTGCTTACTACCCTATCAATAGCTTTAGTTCCACCCCTAGAGAGCTCCATTGTGGGGTTACCGTCGTTGAGAATCTAATAATAGTCTCCTCACTATCGTTAATCCTAACCACCCCAATTCCGAATCTTCGTGCCTCATCATTAAAGGCACCATCCACCTCAAAACGGATAAGATTCTCATGCGTTACCCCCTCCATTGTATCTGGTGTATTCATGCCACAATGCATATTCTTACATTCTTTCAAAAGCACTTGCTTGTATGATTCAAGATATGCCAACACTTTCTCCTCTGTCCCTTCATGACAATGATGCCTGCTTCGACTTTTATCGTGCGTTGTCGTGCATCTATCTCTCCAAACTACCCACGCTACCATAATCAGAGAGTCGAGACTGATCAACGAACTATCTTTACTAATCAAGATCAAGAATTGGGTTGTCTTTAAGTATCTACCATGCTTGATCAAATCCCATAATCCAAGTCTTTTCCACACCTTACAAATTCCATTGCACAGAAAAAGAATGTGCATTGTTGAAGGCATGAAGCATCCACACAAACCACAGTTCAGGCTGCTTCCAATATTTCTTCTAGCCGGGTTGCCTTCTGTTGCAATATAGTCCCACCACATCTTCCAGCCAAATATACAGATCTTAGGAGGTACATGTAAGCGCTAAATTTTGTTCCACCATTCATCGTCATCGTCCCCACAAGAGGTTGTAGCCTGCTCACGCTTGTGATCATCATTCGAGTTGATAGCCCAGTATCCAAATCGTACGGTATAATTACAGATGAGTGAGTGATCATTGGTGCTCCTCTTGCTACTTTAATTCCTTCCAATCTGCCATCGTTAGCCCTAGCATTAATGCATGTCGAGAGTCCTTATGCACAAAGAACAAAGAGGAAGGGGGACAAGGGGTCCCCTTGTCTTAAACCTCTAGTTGGAATAACTTCACTAACCACCGAATTATTCACGTAGAAAGCAAATTTGACAGTTGAAACACACCTCATGATTAGTTGAATCAGCTTATGAGGAAATACCATTTGCTGCATTTGAATTCGTAAAAAACTCCATTCAATACGATCATAAGCCTTACTCATATCCAATTTCGCCATAGCATAGCCAGTTTTACTCTTATTGTGTCGAAGCCGGTGCAAACATTCAAAGCTGAGGAGAACATTGTCCATGATAAGACAATCTTTGATAAAAACACTCTGATTTTCATCCACAGCTTGTGGAAACACCACTTTCAATCGATTAGCGATGACCTTAGCCACAATTCTATAACATACGTTACTCAAGCTAATAAGGCGATAGTCATTGATAAGTGTAAGAGATTTCACCTTTGGAATTAGTGTAATTAAGGTCATGTTCCACTCTCCCACATCTTGTCCCTTGTTCAAAATATTTAGTACTTCATTTGTGATATCCTGCCCCACAACCTCCCACATATCTTGATAAAATTTGGCATTGAAACCATCCAGGCCCGGTGCTTTACTCGGATGCATCTCAAAGAATGTTGTCTTCACTTCACCTCTAGTAAACTCCAAACTTAAAAAATCGTGCATACCAGAATCCACCACTGGAGATGTATGATTCGTGATTATCTCCACCTAAGAGAGTGATTGATTTGTAGAAGTGTAAAGATTCCCAAAAGAGGTTGTTAACATTTGAGTAATATCATGCACTGTAGTTCTCTAGTTGCCATTTTCATCTTTCAATTTCATTAGAGTGTTTTTACGCCTTCTTTTTGTAGCCCTCTTATGGAACTATGATGTATTCCTATCACCACAGTGCATCCAATTGACCCTTGATCTTTGATGCCACATATCTTCTTGTTGCGAAAACAGTTTCTACAACTCCTGTTCCATCACCACCATTTTCTCCTTGTCATACATATCCTCACCAATCTCTTCCAATGCACTAATCTAGAGTGATAGGGATTGAATACGAGAGTCCAAAGTAATCTACCATCTTTATCTACTTTTTTCTTTACCCCATCTTCACCTCTCACTATTTCAACTACCTACTACATATTTAACATTGTATTTCTTAAAAACGTGTACTCTCTCTATTCACAAAAAAATGTACTCACTTTCCTTATTTGTTTGTCCATAAAAAGTGTGCTTATTTGCTTTATGAAAAAAATTACTCCCTCCGTCCAATTTTATAATTCCCACTTTCCTTTTCGGGTTGTCCAATTTTATTATTCTCATTTCTTATTTGGAAAATTTACTTATCACACTATTTTATCTCCACCCTTCAACTATCACTTATTTACTCAAATTGACATAACTTTATTCATAAACAATCACTTAGTTATAAATGGACCCCACAACATCCCATCATATCCTCAACTTATTTACTTTAGACATAAAGTAATCTATATTCATTAAAATTCGTGCCCGGAGAAGTGGGCATAATAAAATTGGACGGAGGAAACACTTTATTCTTACTACACAACAATTCCACAATCCTTATTTTATTTACTTTATCTACTTTTTCTTAAAATATGTGTCAAAATATTTGACACACTTTTGTGGTGATTTAAACATAGATTTAAACACTCGTTTTTTCATCAAACGACTACGGCTAGAAAGAAAGCAAAAAAATTGATTTGTCTCGAGAACTCAGATGGGATTTTGGTTAATGACCAACCTGGAAAGTGTGGTATGGTGCATGAGTATTTTCAGAACATTTTTGCAACTACTGAGGGCTACGTGGAGATGAGGGATATGCTCTCTAGCCTTACTATAAGAAAATTAACTTTTAGTGACATAAATCTTGTCATTATAGCTTCTCTAGCTAAACGTTTTTAGTGACGTTAATTGACTTTTAGTGAAAGGTATTGTCCTTAATTCTCAAATTCCTGTCACTAAAGACTTTTAACTAAAGAAGCAATAATGAGAGGATGTTGCCACTAAAAGTCAGTTTTCTTGTAGTGCCTGGAGCTTGTAATTACTGTGCAACAGAATCTTAGTCTAACAACCCCATTCACAATTGTCGAGTTCAAGAAGGCAATAAATCAGATGCATCCGGACAAGTCCCCGGGTCCGAATGGTTTCAACCCGGCGTTCTACCAGAAATTCTGGAGTCTAGAGGGCCCAATTGTCTTTTCGATTGTTGTGTCTTGGCTTCAACAATATCGATTCCCTGAGGTGTTAAATGATACTCACGTGGTGCTTATTCCAAAATGTGAGCACCCTAAAGCTATGAAGGATTTTCGCCCTATGTCGTTGTGCAATGTACTCCACAAGATAATTTCAAAGGTTCTATGCAACGATTTGAAAATAGTGCTCCCTCTGCTTGTTGATAAAGCCCAATCTGCTTTTATAAGTGGATGGAGTATCCAGGACAATATCCTTATTGCATTCAAAGTGATCTATACTATGAAAAGAAGGCTGACAGGTCGTACGAGGGATGTTGCACTAAAAATCGATATCTTTAAAGCCTATGACAGAGTGGACTGGAACTATTTGGAGACTATTTTGGCAAGATTGAGTTTCTCGGAAAGGTGGATTCAATGGATGATGCTCTGTGTAAAAACAGTTATATATTCCTTTCAAGTGAATGATGATATGATTGGACCATTGACCCCAGGTTGAGGCATTCGCCAGGGAGACCCACTCTCTCCATACTTATTTATCCTTTGTGCGGAGGGGCTTTCAAATCTATTAAGAAGGGCTACGTCAATGAGATGTCTTCACGGAATAAAGGTGCGTCGGAGAGCTCCCGTGATATCTCATTTACTATTTGCGGACGATAGCTTGATTTTTTACAAAGCTGCGCAAGAGGAGGCCTCCCACCTCAAGGGATTACTTGACGATTACGAATGGGTGTCAGATCAAGCTATTAACTATGGGAAATCAATGACATTTTTTAGCAAGAATGTCAACGCTGAGCAACGTGAGTTGGTTGGACAAATTCTGGGAGTGCATCAATCACTCAATACCGGAAAGTATCTCGGGCTCCCTTCTCTCATGAGCCTAAAGAAACATGATATTTTTAAGTATCTTAAGGAACAATTGTGGAATAAACTCCAAGGGTGGAGGAAGAAGAGTATCTCTAGAGCGGGTAAGGAGGTTCTTATCAAATCAGCGGCGCAAGCAGTCCCAGATTATTGTATAGGGGTGTTTCTGTTACCTACCACATTGGTGGAGGAATTCCAGAAAATGCTAAATTTGTTTTGGTGGGGTTCGGGTGGCGAATCGACGGGTTTGAAGTGGACTACGTGGAGCAACATGTGCATTCATAAGTCAATGGGTGGCATGGGGTTTCATGATTTCTACCTTTTCAATGTAGCGTTGCTTGGGAAGATGGGATGGAGACTTCTATACGAGCCTGATACACTTGTATGTCGCGTTCTTCGTGCCAAATACTTCCCAGATCGGGATTTCTTATCTGCTACATTTGGCAACATGTCGAGCTACACTTGGCGTAGCATATTGGAATCTCAACATTTGATAAGAAGGGGAACCAGATGGAAAATCGGAAGTGCGGAGCACATTCGTATCTGGGGTCAGCCATGGGTGTGTGATAACGATAATTTCTAGATTCGATCGGGCATGGGGAATGGGCTCGCTGATGCTAGGGTGTCTGATTAGATTGCTCCAGGACGGCGTAGATGAGAGACTGAACTCGTTGAACAACTGTTTGATCAGGGAGATGTTGCTAGAATTCTGAAAATCGCCATCCCTCCTTCTGGCTTTGAAGATGGTTTGGTATGGCACCACGCTCTTGATGGCCAATATAGTGTGAAAACGGCGTATAAACTAGCGTACGAACTTGTCCATGGTACTCAGCCTCATGTGGGTGAGGATTGGGCGACACTATGGAAGATTAAAGTGCCGCCTAAAGTCCTAAATTTTTTGTGGCAACTTTGTCGAGGTTTCCTCCCTACTCGCTGCAACCTAGCTCGACGGTGAGTGACGATGGAGACGGCATGCCCACACTGTGGCACTGAAATCGAAACGGAATGGCATGCATTCGTGTCTTGCCCATGGGTTCTGGAAGCATGGAGAGTTGTACCCTATCGGGGACAACTTGGGCAAGCTGCTGCAACGGTGAATTCAATTAGTGAATGGGTTTTTGTGTTACTCAAGGAGGCTAGTGATGAGGAGATGGCTTTTGCTGCAACACTCCTGTGACGTTTATGGAAAGAAAGAAATGATAAAGTTTAGAAGGGGGCATGCAACACAACTGTTGTGATTCCGAGGCTGGCACAACTTTTCCTAACGAAGTGGGTTGATGCTCGTTCTATTAAGGTGCAAACAGTAGACCAGGGATCTTGTAAAGCTTGGCCATGGGTTCTGGAAGCATGGGGAGTTGTACCCTATCGGGACAGCTTGGGCAAGCTACTGCAACGGTGAATTCAATTAGTGAATGGGTTTTTGTGTTACTCAAGGAGGCTAGTGATGAGGAGATGGCTTCTGCTGCAACACTCCTGACGTTTATGAAAAGAAAGATGTAGGTCCCAAGTTGAGTTGTTAATATTGAGTAAGCTAGTGAAAATGTCTAGAGGGGGTGAATAGACTTTTCAAAATTCTTTCAATATATCAAAGTACAATGCGGAAATCAGAATATAACAATGAGCCCAATTCTAGTTTATACTCAACTTATTTCGAGAAATTCTGTTATGAACACTCAACTAGTCTTGTTCAGATATGTATTTTAACCAATCAAACAGTTAATCAATTAAACAACAACAAAACAGTAAAGTAAATCAAACACGAAATTTATAGTGGTTCGACAACTTGTCTACGTCCACTCTCACAACACCAGTCGTGAAATTCTTATTAACTCGTCCAATGGAGTAATGTGTTCTTGTAGCTTTAAGTCCCAAGAAATAAGACTTAGATCTTCTCGACAACACTACCAAGTGTTTCTTCGATCTTACTAGAGATTTACAAGTATCTAGCAACTTGAAACAGTAAAATAAAAATAAAACTTCTCTTCGTTCAGTAGTAGCCTTTTGATCTTCACTTGTCTTGTGTAGCTTCACTTTCTGAACTTCAAAACAAACACCCTGAGAGTTTCTTGCTTGTACGCCTTAATTCGCTTCAGTATGTAGAGTTTCAGTAGTCTTTAATCAATCAATACCCTGTGGTATTTATAGACTTCCAATCATCAAGAACTTTCAGTTGTGTAACCAACATTTCTTGAAAACTAACTCGTAACTGTTAAGCTTTATCCATCCACGTGTTTCTGTTATTAATTAGTTATTTCTAACTAACTCTTCAATCCTTATCTTCACACGCGCTTTGAATAACTAACTTCTTCCTTCTTATTATGTTGATTTGTCTTGTCTTCACGCATCTGTCTTGTTTCAACACTTAGACAAATTCTGAGCCTTTTTCTCACTCTTCTTGTCTTGTGCAGTAGACTTCATCTTCTTCTGGTCTCGCGTAGTCTTCTTCAGTAGACTTAGATATAACACTAATCTAATCCTAACAAGACTATTACATTACATTAAGCTTTATAAAATAGCTTAGTCAACTTAAGAATCTATACAATGATTATAACAATTACATACGAAAAATCATGAGCTTCTATACAATGTTTAATAGCTCAATAAACAATCTAAACAAATACAAAGTATCAACATATTATAAGTACTTGTCTTTTCAAACACTTAAACTTTCTTTTCGATCTTTTACTTGTCTTGTGAACACTACTGATCTGTTCAAGATGACTTCCATAACTAGACTAGATCAGTCAACACTTAGAAAATATTCAAGTCTACTTTTGGCTTATCAAAACTTCATCTTATCTTTTCATCATTTAGGACTTGTTCTAGGATTCATATCCCAACAAAAGAAATGATAAAGTTTAGAAGGGGGCATGCAACACAACTGTTGTGATTCCGAGGCTGGCACAGCTTTTTCTAACGGAGTGGGTTGATGCTCGTTCTATTAAGTTGCAAACAGTAGACCAGGGATCTTGTAAAGCTTGGCACAAACCTCCTGGGAAAATTATAAAACTTAATGTGGACGCCACATTCTTTGAAGAAACTAGAGAAATGGGGTTTGGGGTTGTTGCACACGACCACGAAGGTGAGTTCATAGGAGGCTTTTCCTCGACTTCACCGGAGCTATATAGAGTGGATGAGGGAGAAGCAGTTGGACTCCTCGAGCACTTTCGTGGATAAAAGATGCGGGATTCGAAAGACCGGAGGTTGAGGTGGACTCGAAGATGGTGGCCGACGCAATTAATTCATCGTGCATGTCAAACTTAATTTTTGGTAATTATATTGAATGTTGTAAGCATATTATAAATTCCATACCTTACCGTGTGGTTAATCATGTATGTCGTATGGCCAATGAAAAGGCACATCGACTTACTAGAGTTGTTAGGAATTTTCCGAACTCAATATATGGTTTCACCCTCCGACTTTTCTGAAGGGTATACCAACAAATACTCCCTCCATCCCAGAGGAACTTGCACCTTTGGGATGACATACATTTTAATAAATGTGTAAGAAAAAGTGTAATGAATGATGTTTTGAGGGGTAATTTTGTAAACTTTTATGAATAAAGTAAAGTAAAAGATAGATTGAGTGTGAAAAAGTAATGGCATATGAGTAAATATGTGTATATTTTGAGGGTGAGGGTTATGACAATATTTCCTTTTATGGAGTGTGCAAATTGATATGGGACATCCATATATGAAAAGTGTGCAAATTGATATGAGACAAATAAAATATTTTTTTAAAAATAAATTAAATTAACACACTTTTAGTGGACTGATTCACAATTAGATAGTGACAGCAAATAAATATGAGAAAACAAATGGCATCTCCCTTCACCAATTTTGTTGAACATGTCCGCAAATTAAATATAGGGATTATGAATCCCGGGTGATGATACAGACCAATTAATGTCCGGAACGTCGCTGAAATCCTTATCTCCACTGGAATGGGACTCCCTAATCGACGACTACAACCTCGGCGGCGCCGCTGGCCTCCACCGCTGGACCGGCGGCGCTCCTGTACCGGACCTCTGTCTCTCCTCCCTCCTCCGTAAAGACATCCTCCTCCATCTCAAACTCCACATCCTCACTTTCCTCGAGCACTACTTCCTCGACGATTCGACGCCGCCGCCGTCTTTTCTTCCCCGCCTCCTCGACGCCCTCCGCTCCACCATTCAGTCCCCCAACGATCCATTTGCTCTCAAAGACCAATTCCTCATCTCCACCACTTCAATTTTCATCACATCGCAATTGGATAACGATGAATTCAGCACAGGCTCTCCGCTTACTGGTCTCGTTGAGCTGTTGTTGACTATTATCAATCGCCCCAATCACGGTCTCGATCGCCACACGCGCGGCGTCGCGTGCGAGTGTTTGCGCCAATTGGAGCTGGCATTCCCCTGTTTGCTCTCTGAAATCACTCCGCATTTGTGGTCTCTGTGCCAAAGCGAGAGAACTCACGTTGCCCAATGGTACGTTCTGCTATTGTCCACTACTATACTCAACATTGTTAAGCTGAAACCAAGTGAGACCTGTATAGCGACTATTAGTAACGCTACGATGCCTTTGATCCCCTTCAATGTCCCACAGTTTTTGATTGATGGGGTTGGGGCGAATTTTGTGTGGAAGGATAAGGAGGTTAATTACAAAGAGTTGAGGAGAGTGGTAGCGTTTTTGCTCGAATGCCCACAGTATTTAACTCCATTTGGAATGGTGGAGCTTATAGTTGCTATAATCCCTCTAGCTGAAGAGCTGGAACTTCAGGCTTCTATGTTGAGGGTGCAGTTCTCATGGATGCTATACACGTTTGAGCCATTGCTTTGCCATGTTTTCTTAAGAATGCATATGAAGTTTTTGGATTCTTTTGATGGACAAGAGTTTGAAGTAGCTTCTCGTATGTTGTTATTGTCAAAAGGAACCCAACATCATTTGTTTTTTCGGTTGTTGGGACTTCACTGGGTGTTGGGCTTCTTTGCTTTAATAGTTGGTGAGGATGAGGCTAGAAAGAGAAGAATAGTTGGCATGAGCTTAAGATTCTATCCTACAATTTTTGATTCGCTGGCTATGAAAGCTTTGAAGCTTGACCTGCTTGCATACTGCTCAAGCTTGCTCTCTAGTCCTGGAGACATGGATGTTGTTAAGGATGTGGGAATGGATAAGGAGGCTTATGAAGTGAAGCTATTTAAAGATGGCCTTGTTTCTGTATCAGCTTTCAAATGGTTGCCGCCATGGAGCACAGAAACTGCTGTGGCATTCCGCACCTTTCATCAGTTTCTGATTGGTGGATCACCACATTCTGATGGCTTAATTTCTTCGACTTCTACTTTTATTCAGTCGAATTTCTTTTACACCTTACAGGTATACCCACTGCCATCTTCATTTCACTGTCTTTACTCCCTTTCCAACTTATATAATTTTCATGTGTGGGATAGATAGTTGTCTAATTGTAAAGTTTTATATGTTTAAGATCTTTTCAATGGTGAAAACTGAGGTCATATGTCTGGCTATTAAGCTATTTCCAGCAGAATTTGAGTTTTCCGTTAACAAATACCTGTGTTCTTTGCTTAATTGTATTCTTTGTTAATATTTTGCTGTGAGTCAGGCATTGATAATCCCATTCTCAAGTCCTGAAAGCCTGAAACCTGGACCAGACTGTTTGTAATCAATGAAAGGATGAGAACTTGTGTAGACTGTGGCCACTTTAGTAAACATGGACTTTTAATGGAAGTATATATATTGAAGATTATATCTTAATTCGGTTGGTCAGAAGATCAATCTGAGTTTTTTTGCTGCTTTTTGTGACGCTAGACTGTCTTCTGTTGGATTCATAGGATGCTTAATATATGGATAGTGAAGGAGATTTAGGAAGACCGAACAGTCGAACACAAAATAAGGATACCGCAGATGTGCGATTGGATTTTCTGATCATCCATAGCCCCTTTTCAGTTTATTTCTTGACCTTTTTGGAGTTTGGAGGTCATATCGTGGACAACATTTAGAAAATAATCCTTTAGCTGCCAAATTACCCTAGCCCCTTTGAAACTGGTCTAGTTTACCTTATTTTCACTTATTTTAAATCATATCATTAGTCATTACTTGTTTAAGGGGGGTAAATTATGTGTATAACGGACAATCAATCTCAAGTTACCATGGTTACATTTATGAAATTAGGGTGTTTGGTTGGAGGTATGGGTGTGTGATGAATGGGAATGGAAATGTGAATGGAATCATAGTAGTGTTTGTTGTAGGGGCCCTACAGTCCTCACTTTGGAGGAATGGGCCATACCTCTCAGAAATGGGAGGTATGAAACCCATTCCTCACTACTATGAATCCAATTTACATTCTTTACAAATATACCAAGCACCCATGAATGGGTTTATCAATAAAATTCTGCTCAAGTGAATCACATCTTCATTTTGTTCTTTAGTCAGTAGATAAACATGGATAAATTTAGTGTTAATACAACAGAAATATAATCTGTAGCCTCTCAGTGGAATCACACTTTAACATTCATTGATACTTCACTGTGTTAAGTGATGCTTAAAATTGTAGGAAATTATTAATTTGCATGCATGATGCATGTTGAGCAACAGACTTGATGTTTGCTCTTATTTGGGAAATTTAGATCAAAAGACATCTTTTGTCCCCATAGTATTATAAGTTATAACCTTTGTACAATAGTTTTGGAAACAATACTATATAACCAACCTAAGGAGAGTTACTCACTAACATCCTTAATACTTTAAATGCAGCCTACTTTAGGAAATGAATTTATTGTGAAATTTAGATCAAATGCTGTAAAATCACATCCTCATCGTTGCTGAATTGATATGGAGTAGTATACACTAGTGCATGTCTAGATGGATAGTGGGCACGGAGAATGAACTGTCGTATGACTTAATTACGCGGTAAATTCAAGTTTAGATGACTTGTCACTTGTGCATATCTAAATATGTTGACTAGGTAAAATCAAGTTTAGATCGTATAACTATAAAGTAGTGTTGAAAGTTCTTGTCTCTTGATGAGATTTAATGCCTCATTTTCATTAAGATGTTATGCTTTTCTGTGCTTCTAATGGATTTCAGAATATTTTTGGAATCTATGACCTTTTACTCGTTCATTTTCTTGCTAAACATTGAAACGAGAATAATATTTCCAAGAAATCCAAACTTATACTTCTGAATTCACTTGGTTAGAAGAATTGACCACTCTTAATGCATGTTAGTTTAATGTATTCAAAACTACTTTATAGTTTAATGTATTCAAAATCTTTGACCTATACTTTTTATATTTTTACTACTGGCAGAAGCTGCTGGTGGACTCAACTTCAGAATTTAAGGGATTGGTTCCTGTAGTTGTTGCTAGCATTAATCGCTTGTTGGGGTGCCACAAGCACCGCTGGTTGGGAGAGCATATTCTTGAAACACTAGATAAGCATCTGCTTCTGAAACTCAAAAGAGACTACAGCCTCGGATCTTACTTCCCAATATTTGAGAAAATTGCTGAAAACGATAAAGTTTCACCTAGTGGTCTGTTAAGCCTCCTCTTGAAATTCACAATTTTCCTCGTAGAGAAACACGGTCCTGATTCAGGGTTGAGATCTTGGCACCATGGCAGTAAAACTCTTGGCATTTGTCGGACTATGCTGGCCCACCATCAAAGCTCTAGCTTATTTACTGGATTATGTCACGTTCTGGCATCTATTTGTCTATTTTTTCCTGATCTGGAGGTTCGTGACAGTGCAAGGTACATTAAATTTTCCTCCCCCAACCCCCACCTTTTGCATGATTCAATGGGGAAATATCAGTTTTAGTCCCCAAAGCTTACTTTTATCCAGATATGGTCCCTCTGTTTCACTCACTCTCGAAGTTGGTCATGAAAGTTCACTTTTGGTCCTGCCTGTCAGTTGACTGATGGGATGCTATTTGGGGGTGGGGTGGGATAAATGCAATTATTTAAATAATTTTTTTATTCAAAATGTAACTATTTTGAGATCATGTAAAAAAATAAATTAATTAAATACTACATTTAGCACTCCCAAATGGTTGATTTCATCGGTCAATAAACGGTCCACTAATGGTAGGAATAAATGTGGGAATAAAAATGTACTTTCAGGACCAAATCTAATAGTGAGTGAAAGGGGGGGGGGGGAAGGTAAACTTTAGGGACCAGATTTGATATCATACCTAATTCAATCTAGAAACCTCTTTATGTGGTTAAGAACATTAAAAAATTAACTAACATGGCTAAATCATTACTCCTTGTAAACATGTTGAACTAATTAGCAAGTCACTTTATTTTGTCTATGTTATCCACACTATGAGGTATTTTCTCATTGAAGCTGGTTTATTGCAGATTTTATCTCCGAATGCTTATTTGTATACCAGGAAAGAAGCTCAAAAGCATACTTAGAATCGAGGAAAATTTGCCTGGCATAACTCTATCTACTCATTCTGGCTCATTCTTTGATTTTCAGTCCCCTCAATCTTTCTCTGGCCTTAGGAAATCTAGCAGCATCTCTTCTTATGTCCACATTGAACGCATCAAGCCTTTATTGGTAAAGCAGTCGTGGTCCTTGTCTCTACCAAATTTTGGCACCAATGCTGACAAGCCTGGTTTCTTTGAAGGCATCAGGGATAGTGAACCTGCAAACGAGGAACGGGATTCTGACATTACTACGAGTGGCGATATTGTAGAAAGTGAAATGCCTCGTCAACCAAACATGCCCTTACGGGTGATGGATGCAAAAATTTCTGAGATTGTCAGTGTACTAAGAATACATTTTTCATCAATTCCCGATTATAGACATATGCCCGGGCTCAAGATTAAGATTCCATGTAGTTTGAGATTTGATTCAGAGCTATTGATTGGTAAAAGTGAAGCAAATACGGGAGCTAATGCCTTTGATGAAGTGGACCAACTTCCTGCCCTTTATGCCACAGTTCTCAAATTCACTTCTTCTGCACCGTATGGGCTAATTCCGTCATTTCACATTCCTTTTCTCCTTGGTTCACGGCCTAAAAATGGCAAACCTTTGAGCCAAACTGATTCATTAGCCATTGTTCCTGTGGAAAACGGTCATGTTGAAGAAGAAAATTTCAAAGCTGCTGCAAGTATAGAATTGGAGCCACGAGAACCAATGCCTGGTCTAGTTGATGCTTTCGTCGAAGCTAATGCAGACAACGGTCAGATAATCCGTGGTCAGCTTCACAGTATTTCTGTGGGGATCGAGGATATGTTTCTCAGACCTATTCTTCCAGATGATGTTTCTGAAGTTGATGTACCAAGCTATTACGTAAACCTATTCAATGCGTTATGGGAGGCCTGTGAGACATCATCGAGCACTGGTAGAGAAAGCTTCGTCTTGAAAGGAGGAAAAGGGGTTGCTGCAATAAGTGGGACCCGATCAGTGAAACTTCTAGAAGTTCCAGCTACATATTTGATCGAAGCTGTTGAGCGCCACCTGGCACCTTTCGTTGTTTGTGTTATTGGGGACACACTTGTTGATATGGTAAAACCTGGGGGCATGATTAAGGATGTTTTGTGGAAGGATTCCAGTTCAGATTCATCACTTGATATTACTTGCTCACCAACTGGCTCTAAAGGGCCTCTTTATCTAAAGTACTTTGGCGACGAGGACGATGGAGTGGTTCCAATTCCTGCTGCAACTAGCACGAAAAATATGGGTTATTTTCATGTTTTGATATTTCTTCCGCCAAGATTCCATCTGCTTTTTCAAATGGAGATTCGTGATTTTTCAACACTTGTTCGGATTAGAACTGATCATTGGCCATGCTTAGCCTATGTTGATGACTATTTAGAAGCCTTGTTTTTGGACTGAAAAGCTTCTTTCATAATCCCACAACTGTCTTGGACTTTCATATTCTTTAATTCATGTTTACCTTAACTGTTTGTTCAGGGATGATAATGGGGCGGGTTTAAACTCAGACCTGCATTGAACTCGTTCTTTGTCTGAGGTGGGTTTGGAACGGTCTTGGTTTTTTAAGAGCTCGCCGTCTCAAGACCTGCAACATTTAAATATTAGTGTTATTTTATGTGTGTATTTATATAAACCGATATTCAAATTAATGTATGTACATTTGTGTGAATGATTGCATAGGTTATTTTTAAGTATTACATGAATTTTTATTTTTATTTTTTGAAACGGAAAATACTTTTATTATAGGGTATAAGAAATACCAAACAAAGCAACAATGAATTACTCCGTACATTGAAACAAGTTAGGGTTGTGTTATTATTTTTAAATTAATATAAGGGTAATATTGCCTTTTGTGTAAAAAAATTTTAAATTAGAGTTGATTGTATTGTTACTATTAAATTAATATAAAGGACAATAAAAGGTTGTAGATTAAAAGGAAAAATAAAAGATAGAAGCCATAAGTTCACAATTCGAACCAGAGGCCGGGATGCATCGAAAATGGTGCACCCCTGAAATCACCTACCAAGTAAAACGATTAAAAAGTCAAAAGAAACTGATCAAATGAGAACTCGAGACGGAGTAAGGGAACTATGGTGGGTCAAAAGTATCGTCCCATCTGTCCTTGAACATGGAGACTCGTGTCATATCATTGTCGATCCCTGTCGAAGGTCTGACAGAGTAGTTCGCGCAGACTCTAGCCTCAAAATCGTCGATAGCGCTATCCGGAATTTGTTGATAGGAGGCTTTGTAAATTAATATAAAGGTAATATAGTCTTTGTAAGTGTAATTCTATTTTAACAAAAAGCTTTAGGAGTGAACACAACAAAAGTGGGGGGTTAAATAATCGTGGGGCGTGGGTTATATCCCCTTCAGGAATGTTAGATGCACTCCCCCGATACATGTACTCTCTCAAAAAATGCGTATGATAGATGTACTCCCCCCTTTCCCAAAATTACCTATTACAGTATATCATTTTATCTCAAAATTATGTATGATAAATATACTACCATCAAAACCCTAGTTTTTCTCATCTTCTCCCCCATTTTCTTCTTTCTCATTTTTCCTTTCTTCCTTCCACACTTCTCTTCCTTCCATTCAACTGCCGCTGCTGAGCGCCGCCAACTGCCCAGGCTGCCTGCGTTTGTCGTCCGCTGTTGTGCCCAAGCTGTCGCCCTCCTTTTTTTTTTTTTTTTGTAAAAAAAAGTGGCGCCGCCGCCCCTCTTGCCCAACGACGCCACCACCCTCCTCTCTCCCCGCCCGACTGTCCCCACCGTAAGCTGTCGTCTCCTCCGTAGCTTTTTCCCCCTTTTTGTACATCACATGTACATTTTTTTTCTTTTAAAATTTTTTGACAAGAAATGTCGACCAAAAATATTATGGTCGACAACAATTTATCGACCATATTGTTTTTGGCCGACATTTCTTGTCGAATTTTTTTTATTTTTATTTTCTTTCAATATAATATTGTCGACAAGGGTGTTTTTCGTCAACAAATTATAGTCGACAATATATTCTACGGTCGACAAATTAGTGTCTGGTTGGTCAAAAAAATCTAGATTTTTTTTTGAATTTTCTGAATATATTTTGGATGGGATGGCGCCGGAGGTGGCAGCGGTGGAGGCCGGCAGCCGGAGGGGCGACGTCTGCTGTAAAATTTAGGTTAAGATTTTGTCCAAAATTAGAGTTAGAGTTTTAAGAGTAGTGTATGTATCTATAACATTTTACTTTAAAAGGTAAATATGGTATTCCACATACATTTTTAATTAATAAATGGAAAGGAAGGGTGCATATAACATTCCTGGAGGGCATAGAACCCACGCCTAACCGTTGCCTTCTATCAATACTTGTTCTTGGGCTCCTTGTAGTGGGTGTTTGGGCTCCTGGAATAGGGTTTGATTATATGCATCTCAATTTCGAGAGGGGCGCGGCTAAAGGCACCCGAATTTCCTATGAGTACACCCACGCGATGAGTACACACACAAAACGGATGAGTACACCCACGTAGAAAACCCAAAATTGCCCTTAACATTTCTCCCCCTTTCTCCCTCCATTCTGTCCATTCGGTACACCCACCCCTCCCAACTTCTCTCCCCCACTCGTCTGTTCTCCCCCATTCCCCACTCTTCTCCGCCACTCCCACTCCACCGTTCCCCCCTCCAAAAACGAAATCTCACTCAGCTACGACGTCGAACATGAGATTGAGACACGGCCCTGCATCGTTTTTTTGAGCATTTGAGGAGGACACATTTTTTTTTTCTTTTTTGCAAAAATGGTTAAAGTTAGTTTTTCTTGCTTATATTTGAGAAGAGGAGGAGGACGCGTGTTTAATTTCGGTTTTTGTTGATTGAAACATTGATTTTATTGTTGTAGGGTTTAGGTTTTATTTTTTGAATTTGGTGTTAATTCATGCATGTGTTGATTAAGGTTGTTTTTTGTGTTATAATCATGTTTATGTGTAGAATGTATCAATTTTTGATGTGTTATGATGAAAATAAACCAATGGACATCTAATTGGCATGGTTTAGCACGATTGCAGCGTTTTGGACTGGTTTTTCGAACATGGACCCAATGTTGGGAAGTTTTTTTCGAACATTTGTCAAATGTTCGAAAATTTGTTCGTTACAGAGACTTTTGGGTTAAAAATTCGACCAAGTAAAACTCGCGGAAGTTTTTTTCGAACATGGACCCAATGTTGGGAAGAAGTGATGACCCTTCGAATTCCCGCGTTTAGATCGGAGGTGGGTGTACTCATCCGGCGTTTTTTTTAAAAAGTACAGGAGGGGTAAATACGTCATTTTGCAACACCCTTGGGACAAAAAAAAAATTCCCGTGGGTGTACTCATAGGAAATTCGGGTGCCTTTAGCCGCGCCCTTTCGAGAGATGTACTCTCCCTTTCAGTTTATTAATAAAATAATAGGGTAAAAAACTAAAAATACCCTTCAATAAAATATAGCATACTAGATGCATCCCTTTTGAAGAAGTTGGATAGCTCAAGTGGTTAGAGCACCACTACCTAGGCTTTAGATCCTGGGTTCGAGTCATGGGGAGGGGAAAAAGGGATGGGTATTAATGTAATTCAAAAAAAAAAAAAAATGTATCCCTTTTACTTAACACACCCCTCTATTGTTATATCTTTCACCTTATCCTTAAGCCACAACTTTCGGCCGCCGTCACCATTTTTTTCGGTAGCCAAGAAATAAAAAAAATCCAAAAATTTCAACAACATCAACAAATCACCCATATTAATCCATATACACCTAGAAAAACTTAGAAAACTAACAATTTTTTTTAAAAAAATCGTCAAACCAGTGCCGACCATATATACTCCCGTCGACGAGAATGTACATGGTCGACACTGGTTTGACGATTTTTTTTTTTTAATTTCGACCTTTGTTGGTCGACCATATATATTCTTGTCGACAAATTGTTATCGATGAGAATGTATATTGTCAACCACCAAAGGTCGGTTTTTTTTTTTAAGTTTTTTTTAAAATCGACACTGTAATGTCGACCATATACACTCTCGTCGACAACATTTTATCGACGAAAGTGTACGTGGTCGACATTACAGTGTCGAAAAAAAAGGTTTATTCCCTAAAAAATGGAGCGGGCCAAAAATAAACAAATCAGACGATGCACATACCTTGGACGACAGCGAGGTCGGTCGGAGCGGCGTGGGTAGGGGTGGGCCGACGCCGTGGACGTCGAATCGGGGTGGGGTGGACTGGCGAAACGGAGGAAGAAAAAGAAAAAAGAGAGGAAGCGGCGGCCAAGGGAGGGGGTGGCCGCGTGGCCGCTGAAAGATTTTTTTTTTTACAGAAAATGCACGGCGAGGCGGCCATGGGGAAAGGTGGGGGCGCGGCCGGTGAAGAGAAGGAGGGGGCGGCCGCTGGCAGAATTAATTTTTTTTTTACAGTAACGGCGGGGCGGGGGGCCATGGCGGAGGGTGGGGGAAAAATGGGGAAGGGAGGGGGCGCGACCATGGGGGCTACGAGGGCGGGTGCCGCCGGCGGTGACGGCGACGGGGCTGGTGGAGTAATATAAGAAGATGGAGGGGGTGTGGGTAGTAATATAAATTTTATTAGAGAATGACATTTATGACAATTAAGGGGGTGCATCTATCTTAGGCTATTTTAGGGGGAGTGCATCAATCGTGAGAGTGTGTCCATCTAAAATGGAGGTGCATATAGTCAAACCCCCGAAATATCGTCAAGTGGGCCTGTAAATCAACGTTATGATGTATTCAAAAAGGTTAATGCATCCTCGATACATGTACCCCTCAAAATACACCTAAGATAGATGCACTCCCCCTCCCCCCCAAATTATTTATTATATTCTTTCTTTTAAAATTTTGTCGGATAAATACACTCTAAAAACACTCTAAGGATATGATTGATATGATGAAATAAATTTAGGGATGAATGAAATGAAAGTTTGAATGAAATGACAATAAACATAATCATTTTTATGATTGTTATACCGTGAGAATGAAATGTAATACTTCATAAATTTATTTTAAATTATTATTATTGAGTGTTAAAAATATATTATTATTTTAAATTAATATTATTACTATTATTTAATAAAAATATTATTATTAATTATTGTTAAAAATAAATTATTTTTATTATTAACATTTTAATAATTATTATTGATAGAAGAGTTATTATTATTAATATATATCTGTCTTATTATTGATTTTATTATTTATAATAAATATATATTTTATATGAAATAATATTTTTATTTTTAAATAAGAATATTACTCCGTATCATTATTTTTAATATTAGATAAATTTAAACAATAATATTATTATTTATATTATCAAGTATTATTATATTATTAAAAATAATATATTGGATATATTATTTATATTTTTGAGAAAATTTAAATTATTTTTTATGTTATTATAATTTAATATATTTGAGAAATATTATTATCATTAAAATTTAATATATTATTATTATTTATATTTTTAATTTGAATATATATTATATTAATATTTTTATTAAATACAATTTTTTATTTTTATTATTAAACAAGAGTAATATTATTTATATTAATTATTGAGCTAATTCTAAATAAATACACCAACTTTAGTTTGAGTATCAATTTAGTCACGGCCTTTAAGATTATTGTAAAAAAATTATTGTGTTGCAATTCGATACACATTTTTTTTCTCTGGTCAGCATTTGATGATGTTGTTGGTCCCAAAACGAGTATGGTAACAGTCTGGGGGGGGGGGTTAATAGACTGTTAGGTGTTTACAAACTTTTTCAAGCTTTAGATTAGATGAGACGTTGAAAGTGAGTTATTTACTCAGACGTCTATATGTAGATAAGATGTTCTGATCTATAGAGTGCTTAGGTGTTATAGCAGATTAAAATAACAGCCTTACTGATTGTTGAATTGAGCTGATCAGTTTGAAAGCTATCTTAAAGGCTACATGTGTGGAAATGTGTATGCCCTACGTGTTTAGACTCGTGGGTATTTTATGAAAACCTTTTGAAACAATGGCTTCTAAAACAATGCAAGTTTGTCAACTGATTTGATATCTGCTGATTATGAAATCAAACACTTGATGAGTTTTGACTCTTTACTAAATTTTGGCGTTTCAAACAAGTATGAACAATAAGAATATGAATGCTGAATGTTGAATGTAAAAGATAAGCAATAAGAACACCGAAGTTTATAGTGGTTCGGATCTCAATATCCTACGTCCACTCTCTCTAATCAGATAGAGAAATTCACTATCTTGCTGTTTTATAGTCCCAAGAGAAGACTTTCGATCAAGAACCTCAAGTACTTTCTGAGGCTACAAATCTGTTTGTTGGTGAGATAACAAACAACCTTTACAATGGTTAATACCAATAAATGAAAGTATGTGTTTAACCAACTGGTTCTAAGCTCTAAAAATTGGATTCTTTAAACTAGCTTAGGATCGGAAACTTAGAGCACTAAAGGTTAGATAACTTTGCAGGCTCTAAAGAACTCGAACACTTAGAATATTTCTTGAAACTTTGATTGTTCTTGATATCAGCTGAACGTTTAGAGAGTTCTTGCTTGTAGGGTTTCCGGTCTCTTGTTCCAAAGAACAAGTGTTGTATTTATAGAGAGATTTGTGCTCAGAAACTAGCCGTTGGTGAGAACTAGCCGTTGCAATAAATCTTCCCAAGTATGGTCGTTATCTTTATAAGAATGGTGTTTGCAGGTTTTCTGGTACGATTTTGCCTTAAGAGGTAATGTGCATTAAATGCTCCGTACTTTTTTGTAGATCTCTTGTACGGCCTACTAAGCTGTCAACTTCATAGCTTCGTGTTGATGTCTCATTGGTCCACATCAGCTTGGTAGTTGAGAGTTGTCTTGTCTTCTGTTAGAGCAATTCAGAACTTAATCTGACATTCTCTTTGTCTTATGTTTTGCATACCTTTATCTTCTGACTTAGTTAGTCATAAATGAGCAAACACTTGTGAAGGTGTTTTATTCATAAATGTTAATTGTCATAATCATTTTGTAGGTGAGCTTCGACTTGAATGCTCATTAAGGCTTTCTTTGACAAGATACATATGAGTTCATATCTGCTAAGTTATCTTCTAAACTTTGAGTGCAGATTATCATATAGATTATTCAGTCCATAAGGCATACAACAACCTTTAGATCTGAATTTACTAATGAACTCCAGATGTCTTCTAGTCTTATGTCTTCTGTTCTTTAAGACTTGAGTAGAGTATACAGATGAGCAATCAGCTGACTTCTATATAGCTGTTTCTCAGATTAGATTAAAACGTGTACATTACTTCTAAGCTTTATAACTCAGCTTAGGAACCTTAGTTCTAGATTACAAATTATCAACCTAACCTGACCTCTACTGATCTGTTTTTTGCCATCAAAACTTAAACATTAAAACTCAATCAGATTAGGGGATGGATGAATATCCCAACAGATGTGGCTTGCCTGAGCTCGCCACATCAGATTACACACACACACACACATATATATATTTTTTCCACATCATATTACACTTTTTTTTTAAAATAAAACTTTATAAAAATAAAACTCCTGCTTCTTCTGCGTCTTCTCTACTTCTCAAACTCAATTAAATTCTTCTTCTGCGTCTTTCTCACTTCTCAAACTCAATCAAGTTCTTCTCTTCTAACCCTAAAATCAAAATAATCAACTCTATCTACATCTATGCAATGTTGAGGTCTAAGGGGTTCCCCCTTCCGAAGGAATCACAATTCCATAATTTTGGGAATCACCATTCCCTATGAAATGATGATTCCATTCCAAAAATCATATCAATCATAAAACTTGGAATAAACCCATGAATGGTGGTGATTCAATTCCTGTACTATTCTACTATACCAATCATACTCTAAAATCATTCTTCTTCTCCAACCTCCCCCCACCGCCGCCCACCGCCTACGACACCCACCGCCCAGCCGCCACAGTTGTCCGCCGTCCAGCCCCCTTCCTTTTTTCCTTTTTCTTGCTTGTCGTCCAACCCTCTCCCCCTCCCCGCCCAATCGCACGCCCCCTCTCCCTCGTGGTCTGTGCTGTCTTCCTCCGTGCTGCCCGCCCCCGCGACGACCGCCTAAAACAAGATTTTTTTTCTTTCCTTCTTTCTGTGCCGGTCGGCCGCCTGCTCTACTAGTGTCGGCCGTCCGGTCGGCCCCTCCTCCACGGCCCCTTCTCCTCTCCCCTCTCCCCCGATGACGGCTACTCCCTCCTCTTCCTTTTTCTTTTTTTTTTTTTGTTATTTTCGATCACAATGTTTATGGTCGACAATATCTTGTTGAAAGTGAAGATTTTTTTTAAAAAAAAAAATTATTCAGTAAAATGTTGTCGACTGGAATGATTTTCATCAACAAACCATAGTCGACAATATATTCTATGGTCAACAAACTATTGTCGATCGACATATTATCAACTGCGGCCTTCCCTTCTCTCTTCTACATTCAGCACAGTTAAACATGAGCCCATCTTGAAGAAAGAGAAACGACGCTCTTATTTATTTTATTACACATCTTTTAAACATATATATTATATTAAATTATTTTTTAAATATTAATATTTTATTTAAAAAAAACCTGAATAAAATATTGAGAGGTAATTTAGTAAACTTTTATTATAAAATAAATGAATGAATTGTAATGTGCGCCCAAAATTAATAACCCCCTCCACAGAAATTTGTACAATTGTTATATTGAGACGTCCCACAAAAATTTGCATATTCCAAAAAAAAAAATCATCTTTATAACATTCCTTCTCAAAATATACACATATTTACACACATGTAATTACTTTTCTACCCTCGATCTATCTTATTTACTTTATTCATAAAAGTTTACAATATTATCCCTCAAAACTCTACTCATTACATTTTTTAAAAAAGTGTGCAATCTCAAGGGTGCAAATTCCCTTGGAATGGAGAGAGTAATCTTTTTTGTAGATTTGTAAATATTATGAGTGGAATTTATGGGGCAATTTCTATTTTGAAGGTGTGAAATTTTTTGTGAGTCTGACGTAAAAGGAACTTGTGCAGATGTAGAAAGTACTCCCTTCGTCCCGGGGAAAGCTCCCCATGAGCTTCGGGCACGGAGGTTAAGAAATACTAATATAATAAGTAGATGTATTAGAGGTGATGTGATTGAGAGAGAGAAGAATATAATGAAATGTGAGAGAAAATAGTTACTAAAAACGGGATGGGGAGCTTTCATTGGGACAGACGAAAAAAGAAAGTTGGGTAGCTTTCACTGGGACGGAGTGAGTAATAAATTAACTATTATTGATAGGATGGCATGTATACAATCTTTAATTAGGGTTTACAAGATCTATTCAAATACATAATTACATTCTTATGTAAGAGATCTTTAAATCAAGACTGATCAATTTGATGTCGTTGTCCGCTCTAATCGTGAAAAATAGGAATGCAAGTGTATACTTTGCCCACAAACTACACACAGTTCTTCATTTTAACAATTAGACAAACTTCACACAGAGGTAACATAGTGTTATGATAAACAAAGAAAAAAAAAAAAAGGCAAAAATCACCAAACACCAAAACAAGAACAAAGTAGACTCCCCTTTCAAAAAAAAAAAAAAGAACAAAGTAGACTCCACACAAGGGATAACAGACGCCTAAAGGGACTAAAGGCAGCATAATGTGCAAGAAGTACACAAAAGGCAACACATAACAACCAAACAAAAAAAAAATCATCTACAAAAAAATTGTTAAAAAAATAATTAAACGGGATCAACTGATAAACTCGCCCTGATTGGCCACCGTGACGTTGTCAAGGAGGATCTACCCATTAATCCTCACTAACACCCCAAAAAAAACTATATAAAACCAACTAAATATGAATTTGAGACAAAATCGAGTGGGGCAACGATTTACAACCAGTGGATCGGTTGTGCGGCGGCAATGGCGCCGATGCTACTGTTTTTTATCAAATCTATTCAGCTATTGACCAGATCTTCTTAGATCTGTAGATTTATTATGTTATTTTTATAGCTCTAGTGCTTGAGGGAGATTAAAACAACATATCTACATAATGAAGGTGAGGGGAAGATGAAAGAAGATGGTGGAGAGTGGAGAAAGAGATCGTCAAAGTGGACAAAGAGATGGCGTGTATACAAATAATATGTAGGATTAATGTAGTTTTTATCAAAGGTTGAATGTGAAAATATCGAGACTTAAATTTGTGAAAATGTCGATATTTGTAAAATTTAAAAAATGTTTAAATTTAATAAGAAACATTTAATACACAAATTTAACAAAATAATTTGAATAAATTTTTACATCTACATAAAATATAATGTTAAGTCATATGATATTTATTAATATTCACTCGATTTTTTTACTATACTTTATTCATGTTAGACTCGATATTATTATTGCATATCAATATTTATTGCTTCTTCTGTCTAAAAAAAACATGTTTATTCTATTTAAATAGTTAACTTTTAAATACATTTTTTACTTTATAAAAGTTAACGATACACCAACAATACCCTTACATGATTGGTATGACTGAATGAAATTGTGAGTGAATGGAATAAACTCATGAATGGAATGAAGGCCTGAATGGAATGAATGTTTGAATGAAATTTTCATGATTGGTATTAACTAGGAATGGAAAAATCATTCCTTGGTTGATTTCATTCTCATGATTGGTATAATAAATGAGATGCAAAATAATGTACATGGTTTATATTAAATGACTAAAATACCTTTTTATAAAAATATATTAAATTAGTCAATATGCTATTATTAATATAATAATAAAATTTTAGATAAATAATTTTTAATTTAGAAAAAATAGTGAACATCTTACGATTCCTTCTGCAATCAAGAAACGATTCATGTATATATATATATATATTATATATATATATATATATATATATATATATATGCATATTTCAAATCATGAATGAACACAATTAAACTGCAATTATATCTATAATTATTTCTTCTTCTTTTGTTTCATATATATATATATATATATATATATATATATATATATACGCGCAGATATATAGTATAGAACAGAACTTCTGGATATTTCTCTAATTCATCTGTCTAGTTCTTCTTTCTTAGAATCAACGTCCTTCACTCCTTGACATCTTTTTTCTTGCGTGAAGTCGTGAATTGGGTTGTAGAGATTAGAGAATTAGGTTTATGAAAATCATTGCGTGAATTAGGGTTCAAGGTTTTGATTAAAGATCGTGATTAATGAATGTCTTGTTTAATTATTAGGAAGGATAATTTTGTAAAAATAAAATATAAGTGATGATTTTATTTCAAAAAATAAAAAAATAATTAATTCCACACATAATGGAATGGGGAAAGACAGGGGATGGAGAGGAATCACAATTCTTTATTTCTGGGAATCAACATTCCCTGTGGAATTGCGATTCCAAATAAAAAAACATACCAATCGTGAGATTAGAAATAGACTCATGAATGCTCATTTCATTTCAAATCTATTACCACATACCAATCATACACTTAATTCTTTATAATTAATATATAGATTATTGTTAAAATTTGTGTCCAAGCCAAGAAGATATATTTTTCGACGGAGGTGAGTAATAGTTTTTACTTTTTTTCAAATATTAATATTGATACTTCGAAAATTGGATACATCTAAAGATTTATGGAGATATTTTGAAATATTGGTGTCCTTAGTACGTTTTGATGAACGTACTCTCAGAGTCTCACATCCTATCCATGCGTCATTTTCTTAGGCCTTCTGAATAATGCCATTCATAGTTCTTACAGATGTGAATCTACATGTTAACTATACTGCGTCTAGGAATCACAATGCATCAAATTTGTTCTGTTTTTGTGACCTACACTACTGTCAGCAAAATAATGAACTAGCGACCAGCCTGTGAAGTGTGAACTCGTAGAGTCGGGTTTGAATTTGTACGGATAGGGTATTTATATGCCCAGACCTGATATATAAGATGCACATTTTTTTTTATGTGTACATACATCTCTAATAAACCATTCTTACCAGAAATTGACCTAGTGGTGTAGACTCGAGGCCTAGGAGGTCTCAGATTCGAAATTTCTAAAGTGCAAACAATTCTTAAGGGGTCAGTCCTTGATCGGGTCAAAGACAATCTTCAATGGTATGACCCTCCGGATCTTGTGGTGGTCATATCGAATGGAGTTTGTAGTTGCTAAGACTATGTTTATCGCCTGGGCCACGCCCTGGGCGTAAGCATACGACAAAAAAAAAAAAAAAAGGAAAATTGAATTATTTCCCATGACCATGGTTGTAGAACAACCATCAACAACCAACAACAACCAAATAATTGTGGGGGTATTTTTTTATTTAAAAAAATCTTAGTATGCCACGTGTCAAATTTTTACTCGTCGGTTATATTTTATTTAATTATTTAGATAATTTCCGATTTTCATTTATCTACTTAAAAAAAAATCATAAAATTAAATTCTCTATAAATAGAAATCAAAATCTTGATAAATTTTGTATCACAATTTCATACACTCCCTTTTCTCTTCTCCTAATTTTTTTCTCTTCTGAATTGTGTTAATTATCTTTTTTTCTCTTCTAACATGGATCCAAATGATCTCAATTATCATCACGACTTCCAAAACCAGTCAAGTTCACAAAATTTTCAATCGGTTTTAATATTGATAAATTTTTTTAAGTGTATGGTAATTTTTTATTATAGTTATGAATTTTTTAATATTAAATAATTGTATATATTAATTTTTTAAATATTGTGAAAAAATTATAAAAAATTAATAATAGATATAATTATTATATTATAAAAGAAATAATTTATTAAATGTTAATTGTGGTTGTGGTGGTTATGGATAAAGTGTGAAAAAAGATAGTTTTGATATTGTAGTGTAAAATGTGTAGGTGGAAGAGTGAGAAATAAATTTTATATTTGATGACTCGGGTTGACATGGATAAACATGGTCTAATAAATTTTATGAAGATTTTTCATAAAAAAAAAAGTTATGTATATTTAAATATTAATTTTTTTAATGCAGCAAAGTTGTAATTTAAATATTAATTTATAAATATATAAAAATAATATTTATTAAATAAACATCTAATTTTTTAGAAATAAAATATTAAATATATACTTTTATATTATTAATTTATACATAAAAATAATAATTATTATAATAAACATATCTATTTTTATAAATGTTCCATTGACTTAGGGGCGGATAGATCATTTACTAAAAAAAAAACATTGTTTACGTTCAATGTAATACTTATAATTTAAATATTAATTTATATATATATATATATATATAAAGAATAATTAATTATTAAATAAACATATTTTTAGAATATTTAAATAAAATATTAAATATTCCATATACTTTTATATTATTAATTTATACATTAAAAGAATAATTATGAAATAAACATATATATATCTACTTTTATAAATGTTCAATTGAGCTAGAGGCGGATGGAGTATCATTTACCCAAAAAAAAAAAAAAAATTGTTTATCTTCAATGTAACACTTATAACAATGTTTTTAATATTAATAATCTATATATATAAAAGGAGGATGATGTCTCTCCTGCTTTCGACACGTAAGTATTTTAAGTTGCTTTTTCTTTCGCCACGTGTACATTACAAGTAAAGGAAAATGGAAAGATTCTAAAGTTTCACATTCCTTCCTCATCTTCGAACCTTTAATTCGTGTGTCTTTTTAGTTTACTCATTATGTTTTAAAAAATGGAGAGACTCTCAAGTTTCATCCTCCTTCCTCATCTTCTTTTAAGTCAAGTGTCTTTTTTGTTTACTCCTTATTAAGTTTTGGATAATCTTCTCTCAACTTTCAAAAGATACTTTAGGTTCAATGTTAAGATGAAAGGTAAGATTTGTATTTTTTTTACCATTTTCCCTCTTCTGTAAACCGTTTGGTGTCATTATTAGCCGCTTGCTTTCTGATTTTACATATTTCCTTCCCCGTTATTTTGTGGAAAAATCTAGAATATGTGACTTTCACTTTGTGATTTGATCCCAAATCAAGTTTGTCAACAAACTTTTTTAAAGTTTTTTTTTTTTTGCTGCTTCATAATTTTCAATTTTGCGATATGGGTTTTATTATATTTTTAGGGATGAAAATTAATTTTCGTGTATCTTAATAATTATATATGTATTTCAATTTACAGATTTCAGTCGAGAAATAATGACGGTAACGCTAATAGGAGAAGAGGTTTATGGTTCCAGTGAGTGAAATAGAAATGAGAATTGCTCAAGACCTTAGGGTTAAAGTTGAGTAAAAAAAATCATGTTGATATGTATACATATGACGCTGAGGTAAATTAGTTTAAGTAAGCTGATTTTAATGTACAATTATTCATATGCTTGGATTATACTCGATTCAATAATTCAAACCTACTTTCTATTATGGTATTATAGATTAGGGATTTATGTGTACTAGAGATTAGAGATTTGTTTCGATACATTCGATTTGATATGTACTATGCATTATTTTGATTATGTGCAATTTTATGTTATGGATTGAGTCATTTACATTTGCTTACAATTCATTGTTTACGATAAGAGATCATTGGCATTGGCTCATGCAAGTCTGGTTTGAGGCCTTCCACAGGAGAGAGTAAAGACGGGTGAGAAGTAAGATTAACTCCGAAGGAAAGGTTAAGAAGGTTGTCGGAACTTTTGATGTTGTAGCGAAGGGTTTTGGTGATAAAATCAAAGGTCTCCACATTAATTCTTTGCAAGTATATATCAAGTCTCACTGTTTAGGATGATCACAAAAAGGGAGAGAATGTAATTTTTACTTATTTTTCTATAGTTTTATTGCAATTGTTTAATTAGATTTATGGTTTTAACTTTCTTTTAATATTTATATTTTTTTTTTTTGCCGGGTAGGGATAGAATGAGATTCTTGATTATTGCAATTTTCATAGTTTGTTTGCTTTCTCATCAAGTAGAGCTAAATTAACTTGGTTATGTTGCTCTATGGAGTGTCTATTTTTATTTTTATTTTATTTTTAACAAAGCAAATGATTTACTACTTCAGTGGTAGGAGCATAAGAGCTCCTAAGAAAAATATCTCAGCATTAGAAGAACATCAACAAGATAGAAGAACATCAACAAGAGAGAACATCAAGACAGAACCGGTTCATAAATCAATATAAACATAAAGTGGGTTCTCTCAACCAATCACTAAATGAGTGTACTAGATAATACCCAGAAAAATGAAGATCGAGAAATTTTTGAAACAATCTCATCTGCTTTCTTTCTTGTGTCTTTAAAAATATAAGAGTTTCTCGCTTCCCAATATTCCAACCCATGCAATGCCAAATAAGAGCCAAATATATCATGTGCATGTTTTGATTATGTCATGTCGCAATGATTTTTGAAGTGTACCAACAATGTTCCCGATGTAAGTGAAGTAAAGCCAAACCAAGAATAAATCTAATGTGGAATTCTTCTCACTTTAATTATTATAGACTAGCTTTTGCCCGTGCAATGCACGGGTCTAATTTTTGTTGTTTGTCAAAAAAAAAAATATGAATGCTCTTTTATAAATAGAGTATTCAACTATTCATACAAAATTGGGTCTTTCTATCGTCAGGAAGGCTTCGCACTTCCTGATAACAGGAAGCACATTAAATACCATTGGATCATTGATCCAACGTATATAATTATTTGTACATAATTACACTTCGTAATAGTGCGTTTGCTCTATGCAATATGCAATCGCAGTGCTTCGCCCCACTAATAAATTAAATTAATAAATATAAAATTACAAAATTATCCTTTTAAGTAAAAATAATTTAAATAGTTGAAAATTAAAGAAATTAAATTAAAAACAAAAAGGGTCATTGCTTGCCCCTGTCCCACGCACACACTCATCTTCATCAGTGTGCTCAAGCTCGAAGGTTCTCTAATGGTGGACAAAAAAATCGGACCATCCCCCAATTCCACCACCGTTCAATCTTCAAGGTCATCGTCTAATGGATGAAACAATCACGCATAATTTCTAATTTTTCATCCTCAAAATTCATAATCCCCAAATTTTCTTCCTCAATCACCACTGAAACTCTAAAGTTAAACGAACTCAAATTGACAATGGACTCATCGAGCCACAAGCTCCACAACAACTTAAGCAACCGCTCTGATCCAGGAGAAGCAACTGAGTCAACACGCCGGACGCCACAACCTCGCGTTGAGCCCGCTCGGACGCCGATCTCAGCGACAAGAGAGCATTATCTCGCTCGAAATCCGGCACAACGCCTCCACCGTCGCCAGCGCTCTCTCTGAGTCGTATTTTTCGAACTCAACCAGTCTATTAATTAATGCATCCATCGTCCCTACCGCCACCATCTTCTGTCGAGAATAATTCAAAATCTTGATAATACATTCAACCACCCGATCCGTCACCACCACTGATCTGTAAATAAGAATATTAATTGGAGTTTATACCAAATGAAATAAGAAACGCAAAGTTGCAGAGTTGCAGGGTGTGAAAATATGGGTGAGAAATTTGGGGAAGATGAATGTGGGTGGGGTTGTTTGAGATAGATTCTTTTTTATTTATTTTTACTTTGGATATTTTTATTATTTGAATTGCAAGCTTGTACAGTAATTGTTTTTATGTTTTTGTGAAATTGGAATTAAAAAAATATTATTATAAGGATATTTTTGTAATTTTATATATATTATTTAGATTATTAATTATTTCAATCAATGCGAAGTTAGATTGCACTGGAGCGAAGAAAGATGATGTGTCAATTTCTAATTGGTTTCCTGATAATAGGAAGGGCGAACACTCTTCCTGATCATAGAAAAACCCTACAAAATTCAATAAATTTGAAGTAAAGTAAAAGAAATGTTAATATTGGCCACCATATCCAAACCATCTTCATAAAAAATGCTTCTTTTTATGAAAGATTCAACACTTTTTTTAGTCTTCTTATTCATAAACTCGTTACCCATCATTCATTTCTTCCACAAAATATTATTTTTTCGACGATTCAATTACGTACAAAATCAATGAATCAGTAATTTAAGATTTATGTTGACTGGAGAACAATATTCTATCAATATTTACATGGGTGGTTGTGGTGCATCTCTTATTCGAGACGAGAATAGGCTTTAACCAACTCGCCTGCATCGACAGCAAAGGAAATGGTCTGGAAGGATAGGTGAATAATTGTTATCTCATTTATTGTGAAATTAATTGAGAGTCTATTTATCTCTAACTGCCACGTGACTTTAAAATCACACATGACAAATAGTTTTTTTTTTTAAATGACACATGACAAAAGTAGAAAATACCTCAAATGAACACCTGGTAAAAGTAGGGGAGTCTCATTAGTAACTTTTATATAATATAATATTCTTTGTACAAACGCATTTCAAGCTCTTGTAAGGATGAATGTTGTTGTAAAAAATGAGACAAAAATAAATGATTCGAGCATCATGATTTTTCCACTCAAATTCGGTTGCAACACATTTCTTTAGACAACTAAACAGACCCTGATTAATCAGGGTGTAAACATACATTAAAAAAAAACATAAATTTCAAATACGTATGAGCTTCTTTGCAATTTTCAAATAAGCATAATCACAAGTTTGCAAAATGAGAGAAATCTCTATAAATAGCAACGTAACATCATTTCTCTTTATCAAAAGTATCATCAAACATTGTCAAGCGGGATTCTCACCCATTAAAAATGTAAAATAACAAAAAATCAACGAACTCAATTTGTTAACACCGGAAATTCGTGACAATGCACTGTTTCTCTTGTGATTCTTGAAGTGAATTTTGAGTGTAGTGACAACAAAATTGAATGCAGCATCGAGAAAAGCAGCGGCTTCGATCAAAGCAAATCAAATTTCTTCTATCTCTTCTTCTTTTCAATCTTCTGACTACATATGAATTGAAATGAATCTCCATTCTATAATACACATAAATTCCTAACAACAAATCTACAATATATATCAAATCAAATTAATTGAAACAAATATCTAATCTTAATTTAGAGAAACCTCTAATTCATCATACAGAATCTAGAACATATTAAGAAAAAAAAAAGCAAAAGAAAAGAAAATAAAACTAAATTACAGCGTCTTCTCCACTTTTGTGTCTCTAAAACTCAGCCTCCCATTTTCCTTGCAACAAAATTACCATCCACATACCCCATCTCTATCTACACATACATATAATTTACACACGGTGATGCAACCAAACTATCGTCCCCATACCCCATATTTTCTGAATTGCTTAAATTGCTTTAGAGTTCAGAAGAGCCACGAAGAGCCACGGTAATGGGAAAATCAAAGTGACAAATGTGAGAGTGACGTTTTTCTAAAGGATATCAAACATTTATGTGATTAATATAATTAAAAATGAAACGGTTTCTACAATTAATACAATTAAGAACTATTTTTGTACTGCAAACTCTTCTTTGTCCACCATAAAATCACATGTGTCTCAAATTTGACATGAAAATAAATCATCTTAAGAAGATGAACACAATCATATTAGGAGAAAGTCATTTCCATGTATACCTTTCTCAAATCCACCACCATGATTCTGAGCATCTTCTCCACTTTTGTGCCTCTAAAACTCAGCCTCCCATTTTCCTTGCAACAAAATTACCATCCACATACCCCATCTCTATCTACACATACATATAATTCACACATTTATGTGATTAATATAATTAAAAATGAAACGGTTTCTACAATTAATACAATTAAGAATTATTTTTATACGGCAAACTCTTCATTGTCCACCATAAAATCACATGTGTCTCAAATTTGACATGAAAATAAATCATCTAAGAAGATGAACACAATCATATTACGAGAAACTCATTTCCATGTCTACCTTTCTCAAATCCACCACCATGATTTTGAGCATCAAGATCTGCCGTTTGTATAGTCGGCTTGTAACACATTGTAACGTCAATGAAGTTATGAAGAAGAATTGTAACATTAATGAAATTATGGAGAAAAATTGTAACGCCTGAAAAATTAATGGTTCGCCATATCAACAAATGTCATTGCCACATGGCAGGAGGAGAAGATAGCTAAAATGACACATGTCGAAAGTTGGAGTGAACTCGTCCTCCTTTTATTATATAAGATTGTATAGTCTAATTAAGACATTTCCCTTTTTATTTTGCAGGCATTTGTGCATATAGATAGGGTTTTATTTTCACTTCAATGAAGTTAGAAGTAAGTTTTGCACTAATACATATTTGGCTTTGCAAAGCCCTTAAAAAGTGTCTTGGAGAGCTTTTAAAACAGCTCTCCAAGTGACAGTTGTCTAAGCTTAGACAGCTGTTAAAAACCGTTGTCTAAGTAAAAGCACTTGGACAGCGGTTTTGAACCGCATTGCAAGTGGGGACCTTAGACAGTCTAAGTAAAAGCACTTGGACAGCGGTTCATAACCGCTGTCTATGTGATTTTTTTTTAAATTCCTTTCACATCTAAGTAAAAAAAAAAATATCCGATTTATCTTGGACAACGGTTATGAACTGCTGTCTAAGTAATTTTTTTTATATTTCTTTTCACTCGGACAGCGGTTATAAACCGCTGTCAAAGTAATTTTTTTTATATATATATTTTTTAATAATTATTTTATATTTTAAAAATTATGTTTATACAAAACTAAAACTTAATTATACCACTACAATATATATATATATATATATATACGTCAAATACCAAAAAATCAAATAAATAAACGTACACAAACATACGTACAGTATACACAAAAAACATGAAATATCATCACAAATATATAAGTTAATATATTACATGCTACCAAAAGTTATACTACTTTAATTATACATATACAAAAATTGATTGTAAAGGTACCCTGTTCAAAAAAAAAATCATTTGTCCATTTTTTTGTCGCTGTAAGTCTTGAGCGGACGGTCATAGACAAACTGCAAACAACGATCAATTAATATAGTTAGATATATAGTATATGAATTTTTATTCAATCAATAATAATTTAAATAAATCGATAAATTGACTTACAGTGTTAGGAATCGCCAATTGATAAGAATGGATTATATCCTTAATATAACAACATACAAAATGTCCACAATGATTACCATCACGTTGCCTCGGAACCTGTTATGATTAGCAATTATAGGCACGCGCGCATTTATATTACAATTATGATTATTTTATATTAATTTGACAACTTACTAAATTAAATTACCTTAACATCTATCCAGCTCACTCTATTGAAATTAGATCTTGAGTCTTGATTGTGAAGGCGACTCTGATACATCGTCATCACACTATTATTGTTATAATTAGAAAAAAAATAGATTAAATATGCATAATTTTAAAAGTAAAACAAATCATTATATTAGAATATTAAAAATGAACTTAATGTATAATTATGTAAGCAGTGATAAAAAATTCACTGAGGGTGTTACGAGGCGAACTCTCTTTTAAATATGATTTTTATTTTTCATTTTATATATATGCAGTATTTTTTTTTTAAATTTAGATCTATATTTTATAAGGAATTGGTCTTCTTAAATTGAAATTATACCGTACCACTAACAAACTTCCTTAAATTGTCCTCTATTAAGAGAAAATACCAAAGAAACTAAGATAACATATTGAAGAGGATGGACACCCACTACAATAACCAATGAAATTGCTAACAATAAATAAAAATACAGCAACTTAGTAAATTAGGCTTCTTCCTAAGAAATTTAGAGTCCTATCTAGGTTGCTTAATTGATCATCACATTTGCAACAAATTGAAAATGCATACCTTGAATCCAGTTAAATCACATTACAGTATATCCTTATTAAAGGTTAAAAGGATTCATGCCTTATGAAACAATCACAGTACAGTATATCCTTATTTATAAGCCAAAAATATTCATTTTGTCAAAAGTGCTTCCCTCAAACTCTCCATCTTTCAAAACCAATCTAGCACACATATTAATATCATTTGTCAAAAATATGTAAAACACGTTTATGGATCAAAACAATACATTTTAAATTTATGTAAATTAATGTAGGGCAATTTTAGCCCAATTTTGGCCAACATTTACATGAACTAAAAAAGTATTGCCCTTAGTTTAAAGTCCTTCTTTGGCACCCCTTTCCCTGGAAATTTCATGCATCCAGCGCACGCAGCAATCATCCTTGACTTCTATAAATACTCCATATATATCTTGTAATTGTAAACTTTGACGCCTACGAGCATTCGTTCTTGAGAGTTGAGAGTTTACGAGTGAAGTGAGGATAAATTCGCTTTCCGAGTGATGAGTGTGTAAACATCTCTTATATTAATCAAGATTGAAGTCGTGAGTCCAGTGGATGTAGATCACATTGATTGAACCACTTAAATCTGTGTGTGCTCTGTTTTTCTGTTCTCGTTTATATTTGTGAATTGTTGTCTTTGTTGGATTGTATTTGTGCTCGATTGTTCTACTTGGATTGGAGACGTCTAATCGAGTGGAATTTTCTTGACAATTGGCGCCGTCTGTGGGAAACGAGAGTAAACCACAAAGCAATTGCCAGATCGGAGATGGAGAATTCAACCAAGTATAATATTGAGAAGTTCTCAGTCACCGGTGACTTTGGGTTGTGGAGAGTCAAGATGCAGGCTCTCCTAGAACAACAAGGCTTGTTCGACGTGCTCGAAGAGTCTACAGCCCCAACTGGTGAATCTGCAACAGCTGCTGCTGAAAGAAACAAGATGTTACGGAAAGCTCGAAGTAATATTCTGCTCTGCCTTGGTGATAAGGTTCTGAGAGAAGTTGCTAAAGAGAAAACAGTGAAAGAGGTCTGGGACAAGCTAGGTAAACTCTACATGGTTAAAACCTTAGCCAACCGTCTCTATTCGAAACAGAAGTTGTATGCCTTCAGAATGGTGGATTACAAACCCATTCTAGATCAGCTTGATGAGTTCAATAGAATTCTTGATGATCTAGAGAATTTAGATGTCAAGTTAGACAAAGAGGATAAAGCTCTGATTGTATTGAGTGCTCTCCCTAAGTCCTTTGAAATCTTAAAGGACGCCATCTTGTATGGTAGGAAAGAAAGTATTACATTGGAGGATGTAATGCTGGTTGTCAAGTCCAAACTATTGCACAACAAGACATCTCAAGTAGATAAGAGCAGTAGTGGTGAAGGATTGGCAATCAGAGGAGGCCAGAAGAAGTCTGGATCCAAGAAGGGGCCTAGTCAACCCAAAGGAGCTGATAAGGGAAAATCAGTTGTGTCCAATCAAGGTGATGCAGTGTGCTACCATTGCAACAAACCTGGGCACTATAAGAATGTTTGTCACAAATACAAGCAGTTCTTAAGGAAATCTGGTGCCAAGACCTCTAATGACAAGAATCAAGCTAATCAGAATCAAGTTGAGAAGGAGCAAGAAGGCTATGAGTCTACTCAAGCACTAATCATCACATCCTCTACAGAACAGCAAGCATGGATCCTAGATTCAGGGTGTTCTTTCCATATGACTCCAAGAAGAGATTGGTTTCATAATTTCAAGGTTCAGAAGGGCGGTTATGTAATTCTTGGGAATGATCACACTTGCAAGGTTGTGGGTAAAGGTAGTGTTCACCTGAAGATGTTTGATGGGGTAGTAAGAATACTCAAGGGTGTCAGGTATGTACCTGAGCTCAAGAGGAATTTGATATCACTTGGGATGCTGGATTCTATGGGCTATACATTCCAGTCTACTGATGGAGAGCTCAGTGTGTCAAAAGGGGAGCTGACTGTCATGAAAGGTGTGAGAATAAATGATCTCTACTTTCTTAAGGGAAATACAGTAGCTGGTAGATCAGATGTAGCAGAGGTGCAAGACAACTCTATGTTGTGGCACAGAAGACTGGCCCATGTAGGTGAGAAAGACCTAATTGAGCTGTTTAAGCAAGGTTTACTTGGCAAGGACAAGATCACAAAGATGGATTTGTGTGAGTATTGCATTCTTGGTAAATCCAAGAGATTAAAGTTTTGTAAGGGTGTTCACTCTACCAATGAGATCATGGACTATGTCCATTCAGATCTATGGGGGCCAGCTAGGAATCATACGAGGTCTGGTGGTAGATATTTCTTATCTATCATAGACGACTACTCAAGGAAGGTGTGGGTTTCTATTCTGAAGTCGAAGGCAGAAGCATTTGAGAAATTCAAGGAATGGCTCATTGAATGTGAAAATGTCACAGGAAAGACTCTCAAACATTTGAGAACTGATAATGGTCTGAAGTACCTATCAGAAGAGTTCAATGCGTTCTGCAGATCGAAATGAATAGTGAGGCATAAGACTGTGCCAGGGACCCCTCAGCAGAATGGAGTAGCTAAGAGGATGAATCAGACGCTTCTTGAGAGAGTCAAGTGTATGTTGAACAACTCTTATCTATCAAAGGTGTTTTGGGGAGAGGTTGTGTCAACAGCAGCCTATTTGATAAACAGAAGTCCTTCCTCAGTTGTGCAGTACAAAACCCCAGAGGAGTTATAGTCTGGCCATGCAGTTGATTACAGTTATTTGAAGGTATTTGGTTGTGCAGCATATGCCCATGTCAAGCAAGATAAGTTTGAGTCTCGAGCATTGTGATGCGTGTTTGTTGGGTATCCTTCAAGTGTGAAAGGATACAAGTTATGGTGCCTTGAAGCTGGGATGCAGAAGTGTATTATCAGTAGAGATGTTACTTGTGATGAGAGCATAACGCCTCTATCAGAATAGACTAGTACGAGTACTAGTGCAGCTGATAACCAACCAGACGAGACACAAGTCGAGGTGGAGCATGTTGACACCAAAGGACGTGTTGAAGATGATATTGATCAAAATGAGGAGGGCGGTCCTCTGAATGAGAATGATCTTGAGCACTATCAGTTGACACGGGACAGAACCAGAAGAGAAGTCCACCCACCTCAGAGGTATGGACAAGTTGATATTATCTCATTTGCATTATGTGCAGCTCTGGAGGTGGAGTCTCTGGAGCCAAAGTCTTATTCAGAAGCCATCAACTGCCACGACAAGGAGAAGTGGATAGTTGCTATGGAGGAGGAGCTGCTTTCTCTGAACAAGAACCAGACCTGGGAGATTGTTCAGAGGCCCAAGAACAAGAAGTTAGTTGGGTGTAAGTGAATCTATAAAAAGAAGGTGGAGGCTCAGAGGGGTGGCAAGCTTAGATACAAGGCAAAGCTTGTAGCTAAGGGTTTTACACATAAATAAAAAAGAATCACATAAAACTTTTCACGAAACATAATTTTTTTCCACAAAGTCGAGTGTTATGTTTGCACAAGGACATAAAGTTTACATAACAATAAAGCACGATTGCACAAATGAACAAAATTAATAAGAAATGAAGAAGTAATACACTAACATACAGTGAGATCAACACCCGATTGACTCACCACTAAGCATTCAAAATCATGGTCGAGCAGCTTCGAGATTGACACAGACAACGGTGTTGTAGTGCACCTATCGTCGGAAAATCCTTCAGAACGCAGTCGAGCGGAATCGGAGTAGGGGAGAAAGCGTTGGAAAACCTTCAGTCCAGATCCTCTCAAATCGACGGAAAAAATGGCGGTCGCGCGACACCCTTTATTTCGCCTTCCTCTCAGCCTCCGACGTGAAACCCTCGAAGCAGCGTGTGCTTTCATTAGTCAACTGTCGATCTATTTTCTCCGGCGATAGTTAGAGATAGAGAGAGAGAGAGAGAGAGTTGTTGTCAGTCAGAGGGAAATTGGTGGTCTTTTTCGTCTATCGGTGGACTTGCGTCGTTGTTGAGCTTTAGGAACGACGGTGAACAGTGCCACCATTGATCTTACCCATGCCAATACCCTTGTTTGTAATGCTAATGAGGAGTATGCTTCTCGATGGGGATGGGTGTGGACGAATTAAGTATTCTGGTGGAGGGTGGGTGCGGACGGCCTAAGTATTAGGATGGAGATAAGGTTTTTCTTGAGCGAGGCGTGAGATGGGAGTGAGAGATTATAGTTAGATTGTGAAAGGGGGAAGTCTCCATATATAGAGAGGGTAGAATGAGTATTTTAACAACCATTTTACACCTAATAGTAATATTTTAAAAAAATGAATCTAAATGTTTACTTTTACACACTACTGAAATGCATCTATGAGTAAATAAACTCTTAATACTAATAGTTGTTGATTATCGCTCTATCGAGACCGATCTTTTGATTAAACGTTTAGCTAGAGTTGATTCTCAACTAACCTATAATTAAACCCGGTCTTTTGATTAAACGTTTAGCTAGAGTTGATTCTCAACTAACCTATAATTAAACCCGGTCTTTTGATTAAACGTTTAGCTAGAGTTGATTCTCAACTAACCAATAATTAAACAAAATGATAATAAATGACAAGATCGGAGCAATAAAGAAAAGAATGTGGGGGAATTTATGAATTCTCCACTTAATGCTCTTTTCGAGCTTTACATGTATTCATGATAATAAGATAGTTGCTAGACAATTTATTACCCAACCATCCAACCCTTGATTCTAGGTTTAAGTGAGTTATTTATAGTGAACTAGTGTAAGACCCGCGTTTACGCGGGGTTAAAATAAATTTATAATATATATATATTTTAAGTTAGTAATTAAAAAATAATCTAAACATGTATTGTATAAATTTGTAAATTCATTATTCTATTAAAACATAAGAAAAGGAAATGTTGTACCAATATAAATTACATCATATACATATATATATATATATATATATATATATATAATAATAGAATAGAGAATTATAAATTTATTTATAAAATAATCAATATACGAAATTACAAATTGCGGAAAATTTTCTTGTAAACAACATTTGTTGTACACTTAAATATTTTTCATTTGAATTTAGACAAAAAAAAATTCAATTCACTCATACTCTTGACTCTAGAGACTGCGATATTTGTCTGTGTATGAACATAGGTTTCGGAAGGTGAACAAAGTGGATGATTTCAGATCAACATTCCAAATAAGCATTATAGAGACATTTATTTTTCAGAACTAATCGATTATTTGGTAGACCAACACACTTAATAAAATAGAGTATGTCAATAGAAAACACATGTCCCATACCACCAGGTGTATACCCTGATGGATAAATACTACTGAACTCAAATATTCTCTTGTATCGTCATGTATCATCGTCAATATTATCTCGTTAATACTTTGAATTTATTTATGTATTGGAGGAAGTATAACTCTATCCTCAAAATACTTATTCGTACCAAAATTGCCAGAGACGGAAGAGTAAACATTGTCAACTATATCACCAACTGGATCACATGCATCTAAAACCAAATGCTCTTCAGGAATATCAATATTTGGAAAACCCTCATCATTATCTCCAAGATCCCCCGACGATACAGTTGGTGTATTAAACTTACAAAAATGCATTTTGTATGTATGTGAATATGGCAAATATTTAGTACTCTCCCGTTTCAATTTAGATCCATCATTTGCTAAAAATGGATATTCCAAATTAGATTCATTATTTCTTTATTTAGCAATAAATATTTTTTCACTTTAAACCACCACCTTCAAACATCTCAAAATTACACCATATGTCATTACTTTATTAATTATCAAAATATTTTATTACTCAAAGGACTCGCATACCCAATATTTTATCTCCTTTAATACTAATAAATAATTCTCACATTAAACTACGTGTATACACATTAAACTACATTTATAGTAAATGATGAAATAAAATTGGGACGGAGGGAGTATGCATTATGACAAATATTTTTGCAAACTCCCTCATCATTATCTCCAACAAATCTTTTTGCAATCGACGATTTTTAGCGTACTATTCAACTCGAGTACATCTAGATTGATACATGTCACAACCATGCCCTTCTATCTAACCCTATAGAAGAATGTACGCACTTAAGCATACTCTTTAGGGAGATCGATCATCTATTAATTATCATATTCGATGAGAATTGCGAGTTTGTTTTATCCACTTTCTCTATCCCACTCTATCAAAATGATAAAAAAGGATGTAAAATATATATGAGACATTTTTTATTAATTTATTCCATTAACTTAAATTACAATACAAAAGTTTCAAATTGGACTTCCTACTTTAATAATATTTAGATACAAAATAGATTTATATATCAATTAAATAATTAAATCAATATATTTTAGAGTGCGAAATTAAAAAAAAAGATTATAACTTGTAAATCATACTGATTATAGCACAAAATCTTTTTAATGTGTGATTTAGCGAAATTTGAATTTGGTTGATACAAATTTGATATTGAGCAAAGTGTGATTTGACATTACATACACCATTATATTCATTTAATTAGTTAGCAATAGTTTAAAAATTAAATTATCGATTTATAAAAATATATAAAAATATATAGTATCACACCCCATCTTTTGTCTAAGAGATTTTCAAAAGAATTCCATGCCACCTCCCAAAATTTATCTACGTGTTGTAAATTTTCTTAACCTCGTAAGGTAACAAAAGTTAAAGAAAAACACATGAAAAAAATATATAATTAATTTTTTATTTTTGAAAATAAGGATAATTAATTTTATTTTATTTTACCTACACCATTCAACCTAAATTGAATTTTTTTTTTTTATGTTTGGAAAACATAATCCTTATTTTACAATTTAATAGATTTAACTATTTTTAAAATTTTAATGAAAATAATTTTTGCCTTCAAATCTGCAATATATTGAGCAAAGTGTGATTTGACATTACATACACCATTATATTCATTTAATTAGTTAGCAATAGTTTAAAAATTAAATTATCGATTTATAAAAATATATAGTATCACACCCCATCTTTTGTCTAAGAGATTTTCAAAAGAATTCCATGCCACCTCCCAAAATTTATCTACGTGTTGTAAATTTTCTTAACCTCGTAAGGTAACAAAAGTTAAAGAAAAACACATGAAAAAAATATATAATTAATTTTTTATTTTTGAAAATAAGGATAATTAATTTTATTTTATTTTACCTACACCATTCAACCTAAATTGAATTTTTTTTTTATGTTTGAAAAACATAATCCTTATTTTACAATTTAATAGATTTAACTATTTTTAAAATTTTAATGAAAATAATTTTTGCCTTCAAATCTGCAATTTAATTTAGAAAAACATTTAATGCATTTTGAATTATGGGATGAAATCATAATGATAGGTTTTATTGTATTCCTTAATATTTACTAATTATTTATTAATTAACAACTATTTCAACTATAATTTGCTAATTAGTAGTATAATTTTATGTTATTGCCTTCTTTAATTTTGTTAATTAATTTTTTTAGTATAAAACATTTCACAATTATTCAATTTTTAGGACTTTTCTTAAGTTTGGAAAACGTAATTTTTATTTTTCAATTTAATAGATTCAAATAATTTTTAAATTTTAATGAAAATAATATTTCTATAATTTTTATAAGCATATGTCACAATTATTTCATAATATTTTAAAAATTAGTCAAAGTTATTAGTTAAATTACAAAAACTTGTATGAAATATATTTCCAACATTTAAATTAAAAATAATTTTCTTAACCTCGTAAGGTAACAAAAGTTAAAGAAAAACACATGAAAAAAATATATAATTAATTTTTTATTTTTGAAAATAAGGATAATTAATTTTATTTTATTTTACATACACCATTCAACCTAAATTGAAAAACTTTTTTTTATGTTTGAAAAACATAATCCTTATTTTACAATTCAATAGATTTAACTATTTTTTAAATTTTAATGAAAATAATTTTTGCCTTCAAATCTGCAATTTAATTTAGAAAAATATTTAATGCATTTTGAATTATGGGATGAAATCATAATGATAGGTTTTATTGTATTCCTTAATATTTGCTAATTATTTATTAATTAACAACTATTTCAACTATAATTTGCTAATTAGTAGTATAATTTTATGTTATTGCCTTCTTTAACTTTGTTAATTAATTTTTTTAGTATAAAACATTTCACAATTATTCATTTTTTAGGACTTTTCTTAAGTTTGGAAAACGTAATTTTTATTTTTCAATTTAATAGATTCAAATAATTTTTAAATTTTAATGAATTCTATAATTTTTATAAGCATATGTCACAATTATTTCATATTTTTTTAAAAATTAGTCAAAGTTATTAGTTAAATTACAAAAACTTGTATGAAATATATTTCCAACATTTAAATTAAAAATAATTTTATTTAATCTTCAACATTTAAATAAAAAAAATTGCATTTACAATATTTAATAACCCACCTACAAAAACTAATAAATATAATATCACAGTTTTTTGCACTATATTTTCTAAATTTAATGCATATTTAATAGAAAATTAATAGCTAATTAGCCGAAATTATGTAAGTGTTACATAATTTTATCCTTTATAATTATTGTTATAAATGTCATTAAATTTAATATATTTTTATCTAACTACATTTTTTTTTCTCTACTCACATTAATTCTTAAATCAAGATGTTTTAATAATTAAAGTGACAAATTACATTCTAGTTACTTCACATATATATATATATATATAAAAGTCAATCTAAAATGATAACTCTTTATTAGCTTTAATTACATTCACTTAATCAATTACATAATTTAAGTGATTTAAAGAGTTTGTACCGTTACAAAATTAAATATTATATAAAGTCAATTTATTTATTATGAAATAAATGAAAATAATTTACATAATCAATTATTATATGATATAAAATTTTGAAGTCTTTCATAGATTTCAATTCAATGATATATACAATTCAAGAATTTTTTTACATAAATTTGTAAGATTGCTCAAATTTTTTAATCGGATAAAGAATGACAAATTCAATGTTCCAATTTGAATGAAGAATGATAACAATTTTTTGTTTATTTTTTATTGTAATTACATTTACATTAATTTATTTATGTCATGTTCTTTTCTCTAATGCATGTATAAAAAAAGCAAAAAATAAAATGAATGAGGGTAGATTTTTTTTTAATGAAATGATTAAGAAGAGAGAGATTAAGTTAGATGAGTTGTGGTCGAGAGAGAGAGAATCAAATCAATAGAACAATAAAAAAATTGTAATATTGAATTTTGTGTAGATAAATTGTGATAAATTGAATATCCGCATCTCCAAGAAATATGAATGTTTCATTTACATTGCACAACTTATAAATAAACAGAAATATGTTACATTACAGATTTGCAACATAAAAAAAATACTCAAAGAGAACTTAAATCCTAAACCTGAATGTTTGATTTCAAATGAATATTACAAATCTGAATGTTTGATTTCATGTCGTATATATGTAGTAACAAATTTTTTGGGAAGAACCAAATATTCAGATTGGATGAATATGAAATGCTTTAGCATTTCTCATTCATTCTCATCCAATACAAAAGAATTCAAAAAAAGAAAATGGACTTGAGAATTGTTTGAGGAGAGATGTAGTGAATTGAAAAAATGAGAGAGGTAAGCTACCATTATATAGGAGGTTGAATTAAAATCTAACGGTTAAGATCAAACATATAAATGGACGGTAAAGATTATAGCCAAAAAATGGGAATGAATGAGAGTGAAGGATTTTTGAAATGAAAGGATTTAGAGGAGAGAGGTTGAAGTAGAGGATGTGTGGTTGTGACATGTGGCACAACAAAAGTTTGCAAATATATATATACTAGTGTAAGACCCGCGTAAAAACGCGGGATTAAAATAAATTTATAATATATTTTAATTTAATTTATTAATTAGAAAAATAAAATAAAAGTCTTAATTTTAAAATGTTATAATTGAATTTTATGTGATTGTCCAATTATATTTTTAAATGATTGAACGTTCAATTGAATTTTTAAAGTGGTTGTACAATTGAAATTTTAATTCCCACATTAGAATCAAGAAAAAAATTATTACAAATTTTAATTTATATTTCCAAGTAAGTAGATTTATTTCTATTCTATAGTATGAAAATTGAATTAAAAGACTCTATCTTTTAATGATATATAAATTTGATAAATTGATATAGACGTAAATTAAAGGAAAAACAATTAAGAGCCCGCAACAAAAAATAAAGTACGTGGAAAAAAAGAATTTGAAAAAAAAAAGAATTCAGGAAAATAAGTTTCATGAGAATGATAAATATATATACACTTATAGGATAAAAAAAATATTTTTGATGCAATATAAAATTAGAATGAACAATCAATATTGAAGAAATGCATACATTGAATAATAATTAGAATAAGAACAATAAAAAAACTTACAATGAAGCATACACAGTAAACAAAACTGACTTTTAGGAGACTTCAAATTGAAAGTACAAAACCTATAAATAAAATTAAATAAATAAATTAAAACTCTCCAACATTTCACAAAGAATTGAGTGATTTTTGCTCCTTGTTTTTAGTTAAGCCAGTTTATATATATCAAGAAGAAAATTGTTATTATATTTTTTGTATTCTCTTTGTTAGTTTGGTTGAAGTTGTTATTTCGTTAATTATTTTACCAAGTTTTGTGATATATGATTTTATTAGGGATTTGACATATTGAAGAATGACCACTCTTGTTCCTTTGAAATAAAATTTAGTTTATATTTATTTCATTATGTGTATTGAAATTGTCGTAATTGTTTTTATTTTATATCTAAATGTTAATGTCACTATTATGAATATTATTACTTGAGTATAATTGTTTTGCTCCTAGGAATAAATAAAAATTTAGATAATTATGATCTATAGAATAATCTTGAAGATCATTTTAGATTAGTTAGATAATAAAAGCATAATAGCTAGATGAATATTTGGCAAGGTAGATGTTGCTTATAGTAGATTGTTTTCAGTATACTTGTTGTTATTAAAATAAAATGCATATTAGGCTTTCTAAAAAAAGAATAGAGTGTACCTTAATTGAAGCTAAGTCTTCATGACTTGATATCATTGATGGAGTAACGTATTAGAATTATGTTAATCTCAAATTTATAGAATTTACATTTGAATTCAAAAGAAAGAAAATGATTAGCAATGCAAGAATAATGTAAGTTAATTGATCACTTAATTCAATTTAAACATATGCTAAATAAAAATATGCAAGAATACTTAGATTTAATTATTAATCAACAATGTATTAGATTTAGTTAAAAAAATATATATATATACATATATATATATTATAAAACAACTTACTATACATTTGTCAAATGGGTAAACACGTAATATTTTCTAAGTTAAAATATAAAAATACTCTATTTGTTTGGTGAGTACTTGCACATTTATTTTATTGGGACGTTCCAAAATTACTTGCACACTCCCGATATAAAAATAATCCACAAAAATAATATTTTTACAATATTGTCACTCATTTTTTACTCATATTTCTCTTTACACCTCACTAAATTCTCAAAATATTCATTCTTTATTTTGCTTCACACATCATTAATTTTTATTTTTTTTAAAGTGCGTCAATCAAAGTATGCAAATAATCCTAGGACAGATGGAGTACTAAATAGTAAAAAAATTAAAGAGTAAAAAACTAAAATTTATTAGCAACAAATTTTCAATTTTATTTTCTTATTGTAATATTTTCAAACTTAAAAAATTTATTGAAAAAAATGTATATTGAAGTTTTTATTTGAGATTTTAAGTTGACATATGAGGTACTCAATAACACAGTGGATAACTTATATAAGATGATTCTACAAAGTAAATAAATTATTCAATAGGCAAGAATTGTGGGATTTAATTGAATAAATTATGAGCCAATTAATTTAAGAACATGTGCTTAAAAAAATTTATGGTAATAAATTTAAAGAAATGTAGACCAGTTGCGTTTATTGGATATGCATGAATTAGGGAACAGTTGATTTTAAGAACATATTATTATATTATTTTAACATTAAAGAAAATTGTATCTAAAAACATAGCAATTAATTAGCTTCATTTATGAAATAGTTGATTTTCAATATATATTAATGTGCAATCAAATTTTTATGTGTATTGACCGTACTTTTTGCTGCCTAATAGTTATATATCTAGTTGCAACTTTTCAAGTTTATGCCACAATATTAATAGAAGCAATTTTAATAATTATTAATATTTTCCATAATTTTGTGCAATCAGAATTTAGGTTTACATTGAAGAAATTTTATTTAAGAAATTTTCTAAATTTAAGGAATTTCACAAATTAATTACATATTATAGGCAAAAATATACGGAGTATTTAATGTTATGTGTCAAAGATAAATTCATGGATCAATTATTCGGTTTCCTTAATTTAAGGTAATAACTATAAATTTTATATTTGACTAATTTAATTTAAATATCTAGTAGATACGTTTTTTTACAAAAAAAAAAAAGGTTTTATTTTTATATTAATACATTAGACAATAATTTTTGAATAAATTAATACATTAGAGAAATTTTTGGGGATTGTCATAACCTTTATAATATATTAATTTTAATTATTTAATGGATCTAGAATGTGCATCCTAAATTCCTAAAAAACATATTTCCAAATATCAAAATGAAGTAATACATTAATTATTTTCATTCTAATATAATTTTATAATTAAAGTGATTTCAATGCATATATTTTAATACATTTCTTTATTTGAATGATTTCACACATTTACATCTAAATATGCATATTTTCAATAAAATAAAAAACAATATATGATAAATTTGATTGCTTAATTTGTACATTACTTTAGAATTTACATCTTTAGAAATCTGTAAATTCATTGTGAATGAGAAATGATGAGTGAATCGTCATCTGATCGATATTGTTTGGTTTAAGACGCGATATTTGAATTGTTTAAAATGCCTCGAATGCAGAAAAAAGATTAGAATCAAGTAATTGAAAATTTATGTAAAAACATAAAATCGAAAAATAAGAATTTCTGCAGAAACATAAAATCGAAGATGAGAATTTATGCAAAAACTTAAAATACATACCAAACACGCTATTGAATTGCTTAAGATGTCTCGAATGAATAAACGAAAATGTAAATCAAATTTGTTTATTGAGAATTTATACAAAACCATAAAATCTGTGGTGAGAAGTCTGGTAGAAACATAAAATTGAAGATGATAATTTCAGCAAGAACATAAATACAAATCAAACGATAGAATTTATATAGAAATACATACAATATACGAAGATGAGAATTCTACAAAATTCTACACAATTTCTACAAATAAACGAAACAATGAAAGGAAAGGAAATGAAAATTATGAAATGAAAGAAAGGAAGATGGGATTTATATAGGATATGAGATTAATATTGTAGGGTTAAGATTGAAAATTAGAATGAACGGATGAGATTAAAATAAAAAAGTTAAAATGAATGAGAGAAGAGAGATTTTGAAATGGAGTGAAATTGAGGAGAGAGAGGTTGAGAAAGTGAATGAGGTTGTGACATGTGTCACTTGAGAGTTTGTAAATATATATATATAGATGTGTGTGGTAGGTAGATTGGGTCAATCTTAGTATGTAACGAATTCATCACTACTCTTAAAATTCATATATTTTTGTATGATTTTTTTGGAATAATAATTAAATTAGATAGTTGAAGAGATCGAGAAAGAGGAAATTTAGAGAGAGTGAAAGATTGATGAGATGAGAGAACTTGGAAATTAAATATTTATGCTTCCATTCTTCATTTCAACTACACATATTTAAACCTAAATGTAAATGGGTTTAAAACATAAGATATTAAAAGTCCAATAGAAACTAATTAATTAAATGGGCTAACTCAAATGTGGTCATATCCAACACTTATTCTCATGACACTGTACTTTATTTTAGGTTTGAGATCTCAATCTTACGGACCCTATGAAAACAAAAATAATGAATTTGAAGAGATCTATATTTTTAGCAGACATCCCTCGATTGTCGTACTATCAGCACTCATGCGAGCTAATAACCGAGTTCATCGTCCTGCAGAGGCATTTAATGTCTGGTACAAATGTATTAAATGTGTGTAATTTTGGTTCCAAAGTCTATCTTGAAGGCTAAACAATCTCAGAATTTGCATAAAATTATTATATGGAGTACTACTAGTATTTGAGTATTTAAATTTAATACTTTTACTTACATGAATTAATATTCTTCCTATATATATATATATATATATCATTAGTCACTTACTAGTTAAATAAATTTAAATAGTTCTAGAGTTCACGGACCACTCTTTGTGTGAATGATAGTTACATTAAATAATAAAAAAGAATAAATTAGTATTAATCCAGAGAATGATGTGTAAATCAATTATACTTAATTCCAATTAAGCATAAAAATACAAAGTAAATGGAGTATGATATTGGAAATTGTACCCAAAAAAATCCAAAGAAAATTCATAGGGGGGCCTATGTTTCACATGGTGAAGGAGTCCTTTTCCAAATTGAAACAACACAAATAAACAAAAAAATAATTTGTGATAGCTATGGTGACAAGAGAATTGCAATTATCTCTTGACTAGCAGAATATATTTCAAATTTCTCAATATTTTCCCATTTATTCATTGTACCTGCATTTAATAGTAATAAACAACACTAATGCTAATAGTAATAAACAACACTATATTATGGAACTTTTGTATATTTATTATGAATTACTAAACCATAAAAATTTGTATAACACTTATACATGAGACAGATTCACATTACATATAATATTATAGGGCACAATATTATATAATTTTTACTTATAATCCAAGCATTTCAGTGAAAATGAGACGGTCTCTCATATAAGAGTCTCTCCTATAAAAATGGGTGATAGTGTGTTTTATTTCTTTAGCATAGATGTAAATAATAATACAAATTTTCTATTACCAAAACAATTCATTTCTTAAAACACATAAAATATACGTAGAGTTCCCCTCTAGTGCATTATTGTAACGTGAAATATGTTAAAAATATAGGGAAAAGATATTTCTCGTAGCTCATAAAAATCTTGCGAGTAAAATAACTCATGGATCGTATCGAGTCATTGAGACCGACAATAATATTACTTTACTTGTTTACTTTAATATGTAGTAGTATTGTGCGTGTGCATATTATACGGTGTTAAAAACAATACAATATAATACTACTCCCTCCGTCCCACAAGAATTTGCACACTTTCTATAAATGGATGTCTCATACCAATTTGCACACTCCATAAAAGAAAATATCATTATAACCCCACCCTCAAAATATACTCTTATTTACACATATGCCATTACTTTTCCACACTCAATCTACTTTTTACTTTACTTTATTCATAAAACTTTACAAAACTGTCCCTCAAAACATCACTCATTACACCTTTTCTTACACATTTCTTAAATTGTGTGTCATCTTAAGTGTGAAAGTTTCTATGGAACGGAGGGAGTACATGATACTGCAATATGGGGATTTCACATAAAAGGTCATTTCACCTAGTGTTTTTTTAAATAAAGACATGATTCAAAATAGTTTCAGAATAAGGACAAAATGGCACATAAATGTACCATCATGCCCTTAATACATAAATTCAGAATTAATATGGAGAAATTATTTAAATGTTTGAAATTTAAAGCTGACTCTATCAGCTCAATAATTCTGAGAATTACGCAATTAAGAAAAACCTTTCTAAAATTAAATGAGAAGAAAAACAGGTTTGGTACTAAAGTTCTATCAGCTCATTAAAGCCCCCCGAATTACGCAATTAATTAAAACTTCCTAAAATTAAACTCTATCAACAACTCCGGTCAAACTTTGTAAATTTTGTGCAGAATTTTGGGGTTTTTCAATTTGTGAAGAAAGGAAACCGTGAAGTACGAAAGAAGACGAAGTGAGAAGTGAGAAGAACATTTTGCTCCCTAGACCATGGTTGGAAAATTAATATAAAATCTAAATCTACATAATAAAATGAATAATGCAGAACAATGAAATCTAAAACTGCATAATAAAATGAATAATGCAGAAAAAATAGTACGGTGTCTTCATATTAGAATGTGATTATGCAGAAATACGTATACATATGCAAAATAAGATCTGCATTATCCCTTGACCAAACCAATAACAAATAATCATGAACTACATTTCAGCAACACGCACGTAAATCATCACAAATTCACGAAAACAGAGCAAAATTGAACCTAAATTAAAATCATCTCAAAAAATCCTAAATTCTTTGCAAATTATGTGTGTACGTGTGGAATTAATAATCATACCCTTGGCAAAACTCTTCATCTGACCCTTGGAATTAAAAGTTTCTACTGTATCTCCGGCGGCTTCGCGTCCGTCATCCATAATGAAGAAATCGGTTGAAGTTTGAATCCCCTAGGAATATAAAGAAATGATCGCGTGAAAAGTCTCTTGATCATGTGCAGTCGAAAGAACAGATCGAGGAAACAATTATGGAAGAGCAAAGGAGACGAGACCTTATAGCCATGGCCGTCGTTGAAAGAGAGGAACAAGCCTCTAAGCAGCAGAAACTTTGAGAATCATCGGAAATCAGTTTTTGGGCGTGAGGGGTCACCCAAAACTGAAACAAAAACTAAAAGAAGAAAAAGATCCCTCGATTTCAAGAGGAAATCGAGGATTGTTGCTTCACCAATCTGAAATCTATGGCCAATCGTTTGTAGATGCAGCGGGATTATGTTTGATTCATCATGGATTAACCAAAAAACTTGAAGATTTGAGTTTTCCGGCCAAGAAACCCGTTCTTTAATTATTAAATTAATAAATTAACCAAAAATCTATGGCGACAAATAAGGAAGATGAAGACTTGTTATTTAATTATTAAATTAATAAATTAATTTTCATATTTAAATATAAGGGTATAATGGGTTATTAACATGCGTTTTTGTCCTTTTTTAAAAAGATTATAAAAGTTGTCTTTATTTAAGAAATTAGGTGCCTAAATGGCCTTTTTTATAAATTTTCTCCTGCAATATTGGTTTTTTTTTTTTTTTTTTAGCCCTACTGCTATATTGGTTAACAAAAAATCCAATTTACTCCAAAAGTTTTCATACTTTATTTTTTAGTTTTGAGGGCCTCAAAAGTTTACACGCCCAAAATAAAAATAATCATCACAATTTTCACCCTCACAAATCACAATATAAACATATTTATTCTTTATGTGATTACTTTTGTGGCTCAATCATACACTCAATTATAGAGATGTCTATCGGGCTGGCCCTAACCCTATAGGGCCAGCCCTACAGGGCTACGGGCTAAACGGATTAGGGTCTTAACCGGTTCATATTTAACGGTCCTACAATTGTTGGGACCTAACCCTAACCCTAATCCTAACCCTAACCCTAGCGGGCCACGGGCTAAACGGGCCACTAACAGACTACAATAAAAAAAATTTCTTTTAAAATTAAAGGTTCCAATTGATACGTCTAACAACAAAATAAAATAGAAAAATATATAATTAGTTAATGATCAATAATAAGAAAACAAAATTATGATTTAAACACAATTCTAGAACTCGGTCCTTAATATGGCCAAATAAACCTAAACAAATATAATAATCTAATAAAAAAAAATAGTAATGATGACTAATGAATGGTAATGGCCTGCGTAATGTTTATAGTTATGACTATGAGTCCATTGACTCAAAATTTGTTAGCACATTATTTATTAAAAAAAAAAAAAGGTAACAACTCGGGCTAGCGGGCTGACCCATTTTAGCCTGCGGGCTAACCGATTCGGGTCAAAAAAGCTCGAATTTAAACGGGCCTATGATTCATGAACCCTAATCCTGCATTTTTTAGGATTAAATGGGCCAGTCCGATTAGCCCGGCCCGGATAAACATCTCTACTCAATTCACCTATTTTATTTACTTTATAGGAGTATATCAAAGTTTATAAAATTATCCTTTAACATACTAATCATTACATTTTTTTCTTAAATTATGTGCACAAAATTATCCGCAAACTTTTCGAAGACGGAGAAAGTAATAGACAAATACTTAATTTTATTAAGATAAATCAATAATGAAAAAAAATCAGCTAAACAAACTTTCAGTTTTACTGTACACACCCAGACTACTATACACACCTTATATAAAATATATTCCGTACTCTGTAATTTATTTTTAATTTTCTACCTACAACTAATTTTAAACTAAAAATTAAAAAAAAAATTCTTGAACTCTACCCAGTGAAACAAAAAAATAAATTGAATTCAATATACTTCAAAAATTAAAAAAAATAATCACAAAAATTAAAAATCTGATTTTTTTATAAAAACTAGCAAAACTCCGTTAAAAAGCGTACCAAATTTACTCATTTTGTTCGGTAGAAAATTTTGAATGTCAACTATGTACGGTTGAAACTCCTCCTTTCAAACTTGAACTCACTTTTTCTTTATATTATTTCACCACGTTTCTTCCGTTCCATCAGTAGAGAATTATTTTTTCGTAATTATTTTTTATTTTTTAGAATTGAGTTATAATTACCTAAAATTAAGGTGTGTGCATTAATTTTTTTTTTTAAATATATATATATATATATATATATATTATGTGGGGATATGTATAGTAATTAGAGTCATGAAGTGTGTATAATCGAATTGGAGGTTTGTTTAGCCCACAAAAGTTTTCATACTTTCTTTTTTATTACACATATTTACCCTTCATATCACTACTGTCAGGTCCACCATACATTCAATCCAACAACTTTATTTATACCCCTCTATCAATCTATAAGTTTTCTATTACTTTTGGACATGATTAAATAATATTAGATGTAATTGAGAAAGTGAGAAAAAATAAGATATAAATTATAAAGTATAGTGTAAGAATAAAAAATTAAAAAATGGTATGAGAAGCGTATGGACGAACGGACCAAAATGAAAAATTTATAGGCGTACGGAGAGAGTAAAAGTTTACAAAATTTCTCATCAATACTCTAATCATTACACTTTTTTCGTAAATTGTATGCCAAAGATTTTACGCAAACTTTTGTGGAACGGAGGTAGTAATATATAATTATAATTCGGTTACAGTTTTTAATTTGACTTTTTCGTAAAAAATTGAAAACTATAATCGAATCGATAACCAAATAACAGGACTGAAATTTCGATTTGGTTCGGTTCGATCGATTATTTCGGTTTTCTCCTAGTACTGCACATCCCTATATTAAGCCACAATTATTATTATGGGTGGGGGAGGGAGGGGGTGTTATTCGAAATGGCCGATTGAAATTGAAACCAAAAAAAAAAATTGTAGGGCCAGCCGAAAAGAAGACCAATGAATAAATAATATTATGGTAAATGCAAGTTTCTTGTATATTTATACCATACATGCTACACCTCCACTGCTCTCGTGATTCTGCACAAAATTCCAGTTTCACACATAATTATACTAGTATATATAAACCATAAATTTGCAGACTTTATTACTACTATTTCAAAAACACACTACACTCCCAGTTTCATTTAATGCAAAACCCCCCACCATGTCGGATCATACCTCTGCACATCTTCTTCAAATTCACATCAATGCCCAACACACCTTCTTTCTCTCCGAGGTACTAATATTTTATACTTATAATACACACACTTTGTTCAAATCTAACTTGTCTATTTCTATTTGTCGAACATTTGCAGAGAATCCTCTCAAAATATTCAGGCAAACTGAGAAAGATAATCAAGCATCAAAAGCGAACAACTCAGATCAGAAACTCAGGCATTGACATCACTGATTTCCCTGGAGGCCCTGATGGATTTGAACTCATTTCAAGATTCTGTCACAACAATGGCACCATTTCCATCTCTGTTTCCAATGTTTGTCTTCTCCATTGTGCTGCACTCTTTCTTGGAATGACTGAAAAGGCCTCAAGATTCAATCTTTTGCTTCAGACACAACACTTTCTTGAAGGGATTTTCGACTGGTCTTGGAATGAAGTCCTCATTAGTTTGAAAAACTGTGAGCCTTTCTGCAGTTATGCAGAGTCATGTGGCCTCATTGAGAAGCTCCTCTGTTCTCTTCTTGCTAAGATTGCACAGAATTCTGATGTTAACTTCCTCTCCGTCTCCTCGTCTTCTTCGTCTTCGTCTCCCGAGACGCCGGCCATCAGCTCCTTATCAAGTAAGCCATACGCTTGGTGGTTTCAAGATTTGACAATTTTGAGCCCAAAAATTGTGGAGCATTTTCTGAGGGCATTAGGGTCATATGGGAGTGATAACAACAATTTAGTCCTCACAAGGTTTCTCCTACATTATCTGAAAACTGCCCTTCATTCGACGAATTCAAAGCATGATTATGGGGGTTTAGCTAATACTGCTGTTCATGGGGTGGTTTTGATGGGAAAGACTGCATTTTCTTGTAGAGGGCTGTTTGGGGTGCTGAGATTGGTTTCTGGTTTCGGAATAAGTCGGGAGAGTCGAGCAGCGATGGAGAAGCTGATCGGAGGGATGCTCGATCAAGCGAAGCTGGACGATTTGTTGGTGTGTGGAGGGAGGAAAGAAGGGGTGTATGATGTGAACTTTGTAGTGAGATTGATGAGATTATTTGCTCATTATTATGATAAGATGTCATTGGATAAGATGAAGAAAGTTGGGGAACTTATTGATATGTACTTGACAGAAATTGGGCCTGATCCTAGCCTTAAAATCACAAAGTTTCTTGGAGTTGCAGAGAGTTTGCCAGATTGTGCAAGGGATTCTTTTGATCAAGTTTATAGAGCAATTGACATCTATCTTCAGGTCATTTCTTCATTCATTCTTCTATTTTCTTTTATCTTGTATTCATGAATGTTTTTTTTTTTTTTTTTTTATTTGGTGGGGGGCAAAGACAAATGAATGCAATTGATATAGAATGAATCTTGACTTTAGGATTGTGATGGCACTAGTTTCAAATGAATGGTTAAGTTTCCCAAAAATCTGCAACTGTTTTATTTCCACTTTGAAACTTGAAGTCATAAAATTATGTAATTTCTTAAGGTTTGATTTGATTAATTGGGTTATTGATTGTGTGTTTAGGCTAAAAATAATGCTAATTATTCTCTGCCAGATTGTATATTGGTGCAGTATCTTTGTCCTTTCTTCTGGTGTTTTGTGCTTTAAACTAACCTGTGAGTCATACACCTGTTGAGACAGGTACTAATTGTCATTATCTTCTCAAAACAAGATGCTCTCATAACTCTCTCTTCCCTCTAATTAAAAATTGGGGTAAATGCTTTTTTTATCCCAACTTTTTTCAACTTCAAATTTTTTTCTCTAAGTTTTCCAACTTTGAAATATATTTACAAAATTTTATTTTAGTCTTTTTACTAATAAACATAATTATTTTTAGCTTGAAATAAAGACTGAACACTTATGAGTTATGACCTTCATTGTCGTTATCTAAATCTTTTTTAACACTATCAAAATCATCAACACTGTCTAACATATATCTTCATTGAACTAGATGAGTTATGACCTTCATTGTCGTTATCTATATCTTATTATTTCTCACTTTCCTTTTTTAGTTGTCCAATTTCATTATGTTCATTTCATTTTTGAAAATAATACTATTCACTCTACTTTATCTACACCTTTCAATCATTACTTATTTACCCACATTGTCATTCACTTTATTCAAAAGCAATCACTCTATTCATATGTGTACCCCACAATACTCAATCATACTCTCAATTTATCTCATTTATATATAAACTAATCAATATTCAGCATTATGAATTTAGAATGGGGAGTACAATCTAAGGGAAAAATTGTATTTTACCCTAAAATTGACAACCTTGAATGATACTTTAATACCGGGCAGTCTTTTACTTCTCCTGGTAACCTCTTTATTGCACTTTTTTTAAAAAAAATTAGTATAGTGTTACATTATATATATACGGTACTAAGTACACGTCATAACTGTGTCCTTTCTCTTTCCTCATGTGCACCATGAATACAACAGTAGCCACTAGTTGGTCACGGGGACAACAAACAGTATTATTGTAGTATAAATTATTGAGAATTAATATGAAATATATATATATGTTTGAAACTTGGTTTATCAGCCTGCCGTGAAGGGTAAGGGTATGTGGATAAAGACAGATATTGGATGTTTGCATTTAGTATGATTGATAGATTGCATGTGCAATTCCTTTATATTCCAATAAATAATATTATGTTATAAAATATCTGAAATTGAATCTTGCAGTCTCATCCTTGTCTATCCCTGGAGGAGAGATCAAGATTGTGTAGATGCCTCAACTACCAGAAGCTAAGCCTGGAAGCCTGCAAAGATCTGGCGAAGAATCCCCGAATACCTCCAAGAATCGCGATTCAAGCACTTGCTTCTCAGGGCTCCAACATGCAGACGTCTGAGTTTGTGAACGATGATTACGATGATAACAATCATCAGTTGGTTGTGTACAAAAACGAGGAAGATTGTAATGATGTGGAAGCGGAGAGCTCGGTCGAGGTGGAGGGCGAGGAGATGAGAGTAAACCTGGAGAAGATGCAGTGGAGAGTAGTGGAACTAGAGAAAGTGTGCAGAGATATGAAGGGTCAAATGGCAAAAATGGTCAAGCATCCACCTCAACATAATAGACCCCTTCCCAGATTCTGCTAACCTATCTTATTCACACGTACAACTTTCTTGCTTTCATTTGTTTGTTACTTATGTATTTTCCCCCCAATGAAATTGTAATTTTCTTTGTAAATTTCCATAAGTACCCTCATTTTCCTCAAAAAAGGTAAAAAACTGAAACATAAAAACTTCTATAAACTTGATCCACAGAAGTTTTATGGTCCACATTTTACTTCTATAAAGTATAACCTACATAATTAATACAATCACTACATCATTTGTTAATTTTAAAATTATCACTCATTTTAGGTCCACATTTTACTTTATACCTCACTAAATCATCCAAAATATCCCTCCTTATTTGACCCCACATAACACTAAATCCTCTTTACTTGAAAAGTGAGTCTATCAAGGGATGCAAGTCATCACAGGACGGGGGAGTACGATTTAGTGATTTACAAAAGAATTAACGCATAAGATCAAACATTTTTAAAATGTGGTACTTCGTGTGCTAAATAAGGAGTATTACTTTGAAGAGGAGAGTTTACGATTCACATGAGACCTACCCAAGAAGAAAGAATTTATATCTCAAAAATAAAGGACGTGTAATAACCAACCTCATACTTGTGATCATTTTCCCACTAAGGTGAAATTCACTGTTCATACTCTCTCTTTAAAAGGGTAAAAAGAAAGCTGATACAAGGAACTAGTAAACTACCCAGAAATACAACATCTACCCCCCTTTTTTCTATCCCTAGTTCTAATCTAAAGCATTCAATTAAATAATTGCTATGTTGTTTCACATGCAACATACCGGGTCATACTCCTACAAGGTGTGATACTTCCAAAATTGATTGTAGACCTATCAGCTGCTGTTCTGAACTGGTTGTTGTACACATCTGTCCTCTGAATCATGGGGACTTGGAATCTTTCTCAACGAACGGTATTGTAACCGGACGTTTTCTCCAGTCTCAAGAATCTTGAGCAAATACCTTCATCATAAAACAAAAACAGTCAGCAAACATTTATGTGATCAATGTGATTTGTTAAGGTTCTAAATAAAAATCATTCAATCTCATGTATGGGGTTATGTACCAGCCATTCAGACATTGGGAAGTTATTACCGCTTCCCTGCCGACAAACTTATCAGGTGTCCGTTTGTTACCCTGCATTGTATCTTTGATAAGATGTTTGCAAGTGAGACGAATAAGATGATAAGCAGATAGTAAAATAATTTACCTTGATCACAACCTTCTCATTAACTGAGAAAGGATATTGTACACCTCTATGTGACCCATTCTCTGGTATAATATCACCATTTTCCTGAAAGAGAAGCATTAAATATGATTGAATGAAGATTTTCAAAAAAGCAACTCGATGTATTTTCCAAGGAAATTTACTCAAATCCAAAGATGGATATGAAGGACTCCACTCCCTAACTTCTATCAATGAAAATGTCTACATATAACAACATTGATTTAACGCCTGGATACATCAATCGAACTATTGAATTGTGATGCAGGATGCTTCTGAAAGACATGTCAATATCAACACCAACTATAAAATTATTATAAATGCTCTCCTTTCCAATTACAAGTATGACTCTGACACCTGAAGGTCCTTTAATAGTGTTTGACTAATTTTCACTTTTTACCAAGTCAAGCAATTAAAGTTTTACCCCGTGCTCACATGCTTCCTTCCTGCGTTTCCGTTGGGCTGCATTATGAAATAGTCTGCGATCATCCTCCTGCTTGACTGCTTGTGCTGCAGCTCTTAAGGCTGCACATATATATCGGTAGAAAAAATGGCCATCGTGAGCATCAAAGAACATAAATGAACTAAAGATAGAGAAGGCTGAACATGCCTAAACCTTGTGTGTTTGTGTGTGTGTGAGAGAGAGAGAGAGGGAGAGAATGAAGGAAGGAAAATAATAAATGACCAGATATTACCGTGATTAGGGATCAAAGAGCCTGAGTCAATTTCCGCATTGCAAATTGTGCATTTGGACTGTAATGGCACAAATAACGGGACAGTTACAAACTTACAATAAGTTCTTGCAAATACAGACTAAATACTTGAGTGTGCTCTATAAAAAAAACTGGAAAATTGTTGAGCATATCCCTAGAAACAAAATGAGCTTATTAGTCTAATAGGTCATTTCCTCTAACAACTCATGTAAATAAATTGTTTAATGCAGGTATTTTTAGTAGCTATTTGGCAAATATTAAAATAAAAACAATCTGATGCAGTAATAGTAATTCTATCTCTCTGTAATCAGCACTTGTAAAGTAACTTTTCTAGTAGGTATTTCTTGTAAAGCAACTTTTTTAGTAAACTTATGTAAATAAATTGTTAAATGCAGGTATTTCTAGTACCTATTTGGCAAACATTAAATTAAAACAATCCGACGCACTAATAGTAATTATATCTCTCTGAAAACAAGCAGAAAATTGTGTTTAGTAATATCTTGATAAAGCTAATGCAGGTTTTAGATGCTATGCATGGCTTAGCAAAAGTGATCAGAGAGAACTTGTAGTATCTAATTCCTTGTAAGGTTGTAGAGGATTTGATTTGATTCAATATTCAAATTCGAATCTTGTTATTCCAATTCAAAAAATTACATTAAGAATTCGAACAACAGTTGTTTTTATAAGATTCGGATACTATTTTAATACAACTGCAAGTATCATGAGATTTGATTCAAGTATCATCAATATTCAAATTATTTTTGTATATCTTATAATGTTTTATTAAATTCTTTAATACGACAAATATTATAACAGTTCAAGTATCACTTTTGTATCAAATATGAATCACTGAATCAGATTTAAAATTCGGATAAAAAATGAATATGGATATTCAAATATCTTACTTGATTTGATTAGTTTACAACCCTAATTCGTAGTATATTACAGGGTATGTCGTATAGTTTTTTGACAAGTAGTCACTTTTAATCAAATTTTAAAAACCAATAATGTTCTGTATCGATGAGATTTATGATTACTCCGGATATAATTAATCTGGATTTGGTTTTCAAGATCGTTTAAACTATTTCTAGGTTAAACAAAAACTGAACCCAACTCAATAAACACATCACAAGAACCAGAACCCAATTTGTCCATCTGTAAATTTCCATTTGTGTGATATAGGTCTGATGTTCCTCTGAAATTTTTTGTCTAGTCTCAATGTCATTTCATTTTAAGAAATTCCTTCGCTTTAGGTCATGAATGTGACAATGTCAGTACTTAACATAAGCAAGAGGGAAAAAAAAAAAAAAAAGATATCCAAAATTAAGTGATGGCTCCACTTACCGTTTCAATGACCTTTGTCAGCATATGACTGCCAAATGAATGTCCACAAGAAACAAGCATAGCATCTTCGAGGAATGCGCCACTGGAGAATCCTCGATTTCACACGGAAAATTTAGAATACAGATTTACCACAGCAAAGCGAGGAAAAAGAATTTATAATAAACTAGTGAATTTACCATCAGCACATCATACTTAAGCACGTGAATTCCATACCTTCCTTCCTAGAAACTATTCTAAGAACCCAAATGCATAAAGGAAGTTCGATGTGTACAGTGTCGAAGCAAATCATTTCAAGTCAGCAACATCTCCGTTAAACAAAGACAACAGTCCTATTTGATAACTTGGCTAATAACTTTTGGTTTCCTAAATAAGAACGACTACTAATTTCACATTTTTCCTCGCTAAAGAGAGGCCATCATGAATTACTTAGCAATTTAATACATCACAAACAAGAGTTGTACATATTAATGTTTTTCCTTCATCCTCTAGAAGGTAATGGAACAAAGCACTTCATTACATTTCAAGCATCCATCTGATCATCATATTTATTTAACAACCTACTGAGATGGAAATAATAGCTATCAGTAGAGATCCTAAGCAAAGCTGAGCTACCAGTAAAATGATTCGCAACTGAAATCTACCTTTCATCTGCATGACAACCATTTGAAAATTCAAGAAGATTACCATTAAAATGAGACTAGGGAAGGAAAGTTATCAGAATTGATATTCGCAGAGTGTTCTACTGCAGCTGATAATGGGCAGCAAAGTGACCAAAAAACTATTTTCTTATCTCATCCATCTAATATATACGGTATACTTTTCAAAATTTGTATAGGCCCATAGGGGGAGAAATAAAAGAGAAGATACTAATGAATTAGAGACAAAGTTATAGACATGTAAGAATATCAACTATCTAAGTTACAAAAAACTCAGAAAAGAAACAGTATGCACGCAAATCCAATTTAACTTACGATAAGGGATCTGACAGAACACTTCTCAATGATGGTTCCCTATTCAAATTCTCTGCAGGTACCTGTTAATGTGAATCCAAAATAAGACATCACATGCTATGCTAAAATTATGCAGTCTTCAAGAAAATTGACCAAGAGAAATAAATACTATTGGCAAGAGAAAAGAATGGCCAACCCACCCAAAAGAGCCCATCTCAAATCACCATGTAGAAAGGGAAATAGACTTTATGAGGCTATTTCAATGGAATAGAACACATATTATCTGATAGAATGTACTTTCTTATTATTTCATGCAATCCACCATTGATAGGCCAATCAATATTGATTGAGAATCAGAGCTAAAATAGTATCCAATTAAATATCAGCTTGGAAATTCAGGTTAATTTTAAAAGAGAAAATTCAGAATTTTATATCTTAAAATCAGCAAATGTGTTTAATATATGCAAGATCAAATATTTTGGGAAACGGAAACTCATTAAATCCATAATTGTTAAAGCTCTAAGGCGCACCAAGGTGCAAGGGTGTGCCTAGCACCCGAGGGGCGCGCCTTTTGTACATTGTGGCTAAAAATGAATAAAAACACTATGGAACCTTAAATTAAACATATTAGCATGTAAATGACTATTAGATTGAAGTTCAAAAGCACATAAATGGCACAAATCAAAGGCATAAAACTATGTATTTATATTCTAGTCTAAAGGCGAAGTAGAGAAGTGGATGGCAGTTGGGTGGGAGAAGGGAAGAAGAGAAGAGAGGAGCTGTAGAATAAGATACTATATATTAGGTGAATAAGATAGTAAATATATGGAGTATATACTATTATATCTTGCTTGTTATTAATAAAATAATTAAACATATTTAATATTTTACTGATTCCATAAATATAGGCTGTTATGAGAACTAACATATTTGAAATTGAACATTTTAATAATTCCTATTTTTTTAGGTATTGGGAAACTAAATTATTTCCTAATTTTTAGGTAGTTGGAAGTTAAAAAGTCTAAAAACAAAATATATCTCCATCAATTCTGAAAACTGCAAGCCTAAAAATATTTTTTTTATTATTAAAAAAAAAGGAAATTAATAGCGCCCGCCACAGCCATGGAGAGGCGCATAGTCTGGCGCCCCATGCACCTCGCGCCTTTAACAACTATGATTAAATCTGCCAAAAAGTAGTACAGTATGAAATACTCATTTTCACTCAAAAGTAGCTTTAAAAAAATCCTTGTACGAGTGCTTACATAATCAGTATGGTTACACAATACATCTTCCTCGGCAGAAAGGTCATCCATAAACTGGCTTACAGATATGGGCACATAGCTTTGAGGAATCACGTGCCCAGCTGCTGCAATTGGATTACAGTCCAGTATTGCATTGCCTTGTGGCATGAGCTTAAATGCCAGTGATGTCCTGGATGAACAAAGTCAACCTCTTTGCGGAAGAAAATCACATGCAATGTGCAAAAAAATTCCAAAATAATATACCTTCCACCATTCACAGGGTTTGTAGCATTATCAGATATGACTCGATATGAAGCAGCAGGTCGAAGTCCTGCAGTGGCATGGCTGAGAGCCTTCCCTGTAAGCAGCAAAAGTTCCCCAGGAGCCAAGCTGACATCTGCTTGGTACCAACGGCCATTGGAATCACAAACCTATGAATGGCAGAATGAACAACTCATACAGGAACAATATTTTAAAATCGAATGTATGATAACATTCTAGACCAATAAGCTCAAGAAATTGGCCAACAAGATATTTAGATAGAATAAAGGAACATTCATTTTGAGAATGTAAAAAAAATACTCAAATGAAACCATCATAGATTCATAATGGCATTGAGAATCATACCTGAAGTCCAGGAGCATCTGAGGATATCAGCATTAACAAACCCTTCTCCACTTCACAACTCGATGCAAGCTTTCCTCCTACAGTTGCACCTTTTCCTTGTTGCGAGGATAACTGGGAGAATGTGGCAACAAGGACTGATGAAGAAGCCTCATTAGCGGGCAATGGGCAATCATCAAGCAAGTGATTGAAGACACTGTACAAAATGAAATGTTTCAAGAAGTCACTGCTAAGTAGAACAGAGCAATTCAAAAGTCCTATTGTGATGCATCAAGCAAAAATAAAAGGAGGGGGTGGGATAAAGCTATTCACTATTCTTACTCGCTTCGCAAACGAAGATTTCTTGCTGTAGCACTTAAAACAGCACGAGCTGCCTTTCCCATGCATCTGAAAATATCAGCCATGCATGGAGGGGATGAATCTACATCTTCCAAAGGCCTGTGCAAATCATGGAGTCAAATTGCAAGACAATAGGAATTTCCTGTCTGATGCAAAGATGGAAATCAACATTGAGAACTTACAAACAGACTCGAAATGATAAGTCATAAGCTAAAACCAAAGAGAGGAATCTAAATTTACTAAGGATTAACGAATGGAGATCTGTTATTGTTGCTGTTAACACATACAGAACTGTTGTCTTTTACACCATCATAGCAAGCACCAAATATTTGAAACAAGCAATATGAAGCTTTACCCTTCTCGAGTACAAAAGCATGAGTTCAAAGGAAGTAATCAAGATAGAGGAAGAGTTTTACATTTCAATTTCAAAGCTTATAAATTTTCAAAAGCTCATCAAACCAACTAGCGGAAGCCCTACATTTGTGGGTCGAATTTAAAGGGTAAGACATTGATTATATCTATAAAAGTTTACTCCAGGAAACAGGAGAATAATTTGATTTCAAGGAAGCATATATGAATATTGCATATTTGCTGAAATTAACCAACGGTCTGCATCGTGCGAATTTTTTAAACATTTCATAATCTCAACATAATCATATACCTCACACTACAGTAGCTTCCATCAGCTCACTTATAAGGGTATTCCAAATTTGGCAAGGTACTTGAGCAATACATATACATACAATCCCCCCAGCATAGAACAATCCAAGTCTTCAGTTCCACAACTAAAACTCCAATTTTCTTTTAAAGTTACAAATATAAGCCACAATAAGTAGGTAACAGTAACTAATACAGTAACAAATAAACATGACGAGCGCTCAGCAGAGAAAGCGAAAAAGTTAAAAATCTGAAATAACCTTCCAGCCCTGTAGGTATAAACCCCTCGGCCGCCTTTTCTAGTGCGAAAGTAGAGGCGAGCGGACTCGAGGGCGCAGCGGAGCAAGGCAGCATCGTCGGAGGTGAGCTCAATGACGGCGGCGTTGTGGCGCATGAGAGAGGTAGACAAAGCGTCAACGGCCCTTAAGTAGGAAGCCATGGGGGCTCCATCGTAGGGCAAAATGTCAGCGAGTCGAATTCTACAGGGAGGCTCGAGAGGGAGACGGTGATTGTGAGTGTGGTTATGCGGGGATCTAATAGTAGGAATTGCGGCAGAATTGGGCGGAGGATTTCCGTGATTCTGATGCTGATGCATCATCATCGTCACCATCGATCATTATTTTTGGTGTTGCTTCCACACAGCATAAATATAAATACAAAAGGGGAGTCCAAAGTTGAGTTGAGTTGAGTTGAAGGGGTAGCAAATGGGAAATTGGGGTTTGGGGAGGTTTTATGTGTAAGAGACTCCACTTGGTTTTTCCTTTTTTAGAAACCATGCTACTTAAACGGTAAATTACCAAAAGCCCCATCACTTTATCCAAGTTACCAAATACACCATCACGTGTTTTCGATAATTATCAAATCGATACGAATTAGGGGTGTGCACCGGTTCAAAATCAGTCCTAGTGCATGGATCGAACACTGGATCGTAATTAATTCGATCCGGGTTTGGATCGATTGGACCAGATTTTATTTTTTTTAGTCTACGGTTGGCTTTTCAGTTGATAATTTGTGTATAGAAATTAAAGTGTTGGCTCTTCAGTTGAAATCGCATTTTTATTTACATTATTATTAATGATCTTTTGATTCTAAAAGTAAATTAAATATATTTGTTAAATTATTTATTTGAGAAAATGTAATAGAACTCAACAATTTTACCTCACATCCTCACTAATTACTCGATTTTGAAAAATAAATGAGAGTGCATTAGTAAGAAAATATATATATAAAAAAAATTCTGATCTAAGACCGAACCGGAATTCAAATTTTGAAGGACCGGAGTCCGGACCGGCTGTCCTTTTTTCTGTCGGATTTTTTTTGTGCATTCCTAGATACAATGGACAAATGTTAAAAAAAATTGTTTTTATAGAAGATATTTAGTAATTACTCTCCCACTCTTTTTAGATGACATCCTACTTAAGAATGTTATTTTGAATTTTATCACACGAATTAATATTAATATTATAAAATTAATATTATAAAATTAATATTATAAAATTGAGGGAATTTAATGAAGGTGGAAATTAATTAAGGGTAAACATGGAATAATGGAGGTAAAGAGAATCGGATGAAGTATTTAAAATTGTTTTATTTTATGCAGCACCATCATGTTTTCAGTTGTCTGAAATTTGCTCAGAAGAAAATGTTATTCAGACATTACTCTGATTTTAATGCAAACAAAAATGCAAGAATCCTTCTCCCTTCCATATACATGTATAGTTGTCGAACAAATAAATAGAGCATGCTGCTCTATATCATCACGAAATCCACAAATGAATCAATGTGAATCAGTTGGTTGGGACATGATGCCTCACTATTAATTTTTCCTTCCGTTGCAAAGGAAATTCAGATTACCTAAATTTCATATAAAATTCGAATTTTCAGGGGAATATTCATTGTGCAAATCCTCTTCCACAGTGATTTCATAAAAGTATTACTCTCTCCATTCCACAATTGTTTGCACATTTATCTTATTTGTTGGCACACATGAAACTGTCACATCCCAATTTTAGGGACCTAGATGAAAACACCAATTAAATAATACTCCCTCCGTCCAATTTTATTATGCCCACTTCTCCGGGCACGGGTTTTAATGAATATTGATTAATTTATGTATAAAGTAGATAAGTTTGGGGTATGATCAGTGACGGAGCCAGAAAATTTAGGTAGGGGGGCCGATTAACATTAATATAAAGACTAGATCCGCTCCTCTATAATTGATCAATTTTCTTTTTACACAAATTTTAAAAAATATAGTATTAAAATGATATTAAGTTGGTGAAAAATGATAAACATGGCAAGAGATAGAAACGAGAAAAGATAGAGAGATAGTGACATGTTGGACATTTTAGAAAATGAATCATTTTGATTGGGACGACCAAAATTGTAAATTTGATTATGAATATATTTCATTTCATCATTTTAAATTAAACATATAGTTATGTTATAGAGAAAAAAATAATTGTTTCGACTTTTAAGAAGCGAAACAATGATATTAATATCATAAAAAATGGTCCACATTTTAATTTTAAAATATTTTATTAGTTAAACATAAATATCTTAAAATATATTATATATATATTAGAATATTACTAGGCACTCTTATAATTTATACATATCATTTCTACATATAAATACAAAAACTTGAAAACACACAAGATTAACAGTCCAAAAAAATCTCAATAATACTTAAATGCTCAGTAGCGAAAATTTAGACAATATATTTAAATAATTTAAGTAATTAATGATTTAATAATTATCTTATATCATTGAAATTTAAGAATATTGATATATAATAAATTTTAAAAGGATTTTTTTTAAAAAAAAAAGCAATTAAATATATATAATAAAAAAATCTTGGGGGGCCCAGTGCCCCCTCTGGGCCCCATGTAGCTCCGCTATTGGGTATGATGGGATGTTGTGGGGTCCATTTATAGGTAAAGTGATTGTTTATGAATAAAGTTAGTGGCAATTTGAGTAAATAAGTGATGGTTGGAGCTAGGGTGAAGATAAAGTAATGTGAATAGTATTATTTCCAAAAAGGGAATGGGCATAATAAAATTGGGCAACCAATAAAAAAAGTGGGAATAATGAAATTGAACGGAGGGAGTATCTTTTAAAAAGACTTTGAATTACTGATGTAAATTAGGTTTATTACTACTTTATATAAATATTTGCAACGGAAGTAATTAATAAAATAATGAAAATTTTGAAAAGTTTAATAAATTAACTTTCAAAATAAATAAAGGTTTAAAATAAAAATCATATCAATCCCTACTATCTCATAAGAAAGTTTAATAAATAAATAAGCAAACTAGTTCAATTAAATTTTATAAAGTGATAATTGTTTTGTCATCCACCGCCCCTCCTCTCCACCAACTCCTTAATCTGAAAATGTTAAATAAGGGGTGAGCAAACCACAGCTTAATGGGGACAAGTTTGTCAAAACTAAATACAATAAGCAATTAATCATCAATTCACGTTAACATTTATAATATTATCTGTTGGGAATAAAATGAGACATGTTTTGATTGAATACCAAAACCCCCTGAGACATGCCTAAGTCATGATTGAATATGTTCTAGAAATGTTAGAACATATAGTATAAAGGCTAGATGAGGAGCTAATATGTTAGGTAGCTCTTAGATGATTAGATGCACAAGTTGAGGGGGAACATATGCTTTGAAGTCCATCAAGAACAAGTCCCCTCAAGGCTCAAACTCTGGATACAACACTAAGTCTTTTGAAGACCAACTATACTGATCAGGAGAGTTGTCCAGAGGAGTTGTCTCAGTACAAGAAATCAAGATCAAGTGCTCTGAAAACTTGAGGTCAACTATGCTGAAGAAATAGAGACAAACACACCCTAGAGAACTACAAATCAACATGCTAAGATCACCTTGAAGTGAAGCAAAGGGTATGAGCCAAGTCATCTGAAGAAGAGCAAGCCAACCTTGCTGATAAGCAAGACTGTTGATAGTGATAAGGAGAGTTGTCCAAATTATGAGGAATGTTGTCCTATCAATGGAACAACCTTCAGAAGCCATGTCCAAGTCCTAACAAGAGAATCTGAAAGTCAGACATTGGGAAGAGTGCTGCAGAATGAAGACAAAGTCTTAACAGCCGTTTATTTCCCAAATGAGGACATGTCACTATCAAGATTTTGTCTTCTAAGTTGAAGAACTGAAAGAAGACATTTATGGACATTTGGGGCTGCCTCTCCAACGGGCAAATTCTTCATTTGTCTATAAATACAGAAGTGTGAAGACCATTTGAAAGTATCCAACTTCAATCTCAACAAAGCACCTCCAACCTTAAGTTCTTACAAGCTAGAGTGCTTTCAAAGCTTTCAAAGACTATCTTAGTCTTCAAACACTTCTTCTAAGCTGAACTACATTGTATATCCATACACAAGCTTAGAGAGATATCCTATCCTTATACACTGATCTTCATTGTAAAGGATATCTCATTAGTTGGAACCTTACTTCAATCCTCACATCTTTCAAGAGTGAAAGTGAGAAGGTTGTAGTAGTAGAAGTGGTAGGAGCTGACTGTTGAGAGAAGAACAGTTCAGTTCTGAGTTGAGAAGAGGGTACTAGGACTCTAGACATCCTAGGGATCAATTCACCAAGGAGTGGTGTTCTTGATCAAGTGCACCTTGGCACTATAAAACAAGTTAATTCCAAGAGTGAAGGAATTATCCTGTTCAATCAGAGAAAGTGGATGTAGGAGCTTGAGTCTCTGAACCACTATAAACTCTTGTGTTGATTTACATTTCAAGTACTTTTATACATTCAACACTGCACACAAAACTGATCTTTCAAAGGATAAACATTCAAAGACTGTGCAAAACTGATTTGGACAAGTTCCCTGAAACTGGGCTGTATTGAATTGACTAAGTGATTTCAAAAACTAAAGGAGTCTAAACTAAAAGGGCCAACCACTATTCCGCACATATAACTCCCCTAGATAGTTATTCAACTAAGTACTCAATAGTACTTAGTAGATTGATTATCTTAGAAGAGTTAATCATCTTCAGCAGAGTTGTCCAAGACAACCTTGCTGAGCTCTGGTTTGATCAAGTTAGAAAATAATTTGCATACAAGTGTATTCCCCCCCCCCCCATACACTTGTTATATACTCCTTTCAGGACCAACAAGTGGTATCAGAGCAGGGGTTCAAAGACCACTGCTTCTGAAAAGCCATCTTGGTTTTCAAAAATCACATATTTGGTGTGGTCACTGAACTGATCTATCTGAAGTCATTTGTATCTATTGTCTAACCTTCTCTTACAGAAATGGCAAGAGGAAATAACAACAACCAGAACCAGCAGCAACAAAATCCTGATCAAAATATAAATGCTGCAGTTCCACCTCCTGCTGTTCAAGGATTGGACAATATGGCAACTAATCCAGTCAATCACATATCTCATCACAAATTGCCCATGTTCTCAATTGATAATTATGATTTCTGGAAAATCAGAATGAGGGCTCATCTTGCATCTCTTCATACTGATATGTTGAGAGTGATCACAAGGGGTCCTTTTGTGTTCACATTTGTTAATCCCAGAGTCACAGAGGCTCAAAGGGCAGACACAAGAGATGTACTTCCTAAAGATGAAGATGACTTCACTACTGATGAAAAGAGGAAGGATAATCTGAATTATCTAGCAATGAACACCCTCTATCAAACAATTCCAGATGCAGTCATGGGAAGGGTCTACCACTGCACAACTGCCAAAGAAATTTGGGATACTCTTGCAGAAATGTGTGAGGGTACTGAAAAGATCCAGGAGAATAAGCTCCAAGTGGCAGTGCAGAAATTTGAACAGTTTGCAATGGAGTCTGAAGAGTCCATTGATAAGTTTGCTGGTAGATTCACTGATGTGATGAATGAGATCAACTCATTGGGCAAGGTCTACACCAAGAGAGAAGTTGGGTTGAAGATCTTGAGAAGTCTCACTCAAAAGTGGGATGTCTATGCTGTAATAATGCAAAATACCAAAGATCTCTCCACCATGCCCATGCAACAAATCTTCTCAGAACTCAAAGCTTATGAGTTCGACCTCAATAGAAGAAAGCCTGTTGAGGAACCTTCAAATCCTACTAAGGGAGTGGCATTCAAAGCCAAAGCTGCTGAACCAGAAATGCAGTCCACTCCAAGATCATCAAAGTCAGTCTCAAAGACTGAAATGAAGGAAGAACTAGCCTTGATGGCTAGAAGGTTTGAAAAGCTAAATTCAAGGTTTGGTAGATACAAGAAATTCTACCAAGACAACAAATTCAGGAGAAGGTACAACTCTCCTGAAGTTCAGGCTGAAGCCAAAAAGCCTGAAGAGAAAAGATCAGAGGACAAGTACTCTGATAGGAGAAGGTCCAGTAGAGCTGAACCTTCATCATCAAAAAGAAGAGAAGAATCAAAGAAAGAAGATGATGAAGATCTATGCTATAACTGCAAGAAGAAAGGGCACTTCCAGTATGATTGCCCTGAACTAAGCTCTAAGGAGAGAAGAGAGAGGCAAGCTAAAAGAGACAGAAAATTCACCAATAGAAAGGCCATGATGGCTGGTGAAGAATCTGATAGTGCTGAAAGCTTCAACTCTTCTGATGGACTGTTCTCCAACAGTGATGATGATGATGATGTCTGCAACATGGCTCTTGAGGATGATGAGGTATCCTCTACTTCTAGTTCACCATCATTCATCTCACAAAACAATAGTGAGGTCAACTTGAAGCTTTCCCTTGGAAAGTTGATGGAAGATTTCACTATGCTGCAAGAATTTCATGATAATTGTGTGAGAGAAAATGAAAGATTGGCTATTGAACTTTGTTGGGAATAAAATGAGATATGTTTTGATTGAATACCAAAACCCCCTGAGATATGCCAAAGTCAAATTGAATATGTTCTAGAAATGTTAGAACATATAGTATAAAGGCTAGATGAGGAGCTAATATGTTAGGTAGCTCTTAGATGATTAGATGCACAATTTGAGGGGGAAAATATGCTTAGAAGCCCATCAAGATCAAGTCCCCTCAAGGCTCAAACTCTGGATTCAACACTAAGTCTTTTGAAGACCAACTATACTGATCAGGAGAGTTGTCCAGAGGAGTTGTCTCAGTACAAGTAATCAAGATCAAGTGCTCTGAAAGCTTGAGGTCAACTATGCTGAAGATATACAGACAACCACACCCTAAAGAACTACAAATCAACATGCTAAGATCACACTGAAGTGAAACAAGGGTATGAGCCAAGTCATCTGAAGAAGAGCAAGCCAACCTTGCTGGTAAGCAAGACTGCTGATAGTGATAAGAAGAGTTGTCCAAATGATGAGGTATGTTGTCCTATCAATGGAACAACCTTCAGATGCAATGTCCAAGTCTTAACAAGAGAATCTGAAAGTCAGACATTGGGAAGAGTGCTGCAGAATGAAGACATGTTTATTTCCCAAATGAGGACATGTCACTATCAAGATTCTGTCTTCTAAGTTGAAGAACTGAAAGAAGACATTTATGGACATTTGGGGCTGCCTCTCCAACGGGCAAATCCTTCATTTGTCAATAAATACAGAAGTGTGAAGACCATTTGAAAGCATCCAACTTCAACCTCAACCAAGCACATCTGACCTCAAGTTCTTACAAGCTAGAGTGCTTTCAAAGCTTTCAAAGACTATCTTAGTCTTCATACACTTCTTCTAAGCTGTACTACACTGTATATCCATACACAAGCTTAGAGAGATATCCTATCCTTATACACTGATCTTCATTGTAAAGGATATCTCATTAGTTGGAACCTTACTTCAATCCTCATATCTTTCAAGAGTGAAAGTGAGAAGATTGTAGTAGTAGAAGTGGTAGGAGCTGACTGTTGAGAGAAGAACAGTTCAGTTCTGAGTTGAGAAGAGGGTACTAGGACTCTAGACATCCTAGGGATCAATTCACCAAGAGTGGTGTTCTTGATCAAGTGCACCTTGGCACTATAAAACAAGTTAATTCCAAGAGTGAAGGAATTATCCTGTTCAATCAGGGAAAGTGGATGTAGGAGCTTGAGTCTCTGAACCACTATAAACTCTTGTGTTGATTTACATTCCAAGTACTTACATACATTCAACACTGCACACAAAACTGATCTTTCAAAGGATAAACCCTCAAAGACTGTGCAAAACTGATTTGGACAAGTTCCCTGAAACTGGACTGTATTGAATTAACTAAGTGATTTCACAATCTAAAGGAGTCTAAACCAAAAAGGGCCAACCACTATTCCGCACATATAACTCCCCTAGATAGTTATTCAACTAAGTACTCAATAGTACTTAGTAGTCTGATTATCTTAGTAGAGTTAATCATCTTCAGCAGAGTTGTCCAAGACAACCTTGCTGAGCTCTGGTTTGATCAAATTAGAAAAGAATTTGCATACAAGTGTATTCCCCCCCCCCCATACACTTGTTATATACTCCTTTCAGGACCAACAAGTGGTATCAGAGCAGGGGTTCAAAGACCACTGCTTCTGAAAAGCCATTTTGGTTTTCAAAATCATATATTTGGTGTGGTCACTGAACTGATCTATCTGAAATCTTATTTGATTGTTGACTGACTGTTTGTTCTTGAGATATGGCCAACAACAATGCTACTGTTCCACCTCCTGCTCTCCAAGGATTGGACAACATGGCTACAAATCCAGTCAACCACATTTCACATCACAAACTGCCCATGTTCTCAATAGACAACTATGATTTCTGGAAAATCAGAATGAGGGCTCATCTTGCATCTCTACACACTGATATGCTGAGAGTGATCACAAGAGGTCCTTTTGTGTTCACATTTGTCAATCCCAAAGTCACTGAGGCTCAAAAGGCAGACACAAGAGAGATGCTCCCCAAAGATGAAGATGACTTCACTGCTGATGAAAAGAGGAAGAATAATCTGAATTATCTAGCAATGAACACTCTCTATCAAACAATTCCAGATGCAGTCATGGGAAGGGTCTACCACTGCACAACTGCCAAAGAAATTTGGGATACTCTTGCAGAAATGTGTGAGGGTACTGAAAAGATCAAGGAGAATAAGCTCCAAGTGGCAGTGCAAAAATTTGAACAGTTTGCAATGGAGTCTGAGGAGTCCATTGACAAGTTTGCTGGTAGATTCACTGATGTGATGAATGAGATCAACTCATTGGGCAAGGTCTACACTAAGAGAGAAGTTGGATTGAAGATCTTAAGGAGTCTCACTCAAAAGTGGGATGTCTATGCTGTGATGATGCAAAACACCAAAGATCTCTCCACCATGCCCATGCAACAAATCTTCTCAGAACTCAAAGCTTATGAGTTCGACCTCAATAGAAGAAAGCCTATTGAGGAACCTTCAAATCCTACTAAGGGAGTGGCATTCAAAGCCAAAGCTGCTGAACCAGAAATACAGTCCACTCCAAGATCATCAAAATCAGTCTCAAAGACTGAAATGAAGGAGGAACTAGCCTTGATGGCTAGAAGGTTTGAAAAGTTAAATTCAAGGTTTGGTAGATACAAGAAATTCTACCAGGACAACAAATTCAGGAGAAGGTACAATTCTCCTGAAGATCAGGCTGAAGCCAAAAAGCCTGAAGAGAAAAGATCAGAGGACAAGTACTCTGATAGGAGAAGGTCCAGTAGAGCTGAACCTTCATCATCAAAAAGAAGAGAAGAATCAAAGAAAGAAGATGATGAAGATCTGTGCTATAACTGCAAAAAGAAAGGGCACTTCCAGTATGATTGCCCTGAATTAAGCACTAAGGAGAGAAGAGAGAGGCAAGCCAAAAGGGACAGAAAGTTCACCAATAGAAAGGCCATGATGGCTGGTGAAGAATCTGATAGTGCTGAAAGCTTCAACTCATGGAGGAAAGGCCAAGCTCTTGTTTGGACAACTACATGGCTGAGTTCTTTGCCTTTCTCAAATGGAGAGGCAAACCAGAAGATGGTGAGATTTCCACCAGATTGTCCTATTTTGCTGAAGAAGATGAAGAAGAGAGATTTCATAGAGTGAAATTCTCTTCAGAAGATCTTGAAGGAGCCTTTGGATTGCCTTCAGAAGGAAGGAATCCAGAATCTTATGGTGCTGGCCATGAAGATGACATAGCACAAGAATGGCTATTAGTGCCAGGCCCTCTATCTTCAACACAAAACAAGAAGACTCTCAAGCCTAAATTTCTCAATTTATTTGAGGTAATCACTAAGAGTCTCATGAGCAACACTGGGAGCTTGGAGCAGGTCAGCCATCCTAGAATCAGAATTATGGTTGCAGTCATTGATGCCAGTGACAAGGGTATCAAATTTGATTGGAGGACCTTCATTATTTCTGAGATGATGAAGGAAAAGGCCAAGTTTAAAGTGAGAGCTCATAACAAGGTTGTGCTAGAAGGGAAACTCAAGTATTGCACCAGGGCAAGCTTGTTGATTGAGAGATTTTCCCATTATTCCCAAATGCAAACCTTTGCCAAGCCCCTCCCAGCCCAAAAGATTCTGTTCAGAAAGCTCAGCAAGAAAACTGAGCAAAGGAGGATGATAGTGGCCAAACCTGCTGAAGAAAAGGTGGAGGAGAAGCCTAAAATGAAGAAAAGGACAAAAGCCAGAGTGGTAAAGACAAGGAAAATGTCTCAAATCATTTCAGAAGAGTCCTCAGATGCTTCAACTGAGATTGAAGAAGTTGCTGAAGAAGGTGTGCAAGTGCCTTCTGATCATTCAGAAGAGCTGAGACAGAAATACAATGAGACTAGACAGAAGTCTAGGGGTGATAAGAGAATCAGGGAGGTTGTCCCTGAGAAGGATGGTGAAGGAAGTGGGAGCAGTAGGGCTAGCAAGAGAAGGGCCAAGCCTACTGACAAAGTGTTGGAGCTTCAAGAGGAAAGGTCTCTACAAAATGCTTTAAGAGAGAGCAGAGCTGAAAGCAGGACCAAATCCAAGTCAAGGACCAACTCATCTGGTTCTGGAACTCCAGAATCCAAGGTCCCTGAAGGTCAACCAATAGAGGCCAACATCCCTGAAATTCAGAATCCTGAGCCCAACTCCCCTGAAACCCATATAACCCCAACCAATCAACCTATCACCCCCATCAATCTTACAAAGAGATACTCTCCTGAAGGGAGTGTGCAAAGAAGTGGGATAGATGTGCTAGCAGATATAGCAGTAGATGAGACTAGATTACATTCTCCCCTTGACTCATCTATGCTCAATTATTCAAAGCTTTTAGAAGCTGCTCTCTTTGAGCCAACCCCCCTGAGTAAAGCCCCTTCAGATCCATTGCTCTCAAAAGCAACTGAAGCACCTTCTATTGCACCCAACCCTTCTGAAGCCAACATTCCTGAACTAAACCTTCCTGAAGCCACTTTAGGAGAACCCAGAGCCAACTCCCCTATAACCCAAAGTCCCCATTCAAGTGGAGATGAGGAGGAGTATACTTATGAAAGTATGCTCAGAGGAGGAGCCATGGCTACTGTGGACAGTCTGTACCCACAGCTTGCTGAATTTCCAAGAATTCAGAAGACATTTCATGATCTAAGGATGCTTGTTGATGTAAAAGACAAGTCTATGATGGAGATATCACAAGTCATCCAAGATAAGGGTGCAAACTGGTGGCAAGTGGAGGAGAACAGATTGCTACACTTTGCTGGAGTTTCAAAGACAAGATTTCTCATTGATGAGGAAGTATTTGCAAAGCTGGTAGCTGATAAGATTAATGAGGAGAGGGAAAGAAAAGTTAAGGGCATCAGACACCCTGAAAGTAGCTCCAATGATGATGATTCCCCTGATGATCCCTCAAACCCCTCAAAACCCAACCCTCCTGAAACCCCTCAAGCCAATCTCCCCAAGCCTTCTGTATCTGAAAGATTATCCAACCCTCCTAAAACCTATCATAGGAAAGGCTCTGTATCTTCAGAGGTGTTGACCAAGGGTGGTAACACAACCAAAGACACATCTGCCAATGAAGGTTCTTCTGAACCCAAGGCACAACCTAAAGATGTGGAGGTTCCTATTTTAGAGGCTGGTTTGGTTAAGGCCTATTCAGTGTCAGATGAGTTGGACACTGATCAGCCCTTAATCATTCAGGATGACTCAGTGGCTGTTGATATAAGCACTGTGATCTCCCCACAACTGCCATCTTTGAACCTTGTTGAAGGTGGAGATGCTGCAGGTCTAGATGAAGGAGTTGAAAATGAGATGATAGCTGAAAAACCAGAGGGAGTAGTAGATGAAAGAGATGTGGTGATCACTAGGATAGTAAGTGTACCACCAAATGAGGGTGATATAAGTGAGGAAGGGCAGGCTATTCTTGAAGTCAAATCTGAACTTCAGGAATCCCTTGATGAGAGGAGGCCTGTACCTATAAGTGAGGAAATCATTAATGAAGGGAGAAAAGAATTAGTTGAAAATGAGAAGAAGACTGCTGATGTATCAGAGTCTTATGAAAAAGAATTGGAGGGAGACAAGTGTGCTTTTACTGACTCGTTTGATTTGTCTGATATTGCAGGTATAACCTTTGACCAAATTTTTGCAGATGAACTCCTAACAGATGCACCAATCCAAGTTGATAGTGGATCAACACAAGCCTTGCTTGGGATGCAATCAGAGAAGTTGGACTCCTTGGCTCACCAAGTCCAATCAGCTCATGCAGAAACTTCTGGAGCCTTGGATGAGCATGGAAAAACTTTGGCATCTGTAGAAATGAGGTTAACTGGCTCAGAGGATGTGGTGTTACCTACCTTGGAGGCAAGGATCAGTGGAGGTGAGACTGGTCTGCAAACCATCTCCACTGAAGTTATCAAAGCTAAAAACACCATGAGATCAGATTCAAAGGATGTGAAGAAAGAGCAATCTTTGCTAAGAATCAATCACAACAGGAATGTTAAGACTTTGAGGTCAGTGGTGAAGAAAGCTCTTGGAAGAAAGACTGCCCTGCAAAGACAAAGAGCTGAAGAGCAAAGGCTAGCTATGGTGAAAGCAGCCTCAGAAAAATTTTCCCAAGAGGTATTGGCCAACATTGCTGAAGGTGCAGTGGCCAACCTCACTAAGCTTCTTAAAGCCCAACTGGATGCATCTCTTAAGGCAACCATGGAGGAGGTTGTCCAACTGAAAATGAAGCCTGTTCTAGCTTTCCTTAGCTTGAGAAGTGATAGGATGCAAAATATACATGATGAGAATGTATATCTGTTGGAGGAAATGAAGTCCCTAACCCAAGCCCAGTCCTTATTGGCATCTACTATGAGTGAACTGAAGCCAGAATGTTTTGATGCTGCCAAAAAGGGGGAAAGGGAAAGAGCAAGGGCAAAAGGTGCCTTAGTAATTGGAAGCCCAGTCAAAGGAGGAAATGGTAAAGACAAAGCCCCTGAAGGAAAGGGAAAAGAGCCAGCAGTGCTGAATTTGGATGATTTAGATGAAGAGGAGCAATTAGCACTTGCCTTGAAAAACTCTATGGCCTCAGCTCAAGAGGAAAGAGTAAGGCTACAGCAAAGACCAGGTGGTGAAGTATCTGGTTTGGACAAAGATGCTGAAGGTTTCCAAACTAGAGGAAAGATCAAGAGGGCAAAAAGAAAGAAAAGACAAGCTGAAACATTCACTGACTTTCCCAACAGCCTTGACCTTCCACCTGAATTCAGAGTTGTTGATGATGAGCCTATCTCAAAGAAGGCCAAAACTGCTGAAAAGCCCAAGAATGCTGAGATATCCAAGACTGCTGAAGAAGACAAGTCTTCTGAAAAAGACAAGTCTACTGAGACCAAGTCCACTGAAAGTGTCAAAGCTTCTGAAGATGTAGAGGAGCTGTATGAAGAAGGCTTTGGACCTGGACCTAAGAAAAAGAAAGTAGTAGTGCTAAATGATCCATCAAAGCTGTTTCATGAAGGGTATGGTAAAGACCCTGAAACACAACAGAAATTGGCCATGTTGAGGGCCCAAGAAAAGATGGACTTGATGGATGAAGCACAAAGAGCAAGAGACAAGAGAAGAGCAGACTTCCAGAAGCCAAGAAGAAAGAGAGCAACCTACAACAAGATGAAGCCACAGCTACTGATTCCAATGGATACCAAATATCCTCACTTGGATAAATGGGTACCAAAACAGCTGAATGACTCATGGGAGGAAGCAAAAAGGGAGTTTGTCTATGACTACTATGTCATTGACAGATGGAATGGAAAAGATGCCAACTCCACTTTTGCAGAGTTCATGATAGAATACTACAGAGAGCTCTATCAACAATTGCTTGCAGCTGCTGACATTGCAAGATTTGAACTCACTGCTCCCAAGCCAATCATTTACATGCCTCCAAAGCTTGAAGGATGGATTGACCAAGCAAGGATACTGAGAGAATTCACTGAGATCCTCAAGCTGAACAAGATGGTTCTTGGTCCTAAGGGAACAAACCAAGAAGCCATGGCCTTGAAAAGAAGAGTGTGGGCACAATATGGGATGTTGCCACCTCCTGAGGATGATCTTTGAAATGGCTAAGTCTTCTGACCTATCTTAATTGATCAACTATGCTGGAATATGGTCAAGAGTGCTGATGTGGTGTGCTGTGAAAATCTGTTTGCTCTGATATGCTTTGGATTGCTCTGATATAAGCATGATTTTCTGATATCTGATGATTTGCTCTGATCCAATCACTACTAAGTGTTTTAGTGTTTCTGCTCTGATACTAAAAACTTTGTATAGTGAAATGCTCTGATGTATTTAGTGTTAATGATTCATGCTCTGATATGTTTATTTCAACTATCAACATGCTTGTAATGATTTTCTAATGAATGATAGTTGAATTTACTTTGAATCAAGAAACACTCATCTCTCTATGCCTATCTATGAAACCTATCTGCAACATGAATGGTGAATACACTAACACATTGCTTTTCAGGATAATTGACCTAAGTCATGTCTTCTGAAGATTAATGTAATAGGTGTAGCTAAGTCACTTTTGCATAAGTTGTATAGGTTTTGGCATCATCAAAAAGGGGGAAATTGTTGGGAATAAAATGAGATATGTTTTGATTGAATACCAAAACCCCCTGAGATATGCCAAGGTCAAATTGAATATGTTCTAGAAATGTTAGAACATATAGTATAAAGGCTAGATGAGGAGCTAATATGTTAGGTAGCTCTTAGATGATTAGATGCACAATTTGAGGGGGAAAATATGCTTAGAAGCCCATCAAGATCAAGTCCCCTCAAGGCTCAAACTCTGGATTCAACACTAAGTCTTTTGAAGACCAACTATACTGATCAGGAGAGTTGTCCAGAGGAGTTGTCTCAGTACAAGTAATCAAGATCAAGTGCTCTGAAAGCTTGAGGTCAACTATGCTGAAGATATACAGACAACCACACCCTAAAGAACTACAAATCAACATGCTAAGATCACACTGAAGTGAAACAAGGGTATGAGCCAAGTCATCTGAAGAAGAGCAAGCCAACCTTGCTGATAAGCAAGACTGCTGATAGTGATAAGAAGAGTTGTCCAAATGATGAGGTATGTTGTCCTATCAATGGAACAACCTTCAGATGCAATGTCCAAGTCTTAACAAGAGAATCTGAAAGTCAGACATTGGGAAGAGTGCTGCAGAATGAAGACATGTTTATTTCCCAAATGAGGACATGTCACTATCAAGATTCTGTCTTCTAAGTTGAAGAACTGAAAGAAGACATTTATGGACATTTGGGGCTGCCTCTCCAACGGGCAAATCCTTCATTTGTCAATAAATACAGAAGTGTGAAGACCATTTGAAAGCATCCAACTTCAACCTCAACCAAGCACATCTAACCTCAAGTTCTTACAAGCTAGAGTGCTTTCAAAGCTTTCAAAGACTATCTTAGTCTTCATACACTTCTTCTAAGCTGTACTACACTGTATATCCATACACAAGCTTAGAGAGATATCCTATCCTTATACACTGATCTTCATTGTAAAGGATATCTCATTAGTTGGAACCTTACTTCAATCCTCATATCTTTCAAGAGTGAAAGTGAGAAGATTGTAGTAGTAGAAGTGGTAGGAGCTGACTGTTGAGAGAAGAACAGTTCAGTTCTGAGTTGAGAAGAGGGTACTAGGACTCTAGACATCCTAGGGATCAATTCACCAAGAGTGGTGTTCTTGATCAAGTGCACCTTGGCACTATAAAACAAGTTAATTCCAAGAGTGAAGGAATTATCCTGTTCAATCAGGGAAAGTGGATGTAGGAGCTTGAGTCTCTGAACCACTATAAACTCTTGTGTTGATTTACATTCCAAGTACTTACATACATTCAACACTGCACACAAAACTGATCTTTCAAAGGATAAACACTCAAAGACTGTGCAAAACTGATTTGGACAAGTTCCCTGAAACTGGACTGTATTGAATTAACTAAGTGATTTCACAATCTAAATGAGTCTAAACCAAAAAGGGCCAACCACTATTCCGCACATATAACTCCCCTAGATAGTTATTCAACTAAGTACTCAATAGTACTTAGTAGTCTGATTATCTTAGTAGAGTTAATCATCTTCAGCAGAGTTGTCCAAGACAACCTTGCTGAGCTCTGGTTTGATCAAATTAGAAAAGAATTTGCATACAAGTGTATTCCCCCCCCCCCATACACTTGTTATATACTCCTTTCAGGACCAACAAACTTGCTAAAAACTCTGAGGCAGTTGTTGATGTCAAGTCTACTGAGTTGTACCAACAAGTCTTGAGAGAGCTTGAGGAAGCAAATCTCAGGATAGTTGACCAACAAAAGGAGATTGATGATCAACTTATCTCTCAAAAGAGAAAAGATTTTGAACTTAAAATTCTAAATGCCAAGTTTGAAAACCTCTCACATGAATATGACATTCTTAAATCAAGTGAAGAGAGCCTGAAATTAAAGATGTCTGCTCTGAAGAAATCCTCTAGAGCAATAGAGGAAATTCAAAGCTATCAAAGACCTATGGCTCAAAGAAGTGGATTAGGTTTTGATCCATTTGAATCTTCACCTTGTCTTAGTGTTGCTTCTGTAAGTAACACTAAGAGAATCTTTGTTAAGTCAGTGGCACAAACTGAAAATGAAGTGATTCAGCCACTGAACAAAGGAAAGGGCAAACTAGATGATCTGCCTACTCAAGTGCTTCAGGAGAATAGGCCAAAACCTAAGGAAATGGCCAAAGCTCCTGAACATAAGAGGAATGTTGGTCAGCAGAGTAGACCCAATGGAAGGGCAACTCCACTGAACAATGTTCAGAGGAATTATCCAAGGTATAATCAGCCTAGGCCAACTCTTCTGAGAAAGCCTCAGCTGACTAGACCTAAGGACAAATATCCTCAAAGGCAAAATAAAATGAGACAACCAAAACCCTTCATGCCAAAGGGTAATGGTCATAAGAAAGCCTTTCCTCAAAGATTCCCTCAAGTAGCACAAAGAACTCAAAAGTTCAGGAGACTTGACAACTCTCCTGAAATTTAAAGAGTTAACACATTCACACACACTTTCCCAAAGGCATTTAAGGGAAAGACAGTGTATATAGATGCTAGAGGAAGACAACTTAGCCACCTTGAATCAATCAGGGTTATTAGGCAAGTTTGGGTTCCTAAAGGTACAGCTAACCTCTCAGGACCCAAAACTCAAAGGGTACCTAAACCTATCTAATTGCAGGTACCTATGGGCCACAAGAAGAGGAGCATGAGCAAAAAGTCAGCATGGTACCTTGACAGTGGATGTTCAAGGCACATGACTGGAAACAAGGAACTCCTCACTGATTTTATTGAAAAAGAAGGCTCAAATGTCACATTTGGAGACAGCTCACAAGCAACTACAAAAGGTTATGGTACTTTGATGATTGGTAACATCAAAGTATCCAATGTATCTTATGTGACTGGTCTCAAATATAATCTCCTAAGTATCAGTCAATTCTGTGATAAAGATTTCAATGTTGAGTTTTCTATTGAAAAATGCTTAATCAAAGATAAAACTCAACAAACTCTATTGACTGGAACTAGGAAAGGAAATGTGTATTTTGCAGACTGGGACAAGTCTACTGATGCTGCATGCTTCATTGCTAAGAGTTCTAGTGAACAAAGTTGGTTATGGCATAAAAGATTAAACCACTTGAACTTCAAAACAATGAACAAAATTGCTAGAAATGCATTAGTTAAAGGACTACCTAATGAGGTTTTCATTAAAGAGCATGTTTGCAAACCATGCCAAGAGGGAAAACAGATCAAAGCCTCATTTAAGGGAAAACCAGTCATTTCTACTGAAAGGGTACTTGAACTTCTACACATGGACCTATTTGGACCAATTACCCCTGCAAGCATAAATGGTAGAAAATACACATTGGTTGTAGTAGATGACTTCTCTAGGTTCACATGGGTAGTATTTCTCCTTAATAAGAAGGAAACTCAAGTCAAACTGCCTGAACTGTTAAAGAGATTGTCAAATGAGAAAAGCCTTAGCATTATCAAGATAAGATCTGATAAAGGCACTGAGTTCATTAATTCATACATCAATGAGTATTGCACATCAAATGGAATAGCTCATGAAACCTCAGCAGCTAGAACTCCTCAACAAAATGGAGTTGCAGAGAGAAGAAATAGAACTTTAAAAGAAGCTGCTAGAACTCTAATTGCTGATTCAAATTTACCTAAGAGGTTTTGGGCTGAAGCTATAAACACTGCATGCCATACTCAGAATAGATGTTTTATCACTAAGGGGCAAGGCAAAACCCCCTATGAACTCTGGAAAGGAAGATTGCCTAAAGTGTCATACTTTCACATTTTTGGTTGCAAGTGTTTTATTCACAATAATGGGAAAGATCAGCTGAAAGCCTTTGATAGCAAAGTTGATGAAGGAGTATTTCTTGGATACTCTCAAATCAGTAGAGCTTTCAGGGTCTATAACAAGAAAACTCTTATTGTGGAGGAAACACCTCATGTTGTGTTTGATGAATCTATTCATGAGTTCAGGAATGGGAACTTGGAATCAGAAGAAATCACACAGAGGACAACCAGACTGAGCCTAAAAGACAAAGACACTGAATTCATAGAAGTTGTCCAATCCAACCTACCTGAAAACTTCACTTTGGACAATAACCCTGAAGGCAATTCTCCTGAGGCAAATCCCACTGAAAGGAATGGTGAACTGAATGATCCAATCCCAGTTCACATCCAGGTAACAACTACCAATGAAGAAGCAGTTCCTGCTGAGGTAGTTAATGGATTAAATAATCTAAGGGGAACTCAAAATGTTGAAAATGCCAATGTCCCTGACATTGAGAACAACACCCCTGATTATGATCCTGAATTAGATCCTGCATTAAACTTTCCTGAATTTTATGATCAAAATGACTCAACTTCAGTAGAGGACAACTCTACTGAAGAGATCAGAAAAAGAAGGACTTGGTTGTCTGACCATCCTACTGATCTAATACTTGGTGACCCAAGTATTGGAGTCAAAACAAGGAGATTTCATGGTGAAAGTGCTCTTTTCTGTTGTTTCTTGTCAGAGCAAGAACCAAGTGACATTGAGGAAGCACTTCAAGATGCCAATTGGATCACAACCATGCAGGAAGAACTGAATCAATTCACCAGAAATGAAGTATGGGAGCTGGTGGATAGACCTTCACATCAAGATGTTATTGGAACAAAGTGGGTGTTCAAGAACAAGAAGAATGAAAATGATGTGATTGCCAGAAACAAAGCAAGACTTGTGGCAAAAGGCTATTGTCAACATGAAGGCATTGACTATGATGAGACATTTGCACCTGTGGCAAGGCTAGAAGCAATAAGGCTCTTTCTAGCCTATGCAGCCCACAAGAGGTTCAAAGTGTACCAAATGGATGTCAAGAGTGCCTTTCTGAATGGAGTCTTGAAGGAAGAAGTCTATGTGGAGCAACCACCAGGTTTTGAGATTGGAGATCAAGTCTACAGACTAAAGAAGGCTCTATATGGACTCAAGCAAGCCCCTAGGGCTTGGTATGATACACTGTCACAATTCCTCTTGGATCATGGATTCACCAAGGGTACTGTGGACAGAACTCTCTTCAGAATCTCTGAAGGAGAGGACATCTTGCTTGTCCAAATTTATGTGGATGACATAATTTTTGGATCTCCAAATGAAAAGCTGTGTGAGAAGTTCTCCAAGCTTATGCAAAGCAAGTTTGAGATGTCCATGATGGGGTTGATGAACTTCTTTTTAGGCCTACAAGTCAAGCAATCAAAAGAAGGAATCTTCATCAACCAAGCTAAGTACACCAGAGAAATGATCAAGAAGTTTGGGTGTGCTACCAGCAAGCCAGTAAGGATCCCAATGAACACAAATTGGAAGATGGATCCTGATGAGAGTGGTGTGTCAACCAACTCTACTGAGTATAGAGGAATAATTGGATCACTCCTCTATCTCACTGCCAGCAGACCTGACATCACCTTTGCAGTAGGTGTTTGTGCAAGGTTCCAAGCAAATCCTAAGAAAAGCCATCTTGAGGCTGCAAAGAGGATTTTGAGGTATCTCAAAGGCACTGAGAACCTAGGCCTTTGGTATCCTGCTGATGACAACATTGAGTTAACTGGCTACTCAGATGCTGATTATGGAGGTTGCAGAATTGATAGAAAGTCCACCTCAGGGACTTGTCAATTCTTAGGCAACAAGCTCATATCTTGGTTCTCCAAGAAGCAAAACACAGTGGCTACTTCCACCACTGAAGCTGAATATGTTGCAGCTGGAAGTTGTTGTGCTCAGATCCTATGGTTAAGACAACAACTAAGAGACTACAAAGTCAACTCTACTGAAGTGCCAATATTTTGTGATAACAATAGTGCCATTGCTATATCACAAAATCCTGTCTTGCATACAAGATGCAAACATGTGGACATCAAGCATCACTTCATTAGAGATCATGTGGAGAAGAAGGATATAAAGTTGGTCAAGATCCACACAGATCATCAAAAAGCTGATATACTAACTAAGCCACTTGCAGAGGCAAGGTTTCTGGAGCTATCAGCAGAGTTGGGTTTACTTGATCCAGGGAAGTTGGACAAGTAAAACTCATTGAAGTTAATGGGAGTAAAAGAGCTGAATTGATCTTCAGCAGACATGGACAAGTCTACTGAAATGCAGAAGAGATGATCACAATTACTCAGGACACTTGTCCATTGGAACTCAGGACTCTTGTCCACATCTCTTCAGGACACTTGTCCCTGTAGGGTCGGATAAGTTGTCTTGGCTATCAAACTATTTTATTGGTTTGATAAACACCTATTTTGGGTAATCATTGTCTATCTTGATACCTGTCCCAATTACAGATATCATCTCTGTGGGATTTAATTTGTCCCCCACCCAAAAGGTCGCTTTCTATGCATTAAATGCCAAGATTTAACTCTTGTTTGCATTACACTTTTCAAGCCATGATCTATCTCGAAAACTCCCCAACCATTAACTAATATTAAATACCTTCCACGTTTTGAATAAAACCAATAACTCACTGTTACATTGGTTTTTAACCATTGGATCAAAACTGGCCAACTCCCCTGAAATTCATCCTGGCCGTCCAAGTGTGTTTTCCATTTTTGACAACCGTTGAAAATACACAAATTTCACCAACTCATTGACAAACATTCTTTTTAGAATATTCTCAAATATTAAAGAACTCCCCACACACTCTTCTTCCCCAAGCATTTGAAACCCTAGCTCATTTTCTTCAAACTCTCTTAAACTCTCTCAATTTCATCTCTGTAATCTTCAATGGCTCCCAAAGTTAGACCAGAGATAATCATAGATTTCTCCAACAAGGCTCTAGACCTTGATTTTGGATACTTGAGTAATAAGAACAGCCTTCACTTTGAGCCAATAGTATCATTTACAAGTGAAGATCCTGAAATCATTCCAACCCTGAGATGGTTGAGAAGGGCTGGTCTTCAAAAGTTCATGGAAGAAAGACCAAGCTCTTGTCTGGAGAGCTACATGGCTGAGTTCTTTGCCTTTCTTAAATGGAGAGGTAAGCCAGAAGATGGTGAAGTTTCCACCAGACTGTCATATGTTGCAGAGGGTGAGGAGGAAGAGAGATTTCATAGAGTGAAATTCTCTTCAGAAGATCTTGAAGAAGCTTTTGGATTGCCTTCAGAGGGAAGGAATCCAGAATTTTATGGTGATAATCATGAAGAGGAGATAGCACAAGAATGGCTCATAGTTCCAGGTCCCATCTCTTCAACACAAAACAAGAAGACTCTCAAGCCAGAATTTCTCAATCTATTTGAGGTAATCACTAAGAGTCTCTTGAGCAATACTGGAAGCTTGGAGCAAGTCAGCCATCCAAGAATCAGAATCATGGCTGCAGTCATTGATGCTAGTGACAAAGGCATCAAGTTTGATTGGAGAACTTTCATCATGTCTGAGATGATGAAAGAAAAGGCCAAGTTTAAAGTGAGAGCCCACAACAAGGTTGTGCTAGATGGGAAACTCAAGTATTGCACCAGGGCAAGCTTGTTGATTGAGAAGTTCTCCCATTATTCTCAAATGCAAACCTTTGCAAAGCCCCTCCCAGCCCAAAAGATTCTGTTCATAAGGCTCAGCAAGAAAACTGAGCAAAGGAGGATGCTAATGGCCAAACCTGCTGAAGAGAATGTGGAGGAAAAGCCAAAGATGAAAAAGAGGACAAAGGCCAGAATGGTGAAGACAAGGAAAATGTCTCAACTTCCCTCAGAGGAGAAATCAGATGCTTCAACTGAAATTGAAGAAGTTGCTGAAGAGGGAGTAAGTGTGCCTTCTGATCACTCAGAAGAGTTGAGACAGAAATACAATGAGACTAGACAAAAGTCTAAGGGTGATAAAAGGATCAGGGAGGTTGTCCCTGAGAAGGATGGTGAAGGAAGTGGAAGCAGTAGGGCTAGCAAGAGAAGGGCCAAGCCTACTGATAAAGTGTTGGAGCTTCAAGAGGAAAGGTCTCTACAACTTGCTCTTAGAGAGAGCAGAGCTGAAAGCAAGACCAAATCTAAGTCAAGGACCAACTCATCTGGTTCTGGTACTCCAGAATCCAAGGTCCCTGAAGGTCAACCTATAGAGGCCAACATCCCTAAAGATCAGAACCCTGAGCCCAACTCCCCTGAAACCCATATAACCCCAACCAATCAACCTATCACCCCCATCAATCTTACAAAGAGATACTCTCCTGAAGGGAGTGTGCAAAGAAGTGGGATAGATGTGTTAGCAGATATAGCAGTTGATGAGACAAGATTAAACTCTCCCCTTGACTCATCTATGCTCAATTATTCAAAGCAATTAGAAGATGCACTCTTTGAGCCAACCCCCCTGAGTAAAGCCCCTTCAGATCCATTGCTCTCAAAAGCAACTGAAGCATCTTCTATTGCACCCAACCCTTCTGAAGCCAACATTCCTGAACTAAACCTTCCTGAAGCCACACTAAGAGAACCCAGAGCCAACTCCCCTATAACCCAAAGTCCCCATTCAAGTGGAGATGAGGAGGAGTATACTTATGAAAGTATGCTCAGAGGAGGAGCCAAGGCTACTGTGAACAGTCTGTACCCACAGCTTGCTGAATTTCCAAGAATTCAGAAGACATTTCATGATCTAAGAATGCTTGTTGATATAAAAGACAGATCTATGATGGAGATATCACAAGTCATCCAAGATAAGGGTGCAAACTGGTGGCATGTGGAGGAGAACAGGTTGCTACACTTTGCTGGAGTTTCAAAGACAAGATTTCTCATTGATGAGGAAGTGTTTGCAAAGCTGGTAGCTGATAAGATTAATGAGGAGAGGGAAAGAAAAGCTAAGGGTATTAAACACCCTGAAAGTAGCTCTAATGATGATGATTCCCCTGATGATCCCTCAAACCCCCCAAAGCCCAACCCTCCTGAAACCCCTCAAGCCAATATCCCTAAGCCTTCTGTGTCTGAAAGATTATCCAACCCCCCTAGAACCTATCATATGAAAGGCTCTATATCTTCAGAGGTGTTGACCAAGGGTGGTAACACAACCAAGGACACATCTGCCAATGAAGGTTCTTCTGAACCCAAGGCACAACCTAAAGATGTGGAGGTTCCTGTTTTAGAGGCTGGTTAGGCCTATTCAGTGTCAGATGAGTTGGACACTGATCAGCCCTTAATCATTCAGGATGACTCAGTGGCTGTTGATATAAGCACTGTGATCTCCCCACAATTGCCATCTTTGAACCTTGTTGAAGGTGGAGATGCTGCAGGTCTAGGTGAAGGAGTTGAAAAGGAGATGATAGTTGAAAAACCAGAGGGAGAAGTAGATGAAAGAGATGTGGTGATCACTAGGATAGTGAGTGTACCACCAAATGAGGGTGATATAAGTGAGGAAGGGCAGGCTATTCTTGAAGTCAAATCTAAACTTCAGGAATCCCTTGATGAGAGGAGGTATGTTCCTTTAAGTGAGGAAATCATTAATGAAGGGAGAAAAGAAATAGTTGAAAATGAGGAGAAGACTGCTGATGTATCAGAGTCTTATGAAAAAGAAATTGAGGGAGATAAATGTGTGTTTACTGACTCATTTGATTTGTCTGATATTGCAGGTATAACCTTTGATCAAATTTTTGCAGATGAACTCTTAACAGATGCACCCATTCAAGTTGATAGTGGATCAGCACAAGCCTTGCTTGGGATGCAATCAGAAAAATTGGATTCTTTGGCTCATCAAGTCCAAACAGCTCATGCAGAAACTTCTGGAGCTTTGGATGAGCATGGAAGAACCTTGGCATCTGTAGAAATGAGGCTAACTGGCTCAGAAGATGTGGTGTTACCTACCTTGGAAGCAAGGATCAGTGGAGTTGAGACTGGTCTGCAAACCATCTCCACTGAAGTCATCAAAGCTAAGAACACCATGAGGTCAGTTTCAAAGGATGTAAAGAAAGAGCAATCTTTGCTAAGAATCAACCACAATAGGAATGTGAAGACATTGAGGTCAGTGGTGAAGAAAGCTCTTGGAAGAAAAACTGCCCTGCAAAGGCAAAGAGCTGAAGAGCAAAGGCTAGCTATGGTGAAAGCAGCCTCAGAAAAATTTTCCCAAGAGGTATTGGCCAACATTGCTGAAGGTGCAGTGGCCAACCTCACTGAGCTTCTTCAGGCCCAACTAGATGCATCTCTAAAGGCAACCATGGAGGAAGTTGTTCAACAGAAAATGAAGCATGTTCTAGATTTCCTTAGCTTGAGCAGTGATAGGATGCAAAATATACATGATGAGAATGTATATCTGTTGGAAGAGATGAAGTCTCTAACCCAAGCCCAGTCCTTATTGGCATCTACTATGAGTGAATTGAAGTCTGACTGTTTTGATGCTGCCAAAAAGGGGGAAAGGGAAAGAGCAAGGGCAAAAGGTGCCGTAGTGATTGGAAGCCCAGTTAAAGGAGGAAATGGTAAAGACAAAGCTCCTGAAGGAAAGGGAAAGGAGCCAGCAGTTCTAAACTTGGAAGAATTGAATGAAGAAGAGCAGTTAGCACTTGCTTTGAAAAATTCAATGGCCTCAGCTCAAGAGGAAAGAGTGAGGTTACAACAAAGGCCAGGTGGTGAGGTGTCTGGTTTGGACAAAGATGCTGAAGGTGTCCAAACTAGAGGAAAGATCAAGAGGGCAAAAGGAAAGAAAAGACAAGTTGAGAAATTCACTGATTTTCCCAACAGCCTTGATCTTCCACCTGAATTCAGAGTTGTTGATGATGAGCCTATCTCAAAGAAGGCCAAAACTACTGAAGAGCCCAAGACTGCTGAAAAAGACAAGTCTTCTGAAAAAGAAAAGTCTACTGAGACTAAGTCCACTGAAGGTGCCAAAGCTTCTGAAGATGTAGAGGAGCTGTATGAAGAAGGCTTTGGACCAGGACCCAAGAAGAAGAAAGTAGTGGTGCTAAATGATCCATCAAAGCTGTTTCATGAAGGGTATGGCAAAGACCCTGAAACTCAACAGAAGCTGGCCATGATGAGGGCCCAAGAAAAGATGGAGTTGATGGATGAAGCACAAAGAGCAAGAGATAAGAGAAGAGCAGACTTCCAGAAGCCAAGAAGGAAGAGAGCAACATATAACAAGATGAAGCCACAACTATTGATCCCAATGGACACCAAATATCCTCACTTGGATAAATGGGTACCAAAACAGCTGAATGACTCATGGGAGGAAGCAAAAAGGGAGTTTGTCTATGATTACTATGTCATTGACAGATGGAATGGAAAGGATGTCAACTCCACTTTTGCTGAGTTCATGATAGAGTACTACAGAGAACTTTATCAACAATTGCTTGCAGCTGCTGACATTGCAAGATTTGAACTCACTGCCCCCAAGCCAATCATATACATGCCTCCAAAGCTTGAAGGATGGATTGATCAAGCAAGAATTCTGAGAGAATTCACTGAGATTCTCAAGCTAAACAAGATGGTTCTTGGACCTAAGGGAACAAACCAAGAAGCCATGGCCTTGAAAAGAAGAGTGTGGGCACAATATGGGATGTTGCCACCTCCTGAGGATGATCTTTGAAATGGCTAAGTCTTCTGACCTATCTTGATTGATCAACTATGTTGAAATATGGTCAAGATTGCTGATGTGGTGTGCTGAGAAAATCTGGTTGCTCTGATATGCTTTGGATTGCTCTGATATAAGCATGATTCTCTGATATCTGATGTCTTGCTCTGATCCAAATACTGCTAAGTATTGTTAGTATTTGCTCTGATTCTAAAATTCTAGAAATATTTTGTATGGTGAAATGCTCTGATGTATTTAGTGTTAATGATTCATGCTCTGATATGTTAATTTCAACTATCAACATGCTTGTAATGATTTTCAATTGATTGAATTTACTTTGAATCAAGAAACACTCATCTCTCTATGCCTATGTATGAAACCTATGTGCAACATGAATGGTGAATACACTAACACATTGCTTTTCAGGATAATTGACCTTAGTCATGCCTTCTGAAGATAAATGTAATAGGTGTAGTCAAGTCACTTTTGCATAGAAATATAGGTTTTGGCATCATTAAAAAGGGGGAAATTGTTGGGAATAAAATGAGATATGTTTTGATTGAATACCAAAACCCCCTGAGACATGCCTAAGTCATGATTGAATATGTTCTAGAAATGTTAGAACATATAGTATAAAGGCTAGATGAGGAGCTAATATGTTAGGTAGCTCTTAGATGATTAGATGCACAAGTTGAGGGGGAACATATGCTTTGAAGTCCATCAAGAACAAGTCCCCTCAAGGCTCAAACTCTGGATACAACACTAAGTCTTTTGAAGACCAACTATACTGATCAGGAGAGTTGTCCAGAGGAGTTGTCTCAGTACAAGAAATCAAGATCAAGTGCTCTGAAAACTTGAGGTCAACTATGCTGAAGAAATAGAGACAAACACACCCTAGAGAACTACAAATCAACATGCTAAGATCACCTTGAAGTGAAGCAAAGGGTATGAGCCAAGTCATCTGAAGAAGAGCAAGCCAACCTTGCTGATAAGCAAGACTGCTGATAGTGATAAGAAGAGTTGTCCAAATGATGAGGAATGTTGTCCTATGAATGGAACAACCTTCAGAAGCCATGTCCAAGTCCTAACAAGAGAATCTGAAAGTCAGACATTGGGAAGACTGCTGCAGAATGAAGACAAAGTCTTAACAGCCGTTTATTTCCCAAATGAGGACATGTCACTATCAAGATTCTGTCTTCTAAGTTGAAGAACTGAAAGAAGACATTTATGGACATTTGGGGCTGTCTCTCCAATGGGCAAATCCTTCATTTGTCTATAAATACAGAAGTGTGAAGACCATTTGAAAGTATCCAACTTCAATCTCAACAAAGCACCTCCAACCTTAAGTTCTTACAAGCTAGAGTGCTTTCAAAGCTTTCAAAGACTATCTTAGTCTTCAAACACTTCTTCTAAGCTGAACTACATTGTATATCCATACACAAGCTTAGAGAGATATCCTATCCTTATACACTGATCTTCATTGTAAAGGATATCTCATTAGTTGGAACCTTACTTCAATCCTCACATCTTTCAAGAGTGAAAGTGAGAAGGTTGTAGTAGTAGAAGTGGTAGGAGCTGACTGTTGAGAGAAGAACAGTTCAGTTCTGAGTTGAGAAGAGGGTACTAGGACTCTAGACATCCTAGGGATCAATTCACCAAGGAGTGGTGTTCTTGATCAAGTGCACCTTGGCACTATAAAACAAGTTAATTCCAAGAGTGAAGGAATTATCCTGTTCAATCAGGGAAAGTGGATGTAGGAGCTTGAATCTCTGAACCACTATAAACTCCTGTGTTGATTTACATTTCAAGTACTTTTATACATTCAACACTGCACACAAAACTGATCTTTCAAAGGATAAACATTCAAAGACTGTGCAAAACTGATTTGGACAAGTTCCCTGAAACTGGACTGTATTGAATTGACTAAGTGATTTCAGAAACTAAAGGAGTCTAAACTAAAAGGGCCAACCACTATTCCGCACATATAACTCCCCTAGATAGTTATTCAACTAAGTACTCTATAGTACTTAGTAGATTGATTATCTTAGAAGAGTTAATCATCTTCAGCAGAGTTGTCCAAGACAACCTTGCTGAGCTCTGGTTTGATCAAGTTAGAAAAGAATTTGCATACAAGTGTATTTCCCCCCCCCCCCCATACACTTGTTATATACTCCTTTCAGGACCAACATTATCAATTCAATAAATCACATTAAACATGTATAACTCAATATGTAATAGTTCAATATCATCACCTCGTTTATAAAGGTCAGAAGACATATCCTCGTTTGTAAAGGTCAGAAGACCTATCCTCGTTTATAAAGGTCAGAAGACCTATCCTCGTTTATAAAGGTCAGATGACCTATCCTCGTTTATAAAGGTCAGAAGACCTATCCTCGTTTATAAAGGTCAAATGACCTATCCTCGTATATATATCTTTCACATGAACATCAATATAGTGACAAATATATGTTAGAAATCGTAATTTCACATGAATATCAAAATAATTACATATCGCATTTAATAATGACAAACAAATCAAGATAGAAATCTCCACCTCGATTATATGTCGTGGATGCAGTGAATGTAATTGATGCAATATCTTTAATCTTTTTGGAGCCGACTTCCATACAATAAATAAATCTGTAATTTTTGTGTGGAAATATTGTTATGCGTGTGTTTATTTTAGAGTGTATTGACATTAAGAGCTAAAATTCACACTCCTACTGCAATTAAAACTAAAAAATTTCAACGATTCAATTAAGGTCAAATTAGAACGTAAAACCCCACTTATGCTCTTTCTTTATTAAATCAACAATTAAATCTAATAATATAATCCATTTCAACCTCTCACGTCATTTCTCATTTCTCATTTCAAAACTCACCCAAATTCAAAATCTAAGGGGGTGGCCATTAGGGTTTTGGGAGATGACAGACGTCACCAACTGCGCCGCTCAGAGAACCGAGACGATGGACTTCGTGTGAGTGGCGGAGATGGATGAGGGTGGTGGCGTCGACGCAGGAACGACGGCGGAAGAAGAGTTTTCGGCCACAGGGTTCGCGCGATTTGATTGAGACTGCAAGTGCTCTGTTTTGGGGATTCGGTTTCTCGCACGCCGGCGATTCAGTTTTCGTGATTTGAAGTTTCGCCTAATTTAGTTTTTCGAGCGCCGGCGGTTTGGTTTCTCGCACGCCGACGATTCTTTTTTTTTTTAGTTCGATCGACCGCTTTTTGTGCGATTCTAATTTCGATTCTCGTCGCTTGATCTGAAATATTTGAATTAATCTACTGTCGATTTATCCACAAAGATTGAAATTGATAGGATGCTGATTGGTGGTGGCGCATTTAACATTTAATTTTTGTATGTTTGGTTGATTGTTGTTCTAGAATCTACGAGACTTGTTTTGTTATGAATTATGGAGTGTGGAATACAATTATACATGCGACTGGAATATCAATGTTTTTTTAGTCAATTTTTTTTCTTGCAGGAGACAATTTGATCTTGCTAACCAAGAAGATATGGATGAATCTGCAGAGTGGGGAAGGAGGTTTGATTTGGAGTTTGAGAAGGCAGCAAGGTGCTCCAGGGAATTGGATAGAGTATGCTTTCTGTGATAGCTAATTTTTCAATTCTGCTACATGCCTAATTGGTCTCATTGATTCATGGATGATCCAATACTAAATTCAAATGATGACTGGCCAGGGATTATAAGTAGCTTATTTTTTAATCAATCAAACTGCATTCCTATTGTGATGTGTAAATCAATTGAGTTTAGAAGCGCACTGGTTTTAAATTATGCTAATTTAGAGTGTAGTGATAACCTTATTGTTGATCTTCGTCTTACAAAATTTGATTTTATTCCTGACTTCTCTTTCATTTTTGAGGCATAGTGCAGATATGGTAAAACCTAACAATAAACAAAATTTGTATGCTGCCTTAGCTTTGACAGGAAAACGTGGATTTACTTGAACGAGTTGAGTCTCTGAAACAAGAGCTTGAAGCAGAGAAATTGAAATGCAGCATGCAAAACATGTAATGTCTTTGGAGGATTATTATTCTATTCGACTCAAGTAAAGCTATTAGATAATTCCTATGTTGGCAATGTTGCCAACGATGATGTTAAAACATGCAATTTTTGTTGCATATGTCAAAATAACAAATAACGTAAATGCAAAAGTATATTTATGCAATTACTATTATGCAAAGAGCGTTGAATATCTATTTATTGCATATATTTGTAGGTATAATACATATTTCGAATATTTGTTAAATAAAATTAATATTTTAGAACATCTTATTACATAATATGAAATATTTTAAGCTGCAGTATGCAATTTTCGTTGCATATATAAACTCAATTTATTGCATATATTTGCAGCATGCAATTTTCGTTGCATATATAAACCTTGTATTAATTGATTGCGTGCATTTTGGGAATCGAATTGAGAGATTTAAATTTTTTAAATTTTGAAAAAATAAATAAATGTGAAATTAATATTATTTTTTTGAATTTTAGAAAAATAATAAAAATGCTAATTAAACATAAAACAATGTTCATAAATTAGGTGTTTGAAATTAAAATTTCAATTAATGGGCGCCACGAATGTTTTTGGAAAGATCGTGGTTTAGGGAGATATTATTTTTGAAATGGGGGAAATTAATTTGATTAGAATTTTAAAATTTCAATTAATTTGACTAATTCAGGATTATCAAATATAATGAATGCAAGGGTATTTGTGTCCACCAAATTTCGAATTTGTCTCTAATTGCTTTACCAAAATTCAATTGGATTAATTAGCTTAAACACTTAGTGAAGTGTCTCTAGGTGCAACTCCCCCTTTATTTTACTAGGAGAAAATATTTAGGTTGTGTTTGGATAGAGTCATTTCAAATACAAAGGATTTGAAAATGAATGAATTTAAGAATTCTTAAATTTCAAATGACTAGGTTTATGGATGGATTTAAAATTCTCACTTAGTTTTAAATATCATAGATTTGAAATCCATTGATTTGTTCTTTTGTCCAAACATGTAGGGTGGATTTGGACTATGGATTTAAAATCCATAGGCTCAAATCCATCAATCCAAACACAGCCTTATGTAATTTGATTTATAGAAGCCGTGTATAAAGAAAATATAATATAATTTCAGTTGAGAGATTTTGGGGATAAAGACTTAGATACCTATGAAAATATCGATTCAATAAAAATGTTTATCCTTTATCTCCCAGGAAAGATATGATACCCTTAAATAGTGGAATTTTAACTTGTAGATAACCGTAAAGATATTTAGTTTGTTTCAATATATTATAATGTAATTTAATTTCAATTATTCAAAGTTTAAAATTAGGAAACATATTTTGACTCAAAGTTTATATTCTTAATTAGCAAACATAAAGATTCACGTGACACGCACGTGTGTATAAAAAATAAAGAAAATACATATTAATATCCACAAATAATTCTATTTGTATTCATATATTTACACTATATATATATCATACGTACACATGTATAAAAAAACAACTCATTAATATATAATTATATACAGTGAATATTTTATTTAAACCCTCTCAATTAAGTAAATAATGTTTCAAGTAATATTATATCTCTTATAATTTATTTTTAAAATATATCTTATGCATTTTACAATACATGATAAAATCTTCTCCTAATAAAAATTTTGTCCTCAAAATTACACTCAAATTTAGTGAAAATAATGTCACAATCAAATTTTAATAAAATCAATTATAATTCCAGCATGCAAATGTAATAGTCAATCATGTCTTCATAACAGCTAAGTGAACCATTAACAATGCAAACAAATATTTCTCATTAAATTTCCAATGTTACAGAAACTCTTTCATAAACTATACACCCTCACAATATTCACATATTTACACAAAATGTCATTATTTGTAGTTTTGTACCCTTATTTTAACCATTCTTTTATTTTATTTTTACAAAATTATTCATCAACACACCGTTCATTACATTGTGGTGCAAACACTTATAAGACGGAGACATGGGGAGTAGGAGATTGTCTAACATGTGAGTTAGATACTCTAATATACAATAAATTAACATTATAACTTTGATCGTTATAACACATTTTTGCAATTGGATTTAAAGTGTCAGAAGTTCAAATGAATATAAGATCCAGTGATTAATTACAAATAAATGTAGGGGTATCAAAAAAAAAATGGGGGGTTTTGGTCCCACCAACCACACACCCTCGTTTTTTTGTTCTATGACTTTCAAATGTAGTCTCAATAGTCTAAATTTTATCAATCTTGGTCCCACCGTTAGTCAGCCGTGAGTCAACTGTGGGCGTTTTTGGTCCTGATAATTCTTCTTTCTTTTTAGATCGTAAATTGACACCTTCTGCTCAAATAATCTTCATTACATCCCAAAAATTTATAATTAAGAAAATAATTAAACATAAATTTATAGTAAAATAATAGAATCAATGAGAGTAGTAGGAGAATGAAAAATAATTCACTCTTAGGGGGTGTATTCAATTGAGATTCTGTTGTATTTTTTTGGACTTTTAAAATCTCGGGGTATTCAATCCGGATTTTTAAAAGTCTTTCAAAATTTTGAGGTATTCAGGATTTTAAAAAGTCTTTAGAAATCTTTAGGTGATTTTAATACTCTATGGATTTCGTTGGATTCTCCTTAAAAAATATAAATAAATTTCACTATTCAAAATCTCTTCTAAAAACTAGAGATTTCGGCGGATTCTCTCAGAAGGCCCTGAAAGAGAAGAAAAGAATTTGTTGTTCTTCTAACAAAATTTCAAAGTCTCCTTCGAAAGCACATACTGACATTCTTGCTGTAATTCGAACCACAAAATTCTACACAGCCCTCTTCTTCAAACGAAATAATATCAAGAAACGTAAGTATGTTCTTCAATAAGCATCACAGTATCGTGAAAAAGATTACATCTCTGTATTTTAAACTTATGTTCTCTCTTTAAAAATTATAGTATATCGTTAAGATCTCAAGAACATTTATTACGATCTTAAAGGATTTTGGTGGTCAAGGTCGTTACCCCCAAAAATATGCAATTGAGTTATTCAATCTTCGCGAGAGATTTTTTTTGGTATTTTCAAATCGTCATTCACAATTTTCAAAACCCACCTCTGTTCCCATTTCAAACACAAGCAGAGTTAGGTTGGATTACATAACTTTCTTCGGAAAGAATGTCATGAATTTCCAATCGAATATGAAGAAGATCAAGATTCACCACATCTCAGAGAAAATTTGGAATTGCTTTCTCAAAGCCAATTACAGAAATTTGGAATTGCTTTCTCAAAGCCAATTAACACAGAACTGAAGCGAGGTATAACCGTGGAAATGAAGATGAGAATAATAATGATGAATAATATATTTTTTGTTTGAACTAATATATTTTTGATATTTTTTCTAAATAATTTAGATAATTTTTTTTATATACAAATGTGTTCGATATACGTTTGCATCTTAGTTTTAGGAGCTTAGTTTATGGGAATCCATGTAAATTAATAAAAAAATTTGTATTTTAGAATTCTTTCAAATCTATGAAAAATCCATATAAATCAATAAAAAAGTCAGTCAAACTCTGTATAGAGTCTATGAATTTTCTAAATCCACTGACTTTTTAAAGTCCAAAAAAATCAACAGAATCTCAATTGAATACACCCTCCTTAATTTCCCTAATTCTTCACTCGAAACCTTACCCGATGGGACCAAAATTGATAAAATTTAGGCTATTAGAACTATATTTGAAAGTCCTGGAAAAAAAAAAACTATGGTGCTTGGTTGATGGGACCATAGCTCCAATTTTCTCGAAAAAAGAAAGAATTGAATTGAAGCATTACTCGAGAAATAGAGTAAAACGGTTACCTTCATAAGGCCGATTGCTCGATGGTAGCAGCTCTTTTCTGATCGTTATCTTCTGTGAAAATGGCGGCGGCGATGGCGGGACTGACTTCTTCGATTTTCCGTATCCGAGCTTCCTCCAACACTTATTCCAAGAGCAAGAGAAGTAGACGCCCACAAAATGTCGACGGAGACTTCTTTGTTGGTACGATTATACCCCCCATTCCATATGCTTCTCCCGTGAATCATAGAGCCTTTTATACTTCTCTTTATTTACTCGTCGTAGGTGCATATTTTTAGAAGATGATTGATCGATATCAGTTATATGCCTTTCTTTTTTGTAGAAATGAAAATTAAAAAAGCAAATCCTTGCTCTTCTTCACTATTAATTCTTCGCTGTAATCGCTGTATTATTGTAAATAGCAGATTCACCATGTTCAGCCTTTTTTTCCTGACTATTCGAGTTGGATAACATTGAATCGAATGTGATGTTTGTTGCAGATACCACCTGCATAGATTGCGACACCTGTCGTTGGATGGCTCCGGTATTCTGATGATACTTTCAGCTTTACACCTTAAGGATGCTCAACTTGAAAATACATGTCATTGAATTTGTTAAAGAAATAAGGCAACATATGCAACGTTTATGTCTAATTTGTAGTTCTATTTATTTCTGAATCCTGAATCAGACCTTCATAAAATCTTTAATTTTTCTAAGTTGCAGCTACACTGGCGAAGGGAGAGAGTACATCATGCCCGCAGTAATTTTGTTTTAGCATTAAATGGAATTCCTTGCAGTTCACCATTTAAACCCTCAACTTTTTTCACTTTCTGGTGTTGTGATTATATAATCTATGTGTTTCCCTGACTATGAAGTCCTGGAGCTAGGCTGTAAATTAGTATAAAAATGTAAAGAAGAGAGAAATCCTTGCATCTAAAAACTGATGAACTGGTGCAAAGTACAAGAAATGGTTTTCTTTTAGAATTATTAAATGAACACTTCAGTTAGTTACAATGTAATGATTTTTCACTCAGGAAATATATAATCGACGGGATGATATGTCTGCAGTATATAAACAGCCCACAAGCAATGAAGAGCGAATGAGAGCTCTTCAGGTATTTTTCTCACAGCTATGTCAAGAAATATCTCTTTTAGGTATGTGAACTTATGGATCTTATTTGAGTGCCTAACTTAGTCACAAGGGTGCTCAACCAACATACACTATATGCAGAAGTGAGTCTAGTCTAAAATGCTTATATTGCAATTTTGCAAATATGAAACGGTGTCGATATCAAGTCCTATGTATGACGCTCTTAGTCCTTAGTTATTGTATGTATGTTGTATATGGTAATTAATACTTGCAGCTAGGATGCTAACATCGAACATAAAATTTCATTATCATTAGTAGGAAACTTATGAATGAAAGTAAATCTCTAGTACATTTGAGCATTCTTCTCAAACTTGTTGGGAAATAAAGACAGAGATAGCTTGACCACCTAGGTCAAGTTAATTTCAAGTTGGACATTTGACTTTGTGACTCACCTATAAAGAGAGTTTTTAGATATTGATCACTCTCCATTACTTAGATGTACAGTGTACTTGCTATTATCATCCTTGATTAAGCAATTACATCATGAATGGAATCATGTTAAATTTAACTATGTGTGATTTGTTTCAGGCATTACTTTCGTGTCCTACAAACTCAATCCATACAGAGCAGCCTCCTCGTGATATTCTAGAAGTTCATAAAACATTTCCATCTCCAATTGATGAGCAGAAAATTCAGGTATCTCCATCTACTTTACAGGGAGCTCAGTTGTTTTTTCCTATGTTCTGTGTGTTGGCGTATCTGTTGTTTAGTTATATATTACTGTATGGTTAGAAACATATTGGTAGATTGCAGATATGCAAGATATTGCAGTCTGAAATTAATGCAATACGAGAACAGGTTCTTTTGATAGGCATGAATGCTAATATATATTTATCAAAAAAGTCTACTTTGTATCCAATTTCCCAAATTTTCCAAGAACTCCAGCTGATGATTAAGGTGCTATGAAATACAACCTTGTACAAGGATAGCACAGTGTTGAAATGTCATGATTTTTGCATGGTGAAGAGAACCTGCCCATGTTAACTTACATGGAGTTTGGTTGCTATAGCTCAACTTCCTTTACTTACAGGCGTACATATTTAGTAATTTTGTATGGATAACCAATAGAAGGTGATTCACCAGTTGAGATTAACAGGCAGTGCAATATAATCTGTTCTATTTTAACTTTGATATATGTAAAGGCTGGATGAGATGAGTTTAGGCTTTCCACTTATGACTAACTAAATGCTTTCAGGGAGTATACCATTGTGGTTACCATTCTGAAAAATCATATGGTGCAGCATCATATTTGATTACACGACCTGAGGGGAATATACTTATAGACAGGTACTTTAGAGCTTCACTTGTGGCATCTCTAAATCTTCATATTTATAAATTCCAAAAATACATAGTTAGATATTGGAGGACATTTTCAGTTCATATTACACATTCACTTCTAATTTGTAGCCCTAGATACACGGAGAAACTGGCCAGCAACATCAAGAAGATGGGTGGAGCTCGCTACATGTTTCTCACCCACACGTATGTAGAACATACTTCGCATTTATCAATCTCTAATATTTGCGATGTCATTGTGATTTCTACTCTCATTTTCAGGGATGATGTTGCAGATCATTATGAGTGGTCAAAGGAGCTAGGTTGTGATAGAATTCTTCATTCCGAAGAAGTAAGATAATTAACTTTTCAAGGAAATTTGTAATGATATGTATGTTCTCTCTCGCTGTGTGCATGTATTTCTCATGGAACCTGATAATGTTATAGCTTATGTATGTAAACCACTGTATGTAGCATGACTACTGCTTGCAGAATTCCACCTAGCTAGTATATGATAGTAGATGAAGATATTCTTGTTCGATGTAATGAATCATTTGCTGAATTGGTCTAATGAGGTGACTAGAATGTTAGAGCAGAGTGTAACAGTGGCTATTTATTTACTTTAAATGAAGCTGGTAATTGAATTATGTTATAAATATTGCTCAACAAATTTATTTTACGTTATTTTGGTTATTTTCTCAAATATCAGTTATATCAGTTCATTTATATGCATTGAAATATTGTCAGATTTCTCATGTTAACATACATATGAATTTCATTTGAATTTTTATAACTTATAAAAAACGAATTGCCCTTTCCCTTTAGATGATCACAAGGTACTTTAGATCTTAAAGAAACCCATATGCTTTTGGATAATCACACTTTTCACTTTTGCTGTCAATCATTTTAATCCCCTTCTTTATAATTTTTATTTCATACCTAGTGTGATAACTATGATGCATATGCGATCTCAGTGGCACAACAATAATAATAACAATATAATAATCTAATATTAAGTCAGTACTTCACAGAGTTAGTGGTTTTGGATTAAGGAGTCCTAACACACTTCTGGTATAACATTCCCAGATTGATAAGTCTACTGCTGATGTGGAGATTAAGTTAGAGGGAAATGGGCCGTGGACCCTTGGCAGTGATGTCACACTTATACACACCCCAGGCCACACAAAGGTGAGTTGATCTTTTGGTGTGAGTGTTGAATAATATAATTTTCTTTTAGGTTATCTACTGGATAATCATGGTGGGTTGTTGCTAAAGATACTGTCTCCTTTGTCGATTTCTGCACCTCTGTCTTTAGTATTTGATATTTCAGCTGTAACTCTAATGGCTCTTGCACGCGACCCATCGTGATTCTATTATTGGTTCATTTAGCCGGCCCCAATTATTTAGGATTAAAGGCTCTGTTTATTTGTTTGTTTAGCTGTAACTCTGATGGCCAGAATTGCATAATTATAATGACTTAATGACAGGGATCGGTGTGCTTACTTGACAAAACTAGGAAGGTGCTCTTTACTGGGGACCATCTTGCAATGGAAGAATTTGGGTTGAGCATATTTGAACGATACAACTGTTTATCAGGTGTGTTTTCAATGTACCTATTTTGTTAAGTTGTTTACATCAATTAGTTTATGATGATTTATAGCTGGTATGGTGTTGGTTTGTAATGTGAATGAAATGCTCGAGCCAATGCTCAATTGGATCGAGAATTCACGAACAGAAATGGAGGGAGAATCAGAGAAGAATTTTATAGCAAAAATTCAGTTATTTCATTGATATGAAAAATATGAGATACATTATATGTGGTTCAGAGTAGAATCACGGGTGGTTTTATACCCGACCCTGCCGAAAAACGGTTACAAAGTATAAAGTCGCACTCGCGACTTATACTACCCTAACACGCTTTTACAAAACAAACAAAAACAATTATAAGATTAATACACTCCAAAACGACATCGTACGCCCTAATTATTACTCCCTCCGTCCAATTTTATAATGCCAATGTAGTGAACCCATCACTACTCTTGAAATCCATATATATTTTTGTATGATTTTTGGGACAAAAGTTGTGTTAGATAGAAAAGAGGGAGATATGAAGAAAGGTTAGAGAAGATTGAGAGAGAGATTTTAGGAATATTTTCTGCTTGCCATTTCATTGATAATATTTCCTATTTAAACCTAGAAACACATAAGATAAAATACTAATGGGCCTAAGAACATAAGGACTAATGTCCAATTGGAAATAATAAGCAAATGGGCTAATCCCATTACAAAATGTAATTTAAAAGATAGTGGCCCAATGTTGTCTTTAATTGTTTGAGGATACAACTCTTGAGCACTATTCTCATAACTCATGCCCATGACAGCCAACTTCTCCGGTCACGTGTTTTAATAAATATTGATTAGTTTATGTATAAAGTAGATAAGTTGGGGGTATGATGGGATATTGTGGGGTCCATTTATAGATAAAATGATTGTTTATGAATAAAGTCAATGAGAATTTGAGTAAATAGGTGATGGTTGAAGGGTGGAGATAAAGTAGTGTGAATAATAAATTTTCCAAATAAGGAATAAGAATAATGAAATTGGACAGCCCGAAAAGGAAAGTGGGAATTATAAAATTGGACGGAGGGAGTACATTTTTTATTATACACCCATATAAACGGTGTAGTTCCTATCATCTCCTTAGCTTATCTTCTTACTTCATAACATTACCTCCTTCTTACCACGAGTTGTCCTCAAGCGAAGAGATGGGGATGAAGACGATGAAACTCACCAAAGTCCTCCCAAGTGGCTTCGGAACCTTGTAGGTGAGACCATATCCCCTTTTCCCACTCTTTGTTTGAGCGAGGACACATGAAACGTAGGATGAATCTTAGCCGTTGTGGGCCGTGCCAACGTATAAGCAACCACTCTCACCCTCTTAATGACCTGAAAAGGTCCTGCAAACTTAGGGCTTAACTTTCACAAATGGCTCTTTCGCAAGGAAAGCTGCAGATAAGGCCTGAGTTTGAGATATATTCAATCACCCACCTGAAATTCCCCATCAATTCGCCATTCTTGTTATCATTTAAGCGCATCATGTCCGGGCTTGATAGAGAGCCATTTGTGAAAGTTAAGCCCTAAGTTTGCAGGACCTTTTTCAGATCATTAAGAGGGTGAGAGTGGTTGCTTATACGTTGGCACTGCCAACCACTGCTAAGATTCATCTTACTTTTCATGTGTTCTTGCTCAAACGAAAAGTGGGAAAAGGGGATTTGGTAGCACAAGATTTACCTGAGTTCGATGATGATGATAAGGTTCTTCTTGTTTCTTTGAAGGTCTTGGCACGACGTTTGGTGCATCGTGGGAACTCTCCGGTAGCCGAAGTCTTAGTTCGATGGTCTCACCTACTAAATTCTGAAGTCACTTGGGAGGACTTTGATGAGTTTCAGCGTCTTCATCCCCATCTATTCGCTTGAGGACAAGCTCGTGGTAAGGAGGGAGTAATGTTACGAAGTAAGAAGATGAGCGAAGGAGATGATAGGAACGACACCGTTTAGATGAGTGTATAATAAATGTAATGATTAGGGCATACAATGCCGTTTTGAAGTGTATTAATTTTGTACTTATTTTTGTTTGTTTTGTAAAAGCGTGTTAGGGTAGTATAAGTCGCGAGTGCGACTTTATACTTTTTAACCGTTTTTCGGTAGGGTCGGGTATAAAACCCCGCGATTCTACCCTGAACCCTAAAATTCTTCTCTGATTCTCCCTCCATTTTTGTTCGTGAATTCTCGATCCAATTGAGCATTGGCTCGAGCATTTCAGAGAAAAATGATTGAGGGGGTTAGTTTCCAATTGATTGAATACTTAATACAAGGTTAATTTAGTTTACTGTATTTGCCCACGGGAGTATTTGTTGTCCAAAGGGTGACAAGATTCTCATGTACAATGATATACTCCATCTCAGGGTTTAATGAGTTAGGTCTGAGTTGATATCTGCTATTTTTAACGTTAGAAGGAGGTATCATTCTGTCTCACATAGGATGAACATGAAGCCGGAGATTAAGTTCCACTGCTTGGAGTTTATATGAAATTGCTAAATCATCTTCTTCAAGAAGTGTGGGTATAACATAAAAGATCCAAAACTTACAGTTAGGATGCTAATATATTTTCTATCAAACCAGTATAATTGTCATTATCATGCTACAGAGAATATATGTAAAGGCTATAGTAAAATCTTTTTCAATAGTTTTTTTAGTTCTGTAAATTACTCCTATTTCGGTTTCAGCCCCGTCGATTTTCACGAATTAAAAATAGTACCGTAACTTTTAATTTGTATAAATTGTAGTCTGATAACTGATTGTAGGAGGTGAAACATCCGATTGAAAAACCAGACCCTACCATGTCAGCGTCGACTAGATGTTTCACCTCGTACAGCCGGTTATCGGATTAAATTGTTGAACAACTGAAAAGTAATAGGACTATTTTCAATTTGTGAAAGTTGGCTGAAACTGAAACAGGACTAACTAACACGACTAAAAATAACGAGTTCCTGTTTTTCCTTTTCAATTAGGTTTCTAATAAAAAAATGGCTCAAATCTGTTACTTGACCCTGTTTAACATATTTGAATTTTAGTTCATTGTAGCCTTAGTTTTGGCATCCATCTAGCAAGAATGGCTGCTAGTTGATCTATTTCAACTAATGCTACTCTGCTTTATTATGATATTGACTTATTTTTAGTAAACTAACTAATCCATTTATAATTTAGTCGAGTATTCAGGAATGACTGTTACTGTTTAATCTTCCCTTATTGAAGTAGTGTTGCCTCATATAACTTTAACGTGAGGACACTTTCACAAAATGTATTGATTATTTTCTCTATATGCATTCTGTACGTTTGGCAGTTGCTGAACAATTGAACAGTGTTCAAAAGTTGCTTGAGTTGGATTTTGAATGGATACTACCTGGTGAGCATTATTTTTAGCAAGTTTACTCTTTTTTTTTCCTTTTATGATAATATTCAGTTGCTAAAAGAGCAGACTTTAGAGAGAAAACAACACAACGAACACCCTTTTTATTGACTAATTATTTGGAAGAAATCACAATGTATTTCAGTCTTTAAATGAAGCTAAAAAGTATACGAGTATTATAACTTATAAATACCAGAAAAATTTGATGTCATGATAAATCTTTTCTTTACTTTGTATTAGTCTTCACCAGTATATTGTTGATTGATTCCTAAGAAAGGAAAAAGCCCTAAAAGTATATAGGATGTGTTTGCAAACTCTATTAACACTTTTTAGAATCAATTTGTTTTCAAAAGTTGCAAGGAATAACTTTAAGAAGTAAGTGGTTCTCCCCTACTTTTTAGAGTTTGCAAACACTGCCAAATAAGTTGAAATTTTACACAACACCCCAGAATTTGAGAAGTCATAGGATAATGTGGCCTGACCTGTGTACTGTGTTTAATTTTGGTGAATTTTACCAATTATTTTGGTTACATCAATTTCAGGACATGGGAGGAGAGCTATATTTACAGATACCAAAGAAAAAAACATGGCTTTGCAAGCTTTCTTGGCTGTCAAAGGGTTCCGGTGATTTTCATATAAACGTAAGGCTGTATGTATATTATCAGTACACGGAATAAACGTTGAATGAGTTTTCACTGAACCTAATATTCTCTTGTTGTATAAGATTTTTTTAATTATTATAGTTTTCAAATGGAATCAAGTACAAATTTTCTTATTGATTGGTAACGCTGCAACTCTATCTATGGAATGGAAGAATTTGCTATTGTATGTAATGTGTAACACACACATCATACGTGGAGGCAACGGAGACTAGCAAATGATAATCGGAATGAGTTTGACAGCAGTGATGAATGGAATAGTATGCTTCTAATTATTGGATTTTGTTTGGTTGATGAATAAGAATGACCATTAATGTAAAAATAGAGTGTGTTTGCACACTAAATTCATTTTTTTTGTAATATATAATATAGACTATTTAATGCAATAATATTAAATACTCTGTAGCTACTAATTTGAAGGCTTAAAAATAAAATAAAAATGCTATTTCATGGAATCAAACATCTCATTTTCATTTCATTGTTATTTCTCATCTTCGAACCCACCAATCATCCCCTAAATGATACTCCATCCATTCGTACCATGAGAAGCTTTCCATCTTTTTCTTTTGGACATACAACTATAAGCTTCTCATTCTATTTTTTGAAACCTTCGATCATACTACATTAAATAATTATTTTCACCTTTCAATTTAATTACATCAATTATCACTCCATTAATCTTTAAAATATTCAATTAGCAATCACATCGTTTGTACTACATCACTTTTTCTTTATTTTATCTATTTTCAATCACATCACTTATACATTATTATTTTTTCACACTCAAACTACCCTTTTCATTGTTTTATTCATAAAAGTTTATAAAACCACCCCTAAAGCCTCACTCGTTATACATTTTTTTACACATTTTTTAAAATATGTGCAATTTCAAGGGTGCCCTGGGATCTGGGACGGAGGAAGTAGTTTATAGTGCGAAATTCTCTTCTTAATTCTCACCAATTCTAAAAGGCTAAAATTCTTCCACCTTTTTTCTTCAATTTGATTTCAGGGAGGTGAATGGCAAATGTGAAATCCACCATCTCCTTCTCAAATGCAAATTGTACAACCTTGAAACGTTTTGAGGACTGCCTATATTTTATTTATGCTACTCCTTTTCTGTTTGTTTTGTGTCCTCTAACTTGCTTTCCATTCTGAATTTTTTTAGTATTTACAAAATTGTACATACCCTGCTTAGAATTCTTGGATCCACCACTATTCATAATGAAATTCAAAATAAGTTAATTACCCCATTTTGATTACCCATGCTTACTTATATAATCATTTCTCCTTAATCATTCCACAAATTATCAACACAATCATATTTTATACTCGCTTAGTACAAAATTAGAGTAGAATACCAACAATATAAGTATATAACCATCATTTTCATTGTAATTTACTACACTATTTAATGTTTCTCATTGGAAATTTGAACCAAATGCCCCTCAATAAAGCAAAGCAAAACGAATGAAATTATAACTTTGAGAAGCAGCAGCAACTGAATATGTACACGACGTGCAACTGGAATATTCAGCATCTGAAAATCATTTCCACAATAAAAAACCTAGATGCATGATTTGCTGCGGCATTAGATACAGATAATTAGAGGTGAGGGCCACCTGTTGGCCAGCACAGGAGAAATTACAAAATATTAGAAAGTAGGATATTTCATGGGATTCCTAGTTGAGAACCTCTATCCTTAAAACCGTGCCTTGCTTTGTGGACGAGAGTACGACAAAATTAAAACTTCGAACCAAGCTGCGGTTGCAAAATATGGGATGGGAATGATTGATCTGCTGAACTAGACTACAACTGCCAATCTATTGGAGATACTCCCAATTTCTCGAGGAACTGGTTTGTACGTGAAAAATGCCTGCATTGTGAGTTCAAAATTGGAAGCTTAACGTGAACTTCTGATTGCAATCAGATTTATGTTATTGCGTAAAAGAAATCCAATATATAGAAATATAAGCAATGTATCTTGCACAAATGTTAACCATTATATGGAATCAAGATAACCAACCTGCATCCGAAGAAGCCTCTATGTGCAGATAAACCAGAAGGATGTGCTGATTTGAGAATGTAGTGCTTTGATTCATCTATTAACCTGTATACACAATTTCAATGGAAGCAAGTTATATATTTGATTTATTATTTATTTCAACATAACAATAGCTCGACTAAGCTATAGATCTATAACAATTAATACTTTCTGTAAAGGCCAAACAAAAGCGGAATCAGTCTGCACTCTATCTCAGGCATAAGTCATCATCCTTTCTTGACAATATATCACAGATTGCTTATTGCTTTGTAAAGGTTAATTTAAGAATTATGGTGCAAAAACCTAGCATATAGTGAGATCAAACTTGTTTGTGTATTAGGAATGAGCAGCAATTACATTTTGCAGGGTCAACTAATCTGAAGATAAAAAATGTCAAGATTCTGGAAAGAAACCATTTAAGTTGTGCATAAGATCTACGTCTGTGTGAGATATTCCTGATCATGACGTGCTTTAAAAAAGACAGAAATTTAATCAGGAATGCAACTGAGGATAACTGTTACGAATATAAGCTAGGGAGCCCTAACTTAACCCAAAACCATGGTTAAAGGTAAAGGGTTGACTCCCACTTATATACCCTTCCACACTTTCATGTGGAACAGATGTGGGATATCATAACAATAACATGGTAGCAAGGAAGCAAATTAGTTCAATATCTTAACCTTTAACTTAGAAAATTAGTTGTTTTGAGCAACCCATGGGAGAAAATCAACTGTAAAGTAGAATCCCCCTCCTGTTTGTATTTTAAAAAATTATCTTAGACTTTATTAAAATATATCTCATTCAAGTTATGATTTGAATAAGAATATTGGCTGGCCAATGTAGCAGAAATTGAACGTTCGAATATGCTAGACTCGCCCCACTGGGTGAAAATTTTGAATTAGATCATGCAACTTTGAAACCCGATGGTGTTTTTAGTAGTTGAAAGGGGGAAACTTAAGGTAGCTAATCATACAAGAAACTAAAGAAAATGAAGTGTGAGTGGATAGATGATTCGATTACTGTCAGGATTAGGATATTGGAAACATCAGGCTTAAATGGAGTTGCCAAATGGAAAGGAAGTCATCCAGTAAGAGCCACAAAATTTTAACATGTTAAATATGACCAAAACACTTCAGTAATCATAAGCCTTTCTCTCACTAATTGGCAATTATTTGACACGTATAATGAAATAAATTACCGAGATTTGGCTTGTGCATAGTTTCCCCAAAGAAGAAAAACAACTCCGCTTCTTTTCTCTGAAATTGCTCCAATTATAGCATCAGTAAACTGCTCCCACCCTTTTTTGGCATGAGAGTTAGCCTGATGTTGTCTAACTGCAAATAAAGTAGAATAAGTACCTTATGTGAGACTTATAAATTTCAGTATTACAAGATACTCCCTCCGTCCCATACTTGAAGCTACAAACCAAATTGGCACGGGTTTTAATAAATGAGTTGTTTATTAGTATTGTGTAAGATAAAGTGGGGGTAGTAAAGACTTTTCAATTTTATAAATAGTAATAAAGTTACTTTTTAGTGTAATAAAGTAGTGGCATTTGTTGTAATATTGTGATGTTTTAAGGAGAGTGTTTAAAAGTGTTTTTACTATTTTAGGTAATGTAGCTTCAAGTATGGGACGCCCAAAATGGTAAAATGTAGCTTCAAGTATGGGACGGAGGGAGTACTATATAGCAGAAATAAAGTATATAGTAACCCTTTAGAAAACCCCAGACACACAATTCAAAAAGGAGCACACAGAAAAGGAACAATTCTATCCAGTAAACCACATCATGTAAGGCCAATCATTTATAGGGCAACAAGTGAGTAAGAAGTTCATACCATTCACTCACCGTTAGATTTCATAGTTTTTGATTAACGATGAAACACCCTTATTTTACCCACTCTACCTCTAGTGACTGCCTCCACAACATTTTCTAAAGTATGACTTCATGCATCCCATGTAAGGCTTGTAAGGAATGGTTTATTTGAAGACAACGATTCAAGAAAAACAGCTAGTTGTTTTTAACATATTAGACAAAATACGGGCAATTAGCTTATTTAGGTAATGCAGATCTTTAATGGTCTTTGAATGGTTGATACAGCGATTTATTTTAGATTTTCATCCAGATGGCCAATATCTGATCACCATTGCTATATCACGCAATTCACTTTTTCCAATTATTCCCAACTGTCTAGCTGGAATAGTTGCTGCTTGTCTAAAGTACAAGCACAAAACAAAAAAGGGTTTTACTCACATTTTTTATTGAAGGATAAAGAAATTGATCTATCATGCTAAACTGCATTCTAAATATCATCCTGAACTTGAAACATAAACACTGAAAGTCAATCCAGAAGGTGAAATTTAGAGATCTATATATTTTCATTACAGTATTATTCTATATGTTGGGCTTAGTCTTATTATTAGAGCCTACACATGGTTTCCTCTCTCAGGTCTCTCCCCACCTACCATCCCCTTCCACAAATTAAACATGGAAAAAGAAAAGCAATAAACTATAATCTCAGTATCTGAACTATAAACCATCTTCGTCAATGTTTGCAGCAGCTGTCACATTTAGAAAAGAAAGACCACAGGAAAACTAGAGAAATTATGGGTTGGTTAGCATGAGAGAGGAAGATAAGAGCATACCTGTGAGAACAGCATTTAGCAGGAGAACACCCTAGAAATCAACAATAGGGAGTCATTCCTTAAGAAGAGTAGATTCATATGCACTTATGTTCAAGTAAACTAAAACGTAATATGTAAGGGTTGCTTCCTCAGGGTTTCATTAATACAAGGAATATATGCAGAACTTTATATGCAACACCCATTTCTAAATCTGGGTATCTGAGGTTTATTCTATTTTTGCTTGTTTAGCCACAGCATGTCATGGAAATAGCAAACAGATGGCATTTACCTTACCGAAACTTATGCATAGGACAAACTAATTGTTGATTGTCTGGAAACACCTCTATAAAATGATTCAGTGTATCTGGAGCACACTACACTTGTTTTTTGTTTAAAATATTTCAGGAATGAGACACATTCCCAAGAAACTGCCATATTCTCAAACCACACACCATAAATTTCACCAGCACTTTATAATCCTATTGCATGTTTTCTCAAAATGAAATGTCAAATCAACCTCTCAACTAAGTGTGTCAAGCTTTACAACTTAGAAATCAAACATATTTCACAGTATCTCTATCAAATTACAAGGTAAACAAATCCAAACATAATATATATTTTCCAGCAAGAATTGCATTACCTCAGTTTTATGTGGCCATAATAAGACAACCAGAAAGCAAAATATATATCCTCAGGTTACAAATTATAAAAGCATGGTTCAAAATGCAAATGGATAATAGGTATGGATGCACATCTCATTCATGCGAACGTAGTAAGAGAAAATGGATAACACCTCTAGGAGATGAAAGCATATCACCTGTACTGCCCATTTTTCCAAATTCCCATTAGATGGAATTGAGCATCCCAAATCTTGTTGAAGTTCTTTATATATGTTTTGAAGACTTGAAGGCACTTTGATGCCTGGTGGAACTGAGAAAGAGAGACCCATCGCTTGACCTGGTCCATGGTATGGATCCTGCAGAAGATGCAAGAGTAAAAAATTATGTTAATAGAGGTAAGAAGATTGGGATGAAATTATATATTTTTGTACCATGGCATACTGAAAGGAAATGGCTAGCCGAGAACATGGAATTCAGTAATAAGATGTTAAAAATTTATCAGAATATTTGGCTCACATGAACATAAATATACTTAACAAAAGTTTCTAATAAACATGGTTCTTTCATTTCCTTTCAGAACATATCTCAAAGAGCAAATAACCCCTAGAATCAATGATTTGCTCTTGTGACAGTTACACTCATGACAACATAAAAACTTAGAAAATATCTGCCATCCATGAAAGAAAACATCTAGCTTGAAAATGCTACCTTACATTTGTCTCAAATACTTCTCTGGAACTACTTTGTGGGTATTTTCTCCTAATGCAATCACAATATTACCTGTCCAATGATAACCGCCTTAACATGGTCAAACGGAGTGGTATTAAGAGCATTGAAAATCAGAGGCTGAGGAGGGTAAATCGGAGTGCTGCCATTGCAAATTTCACTCTCCACAAATTGACACAGCTTCTTTGCATAAGGTTTTTGCAGCTCCCCAGAAAGCACATCTGACCATGTCTCCTCCACAAGTAGCTCCTCCAACTTTACACACCCCATTCCTTCATTACCCATATCACACAAGAAAATGCAGTCTCAGTTTATATTAAAGGTATAACATGCATCCATAAGCTGTAAATGATAACATAGAAGTAATTACAACCATGACCTTGCATTGAACAGGAAAAAACAAATATAAACCATGACCTTGCATTGAACAGGAAAAAAACAAATATCTAAGCACCAGAAAGATACGTGAACCAAGATAGTATATAACATGATACGTCAATCGTCTTTACATTGACATCAATGGACCCTCCAACTTCACATACTCTAATCCATTAGTACAAAAGAATACAATCTAACAGGGATACAATAGAAAACTACAGTAAGTCAATGTGTAATACTTGGCCCAATTTTATACTGAGAGAGAGAGTCTGCTCACAATTCCAAAAGGTAAAGAAACAAATCATCAACTTCAGAGTGTAATAGCGAACAAAGAGTATTGCGGAGAAGGCAAAACCCTTTTTATTTAATTTGTAATTAAAGGGTTGAAAATGAAAGGATAATGACTGAGACACCTGTTGCAGCTGCTTTGGAGACTTTGTCGGAGCAGAGTTTGAGGTTCAGTTTGGACAAGGCAAGGGCTTTTTTGAAATCCATTCTCAGCTTCTCCTCCGAGGAAATGGTAGTCGTTGAGAATGAGGAAGCTGCTGCGGCGGCGGCGTCGTTGGGTGGAGGCGAAGAGGCTCTCTTGAGGCGCTTGGCCGGCGGTTTCTGGAAGAAATCCATTAGGGTTTTGGCAGGAGCCGCCATTGCTCCGAACTGTTTGTGGCGGGAACTGTGATCGCTACAATTTCCTTCTCCTCCCGCAAATTCAAATGGAAATTTGGCAAAATGCAACTTTCATTTTTGTTTTTATAAAAAAAAATTCACTCAAATATTTTGTTAGACCCTAAAAATACCTTAAATCAATGTTCATAATTACGCTCTCACTAGCCTATGATTTATACTTTTAAATTCGACTAATTTTGTACTCCCCTTAAAAAAATAATTGACTTTATGTTGTTTTATACTCCCTCCACTTTTAAATAAGTGTCATTTTAACAATTTTCAACATATTAAGATATATAATCATGGACAATTTTACCCTTCATTAATGATAACTAATTTTAATATTAAATTTATGTTTAGTAATGAATGTGGTCAATATTGTAGATGATATTCATGTATACAATAATTAAGGTTTATGCATGATTTATGTTATAATACTATATTCAAAAGGGAAAAAACTTAAATCAAGGTAAAGAAAATGGAGGGAGTACAATGTACAAGGGTAAAATTGTCAAACTTGAAGAAAAAAGTGTAGAATGACACTTATTTAAAAAATATTGAAAAAGGCAAAGTGACATTTAATAAAAAACGGAGGGAGTATAAAATTAAGGAATATAAATTAGTTTACTACGAATTCGGTATAAAAATTTAGTATCCGGGCGGATACGGATTCGGATAGTTGACTTCGGATTCGAATTCGGATTCGGAATACATAATATCCGACCGTATTCGACTTTTCCCATATTTTATTGGATATTATCCGGATAATAAATCCGGATACCCGGATTTTTTAATATATTTTATATTAATTTTATTAAAGCTCTATTATAACTTATAATATTATTGGGCTTTATTAAAAATTAAAAAGTCTAATAAAAAGCAATGTTCCTGCCCGGGATCGAACCGGGGACCTGCAGCGTATGCAGCGTGTAAAGCTAACGTGATAACCACTACACCACAGAAACCTAAATGTAAATTTAACAAACCATAATTTACTAATATAACTTATGTCCACACATAGTCAACTATTCAATTATCATTCCATTTTTTTATATGGATAAAATCAAAATGGTTCATCTAAGTTTGCACCATACAATAAATTAGAAAAATTAAATATTCATGGACTGGGACATATCAATTTGTAATCTACGAGAAGAATTAGAGTGTACATTTCCTTACCAAAAACCAATTGTAGAACATAAAAATGGATTGGAATCAATTATTCCACTTTTGATAGTTTCACATTTTATTTCAATTGTTATTTCAATCGACTGTCTCAAAACCCCCCCTTTTATCTCTCTCTCTTTCGACAATCCATGGAGGCGACCCACAGAAACAGATGCGACTCTGTTCCCATTTTTTGTAGCAACAATGGCCGAGGAGGTGGTGCGATTTTGTGTTGTTCTTTTCTTCAGATTTTGAAAAACATTGATAATTACTTTGAACTGTAATTCTTTGGCTTAGGAGTAGTTTGTTGATTGTTTTATTCATGCTTGGGTATAATATTATATATGTCTTCTTAGGCGTTATGTTGTGCTGGAGTGGTGATGTTTACGAAGGATATATTTTGATGATTTCATGTTTGTTGATTTTTTATGTGTTTCAATCACATTTTGATGATTTCCATTTGAAATATATTATCCGATTATAGTTATTCGAATCCGGCCCGGATTCGTCCGATATCCGTTCCGTATCCGTATACCGAATATTTCGAATTCGTATCCGAATCCGGCTTTTCCGTATCCGACTCCGAATTCGAGAAAAAAATATGATTTAGAATACGGTATAAGCACTATCCGTCCGTATCCGATCCGTTTTCACCCCTAGGAATAAGTAATAATCGATTTCAATTATTAGGAAAGAGAGATAAAAATAATTAAATTAATTTTTTTTAAATTACAAAAAGATAATTTAGGGAAACATAATTAAAAATCATAGGAGATAAACTTTTTAAAACATATTAGTACTTATTTTGTAGATTAGTTTCTCAAATATAGACATCGTCATGAAAGTGATTGTTGCATCATACCCAAATGGAAAGTCATACTCAAGATGTAACTAAGACATGGCTCATTGTGTGCATAAAGAGTCCAAGGGTCATTGTTTATATTCAAGTGTTAAATTTTACTCTATCCTGTAGTTAATAATTGTATTTTCATCTTTCATTTTCTTTGTAAATTATAGTATAATATTTTACATTTTTTTAATGTGAATTTATTGCACTTTTTTTTAATTTTTCCTTAAAATTCTTTAAAATCTCAAATAAATGTGTTGTATTTAAAAAAAAGGGTTAATTGCAAAAAAAATCACGACCTTTATAGTATTTATCAATTACAACATATTCTTTTTTTCTTTGCAATTCGATACACCAACTTTTTAAGTTTTGCAATTTGATGCATGTGTTTATTTTTCGGCAACACATGAATGATATATATACTGAAGCCGCATTAAGATTCTACACAAATGCCAACGTAAATGTCTTGATTGATCAATAAAATATTTTTTATATATTTTATTTTTTGTATTTTAAAAACGTTTTTAAATAAAAACAATATGAAAAACATCACATTATTTTTGTGGACTATGATTTGGAGGATGCAATCTTATACTTTTGAGTTTTGGGGAGGGGGAAATGATAATAATTAAATTGGTTTATGATTTATTTTTAAAAATATTTAGTATTGTTTTTAGTTTTAAAATGATTTTTTTATTATTCTTTTTAGTTAAAAACGTTTTAAAAAAAAAAAAACATTATTCATCATTCGTGACATCTATGTGGCACCTCGACAACTCTGACAATTAAATTATGATTTAATTGTTGCTAGAAAATTCACATATGCATTGAATTGCAAAAATTAAAAAGGTGGTGTATTAAATTGCAAAGAAAAAAAAGATATGTTGTAATTGATAAAAACTGTAAAGGTCGTGATTTTTTTTGCAATTAACCCTAAAAAAAAAAAGATAAACATTTTTTAGGGGTATTGAAAGAAATTAATTAATTTTTTAATATGGGTGCATTACTCTAAAATAACACTTATTTTAAATATAAGAAATTATTAAAAAGCCAATTAAGATGAATATGAATGTTCACATGTAGACAACTCAAAAGTCCTTTCATCATTTGTACAAGGCACCTAAGCTAGAAGATGAACTAACAATAAAATATTTTTCATTCATTTCTAGGCCATGAATATGTCGTTTGGTCATTTAACATTTCTTTTTGTGATTTTTTTTTCCCATTCATATTTACTTCATTTGTATATGAATAACAATAAAATGTTATTTCACATTAAAGAAATAATAAAATAAAATATTTTATAGTGTGTGACTCAATCATCTAAATTGTGTAATATTATACAAATAAACATATAATATTGTTAAGGCAACAAATAACACTGTCTATGTGATCCAATCCGATCAAATTCGATATTTTTTGTTTTCTAAATTTAAAAAATATTGTATGTACTATTAGGGGTGTACAAAATACGGTTCGCACTGAAAAAATGATCGAACCAAATTATAATATAAATTATTGTCCAATTTTTTGTTTACGATTCGATTTTTGTTTTTGAAATTGATTTTTTTATGACAAATTGAACTAATATATATTATATAAAATAAATTATATTATCTATAATTAATTTTATTTCACTGTTTCATTATTTCTTATACTTTCATATTCTAAATTAAATTATCGAGTCACTAATTATTATATTTTTATGGCTAATTTTTGTAACTTGAAATTGTATTTCTTCTATATGGATTATATTTCGTATATTAGAATTGTATTTTGTCTATTGAGATTGAAAAAAATGAAAATATACTTTGGTTCATTTTGAATTGTCTGAACCGATCAAACTGACCGAAATATTTCAAATTTACATTTCACGTCGACCGTTGCACAACACTACATACTGTAAAAAAAATACTTTGGTTCACTCACAAAGCAAAATGAGTAGCTAATTAATCACCAGAGATTGATTAGAACCATCCACCATTTGATGAAAAATTGAAAGAAAATTTATCATGTCTTAAATTACATCCTCAATCATTATCGCCTTGACATTACGTCTCTTTTTTATGAAATTCCACCATTACAAAGAAATTTCTCCTTGAGCAAAGTCCATCCAATATGAAGCCCACTAGTGAGTAAGAAGCTGAGAGACAAAACATGAGGATCTCACCGTTCACTCTGCCCGTCCATCAGATGAAACAACTAAAAATTCGGGTTTGATGTGCTTCCGTGTCACCTCCATGGCCACTCTAAAAGTTCCAAATCACCTTTGCTTACCTTCCAAGCACCCTGAGCAATCTCATGAAACAGTTGTTCCCAACCCCAGTTAGAGTACCCTAAAAAGAACCAGAAATCGTCAACAGACTGGTTACCGTTTCTGATTTCTTCGAGTAGGCTATGTGTGACTGGTGGATCAATGTAGTAAGCGTTTGCTAGGACTTCGCCAGACTGTCCTTCGATAGATTTATGAGTTAAGGCAGCAAGAGGCATTCCACGCATAATCACAGGGCCGCCAAAGGAAAGGCGTGCCTTATTCAAAAACTCGAACCCTTGATCAAGATCTTGGAGAGAGTCCCAACGAATATGTTTATTGATTATCAAACCTCGAAATCCAGTGACTTCATCTGCTTTCACGATTAGGATTTTGGATTCATCGAATGGGTGAACATCCACAAGTATTTCCGTTGCACTTAGAACACAACCGGGAAACAACTGAAGCCTTTCATGTGAATTAACAGGGAGTTGAGTATTGATCTTGTATTTAGGAGCTGCATTTTGCAGGTCTTTGAGTACAACTTCATGGTGGAAGCTTCTAGTCTGTAGGGCCTCTGCGACTGACTTCTGCTCCTGTGCAAAACCTAAACCCGGGAAAATCACCACCATTAACTTAATTACATTTTTAACCACATTTCTGGATAATTCAAAAAAAAATCACAACTTTAACATCTCAATTGCAATTGAGACAATGAGCAGTTTCCAATATGCAAACGACGTAATTTTAGCTTGCTGACTTGTGAAAGAAAAAAAATAACACAACCTTTGACTTAATTGCATTGTTAACCAAAGTTTTGGATAATTGCAAAAATAATCACGAATTTAACGATATTGTTTGTAAATCGGGCAGGGCCCAAACTGCCCGGTGTTTAAATTGCAAATGAAATGTTAAAGCCTTTTTTTATTTTTTTTGCAATTAACCAGAAGTTTGAAAAAATGCAATTAAGTCAAATGTTGTGATTTTTCCGGCAATTATGCCATAAATGAATCTGAGGTTTGAAACAAACGAGTTCTCAAAACCAGTTCCATTAATAGGACACACCATGGGAGTCAGCCAATTCCACATCTATCTATGTCATCTTTGTAAGGAACAAGAAAAAACAAAACAAAAGGGACCACTACTTTACAAAACTTACCTTTATTCATGATAAGGTCTACTACATCGCTGCCATGAGCAGCCAGAAACTTGATTATATCAGATACTGCAATATCCCCTTCATAAGACACGGTGTTATTCTTCCTTTCTGCTGGGAATAACAGTAAAGCTGGATAAACATCCCTCTGCAAATTCAAGAACATCCTATAAGCAAATTCATAACGAATCCCGTCCAAACACAGTAACCCAACTTAAGAATTGGTCTTAAAGGAATAATGACAATACAACTTTGAGATATGCTAGCTAGAAGGAGATCACTAACAATGAGAGTTTAGGAGATTAAGCAAGACAAACACATCATGCTAAAACCCATGGGGCATGGGATAAATACACTATAGATGAATCAATCAAAAATCAATTTCCCTGGAATTGTTACGGGATATGGAGGCTATGTAGTCTTTTATGAAACTTCAAACTTGACTTGAAGAGTTTGGAGAGCCTATATCATACTACCTAGAATATTTACCTAAAACTCAACAATTCACTAGCCTATAGGCATTTTTTATTAGGTGTTTGGATTGCTTTGACAGAGGATATCTCACCTACTTGACATCCAATGCCATTACTGACAATTTATCTAATTTGACAATATTTATCTACAACATTGTTCTTAAAATCTTCCGTCATTCTCACCATATGAATTCTCCCGTAACATACAATATTTTTAAATAAGAACAAAATGAGAGTGATATCCCTAAGAAATCCCAAATCCAAGACAAGCCCAAGTAACTGGGGCTTGGCACTCATATTATTAGTCCATTCCCATTAAAAAGTCCAGTAAAACATACTGCATATATAAATACATATATATATATATAATATATATATACACACATATAGCAAGCTTATGTGTGTAATCCTGTAACTTGCACCTGCAGAATTGGTTTTATGATGAAGCTGCAGTCATTTCGTGTGCAATCCATCATATAGATAAGCGGAAGCTTCAATGTGGCATCTGCAACAAATCTAAGCCAACGATCAGAATCAGTGCATAATAACATTAGAATAATAAGGATTAAAAATTTCGAAGTAATACTTATATGACATAATAAATGTAATGGGAAAGTGGAGTAAACAAAAAAAATCCCACTGAAAATCATATATTAGGGAAATCATATTGAGTTGCCCAAAAAGGCCAATGTTCTACAGCCTCACTTTGATCCAAAGCTTCCCCCAACTCACAATCCTGCCCACTTTAGTGTAAGATAATCACAAAACAACAATGGTATCAACCACTTCAGAGACAACAACGGCATTAATCATAATCTGCTAAGTTACTCAGAACCACTAGCTCAGCAGCAAAGACAATCAAACAATTTTACAGAAAATAAATATGGGTTGCTAGGAAGATTGTCAATATTTGATAAATTACTAATTTGCATGGGAAAAGACAAAAACAGAAAGAACAATTGAATGAAATAAGGAGTTTGAAATGAAAATCATATTTGTAACAAGTTATATCACAGGTGTGAAGCAATGAACAGCTTACCATTCTCCTTCATTGAACTATTTGTTTTCATATTGGCATAACCCTTAACAGCTCGGTACACTTCACGGACAACAAGTTCCGCCCTCTGACAGAAACCACACCAACTATTGCTAAAAAGAACTAAAATATTCCTATCCCAAGGATTGCCAGAATTCCTGGGATCAAATTTACTACCGATAACCAGATCATCAAAAGTATGGGTTGTAACAAGAGGTATAGAATCTGTTTCATGAAAATCCTGATTAACAAAGGGTGGTTTTTTAGCACTTCTCGAGCTAGGAACTATGCTAGCTGATTGTAGATAAGGATGAAGCTTTCCAGCAATGAAATCATTAACAAACATGGATAGTGAAGATTTGCTCAAAACTGACTGATCATCTAAGAGGTAGTGCTCCTGGGAAATTGGGTCAACTATGACAACTGAGGGGATTTTTGATCCTCCAGTTAGGGTTTCAAGTAATCTGTATTGACCATCAAGATAGTAAAAAGAAACAGTAACATTTTTCCTGGGTTCACTATCATCTTTTCCTGTGGGTTTTGTGCCCTCAATATTCCAACCTTGAGCACTATCAGTGGTGATACTTGTACTATGATCATCATTCTCAGGTTCTACAGATGATAAGCTATTTATATCTAAAGTGTCCTTTTTGCCTTCCAACATAATATATTCAACATCAGAGGGATTGGGTGGCGCCTCTGGTAACTGCTTCTTATTTATATCAGAAACTTCATGACCATCTTCTATAGGTACTTCTCCAAAAGCTTGATTAGGTTGATTTGCACTAGGTGATGACAGAGATTCAACAACTTCGATGTTAAGATCTTGAGATAAAAGTTGAAATCCTGCATCCTTCGCAAGTGAACTTAGTTTTATCTCCTTTTTTTGCTTGAGGGCATAATTTAAGATCTCATGCACAGATCTACCTTGCAGTTCAGGAACCAAATTTTCTAGTGTAACTTGTTGACCTTCGTTAAATATCATGACAGACAATTTATCCTTGACAACAATGTTTTCTGATGATGCAAAAGCCTGGAGCCGTGGATGTTTGAGCCTCAATGATGCTTGGCTATTTTCGATTGTCTTGTCAGGCCTCATAGTGGCTTGTACTCGGATCAGGCTTGCCATATCACTGAGATTTGCCAATTCTCTAAAAGCATAGAGAGCTTCCTGACTCTCTCTTCTTATTTCCATCGAGTTAGATGACCTATCAACAAAAAGAAGCATTGAAGGCCTTTTTGCAGGTAAAGTGGCCTCAGCTGCATGTGGATCATCTTCCAGCTGCATAATGCAGAAAGAATATACAAGCAGTAGTGATCAGAATTTTGTGAGAAATTTTTACGATGTTCTTTATCCCTTTGAAGAGAAAGGGCAGGAATAGCAAAGAAATCATTATTTATTCATAATTGCATTAGGTAGCGCAATAATTACATTGCATAAATAAGAGGTGAATTCAACTTCGTCACTATCCATTTTTCCTTCCATTCCACTAAAACGGAGACATCAACAAGTTCATAATTCTTTTAGAAGAGGAAATATTCATAAATGTTACAGGAAGATGGGATCAATATTAGCTGGGTAATGTGATGTAGGTGTAAGTGTAAGTTTCTAAGGGGCAAAGAATAGGGTTATTACATCCTTAGGCCAATAAGTAGGAAAACTAATTCAATGATGGACATCCATAATGTAAATTTCTCGAGTTTCAAATGGTCATACATTAAACAAACACTGCAAAATCTATTTTCACATAACATTCTAACAATTTCGTATTTGCATTTAAAGCCATTGATATTAAAAGGTCTGAGAAGATAGAGATACTGAATAAAGCGTGATAGACAACTTACCTCTGAAACAGGTGATGGCTGGGATTGCAATATGGATCTTAGCTCATCCACTTCTTTGAGAATCTTAGAACAATTGGGACACCCCGAAAAATGGACAGTCACCAACCATGAACTTGGCTCTTCAATATTTAGCAGCGGAAGAAGTGATTTATCACGAACCACAGCAAATCTAAACCTTTCAGGAGGTAAGAAGAACTCTCTAGCAGATGTAATTAGCTTCTGAAAGAACACCTCAAATTGCTGAAACTCGTATGAAGGACAGGATTCTCCAGCATTAACTGTCAAATTTTCTGCCTCTTTCACAAGACTATTGTTTAAAGCAGTAAACTGATTGGGCAAGGGTACTAGAGTGAATCCATCATCATTACTGCAACTGAGTGTGTCATCCTCCATATCCTATTCACATATAAATGGGAAATGCATTTAAAACCATTTTTTTTAATGCAATTCTAATGAATGCCATAAAGTTGAGAATTAAGAAACTACCATGCACCTTCCTTTTATCTTTCTCTTCTGCCATGAGAGTTCCATTGTTCCATCTGTTGAAGTCTGCTCCAAGATAAACTTTTCCTGGATTGTTTATTATTTTGCCTTTGTTAGCATCACACAAACAGAGAAATTCTGGCAACATTAGTTGGTTCTCACATTGATTTCATATTGTTTAAATTCCTAACATTATTTAATCAGGGCACACACAAGTAGATCCAAATATCTAGTTTATTCTAAAAAAGAGTAAAAACATGGTTATTTTTGTAAAAGCAAACAGAAAATATATAAATACAAAAGTATAAATATAATACAGAGGGATGACCAAACCCTCAAGGTAAGACAAGGAAAGTACAGGGCACAACTACCCACACCTTCTCTAGGCTCCGAGGCTCCCTCTTGGTCCTCAAAATTTCCTATTGTTTCTTTTTAACCATAAAACCAACATACAGACGGAACAATCCCCCCACCCCCTCCAATAACACCTGCTCCCTGTTACTTATAAATCCCGGAAAATCATCTGAAAAAGAGATTGGCAACTGATCTTGGGAAAATTTATTGTAAACCCAATTGTCTCTACATTACCAAGGGCTTCTTAAAAGTGGTCGTTGTAGCTAATCCGCATCCCAATTGTTGTCTTGCAGACCATATTTACTTTCGATGACTCTACACCACAAAGACTCGCCTTCCAATAAGACATGATCATTTACCCAATGAAGCCATAAGGCAAATACTACTAATGCTAAAATCCCCCAAGTATATATGGATACCACTCAAGATGAAACTTTTATAACTTCTCAAAATAAGTGAAGCAACATAAAGGAAGAAACAATTTACTACGGTAAATAAATAAAGTTTTAGAAAGCCCCTTCACTGCATTCCAAAAAAGGAGAGGGACTTAACCTACCCAAATCACTTTCAGTAGACTTGTTCATGGCCAGCAATCTTGGAGTCCACTCACAAAATTCTAAGAGAAGTACAGCCTTGTCAGTTGAATGAAGGAAATCCTCCAATTCATCTGGAGTAGATAAAGATTTAAGAGGTAGTTCATCAGGAGAAAGTGACATAACATACTCCACAGAGGCCAATATGTTTTGGACTCGAATTCTTCCCCAATATTTATGTGAAAGGGCATTATGGTAGTAAAAAACTGTTATTCCTTCAGTGGCCCCTAGTGCATCTGCCAACACCCTCTCCGTATTTTTGTATAAGACCATAAGCTTTAAGGTGCCAAACCTCACTTCATCACTTGCAACCACATGAGCCAATCTTTTCATAAGAGAGCGCGACTCACCAGACCCTAGACAGAGATTAACGTCACGGAAAATGGTACACGAGAAAGAAAGAAAGAAAAGGCATCACAGGAGATAATTGCAACATCTGGTGCTGAATAAAGACACATTCATGGATTTCAAGGAAATTCAGTCTGGAAACTATAACAAGATAACATAATTCAGACCTAATTTTTTCTGTCTTTTTGTTATTAATCAGCTCAAACTATAGCCAATTTGCAGGAGATGACACAACTAGGCCAACAATAAATAAACAGAATAGTGCATAGTGCCTCTTTTTGTAGACATTAGCTCTTCCAAAACAATATAAGTATTCTGGACCATTTAAGGCACATATAAACTATTGATTGAACTCAGCATAAGCTACTTCCCATCAGAAATGGTCACGACCTATAGCAAGCAAATTTGGCCAGTTTTCATAAGCTACTTCCCATTAGAAACAAATGAGAGCGGCATTGGCATACTGTCACATCAAACTCTAGAACTAATTAAAACGGGTAATCGAGTTTCAAATCCATTAAAAATATGAAACAAGGAGATGAGTTATTATAAATTACATGGCACAGTGACGAGGAGAAGGAGGCGAGGATGGAGACGAATTTGAGTGGAGTAATTTAATTTTGTGAGGACCTGCCATTGCAGCTCCTCCGGTGGTCCACCGTCGTGGCAACGAACGCTGTGAGCGGCGAAAAGAGCCAGCACCGCCAGCAACAGCGCAGCAGTGCGATTAAGATGATTCATACATACGCACATATGAAGTAGAAATTGAGATGTCAGTATGAGTGTAGAGAGTGAATATAGGTAGGGATTCAAAGGATGGAATGTGGGTTTCGAATCGCATTAAACAAATATTGCCCAAAATTATACATTCACTCAAATTAGTATTTTCATTTTTTTTTTTATTGTCATGCTACTTTATTTACTTAAATTATTATTAATTTTATTAATAATTTTTTTTTTTGAATCACACTCCTGGGATTAGAAAAGGGGCTGGGAAAAACTCGAGAGAAAGAAAACCCCAAAAATCACCCACGTGGATGAAAATATCCGAAAATATCCCCGATATATCGATATATCTATTTCGGGGTCATCAATATCGATATTGGGAAGAACCAATATTTCCACGATATTTGTAAAAAAATTAAAAATATCGATAAATAATAACAATATCGAGCCTAATATCGAGAAAATATCGAGAAAACGTCGATAAATTTCGAAAAACATTGATAAATGTCATACGAAATAACATTGTATATTATATTTTATATAAATTTATCACTGATATAAAATGTATTCAAATTATTTTGTTGATTTTATGTACTAAAGGCTTGTTATTAAATTTTTACAATTTTTAAAATTTACCGATATCGATATTTCATCCTTGCCCACGACAAACCGCTACTCCATATTAGTCGTGAGATAAGGAAGAGCATATTGCTTTCTGAGCAAGACCATGGGCCACCAAATTCTTGCATCTCGAAATATGAGAGAACTTGCACACTACAAATTCACGCTGAAGCGAAGAGATACAATTAAGAGTTGCTTTTTCGGGCTCATACACAGTTCGATCACTCATGATAATAGAGATTGCTTGTATTGAGTCCGTCTTAATCCTAACTTTGTCCAGATTGAGATTTTTTGCTTCCATCAGCCCCACTTCAATAGCCTTCAATTCAGCTCCCACAGCTGATCTCTGAGGAGAAATCTTCCTGGATACTCGGGTCCATTCCTTACCCTGCTTATTGAAAATAAAACACCCAACGCCATACCTCATAAGATCATCATTAAAAGCACCATCCACCTCAATGATAGCACTGTCATCAGGGATATCTTCCTCAACTGGAGACTTTTGAGCATTATTATCATAATCAAGATTCAGTCCATTTTGGGCACTTGAAATTCCTTCAAATAAGAAAGCACTCTAGTTCCCGTGTCTTTATGGATTTTACGAGGTCAGTCTGGCTCTCGATGAAGAATATCACATATGTCCTTCCAAACCCCCCAAGCAATCATCATAATTTTCTCAAGATCACCCATATTAAATTCACTCCTTAATCGATCCAAGAAATCCACTGTACTGAGTCCTCTACCCAATTTCATAGTTTGCCACCATTGTGTCTTTTTCCAAATTTCACAAACACATTTGCAATGAAATAAAACATGTGTCGATGAGGCAAAAACGGACACGCATAAGATTCAATGGGGATCAATGGGGATATGTCTGGTCCACAAATTTCCTTCAGAAGGAAAACTATCCCACTGAATTTTCCACGAAAAGATTTTCACCTTTGGTGGTACATTCATATTCCAAACCGTCCTCCACATCCGAGTCTTTTTGTCATAATCTGAAGATGATGCCTTTTCCTCTTTGTAAATCTCGATCTCTCGAGCCGTCCTATATCCTGATTTAACCGAATATTTGCCATACACATCCCATTTCCAGAAACACGAGTCCTCGCCATCAATATGCCCAATCGGTGTCCTGAGGATGTCATCGACTTCATTAGCCCATAAACCCATTGTAAGCTTATCAACAATCCACTCTCTATTATCATTTATGAACATATTGATATTAGGGGCAGCCACAATTCTCGAATGAATTCTTCCACTCTGGCCCCCAACACCCAAGCATGCTTAAAAAATTTAATCTTATTGCCATTACCAATGCACCACCTAAGTCCATTATTTAGAATATCCCTACTCCAACAAAGGGATCTCCACACAAAGAAGGGTTTATTCCCAATCTCCGCCTCCACGATATGTGAGTGTTTAAAATAACGTGCCTTGAAGATTCTCCCCACCAGGGAATTGATTCGGGTGGAATTTACGCACTTTAGATGCACATGTGAAGCTCATTTTGATGTTGATTCCATTTATTTATGGGGTGATTATCATTGTTTTGGTCGAAATAAGACAAAGGTAGTGTTTTGTCGATTTTGTAGGTAAAACGATAAAATTTGGGAGCAAAACACATACCACAAGTGATTGGATCGGAAAGAGGAGTGAACCATTGAATCCGGATCGAAAAATGGAGTGGAATAGCAAAAAGAATCGAGTCGATCGGAGGTCGGAAGCTCAAGATACGGAGGAACGAAGTTGGAGGACGAAAACGAAGGACGGAGCCAAAACGAAAGTTTGGCCCGGCCGGGCCACTATACCCGCCCGGGCAGGCGGCCCAATTTTTTCGGCCAACATACCCGCCCGGGCGATAAAATATTGAATTTTTTGCCAAAGACGAAGATTTGGCCCGGCCGGGCCACTTACCCCTTGTTCCCAAATTTTTCGACCAACATACCCGCCCGGGCCAGCAACATTCCCACCCGGCCGGGCCAACCCATTTTCGGTGCCAAACTCATATTTTCTCCATTTTCAAGGGACCAACTTGCAATTCTTACACCCAAACCCTACCCCAACACTATAAATACCTCCATTCTTAAATTCAAAACCATCTTACCTCTCCCTCAAGAAGTCTCACACACAATCACACACACTTGGAGGTTTTCATCATCTACTTTTTCGATTCTTCATCAATTCATGCAAGGAGGCCACCATTAGCTTTGGAATTTGATTCCTCACCATACAATAGTCTAAGCTTTCTTTTCTCTTCACTTTTTATTGCTTTTATCTTAGTTTTATTTGTAGTTGGATTATGTTGTTGATTGGCTAGAACACTTTTGGTTATAGAGCCTTGTAAATACTTTTGATGAAGTTTATGAATTAATGTTTTGCTTATTTGGTGTTTGTGTGGCTTAATTCTATTTGGATGCTTGGTTTATATTGCAAAACATGTCATTAGTGTACAATAGTGATGTGTTGATCATAGTTAATTGAATTAGGTTGAGAAATCTAGTTTGATTGATTGATTTCAAGCATTTGACCTAATTTTATTGTGAGATTGAAAGATGATCAATGATTAGGAAGATGTGTGATGATCCTAGGAGCTTGATTGGGTCTTATGATGCAATTTAGGTAGAGATACTAAGTTGTGTGATATTTCCTTTGGATTATTTGGATTGAAGAAACTTTTAATTCATTATTATGTGATCAATCTTATAGACAAAGCATGAACACCACTTGAGTAGATAATTAATCATAGATGGATTCATTAGTATTGCATGTGCTTTAGGACCTACCTTCTCTTAATTGAGTTTTCATCCGTATTTTCCCTCGTTTCTTGGTTTGCATGTTCATTGATCGATTTTACATTACTCTTTTCATTGTTTACTTGTGACAACTTGGTAGATAATTTAGGGGTAGTTACACCAATCCACTTTAATCGATCGCGTCTATTTAGAGTTCCGTCAACAAAATACACTTTTATACTATACCTCCTCGTGGGATCGACCTCGTACTTACTTCGCTACGATAGACACCGTATACTTGCGGTCGTTTATTCTAGTGTTGTAGAATACGTGAATCAAGTTTATGGCGCCGTTGCCGTGGAGGTTTCATAGTCCTAGAGTGTAGGTTGATAGAATTTTAGTTTAGACATTTTAATTGCTTTCCTTATTTGCAAAAAATCCAAAAATATTTGTGTTTGTTATCTTAATCTTTCTTGCAAATCTCACTCTCGTTTGCTCTTTTGATAGACATGGTTTATGATCACACGATCTAGAAGGAACCAACAAGAAGTGTTACCTTTAGACCCGGAGATCGAAGCCAATTGTCGAAGAAGGAACGCCGAAAGAGAGGTAGAGGAGGAAGTCGAGAATCAAGGGGTCGAAGGAGTTGAGGAACCGAATGGGAATGGAGGTAACCGACCTCAAAGAGTGTTAAGGGACAACTTTCACCGGAGAGTTGAAGAAAATGTTGGTATGGAAAGAAATGGAAGGCCAATGGAGGATGAGGAACCACAAAGAGTCTTGAGAGACCACTTCCGTCCTATCCCAAGGCCCTATGGAGGAGCGGGTCGGGAACCCGTTGATGCACACAACTTCGAACTCAAGCCGGCTTTGATAATCATGGTTCAAAATAACCAATTTGGTGGGCTTTCCAAGGAGGATCCTAACCTCCACTTGTCTCAATTCCTCGAGATAAGTGGAACGGTTAAGATCAATCGTGTGCCTCAAGACTACATCCGTTTGCAACTCTTCCCCTTCTCACTCCGGGACCGAGCAAAGCAATGGTACCTCTCTCTTGACTTGAGGACCATTGAAAATTGGGCCGACCTTGTTGATGCATTCCTAATGAAGTACTTCCCTCCAAACAAGACCATCAAGATACGAGGGGAGATTTCTTCATTTATGCAAGATGATGATGAGTCGTTAGCCGAGGCTTGGGAGCGTTTTAAGGACCTCATTAGAAGTTGCCCACAACATGGTTTCTCAAGAGATCAATTGATATGTTACTTCTACAATGGAATGGACCACCGTACGAGAGGGATGGTAGATGCCTCGGCCGGTGGAGGTTCTTTGTTAGGAAAGACAACGGAAGAGGGCTATGTACTATTAGAGGAGATGGAAAAGAACGGGAACCAATGGCCATCCGAGAGAAGGCAAACCCGAAAAGTTACTTCCACTAGAGAATCGGAGGATTTTGCTACTCTATCCACACGTGCATTGCACTAGCCTCGGATGCCATTAATACCCTAGACTACCCAAGGACTCATGGGTATATGGCGCTGAAGGTGGATATGATTAAGGCTTTCGACACGATCTCTTGATGATTTTTTTAAGACGGTTTTGGCTAGGATGGGATTCAGTGCAACTTTTATTTCTATGGTTCAGGGAGTTCTAGACTCTGCTAGGATCTCGGTTCTCATTAATGGGGAGTCGAAGGGTTACTTCTCTTGTACTAAAGGAGTCCTTCAGGGTGATCCTTTGTCTCCTTTGTTGTCTGTATTGTGGAGGAGGACCTTCAAAGACGGATTGATTGGGAAATAGAAAGAGGTAGACTTCAGCCCATTCGTAATGTCCCCCGCTACCTCTTCTTCGCGGACGACGTCATGATATTCGTGCGGGCCACAGAGGCCAATGTCAGGAATCTGCCCATTGTCCGTTCACTTTGGAGATTCTAAGTAACTTGACTAACATATTTGGGGTCACGATTCACACGAGGATCACCCTCCTAGACATATTCCTTCAGTCCACTAGTGTTCAGTTGGGTCCACAGTCTTTGGAGCTTTGGCGGGCGGTCTTCGTCATTGCTATTTGAGTCATTTGGACTCTACAAAATAGAGTTATTTTCGATGGAGTTTCGCTATCTGTCAGGAGATTTATGGCGCAAATTATTTCTAGCATCAGGGAGGCCAACAATATAGCTGGGGGTTATTCTAACGGCACGGTTCAGGATCTGCTGACTGCTAGGGCTTTTGGTGTCTCGAGCAGATATAGACCGACGAGACAGTGTATATGGTTTCCGCCGGATCCGGGTTGGTATAAGGTTAACACGGATGACAGTGTTTCTTCTTCCCCGGGTAATCTTCATGTAGGGGCGATCTTTAGGACTTTCAGGGAATTCTTCGTGGCTGCAATTTCCACTAAGGTGGGCTGGGGCCTTCCCATTGAAGTTTAGTTGGCTGCTGCTCTTATGGCCATCAAGTATGCAAATGATCAGGGCTGACACTTCCTTTGGATTGAATTGGACCTGGTCCTCACGATTGACACTTTTAAGAGTTCCAGGTCTTCCATTCCTTGGCGTTAGTATGGTCTTTGGAGCCAGATCCACACTCTTACGCAAGACATGCACATTAGATACTCACATGTCTTCAGAGAGGCTAATCAGGCGGCGGACGCTATGGCCAAGACAGGCCTTGACTGTGTTTGGAGGGGTTACCCCCCAAACTTTTTACTCTCATTCCTGCACAATGATTTGTACTCTGTTTTTTATAGACATTGATCCTTAAAGGAGCGTACCTTTTTCCTTGATCTGAGTTTTGTCCCTAAGGAGGATTTTTCCAAACAAGGTTTTAATGTCATTCCGACATCTGGCTCGACATGTGAGTTTATGGTCCTAGATTTATTTTCGTTTATATTATCTACCTTTTATTGTCTATACTATATATGAACTAATACTATACTGTATATAAACTAAAACATTAATGCACGTGAACTAATATTATATTGTATATGAACTAATATTATACTACTGAGTCTAGTATCAAAAAAAAATAAAAATTGTTGATATACTTGAACAAACTAGATAAAGTAAAATTATACAATATATAAACTAATACTATACTGGCAATTGAAGAGGTGTATGATAAACTCAAAGTTGCTCACTCATGCAGTCATATCGAGAGCTTGATTTGATAAAACAAAGTAAAAAATATTAGATAAATTATCATAAAAATTAGAAGTAACATCAATGTGTATTCGATCATAACAAACATGTAGTAAAAAACATTACATGATAGAAAGTTCACCATCAAGTTGAACATATTTTTCACAATATTGATTGGGTTTACAACAAACAAAGATTGGAATTTAATTGTAAAATGTCTAATTGCAACTATTGTACTGGGGAGCTCTTCACGATCAGATCAATACATTATAGTAATGTACTGTACTTTTATCAACGTCCTCTAGAAAAAAATTGAAAAAAAAAATCCTAATTTTTTTTTCGATTTATTGTATTTTTTCAGAAGTTTATTTCCGAAATTTGGTCAATTTTTGAAAAAAAAAAATCTGAAAATTTTATCTCGAATTTTATTTTTGAGATCCATTTTTTTTCCAGTATTTTTTTTTCGAAAATTTGAAAAGCAGTATAATATGTGACTCAACGGTGATTCATTGGTGACTCGGTGGTGGGTGTACAAATAGAAATTTTAATGAGTTGTAATTTAATTTAAGAGGGGGTAAATAACGGTGAATCAATTTTCTAAAAATTCAGCCTATAGTCCATGAATTAGATTAAGTTACATGCGTGTAACTGGTATACACAAGTATTTGCCTTTTTTCTTTCTTTTTATTCTCAATCTAGAAAGTCAGGAATTATATTAAATTTGAATACAATTCTATATTTCTCAACGATTTTTTTAAATGCTTATCTATAAATAGAGGTAATAAAGCTACTGCCCTTCATGCTATTATTGCAGCATATAATAGAGGATGGAGTAGAATTTGGTTGGAATGTGATTCAACCTATGTGGTGCATACTCTGACTTCGCCTAATGCCCGCTTCCCATGGCGATTCCTTGACTTGGGAATGAGGGCAAAGAGTGTTTCGAAAGAGATGTTTTTCTCAGTGACCAATGTTTTTAGAGAAGGGAATACCATGGTGATTCCTTGACTTGGGAATGAGGGCAAAGAGTGTTTCGAAAGAAATGTTTTTCTCAGTGACCCATGTTTTTAGAGAAGGGAATGTAGCAGCAGACCAACTGGCAAGCGCCACATCTACATGTTTTATTTGGTGGACCTCACCACCTGACTTCTTAGAGAGCTATCTTGCAAGAGATATACATGCATAATTCTTCAGATTTACTGGGATATAATTTTGTGTTTCATCCTTTTTAGAGGAGTATCCCTTTTCCTTGACTATGGGCTTTTTTCCTAAGAAGGATTTCCCCCAGCAAGGTTTTTAACGGGACTCCGCCTCTGAACCGATTTGTGGTTTTATGGCTTTTAAGTTTTTTTCTTTTATATAAGAAATAATTTATATAAATAGAGGTAATAAAAACTTTTTTTTATCATTTTTTTTTATCTTTCACTATATTTTGCTCAATCATTCTATTAAAATGGATCAAAATAATTTGCAGAATTGGTATAATTCTAATAGTTTTGGAGAAAATGTGTCTTCATACACTTTCAATATTCGTCCACAAAATTTCGACGTTCGTCCTCATAATTTTCTCAATTCTTCTAATTTTTCCATTACTCCAAATTCTCCACTTTTTCCTAACTCCATTTTTAATTCTAATTTCCAAAATTTCTCAATGAATTCGACTGGTTCTATCAAAGTTTCGTTTTATCATCACATGGCTCCTCCATATTTGTATGTATCTCCTTCAAACTCACCAAGAAAGACTAGCACCGAGGGCGCAAACTCTAACAAAGAGTGTGAGACACCGTCATCTCAAGCACAATTCTCTCCTCCAAGTGTCGTGGCATTAATATTAGTGGCTCGAAAACAATCGAAAATGAGTCTGGCCTAAGCCGAACTAACAAGCCGGGCTGCACATTAATTTCAATGGCTCGAAAATAATTGGGTCATGTTTATCCGACCCAATTGATCTGACGGGACAACCAGGCTCAGGCCGGGCTTGGCCTGATTTTTTGGGCTTCAATCCACCCTAATATTTGAGATATTTTATACTCCAATATATTAAAAAAGTGTAACTCACACAATTTGAACCAATGATCTTTACATAAATAAAAGAGAGTTTTTACCATCAATCCATATTAATTTTTATTAAATTATTCGTAAAATATACATAATTAACTCTTTACATAATTTAAAATTTTAATTAAATAACTTACAAAAGTTTTCAGAATTTATCAATTATTTTTGAACTATCCCAAAATTTAATAGAGACAAACAAGGTGCAAATGTATGCTCTGATTACAAGACTGATTCACCTTGTTTTGACACCTCTTATTACCACTGCCACGATCGAACAAACATTTTCAACAATGAAGCATGTCAAGAGTGTTCTTCAAAACAAAATGGAAAGCGATTAATTTATGATCCTATTGAATAAAAAATCGTATGCCGCAACTTATGTTAAAAAAAAAAATTTACTTTAATTTTTGTATTCATTCTAGCCCATCCTAATTTTTTTTTTGCTCCGTCCTTGCCCTTCCTCCCTGAAAACGACTACATATCAACGTGCTTAATGCTTCCTCCTTGAAAATGTCGAACGACTGCCGACCACGTCCACCACGAGCGGTGTACAAGGGCGACGCATGGGCAACAACACCTCCAAGCAGCAGTCGCAACACCTACATATTTCCATCGTGTTGCTCGCTCACAAGGCAGCAGCCACGACCACCTCGACGCCTATATCCAGGCTCCAGCCATGCCCACCGCGTAAGGGTGATCACGGTGCAGTTTTGCGATTTTGTTGACAAAATTTAAATTGCCTTGCTAATTGCGGTTCGGTTTAGTATAAAATTCTAAATCGCGGTTTATCTCATAAAAGTCAACATGCGGATTTGAACGATTTTGTGGTTTATATAATGGTATACAATAAAAATTACAAATCACAAAAACTTATATGCAATATTGCATATTGACCAATTAAGTCAATTAGGCTGAAAATATTGACTTATTAAGTCAATGAGCTGAAAATACATATTATTGTGCCACCATTAATTCATTTGGGTTAATTCTTAATTTATTTGTCAACTGACCCGCTTGTGTTCTAATTTTGACCAAAAATTTTAACCCATTTATTTTACCAGTTTCTGTGATTTTTTTTATCTTTTATTTTATTGCCGAACGCGGGATATTAAATGTAGTAATTCAAATTGTAATATGTAGTAACACACATTATTTTATGTAGTAATAACACAAACTATTTTATATAATAAAACAAATTCTTTTATTTAGTAACACGTTTTTTTCTAGTATTTTTGTTAATGTAGTAACACGTTTTTTTCTAGTATTTTTGTTAATGTAGTAACTCACATTATAATACGTAGTTTCATATATTATCGCATGTAGTAAACACAATAACCATATTGTAATGCAAATAATTTGATAAAATTACATATAGTAACAAACACATATTCAATGTAGTAATTCAAACTGTAGTATGTAGTAACATACAATTTTTTATATAGTAATACCGATTCTTTTATGTAGTATTTTTTTCTAGAATTTTTATTGATTAAGTAACTCACATTATAACATATAGTAACATATATTATTGCATGTAGTGATATAAAATAACCTTGATCCATAATAATTATTAAAGAATATTTAAATAAATAGAAAATATTTAAAGATTAAGGCCGTCGTAAATTGCAGCGTTCGTCCGCGGTCTGGGGTGACCGAAAACTGCTTGGAGAAGACGACTAATTACAATTTCTGCTAGTGGGTGTATTTATAAAAAATATGGGTGTGAATTGAACTGTCAGTGGGTGTATTTATAAAAAATGTGGGTTGAGCTGTCAGTGGGTGTATTTATAAAGAATGTGAGTGTGCATAACTGAAATGCATATATGCAATATTTCACATAAAACTAGTCTATTCCAAATTTAAAACTAAAATCTTACAAACTTAATATTAAACTTTAATGTCCAATAAGATTCTCAAGTTTTAACTAATATCTCAAAGTGAAAACAAGATGGAAAGAGGAGATAGGAGTAAGATTTCGTGTCTTATGTGAGATTAGAAAAATTAACATTGACACTCATATTTTATTTTTTTATTGATATTATAAATATATTTGTGTCGTATAGCAGTGGAAAAATGAAATAACACATGGCAACACTAGTAGTAGTGGTCCTAGTGGAGATTAAACTAACGGTGCGATTAATTGCCTAAAATTTAAATTGCACAGTTATAGCGATTCGATTTAATATAATTTTTTTAACCACAATTTAAAACGATTTTTAAAACTAATGGTGAGGTACGGTACGATTCAATGGATTTTGACGGTTTTTTAAAAATTATGATCACCCCTACGGCGCCGCACACAACCACCTCACTTTGAGTAATTTGTGTTTAGAGTAATTAGGAGCAGAGTTAAGATTTGAAAGTACAGGCCCAAATTTGGCCTGACAGCCAGAACGGGGCTCAAATTTCCAGGTAGAGGGTTTTCATTTTTTGGATTAAACTAATTAGGTTTAGAAAGTTGAGATTTTGGGCAGAATGGGGCTCAAATTTCCAGGCCCAGTAGCATCTGGGCTGGGTTGGCCCGACATGACAGAACATGTGGCTCGACAACACAAGGCTTGAGAATGAAGATCCATATATAAAGCAACTGAAATAAAAGTTTATACTACTACTAGTATTCTATATTTATTTACATACACGCATCATTTCAATCACTTAATTTCAAAAGCATATATAGCTAGCAAGCAAGCAAGCAGAATTTGCAAATAGTACCTACTAAATGAAATTGGCAATAAATTAATGGCCTTTAAGGAAAGCTGAAACCTTAGTGTTTTCTGCAGCAGACAAGAACTTCATGCAAATCGGAGAAGTGACACCGGCCAGTGACAGCACCGCAGCTGGAATTCCCCACAACGAATCACCGCATATGAGGCCCGACGCAAACGCGGGCGCCATCTGTGTGGCGCTCGTCTTGTTGGTCTTCTCCCACACGAACAATATCAAGCTCCCAAGGCACATATCTATGGCGAAGTATCCTCCAAGAACGAAGGGAATTGCCATGCACATAGGACTCGGCACAAACCTATAAACTCTATACTTAGTCTCGTACCTTTTCAACAGCTCAATCATCAAATTAATCCCCACAGCAGCAAAGAAAGAGATGGTCATTAGGGTGACGCAGTTCTTGGGAAGAGACGAGAAGCCCTCCACTCCCAGAATCGCCATCCCACGGTACACTTTTGCGTAGGGAGCACGGTACATCCCATTGGGGTCGCCCACAGAATAAGCCTTGTAAAAGAACCAGAAGACCAGAGGCGTCTGAAAGCATCCAATCGCAGTCCCAATTACCTGGGACAAAAACATGGACCGAGGCGATGACAGGGTTAAATACCCCGTCCTGAAATCTTGCATGAGATCAGAAGCTGTTGAAACAATGCTCATCATGATCCCACACGAGGCAAGCCCAGCTAGGACCCCACCGTCTTCTAGCCCGACCCACGAGCTGAAGACGAGGATAGCTATCTTGCCGTAGTTTGAGGCGAGAGACCAGTCGGTGAGGCCACAACCGTAGGAATTGCAGAAGGCGAGAACTGGAGCGACTATGTAGGCGGTTAGGACGTGGTACCATTTGAGCTGAGGGAAGATGACGGGGACTACGCCGGAGGAGATGCAGGCTAGTATGATGTAGCCGGCGGCTGCAACAGAGGTCGGGATTTGGTCCTTTAAGAAGTACTCTGTTCGCCTTTTGTCATCATAGCCAGCATCTGTAATTTGATCATCATCATCTTCGACTGGATGACTCTTTTGTTTGATGAAACTTTGTATGGTGACTATGATCATGAAGACCACGTGGTATACACCGTCACCGAGTATTATTGCAATAGCGAGAAACACCTGAATGCAGGGCAAAAACTTACATGTTTACTACGGATATATATGAACTTGTAATGGTTATAGTGTTTAGTAGGAGTATATAAATATTAGTCGTACCTTGTATCCTTGGAGTCCATGAAAACTACCTGGTTCAAGATTAGCAGCGTACCAAATGCCTTTCTTGGACTCGATGATAGGCCACAAGATACCCCAAGAAAAGATGGCTCCAATGAGTAGTGAGATGTTAATCATGTAAGGGCAAATCATCCCAACACCAACATACGTGGCTGAGAAATCAAAATAAAACTTCTGCTTAAAGGCTTGGAGACCAAATGTAGGGAAGTTGCCAAACCCACAGTCCTCTTCAGCATTGAAGAACCACTGGAAAAAAGCCCACAAAAAGCTTCCAACAAAGGATTTGAAAAGTACCCAAACTTGTTTCCTACATCATATCCAAATACATTAATACTGTACGTATTAATTTATAAGAATCGATCATATATCATATGCAAGAAATTAAATTATACTCCTACTGCTACTGCTACTGCTACATACTTAGCTAGCCTGGCTCCATTTGGAGTGTGAAAGCTGTTGATGAGGTAAGCAGTTGCAGTCCCACTTGGATATGTCAATTTGTACTTCAAGATCATAACCTTTCTTAGGGGAACAATGGAGAATAGACCAACGAAGCTCACCGTAAACAAGAACCCCATAATCCATCCAAGATGGAGTTGCTTCACATTTGCTGGACCAAGTCCACCTTCAGTTAGAGCTGCAATTCTTGGACTCATACCCAGAAGATAACTAGCTGTCCCACCTGCATCAAATTTTCAACCAATTAATAACTAAATCATGTAGTAAATATTAAAAAGTTATAGCTAGGTAAATATATATTCAATTTCAATTCAATAAACTAATATAAATATATATATATATATATATATACATATATATATGTATAACAAGTGTAAAGCTATGAAAATAATATATCATGTCATTCGTTTTATATATTATTACATGTGAAATAAAACAAATGTAAATCCAAAGGAGAGAACCGTCACACATGCAAGTGATGTAACAACGATAAACACCACTAGTTTGATAACAAAAAGTGATTTCACTGCCGAATTTAATGTTGGGTCCAATTGAAGAAATATGATTTCTTTGAAATCTCAATCTTCCGTGCAAGTATTGACTGATTTAGGGATCAATCCATCATTCCAAGGATCGACTAGGACACAATTGAAGCCAGAACATCTGAGAAATTTTTTAATCCTCGTATGTTTTGAACCTAAAATTTAGAAATCTAGAGAGAGCTAAGTTTAGATCCTAACATTTAAGAAATTTAGAAAGATAACTACATTTTTAAGTTAGGATATGATTTTGTGCTCATGTTGATATATATCCATACCATTGGGTAGGGTGGGGTGGGGTATGGGTTCAGTAAAAATCATGTGTAGTACAAAAAGTGATATGAAGGAATAAAATTGTACCAAATCAAACAGAGATCTGGCCTAATGTAAATAGTTTTATGTGTGAATTTTTACTAAAAACCAAATTACGTATGCTGATTTATAATGATCTCCTTTTTAATCTATATTTTAATAAACGTACCACAAAAAGATAAATATAGTCGATCAATTAAATTCATGAACATAGAAATGAAATACAGTACATATTAGAGAAAATTTTGTGAAAATCAGCATATAAATATTTGAATAAGCCCATAGAGAGAAAGAGAGAGAGAGATCGAATACATACTGCTGAAAGCAATGCCAGACGAAGCAACAACGCAAGTCTGAATGACAGTATTCTCCTGTCGAGTAAAAGGCTGTTTGAGAAGCCCACACTTTTGGAGTGCCACAGTCCAAGCTTTAACCATAGCGAATCCGAGGAGCCCCGCCGCCACGTTCAGCGACGGAATAATACCGGTGGTCAGATTCAATTTGCAGACAATCACATTAAACACGAAACTCAGCAGAAAACAAGTGACCATCGATCTGACGGTGATTTGTTTCTTCCAGGACGGCACCTCCATACCCTCGAACGCTTTCTCCAACGCCGCCGTCTTATCATCGTTATCGTCGTCGCTGCGGCCGCCGTTTTCCACCTTATCATCCATTCTCTAATAAATCTAATGCTGATTGTTTCTCCGGGAGGGAAATAGAGAAAGAAACCCTAATGTGAGAGTAGCTACCGTTTCTGCACAAACGGAAATGGAAAAGGAAGAGGAGAAATGTAGAGGGTACAGCTAGCGTGTGTGTATATAGACGGAGAGAGAGAGAGTACTAATTGTAGAGAGAGAAAGGTGATGATTGGATTGAATCCCTATGCATGAGGAGGAGGAATTTCTCAAGCTCTAAATCTCCCAATTCCACTCGCTCCTTTGACTCTAATTGCTCCAAGTCAAAATTAATTACTATTATTTAAAAGGTTAAATTAATTACTCTATCCATCTAAAAAAAAGGGTTTTTTTTTTTTTTTTTTTTTTTTGCTGTACGCATTAAAAGTGTATATATTTTTTTTTAGGCTAGGTTTGTTTTGAGATTATGTAGAATGTAGAAAATTTTAGATTGGAAAATTTCTATAAATATAATTGTTTATATTTGTTTTGAAATTTTGAGTAAGATAATATGTAATTTTATGTTGAATGATGTTGTATTATTTTTATAATAATAATAAGATATACTGTACTATTTTTAAGAATGAATGTAGTTGAAATATCCAAATATTAAATTCCAAACTAGAGTAAGATAACATATGAGTCCCATAACAAACATGCTCTTAGAAAATATACTCACAACATTTTTATTTCAATTTCATCCAGTGACGGAGCCAGAAATTCTAGATTGGGGGGCCCGATTTACATTACTATAAAGACAAAATAATATTATATTTAATTCATTATAAATTTTGATTGTTTCGACTCATAATAGGTGAAATGATGTTAAAATTATTAGACAAATGTATAACTTAAAATATATTCCCTCCATCCCGTAATGACTTGAATACGTTGATAAGTTCACTTTTTAAGAAATGTGAATTTAGTAAGGTGTGGGGTCAAATAAATGAGAAGTATTTTTGGTGATTTAGTGAGGTATAAAAGAAATTTAATGAGGTGTTAAAAAAAATTAGTGAGATGTAGGAAAGAATGTAGATTAAAATGAGTGACAATTTTAAAAATAAAATGATGTAGTGAGAATATTAATTTTGTAGATTATTTACATATTATGAGTGTACAAATAATTTTGAAACGTCTCAAATAAAAAAAAAAGTATACAAATAATTATAAAACGGAAGAAATATACATAATAAAAAAAAAAATTGGTGGGGGGCCCACTGCCCCCGCTGGGCCTATGTGGCTCCGTCCTTGATTTCATCTATGTTATTCATAAATAAATAATATTCTTTGAAATCTAAAGACAAAAAAAAAAAAAAAAAACCACATTATCCGTGTGAACTGAGGAATTTTTTTTATTTTTTTAGTAACAACTCTATTGGATGCATATAATGATATAATGCTATAATAATTTTCTAAATGTTGTAGATTTTTATTTCTCAGAAATACATTTATGTGAATCAAGTGCGTTTTCATACGTAAGCATTGATCTCCTACTCGAGCAGCCTTGACCCGTTTCACGAAGAAACGCAGTAGCCCCAGAATGTCTGGGATGAGCCTATTCAATGAATTCAAGGCCAGAACCGGCACGAACTACACTATCAGCCAACCAACAGGGCTTGATAATGATTTCACCCGCGTCTCCAAGTTCAAAAGCAGTAGGGGCGATGCGTTTGACCCTCCATAGTCCTTCACCTGATTCCAAATTCCTAGATTGAGTAATTTTTTCGGAATTTATTATCGCTTTTATTGCTAAGTTGTATTTAGGGGTGTACTCCGGTCTTTGGTTTCGGCTTGTGAACTTATAACTTTTATCTTTTCTTTTTTTTTTAATCCAAAAACTTTTTCATTGTCATTGATCAAGATTTATTTTTTTGTTTTTTAAGAAACATCATTGACCAAGATTTGATTCATGATATGAGATCCTGTAATATTTGCTTTTGTCATTTTCTGTTAGGAAGCAGTTACAAATCTATCACATCATAATTTTTTTAAAAAAATCCTAACATGGAGTCTTTGTAAGGCAAGGATCGATGTGCTCAATTTTTATATTAAAGTAAATGAGATATGTTGTCTCATTACAATTTTTTTTTTAACATAAATGGTTTTATTGAGATTACATTTAAAACGAGTATAAATGTGGTTTTACGGGAAGAATTTGACGATTTTGTGGGGGAAGAATTTGACGATTTTGTGGCGGCATGTACGGTGAAATATGGATGTGGATATCGTCAAAGCAATGAGATTCTTGAAGGCTCTATTGTGGATGAAGGGCTCTATTGTGGATGAAGGGAACGCGACTCGATAATTTTAATGTGTACGACGATGCTAAAATTGTGATTGACACTATTAATTATCATTCTTCAAGTGATTCTACTTTCGAAGATCATATCGTAGTTTTCAAGTCTATTTTAGTCGATGTAGGTCTCGAACGAGTTAAATGAGGTAAAATTTAGAGGGGGTGGATTAATAGACTTCAAACCAAAAATAATTTTATGTGAACAACTAAGTAGCTCGACTTAAGGATTTATGTCTGCTGGCATGGTTAGGTGCAGAGTGTATCAAATACAATTGTCAATTGATAACTAACCTATTAATTGCTCGAGAGTTGGTAAGTTGTACATAAACCTGTCAAAATGAGCATAGCCAGATGGGTCGGCCCGGCCAGCCCGACAAATAGGCTGGATTGGGCTGGACTGTGAATTTAGTGGCCGACCCAATTATCCTGACAAGCCAATCGGCTTAGCCCAATTTTTCGGGTTAACCCCATTGTTTTAAAATAATAAAATAAATATTAATTAATTTTATAAAAAACTTAAATTCATAAACCCTAGTTATACATCCGTCAATTCTACTCCTTCTACATTCTAAGTTCACAAATCCCAAATGGACAAATCCAATTTCATTCACAAAAACGTCCATTTCTCCTACTCCTACACATATCGTCGACCATTTCTCCTTAAGGTTGTATTTTGACAGCTCTATTTCTCCACGAAACCATCGGACGGGGTACGGACGCCGGCCACCACGAGTACACGGCAAGGGTGCGATGACGCCGGCAAAGACTGCGCGCGTGAGGTTGGGCAAGGAGCTTGGCTTAGTTCTCACCCGATTGTGAATTATGCAGTTTGATAAAATTACTGATATAATGGATGAAGGCCATATAATATAAAAGTTGTAAAGACGTAGAGATTTATAGTGGTTCGAAGACTCGACTCCTACGTCCACTCTACATACTCGGTTGTTTATTAATATCTTCAACATAATGGATTTTAAGTGTCAGGGACACTTTTGAACTTGTCACTCTCTCCACGAGTTTCGTCTACTAGAACTTTAGGAGTTCCAATATTCTTATAAAGTTGTTTACAATAAACAAGATTATTCTCGATCTCTAAATTAAAGGGCATGATAATTTGAAGCAGTGCCAACTTAAGGAAATATTTCTTACAAGTTGGGCTTGAACATGGAAGTATATGCTTAGATTATAGGGTGAATACACTGTAGATTTGACTTGCTTGAATATTTTCAGAAATTCTTGAATGTCGGGAAATGCGTATAAGATGGGTATGTTCTTATATTTTTGTTCGTGTGTTCTTTGTAACGTTTCAATGAAAAAAATGTTTTGTATTTATAGAGGTAAAGAAAAACTAAGTTGTTGGAGAGCTAATTCAAAATTTTACTATTTGTGGTGCAAATCTTCCTTAGGAGATGTACCTAAGATTTAATCTAGCTAGTTACTTTAGGTAAGGCGTTTGATAGACCCATATACTTTTGCACATTTGCATTATTCAACTTAGCTTTATGTCAAGTCAGTGTCAACGTCTAACATCCTTTAATTGGTCCATGAAAGTGTGCGCGTTAAGTAAAAAAAAAACTACATAGTATGTTATAACATTCAAGTGTAAAAGAAGCCATCAGGAAAACTTACTACTAAATTGAGATTTAAAACAATCAATACTTGGTTCACCCCATTACCGTTAACCAATGCATAAAAGCTTATCATCATTCGAATAGAGTTTGAGGTGATTTAGAGGTACTCGAAATAGAGTGGAAATTTGACAAAGATAGTCGGGGATGGAAAACCTAAGCCCATCTTGAATCTTGGCATCCCAAAAAGTTAAGGTTAAAAGATAAGTAAAGTTGGGTCTCTCTTCCTCATGAGGGAATCTAACTACATATGAAGAGGGAAAATTTTGAAGACGTTGGTATTTGTTCAACATATTTCAAGAAATAATAGAGGATTTGGTGGCATGATCCCTGAGTTTGGGGTTTGTTATTGGAAATCATTTGATAGGTGGATAATTTTTAACTACTGGGGGTTTGATCCTCTAAAAGAGATATCGTTCGATTGGATACTTGGGGATCGAGAAATTGAAAAGGAGAGGGTATGAAGAGAGTACCAAAATGAATGGGTTTAAGAGAAGACTAGAGTGAAAGTTTCCGATGGACTAGATCACTAACACAAAGAACATTTTTTTAGAAAGGGGAATTTGAAAGAGATGAAGTATATGTCTTAAATATAGTGTGATATTTAAAAGAAACTGAAATTGTGAACAGTTTGGATTAATTTGACAATAAAGACAAATATATTGATCTTGAGTGTACCTAGTCGGTATAGGTCAGAGAGAGAGAGAGAGAGAAAGAGAGAGATATATGCTTTAATTATGGTGGATTACACCAAGAAAGGCGGACATGATAGGACAATTGAGAAAAATGTGTGGAATTTGAGGAGACGCTTGTGAAGGATGCCATCTTATATATATATTTTAAAAGAGTTTAATTCGGGTTTAAGTTCGAATTACCTTGAGGACTTCGGGACTACGAGGTCTTGAATCGATAAAATTTGAATGACGCGCATATGAGGATTTAACTTGAAAGATGACGCCTATGAAATGTGTGATTTCATATTTGAAAAGAGCTTAATTTGGGTTTGAACTCAAATAACTTTGAGGACCTGGAGATGGATGAAAAAGAAATGATGTTCGTTTAAGGGTTCGACGTCAGATATGATGCTCACGAGGGGTGTGACTTGAGATCTGAGGGAGGTTTTACTTAGATTCAAGGCCAAAATTACTTTGAGGACCTCGAGGTCCAGCAGGTTTGGGAGAAACGAGAATTGACTTAAACATTTCTTCCTATTCTCACAAGTGTACCTCACTTTATGAGAGTAGGGGAGTAGTTGATGTGGACAAAATGTGTTGTCCTATAAAATAATGACATTTAAAAAATGGAGGGATTATATCATTTGAGATTTACTAGTGAGATTATATGATCACTTATTTATTTGATTATTTATCTTCATTTTTAGGTGAACGATTGTTAGTATATGAATGATTATCTTTTATGATAATGAAATGAGTCAAGTTTTAAGCTCAACCCTCCAAGAGATGAGGAAAATGAGTTGGATAATGGAGAGAAACGATCTTGATATGAAGAAGTCTTAGGCTTGTCATCTTTTTAGATCGATTATTAGACTGAAGTTTAGATTCACGAATTTTAAACTTGCAAGAGCTAGATCAACTATTATTAAGCTTTGTTAAACTTGTAAAAGAAATTAAAAAATACATACACGTATATTCACATACCCATCTTACACTCTTTTTAGAACCAACAATAAATAATAAGAAGTGTTTGTAATTTTTTTGTTAAAATAGATGTACCCATTTATTGTTAGTAAGAATAAAAAAAACCTGCAAAAATACTCTCTGCATCCTCTTAAACTTTACATATCTTAATTCTATATATTTGCAAACTTCATGAATGCCACATGTCACAACCACACTCCCTTTACCTCAACTTATCTTTATAATTTGTCTACTAACAAAGATGGATTAATAAGTGATTATTTCCGCATTGAAAACAGAGCTTGGTCTTTCAATTGGACTAGGTTCTTTAACTCTCATGAACTTTCAGAATTTATTAAAATGTGTGTTGTTATTTGCAGGACTTCCATTGACAGCAACAAAGATGATGCTCTAAACTGGAAAGGTTCCGCCATCTGAGTTTTCTCAACAAGGAGCATGTATTTCTTGCTCGCGGAGCAGGAGGCGAACGAAGCAGGCACCCAAATTCAATGGGAGAAAATATGGTGGAAGAGTATACCAACGAAGGTGTCGGCATTAACATGGAGAGCCGTACAAGGGAGGTTGGCAACAACGGATAATCTTCGGAGGAGGGGTATCGAACCGGAGACGCTAAGACTTAATTGCCGAAGATGTAACGCTGCCTTGGAGACTGTCGAACATTGTCTTCTGACTTGCTGCTCGGCGCTATAGGTGTGGAGAGAGATCCAGGAGTGGTTAGATGGACCTGCTTCATATGAGATATCGGTTTGGGAGCATTACAAAGAATTCTGCAGTGTTGGGAAGGGTAGTTTGAGAAGGAAAGTCCTTGGTTTGATTTGGCAATGCACAATTTGGAGATTGTAGAGAAGTCGTAATGACGCGATCTTTAACGACCTAAATTCAACAACGGAATAGATTGCAAACTCTATCAAATATAGTAGTTGGAAATGTCTTAGGACCCATAAACCCGAGGTATCCGGAATTTCGTTATACGAGTGGGAACAAGCACCTTGGATGTGTATAACTTAGCTATTGTAGATTTTATGTAACGGGGATTGAGTACCCTTTATAGTTGATGGAATAAAATGCTTCACCTTTACCTTTCAAAAAAAAAAAAAAATTCCTTCATCCTCATTCATTTCATTTTTTTTTCTTTAATCTTAACCGTTCATATAAATGTTTAATTTTAACCGTTAGATCTTAATTCAATCTCATATATAATAGGAGCTTATGTCTTTCATTTTATACAATTCACTCATTCTCCCCAACCATTCCTCAAGCCTATGTATATAGTGAATGACACAAATTTTGTTAAAAGTGTTAAGAATAATGTCAATTGGAAGTTGACGGCTCCATCAGCTTCAATGATGGAGGATGTTGAAACTTTGGCGATCGATTTTTTCCTTATGGTGTTTCTCCGAGAGGGCTCCATCAGTTTCAATAGTGGAGGATGTTGAAGCTTTGGTGAGCTCATAGTTGAGATAAGCCACAAGCCAGATCTTACCAGATTTTGCGACCTCATAACTGAGATAAGGATTGCGATCGGAGGCTTTACGGAAGTGGAATTTTTCTGACTGGACATAGTTTTTCTCTATGCTTATCTTTATTTTTGTTATTTTTACCTTCAAGCTATGTAGATGATTTATCATCTGTTTTACTTTCAAGATGTGTAGTACTCCCTCCGTCCAATTTCATTATTCCCACTTTCCTTTTTTGGTTGTCCAATTTTATTATGCTCATTCCCTTTATGGAAATAATATTATTCACACTACTTTATCTTCACCCTCCAACCATCACTTATTTACTCAAATTGACACTAACTTTATTCATAAACAATCATTTTACCTATAAATGGACCCCACAACATCCCATCATACCCCCAACTTATCTACTTTATACATAAACTAATCAATATTCATTAAAACCCGTGTCCGAAGAAATGGGCATAATAAAATTGGACGGAGGGAGTATTTATTTTCCCTTGTAAAAAAGTTATTTTTTTCATATATACATTTTCTAAAAAAATTAACCAAATCAAATATGTGTATACATAATTTTTATGAAAATATTACTTTAAAAAAAGATATTGACTGAATAAACAATCACTCCTTTATACAACAATAATTACTCCATTTAATTTAATTTACATTTTTATTGTTGAATTGTAAAGTTTGGTGTTATTTATTTATTTTTTAAGTATTTTTAAATTTAATATATCTGTTTTTGAGTTCTTTGCACATAATTAATTTATATTCAATATATAATTTAAAGTTTTTAATTTGATACAATCATCCGGAGAGTAACCACCAAAAGTTTCACATTTTAATAGTTAAAGTTGGAGTATGTCTCTCTGATAATAATTCATCAAACCTAACAAATTACTTATAGGCATTCACAACTAATATAAATTATTATTTACCGTAATTTGTAAATTAATTAATAATAGAAAAAATAAATTAATTTACAATTTAAAAAAACCAACATATTAAAATTAGAAAACTAATAATACTACCACAATTATTACAAAGACAATGATAAAATTATACTAAAAGAAATTATATAGCATTTATGATAGTATTACAGATTACTAACGTCATTTATACAAATTAGTCCTAATGAATTAATTAACTTGACATTAATTCATAATAATCTTAAATGTTAATTAAATTTAAATAACTGTTAAATTACAATTATTTGTATATTAATATTAACTATAAATGTGGGTGGGGTTGTGGGTGGGGTTGTGGGGGTTAATTTTAAACAAATAAGGTAGGTTGAAAATTATATAATTATGTGATTATTTATATTACTTTTTTACATTAAATGTATAACATTACATCTAATTTATTTCATTGACTTACTAAGTTTCAAATTTTGTGAAAGTAATTTATGTATCATTTCTAAATTATATGCATGTTAAATTAAATTATTATAACAAATTAAAATATTAGAATTTCATAAATAATTGTTAAGAATATCAATAATGTTTATTTAAATTAATCTATCTATATAGTTTTTTTTTATTACCCACAAGCCACAATCCTCTAATGAGAATGAGGGTCGTGCGCTCAAAATTATGTATAGTCGAGAGCCGGATTGAAGTCGAGGCCCATAATAAATTATGCATTAGTTTAGAATATATTTTGATTAGTTAGATATTAGAAGATATTATGAAATATTAATTAGAAGATATTATTTGATAATTAGTTTGTTAGTCCATATTATATTTCCATATTTTGTGGAGATATTGAATCTCTATAAATTGAGATGAAACTACAGTGTAAAAAAAAGAAGAAAATAATATAATTAATTTTGTAAAATAGTTTGCAGGCCCGTTTCTTGCTAGCCTGAGCTCGGGATTACGGATTTATTCATATTTCGTGTCGTGGTTCTCATCATCCTCTTGTGACTCCCTCTTCCATTTACTTGGATTTCTATTTTTTTTAAAAAATTTCTATATTTTACGAAATCACTATCAAATTCCTTAATTAAAATTTTCGATTATTTATTTACAATAAGTAATATACGATTTTTTTTTTAACCAAATAATATATGAATTTAGTACAGGTAGAGTTAGTAAAATTCAAATCTACATAAAATTAGGTGGATAGTCTATTATGTTAATACATAATTTTATATAAAGAAGCCACATATGGTATATAGATTTACATGTGAAAAATATTTGAATTATTTAATTTATAATACTCCCTCCAACCCAATTTAAATTTATCATTTAATTTGTAAAAAATGAATGTCACAAAATTACATTACCTTACTCCACTTTATTATTTACAATATTTTATTATTTACTTTATAACTAAAAAGATTTACATATCCTCTATTTTATCTCATTTAATACTAATAAACAACGTCCACATTAAAATATGTATATACAGTAAATAATAAAATAAAATTGAGACAGAGTATTTGAAAATATTTAAATGTGATACTAATACCTAATGACAATTTAATGAGTATTTCAGTTAATTTGAGACTAAAAGAAGAATTAACAGAGTGCGTTTCATTCGAGATTTTTTGGGATACATGAATCTTATTGAATTTACTTAAATTTTTATACTCCAATCCGTTGATATTCAAGACAGATTTGTTGATTTAGATTAACAAAAGTTTAATTTTTTATCAGATTTTTTTTACTTATATTATTAATTTTATTATTATTACAGTGAATTGTACATATTTAATTATTTGTTAACTTTATTTTATTATTTAAATTTAATCTTTATATTGTTGTAATTATAGGAGTAATTAATTAGTGTAATATAAAATATTCTTTTCATAGTAGATTTTTAACTTTCGAAATCTGTGTTTATACACGGACATGTGTATGTTGCATCATCTAGAGTTAAGAGAAACTGACTGTCACTCCACGTCATCATCCACATCATTCTTATTGATATATTTTAAAAGATAATTTAAAACAAATATTATCCATTAAAATATATTTTAATTTTTTAATAGGTAATCCCTCACTTAACCGTTAGTAAAAACCAGCAAATTTTCCATTTGCCCACCCACCAACGATTTATTTTTTCTAATTTACTATTTATTTTTCCTGGTAAAATCAAGCTTTTCCCACAAAGCAAATCAAGTTTTCTACAATTATTACTTATTTTTTTCCAATTTACTAACCCAAGCAAATAGTGGTGATGGATGACAAAATTTATAATGGAAAAATGAAGCTTTTCCCCCAAAGCAAATCAAGTTTTCTACAATTATTACTTATTTTTTTTTTCAATTTACTAACACAAACAAATAGTGGTGATGAATGAAAAAATTTATAATTTAGCAGTAAAGTCTAGTATGCACTCGAGTGCATGTTGTGCATCCTAGTCTAAAGAAAAGTGTATGTTATTAAACTGAAAAGTACAAGTGTAAGTCACTATGACTAAAAATATTATTATACAGTTTAATAATTGAAAATTGTGTGTAAGTCAGTAAAACTGAAAAGTGCAACATGGACTAGGTGCACAACATGCAATCGAGTCCATAGCAGACCAACAATATTGAATCAAAACAGAGTCACTCATTTAAGAGAAGATTAATCAAATCGCTTATAAGAAGGATGAATATTATAATATGAAAACAGTGCAATGATGAAAAATGTAGACACCTCATTAATAATATTATATTCAGAGGTCCCTCATGGGTATATTATATTCAGAGGTCCCTCATGGGTGGTTGTAACGTGGTTGAAAAACGTGTGTTGATAGAATATGACCAATAAAAAGACAAATGATTTTGTGCTTACAGAAACAAGCCAATTTGTACACAAAGTGAAACTTTTTTGTGCTTCCAGAAATAAATTGATGAGATGATGCATTATATTAATCTTGAGTTCAGTTGCAAAGAGAATGGATTACATTTCATGCAGTGCTGATATATTTTCTTTGAATTAGCTAATAAGTACATCCTCAATTTTTTAAGTAATCCTCAATTTTTTAAGTTTAACATGTTACTGCTAAATTGTAAATTATGCTATTAAAGTTTTTTTTTAAAAAAAATTCTAAGAACTTGTCATTATATACAAGTGAATTTTCGTTGGTGGGTGGGCAGATGGAAGATTTGATTTGGTTTGAAGATGTTTGCTGATTTTTACTAACGGTTAAATGAGAGATTACATATTAAAAAATTAAAATATATTTTAATGGATAATATTTGTTTTAAATTATCTTTTAAAATATATCAATAAGAATGATGTGGATGATGACGCGGAGTGACAGCTCAGTAATCTGGTTCCATAAAAAACCCGATGGTTCCATAAAAAACCCGAAGGTTGGTTCTATATCAGTACTCATATATATATATATATGTGTGTGATGTAATCTATATTGTTAAAACATTTTATTTTTTTATCTTTTAATATAATAATAAATTTACAAATCTATACATGTTTTAAAAAAGATTATTTTCAAAATTAAAATATACGAAGTATTATGCATTTGTCTTACCCTAGTATATTTATATTGGTTATCCCACTTAAAGTTTTAGATTTTTTTTTGTTAAATTAGGACCCCATATTTATTAACAACCACCCTTATTTTTACACAAAATTACATCATTTCTCATTCATTTTATCTTTCTCTCTTCATCTTTTTACTTTTTACTTTTTACTTTTTACCTACAACTTTACACAAAATATTGTACACTTAAAATTCGTGTCATTTAATAAGTGTAAAATTTAGAGGGAGTGTAGGGAGTATAAGTTTATGTTTTCAATTATTAACATTATTTTAAAATTTTAACATTATTATGGTCATTCTCTCTTGCAATTCACATATGAGGGAGAACTGCAAAGTAGGATTAGTAAGGGATGATTGTTTTGAGACTTATATGTACAGAAAAAGTCCATATCTAATTGATTGCACAATTGAAGAAGTTTCGCAAAAGAAATTGAAGATTACCAAGCATCAGATTCTCTCTCTAAAAAATTCCCTTTCCCTTTCTCTCCTCTTCAAAATCACCGCCTACAAAACCACCGCCCACCTTTCTGCCTCTTCAACCCACCACTCCTCCCCATCTTTCCCTCTTGTAACTCAACCCACCGCACCATCTGCATAAAAGTAAGCCGCCTGTAGCGCCGCCGTCCGTCGCGCCGCCTGTAGCGACGCCGTCGCACCGCTCTTCCATTGGGTGAAGGGGTCTTTTTCAGGGATTTAGTTGGGATCAATGGGTGAATCTCCCCGTCGGAGCCACGGTGACCGATCGGGTGAGTCATCCGTTTGATCCCATTTTATTTTCGTTTTTATGTTTTCTGCATGTTATTTTAGTTGACTCCTAGTTTAGATCTGGTGCTTTTTTGTTTCGTTTTTTAGTTTCTTCTTCCTATTTGTTATTTTCTGCCTAGTTTATTTACTTTTCCCCTGTTGCTCTGATTTCTTCATTGTTGTGATGAGTTTTCTTCCCGTTTCCGGATTTTCCCATGGTGGCACTTTGTTGTGCCTGTTGGAGCTGGAAGCCCTTGGGTCCGTTCTTATGTGATTTTGGAGGTTTGTAGCACGAGTCGTTGTTATCTTCTTAGATCGTGGAGCTTCAAGGTATGCTGGTTTGATTGATGATCCTTCCACTCTCTCACGATTGAGTTTGGAAAATGTGGTCTTTGGGGTAGAACTTTGCTGTTTGGATATGTGAAAGCGTGTGAAATGTATTTTAATTCCAATCTGTAATTCTACCTACCTTAAAAATATATATATATATGTACAGAAAAAGTCCTTAAAAACAATTAAAAAAATATACTCTCTTTGTCCAATTTTTTCTTATGTGTGTAAAAAAAAGTACTCCTTCCATCCACCAAATGTAGTCCCATTGGGGTAGGACACACGTTTTAAGAAAAATGGTAGATAAAATAAGTAAAATAATAGTATTATAGAGTATTGTGGGGTCCATTGTGAATAAAGTAATTATTTGTGAATAAAGTTGATGACAAATTGAGTAATTAAATGTTGGTTGAAGGGTGATAAATTTCCATAAAGTGTATGAGACTACATTTGGTGGACAAAGAATATATGACAAATGAGACTACATTTCGTGAGACTACATTTCGTGGATGGAAGGAGTATGACATTTGTGTAAAATTGAGGATATTGTGAGGGTGGAGTTTATAAATGATTTTTCATTTTAAGGGTGTAAAAATTATTGTGGGAGTCCTAAAAAGGAAAGTGTGAAAGTTATTGTGTAACGTAAGGAGTATTTGTTTTGAGATTTTAATAATGTAAAATTTTGTTTTATATCAAATCAATGTTTAATATTGATTGACATCACATTATATTACTTTTTCCATCCAATTTGCTTGTTATTTTAGTAGGGCAATTCTTACGGCAGTCACATTTTACAAAGTGACTACGTAGTCACTTTGTCGAATCGCGCCATGTGGCGTCGTAACCGTAAAAACGACCTGCTACCTGTCATACCGGTTTCAGTTATTTTTAGCATTATTTAAATTATATTTTGTTATTTACTATATTACCCTTCTTTTAAAATTTTATTTATATTTTACCTGCACCCACTAATTTAATGAGTGCACCCCCTAATCATATTTTTACTACAATTATCTGCACCCGCTAATTTAATGAATTCACCCCATAATCATATTTTTACAACAATTATCTGCACCCGCTCATTTAATGAGTTCACCCCCAAATCATTTCTTTTTTACAACAGTTATCTACACCCGCTCATTCTATGAGTTCACCCCCAAATTATTTTTTACCACAATTATCTGCACTCGCTCATTTTATGAGTTCACCCCCAAATTATTGTTTTACCACGGTTATCTGCACTCGCACATTTTATGAGTGCACCCCAAAATATTTTTTAAAAAATAATCACATTTAAAAGACTATATTATCCTTTCATTATTATACACAAAATATAATAAAATAAACTCTAAAAAATCAATTCACCACCAAATCACCCATATTAAAAAAAAAAAGCGTAAAAATATAATTAATAAAAAACTTTCGAAATTAGCCACAAATCTCAATTTTTTTCTTTTTAATTTTTCTTCCCATTTTCATTTTTTTTTTCCGAATTTTTTATTTCCTTGTTTTTTTTTCTTTTCCTTTTTAAATTTTCCTGTCTTTCTCTTCCATTTTTTGCATGTGTATTTTTTTAAATTTTAATACAAAATAATATTATAGGTATAATTTTATTAAAGTCGATCGGCGGTGCACCTAAATTTTAATTTTAATTTGATGAGTAAAGGATCTGCCGGAAATCCATGCATGTCGGCGGGTGACCCAGCCACCACCATGCCCGACCACCCCCTCGACGGCGACGGCGGCGCTTCGGTCTCGGCCGCTGAAGCCCGAGACCCCTCCTCGAATCGCAATCGCGATTCTTCACTTCCATAACAATCGACATAATCTTCCATCTCGGCCACGATCCATGGCGGCCGAAATCCTCTCCTCATTTCGACCACCAACGCGACTGCTTCGATCAATCTCCCTTGCGTTCGCGATCCAGGAGCTTCTCCTACATCAACGGCGCTCGCCTGCAACACTCGGATCGACGCTGCCTCTCTCTCGTTGTTCATCTCTGCCCAAATCGAAGCTACTTTGCTTCATCCGTCTTCTTCACCCTGCTCCTGTGCAGCCTCTTCCTCCGGCTGACGACGGCCCGACGGAGGATTGTGAGTATGTTGCTGATGAATCTCTGACCGGACGACACTCGGAGTCGGTGACCTTACTGATGAAATCCCAAGCGACGACTACTGACCTAGGGTGCCCTCCCATTGGGCTAGGGTTTCCTTCAATTGGGCTTGGTAATGTGCACCCTCTATTTTCTTTAGTACACCCCGATCTGCACTCTCTCCTCTTTTTTTTTTATGGTATTATTGTTCTTGGTATTATTGATACCAGTTATTGATTGCGGTATTACTATTAATACACTATTGAATTAATATTAATGATTATTGATTATTAATTGTGGTATTACTGATTATGTGAAATTATTTATTACTGATTATTATTATTTTTATGGTATTACATATTATTGTTTATGGTATTACTGATAATTATTTTTGGTATTATTGAATATAATTAGATTTGTGGAATTATTTGTTATTGTATGAGATATTACTATTCAATGTTCATGGTATTACTACTTACTGTTCATGGTATTACTGATAATTATTTTTTGTATTATTGAATATAATTAGATGTGTGAAATTATTTGTTATTGTATAAAATTTTACTGATTAATATTAATGGTATTACTGATTAATGTTCGTGGTATTACAAATTATTGTTAATGGTATTACTGATTACTGTTTATGGTATTACTGGTTATTACTTGTTGTATTACCAACTACTCCCTCCTTCCTATTGAAAGCTACCCAACTTTCCTTATTCGTTTGTCCCAATGAAAGTTACTCATTCCTTTTTTGACAAACTATTCTCTCCAACATTTCATTATATTCTTCTCTCTCTCTCTCTCAATCACATCACCTCTCATACATCCACTTATTATATCATATTTTTTAACCTCTGTGTCTGAAGCTCATGAGGAGCTTTCACTGGGACGGGGGGATTATAATAAAATCATACATATAATATTATTTTGTATTAAAACTAAAAAATATACTAATGAAAAAAAAGTAGGAAACAAAAAAAACGAAGAAATAAAAAGTTTGGAATAAAAATTGAAAATGGGAAGAAAAATTAAAAAGAAAAAAATTGAAATTTGTGCCTAATCTCGATAGTTTTTTTTAATTATGTTTTTACGATTTTTTTTCTAGAAATATGAGTGATTTGGTGGTGAATCGACGGTAACTCGGCAATGACTCGGTTGTAGATTGTAAATGTATAAATTAGGATTGATTTTATTATATTTTGTGTTAATTAATAAAAAAATAATATAGTCTTTAAATGTAATTATTTAAAAAAAATATTTTGGGGTGAACTCATAAAATGAGCGGGTGCAGATAATTGTGGTATAAAAATAATTTGGGGGTGAACTCATAAAATGAGCGGGTGCAAATAACTTTGGTAAAAATATAATTTAGGGGTGAACTCATAAAATGAGCGGGTGTAGATAACCGTTGTAAAAAAGAAATGATTTGGGGGTGAACTCATAAAATGAATGGGTGCAGATAACTATGGTAAAAAATGATTTGGGTGAACTCATAAAATGAATGGGTGCAAATAACTATGGTAAAAAATGATTTGGGGTGAACTCATAAAATTAGCGGGTGTAGATAATTGTTGTAATAAATTATTTTATTGTATAAGGATAAAAATGTAAATTTACAATAATATATTTTAATTAATTTAATTTAATAGAAAATACAAATTTATGACACATTACGACAATACATATCGTAAAATTTACAAAAGGTAACAGGTCATCAAATCTAAACCTTTAGATTAGATTTTTAATTGCTTAGATTAACTGACTATGATAGTCATTACGACACGTTACGACACCCTGAGTACATATAGAAGGTCCCATTTTAGTATGTTTCCCATGAATTGAGAAAGTTATTGAATAATAATAAATATATGTGTAATGTGTATTTTTTTATCATTTTACTTAGATAAATTTTCATTTTATGTCGTGTAAGTTAGACATAATTTAGTCTATATTGTTGGTCCCTAAACGAGTAATAATGTGAGAAGAAGTCTAGTGGGGGAGGGGGGATTGAATATACTTCTTACTCTTTTTTGAAACAAACTATTTTACTGATCAGAGTGACTTACTTAGTGATCGACTAAGCTATTTGAGCAAATAAGTGATTTGATAGAGTGCGAGTATCAATCAGCTGAGTAGACAAAACTCTTGTCAACTGATAGTGCGGAAATGTGTCGGATCCGTCCCGTATTGAGTATGGGTCGGATCTGGGTCTTATGTCCGATCCGCGGGTATTCAACCCGACTCGAATTAATATATAAACTTTATATATTTTTTTTTATTGGTAAAATATTATATATATAATATTAATTTTAAAAAATAATTCACATTAAAAAAAATCTCTTTGCATCAATATCGGAGATTATGAAAATCTATGTAAATCAATAAAAAAAAAGTATATTCTATGATGCGGCTTAAAAGTGTCATCTAATAAGGAGTCGACACGTGTATGGAGGATAGGATAAAAGTGGAAGGATTGGATTATGTAATACTCTCTGGATAAAGAATCCCCTCTGGAGGGAGCTCCATCTGGAGAGAAGCATCGGGAAGAATCCGTCTTGATATGAATTCATGGGCCGTAAATATAGGGGAATTCCGCCATTTCCGATCCAGGCTTGGTGGAGGAAAGACTTTGTCCTCCTTTATCTTAGGGGACGAAGTCCACTAAGAATGAATATTGCCAGTTCTGCAGGGAGTGGAAAAGGTGGAAGACTTTGTCCACTCAGCAGGGCTTAGTCCAAGAAGCAGCTCCGAGATAGGGGGAAGCTCTAACTTCATCATATAAGAAAGTCTCTATAAATAGGTAAATCCAAGGAGGTTTTCAGGTTAGATACTTCTACTTTACTAAACTTAATATACTGAGTGCAAAACACATTTCTGATACTCTTCGAGAGCTTATTTTGATAAATCAAGGATCTCGAGATCCTTGTGATATATTAAAAGCCCTATACTGACTTAGGCATCGGAGTGTCCGCGCCGGACCCCCCTCCGGCGTGTTCTTTGCAGGTTCTCGAGGATTCTATCGAAGGCAGCAGCATAATTGGATTGCTTCTACGCGTTTGGGAAATCAGATATCCCACTCGAAGGATATCCAATCCCCTTGTGCAAATTTTGGCACATCAACTGGCGCCGTCTGTGGGAACACCTAGTAAGGTTCGAAAATGCTGCGTTATTACACCGCTATAGAGAAGGAATCAAATGTAGGGTGTTCCTAACCACCTTAGCAAAAGCAGCCCAGCAGTGGTTCACTCAATTGGAACCTAATACAATTCGATCCTGGGAGGAATTCAGTGAGTTATTCCTTCATCAATTCGCAAGCGCCCGGAGACAGCCGCGGGCCACTTTGACCCTTTTCAATCTAAGACAGGGAGAAAACGAGAGTTTAAGGGCTTTTCTCCGGAGGTTTAATCAAGCAGCTCTGGAGGTCCCTACAGCCTCTCCGGAGGTGAAGATCAACGCTCTTACTAACGGATTACGGGATGGAGACTTCTTCTCCTCTTTAGCTAAGAAGCCGGTTAAGAACTTTGATGAGTTCCTACATAGGGCAGAGAAGTACCTCACCCTGGAAGAGGTTCGGAAAGCCAAGAGATTGGAGATTAGGCCACCAGATCGAGAGAGAAGAAGAGAGGGCCCCTCCAGACGTTCCAGTCCAGAGGTCCCTCGGACCCCCGGGTCAACAAGAGATAGTAATCCATCTGGAGGTTCCCGTTCCGGCCCTCACGGAAGGTTTGAGAAGTACACGCCCTTGAGAATTGAACCTGCCGAAGTACTGGAGGTGGCAGGAGATCATCCTGACTTGAAATTCCCATACTCCAGAAGTCGAGGACCTCAGAAGCCTAAGTCCGATCGATTTTGCAGATTTCACAACGAGTATGGACATGACACGAATCAATGTTATCACCTAAAAGACGAGATTGAAAGGATGATCCAAGTAGGGCATCTGAAATAATTTTTGTTTAGAGACAGGCAGGGCCCTCGAGGGCAGAAGCGGAAGGAACATGAAAGAAAACCGGAAGAGAAGGAAACCAAGGAGGCGGCCGAAGACATGCCCCCTCCACCGCCAAAGAGAGGAGTAATCCACATGATTGTGGGAGGACCAGCGGACGGAGATTCCTTCCGAAAGAGAAAGCAGAGCGTTCGAGCTCTAAAAGCAGAGCAAGGAAGTCAATTGAGAGAAGTAGGACGTATGACAGAGACGCCCAATATCAGATTTGGTCCGGAGGATGTGAAGGGAGTTAAGGAAGATCACAACGACGCCTTGGTGATCACTACCGATATAGCTGGGTTCGACGTGGCCCGAATCTTCGTAGATACGGGAAGCTCAGCGGATATTATGTTTTTTGAGTGCTTCAAGAGGATGGAGCTGAGTGTGAAACTGCGACCTGTAGATACCTCCTTGTATGGTTTCTCCGGAGGTGCAATCCAACCCTTAGGATCGGTAATGTTACAGGTAGGATTGGGGGACGCTCCAGCTCGAAAGGTCCACCTGGTGGAGTTCCTCATTGTGGATATCCCCTCATCATACAATGTAGTAATGGGACGACCTAGACTGAACCTCTTTCAGGTAATCATATCCACATTTCATATGAAAATGAAATTCTCTACAGCTACGGGAGTGGGAGAAGTAAAAGGAGACCAATACCAAGCACGGAAGTGCTACGCAGAGTCTGTGAAGATGGCGGATAGGGCTCTAACCAAGGGCCTGGAGAGAACAAGAGGAGAGGACCCTGAGATAAAGAGAAAGAAAATGGAAGGAATGACACCTGAGCAAGTAAGTGTTAAAACAGACGAGGAGTTGATGAATGTGGAGCTCTTCCCAGGGAAACTTGGCTTTGCTACTAAGATAGGTACCCAACTGGGACCTGAACTCACAGAGAAGGTAATCTCTACATTACGTCGAAATTCCGATATATTTGCATTCTCTCCAGTTGACATGACAGGTATCCCTCCGGAGATAGCACTACATTGCCTTAATGTTGATCCAAAGGTAAGACCAGTGAAACAAAAGTTACGAAACTTTGGAGTGGAAAAGAATAATATAGTGAAAGAAGAAGTAGAGAAGCTATTGAAAGCAGGGCACGTGGTGAAAGTACAATTTCCGGAATGGCTCTCCAATGCAGTGTTAGTATCCAAAGGGGGAGGGAAATGGAGAATGTATATCGACTTCAGGGACCTCAACAAAGCATGTCCCAAAGACCACTATCCCTTGCCAAGGATAGACTAGTTAGTGGATGCGACTTCTGGATTCGAGCTACTAAGTATGATGGATGCATACCAAGGATACCACTAGATCCAGCTAAACCCCTCAGATGTCCCCAAAGAGTGCTTCATAGCAGCATGCGGAACATTTGGCTATGTCCGAATGCCATTCGGATTAATTAATGCTGGAGCAACATATCAAAGGATGGTCGATGTTGTCTTCCGAAGCCAACTAGGAAGAAACATGGAAATATATGTGGATGATATGCTGGCCAAGAGTGTGAAAGCAGATCAACATGTGGAGGACCTGGAGGAAATTTTCCAGATAATTCGAGAGAATGGTATCAAGTTGAACCCAGCCAAGTGCTCTTTTGGAGTGAAATCGGGGAAATTCCTCGGATACATGGTTACTCAAAGAGGGATAGAAGTGAATCCAGCTAAGGTGAAGGCTGTACTGGACATGCAGCCACCGAGGAACGTGAAGGAGCTCCATACGCTCAATGGGAGGATCACAGCATTGAGCAGATTCATAGCCAGATCTGCCGAAAAAAGCCACCCCTTCTTCAAAATTCTCAAGAAAGGGGCCAAGTTTGAGTGGAGTGAAACATGTCAGAAGGCCTTTGAAGACCTGAAGCATCATTTATCCCAGCTGCCGAAGCTGACAAAACCTTCTCCCGGAGATACCCTCATTCTGTATCTCTCTGTAGGGGAATTCTCATTGAGCACAGCCTTAGTCAAAGAAGAGGGACCTCTCCAGCATCCTATCTATTACGTCAGTAAGGTCATTCAAGGAGCTGAAGCTCGGTACTCGGAAATCGAGAAGGCCGCTCTGGCCGTGGTATTTACGACGCGAAGATTGCGCCCATATTTCCTCTCTTATAAAATACTGGTCCGCACTAATTACTTGTTGAAACAGGTCATTGGCCGAGCAGACCTCTCGGGAAGGATGGTGAGATAGGCAATAGAGCTCCAAGAATATGATGTGGACTTCGAGCCACGGAGGGCTATAAAAGCCCAAGCTTTGTCTGATTTCATCCAAGAATCTACCAAACCAGAAGAAGCGGAAGGATGGAAGGTATACGTAGATGGCTCAGTGACTCTGAGCGGATGTGGAGCAGGGATAGTGCTAGTAAGCCCCCAAGGAGAGGACCTACAATTCGCAGTGAGGTTCCAATTCATGACCTCAAATAATGGAGCAGAGTACGAAGCTTTGATCCGAGGAATGGAGATGGCAGTGGAGTTGGGAGCTCTAAAGGTAACTCTATACTCCGATTCCCAATTAGTTGTTCAACATGTGAATGGAGAATATACAGCCAAAGATAACAGAATGACTGCTTATTTGGAACGAGCCAAAGAAGTGATGGGCAAATTCCAAGATTGTAAGGTGGTCCAGGTACCTCGAGAGAAAAACGTGCAAGTGGACAGCCTCTCCAAACTTGCCAGCTCCACAGAGTTTGATGGACAAGGAACAGTGACCTTGGTGGTAGCAGAAAGAGAGACTCTCGGGAACTCCATTGGTTCCATTGAAGAGGGAGATGATTGGAGGAAAGATATATGGGTAGAACTCACCAAGGAAGCAGATGCCCCTATTGAAGAGGGAGATGATTGGAGGCCCGAGCTCTTCGGATCAAATATTGTATTATCGGAGGGCACTTATACAAAAAGTCATTCACGCAACCGTATTTGAGGTGTATATCAACTCGAGAAGCAAGGTACACACTTAAAGAAATCCATGAAGGAGATGCAGCTAGTCATGAGGGATATAAAACAGTGGTGAAGAAAGCCTTAAGGGCCGGATTATATTGGCCCTCCATAACAAAGGATGCCAAAGAGTTCGTAAAAAAGTGTGTCAAGTGTCAGAAAAACGGCCCCTTGATAAGGACTCCTGCGGAAGAGATGGGAGCTATGCACTCTCCGTGTCCCTTTGCTAAGTGGGGAATCGATTTGGTAGGACCCTTTCCTCCAGCCTCTGGAGGAAGAAAATTTCTGATAGTAGCAGTAGATTATTTTAGCAAATGGGTTGAAGCTGCCCCCCTGGCTACAATAGATGAAGAGAATGTGATCAAATTCTTGAGAAGACAGATTTGCTGCAGATTCGGAGTACCCAGAATATTGGTCTCTGATAATGGAACACAGTTCAATGGAGAAAACGTACGAGGATGGTGTGCGAGACTAAACATAATACAAAGATTTACCTCTGTAGCTCATCCTCAAGCTAACGGACAAGTGGAAGTTACCAATCGAACGATAGTAGATGGTATTCGAACGAGGCTGACGAAAATAGGAGGAGGATGGGTGAATGAGTTAGACAATGTGCTATGGTCATATAGAACGTGTTGGTGTATACTGTAAAGCAAACTTTTAGTGGGCTTTTGTGACGTATATTCGATTTCCTTTTATCTGAAATAAATGGTTTTTCACATTATTGCATTCTTTGTGATTACTTGTATGTCTGCTTATCTTGCATTGTAGACGATGTGGTGGGTTTGTAGTCACACAGAAGATCACATTGTCAGTTCCTTGTAAGATATAAACAGTATTCACAACTGAGATAGTTATGGACAAAACTATTGGTTTAAGTTGTAGTATAAACTTGTTAGTGGTTTGTCTTGGCCATTAGTTTATACTAGTGCGCTGTGGCGTATTGAATGGATCACAGATAAGACATGTTCTTCTGTTCTGACTGTTATGAAGAACTAGAAGTCTTGGTGACTTTTATGATTCTTAACCCTAAGTGTGATATTTAGATGTGTGGGGTGCTTGTTCACTACTTTGATGTACCATAGGTGAGAATCTTGATAGATTCTTCACGCTCTGTATTTTGGGTAGTGGCATCGCTCGCATGATGTCTACTTATTGGCATTAGGGCACCGTGTCCTGTACATCCAGGCTGATGATGTCCCCTTGAGGAAACTCATAAAGGATTGTCGTATTAAACCCTGCAGGTGGATTTAATCCGTACGACAACAAGGTTGAGTGGTACTACTCAAGGAATTATAGTAATTAATTATTTAAAAAAGTCGGGAGCTTTAATAATTAATGGACGTGCGATATCTTAAACACGGGGAATTATAAAGTCTAATAGAAGCCCTGATTCGGTTCGGGATAGGACGGGAGTGCAACATTAATTCTCTAGTGGAATGAATTAATGTTCTCGGGCCAAATTATATGTTCTGGGCTGAACATAAGAGTATTTGGGCCTGTAAGAAGCCCAAGCCCTATACCTTCTAATGGATCCCTAGTCTGGCCCATGAAACTTATGGAAATTATAAATAGGAGCCCTAATTCAGTTTTGAAACCCTAGCACACACGAAATAGAGAAAAACGGCTAGGGTTTCAAGGAGACGAAATTGAGGCACCTTCTCCACGTTTGATAGCACGCCGTACACCCGGTGTTCGAGCGAAGTTGGGAGACAGACTAGAAGATCTGTAGATTGGAATCAACGCCTCGATCTTCAAGGGTAACGGATCTAAACTATGTTTTAGAAGCATGTTTAGGTTTTATTTATTTATTTATACGTTTGGCATCCGACAACGATCCTGGTGACGGACCGCCTTCGCCGGCGTGTTCCAGCAATTGGTATCAGAGCCTGGATTCGTGGATTGTTGGCTCTGCCTGAAACGTATGATTGTATGATTCAATTTATTTTGTTTCATGTACGTATGCGTTTCTGTTGGTTAATTTTTTTATTCTTCTATCGCAACCCTAGTGTTATGTAATCGTTTTTCCCACCAGATAATAAGTGTGGGTAGTATAGGACTATTTCATAGATCACTGTAGTAGGGTTTTGCTCGTTTATATTGTAATTTTTGATCGTGAGAACGGGCGGTGTCGATGGAAGATCTGAAAACAGTAATCTGAGTTTTTCGGGTTATGGCCTTGGATGGTGAAAACTGTTTTGGCCTTGGATCGTGAGAACGGGCGGTGTCGATGTCCGTTTTCAGCCCACAAGACCTTTTCGGAAATGTCTCGACGAGATCTACAGGAGTCGCAGCTATGCTGTGACGACGAGTGGCGAGGCCTAATTCAACGTCTTGATGAAGTTTTCTGCCAGTTTTAGTCGGTGGACGTGTATTCGAGATTTTTGCATTGCGTGAGAGGCCGATGCGAGACATCCGTCCGCGCCACTGTTTTATCATTGTAATAGCTTATTGTAGGCTGTTTTTTGATAGGTTTTTCAAGGGGTTGCGATAGATGTGCATTTATTTATTTTACCTCTATTTATCGCATCTTGTTATGATTGGCATGCTTGTATTATTTAGTTAATTTGTTATGCCTGTGAATAATCTTCAAAGTTTAAATGACTAAGTGAGATAATTGAATTTTAATTAATTTATAGGCCTCCACAATTGGTCTTTAAGTAAAGTGTATGTTGCTCGTGGGACCTTGGGAGTCTTCCCCTAACGGGTGCAACATTCACGAGCTTACTAGTTAAGACTTCTAATAAAACTGTTTTAATCTTTAGATGAAGTGTGTGATCTTCCCTAACGGATGTGTCATCCATGAGTTCATCAGTAAAGAATAATTCAAGATAACTGTTGTTAAATTGTGGTCATCACTTAGATGTGAATTTGAATATAACCCCCCAACGGGGTCACTGTTTTAGTTCACATGGCCAGTTAAAGTTCGACTGTTAATTTCATTCGTCATAAGGATAAGTTGACGTGATATTGAAATTAAAGACTGAATGTCTGGTCAATGAATACATGTGTAAACGACCACCCTAACGTGGCTTGCATATGTGTTTGTTGGGCTGTTGGAGGTTGTGTTGAATGTTGGTTTTGAAGGTTTCCAATGTTTTATGCTTCAAACTTATGTGATTTATTGCTTGCATTTTATTTATTTCAGATACATTATGGTGACATTCAACCCACTTATGGTTATATTAAATCAAAATAAGCTTATTGGTCAAAATTACTTGGATTGGAAAAGAAAGCTGGACATTGTCCTTGTTGCAGATGAGTACAAGTTTGTGCTCGACACACCTGCTCCTGCCCCTTTGGGACCCGAATCTACTGAAGAGCAAAAGGAGGCTCATAAGAAGTGGCACAAGGCTGATGAGATGGCTCGTTGTTACATTTTGGCCTCGATGTCAAATGTTTTACAACAGCAGCATCAAACTATGCCTAGTGCCGCAGCTATGATGTTGAGCCTCAAAGAACTTTTTGGTGAGAAAGATAGGGCTGCCCGCTTTGAGGCTATGAGGAAGATCATGTCAACCTCTATGCCAGAGGGAGCGTCCGTGAGGGACCACGGTCTCAAGATGATGGAATATCTGAATGAGATTGAGGTCCTCGGAGGGTTAATCGATAATGACACCAAGATCGATATGATCCTACACTCGCTCCCAAAGTCTTTTGAGAACATCCGTGTAAACGCGATCATGAGTAAGAAGGATTATACTTTAACCGAGCTTCTTACGGAATTGGTCGCGGTGGAGGGTCTCATGGGTAAACGACCACAAGCCAATGTTACTGTCCAGGCTGGACCTTCTTCGTCTAATGGCAAGAAGAAGAAAAAGCCTTTACATGAAAAGGGTGGTGGTGAAAGCAGTGGGAGCAAGAAACTGGCGCCTTCTGGTGGCGTTAAAAAGCCGAAGGGCAAATGTTTCAAGTGCAACAAGACAGGACATTGGAAGTCTGATTGTCCCCTTCTGAAAAAGGAAAACTCTGGTACGTCTCTCGCTTTAGTTGTTGAAACATGTTTTGCGGCTTGTTCTGCCTTTTCTTGGGTAGTAGATACAGGAGCCACTGACCATGTTTGTTATACCTTGCAGGGGTTTCTGCAGACAAGGGAACTGAGTGAGGGCGAGATTACTATTAGTTTGGGCAATGCTTCGATAGTATCGGTGGTTGCAGTGGGAGACGTGCACTTATGTTTATCTAATTCTGTTTTAGTATTAAAGAACGTTTTATACGTGCCGAATTTTCGGAGAAATTTAATTTCTGTTTCGAAGTTATTTTTGGATGGATGCTCGGTTGTTTTTAATGACAATGTTGTTATTATGAGAAATGACTCTTTAATCTGTTCTGGCACGTTAGAAAACAATCTTTATACTATTACGTGTGCATATCATACTGTGACTGAAGCTCATTCATCATCATCATTAAATAAGAGAAAGGAACCTTCTAAGTTGAATCAAACATACCTTTGGCATCTAAGATTGGGTCATGTCAACCTAAGAAGGATTCAAAGACTAGTAAGTAGTGGGTTTTTGGAGTCTCTCCAAGTGGAACCATTCCCAGTCTGCGAATCCTGTTTGGAAGGCAAGATGACCTCGAGGCCTTTTAAGGCCAAGGGTAATAGGGCTAATGATGTGTTGGAATTGATTCACTCTGATTTGTGTGGGCCTATGACTGTTCAAGCTAGAGGAGGTTTTGAGTACTTCGTCACTTTCATTGACGATTACTCAAGATATGGATACATCTACCTGATGCGCCACAAGTCTGAATGCTTTGGCAAGTTCAAAGAATTTAAGGCAGAAGTGGAGAACCGTCATGGTAAGAGTATCAAGTCACTGCGTTCTGATCGTGGTGGCGAGTACCTTAGCAACGAATTTAGGCAATACTTATTAGAGAACGGGATTAGATCCCAGCTCTCCGCGCCTGGTACTCCGCAACAAAATGGCGTGGCTGAGAGAAGGAATAGGACTCTATTAGATATGGTGAGATCGATGATGAGTTATGCTTCATTACCTACCTCTTTTTGGGGTTATGCCTTGGAAACAGCAGCGTACCTTCTAAATTATGTACCTTCTAAAGTGGTTCCAAAAACCCCGATTGAGTTGTGGTCTGGGCGAAAGCCCAGTCTAAACCACATTCGGATTTGGGGTTGTCCAGCACATGTGCTGAACAAGGAAGCTGATAAGTTGGCACCTAGAACTGAAGTACGGTTGTTTGTAGGATACCCTAAGGGAACGAGAGGTGGTTATTTTTATAGTCCTAATGATCAGAGGGTGGTGGTGAGTACCAATGCCCGATTTTTAGAAGAAGACTATATGAATGAGCATAAGTCCAATACTGAGATCATTCTAAATGAGTTGAGAGGAGACAATGGCACACCGAGTGTGCAAGAGGAAATACCACAAGAGACTGCACAACGTGGCGACTCTGATGAACCTTTGTATACATTGCCTCGTCGTAGTGGGAGGGTTGTTCGCCAACCTGATCGTTTCATGTTTGTGGGAGAGTCTATTGACTTGATTCCAAGCGATGAACATGATGATAACGACCCCTGGACATACAAGGAGGCAATCAAAGACAAAGATGCAGAGTCTTGGCACAAGTCCATGGATTCAGAAATTGAATCTATGGATGCTATGGAAGTGTATGACCTAAGTGAACTTCCTCACGACAAGAAAGTTGTTGGGTGTAAGTGGGTCTACAGACGTAAGAGAGGGTCTGATGGGCAGATTACTGCTTTTAAGGCACGGTTGGTGGCAAAGGGTTTTACCCAGAAAGAAGGAATCGACTATGACGAGACCTTCTCACCAGTAGCCATGCTAAAATCGATCCGGATTTTCTTATCCATAGCTAATCACATGAACTATGAGATTTGGCAAATGGATGTCAAGACAGCTTTCCTTAATGGAAATTTGGATAAGGACATCTATATGCAGCAACCCGAGGGTTATGTGAAGAAAGGCCAAGAGCATCTAGTCTGGAAGCTGAAAAAGTCTCTTTATGGGCTAAAACAAGCTTCCAGGTCTTGGAACATTCGTTTTGACGAGGTGATCAAATCTTTTGGATTTGAACAATGTCAAAATGAAAGTTGTGTGTACAAGAAGAGTGACAGAGACGTAGTGGTATTCTTAGTATTATACGTAGATGATATTCTTCTTATTGGCAACAATGTGTGAAAGTATTATCAGACGTAAAGGTGTGGCTTTCAGAACAGTTTCAAATGAAGGATATGGGAGAAGCATCGTACATTCTTGGTATTAAGGTCACTCGTGATCGAAAAAAGAGAATGTTGTGTTTATCTCAAGCGTCTTACATTGATACTGTGATTGCTCGTTTTGGCATGCAGAATTCCAAGAAGGGTGTACTACCTTTCAGACATGGAGTCCCTCTATCTAAAGATATGTGTCCTAAGACACAGAAGGAGATAGAGGAGATGGCTAAGGTTCCTTATGCTTCGGCTGTAGGAAGCCTTATGTATGCGATGCTGTGTACGAGGCCTGATATTTGCTATGCAGTCGGCATGGTAGCAAGATATCAGTCTAACCCTGGTCAAGGACACTGGACTGCTGTTAAGCATATTCTCAAGTACTTGAAAAAGACTCGAGATTATATGCTAGTATACCAGTCAAATAATTTGATTCCTTTGGGTTATACCGATTCAGATTTCCAAGCTGATCGAGATGAACGGAAGTCAACCTCGGGTTATGTGTTTATGCTGGGAGGCGCATCCATATCTTGGAGAAGTGTGAAGCAGAAATGCATCGCAGACTCCACTATGGAAGCCGAGTACGTAGCTGCCTCAGAGGCCGCAAAGGAGGCTGTCTGGCTGCGTAATTTCTTTCTGGAATTAGGGGTATCTCAGAGTATGCCGATGTGTATCACTGTTTATTGTGATAACGCGGGTGCAGTGGCAAACTCGAAAGAACCTAGAGCCCACAGAGCAAGTAAACACATAGAGCGAAAGTACCACATTATACGAGATATCGTAAATCGAGGAGACGTGGCTGTAGCTAAGATTGCATCGTTGGATAACTTGGCTGATCCTTTCACAAAGACGCTGGCAATAAAAGTTTTTGAGAAACATGTAGAGGGCCTTGGTTTACGATGTATTACAAGCTAGACTTTGAGTATAAGTGGGAGAAATGTTGATGTCTTTATGTGTATACTAAAAGTTAAGTTTTAGTATAAGTGGGAGATTGTTGGTGTATACTGTAAAGCAAACTTTTAGTGGGCTTTTGTGACGTATATTCGATTTCCTTTTATCTGAAATAAATGGTTTTTCACATTATTGCATTCTTTGTGATTACTTGTATGTCTGCTTATCTTGCATTGTAGACGATGTGGTGGGTTTGTAGTCACACAGAAGATCACATTGTCAGTTCCTTGTAAGATATAAACAGTATTCACAACTGAGATAGTTATGGACAAAACTATTGGTTTAAGTTGTAGTATAAACTTGTTAGTGGTTTGTCTTGGCCATTAGTTTATACTAGTGCGCTGTGGCGTATTGAATGGATCACAGATAAGACATGTTCTTCTGTTCTGACTGTTATGAAGAACTAGAAGTCTTGGTGACTTTTATGATTCTTAACCCTAAGTGTGATATTTAGATGTGTGGGGTGCTTGTTCACTACTTTGATGTACCATAGGTGAGAATCTTGATAGATTCTTCACGCTCTGTATTTTGGGTAGTGGCATCGCTCGCATGATGTCTACTTATTGGCATTAGGGCACCGTGTCCTGTACATCCAGGCTGATGATGTCCCCTTGAGGAAACTCATAAAGGATTGTCGTATTAAACCCTGCAGGTGGATTTAATCCGTACGACAACAAGGTTGAGTGGTACTACTCAAGGAATTATAGTAATTAATTATTTAAAAAAGTCGGGAGCTTTAATAATTAATGGACGTGCGATATCTTAAACACGGGGAATTATAAAGTCTAATAGAAGCCCTGATTCGGTTCGGGATACGACGGGAGTGCAACATTAATTCTCTAGTGGAATGAATTAATGTTCTCGGGCCAAATTATATGTTCTGGGCTGAACATAAGAGTATTTGGGCCTGTAAGAAGCCCAAGCCCTATACCTTCTAATGGATCCCTAGTCTGGCCCATGAAACTTATGGAAATTATAAATAGGAGCCCTAATTCAGTTTTGAAACCCTAGCACACACGAAATAGAGAAAAACGGCTAGGGTTTCAAGGAGACGAAATTGAGGCACCTTCTCCACGTTTGATAGCACGCCGTACACCCGGTGTTCGAGCGAAGTTGGGAGACAGACTAGAAGATCTGTAGATTGGAATCAACGCCTCGATCTTCAAGGGTAACGGATCTAAACTATGTTTTAGAAGCATGTTTAGGTTTTATTTATTTATTTATACGTTTGGCATCCGACAACGATCCTGGTGACGGACCGCCTTCGCCGGCGTGTTCCAGCAGAACGAGTCCAAAGACAGCGACTGGAGAATCTCCCTTTCAGCTAGTCTATGGAGCTGCGGCGGTGATACCTCCAGAGGCAGTGCTGCAGTCCCACCGAATTGCCCAGTTTGAAGAATACCAGAACGAGAGGCTGATGAGAGAGGCCTTGGATTTAATGGAAGAAGAAAAGGAGATGGTTAGAGTACGTGCGGAAAGATACAAGAGCAGAATTAAAGCTGCACATGACCGAAGGGTGATCCTGAGGTCCTTTAGAGTGGGGGACCTAGTGCTAAGAAGAGCTAATGCCCTAAAGAATACAGGAAAATTAGAGCCCAATTGGGAGGGGCCTTATAAAATCACGCAGGTGCTAAAGGGAGGAGCCTATAGACTGCAAAGTATGGAAGGAGTCGATATAGCCAGACCCTGGAACGTCTGTCATTTGAAGAGGTTCTTTGTTTGAAGAAAATGTAAGGTCTTGAGACCGTTTACAATTTTTTGCTTTAAGATTTTTGCATTAATTCATATTCCTGTTTGATGTACTTAGTGGCTTCACCGGAGCTCTTTTTCCCTCTTTACGGGTTTCCCCGTTGGGGTTTTTCCGTAAAGAGGTTTTTAATGAGACCGGCGTAGGTTATCTATGGCCTATGTTGAAAACTGACAATAAATCAATGAAGCTTTATCCCTTTTTGAAAAAGATTTATACAGAATTATCATGCTTTGATTATCTTTCTCATATTTGAATATACGATGTATGAATATAAAAATCGCGAGAGTGAGAAACACTCAGAGGCCTAGAGGCCGAGATGCTCCAGAGAGCCCTCACCTTACTTGAGACCCAAGAGGGTTAATCAATGAAATGAGAAGATTTTATGGTTTAAAATCTTTTAAGAATAAGAGTGAGAAACACTCAGAGGCCTAGAGGCCGAGGTGCTCCGGAGAGCCCTCACCTTACTTGAGACCCAAGAGGGTTAATCGATGAAATGAGAAGATTTTATGGTTTAAAATCTTTTAAGAATAAGAGTGAGAAACACTCAGAGGCCTAGAGGCCGAGGTGCTCCAGAGAGCCCTCACCTTACTTGAGACCCAAGAGGGTTAATCAATGAAATGAGAAGATTTTATGGTTTAAAATCTTTTAAGAATAAGAGTGAGAAACACTCAGAGGCCTAGAGGCCGAGGTGCTCCGGAGAGCCCTCACCTTACTTGAGACCCAAAAGGGTTAATCGATGAAATGAGAAGATTTTATGGTTTAAAATCTTTTAAGAATAAGAGTGAGAAACACTCAGAGGCCTAGAGGCCGAGGTGCTCTAGAGAGCCCTCACCTTACTCGAGACCCAAGAGGGTTAATCAATGAAATGAGAAGACTTTATGGTTTAAAATCTTTTAAGAATAAGAGTGAGAAACACTCAGAGGCCTAGAGGCCGAGGTGCTCCAGAGAGCCCTCACCTTACTTGAGACCCAAGAGGGTTAATCAATGAAATGAGAAGATTTTATGGTTTTAAATCTTTTAAGAATAAGAGTGAGAGACACTCAGAGGCCTAGAGGCCGAGGTGCTCCAGAGAGCCCTCACCTTACTCGAGACCCAAGAGGGTTAATCAATGAAATGAGAAGATTTTATGGTTTTAAATCTTTTAAGAATAAGAGTGAGAAACACTCAGAGGCCTAGAGGCCGAGGTGCTCCAGAGAGCCCTCACCTTACTCGAGACCCAAGAGGGTTAATCAATGAAATGAGAAGATTTTATGGTTTTAAATCTTTTAAGAATAAGAGTGAGAAACACTCAGAGGCCTAGAGGCCGAGGTGCTCCGGAGAGCCCTCACCTTACTTGAGACCCAAGAGGGTTAATCGATGAAATGAGAAGATTTTATGGTTTAAAATCTTTTAAGAATAAGAGTGAGAAACACTCAGAGGCCTAGAGGCCGAGGTGCTCCAGAGAGCCCTCACCTTACTTGAGAACCACAAAGACTAGCTAATGAAAGGACAAGTTTTATGATTCAAGACCTTCTAAAAGAGAAAGACAAATAGAAGTTCAGAAGTCAAGAAAAGATGGAGGATGTCTCCCCATAACCAAGCCACCTGAAACTAAAAGATTATACAACCACGAGATGATTATGGTATAACCTACAAGACCAACAAAAGGGGGGGGGAGGAGAGCACACCGACAAGACCAACAAAAGGGTTACTCATGCAAGCAGAAAAGAAAAAACACGCCAACAAACAAGCAATATGAAGCTAACACGATCACTACAAAAAGCCCCCACATATCCACGAGTGTGGGGTCCCCTACAAAGTATGAGAGCAAGTATTACGAGCAGAAAATAAAGAGTGTAGCGAAACAAAAGAAAAGTAAATTGTTCGTTGTGACCATGGAAATATGAAATTTAAACTGCTTTTTCAATAGCAGCCTCCTCAGCAACAGTCCCCTCGACCTCAGCTCCCTCGACCTCAGCTCCTTCAGCAGCACCCTCCTCCACAGCAACATGGTTGCGCTAGATCGTCCGCCCTCCTCTAGGCCCTCCTCACCTCTCAAGGTATCCTCAATGCCCGTCTCTCCATCTACCCCTGTTACCACATTTGGAGCGGAGACATAAGGATAAACCAGCTGCTCCAGAGGCCCAAGCTCAGCCATACCCACCTTGGCTGCCTGCAACTTGGTGATGGCCTGACCCATTACGGGTAACCACCAAGGACTGTCGGGGCTCTCCTTAGGATCCCCTAAGAATTTTGGAGGAGTAGCGAGCTGATCCAGGCGAAATTCACGGGAGTAAGTCCCATCGAACCCCGGGGCTGAGTGCTCGGCCACGGCATTGCTGAAGCCATGGTCGATGAAGTGAGGAATATGTGGCCCCATGGCGCATAGAAAGCTTGAGCTCTTTAGGAAACTGGACAGCCACTGAGTATGAAGAGTCCCCAAGAACTCTTGACCCAAAGAGGAGGTAAACAGAGATTTAATGCAAGCCTGCACTCCAACATCCGGCAGCTTGCGTTCCATCCGTCCCACCTCCTCTTCCAGATGTTTAATCCTGGCGGCATCCTGCTTGCCTTGAGCCCGTAGAAGAGACAACTCCTCGGCCAGAGTTTGAGCTCGTTTATGAGCTTTGTCCTTTTCCGCAGCGATACCCTTGAGGGTTAATTGGAAAGAGGATGCTTCAGCCCAGAGAAGTTCGAGCTCAGCCACCATCTCAACACCTTGGTCGAATATCTTAGCATAGGCAAGACCAAACTACAGGAAGAAAAGGAACAATGTTTCAATATTTAAGATGTAAAAAAGGTAGAAACCGTGAAAGTAATGGAAAATACCTCTGAAAAAAGATGAGCACCGCGGAGCAGTCGGTCCTCAAGAAGGGGCTTGTCGGATAATTCAGTGTTGGAAGGAGGAGGACATTGTTTGATAAGGCGATGGAGAGGTTCGTACATAGCAGAAGGGGCTTCCTTCTCAGCAAGAGCTCGAGCAGTTTTTCCCTTCTTCTTCTTAGAAGTGCCACAGTCGGAGAAGAAGGTGTTGGCAGCTGAGCGGGTTCTCCTGGCAACTGAACCTGGGACTTGAGTAGAAGAACTGGAGAGAGGAGGAACTTTTGAAGGACTCTCTGGAGCCGGGGTCTTTGCTGAGCTTCCTAGAGCAGGAGACTGAGGAGCTTTTGGGAGATCTTTAGAAGCAGATAACACAGGGGCCTTCACTATGCTGAGAGCAGGGGCATCCCGTGAGATGTGAGTTAACCAACTCATCGCTGCAGACAACCAAGAAAATTCTCAGAACTCAGAAAAATAGCCACATGCAAGAAGCAAAATGTAAGAATAGAAGATATTTTACCATCTCGAGAATCTAAAGGGAAATCTTGAGGACAAAAGCCAAAGTGGGAGAGGATGCGAGGATTTTTGCAAATACCAAGAATATCAAAATAATCGTGCAGACGGAAGTGGGTATTGAGATTAGTCATAACAGTGTGATTTGAAACGGAGTAAGCTTTCAGAGGAGGAGGAAGTATTCCTGGATTGTGGAATATCCAATTTCCATGAGGAAACGGCCAATCAGTGGGGCTAGTAACGAAAAAATAATAATCTCGCCAGGATGACTCTTCTTCGTGGAGTTTTTTCATAAACTTACAAACACGGGACCTCCTCCCACTAACATAGAAGAAGCCATCGTTCACTTTACAAGAGTGTTGGCTCAGAAACAGTTCGGCAGAAGGTTCACCGCCATTCCCTTTCACCAAAATAAAAAATCCTACCATGGTACGGATAGCATTCGGAGTGAACTGATTAAGAGGGATCTGCATGCGGGTAGATATGGCAGCTAAATAAGGGTGGATCGGAAATCGAAGTCCTGCCCTAAGTTGAGCCTCGAAAAAGGCAAGAGTTCGGGGTTCAAAGAGATCTGGGCGTTCATTTGAGCGAGGAATTCGAAAAGTGTATTCTGGCGGAAAGATGTAGGCTTGAATAAGGCTGTCTAGGTGAGTATGGTCGATCTGGGAAGAAGTGGAGATTCTATTCTCTAGGCTCCCCATTGGAAATGGAGTGGACTCAGAGGGGTTTTGGCCAAGAGCTTCAGGCGGAGAAAGAGGGCTCGACATCGACTAACAGTGCTAATAAAAGAAGAAGAGAGGGATAGCTAGGTTACCTTGATTAGGAGGACTACGAAATCAGTCGGGGCGACCGGCGACGGTGAAACTCGGGAGGAAGAACGCCTGAGAAGAGAGATGGAGACAACAAAGAACTCTTGGAAGAAATGAAATTCAAAAGGGAGAAAAGGAAAGGAGGCGGTTGCGTGGAGTAAATGAAAGAAGATGGGGGTAGAATCGAGGATTTTCCTCGGGAGGATAACAAGAGAGAGAAAAAAGTGACCGCGTGGGGCCCAAGCGCGGAAGCCGAAACGTCTTCAAGGCTAGAGGCGGGAAAAACCTTTGAAGAAGGGCATTTTTTGAAATTTCCTCTCCGAAGCAGGAACAATACACGTCTCTCCAAAAGGGCCTCTGTACTAGGTTCATTGGAATTTTCTACTCTCACAAAAGATATCTCCCTTTTACGAGAGTAGGGGGAGTAGATGATGCGGCCTAAAAGTGTCATCTAATAAGGAGTTGACACGTGTATGGAGGATAGGATAAAAGTGGAAGGATTGGATTATGTAATACTCTCTGGATAAAGAATCCCCTCTGGAGGTCCCTCTGGAGGGAGCTCCATCTGGAGAGAAGCATCGGGAAGAATCCGTCTTGATATGAATTCATGGGCCGTAAATATAGGGGAATTCTGCCATTTCCGGTCCAGGCTTGGTGGAGGAAAGACTTTATCCTCCTTTATCTTAGGGGACGAAGTCCACTAAGAATGAATATTGTCGGTTCTGCAGGGAGTGGAAAAGGTGGAAGACTTTGTCCACTCAGTAGGGCTTAGTCCAAGAAGCAGCTCCGAGATAGGGGAAGCTCTAACTTCTTCCTATAAGGAAGTCTCTATAAATAGGTAAATCCAAGGAGGTTTTCAAGTTAGATACTTATACTTTACTAAACTTAATATACTGAGTGCAAAACACATTTCTGATACTCTTCGAGAGCTTATTTTGATAAATCAAGGATCTCGAGATCCTTGTGATATATTAAAAGCCCTATACTGACTTAGGCATCGGAGTGTCCGCGTCGGACCCCCCTCCGGCGTGTTCTTTGCAGGTTCTCGAGGATTCTATCGAAGGCAGCAGCATAATTGGATTGCTCCTACGCGTTTGGGAAATCAGATATCCCACTCGAAGGATATCCAATCCCCTTGTGCAAATTTTGGCACATCATTCTACAATTCTGTAAAGTCTATCAAAATCCATATAAATCAATAAAAAAGTCAGTCAAACTCTGCATGTACTCTATGAATTTTACAAGAGATTTTTTATAAAAAAGGTCATTCCTAGATACATGATTCGGGTGGAATTTACACATTTTAGAGGCACATTTGAAGCATATTTTGATGTGGATTTCATTGATTTATGCATTGAATATGATTGTTTAAGCCGAAATGAGAGAAAGGTTGTGTTTTGTCGATTTTGTAGGAAATACGATGGAATTTGGAGCAAAACACCAACCATACTTCACCGGATCAAGAAGAGCAGTGCACGGTTGGATTTGTCTCGAAAAACGGAGTGGAATAGCCAAAAGAATCGAGTCAATCGGACACCCGAGGCGAAAGATATGCACGAAACGAGTAAGGGTCGAAGTCGACCGAGCGAGCACGCTCGAGACCGAGAGATTTGGGCCGAGAGAGGGCACGGCCGAGCACCCTTCTCGGCCGAGCTCGAGCCAAGCCAAAAGTCAGGCCACGGCCGAGCACCATGCTCGAGAATGCGCACATCGAAACCGACGATTTTGGCCCATGACATGCCAAGAGAGGGCACGGCCGAGCAACCCTCTCGGCCGAGCACCTGTCCAACCACCATCCGAGCGCCACGGCCGAGCAACCCTCTCGGCCGAGCACCTGTCCAACCACCATCCGCGCGCCACGGCCGAGCTCCTTGCTCGAGCAAGCCGTCCTCGAAACCGAAGATTTGGCCCACAACACACCTCGAGCGAGCACGGCCGAGACAAGGCCACGACCAAGCCCGCCCTCGCCCCTGTTCCACATTGCCACGGCCGAGCATCAGTCTCAGCCGAGCAACATCCATTTTGTCATCCGCCGAGCACGGCCGAGCCGCCTGCTCGGCCGAGCTTCTCCAAGCCAAATCCCAATTTCGGTGCCATCTTCATATTTTGGCTATTTTTTAGGGACTAACTTGCAATTTTAGCATCCAAACCCTACCCCAACACTATATAAGCCCTCTTTCTTGAAATCCAAGACATTCTCCCCCAATTCCTCAAATTTCACACATAGTAGCACATACTTGGAGGTGTTTTGGCCATATCTTCTTCAATTCTTCATCAAATCAAGCAAGGAGGCTACCATTAGCTTGGAATTTTCGTTCTCTACCACATTTTAGACTAAGCTTTCTATTTCTCTCTCTTTTTAGTTAGTTATTTCAATTGATTTTATAATTTGATTATGTTAGTTCTTAGCTAAACACTTTTGGTTTTAAGGCTTTGTAAATATTTGGATTGAAGTTTATGAATTAATTTCTTACTTTAAATGGTGTTTGTCTCTTATTTGTATGCTTAATTATTCTTTGGAAGCATGTTGTTATTGGCCATGATGATTTGCTTAATTCATTGTTAATTGGGATAATATTGAAAGATTTATTCCATTAATCGTATGCAAGCATGCAACCCGATATTATTATGATCTCGAGAGAGGATTAGTTATCGGAGAGGGAATTGAATGATCTTTGGGGCTATTTTAGGTGGTGTGACGTTTGTAATGTAGAAATACGAACCTATGTTGTATGCTCTTTTGGATTAATTGTATTGAGAGATTAATTAATCCTTCTTTAGTGATCAACCCTATAAGAGAACAACCTTAATTGTCATTTGAATGAGTTACCAATCATAAATTGATTTCCAAATGTTGCAAATGCCTTGGAACCTACCTTCTCATATTTGAGTTTAACTCGTTTCCATCTCGTTTTCTTGATTTGCATGTTAATGTGCCAAAAATTGCACGGATGGATTGGATATCCTTGGAGTCGGATATCTGAATTCCCAAACGCGTATGAGTGATCCGGGTATGCTACTTCCTTCGATACGATCCTCTAGAACCTACAAAGAACACGCCAGAGGGGAGTCCGGCGCGGACACTCCGATGCCTAAGTCAGTATAGGGATCTCAATATATCATAAGGACTTCAAAGCCCTTGATTTATCAAATCAGGTTCTCAAAGAATCTCGAAGTATATAATAAGAAATGTAATCAGTCTTGTAAAAAGTAGAGAGTCTAACCTGAAAATATACCCAGATTTACCTATTTATATAGAACTTCCCCCTAAGAGGAAGTTAGGGTTTCCTTTTATTTCGGAGCTGCACCTTGGACCTAGCCCTGCCGGGTTGACAAAGTCCTCAACTCTCCCACTCCCTGAAGAACTGGACACACTCCTTCTTAGTGGACTTCATCCGCTAAGATAAAGGAGGAAGGAGTCTTTCTTCTACCAGGCCCGAGCCGATTCTTGCGGGGTTCCCCTATATTCTCGGCCTACCAATTCATATCAGGACTAAGTCTTCCTGATGTTTCTCTCCGGATGGAGCTCCCTCCGGAGGGACTTCCAGAAGAGATTCTTTATCTAGAGAGTATTCCATAATCCAATACTTCCATTTTTATCCTATCCTCTATACACGTGTCGACTTCTTATCGGGTGACATTTTTAGGCCGCATCACATGTTATTTGATCAATTTTACATTACTCTTAATTGTTTACTTGTGACAAATTGGTAGGCAATCTTAGGGTAATCTCACCATTCTCTTTAATCGATCACATCTATTTAGAATTCCGTCAACAAACTACACTTTTATATTATACCTCCTCGTGGGATCGACCTCGTACTTACTTCTCTACGATAGACACCGTATACTTGCGGTCGTTTATTCTAGTGTTGTAGAATACGTGAATCAATACACTTATCCAATTAAGAACCAAAATTCTAATCATTTAAAATAAGGACAAAATTGAATGTAAATAATCCATTATGTCCTTACCTTTTTAATATAATTATTTAATTAATTTAAAAGATAATACATTTCTTAACACACGTCTATTTAATATATAGTCCGTTTTCAATTTATGCAAAGATCGTGGAAATTAGTTTAATTCGCTTGACTTTCCCTTTTCAATTCACAATTCCAATAATACAGAGTCAATGTTAATTTTGGTCAATTTGAGAAGACGATCATGTCTCCGTTTGGAATTGGGAACACCGCCAGGTTCTATCTTGTGCCTTTTAAAAAAAAATAGTATGTGCGTGTGACTAGAAATTCGTTTGAGTGTGTGAATTTTTAATCTTTCCTAGGGATGTTTTAGGTAATTTATGAGTTGAAAGCTGGGGGTGTAGATGAGAGGCGTTTGGTTGGTACCAAACGGGAGAAGCTGGCGGAGGGCGAAACAAGTGTGATCCTTAGTTGGACTATGAAATCTGATAGAGCTCAATAATTTTCTGACGTGATTGTGATTGATTCATATTTTTTTTTTTGGATGGTGATTTATTGTCTGATTCAAGAAAATATCTAATTTGCATTATTAATAGGTGAATTCAAAGGTGGATTTGAAGAAATCAAAATCATCTATGGCGCCTCAAGCTCAATCTCACCGATCCCCTTCTCCTTCGCAGCCCTCCGGGTAATTCCTTAATTTGAAGTATATGCAAACCAGAAGCACAACTGCGCTCTTTACTCGTGATTTTTCTCTTCTTTACTCGTACACTCATCATTTGTTCAATGCAATTCAGAGATGGACTTATTCAAGACAACACTTTACTCAGTGTCACAGTCGAGAAGACTGATCTTAATGGTGAAGCAGATGATTCAAGAAAAGATCTAATTTGCATTAAATTCATTTTTCTGCATAATGATATTTGTATATGCACATAATTTACTGCACACTTCTGCATTATTTATATGTTCTGCATAATGATATTTGTATATGCACATAATTTACTGCACACTTCTGCATTATTTATATGTTGATGCAACTTAATTCTGCATTATTTATATGCTCATGCAACTTTAGTTTTCAGAGATTTTCCTGCAGATCTTTATGCATAATCAAGCTTTGGGAAAATGCGATATTTGTAAAAGACTTAAATATCAGAGATTTGGGGAAGACTTGAATACCAGATCTTTGGGAAAGTCCTAAAAAAATTGGGGATGTAGAAATGTAGAATAATCAACTGTTTGAAAAAGAGAGAAAGATTTGCATTTCAAATTTTAAAATCGTTGACTAATTAATATATTAAAACCCAGTTTAAAATATTAAGGGTAAGATAGTATATTTAAGTTGTATTTTGACCTTAATTTGAAATTAATTTGAACCATGTTCTTATTTAAAAAATCAATCAAAATACCTTATTTGTGAAATCCCCATTTTATAAATCTACTTACTTTTTAAAGTCCAAAAAAATCCAATAAATCTCAATTGAATACACCCCCTAAATGTTAAGATTTGAAATCCTCATTTTAAATCCATACTCCATTTTGTAAATTCAGTAAAAATTCAAAACAAACATACCCTAAATGTGGCTCAAAATCTAATGTCTCGATTGATTTCATAAAAGAATTTAATCTATTTCAATTCGTCTAAACTCATTGATCAAATTGGACATAACTAACATGGCTAATTGTTGCCCTAACCTAATATAAATAAAATAAACTTAAAACAAAAATAGCACAATTTCACTCTAAAAGTTACTCCCACCCTCCACGATATATAAGTATACACATGCTATTGAATACAAATTTTAAGTAAAAAAAATATATTGTAAGGTTCATTTAAGATAAAATGGTTTTAGTTTTTGTTAGAAAAATTGAGTAACAATAACTGATGGATGGAAGGTAAATTGAAGTGATGATTTCAATAACAGAAATGTGGTTCACGGAAGGAGTAGTACACTTGGAAATTAAAAACCATTCTTTTTTTTTTTTTTTTTTTGATGAGAAAAACCATTCATTTATCTAAAGCAAGTAATAGAAAAAACAATAAGTTGCTCTAATCTGCTGCTAAAATGACATAAAAAAAATCAGCACAATTCCCCTCTACCTCTGACTACACCTGTACCATAGTGCTTGAGAATGAAGATCCATATGTAAAGCAACTGAAAGAAAAGTTTATATACTTACTACTGCCTAGTATTTATATTTACACGCTTCTATTAATTGCTTTCAGAATTACTTAATTTGAAAAGCATTGCAAATCGTACCTAAATGAAATTGGGAAAAATGACGGATGAGTGGAGGGTTGACGGGATAAATTAATGGCCGCTAAGGAAATCTTCAACTTTAGTGGTTTCTGCAGCAGACAAGAACTTCATGCACATCGGAGAAGTGACACCGGCCAGCGACAACACCGCGGCTGGAATTCCCCACAACGAATCGCCACATATGAGGCCCGACGCCACCGCGGGCGCCATCTGTGTGGCGCTCGTCTTGTTGGCCTTCTCCCACACGAACAATATCAAGCTCCCAAGGCACATATCTATGGCGAAGTATCCTCCAAGATAGAACGGAATCGCCATGCACATTGGACTCGGCACAAACCTATAAACTCTGTACTTAGTCTCGTACCTTTTCAACAACTCAGTCATCAAATTAATCCCCACAGCACTGATGAAAAAGATGGTCATTAGGGTCACGCAGTTGTTGGGAAGAGACGAGAAGCCATCCACCCCCAGAAGCGCCATCCCACGGTACACGTTCGCGTACGGCGCGGGGTAAGATCCTTTGGGGTCGCCCACCGAATAAGCCTTGTAAAAGAACCAGAACACCAGAGGCGTCTGAAAGCATCCAATCGCAGTCCCAATTACTTGGGACAAAAACATGGACCGAGGCGAAGACAGGGTTAAATACCCTGTCTTGAAATCTTGCATCAGATCGGAAGCTGTTGAAACAATGCTCATCATGATCCCACACGAGGCGAGCCCGGCTAGGACCCCACCGTCTTCTAACCCGACCCACGAGCTGTAGACGAGGATGGCTATCTTGCCGTAGTTTGAGGCGAGGGACCAGTCGGTGAGGCCACAACCGTAGGAATTGCAGAAGGCGAGAACTGGAGCGACAAGGTAGACGGTTAGGACGTGGTACCATTTGAGCTGAGGGAAGATGACGGGGACTACGCCGGTGGAGATGCAGGCTAGGATGATGTAGCCGGCGGCTGCGACAGAGTTGGGGATTTGGTCTTTTAAGAAGTACTCAGTTCGCCTTTTGTCATCGTAGCCTGCAGCTGCAAGTTGTTGATCATCGTCCAGCTGACTCTTTTGATTGATGAAACTTTTTATGGTGACTATAATCATGAAGACGACGTGGTATAGACCGTCACCAAGCATTATTGCAATAGCAAGAAACACCCTGTATCCTTGGATTCCATGAAGACTATTGGGAGGAAGACCATCAACGTACCAAAGGCCTTCCTTGGATTTGATGATAGGCCACAAGATACCCCAAGAAAAGATGGCTCCAACGAGTAGTGAGATGTTGACCATGTAAGGACATATCATCCCAACACCAACATACGTAGCTGAGAAATCAAAATAAAACCTCTGTTTAAAGGCTCGGAGACCAAATGTAGGGAAGTTGCTAAACCCACAGACCCCTAGATCAGAAGCGAAGAACCACTGGAAACAAGCCCACGAAAAGCTTCCAACAAAGGATTTGAAAAGTACCAAAACTTGCTTCCTACATCATCATCCAAAGTATTACTATAATTAAGAATCATATCATATCATGTAAGAAATTAATTACTGCTACAACTACATACTTAGCTAGCTTGGCTCCGTTTGGAGTATGAAAGCTGTTGATGAGGTAAGCAGTTGCAGTCCCACTTGGAAATGTCAATTTGTACTTCAAGATCATCACCTTTCTTAGGGGAACAATGGAGAATAGACCAACGAAGCTCACTGTAAACAGGAACCCCATAATCCATCCAAGATGGAGTGGCTTCACATTTGCTGGACTTACTCCGGATCCACCTTCAGCTAGAGCTGCAATTCTTGGACTCATAGCCAAAAGATAACTAGCTGTCCCACCTGCATCAAATTTTCAACCAATTACTCACTCTCTATTGTAGTACTCCATTAGATTACCTATTTTTCTTTTTTTATTCATTTTTTACTTGATTACTCATTAAAAAAAAAAGTAATTTTAATACTATTAAATAATTCTTACATTAATTACATTCCCATAACTAAATCATGTATTTATTCAAGTTCAATTAAAAATGTATAAATTAAATTAAATAGTTCTATATATTTGTTATAAATTAAAAAGTACTGTATTAATTTATATGTATATATTATAAGTGTAAAGCTGTGAGCATGTCATTCGTCTTATATATTCATTAAAAAGATAGTATTAAATTTTTTTATAATAATTTAATAAAAGCCATAGACAAATTCATGACCATTCATTAACCAAATTAAAAGTGGTTTCAATGCGGAATTTAATGTTGGGTCCAATTGAAGAAACATGAAATTAAGTCTCGTGTAAATTAAAGATAGATTAATTTTAGGAACCAATCCACCATTTCAAAGATTTATTAATCTGAAGAACCATTATCACCAGCTCATTAATAAGGATCCAATTGAAGCCAAACACAACTCGATCATTATATTAATTAATGACGAATTCATCCTTGGTTTTATTTACGAATTTAGTACCTCTAATGAAAGGTATTGATGTCTATCCAAACTGTTCTGTGAAAATCACGTCTATATAGTTTAGCTAACATATATAGTGTATTTTTTCTTTGATTATATAAAATTCAGTTATTTGATAAATTGTGATAAAACTCAATTTGTATCCATTATCTTTATTTATTTAATGCCTTTTCCTTTCTTTATTCATTATTTTTATTTGTTTTTTCTTCTGTTTCTGCTGTTTTTTACATTTTAGGCAAAGAAAAAAAAAGTAAAGCAAAATATATAAATAAAGAAGAAATTTTACATGTATTGAGAAAAAAGAATAAATAAAATAACAAAAGTGAGGAATCAAGCATTATGTACCGTAAAGATGCCCATGCCCAGTATATGGTGCAGGGCAGAAAGCCCTCGTACCCAATGTAAACAGATTTATGTTTTACTAGCTAGCAATTAATAACCTAATTATGTGTGTTGATCTATAATGATATACTTTTAAATCTATATTTTAATAAACGTACCACACAAAAGATACATATATAAATTTAGAGAAAATTTTGTGAAAATGAACATATTAATTTTTGAATAAATTTTGTGAAAGAGAGAGATGGAGTACATACTGCTGAAAGCAATGCCGGATGAAGCAACAACACAAGTCTGAATGACAGTATTCTCTTGTCGAGTAAAAGGCTGTTTGAGAATCCCACACTTTTGGAGTGCCACAGTCCAAGCTTTAACCATAGCGAAGCCGAGGAGCCCCGCCGCCACGTTCAGCGACGGAATAACACCGGTCGTCAGATTCAATTTGCAGACAATCACATTAAACACGAAACTCAGCACAAAACAAGTGACCATCGATCTGACGGTGATCTGATTCTTCCAGGACGGCACTTCCGTACCCTCGAACGCCTTCTCCAACGCCGCCTTATCATCGCCGCCATCGCTAAAGGCGTCGCGGCCGCCGTTTTCCACCTTATCATTCATTTAAATGTTCGACAACACTCCCTGATTCTTTCTCCGGGAAATAGAGAAAGAAACCCTAATGTGAGAGTAGAGTCGTTTCTCCACAAATGGAAAAGGAAGAGGGGAAATGTGTGAGTCGATGCTTACAGACTACTGCTACTGTGTGTATATATATACGGAGAGAGAGAGAGAGAGAGAGAATACTAAATTATAGTGAGAGAAAGGAAGAGAGATGGAGAGAGGTGGAGATTAAATTGAATCCGATGCATCAGGAATTTCACAAGTTCCACCACCTTTGACATTAATCAGACTAAGTCAAAATTAATTATTACTAATTTTTTTAAGTCAAAATTAATTACTACTTAGTTCCAGTTCCATTAGAGTGAGACACATGTTTTTTTTTTTTTAAAGTAGATAAAGTAAGAATGAGACTACTCTTCATTCAATGAATGGAGGGAGTATTATTTTAAAGGCAAAAGTAAATACTCCGTAAATTTTTACTAACTATGTTCGATACCTATAATGCTATAATAGTTTTTTAAATATTGTAGATTTTTAGATAGATATAAAAAAGAAAAAGTAGAGAAAAATATGTACCCCTTCTGTCTTCCAGCACATTTTTTGATTATTTGTATACTTTTAATATAAAATTTTTTAAATTAATATTCTCTTAATATCATTTTATTTTTAAATTGTCACTCTTTTTTTTTTTACTTATATTTTTTTTTACATTTCACCAAACTCACTTACACTTCATTAAATCATTTAAAATACCATTCATTCATCTTATATTATTATTAATCACTGAAATTCAATTTTTTTATTTAAAAGTGTGCGACCGTACAAGTCATCCCAAAAAAAAAAGGGAGTAACATTCAAATTATTCAATACAACATCCAAAATAGCACATGAATAACTTTTGAAAGGATGTAGATAGATTTTATCATAAATATATATATTTGTGTGAATCAAGTGCGTTTTTATTCATAATCATTGACCAAGAATTTCTTTTCTTTTTTCCGGAGAAACATCATTGACCAAGATTTGAATTGATGGTATGAGATCCTATAATATGTGCTTTTACATTTTTTTTTAAGGAAGCAGTTACACATGTATCACTTTAATTATATATCACATCATAGAATTTGTTTTGCCTTCGGTTTTTATATAAAAACATTTATAACCTATCTATTGTATCATATACTCCTTATAAAACGAAAATTTATAATAGGAAGTCTTGTATAACAGTCACATATATACCTTTTATTTAAGACATATTTTAAAATAATACTCTCTCAAAGTTATTTTTATTTGAACATTTATACCGTTTGTACTAGTTTTAACTTTTAATGTATGAATTGTTTAATTTTACTATATGTGATAAAATTATTAGTGTAAACAAATATGGAATGGGTGTAAATAAGAAATGTTTAAGAGAACTTTTTTTATGGAGTTAAAATTTTTGATAAATGTTCAAATAATAGTGGAACATATATTTTTAGCAAATATTCAAATAATAACAAGGCAGTTGAGCAGATGGAGTAAAGTCAACAAGATATGCCGTCTCATGCACAATTTTTTTTTTAAAATGGAAGGTTTTGCTGAGGATACATTTGAAATGCGTATCAGTATGGTTTTGATGAATTGGACGATGTTGTGGTGACACATATAGTGAAAATACTAGGCTACAGCCTACATGGATGTGTATATCGAATGAATATCTTATATATCTTGTTTGGATGAAACAACTAAGAAGATATTTGACTGTTAGATGAGATAGTCTTCTCTTTTTAGTCAGGTATCTTCTAGTCTTTGGATCTACCGATCTTGTTAATTAGGTCTTTGTCAGCTAATAATCTTACATATATATGTTATTATTTTAATAAATCTGATTAGCGTAAAATGCGTGTATAGGACTAATTTTCTATATATATTAATAAGACGTACTGTTGGTAATTTAATGAATTGGTTTATAAAAATTTGTGTTTTTATACAAGTGCAGTTCATTTTCCATACTAAATCATGTATTATAAAACCCATATTCATATCATATTCTATATGATTGATAATGTCTCTGGCTAACCACATAGTCTATTCTAGTTCTATCCATTTAGTATTCATACACTTGTGATTTTTGCATCAGTTTAATATTAATACGTAGTATTTCATTTTGGGATTTTTTTTTTAATATTAAAATTATAGATATAATACAAGTAATGTGATTGAATCTTACATTGATCAATTTGAGAGAGAGAATGAGATAGAGAGAAAATGTAAGATATAAAGTGATGTGTAAGAATAAAAAATTAAAAAATATTTGCCAAAAAAAAGTATGGGAAGTTTTTTGGCAGACGAACCAAAATAATAAAATGAAAAGTTTATACAAAGAAGGAGAGAGTATAAAAAACAGGTCATTTTGGCCTTACAGCCCATCCAGGGCCAGATTAGGCCTCATATTTTAGGCTCGACCCGATAATAATGTGTGGCCCAATAGGTTGGTGTTGAGTCAGTCCGACCCGACATATTTAACATCCCTATACATAATAGTGATAATCCGTATACATAAAATACTAAAAAAAAAAAAAAAAAGTCTAGTTAACACAAAACTTAGCCAAGCTCCCATTATGATATTAATTCATGTTTTAGTAGACTAACATTCATACCGTCCGTCCAATCAAATTCACATGCTTGTTATTTTCAACATATAGTTTTGAGTAATTTATGAAGTTGGTCCATCCAATCAAATTCACTACCTTGTTATTTTCAATATATAGTTTTGAGTAATTTATATATTTATGAAATGTTTCCAAAGAAAAATCAAACATGGTTCTTAGCTAAGAAATAGTAGTATTAAATGCGATCAATGTGGATCATACAAGCAACTTTTGACAACGTTTTCACCCCAACCAAATATTCAATCCCTTCAAACTCGTTATGCACATTTCTCTTTTAATTAATACGGAGTTCATTTCAAAAATACTATTGACTCTTTTATAGTACCGAAATAACATGTGTAACATATAATAAATCAATCGAAAATTAGCATAATAACTCACATAACTTCGAAATAATTAATTATAAATTTAAAACAACTAATTTCATAAACATATTAGAAAAATATACCAACCTGTCAAGAAATCCACGAGATTAGACGCCTCCAATCACGTAGCAAAACTTGAATAAGAAATAAATCAACTAAGATAGCAATTCGTAAAAGTAAACAATAAGATAAAAAAAAAAAAGCACACAAAGAATTTAAGTGGTTCGATCAATGTGATCTACATCCACTGGATCAGACGACTTCAACTTTGATTGATTAAGAATGTTTACACACTCATTCACTCGAAAATGGATTTATCCTCACTTCTCTCATGAACTCACAACTTAAAGACGAATGCTCGTTTCACGTCAATCTTTACAAAATACAAGTGTCAGAGTATTTATACTAATCAATTGTGATTGTTGCAGAGTGTTGAAAACGTGAAGTCGTTAGTTTGTTGTAACAAACTCACGTGTTCCGCACTGCCCAATCGAAATGACAATTTTACCCCATTTTACTTTTAACTCGTAACAAATCTACTATCAAAAGACCCATCAGCTGACTCCCCTCACCTGATCAACTCTTCTGCTCCTAGTCAAAAGACTAACTCTGTTGATAGACATCTACTCAGCTGATCCAACCCTTTTAATCTGACCAACTCAGCTGATTCTAAGCATCACCTACTCAGCTGACTGAAAATCTTCAACTCATCTACTCAGGCCTAAGTTAGCTTGCCTAACTCCTTATCAGCTGACAACCTAAGTTGGCCACTACCAGCTGACTAACACAACTGATATGAGATTATGAGATAACACTCACAATTCTCCACCTTTAGCTCAAAATCTCCACCTCGAACTAAACGATCCCACTATTCTTCTCAAAGAATAGCATCCATCACTCCTCCCTGCCAAAAGAACACCAGCCTTCTCCTCAGAGGACTCAATGCAATCCAATAAGTCAAAGACAAAAGTCAAACTTCTCCTTTGGCAATGCCTTAATGAACGCATCAGCAAGGTTCTCCTCTTTAGCTATCTTAGCCACCTAGACTACACCATTCTCCACAATATCTCTTAAAAAGTACAGCTTCACATAAATGTGCTTAGTTTTTTCATGATACCCCTGATGTTTTACAAGATGAATTGCGCTTTAGAAACATTTTAGAAGTGGAGATCCTTAACCAGGATCAGAACCCAAGATGTGTGTCCAAAGCATTAAGTATTTTCAAGAGAAAATATTGTGAAGTAAAGAGATCCGTGATCAGGATCAGAACTCAAGATGTGGGTCTTAAGCGTTAAATATTTTCAAGAGAAAATATTGTGAAGTAAAGAGATCCGTGATCAGGATCAGAACCCAAGATGTGGGTCCTAAGCGTTAAATATTTTCAGGAGAAAATATTGTGAAGTAAAGAGATCTGTGATCAGGATCAGAACCCAAGATGTGGGTCTTAAGCGTTAAATATTTTCAAGAGAAAATATTGTGAAGTAAAGAGATTCGTGATCAGGATCAGAGCCCTTATTGTGAGATTGAAAGAAGATCAATGATTAGGAAGATGTGTGATGATCTTAGGAGCTTGATTGGGTTTTATGATGCAATTTAGGTAGATATACTAAGTTGTGTGATACTTCTCTTGGATTATTTGGATTGAAAGGACTTTTAATTCACTATTGTGTGATCAATCTTATAGACAAAGCATAAACACCACTTGAGTACATAGTTAATCATAGATGGATTCACTAGTATTGCATGTGCTTTAGAACCTATCTTCTCATCTTTGAGTTTTAACCGTAATTTCTCTCGTTTTGTGATTTGCATGAGCAATTGTTGACCGATTTCTATATTACTCGTTTAATTGTTTACTTGTGACAACTTTGGGTAGATAATTAGGGGTAATAGCCACATTTCAACTTTATCGATCACGTCTATTTAAAACTAACATCGACAAACTCCACTTTTACACTACACCTCTCCGTGGGACCGACCTCGTACTTACTTCACTACAATATACACCGTATACTTGCTGTCGTGTATTTTAGAGTTGTTAAATACGTGAATCAATCACCCTTGGTTTTGAGAGAAAACGTGATCGACCTCTAAAACTTACTCCTCCTCTAGGAATTCTAGTGGCAAAATTAGCAGAAGGCAGGTTAAAAGGTGGAGCAATAGCCTGGGAGACATTGAGCTGCCTCATTTCATGAATCTGCAAGATTGAGTGAACTTCAGTAAGAGAGGACAAGTCTCCTCTAGTTGTCAAATTGACAACAACTACATCAAACTCAGAGCCTACACCGGCCACAAGGTGCATGTAAGATCACCATCAGATATAGCATGACCAGCAGCTTTGAGACCATCAGCAACAGTTCTCATGGTGAGAAAATACTCATCAATGGTAGAGTCATTTTTCTTCAAGGTTTGCAGTTGATACTTAAGATGCATGACCTTAGCCTGGGATTGAGATCTGAACAAATCTTCAAAAATTTACCACACTTCAAAAGCGTGTTCACACTGAGATATGTAACCAAGCATGGACTCCATAATGGAGCTAAGAAGCCAGCCGAGGAGCAATTGATCACGGCGGTGCCACTCCTTATCCTCCACATTATGATTTTCTTGAGCATTGCAAAACAAAACGTTGTCAAAGCCATGAGCCTTAACCGTGGTCAAGATCTGAGTACGCCAAGAGAGTAATTATTTCTATCAAGACGAAGAGACAGAGAATGAGCTCATGACTTATATACAGATGTTTGGAAGGATCTAGAAACGGTTATGAGATGGTTTCTAGATGATACATTCTTGAGTAACAAGCTAGCTAAGCACAACTAAGTGTATGTGTGAAATGCATGACACGGGGGTGAACTTATGATTTGTGTGTGTGCGCCATGTATCACGTTTTGTGCATGGGCGGGCAGTGTATCTACTAATTTCATGGGTGTGCGCGATTTACACCATTTGCATGGAATGGCGGTGTATTTATTAACTGTATGTTTGACAAGCATCATACTCTATAAACTTAATAATTTATTTAAATAAATCATCGCATGGATATTTTAAAAAATAATAATAATAACTTTATTTATGTGTGTCATTGACAATATGGCAAGCTCGCACAATATTGAAATTCACGTGCACTCTTGCGAAGTTATTATTAGAGTAACACAAATTGATAGTATGATTGATCTATGCGATCTACTGCGTGTGTTGTCTGTAATCACGAAGTTGGATTTGAATATATATTCCCTTGAACGTGTCTTCCATAATTAACAACGAGGATGTGTCGTCTACTTGCTCTATTAAGAACAACCACGACGTTTCTTTTTCAATCTGAATACCCTTCTCGATTCGGTTGGGCTGTAGTGGAACCTGACATTTTGTTACCACATCAAACACCTCATAAAGCATTGACACATTAGTATTACTAATTTGCAGGAATCATATTGGTGGTTGTGATTATAATGTTAGATTTTTTAGATTACAAATGAGGCCCCACAAACACCTCATAATGCATGAGATGCACGAGAGGATCAACATAATCCCAACCGATTTACCAGATGAATATTATGAGAATAATGACGACGAGGGTTCATCTGAATGTATTTATGATGGATATACTAAAAGGGATTGTGGGTCCTAAGCGTTAAATATTTTCAGGAGAAAATATTGTGAAGTAAAGAGATCCGTGATCAGGATCAGAGCCCAAGACGTGGGTCCGAAACATTTTAGAAGGGGAGATCCTTAACCAGGATCAGAACCCAAGATGTGGGTCCTAAGCGTTAAATATTTTCAAGAGAAAAAATTGTGAAGTAAAGAGATCCTTGGTCATTTGTGCACGGAGCCTCTTCTCCCTTGGGCACATCGGATAATCGACCAGGTTGGGAAATCTATTTGTGGGAGGGGTCTGAGTGAGTGGGGTCCTCAACTCAGTTGCTGAAGTGTCAGCTAGTGGAGTTCCCAAAATAGATGGGTTAGAAGAACGTCTAACCTTCCTATCCTCAGAGTTTCTATCTCGTCTGTTCTCTTTCAAGATGTCGTCTCTCCTTTCGGAAGAGTTTCGATCTCGTTTGGTCTCAGACGAGTCCTTATTAGACCCTCTAAAATCCTTGTAAAAGCGCTTATATCTACCGTATCTTTTGTTCAGCTTGGCAAACCTCTTAATCATTAGACTCATCTGATCTTTCAGACTTAGATCAGACCTATCTAGATCGTCCTTAATACTAGAAGACTTAGCCTTAGACTTAGACTTGTCTACTCTAGAGCTCCTAGACGAAGAGGCCTTAAACACAACATTTTTAGACACATTTTTCTCCCTATCGCTACTAGCTATAGGATCATCCTCATCTAAGTCTAACTCGTGTGCCTTGATTGTTTGAAACATTGTTTCGGCAGACCATGCATCAATGTCCTGAGTATTCTTGATGATCATCTTGACCATCTTCCATTTATCGTCTAGAGACTTAAGAATCCTCAAGTTGATTTCTCTATTAGTATAAGTCTTGCCTAGCACTTCCAAATCATTCATAATACGTGTGAAACGAGTATCTAACTGGTTTATATTTTCACCAGCCTTCATCTTAAATGATTCAAATCTATGTACAGCTGTGGATAACTTACTTTCCTTGATCAGGGTGGTCCCTTCACAAAGGACTGCAAGTCGATCCCACATCTCTTTAGCAGACTTACATTTTAATACTTTACCCAGATACTCGTTGGGTAGAGTATGTAAAATATAGTTCTTAGCCAAACTGTCCAGATTATTTTGCCTCATTTCTTCTGAAGTGAGTTCTGACCTTGGCTTGGGGACGAGCACGCCAACGGCTTTAGATGGTTCCAATGCAGCAATGTTTGGCACCATAGTAACAATCGGACCTTCTTTTACGACAGACACCATCAAGTCGTGTGTCGAGCTGAAGATAGCTTCCATCCTTAGTTTCCAGTAGTCATAGTCCTGTACTGAAAACTTGGGCAATTTGTTAGCGTTTATTTCCATAGCCATGATTCAAGAAGATCAATAGGCTAGGAATCAAACAGACAGATCAAAGATACAAGAAAATCAAATAAAGTGTTATGATCAAATACAAACGGACACCAAGACTTCCCTCAAAGTCTTTTTGGGTGATCAAGAAACAACAGTCGAAAGAACTACTGGTCTAATACCACTTGTAGGTCCCTAGTTGAGTGTAAGATTGAGTAAGCTAATAAAAGTCTAGAGGGGAGGGGTGAATAGACTTTTAAAAATCTTTCAAAATATCAGAGTAAACTATGCAGAATATCAGAATTTATACGAGCCCTTAAGATTTATACTCAATTATTTCGATGAACACTTATCTTGTCTAGTCTATATGCAGATTAATCAATTAAGCAATATAATCAATCAAACACAAACAAAACAGTAAGTAAATCAACACGAGATTTATAGTGGTTCGACAACTTGTCTACATCCACTCTCACAACTCCAGTCGTGAAATTTTATTAAACTCTTCTCCTCGAGTGTTCTTGTGATTTTAAGTCCCAAGATATAAGACTTCGATCTTTTCGATTATATCACCAGATATATCTTCGATCTAACAACTAGCTAATGAACAAGTAACTAGCAACTTGATTTATAAACTTCTCTATCTGCAGTAGCCTTCTGAATATGAACACTAGTCTATACTGGGCTTCAACTTTGAACTTCAACTCTTGTGAGTTTTCTTTCGCTTTGAATTTTTCAATGTACGCTTCAGTAGTTTGATTATCAGTAGCCTTCAATGTAGAATGTCTTCAGGTATTTATAGACTTCTCAAATCAAGATTAGTTTGTTATACAACAACCTTTTCTTGATAACTAACTTCATAACGACTTCTTCTTATCTCTTCACGCGTTTCTTCAGTTAATTAGTTATTCCATAACTAACTCTTCATATCTTCACTTCTAGATACGATCTTATCTTTATTTTTACTTTACGCGGTTTCGACTTGTCTTGCTTCGACACTTAGAATATTTCTCAGCTTCTCAGCACTTGTCTTGTCTTGCAAGTCTTCTTGTCTTGTAGTCTTCTTCCAGTAGAACTATACTAGTCCTATCAACTAATCTATCAAGATTATTACATTACTTTAACCTTTATAAAATAGCTTAGTCAACTTAAAAACTATACATCAATATGAACATGAATATAAACATAAGTTTCTATACAATGATTATAGGCTTATCATAAATCCTATATGAAACTGTACTTTCAAAACTTAGTTTATTTTTCTGTATACTTATACTTATACTTATCTGATCTTGTCACAAGACGACTTCCAAAACTAGATAAGTCAACCCTTATAAATATATTCAAGTTCTCTTTTTGGCTTATAAAAACTACTTCAACATCAATTAGGACTTGTGAAGTAAAGAGATCTGTGATCAGGATCAGAACCCAAGATGTGGGTCTAAGCGTTAAATATTTTCAGGAGAAAATATTGTGAAGTAAAGAGATCTGCGATTAGGATCAGAACCCAAGATGTGGGTCCTAAGCATTAAATAATTTCAATAGAAAATATTGTGAAGTAACGAGATCCGTGATCAGAACCCAAGATGTGGGTCTTACGCGTTAAATATTTTCAAGAGAAAATATTATGAAGTAAAGAGATACGTGATCAGGATCAGAACCCAAGATGTGGGTCCTAAGCGTTAAATATTTTCAGGAGAAAATATTGTGAAGTAAAGACATCCGTGATCAAGATTAGAACCCATGATGTGGGTCCGAAACATTTTATAAGTGGAGATCCTTAACCAGGATCAGAACCCAAGATGTGGGTCCAAAGCATTAAATATTTTCAAGAAAAAATATTTTGAAGTTAAGAGATCCGTGATCAGGATCAGAACCCAAGATGTGGGTCGTAAGCGTTAAATATTTTCAAGAGAAAATATTGTGAAGTAAAGAGATCCGTGATCAGGATCAGAACACAAGATGTGGGTCCTAAGCGTTAAATATTTTCAAGAGAAAATATTCTAAAGTAAAGAGATCCGTGAGCAGGATCAGAACCCAAGATGTGGGTCCGAAACATTTTAGAGTGGGAGATCCTTAACCAGGATCAAAACTCAAGATGTGGGTCCAAAGCATTAAATATTTTCAAGAGAAAATATTGTGAAGTAAAGAGATTCGTGATCAGGATCAAAACCCAAGATGTGGGTCCTAAGCGTTAAATATTCTCAAGAGAAAATATTGTGAAGTAAAGAGATTCGTGATCAGGATCAAAACCCAATATGTGGGTCCTAAGCATTAAATATTTTTAAGAGAAAATATTGTGAAGTAAAGAGATCCGTGATTAGGATCAGAACCCAAGATGTGGGTCCTAAGTGTTAAATATTTTCAGGAGAAAATATTGTGAAGTAAAAAGAGATTTGTGATCAGGATCAGAACCCAAGATGTGGGTCCGAAACATTTTAGAAGGGGAGATCCTTAACCAGGATCAGAACCCAAGATGTTGGTCCAAAGCATTAAATATTTTCAAGAGAAAATATTGCGAAGTAAAGAGATCCGTGATTAGGATCAGAACCCAAGATGTGGGTCCTAAGCGTTAAATATTTTCAGGAGAAAATATTGTGAAGTAAAGAGATCCGTGATTAGAATCAGAACCCAAATGTGGGTCCGAAACATTTTAGAAGGGGAGATCCTTAACCAGGATTAGAACCCAAGATGTGGGTCCAAAGCATTAAATATCTTCAAGATAAAATATTGTGAAGTAAAGAGATCCGTGATCAGGATCAGAACCCAAGATGTGGGTCCTAAGCGTTAAATATTTTCAAGAGAAAATATTGTGAAGTAAAGAGATTTGTGATCAGGATTAGAACCCAAGATGTGAGTCCTAAGCATTATATATTTTCAAGAGAAAATATTGTGAAGTAAAGAGATCAGTGATTAGGATCAGAACCCAAGATGTGGGTCCTAAGCGTTAATATTTTCAAGAGAAAATATTGTGAAATAAAGAGATTCGTGATCAGGATCAGAACCCAAGATGTGGGGCCGAAACATTTTAGAAGTGGAGATACTTAATTAGGATCAGAACCCAAGATGTGGATCCAAAGCATTAAATATTTTCAAGAGAAAATATTGTGAAGTAAAGAGATCTGTGATCAGGATCAGAACCCAAGATGTGGGTCCTAAGCAATAAATATTTTCAAGAGAAAATATTGTGAAGTAAAGAGATTCGTGATCAGGATCAGAACCCAAGATGTGGGTCCGAAACATTTAGAAGGGGAGATCCTTAATTAGGATCAGAACTCAAGATGTGGGTTCGAAAAGTAAAAAATATTTACAGGTAGAAAAAACTACTAAATATTGAAGCAGTCACTGATCTTAAAGATTGCAAGATCATATAGATAGGATCAAAAGATAAAATATTGTTCGAATTGGAATACTGATTGTAAAAGATATGAACCGAAATATTCAAAGATCATGCAAGATCTAAACAAATAAAAGATGAGTAGCCAAAATCTTTTCTTGAGAAAATAACTTAGCACTTGAGAGAAATTATTCTGAACCATTTATCATAGCACATAATGGCCGAGAATAGGGGGAGTGGATAATAGGACATAATGATGTCATATCTCAGCAAGGGATCTAATACATCAAAAATCTCTTCCTTGCATTGGTCTAAGAGAAATGCCCCTCAGTTTGCCTCCTCCGACTCCTCAGAACAGGAATAGGAATAGCTCGTCCCAAAAGGTTTTCGGCACCAGGTCTGATCCTGATAAATAATTCCATAGGAACTGATTTCAACAGGAGAGTTAAAAATCAGGAACCAATGTAGGTGATGGTCTCTTCCAGTTCGGATCAGGATCTGAAGAGGTTTCACCCCCAATAAAAAATATGTTATGATCTGATCCCTTCGGGATCTGAACAGACTTGCCTCAAAGGATCCACTCCGGATCCCACCAAATCTGGCTTCTAAGATGCCTATGTTTAAGATTAAGACCAGGACCCGAAGCTAAGATTACTTTTCTTTTCCTCCTAAAATAATCAGGATCAGGGTAACAAGTTATATTGATAAACAAAGAATGTGCAATCTTGATGTGTCAGAATATCTCTGCAAATGTGTGTGCACTACTCGAAATAATCAGAGTGTGTCAGAGTCGTACTATGACGTGGCACTATTTGTAACAAACCCTAGAAAGCATAATTACTATTCTACCCTCAGGTACAAAAGTATATAAGACATCTCTCTCATTTCTAAGTTTTTAAGCTCACTCTAATAAAAATACACTTTCTCTCTCTATTATTCATCATCTTCATTACTGACTTGAGCGTCGGAGGTCCGTCGCCGGACACCCCTCCGGCCCGGTTTTCGTGCAGGTCCCAGCAACCATCGTCATCCTCCATCCTTATCAATCATTCAAGGACTTTCAAGGAGCTCATTTAGGTATTCATCATTTTAAATATCTCTTTAATTGTGTTCTCTCTCATTCACTCATGTGAATTTGATGAGGTCACATCACTACTGAAGGAACAACTTGGTGCACCATCCCTCGAACATCAACAACTCCTACTTTCTTATGACCAGACTCCACCCATTTTCTACAAGCAGATTAAAGACTCCACTCACAGAGCAAGTCATCGGGTATCATATGCCAAACACCGAATGCGACGATCCGGGAACAAACCGGGTTGTGATATATCTAAGTCGTGCAATAATATATTGTCGTGCATACCACCATTTAGTTTGCTTTAACACACGAACACGGAGAGTCCATTTTCACCGCACAATTTTAGCCCCTTCGCTTGTCCAACCCTCATAATGAAACAACACAAACGTAAAGTTTTCTATCAACTTATTTACTGCAGCATCCACGTAAAGTTCCCCCTTGACGATCGTCACTAGGTAGTAAAATGTTAGGCTCCGGGACGATGGTACTATCTCAAAAGCAGAAACTAGGCCTCTAATTCTAATGTCGTGTTCAGGTGCGGGGGATTTAGGGCATATATATCTATTTATAATCAATCTTTATTTTGTACTAATTAATAATTAATTATTGTTATCTTAAAATCAAAAAATTGTTGCAGAAATGATCATCAATACATATATTTTGCTATTAAAAAAATATTGTAAATATTTTAGAGATGATTTTACAAAACGTGCATGAGAAATGGATGCTTGCATTATGCCTTGCCACATGCAAAATATATATATGCACCAACAAGAAAAAGGCTCCGCCCCTGGCGTTTTCCAATTACAAAATATTAAAAAATAAAATAAAAAGACAGGGACAACGCGTTTTACTTAAAAAAAAAAGACACAGAAACGCTTTACTTTCACACGTTTTACTATACTTTACTTAAAAATACATACAAAAATGCTTTACTTTCACACGTTTTAATATAATTTTATGAAACATTACGCATTTTACTATAATTTTATGAAACATCATATAATTTTATGAAACACAAAAACGCTTTACACGTTTTACTATAATTTTATGAAACATTATATCCGTGCGCGTTTTCGTCATTGTATTTTACAAATTAATTTATTTAAAATAAATTGATAAAAAAACTAATGTAGTCATATAGTAAAATAATATTTGAGAGCAACGCCGCTTTCATATAAGCTTTTACCGATTAAAATAGTGTATATTAATTGAAAATGTAGATTTGACTAATCTTTTATTATAATTTTAATTGTTATTAAAAAGAATTACCTTTTATATTATAGATTATTACTCCCTCCTTATGAAATATATTCTTACTCATTATCTTAAATATATTCTTTATAATTAAAATATAATATTTTTAAAAAAATATATAAAAAAAAAGTGAACATACCTTTGGTGGATAGATATATTACTACTCCCACTATCTATCCACCAAAGGTATATTCACTTTTTTTTATATATTTTTAAAAGTATTATATATTGAAGTATGCAAACAAATTAAAAAAAATATATGAAAACATTTGAATGACCAAAGGGAGTTGTGGACATTTATTTTAAAGAAGATTTACTTATGTCAAATGCAAAAGTTTAGAAGTTGATTGGTTTTTTTTAAAGAATTTTTAAAAAATGAACAGATACAAAAAATGGTACAATTATAAAAATATCTCCAAAATGTGGCGGAAATATTACCTTAAAATCATATTTAAAAGTAATATATATATATATATATATCTATAATCTAATTTAAATTCTCTAAATACTTTTTCAAAAACATGCTTTTATAATGGTACAATGTTGTGCATAAGTCTAATAATAACTATCTTGAAAAATTGATAGGGCAGCCCTGATTTTCTTGCAGGCATTGAGAAAATACTACTAAGAATAACAAATAAAATGGAGAATGGAGACGATAAATGAAATGAAACTATAGAATTTGCAACTTAATAAGTTTGTCAAGAAAAGGCTCACCAACATTCATAAATCCAAAGTACATATTTATGCTAAAAAAATAAAGAGAAGCAAAATTGGCCAAAACCAACACGCCAAGGAACTGATTCAGGCACATGACAACATCCTCCTCCACATCAATTACTCGTCATCGAATTTCGTTTTCTTTCCTGCACACACAAGAAAATTCGTATATCATTTTAGGGAAAGAATGAATGAATGTAGCGATATTATTATGCAATAACAAAGGATTGGTGGTACGTACCAGTTCCAGGAGCAGCCATGCTTGGTCTGTTGCCAAAACGACCCCCTCTGCCGCCACTGTCTCCAAAACGACCACCCCTACCACCTCTTCCACTATCTCCAAAACGACCACCCCTACCGCTATCTCCAAAACGACCACGCCCTCCACTTCTACCACCACCAAATCTACCACCAGAGTCACGGCCACCACTTCTACCACCAAATCCACCACCACTAGAGTCCCTAGGCTTGGCCTCATCGACATACAAAACAGCTTCACCAAATTCTGATCCATTAAGTTCCAAAGCTTTGGGAAGCGCATCAGTCTCCTTAAAATCCACATAAGCTATCCTGTCAACACAAGTACAATGAAAATTAGTATTTAGAGTAAATATATAAATTTGAATTACAAGTATAATTCCTTATTTAAGTTAAGTGATAAGATAGGACGAACCCTTTAACACCACCCTCTGGATCTTTCGGGATAGAAACTCTTGTAATTTCACCACAACCACCGAAATGCTCTTCAAGTGAGCTCCTGATCTGTAATTGGTAGCATTCAATTGTCAACAAGATGGAGACCAAGTACACAAATGACAATGCACAGAAATTGACGAGTGCTAAATATACCTGATCTTCACTGTCATTCCTGTCAAATCCACGAATAAACACTGTTTGTCCCTGAGGAGCTGGTCCCCTCTGGAATGAAGGTTTATCATTGCCACTAGAAAAAAAACAAGTTTATCAGTTGTGAAACTATTGTAATTGAAACAAGTAGACAATAATAGAAGTAGAAATGCAGACATACCCACTGAACGGAGTGTAGGCTCCCCTCTCCCTTGCAAGGTCAAGTCTCACAGCACGATTACACAAATCTTGGCCATTTAATTCCCGAAGAGCCTGATCATTCAAAAGGGAAGAATAAATACAAGAATTGTATCTTGAAGACAAGCAACTAAAATACTGGCTCACGAAAATAGCAACAACGCTTATGCTCATTGCATATTTAGATGCATTATCACTTGTTAGGAAGGAACTCAGAAACACTGGTGACCAAAGCCACTTGGTTTTGGGATAGATAGATAGATAGATACTGGAGTATTATAGGTCAATATTCCATTAGAAGTAAGCCAAGAGGGTTTGCAAACAAGCGTCGTCTCACTTTCTAAAAATGCAAAAGGAAAAGGGTCTTTTAAGTAGGAAAAAAGATTGTTACTGCATCAATAGGTTGGGCATGTTACACAGAAAAAGCAATAAGCAGATGGGAGATGTTGTCAGAAAGCTTATGTTACCCAAAACAAATCAACCACTATTGATCACACGATAGAAACGGTACATGTGATGAATGTGAATAAGGGGAAACAATACCTTCTCTGCTCCTTCCTCAGTAGCAAACTCAACATGGCCAAATCCCCTAAATTCACCATCTTTAAGAGCAAAGCGAACATCTACAACTTCACCAGCAGTTGAGAAGAAATTTTCACTGAAATAATAAAACAAGTCAACAAAACATCCACCACAGATAAGCAATCAAAATCATTAGGATATGTAACTAACACGTCAGCTTGCTCCACGTTGAAGGATAGATTCCCAACAAACAGAGTTTTTGATCCACCAGTGCCAGTGGATTGGGGTTTGGGAGTAACGGGGGTCTTGGGCTGCAAATTATAACATAATCAAATGTTATATGTTGATCATGAGTGCAGAAAAAGGGTAATTAGCAAACACAAGAGATATCAAAGAAGCATCACTCACAGTGTTATCAACATCAGTCATTTCAACATCACCATCCTGCATTAAAAATCAACAAAATAAAAATCATGTGAGAAAGAGCAAAACAAAAAATCAGAGCGAGTCAATTTACAGTGAGCACTGAAGGATGAATCCATAAACAAAATAAATAATGATAATTAAAAGATAAAAAAAGTAGTGCTTGTGGGTCATCAGAACAATAACATGAACAGAAAATACAGAACAGGCGAAAAACATAGTACACTCACATTTTTCTTTGTGATCTTAGAAGGCTTTTCATCTTCTTCCTCATCTGAAGAGTCTTCTTCAGACGAACTGTCTTTCTTTGTGACAGCCTGTCAAGATGAAAACGGTCAGTGCATGATTGGATAAATACAAGTATATCACTTGCAAGTAAACAAAAATATCTCTGAATGTCATATTATTACGCACAGCAGCTTTGGTCTTTTTCTTTTGAGGTTCTTCATCCTCGCTTTCTTCAGAACTGTCATCCTCACTTTCATCAGAATCTGACTTCTTTGCCTGTTAAGAAAAAAGCTAATTAGGATATCTCTAAAATATACCTGTATTTTGAAAACAATAAAATCAAAATCAAAGCAGTATTGTAAAAAGGTTGCTGAGAAACTATACAAAGTGAGCAACAACAGTACCTGGGTTGCAGCAGCTGGCTTCTTTACGGCAGCAGCTTTAGGAGCTTCCTGCAAAACATAGCATAGAGGAAACATGTTAGTTATGCTTTATTGAGTGATTATTATGTGGGTTCAACTGCAATCATTCATTAGACTAAATTATCAGAAGAGGTTGAATAGAAAGCAAAAAGATCTTACTTCCTCATCTGAACTGTCATCTGATTCAGATTCATCACTGGAATCATCTTTCTTCTTCGTGACAGTCTTTGGTGCAACCTTAGCAGGAGCAGCTTCCTCATCAGAAGATTCATCATCACTGCTCGACTCAGCTTTCTTCTTGGCAGCGCCATTTTTAGCTGGAGCTGCTGCAGGAGCTTTCTTAACATCCTCATCTGAACTAGTATCTTCGTCAGAATCGGATTCATCACTGCTCGAATCCTTCTTGGCAGCTACGGGAGCTTTCTTTGCTGGGGCAGCTACGGGAGCTTTCTTTGCTGGAGGGGCATCATCTTCAGTGTCCGAATCATCACTACTTGACTCTGCTTTCTTCTGGGCAACGGCGGCCTTTTTAGGTGCAGCTGCAGGTGCTTTCTTTGCTGCAGGGACATCCTCATCAGAGCTACTATCATCTGATGATGAATCGTCACTTGAATCATCTTTCTTCTTGGGGGCAGCCTTCCCATTCTTTGCAGGGGCCTTCTTAGGTGCAGCTGCTGCTTCCTCTAAACCACTGCTTTCATCATCTGATGATGATGAATCCACATGACCATTCTTGGCAGGAGGTGCCTTGGCCTGATAAAAAAAATCACAAGGACAAAACCACATATATCAATTTAAATTACTCTTAATGATTTGTATAAAAAATTCAAGAACCAACTTAGACCATTAGTTAATTAATTTCAGGACAAAGAAAAACAGAGAATAACCATTTGGAGCAAACTATTTATTTAATGACAAGAAATATAGAGAATTAAAACCTTGGGAAGTTCCTCAGAATCAGATGAGTCCTCGTCTGAAGAGCTCTCAACTTTCTTTTTAGGAACCTTCTTCTCAGGCTTGGCCTCACTCTTTTTCACCTCAACCTTCTGTTTCTTAGCACTCACAACCTTCTTATCAATTGGTTCCTCTGCTTCTCTCTTGCCTAGTACACAAAAGAAAAAGCATTAATCTTTGAACCAATCTTAAGACAGCGGCTAATAGGGCACTCGGGAAAAAATCCAACAACTCAAAAGAAAAGGAACAGATCAAATCAGAAAATTCAAACAAACAGTAACAAACACCCAAAAATAATTCAGCAACGAATAAAAACAAACAAAACCACAACCAAAAGAAGGAACTTGAACAACAAAACACAAAAAATAAAAAACGAATCAAGCTAATAACTTTTGAAAAAGCTACTCCGTACCTTTCTTCAAGGGCTTGGTGGTGGGAGCAGCGACAACAGCGGCTACTTCAACCTATAACATAAAAACGGAGAATCATAAGGAATTCGTCGAAATCAAGAATAAAAGCGAGTTTCTTTATCGTATAGAAATAAAAATCGTTACCTTGGAGGCGGATTTCTTGGCAGATTTACCCATTACAAGTTGTGAAGAAGGAAGAAGAAAAAGAAAGGTTTGGGGAGAGAGCACGGCCTAGTGAATGAGGCAACGTGCTGGTTATAAAGAGAGGAGGGATTGGCAAAACCCTAAAATACAGATTAGGGTTTAAGGCGGAAAAGATATTTTTGAGAGAGTGCCTGTTTCTGCGTGCGCGCAGCCCCTTTTATATTAGGGTTTCTATTTTCTACAAACCTTTTTTCATTTTTCCTTTTCCTACCCTTGCCTTTTTTTTATTATTATTAATTACTAATTTTTTTAAAAGCAAATTTAAATTATTATAGAGCCGTAAAAAACGAGTCTTTCACACTCGGCCCCATCCCCATTGAAAAAATAGGGTTGGTCAAAATTTTAGCAATATTTTGGGAGTACGGCTATCTGCACCTCCGTCTTTGTTATGGGTACACCCCGATAGATGCACTCCTAACCAAATTAGATTATGCTCGATGCACTTCTTCAATTGTCTTAAATATATATTTTTTTTTTTTTAAATACATTTATTAACCACACTTTTTTTAAAATATATTTTTAAATAAATTATAAAAGACCAATCAAATTATTAAACTATGGTATGTAAGATTTTTTTTAAATATTTATTAATATTATATACGAGTTTTTTATACTCAAAAAAAAATATACGAGATTTTTTTACATAATCATTGACATTATATATAAAAAAAATTAGATGATTATTAAACTATATTAGTATATACTTATTCATATGCATTTACTAAAAACGAATATTAAAACTTTTATAATGTGAAAAATTGACACATGATGACAGAGTAATATTATATATGAGAATTAACTCTTCAAACAAAAACTTGTAAAAATCTAGTTCGCAAATTTGAAGTTTGTGAATTCCATTAGGTTGTGTTTGGATGGAAGGATTTGATTTGATGAGGTATTTTAAATTAAAGGTTTTAAAAATAGATGGATTTCAAATGACTTAGTTTTAGTGAGAATTTAAAATCCTTTCAATTTTAACTAAAAAAATATGTTAAGGATTTTAAATTCATTCATTTACTTTTTAATCCAAACAAGTGGAGTTAATTTGAAATCCATATATCAAATCCCTCCATCCAAATGGAACCTTAATCTTACCCTAGTGATTTGTAAATGTATGATATGTACAAGTTTTTGTTAGATCAATTTTGAAATAGGATGAAATTCTGGTCTCAAACTCACACGATTATTAACCAACGTTTTAACCTAATGTTTACTTAGGTTTTATTTAGTTAGGAATTGTGGTGGATGAATGGGATGAAGATGGAAAAATGGTGATGGATAATCTGTGAATAGAAATTGTGTTTGGGTGAAGATGGAAAAATGGGGATGGATAATCTGTGAATAGAAATTGTGTTTGGGTGAAAGATTGAAAAATGTGGGTAAATGAAGAATTTTATGTCGAATCAAAAGTAATGTCATATTCTTTTATTATTGCTAGTTAGTAAAGTAATTAGTGTGAGGAAGAAAAGTATGAGAAAAAATTATTTTAGTAGTGAATTAGGGATTATAAAGCTAAAGTTATATTTTGTAGGAATTTTAAGAGCTTAAGCTATTACATTTTTTCTAACTCGGTCCTGCTTTTTTCACAAATTGTCGATCTCTTTTCCTTGAAGGTTTATTCAAGTTTTTTATACTCAAAAAAAAAATATACGAGATTTTTTTACATAATCATTGACATTATATATAAAAAAAATTAGATGATTATTAAACTATATTAGTATATACTTATTCATATACATTTACTAAAAACGAATATTAAAACTTTTATAATGTGAAAAATTGACACATGATGACAGAGTAATATTGTATATGAGAATTAACTCTTCAAACAAAAACTTGTAAAAATCTAGTTCGCAAATTTGAAGTTTGTGAATTCCATTAGGTTGTGTTTGGATGGAAGGATTTAATTTGATGAGGTATTTTAAATTAAAGGTTTTAAAAATAGATGGATTTCAAATGACTTGATTTTAGTGAGAATTTAAAATCCTTTCAATTTTAACTAAAAAAATATGTTAAGGATTTTAAATTCATTCATTTACTTTTTAATCCAAACAAGTGGAGTTAATTTGAAATCCATATATCAAATCCCTCCATCCAAATGGAACCTTAATCTTACCCTAGTGATTTGTAAATGTTTATGATATGTACAAGTTTTTGTTAGATCAATTTTGAAATAGGATGAAATTCTGGTCTCAAACTCACACGATTATTAACCAACGTTTTAACCTAATGTTTACTTAGGTTTTATTTAGTTAGGAATTGTGGTGGATGAATGGGATGAAGATGGAAAAATGGGGATGGATAATCTATGAATAGAAATTGTGTTTGGGTGAAGATGGAAAAATGGGGATGGATAATCTGTGAATAGAAATTGTGTTTGGGTGAAGATTGAAAAATGTGGGTAAATGAAGAATTTTATGTCGAATCAAAAGTAATGTCATATTCTTTTATTATTGCTAGTTAGTAAAGTAATTAGTGCGAGGAAGAAAAGTATGAGAAAAAATTATTTTAGTAGTGAATTAGGGATTATAAAGCTAAAGTTATATTTTTTTTTTGTAGGAATTTTAAGAGCTTAAACTATTACATTTTTCCTAACTCGGTCCTGCTTCTTTCACAAATTGTCGATCTCTTTTCCTTGAAGGTTTATTCAAGTTGTTGGAGAGAGGATGATCTCTTTGTTGAGATCTTTAGGATGGAACTCAAGAAAGCAACTCATCAAATCTGTTTTTCTCTAATTAAGTTTTGCGACGGATTGGTGTTCTCTTGATGTACCACACATCTACACCCTTGCACATTTAGTAGGAAAAGAGCATTTACTTCAATAATACGAGTTATTTTGAATTTGTTTGATTTCCTTTGAAGGAAAATCAGGAATAACTCACACGTTTTTAGAAAGACGGATTGGGGTGTTGAAACCTCTTGCTTGAGGGTCAACCACCTGACCTGCGATCTTACTAGCCATCACACCTTTATTTCGACTCTTACAACCCCTCTCACCAAGCTATTTGAATTGTTCATAGTTGTGCAGGGTCCTTCCGACCTCGTTTATGTTGGCCATACATTTACTCTCTCGTTTAGTTTCATAATCTTAGAGTCAAGCTGGTCTGATGCCTAACGAGCGCTGGCTGAGGGATTGTTGTCCAAACTCTACACCGACTGCCCCCAAAGTATAGAACAAGCTAGAGAAGTAGTATGTGGAGTTCTCTTGTTTATTGGGGGTGGTTGGTCGTCGTGGTTGTCCTTGTTGAAGCTCTAGTCCCCCTCTAGGCTTATTGGGTTGTGTTGTGTGTCGTCTCCACCCATGTTCAGTATGAATACTGACATTAGGTGTGAGACATCTATGTGCATCTATTTTTTTGGTATGGTCATCGACTCTGGTGTTGTTTTTTCACGGGAGGGTCGAACTAGGGGTGTAAACGAATCGAAGCGAATAGTGCAATATTCGATTCGTAAAAAATATTAGAATATTTGTATTTGTCTATTTTTTCAATAATAAATTTGATTCGATATTCAATTCGAAAATGATTCGTTTTCGATATTATTCGATTCGAGTTGAAACTATTCGATTCAAATTTTGTGGTAAAATTCTGTAAAATAATATAGGACATGAGACAAAATGAACTTAATTGAAGAAGATAGTAGATTTTAAAAAAATATACATATATTATAAATATAATCGAACATTTAAAAATATCGAATCGAATATTATAATTTTATGTTTGTTTACTAATTTTATTAAAAAGAAAATTTATATACAAATAATAAAATTTCGAATACAATATTGAATCGACCAAAATTATTTGATTCGTTTACAACCTTAGGTCTGACAACAATGATGGAATTTGGAACCTCGTCGTTCGTCTATCGTGGTGATGGTGGGGAATAACAGTTTTGTCCGTCGAAAGGGTTTACACTATCATCTCTACAAGACTTCTATACTTTGTCTGTGTCTAGATGTTCATACATTGATGGTTTATAAATGATGTTTTCTTTCCTACATTTCTCCACCCTTTTCTTTAGTCCATCTCTCTCTACATCAACAATTCATTACAAATACAATATTATATTACATTAGATTTGTTGATCAATGTGCATAAACAAATGAATAACTTCCAGAGAGACAAATGGAGTATATATTAGTCGCAATTAATTATTTTCAAATTTAGTTTGTAATTCACGATTTTTATCTTTTGGAATCTGGTTTGCAAATAATGTACAATTTTAAAGGAAAAAATTCCAAAATACATTTGGCCGAAATCTAACATTTTTCCAAAATTTTGTCTCTTTTTGATAATTCTTGCCAAAATCTAGCATTTTACTTAAAAAAAAAAAAGTTCTGAATATTTTGGACGGTTTTTTTTTTTTTTACAAAATATTGCCTTTTCTAGTTTTTTTTTCTGGAATTCTTTTTGTTCGATTTTTCCCCAAAATCTGCATTATTTTTTTTTCTAAAATAATTCTCTCATTTTTATCATCTTGTGAGTGTAACTTTAATTAAAAAAAAAAAAACTTGTTGGACCTTGAGTTAAGACAAAATAATTTAAATGGGACCTTACATTGAAAAAAATGTGAAAATTGAGTTTATTTGCCAAAAAATTGAGTACACCGTATAACACAATAAGACAAATATTAACGTAGAAAAGTACTAGAAAATGAGGGAGAAGTAATTTTATCGACTATTTGACGTATTTGAAAAAACACATATACATATATCTCACTTCAATCAATCAATCAATCAACATATGTATATTGACAGCTACAACAGCAACCAAAAAAAGTGAGGGAGAATAAAATGAAGTGAGAGTTAATATTGTAATGTAGGATATATAAACAAAAAAGAGAGGAGTATCAATCAACCTGTGGATTCATCCTAGAAACTTGAGCAACACTCCATCATTCCCTAGTACGAATCCTTGTTTGTCATTTATAAACCTGCAAATTAACTCATTCCATGAGTAAGCAAGCTTCACGCGAACTATCTTCTTTAAAAATAACACGGCATAGTATACCGATGGAGTAATACTGTTTAGCATACGAAAAAATACTATCACATTTTAAAAATGATTGATTTTATATTAAACAATATTACCGAGTTCACCAAAGAAGTTTTTGCCAAACACAGGAGATGAGCAAAATGAAATCTTGATTTTTGTTCTCTCTCTCTCTCTCAATCACACACACCACACAAATGAGGGAGTTTGTTTTGATGAAGGAATCGAGCTTACTTTACAGCATAAAGGTTGGCAGCAATGTTGTCGGCTGCTTTGTCACGAATCCAGGTCTTGCCGCTGTTATTGGTTTTGAGCAGAACGCCACTTCCACCAGCAGCCCAAGCCTCATCCTGCATTTGCATTTGCATTAGCCTTAGCCAGATGATAAACAACATCAACAAATTTATGATTTATTATAGCATATCTTGTGACTGCTGCATTTTCAGGGGTTAATGATGAATTGAAAGCAAAACAAGAACAAATGAGGAATCAATGTGACTAAATGTTGAAATAGTAAATAAATCAATGCTTATTACAGTGATTTTGAAAGAAGTTTGTAATGCATGTATATCTTATATAAAAAGAAACTTGATATTGTCGTGCTCGTGCCTATTCTACTCAGAATGGCTCCTTGTAATTACAATGATTTTTGCATCTAACCATCATTGCTACTCTCAGACAGTAAAAAATAACACATCTACATGATTCAAATATACCTGTGAACGATACCCAACATCAAGAATACCAAATCCCCGACTCTGTACTGGGATTTCCTCAAATTCCTCAGTTATCTGACAACAATGAAAAAAGATTGCAAGTGTTAAAAACAAAGGTCAATGGACATCAAGAGGTTATCAGACCCAACTAAATATTAAGTAATAACAAATCTAATACCTAAATCTTTAATTTCAAAATGAGTAAACTGTAAACCAGCAAAAGGATTTTGGTACAGCATAGCATAGTGCAGATAGGGAAATAGAAAATGTTGATCACAAAACAAATAAAATGCATCATAAAATGTCATCAGATTATTTATGTTGATCACAGAGTGATTTAGTATCTAGTATCATGAAAACCACTAGACAGTGTATATTTGAGCAAGACAAATAAAGGAAAAGAATGCCGCTTTATACTTGGATAGTTGGATTAATTAACACCATCTGATCCTTGAACTTTAATAACTTGCAGAAGAAATTGCATTTAATGCTGAATGAAGAATCCCCATATGAAGGAAGCTACTTCCCATATAAATTGAAATGTAAATGCTAATCTTTCAGCAATAAGAAATGTAACCTCAGAGGAAAACAAATGTAGCCTATTCCCACATCCACAAAATCCACAGGAAGATATTCTACGCACTTAGCATACTTAAGGCATAAGTGGAAGTGTGGAACACGACTTGTACCCCATTTGGCACATAAGCAAGGTACACATACATTTATCAAAGGTAAAGAGAATAAAACAGATCAAGTTGTTGAAGATATTAATACAAAATGATACTTCTCTCTCTAACAACAAAATAAGCTTTTAGAAGAGGCAGTCAATCAACATAGTACGAGAGTGCTAGGTGATGGTGATTTTTCACCAGGGCTTAATAAATATGTTTAGGATAGCAATAATAACAAATATACCGCAAGTCAATGAACTCACCCCTGTGCCCTTGCTGAGATATAATCCCCCACCACGTACTAAAAGCCAAAGGCCCCCGTCGGCTCTCCAACCCATGTTCTGAATTCTTCTTGCGACAGCCCTATTATGTGGCTGCCAATATGGCTGACATATTGTATGAACATTAACAACTTACGTAAGCTTTTCTATATCTCCTCAAGAATATTGCACACACAAAAGCAATAGATTTTTTTTTTTTGACAATATAAGTTGAATTAAGGATGACGAAGAGCTCGCTTCGCTGAGCTTTAAAACAGCTTATAAGATGTTTAGGAGCTTATAAACTCTAATAAATGTTTGGTAAAAAAGGATTTTAAATCGCTTATAAGATCTTAAAATAATCCCTTTAGCTTATAAGATGTTTAGGAGCTTATAAGCTCTCAAAAATGTTCGGTAAAAAAAGATTTTAAACTGCCCATAAGATCTTAAAATAAGTTATTTACAGCTTATAAGATGTGTAAAATAAGCTTAGGCAAATGGGCTCAAAGAACAAAGATAAAAAAGATATTTCATGCATAGAGAAGTTAAAGAGACATCTGAAAAAGTACATTCATTACAGGATCAACAAATGCACACAAATGCTGCGTCGAAATCTTACCTGACCTGGTTCCCATGTCAGATAAAAGTTACCGCGACTTGAAACAGCAACATATTTTCCGTCAGGTGAGCGATTCACAGTGCTAAATGTGCCTGTATAGTAGCTGGCACCACTGATACCACTAGAAACTGTTCTGCAACAGCAATGGGTACACAGAAGGTAACTATTACACATAGAACCAGAAATGCAGCGACAGTGCAAGAAATATTGTTCTCCAAGAGCACTTCAGAATATGAATAAGCAAAGGAGTTGCAAGTTTTATTTTGTTTTAATTTATTTTGATTTGACAACCACATAATCCCCATGATAACACATTACCTGTCATGCTTTCCTCGCAGGAAACAAACAAGGGAGAAAAAATGGGAGTTTAAGGGTAGCTATGTTGCCTACTAACATGGGAGAGAGGAAATTTTCTGCTCAAAGGCTTGTCTCCATAGTTGAAAAGGATCAGATTTTTCGTAAACTCATTCTTGTGAGCTTAAATATGACATCTATTTAATAATGCTGTAGATAAACAACATGCCGAGTAATCACAGTAATACGATAGTAAGTTCTATATTTTATTGTTGAAAAGTATGAACAGATTAGTTTGAAAAATTAGGATAGACTAGTGTGTGGATTTGGGAAGCTGGAAAAACTGTTTAGTGCATAGAATTAATAGATGTCTCTGCATGAAAAGACAATCTCCCAGAGCGATTGAGCTAAGACCTCAGGAGGAAACTAACCTATTTAAAGTAGCTGAAACAGTCTCCTGAATAGCAGCTTTCCAATTATATCCTCCATTTGATGTTACATAAATTGCACCTTGATCAGTTACCATTTCAGCACCCTTATCTCCAGTAGCCTGTATATATACCTGAAATGATCAAGCAACAATCCATCTTGCTTAGATTGTGGGATGGCTTTCCTGTCATTTTTTATTATATCTCCAACAAAATTTACTATTTACCAGAAGAGTAAATGTATGATGACGGTAATAACTGATGACAATTAATTCATAAAACTAATATGAAACTAATGATATCATATTTCTTAATATCCAGATATATTCAACTTGAACACAATTCTGAATATAGCAACAAAATATAGGTTGATCCCTTCCAGCAGCTGTTGGTAGTACAACCACCTTGGACGAAAATAAGATAGGAAGAATTTTTGTTATCTCTAGTCCTTTGATTATTGAATTTTTTATTAGTTTCTGATCTGATGACTCCTTGTATAGTCTAATTGTACTCCCTTCCTGCTTTTTTTTGGCATGCTTGGCATAAAGATAGAAGAAGAGTGATCTAATAGTTACAGATAAAAGGCTTTTGAAGGAGTTCCACCAAAAGACTTGGTTTTCAACTCCAATATTGCCTCAACGCAAATGTCTCGTCCTTCTGCTGCCATTATAACATGGTCCTTCATTAAAATATTTTCTGAAATCTAGTAAATAAGCTTAATGGTGTGCTACCAATTGACAAGACACATTCAATCTAATGTATATAGAAAATACAATTGCAGGTAGATTAAAGTAAGATAGAACAAGTATTTTTTATAGAGAGTCAAAATACAGAAACCAAATTAAAACATTACAGCGAAAATAGGACTTTAAACTTCCACTTCCAGAATTACTTTATTGTGTAATAGGCTGCAACCTATTGCATTATATACATCACAATGATTGGGTTTTAATCAATTTTCTGCTGAGTTGCATGTGATCATGTGATCTCTGGAGTTGTATTTCCCACTCAATGCACTAATACTCCCAACAACACACTGCCTCCCTGGTCGAATTACACTGCCATAAACAGCCATTTCAATTATGTCAAGTTCTTCATCACTAAACTTAATGTCACAGGAATAACCTTTCACCAATCTTTGGTCAAGACCATTCTGGTCGGATTTCAATCTATTTACCCTGGTTTGGAGAATTTGACAATTCTCCTTCACAGACTCACCACCTTTTGAGAAAGGTATGATATGATCATACTCGTAGCAGAGGCAACCATTACATGAGTGGAGACGTTTGCAAACAATGTTACCAGCTGCATCTATTCTCCATCTTTCAGGATCTCGACCTGGAACCTGTTCTGCCTTGTCCCAGCATGTTTTCTTAGCGTTTGGGTCGAAAAATCTAGGTCTCACCTTGATGCTGCTTCTTCTACCGTCATCCCAGTGATGCTGAATTTGAAAAGGTTAGATATCATCACCCTCTTAGTCCAGTGTGTGTGTGAGTGAGACTTTTCCCTTTTTGCATTTCCTTGCATCCATATATATATTTGTGGTTGTTGCACTTCCAGCATGGAGGGATAGGGGAGAATGACTCATGGGAGGAAGAACAAGTTGCAGGCATATAAGGTTGTTGGTTTAGTGCTACTAGATCCACATGAAGCTCATTTAGATGTATTAATAGTTCTCTAAGTCATAGAGGTTGGCCAGTCTGTGATAGTGGTATGTGCTGCAACAAGGATTGTGTGATTTTTACTAAGACAACAGCTCTTACTCATAAAATAAAATATGAACATATTTGCTTTGTGCAGAGTGCAGACTACTAGTGAGATTGTTCTCTGAAGTTTCGGGCAACTGCTAAATTGATCAATCAATAACGATGATCCTATGTGAGGATTAAGGATTCAACTACTGAATAAATTAAAATTGTTTATAGCACTCAAATGTTTCTGATATGATATCCTAGAAGCATGTGGATTCCAAAATCTGTATCATGATAAGGTTAAAATCTACCATGATCAAGACGCTACAAACTCCAAGTGTAGGCAGGCACCTTGAAACTTCATGCTAATGGCAACAATTAATCATTTAAAAAAAAAAAAAAGAAACATAAAACTTTAATTATTTTGAGGACCTTGAATTCCAGCACCAAGCATAGTTGTGTATAGAAAACCTCAGAAATACTATTGATGAAATAAAAACCAAGCCAAATAGGTACTGAGGTATAATCCACAGAGGAAATGATAAGGTGAAACAAGCCAGATCTACTGTATTTACCATATCACCAGGAAGTTGAGAACTTAAAGGTATGCGCTTCCACGTGTCTCCAGCATCCGCAGTGTACAACAGAATTGCTGGCTTTCCTATAATCCAACCTTCCTTTCCTTTGAAGCTGATGGAATTGAATCTATAGTTGAAATCCTCATCTTCAGCAGAGGGTATGGAACGTGGAGTCCAAGTGTTTCCTGCATCTTTAGTCTCCAAAAGAGTTTGTCTAGTTCCTAATAAGAAACCTGCCAGACCAACCAAACACCAGCTTAATTAGCTATTTCTCAGATGAATTAGATTATTGCAATGGCATGAAGTTGATCTATTCAACCTTTTAACTAACTAACTAGCTAATAATACAAAAATCTCCACAATTTTTAATGTTATGATAATTTTAAAGAAATATACTCTTTGAAATCCATGAAGCGTAAATACACTTCCCACCCCACCCCACCCCACCATTTTTTTTTCTCATATGCAAATTCTCATTTGTTTATACCAATATTGTTATAAGATTTCAAATCCTCTAAAAATTTACTCTATAATACACTTATTCTACTTTTTTTCAAACACAATTTTCAATACATTATCAATCATCTATCACCCACTTTTATATTATTATTATCTACTCATCCCAACACTCTTTCCTCACTTATTACTTTATGCAGAATTTTCAATTTTTCAGAATCATATTTTTAAAAATCCCACGCCATAAAAAAAATCTTACAAAATCCAAGCTCTCAAGCATATACAAAATCAGTATTCACCAAATCCACCCCAATGCATTTGAAATCCACTCCCATCCTTAAAACATTGACAAAAAGATAATTATGAACAGTGAAGGTCTATGGAGTAAAAAGTAACCGTGAGAGGGGTCGTCAGGCACAAAAGCGATGTCGAGAAGGACTACGCCAGGGTCAATCGGAAGGAAAACTCGTTCCCACTCGGAGAGCGGGTCTTCTGCCGCCAATGCCCTTCCTCCTAGCGGAGAAAGTGAAATTGCGGCGGCGGCTTGGAGGCCACCTATCAATTGGCGGCGGGTAATAGCGTGTTGCGAGTCAGGAGCGGCGGAAGCAGAAGGGATAAGGCGACAGCAGCGGCGGCGGAAATGGAAGCGAGAACGAAGTTGGGAGGGCAGGGGAACGATAATGGAGGACGAGAGGTGCTGAAGAGCAGCCATGGCGTGGATCTCTCTCTCTCTCTCGTGATTGCACGCAGTAGACGCAGAGTGAGTGTGTAACTCTGTAGTCTTATCCAGAAAATTTTCGAAATGCGGTTGGCATACGCTTATACTATATATCACCCAATTGTTGGCTCCAAATCATACCCGTAGTAAATTCTACATTTAGGCCCAAATTACGAATATGTCCTTCACTTTTCTAAAATTATCAAATCAACCTTGTTATTCTCTCCTAATTTCACACATGTTGCAATGAAGGGTTTATATTTATTTACCCCCCACCATTATCGTTGTTGTTTGTCCTTACTATTATTTTAATTAAAACTAAATCTAATCATACAAATTTTATAACTTTCATATGTAGGCAAAACTTTACTTATAAAGTAAAAAATGAATTGTTTTATGTATTTGTGGAGAAAAAATAATGACATTTATGTAAAATTGAGGATATTGTGAAGGTGGAGTTTATAATTGATTTTTTATTTTAAGGGGGTGAAAGTTATTATGGAACGTCTCGTAAAGAAAAGTATGAAAGTTATTATTGGGAGGGAGTATTATTTTACAAAGCTTTTAACTTTTAATCATATACTCCGTACAATATTTGTTGGAGGATTTTGTATGAATACTTTAAATCAAATCAATAAAGGGGATATTCGGCCCTTTTTTGGATGATTCGGATGGCTGTCGTCCAATGCACGTTATTTCTTGTAAATTATCTAATGTGAAACATATCTAAAAAATGTACGGAGTAATAAAAAAAAGTACTTTGGAATGAAACTAAATTTTAGACCACTTAAAAAACTCTTTAATCTATAAATATATAATACACCTACGGATTACCATTTTTAGTTTCGGCGGGGAACTTTGTGGGCCGTTGATCACTTTTCTTAATTTTGATCTTGGCCGTTCATTTAGTTTTCTTGTTAATCATGGTAAGTGTCATTTATTATTTGTAATTAATATTTTTCATTTATCACTTTTCATCTTAACCGTCCATATTTCTAGATTGAATGGTGTCCTTCAGATCGATTCCTTAAAATTTGTAACGGTTTTCTTCTATTCTCTATAAATTCGCCATTTTTTTTGTCATCCTCATCAAATATCTTTTCTCTCCTGTGTTTCTTATGTAATGATGTTGTATTGTTATAGGAATTTTGTATTTTTGTGTTGTTATACAATTTTTGTATAGGAATTTTGTATTTTTGTATTTGATGGGAACACATATGTTTATAATATCGATGACTAAAGCTTCGGTTAATATTGGTACATAAAAAAAAAATATACTGATAAAAAATAAAAAATGACCATTAACATTAAATTTCTCTCTCATTTTAATTCTCAATTTCTCTCTTTTTTTAGGTTTCCAGAAATTTGTGTCTCGGACCGATTCGACCTTGCTACTAAATTCGGCCCCGATTATGTTATTCAAAAAAAAAAAAAAGAACTTTTCAATTATAAACCGGGTTTAAATTTTCCGTCCCCTAAATTCGGCCTGTTTCTTAAACAAACGAAAAAAATTAAAAAATCACAAGTTACCTTTTAATAATCAAAATGTGTTTTAATATGTAGTACTTTGCATCTATAAAACAGAGTCTGAACTTTTAATTTGTAATTCAGTTGTTGAGTAACAAAGAATACATGGGGGAATTATACAAGCGATCTCCAATGCGGTGGTTGGGAAATCCTTTAGAGGAGTCGTCGGTGGTGGCATTCCTTTGTCTTCCGGCTTCATTATTTATTACCGGGTAGATAAATCTTTGTTGATGGTGGGATGCCTGTTAATGACTTTTATCCAAATGTGTTGTCGGTGGTGCCGTCCACTACCGCTCCCTCCGCCACCGTCTCATTTCCGTCAGTTTATGTTCCTACTTTCTTTGTGTTTCATTTGTAACGTTTGCAATATTAATATATTTAAGCCTCGAATAAGTCAATGGGTCTCGAAATTTATGGTTTCCTTAATTTAAGGTCGACAATTAAGGAGTAATTCTATCATAGTATATTTAAGGTCGACAAAGATATTTATATTATTAATTAATTTGTTTATATCACAAAATTTGTAGCACAATTTTTTCTAAATATTAGATTTTGCCAACTAATTATGATTTGAAAGATTTACGTATAATCAATTGGCTAAATTTATGGTTTCCTTAATTTAAGATTTTTTTAATGATCAATTTCAATTTTTTCTTCTTAATAAATTATATTAATATATTAATTCAAAATTTTCATTGTAGAAGAATATATTGAACCATTGAATTTAAATTCTAAATTTATGGTTGTCTTAATTTTGTAAAATTAAATGATTTTTTTTTATTGTCTAATTAATTTGTAAATCTGAATAAACTAACAATAACTTTTGTAATTAATTGATATTAAAATTGACGATAATTATAGGATAAAATTGACCTAATGAATTCGTTTTCATTTTAAAAGATAATAATTTTAATGTGTGTATTCAAAATTTAATATTATCGAAACAATTAAGGAGTAATTCCATCACAAAAATATTGACTAATATTGATTATTACAAAGATATTTAGAGATATTTATATTATTAATTTATTTTATTTTACACAAAATTTGTAGCACAATATACCTAATTATCAGATTTTTGTCAACTAATTATGATGTCAATGTTTCATACTTTCATGTATAAGCAATTGCCTTGTGAACCACAATCAATTTAACCCTAAATTTATGGCCTTCTTAATTAAAAAAATTTCATAACCAACTTCAATTTTTTCTTCTTAATAAATTATATTAATATCATAATTCGAAATTTTCATGGTAGGAGAATATATTTAACCATTAAATTTCAACCCTAAATTTATGATTTCCTTAATTTTGTAAATTCAAATGATTTTTTTTTATTGTCTAATTATTTTGTAAATCTCAATATAAACTAACAATAACGTAACTTTGGTAATTAATTGATATTAAGATTAGCGGTAATTATGGCACAAAATTGTCCTAATTAATTCGTTTGCATTTTAAAAAACAATAATTTTAATGTGTGTATTTAAAATTTAATACTCTGTATTATCAAAATAATTAATGAGTAATTTTATCAAGGAAATGTATGAATCCTCCAACATTGAAATGTATTAATTTATTTTTAATTCATTTATTTAATAACTTTATATCATTTATAATGTTTTTTTACACATGTAGATACTCTATTTATGAAACAAGTTGATATCGATCGTCATATCGTTAACGAATATCCCAAAGATAATTTTAAGTTCTTCTTAAAATACGCACCACCGAATCATAAGAGTTACAGAGATTGGATGGTGAGTTTTGTATTTTAATATATTAGGAAAACACATTGACTTGGTGTATTATATTAGTATAGATATATTGATGTATTATATTAGTATAGATATATATATTAAATTTAAATATTTAGTTATTAAAGTCAGGATGTTTAATCAATTTATTAATTAATGTTTTAGGGGTACCGAATCAACTTGCTAATTAGTTGAATCTCGAAAATGATAACGTTTATATTGATTTAATCGATCCATCCAACACATTGTAGATTTAACCGCAACAAAAGTTGGAAACATTTGGTACCATGCCAATCTCAGTAATCTATTACATTTTACATATAAATCTAGAAAACTTTTTGAGATCAAAATATTTGACCATACTACTAGAATGATGAAGGAAAGACTTAGTCCTATATTAATTGATGAAGGACTTTTCTATTGTGGTAATATTTTTAGTATTCTATTTTTAATATTATTTAATTATTATATAATATTTTCTTACACTATTAATAGTTTATTTTCTTCTTTGTAGATGCCTATAGGATCATGACCAAAAGGAGTAAAATTGAGACTAAAAAGATTAAAATTGATAAAATTAAAAGTTACAGGACCTTAAGGAGCAAATTTGAGACTAAAAAGACTAAAATTGATCAAATTAAGAGTTACATGACTTTTGTGGATTCACTCAAAGTTATATGACCATATATGAATATATCTCCATTACAACAATGAGGCAGGTCAGGTCGGGTCGGGTAGTTGATTACCCAAACCTACCCTGTGCCCTGCACATATCCTGAATAATCATCCCATATGGACGAGATAGACCCTCCCCGACCATTTTTATATCACATGTTGAATTTTTTAAATTTATCTCACAGTTGAAAGTATTATTTCTCATGCATATGATCATTGAAACAAACAACAATAATTTGAATCAATATTCAATCAGATTTAATCCAATATCTAATTCACAATTGAGTAAAGAAATACTACATCAATATTTTTTAACGTTCAAATTTTTTAAAATTAATATTAAATATAAATATTATCAATGCAATGCGGGTCTAACATGTGACTCAAACCCGACATGTTTATATACGTGACATGTCCGATCCGTTCTCAATATGGGACCGATCTGACCTGGCCCTAATCTCTTGGGGCGGGTACCTACGGGACGGGTCAATATTGTCATCCCTAATTCATGAACTTTTTTTTTATGTATACTGCTATATATTATTCATCTTATTTTTATCTGTCTGTTCGATTTACTGGATGCATATTTTTTTTTCAGTGATTAACTAATCTAATATTTCTTTACTTGCTTTTTTTTTTCCTCTTATAATTATTTTGTTGTGTTCGAGCATAATTTTTTTTCCTATGAATATAATTTATTTACTTGACATATAAAAACTGCCTACAAAATTGCATTAGAAAGATATTCATGGTTTTGTCGTATGTAAAATCTTTTAACTATTTGCTTGCTAAAAAAACGTGTATCATTTTTTTTCTTTTTTTTAGCGTTCTTCTTTCTCAAGACACATGGTTATTTTTTAATGATTTACTTTTTTAATGTATAATAATTTCTTGAAATATTCCCTTTCTTCATTCACATATTTTCTACTTTTATAAATTATTTAAAATAAATTATAGAGTTTAACTAGGAATAGAGACAATCCTATGGACACAACTAGGAATAGAGACAAAAAATTATAGTATTAGGATTAAGGTCAAATTGATGTGGTAATATACAATTATGCCCCTTGGTCTTAAAACAATATTAATTCATTAATATAATACATTTCGAATTTGAAATACTATTTTCACGCATTTATTATTCAAATTGAAATTTAAATTATAATTGAAATTTAAAATTCATTTGTCCTTCAATTTCGAAACTTTCTTAAAATGCAGAAATTGATTTAACCTAATTTACTTTCCTTTTCAAATTTGATTTAATTGATTCACACATTTAATCGCTCAATTAGGTTCATTCGATGATTTGAGGGATATTGGTTCTCTAATCTTGGTTATCGTTGCCGAATCTCCGGCGCCATGTCAACGCCGCATCAGAATGCCTTCGCTCCGGCACTGGAGGCGGTGGATGAGGAGGCGGCGCTGCTGCACGTGCTGTTGTTGCCACAGTAGCATCAGTACCCGCTGCGCCTCCGCCGCACCTCCTCCAATACGACGTCTCAGGTCGCCATTGTCGGTTCCAATGTCTGCCCCATCAAAAGCCTTGATTATGAGTGAGTCTGATTGAGGTTTTATCATGTATTGCTCTGTTGTGTTGCTTTTTGGTATGAATTGCGTTTGTTTTTGTGGATCACAGTTGATGGACTGTATATTTTGATTTATACTAGCTTTCTTAATCTTGAATTGAATTTGTTGCTATATACTCTGTTTGGTTTGTTTTGTCCTCAAATTTCACTTCTATTCAGTTGGAAATATCAAATTTCTTTCCAACTGAAAAATTGGACAGCCGTAATTCAATGGACAGGTTTTGTGTAAAATTTTAACCTTGATCCCCTCTGACTTGTGGCAATTCAGTAACTACTCGAAATCTGAATGATGTGAAGCTTTTATTTGCAGGATAGTAGAGAATGATTTTCTCAAGCCAGACTGGAGAAGTAGGGGAATGACTCAGATATGCCAGTATACAATAATGAAATGGACATTGTGCTTTCTTATTGGACTGAGTGTTGGTCTCCTTGGGTTCTTCATCAACCTTGCTGTTGAAAATATTGCTGGTATTAAGTTTGTAATCACCTCCAACATGATGTTGTCCAGAAAGTAAGAAAGTTTTCATCTTTCTCATTCACTTGCCTGCCTTTAGAGTTGTTGATTTTGGGATAACCATCTAGTTTTGTGGATGTATATGAATATGTACTCTTTCCAACTATAATGTCTTCCCTTGTTGGGTTCACTTAAAATAGACAAGGTTTATTGCATTGTTTCGATTTTGCGATGGATGCAGATTTAGTTTCTTGGGGACCGGGGAACTGAACTTTTGTCAAACACCGTCTTCTTCCTCAGACTGCCGGTCGTTGACCTTCCGGCGTACCATTTCCGATTGTCGACCCTCCCCGGTCGAGGGCGCCGTCGATCTTCTTCCTCACGCACCAACCATGGTCTCGCCGATCTCTGTTCACCTCCGGCGTGCGCCCTCTCCGCGGCTGACATGGAGGAAATCCTCCACTTCTCCCTCGTATCATTTTCCATTTCAAAACATTCAAATCCCATATGCAACAAAATATTTGCATATATTATTGACCATATGCAACAATTTTTTACATATATGCTTGTATAATTTGCATATTTTATATAGATGACATCATATTATTAATTTTATTTATAATATAATATTATATTGATCAGTTCAAACTCAAATAATCATTTTTAAAATATAAATAAACTGTGAAATAATTTTATATTATTAATTTTATTTATAATATAATATTATATTGAATAGTTCAAACTCAAATAATCATCTGAATCACATCGCACCAACACTAGATTTAAATTGACTCGTTTAAACCCAAATAATCATCTCTATCACTAATGATATGTAATTATTGAATTATATATTCTATATTAATTTTTTAAAATAAAATTAATATTTTTTAATATTTTATTACAAATATATTGTTTTATTGCATATTTATCACGTATTTTGAGTTATATGCAACATATTTTTGCATATGTCGTAACAATTTTTTGCATATATGTTTTTCAAATCTGCATATAGAGTAATGATATAGAACCAACTATCTGTTTTTTATGGAATTAGTGAGTTGTCACCAATATAGCGTGTATCATGGATTTATATCTTTAAAATATATTAATAAATTTAAATTATTTATTTTAAATTATAGTAAATGATTATGTATCATGGATTTATATCTTTAAAATATATTAATAAATTTAAATTATTTATTTTAAATTATAGTAAATGATTATGTATAATGATTTGGCGTAACAAATTTGAATTTTAATTAGTAGGATAAGATTGTTTTCCAGATTTCCTTTTTTAATGGTTGATTTATTAATTAGTTTTCAAATTTGGAAATAAATCAATTATAGGCATATCCACATAATCAATTAGTATAATCTAATTAATGAAAATGGTTGATTTGACATAATCAATTTTTGCATACGAGATAAGTAATGAGTACAACCTAGTCGATCCGGAACTGTATCAAGCTGCCGACAATGATGATCCGGAGGCTTTGCTTGAGGGTGTCGCCATCGCTGGATTAGTCGGTGCTCTTCGCCAGCTTGGCGATCTTGTCAAGTGAGTTTTTGTTGCACATTTGATTTATGTTTCCATTTTCTCGATTTCCTTACTTTTTATTGGAATTTTTGTGCTTTGTCGTTTGAAATTTTATTTATGTTTGAAATTTGTCCTTGGTAATGTTAGTACGAAATTTTCTGGTTCAGCACACTCGAAGATGATGAATTTCTCGATATGAATTTTGAATTCAAAATTCAATTCAGAACCACCGTGATTAATGTGATTCTCATTTTAGGAAGGTTTGAATTTCGAACGCATTAATGACCGTGATTTCCTATAATTTCTTAATTTACCAACTCCTAATTTGAATTTAATATTATATATTAATTGAATATGCACCTTTTGATTTTAAATATAAAGGAAGGGTATAATTGGACATTTGTAAACCAAATTGTCCTTGTTCCTAACTTTTAAAAATTTTGTCTTTATTTCGAGTTTTTAATGGTGAAATGTCCTATATACTAATTACCCCTAAATTATATTCTTTAAATCATATCGAATGAATTATTCTGAATGTTAAAACCCCCTCCATTCCAATGAAAGTTATCTAACTTTTATTTTTTTCACATTTCTCTCTCAATCATATCACCCCTAATACATCTCTACTTATTCTATCATATTTTTTAATCTATGTACTCATAGCTCATAGGATGCTTTAACCGCGACAGAGAGAGTATTTTTTTTTATTAAACTTGGTGTAAAATATTTGTTATATAGTATATTTTTTAATAATGATTCACGTAATTTACAAATTCTATCCATTCCAAGTATGAGTAGGGGTGGGCATTTGGATGGTTCAGTTCGATTTTGAGCTTTTTTCAACTGAACCGAAATAAGTGAAAATTTAAAAAATGAAATAGAAATCGAACCGAATTTTGTTAGAATCGAATAAATGTTCGGATGGTTCGGTTCAGTTTAAACGTAATTCTTGCATAATTTTTTTTTTTAACAATTAAACATTTTTCAAGATTTTTTTACATTAAAAATTAAATTCAAATTATAAGTTCAAGAGTTCACACTCATAAATTACAAGTTTCTCAAAGTTTAAAATTACAAACCATACAAATCTCACACAAAAAATTAATGATTTTGTTGCATTTTCCACAATGAAATCTATTTTCAAGGGATATAATTATTTTTTTAGTGGGGCAAGAAGACTACAAATGTGGAATTGAATTGAGATTGAAAATTAATAAAGTAGCATACTTCAAGTAGAGTTTATTTTTGTTAATGTATTGTTCCATACAATTTATTAATTAAATAAGCTTTTTTAATTTAAATAAAGAAATTTAGTGCGATTTTTATTCCATTTTGTAAAATATAAAACAAACTGAACCGAAAAAATGAAATTTTAAAAAAATATTTCAACCGAACCGGACAACCGAATAAATCGAACCAAATAAACCGAAATCATTAGTTCAGTTTGGAAATTCGATTTTTTCGATCTTGTGCCCACAATAAGTATGAGTGGCTCCAAAATACCAAATACTACGTCTTTTAAAATCCGAACAAAAATAAAACATCTCTATGTTTATAATCTTTTACAAGCGTACATGTTAATCTTTTTGTGAAAAGTCTGTAAATGAGTCGGGAATTCGGGATGATATATTATATTTAAGACTTTAAGTACATATATATAATGATATATATGCAAAGCGATTTACATTTGGTTTGAGTGATCATGATTATTTACAAAGTAGAGCAATTCTTACACCTATATTACATATTGTATGGTCAATAAATTTGAACATGATTCATTTAAATGAAAACGAGTCACATACTTATTTGAGCTCTGACAGTCCTTGCAAATCTGATTCGAATGTTGATATTTTATCTAATGTCTATACTCCTGAATTTTGAATAGTTTGAAGTATTCGTGTGTACCTAATCATGAACTGAATTTGAAAGTTGGAACACTTGTGATATTATTGAGAAATATATATCATTCAAGGGGCTTGTGCAATGAAACCAAGTTTGTGTCATATTTTTTCTAATTTTTTAATTTTTTTCCTAGCGCTTAAAATTTTGCATTTATTTTATCTATAAATTAAATTCATAATATAATATTTTGTTCTATGTGTAGGTTGGTTATAATCGGGTTGAGTAATGAGGTTCTTGAAGTTAAGGTTATAACTAGAAGTAGTGTTGGACAATTAACATTGATATCGAGACTTATATCAACTCCTTATAATTTTAGACCGTTTTTCAAGTTTCAATGTATACTTTTTTCATTGATTGTGTCATATGACTCATATGATATGTCTATTAATAAAAGTCATGGGCAATGATTATCTTATGTAGATGATTTTTTTTTTAGATCGTAAAGATGAATTCGGGATGATATATTATATTTAAGACTTTAAGTACATATTTAGTAATGTTTGATTGGTTGTTTTGTATTAGCTAGAATTGACACACATTTGTTTGATTATTTATCATTATCAATTTCATTCTATTTCTAGGCATTAGTAAAGTTGAAAGTATGTTTATATTACTTTTTCAGTAATATACCACAACAAGTAAGATGAAAATTTGAAGCTGCAGATTTGCTATGTATCGTTTCATAAATTTGTTAGGCCCTTCTGAAGTACCGTTTCACTATTTTATTTCCACTGATATGTTTTTTAAGATTGGTTGCTAGCTCAAATTCTAGAAAAAGCAACTGGTAGGATCGATCTTCTATGCCATCAATTTTATAAGGAATCAATTTATGAGTTTGTTTGTATTTTATTTTACAATCATCATTTGGACATTAAATCTTCATCTCCTGCAATAGATGTACCTGAAAATCATGGTGTTCCAACTTTGAATTTTTTTTATGCACTAAAACTTGTAACTTTGTGAAATACATTATTTCATTTATTTTAATATTCTTTTTTTTAACCATTTTTATTGTAATATTCTTATACAAAGTTGGAAATTTGAGTTTTTTTAATATTCTAATCGTATTGCAATATCAAAACTTTATTGTAAATTTGTAATAGAAACAATGTTTTGTCTTTCCTTTCGACTTCTCATTTCGATGGACTTGTGTGATAGCAAAAGGTTGTCCACAAATATTATAAAGTGAATTGTTGTACTTTTAATGTTTGTATTATAAATATAATGGTACTTTTGAACTTTACACGAACAAATTATGTAAGATGATCTTGAAAAAGTACTAAAATTATTTCTTAATAATTCTTGATTATATATATATATATATATATATATATATATATATATATATATATAGAGGTAACTTTTATTTATTAGATTATTTTACATAATTTTATACTATTACTTTTTAAAAAATCATTTTTTTAGGGATACAATTTATTTTTATGATTGCAAATTTTAATTGAAGTTGAAAATGTGATTTGTTATAAATTTGATTTGGAGAGTATTTTTTTAATATAAACAAATATAGTTAAATAAAAATATAGGAGTACTCATAAGGTTTGATTTTTCCTTAGATATAGGTTTATATTTCAGCGTTGCTTTGGGTTATAGACGTTTGTGGATACCTATAGAGTCGCTCTAAACGTCTATATTAATCTTGGTTCTAAATTCTTCGTTCTTTGCCAATTTTTTTTTTACGAGAATATAATTCATAACTTCATTTCAATGTTGTTCAATGAGGGTTTGAGTTGCAATTAATTCTTTAATTGTTGATTTAAATAAAGGTAAATAATTGTTTTTTTTTTTTTACAAATGCTAGCGTGATCTTTATATTGTTCATTGGTTGATATTCTTTATTTTATCTCTTAATTTTATGAGTGATAGTAATCTCATGTGGCGAGCTCCAACAACTCACATCATCGATTGCTGACTGAAAAATAAAAATGTATATCAAATTGCAACACGGTGAATAGTTGGAATTTTTTATAATAATAATTGAAAGTCGTGATTAAATATGGTATATTTATTTAAAATTAACCCTATAATATAATTAAAAAAAAATCCATGAAGAGTTAATTTAAATTGTTATCTATCATGGTAACTTAATTTGACCAATAGTATATTCGTTGACATAGTTAAATGTTAATTTTTTAAGGTTTCATGTTAAAGAATTAGTTTTTACTTAATTATTGTCTTAAATGATTAATTTATTTACTTTGTCTTTTAAATAATGTTTTTTAGGAATTTAATTTTGTATAAACTAGACATTTTAAAGTTATTGAAAGTTTTTATTTCATATTATAAATCATGTGTATGTGTTCAAATTAATTTCTCTATCTTATAGTCAATACTAATTAAAATGTCCTTAAAATATACTTCCCCCCGTTCTACGACTGTTTGCACATGCACTTTCCTTATTCGTTTGTCCCACAATTACTTTCACACCACTAAAAAGAAAATTATTTTATAAACTTCATCCTCACAATATTCACATATTTACATAAAATGTTATTACTTTTACACTCATTTCAACCACTCTCTTTACTTATTAATTTAACTTTACAAAATTACCCTTCAACACTCCACTCATTACATTTTTCCTTAAAAAGTCGAAAATGGGTGGAGTACTATATTCCAAATGGGTGGCACTACACATTTAGATTTTGGATATGGTAAAAGGTCGAAAATACCTCTGACTGAATATTAAACTCCATATTTTATTTAACGAGGATATTACAATAAAATCACATTTTTTTAAAAATAATCGATTCTAGATAGCCATGTTTTCCGATATCAAATTTTAGGTTTATGTTTTTTTTTTCACCTATTTTTTTATTTTATTTTTTGTTTAAATAGTCTTTGGATTAAACATTATATATTGAATACATTTTTTTCATGAAATGTATTCATATTTTTATTTGTAGTTAGAGAATTGTTAATGCAATCATGATGATATACCAACATCATTATTACTTTCTCATTTTTTTGTTTATTATTAGGTACCATCTAATTTTGTTGAACTAATTTAAAAAATGGTTAATTTTATTATATGTTTGTTCTTACTATTAAAGTCTGTGTATAACCTTGGTTTGTAATATTCACTCCTTTTCTCATATGGTGCGAATGGGTATAACGACGATATTTCGTTTGCTGCATACATCTGGAACGCGTAATTTAGTTTTAGAGAGTACTTTGCATTTCGACTTCAACGTAGGAATGGTGAACCTTCTACGATTTTATCTTCGAAAAGGCTCACTCAACAATTTATTGTTGACGCCGTTAGACTTAAATACATAAGGACACGTCAATCAGAGCTTCGTCGTAAATGAATAATGGTATGAAAGATGCATTTTTTGGCTACAAAGTGAGTTGTTTTGCCACCTCTTCATTCACCAGAGGTGCACGCTACATGGACCAAAATTATCTAGAAGCAATGACAATTTGTAGATGGGTCGATTATCCTCAATTATTTCTAATCTTCACGTATAATAAAAAATGGCCTGAGATTGTACGTTTTTTAAAATTGAATGGACTTAATCCTGAAGACCGCCCAAATATAATATGTCGAATATTTAAGATTAAATTTGACGAATTATTAAATGATATTTAAAAGAAAAAAATATTTGGGAATGTCAAAGAAGGTATTTAAATTTATTTATTTTTTGATTTAAAATAATAATTTTATTTTTTAAATTATCTATTCACTACATTTTATCTTTTTTTTTTTTTTCAATTTTATGTGCAGTTCTTTATACTATTGAATTTCAAAAGCGCAGTCTTCCCCATGCACATATATTGACGTTTCTTGAAAATCACAATGAGGTTTGTATATATTTGAGTTTGCTACATATGATTTTTATTATAACTAATTATTCTTTATCTTATGATAAATGATCCTTGCGGTGCTGTAAATCCACGTTCTCCTTATATGACCGATGAAGGTTCATATACACAATGTTTTTCTAAAAGATTTGTTTCAGAGTCTTCTATTGATGAAGATGGTTATCATATTTATATGCGAATGGATGATGGAATGATTTTGAACAAGAAGGGTTCTATTTTTTATAACAAACACGTTGTTCCTAATCGTTATCTTCTTTTGAAGTATATATGGTGCACACGTCAATGTTGAATGGTGTAATCAATCAATATCCATAAAATACCTATTCAAGTATGTCAACAAATTAAAGGACATGATCGTGTTATATGATTGTAGGTACATTTCTCCATATGATGCTGCTTGGAGAATTTTCGGTTTGAGATTAATTACAGAAATCCTCCAGTTGAAGATTTGGGATTTCATCGATCTTCTTGATAAGAAGATTGTTTTATTTGGTGATCGTGCATGTTTGAAATCTATCTTAGAAAGACCATGGGTAAAATAAAATATATTCTTAGCTTGGTTTGAACTCAACAAGAATTCTTCTAAAATAAAAAAATTGACTTATGCTGAAATACCACAATTCTTCGTATGAAAGCCGAAAACTAGAGAGTAAGTTGAAAGGAATAAATGTTTTTCAATTAGATGTATTTGTTACGTTCTTCCTGGTTCTGGTGAGTCACATTACATGAGGATAGTCTTGAATGTAGTTCATGGACCTACATCTTGTGATGATTTGAAGAAATTCAATGGAATAATTCATCCAACATTTTGAGAAGCTTGCTTTGCTAGAGATTTGTTGGACGATGATAGAGAGTATGTTGAAGGTATGGAGGAAGTTAGTCGTTCGGCTTCAGCATTTTCGATGAGATTTTTATTTGTTACGCTGCTAACATCACCTTATGAAATTTGACAAAAGTGCTGGAGATACATGTCTGATGATATTATTTATAATAGAAGAAGAATTATGCATTTTTTTTAAGGTATGTTTAATTATTTTCTTTGTAATTTAATTCCATTATAATTATTCTACTTCACTAATATGCAAGTCATTTTAAGTCAGTTGGTCAATTAATTACTTTAAATTATTTGTGATTTATTGAGAATTTTGATCGATTAAATTATTTCACATAATTTAATATTAACCTTAAAAAAAAAAATAGGGATACAACAAATTTTTTATGACTGCACATTTAATTGAAGTTCAGATTTTTTATTTATTTTTTATAATTTTGATTTTTAGAATAAAAAAATTAGATAATTTTTGTACTTATTTTATATATATTATCTAAAAAAATGTAGTAATTAATAAAAGATAAAATTAAGTTTTGATTTGTATACGTAGTTCATATGTATATTTTTATATATATTTTGGAATAGATAAAATATATTTTATTATTTATTAATTATCTACATCAATAACACTTAAATCAATTTATATAACTAAATCAATAATAATGATTTGTATTAATGAAAAATATTCATATATTTATATTAAATTATTTTTTTATACATAATATTTTAATATGTTATTTTTTTTGTTGAAACAAGTTTAAATCTTTAAATGATATATATGAAAAATTATAATATAATTTATTTTATATTTATTTATCATATCAAATACATATATCAATTTAAGTCTATGTTTCAACTGATTTTCATAATATACATAATTTACTTATAAAAAAAATCAAATATTTTATATTAATTTATTTTAGAATAATTAACTAAATGTAAACCTATATACATAATAAATAATAATGTGATTTGTTAATTATATACTTATTTATCATTTTAAATATAAATATCTATTTAATTCTAAATTTTAATCACTTTGAATAAATATATCCCTCGTGGACTAATGAAAAAAAATTAAAATTCTATATTAATTTATCTTAGCATAGTTAACTAATATCATTTTAATTTTAAATTCCCGTAAAATTAAGGATGACAGATGATGAAATCAAGAGTTGTTGTTTGATAGAAAATTGATAATATATTGCGGACTCTTGGTAAGTTTTTGCAAGATTTTGAAGGCATGTCGATGGTAAACCATGATCCGTACTTTTCATCTAGAAATAGATTTATTTTGAATGAGTTTCCATACAACATATCAGATTTTAAGTTAGAGTATGGGAATTTAATTAGCAAACTTAGTGACGAACAACGTGGTGTGTATGATAAAATAATTAGGACCATTCCGTCAGGTAAGTGTGGTGTATTTTTTGTTTATGGATATGGTAGAACAGGAAAAAATATTATATGGAAGACTCTATCAACATGTTTAAGATCTAAAGACAAGATTGTAATTAATGTAGCCTTTAGTGATATAGCTACACTTCTTCTTCCTGGTGGACATACTACCCATTCTACATTTTTCATTCCAATTGATGTTATTAAAGATTCTACATGCAGTATTTATCAAGGAAGTCCTCTTGCTGGGCTTTTGATTAAATGTGCTCTTATAATATGGGATGAAGCACCAATGGTGAAGAGATATTTTATTGAGGCTCTCGATACGATTTTGAATGATATTATGCAGCTCACAAATTCATTGTCATCTGAACTGCCTTTTGACGGTAAGAATGTTGTCCTTGGAGGTGTTTTCGTCAGATATTACCTATTATTTCAAAAGGAACGAGGTAGGATATCGTTCACGTTTTTTTTTTTTTTTTTTTATGGAAGTTAAATACCCATCCCTTTTTTTCCCCTCCCCATGACTCGAACCCAGGACCTAAGGCCTAGGTAGTGGTGCTCTAACCACTTGAGCTATCCCACTTTGTCGATATCGTTCACGCTACTATCAACTCATCTAATTTGTGTAATGATTGTACTCTTCTGAAACTTACTAAGAACACGAGGTTGCAAACCCTAAGATCTGATGAAGTTGTACATGAATTGAATTCTTTTTCTGAATGGATAACATCTATTGGATATGGCAGTATAGGATCAGAAAATGAGTACGAATGTGATGTACAAATTTCTGAGGATATTTTGCTAAAGGGAAGTGATGATCCGATTTCTACAATTGTTGATAGCATTTATCCCGATTTTAAGAATATGATGGATGATCAGGACTATTTACGAAGTAGAGTTATTCTTGCACCCACGTTAGATGTTGTTATGTCAATAAGTGATCACATGATTCAAATAAATGAAAATGAACCACGCATTTATTTGAGCGCTGACAATCCTTGCAAATCTAATTTGAATGTTGATAATTACTCTGATGTCCATACTCCTGAATTTTTGAATAGTTTGAAGTATTCTGGTGTACCTGATCATGAATTGAATTTGAAAGTTGGAACACCGGTAATGTTATTGATAAATATAGATCACTCCAGCGGTCTATGCAACGAAACCAGATTTGTGTCTTTTTTTTTTTTAGTATCTTTCTCTTTCTCTTTATTTTTATATTTTATTTTCTATCATACAAAATTTTGCATTTGCTTTATTTATAAATTTATAATATAATATTTTGTTTTATGGGTAGTTTGGTTATAAACATGTTGGGTGATAAAGTTCTTGAAGCTAAGATTCTAACTGGAAGTAATAGTGGACAATTGATATTGCTACCGCGACATACATTGACACTTTTGATCTTACATTTTTTGCCTTTTAAGTTTCAACGTAGACAAATTTTCATTGATTGTGTCATATGTTAGTTATGACTATTAATAAAAGTTAGGGGCAATCGTTTTTTAATGTAGGTGTTTTTTTTTTTTTTTTTTTTGAAAAAATATGTATTTAGTCATCGTCGATTATATGTCGTTGTGTCTAGAATAACAAACCGACATGGTTTGAAGATCTTATTATGTCATGAAAACAATTGTGATTGTAATATCACAAAGAAGGTAGCGTTTAATGAAGTTTTTAGGAATGTATGGATTTATAATAATAATTTAAGTTTTATAATTTTTTCTTAATTTATTTTTTTATTAATTACTATTGATATTAGATTATTGCATTATTTAATTGAATGTTATATCACCAAAATTATTGTAATATCCTTTAACATTTTATAGTAATTTAATAATTTTATCGTATCATAAATATATATTAGACATTAATTTTATATATTTATATGTTAACTTTAAATTTATATAGTATAAGACATTGATTTAATTAAATTTTAAGATTAATAATTTAATCTAAAAAAGATATTAGCAACATATTAAAAATTTTAATTTATTATTTTTTTAAATTCGATATAGTATAATAACATAGTTAACAATAATTAATTTTATACGTATGATACTATATATATATGTGTATATATATATATTAATGTAAGTTAGTGGTATTATAAAATGAATATACTATAACATTATTAAAAATTAAAATTTAAAATGTTAGTAATATTTTTTAACCTATCAGGCCGTGCGTCAGCACGGGTGCCATACTAGTTTGATATAGTATGCGTTGAAAACGGCCTTGAAACAGTAACATTTTTAAAATAAAACTTTCTATTTTTAGAAAGATATTGTATTTCTTCCATCCCAAAATAATCTTCATAGTTATGTATATGCATGAGTTTAAAAGTAATGGAGTAGCGACGAAAAAAAGTGTGAAATTTATTATGATATGAATAGAGTGTATTTTATTAGAGCAGACTATCATAATTTTATACAGATATATACATTTGATATTTTTTGTTACAAAAAAAGTGTAAGGTATGAGAACTATAACTAGAAGTAGAAGAGACTATTTTGAGGTGTGAGAGTTAGGTGGAAGAGGTCTTTTAATTCAATTGAAATGTGTGGGAGGGGGGCATGCCTCATCTCTTTTTATGAAGTGTGGCTTCTATTGGTTTAGAGATACTACTTTGTCCAATTCACTTGCATTTTCATATTCTATTCACAATCGGTGTTCCACTCCTATTACGTGCATTTCGTCTGACCGGCACAAATCCTATCGAACGCAAATTTATTCAAAAAAACAAACTCAATATATTAAGTTTGTTAGCTTGTGAACATATTTGTCAGAAGTTCACGAGCTCGCTCGGAGTACATATTTGACTTTAATTCGGTAAATAAAAAAAGACTATAATACATATTTTTCACACAGATATAGAAAATATATAATCAAATATAATTGTAGAATTTAGTAGATATCTACCATTTTTAGAAATATAATACTTTTAAGTTTTAATTTTGTCATAAATTGGTGAATTATTAAATACTATATATTTCAAAATTCATTTAGGTTCAATTTAACTAATTTAATCTTTAACCTCAACATTTGACCAAATTCATTGGAGTTCAATTTCAATTACTCAAGTATCACTCAATGTATACATGTAACTTATAGGCTCGACCTCAACTCGAAAATAAATGAATTAAGCTCAAACTTGAATTGGTTCAATTACATCTAATTTTTTTTTCCAAGTCTCGGTATTCGTTTCTAGGACCAACAAATACAACAAACAAATCCCACCGTCCACTAACGAGGACCCTTAACTCTGTATGGACTGATCCCTTTGAGAATTAGCACCAAGAGGTAAGATTGAATTTATCCCTTGAAATAAATGCAGCCAAAGATTTGAACCATACGACAGAAACATAAAAAGAGAGATTATCTATGTTCTCACATTTCATTACTAATCAAACATAACATATATTTTAAAAATACTCCATCAATCTTCATTTCTCCAACAAATTCAAGATTAAGTGCAGAACATGCTCTCAAAAATATTCACCAGTATCAATACTTTAATAGCAATGTAAATAAATAAATAAAAGTATAAATACATGCAAGTACATATATAATTCCTTTTCTTCTAAAATAAAATAAAACAAAACGTGAATATACATGCTGGCTAGCAGGGTTGTGTAAAATAGTCTAAGAGCGCATCAAAATAAAATCTAAAGCATTTTGCTCCTCATGTGAGGTGATCAACTCATCAACTCTATAGAAACAACTCAGTATCATTTCACCAGTACTCCCACAAATCCCCCTCCCTCCTACGACATTTATTTATTTATTCTTTTTTTTTCTCAAGTGTAATAAATGGGCTATGCAGAATTCACAAAAGAACAGTGAGGGACAATGGATAAAGAATTACCGATTCGATTAGAACTAATCGAGAGCGGCTTTGTTTTTCCGGCTTGTAGGCTTTGGCAGGCCGTCAAACATCGGCATTGAAAGAGCCTGAAAATCGGCTTTCAAACTCCACTTAGACGTTGGCCATAGCGACGACAATGCACCACTATCCGAATCCTGCAAACTCGACGTACTCGATGATTTCCGTACTGCACTGGAGGATTCAGGTGGCAATGGGTCACCCAAATTTAACGGAAACGGGTTTTGTGCGCCTGATTCACCGTCCACTCCCGAGACAACTCGGGTGGTTGACTTGGGCCGGAGAGTCAACCCTCTGGAAATGGCACTGCTACCACTGTTTTCTTCCTTAAGAAGCTTTTCCGGTGGGAAAGACGTGAAATCAGCCTCGGATTTTTGTCGCCTTCTCAAAAGTTTATTGATCCATTTATCAGAGTCATTTTCAGATTCTTGACACAAAAGTGGATCATGCAGACTAGTTGTATACATTAAACCATTAGCTACACTTTTCGATTTTCTATGGTGACTCAGGGAATTGGTAGAAGGTGCAGAAAACGATCCGTCTTCTAAATATTTGGCTCCTCCGTTTCGGTACATGGACATCTCAAAACCTCCAGAAGATTTTTGATCGGACTGTTTTGAATTATAAAAGCCTTGTAAACTGCTCATACCTGGGGAGACTTTCTGATCTGAAGAAGACGTTAATTTTAATGATTGAAATGAATCAAATATATCAGAATGCCTCCGGTTGGACGGAGTCTGCTCAGAGCTGCTTGACCTGCAAGTGATACTATAATTAACCACTTTGTAGTCCTGTTAATCTATTGTTATTATATCTATTTTATGGGGTCAGCATGCACATATTTTTAATAAAAATCAGGACCTATGCAAAAGCTTCTCAGAACCCAGAAACAACATGATTAACTAGAGAATTAAGTATCAGAAGTTTGTACTGATTATAAATTTTCTGAACTCTTTACTGTCTCATTTAATTTTTCAATGATTTGCACCTTTGATGTATGAACACTGTTGTGTGACAGGACAAGATTCGACCAATTATGAAGAAGTGTTACCTAAATATTTCCTGTGTCAAGAGTGTACACAGTTCAATATATAATTTTTTTTCTTTTAGATGTAATATATTATATGTAAGTAATAATTCAATAAAACATTGATGCAAAGAAAATGAGGATCCTCGAGTGAGTGCACCAGAATTTTACTAGTATAATTGCAGACTATAATTGAAGGAAAGAGTTTTGTAAAGAAATGTCAAGAATAAGGAAACATGATTTTTCTCAAGCATATTGACAGATTTGAGGTTTCTTTAAAGACTAGAGTTTACTTGCTCATATACTTTCCAAAAGAAGTGAAAAAACACCCCATGTGTCCAAAACGTCCAGGAAATTCAGCGATGGTGTGTTGACAAACCAGAATGTCGATATTTTTATTTATTCAAGGAAAAAGCTTCAAGTGAGATAGTTGCCACATGCAATAACTATAATTAGGTTCCACAAAATAAGCAAAATTAAGATCTCCATGACTGAACAATTACATGCAATCTTCTCCATTTCTCGGAAAGTAAATATGATAAGAAATATACCCAAAATGATGGCAACAACAGCCATGTACCACATCAATATCACGAGGCAATTCATCTAAGAAATAAGGGTTCGTATATCGACACCTGGGTTTTTTTGCTCAATACCTTACAGCTGTGTTCGATGGTACAATGTGCTATAATGTGTTGTACATACGGGTGTATTGAGCAGATGTCCGGGTGTTAATAACTTAATAGTCATGCCCAAAAAATAATACTAATTGACTGGCTTATTTTTAATATTAAAAAAAATGATAAAATAATACAGTTATAGATGTATCTTTCAACGTTTTCATGTAATACTACTATTGCGTGAAAGAATTGGCTAATTATGAAATCAACCTTTAACTATGAAATCAAACATCACTTTACATAATTGCTCTCAGCTGCATTCACTAAAATTGAAAAAAACTTTATATTGTGATATCAATGTCCCAGCCCTACTACCATCATAGTTTTCATACAATCAATTAAATCCAAAACTTACTACAAAAACTTCATGTCAAAGCGGTGTTAGTCCTATGGCTACTTCTCTACAAGTATGACTATGGTGTTGCCCCACTGCAACATCACAGTTCAGATCAATCATCTGGCAGGTAGTGGCTACTTAAAATCGATGCCATGATATCCCCAAATAAACAGGCCAGGATAGACTAAGCTACACCTTCACTAAGATCAGTTCTTAACAAAAGATGAAGTGAGGAAAAAGACCAACATAAGTCCTAAAGGCATTGCAAATAGCAGAAACAGAGATATCAATACGAATTAGGTAACAAGCTCAGATTAGATTTTTATTCCACTAATTGAAGAAAAGTAATATCCTGAGCAAGTTTCTTCTTTGTCTTAATCCTCAATCACACGGTAGGACATATTTGATAATTAATTTGCAATAAATTAAACCAACAGCAAAGAATATACATTTTTCAATGTATATCTTTTTGAAAATATTCTATTTGGCACTTATATGGAAGGAAAATAAAGAAATAGACAATGTGATAAATGTGAGAATGAAACCCAAGTACCATTGAGGAGACTCGTGACCATTGCACAAGCTGGGGGAAGGGGGATGCCTCCCCGGCAACGGTATTAGAAGGGTCTTCAGGGCAAACATTTGGAGGTCAGTCACCAATCCATTTAACCTCTTAATATCTGCCACCTAAACACATTTAAAAAAATATATACACGCAATATTAGCTATCTCGTAACCTCAGCAGCAATAAAGAAAAAGGCAGGTAGGTTCACTAGATACAGTACTCAGTGCAGACTTCAGAATTAGCATCATCACCAAGTGAAATGTAGGGACAAAACAAAAAAGATGCAAAAAAAAACGAAAAGAGTGAAACATAACAACGATATAAACTCAACAATTGTATTGCGACCTTTCTACACTAATAGGTTAGAGAAAGATCCTACTCTCACTAGAGACAAAGTAATTAAAATCGACCCACAATACACACTATATGAAGAAAACAAACTAAAACTTCTGCTATTTTCTTCAAACAATTATCAATAATGAACCGATGAAAACAACGAAAGAAAGCTATTTAACAGTACTGAATAATACCCTCAAAAAAAAAAAAAAACAGTACTGAATAATGCTTAGAACCAAAATAAAAAAATAAAAACACAAACAAACATGAATTGAGCCTGCTTGTATAATGCTGAATTACAACCAGCTATTCGGATTGACGAGCTAAAATGAATTGTTGATCAAATGGCGAAAACATCTCAAGTAATCCATACCTCAACGCCGTATTTAATGGCAACGCCGGCAAGGGTATCGAATTTGGTAACGGTGTGAACTATGTGATTTGAGCCAACGTTTAGGCCTACGGCGGCGGTATCGGGCGGCGAGGATGATCCAACCAATACCATTCTTCTGGATACATAATCCATGTCGCTAATATCATCATCGCTTCTCCTCTCCTTTTCCATCCGCGAAAACAGAAAATCAGGTGGAGAAATTCATAGAATAGAATGCTATTGATTTGATTAGCAGTAAAAGGAGAATTGGAAGAAGGTTAAAAGGGGTGGCAGATCTGAGAGGAACTTTTCCACTCTTTCTCCATTCCTCTACATATATATATTGAATTGAATGTGCTGCTTCTGGATATTTTTTATTATTTTCTGCCTAAAAGCCTATTATATGAATATCACATACACCTAGTAATAAAAAGAAAACATTTTCCATTTCCACGTGGAAATGGATCTTTTTTCGTACATGTGCGATTATTTTATTTAACATTTATTATTATTATTATTATTTTAAAATATAAGTCATAAAATGACAAATTATTGTGTGAAAAGTTGACCCAATAAACTTATAAAAAATGATTGTAAAATTTTAAAAGTATAATATATTAATTTTGTTGATAAGAATCAACAACCACTTTGAGTTTGAATTGGAGTTTGACTTAGCACAACATATGGACTACTCAACAAATTACTCCACTATTAAGAAGGGGAGGGGATTTGAATTTGATGGAAAGTAATATAAATGTGTGGAAGGGTTTGTGGATTCGGGATGATGAAGATTTTACGGGTTATACACATATTAAACCGGGTCTAGAAGATATTATTGTTAATGAATTGATTTATTCAGGATTTTTTTTATCTAAATGTAGATCGAATATTATGCACACCAATAGCCCCGGAAGGCTTTGTAGATTTATATAGTTATGGAATCAGTCAGTTGATGGGGTGTATTCATCAAACTCTATGGGGATTCAATGTTGTCAATGAGCCTCAAATAATGGATGATAAAGCATGGGATACCTTATGGAAGCTAGAGGTGTTGCCCAAGGTAAGACATTGTTTATGGTGTACTGTATATGCAAATCTTATACCAAGATAAATGCTATCAATGGTGTAACTACAGTGACGAAACAGTATGACATATTTTTATGGAGTGTGCATATGCAAAAGAATGTTGGCACCATGCTAATTTGGGGGAGAGGATTGAGGAGGCTAAAACCAATTTCGGTCCATGCCATGCCGGATATGATTTTTCATATGTTGTGAACGATAGATCGGTCTGGTGTTGCAGATATCGAAATGGTTATTTGGCGGATATGGAAAATACGTAATAACAAAATGTTTAAAGGGGAATGCATGGAGCCGATAATGGCGGGTATTCTAGGCCGACGTTATTTGGCAGAATGGCAGGCAACAAGAAGTAAAAGGATGTCGAGAACTGTTGGTCATTGTGAACAATGAGATATGATCACCGTTGAATCTGTGAGTGTGGAGATAATTGTATTTATATAGGTAATTACATTGTAACCTAATTACATGAATTTAGAAAAAGATAAGTACAAAAGATAAATACAATAAATACAAGGAAAAGTCTTAAATGTACCATGTGCATCAACTTGGGATCCGTGCACACTATACTTGACCCACTTGACTCGTCTAGCCCAAACCTGACCCGCCCCAATTTTTTTAATTCATCTCCTCCAAAGACGCTATTTTGTAGAAACCGTTTTCTCCCCCCCCCCCCCACAGTCATCGCCGCTGATCTCTTGACGTTTCTGCTCTCCCTGAACTTCATCGCTACCCTTCTCGCCTGCTAGTTGTTCCTCTACATCTTCCGTCAGTCGTCCGATCCTCCTTCCGATCACCATTTTCGGCAGCCAATTCTTCGATCAGAAGACTCTCTTTTATTTTCCTCACAAGTATTGGTTCTGTTCTGATTTCGCTCACGGTCGGCGTCGCCATTGTTGGTTTGCACGACGCTTTTAGGATCTGCTATGTATATAGGGGGAGTTACGCCTAAAGACACTCCACTCAGAGTTTAAACTAATTAATACAATTGAAATATGGAGAAACAATTAGAGACAAATTAGAAATCTGGTGGACACAATTACCCTTGCATTCAATATAATTGAAATTTTCGAATTAGTCAAATTAATTTAAATTTTAAATTCCTAATTTGATATCGTTTCCGCATTTCAAGACTTACTTTCCTTAATCGCGACATTTCCAAAAAGTTTCTTGCATTCAATGCAATCAAATTTACAAAAATCTTTGAGCTAAATTAGCTTCATCTTCGAAAAAACTTATCATTTATTATTTTTCAGTCTTCAAATTACATAGGTTGTTGACATAAACACTTCCCATTTATTACTTTTTCAAAAATTAAAAAAATTTAATTCTCACAATTCGATTTTCAAAATGCACGCAATCAATTAATGCAAAGTTTATATATGCAACGAAAATTGCACTAGAAATATATGCAATAAATTGAGTTTATATATGCAACGACAATTGCATGCTGCAATTTAAAATACTTCATAATATGCAAAAGAATAATATATCTGTAATAAAATGTTCTAAAATATTAATTTTATTTAAAAATATTCAGAATATGCATTATACATACAAATATATGCAATAAATTGGTATACATATGCAACAAGAATTGAGATCTCCGACTAACCTAACCGTGTTTCAAAACGGTCGTCGTTCCTCATTACCCTTCCACAGCCTCAAAGCTTTAATCGCGCGCACCGATCCAGCAACAATGACGGCGCCGAAACTCGGCGGCACCAGCACATCTATTCTCGACCACTTGAAAAGCCGAGCGGTGACGCAAAAGTCTTCACGACGAAGATTAACTGATGGCCCAAACGAATGTCCATTCCGAAACGAAAGACGCAATCGCCACAATCGTCGTTAAGGCGGCCGTCCAAGCGGCGGCATAGAGCATCATTATGGATCTTGGAGATGAGAGCGACTCTGATAAGGAATTTAGAATTTGAAACTGATCATCTCATTATGAAGAAGAAAATATAGCCTTTGATAAATGAAAAATCATTCAATTTCTAATTGGAATCAGACAGATTGATGGAAATGAGAAGATTGATGGAATATTGCATTTAATTCGACATAAATATTTTGAATTTTTGGAAATTAAGAGTCAACTAAAAGATCTGTATTTATGTGGGAGGTTAAAGATATTAAAATGTAATTATGAGTGTAATTTAATTATGGTGGGCATATTAGGTATCTTACGTATTGATTTGGCCTTAATTGAATTGCTGAAGTTTTTTAGTTTTAATTGTAGTAGGGGGGTGTATTTTAGCTCTTAATGTCAATAAACTCATGTATATATAATGTAGAAATATTAATTTGATAACCATAGATAAAACCTTTCTTTCATCCTTTGATCCAAGGGGGAAACTAAATTGAGCGGCGTATGATCGGTGGGAGCGGGAGAAAAAGTAAGAACCATGCCTTGATCTGCTATGTATATATAATGTAATTTTAACTTAAAAGTGTAATTCTTATTATTGAAAAGTGGTAGATATTTTAACTGAAAAGTGTAATTCTTATTATTGAAAAGTGATAGATATTTTAACTGAAAAGTGTAATTCTTATAATTGAAAAGTGATAGATATTTTAACTGAAAAATGTATTGAAAAGTGTAATTTTCATTATTAAAAGGTGGTAGATTTCGTTACTGAAAAGTGTAATTCTTATTATTGAAAAGTAGCGCTGAAAGTGTAATTCTCATTATAGAAAAGTGGTAATTTTGTTACTGAAAAGTGTAATCTTTAATAGTGAAAAGTGAAAATTTTGTTACTGAAAAGTGTAATCTTTAATAGTGAAAAGTGGAAATTTTGTTACTGAAAAGTGTAATCTTTAACAGTGAAAAGTGTAATCTTTAATAGTGAAAAGTGGAAATTTTGTTAATGAAAAGTAGTAACTATTATTATTTAAAAGTAGTAATTTTGTTACTGAAGAGTGGTAACTATTATTATATTGAAAAATTACAAATATAAAATTGTATTTAAAAAAAAAAAATACAAACAGAAATAGGGAATTAAAATAAAAAACATCAAACAGAATCGAACCTACCTCATAAGTCTGAAAGGTGTTTGAAACCACTTGGACAGTAGTGACTTAGTCCAATATTTTCGAACTTACTCATACATAGAGAGTTAACCTGTGCATTAGTGTGCACGTGCACACTATGCACAGGAGACCAACTCTAAATACAATTATATATACACGGAATGTTTGACTTATTCCTTAATATCCCCCGTCAAGCAATGCGTGGGATGAGAAAAAACGCAGAGCTTGGAGCGAAGGAACTCGAACGTCGGGCGAGGAAGGCTCTTCGTGAAGATGTCGGCGAGCTGGAGATGTGTGGAGACAAACTGCGTGGACAGCTTGCCAGACGTGACGAATCGCGAACAAAGTGATAGTCGATGTCAATGTGCTTCGCCCGTTTGTGAGCCACTGGATTCTGGATGAGAAAGAGGGCACTGTTGTTGTCGGAGAGGAGAACAGGGCGAGCAGGCAAAGGAACACGAAGCTCGCGGAGCAAAGAGGTTAGCCAAACGACCTCGACAGCTGCGTTGGCTAAGGCACGATACTCCGATTCACAACTGGAGCGAGCAACTGTGGGCTGTTTCTTGGCACTCTAAGATACTAGAGTTCCACCCAAGAAAATCGAATAACTATAGGTAGAGCGATGAGTTTCCACACATCGAGCCCAGCCAGCATCTGAGTAGGCGACCACAGAGGAGTCTGGTCGGCGAGTGAAGGAAGATCGTAATTGATAGTATGCTTGACATAGCGTAGAATCCTCTTCACTGCCGAGAAGTGGTCGATGGTTGGCGCCTGGAGAAACTGGCTGACATGATTTACCGAGAAGGATAGATCAGGTCGAGTGATGGTGAGGTACTGGAGGGCGCCCACCAATGAGCGATAAAGAGTCGGATCCGAGAATGGGTCACCAGTGCTGACCAGGGTCTCACCCGCGGCCAGGGGGTGGCAATAGGCTTGGAATCTTGAAGGTCTGCTCGCTCAAGAATCTCGCGAGCGTATTTAGACTACCCGACGAACAACCCAGAAGAGGTGTAAGAGATTTCCAAACCCAGAAAATAATTTAGGCGACCAAGATCCTTGAGCGCGAACTCCTTGTTCGCCCGAGCAATGAAGCGAGCAAGAGTAGATGGGTCGTTGCCAGTGACAATAATATCATCCACGTACAAGAGTAGATAGACGATCGAGGAACCCTGAAAAAGGTAGAATAGCGAGGAATCAGATTTGTACTCCTTGAATCCAATGCCGAGCAGGAAGGGGCTGAACCGCTGGAACCAAGCCAAAGGAGCCTGGCGAAGACCATATAAAGCCTTCTTCAACTTGCAAACATGATCCGGGAGCCGAGGATCGACAAAACCAGGAGGTTGAGCCATGAAAACTGGTTTCTGGAGATAGCCATTGAGAATGACATTCTTGACATCTAGCTGATGGAGGGGCCAGTTGAAGCGAACAGAGAGAGCCAAGATAACACGAATTGTGGTTGCCTTAACAACCGGACTGAAGGTGTGAGAGAAGTCCGTGCCAGGGATTTGGGTAAAGCCTTGAGCGACCAATCTCGCCTTGTGCTGCTCAATGGAACCATCAGATTTATACTTGGTTCGAAAAACCCATTTAGAACCAACAATGTTCGCATCCCGAGGGCGAGGAACAAGATCCCAAGTGTTGTTAACTCGCAGAGCATCGGTTTCTTCTTGCATGGCGGCCAACCATTCAGGGAACTTGGCAGCAGACTTGAAACTACGGGGTTCCGAAGAGGCAGTAAGAGCACTAAGCAAGGCAGTGGAGGCCAAGTTTAGTGGATACTTTGGCTTGAAGATTCCAGATTTTGCTCGCGTAACCATTTGGTGGTTAGATCGTGGTCGTTGTATCGGAGGATGAACGGTCGGCAGGGGTTTCTCGGCCGGTTCAGGTGGCTCTGCAATAACGGCTGGAAGAGGAAGGGTTTCCCCGCCAGGGTCAGATGTGCATGTCGAGCAAGGCATGGTTGAAGTGGGAGGAATGGACTCTGGTGAGGGACGAGGTGATGAGTCAAGCTCGGCATCTAAAAAAGATGAGACCACTGCACTGGTCGGCATGGGCCGAGCAGAACCTGAAAAAGGGAAGCACTCTTCATCAAATATAGCATGACGAATAATAAATTTTTTGGATGAACCAGGATCAAGACACCGAAAACCCTTTTGCTGGCTACTGTATCCCAAGAACATACATGGTCGACTACGAGGAGACAGTTTGTTCAAGGCATAGTCTCGGAGGTAAGGGAACACCCGGAAACCAAAGGTCTTGAGATTTCCATAAAGGGGCACAAAACCGAACAAGACCTCAAATGGAGATAGGCCGCTCAAGACCGAGGACGGGTTTCGGTTAATAAGATGAACAACAGTTGCAAAGGCATCAAACCAAAATTCTGACGGGGCACGAGCATGAAAGAGCATAGAGAGTCCAATTTCAGTTATGTGTCGATGTTTTCGCTCAACGCGACCATTCTGCTGTGGAATGTATGGGCATGACACACGATGCAATATACCATGCTCGGCCATAAAACTGCGAACAACTTTGTTGACGAACTCCGTACCACAATCACTTTGGAAAACCTTGATGGCCGAGGAGAACTGGTTGCATACAAACTTGTGAAATGCGACCAGGGTTGCGAAGAAATCTGACTTAGCACGGAGAGGATACAACCATGAGAAGCGAGAGTGATCATCGATAAACACATCATAATAACGGAAACCGGAAGTGGCATTAACAGGAGCAGGACCCCAGCGACCGCAATGAACCAACTCAAGAATTGTAGAAGCACGTTTTTCATTAATATTGAAAGATAATCGTTTACTCTTGGCCAACTGGCAAGATGTACAAACATTGGGGTTTGGTAAAAGCGAACTAATAGATAGATGCCCTAATCTATCTAAGTCCTTAATAATACTAAAAGGGACACGCCCCAAACGGGAATGCCAACGATCAAAGGAAGCACGAGAAACATCAAGCGGCTTCAAAGTCGGGAGTGCTCGTTCCAACACCTACAACCCCTGTTCATAGTGGCCCTGAGCCACCACCCTCTTGGTAGCTCGATTCTGAATGACAAATGATTTGTTAGAGAAGCAAACATCAACTGGAAAATCAGAAGTTAGCTTGCTAATAAACAATAGATTCTTGGTGATTTGGGGAACAACAAGAACATCCAGAGGACCATGATCCTTAGAGACGGAATGTTACCCAACATGAGAGATATGTAAGGAATTACCGTTACCAACAATGACTTGACCATTACCAGAATAAAGTGTCGAGGAGTCCAGATGTGAGTGACTGGAAGTCATGTGGGCCGAAGCTCCAGAGTCCACATACCAGTCCGGAGTAGGGAACGAGGATGAGGAGACAGTGCAAGCCAAATGAAAAGCCTGAGCAAGATTAGCAGATGGATCCTCGGAGGGGCGAGAAGATTGGCGGGAATCCAAGCCGCGAACAAAGCGTTGAGGACATTTATTGGCATAGTGCTCGCAGCGACAAATTTGACAGCGAGGGACGTAGGGTTTACGCCCCCCACGACCACCAGATAAGTCGGGGCAACCACCACGAGGTGGCCCAGAAGGGCAACCACCAGTATGGTCGCGAGGAGTCGAGCGAGAAAAGAAGGCAGCCGGAGCAGGTTCAACTGGATCAAGCTTATTCATGATCTCAAAGGCAATAGCCTGATGTAGTAAGTCACAGAAAGCTGAGACAGGCGAGAAGGCCATTCTGGTGTCAGTAAATTCGCTGAATTTGGGGCCAAGACCCCGTAGAAACCAGTGCGACATGTCAGATTTGTCCACTGGTTTACCGATTGCGGCAAGTTGGCCGCATAGTGCTTTAAAACGCCGATAGGGAGAGAGTCACACTTGAGGAGAAGGATCTCCTTACGAAGCTGAGTGATGCGTGACTGGAAGGAGTGGCTGAAGGCATCCTCCAGGGCAAGCCAAGTTTCACGAGCCGTGTCACATTGAACGACTTCGGCTAGGGTTTCTTCAGTGAGGGAGGAGAGAAGAAGGGCAAGTACTTTATAATCCTTCGATTTCCAGGCAACGAAGGTCGTGTGAGCCATAGAGATCTGCACAGGTGAGCATCGGGACAACCTGCTTCTTCCATAGGAGATAGTTGGAAGAAGAGAGTTTCACCGTAACCATATGAATAAGGACATGCATAGGGATAGAAGAGTCTGCCATTGAAAGGAGATAGTCCAGGGGGACAAGCTCGACGAGGAGGTAAAGGGAGGCGGCGGCGGCACAGTGGCGGCGGCGACAGAGAGGAAGAAAGAAAAATTTGGGTTAGGGTTTTTAGGTGTAGTGTTTAGGCTGATACCATGTGAACAATAAGATATGATCACCGTTGAATTGGTGAGTGTGGAGATAATTGTATTTATACAAGTAATTACATTGTAACCTAATTACATGAATTTAAGAAAAGATAAGTACAAAAGGTAAATACAATTATATTTACAAGGAATGTTTGACTTATTCCTTAATAATCATCGTTGTAAGCTTTGGCATCGGCCGCCTAAAGGGTTTTGGAAATTTAATAAGGATGCAGCGATATTTGATGATACAAGGGAGATGGGAGTAAGTCTTGTCATTCATGATAGTGTTGGAGTTTTTGTTAGTGGTCGAACAAGGTTTTTTCTGGAATGTACAAGCCTGAGGAAGTTGAGGCAATGGGGGTGTTGGAGGTGTTACTGCGGATAAAACAAATGGGTCTGACTTGGGTGATTATAGAAACAAATTCAAAGATGGTGGTGGATGGGGAGTACCGGGGATCTTATGGAAGAGCAGTTATGGTGAGTATGATGATTTTGTGTGGAATCAATTGAGGTGGATTTGTTGAGATTCTAATTTTATAGCGCATCAATTCGCTAGGAGTGTTAGACGTTTTTCTAGTCCCCATCTTTGGTCGAGTGTCCAAATTTCATGAATTGTCTTTCCGTTAGTTCCTGTTCTTGCAGCTAATAAATGAGTGGTTGTTTTCCAGAAAAATAAAATGGAAATAAAGGATATAATATAATATCTTCAAAATTTGAAATTAGATTAAAAAAAAAAAAACTGATAATATTTTTTCTTGGTTTCTAAACCATTCTCTCCTACAGTCCTACTATTATATCCATCACTCTTAAATAATTAATTTAACATAAAATTACATCATATTTTACTCGAAATTTCAAAATAAACACACAAAATTAATATTTATCAATATTTTAAAATTCAGGACTTCCTCATCCGAATTTTCCTCATCCTACATAATCTCAAATTAAATATCCCCTTGAGAGTAAAATAGAGTTTTAGGAGTCAATGAAATAAGTAAAAAATGACTCAATCAACTCTCTACTACCAAATTGTAGGTCGACAAGTCCTTCTACCAAATTGTGGTAAAAATTCGAAACAAGTTGTTGAGATTCCGATATTACAAATCAAGTTTATATCTTTGAAGAGATGAATAAAAAGATCACCAAGAGTTGTGTTTAAATTTGTTGTTTCCGTTATAACAAAGTATATATTTTATTATTAATCGTCTCATAAGAGACTACTTCATACTCCATTCGCCTCAGGCTAAGTGATTTATTTTACCATTTAGGGCGTCTCACACTAAGTTACTCGGACATTGTTCTGTAAGTCTGGTCATGCACGAGTCCATAGGCATGCAGTCATGCATGACCTAATGTATGTTCAACGAGCACTGTTCGAATTCTTCTGTAAGTTTGGTCGTGCACGAGTCCATAGGTGTGCAACAATGCACGATATACACAAATATGATTGTGCATGCACATGAACCGCACTGTAATGTTAGATTTACATGACACATTGGTCGTGCAATGTAACTCATGCAAAAGTTTGTAGATCGTGCACGATATGAAAATAAGATAACGACACGTGTGACACTATAATGGAACGAATGTCGTTATCGTCACTAATGACACCGTACCGATCAATCTCATAGCTCCTGATTCACGTATTATGCAACACTAAAATACACGACCGCAAGTATACGGCGTCTATCGTAGCGTGATAAGTACGAGGTCGATCCCACGAGGAGGTGTAGTGATAAAAGTGAAGTTTGCCGATTTTAGTTCTAAATAGACGTGATCGATAAAGTGGAGTGGTTAATTACCCTAAAATTGCCTACCAATTGTCACGAATAAACAATAAAAGAGTAATAACGAAATCGATCAAATATCATGCAAATCAAAGAAACAAGAGAAACTACGGGTGAACTCAAAGATGAGAAAGTAGGTTCCAAGGCATTTGCAACATTTAGATATCAATTTATGATTTGTAACTCATTCAAATGGCAATTAAGGTTATCCTCTTATAGGGTTGACCACTAAAGAAGAATTAATCAATCTCTTGATACAATTAATCCAAAGGAGCATGCGACATAAGTTCCTATCTCAACATTACAAACATCACACCACCTAATATAGCCCCAAAGATCATTCAATTCCCTCCCGATAACTAATCCTCTCTCGAGATCATAATAATACCGGGTTGCATGCTTGCATACGATTAATGAGATAAATCTCTCATTACTACCCCAATTAACATTAGATTAAACACATTATCATGGCCAATAATAACATGCTTCAAAATGAGAATTAAGCATACAAATAAGAGACAAACACCATTTAAAGCAAGAAATTAGTTCATAAACTTCAATCCAAATATTTACAAAGCCTTAGAACCAAAAGTGTTCTAGCTAATCAACAACATAATCAAATAAACAAAACCAAATGAAATAACTAAATAAAAGAGAGAGAAATAGAAAGCTTAGTCTTAAATGTGGTAGAGAATGAAATTTCCAAGCTATTGATGCCTTCCTTGCATGAATTGATGAAGAAATGAAGAAGTTATTACCAAATCACCTTCAATTATGTGTTTCTATGTGTAGAGTTTGAAGAATAGGGGGAGAGTACATATGATTTCAAGAATTGAGGCTTATATAGTGTTGGGGTAGGGTTTGGATGCACAAATTGCAAGTTGGTCCTTAAAAAATGGCAAAAATGGGAGGATGGCACCGAAATTGAGGGTAGCACGGCCGTGCAAAATGGAGTTTTGGCTTGGAAGGGACTCGGCCGTGCCATTGCGCGACAGAGTATGGAAGGTGCTCGGCCGAGGCATGTGGGCGCCCAGATTCTTCGAGCTCGGCCGTGCCTTTTCGTGGCCCAAACTTTCTAGATCGAGGGCGGGCTCCTCGAGCTTGCAGCTCGGCCGTGGCGCGCGGATTGGCTTGGGGTGGCAGCTCGGCCGTGCCCCTTGCTCGGCCGAGGCATTGGCCGGCCCAAAGTTTCTGTCACGACGTGCTCTATTCCGTGCGTGATGCACGACAGTGGCCTTGATTTTGGCCTGAAAAGTGGCTCGGCCGTGCTCTTGCTCGTCCTCGATCCTTTCTCGTTTCGTGCATATCTTTCGCCTCGGGTGTCCGATTGACTTGATTCTTTTGGCTATTCCACTCCGTTTTTTGAGACGAACCCAACGGTGCACTCCTCTTCCTGATCCAGTAAAGTATGGTTGGTGTTTTGCTCCAAATTCCATCGTATTTCCTACAAAATCGACAAAACACAACCTTTCCCTCATTTTGGCTCAAATCATCATAATCAATCCATAATTCAATTAAAAACTAATCGAAATATGCTTCACATGTGCCTCTAAAGTGTGTAAATTCCACCCGAATTAGCTCCACATAATCTTTACTATGAGTATTGCGTAGAACATGGATATCTACGTAAAACGAGTGTTGAAAACTCCAAAAAACGAGATAACGACCCGTGTGACGTTATAATGGAACAAAGGTCGTTATCAACACCGTATGTTGTAAACGAATGTCGAATAACATGAATCAGTTAACAAAACTTACAAATTAATGACATCGGGGGCGACGGCAGCGACAAAGAATGCGCAACCACGGGAGATTCACGATTGAAGAATGAATTGTTCTTCGATGTTCTTCGTTCATGATTTTAATCTAACTTTTTTGCTATTAATTTTATTAATAATATAAGGGTTAATATATAGTTTTAACATTACATATTTTAATTAAATTAATAAATATAATATAATATTTTATTACATAAGTATAAAAATGTAATTTTATAATTATATATCTTTTAAAATCATTTTATTTGAAATGCATTTTCAAATCAAATCCCATCCTCCAAACACAACTTTAGGTCTTTAATTCTCTTATTTTATTTGTTTGATTTTTTTTGAAGAAAACTGAAATTCAGAATTCTAAAATTTAAAATTCACATCAAAGGTAAAAATAATAATAGTGTCATTTTACACCTAATAATAATAACTTTAAAAAAAATTTAAATTTAAATGTTTTAAACAAATGTAAAAAGTACGTATGACTATGAGTAACCTAGTTATAGGGCCGAAACAATGAATTTTTGTAATTTTTACCGAACCGATCACATAATTCGATTTAACCAATAAAATGTATTTTGTCTATAAAACGATCGTAAAAGGATTCGTTCCTCCATTTTATGGGGCATATAACCCCTACCAAACATAGCCCAAAAGAGAAAAAAAAAAATGATTGGATAGCACTTTTTTTATTTATTTTTTATTTTTTATTACTTAGATTTAAATTTAACTTTATACGGAGTTTCTACCATCAACATGCCATGCCCACCGTTTCCTAATCAGCCCATGTGGTATAAGGCTACAGTTTTGACTTTTGAGCAATACGGCAAATCACTATAGTCCTACAAAACTTCCAAATTAATTATTACAACTATATTTGGCAATGTTTGGTTTTAAGGCATGAACATCATTGTTTTCAGATCAGACAAATTGGGAATCACTCTAATTACACACACCAAAAAAAAAAAAAAAAATTAGGCTTAATTGAAATAGAGGAATTTGATCTATGAATTTTAAATCCACCATTTAAATTCACTCCACTTATTTGGATTATAAATGAATTTTAAATACTTAGATTTTTACTCATACAATTTTTAGTTAAAATTGAAAGGATTTAAAATCTTCACTAAAACCATGTCATTTGAAATCCATCTACTTTTAAATCATTACATTTGAAATACCTCTTCAAATCAAATCCCCCATCCAAACACAACCTTATGGTCGAGCCTGATAAAATCGGTAAAAATTGATCAGAATTGTTTTACCTATTTTTTACTATGGAGTACTATTATTTATTATTAACTTCTCCCCACAATAACTTTCACACTTTTCTTTTCAAAACATCCCACAATAACTTTCATGCTCTTAAAATGAAAAATTATTTATAAACTTCATCTTCATAATATCCTCAATTTTACTCAAATGTCATTACTTTTTCTCCACACATACACAAAAATTAACCAATTTCTTTACTTTATACAATACATATCATTGTTATCATAACCGGATCAGACAAATTGGGAGTCACTATAATTACACACACACCAAAAAAAAACTTATGGTCGAGCCTGATAAAATCGGTAAAAATCAATAAATTCAGGGAAATCGGTAAATCGATCAGAATTGTTTTACCTATTTTTTATTATTTATTGAGTTATTACTTACTCCGTTCCACAATAATTTTCATATTGCTCTTAAAATGAAAAATTATTTATAAACTTTATCTTCACAATATCCTCCATTTTTTTCAAATGTTATTATTTTTTCTCCAGACATACATAAAAGTCAAATCATTTATTTACTTTATACATAAAATTTTATAAAATTACCCCTCAAACTTCACTTATTATTACACTTTCTTAACATACGTGTCCATCTACTATGAAAATTATTTTAAGACGGGGCGAGTAATTAATGGTATTGTTTATTTCGTTATATTTTTTATTTTTTGAGATATGTCTCGACCCACCTTTATTCTCACTTTTCACTCGATTTTTCTTCTTTTACATGGAGACGACAGTCGACGTCGATTGCCAAAACAAAGGCTGATTACTATTACTTGTTAGTGGTTCTGATTTAAAAAAAAATACAAACATGTATTCATAAAATTGAATATGTGCATATATTCATAAAAAAAACTTATAAGTGCATATATTGATAAAGAGTACACAATTTGAAATTGGAAAGAATTACCTAATTAATAAAAAAAAAAAAAAAATTGTCTGACGACTATTGATTATAGCCTAAATAAATCATCAATTAATTATACACATAAAAAATTGTGGTCAATTCTGTTTATTTAGTTCCAATAGTAATGCCTAACTGAATTAATTCAAATGACTTTGTTACATAGAACTAGGCGCAACTTGTTGACTTTTGCTTCATGCATCTAAAAAGAATTGACAATAATTTCTGTGAATTCAATTGGCAGAATTGACAATAATTTCTGTGAATTCAATTGGCCTGATTTTTCATTTATACATAAAATATTAATAATGTTGTGTATACAAAATGTCACAGTTTAAAAAGTAAAAAATTAACTCTTGTAAATCTCTTATTCAAGATATGTAGTCAATGTCTGTTAATTTTATAAGAAAGAGTGTCAATATTATAGCACACGGTGACACAGATTCAAGATTTAGAATTTGGGGTACAAAAAATATTAAGTATTCTTTTTGTCCATCAAAAGTATGCTCATTTTTTTTATTTGTCAGTTTATCAAAAGTATTCACTTTTTTTTTAATTGGAACAATCACTTTATTTTTACTTCACAAACACTCTTACTTTATCTATTTTTTGTTAAAATTTGTGTCCAAAAGTTTGAGCATATTTTTGGTGGACGAAGGAAGGAAAACACTATTTAATGAGTTTGTGAGTAAGAGAAACATCAATTGAATTGTGGACAATTGTTGGGATATGAATCCTAGACAAGTCCTACATGATGATAAAAGATGAAGTTTTGATAAGCCAAAAGTAGTTTGAATTTTTCTAAGTGTTGACTAATCTAGTCTAGTTAAGAAGAGTCATCTTGAACAGACCAGTAGAGTTCACATGTGAAAGAAAAGTGTTGTTATTATATTAAAAGATAAGTACGATTTATAAGTACTTCATATTTGCTATTTGTATACGTGTTAGATTGTTGTTGAGCTATAATAATCATTGTATAGAGCTCATGATTTTCGTATGTAATAGATAGATTCATTGTATAGTTTATAAGTTGACTAAGCTATAAGCTTAAAGTAATGTAATAGTCTTGTTAGGATTAGAATAGTCTACTATTGAAGATTGCACAAGAAGACCGGACAAGAAGGGTTGAAGTCTACTACACAAGACAGGTAGTCTACTCAACAAGACAAGTGCACATACAAGACTACACAAGACAAGTCAACTAGAAGTAATTTGAAGTGAAGTTCAAATGAAGCGCGTATAAAGATAAGGATCGAAGTTAGTTAGAAATAACTAATTTAACTGAAACGCGTGGATGGATAAGAAGATTCAGTTGGAAGTTAGTTTTCAAGAAGAGTTGGTTACAACTAACTAAGTTCTTGATTTCAGAAGTCTATAAATACCTCAAGGTGTTTATCATTTGAAGACTACTGATACTACTGCGAATCCATATACTGAAGCATACTGAGCATTCAAAGAAGATTACTCACAGAGTTTACTGAAGTTCAGAAAGCAAGTCAGAAGACAAGTGAAGAAACCAGAAGACTGCTACTGAATAAGTTTTAGTTTTTGTTTACTGTTTTCAAGTTGCTAGATACTTTTTAAATTTCTAGTAAGATCGTAGACGTATCTGGTGGTATAGTCTTAGAAGGTCTAAGTCTTTTTCTTGGGACTCTAAATCACAAGAACTCACACTTTGTACTCGATTGGAAGAGTTAGTGGAAACATCACAACTGGGTTGTGAGAGTGGACGTAGACAAGTTGTCGAACCACTATAAATTGTTTGTGTTGTTTACTTTACTGTTTTGTTTAATTGATTAATTGTTTACACACATAACTGAACAAGATAAGTTGAGTATAGAACAGAGTTCTCGAATTTTTGAAGATTGAGTATAAACTTTAGTTGGGCTCATTATTAATTTCGTATTCCGCATTTTGTAATTCTGATATATCGAAAGATTTTAGAAAAGTCTATTCACCCCCCTCTAAACGTTTTCTTTAGCTTCCCTCGATATTAACTCATCTTCGGGACCTACAAGTGGTATTAGAGCAGTAGTTTACGAACTGCTGTTTCTTGATAACCGACTTAAGACTTAGGGTGAAGTCTTGGTCCGTGATTGTATTTGCTTACGTGTTCTTGATCAACATTCTTGTTATATCTGTTTCTTGTTCCCTGTTCTTGATCTATCTGCTTCTTGATCATATAACTGGTTAGCACTAATCTACTTGCTTAAACATGTCTCTTGAAATAAGTGCTAATAAGTTGCCCAAGTTCCAGGTTCAGGACTACGACTACTGGAAACTGCGAATGGAAGCGATTTTCAGCTCCACGCACGATCTGATGATCTCTGTTGTGACTGAGGGTCCGATCGTGACAATGGTCCCAAATACTGCAAATCTTGACAAAGACAAACCAATTGGCACCCTCGTCAAGAAACCAAGGTCTGATCTAACCTCAGAAGAAATGCGTCAAAATAATTTGGATAGTTTGGCGAAGAATTACATCTTACACACTCTTCCTAACGAGTATCTAGGAAAAGTGTTAAAATGTAAAACTGCCAAAGAGATGTGGGACAGATTAGCTATCATTTGTGAAGGGACATCCCTGATCAAAGAGAGCAAATTATCCACTGCTGTCCAAAGATTTGAATCATTTCGGATGAAAGCTGGCGAAACTATCGACCAGCTGGATACTCGTTTTACTAAAATTATGAATGACCTTGAAGTTCTTGGTAAAACTTATACTCCTCGTGAAATCAATCTTAGGATTCTTAAGAGCTTAGATCCTCGATGGAAAATGGTAAAGTTGCTAGTTAAGAATACCCAAGACATAGATAAGTGGAGTGCAGAGACCATGTTTCAAACTCTTAAAGCCCATGAGTTTGATTTAGACGAAGATGAACCTGTAGCCAGTAGTGACAGAGAACATGCTGTATCTAAGAACGTTGCCTTTAAGTCTAGCTCTTCTAAGTGCACTAAGGTAGACAGGTCTAAGTCTAAAACTAAGTCTACCTCTGTAAAAGACGAGTTAGATACTGATCTTAGTCTAAAGGATCAGGTGAACCTCATGGTTAGAAAGTTTGATAGGCTGAATAAACGTTTCGGAAGATACAAGAAGTTCTATAGGGATCATAGAGCGTCTACTTCTAAGAACTCGTCTGAGACCAGACGAGACCGAAACTCGTCCGAAAGGAGAGACGAAGTCTCGAAAGGTAATAGGCGAGATAGAGAGTCTGACGATAGGAAGATTCAGCGTTCGGATAGACGTGATAAGCGTAGGGATAAATCTCCTATTAAAAAGGCTACTAATGATCTCTTGTGCTACAACTGTGAAAAGCCAGGTCACTACATTTATGAATGTCCAGACCTGAGCACTGACGATCGAGAAGAACGTAAAGCTCGAAGGGAAAGAAGATACAACCGTGGCAAGAAGGCAATGATGGCCAATGATGACTCTGATTCGGATTCAGACGAGTTGCCATCGTCCTTATCGAGCTACCCATCTGATCAAGACCACGACGAAGCATTCATAGTAGATGATGGCCTATGCTGCATGGCTAAAATCGACCAAGAGGTATCATCTGCTACTTCTTTTCAATCTTGTGATGATTCTGATACTGATGAAAGTGACACTGCTAGTAGTGAAGTAGGAAGTAGTCTGCAGCACTCTACTAGTGCTGTTGAAGACGACCTTCTACTTGCTAATCAAGCATTCATCGAAGTCAGTGATGAGAACATTGCATTAAAACAAGAAATCATTGATCTTAAGGAAGCTCAGTCCAAAGTAGATCCCAATATAACAGTCCTAAATGAACGCTTGACTGAAGAGTTGAGACAACTCAAAGAAAAGTGTGCATTGACAGACAGGTTATATCAAGACCTACTTAAGACACATGCAACTGAGAGAAATGAATTCAATGTTTTAAAGAGCAAGTGCAATAGACTTGAAGAACGTAATAAGTTCTTAGAGACCGAGGTTGTCACATTAGATCTCAAGCTTACTGACCTGGTTAACTCCTCAAAGATTAACCTTGAACTGTCAGATAGGTATAGAGATCCAGGTGACAAGACAGGTATAGGTGCTGAGTCATCTAGCTCGTCTACTCGAGTCATTAAGAACCCTACTACTACTAACGCAAGACTGTTGCCAAATGATAAAGGAAAAGGACCTATGATATACGATATTGGTACTCCATCTCAAGGTACTGTACCTAAACAAGCTCGAGTTAACATTCCGATTACCAAGGGAGGTAAAAAGAATGGTAACAACAAGCCTGTTCCACCTAGAACTAATCTTCAAAGGACCACTAATCGTGGACGAACCAACCAGGTCAGATACGAGGACTGGTATCCTGAGGAGACAAGTACTAGACAGGTACAAACTAGACGACAAGAGCCTAGACCTCCTTTCATAAGGCAGTCTCAGCTCTACTCGTCTAGACCTAGACAGGTAGCTCCAAAATATCGTACACAAGCTGTCCTATATCCTCCACCTTTATCATATGATATTATTAGTGAGGAAAGACCCAAACGCGTCTATAAACCGTATGGACCTAATGCTTACAAGCCCTACTCTGACTATCATAGACCAGTGCCTGCTCAAGTAGAGATCAAGTCGAAAGGCTATCTCAAACGAGTAGACCCAAACTCGAATGATAGGACAGACAAGGACAACAAGGTCTTATTTTGTAACAAGTATGGGCGAAAGCTTAAGAGATCGAACTTGTCCAAGACTCCAATGTATATTTGGATTCCTCTGAACTCGACTAACCCCCAAGGACCCCAATAAACAAATGGGTACCTAAATTATTGAATATCTTCATTGCAGGGTCGACTTGACTTGTATAAGAAGGGTGGCTCAGTAGGAGAAACCTGGTACATAGACAGTGGTTGTTCGCACCACATGACTGGTACCAAGGCTCTCTAATCAAGTTACCATGAGCAAGAAGGACCAAAAGTGATATTTGGTGATAGTTCCACTGTTGTCACTAAAGGATTTGGTTACATCCGGAATGGAGACGTAGAGATACAAGATGTCTCATATGTTGAAGGTTTGAAATATAATTTACTATCTGTTTCACAGTTTTGTGATCGTGGATACAAGGTGCAGTTCAAAAGCCGCAAATGTCAGATCATTGACAAAAGGACACACACAGTCCTACTAGTCGGCGTAAGACAAGGAAGTGTGTACATAGTGAATTGGAACAGTTGTCCGAGGGACACCTGTCTACTTACTAAGAATCCTAAAGAACTTGGCTGGCTCTGGCATAGACGCCTCTGTCATCTAAACTTTAAGGTTCTTAATAAGATAGCCAGAGATTACCTTGTAGAAGGTATTCCCAATGAAGTTTACTACAAGTCACATGTATGCACGGCTTGTCAACAGGGTAAACAGGTGAAAGGTTCTTTTAAGTCAATTCCTACTCTCTCAACTAGTAGAGTCCTAGAACTCCTACATATGGATCTTCATGGTCCAATAACTCCTCCAACCTTGAATGGTAGAAAGTACACTCTTGTTGTTGTAGACGACTATTCTAAGTTTACTTGGGTAGTCTTCCTACACAAGAAGAGTGATACACAAACACTTCTGCCTGAACTGTTGAAGAAGTTACAAGTTGAGAAGAACCAGTCAATTGTCAAGATTCGTAGTGACAAGGGAACTAGTTCATTAATTGCTATATCAAAGTTTTCTGTGCTAAATGTGGTATCCAGCATCTTACTAGTGCAGCCAGGACACCACAACAAAACGGTGTAGCAGAAAGAAGGAATCGAACTCTTAAAGAAGCCTGTAGAACCATGATAGCCGAGTACAATACGCCTCAAAAGTTTTGGGCAGAAGCTATTAACACTGCATGCCACTCACAGAACAGAAGCGCGATCCACAAAGCTCTTGGCAAGACACCTTATGAGGTTTGGAAAGGTAGAAAACCCCGCATTTCATATTTCCATATATTTGGTTGTAAGTGTTTCATCCATAACAATGGAAAGTGCAAGTTGAATGCTTTCGATGCCAAAGCAGACGAGGGGATATTCTTAGGATACTCCTCGACTAGCAAGGCATTCAGGGTATTCAGCTACTCAACTCTTTGTGTGGAAGAAACACCACATGTGGTTTTCGATGAATCTCGATAGGACTCGTCTGCCAACAAGATCAGTGAGAAAATTACTGATCTAACGATCGAATCTGACAAAGACTCAGAGGTATATGAATCCTTTCAAGCCTACAATCCATTCATGAAAGCTCTCGAGTCTGATGACAAAGAGAAGGTAAGTGCTCAAGGTAAGTCTTCTAGACCAGCTGACATGCCTGCTCTAGTTGACTCTACTACCCCTGGTAAATCTGTTGATGATACAAATGATGTTGACATGCATGATGTTGTACATGATATAGATGATGATAGTACTACTGTTAAGAATAGAAAAACATGGAAATCTGCGCATGATACTGAAAATATTATTGGTGACTCTACTGTTGGTGTGAAGACTAGACGACAACTCTTTGAGTCGCAAGAACAGCCTAGTCCAACTATGTTTTGCTGGTGTTGTTTCCTCTCATCTATCGAGCCTACCACTGTTAAAGAGGCATTGGCAGATAGTAATTGGATCATCGCTATGCAAGACGAGTTGAACCAGTTTGTTCGAAACGACGTCTGGGAACTTGTCGATAGGCCTAAACATCATAATGTAGTTGGCACACGATGGATTTTCAAAAATAAGAAAGATGAGAATGATGTAGTCGTTAGGAATAAGGCTAGACTAGTAGCCCAAGGCTATTCACAAGCTGAAGGCATAGACTATGATGAAACATATGCTCTTGTTGCTAGACTAGAAGCCATTCGTTTGTTCCTTGCATATGCTGCTCACATGAAGTTTACTGTATATCAAATGGATGTTAAAAGTGCATTTCTTAACGGTATTCTTGCGGAAGAAGTGTATGTTGAACAACCCCCAGGTTTCGAAGTCAAAGGCGACCAGGTGTACAGATTGAAGAAAGCCTTATACGGACTAAAGCAAGCTCCAAGAGCATGGCATGATACTCTCTCTCTCTTTCTATTGGAAAATGGTTTTACTAAGGGCAAGGTAGATAGAACCTTGTTCAGAAGACAAGAAGGGAAAAACATTTTACTCGTCCAAATTTACGTAGATGACATCATTTTTGGGTCACCTAACAAAAAGCTGAGTGAAAGTTTTTCGACACTCATGCAAAGTAAATTTGAGATGTCCATGATGGGTGAAATGAATTACTTTCTTGGTCTTCAAGTAAAACAGACCCCAGAAGGGATTTTCATAAATCAGGCAAAGTACACTAGAAATCTTCTAGACAAGTACGGGATTAAGACTTGTAAGTCTACTGGCGTACCGATGCAACCAACTTACAGAATGGATCCTGATGAACGCGGTAAATGTGCTGACCAATCTTATTATCGTGGATTAATTGGTTCTCTACTGTATCTAACTGCTAGTAGACCAGACATTGCATTCTCTGTTGGTGTTTGTGCTCGTTTCCAAGCCAATCCAAAAGAAAGTCACATTGAAACCACGAAACGGATTTTGAAATATTTGAAAGGGACTATCAATCGTGGTATATGGTATCCCTCAAATGATGATCTATCCTTAAGTGGCTACTCAGACTCTGACTTTGGAGGCTGTAGAATAGATAGGAAATCTACATCTGGTTCTTGTCAATTCTTAGGCACAAAACTCATTTCATGGTTTTCGAAAAAGCAGACTAGTGTAGCTACCTCTACTACCGAAGCCGAGTACATGGCTGCTGGTAGTTGTTGTAGTCAACTACTCTGGTTCATGCAACAGCTTAGAGATTACAACATACATGAATCAAATGTTCCTATTTTCTGTGATAGTAATAGTGCCATTGCCATTACACAAAATCCTGTTCTGCACACACGTTGTAAGCATGTTGATGTGAAGCATCATTTCATACGTGATCATGTAGAAAAGAAGGATATTCGCATGGAAAAGATTCATACTGATTTTCAAAGAGCTGATATTTTCACAAAACCATTAGCTGAAGCTCGATTTCGTGAGTTATGCATTAGTTTAGGGCTAATTGATCTAGACCCTACTTGCCTATAGACATGTACTAACCAGTCAGGTACATCAAACAAATAAGGAGACCAGAACAGAGCACTCGACTACTCACGCAACAGACAAGTATACAAGGCTAGACTAGATGACCAAACAACCCGATGAGGAAGCTGGTAAAGCTGAGGGTAATACTAAGGGAATAAACATTTAAGGGGGAATCTATGATTTCTTAAATATCCTTATGTTGACTCTTATGTTTGTTAAAAGTCATCTTGTTCGAAACCTTGATCATTGCTTTAGATTGATATTCATCTTATTTATTTTACTCTACTTGTACATACGATTACACATTGCATATGATAAGATAGGTACATGAAGTCGTTCGACATTCAGAATAGACAAGCACAGTCGAAGGGGGAACTCGTCTTGTGTGCTTAAGCCAACTCGTCTTGTGAAGCTAAGGTCTACTCGTCTGTTCTGGATGGACTCGAACAGACTAGATAAGTACTCTTTTAATTGAAATATGCTAAGTGTTTATTCAAAACGAATTAAGGGTATTAGAGTAATTCGATAATGCTAAAATTTGAAAACCCCAGAGTTGGATTTATACACTCCAGTTTAATGAGGTGTATTCATCCAATTCGTACTCAACTTCACTAGGTCAGATGAGTTCACTCCCCTGTCCTAACTAAGAAGAGACGGATTTCAAATTTTACAATATCAAATCACATAATATTCTCGATTCCGTAACCGAATACCAAAAGCCCCAACCGTTGGATCTAATCCTTCGATCTTGGCCATTGGATCAACAATTCAGTTTTGAACAAAACCCAACTCTCTCACACGTCTTGCCCCACAATTTCTTAACTCCCCTACTCTCAAGCATTTGTTTTCTTGCAAATCCAAGCTATTTATTCTTACCCAGTTCATCACTATGTCGATTCGATCTATTTTCGATGTGAGAACTAACATGCAGGCTACATTCGACCTAGGCAGATACATTTCCTACAACAAAGTGCATGTTGAACCTTCTGTGTTCTTCAAGGGTACTCACACAGATGGAAATGCAGAAATTTTGTCCAAATGCAGCAGATGTGGTCTGAAGCCTTATTTGGAGGCGTTTCCTCAAATCGTCTTGGAGGAGGAAGTGCTGGAGTTCTATGCCAACGCCACCAGACGAGGTGACACAATTGGATCCTTTATTGGTGGAAGTCCAGTAGAAATCACTCGAGAAGCCATGTTCGAGCATCTGAAACTGCCCACCGGAACAATTGATGTGGAGAATTATGCAATCGGGCAAGAGACAAGATATTTGAGTATATTTTGTGGAAGAAAGATGAGGCTGAAACCAGATGGCAAGCTCCCGGCCGTCAAAAAGATGAAACTTCTAGAGAAGTATCGCACCCTTTTGGACATAGCCAGCAAAATCTTGCTATGTGCCACTGGTTCCCATGACTCTGTAACTTTGGGAAAAGCAAGGGTGATGGCCGCCATTTATGATGGCATTACTGAAGGTAATTGGTTCAAGCTTATCGCTGATCGGATAATGTACTTTGAGAGAAGCGTTCGGGTGGACACCGACACTCGTAATTGGGTGGTATCTAATGTGGTTGGATATGGAAACAAGCTTAGCATTCTATTTCCATTATTAATGCCAAGCAAGTCGGAATGGAGTAAGGGTAAGCCATTCCATCCTTTGAAATTTTATTTGAAAAAGGAGGCCTTGAAAAAGCAGGCTGCTGCTAGGCCAACTGCACCTAAGCAAGCTCGGATTGACCCCATGGAAGCCTTGCCTTATGCTGCTGCTTCTGGTTCTTCGGAAGATGAGTCAGTTGGAGAAGAGTCGATGGAAGCTGCACAAGACTCGTCTAGTGCAGATGACTCTGAGAAGACTCAGTCGGAAGAGGAGTCCGAAAAGGAGAAAGTTCCAACTACTCAAGTACCTGAGTTATATCAACTAGTGAGAATTGGAACGCCCCCTCCTCCAGAAGAGTCGAGTCCCCAGGTTGGTACTTCCTCTCAAGATATTTCAATTCCTCTCTCTCTCTCTTCTATTCGAACCAAGGCTAGATCACATCGATCTAGGCCTAGACCTGCTCTCTCAACCTCACAAGTGCTGGCAGCACATCCGCTGAGAGCCAGTATTCCCCAAAACACTCCCATAATTGACACAACTGATACTCCGACGGTTGTCACACCAAACCTAGACACGTCAAAGCCCCAAGAAACCACATACCAAATTATCTCTCTACCCTCAACAGAATATGTTGAACCCATCAACCCATCTACTTCAGACAAGACGCCAGTTGCCACTGCAACAGCTGAGTAAGGGACCTCACCTACTCAGACTCCGTCTGAAGTTAGATTCGAATCCTTGGTGTATTATCCTATGTGCTTAAGAGAGAAGAGAATTCGTTCGAAGATGAGCAAAAATTTGAAGAAGCAGCTCTCATCTGTCGAAGTCGACTACTCGTCAGAGCAGTTTGAAAAACTTCTAAGAATATGCACTTGGGTAGCATTGAAGAAGTCTGCAACAGATGATCTTTTCGAAGTCATCTTAGGAAAAGGTGGAATTTCAAACTTCATGGATTGGGAGATTGAACAAAAGGAGAACAGTGGTGTTCGAGACCACTCAGAGTTATTTCCAGCTCACGCCATTACTGCTCTTGCGAAGAGATTGCTGAACATTTCCGATGATTTGATGTGTTCAGAATCGCAATTTGATATGGGTGTTCAGGTTTCAGAGGCTGATTTTGAAGAAGATGTAGTTATGGTTGAAGCTGCACCAGCTGAGGAGACTCAGTCTACTGATCCTGTATTAAATCTTGACAATGTCTCAGACCAGTTGAGAGGCATTGTGTTCAAATTTCAAGTGGATCATGCTGACAGTCCGAGGTCAGATTTTGCGTTTATCAATCGATATTCTGATGTATACTTTCCCATCGAAATTTGTGGATATATGGAGAAGTTACATGCCTTGATAAAGAAGGACTTGGCTGATGCTGAAAGGAAAGCTCATGAAGCAAGGTTAGCTATAATTCCTTACTCTCCCCAACTGAATTTAAAGGCTATTGCTGGAAGTGTACTTCCAGAGGCTGAAGTAGTTGAAGACGAGGTCTTGACTGCTGCTCCAGAAGGCCAGTTGGTGGAAGTGTTATCGATTCCAGATGATGTGATTATGGAAGAGGCTACTCATGTTGAAGTTGGACAATCGTCTCAAGCAATCCCAGCCGCTTCAATAGATGAGTTGAAAGAAGACTTGAAGGCTGTTATCAAGTCATCTATCGATGAATTTCTCAAGTCTGAGTTAAAGAAGACTCTTGTTGAACAGAACAGTGTCCTTGTGACAAGTTCAAAAGAGATGATCATGAATGAGGTTAATCAGTTGGATAATGATTTCAGACAAGAGATGTTTAATCAAATTGAAGGATTTCTCCAGAATCAGGTTGAATATTCGGAGAAGAGCTCAGTCGATTTTGCTCGCGTCTTAGCTACTGAATCCAGGAAGATGGAAAGAGTCTATAGAGCCAAAATCGAGGTTGCTGATGTTCAGAGAAAAGAAGCCTATGATCAGTTAGCACAAGCAAGAGAAATTATCAGTGCTATGACTGAAGAGAACAGGAAGCTGCGTCTAACTGCAACACATTTTAAGAATGAGTTGAACTTGTCTACTCAAAAGCTGGAGTTGGTGGAGACCAAACTAGACAAGTTGAGTCAAGACGGTTCTCATGAAAGGCAGATTGAAAGAGCTACGAACCTTATGAAGCAAGCTATGTTAGAAGAGATGACTCGGTTTACTTCTCTTTTCTCTCTCAAGGCGACTGATGAAGCAAAAAAGGGGGAAGAGACAAGTCGAGTTGAAGTTGTGCTGAAGGTGAGAAAGCTAAGTCTAGTGCTGAACCAGAAGTCAAGGAAGCTGCTACTACCATGCAAGAGCTAAGGAGGCCTAAGAGAGGCAAGTTGGTGAAAACTGTAGAGCTCGAGCAAGCTAGAGCAGATGAGTTGAAGAGAAAGGAGAAGGGCAAAGCTGTTGCATCTCCTGAAGCTATAGTTCAGACCAGACAAGTATCAAAAAGGAAATCTATTCATATAGAAGAGCCGAAAGAAGTTGAGACAACAACAGTTGTGAAGAAACAAAAGGTTGTTGATCCAAATGATGAGAGTCGATATGCAAACAAGAAGAAGATTGGAAATCATATTGAGAGTTTGCAGAAGCTGAAGGCAGATGAAGATCAGATGGAAGATCAGTTCATTGACTACTTCATTGATAGAGAACATCGATCTGAATGGATGAAAGTGAAGAGGCAATGGGAACTTGATCATTGGATTATTCGTAAGTATGGTGATTCTGATAGTCCAGATGAGTTGTATGCTGTGTTTGACAAATTCATGGAAGGTCAGAACAAGCTACTATGGAATTTGATCTTAAGGATATCTGCTGGAGCGAATTTCAACATACTAGTTCCTGTATTTCCAAAGTGGAAATGTCCTATGTCCAGTTCTGGTAGAAGAGTTGATTTTAATCAAATCAAGAAATTTGAAGAAGAGCTACTAGATAAAGAGAAGATTGAAGATGAAGACCATGTCAAAGTTATTCACAAGAGACTCCTTGATGCATTCTGTGTTCCTAACCCAGAAGGAGGTACTCTTTCAGATTAGTTGATTATGTGCTCTGATACTTAGTTTTATTTTCTCAGTTTATCATTAGTTTGTTAATTTTTGAAGTATGTGTAATATCTACTGGTATTATTTTGAATGAATGAAAATATAAGTACTATTTGATGTTAAGACAAGATAACTACTTAACTAGTCTACTATTGAGAAAAGATTCAAGTAGTTTTGGCTTCATCAAAAAGGGGGAAATTGTTGGGATATGAATCCTAGACAAGTCCTACATGATGATAAAAGATGAAGTTTTGATAAGCCAAAAGTAGTTTGAATTTTTCTAAGTGTTGACTAATCTAGTCTAGTTAAGAAGAGTCATCTTGAACAGACCAGTAGAGTTCACATGTGAAAGAAAAGTGTTGTTATTATATTAAAAGATAAGTACGATTTATAAGTACTTCATATTTGCTATTTGTATACGTGTTAGATTGTTGTTGAGCTATAATAATCATTGTATAGAGCTCATGATTTTCGTATGTAATAGATAGATTCATTGTATAGTTTATAAGTTGACTAAGCTATAAGCTTAAAGTAATGTAATAGTCTTGTTAGGATTAGAATAGTCTACTATTGAAGATTGCACAAGAAGACCGGACAAGAAGGGTTGAAGTCTACTACACAAGACAGGTAGTCTACTCAACAAGACAAGTGCACATACAAGACTACACAAGACAAGTCAACTAGAAGTAATTTGAAGTGAAGTTCAAATGAAGCGCGTATAAAGATAAGGATCGAAGTTAGTTAGAAATAACTAATTTAACTGAAACGCGTGGATGGATAAGAAGATTCAGTTGGAAGTTAGTTTTCAAGAAGAGTTGGTTACAACTAACTAAGTTCTTGATTTCAGAAGTCTATAAATACCTCAAGGTGTTTATCATTTGAAGACTACTGATACTACTGCGAATCCATATACTGAAGCATACTGAAGCATTCAAAGAAGATTACTCACAGAGTTTACTGAAGTTCAGAAAGCAAGTCAGAAGACAAGTGAAGAAACCAGAAGACTGCTACTGAATAAGTTTTTGTTTTTGTTTACTGTTTTCAAGTTGCTAGATACTTGTTAAATTTCTAGTAAGATCGTAGACGTATCTAGTGGTATAGTCTTAGAAGGTCTAAGTCTTTTTCTTGGGACTCTAAATCACAAGAACTCACACTTTGTACTCGATTGGAAGAGTTAGTGGAAACATCACAACTGGGTTGTGAGAGTGGACGTAGACAAGTTGTCGAACCACTATAAATTGTTTGTGTTGTTTACTTTACTGTTTTGTTTAATTGCTTAATTGTTTACACACATAACTGAACAAGACAAGTTGAGTATAGAACAGAGTTCTCGAATTTTTGAAGATTGAGTATAAACTTTAGTTAGGCTCATTATTAATTTCGTATTCCGCATTTTGTAATTCTGATATATCGAAAGATTTTAGAAAAGTCTATTCACCCCCCTCTAGACGTTTTCTTTAGCTTCCCTCGATATTAACTCATCTTCGGGACCTACAACAATTGAGTCTTTTATCTTATGAACTGCATTGCAACTTTACCAAATATCAATTTATGTCCATTGGACCATTAGGCATAATTTAATTTGGGAATACATTTTTTATTTGGCAAAAATCACTTTTATACATTTTTTTTCCCGCTTAAGATTAAAAAAAACTATTTGAGGGTACAAGTGTACCCCCAAATTCTTAACTACATCTGTCACTGATGGTACACGAATTTGCTTGAGCTTCTCGTTTCTATGAGTGTTTGTTTTATTGGATTGATCCACCAGATTTTGTGATTGAACTTCCTATCACTTTATGTATTTACAATAATGAAAACTAAACTTTAGGATTTTAAAAAAAAATTAAATATTTTTAAATAATTTAGTATTTTTATATGTATAAAAGTGATACTAAAAAAAATACACATGTAGTGAGTTCACATAAATTCTAGGACAACAAATATCCTAGATGCGAAAATTCTAGGACAACAACACGCTCATTGATTGAGAATTAGTGGATTTAGTGAAATACTTGGATCCATAGCAATATTTTGTGTTGGAAATGCCTCACCAATTCAGTTCGATCGATGGGGTGGTTTTATGGCCTTCCTCAACTAAATCTCCGTATGGGTTTCGTTTCACTCTTGATGGGGAGAGCAGAAAACTGTATGCGATTTAGTATATCGGGGGCCATAACCAGTATATGCTCTTTATATAGTACTGAATTAGGGTTCCCATAATTCCCGTAATAAAGTCCTATTTGGTATCTACTCATAAGTCCATATTAATTTTAATAGTCAACCGTATCACAATAATAAATATAATTATAAATGACTAATATAATAGCATTAAATATGTGGCCCATATATATAGGAAATAATAATTTCCTAACAATCTCCCACTTGGGCTACATATTAACCTTAAGCAATATATTTCCTTATGTGCACAACTTTACGTCATTCATTCTTTGACTATTACCTTACAATTTCGTCCATCTCATATACTAGAAATGAGACTATCACAATTTTCATCACATCATATATTGTGACTAAACCATGATAATCACCATACTAGTACACTCAATGACATAAATCAAATATGGTGAGCAGCATGGAAATTTCATGCAATGTGATCTTAATCATGCCTATTTCCAACTGACCCAACTGTAGTCTTTACCGAGATCAACATATGCAATGTAAAATATCACATATTAACACATAATGAGTTTAGAAATAATATAGCCATCAACTTTATTCTGCAGCAAAGAGATAAAAAAAACCCATAGAACATTAACTCCCACTAAACTAAGGTAAAATTTTGAACAACACCCATATGAGCAGTATGCTCGTGAAACAATTTTGGTGTTACGTTAAGGGATCCGCTAGCATAGAATCCGTCCTAATATGTTCTATGGAAATTTGTTTATTCTGAACTCTCTCCTTAACAACAAGAAACTTGATTTCAATGAACTTCGACTTTACAGAGCTCCTGTTGTTATTCGAGTAAAGAACGGCTGAGCTATTGTCACAATAAATCCTTAGCGGCCGTTCAATGCCGTCAACCACACGCAGCCTAGTGACAAAATTCCGCAGCCATATCCCATGGTTGGATGTCTCATAGCATGCAATGAATTCTGCAGCCATGGTGGATGAGGCTATGAGAGTCTGTTTAACAGACTTCCATGAGATAGCTCCACCGGCCAATGTAAAGACATATCCAGATGTGGAGCGTTTGCTATCTTGATATCCAGCAAAATCGGAGTCAGAGTACCCAATGATCTCCAAATTGTCTGATCTCCGATAAGTGAGCATGCAATCAATTGTTCTCTTCAAGTATCGCATTACGCGTTTGGCTGCCTTCCAATGTTGCTCTCCTGGATTGCTCAAGTATCTTCCTAATACTCCCACTATAAATGTCAAATCAGGACGAGTACAAACTTGAGCGTACATAAGGCTTCCCACTGCCGACGCATAGGGAATCTTTTGCATCTCTCTTCTTTCAAAGTCATTATCAGGGCACTGTTTAAGACTAAACTTGTCTCCTTTAGCGACAGGGGTATCCGAAGGTTTACAGTCTTTCATGCCAAATCTACTCAAAACCTTATCGATATAGCTCTTTTGCGATAATCCAAGAATACCTTGAGAACGATCTCTAAGTATTTGGATTCCTAATACAAAAGAGGCTTCACCAAGATCTTTCATCTCGAATTTCTTCGTCAGAAATCTCTTAGTTTCACACAATAAGTCTATATCCCTACTAGCAAGTAGAATATCATCGACGTACAAAACTAAGAAAATGTATTTACTCCCACTGAACATGTGATATACACAATCGTCAACGACATTCACCTCGAAACCAAATGAAGTAATGACTTGATGAAATTTGTGATACCATTGACGGGATGCTTGTTTAAGCCCATAAATGGATTTCTTTAATTTGCAAACCATAGACTTTGGATCTCCGGATACAAAGTTTTCCGGCTGCGCCATATAGATTGTTTCTTCAATGTCACCATTGAGAAACGCAGTCTTTACATCCATCTGGTGTAGCTCGAGATCAAAATGAGCTACCAGTGCCATAATAGTTCTAAAAGAGTCCTTCGATGATACTGGAGAGAAGGTCTCTTTATAGTCAATACCCTCTGATGTGCCAAAAATTGCACGGATGGATTGGATATCCTTGGAATCGGATATCAGAATTCCCGAACGCGTATGAGTAACCCGGGTATGCTACTTCCTTCGATATGATCCTCTAGAACCTGCAAAGAACACGCCGGAGGGGAGTTCGGCGCGGACTCTCCGATGCCTAAGTCAGTATAGGGATCTCAATATATCATAAGGACTTCAAAGTCCTTAATTTATCAAATCAGATTCTCAAAGGATCTCGCAATATATGATAAGAAATATAATCAGTCTTGTAAAAGTAAAGAATCTAACCTGAAAATATACCTTGCTTTACCTATTTATAGAGAACTTCCTCTTAAGAGGAAGTTAGAGTTTCCTTCTATCTCGGAGCTGCTCCTTGGACCTAGCCCTGTTGAGTTGACAAAGTCCTCAACTCTTCCACTCCCTGAAGAACCGGAAACACTCCTTCTTAGTGGACTTCATCCGCTAAAATAAAGGAGGAAGAAGTCTTTCTTCCACCAAGCCTAAGCCGATTCTTGCGGGGTTCCCCTATATTTACGGTCTACCAGTTCATATCAAGACTAAGCCTTCCTGATGTTTCTCTCCGGGTGGAGCTCCCTCCAGAGGGACTTCCAGAAGAGATTCTTTATCCAGAGAGTATTCCATAATCCAATACTTCCACTTTTATCCTATCCTCTATACACGTGTTGACTTCTTATCGGATGACATTTTTAGGCCGCATCATTTACTCCCCCCTACTCTCGTAAAAGGGGTATATCTTTTGTGAGAGTAGAAAATTCCAGTGAGCCTAGTACAGAGGCGTTTCTGGAGAGACGTGTATTATTCCTGTTTCGGAGAGAAAATTTCAAAAATGCTCTTCCTCAAAGACTTTTCCCGCCTCCAGTTCTGAAGACGTTTCGGCTTCCGCGCTTGGGCCCCACGCAGTCGCTTTTTTCTCTCTCTTGTTAACTTCCCGAGGAAAAACCTCGATTCTAACCCATCTTTTCTCATTCACTCCACACAACCTTTTCTTTTCCTTTCTGCAAATCTCATTTTCTCGAAAGTTCTCTTGTTGTCTCTACTTCTCCTTTTAGGCGTTCTTCCTCCCGAGTCTCACCGTCGCCGGTTGCCCCGTATGACTTCGTAGTTCTCCCAATCAAGGTAACCTAGCTATCTTCTTTTCTTTTATTAACACTATTTAGTCAATGTCTCGCCCTTCTTCTCCGCCTAAATCTTCTGGCCAAAACCATTCTGAGTCCACCCTGCTTCCGATGGGGAGTCCCGAAAATAGGATTTCCACCTCTTCTTTACTCAATCATACTCACCTAGCCAGTCTCATCCAAGCCCAGGTCTTTCCGCCGGAGTACACTCTCCGAATCCCTCGCTCAGATGAACGCCCTGATTTTCCTGAATCTCGAACCCTAGCTTTTTTCGAAGCTCAAATTAGGGCGGGTCTTCGATTCCCGGTTCACCCCTATTTGGCCGCCATATCTACTCGCATGCAGATTCCTCTTAATCAATTCACTCCGAATGTCATTCGTACTATGATAGGGTTTTTCATTTTAGTGAAGGGGAATGGCGGTGAGCCTTCTACTGAACTATTTCTGAGCCAACATTCTTGCAAGTTGAACGACGGCTTCTTCTATGTATGTGGGAGAAGGTCTCGTGTCTGCAAGTTCATGACAAAACTCCATGAAGAAGAGTCATCTTGGAGAGATTATTATCTTTTCGTTACTAACCCCACTGATTAGCCGTTTCCCCATGAAAATTGGATATATCATAACCCGGGAGTACCTCCTCCTCCCCTAAAAGCTTACTCTGCCTCAAACCACACCGTTATGACTAGTCTCAATACTCATGTTCGTCAACATGATTTTTTCGATGTTCTTGGTATCTGCAAAAATCCTCGCATCCTCTCCCACTTTGGCTTCTGTCCTCAAGATTTCCCTTTAGAACCTCGAGATGGTAAAAAATCCCCTGTTTTTGCATTTCGTTTCTTGCATGTGGTTACTTTTCTGAGTTCTAAAAATATTCTTGGTTATTTGCAGCAATGAGTTGGTTAACTCATATCTCGCGGGATGCCCCTGCTCTCGGAATAGTAAAGGCCCCTGCATTGACTGCTCCTGAAGATCTTCCAAAAGCTCCTCAGTCTCCTGCTCTAGAAAGCTCAGTAAAGACCCCGGCTCCAGAGAGTCCTTCAAAGGTTCCTCCTCTCCCTAGCTCTTCTACCCAAGTCCCGGGCTCCGTCGCCGGGAGGACTCGCTCAGCTACCAATGCCTTCTTCTCTGACTGCGGAACTTCTAAGAAGAAGAAGGGAAAAACTGCTCGGGCTCTTGCTGAGAAAGGAGCTCCCCTTTCTGCCTCTTACGAACCTCTTCAGCGCCTCATCAGCCAATGTCCTCCTCCCTCCAACGTTGAGCTTTCCGACAAGCCTCTCCCTGAGGATCAACTGCTTCGTGGTGCTCATCTTTTTTCAGAGGTATTTTCCCTTATCTTTATGGCATCTACCTCCTTTACATCTTAAACATTATTCCTTTCCTTCATTCAGTTTGGTCTCGTCTTTACTAAGATATTTGACCAAGGCGTTGAAATGGTCGCTAAGATCGAACTTCTTCGAGCTGAGGCCTCCTCTTTTCAGTCAACTCTCAAGGGTGCCATCGCGGAAAAGGACAAAGCTCATAAGCGAGCTCAAGCTCTGGCTGAGGAATTGCCTCTTCTCCGGGCTCAAAGCCAGCAGGATGCAGCTAGGATTAAGCATCTGGAAGAGGAGATGAAGAGAATGGAGCGCGAATTACCAGATATTGGAGTGCAGGCCTGCATTAAATCCCTGTTCACTTCTTCCTTGGGTCAAGAATTCTTGGGGACTCTTCATACTCAGTGGCTGTCCAGCTTTTTAAAGAGCTCGAGCTTCCTATGCGCCATGGGGCCACATATTCCTCATTTCATCGACCATGGCTTCAGCAACGCCGTGGCCGAGCACTCAGCCCCAGGGTCTGATGGGACCTACTCTCGTGCTTTCCGTCTGGACCAGCTTGCTACTCCTCCTAAATTCTTAGGGGATCCAACGTAGAGTGCCGATAGTCCTTGGTGGCTACCCGGAATGGGTCAAGCCATTGCCAAATTACAGGCGGCCAAGGTGGGCATGGCTGAGCTAGAGCCTCTGGAGCAGTTGGTCTATCCTTATGTCTCTGCCCCCAATACGGTAACAGGAGCAGATGGAGAAAAGGGTGCTGAGGCTACCTTAAGAGGTGAAGAGGGCCCAGAGGAGGGCGGAGGATCTAGCAGCCATACTGTTGTGGAGGAGGTTGCCATTGAAGGAGCTGTGGTCGAGGGAGTTGTTGCTGAGGGGGCTGCTGATGAAAAAGCAGTTTAAAATTCATATTTGCATGGTCATGACAAACATTTTACCTTTCTTTTGTCTTGCTACACTTTTTTTTTAATTTTTCGCTCATGGTACTTGCTTTCTTATACTCTATAGGGGACCCCACACTCCTGGATATGTGGGGGCTTTTTGTAGCAATCGCGTTAGCTTCATACTGCTTGTTTGTTGGCGTGCCTTTTCTTTTCTGCTTACATGAGTAACCTATAAGGCCAGTAAAGAATATGTTGGAGGTGTGCTCTATGCTCTTCTCCCCCCCCCCCCCTTTTAGTGGTCTTGTAGGTTACACCATAATCGTCTCTTGGTTTCATAACCTTCTGGTTTCAGGTGGCTTGAGGAGGTTTTCCTTGACCTTTAGGCCTTTGTTTATCTCTTGCTTCGTTCCTTAGATGGAGTTTTGGCAAATGATTTTAGTTTGCGAAGTGTATGTTTATAAATAACCATCTTTGGTCTGGGTCATGGGGAGATGCTCCCCATTTCTCCTTGGCTTCTAAGCCTTTACTTGTCTCTTGCTTTAAAAGGTCTTGAATCATAAGACCTGTCTTTTCATTGACTAACCCTTGTAGTTCTTAAGTATGGTGAGGGCTCTCTGGAGCTTCTCGGCTTCTAGGCCTCTGAGTGTCTCTCACTCTTACTCATAAAAGATTTTGACTTATCAAATCTTTCTTTTCATCAAATAACCCTTTTGGGTTTCAAGCATAGTGAGGGCTCTCTGGAGCTCCTCGGCCTCGAGGCCTCTGAGTGTTTCTCACTCTCATTCTTAAAAGATTTTGATTCATCAAATCTTTCTTTTCATTTATTAACCCTTTTGGGTTTCAAGCATAGTGAGGGCTCTCTGGAGCTCCTTGGCCTCGAGGCCTCTGAGTGTTTCTCACTCTCATTCTTAAAAGATTTTGACTTATCAAATCTTTCTTTTCATCAAATAACCCTTTTGGGTTTCAAGCATAGTGAGGGCTCTCTGGAGCTCCTCGGCCTCGAGGCCTCTGAGTGTTTCTCACTCTCATTCTTAAAATATTTTGACTTATCAAATCTTTCTTTTCATCAAACAACCGTTTTGGGTTTCAAGCATAGTGAGGGCTCTCTGGAGCTCCTCGGCCTCGAGGCCTCTGAGTGTTTCTCACTCTCATTCTTAAAATATTTTGACTTATCAAATCTTTCTTTTCATCAAATAACCCTTTTGGGTTTCAAGCATAGTGAGGGCTCTCTGGAGCTCCTCGGCCTCGAGGCCTCTGAGTGTTTCTCACTCTCATTCTTAAAAGATTTTGACTCATCAAATCTTTCTTTTCATTGATTAACCCTTTTGGGTTTCAAGCATAGTGAGGGCTCTCTGGAGCTCCTCGGCCTCGAGGCCTCTGAGTGTTTCTCACTCTCATTCTTAAAAGATTTTGACTTATCAAATCTTTATTTTCATCAAATAACCCTTTTGGGTTTCAAGCATAGTGAGGGCTCTCTGGAGCTCCTCGGCCTCGAGGCCTCTGAGTGTTTTTCACTCTCATAGTTTTGTATTCACACATCATATATTCGAATAAGAAAAAGATAATCAAGACACGATAATTCTGTATAATTATTTTCAAAAAGGGATAAAGCTTCATTGATTATTGCCAGTTTTCAACATAGGCCATAGATAACCTACGCCGGTCTCATTAAAAACCTCTTTACGGAAAAACCCCGAAGGGGAAACCCGTAAAGAGGGAAAAAGAGCTCCGGTGAAGCCACTAAATACATCAAATAAAATATGAATTAATGCAAAAATCACAAATGGTCTCAAGACCTTAGACTTTCTTCAAACAAAGAACCTCTTCAAATGGCAAACGTTCCAGGGTCTGGCTATATCGACTCCCTCCATGCTCTGCAATCTATAGGCTCCTCCCTTCAGTACCTGTGTGATTTTATAAGGCCCCTCCCAACTGGGCTCTAGTTTTCCCGTATTCTTTAGGGCGTCAGCTCTCCTTAACACCAAGTCCCCCACTCTAAAGGACCTCGGGATCACCCTTCGGTCATATGCAGCTTTAATTCTACTCTTATATCTCTCCGCACGTAATCAAACCATCTCTCTTTCTTCTTCCATCAAATCCAGGGCCTCTCTCATCAGCCTCTCATTCTGATGTTCTTCAAATTGGGCAATTCGGTGGGACTGCAACACGGCTTCTAGAGGTATCACCGCCGCGGCTCCGTAGACCAGCTGGAAAGGGGATTCTCCAGTTGCTGTCTTTGGGCTTGTTCTGTAGGACCATAGCACATTGTCTAACTCGTTTACCCATCCGCCACCTATTTTCGTCAGCCTTGTTCGAATACCATCTACTATCGTTCGATTAGTAACTTCCACCTGTCCATTAGCTTGAGGATGAGCTACGGAGGTGAATCTTTGTATTATGTTTAGTCTTGCACACCATCCTCGTACATTTTCTCCATTGAACTGTGTTCCATTGTCAGAGACCAATATTCTGGGTACTCCGAATCTGCAGCAAATCTGTCTTCCCAGGAATTTGATCACATTCTCTTCATCTATTGTAGCCAGAGGGGCAGCTTCGACCCATTTGCTAAAATAATCTACTGCTACTATCAGAAATTTTCTTCCTCCAGAGGCTGGGGGGAAGGGCCCTACCAAATCGATTCCCCACTTAGCAAAGGGACATGGAGAGTGCATAGCTCCCATCTCTTCCGCAGGAGTCCTTATCAAGGGACCATTTTTCTGACACTTGACACATTTCTTTACGAACTCTTTGGCATCCTTTGTCATGGAGGGCCAATATAATCCGGCCCTTAAGGCTTTCTTCACCATTGTCTTATATCCCTCATGACTAGCCGCATTTCCTTCATGAATTTCTTTGAGTGTGTACATCGCTTCTCGGGTTGATATGCACCTCAAGTATGGTTGGGTAAACGACTTTTTATATAAGTGTCCTCCAATAATACAATATTTGATCCTAAGAGCTCGAGCCTCCCGGTTGGTAGGGGCACCTGCTTCCTTGGTGAGTTCCACCCAAATATCTTTCCTCCAATCATCTCCTTCCTCAATTGAACCAATGGGGTTTCCCAGAGCTTCTTTTTCTGCTATCACCAAGGTCACTGTTCCTTGTCCATCAAATTCTGTAGAGCTGGCAAGTTTGGAGAGGCTATCAGCCTGCATGTTCTCCTCTCGAGGCACTTGAATCACCTTACAATCTTGGAACTTGCCCATTACTTCTTTAGCTCGTTCCAAATAAGCAGCCATTCTGTTATCTTTGGCTGCATATTCTCCATTTACCTGTTGAACAACTAATTGGGAATCGGAGTATAGAGTTACCTTCAGAGCTCCCAGTTCAACTGCCATCTCTATTCCTCTGATCAAAGCTTCATATTCTGCTCCATTATTTGAAGTCGTGAATTGAAACCTCACTGCAAATTGTAGATCCTCTCCCTGGGGGCTCACTAGCACTATCCCTGCTCCGCACCCGTTCAAAGTCACTGAGCCATCTACATATATCTTCCATCCCTCTGTTTCTTCTGGTTTGGTAGACTCTTGGATGAAATCAGACAAAGTTTGGGCTTTTATGGCCCTCCGTGGCTCGAAGTCCACATCATACTCTTGGAGCTCTATTGCCCATCTCACCATCCTTCCCGAGAGGTCTGCTCAGCCAATAACCTGTTTCAATAAGTAATTAGTGCGGACCAGTATTTTATAAGAGAGAAAATATGGGCGTAATCTTCGCGCCGTAAATACCACGGCCAGAGCAGCCTTCTCGATTTCCGAGTATCGAGCTTCAGCTCCTTGGATGACCTTACTGACATAATAGATAGGATGTTGAAGAGGTCCCTCTTCTTTAACTAAGGCTGTGCTCAGTGAGAATTCCCCTACAGAGAGATACAGAATAAGAGTATCTCCAGGAGAAGGTTTAGTCAGCTTCGGCAGCTGGGAAAAATGGTGTTTCAGATCTTCAAAGGCCTTTTGGCATGTTTCATTCCACTCGAACTTGGTCCCTTTCTTGAGAATTTTGAAGAAGGGGTGACTTTTTTCGGCGGATCTGGCTATGAATCTACTCAACGTTGTGATCCTCCCGTTGAGCGTCTGGAGCTCTTTCACGTTCCTCGGCGGCTGCATGTCCAGTACAGCCTTCACCTTGGCTGGATTCACTTCTATCCCTCTTTGAGTAACCATGTATCCAAGGAACTTCCCCGATTTCACTCCAAAAGAGCACTTGGTCGGGTTCAATTTGATACCATTTTCTCGAATTACCTGGAAAATCTCCTCTAGGTCCTCCACATCCTGGTCTGCTTTCACACTCTTGGACATTTGCTGTTTGAATATCAGCAAGGATTGTGGATATAATCTGAGTTTGATCATCAGCAGGTTGTGTGGAAGTGGTCTGAGGTTGGTTGTCTGCTGTTTGAACATCAGCAGGGTTAGGCTGGGCTTGTTCCTCTGCTGTGTGAGTATCAGCAGGGATTTGGGCATCAGTGTGTGAGGGTTCAGATGGGTTGGTATCATCAGAAGGGTTGAAGGATGAAATAGGGGCTATGCTCATTGGAGTAGGGAGCCTGGATTTCTTGGCTTTCTTTGTGAAAGAAGAAGTGTTCTTCTTTCTCTTCTGACCCTTTGATAGTTTAGAAGGTGTGAAAGTGAGAGAGGGGTTAGAAGTACCTGCCTTTTTCAAAGGAGAGGCAGTGGGAGTGACATCTGAATCAGATGGGGAGATGAGCCCTGATCTGATCAGATATCTTCTTTGTGCTAAGGTCTGATTGTCATCATCATCCTCTTCAGCAACCTTCTTTTGAGCCTCTTCTTTCGACGACTCCTCTTCTTCTTCAGCAGCAGAGTTATGAGTGGACTCTTCTGCCTTTTCAATAACATCTTTGGAAGATGCTTCAGCTAACAGCTTCTTCCTCTCTTCTTTCAACCTTGCTGCCTCAGCAAGAGCGTCCTTCCTTAAATAATATTTGGAGATGTGGAAGGTCTTATGAGGTCCCATCTTGTACTTTCTTGGGAGTACTTCTGGAAGGATGATACTCAGCTTGTTGACAAAGCTGACAGTTGAGGTTACCTTCCATTCTCTTGATTGAAGGTCCAAAGTCACCTTCTTGGCTTCAAGAGCAATTCTGTCCAAGAAAAGCCCTTGCCAGTCTCCATCAATCTGATCCCAGATTGCAGCCATAACTCTAACCTTCAAGGTGGTAACAACATCATGGCTGAAAGTGTTACCTAGCAGCATCTTGCCTGCTATATCCATCAGGGTTTGAAACTTAGGTTCTAATTGGGATTTCTTGAGTCCAGAGGCATCAGCAGCCTTGATTCTCCCATCAGTGAACATCTCCATGTATTCTTTCTCCTTATTCATAATGTAGGTGGAGATATTGATCTTCCCCCTTGACAAACCAAATAGTTCCTGAAGGATTTCCCTTGTTACCTTGACCTTGTGTCCACCCATGACACTTTCAACATGCGATCCCTTCATCACAGCGTTCGCATAGAAAGCCAGCACATCTTGTTCATAAACGTTGGTGGGTGCTGCTTCCAGAAAATCTCGAAGGTTGAGGTTGATGCAACGGAGAAGGATTTCCTTGTTTGCAGCTGTGTGTTTGCCTTTGAAAAACAGAGCATTCTCTGTGAACATCTTCCCTTCCTTGGACCACTTTGCAGCATCCAAGGTGCCAGTGCTCTTGGTCTTCTCGTCGTAAATTTCAATGATTGCCATAGTAGAGTTTAAGTGTTTAGGTTTTGAGAGCTTGAAAGAAATTTGCAGAACGAGAGAGTATTGAGAGCAATAGGGTATTGTGAGCGAAAGGGTTTGGAAGAGTTTTAAGGGTGTGTATATATACTCCAACAAATCTTGATCTAACGGTCAGATTTGGGTTAATTGTGGAGTAGAGCCCAAGATTTTCCTTCTTTGATTTTGGGCCTTCCTTTAAATTTGCCGGCTGAATTTGCCATGTGGCAACAGTTGATTTGCTGGCAATTTAGTAATTGAGTATTAATGACATCATTACCAAAAATAGCCGTTGTGACTAATTTTGTGGCAAGAATTGATCATCAAGGCCGTTTTTTATAAGTGAATTGCATTCCTTATATAGGCCAATTTGTTTAATTACATTCAGGAATAAATCTAGAATGAATTACATGATCAAAGATAGTCATTAAACTCAAAAATCAATTGATCTGATCAGCAGAGTGAAGTCTTCTGATTTCCTGAAAAGGTCTGCTGATTTCTCTTGGAAGTCTTCTGGTCAGCTGAGTTGGTCTTCTGATCAGCTGAGTGGAGGATTGAGATTTGCTGAGTAAATCTTCTGTGCTTTGAAGGTCCAACTTGGCTTGATGGATCCTTCATTGTTGCTGTGATGATCCAACCTGGATGATGGATCTTCCAGCTTTATTGTGAGTGGTGATCCAACCTGGTTTGATGGATCTTCCAGCTCTATCTCTGAATCAAGTAGGACCATCAAATCAATATGTATATCAGCCTGGATGATATCCCACTGGTTCAGGTTGCCCTTACCATCTGATGTTCCTCATCATCAGATGGGTTGTAGCATCAAATGTGTCCTAATTGAATCTCTTCGCTACTCTTGAAAGAGAAGGAAGATTGGAAGAGGCTTCAATGGAGTCGAAGAGAGGGCCATGGACTCAGCCTTCATGTTCTGTTTAGACACAATAGCTTTTGATAACAAGCTCTCCATGTAGAACTTCCCCCTGGAGAAGAAGCTCTGCTTGTTTGCTACTCTGTCCTCTGCATCTCTCTTTCCTCTAGTTTTCAATAAGGACTTCTCTCTTTCCTCTAGTTTTCATAGACATACTTATGTTGGTTAAACCAAGTATGCTGATCTGCATCATCTTCATCTTCTGGACAAATCTTCATCTCCTTCACCCAAGACTTTGGTTGAAGAATGATCTCCATTCCATCTTTTCTTTCAATCTTCTCCATACCTGAAACAAAAATTGTAGTTGGTGATTTGTGTTCTTAGGTGTTCTCATAACTTCCTCCTTTTATAGGGGTAGAAATGAGGTAGTGGAGTGAAAGATGACAAAACTATAGAGTTGATAGGTCTGTATTTCTGAAAAGTTACTTCTTAAGATCAACAATGAGATTCTTGATCTAAGGGTTCACATTTAAAGATATTCAGACTTTATCTTATGGAGTGCAGAATTTATAAATTTTGAGCAAGAGTTATTTGAAATCCGTACTGTGCATGCATACTGTTGAGTCGGTGGTGTATTAATCCAACCAAGTATAACTCAATAGTACACTGTATTTATGTATATAAATAAAGTATTTTATGAAGAATAGTTTATTATTATACATAGTATACATTGCTGGGAATAAAGAGATCAAATAACTTTGTTCAAGTCTGCTATATATATATATGATATGATATGCAATGCAGATTTTAGAGTATTTCATCAAGGATTCTTAAGGTATCATTGATTCCCCCTTGATTAGATGACTCTAAGTTTTCCCTCAGCTTTATTTGTCTTCATTGGGAAAGAACTTACCTGAAGATGAGGGTGTCTATTCACCTCATCTGATCCTCCTAGTCTGCTGCACTTGGGTCAGCTGAGGTTTTCAGCTGATCTTTCCTTCTTCATGTGCTTGGGTCCAGGAGTCCTAAGTTGTAACATAGGATTTTGAACCTTTCTTCAGCTATGGGCTTAGTCAAGATGTCTGCTCTTTGGATATCTGTGTGAATTTTCTCCATCTTGATGTCCTTCTTTTCAAGGTGGTCTCTTATGAAGTGGTGTCGAATGTCGACATGCTTGCACCTTGTGTGGAGGACTGGATTTTGAGTGATGGCAATGGCACTGCTGCTATCACAATAAATAGGGACTTCTCTTGCCTCTACATTGTAATCCTTGAGTTGTTGAACTTGTCAGAGCAGCTGACTACAACAACTACCAGCTGCCATGTATTCTGCTTCAGTGGTGGAGGTTGCAACTGAGGTTTGCTTCTTAGAGAACCATGATATCAGCTTGTTGCCTAGAAATTGACAGGTTCCAGATGTGGATTTCCTATCAATTCTACATCCTCCATAGTCTGAGTCAGAATAGCCACTCAATTCTAGATTGTCATCAGCAGGGTACCATAGTCCTAGGTTGACTGTTCCTTTTAGGTACTTGAGAATCTTCCTTGCTGCTTCTAGATGACTTTGCTTTGGGTTTGCTTGAAACCTAGCACATACTCCTACAGCAAATGTTATGTCTGGTCTGCTAGCTGTAAGATATAGTAGAGATCCAATCAGTGCCCTATATTCAGCTTGATCAACTGCATTTCCAGACTCATCTGGTTCCATTTTGAAAGATGTCATCATTGGAATCCTTGCAGTCTTGCTTTGTAGGGCTTTGAATCTTTCTAATAGGCTCTTGGTATACTTGGACTGGTTGATGAAGATCCCTTCTGAACTCTGCTTGACTTGAAGTCCTAGAAAATAATTCATCTCACCCATCATGCTCATTTCAAACTTTCCTTGCATAAGTTCAGAGAACTTCTTGCACATCTCTTGATTGGGTGATCCAAATATAATATCATCTACATATATTTGCACCATTAGGATGTCTTCTCCTTCTTGTATTCTGAAAAGAGTTCTATCCACTTTGCCTTTTGTATATCCATTGTCAAGTAGGAATTGTGACAATGTGTCATACCAAGCTCTGGGGGCTTGTTTTAGACCATAGAGAGCCTTCTTCAGTCGATATACTTGATCACCTTTTTCAAAACCTGGAGGCTGCTCTACATATACTTCTTCTACCAGAATACCATTTAGAAAAGCACTCTTGACATCCATTTGATATACCTTGAAGCCCATATATGATGCATAAGCTAGAAACAGTCGTATGGCTTCTAATCTGGCTACTGGAGCAAAGGTTTCATCATAGTCAATCCCTTCAGATTGAGAGTATCCTTTTGCAACTAGCCTAGCCTTATTTCTAGTTATCACATCATTTTCGTCCTTCTTGTTCTTGAATACCCACTTTGTTCCTACTACATTGTGGTTTTCAGGACGATCTACCAATTCCCAGACTTCATTTCTTTCGAATTGGTTTAGTTCTTCTTGCATAGCAGTGATCCAATTGCTATCTATCATTGCTTCTTCTATATCAGCTGGTTCAATGTTGGATAGGAAAGCACACCAGCAGAACATAGATGATTGTGAGTTCTGATTCAGTTGTCTTCTTGTCTTGACACCTGAGTCAGCTCCTCCTAAGATGAGGTTTGATGGATGGTTGTTTCTCCATGTATGCCTCACAGGAGTATCTGCATTGGATGAGCTTGGATTCTCATCTGATCTAGTGCCATCAGGAGGGCTGACTTGATTAGGTCGATCATCATCTGTATCTTGAGTGTCAAAGAGATCATTCCCCCTGGCATTTGGGATTGGTGCATCTTGATTCTGGTCAGCTTGTCCTGCTTGAGTTTGAGATCTAGTGACAGGTCTATGAGGCTTATCCTCCTCTGGTTCTTCAGGGAAAGGTTCGTTGACTTCAATGAACTCATCTGGTTTGGACTTGATCACTAGATGTCTCATCTGATCTGCAGCTGAGTTTGTTTCTACTGCATTCTTTTCACAAGATTCATCAAAAACAACATGAGGTGTTTCTTCCACAAGAAGGGTTCGTTTGTTGAGTACTCTAAATGCTTTGCTAGTTGAGGAGTATCCTAAAAATATCCCCTCATCTGCTTTGGCATCAAAAGCATTCAACTTACTCTTCCCATTGTTGTGAATGAAACACTTACAACCAAATATATGAAAGTAAGATACTCTAGGTTTTCTACCTTTCCATAGTTCATATGGGGTTTTCTCATGTATTTTATGAATACCTGACCTGTTTTGAGTGTGACAAGCTGTGTTGATGGCTTCTGCCCATAGCTTCTTGGGAGTGGAGAATTCAGCAAGGAGTGTTCTGGCAGCTTCTTTGAGTGTTCTGACTCTTCTTTCAGCTACACCATTCTGTTGTGGTGTTCTTGCTGCACTTGTCTCATGCTGAATACCATTAGAAGTACAATAGGCAATAATATAAGAGTTAATGAATTCAGTGCCTTTGTCACTTCTAATTTTCACAATTGGTTCTCCTTTCTCTACTTGGATCCTCTTCAATAGTTCAGGGAGCTTCTGCTGTGTTTCACTCTTCTTGTATAAGAAGATAACCCAAGTAAACTTGGAATAATCATCTACAACAATAAGAGTGTACTTTCTCCCTGTTAGAGTGGTTGGAGTGATTGGTCCAAAGAGATCCATGTGAAGCAGTTCAAGAACTCTGCTGGTTGATGCTGTCTTCTTGGTCTTGAAGGAGACCTTTGTTTGCTTTCCTTGTTGACATGCATCACACACCTGATCTTTACAGTAGAGTTCATTAGGCAGACCATCAACTAAGGATTCCCTTGCTAACTTGTTCATAGTCTTAAAGTTCAGATGACTAAGACGTTTGTGCCATAGCCAGCTGACATCTTTAGGGCTCTTCACAAGCAGACATGTATCCTTAGGACAGCTGTTCCAATTTGCAAGATACATACTTCCCTTTCTAGATCCTGTTAGAAGGTTTTGTTTTGTTCTCTTATCACTTATGAGACACTCATCTTTAGAGAATTTGACTGAGTAACCAGTGTCACAAAAGTGAGAAACAGATAATAAATTAAACTTAAGACCTTCTACATATGATACATCATGTACCTCAATGTCACCATTTTTAAGGGTGCCATATCCTTTTGTGTTACCATGCGCGTTATCACCAAAGAAGACTTTTGGACCTTTCTTTTCTATGTAGTTGGTCAGCAGGGCTTTGGTTCCTGTCATGTGAGTTGAGCATCCACTATCTATGTACCAAGTTTCTCCTGCTAGACCTCCTCTTCTGTATAGGTCCCTCCTTTCCTGCAAGAAAAGTTAAGTCTTAGGTACCCATTTTGTTTTGGGTCCTTGGGTGTTAGTACTACCCTTGGGAACCCACATATACATTGGTCGTTTGAACAACCTTGAGCACTTGAGTTGTTTCCCTCGGGCATCACAGAACCAAATCTTACCAGTCAGCACCTTGGACTGATCTGATTTGTCCTTAGTGTCAGCTAAGTAATAGTCAAATGGTTTCCCTTTATAGGAGTGTACATACATGATCTTTTGACTAGTTACATTCGGCCTGGGTGCATTAGCTGGTCGATGCACACGATTATATGGACCATACTCTTCTGTTCTCACAATATCATAAGAGATAGGGGGTGCAAAGAGAACAGATTTGTTTGAAGAAGACTTCTTCTTCTTGGCTGGGGCAGCATACAGCTGAGACTGTCTCAGCCGAGATGGTCTAGGCTGTTTGTTGTTCCTCTGTACAGGCTTGGGGTTAGCTTGTCCTTTACCATTTTTGGTTTTGGGATAGTTAGCCTTAGCTGGTACAGATGCCTTTTGGTTCATATTAGGTTCATTGTGTTTAGAACACTCACCCTTTTCATGTGTCTGAGTAGTGCACTTGTTAGGTGTACTACCCCCAGCTGGAGAGGATGTAGATGGGTTGAGTTCATAGCCAAAACCCATCTTATTGCCATTTGATCTATAATACTCAGAGATACTTTCAATAGTAGTAGAGGCTTTATTGAACTCTGATATCTTTTGATTTAGGCATTCCTTCTCATTTTCTAAGAGCTTGTGTGCTTGGAAGAGGTCATCGAATTTGGATTGTAGTGAACGAAGTTCCTTAGTTTCTAAAGCTTGAGTTTGTAACATCCCCTCATACAACTGAGTTATTGTGGTATTTTCTTCCTTAAGAAGCTCCACTTCTCTGGTCAATCTTTCATTCATTGTGGCCAGCTCAGGGGTGTTATCAAACTTAACCTTTTTCAACTTAGCAATTTCTTTCCTTAGATCCTTATTCTCCTCTTCCACTTCTATAAAAGCTCTAGTGGCAATATACAGATCACCTTTTACTTTTCTTAAAGATTGATAATAGGTGTCTTTTGATTCGCCTTCAGATGAGTTTATCTCATCTGATTGTGAAAAAATAGGTGAATGGAAAGTAGTAGCATAGGAGTTTACCTCATTTTCACCTATAGCCATCATAGCTAGGTCATCTGAATCATCTGAGAAGATTTGGCAGTCTGGTGATGTAGGGAGTTCATCACTTTGATATTCAGATTCTTCAGTCACCATAGCTTTCTTGTCTGAAGTTCTTCTTGGCCTTCTTTCTTCTTTGTCATCCAAATCCAGCTCAGGACATTCATAGACATAGTGTCCTGGTTTGCGACAGTTGAAGCATGATCCAGGTTTCTGATTTGAGTTGCCTTTCCTTGGAGGAGTGGCATCTCTTCTTCTGGATCCTCGGCTGTCAGATGACTCCACATCCTTTCTAGGATGTCTTTCTGGTGTTCTTTCTCTGGAACCTCTGGAGGGTGAACTTGCTCTTCTATCTTTGTAGTTTCTATAGAATTTTCTATATTTGCTGTTGAGAGTGTTCATCCTTTCGAATCTCTTGATCATAAGAGCCATTTGTTCCTTCAGACTCATGTCTGATCCTTCACAGTCTTCTGTTTTCAGAGAGGCCTTGCCAGATGAGGTACTTGCAGCTTTTGTATTGGCTGCCTTGAAGGCTACAGTCTTGGAGGTAGATGGGGTTGCAGTTGACTCATCACTTCCTGAGTTTTCTTCTCTGTCAAGGTCATATTCATGAGCTTTTAGGTTCTGAAATAGAGTTTGAGTAGACCACTTCTTGATATCTTGAGTATCTTTGATGATGGTCTTCTTGAGTTTCCATCTCTTGGGTAAAGAGTCCAAGATCTTCAAGTTTTTCTCTCTATTTGTATACTTCTTGCCTAGAGATTCAATCTCATTTATGATCTTTGTACATCTATTGTCCAGCTGATCAATAGTTTCTCATGGATGCATCTTGAGGTGTTCAAACTTCTTGACTGCTGTCGACAATTTGCTTTCTTTGATCAGCTCAGTTCCTTCACAGAGGAGTGCCAATGCCTCCCACATCTCTCTGGCTGACTCACAGTGGATGACCTTTGCAATGTACTCATTTGGAAGAGTTTGCATTATGTAATCTTGAGCAATGCTATCAAGGTTTGATTGCTTCATCTCTTCTGGTGTGAGATCCCTCATAGGCTTGGGAACCAGTTCTCCAACTGGGACTTCTGGATCACCATTTGCAGTGTTGACTGTCATGATGGTGATTGGGCCTTCAGTGATTACAGACCACATCTTGTAGTGGACTGATGTGAGATTCTTCCTCATCCTGATCTTCCAGTAATCATAATCCTCAACTGAAAACTTAGGCAACTTTCGCATGTTAGCACTCATGCTGTATGGATTTTCAAAAACAAGTTTTTCAAAAGATCTGTTCAAGAGGACTACAGAAAGACTCCCTCAAGTCTTCTGATAATCTAGAGACAGTAGTCCGTTAGAACCACTGCTCTGATACCACTTGTTGGTCCCTGAACGAGTAGTGAATGGGTTTAAAGTCTAGAGGGGAGGGGTGAATAGACTTTAAAAACTTTTTTCAAACAGAGTTGGGAACCTCTTCTGATTGCTATGTCAACTGGACTGCAAGTCTGCTGGTCCAGATGACTATAGTGATCTGACTGAGGAGGTTATATGCGGAATTATGGTGGCCCTGGTTTAGACTCGTTCTTGTAACTTGTTTTACTTAATGAAAATACTCAGCTGATGCTGGTTTGAAAGTTATGGCCTTGTTTTGAAGAGTGTTGAAATCACAGTATGCACTATATAATAATGAATGTAAAGGCAGAAATGTAAAGTGCAGAAAGTAAATAACACCGGATTTATAGTGGTTCGGATATACGTTCCTACGTCCACTCTCACGTCCTAACGTGATGTTTAATCCCTTTAATTTCCACAAATTACAAGGGTCTTGACCTTTATAGTCCCAAGGTTAGGACTTTGAGATCTGAGCCGTCCTAACAGCTACGGTCTCCACAAGTGATTGTAAGCACTTGCACTTTAAGGGGTTTCAAAAACTTTAACCTTTCGGTGAGGGTTGGGGTTTTTGAGGTGTATCCAACTAATGGTTCAAGCTTATAATTTGCTTAACCACTATGCCTAAAACAATTGATATACAATATGAACAGGTTTCAGGTTCTTAAGGGTTGGATAGAAATCACTTAAGAGCTATAGATAATCTAATGGTTTCTGGCTCTTTTGAGAATTCTTAGAACTGTATGGCTTTAGCTTTGATTGCTTGCTTGGCTTGTTGAATTCTCTCTTGTGACCCTTTTTGTGATTTCTCATCCTCTTGTATTTATAATGGAGATTGTTGCAACTAGCCGTTGGAGTTGACTAGCCGTTTGAGCAATCTTTCCATAATAGCTTGATTCCTTGATTCCAGCCGCTTGATTGCTTCAATCCTGGGATCATGTCAATCTTCTAAATAAGGTAGGTCTTCGTTTGAATTGCAAGATGACTTAGGAATCAGCCGAGTCCTGGAAGAGCACATAGTCTTCTGATATGTACTTCTAGTCTTCTGACTACTCTTCTGGCCTTAGGTCTTCTGTCTTCTGATATCAGACGAGTAACACTCTTCTGATCTGGAAATTCTTTGTACTGCTTTTAGGCCATCTTCAATCCGGGACTCCATCAGATAGGTAGGTATACAAGCACCTTAACTTATCTGGTCTTCAAGGATCTTCTAGTCTTCATGTCTTCTACTCTTCTCATCTTGAGGATAGGCATGTAAGCCAGGACTGTGCTGATCAGCTGATATCAATACAGTTGATCACACAAGACTAGTCTAAGTTGTTCTATACAAGTCAGCTGATCCTATTACATTTATAAACTCTAAGTGTTTTGGCCATCAAAACTATTCTAACATTAAGTGGGGCTTAGGATGAATTTATATCCCAACACTTGTTGAGGTCCCTGAAGTCGATACACATTCTCCATTTTCCTCCCCCTTTAGGTACTAACACTGCATTGGAGAGCCATTCTGGGAATTGGACTTTCACCACATGTCCTGCCTTCAATAATTTCTCAACTTCCTCTTTCACAATACTATTCTTCTCAATTCCAAAGTTCCGTAACTTTTGTTTCACCGACTTTGCCTTTGGGTCAACATTAAGACAATGTATGGCTATCTCCGGAAGAACACCTGTCATGTCAACTGGAGAAAATGCAAATATATCGGAATTTCGACGTAATGTAGAGATTACCTTCTCCGTAAGTTCAGGTCCCAGCTGAGTGCCTATCTTAGTGGCAAAGCCAAGTTTCCCTGGGAAGAGCTCCACATTCATCAGCTACTCGTCCGTTTTAACATTTACCTGTTCAGGTGCTACTCCTTCCACCTTCTTTTTCTTTAACTCAGGGTCGCCTCCTCTTGTCCTCTCGAGCCCCCTTGTTAAAGCTCTATCCGCCATCTTTACAGATTCTGCATAGCACTTCCGTGCTTGATATTGGTCTCCTCTTACTTCTCCCACTCCTCCAGCCGTAGGGAATTTCATTTTCATATGAAATGTGGAGATGACCGCTTGAAAGAGGTTCAGGCTGGGTCGTCCCATCACTACATTATATGATGAGGGAATATCCACAATACGGAACTCTACCAGGTGGACCTTTCGAGCTGGAGCGTCCCCCAATCCTACCTGTAACACCACGGACCCCAAAGGTTGGATGGCCCCTCCGGAGAAACCATATAAGGAGGTATCTACAGGTCGCAGCTTCACACTCAGCTCCATCCTTTTGAAGCACTCAAAAAACATAATATCAGCCGAGCTTCCCGTGTCTACAAAGATTCGGGCAACGTCAAACCCAGCTATGTCTGTAGTGATCACTAAGACGTCATTGTGATCCTCTTTAATTTCCTTTACGTCCTACCGCCCAAATTTGATATTGGGCGTCTCTGTCATGCGTCCTACTTCTCTTAACTGATTCCCCTGTTCAGCTTTTAGAGCTCGAACACTCTGTTTTCTCCTCCGGAAGGAATCTCCATCTGCTGGTCCCCCCCACAATTATGTGGATCACTCCTCTCTTTGGTGGTGGAGGAGGCATGTCTTCAGACGCCTCCTTGGACTCCTTCTCTTCCGGTTTCCTTTCATGTTCCTTTCGCTTCTGCCCCCGAGGGCCCTGCCTGTCTCTGAATATAAATTCCTTCAGATGCCCCGCCTAGATCATCCTCTCAATCTCATCCTTCAGGTGGTAACATCGGTTTGTGTCATGTCCATACTCGTTGTGGAATCTGCAAAATCGATCAGACTTGGGCTTCTGAGGGCCCCGATTTCTGGAATAAGGGAATCTCAAGTCGGGATGATCTCCTGCCACCTCCAGTACTTCGGCAGGTTCAATTCTCAAGGGTGTGTACTTCTCAAACCTTCCGCGAGGGCCGGACCGGGAACCTCCAGATGGATTGCTGTCTCTTGTTGAACCGGAGGTCCGAGGGACCTCTGGACTGGAACGCCTGGAGGGGCCCTCTCTTCTTCTCTCTCGATATTGTGGCCTAGCCTCCAGTCTCTTGGCTTTACGAACCTCCTCCAAGGTGAGGTATTTCTCTGTTCTGTGTAGTAACTCATCAAAATTCTTAACTGGCTTCTTAGCCAAGGAGGAGAAAAAGTCTCAATCACACAATCCGTTAGTAAGAGCATTTATCTTCACCTCTGGAGAGGCTGTAGGGACCTCCAGAGCTGCTTGATTGAACCTCCGGAGAAAAGCTCTCAAACTCTCATTCTCCAAAAGAACAAGAAAATCCCAATTTGTCCAAACAGGAAATAGAAATTAAATTCCGTCTAAATGACGGTACAACGAATGTCTCAAATAAATCCAAATAAAAACCAGTCCTTAAATGCAATCTAAAAGTCCTTATAGCCTCTACTGCAACTTTATTTCCGTCGCCCACATAGATGAATCTTTCAGCATCACTTAGCGGTCGACTCCACAGGCAACCCTGCAAAGACATACTTATGTGAGTAGTAGCACCAGAATCTACCCACCAAGTATCTTTTGGTACAAAAGATAAATTCACTTCAGAACAAACAAAAGTTAGAGGTGTACCCTTCTTAACACGCCATGCAGCGTACTTGGGGCATTCTTTCTTCATATGCCCCGACTTCTTACAAAAGAAGCAATTTTGTTCATCAATCTTTTGCTTCTTTTGTTGAGAAGATCCCTCTGCAGTACCCTTAGCTCTCTTTGTCTTCCTTTTCTGAGAGTTAAATGTCAAATGAGCACTTTCAGTCTTATCCTTTTGTTGCCTCTCTTCTTCTTGCACACAGTGAGATATAAGCTCATTAAGGGACCACTTGTCCTTTTGAGTGTTATAACTCACTTTGAATTGCCCAAAGTGTACAGGAAGTGAGATCAAAGCCAAATGCACGAGCAAGTCCACAGACAGCTCTAACTTTAGTGCTTTTAGTTTTGATGCAAGATGAGACATCTCCATAATGTACTCCCTTATGTTCCCTTTGCCCTTGTACTTCATGGAAACGAGTGACGACAAATGACTACTCGCCTCTGACTTTTCATTTTTTTGAAAGTACTGCTCAATGGACTCAAGGAACTTTTTAGCATTTTCACTCTCAGTAATAGAGCCCCGAAATGCTTCCGGAATGGATCGCTTCATGATCATCAGACTCATTCGGTTAGATCGATCTCATTTCTCAATTTTGACCTCTTTTGGGTCATCCTCAGTAGGAATGGGTCTATCAGACCGAAGAGCCAGATCGAAATCCATACAACCGAGAAAAATCTATATGTTCTCTTTCCAAATTTTGAAATTCATCCCACTCAGCTTTGGGATGTTATTAATTTGAGCAGACACATTATCACATGTAGCAACAGAAGCTGGAGAGAGAACAATTATAAGTATACTCACACAAACTTATATGTCATAAAACGAATAAGACATGAATGAATAAACAAAAATTTGAGGACCCAAGCAAGATACCGAGTACAACATTAACCTCCGTCGAAGGACAAAGAGTTAATTGTAAGTAGTATTCTTGGTGCAATGAACAAACACTAATGATAAATTCGATCAAACAAAAGTCTGTCGAAGGACGGACTAATGTTCACATGAAGAAAAAATTAATTATTACGTGCTTATCATCACAGATGTATTGTCATTCGGCCAGGTTGCGTCAAACCGAAGGGCCGATCACAACGTGCATAAATAACTTTACACCAACATCTATGTAATCTTAATAAAATCACTCTCGACAACAGAGGTTGCGAAGGCTACTTGTTGTTTTGATTGATTATATTAAAATTGTTAGACAGAAAAATAATAATTAATATTGACTTGATTTAATTTTATTTTCAATCAAATAACATAATTGTCATGTCCCCAATTTAATTCAATTAAAGTCTAGAAACCAAATTAGACCTTCATTGATGATAGCGTTTACTCGTCCACTCAAAATATGAATTATCATTAAAAAAAAGAAGGGAGAATTACACTATAGACCATTTCACCCTAAGTTTTTGTAAATCAAGGAAAATTTGTCTGCAGTTACAAATCAAGCCAAAATAAAAAATTGAAGTACAATTATACCCCTAATATGTTGATACGATTTTAAATTTTGAAATAATTATATTTAAATAATATAATTGGTGGAAAGTCAACTAATTGAAAAAAATCAATAAAAATTTGAAAGATTTTTTTGCTCAAAAATCGCGTCGTCTTCTTAATTCAAAACACTTTCCTAATCCTTCAAAAAACATTAATTCCTAAAAACAATGGAAATTCTCTCACCATTGAAGCTGAAAGAAGAAAACGGAAATCAAGGATAACCCTTGTGTGAAGAATCCTTCAAGGTATTTAATTAGTGGAAAAATCGTCTCCTGCATGTTATTGCTTTTCGATTCTATGAATCCGTTTATTTACAAGTAGTTTTGGGGGTATGGGGTTGAAAACATATAAATGATTATTTTACTTATATAGTTTTTTAATTATTAATGCTTGGATTTTAATGTTTTTGTTGTGAGGATGACTGAGAAAATTCATATATCATAAATTTAGAACAAATGATTCCTGCTTGTTTTTTTCTTTTGTAAAACTCGGTATGTTTGGGTTGTTTTATCATGGATTTAGAACAAATGATTCGTGTTTTTTTATGAAAAACTGGGTATGTTGTTCTTGGCAAGGATGAAAATATCGCGAAATATCGCGGATATATCGCGGATATATCGCAAATTTGGATATTGCGATATGGATATTGGGGTCTAATGTATTTTTTCCCGGGTATCGCGGATATATCGCGAAATATCGCTAAATATCGATGTCGATATCGATATCGTTCAACCGTAGTGTAAAATTGGACGGGAATCGGAAAATATCGCGTATATATCGCACGATATCGCACAATATCGCAAAATCTGAAAAAATCGCAAACTTATTTAAAATTTTATTTTTATATGTATGAAATTATACTTTTTATTTTATTTTTAATAGTGCAAGAAAATATATTTTCAACACCTCATATATTTAATAATTTTTTTAAACATATGAATGATATGTGCATAATTATATCTTAAATTACTATAATGTGATGAGTTAGTATCAATGTTGTTTGGACAAATATGTCATTTCACCTACTATATTTGAACTCTATAGCTCATCATTTTGATATTATTTGTATTTTATCATGTATATTTAATCATTTTGTATTGTAGTGTGTTGTCAATTAGTTTTCGTCAGCCAATATTTAATTGTATTTAATCAATGTTGTTTGGACAAAGACGTCATGTCATCTACTATATTTGAACCTCATAGGTCATCATTTTGATATTAATTGTATTTTATTTTATATATTTAATCATTTTGTATTGTACTATGTTGTCAATTAATTTTCGCCAGTCAGTATTTATATGAGTTTTTATCTATATGTTTGGTTTAAACATATAATCTTATTGTTTTTTTAATGGAATACATGCATAATAGTAGGTTATAATAATCCCTAAAATTTCATGTTAAATTTTCAAGATTTTAATAAGATTTCCGTTATTTTTTCAATTTTTTTGCGATATCGATATGCGATATCGATATATCCAGCGATATATCCGTAAAATTAAGGTTGCGATATTTGTTGCGATAGCGATATTTTCATCCTTGGTTCTTGGTTTATACTGGAATTTTGTTTTGTGGTTGAACTATAAATATTAAAGAAAGCATTACAAACAGTCATCAAGTACAACATATATTAGTGCCAATGCATCTATAATATAGTATATGCATTCCATGGATGCACATACAATGATATATGTATTCTCTTGATGAATAGAACATAATATATATATATATATATGAACGCAACGCGTGGAATGTCACTGAGTATAACTCTACCGACATAATTCGTATATAATGTATTATTCATAAAAAGCTTATATTATCAACTTGAAATAAGTTTGGATGACTTTGAACTTATAAGTGATTTAATTTCTAATTAAAATATAATATATTTATAAAAACTATGGTAGGTTGTAATTGTATAAAATATAATATAAGTGTTTTATATAAGGCTAATAAGGAAATATGCACGAATACATTGCATAACAGTACCAATATGCAAATACAAACTGCATAACAATACAAATATGCACACCATTGATTATACTATAACAGGTTATCATCGATTCATGGAGATAAACGCATAAATTGATTGCAGATTTTCGGAAACGAAGAACGAGCTGAATTGAAAGATTGGAAACGCTGAAAATTATGATGCATTGATTACAGTAGTAATGAAAAAAATGGAAATGAGTGATTCAATTGGAAATAATCCGTATAAGGAAAGGTCAGCTATAATTAAGGGGGATTTATTCAATTTTAATATTAATTGTCAAGCTAAATATTATTAATTTGTTTAATATATTGGGTTGAAGGCATATTAGGAATGTAAAATATAGATTTGTCTTAAACTGTAATATCCATAATTTTTACCTTGAATTAAAAGATGGGCTTGGATCTTGATCTATATTGTTAATAAACTCAAAAAGGGAGAATTACACTATAGACCATTTCACCATAAGTTTTTGTAAATCAAGGAAAATTTGTCTGCAGTTACAAATCAAGCCAAAATAACAAATTGAAGTACAATTATACCCCTAATATGTTGATACGATTTTAAATTTTGAAATAATTATATTTAAATAATATAATTAATGGAAAGTCAACTAATTGAAAAAAATCAATAAAAATTTGAAAGATTAATTCCTAATCCTTCAAAAAATATTAATTCCTAAAAACAATGGAAATTCTCTCACCATTGAAGCTGAAAGAAGAAAACGGAAATCAAGGATAACCCTTGTGTGAAGAATCCTTCAAGGTATTTAATTAGTGGAAAAATTGTCTCCTGCGTGTTATTTCTTTTCGATTCTATGAATCCGTTTATTTACAAGTAGTTTTGGGGTTATGGGGTTGAAAACATATAAATGGTTATTTTACTTATATATTTTTTTAATTATTAATGCTTGGATTTTAATGCTTTTGTTGTGAGGATGACTGAGAAAATTCATATATCATAAATTTAGAACAGATGATTCCTGCTTGTTTTTTTCTTTTGTAAAACTCGGTATGTTTGGGTTGTTTTATCATGGATTTAGAACAAATGATTCGTGCTTTTTTTTGAAAAACTGGGTATGTTGTTCTTGGTTTATATTGGAATTTTGCTTTGTGGTTGAACTATAAATATTAAAGAAAGCATTACAAACAGTCATCAGGTACAACATATATTAGTGCCAATGCATCTATAGAATGTATATAATATAGTATATGCATTCCATGGATGCACATACAATGATATATGCATTCTCTTGATGAATAGAACATAATATATATATATATATATATGAACGCAACGCGTGGAATGTCACTGAGTATAACTCTACCGACATAATTCGTATATAATGTATTATTCATAAAAAGCTTATATTATCAACATGAAATAAGTTTGGATGACTTTGAACCTATAAGTGATTTAATTTCTAATTAAAATATAATATATTTATAAAAACTATGGTAGGTTGTAATTGTATAAAACATAATATAAGTGTTTTATATAAGGCTAATAAGGAAATATGCACGAATACATTGCATAACAGTACCAATATGCAAAAACAAACTGCATAACAATACAAATATGCACACCATTGATTATACTATAACAGGTTATCATCGATTCATGGAGATAAACGCATAAATTGATTGCAGATTTTTGGAAACGAAGAACGAGCTGAATTGAAAGATTGGAAACGCTGAAAATTATGATGCATTGATTACAGTAGTAATGAAAAAAATGGAAATAAGTGATTCAATTGGAAATAATCCGTATAAGGGAAGGTCAGCTATAATTAAGGGAGATTTATTCAATTTTAATATTAATTGTCTAGCTAAATATTATTAATTTGTTTAATATATTGGGTTGAGGGCATATTAGGAATGTAAAATATAGATTTGTCTTAAGCTGTAATATCCATAATTTTTACCTTGAATTAAAAGATGGTAATATCCATAATTTTTACCTTGAATTAAAAGATGGGCTTGGATCTTGATCTATATTGTTAATAAACTCAAAAAAGAACAGTAGTAGCAATACTTCAAAATTCCAAAAAACAACTCATTTAATATTTGTCAAATTATCGCAGCATAAACAGGAATCTTAATCCCCCAAAACAGTATAATTGAGTCAAATATAAAAATCAATTACTAACAGATAAAATCATGAAGCCCATATCATCCTTAAATAAAGAAATTATTCACAAATAATAATTACAACCACCCATGATTTTTTAAACCCTAAAGTAAACATAACCTGCTTCAAGCCAACATTGAAACAGTGGGATTAATTCAAATATGCCAATTATGGAATTCATCTGTGAAACCTCTGCCTGTCAGACCTACTTATCCTCAACACACGTGTCTTTCCACAGGGCACCTTTAATTTACATCTTAAATTGTAAAACGATACGTGACTACCCACAGGGGCACCGTTAATATACATCAATCTCCTCTAACTAGAAAGCCGATAGATCTAATAAATCTCAACCATAAAGCAGTGAAGACCGCTCTGATACCACTTGTTAGAAATATTTATTCAATTACTGAAATATACATGTAGTACAACAAATATCCTAGATGCGGAAATTCTAGGACAACAACACGCTCATTGATTGAGAATTAGTGGATTTAGTGAAATACCTGGATCCATAGCAATATTTTGTGTTGGAAATGTCTCACCAATTCAGTTCGATCGATGGGGTGGTTTTATGGCCTTCCTCAACTAAATCTCCGTATGGGTTTCGTTTCACTCTTGATGGGGAGAGCAGAAAACTGTATGCGATTTAGTATATCGGGGGCCATAACCAGTATATGCTCTTTATATAGTACTGAATTAGGGTTCCCATAATTCCCGTAATAAAGTCCTATTTGTATCTACTCATAAGTCCATATTAATTTTAATAGTCAACCGTATCACAATAATAAATATAATTATACTCACACAAACTTATATGTCATAAAACGAATAAGACATGAATGAATAAATAAAAATTTGAGGACCCAAGCAAGATACCGAGTACAACATTAACCTCCGTCGAAGGACAAAGAGTTAATTGTAAGTAGTATTCTTGGTGCAATGATCAAACACTAATGATAAATTCGGTCAAACAAAAGTCTGTCGAAGGACAGACTAATGTTCACATGAAGAAAAAATTAATTATTACGTGCTTATCATCACAGATGTATTGTCATTCGGCCAGGTTGCGTCAAACCGAAGGGCCGATCACAACGTGCATAAATAACTTTACACCAACATCTATGTAATCTTAATAAAATCACTCTCGACAACAGAGGTTGCGAAGGCTACTTGTTGTTTTGATTGATTATATTAAAATTGTTAGACGGAAAAATAATAATTAATATTGACTTGATTTAATTTTATTTTCAATCAAATAACATAATTGTCATGTCCCCAATTTAATTCAATTAAAGTCTAGAAACCAAATTAGACCTTCATTGATGATAGCGTTTACTCGTCCACTCAAAATATGAATTATCATTAAGAAAAAGAAGGGAGAATTACACTATAGACCATTTCACCATAAGTTTTTGTAAATCAAGGAAAATTTGTCTGCAGTTACAAATCAAGCCAAAATAACAAATTGAAGTACAATTATACCCCTAATATGTTGATACGATTTTAAATTTTGAAATAATTATATTTAAATAATATAATTAATGGAAAGTCAACTAATTGAAAAAAATCAATAAAAATTTGAAAGATTTTTTTGCTCAAAAATCGCGTCGTCTTCTTAATTCAAAACACTTTCCTAATCCTTCAAAAAACATTAATTCCTAAAAACAATGGAAATTCTCTCACCATTGAAGTTGAAAGAAGAAAACGAAAATCAAGGATAACCCTTGTGTGAAGAATCCTTCAAGGTATTTAATTAGTGGAAAAATCGTCTCCTGCATGTTATTGCTTTTCGATTCTATGAATCCGTTTATTTACAAGTAGTTTTGGGGCTATGGGGTTGAAAACATATAAGTAGTTATTTTACTTATATAGTTTTTTAATTATTAATGCTTGGGTTTTAATGATTTTGTTGTGAGGATGACTGAGAAAATTCATATATCATAAATTTAGAACAGATGATTCCTGCTTGTTTTTTTCTTTTGTAAAACTCGGTATGTTTGGGTTGTTTTATCATGGATTTAGAACAAATGATTCGTGCTTTTTTTTGAAAAACTGGGTATGTTGTTCTTGGTTTATACTGGAATTTTGCTTTGTGGTTGAACTATAAATATTAAAGAAAGCATTAAAAACAGTCATCAGGTACAACATATATTAGTGTCAATGCATCTATAGAATGTATATAATATAGTATATGCATTTCATGGATGCACATACAATGATATATGCATTCTCTTGATGAATAGAACATAATATATATATATATATATATGAACGCAACGCGTGGAATGTCACTGAGTATAACTCTACCGACATAATTCGTATATAATGTATTATTCATAAAAAGCTTATATTATCAACTTGAAATAAGTTTGGATGACTTTGAACTTATAAGTGATTTAATTTCTAATTAAAATATAATATATTTATAAAAACTATGGTAGGTTGTAATTGTATAAAATATAATATAAGTGTTTTATATAAGGCTAATAAGGAAATATGCACGAATACATTGCATAACAGTACCAATATGCAAATACAAACTGCATAACAATACAAATATGCACACCATTGATTATACTATAACAGGTTATCATCGATTCATGGAGATAAACGCATAAATTGATTGCAGATTTTCGGAAACGAAGAACGAGCTGAATTGAAAGATTGGAAACGCTGAAAATTATGATGCATTGATTACAGTAGTAATGAAAAAAATGGAAATGAGTGATTCAATTGGAAATAATCCGTATAAGGAAAGGTCAGCTATAATTAAGGGAGATTTATTCAATTTTAATATTAATTGTCAAGCTAACTAGAAAGCCGATAGATCTAATAAATCTCAACCATAAAGCAGTGAAGACCGCTCTGATACCACTTGTTAGAAATATTTATTCAATTACTGAAATATACATGTAGTACAACAAATATCCTAGATGCGGAAATTCTAGGACAACAACACGCTCATTGATTGAGAATTAGTGGATTTAGTGAAATACCTGGATCCATAGCAATATTTTGTGTTGGAAATGCCTCACCAATTCAGTTCGATCGATGGGGTGGTTTTATGGCCTTCCTCAACTAAATCTCCATATGGGTTTCGTTTCACTCTTGATGGGGAGAGCAGAAAACTGTATGCGATTTAGTATATCGGGGGCCATAACCAGTATATGCTCTTTATATAGTACTGAATTAGGGTTCCCATAATTCCCGTAATAAAGTCCTATTTGTATCTACTCATAAGTCCATATTAATTTTAATAGTCAACCGTATCACAATAATAAATATAATTATACTCACACAAACTTATATGTCATAAAACGAATAAGACATGAATGAATAAACAAAAATTTGAGGACCCAAGCAAGATACCGAGTACAACATTAACCTCCGTCGAAGGACAAAGAGTTAATTGTAAGTAGTATTCTTGGTGCAATGATCAAACACTAATGATAAATTCGGTCAAACAAAAGTCTGTCGAAGGACAGACTAATGTTCACATGAAGAAAAAATTAATTATTATGTGCTTATCATCACAGATGTATTGTCATTCGGCCAGGTTGCGTCAAACCGAAGGGCCGATCACAACGTGCATAAATAACTTTACACCAACATCTATGTAATCTTAATAAAATCACTCTCGACAACAGAGGTTGCGAAGGCTACTTGTTGTTTTGATTGATTATATTAAAATTGTATTAAAATTGTTAGACGGAAAAATAATAATTAATATTGACTTGATTTAATTTTATTTTCAATCAAATAACATAATTGTCATGTCCCCAATTTAATTCAATTAAAGTCTAGAAACCAAATTAGACCTTCATTGATGATAGCGTTTACTCGTCCACTCAAAATATGAATTATCATTAAAAAAAAGAAGGGAGAATTACACTATAGACCATTTCACCATAAGTTTTTGTAAATCAAGGAAAATTTGTCTGCAGTTACAAATCAAGCCAAAATAACAAATTGAAGTACAATTATACCCCTAATATGTTGATACGATTTTAAATTTTGAAATAATTATATTTAAATAATATAATTAATGGAAAGTCAACTAATTGAAAAAAATCAATAAAAATTTGAAAGATTTTTTTGCTCAAAAATCGCGTCGTCTTCTTAATTCAAAACACTTTCCTAATCCTTCAAAAAACATTAATTCCTAAAAACAATGGAAATTCTCTCACCATTGAAGTTGAAAGAAGAAAACGGAAATCAAGGATAACCCTTGTGTGAAGAATCCTTCAAGGTATTTAATTAGTGGAAAAATCGTCTCCTGCATGTTATTGCTTTTCGATTCTATGAATCCGTTTATTTACAAGTAGTTTTGGGGCTATGGGGTTGAAAACATATAAATAGTTATTTTACTTATATAGTTTTTTAATTATTAATGCTTGGATTTTAATGCTTTTGTTGTGAGGATGACTGAGAAAATTCATATATCATAAATTTAGAACAGATGATTCCTGCTTGTTTTTTTCTTTTGTAAAACTCGGTATGTTTGGGTTGTTTTATCATGGATTTAGAACAAATGATTCGTGCTTTTTTTTGAAAAACTGGGTATGTTGTTCTTGGTTTATACTGGAATTTTGCTTTGTGGTTGAACTATAAATATTAAAGAAAGCATTAAAAACAGTCATCAGGTACAACATATATTAGTGTCAATGCATCTATAGAATGTATATAATATAGTATATGCATTTCATGGATGCACATACAATGATATATGCATTCTCTTGATGAATAGAACATAATATATATATATATATATATATGAACGCAACGCGTGGAATGTCACTGAGTATAACTCTACCGACATAATTCGTATATAATGTATTATTCATAAAAAGCTTATATTATCAACTTGAAATAAGTTTGGATGACTTTGAACTTATAAGTGATTTAATTTCTAATTAAAATATAATATATTTATAAAAACTATGGTAGGTTGTAATTGTATAAAATATAATATAAGTGTTTTATATAAGGCTAATAAGGAAATATGCACGAATATATTGCATAACAGTACCAATATGCAAATACAAACTGCATAACAATACAAATATGCACACCATTGATTATACTATAACAGGTTATCATCGATTCATGGAGATAAACGCATAAATTGATTGCAGATTTTCGGAAACGAAGAACGAGCTGAATTGAAAGATTGGAAACGCTGAAAATTATGATGCATTGATTACAGTAGTAATGAAAAAAATGGAAATGAGTGATTCAATTGGAAATAATCCGTATAAGGAAAGATCAGCTATAATTAAGGGAGATTTATTCAATTTTAATATTAATTGTCAAGCTAAATATTATTAATTTGTTTAATATATTGGGTTGAGGGCATATTAGGAATGTAAAATATAGATTTGTCTTAAACTGTAATATCCATAATTTTTACCTTGAATTAAAAGATGGGCTTGGATCTTGATCTATATTGTTAATAAACTCAAAAAGGGAGAATTACACTATAGACCATTTCACCATAAGTTTTTGTAAATCAAGGAAAATTTGTCTGCAGTTACAATTCAAGCCAAAATAACAAATTGAAGTACAATTATACCCCTAATATGTTGATACGATTTTAAATTTTGAAATAATTATATTTAAATAATATAATTAATGGAAAGTCAACTAATTGAAAAAAATCAATAAAAATTTGAAAGATTAATTCTTAATCCTTCAAAAAATATTAATTCCTAAAAACAATGGAAATTCTCTCACCATTGAAGCTGAAAGAAGAAAACGGAAATCAAGGATAACCCTTGTGTGAAGAATCCTTTAAGGTATTTAATTAGTGGAAAAATTATCTCCTGCGTGTTATTGCTTTTCGATTCTATGAATCCGTTTATTTACAAGTAGTTTTGGGGGTATGGGGTTGAAAACATATAAATGGTTATTTTACTTATATATTTTTTTAATTATTAATGCTTGGATTTTAATGCTTTTGTTGTGAGGATGACTGAGAAAATTCATATATCATAAATTTAGAACAGATGATTCCTGCTTGTTTTTTTCTTTTGTAAAACTCGGTATGTTTGGGTTGTTTTATCATGGATTTAGAACAAATGATTCGTGCTTTTTTTTGAAAAACTGGGTATGTTGTTCTTGGTTTATATTGGAATTTTGCTTTGTGGTTGAACTATAAATATTAAAGAAAGCATTACAAACAGTCATCAGGTACAACATATATTAGTGTCAATGCATCTATAGAATGTATATAATATAGTATATGCATTTCATGGATGCACATACAATGATATATGCATTCTCTTGATGAATAGAACATAATATATATATATATATATATATATATATATATATATGAACGCAACGCGTGGAATGTCACTGAGTATAACTCTACCGACATAATTCGTATATAATGTATTATTCATAAAAAGCTTATATTATCAACATGAAATAAGTTTGGATGACTTTGAACCTATAAGTGATTTAATTTCTAATTAAAATATAATATATTTATAAAAACTATGGTAGGTTGTAATTGTATAAAACATAATATAAGTGTTTTATATAAGGCTAATAAGGAAATATGCACGAATACATTGCATAACAGTACCAATATGCAAATACAAACTGCATAACAATACAAATATGCACACCATTGATTATACTATAACAGGTTATCATCGATTCATGGAGATAAACGCATAAATTGATTGCAGATTTTTGGAAACGAAGAACGAGCTGAATTGAAAGATTGGAAACGCTGAAAATTATGATGCATTGATTACAGTAGTAATGAAAAAAATGGAAATGAGTGATTCAATTGGAAATAATCCGTATAAGGGAAGGTCAGCTATAATTAAGGGAGATTTATTCAATTTTAATATTAATTGTCTAGCTAAATATTATTAATTTGTTTAATGTATTGGGTTGAGGGCATATTAGGAATGTAAAATATAGATTTGTCTTAAGCTGTAATATCCATAATTTTTACCTTGAATTAAAAGATGGTAATATCCATAATTTTTACCTTGAATTAAAAGATGGGCTTGGATCTTGATCTATATTGTTAATAAACTCAAAAAAGAACAGTAGTAGCAATACTTCAAAATTCCAAAAAACAACTCATTTAATATTTGTCAAATTATCGCAGCATAAACAGGAATCTTAATCCCCCAAAACAGTATAATTGAGTCAAATATAAAAATCAATTACTAACAGATAAAATCATGAAGCCCATATCATCCTTAATTAAAGAAATTATTCACAAATAATAATTACAACCACCCATGATTTTTTAAACCCTAAAGTAAACATAACCTGCTTCAAGCCAACATTGAAACAGTGGGATTAATTCAAATATGCCAATTATGGAATTCATCTGTGAAACCTCTGCCTTGTCAGACCTACTTATCCTCAACACACGTGTCTTTCCACAGGGCACCTTTAATTTACATCTTAAATTGTAAAACGATACGTGACTACCCACAGGGGCACCGTTAATATACATCAATCTCCTCTAACTAGAAAGCCGATAGATCTAATAAATCTCAACCATAAAGCAGTGAAGACCGCTCTGATACCACTTGTTAGAAATATTTATTCAATTACTGAAATATACATGTAGTACAACAAATATCCTAGATGCGGAAATTCTAGGACAACAACACGCTCATTGATTGAGAATTAGTGGATTTAGTGAAATACCTGGATCCATAGCAATATTTTGTGTTGGAAATGCCTCACCAATTCAGTTCGATCGATGGGGTGGTTTTATGGCCTTCCTCAACTAAATCTCCGTATGGGTTTTGTTTCACTCTTGATGGGGAGAGCAGAAAACTGTATGCGATTTAGTATATCGGGGGCCATAACCAGTATATGCTCTTTATATAGTACTGAATTAGGGTTCCCATAATTCCCGTAATAAAGTCCTATTTGTATCTACTCATAAGTCCATATTAATTTTAATAGTCAACCGTATCACAATAATAAATATAATTATACTCACACAAACTTATATGTCATAAAACGAATAAGACATGAATGAATAAACAAAAATTTGAGGACCCAAGCAAGATACCGAGTACAAAATTAACCTCCGTCGAAGGACAAAGAGTTAATTGTAAGTAGTATTCTTGGTGCAATGATCAAACACTAATGATAAATTCGGTCAAACAAAAGTCTGTCGAAGGACAGACTAATGTTCACATGAAGAAAAAATTAATTATTACGTACTTATCATCACAGATGTATTGTCATTCGGCCAGGTTGCGTCAAACCGAAGGGCCGATCACAACGTGTATAAATAACTTTACACCAACATCTATGTAATCTTAATAAAATCACTCTCGACAACAGAGGTTGCGAAGGCTACTTGTTGTTTTGATTGATTATATTAAAATTGTTAGACGGAAAAATAATAATTAATATTGACTTGATTTAATTTTATTTTCAATCAAATAACATAATTGTCATGTCCCCAATTTATTTCAATTAAAGTCTAGAAACCAAATTAGACCTTCATTGATGATAGCGTTTACTCGTCCACTCAAAATATGAATTATCATTAAAAAAAAGAAGGGAGAATTACACTATAGACCATTTCACCATAAGTTTTTGTAAATCAAGGAAAATTTGTCTGCAGTTACAAATCAAGCCAAAATAACAAATTGAAGTACAATTATACCCCTAATATGTTGATACGATTTTAAATTTTGAAATAATTATATTTAAATAATATAATTAATGGAAAGTCAACTAATTGAAAAAAATCAATAAAAATTTGAAAGATTTTTTTGCTCAAAAATCGCGTCGTCTTCTTAATTCAAAACACTTTCCTAATCCTTCAAAAAACATTAATTCCTAAAAACAATGGAAATTCTCTCACCATTGAAGTTGAAAGAAGAAAACGGAAATCAAGGATAACCCTTGTGTGAAGAATCCTTCAAGGTATTTAATTAGTGGAAAATTCGTCTCCTGCATGTTATTGCTTTTCGATTCTATGAATCCGTTTATTTACAAGTAGTTTTGGGGCTATGGGGTTGAAAACATATAAATAGTTATTTTACTTATATAGTTTTTTAATTATTAATGCTTGGATTTTAATGCTTTTGTTGTGAGGATGACTGAGAAAATTCATATATCATAAATTTAGAACAGATGATTCCTGCTTGTTTTTTTCTTTTGTAAAACTCGGTATGTTTGGGTTGTTTTATCATGGATTTAGAACAAATGATTCGTGCTTTTTTTTGAAAAACTGGGTATGTTGTTCTTGGTTTATACTGGAATTTTGCTTTGTGGTTGAACTATAAATATTAAAGAAAGCATTAAAAACAGTCATCAGGTACAACATATATTAGTGTCAATGCATCTATAGAATGTATATAATATAGTATATGCATTTCATGGATGCACATACAATGATATATGCATTCTCTTGATGAATAGAACATAATATATATATATATATATGAACGCAACGCGTGGAATGTCACTGAGTATAACTCTACCGACATAATTCGTATATAATGTATTATTCATAAAAAGCTTATATTATCAACATGAAATAAGTTTGGATGACTTTGAATCTATAAGTGATTTAATTTCTAATTAAAACATAATATATATATAAAAACTATGGTAGGTTGTAATTGTATAAAACATAATATAAGTGTTTTATATAAGGCTAATAAGGAAATATGCACGAATACATTGCATAACAGTACCAATATGCAAATACAAACTGCATAACAATACAAATATGCACACCATTGATTATACTATAACAGGTTATCATCGATTCATGGAGATAAACGCACAAATTGATTGCAGATTTTTGGAAACGAAGAACGAGCTGAATTGAAAGATTGGAAACGCTAAAAATTATGATGCATTGATTACAGTAGTAATGAAAAAAATGGAAATGAGTGATTCAATTGGAAATAATCCGTATAAGGAAAGGTCAGCTATAATTAAGGGAGATTTATTCAATTTTAATATTAATTGTCTAGCTAAATAATATTAATTTGTTTAATATATTGGGCTGAGGGCATATTAGGAATGTAAAATATAGATTTGTCTTAAGTTGTAATATCCATAATTTTTACCTTGAATTAAAAGATGGGCTTGGATCTTGATCTATATTGTTAATAAACTCAAAAAAGAACAGTAGTAGCAATACTTCAAAATTCCAAAAAACAACTCATTTAATATCCTGCTTCAAGCCAACATTGAAACGGTGGGATTAATTCAAATATGCCAATTATGGAATTCATCTGTGAAACCTCTGCCTGTCAGACCTACTTATCCTCAACACACGTGTCTTTCCACAGGGCACCTTTAATTTACATCTTAAATTGTAAAACGATACGTGACTACCCATAGGGCACCGTTAATATACATCAATCTCCTCTAACTAGAAAGCCGATAGATCTAATAAATCTCAACCATAAGGCAGTGAAGACCGCTCTGATACCACTTGTTAGAAATATTTATTCAATTACTGAAATATACATGTAGTACAACAAATATCCTAGATGCGGAAATTCTAGGACAACAACACGATCATTGATTGAGAATTAGTGGATTTAGTGAAATACCTGGATCCATAGCAATATTTTGTGTTGGAAATGCCTCACCAATTCAGTTCGATCGATGGGGTGGTTTTATGGCCTTCCTCAACTAAATCTCCGTATGGGTTTCGTTTCACTCTTGATGGGGAGAGCAGAAAACTGTATGCGATTTAGTATATCGGGGGCCATAACCAGTATATGCTCTTTATATAGTACTGAATTAGGGTTCCCATAATTCCCATAATAAAGTCCTATTTGTATCTACTCATAAGTTCATATTAATTTTAATAGTCAACCGTATCACAATAATAAATATAATTATAAATGACTAATATAATTGCATTAAATATGTGGCCCATATATATAGGAAATAATAATTTCCTAACAAAGTAAGCTCATTTTTTTTATTTGTCAGTTTATCAAAAGTATTCACTTTTTTTTAATTGGAACAATCACTTTATTTTTACTTCACAAACACTCTTACTTTATCTATTTTTTTTTTTAAATTTGTGTCCAAAAGTTTGAGCATACTTTTGGTGGACGAAGGAAGGAAAACATTATTTAATGAGTTTGTGAGTAAGAGAAACATCAATTGAATTGTGGACAATTGAGTCTTTCAACTTTACCAAATATCAATTTATGTCCATTGGACCATTAGGCATAATTTGATTTGGGAATACATTTTTTATTTGGCAAAAATCACTTTTATACATTTTTTTTCCCGCTTAAGATTAAAAAAAACTATTTGAGGGTACAAGTGTACCCCCAAATTCTTAACTACATCTGTCACTGATGGTACACGAATTTGCTTGAGCTTCTCGTTTCTATAAGTGTTTGTTTTATTGGATTGATCCACCAGATTTTGTGATTGAACTTCCTATCACTTTATGTATTTACAATAATGAAAACTAAACTTTAGGATTTAAAAAAAAAAAATTAATATTTTTAAATAATTTAGTATTTTTATATGTATAAAAGTGATACTAAAAAAAATACACATGTAGTGAGTTCACATAAATTCACATAAGTTACATAACTTTTCTTTTTCGTTTGTTTTAATGAAAACTATCAATTTTTTATTTTTTTTTGGCAAAATACTCTTTCTTACATTTCATTATATTTTTTTCTCTCATCACGTCATTTCTAATACATCTGCATATTGTATTATATTTTTTATTCTCTGTACCTAAAATTTATGGACAACTTTCATCGAAATGGAAGGAATATAAAATAAAATTAGAGATATGTTACTTTGTGTCCCATTTATTGAGAGGCGAATGCTGAGTCATGGGTAGGGTGGAGAAAAATGGTAATACCGTATCAATATGGGTGGAGGTGGATCAGGTTACTCGATAGGAGTCTACGTTTCGTCCTATTAAAGCTCAAACCGTTTAATAAATATATCATGCTCAAACTTTTTTTTAAAGACTATTTAGTTAAATAGGTTAGACTCGAACTTTTTCGCAAGTCTTTTAAATCACTATTTAACTTTATTTATATATATAATATATAAAAATATAATAAATATATATGATAATTAAATAAAGTAAAAAAAATTAGTAATACTAACTACGGAGCTCCGTAATTATATTTTTCTTCTGAATATTTTTTTTTTTGGAAAATTTAATAAATTTGTTATTGTTTTTATTTTTTCATTTTGAGATTTAAAGAAGTGTCGTAGGATTAAAAAAAAAAAAGCACTGATGAAACTAAAAAGGTCTTTAAAATCATGGATTAGACATCTAAAAATTATGTAACACTATTTTTGTAAAGCCTACCTAAACCTAGTCAATCCCCACCCCTACATATCAATATTTACCAAAATTTTTAGTATACAAAAATTGTATTGTATTAAATTTTTTGGTATATACTGTTTTATACTACCAAAAATTTGGTATATTGATTCATGTAGAAAATTCAGTATATTACCGAAATTCTAATATAGACAAGGATATAGACAAGGATCGAATAAGAGCTTTTAATGAAATCCAAAGGCAATAAAGAATATCAACAAATTATCTATTCAATTTGCTAATTTGGTGTAGCATTATCCATCCATCCATCCTCCTACTACAGTTTACTAATAACAACCAATATGACATGATACCAGAAAAATTGACTACTTATATGTATGGTTTAAAGTGGAAAAAGAAATGGATTACAGTAGATAGATTCTACATATACATTCCTCAAACAATTAATTAAACAAATGTGTACTTATACTTACAGTACATTAAACACATATACATTCTTCAAACACTAAATAATTAAAAAATAATATACCTGAATCTTTCTTCTTCATCTAAATGACAAGATGCATACTATAGTGGAATGAGGTGCAGGATAGTGAACCCACATTCAACAATTAGTAAATAATAAGAATCCTTTAATATTGCTTCTTAAAAGATGTGAAATCTTCTGTGACAGCCACATCCTGCAATAAACCTGTCGATTGGATCCTGATGACAGGCCTCCGACGCTCAGTGAGAGATTACCTTGCAACAACGAGAGATTTAAAGTCACTCATTAGAAATTTACAGCGGATTCAGATTTGGTCGAGAGTTTAGAGCGAGCACCACGATTCCATGCATGCACTTGAGTCTACACACAGGACTCACTCTTATAATAAACCTCAACGTCTTGGGATCATAATCTTTCAAAGAAGAAAGAATCAAAATACTTGTATATGACTATATGCAATCATGCAAATCATTAAAGGTGTTATTAAAGTAAACATTCTGGTAGGTAATATGGGTGCCAAATTACCTGCTCATACAGTTTACCAACACCTCTAATGAGATTAAGATATACTCCCTCCGTCCAATTTTATTATGCCCACTTCTCCGTGCACGGGTTTTAATGAATACTGATTAGTTTATTCATAAAGTAGATAAGTTGAGGGTATGATGGGGTATTGTGGGGTCCATGTTATAAATAAATGATTGTTTATGAATAAAGTGAATGACAAAATGGGTAAATAAGTGATGGTAGGAGAGTGGAGATAAAGTAGTATGAATAGTATTGTTTCCAAAAAGGGTATGTGCATAATAAAATTGGACAACCAAAAAAGGAAGGTGGAAATAATAAAATTGAACGAAGGGAGTATATGAGTATTTCAATTCTTCTCTGAAAGATTAAGACATCACTCTTGGACGCTCGACTAATCTTTTTCTAATGGGTTGGAGAAATATGATATTCTAAAACTATCATTCATAGGGATCATTTGAGTAATGATTAATTTTATGACATACCAACATCACAACACTCGAAAGGCCTCTTTGATTGATAATTGATATCTATATAAATGGTAGAGAATTGAATTCAAGAGCAAGACCATGGGTTTTGAATTTTTTGTAGATTAACATTTGAGAGTATTCATGTCTATATATACTTGTGTGTTGAGAGAAACACTCCTAAAAAGAGTGGTGAATCAAGTGTTTTAATGTCTTTGTTTGGATTACAATTTGTTTTGAAAATGGTAGAGGATTGCATGTTTTGATGAATCATTTGAAGAATTCTTTGATCATGCAATTTTCAAATCACTTGCAATCAACCCCCTTTGTTGTTCTCTTTTATTACTTGGGGACAAGCAAAACTCTAAGTTTTTGAGTGATTAGGTGTGTGGTTGCTTGGATTTGAACTTACATTTGCTATAAATTGTAGCATTTCGATGTGATTTTGATCTTTGTATCACTAATCTTATTGAGATTTTTTTTTTGGAATCATATTGAGAATTGTGTTCAATGTTATATGAAACAAGATAAAGTGGAGAAATTTTGATGAAAAGAGAGCAGTGACACCATTTCACTCGAAAATCTACATCATCCTGATTCGAAGTATATTTATGAAGTTGAAGTTTCTAAGCCATTCACAACTTGTACGAAAAGCTTACGAGCACGAAAAATCAAGTCGGAGAAAAATATCAAGCATTTGCAGTTGACTTGGCCAGCATTTCCAAGTCACTCGATTGACCAAGTAATGTTACCAAAGATTAGCACAAATAGGTAATTACTTAAGCCCAAGATAAATGTGTAATCAAACTTGTGTACACCACCAAATGACAAAAAAACACATTATCCATGATTCAATTTAAACAAGTTGAGATATCCAAACTAATCATAGCATATCCAACAAATAGTTCATTATCATAAAGTGGTTAGCATAAGTTTAGTGTTGTGGTGTATTGCCTAATCATAATCCATTTCTATTACTCCACTACAATGAGTATTCAATCCAAGGCAAATCATAGTAATTGAGAAGAACATACCGAGGTAGGGAAGAACGTTTGTCAAAACAGGAGTGAACAATTTCAGAAGAGGTTCTTTTGATTCAGCAAGAAACAAGAAATGAAAAACAGAAAATTAAAATTTCTGAAAAAACCTCGCTCGCTCGCAAACAAAAAGTAATCCATAAAACAATTAAAAGGAAACATTAGCAGATTCAAGAGACAAACAAATTGAAAAAGACATCGTGGAGATCAAATAATATACAAAAATGAGACTGCAAGAAGAATTAGAGCAACAAAACACTTTTTTCTCGAGTTAATAACAAAAACGATGAAGAAAAGTGTTTTGATAATGTGAGAATGAAATTAAGAAAACATGAACATTCAAACTGAAGAGGAAAAGCTTTGTAAATAGAGGGCAGTTATATACCTGGCTGGCAGGATCTTCTTCATCTAAATGTACGCTATAGTCGAACCAGGTGGATGGATGGCGACGATTGGGAAAGGGGCGACGACGCCATGAAAGAAAAAACAAGGGGACTCACTAGGGTTTCTATATTTCTTACCTTTTTATTTTACAAATATTGGAGTATTATTATATCAACTTCGCTAACGTAACATTTTCCACCTTTTTATATTGATATTGGTATTTCTCCAACCCTGTGTTCAATTATCTTACAAAAATTGAGTTTCAACATACAAGTTATCGCTTCAAAAAATCACTTATATCATAATAACAATTATGATGTATGCAATTGAGTGCATATGTTCAATTGAATTTTTAATTTAATATTAAAATTATAATTCAATTATATCTATTGAATTATGCAATTAGGTGCACCAAAATGTGATCGAAATTCAAAGTTTAAATTGCCGACTTTTTTGTTAAAAAAATTTACAACATTTTTTCACATTCATTCTATTGACCTATTTCACACAAGTTTTGACATTTTATTAAATATAGAATTTTGTACTTTTTTTTATTTTATTTTTGACGGGAGAATTTTGTACTACTCCCTCCGTCCACCAAAAGTGTGCTCATTTCATTTTTTGGGTCTACACAAAACGTGCTTATTCTATTTAAATAGTTAACTTTTGAATATTTTTTCTACTTTACTAACAAGATTGAGTATTTACCAAATATATTTTATACTCATTATATTAAATATATTCTTTATAATTAAAATATGATTTTTTAAAAAAACATATATAAAAAAAAGTGAGCACACTTTTGATGGACAGAGGGAGTATTTCATGTTGCCTCAAACATATGAATCAATACACACACGCAAACAATTAATTCAACAACAATAAATAATCACACTAGAGATAAGATACTCCCAAATCTAAACACATCAAATCACCTGTTACAATATTAATAAGAACACACATGCTAATGATTCACCAAGATTGAAATATAGAAGAAGTCTAAATATAACGAAAACTCAGGGTCAACACTTACAAAACCAAAATTTGCCAGGAATCCAGCACTGAATTTTCAAAACCTACTTCACTCATGTAGTTTTAACTTGATTTTGAAAAGAAAATAATTTGACTAGTATATAAAAATAAAATATATAATGAAAAAGTATAAATTATTAACATAGTATTAATATTTTAAAATATACAACGAATATTTTTCATCATATATGAAGGAATGCTTTCAAGTTCCAACCACTTTTTTCTAAGATTCACAAAAAATCTAAATAAATTTTAAATTATATCCAAGTGACAATGACATATATGATGTGATGTTGATGATGAAGATGCATAGACAAAAACAAGAATGATTCAAGGAAAACAATGAGAGAAACGATTTATACGATGAAGAAAAAAAGTGCAAACTGCATTTCACAGAGTAGGAAAAAGCAATCCAAGCCCTCACCCTATAGAATCAAAAATTCTCATATGTTGTGAAACTTGAAAAGTCAGTTTTAAATACGGAGCCAAACGGTGAGTTCCTTATAGAGCTCAACATCAATGAATTTATAACGTACAGGTACTTTAAGTTGATGTTGGTTCCACAAGTAACTCACCGTTGGGCTTCATACCATCACTTAACATGGACTAATGTTTACAACATGCACTTGACAGCAAGACGACAGCAAAAGGCATGCAGTCACGAGTTAGGTTAGCCGAAAACTGGTTAGTATTAGCAAGCTTTCTAACAGTACAAAATATACGGTATAATTACAGGTTCTGATTTAATGAGCAAAATGGGGCTTACACATTTAAGTGAGGCACCCACGAATGTAGTTCGAATGTAGTTCGTCAACGAGAAAGTTTATACTATAAGATCCCGCAAAGGCTCTCCACAACTTCCCTCCAATATCATTCTATCCCGATTTAAGATGGCCTCCAGTTATTAGTGCCTCTATTCCTTGCACCATTAATCATAACCTATGAACAATAGGAAGAAAAAGAAACAGTCAATAACTCAATCATGATATGAGTCTGTATTAAAATTATAATTCACATCATTCAATCACACTCAATACAACGCCATTCACTTCTCTTTCACATTGATTTGACATAAAGTTGAACCATACCCTACTCAAAAACCCAAAACAAACACACCTTAATGTTTATTATCAGGATTTCAAAATACCTAGATTTCAAAAACCAACTTTTAAAAGTCTCTTAAAAGTTAAAACCCAAAACAAACATCACCTAATTGATTAGCAATTTTCGAAATAGTAACATGAATAATCAAAAGAATTATTTCCCTCCCCAAAAAAAAAGACAATAGAGATGATGAATTAGCTAACGATACAAGGAAAGTTGAAAATCTCACCATAGACCTTGGCACTCAGAGTAACTCTATGCTGGTCTCCAGTTGACACCAGACAAGTCTGGTCTGCCCGACATCATTGAAACACCATGGGCTGTGAAAGACCAGAATGCACAAAATATAAGAAGGTGCGGAGGCAGAGGTATTTGTCACATAATTCATAGGATAATAATAATATAATCTACCAGATAGATCACCTGGAATTTGACTAGCAGGAGGCATGGTATTTGGGGCAGGTGGTTGATAATTCACATTATTTGCAGGAGATGGTCCAAAATAACCTTCAACAGATAAAAGCTTATCAATGTCATTTATAAATTCTGGCCACTTGTAATGTCGTCAGAACAAAGATTCAACACATTTATCACTGAGAAATGTCATTATAATTCGCATTATTTTCACTTACTCAGTGATAACAAAAATACGAAAAAATGGAAAAAAGGAGTATAAAATAAAGGGTCTTGTCAAACAAATACATGCTAGCTTTATTTAATCTTGATTTTATACAAAATTTCGTAAGTCATTTCAAGTGCTCATCACCTGAAGTATTGAGATTAAAACGACTTGGACAAAGTACATTTGCATATTAATAAAAATAAATGTACAATTTTTTTAACGGGGCTATTAAGATAAATCGAAAAAAACTCCATCGAATTTTCCTCCGAGGGAGCTCATGAAATAGAATTTCAATATTTGAAAGGCTTTTTAAAACAAAAAATAGTTGAGGACCTATCAAACAAAAATTGATAGTTTGGTGATTTGTTGATGCATTATGCCAATTATTATTTTGCAATCTACAACATGCATTGGATCATACCGACTGAACCATGCAAGTGCATCTGAAAGCATGCGCGTAAATAAGGCCTATAAAGGCAAAACAACAAAGATCACCGGAATCAAGTTGTCATATAGAGTGTAAGTTAAATATAATTAACAGGGTAAGTTAAATATAAACATTTTAATTGAAACTCACAAATTATGGCACTATAATTAACAGAAGACTGGAAAGAGTGACTCCTCAATCACAGTTCATTTGGTATCTAAAAACAAAAAATGATTATGCATACCTTCATGCTGATGCGGTATTCTCCCATTCCCTCCAGCAGTCCACACACCACTATAATACTGATATTGCGGCACAGGGGGATAGGGAAAATGACTATGTGGGCGTTGAGGTGGATGGTCAGGATGCATAGGCCTTTGGGCGTAAGGTGCACTACCAGGCACGAACTGTTGCCTATATGCATCACCCTGTCCATAATCGATAGGCCTTGATGAATTATAGCCGACATGTTCTCGTGCCCCAGAAGGAGGAAAGCCCGATGGTTGTTGTGACCCAGATGCATCGATATGAGATCCATGAGCATTGGAAGCCATGGTATTTCCCTGGAAACTAGCCATGTGATGAGACACCAATGGAGGCTGAGGTGGAAATAATTGCTGACATGGCAACGGTGGAGGACGAGGTGGTGGCGGACCAACTGGTGGAGGGTGGGGTCCACTGGGAGGTGGGGGAGGAGGTCCACGTGGTGGAGGGCCAATAGGCTGTGGAGGACCAACATGTGGTGGAGGGGGACCCATAGGTGGTGGAGGGGGACCCATAGGTGGTGGAGGGGGACCAACAAATAGTTGCGGAAATGGATTTTGGTGGGCCAAAGGCCGTGGCGGCGGTGGTGGTGGTGGTGGTGATGGAGGTGGTGAAGTTGGTAAAGGTGGAGTTTCGGGAGGAGATCCAGGCGGCAATGGCGGAGAATTCTCGCGAGAAGGGATCCACTCAGAAGAGACGGTTAATGCTGATTCAAGGATCCTATCTGAGTTCAGCTCAAGAGAAGCAAGCTTGGTGAGCAATGGTTTTTCCTCCTTCTGGTTTCCCGAAACATCTTCCATTTCGAGCTCACCATCAACATCCTCTAAAATGCAGTGGCGCCGATCACTTTCAGGATCTGTGCCTGTAGCAGGTGTATGATCAGTAGGTGATCCATTAGCTTCCTTGCATAAGTTTGTTGGCAAATTGTCTTCAAACTCCTCCTCTTCTTCGAACACATTTGCCGACAGCAGTCCAGGTAACGGAAATGTCACATTGCTGAAACCAACTCGAAACACGAAAAATGCAGACATATGAGATAAAAAAAAAACGTGCCTGAGTCCAGGAAGCATGTCAGGGATTATTAAGAGCCCATATGAGCGATGTATTCGATTTAAATTATCATAAGTCATGAAAAGCTAATTTTAATTCAAAAGCAAACTCAACACATTGGACAGGGAACAAAAACTACTTGGGGATGAATAATAAAATATTGTGACCTCACAGATAAAACTGCAATCTATTTCTTTAAGACAAGTATTGAGCATCGGTAAGAATGCAACTCAAACTAACATAAGCAATATAATTTCAATAAATCTGAATTCTCACATTTTTTTAGTTCAACAACAAATGGACGGACCATATCACCATTAGCAAAGATAATTCAATATGTTATATGAAAAGCAATAGCACAAAAGACTGCTACAAAAGATCAAGGTGTTTTAACAATTCGACTATCCAATTTGGACCTGTTGTATATATGGGGAGTGTCCAGCAATCTAGATTATTATTATTATTATTATTATTATTATTATTATTATTATTATATATATAGATCGTGTTACACAGAACAAACATAACCAAGTGATCACACTATACATCATCCTTTAATCCTCATTTCTAACTCGAGTAAACAAGTTAAGCAACTAACAACTTTTGTCTGGAGCTGGCAACAATAGTTGATTTTTCAAAGTTTTACTTCATTCATATCAGCAAAAGCTTCTTCATTCAACCTTTTAATTTAAATTTTTAGTTTGTTAACGTTGGGGGAACAACGTGGTTTGTCCCTTGGAAGAGCCTAAGATGTCTCCAGTCATAAGAAAAAGGTGTGAACATCTCCTAACTGAAAACAGTTCAGGAATGAGATCAAGTAAAACAACTTACAACATTTTCACTAATCAAAAGAATCTACCAATTTTGTTCATTGGTCAAAAGTTGCTATCAACATGGAATACGCCAACACAAATTATACAATCACCATGCAATGCTAAAAAAAAAATTATTTAAGGAGGCAATTAGTAAGTTCTATACCTTCCATATTCATCAACCACCATGCCTTCCATTTCTCTTATAGGGTCGTGAATAGCTCGTTCAGATCGAGAAGGACGTCTTAGTGAAATCCCAACAGATGTATCATCATTGACAACTCCTATATCATCCAAGAGGCGGCGAAGAACGGATTCTGGCAAGATTTTCCTCTCAAGCCACAAGCGCAAGACCTAAGAGAAGATACTCAGTAATTTGGCACCAAAGTTTGAAAAGTCACTCTTACATCTAGTATATAATCACCTTATGACACTGACGGCGATTTTCCTGAGCACCTGAACCAGCAGGAGCAGCAGCTCCAATGAGACGGGGCAATGCGGCTTGAACAGTAGAAACGTAAGAAGCTCCTGTAATTCATAAAACAAAATTTAGAAGCAGAAACTATCTTGATACACCTCGAAGAGGGAGGGCAAATAAATATCAGCTGGGAGACTTACCTATTGGGCATATATTGGGTTTATTGGATTTAGTTAGTCTTTCTTTTAGATTCTTGGGCTTAATAGAGTATTAGTTAGTTTCTTTTGGATTTAACAGAATAGCAGTTACTTCTTATATGGGTTTCAGTGCTTATAAATAGTGCAGGGGTTGATTGTTTGGAGCATTCAGAATATACTTTTGGAATTCAGATTTAATTCTGGGAATTGCAACTTCGGTTGTGGCGGTTATAAACCGTGGCCTCTTTGAGGAATTATCTTTCTTGGTTTTCTTGATTCTTGTTCAATTCAATCTTCTTAACTCTATCATATCTCCATCCAAATGGGATTGGGAAAAGGCAGGCCACGTCTTTATTTCAGTAGGGCCAGTGAGGGGGTGGGTAATAGTAACATGAGACAGAATTAAGTTAGCCAAGATAATTTAGGGTAATTCAAATTAGATTTCAGACAGTTCCAATTAACACTTCTTTTTGTTCTCTTTTTCTTTTCTTTTTTGGGTGTGTGTGTGTGTGTGCATGTGTGTGAGAGAGAGAGAGTAGAACTTTTGGAACTCACTTACCTTTTTGGCTATTATGAGAGCACTGGGTTATTGAATCAACGAGAAAGAACAGGTCCACTCTGCGATGTAGACTGGGCTCGTTTTCCAGCTTCTGGATGAGAAGTTCTACAACCTGGATGAATAATCAGGATTGAGCATTTATGTTGTCCAAGATTTTAAAAAAAAAACAATAAATTTTTAAGGCCCCCCCAAACAAAGAGAAAGATGAAGATAAGGTAGCTAAACATACACAATGTCAACTGTAAGGTACCTTGGCCCAAGGTCGGTGCCCCATGTTGACAGACAGGTACATAGGATAAGCAAGATAACCAAACACTTATTAATAGTTTGCATTCCTATATCTTGTTTAATTATATATACGCTCTTCTTTGTAACAGATCCAGTGTGCAAAGAGGTTAGACAGATGTATTTGAACCAAGAGATTTACCTCCATCAAGACAAGGGGCTTTACTTTGCGAGAAGAAATTTATGGGAACTGAGAATCTTCTTCAATGGGCTATTTGAACTTTTTTCAAATTCAACTGTTTATTGGTAGCTTAGTTAACAACATTCATCATCATCTTACAGTCTCACATCACACTTAGCCGGTTAGATTTTGCCCAAATATACTTACCCGAAAGCATATTTTTGCAAGGGATTGATTTTATAAATCTTTTGAATCCAGGATATTTTATTTTCCTTTGGATTTCATCCATACAAAACACGCATTTGAGAAACCCAAATATTGATACTGCAGATAGTATTTAGAGATATTAGAGCATTTCTCCATACTGACAATGATATACAAGAAAACCCAGCACTCTCTAATTGTTTACGATGAGGCTTCTGCAAGAAGCAATTTGACTACCTCCATTCTTAGAATGTGGATATGTGCATAAAGAAAGAGGCATCCATAGTAACTTTCAGAAAAAAATTGACCCTACAAATCAAATGCATGATTTAGTGGAGTAGTCACTATCGAAACAAAATTGCTCCAGATCTGGTGAGGCATCTGACACAAGGGTGAGTTAGTAGCAAAAATTGCTCCAGATCTGCTCTTTTTAACCAAATTTGGCAGGAAGGAAGTCATAAATTTCCACAGTACAGAACCTAAGTAGAAAGATCTGAGCTTAAACGAAGAATATAACAATAAATTATAAATTCATACAATTTTTTTTCCTTCACACAACAATTCTTTTATGCAAATTCGTTACTTCCTATGCATGAGAAATAAGAGCTTTCCCTTTTGTGTACCTTCCTCGGTTCCTCCGTCAGTTTCTGATGCTGGACTAATTTGGAGACTGTTTTGAACAAAATATATAAACTTATGGTCGGAAATGAATAAACGTGCTGTTTATCAGATCCAGGTTTGGCATATCAAATCAAGGCTTGAATGAGGACCAAAATTAGGCAGGAGAAAAAACAAAATCTAGCAGCAGTGAGAGCAGCTGAGAGAAAGAGGATCCGACTCAACCCTAATGAGAAAGGTTAATGTCACTATATATCACAACCAAATCTCTAAATAGATTCGGTTTTCTCTTAATTCACAGGGTTCATCAGTTCAATTGCAAGGTCGAACCGGAGCACTGACACGTGGTCATAAATAGAACACACGTGTATGATCATGTGACACGTACATTTTTCAATAGACTAACCCCTTCAGAGATTTAGAAATAATTGACCAACAAAAATAGGAAAATAGCAACATACCTTTACTCAAAGAAAATGAATGCATTTATTTTAACCTCTAAAATCTATCATTGCCTTACCATACATTTCCATATTTTAGAAGCTACACAACCCATTATATTCATGTCCTACATCAATTGGCACTCAATTAATAAATTAACCTAGGAAGAATATCTTCAAGAATTAGACCAGACCATTAGCAGAACTCGTTGGATTTTGTGTGCCCAAAAGATTTCCATAATGGCATCCAGAATGTTTAATCTAGAAAATCAATCCTATGGCCCTCTTATGGAAACTATATCCATCTCTTTAATTGTCCATCACCAAAACCTTCAAATTGCAAGACAAAGGAAACAAAAAAGATTTTCCACATGTATTGGCAGATAAAACACAGTAACTGAACTATGGAACTCACAGGCAAGGATAATGATGAGTTAACACAGCAAACTTCATAAAATGATAAAAGGGGAAATGCATTATGAGTTGCGAGATTAAAGGAAGAAAGTTGTTAGACGCTAGTAAGCTACCTCAGTGGCGAGCCCATACTTTGCACAATCGATTGCAAGTCGAGTTGCACGTGCAATACTCTCTTTGGTCCTTGATAATGTCTCTAGCATACCTTCGAATGCATCACGAGCAACAGCTGCCTCAGTACCCCCACTTAGAGAGCTCCCAGTGCCCTGGCGACCAGAGCTCACCCTCCTCTCCTCAAGTTCTTCATTCTCATGTTGATTAATAGATGGAATTTGGTGAACATTGGAGAATGGAGAAGTAGGGTGTGATCCTTGTACATCCAGTTGGAGTGTCTTGCTTGATTCAAACGCTAGTGCAGTATGTGTAGGGCTCAAACCTCGGGCAGGTACGTCAAAGTCAGGAATAGAGAAAGGGAAAGGATGCCCATAAGAATTTTGTAGGTGTGCTTGTCTCTTTTTCGCCTGAGCAGCAGCAATAAGATGTTTCATGGACGTCGCAGAGTCTGAGATTTTCGAATCACTTGCAAAACTAGTTTTCTCATCTTTCCCAAAATTCAACCTGAGGAATGGCAACATATAAAATAAGCAAAAAAAAAAAAGAACAGATATAGCTATACTATTGATCTCCATAGTACCAAATGTTCCTTATTACCTTTCCCGGACTGATGTAATATTTTCATTTGAAGCCCTAACCACAGGAATAGAGCCATTGATTTGTAGATCTGAGTTTGGAGTGGCTTTCTTTTTGTCTCCAAAAGAAACTTGCTTGCTAAGAAACGAGGTAGACCTATCAGATGTGCTAGCACTCTTGTTGTCTCCTGCGGGAGTTTTCTTCCGAGAAATAGCCTTGTTGGAGTGCTTGCTTTCCAGTTCTGCTGATGCTCTGCTACCAACAATAGACTGAGGGGACCTTTTAGGAGAAACTGAAACTGATTTAACATCCAACTTCTCAGAGTCTAACTTCTCTGAATCTGATTCTCTAGTCATCTTCTCCACACCTTGCTGAGCAGCTGGTGACAACACTTTATTCGGTCCAAGACCAGATTGTAACTGTTCATCAACTTGTCCTTTATTTACCAAGATTAGTGGATCACCAACACAACTCTCACCATTCACTGTGGGTTTCTCCTTTGAATCTGACACATGTGTAATGAGAGAAACATTACTGGTAATTCCTCCATGAATTGGAGTTTTTTGGGACTCATCATCCTCGTCATCACATAGGCGGACAGATCTCCGCTTTATTGGCAACTGCATTACTGGAGACTGAACTTTGTCAGGAAGAACCAAGTCACTCTTCAATGAAGCAGAACTTTCCAATCTATTATTAGAAATTGAAGCAGAACTAAATGTTGTTTCCGATGATCGTCGATGGCGCTTAGTTGGGGGAATATCATCCTCATCACTAGAATGATTGGCATCATCAGGATTTATCGGCATCCTGAGGGGCCGGGAGACCTCAGCCTTCATAGCTGATGTTAATCTTTTAAACACTTTACCATTGAAGATATTTGGACTTCTCGTATCATTTTTCCTACTGCTTTGAGCTTTTATCAAGTTAGCATCATCTCCAATATCAGAAACTTTTGAAATTTTGGCATGAAGTGAAGCTTCATTTTTCTGAGACCCTTGTTTTTCATGGCCATGCTGGGCTTTCAACCTTTTCCTGGAAATAACACCATTAAGCTCCTCGGAATTTAATTCAGCATCCTCTTGACCATCATCTGCTCTCTCAGAATGTCTTTTCTCCTTCATTAACCTTTTTTCCTTTCTTTCACTGCCAACATCTAAACTTGATTTTGAAATATCAGCTGATGAGAGTTTCATGCTGCCACCTGAATCAAATTTTCTTCGTTTTTTCACCTCACCAGAAGGTCCATGAGGAACAGCTGAACCACGACTATGCATTGCACCCTCAGATTTCTTCTTTGACCCAATTGACAGCTTTGGTCTATGGCCATTTGTCAATTCATTCAGGCCATCACTAGAGTATTTACCTTTCACTTTGATATCAAGAGGACCTTCTTCCTTAATAAGGCAATGATGTGAAGGGCTAGATGTAGATGGTGAATCCATCACTACATTACTATACTTTGAAGAGAGCTTGTTTCTCTTTCCCAAAGATACAGGAGAGGACAAACTACGATTGTCATCTTGATTTTCTACATAATCTAGCTTTGGCAAACAATACTCTAACCCAGAGGCCAAATCATTAGGCTCTTCAGTCTCCAACTTAAGTTCTGGCTCTTTCCTATCCATCATCCCATCATTTCCATTAAGCTCCAAGGACTCACCCACCACCCCATCAATAGAATGTGCTTCAGATGCAACGATCTGCATACTTTTATCATCGTTTACGCCACTTGAAACTTTATGCTGCAATTCCTCAAATTCCTCAGAGATTTCATTCACTGCTTGGGCAAAGAATTTAACTGTTTTACCCTTGCATCGAGCCAACAATTTATTTTTTGATTCAGTGGTGAATGGCTGAATATCCGCAGGAGCAACAAAAGCTCTATAAGAATAGAAAAATTAGAGATGTTATCATAAACAATTACTGTTATTTTTCAGCAAGGATTGGCCGACCATATGGTAAAAATATATAATAAGCAAGTGATGGAACAAGAAAAGAGGAACTAACACAATATTAAAAGATCAAAAATGTGCACTGGAGTTCCCCTTGTTTCCCCCTGAAACAATGTTTCCTAGGGTTTTACTCTAGTATTATTCCAGCTAAGGTCCGGTCAATCTTTATATACGAGATTTACTAAAAGAAGCCAACCACATATTCCAACATATATTGTAGTTTTATGAGATATTGTTTTTCAAGAGAATTATTTGCATTGAGCAAGTCATATAGACTTCTAAAGTACAAATTTAGGTAATAATACAACTGTGATATATGTTGGTTCCATATTGAAATTCACTTAGCAAAACAATGAGGAACTTATTTTCCAAATCTGAGCAGAGTTTTCGAAGCTTCTACTGACTATGAGACGTAAACAGAATCTACAATAATATTTCCTAAATAAATGTAACACGACACATTTTAGAGTAAATCATTTTGGTATCTGAGTTTTCTTTTAATGTCAAACTAAGACATGAGTTTTACTGATTCTCTAACTGTCACTGACACCCAAAGCTAGTGACTAATGTCATAATGATACATCTTTACCAGTGCTTTGAATTGATCGAGTTTTGTCATAAGCATCAACTCGGTAAACATTTGAGAGACTCCCTGTCCTGCGTCCATTTTTTTATGGCGGGAAATACACCTTTATAAATACCCACATATTTTCGACAATCTGTTTAAACTTTTGTAACAATTACTATTAAATGAGTGTTTATCACAATGAGATAAACACAAAATTGATTAATATACTAATTTCAGAAGTCATTGTTACAAGTTCCTGAGATATCATTTCAAGAGACAGAAAATTGTGTCCCAAAATAAAGGGGCCTAAATGTGCCCCCCTGCTATGTATGTAAACAAATACCGCTCAAGGCAAAATGGAAAGCCATCTATGACAAAACTTTATTCTTCAATTATTTTCTTGTCATTAATAAACCCAATTAACAACTGGAATCCAGCACAGAAAATAAATTTCAAGTATTATAAGAACTCAAAAGGTAATCATAACAACTTCACTACTGTTCCCAGCAGGTTAAAACTTAAAACATTATCATTATATGAATCAGGGCAATCAATTCATCCCAAGCATTTGTACAAGTAAATGGAAAGAAGAAAAGGAAGTACTTACATCTCTAATGTGCCATAGAACTGCACGAAGTATTTTCTAGGGTCAGGCTTATGTTTATGGACTTCAGGTTGGCTAATCTGGAAATTTAAGCCATCAAACATTTCGCAATCAGTGAACAATTACTTGATGTCAAACAAAGTAGCAAAAAACAGATACATTACAATCAATCAGCCAACTTAAGTTGATCAAGGAACAAGAAACAAGACAAGTGGCACATAATTTGATATCCTAACGACAAAGATCAAGTCGATGATAAATCGTAAGATTTTAGCTTATATGCAAATTGGGGCAATATTGACAATTGGACACAAGCCTACACGTGGACGTCTAGATTACCAAGTACGTAAATGCATATACACGGTGGCCTGCATTTATGCAAATGCATGAAGATCACGTATTTATAACCAAAATTGTGCAAAGATTTCTATCCTAGCACGCAAAAAAACCATCATTCGACCCCTAATCCCTGACGTGGGGGGAAATTTATCCCTTAATTTTCAACACATGAGTATCAGCAACACTAGGAAAAAAATCATGGTTGGTCCCTCTTGCCTTGTAAATACAGTATAATAGGAAGATTTATAAAATGCCAATCTGCCCGGAAAGGAACACTTGCAACCAAACTTAGCAAGTAAACGCAACTACATAAAGTGATAAATTGAAGCGAATGGCAAAAAGCAAATTGACATTCCAAGAAAAGGAAAAATTAAATCAATGAAAGCAATAACGAAAGAGAATGAAAACAGAATTAAACATAGAAACGAAAGCATCAAAGTGAACAAAAAATGTACCTTTGCAGGCCAAGCAGGAAAACCCTTAACCTTAGCGAGAACAAGATCGCCCAACCTCAGCTCGCTCTTGGCCTTAAGCCCTTTCGCTCCACGCTTCCGCCCTGGAGCCATGCCCCTCCGATTGCCGCCCCTCTATTGCTATGATTGAATAAAAGGATCGCCAATGGAAGAATCAAAAGAACCCTAGAGAAACCACATACAATCCGGGGCGGGCCTCAGAAACGGCGTCGGTTTGCGGCACTTGCCCTTGTTTTATGCGGTCGGCTGGTCCGCCGATCAGAAGGAAAATGAAGCTAAATAGAACGCCTAATGGCATGCACAAAGTGAAGGCGGCGGCGGTGGTGGCGGTGGTGGCGGATGGGAGAAGACAAATAGTGTGTGTGTAAGCATGAAATGTAATATCTCTGTTTGTGAAAAATCGTATAATTGGGAATAAAAGGTTAAACAAAAGAGGGGGAATAGACGAGCGGGCAAGGGGGTCACTTTTTTACTCTTTAAGGACGTTTCAAAAAATATCAATACTTTTTTACGGAATAATTATTTAGTAGTACAATAAAATTAATAAAATGTTGAAATTCAGAGTTTGGTAGAAAATAAAACATAAGAGCAAAAATGAATCAGCTACAAGTGTTTGGATGTGTTCAAATTTAGGTAGAAATGTTTAATTTAAAAATCTCAAAATCGCATTTTTCTTCTTTGAGCTAATTATTTATAACTTCTCTCGTTTTTTAAAGGAAAGACGACCCCTCCTAAAAAAGAAAATTATTGATAATTGTTTATCCTCTCCTACCGACAGCTTTAATAAGTCGTTTTATGGATATAGAACATCTCATTTCAATATTTTTCTTCGGTGTGAGACCATACACGTGTTAATCGCAATTTTTTCCCATGTTGTCTGTTGTGAGCCTTATCCATGTTTTTCTTCTAGTTTTTTTGGTTTTGGATTCTTTTTTCTTGTTTATTTTCATTGTTTGTTCGTGATTTCATGGACAAATCGAGGTCAGATAACCTAAATACAAGTCCAAGGCCTCTCATTGGTTCGTGATCAACTTTCGAGCCGTCAGTCAGTAAGTTGATTATTAGCTTTAGATGAACACCTCACACTCATAGTTATTACTCCTATGTCAATTGACTTATTTCACTAAATCAGCAACCCATTTGTACACATAAATATTTCGTTAAAAATCCTATTCACTTCTACCCTTTAAACTCTTTACCCTTACTTATTTTAGAACCTACAAATGTGCGATCAAATTCTTTGTTAGTCGTGCAAACTGTAAGGAGTAATACAAATTCTTGACTTTTTGTATGTTATTGTTGGTGATATTACATAGATACTTCAAGTTGAGTGTTTCGTGGAATTTTTCTCATTTGTCCAAGAAGATGAACTTGGTTGCCAATACAATGATTTTCTATTCTTTTTCTTCTTCTCTATTTCATTATTTGGATTGAGACAAAATTTCAATTTTGATTAGAAAAGTTGTTATGATTGATGTAATATTTTTATTAATATAATTTATTCCTCTAATAAACAAAAATCAATTTAGAGCTGCAAACTGCAAACAACAGTATATTTACATCTATCTACATATTTGATTAAAATGATTCTACTAATATTAATTATCCTGATTTTTAACCATCCATTAGGACCATTACCATTATCGACTAGGGTTGCACATCAACGATCGTTCGAGTCAATTCCAAAGCTACTCATACTAAATTAAAAAAAAATAAAATTAATTAAGCCTAGTTAGATATACTTGGTTCTACTAATATTTTTTGCCCTAAATATTCGACATCCATCATAATTCTCAACTAGAGTCGTTGGGTTCATAAAAATTAATGTCAATCGTAGTGAGAACGAGGGTACAATAATTTTGATAGTTAATAAGAAACAAAAACAAAAAAAATAGTAATTCACTTTCATAGACTCAAATTAAGTTAATTATCACCCCATTTTAATTAATGGACTCCCCTTATACAATCATTTTCCCTAAATTATTATTTTATTTCTCAACTAACAATTATTTTATATTTTCATTTTTTTCAAAATTTAATAATGTAATCATTATTCTCATTGTAATCTCCATATATTCCACTCTCATTACCACTTAACATTTGAAAATTTTGAACAAATACCTCACATAATTAAGTTTGTTGATATGAATATAAGGTGACAACTTACAATCAATTTAACTTTGTATAAACTCCGATTTTTCATTTATGTGTGTGAATACAAGATAATTCTATCCTGAGCTTGTATCTTCTCTTGAATTGCTATGAAAAATGCATAAATATATTCCAATCTTATAAATTCTGATATTTTATAAATATATCATTGGCGAAGTTACTTACAAATTTGGGTACAAATGTACATCCAAAGTGAAAACTATCATAGTTCATATTACTTAAAAAAATTACCAGGTATACATTATTCCTTTATTTGTTTATTATAATAACAAAATTAATACTACTAAAAAAACACTTTATTTGTACGAGATTCTAGAAATTGTCCATCATTATTGTATTCTCAAAAGTGAAGATTTGTAAATTTATGAAATGGTTGTATTTTGGTTAATTTAGATATTTAATTCATTTTACAATTATTTATGAATTTAGATATTTAATACCTATTAATTTAAATTTGTGTTGCAATGCTTAGTCAATATCGAATTTATATATTACCAAACTTTTTGAATTTAAATAAAATAATGTAAAACCTCTCCTTTATTAATTATCAATACAATTATGGATGTATCAAATTTCTTATTAAAATTGTGAAATTATTGTATTGTGCTCAATAAGATATTTTAGCTGATGTGTGTTGTTGTTTAATTTATATTTTTAATAAATTTTATTAATATACGTAAATTTATAAATTGAAAATGAGAGAAAAACACACGTAAGTTTATAAATTTAAGAACACCTCATTTCATTGTTTATCACATAATTAAATCTCGATAGATTTAATCTTTTGTAAATTGTTGACTTATCAAAATGAAAAAAATTATAGTATGGAATATTTATTGTTATTGTGTAGAGTGTAGAGATTTTCCACATAAATAATATATATATTTTCACCTATATATATAAATCATTCATTCATAGTACACATGTTATTTACATATTTTAATTCTTGGATATATACGAATGGAATAAAGACAATGTATTTAGCTTTAAATGAATTCATATATAGGAAACATAATTAAATTCAGTAAATAATTAATCAATAAAAAGAAAATAGAATAAATTTCACAATATGTACTTAAATAGAATTCATATATAGGAAATAAACTTAAATTCACATATATATAGCTTTAATTGATCAATCAATCCATCTAAATATGTCCCTTAATTTTATAGTCTATATTTTTAAATTTAAGGCATAAAAATATATAATGATTTGCACTTAAATTCGAATTTCACTTAATTAAGGAAATAGAATTTAATATAAAAATGAAAATAACTTTGGTTAGTCAACAATGAATTATAGTATGGAATATTTATTGTGATTGTGTAAAGTATAATGATTTTCCACATAAATAATATATATGTTTTCACTTACTATATAAAATCTATATTATTTATATTTTTTAATTCTCGAATATATACGAATGAAATAAAGACGAAAAATATAGGAAACATAATTAAAAAAATTCAGTAAATAATTGACCAATAAAACGGAAATAGAATGAATTTCACAATACGTACTTAAAGAGAATTCATATATAGGAAATAGAATTAAATGATCACATATATACCCTTAATTCAATCGATCCATTTAAATATGTCTCTTAATTTTACAATCTGTATTTTTAAATTTAAGGTATAAAAATAAATAAGTATATGTACTTAAATTCGAATTTCACCTAATTAAGAAAATCAAATTTAATGTAAAAATGAAAATAATGTTGGTTAGTCAATATTGAATTTAATGCAAATAATTTTAGTCAATTTATATATTTAATTCATTTTACAACTATATGTAAATTTAGATATTTAATTCCTCTCAATCAATATCAAATTTATATATTACCTAATTTATCGAATTTAAATAAAAGAAATGTAAAACCTCTCATTTATTAGCAATAAATTATTTTATATTTTGTAAATTATTAACTACACTGCAGTATACCTTAAAATTTTAAAAGATTAATTTATGTTAAAATAGATTCATTTATTGAAAGAGAGAGGGCTAAAAGTGCTAACAAATTACGGAAATGCATACTTGAAAATAAGGGTAAGCGCTATGATAAAAGATTCAAGGTTAGTACTTTAATTTTTTTTTAAATTAAATTATAGTATTAATATTCAAATAACTTAAAAATAAATTAAAATATATCGATTAAGAATTAAATTATTTTTTAAAATTTCAATATTTTTATGCCGATTTTAACGTGGCACAAGAGAAAAACAACTTAAATGAATTAAACATTAAGGTTTCTAAGTATGTAATTTATATTTCTATAATATATATTTTTTTTTATTAGAATAATTTTTTTTTTTTTTTTTTTTTTTGCATCAGAATAATAAACTTACAAATTTATACATATTTTAAAGAGTTTTTAATTAACAAATTAAAATTAAAATATATTATAAATTTATTTTAACCACACATAAAACGCGGATCTTAAACTAGTTGTTTATAAACTTAAACAGACTAGACAAAATAAAAATATACAGTATATGATTATTTTTTTGAGACAGTATATACGGTATATATATAAACTAATACTCCTATATAATATTATATTATATTTAAAATTACTATCATACTAGCAATTGAAGAGGTGTATGATAAACTCAAAGTTGCTCACTTATGCCGTCACATCAAGAGCTTGATTTGATAAAACAAAGTCAACAATATTAAATAAATTATCATAAAAAACTAGAAGTAATATCAATGCGTATTTAATCATAAAAACATGTATTTAAAAAAAAATTACATAACAGAAAGTTCATCAACAAGTTGAACATATTCTTCACAGTATTGATTGGATTTTCAACAAACAAAAATCGAAATTCATTTGTAAAATGCCTAATTGCAACCATTGTATTGGGGAACTCCTCACAATAAGATCAATACGTTATAGCAAATTGTCATACTTTTATCAACATCCTACAGAGAAAATTTTGAAAATAACAAAAGTTAATTGTTTTTTTTTTTCAAATATTTTGTATTTTTCGAAAAAAAAAATCGAAATTTTGGCCATTTAAAAAAATCTAAATTTTTTATTTTCAGTAACTTTTTTCCGATATTCATAGTTTTTATCGATAATTTTTTTTGAAAATTTTAAAAATAGTACTCCCTCCATCCATGAAAAGTAGGGACATGGGGATGGGGCACAAGTTTTAAGAAAATGGTAGATAAAGTAGATAAAGTAAGGGTATTATAGGGTATTGTGGGGTCCATTGTGAATAAAGTGATTGTTTAGGAATAAAGTTGATGGCAAATTGAGTAATTAAGTGATAGTTGAAGGGTGATAGTTTCCATAAAGTGCATGGGACTACATTTGGTGGACAAAGAATATGTGTCAAATGGGACTACTTTTCGTGGACGGAGGGAGTATAATATGTGACTCTATGATAACTCAGTTGTGATTCATTGATGACCCAGTTGTGGGTGTACAATTAAATTTTTAATTAGTTGAAATTTAATTTAATTGATAAATGGATAATATAATCTTTTTATATGTAATTTTATATTAAAAAATTGGGGTGAACTTATAATAAAAAATGGCTTAAATAAATGTGTTTTGTCTAAAAACTCAGCTTATAACTCAACATAACTCATGTATATCATTAGGGATAGCTCAGAAATAATTAATAAATTCTAAAAACTTTTGTGAGAAAACATATAAAATTTGAGCGTGATTTTTTCTCCTTGTTGAAAGCGTGATTTTTTTGGCGATGACTACCATGGAAGACCAGATGGATAATCTCAATCTGGAGAAAGATGATGAAATGATTATGGAAGACGATGGACATACAACCACTCAGGGGGGTTCCAAGTTATGTCTAGTGGGGAGGGTTGTGTCTTGCAACCCCTACAAATTCAACATCATGCGTAGTCGGATGGCACAAATCTGGAGGCCAGGGAAGGGGGTGAATATCAAGGATATAGGAGATGGCAGATTTATGATTCAATTCTTTCACAGAGTTGATTTACTAAGGGTGTTGGGGGTAGCCCTTGGACTTTCGATAACAATCCACTCATCTTACATCATTTGCAACTGGGCGAAAATCCGGCGACGGTGAGACTGAACAAATTGGCATATTAGGTTCAAGTTACTAAGATCCCACACGGATTATTTAATGAGAAGGCTGGAACAATGTTTGGAAACTTCATCGGGACATTCTTGACTTATGCCGCCACAAACAAGGGAGTGGCGTGGAAGCCGTACATGAGAATTCGGGTCGAACTGGACGTGGAGAATTCGGGTCAGACTGGCAAATGGGGTGGCCGCGAAGGTTGAATTCCAATATGAGAAACTCCATATCTTCTGCTTCATCTGTGGTAAGATTGGACACTCTGGGAGATTTTGTGAACTGCAATATTCCTCAGACAGAGAACTTGGCCCTAAAGGTTAGGGGCCTTTCCTCAAAGCCCCTGACAGGCGGATCTCTGCTACCGCCGGAAACCGTTGGCTGAGAGAAGATGGCACCGGGAAGTGGGAGGAAGATGATGAGGAAGAAGGCGTGAATTTAGGAGGTAACAGTGGGAGAAATGAAACGCAAGATGGAAGGAATCAATTTGGCGTGAATCAAGGGGACAGTTATGGAGAGTTGAATGGGGAATTGATTGTTGGAAATTCAAATCAGATTAAAATTATAGTCAACCCTTGTTTTGAGGATGGAAATGACGACCTTGCCCTTAATGACCCAAAAAAGAGGAAACGAACTTTGCATGGCAACAACTCTCGTCTTGCCTGGCAAGAGGACGAGATAACTGGAGACAGCGGAAACGAAGGACATGAAAGTGAAAACCATTTTTTAGAGGCAGGGCCCGGGCCTGCCCGAAATAATGATCGTGTTAAGCTGGAACTGTAGAGGCATTGGCCAGGGCACTGCAGTTCTCACAATCTGCGAGATTGCTCGCATTCAGAAGGTCGATGTTATTTTTTTACTATTTGAGACTCAAGCGTTTGGTGTTAAATTAGAAGCGCTTAGAGTCAAACTGAATTTTAATTCTTGTTTTCAATTGATTGTATTGGACGAAGTGATGGTCTTGCCGTTTTGTGGCGTAATAATATTAATTGCAATATTTTGAGTTACTCGAGGAATCATATTGATTTAACTATTACTGGTGATGGGGATGACTGGAGATTAACAGGGTTCTACGGCTACCCTAAAAGAACAAGGAGACAATTGTCATGGAACTTACTTCGCCACTTAGCGGGAGTAAATCATCTACCTTGGATATGCATCTGAGACTTTAACGACCTCCTTAGCCCTGAAGATAAAAGAGGCCGAGTGGCCCACCCTCAACACCTCTTTCGAGGTTTTCGGGAGGCCGTTCAAGACTGTAATCTCTTAGATGTTCAACTTTTGGGCCATACATTCACGTGGTTCAAGAGTCGAGGTACGCCAAACGAAGTGGAAGAGAGACTGGACAGAGCAATGGGCAATTCAGCTTGGCACAATAGATTCCCAGAGGCTACGCTACATAATCTTGTGGCTCCAGTATCAGATCACAACCCTATTCTACTTGATACCAACCCATTATTCACACTTGGCACCCCAATAAATTCAAGTTTGAGAATAGATGGCTGGCTGAGAGAGATATTACACAAGTTATTCGTACTTGTTGGGTGGGTTTCCAGGATCTAGACATGATGGAAAGATTAACGGCTACAGCAGATACATTGGAGATGTGGGGGCGGAAATCCGACTCGGAATTCAGGACCCGTAAGAGGGAGCTATAAAAGGAAATAGAATGGCTCCGGGAGAGACCTGCACGGTATCGAGCCAATCGATTAATGGAGGCCCGAGTGGAACTGGGGCGCCTTCTTATTCAGGAAGAGACAGTGTGGAAACAAAGATCGAAAATCATGTGGTTAAAGGAGGGGGATCTAAACACCTTTTTTTTCATCAATCTGCTTCGTCTCGTAAACGCCGGAAAAAGATTGAGGCGCTGAGGAATGAAATGGGAGTCTCTGTGACGGGTCAACAAGGACTTTGCCAGGTGGTGAGTAACTACTTTGCCAAGTTATTTGAAGCATCTATTATTGATGCAGAGAATAATAGTTTTCTGGGCACAGTTCAACATACCATATCCCAAGAACAAAATGAGTTGTTAATCCGGGCTTTTGAGAAAAAGAAATTCAAAGATGCAATTAAACAGATGCACGGAGATAAATCACCAGGGCCGGACGGTTTCAACCCGGCTTTTTATCAGAAAAGCTAGAGCATTGTGGGAGACGATATTTTTCAGGCGTGTGTGGAGTGGCATTAACGGGGCACTTTTCCAGAGGGATTGAACTCGACTAATGTAGTCCTCATTCCTAAGTGTGATGAACCAAAAGATATGACGGAGCTAAGGCCGATTGCTCTGTGCAACGTGATTTATAAAATCCTTTCAAAAGTGCTTTGCAATCGATTGATGACGGTCTTACCAGATTTGGTGGATAGAGCTCAATCTGCTTTCGTCTCAGGACGAGCCATCCAGGATAATGTTCTTATCGCCTTTGAAACGCTGCACATGATGAAGAATAAAAGGACCGGGAATAAGGGAGATGTGGCATTTAAAGTGGATATCAGCAAAGCATACGATAGAGTGGACTGGTTGTACTTGAGAATCATTATGCAACGTCTTGGTTTTTCAGAGGTATGGATTAGATGGGTAATGATGCGTGTCACAACAATCTCCTACTCGATTCACGTGAACGAAGATTTAGTGGGGCCGATACAACCCGGGAGAGGTCTTAGACAGGGGGCCCTCTTTCCCCCTATCTATTTATATTATGTGCAGAAGGACTTTCAGCTGCCATTAATCAAGCTAACAGCGTGGGTGTTTTACACGGAAGCAAAGTGTGCAGGAGAGCTCCGACGGTATCACACCTCCTGTTCGCAGACGATTGCATGCTCTTTTGCAGGGCGTCCACTACTGAATGCCAGGAGCTGAAACAGATTCTGATCAATTATGAGGCAGTCTCGGGACAAACGATAAACTATAACAAGTCCGACGTCTTTTTCAGCAAAAACGTCAACCCGCAGACAAGGGCAGATATCTCTGAGATAATGGGCGTGAACAATCCTTTAAACACAAGCAAATATCTTGGTTTACCTTCCCTTATTGGGAGAGGGAAGAGACAAATATTTAATTATATTAAAGAAAGACTATGGAGAAAGCTGCAAGGCTGGAGGAGCCGCAAAATCTCGAGGGCCGGAAAGGAAGTGCTTATTAAATCTGCAGCACAATCAATACCATCCTACTACATGAGTATTTTTTTATTGCCGTCCACGTTGATAGATGAACTGCACCGTATGTTGAATGCATTCTGGTGGGGAAGTGGGACTGATTCTACAAAAGGAATGCGATGGATGAAGTGGGAAAAAATGTGTACGAGGAAGAGTGTGGGAGGTAGGGGATTCAGAGACCTTCACTTGTTCAATACAACTCTCTTGAGTAAGATTGGTTGACGCCTAATGCAACATCCAAACGACCTGGTGTGCCAGATTTTTCAGGCAAGGTATTACTCAAACAGCTGCTTCCTGGACGCACCATTAAGAAATAACCCCAGCTTCACCTGGGCGAGTATTCACTCGGCTCAGGGGCTACTACAACAAGGAGTGAGATGGAAAGTAGGGTCGGGAGAGGATATATGTGTGTGGGGTTTCCCTTGGGTTATGGATGAGGTAAATTTCTATATCCAATCGCCACTAGTGAACGGCTTTGGGGACATGCGAGTGGCAGATCTCATGGTGCCAGGGTCTAGAACATGGCGCAAGGAGCTGGTCGAGGAGGCATTCTCTAATCAAGATGTCGTAGCTATTCTAAAGACGCCCATATCCCCAGCGGATTGTGAAGACAAATTAATCTGGAATTATGAAACAAACAGGCGGTACACAATGAAAACAGGGTATCACCTAGCCTCGAGACTCACTTATGGAGATAGATGGAATTCAGATAGTCATTGGGGTGCTTTATGGAGACTGAAATCCCCCCTAAAAGTAAAAGACTGCATTTGGAGGATCTGTAGGGATGTGCTGCCAAATAGAATTAACCTGCATTCGAGGAGGGTGACGATTGACAAGTCGTGCGTCCTTTGTGGAATTGACGATGAAACGTTGTGGCACCAGTTTTTCTGCTGTGGACATGCTCTACAATGTTGGAGGGAATCTCGACTGTGGAATGATGTGGAGAGTATTATGCCTCAAGTGGTTTCAGTGAGTGACATGATCCTGACCTACCTGCACAGTAGAGGTGAAGAGCAGAGCGGACGGTTTGCATGCGTCATTTGGAAGATATGGAAGCAACGTAACAGGCGGCTTTGGGCGGGGGAGTGTGCGACCCCAGCACGAGCAGTCGAGGAGTGTGTTCAGACCCTCACCGAATGGAGGCGGCTACAAAGCCCTCACTCTCGTCACAGAGGCAGCAGGAGTTGCTCAGGATGGCACAAACCTGCGCAGGGAGAGCTGAAATTAAACGTCGATGCCGCGTTTTTCAATGACAACAATGAGACAGGTATTGACATGGTGCTTAGAGATGAGGAGGGTGAATTCTTGGCTGCCCGCCCAGTAGTAATTCAAGGCTGTGTTGAAGTAGCAGTTGGAGAAGTCATGGGCTTCTTGGAGGCCTTATCATGGATTCGTGACTTACATCTTGATAATGTAACTATCGAAGGAGATGATAAACGAGTCACAGACGCAATCTCCTCTCATGCTCCGAATGACTCTTCGTCTGGATACTATGTTAAGAGCTGCAGAAGGGTGTTGGGTGCTTTAAATAATTGTTCAATTTCTTTTGTAAAGCGTGATGCTAACACTTATGCACACACTATTGCTAGGGCGTCTCGCGACTTTGAGAGCCCGTTTACTTGGGACGATCTGCCGGACTTTGTGGTAGGACTTCCCCCAAATATTTGCTCTTGTCATGAATAAAGACATTACGTGTCGAAAAAAAAAATAACTCATGTATATCATCCAATCCATTTAAAAATTAGAACCAGTTACATGTATTTGATACATACAAGTATTTAATAATTTGTGTACTCAAACCTCTTTTTTGATCCATAACTTTAATTCATATAATCATATCTAAACAATTTATCCAATATTTTTCTTATTCACATTTGAACATTTATCCTACATCTACTTACTAAACAATAAAAATGTGAGATTGAAATAATTTACATCTTATATATTTTACAAATTGAAATACTAGTTATCATAGTAACTAATGAAAAAGAAGGTGCACTTTAGATTGTAGGGAAAGTTTATATGTACAAAATAATTAGTTAGACATCAACTTACATATGAACAGATAAAAAAAATCATTATATGGATATTGTATTGTTCATAATCAAATATAATAAGTGTTATGCACAACAATTTATTTTAAGATGTATATTCAAGTTTTCGGGTAAAAATACAAAAAATACTAGATATACATGCTCAATATTTTTGTATACAAAATATAAACACTAGCTAGTTCTTTTATTCTACTATGTCAAATAGTATAATAATAATAATAATAATAATTATAATTTTCAATAGGGTAACAAAAAACTATTTATACAAATAAAATTGTTCGATAGCAACTAATTAAATACTATGGAAAAAAAGTTAATGTTTTATATTATGAATATATTTATCCTGTAGTATTAAATAAAATATATTATCTGCACAATAATGTGATTTTAAAATAAACTATTTTTAATTCCTAGTGTGAGACAACAAGTTTTCATTATGATCAGTGAACACATTTTGCTTCAATTAATATCTAAAAGTTATATAAACTTTAATCAGTACCTTTTTTATAATATCATAGCGCAAACACTTTTTTTAACTTGGTTTGAGGAAATTTTCAAAACATATTTTTATTTGATTGCAAATTATTTGGGGATATATAAGATATCATTTGGATGATCATATAATAATAAAAAAAAAAAATCATTAATAATTAAGGCGAAAATAGATGTGAAATTTGGTCTCGTCTTGTGCATTGGGTCTAGGGCCATTAGCTCTTGGGCACGGTTATATGCACACATGACATTGTTGAGTACACCCACCTTGATTTTTTTTCACCATGAAATCCCATAAACACAAAAAAATAACAGTCTCATTCATCTTATTTCTTTTAAAAAAATTCGATTAACCAGTGACGAAAAAAACAACAATTTTCTACAAAAAATAATAAAAAAAAAGATACTAATTCTCGAAAAAAAAAATACAGCAAATATGCCCAAATTTCGGTAAAAATATTCGAATAAAAACAAAATTTTAAAAAAAAGAGCAAAAAAAAAAAAAAAAGAAGAAGAAGAAAGTATTACAGATCTTGAGAACGGGGCTAGGGAGGAGGGGTACAAACAACCGACGTGATCTTCTCTTCAATAGTAGCGGCAACAACCGCTTTTTTCAACAGCTGTAGTCGTGTCGCTTAGAGGAGGGGCGACGACGACTACCGACCTTTCTTTGGGAGGAGGAGAATGGGTGAGTGTCCACCGTCCATCCTGAAAATGAGAGGAGATGGAGGCTAATAGAAAAAAATAGGATTTAGATGAAGAGGAGTGTTTTAGATCTTTCATGGGAGTGTATTCATTTTGTGGTAAAAGAGTGGGTGTTCTTAACAAAGCTGGGTGTATATCCGTGCCCTTTGCTCTTCATTGTAAATTGGGCCTAGGTCCATTATCCATTCCAGGTGTATTGGATTGGGTGTAAGCCCATTTTCAAATATCTCATTTTTGCAACACTAGTTCAATTAGTCCCCATTCATATATCAAGAAAGGCACCACCCTACAAATCGATTTTAACACCCAGAAAAAAAAAAGTAGTTCAATGCATTTGTTTTTCTCTTCGTATTCCATTTGTTCATTCAACCAAATCTTATTGATCATTTTATTGACATGACACATATTTTTAATTAAAATAGATAGTAAAATTAAAAGTATAACACTAAAATTAACACATATAATCTCTTAATAATAAAAAAAGGTTGACAACAAAGTAAAAACTATTAGTCACCAAAACATTATATATATATATATATATATGTATATTATGAAGTCGAAATTACATAAATTTCAAGTGGATGAGACTTGTCGAAAACGATGTTGTAAATGCTTCCAAATTCAACTAGAATCATGTGGGGAAAAAGTTGACTTCCACCTCTTTTCTATTTTTCATATTATTATTATTTTTATTATTAATTATACATATATATAGTGAGAAAATTGAGTTTCACTCAATTAGAAGTTGAATTAATAGTATCATTTCACATTAAATTCAAGTGATGCGATCTGTCACGAGTCTTTATCGAAAACGATATTGCACGTGTTTATGAATTTCAATTAGTTGAAAAACTATTTAAACCTCGACGCCAAGTGAAAGAATTCATAATCTTAAATTTGAGAATGAAAATGAATGTATTAATTTTGCATATTGCTATCAAATTTATCAAGTGCTTATGAAATTGAGTCGTATGCTAAAATAATTATAATAAGTATCATGATAGGGTTAGAAGCTATTTAGGTGCGTACAAATAAACATACTTCCTAAAGTGTATGAGACAAAACAAAAGAGATAATTCCCGTGTTTTAGTATGCACATGGTGGCTCATTTAAATATATAGCATAAAATGCAAAATTTACACAATAAGGGCATGTTTGATAGCAAAGATGATTATCTAAAATTAGGATGATAACTTAACTTTATAAATTTTAAAACATAATATACCTTTAATCTAACTTAACAAACAACCAATAAAAATGATATATAGTTAATCTAGGTTTAATCTAAGCTATCAAACATGACCTAAGGGTATGCTTGTTGAGGATTTTAAAATTTAGTAGATTTTAAAATACTAATGACGGGTATGTTTTGGAATTTAAGTAAGGTATGATATAACCAGGGGCGGACCTAGGCACACCTTGGGGGTGGCCATGGCCCCCCTCATTTTTTTTTTTTACTATTATATTAAGTATTAAATAATTATTAAATTAATAAATTTATTTGTTTTTTAATTTTCTTTCTTCTTATTTTCGCTCACCAGATTAGTTTGCTCTCCACAATTTAAGTTACGGTTATTAATTAGTCCAAATATTAATATTAAAATATATTTTAATATACATATTTCAATTGACAAATTGTTGTATGTAATTGGTGCATACCAATCTAATCAAGTTAAAATTGTGATTCAATTATATCATACCATAAATACACATAATTTTTTTTTTCAAATATTTTATTCACCATTCGTTATTTTTTTCCATTTTCAATTCAAATAATTATAGATTATAGGCTTTGAGATATTTATGTGTTTTGATATATTTAACAGTGAATAATATATAAAAATAAAATATTTTAATTTTATTATCGAACATATAACAATGTTGAACAATATTATATTGGCCCCCCCCTTACCGTCGGTCCTGGGTCCGCCCCTGGATATAACTTTATTTTATAAGTTTTATAGATGTTTATATAGAGTTTAAAAGTATGTGTATATGATTGACTTTTGTATAATTTAAACATACATTACCTAATAGTTTGGTGTTGTAACAACATAATATTTTGATTTTGCGACTTGCGAATTCACTAAAAAAATTTAAGTTTGTGTTATTGTCCTTATAGTAGTACAGATTATCCTTATATTAGTATTATTTTAACCTTATAATAATACATATCCTGAAACACCTGCTTACGACCTATGAATTTTTTGGACGACTCGATTCTTAGCTTGCGACCTGCAAATTTTTTTAATACTCCTTCCATCCATTCGAAAGTTGTTCATTTGTTTTTTGCACATGTATTAAAAAATATAATATTGAATGAATAGTGAGTTGTTGAGATGGGGGATATAAAAAGAAAGAGGTAGAAATGGGTAATAAATTGAAAAGGTAGAGAGAGACAAAAAATAAATAAAAAGATAAAAACTTAAAAAGTAGAGAGAGATACTAAGATGGATTTTTCTTAGTGTAGTTAAATTGTACAAAGTGACTATTTAGTCAGCGCGTCGAATCGCGCTACGTGGCGTCGTATGAACCTGTTTTTTTTTTAAGTCTCGGGTATCCGGTCCAAGGGCCGACTAATTCCGGCGTCGTATGAACATGTTACCTGTTATACAGATTTAAATTAATTATATTATTTTTTAAATTGTATTTTGTTATTTACTATATTATCCTTCTTTTATTAAAATTATTTTTAAGGGAAAATATCACTTTTGGTCACTGAACTTTACCACTTTTCACATTTGGTCACCCACATTTCATCACTATCAAAATTGGTCACTCACTTATTATTTTTTATCAATTTTGATGTTTCTGTTAGTCAATCCGTCGTCATTGACTAACGGAGAAAAAGGTTTTGAGCGCCAACTTTTATTTTCCCTCTTTTAATTCATAAACCTTAAACGCCCAACCCATTTTTTTTTAATTTAATGAATTTATCTTCAATTAATATTATTGGTGTGCGGTTAAGAATAGATTATCAAGTCCAAATAATTATAAATGGGAAAATGAATTCTAATAATTAACTATTTTGAAATAAGTTTATATTCCCAATCATTATACAAATTCAATATGAAAATCAATAATTGAAATATTATTCAAAAAAAGTGAAAAACACACAGTACAAAAGAATAATTTTCAACGACAGTGAATATAATAATTATAAACCATCAAACTACACACCATAATTATAAAAATAGAGTACATAACTGGTACATGACCACCACAATTTGACTAATTTGGCTTGCCATCACTTTCACTTGTTTTTCCTTTGGTATTTTCATTTGGTCATTTTGATGAACCACTGCCACTCTTTCCCATGTAAGTAGCTAGATTTGACCTCCTTTCACAATAATTGGATTGTGTACTCTTGATGATTGCCCAACCTATAAAATAAGAAATTAGTCACGTAACATTACAGTAATTATAAAATGACATTGTAAGCGAAGATACACTCACATTTGCTTCATTGTGATTTTTTTTTCCTACCACCTTCTGAGTTTTCCATTTCCTGATTACCCTATAAAATGAAAAGTGAACCAACAACAACAACAATGAGATGATAACAAACCATCAACCACAGTCATTTCCCTCTCACTATCTAAATATTGAAAACAAACCATTTTTTTTATATAAAAATGTAAATAAAACAAAACTAATTAACCCATATATTTAAACGTAAAAGTTATAGAAACTTACCGGTGGGTGCAGAAGCATTCTGGTTCATTTTAGACATCTTTAGTTCTTCGTACAAACTCAAAATCAATCTATTGTGGTTTGGGAGTTTAGGGTTAAGGAATTAAAAGAGGGAAAATAAAAGTTGGCACTCAAAACCTTTTCTCCGTTAGTCAATGACGGATTCACTAACAGCAGCATCAAAATTGATAGAAAAGAATAAGTGAGTGACCAATTTTGATAGTGATGAAATATGGGTGACAAAATGTGAAAAGTGGTAAAGTTCAGTGACCAAAAGTGGTATTTTCCCTATTTTTAATATATATATATATATATATATATATATATATATTAAGCAAAATTACTATTCTACAACTTTTTTATATAAGTAAAATTACTATTCTACCTTTTTTTATATAAATATTATTATTATAAAAATTAAATAAACCAATCAAAAAAATAATCAAATAATAAATGTACTGGAAGTACTCACTTGCACGGTCCAACAGCCGTGCACAGTCGATACTCAAACCGTGTAATCAAAACAATGTGCTGTAAGTGCTCACTTTCACGGTTCAACAATCGTGCACGATTGCACGGTCGATACTCAGTCAACCATGTAAATTAAAACATGTACTGAAAGTACTCACTTGCACGGTCCAACAGCCGTGAACGGTTGCACGGTCGATACTCAGTAAACCGTGCAATCCAAAAAATGTGTTGTAAGTGCTCAATTTCACGGTCCAACAACCGTGTCTGGTTGCACGGTCGATATTCAGTAAACCGTGCAAACAAAAAAAATGTTCTTTTCTAGTTCACGTGCTCGAGTCACAAATAGAGCAGTGGCTTGGCAGCGTCAGTGGAGTGCGTGTTCGCAGGGGGAAGAAAACCAATGTATTGGTATTCTAGGTATAGGATCATATGACTTTTTTTTGTTTTAATTTAATTTATTTTTTTGTTGTTAATTTTAATAATAATATAAGGGTAAATAGGTAGTTTTACCATTATATATTTTAATTAAATTAATAAATATAATTTTTTTTTATTAAATTTACACCATACGACACATACGATGAATATTTTCAACACAAAATATAAAAGGTAACACGTCAACAGGTTTAAGTCTTTAGATTTAATTTTTAATGGTTCAGATTTAATTGACTATAGTAGTCATACGACACTCTAACTATATGTAGGAGGTCTCTACTAAGATAGTGAGTGTTGCCAAAAATAAAAAATGATTAACTTTTGACGAGACATCTAAAATAACATAATTAATAATTTTCGAAGGAACAAAAATAATATTAATTAAATATATTTTATTTATAAATTTTTTAATTTTTTTCAACTTAAATTCAAAGACCAATCCAAAAATCAAAGCAAAAATCATGAAAAATTAAAGGCAATCATAGTCAGACGTAGCAATTGACTGAAAATTAATTGCACTCAACTCTTCTTTCACAATTTTTTTTTTCTGAAATAAATTACTAGCCATCCAACTAATTTTATTACTACGTATCAAATTTCATTATTTTTTTTAGAAGTAAATTATTATTTACACCATTTTATTTATATCATTCAATTACCACGTAATATCATCCAATTTATTTATAAATAAATCATTTTATTTATAAATGAAACTTAGCTTACAATACCTTATCTTTCAATATATATACCTACTTTATATATTAACTTAACAATATTCATTTTGAAGCCATAATTTGTTTTGCAGTGAAGCTTAAGAATTTGAAATTCCATAAATGCCCTTTCCCATCATTCCAAGCAAGTCCTCATCATTCCTATTCATCACACCTTGTCGCTATGTATATGCATTATTCACATATTTGACTATTACTATTTTTAAAGACTTTCCATTTTTTTATTTACTTTGAAAGATATTTTTATTATTTTATCCAACCCATAGTGGCAATTTCTAATTCTCTAACTTAATTAATTAATGTCATTTCATTTATGATTATTGAATATATTAACAAGATCATCAAATTGACGGATCACAATTCACAAGTACTATCTATCTATCAATCATTTTTAAGGTTTTGTGTGATGTTATTGCATGTGGTTTTATATTACTTTTATTAAATAAATATATACACATTTCTCTTTTCTTAAATACAACAAAGCAATATTAATAACATAAATATACTATTATTTTTCTATTAACAAGAAAATCTAAATGGGTTTAAACACATTGTCATTTTTTTATATCATGGCGGTATTAGCTAAAAAATTGACTAATTAAAAAAATCAATCTCATTGTCCGTTAAGCACAATTCTATCTCAAGAATTTTTGCACATCGAGAATTTTGAATATATAACTTAAAAATAAACATACTCCAAGTCTTAAATCTCAAATCTAAATCACCATACCAATTCCTACAAGGAAAGAACCATATCACGATATTACTTCACTGGAAATTTCATTAGAAGACCACATAAATAATCTACTAATTAATATTGCGAACATAATGATAATTCTAGGGGACTTCGTACACAAACCCCAGTCACTATTGGGAGCATAAAATAAAAAATCGAAATAATACATTTAATTATAGAATTTGAAAATAAAAGTATATAACGTTAAAATGCATACTTAACACATTTAGGGTGTGTTTGTAAACAATTGTAGAGTGTGTTTGTAAAAAAATTATAGTTGATTCAAAGTGATTAAAGTTGATTTTTGTAGTAAAATTGAAAGTAGATAGTGGTTTAAAAATAAGCACTTCTAATAAATTTTTTAAATGTTGGGGTGTATGTCATACAAATCACTTTTTTATAATTTTACAAAAACACCCTTATTACATTTGAATAAATAATGGGTAAAAATAAAATATTATTTAAATTGTGAGGGAAAAATTGTAAAATTAGTAAGTGTAATGATTAGAAGCACTTAGAAGTTGTTAGAAGCATGAGGAAGAGTGCTTGACTAAAACTGCTATTAAGTAGTAATTAATTTAATCACTTATTTGTGTTACAAACACTTCATAAGTGATTCTATTTTAAAAAAAGTGTTTTTAAGCACATAGTTTTGTTTGCAAACACCCACTTAAAACACAAAACTACAAAATTGAGACAAGACACACGACTTATTGAATGCATGTATTTATATCGAGCACACCCGAGAATACCTAATTACCTACAAGCTACCGAACATTTAACAGTTAACACTATATACACACACAAAAAAAAATAATAAATAGATTGAATGTATGTGTATAATGTGTGGATTCCAACAATAACGACATATATGTAAATATGTGTATGTTTTGATGGTGAAGGTTATAAGGATGATTTTTTTTTTAAAGTGTGCAAATTAATATAGAAAAATTCAATATGACAAATATGCAAATTTTTGTGAAATTAATAGAGATAATATTATTTAATTTTATGGCTTACCCCTTCATTGTAACCGGGAAGACATACTCTTAAAAATAGAGTGGAAAAGAAGATCTTGGAAATGATATGGCAATGCACATTGTGGAAAATTTGAAAGAGTCGAAACAATTTGATTTTCAACGAGGTTACAATCTCCTTGGAGGGGATTTCGGATGGCATAAAGTTTTGTAATATACGTGAAAATGACTTACGATTAATTTGAGGACGAGAACCTTGGTGTTGTTACTGTTGTATTCCAAAAAATCTTTAATATAGCACTTGTATTTTTTTTCTTTATTCGTATCGGGATTTGAGTACTCCTTGTATTTAGTTCTAATATAATATCACATTTATTTTTTTTTTTTTTTTAAAAAAAAGACTCTTACCTTCATCAAACACTATAAGTCAAAATGCTAATTCTAAAAGCCGTCAATTAATGATATTAAACTGCTGATCTTAATCATTAATCATTTTCACTTCTTAATTTAGTTGCAGCATGGTCAAGGCTAAACGAATGTTATGTTAAATGAGACAATTTAAAGACTACTTATAATTCTAAACTAAGGAATCCATTATTTTATTTTATTTTTAAATTTAAACGATCGACTTTATGAACACTGATTTTTTTTTTTTTTGAGGACACAAAGAAAGGATTAAAGTCAACCCATATGAAACAAAGAAAATTGTGCAAGATCCTTAATTCATGTCGGGACGTCTACTCCAATCCAATCCAATCATGAGGACGTGGAGAGTTGACAGTCATTTGTACTAACTTGTGAGCTAATCCATTAAAATCTCTTGAGATGTGTCTGATATCCCACACTAGGATGTTTCTCAAGTGGCTAAATATTTCAGAGATGATAAGACTTTCAGGCCTTGGAAAGTTCCTTCACTCCAGAATGGCTTGAGTTGCCTGTTTGGAATTCTTTAAATTTTTTATTCCAACTGCAATTGCTTTTAGTTCTGCTGCAACTGTTTGGACCATACAACATAGCCTACATCTTAAACTTGTTTTACCTCATTAAAAACTGCATCAACCAAAAGGAACCGCTCATTATCCTTTCTACCAAAAATCAAACTTCTGCAGATCGCCAGTTCATTCTTCTTAACTGATTGAAAGTCACCCAAGTAGCGAAGAGCCCAGTTAATCGAAAGGAGGCAGAAAGGTTTCTTACTTCCATCATCTGCATGAGGAGAATGCAACCGTTGCATCGTTCTTTCCATGTTGCCCACACTGCCATTACAATTTCCTCCAGTGCTCTGGATGTGTTGAGATGAGACATACTTATAAGAAGATCAAACGTGAAGTCGAAAAACTTATGTTTAATCTTACCCCAGACTCCCAATTTTTTCCAAACATGTCTAACAGTTGACCAGTAAAAAATTGCATGGATCGTATCGGCCATTGATGCTCCGCAGCATTTACAATTGGGCGATGTAGGCACATGGTGGAGAGAAAAGTTACCTTCCGTTGCCACGATGTTCTTTGTCATTTTCCAACTAAAAATTCGGACCTTGGGTAGGACCTATAGTTTCCACATTTTCTCCCAAAATCTTTTCTCCACCTCATTGTTCGAAGGATCTGGGTCAGCTTTCTCCTTCCATTGGAATTTGATATCCCCACCTTTTATATAGCCCGAATCTACCGTATATTCTCCTCCTACCCCCGACCCGAGGGCTAGAATCTTTGGTCTTAGTCACCAGTACCCGCTAATGCCTAATGGTGTTTCCAAAATGGCCTTCGCCCCACCTGGTAAAACAATAACTCAATTTTATTATTCATACCATACTTTTCTCTAATGAAAAAAAAAATTGTGTAAAATATTGCATGTGAAATATCTACTATTTTAGATAAGATATCAAAATCTTATGCATTAATTGAGTCATAATTTGGGTGTGGGTTGCAAAAACAAATTTAATGAAGATGTGCAAAAAAATTCTCGCGGACCAATCGAGTTAGACTCATGTGTTTTACTATATGGACTGAAGAGTATTACTACAAAAAATAAAAAGTGTTACGACATGAAGTAGTAACACACTTATGTTCATGTAGTAACACTATGTTATTCATATAGTACATAATTTAGCAATATGAAAAATAGGATAGAAACATGAAGACAAATTTAGGTTTGGAGAACAGTATAAAAAATAAACTGCCGTGTAAACTCGATGTCTCACGAACAAAGATGGAGATAGTAGAATCTAACATGAGGATTTTTTTTTCTAAAAGAAGTGTGTGGAGAAGAAATGAATAACGAACAACATATTGAATAACAACATCAATATTTTTTTTTATAACCTATCAGATATTCATAACAACATAGTCCCCAAATTTAATGATTCATGTGTTACTACATGAAAATAGGAGAACTTGGACAATGAAAAACTACTTGATTCAATATTTTGTGTGTTACTATAAGAACAAAAAGTGTTTAACATGAACTAGTAACACTATTTTGTTTATACAGTAACATGTTTCAACAATATAAAAAATGGAACAAATGATGCGAAAAAATGATACAGAGTACAAAGAAGGAGAACGTGAAACCACTATGGATCTCTGAGAGAAATGTAGAAGAACAAGGATGAGAAGAATCTTTAATGGAAGATTGCATGCAGAAACTGTCATGAAAGTGTGAGAAAGAATGAGAGATCCACGTGAACTGAAAATAGGAATATATAATTTTAAAATTTGTGACGACCATAATTGTCATAAATTATGACGATACGACAAATTTTTTCGTCGAACATATTAAGAATTTAAAATTATAATAATAAAGATATTTGCGACGAAGTTTACCCATTATAAATTTGCGATGGATTTTAAAATTTCGTCGTAAGTATTTGCGATCGACGACAAAATGCGACGAATTTTTCGTTGCAAAAACCATCTCAAACCAACACATTTTTTAATAGTGTAATATTAGGTGTTTCAACTCTATATTTTAACATATGTTAATGTATTTATACAGTGAAGCTATTGTTTTTTCATCCTTTGTATTATTATATTACTATCATTCATTCAAAATGAAATACCAAAATATAAAACTAATGATTTATTTATTTAATTCTAAAAAAAAATCTTTGAAAGATCAAAGTTCATAATTTGAAGTAACGGCAAGCATTAATTTACAACCAATTTGTTATCTGTCATTTGTATGTATCTCAAACCACCCCCCTCTCTTTCTCTCTCTTTAGTAACTACATATACATACGTACACTCACAAAATCTTGACATAATTTCTGAATACTGCAGAGAGAGAAATGTATATTAATAATGTTGTCGTATTAATTATAGTAGTGGTGTTGGGGGCGGCGGCCGACACACAGCAGAGCAGTACGGCGGAGCAAGAGGCGGATAGAGTGAGGGGGCTGCCGGGGCAACCGCGGGTGAGTTTCAAGCAGTACGCAGGTTATGTGACAGTCAATCAAACTCATGGGAGAGCCCTGTTTTATTGGTTCTTTCAAGCCACAAAAAATGCTCACAACAAGCCTCTTCTCTTATGGCTTAATGGAGGTATATACATATATATATATTCCTCATCAATTACATCTCATTTACTATTATATATCCAGAATTTAGAATTTAGGGAATATTAAGTTAAAAAATGAGGTACAATTTTAATTGTTGAATTTTTTTGTAACATTTTTTTTTACCTACTTTTTTCAATTTAGAGTACAACCAAATACATAGCTGTATCCACCCTAACTATAAATTTATGAGTATTCAACTCAATTATATGTATTTCCAGTAAAAATATTATCTAAATATAAAAGCAACTCAAATTAAATACTCCGTACTATTTACTCATGTGTTTGATAATCCTTATCAATTTTCCTTTACTATTTGATAAATTTTGAGTCTCATGCGAGACGCTCTTGTCTGGATTGATAATTAGTAATCAACGTGTGTAATTTTTTTTTATAATTTTAGGACCCGACATACATTCAATTTAATATTTTTTTTTAGGGAAGGAAGAGAGTATTTGTTTATTATCATATCTAGATATATTTTCAAATGTACATTTTATATGGATATATTTGGAAATAAACAGTGATACAGTTGATCACCCATGACATGCCTTATTGAATTATATATCAGTCATAACTTGATTGAAGTTATTTTGAGGTTATCATAATATCATGTGTAGAGCTTTCATATTCCATTTTCAGTATTTTTTGTTAAATTAAAGGGTCTAGCATTCATAAAGTTGGCCAAGAACTCTTTATATTATGGATTGTCCTATTTTCTTGTAGCTATTATTATTCTTGGAAATTTGGTGAACAGTTTTTTAGGTAGGGGAAAGGGGTGTTGTTAGGTGAAACTTTCATATCACATATTATTATATATTTAGATATGTGACATGTTTGATAGTTATGATTAAGGTAAAATTAACTTCATTTCAATTTTTATAGGCTGTTTAATAGTTAAGATTAAAAATATATTATACTTTAAAATCTGTAAAGTTTAGATATCATCCTAATCATGAGTCTTAACTATCAAATATGTACTTAATTTATAACTATTATTTTGTAAGTGCATATTGATTTATGATTATGATCATTTTATAGTATAACATTTAATATATTTTTTAAATAAAACAATTCAATATTGACAAATTGATACTATGTTTTAGTAAAATAACTATACAGATTAGAGTAACACTCTGTAAATTAATATGTTTTCCAAATGTCATCATTTAAAAAATACTTATTTTTTAAAAAATAAAATAAAAAATGCTTTTATGTATATGTACAACAATAATACTTCATATGGACAATAGAGTAATCTATCTGGCCAACAAAAAAAAATATAAGAGACTTTGGCTATAATTAATTTGTGCCAGTCAAATTCTATAATAAATATTCATATGCACATTGTTGGATAGTATCAACTTATATAGTAGGAAGACAACAACTCATATGAACCAAGTTCACATGAGTTTTATGGTGAAACTTAATAATACTACTCCACTATTTACTATTCAAGCTAATATTGTCATCAATATTGTTTTGCATATGAAATACTCACTCCGTCCCACTATAAGTTTCCTACTTTTCTTTTATGGATGTTCCACTATAAGTGGGTGTTTGCAAGCACTAGTATGTGCTTAAAAGCACTTCTTTTTTAAAATATAATCACTTTTGGAGTGTTTGGCAACACAACTAAGTGATTAAATTAAGTAGTTTAAAGTGATTTTGGTGAAGCACCTCTCCACCTACTTTTAATAGCTTCTATGTGCTTCTCATCATTGTAGTAACCAATTTTACATTTTTGACTTCACAATTTAAATAATATTTTATGTTTACCCATTATTTATTCAAATGTAATAAGGGTATTTTTGTAAAATTATAAATAAGCTATTTGTTTTGCAAACATCACAACATATACAAAATTGATTAAAAGTGCTTAATTTTAAAACACTATGCACTTTCAAATTTATTTCAAAAATCAATTTTAATCACTTTGAATCAATCACTATTGTTTGCAAACACACCCTAAGTTTCCCATTCCATTTATGACATATTATTTTCTCTCTCCCAATCACATCACTTCTACTTTATCTATTATTTTATCATACTTCATCTAATACTCATCTATTATTTTTTCTCTCACCATCACATCACTTATACTTTATCTATTATTTTATCATATTTCTTAATCAAAACACCCAAAAAAAAAAAGGGAAGTTTATAGCGGGACGAAGGGAGTATTACAGTTTAATTATTTTTAAAAAGAATAACTTATAAAATCAAATATATATTCTTTAGAAGTTAATACTCTTTTGTATGTTAAAGTGAATATGATTTACAAGTGACCTACCCTAGGAATGACTAAATTTACCATTTGTAGCTTTTATTTGATAGTGTGACCTTTCCTTTTTTCCCTAAATAAAAATAGATTCATAGATTTGTTATTATTAAGAAACTGGACCATGCATGCATCATTGTTAGGCAGCTTCAATTTCAACATCGGAGGCCTTGCATTAATTGATTAGGTTGTGGGCCGGGTCAACCTATAATTAATACCAAGTCCCTTTAATTTGGCCCATATTACACCAATATTGGTCTGCTATATAAATATCTTCGAGTCACATCTATACGCACCAATTACACCGTGTAATTTCTAGCACCATTTCACCCTGAGCATTAAGGGTGTTAAGAGCATCAAAAGAGTTCTTGGAACATATATACATGCTTAGAAACTAACCACGACAAGAGCTAGCGAGTCCCTGACCACTTGAGGTGTGTGATTGACGGGGTGGACCTGAAAAACGTCCTCAGGTGCACCGACTGCGAGTTCACCTCCGACATGGTGTCCGAACTAGATTTTTTTATATCCAATTCAACTAGCACTTTAGCAAAATGACCAACCATTTTTTTCCATGACTTTTTATCAACCATAATCAATGTGCCAATGGAAGAGGCAGGGGTATCCAAAATCTTCCGGGGATCAGTATTCAAGTGAAATTTTATAAAGTAATATCACATTATTTTACATGCACAAACACGTCGAACTGTGTGAAAAATGTTATGGTATTATAATTGTAGCATGCAATTGAAGCTGTTCCTATTTTCATTCATTTAAATTTAATTCTTCTCTTAATTAATTTCAGGACCTGGATGTTCTTCGATAGGGTTTGGCCAATCAGAAGAGTTGGGACCATTCTTTCCTCAGAAGGGAAAGCCAGAGCTCAAGTTTAACAATAACACATGGAACAAAGGTACCCTACCTAATTAATTACCCAAAAATGTTTTAAATATTAAAAAGTTTTTTTTTATCCAATTTAATTTTTTTTTCACCCACTTCCTAGATATATCCACAAAAGTGGATAGTGGGTCACATCGAAAATAAATGAGAAGTGGGTTATTTCGGTATAAAAAATTGTAACAAGGGTATATATATGAGTTATTTAACTACAAAATGTGTGTAGACTTCACATTTAAAAATGTGTTTCTCTCAAGGTTTCAGGTTAAAAAAATGTCAATGGATCAGTTCATCCAGAGCAAATTTAAACAAGTTCCTCACATGTGAACGGTGTGATTGATTTCCTGAATTAATCGATATTTAGATCGGATACGAGACATAAAAAAAATAAAATGTGTAGATTTTTATTTTGTGGAGATTCGTAAAAGAAAAAAAAATTGTTATCAAAATGTGTATTTTCATTTTCCCATATTATTATACTACATAATTCTTGAATCAAAATTGATTAATTACCTGATTCTGATTAGCATGTTTATTTTTTTAGCGGCCAACTTACTATTTTTGGAATCTCCGGTTGGTGTTGGATTCTCATACACAAACACAAGTAGTGATATTAAGGAGCTTGGTGACACCATCACAGGTAATTTATTATATGTATATATATATATATATATATATATATATATATACACTTATAAAATATAAAATTAAAATTTTCATCAAGGAATATTATATTCAGTAAAATCTACAGGGGTTAAATAGTTGATGCGTTTGCATTATTTCTTTAAGATTTATTTATTTATATTTCAATTTAAATGTCTAATGAATTTATTTTAATATGTTGATTTTTTTTTTTTAATGATATTCAGCTGCGGATTCATATAATTTTTTGGTGGGCTGGTTCAATAGGTTCCCACAATTTAAATCTCACGATTTTTACATTGCTGGGGAAAGCTACGCAGGTATTATTATTTGATTTGCTATTTATTTTGGATATTTTTTATTAAATAACAAGTAAAACTAATTAAAATTACTAATTCCTAAATATTTCAGGGCACTACGTCCCTCAGCTAGCAGAAGTTATCGTAGACAAAAATAAAATCGCGCCCGTCAATGCCTACATTAATCTTAAGGGCATTATGGTAAGTAATATGTTCAAAATATAAGTTAATTTAATATTTACGTCTGCATATGCAATATCCTTCTATTTAAGAAACATGCAATATCTTTCTATTTAAGATTGAATTCAGGTGGAGACGGGTTACGGGTTAAATTGATCTTTTCATAAAATTTACGCAAAGAAACAAAAACTTGTTTTTAGGTCTATGTTAATTACTTAAAATTGTGTAAGAATAATTATGTGTTACTTATTCTTACAATAGTGTAACACGGATCTGGAAGCAAGTTTTTCTATTTAAATCGTGAATTATTTTGTTACTTTTTTAATTTGGGCTAATATTGCATATACGATGTTTTATAGATAGGTAATGCAGTGTTGGACGACGAAGAAGACTATAGAGGAATGATAGAATACGCTTGGCACCATGCAGTAATTTCAGATGCATTGTACGAAGAAATAACCACAAGTTGCAATTTCAAAACTGCCCCCAATTTATCCGAGAATTGCACAAATGCCATCAGCAAATACTTTGATGTTTATAAAATCATTGATATGTACAGTTTGTACTCTCCTAATTGTGTTGAAAGCAACTCCACCGTTTCCAAACATTTTTCACATATTCCAAGCCTAATATTCAACAATATTAACGTGAGTAACATTTCAAATTTTAATATACCACAAGAGTACAAATATTTTATGCTGATGTTGATCGAATTCGTAAATGTGTAATTTTTTTTACAGGGTCGACGGAGAGTAGTATCGGCCGGATACGATCCTTGCGCATCGGATTATACTGAGGAGTATTTGAATAGGGCAGATGTTCAAGAGGCTCTTCACGCTAATGTGACCAAAATTCCTTACCCATGGACACACTGCAGGTTACCCAATTTTTTTGTTAAATGAAATTATTATTAATTTTAGGTGTTTAATGATGCATGTATTTTCGTCCAATAAATGAAATAAATAAAAATATTTGGATTAATGTAAGCAGTGATAATATCACATTCTGGGGCGATGCACCTACTTCTGTACTCCCAATTATCAGAAAGCTTATTAAGGCGAATCAGAGAGTTTGGGTTTTCAGGTAAATACTACTCAATTAATCCCTATAAAATAAAATTGTACTTTTCCATTATTATTTGAACATTTATTATTTAATTTTCTCTTAAATAAAAAATAAAGTAGAAATATTCATAATATTCCTCTAAAAGAAAACTTTATCACATTTAATGCTAATAATTTTTTTTTCATTAAAACTCGTGTAAACAGTAAATGTTTAATTAATAATGAGATCAAGGGAGTATCCTTTTCATTTCAATCCGTCTCTTGTTAGATTTTCGTTTCGTAAAATGGTAGAATTAAAGTTAACTTTATTTTTTTCAATTATGTCCACTTTTCAGCGGAGATACAGATGGTAGAGTTCCAGTAACAGCAACAAGATACGCTTTGAGGAAGCTGGGATTACCAATCAAACAGGACTGGACTACTTGGTATACTGACAAAAAGCAGGTACATTTATAATTTATTAACTTCTCATGATTTATTTATTTTTGTTTATATTCTTTTTCTATTTGTAATTCGAAACCACTTTTTTAAATTATGTAATTTGATGCAATGCACTAATATGTTTTCCAACCTTATTTTAATGAAACTGCCAAAAAAACACGTTTAGAAATCAACTAAATCTTCATATAGTAGAATCACAAACTCAAATTCACTAATCTAAAAATAACTCATCAAATCAATTAAGATAATGTAAATAATATATTTGGTAGATACTTAATCTTGTAAGTAAAGTAGAAAAAATATTAAAAAATGAACTATTTAAATAGAATAAATATATTTTTTGTGAACAAAAAAAAATGAGCACACTTTTTGGTGGACGGAGGGAGTAGTATTAAAACATAAAGATGGAGAAACCACCAAGATAAGAAGATTTTTTTCGAAGAGAATTTAGTGTGCAATTTATGTAAAAAAAAAAACAAAAAGTCTTTTAAAAATATGTGTCTTTCATTAAAATAAAATAAAATTATGCAAAAACTTGTGTGAGACCGTCTCACGGATAGTTTTCTGTGAGACGGATCCTTTTAACCCATATTTCAAAATTTTGGGTAGGATAACCCATATTTTTTTCCAGATTTTAGTTTGTAAAAAAAGTGATAATGTTTAAGTAAAAAGTGATAATATTTTTTAACAAAAGTGACTATCACATTTAAAAACATAAATATTATCACTTTTTTGCTCAAACATTATCACTTTTTATATATAAAAGCCGTCTCACGGATCTCATTCTGTGAGACGGTCTCACTCAAGACTAGCCCATAAAATTATTAGCTGGCTGCCTACGTACTAAGTTCGAAAAATATATCGATGCATTGAATTGTAAATTATAAAAAAATAGCGTTTGAAATTATAAGAAAAAAATGACATGCTCCATTCGTTCCATTATTATTTGAATATTTGTAAAAAACATTCGTCGAATATTTCTTTCTATATAGGTAGGGGGATGGACGGTAGAATATGAAGGTTTGAGATTTGTGACGGTGAGAGGAGCAGGGCACCAAGTTCCGACTTTTAAACCAAGGCAAGCGCTGCAACTGCTCAACCATTTTCTCAAAGGCAAAACACTTCCCGAACAACCATTTTGAATTACTAAACTCTAATTTTATTTTTATTTTAGCCCTTCTCTTTCATTAATATGAAATGTTTTCACTTTCTAATTCATAAGTGGCTTACTTTACGTTTATTCAATAATAAGAATACAAGCAGGGGCGGACCGAGAGTGAATAATTGAGGGGGTCCAACAATAAAATTCTAAAGGACTCAAATTATACACTAACAAACTTATATATATAATATATTGTACTCCGTATATTTTTTTTTTAAATATAGTACTCCCTCCGTCCCTGAAAAGCTTTCATTTGATGGAACGAAGTTTAAGGAAAAAATGTAATAATTAGAGTCTTGAAGGTAATTTTGTAAACTTTTATATATAAAGTAAATAAAGTAGTTTGATTGAGTGTATGATGGACCCAAAAAAATATTGTATGAAGGGTAAATACGTGTATATCGTAAGAGTAACCATGCAAACTTTTCAGAGACGGAGGTAGTAGCATTTAACTTACAATATGTTAAAATTTAGAATGTTTTTCTTTCATGTCACGAAAATCATCTATAAGCAATCTTCACTATGTTCATAGTTAAAAAAAATTGTTCCATAATTGCAGTGAAAACTTAAAGTGTGGAAAGTAGAGTTACCATTCTATACACAATCACATAGATTTATGATTTTCTAGTTTCCAAATTAGATACACATTTTTTTTCTCCGATCAACAATTGATGATGTGGCTTGACGGAGCTTGCCACGTCAGATTACACATATTCTTTTTTATTTTATTTTATTTTTCACATCAAATTACACTTTATAGAAATAAAAATAAAAATAAAACTCCCGCTTCTTCGGCGTCTTCTCAGCTTCTTCTCAAACTCGAGGTCTTCTTCTGCGTCTTTCTCACTTCTCAAACTCAATCAAATTCTTCTCTTCTAACCATAAAAATCAAAATCATAAGGGATAAAATCCTAACACTAAAAATCGTAAAAAAAAAAAAAAATTGTCAAGAATTCTAAAAAGTTGGATCGTTTGAAAGTAGAGTGAAGTTTGTAAACTCTAAACCATACAAAAACTCCAAGTAAGTGAAATCTTCTAAACTTTGTGTATTTGAGTGTTTTGCGTATTAGCACTAGGAGTGTTAAAAAAAAACCCGGACCGGAAAAAAGACCAGAACTGGACCGGACCGACCGGTTAGTTTCCGGTCCGGTCTCCGGTCCGGCAAATTTTGGATTCCGGTCTTCCGGTCCGGTCCGGTCCAATACCGGAATTTTTCGGTCCGGACCGATTTGGACCAGAATTTTTATTTTTTTTATTTTTATTTTTACTAATTAACTCTCATTTATTTTTCAAAATCAAGTAATTGGCGAGAATGTGTTGAGATCTATTACATTTTTTACAAATATATAATTTAACAAACATATTTAATTTATTTTTAGGGTCAAAAGATCATTAATAATAATGTAAAACAAATTCACATTGGCGTAGATTGATTTCAAATGAAGAGCAAACACTTTAATTTTCATACACAAATTAATCAATCTTGTTCTTGCTTTCATAAACTTGAAAAAATATTTTAATTTTTTTAAAAAAAAAAAAAATTCGGTCCAACCGGTCCAAACCCGGACCGGAATTTACCGGTCCGGTCCGGTTTGGACCGGATTAATTACGGTCCGGTCTCCGGTCCGCCCTTTAGCATCAATTCTGGTCCCGGTCCGGTCTGGTCCGGTTTTAGACCGGTGCACACCCCTAATTAGCACTTGATATACATAAACATTATTTTTGTTCTTATATATATTTTTTATTTAGATGGAAAACTATTTTTCTATATATTGGTAACATGGTGAAAAGTTTGACATTGTGAATGATAATTTACTATACCAAGAGAATCCTTAGACCTCAACATTGCATAGATGCAAATAGGGTTGATTATTTTAATTTAGTTGATGAAGTAGAGAATATGGATACAGTAAATAATTTGTTTGAATTGAGAGCGATAAAAGATGACTAAGGAAGAGGAGGAGAAGACGCAGAAGAAGCGAGAGTTTTATTTTTATTTTTTATAAAATTTTATTTTTATTTCTATAAAGTGCAATCTGATGTGAAAAATAAAAAAAAATATTTGTAATCTGACGTGGCAAGCTCCGACAAGCCACGTCATCAATTGTTGGTCTAAGAAAAAAAATGTGTATCTAATTGCAACACCATGAAAGGTTGAAATTTTCTACAATAATCATAAAAGTCGTGATTAAATTGATACTGAAACTAAAGGTGGTGTATTTATTTAGAATTAATCCATAAATATATTAAATATTTGAGAAATAATTTAAAGAATAACTTAATAAATACTAATAAAATAAAATAAATAATATATAAATATAAATTAAAATAAGAAACTGTTGGTCCTTGATGGAGTATGACACAAGTGTATGGGGGGGGGGGGAATGCACTTGTGTATGCAAATTCTTTTATTTTTCAAACAGTTTAGTCTAATCAGGATGGTTGTCTCACAACTAGGCTGAGTGAACTTCAATAGATACTTGTCCTACTGAAAACTATTAAGTAATCAGTTGGATAAATATCTAAAAGAGTTTCTAAGTGCGGAATGTGGTTGGCCTTTTTCTTGAAAGAATACTCCAAGTTAATTTCGGAAAAACACAATTGATCTGGGACTTTGTCCAAAACATTTTTTCTTTCACTTACTGAAATTATCTCTTTATGAATGATTGATTTGCAAGTAATAGAATAAATGCAGTAAGTAAATGATACACAATTTATAGTGGTTCAGAGACTCAAGCTCCTACATCCACTTTCCCTGATTGAACAGGATAATTCCTTAAAAATGGAATTAGCTTGTTTTATAGTGCCAAGGTGCACTGATCAACAACACTTTCTTAGTGCTTTGATCCCTAGGATAATCTGAGTCCTAGTGCTCAATCTCTCTGAGTTAAGACTGTATTTCTCAATAACAGTCCTTAACTCCTCACTTCTACAACAAACACTACTTCACTGAATGAGGTAAGGGTTTGAGGTTTGGTTCCAACTAATAGAGACATCCTTTACAATAAGAACAGTGTAAAGGCTTAGGATATCTCAATGCTAAGCTTGGGATATTACAAGAATTGGCTTAGCTGTATGAAGTGATCAGGAAACTTGGGATTCTAAAGAACAACTTTGGTTTCCTTTGATTGCTTGATGATAGTTTGATAGCAAGTAGTTGGATACATGAATCCTTTGATCACTTCTGAATTTATAGGCAAATTTGATCAACTATCCGTTGGAGAGATAGCAATTCAAACTTGTCTATTTGCAGCACCATTGAAACGGTTATGAAACTTGACCTTCTATTATCCACTGTGTAATGGACTCTTCAATGGTTGCTTGAATGAATGTGTTGACTTCTGAAAAATGCGGCTGAGATGACTTGTGTCAGCTTCCAAATTTGCACATTTCCCAAGGTTGATTTGTGGCAGACTTTACACTCAACCAACGGCCAGATGGGACAACTGCCCTGAACATTCCTGCTGCTAACTAGAATGTTCCAACATTCATTCAATTCTTCAGTCTTTAATGCTTCTAAATCTTCAATGCTTGTTCAGACTTGAATGGCAATAAATGCTTCAATAAATGTGTCTTTTGTGAGTATAGCATTCAATGCTCTTGATCATTAGGACTTCAATTGATCTGATACAGTTCTTATCAATGCATGAAGCTTTGCCTTATCATTCTTGATCATTCAGCCATGTTGTCCACTTCAGTCAGCTTGTCTTGAACACTCAACAAACTTGTCCTAATGCACTAACACTTAGTAAGTTGCCTAATTAACATTCCAGCTTTGGACAACTGTCCTGAACTACAAATCTCACAACATTTCTGAGATTTGGACTTAAGCATTCGTACTGTCTCAACTATCCTGAGACAACTAGACTGATCTAGACTTGAGCATATCTCAACTAATCTGATCATCATCAATCAGGGGTTTTGGTATCTAAATCAAAATCATTTTATTCCCAACAATTTCCCCCTTTTTGATGATGCCAAAACCTATTACAAAGGGAACTTGACTTATACTAAGCTCCGTCTTCAGGATAAATGATCTGGTCAGTTTTCCTGAAATAAACTGTTAGCACAATAATAAATCAAGTATATAGGTCATGTCAGGTTAGTTGAGATAATGAGTTGTTATCTCTTGATAGAAAAATAGTGATCCATTCATATATGTCATAGGTCATTACAATGCAGAAAATCAACAAAGGACTCACTAAACTGATACAGATAAGAAAGATAATCAACAAGCAAGAAAATCATAGATAGAAGGGAAATAGTGAACTTATGCTTCAAAGAGTGCCATCATCCTGAGGAGCGATTCCATACTGAGCCCAGACCCTCTTCTTCAGCTCCCAAATGTCCTGATTGGTTCCTTTGGGGCCAGACTTCATCTTCTCCATCTTCATAATGGAAATAAACTCCTCTAGAATCTTCCCTTCATCAATCAAGTTCCCATTGAACTTGGGAGGCATATACAGAATGGGACCAGGGGCTTTGAACTCAATTCTTGCCAAATCAGCTGCTGCAAATAGCTTCTGGTACAAGTCCCTGTGATTTTCAAACATGAACTGCACAAACACTTCATCCACATTTTCTCCAAGCCACTTGCCTATGACATAGAAGTCATAAACAAAACTTATTTTGGCCTCCTCCCATGCATCATTCAGTTGGATTGGGACCCACTTGTCATGGTGAGGATATTAAGTGTCCCATCTTTGCAGCATCTGTGGCTTCAGCCTTCTGTAAGATGCCCTTCTCCTTGGAGCTCTGAAGTTTGCCCTCCTTTCATCCCTTGCTTTGTTGGCCTCAACCAACTGATCCATCCTTTCCTTAGCTCTCTGAAGAGCCAGCTTCTCCTGAGTTTCAGGATCTTTTCCAAATCCTTCTTCAAACAACTTTGAAGGATCATCAGCAAGTTTGGGCAATCTGACTTCAGGTTCCTTGACCTCTTCTTCTTCTTCAGCTTCTTCTTCTTGAATATCAGGCATCATGGCTGCTTTCTTCAGCCTCTTTGACTTCCTCAGTTGAGTTGTCTCTTCAGCTTGAAACTCAGATGGTAAGGTCAGTCTGGTTGGGAATTCAGTAAAGGCTTGTTCCTTTCTCTTTCTTTCAGAGGCTCTGGTAACCTTCCCCCTTACTTCAACAATCTTCTCTTTGGGGTCAAGGCCTGCAGATTCACCACCAGGTCTCTGTTGCCATCTGGCCTGATTTTCCATCACAGAAGCCATAGACTCCTTTACTGCAATCTGAATTTGTTCTTCTTCAGTGAGGTCTTCAATGTTCATTGGGCCTTTGCCTTTCCCAATGTCTACCTCTTCCTCCTCTTCAACCTCAGGGACCTTGTCCTTTCCCTTGGACTCTCTTATCTTCAAGGTTCCCTTTGCCCTAGCTCTCTCTCTTTCCCCCTTTTTGGCATTATCAAAACATTGGGGCTTCAATTCACTCATTGTGACAGAGAGATGAGAGTGAGCATGAGTGAGAGACTTCAATTCTTGCAGCAAATATACATTCTCATCATGGATGTTCTGCATCCTATCATCAGCCATACTCAGAAAGGCATGTACTGGCTTCATTTTCTGAGCAACAATAACATGAAGTGTGGCCTTCAAGGATTGATCAAGTTTGGCCTGCAGTTGGTCAGTGAGGTTGGTCAAAACTTGATCAGATACCTTGGCCATGAGTTCCACTGTGAACTTTTCAGCAGCCTCCTTCACCATTGCAACTTTAAGTTCTTCAGCTTTCCTTCTCTGAGCTGCTGTCCTCTGCCTCAAGGCATCCTTGATTGTCTTCTTTAAGGCCAACACATTGTGCTTGTAACTGGCTTTTAAACCCTGCTGCTCTCTCTTCACAGATCTTGTGAATTTTGACATTGCATCCTTGGCTTTGGTAACTTCTGTTGAAACTGTTTGCAGACCAGTTTCAACACCATTAATTCTTGCATCCAAGGTTGGCAAAACCACTTCTTCAGAGCCTGTGAGCCTCATTTCCACTGAGGCTAGAGTCTTTCCTTGGCCATCTAGAGTGTCAGTAGTTTCAGCATGTGCTTTCCCAACTTCTCTGACCAAAATGTCCAACTTCTCTGATTGCTCTTCAATGGAAGTTGCAGTTTGTGTGGCAATTTGCAAACCAGCATCTGTTGCATTTGCCTGTTCAAAGTAGATTTTGTTCAAGGTCGACACATTGGCTGAGATTGCCTCAAGATCAATATCAGCATCAACTGGAATATCAGTGAGAGAAGCATCTGCAAATATTTGTTCTATTGTAACAGCTACTGAATCTGCAAAACTCAAAGGGTTAGTTAAATCTCCCTCAACACCCTCTTTCTTTTTATCTCCCATGAGGTCTGATACATCAGCACCTTCTCTCTCATTTTCAACTATATTCTTTTCTTCATTTAAAGAAAATGGACTCACATTCACTGGAGAATCAGGCCTCCTTTCACCAAGGGATTCATGAAGTTCAGATTTGACTTGAAGAATAGCCTGACTCTCATGTTGGGCTGCACCCAACATTTCAACTTCCTCTCCCTCTTTTTGTGGTGCACTCAGACTACCAGTGATCACACAATCTCCCTCATCACCCTCTGATTCTTCACTACTATCATCTTTTTCAACTCTTTCTGGTCCTAAACCTGACACCTCCATATCCTCAACAGGATCCACAGAGGGCAGTTGTTGGGAGATCACAGTGCTTGGGCTTCCCAAGTCCACTGAGTCATCCTGAATGACTAAAGGCTGGTCAATGTCCAACTGTCCTGACATTGATGAGGCTTTAGTCAAACCAGCTTCTCCTATGGAAGTCTCAACATTGTCAAGCTTTGCCTCAGGCTCAGAAGAACCATCCTTGGCCAATGTATCTTGGACTGAGTCACCACTCTTGGTCAACTCCTCTGATTTATCAGAGTCCTTAATTGAATGATAAGTCAAGTAATGTACCTGAGCAGAATTGAGTCCAGGAGGGTTGGGGTTTGTGTTATCATCATCATCTGCATCATCTGAGGTGCTGTCAGGATGCTTGACTCCTTGTGCAATCCTCTCTCTCAGCAAGCACCTTCTCATGAACAATTGTGCAGAACAAGGCCTCAGTGGTCAGCACACTGGACTTCTTTACATTTGCAAAATGTAATAGCCTGTTCTCTTCAACCTGCCACCAACTTGCACCCTTATCCTTGATAGCCTGAGCTATCTCCACCATAGTTCTATCTTTGATCTCAACAAGTGCTCTGAGATCATAGAATTGTTGTTGCAGCCTTGGATAATCCTTCAATCCTGGGTACAGCTGGTCCACATTGGCTTTGGCAATCTGCCTTAGCATCCCCTCATAAGTGTACTCTTCTTCACTATTATCTCCATCAGAAGAGTTGGCTTGAGATTCAGGAGGGTTGGATTGGGATTCAGGTAAGTTGGGCTGGGGCTCAAATAGGTTGGGTTCAGATGGGTTGGGCTCAGAAGTACTTAGAATAATTTGGGTCTCAGGTGCTGTAGAGAGCAATGTTCCTGAGGAGGTTATTGGAATGACTGGAATGGGTGGGTGAATAACTTGATCACCTTCTTGAAGAGCAGATTCAAGAAGTTTGGTGTATGAAAGAAGTCTTGGATCAAGAGGGGAGAATGGCCTATCTTCAATATCAGCTAAGTCAACCAACACATCAATGCCTGTCCTATCAGGAGCACCTTCAGGAGAATATGTCTTCTTGGCCACAATGGGGGCATCTTCAGGAGTCTTGCACTCCTCTTCCTCATGCCTGGATTCATCATGTGATGGGGATATTCTTTGGGATTGAATATCAGGGGAGTTGGCTTCAGGGCTTTTGGACTTTGACTTAGACTTGGAATTAGACCTACTGGCTTGTCTAATTTCCTTGAAGAATTCTTTCCTCTGCTTCTCCTCCTCCATCAGCTTCTGTTTCTCAGAGGTTTTGATTATCCTCCTTCTTCTTTCTGACCTTGTTGGCTTTTCAAGGTCCCTAAACTCAGTAACAGACTCAGGTTGAAGAGGGACAATCTCTCTGAACTCTTCTCCCTCTTCAGGAGGGTTGACTCCTTCTTCTTCCACTCTGTCAATCTCCTCAGAAGTGGCACCTCCACATCACCTTTTGAGCTGGAAATGGCTTTGGCTTGGCTTGAAGGTGCGTGTAATGGGCAAATCTTTCCAAGAGCAGGCTAGCTCTTGTGCAAAATAAAAGTTTCCCATCCACCACAACCTTGTGATGTTTTACCTCCTTGAATTTGAATTTCTCATTCATCATTTTTCCAAGAATGAAATTTTTCCAATCAAATTTGACTCTCTTTTCAGCAGAGTCAATTACAGCAGCCATAACCCTCAATTTTGGCAAACTGATTTGTTCAACACTCCCAGAATGGCTTAACAGACTTTTCACAACACAATCAAACAAGTGCTCATAAGTAGGTTTCAGTGTTTTCTTGTTTTGTGCACCTACCAGCTTCTTTGGAACCTTCATCCATGGATTAGAGAATTCCTGTTCTTCTCATTCTCTGTACAATTCAGGATTAAGGCCTTCTGAAGGTAGCCCAAAGCTGGCATCAAGGTCTTCAGAGGTGAAGATGATTGTATGTTGGGTCTCCTCCTCTTCATCCTCCTCTGCATATGTCAACTTGGTGCACACATCGCCTTTCTTGCCCTTCCATCTTAGATGGGCAAAGAATTCAGCCATGAATGGGTTGAGGCAAGAATCAAGCTTGGTGCCTAAGAATCTTTCGAGCCCAGCTTCCCTAAGCCATTGAAGGACTGGATGCACTTCCTCATCAGGGCTGTCAAAAGCCACAAACTTTTCAAACCATAGGGAATTTGTATTACTCAGATATGAGAAATCAATATCCAAGGATGGATCATTGAAGTCTACAAGTTCCTCTCTTTTGATTTTGGGTGCCATGGATAATTTTTGAAAGAGATGAATGGAGGGTTTTAAAGTTTGAAGAGCTTTCAAAAAAAAAATGGTTAAGGGTTTGAAGTTATGGGTGCGTGAGAAATGAGGGTAAAAACTGAATGTTTTATATGTAGAGGATTTATTAACCATTGGTTAATAGCTTTTGAGGGTGGATAAATCTTAAAACAAAATGGATAAAGTGGGGTAGTGGGCTGTGGAACGGTTTGATGAAGGTTTAATGTTAATCAATGGCTTTGATGATAGCACAGTAATTAATGCAATCTTAAAAGAGATTTTGCATTAAATGCATATTTGCCATTTGGGGGCTAAAACCTTTAATTGCACACGCCATCCTAAAATAGCCTACTCTTAGCCCAAGAAATCTTTTAAATGTCCAATCAATGCTAAAAATAGCAATTATCACCCTAAAACTTGGACAAACATCCTGAGATGTGTTTTGACTTCGGTTTTGGTCAAAATAGCTGACCAATATGCCTGAGTGGGTCCCAGTGTTGCTGAATGGGTCCCACTAGGTCAATCTTCCTGACCAACATTGCTGAAGGCTATATGGACAACTCTATTGAGTTTTCCTTTTTGGCAGACATCTTCAGTGAGGTTGGTCAACCTTGCTGAAGTTCAACTAGATGAACTTCCCCCTCCATTTGAGCTTCCTTCTTCATTTCTCCATCTTTCCTGGATCAAGTAAGCCCAATTCAGCTGAAAGTTCCAGAAACCTTGCTTCAGCTAATGGCTTAGTTAAGATATCAGCTTTTTGCTTATCAGTGTGGATTTTGACAAGTTTGATATCTTTCTTCTCCACATGATCCCTTATAAAATGATGCTTAATATCAACATGTTTGCATCTGGTGTGAAGCACTGGATTCTGTGAAATAGCAATTGCACTGTTGTTGTCACAGAATATTGGAACTTCATTGGTGATGACTTTGTAATCTCTAAGTTGCTGCCTGAGCTAAAGTATCTGAGCACAGCAACTTCCAGCTGCTACATATTCTGCTTCAGTTGTTGATGTGGCAATTGTATTTTGCTTCTTGGAGAACCATGAGATTAGCTTGCTGCCCAAGAATTGACATGTTCCAGAGGTGGATTTTCTGTCAATTCTACATCCTCCATAATCTGCATCTGAATATCCAGTGAGCTCAATGTTGTCATCAGCTGGATACCATAATCCAAGATTCTCAGTTCCCTTGAGATATCTTAGAATTCTCTTGGCAGCATCAAGGTGACTCTTCTTTGGATTTGCTTGAAATCTAGCACAAACTCCAACTGTAAATGTGATGTCAGGCCTACTTGCAGTGAGATATAACAGTGATCCTATGATGCCTCTGTAATTTGTGGAGTTGGTTGATTCTCCACTTTCATCAGGATCCATCTTCCAGTTTGTATTCATGGGAATTCTGACTGGCTTGCTTGTAGCACATCCAAATTTCTTGATCATGTCTCTTGTATATTTGGCCTGATTGATGAATATTCCTTTCTTTGATTGAGTGACTTGGAGTCCTAGAAAGAAATTCATCAATCCCATCATGGACATCTCAAATTTGCTCTGCATGAGTTTGGAAAATTTCTCACACAACTTTTCATTTGGAGATCCAAATATAATGTCATCCACATAGATTTGGACTAACAAAATATCATCTCCTTCACAGATTCTGAACAAGGTTCTGTCAACAGTGCCTTTGACAAAACCATGATCTAGAAGGAACTGTGATAAGGTGTCATACCAAGCTCTTGGAGCTTGCTTTAAGCCATAGAGGGCTTTCTTTAATCTGTACACCTTGTCTCCTTCTTCAAAGTCAGGGGGTTGTTCCACATATACTTCTTCTTTGAGTACCCCATTGAGAAATGCACTCTTCACATCCATTTGATACACCTTGAATCTCATGTGAGATGCATATGCTAAGAAGAGTCTGATTGCCTCAAGTCTGGCCACTGGAGCAAAAGTTTCATCATAATCAATCCCTTCAGATTGACAGTATCCCTTGGCCACCAATCTTGCTTTGTTCCTCACAATGATGTCATTTTCATTCTTCTTATTTTTGAACACCCATTTGGTTCCAATGACATCTTGATGAGTTGGCTTATCCACCAGCTCCCATACTTCATTTCTGGTGAACTGGTTCAGCTCTTCTTGCATGGCTATGATCCAGTTGGTGTCTTGAAGTGCTTCCTCAATGTCTTTTGGTTCATGTTCTGAAAGGAAACAACAAAATAAAGCACTTTCTCCATGAAATCTTCTAGTTTTGATCCCTTCACTTGGATTACCAAGTATCAGGCTAGTTGGGTGGTCATGCAACCAAGTCCTTCTAGACCTGATCCCTTCAGGAGGATTGTCCTCTTCTGAAGTTGGATCACTAGACTCATTAAATTCAGGAAAGTTAATTGAAGGATCAAGTTCAGGATCATATCCAGGGGTGTTGTCCTCATTGTCAGATAAGTTGACATTTTCATTGGTTCCCCCTTGAATATTGGATCCATTTACTACCTCAGCATTGCCTGCTTCTTCATTGGTAGTTGTTACCTGGTTTTGAACTGGGATGGGGTCAGTTAGTTCAATTTCGCCTTCAGGTTGGTTAACTTCTGGTTGATTGTCATCAGGTAGGTTGTCCAGTTTTTTATTGTCATCAAGTTCAGGCTGGGCAACATCTACAAACACTGTTTCCTTGCTTTGAAGCTTAAGTCTGGTTGTTCTTTGTGTTATTTCATCAATATTCAGGTTTCTATCCCTGAACTCATTAATAGATTCATCAAACACAACATGAGGTGTTTCTTCAACAACAAGGGTTTTGCAATTGTAAACTCTACAACCTTTACTGATTTGTGAATATCCAACAAATATTCCTTCATCAGCTTTGCTGTCAAAAGCTTTCAATTGCTCCTTCCCATTGTTGTGAATGAAACACTTGCAACCAAATATATGAAAATAGGCAACAGTGGGCAATCTACCTTTACATAATTCATATGGAGTTTTACCTTGATCTTTGGTGATTAAGGATCTGTTTTGAGTGTGACATGCAGTGTTAATGGCTTCAGCCCAGAACCTTTTTGGCAATTTGGATTCAGCAATTAAAGTTCTTGCTGCCTCTTTCAAGGTTCTGTTTCTTCTTTCAGCAACCCCATTTTGTTGAGGTGTTCTTGCTGCTGAAGTCTCATGAGTGATGCCATTTTTGCTGCAGTACTCATTGATATATGAGTTTATGAATTCTGTGCCTTTGTCTGATCTGATCTTGACAATACTTAGGCCCTTTTCATTGCTCAATCTAATCATCAATTCAGGTAGCTTGACTTGGGTCTCCTTTTTGTTCAGAAGAAATACCACCAAAGTGTACCTGGAAAAATCATCAACAACTACTAGAGCATATTTTCTTCCATTTATACTTACTGGGATAATTGGACCAAATAAATCCATATGCAGTAGTTGAAGGACTCTCTCAATAGAGATTACAGGTTTTCCTTTGAATGAAGCTTTGATTTGCTTTCCTTCCTGACATGGCTGACATACATGGTCCTTGGTGAACACTTGATTTGGCAGCCCTTTTACTAGAGAGTTTCTTGCCAATTTGTTGATGGTTTTGAAATTCAGGTGATTCAATCTCCTGTGCCATAGCCAGCTTTGCTCACTTGTGCTTTTGGCAACAAGACAGACTGCTTCAGGGGTTTTGCTCCAATCTGCAAAATAGACATTTACTTTCTCACCCCTGTTAGTAGCACCTGTTGTGTTGAATTATCTTTGATAATGCATTCATTTGGTGCAAATTCAACACTATATCCTCTATCACAGATTTGACTAATAGACATCAAATTATATTTTAGGCCTAGAACATATGAAATATCAGTAATTTTAACACTACTAATGTTTAATGTACCATAACCTCTTGTGATCCCTTGAGAGTTGTCTCCAAAGGTTACTGAAGGACCATCCTTTTCAATGAACTCTGAGAGAAGCTCCTTGTTTCCAGTCATGTGTCTTGAACATCCACTGTCCAAGTACCATGCTGTTTTCTTGTTTATGCTTCTCTTCTTCTTGTGGTCCTTGCAGTCCTGCAAAGTCAAACTTTAGGTACCCTTTGAATGTTGGGTCCTAGAGGGTTAGCTGTACCTTTTGGAACCCAAATCTGCCTGATTACTCTGATTGACTCAAAGTGACTGACTTGGTTTCCATTTACATCTACATACACAGTTTTACCCTTAAATGCCTTGGGTGGTTTCTGTGCATAAGTGTTAGTCTTGTAAGGTTCAGGAGAGTTGGTGAATTTCTTTGGGATATATCTCCTGAAGTTACTAGACTTAGGTGCAGCTTGGTAAGACCTTTGAGGATAGGGGCTTGGATGGCCTTTTCCCTTTGGCATGAAAGGTCCAGGCTTCCTGAAGCTGTTATACCTTTCAGTGGGGTTGGGCCTTAATCTGTTCAGTTGAGGTTGCCTCAGATGAGTTGGCCTTTTCTGAGCAGATTTTGGACAACTCCAGTGATGAGTGTTCAGATGGTTTGACCTTCCATTGGTTCTTCCCTTCTGAACCTCATTTCTCTTGTATACAATGTTCTTAACCTTTTCCTTAGGTATGGGTTTAGAAGCATTGTTTACTTGAGCAGATATAAAGATTCCTTTACCCCTTTCCTTGATCAGTGGTTGATTTACTTCCATTTCATTTTGTTAAGCCACTGATCTTACAAAGATCATCTTAGAATTGCTTGTTGAAGCAATACTAAGACCAGGTGAGGGTTCAAATGGATTATAGCCTATTCCACCTTTTTGAGCAAATGGTCTTTGAAACCCTCGAATTTCCTCTATTGCTTTAGCGGATTTGTTCAAGGCAGACATCTTCATTTTAAGCTCCCCTCACTCAATTTAAGAGTATCAAATTCATTTGAGAGATTGTCAAATTTAGCTTGAAGGGTTCTAAGGTCAAAATCCTTTTTCCTCAAGGCCAGTTCTTGTTCATCAATCAGCTTTTGTTGTTCAGTGACTTTGAGAGACATTTCATCATGTTCTCTCACAGTCTGTTGATACAACTCAGTTGATTTAAAGTCAAACTCTGGTTCAGGAAGGTTGGGAGTTTGAACTTTAGAATTCAATAGCTCATTTTCTCTCAATGCCATATTGCATACTTCTTGTAGTCTGGTGAAATCCTCAAGTAACTTCCCAAAGTTGAGTTTCAAGTGGATTTCACTGGACTCATGTGTGTTATTAGAAGAATTGGAAGATGAACATACCTCTTCATTTTTAAAAGCCATTTGACAGTCATCATCACTGTCACTGTTGGAGAATAGCCCATCATCAGAAGAGTACACACTCTCTTCACTTGCTGATTCCCCAGCTACCATGGCCTTCCTGTTGTTCAACCTCTTGTCTCTTTTGTTCTGCCTTTCTTTTCTTTCCTTTGAACTTATGTCAGGACAATCATACTGAAAGTGACCCTTTTTTTGGCAGTTGTAACACACATCTTCATCATCATTCTTCTTGCTTGAGGGCTCCTTCCTTCTTGATGATGATGGTTCAGTTTTGCTGTACTTCTTTCTATCAGCATATCTAACTTCTTTCTTTTCATTAGAGACTTTGTCCTCTGATTTGTTGTCAGGAGAGCTGAATCTCCTTCTGGTTCTGTTGTCTTGGTAGAACTTTTTGTATCTACCAAATCTGGAGTTGAGTTTCTCAAATCTCCTAGCCATGAGTGCCAGCTCCTCCTTCATTTCAGACTTGGAAACAATTTGAGAAGATCTTTGTGTACTCTTCTTTTCTGTTTCAGCAGCTTTGAAAGCAACACCTTTGCTTGAGGAGGATGGCTCATCATGCACTTTCTTTCTGTTCAAATCAAACTCATATGCTTTGAGTTCAGAGAACACTTGCTGCATGGGCATGTTGTCAAGATTGCTGGTGTTTTGCATCATGACAGAGTATATGTCCCACTTAGAGGTGAGACTTCTCAGAATTTTCAAAGCAACTTCTCTTTTGGCATAGAACTTGCCAAAAGAGTTTATCTCATTCATGATGTCAGTGAATCTGCCATCAAGATGATCAACAATTTCATTTGGCTCCATAGTGAATTGTTCATATTTTTGGATAGCCACTTGAAGCTTGTTTTCTTTTATCTTTTGGGTACCTTCACACATAAGTGCTAAGGTGTCCCAAATCTCTTTTGTTGTGGTGCAGTGGTACACTCTTCCCATCACTGCATCTGGAATGGTCTGGTACAAAGTATTCATGGCAATGTAGTTCAGGTTATGCCTTTTTCTTTCTTCAGCTGTAAACTCATCCTCATCTTTTGGTAACAATTCCCTTGGATCTACTTTCTGTGCATCAGTGAGTTTGGGATTTGCTTTGGTGAATGTGAAAGGTCCTCTGGTGATGACCTTGAGCATTTCATCATGTTGGCAGGCAAGATGTGCTCTCATCCTGATCTTCCAGAAATCATAGTTCTCAATTGAGAACATTGGCAATTTATGATGTGAAATATGATTCACTTGATTTGGACCCATGTTGTTGATGGTATTGACAGCATCTCCTGGAACTGCATTATTAGCCATTTCTATAGAAATAGGTTAGATAATCACAGATAAGTTTTTCAGAAATTTGGATCAGTTCAGTGACCACAGAAATAATGTGATTTGAAAATCAGTTGGATTTTCAGAAGCAGTGGTCTTTGAACCCCTGCTCTGATACCACTTGTTGGTCCTTGATGGAGTATGACACAAGTGTATGGGGGGGGGGAATGCACTTGTGTATGCAAATTCTTTTCTTTTTCAAACAGTTTAGTCTAATCAGGATGGTTGTCTCACAACTAGCCTGAGTGAACTTCAATAGATACTTGTCATACTGAAAACTATTAAGTGATCAGTTGGATAAATATCTAAGAGAGTTTCTAAGTGCGGAATGTTGTTGGCCTTTTTCTTGAAAGAATACTCCAAGTTAATTTCTGAAAAACACAATTGATCTGGGACTTTGTCCAAAATAGTTTTTCTTTCACTTACTGAAATTATCTCTTTATGAAGGATTGATTTGCAAGTAATAGAATAAATGCAGTAAGTAAAAGACACACAATTTATAGTGGTTCAGAGACTCAAGCTCCTACATCCACTTTCCCTGATTGAACAGGATAATTCCTTAACAATGAAATTAGCTTGTTTTATAGTGCCAAGGTGCACTGATCAACAACACTTTCTTAGTGCTTTGATCCCTAGGATAATCTGAGTCCTAGTGCTCAATCTCTCTGAGTTAAGACTGTATTTCTCAATAACAATCCTTAACTCCTCACTTCTACAACAAACACTACTTCACTCAATAAGGTAAGGGTTTGAGGTTTGGTTCCAACTAATAGAGATATCCTTTACAATAAGAACAGTGTAAAGGCTTAGGATATCTCAATGCTAAGCTTGGGATATTACAAGAATTGGCTTAGCTGTATGAAGTGATCAGGAAACTTGGGATTCTAAAGAACAACTTTGGTTTCCTTTGATTGCTTGATGATAGTTTGATAGCAAGTAGTTGGATACATGAATCCTTTGATCACTTCTGAATTTATAGGCAAATTTGATCAACTATCCGTTGGAGAGATAGCAATTCAAACTTGTCTATTTGCAGCACCATTGAAACGGTTATGAAGTTTGACCTTCTATTATCCACTGTGTAATGGACTCTTCAATGGTTGCTTGAATGAATGTGTTGACTTCTGAAAAATGCGGCTGAGATGACTTGTGTGAGCTTCCAAATTTTCACATTTCCCAAGGTTGATTTGTGGCAGACTTTACACTCAACCAACGGTCAGATGAGACAACTGCCCTGAACATTCCTGCTGCTAACTAGAATGTTCCAACATTCATTCAATTCTTCAGTCTTTAATGCTTCTAAGTCTTTAATGCTTGTTCAGGCTTGAATGGCAATAAATGCTTCAATAAATGTGTCTTTTGTGAGTATAGCATTCAATGCTCTTGATCATTAGGACTTCAATTGATCTGATACAGTTCTTATCAATGCATGAAGCTTTGCCTTATCATTCTTGATCATTCAGCCATGTTATCCACTTCAGTCAGCTTGTCTTGAACACTCAGCAAACTTGTCCTAATGCACTAACACTTAGTAAGTTGCCTAACATTCTAGCTTTGGACAACTGTCCTGAACTACAAATCTTACAACATTTCTGAGATTTGGACTTAAGCATTCTTACTGTTTCAACTATCCTGAGACAACTAGACTAATCTAGACTTGAGCATATCTCAACTAATCTGATCATCATCAATCAGGGGTTTTGGTATCTAAATCAAAATCATTTTATTCCCAACACAAACAATATAAAAAAATAAATAATATATAAACATAAATTAAATGTCTGCAACTTATGTTTGTGGGAAGTTTTTTAGAATTTGAACAGAATAATGTCAATAAAAAAATTGTATGTTATTATATATATATTGGTGAGACGAATTAAAAAAAATAAGAATATAAATACGGAAACAGTCCATGGTTTACAATGTAGATTTGATATAATCGAATCCTATTTTGGGCAAATATAAAATTGGCATATAATCGAATCTTAATGTCTTATTCAGGGGCTAATTAGCTAATGTACTGTTCAATCGGTCAAAGTAAATGTGTTATGTGCATCGGAGAACCTAAAACAGAAACGGTGGGTTTCTCGTTTGTAGAAGAAGATAAGGTTTTCGAGAAGATGGAGGAAAGTACAACCATTGAAGAACTTGGTCTGAAAGTGGAGGAATGATCTGACGGTGATGGAGTAGTGTGGGAGATTAATTCCAGCCGTTGATTTGCATTTTACTTATCTATTTTAGTAATTTAATGTTATTGCATTTTAGTCCCTTAGAATATCTCAAATTACAAAAGGACAGTGGTCCCAAATAGTTGTTATTATGCCATTTGCAGGCTGAATGATTTTCAAGAAGTTAGTACTATCAATTTTGTCTCTCAAAATTCCCTTCCTTTCTCCATCTCCCTATCTTCAATCTTCTATCTAAATTTATACAAAAATTACAAAAAATTGAATGTCTTGTTCCAAGCTGGGCCGGAACAATTGGTATCACAGCCAATTCATTGTGTGAAGATGGCGGAGGGTACTCGTCTCAAGGACCTGCAAGAATCACAAAAAAAATTAGAACAATGGTTACAAACAGAAACATTGAAGTGGGAAGCAAATGAAGCAAAATTACAAGATTTCATGCATGAAATTACTGATCGAGTGGATGATCAACTTTCTGGAGTAATGGGAAAGTTAGATCATGTTACAAAAACATTGGCCATGATGCAGATGCAAATCAACGGCTGAAATTAATCTCCCACACTACTCCATCACCGTCAGATCATTTCTCCACTTTCAGACCAAGTTCTTCAATTGTTGTACTTTCCTCCATCTTCTCGAAAACCTTATCTTCTTCTACAAACGAGAAACCCACCGTTTCTACTTTAGGTTCTCCGAAGCACATAACTGAGGTGCAACTCATACTTCAAGCTAATACCAAATGTGCCTGATTCACACAAGGTAAACTTAGCTTCTATGCACTTTGATGGCAAGGCAACAATATGGTTCCAAAACTATTCACAAAAACAAATAGAGTTATCATGGGAATAGTTTTTGGAGATATTAACTGCTAGATTTGAAGATATGAAAGAATCTAGGATTATAGCTGAGTTTAGCAAGCTTAAACAAACTGGTTCATATGCTGAGTACATTGATAAATTTAAGGAACTCAGAGGTTGTATGATGTTGATTAAAGGAGAAGAATTCTCTGAAAAATACTATGTGGCAAGTTTCATCAGTGGATTCAATGATGAATTGCAATCAGCCATATCAATGTTTGAACCAAAAACAGTGCAACATGCTATTAATCTGGGAAATAAACAAGTATTAACAGTTGAAGCATTGTCCAAAAAGCTCAAACCCTTCAACAGAAACCATAGCTACTCAAATACTCCCTTCAAGAAACCTGAAAACAACACTACCCCACCCACCAAAGTTCAAGGAAAAACCCCAGTTAAGATACTAAACCCAAGTGAGATGGCTTTTAGAAGGGAAAAAAGTTTGTGTTATAACTGTGATGAACCCTATACCTTTGGCCATAAGTGTAAACAGAAGGTGGCATACATGATTATGGCTGATGAAGAAGAAGAAGTTTGTTTGGAGGAACTAGGTGGAGAAGTGGAGTCCACACCCATGAGTGAGATCCAATTAACATTGGATGCAATTGCAGGTGATTGTGGCCTTACTACTATGAGGCTATTTGGCGAATAAAACCGTCAAAGGCTGCATATCCTCATTGACACTGGAAGTACTCTCAGCTTCATACAAGCTGGAACTGCTAAGAGATTAAGGTGCCCACTCACACCAAGTGATCCTATATTGGTGAGGGTGGAAAATGGGCAAAGAATGGTTAGTGCCACGCAAATGGATCCTTTTTTCTGGAAAATGCAAGGACATGATTTCTCTTATCCACTTAGGGTGCTAGAAAATGATGGTTGTGATTTGATTCTTGGTGGTGATTGGCTGAAATCTTGTACACCCATTGAGTTGGATTATGACAAGATGACTTTCACTGCTACTGTTTTGGGAAAGAAGGTGACTCTACAAGCTTTCACATCAACTGCAGATTGTAGATTGATAACAAATTATGGTTTGTTTCAGTTATGTCATGGAGATTCTATGGATGAGATAGAAGAAATGTACATGGTGGAATTTTGCCACCATACTGAGGTGGAAGAAACAAAATTGCAGAGCCTACTGAATGACTACAAGGATATCTTTGAGGAACCTAATGGCTTACCACCTGAAAGAGGGGTGGAACATCAAATATTGCTCAAACCTAGGAGCCAACCCAAACAACAATATCCTTATAGAACATCACATGCTCATAAGGAGGAAATTGAAAAAATTGTCAAGGAGCTGTTGAGTACAGGGGTGGTTCAAGATAGCAAAAGGCTATTTGCATCTCCTGTAATTCTGGTAAAAAAGAAAGATTCTACATGGAGAATGTGTATAGATTACAGATACTTAAATGAGCTTACCATTAAACATAACTATCCAATACCCATTATTGGATGAGTTACATGGGGCTAAATTCTTTTCAAAAATTGACCTAAAATCTGGCTACTTTCAGATCTTAATGACACTAGAGCACAAATACCTCACTGCATTTAGAACTTATAGTGGGCACTATGAGTTCTTAGTTATGCCATTTGGCCTATGCAATGCTCCTGCCACCTTCCAATCCTTAATGAATAAGGTATTCAGGAAATTTTTGAGGAAATTTGTATTGGTTTTCTTTGATGACATACTAATCTACAGTTTGAGTTGGGAAGAACACTTGGAACACCTAGAGATGGTGCTTCAGGTTTTGAGAGAAAACAAGTTGTATGCCAAGATGAGTAAATGTCAATTTGGCCAGAAACATATTGAGTATTTGGGGCATATAATTTCACAGGAAGGAGTAGTCACTGATCCAAATAAGATTTCAAGTATGGTACAATGGTCTTTGCCAAAGAATGTTAAGCAGTTGAGGGGATTTCTTGGTCTTACTGGTTATTACAGAAAGTTCATTAAGAATTATGGCATGATTAGTAGGCCACTGACTAATCTCCTTAAGAAAGATGGATTCACGTGGAACACAGAAGCTGAAGCTGCATTTCAAACATTGAAGGGAGCCATGGTTTCAGCTCCTGTATTAGCTCTACCAGATTTTAAGAAGCAATTTGTGGTGGAGACAGATACTAGTGGAAAGGGTATTGGTGCAGTGCTCATGCAAGAGGGTAGAACTATCTCTTACATGAGTAAAACACTTTGCCCTAGGAATCAGTCTCTGTCCATTTATGAGAGGGAGTTCCTAGCTGTATTGATGGCTGTCCAGAAATGGAAACACTACTTACAGGGGCAAAAATTCATTATCAAGACTGATCAACAATCCCTCAAGCACCTCTTAGATCAAAGGGTGGTGACTCCACTAAAGCAAAAATGGATTACCAAGCTACTAGGACTGGACTATGAGATTCAGTACAAGAAGGGAAAGGATAATTTGGCAGCTGATGCACTATCAAGGAGAGAAGAAGGAGATGAATGTTTGTCCTTAACTACTGTGCTACACCAATGGATGGAACATATCAACCAAATCTATGCCAATGATGCTTTCATCCAAAAAATTCTCAATGCTAAGCTTTTGGATTCCAAAGTCTACCCTAAATTCCAGCTGGTGGGTGATATTTTGAAATACAAGAACAGATTGGTTGTTGGTTCTACAGGTGGAGTAAGAGAATTGTTGTTACAAGAATTTTACAACACAGGCCTGGGTGGACACTCAGGCATTTATGGTACTTATTTGAGAATCAAGAAAGTTTTTTTCTGGCCTAACATGAAAGGTGATGTGGTTGAATGGGTGAAGACTTGTAGCACCTGTGCACAAAATAAGGCAGATGGAGGTTCCTACCCTGGCTTGCTACAGCCCCTGCCTATACCAAAACAAGCTTGGACTCACATTTCTATGGATTTCATTGAAGGATTGCCTAAATCATGGGGTAAGAATGTTATTTGGGTGGTGGTGGACAGATTTACCAAATACTCACACTTCATAGCTCTCTCACACCCCTTCACAGCCCAAACTCTAGCTAAAACTTTTCTGGATATCATTTACAAACTACATGGTTTACCCACTAGTATTGTAAGTGATAGGGATAAGATATTCACAAGTTCTCTTTGGAAGGAACTTTTCAAGTTATTGGGGACAGAACTCAAGATGAGTTCTGCTTACCACCCTCAATCAGATGGCCAAACAGAGAGGGTTAATCAATGCTTGGAGCAATACCTAAGGTGTATGGTGCATGACAATCCAAGGCATTGGCTGAAATGGTTGCCATTAGCTGAGTACTAGTATAACACTAACTATCATACCAGTCTCAAGATGACCCCATTTCAAGATCTGTATGTGTATCTACCTAATGTTCTTGGGGTGGAGTTACAAGTAGAAGCTACTAATTCAGATGTCTCTACACTTCTACACCAAAGGCAACTACTCACAGAACAGATAAGAACAAATTTGCAAATTGCACAGGGTCGTATGAAGTTTTTCGCTGATAGGCACAGGCAAGAAAGGGTTTTTGATGTTGGAGATATGGTGTATTTGAAATTGCAACCATTCAAGAAAAACTCAGTATACATACGCAGGAATTTGAAACTCTCTTCGAAATTCTTTGGTCCATACAAGATTCTAGAAAGAATGGGACAAGTTGCCTATCGCCTAGATCTACCCACAGGTTCTAAAATTCACCCCATATTCCATGTTTCTCTTCTAAAGAAGTATATTGGGGCGAAACATATACCTTCGAGCATCTTGCCAGCACTTGATGAAGATGGAGTCATGTTGGTGCAGTCACTGCAACTTTGCGAAATCAAATCGTCTGGACCTGAAAACAAAAGCATAGCACAGGTTAAAGTAAAGTGGGCACCAGCCGATTGGGAGATGGAATCGTATGAACATACCTCTTATATAGCCAAGCATTTTCATTCCTGAATCCTTGGGGACAAGGATCATCTGTTCCGGGGGGGTGTTGTTATGTGCATCGGAGAACCTAAAGCAGAAACGATGGGTTTCTCATTTGTAGAAGAAGATAAGGTTTTCGAGAAGATGGAGGAAAGTACAACAATTGAAGAACTTGGTCTGAAAGTGGAGGAATGATCTGACGGTGATGGAGTAGTGTGGGAGATTAATTCCAGTCGTTGATTTGCATTTTACTTATCTATTTTAGTAATTTAATGTTATTGCCTTTTAGTCCCTTAGAATATCTCAAATTACAAAAGGACAGCGGTCCCAATTAGTTGTTATTATGTCATTTGCAGGCTGAATGATTTTCAAGAAGTTAGTACTATCAATTTTCTCTCTCAAAATTCCTTTCCTTTCTCCATCTCCCTATCTTCAATCTTCTATCTAAATTTATACAAAAATTACAAAAAGTTAAATGTCTTGTTCCAAGCTGGGCCGGAACAAAATGATAATTAGTCTTTATCAAATCTTGTCACATTAAATATGAATGTGAACCATTAATTCATATCATGGTATGGAGTTCATATAATTCAATCCGCTTTTTCATAAGAGTCGGTCTCTTGTGTTACGGATGAACCACGTATTCTGGTCCATTCTCTTTTAAAAGGGTCATAATTCATTCATTTATACTCCATATTAGAAATATTTTCCAAGTGCTAGGTGAACAGTTCAAATTCTCTTCACATTTTTTCACACCTTTATTATCCCCCGTTGCCAATATACTCGTTGCCATTTTATAGGTAACGAAATTGGAGAATCTGTTGCCTTTTTGTAACGGCAGGTGGCTGATTCGGGTGGAATTTACACACTTTAAATGCACATGTGAAGCTCATTTTTAGTGTGATTTCATTGATTTATGAGTTAATTATCACTATTTTAGTCAAAATAAGAGAAATGTAGTATTTTGTTGATTTTTGTAGGTAAAACGATGGAATTTGGTAGAAAAACACCTACCACAAGTCACTGGATCGGAAAGAGGAGTGAACCATTGGATCCGGCTCGAAAAATGGAGTGGAATAGCAAAAATAATCGAGTCGATCGGAGATCAGAAGCTCAAGATACGGAGGGACGAAGTCGGAGGACGGAAACGAAGGACGGAGCCAAAACGAAAGTTTGGCCCGACCGGGTGGCATCACTCGCCCGGCCGGGCGGTCGAGTGCCATTTCCTGTCCATTTACGAAGTTATGGCCCGGCCGGGCGGCATCACTCGCCCGACCGGGCAGCCGAACAAGTAAACGCACCCCTCCATTTACGAAGCTTCCGCCCGGCCGGGCCACTTGCCCCCTATTCGCGCAAATTTTGTCCAACACTCCCACCCGGCCGGGCCAACCCATTTTTGGTGCCAAACTTGTATTTTCTCAATTTTCAAGGGACCTACTTGCAATTCTTACACCCAAACCCTACCCCAACACTATAAATACCCCCATTCTTAAATTCAAAACCATCTTACCCCTTTCTCAAGAAGTTCTACACACAATCACACACATTTGGAGGTTTTCATCATCTACTTCTTCAATTCTTCATCAAATCAAGCAAGGGGCCATCATTAGCTTGGGAATTTCATTCCTCACCATACAATAGTCTAAGCTTTCTTTTCCTTTTACTTTTTATTGCTTTTATCTTAGTTTTCTTTGTAGTTGGATTATGTTGTTGATTGGCTAGAACACTTTTGGTTCTAGAGCCTTGTAAATACTTTTGATAAAGTTTATGAATTAATGTTTTGCTTATTTGGTGTTTGTGTGGCTTAATTCAAATTTGGATACTTGATATTCATTGCAAAACATGTCATTAATGTACAATAGTGATATGTTGATCTTAATTAATTGAAATTGGGTTGAGAAATCTATTTTGATTGATTGATTGCAAGCATTTGACCTAATTTTATTGTGAGATTGAAAGATGATCAATGATTAGGAAGATGTGTGATGATCCTAGGAGCTTGATTGGGTTCTATGATGCAATTTAGGTAGAGATACTAAGTTGTGTGATATTTCCTTTGGATTATTTGGATTGAAGAAACTTTTAATTCAATTTATGTGATCAATATTATAGACAAAGCATGAACACCACTTAAGTAGATAGTTAATCATAGATGGATTCATGAGTATTGCATGTGCTTTAGAACCTACCTTCTCATCTTTGAGTTTTAACCGTATTTTTTTTCTCGTTTTGTGATTTGCATAAGCATTTATTGATCGATTTCATATTACTCTTTTATTGTTTATTCGTGACATTTGGTAGGCAATTTTAGGGTAATTCACCATTCAAACTTATCGATCGCCGTCTATTTAGAACTTATATCGACAAACTTCACTTTTATACTACACCTCTCTGTGGGATCGACCTCGTACTTACTTCACTACAATATACACCGTATACTTGCGGTCGTGTATTTTAGAGTTGTTAAATACGTGAACCAGTGGCGGTTACCTTTTTGCAAGCGCGTGCAAGTCGTTGCCTTTTGCCGAGTGCGACAGCCGTTGCCAATTGGCAACAACTCACATCCGTCGCCTTTTCGCAACGGGCCCACATCCGTTGCCTTCTATGCCGTCGCCATTTTATCAGTTTTTAAAAAAATGCAAACCTGGGTTACGAACCCAGGTATCGAGGCCACCAACAACATTACAAAGTATACTTATCCTCAACTTAAAATAACATCACACACAACATTAAAATAAACAATCCTCAACTTCAATTTAAAATAAACATAACAAAGTAATAGAAAATGTATCACTCCTCACCACCACCATCATCCTCAGCATCACCCTGATCCTCAACCTGGTCACCATTCTGAACGTTGTTCGCCGCCCCCGATGCCCTACCCATCCGACTCATCATCACTTGCATTTGATCCTGAAAATGTTTGAGTAAGCGCTCCTTCGTCTACTGCATTTGTAGGAGTAAGAGTTGGTCTCTCTTCTCATTGATTCTCTGTTCTTCAGCAATAGCATGGTCAATGTCGGCTTGGGTGAATCGTCCATAAGCCGTACCGGCTTACGTCTCGCCAGGACCGGAGGAGACCCGTCTGTTCTTGCCTACTTGTCCAAGGCCCCTAACATGTCCATGAGACCTGCCGACCTTCTTCAAGTACAATTCAGACATGTCGGGTATAGATGGGGCCTGGGAACCATCCTCTGAAGTATGTTCATCTGATTAATTGTTGCCTACATTTCTTCAATCTTGCCCTCCTAGGTAAGATGGCATGGAGGCTGCTTGATGATCCGACCTCTTTGGTTTGTAGGGTCCTGAAAGCGAAATATTTTCCTTCGACTGACTTTATGGGAGTTGAGATTGGGGGCAACCCCAGTTTCACATGGAGGAGTATTTTTTCTAGCCAAGAACTGATCAGTAGTGGGGTTTGGTGGAAAGTGGGGGATGGTCGCAATGTGAAACTATGGGGGACACCATGGATTGATGTAAATGAGGGATTCTGTATTAGAACGGCTGCCCTAGCAGGAACGGAGAATTGGAGAGTCGCTTACCTGATTAGTACGGACATGCGTGAGTGGATTAAGGAGTTGATAACTACAATTATGGTGCATGACGAAGCACGTCGTGTCTGGAAAACTCAGTTGGCACTAGAAGGAGTCTGCGATCGCATTATTTGGCACCACGAAAGAAATGGCATGTATTCGGTTAAGCATTGGCGGACCCAGGAATTTAAATTTAGGGGTACGATAAATAATTTTTAAAATATATTTAATATTAAAAGTCTTGTCCATTGTGTATATCAATAGATTTTCTATATTTGGCTCTTACAAGAAGTTTTATAAGAAAAATATACATTTTTTCGTCCAAATTTAATAAACATTGATTAGTTTATGGATAAAATAGATATATTAGGGGTATGATTGAGTATGATGAGATCTACTTATAAATAAAGGTGAATGTTTATAAATAAAGATAATGACAATTTAAGTAAATAAGTGATTGTTGGAGAATGAAGATAAAATAGCGTGAATAATTTTATTTCCAAAAGGGGAAAGAGAATTTTGAAATTGATAAGAGTAATATTTAAATAAATAGTCACAATTTTGTGCACTCAATTGTAGGGTACAATTAACGCAATCGGGTCACAATTTTGATTTAATTATAATTTATTGGATTAAATATTCAATTGAACAATTGAGAATATATCTAAATCACTTAAAATTTAATTGCATGTATACATCTAATATTTATAATTTGAGAAATAAATAATAGTAGTAATATATAAAAGAGAGAAAAAAAGTCATAATTTATAACTAAACATCCAGTACAAATTAAAAATCAAGTCCAATAGAAAATATTCTTCAAAAGGTGAAAATTGCCCAATAGTGAGTTGTTATATAAACACATGCTATATATATGAATTGTGATATAGTAGTAGATAAAAAAAATTCATTTTGGGGTACAATTGTACCCCCTTGTCCCACCGTAGGTCCGCCTCTACGGTTAAGTCTGGATACCGTGTGGCCTTGCAGCTAATTCAAGGTGATGCCTTGGACTCTACGAGGAACTGTAAACAACTTTGGAATCTTGATGTTCCGCCACGAGTCCAATATTTCTTATGGAGAGTGTTCCGAGAGTGCTTATCAAATAAGGAAAAATTATATTTGAAAAGGGCTGTGGATGACAAGTGGTGTGTACAATGTGGGGATGCTCATTAAAGTTTGTGGCATTTAATGGTAGCGTGCAATTATGCTACAGCTTGCTGGGATGAAGCTGAGTTGAGGAATTTAATTCAAGCAGCATGGCTGGAAGTTTATGGCATTCAAGGTCTTATCTTTTGGTTGCTTGCCTATCACGATACGATAATTACCATTAGGTGTGTAGTGCTAATGTGGCAAATATGGAGAGAAAGGAACTCTATGTTGTGGGAGGGCACCTGTCGTTACCCAAGGGCAGCGGTTGTTGCGGCATGGGCCGAACTGAGTGAATGAAGAGCAACAAACAATAATGTAGCCTGCAAAAGCTCTATGGGGGTGCATCAGTGTATCACATGGCATACACCAAGTTTCAGAGAGTTGAAAATTAATGTGGATGCTGTGTTTTTTTAGGATTCGCAACAACTGGGTTTTGATATGGTTATTAGAGATGATCAAGACACTTTCATGGTGGGAAGAACAATGGTGGTGTACGATGACTTTGCAGCAGAGGTGGGCGAGGCCATAGCTTTTGCTGAGGCATTGTCATGGATAAAAAATCTTGACTTAAGAAGACTGGTAGTTGAAGGTGATTAAAAAATTGTGGTGGACACCTTACAATCCTCAAGGTGGTGTTTGGTTTGGGATTGATTTGGATTGGATTTGAATTGTGGTAGATTGGATTGAGATTTGGGTAATCCATGAATAGTAAATTGTGTATAAGTTGTGTTTGGTTAAGGATTGAGAAGTAGGGGTAGATTTAACTTTATGTCACATCAAGAGTGATGTTATAATATTTTATTATTGTTAGTAGTGAAAGAAAAATAAGAGAGAGAGAAGAAAGTAGGAGAGAGAATGAGTGTGTGAAAGAAAAGTAAGAGAGATAGTGATTTGATGGTATAAAAATAGGTGTGTAGGTGTATTATAGGGGTGAATTGATATTTGAATTTGTATTTGGATTGAGATGGATTGAAAGAGATTGGATTGGGATTGGGTCAATCCAAATCCGGATTGGCCAATCCCAAAACAAACACTGCACAAGTGTTTATCATTATATATTTGGTGACTATATTAATGATTAATGTATGAATCTTCTTAAAAATTTACATCAAGTTTCAGTTCATTTTGTACGAAGGGGTGTCAATGCTATGACACACGAATTTGCAAGAGCTTCTCGATCCTACGAGAATCCTTTTTGTTGGGTAGATCCTCCGAGTTTTGTGGATGGACTATCGAATGACATTTGTCTTTGCAATAATGAGAGCTAATCTTCCTTGCTTTCAAAAAAAAAAAAAAAAAAAATCCTCCATCCCATTATTTGACAAGGTGCGATTTAATTTACATGGAGGCCAAGTTTCACTATGTAGTGCTAATGTGCACACACACACAAAAATACCGTCCATCCCATTTTTTGACAAGGTGTGACTTTACGTATTGATGCACGATTTTATATAACACGAAAATACCCAAGTCATTATTTCTTTGAAAAATTAGATTGATGATGTTTTTAAGTATTAACTGGAAAGTGTTATTTGCTAAAATTGATTATTTAACCTTTTAAAAAATCAGATTTCAAAATCTAAAAATAGCACCATCTTTAAATTTTAAAATCAGATTCAATTTTCTATTCCCAAATCAAAGTACATATTCAAATTTCACTTCCATGTGTACTAGACTATCTTACCGTAGAGATGGCAATTCGGGCCACCCGGCCCAGTCAACGGGCCAAATGATGTCCGTGAGCTAGTCCGACCCGACCCATAAACTGATCGAACCTATAAAATTGGAGCCCAGTCTAGCCCACCTTGCCTAGCGGGTCAGCCCAGTCCATTACATTTTTTTTTTTTTTTAAATATTTCTTGCAAAAATTATATATTAACTAGTAATTAACTACGCAAAATTTATAAACGACCGTAACCATTATAACATTAATGTACACGATAAGTCCCATCCCATGAGATATATATATATTTTTTAATATTTCTAGCAAAAATTATACTTTGTATATATAAACCGTATTATGTATTGTCATATACTCACATATATTTTTTTATTTATACAAATAATTATAATTAAAAATATACAATTGTAATATATTAATTATACATAATTCATCTTCAGTCATAATCAATATAACATTACACTATATAGCAAGTTCAAATAGAATTATAAATAATTCATAAGTTCAAATTTCAAAGTAAAAATAAAATAAAAAACACAATAATATTTAAGTATATAATACTTTACTAATTTTAATTGTTTATTTGTCTAAAAAAAAAAAGATGGTCGGGCCAAACGGGCTGCCCATGGCCTGTTGGGCCAAAATCACCCTAGCCCATTAAATCCATCGGGTCCATTGAGTCGGATCAAATAGGCCCGGTTCTATATGAGCCTGTAATTTTAGAGTCCAATCCATACTGGGCTTCGGGTTGGTCGGACACAAATTGCAGGCTCTTAAATGAGATGTTACATATTAGACAAAGGTGTGTAATTTTAAAGTGAGTTTGCATTTTGTTATTTTGGTACATTAGCTTAGTTATAAAGTGCAATTTATGAGATGATTTTACACCTAATTAATTTATTAGAAACAAACGAGGAAGTAATTATCATTTATTGCATAGGATCCAAATTAAAGCTTTGGCTAGGTTCTTCTTTCCCTACACATACACCAATCTACTCTTCAAAGTGCATCTTTCCAAATAAAATAAAAAAAGCTCTATACATTACTTGTTCACAACAAAAAAACTCACTCAAATTTTCTCCAAAAATTAATAGGTAAAGATGATCAAGTGCAATAGTGTGGTACATCATCTTGTTGTGTTAATTATAGTGGTGGCGGTGGGGGCGGATATTCCGGCGGAGCAAGAGGCCGACCGGGTGGCGGGGCTGCCGGGACAACCACCGGTGAGATTCAAGCAATATGCAGGGTATGTGACTGTCAACCAAACTCATGGAAGAGCACTCTTTTATTGGTTCTTTGAAGCCACCAGAAAACCTAGTGACAAACCTTTACTCTTATGGCTTAATGGAGGTATATATATCTACTCTTCTATTTATTTACTTATATATATATATATATATATATATATATATATATATATATACATTTTTCACAATTAAAAAGAAAATCATAGTAATAGATTTTGATTTAAGAAATTAACCTAATATCCGTTAAATTTTACAACATGTTTATCTATATGTCATTATATTTGGAACTCACACATACCTTCATTCTATATTTTTCTTTATTTTATTTATAAAAGTTTATAAAACGTTTCCTTAAAATTCTATTTATAACACTATTTTTTTTTTTAATCTTAAAATTTGTGTACATTTAGGAGTACAAATTCCTTGGGGAAGGGGAGTAAATGCATAGATGTGTAAATGGAATTAATGTAGGCATAATATTAATATATACTTTACTCTTGTTTTTTACTAGCAATCAATAGAGAAGAAGGAAATGAAAGAAAGATGAAATTAACAACTTAATTTAAAGTTATTATTAAGTGTAGTTTCATATTTTTATTATTTTACATAAGGTATGCTAACCTAATTATTTGTTGTTATTCGATGCATCAGACTGAAATCCGTGTAAATAAAAATGACGTGACAGTCGAAAGTTAGTCTTGTGCATCGAATTGTTCGTTTATCATTTAATTTCTTACATCTAATAAAATGTTAAAAATATCTACCATGTCACCTTTACTTTCCAAAAATAAATAAATTAGTCTGGTGTATTAAATTACCATAAATCGATCACTAGTTAGTGTAATGAATCGCAAAATGTGGTGAATTTTTATGCTATAAACGCATCTAGTTATTAAATATTTCTAATGTACGTGTTTATAGTTTGGCATTGGAGCATTTACAAAGTTGGCCAAAAACTCTATATAATTATGACAACGATGGATGATTCCCCAAAATATTTGTAGCTAATTTTTTTTGGAAGTATATATTAGGAGAATCATCCAATTATAAATTAAATAATTCGTTTTATATTTCTTCGGAATATAACTTGCTTTATATTATATCAAGCCAAAAATCAATTATTTCTTGGCACATGCACCAAACTTCTATTTGAGATGTTAAAAATTCTTTAAAATTATGCATAGGGAATATACAAATTATTTGAACCACAAATATAGTAAAATTGTAGAATTAAATAAATATGGCCCACACTATAATATGTAGATTTATGTCTTCTCAACTAGCATTTTTGTACCTATGTAGAAAATGTTGCTCCACAATTTAATTCCCCTCTTGGAGATATTAATTGATGTAAAATTAATAATTCAGCATCAAAGTTAATTTTTATTGAGTCTTTTTATGGAGTATTCAATATCAAAATCTATATTTACATAAATAATATAGAACCAATAAACTTTTAATTTAAAAAATGAACACCTCACATCATTGGATGTTAAAAAAAATTGAAGAAAATATATATTTATTTCTCGATGAATATTTCTAGATTAGCCAATTAAAATAAATTAAATCATGGTTTCAGGTCCAGGATGTTCATCAATAGGGTATGGTCAGTGTGAAGAGTTGGGACCTTTCTTTCCTCAGATGGGAAAACCAGAGATTAAGTTTAATAAAAACACATGGAATAAAGGTACTCATTAATTTATTCAGTCATAAATCTACTTTTAAGAATATTAATTTACTTTAGCCTCAATTTTTTTTATCTAACTAATTCGAATAATTAATTATTATTGTGTGTGCAGAGGCCAACTTATTATTTTTGGAATCACCAGTAGGCGTTGGATTCTCATACACAAACACTAGTACCGATCTTAAACAACTTGGGGACAAAATTACAGGTGTGTGTATAAGTAAAATGTAATTTTTAAAAACTATTTTTAGTGTTATATATATAAATATAATTTTGCAATGTTTTTTATGGATTTTAATGTAATTAAATTCAGCTGCGGATTCATATAATTTTCTGGTGGGATGGTTTCGAAGATTTCCACAATTTAAATCCCATGAGTTTTACATGGCAGGGGAAAGTTATGCAGGTATTAGCTTAATCAATTCAAGATATATAATTAAATCTCTAAATTAAAAATTAAAAAAAAATCTGATTAGTTAATATTTCAGGACACTATGTCCCTCAGCTTGCAGAGGTGATCGTGGACAAAAATAAAAAGGCACCCCACGATGACTACATTAATCTTAAGGGCATCATGGTAACATTTCTCTATACTCCTTTTCTAATCCCTCACATTTCTCTATTTCAATAATTTCATTTTTTATGAAAAATAATAATTTTAAATTTAGGAGTATTAAAGAGTTACACTTTTGTGCACTCAATTGCATGTATGGTGCAATTGAGCTACAATTTTAACTTGATTCTAATTCGGCGAGATCAATATGTTTAACTCTCTTATGGGTTACTGGATTTTGGCCTAGAAAATTTGCACTATTATTGTGACAAAATATAATAAGGGACAAAGGAGGCAATGCATGCAATTCTCACAATAGATCTAACTCTGCAACAATATTGGTCATAACACGATATTTAGATTCACAACTGAAACGAGCGATCATAAATTGCTTTTTTGCACTCCATTAGATAAGATTGCCCCCTCCAAAAAAAAAAAGTAAGTGGAATGATGCGTCTCTACCCAACAAGCCCATTCAACATCCGAGTATCCCTCATCACTAGGATCGATCCAAGTGACGGGAAAAAGGTAGCTCAAAGTGGATTATGCCCTAGACATAACATAAAATTCTCTTTATGGAAAGAAAATGATCATTCTTAGACATGTGAAGGATTTGGCTAACATAAAGAAAATGATCATTCTTAGACATGTGAAGGATTTGGCTAACAAGATTAACAACCTAAAAAAGACTTGGTCACATTATAATGAGATATTGCAATGCACACACTAGGGAATGATATGAGGTGGGATCTTGAAACGTACAGTTGACCACCAATAACCAAGGATTTACCAGTCCCAAGTCGTGTTGCAACATGCTTAGAGTCCAACACTTCAGCCCATACAAGAATGTCCCGCGCATACTTTGTTTACCCTAAGAAGAGACCAAGTTTGAGTGAGATATCTCAAGATCCAAAGAGTAGTTTAACTGACTGAGATCTTTGATAGCGAACTCTTTGTATACCCGAGCAATGAAGCAATGCAAAAAAATATGTTATTTCCCTATGACAATAATATCATCAACGTTGAGAAGAAGATAAATGAACACATTTTCTTTGTGATAGATAAACAAAGAGGAATCAACCTGAATCCCAGAAAAGCCATTAGCAAGCAAAAAGGAGCTGAAACGTTGAAACCAAACTAGAGGAGTCTGACATAAGCTATAAAACGCCTTCTTAAGGTAACACACATGACCTGAAAGATGTAAATCCACAAACCTCAGGGGTTGGGCCATAAGAACTGGTTTGGAGAGGAGACTATTTAGAAAAAGATTCTTAACGTCCAACTGATGTAAAGTCCACATGTTCTTAACTGAGAGGCCCAAAATAATACAAACAATAGTAACTTTAATAACAGGACTAAATGTATGGAAAAAATCAAGACCCGATACTTGAGTGAAGTCTTGTACAACTAAACGAGCTTTGTAGCGCTCAATAAAATCATCATCATGATATTCGGTTCCAAAAAATCCGTTTTGAAACCCTTAAGTTCTAAAGAAGCAGCAAGAGCCGAATGTAGACTTGTGACAACTAAATTAAATGAAAATACTAAACTTAGCACGAGTGACCATGAGATGAGATAGTTGAACCTCAGAAGACTAGGTTGAACCGCAGTTGGGGGTTACTGATCAACATGGTTCGGGGAAGGTAAATGAGGTGGCTCAAGAGCTGTAGGTTCAATGTGCACAACATGGGTGGGTTCAGACTGAATCGGTGCATGGTATGAGACTGATAGCAATAGACAGTTGGAGCTATGATTCTCCTAGAGGAGAAATGGGGTAAGGGGGTCGAGAATTAAATGTAGCACCTGAAAGCTCATTAAAATTGGAGATATTACTAGAGGAAGTAGTGGAATTATTAGAATTGCCAATTCTCTAGTGGACATAAAAGTATTCTCATCAAAAGTAGTATGCCGAGTAATAAAAACATGTGATGTCTCGTGATTGTAATATCAGAATTTTTTATGAGCCCCACTATAATCCATGAAAATGAAAGGATTAAGACTTCTTGGAGGTAGCTTATGAAGTGCATAATCTCAAAGATAAGGATAAACTCAACATTCAAACGACTTTAAATTTTCATAATTAGGTGGAGAATGATATAAAAGTTTCACAGGAGATTTATTGTCTAAAAATAGTGTTAGAATTTGAATAATGGTATATTGTCGTCGACACCTAAAAATAAATATTTTAACTTACCCATTATGTTGTTTCAAAGAAAAAAATAACCCTAACTCTAATTCTAGAGGAAGCGGCCGCCGTCGCCAGCCCAACTGCCGGCGGTCAAACAAATTTAGAATTTTTTTGAAAAAAAAACTTAGAAATTTGAATTTTTTTTTTGAAAAACTCGTGTCGATCGACACCAGTTTGTCGACCATAGAGTGTATATTCGACTATAGTTTGTCGATAAAAAACACTGTTATCAACAACATTTTTTTTAAATATGAATTTTTGACAAGAAATTGTCGACCATAGTGTTTACGGTCGACAATTTCTTGTCGAAAAAAAAAAAAAAAACCAAACCTGTTTCGCTGGCGACTTGGGTAGGAACAACGACCAACTAGGGTGGGGATTTAGGGCAACGACGATGACCGAGGGGGCGGCAGTGCCACTGCTGCTTGTTACCAAAAAAAAAGTGAGGATGGAGGACGGCGGTAGCGGGCTAGGGCGTAGGAAGGAGCAGAAGAAAAAAAAAAAAAAGGAAGCGGAAGGGCGGGCAGGCGGTGGACGAGCGGAGGCGACTGGGATGATGGTTGGGGAAGAAGAAAATGGTTTAGAGTTTAAATGAGGAAGAAGAAGGAAAATTAAGATTTTTGGGAGTGTGTATTTATTATGTAGAATTTTAAGATAAAAGGGTATAATAGATATTTTAGGGAAATGCATCTATATGTGTATTTTAAGGAAGATAATTTAGGACATGTTTGTTTTGGGACTCACCCGTCCGAACGTCCCACGTCCTTGTTCTACTTCGGGATTTCACATCCGGATTTCCCCATCCAACTACACTAATTTCTAAAAATACCTATACATCCTACTATTACATCCTACTATTACATCCCATCCAACCACTCTTACACAATTTGATTTGACATAAAGTTACATCTCATCCTACTTAAAATCCCAAAACAAACACACACAATTACTATTCATCAGGATTTCCCCATCCAGGATTTCCCCCATCATACATAATCCCAAAACAAACATATCCTTAGAGGAGTGCATCTAATATCTATCTTACCTATAACCCTCGCCATTTTATTTTTCTTTGGGCTTTTTTTTTACAGTCCACGTGACCCCTTTGGGCTTGTTCCCGAATTTATGCAAGGGATGGGGTATATACCCTCCAGTTTTGTTAGATACACTACCCTTCCACTTTTATTAATTAAATATTCATATAAAATACGTGTTTTGCCCTTCTATTAAAATACAGAAAAAATAGATACACTCCCCTTAAATTTAAACTAATCCTAACTCTAACCCTAATTTGACGAGCTGCCGCCGCCACCCCACAAATGGCCGTCGCCGCACCTCCGACCACCACTGTCGCACAAAATAAATTTAGAAATTTAAAAAATTAAACTTGAAAATTAAAAAAAAAAAAAAAAGTTATTTTTGACGACAAACCAGAGTCGACCAAAAACACTCCGCTCGACACTGGTTTGTCGACCAAAGAGATTCCGATCGGCACTAGTTTGTCGACCAAAAATAATCCGGCCGACTCTGGTTTGTCAACCAAAAATACTCCGATCGACTATGTGTTTTGAAAGAATTTTTTTAAAAAAAATTAAGAAAACTGAATTTTTCGGCCATTTTGGGTTGCCCAAAAACATTCTCATCGACACCATATTGTCGATGAGAGTGTTTTTAGGCGACCCGAAATAGTCGAAAAAAAAAAAAAAACCTGAACTATTTTTTTTCGCCGGCGACGCTTGGAGAGGGGGGCATGACGGGTTTGGGGGTGGGGGTTATTGCAGAAAAAAAAAAGATAAAGAGGAAAGAAAGGTTGCAGACGCGGGAGTGAGGGTGACGGCGTGACCAGCGGTAGCGGCGGGCGGGGGGCTCAACGGCAGTGCCGATCTGGCGAATGGGGCGACGCGGCGCGGCAAGCGGTGGTGGGTGGCGGTGCGACGCAGCCAGCGAAGGTGGGGGGCGGCGCGACGCGGCCAGCGAAGGTGGGCGGCGGCGGCGGCTGGAATGGAGGATGAAGAAGGAATAAGGAGATGAAAAGTTAGGGTTTTAAGTGTGGGGAGTGTATTTATGGAGAGTTTTTAAAGAAAGGGTACTATGGGTAATTTGGGGAGAGTGCATGTATAATTTATCAATTTTAGGGGGAGTGTGTGTATCGGGGGAGTGCATTAAACAAAGCTGAAGGGGTATATACCCCATCCATTTATGCAATTATGACATGAGTTTAATATTGGGCCTCTTTTGGACAAATTTCATATTGGGCCTCTTTTGGATCAATTTCTTTTTACACGGACTCCGTCTATGTATTTTTTAAAAATGCTCTATTTTTATTTGAATTAATTAAAAAAAATAAAATATCAAGATAGTCATATATAGTATTAGGCATATATAAATATATGAAGAGATATTATATATATCTTGTATAATATATTTTATATATCTTGTAAATATTTATTTTCCTTAATTTTAGATTTAGGATAGATATGTTTTGTATCTATAAATACTTCCTTCATGTACTCTTTACATCATTCAATGAAAACATAATTTCATAAATCATTGTTTCTCTACATGGTATCAACGAGTCGTACGGCTAACGCCTCGATCCTAAATCCTCAAACTCGTCCGTGTTCGGCACCCTTCCAGCCGTTCATCCTCAAACTACCATCCTTATCCCTCCATAACCGACATACAATTTCTCCACAAACTCCAGACGGTTCCTTCTACTCTCCAAAATTACTCTGCTTCTCCAAAATTAATTCTCTACAGAGGCGGTTTCTTAAATTCTTGAATTAACTCCTCCTCTCAATTATCCCACGAACACATACTCATTCCCTCACTCCTGATTGCCACCAGCCGCAATCCCTCACAATTACAACCCCAATTCGTTTGCTAACAAACAATCCAGTGGAACCCACCATATCAATCTTCTACTTGTTGTTTTAATTCTCAAAGGTATTCCACTTGTCTATATTTATGGATGCACTTGCTACCCAGATGGGCCAGATCCATTACTCCCCTGCAGCACACACCCCAAACTCTGGTAAATACACCCCCACCATCTATGCACTCCCTCCGACACGGCATACTCGCTTGCTGTCCAGATGGGCCAGACCCACTACTCAACTGCAGCATACACCCCCAATTCTGGTAAATACATCCCCCCGTATCTACGCACCCACCCCACTACTACATACACCCCACCGAGTATACACACCCACCCTGCTGGTACATACACCACATCCGCCCACTCTGCTATTTCACAGATCCCTTCCCGCCCCTGGATCTTGGACTCCGGAGCCTCTCATCATATCACAACTCACCCCCATAATTTATCCGTTTCCTCTCCGTATTCCGGCTCGGATGATGTCATCATCGGTGATGGTAACGGTTTGCAAATTTCGCATATTGGTTCCTTGTCGTTTCCTCATGTTAATATGCTAAAATTCTCAAACGTCCTTGTTGTCCCACAAATGGCCAAAAACCTTATCTCTGTTTCAACCTTGTGTCGAGATAATGATGTTAACATTTTTTTCGGTTCTACTTATTTTCAGGTGCGGGATGGTAAAACGGGGACCATTCTCCTCACGGGGAGTCGCGTGGATAATCTCTACGTATGGCCGACTCGTGCATCTACTTCACCCACAACCTCTATCTCCGAAAAATAACCTACCACCATATGGCATGCCCGACTAGGCCATCCATCCTCTAAAATCCTGTCTCACACCTTATCCAGGTTTAGTTTACCAACTACGACCTCAAACCCTTTGCACTGTAACTCTTGCAATTGTATAAAAAGTCATAAACTCCAATTTTACGATTCCAGCATTATCTCTACCACCCCCCTTGAGGTCATTTACTCTGATGTTTGGTCATCTCCTGTTCAGTCAGATGATGGCTTCAAATATTATGTCATTTTCGTTGATCACTTTAGTAAATATATATGGATCTACCCCCTAAAACGCAAATCTGATGTCCTCCCCACTTTTACATCCTTTAAAAACATTGTGGAAAACTTCTATAACACCAAAATCAAAACCCTCTATACTGACAACGGGGGTGAATTCATTGCCCTACGATCCCTCCTTCAAACCCATGGAATCTCCCACCTAACTACTCCACCCCACACTCCTGAACATAATGGCATGTCTGAACGTCGTCACAGACATGTTGTTGATACAGCCTTAGCCCTCTTACATCATGCGTCCATGCCTCTCACTTATTGGCCTCACGTCGTCTGTGCTGCAACCTATGTTATAAACCGCCTCCCTAAACCCAACCTAAACATGCAATCCTCTTATCAATATCTCCTAAAACAAACTCCTA